>JAGSMU010000030.1:7512500-10285726 GCA_029286865.1 Teinopalpus imperialis | reverse complement strand
CATAAAGCTGGCACTTATAGCATTGGCCAAGGGGGCCGTTTTTATGTGGGCGTTCTATAAAGCAAAATATATGTAAGCCCGAAGAGGTGGCAGCAGGATTTCAGGTTAAATATCTGTTTGCCTGCCGTAGTACGTTTTAGTGCCACAATGACCATATTAAATGACTTTTTGTTGTAGCCAATGTTTATCCTTTTCACAAATAGTATTGGGAGATTTTGAGACAGAAGGTCCTCTTAAATAAGTTCTGCAGGAATTTCGCGCGGGAGGTTTTTAATCCACTCTGAGTTGGCGTTCTTCTGCTAGGGTGTAGGTGTGGAAAACATACCTTTTTTACCGCTCTATGATCCACAGTAGTTTCCAGCTATAGTTTAATGCCAAAAGCTTACAGATGGCGTGGTACTTGTACCAAATTGACAAGTCCGATGTGACAATCGGCCACTTATCCTGCGCCTGTATGAAGACAGGCGGCGGGCGTTGTGATGGCACCGGTGTGAATCAGCCGAAGATTGCTGGGTGCCAGTGATGGTGCGCTGTGGAGCGGCGGGGGCTTGCTGTGGGGCAGCTGGGAGGAGAGCCCTGGAGCAGGGCCGAGGTAGATGGCTGGGGAGAGGGGACCTCTATTCCCAGTTTTTCCGCCTTGGGAGGCGGTGTCGGGACGGGTGAAGCCCGCTTTTTCCTCTTCTTCTCAACCAGCGTGAAATCGCTTGTGTCTTGGCCTTGGGGGTCTTCGGGGGATGAGGGACTATCCAGCTCCATTTCTGAGTCTGTGGATGATGTGGATGCCCTTGAGGAGCGTCTTTCCGAGAATGGTTTCTCATTTAATATGTCCTGGAAGACATCGGGATATTTTCTTTTAAAAGAGCTGATGAAGTGCCGCTTGAACTCAGAGGAAGAGTCCTCCATGTTGCACTCTGTTTTTTTTTTTCTTTTTAATCCTACATACTTTGATCGCGGGAAGTGTGGTCACCGTTGAGATGCCGGGGTGAATAGCCTTTTCCCTCCCCGCCAGGTATAGGCAGGGAGGATGAGTGCCTAAGTGTGTAACCCTAGTGCGTCCAAGTGCCAATCTTATTTGTGATCTTGGGTGTGTGCTTAGAGCTAACTAAAACTACGCGTGGGACTGTTATAAGTCTAGCGGGTTGGTCAACCTTGACTAGGGCACTACCCAAGGCGAAGTTTGCGTTGACTCCTTCCGGTCCATCATATGACAATAACCAGGAGATATCGCCGTCGTTGAACTAATCTAGTTTTATCATTATACTGTACTTTTGTTAAGATTTTGAGTAAAATAACATTGCAAAACATTAAGGTTATCTAATAATGTCTAAAATATTTTTCAGGCTCTTGCTTAATACCAGCGGGTTGTTCGTTGATAATTCCAATTTATCACATACATAAAGATCCTCGATTATGGTCTAGCCCAAACAAATTTGATCCTGAAAGATTCACTCAAGAAAACATTAGAACTCGACCTCCCCACTGCTATATTCCTTTTAGCCTAGGACCAATGGATTCTATAGGTAAATTAATAATACATTTTATTGAGAATTAAATTATGTAAATTCCAAAGACTATAAGTGTCCATCATAATATTACATATATTATATTATATAATCATAACCGACCAAGGTACATTAAGTAATAAATACAAGTAATAAAACGTAATGGTTTCCACTTAATTTTATATAATTTCAGGCAGGTTCTTTGCTTCAAGGTTAGTGAAGACTATTTGCGTTAAAGTCTTACAAACATACAAATTGACGTCTCTAGAAGAATATAAAGATCTACGTACGAAGATGTCGATATCCATCGAATCAATTAATGGATTTAACGTCATTATGACACCAAGAAAGTGTAGTACATAAATTAAATACTTATGACTTTCTTACGAATAGTATATTAATATTATTTTATTATTTAGCTTTATAATGGCAACAAATGTTAACCTGTACACATCTTTGCCACCTAAATGTAATGTTTATAAAAACGTATGAATTCTACGACACTAGAAGCCGTTCGAGTTGTTGCTATAATGTTGTTGAAAGCGGGTCTTAGTTAAAATGTGGTTCAGTCAGTTTGCTGTCTTAACTGTCTTAACAGACGATCAAACAACACCCGGCGCCAGTGCATTTCTTTGAGAGACGACCGTTACAGTGTCGAACTTCACTGCGGAATCGCCGTTAATATACTGTAGGAGCAGATAAAACTGAAAGTGATTATTGGAAGTTGGTGTGGAGACTATAATGAATCTTTGATCATCTATGAGCTCAAGACATCGTTAGAAGAGACCGATGGGATTCTTTAAGACTTTATCAAAATACTGGTCAATGTGAAACTGCATTCAACTATCACCAGGGCTGGGAGCGGAAAAACAAATATTGTTTTAATAACATTTCTATATTTCGATCGAATTTTCTGTTTTAATTTAATTTTAAATAGACCCAGTTCCTTATCCAAACATCCCTTTTAAATCGCATTTTAATTCTGATTTAATTTAAACCATAACTAAACGAAATTTCATAATTATGATGTCACTAGAAAGTTAAAAAAATTTACTTGAAAAAAAAATACTAAGATTTGTGTAAAAATTTGATTTCTACGCACTCCTTTTAGTTATTAATTGCTCATAAATATTTTCCTTTCATATCTTTGTTACTCAACTTTTAGTCATTCCCATCCCACAGACTACGAAGCACGATCCTGAAACCACATGCGTCCATCCACTTCCCGCACACTTAGGTCACATATAAGTCGTCGACATTTTTAATCCCAAATTCTGGCAGTCATAACTCTCTTAACTAACTCAAAGACCTTACGCCAGTATTACAATAGAGTTAGGGCACTAAATCGACTGGTCTAACATGATTGTTAGTGTAATATATATATATATATATATATATATATATATATATAATAATAAAGTAATGTTTCTCAAGTATGCGATCCCATACTTAAATACTTTTCTCCTCAACCATATGATATACAAGGGGTGTCTGACAAATTATGAGCCCAGGGTATATTAGGGTGAGTTACACATCTAAATAAAATGTATTTTTCAAGATGGTCTTTCTCTACTTCAATGCATTTCTTGCATCGTTTCTTAAGGTTCAATCGTGCCTATCTCGCAAAAAAAAATATGTCACATCTATGCATTCATTAGTTCATCGCACTCAATTTTTCGCCCCCGAATTTATTTCTTCAAGTTTTTAATTACGAAGTAATCACTAGAAGCTAGGTTTGGATTGTAGGGTGTTAATCGAAGTCAATTTCTTGCATAGCCTGCTTCGCAATGCGAGCTATGTGAAGTGGTGCATTGTCATGCAAAAACTCTTCTTTGCTGATTTTGCCACTCCTTTTTCCTTTTTAAAAGTGCAGCATAGTATTCGGCGTTCGTTTTACTATTTGTTTGGAAGGTAGTATTCAGTAATACTCTTTCCGAATCCCAAAATTAGTGTCCATGCGTTTCGAAGTCGACTTTTTCACCGTCAACTTCTTCAGCAGTCTGTCCCCTTTCTTCCCCTTTGATTCTTTTTTCAATTCTGGATCATATTGTCATATCCAGGCTTCATCTTATGTTACGATACGGGTACATATTACATCGCAAGTTGTTCTTGCATAGTTTCAAAAATTCCAATTAAGTCACAACAACAAGCCGCTGTTTGTCGAGGGATATGAGTATTTTTGGCACCCACCGCGCGCAAGTTTTATTTATGTGCATTGCTTTCCTTTTGCCCAACTCTTATGCTATCTGCCAAATTTTTTTCGACGGTCCTCCAATACGAATTTTTATTTGGCGATATAGATATATATAGATATGGTCTTTCTTCTGTCGTTGCGTTTGAGCACCCGGAGTTGGTGACGTCTTTCTGGGACTCTCACCCCATTTTAAATAATTGAACCCAACGTTTTATGGTGGCAGACTATGGTTTAGATTCCCCGTATACTGTACATATTTCTTCTAAAATATCTTTGGGTATTTTCCATTTAAGGAATGATTCTGATCGGCGCTATGACTCTGGTAATGTAAATAGTTCATTATCTCGGACAATAATGATCTTAATAACTTTTTCTTTAGTACTGTTCACTTAGCCGAAATCTTTATTTATGTATTGTGGTAATAAGAACAAGGAATCTCGGCTCCTCGCGGAAACAACGGACTCGAGAATGTCGAACCTCGGCTCGGTCGTTGTTTCTATCGGATTAAGGTTCCTACTTTCCATAAAGAAAAAATTAGATGTCGCCCACCTAGTGACAGGTAGTAATAAGTATGACTGCAAGTACCTTTTGTCTAGCTGCCCCTCGTAGAATCAATAGATGACACCAATGTCGTTATAGAACGTATATGTTCAACGTATATGTAACGTGTATTTACTAATTTTATTAATTAAATTATACATTTATTTTTTACCTATATCCGTATTGTAATCTGTAGCCTGACGTCTGGAGTGAATTTGAATGATTGAAGTTTCAATGATTCCGGGTTTGGTTTTTAAGGTTATTTTTATATCTTTGACCTAAAAAGAAATTATAACTGAAGATCTGTATTAATACTTAAATATTATTTCTTTGTAAATGTTCTAAAAAAGAGAAACTTGACTTCTGTTTTAGAATAATGGCGCCATTCTCGAGACTACATAAAATCGCTCTCTTAAGTTTAGGCGCCGTAGGTGGTAGTTTAGCATATTATACTATCGGTAAATCTGAGAAGAATTTTGATGTGCATAATTCCTGGACTGTAAATTATACACCGAGTGTCAAATGGGAGAAGAACTGGGACCGGTAAGCAACTTAATACCATACTTAAATATTTAGGCTAAAACTTTGACCAGTAAACAAACACATGATATCTGTAATAATAACTAAAACACTTCTGCTTTTATTAAGTTAACTTGTGAGATTGTTTTTTTTCTTATTACTGTTACTCAAAATAATGAGAAGATCTATATAATTCCTGGCCTCAGCCGAATTAGGCTGAGATTTAAAGACGGGTCCAAGGTGGTACACTAATTTATAGATTCATACCTCGTTTTTGGCCCCATTATCAAACTCTAATAACAGTCAACCAAAACATATTATATATTGTATATTGTAATATAATACAATAACACAATAAATATACATTATATATTGTAACATAATACAATAACACAATAAATATCAAAGACTTGATTCCTTTTTATTATTGATCATATATAGCATCTCTAAGAATTGCCGTCATCCTAGAACAATGAAGACCAATGGTAGGATGAGCTACCAAATATTTTGTAAAATTGTATGTTCATTGCAGTTTTATTAAAAATTTACCATAAAACTTATTTGATACAATTTGGGATCCCATAAAGTTTTATTCTTTCAACATTACTTATAAACCTTATTTCTAAAAAGGTGCTCTGCAATTTATCATAATCATCTATCATACATTTTAGACGAGAACCACAATCTATTGTGCAACCAGCATCACCAAGTAAGCCAGAGGATGAGAACCGATATAATGAACAAATTGAGAAGGCAAAAAGTAAAGCTGTAAGACATTTATTCCTAATCAGACATGGCCAATATTACCTTGACGGAGAAACAGATAAAGAAAGAGTCTTGACAGAGTTAGGTAAGTTTTAATGATCACATATAGTCATATTTTTATCTCATAAATAAAAACTTGGTTAGTGATAATAGAGACTAGTTGAATGGGCTATAGTTTGAAGAAATTGGCTTAAATGCAAAAACAGACCAGAGCACATTACCATTTAAACAATTTCTTCGTGGAATACAAGCATAAAATAGAAGGAATCCTAACAGTTTGTAGTAAAGAAGTGTTTTGTCTAGAATTTATTGTTTATTGTTCATCAAGTAATGAGTCCCCATTGTTGTCTTAGGACACTAGTTGTTGAGCTATGTCTTAGACATCCAAATGGTTTATAAATTTTAACACCAGTATGGCTTAAAATAGTTAAGGGGTACACATAATTTTCATATAATTGAAATTCTATAATTTTTAACCAATATAAAATGACTTCTTGACTTATATAATTGATTCTCTTTATTTTATGCATATTCATTTGTTCATTAGTTTCTTCAAAATATCTGATTATTTGTTTATTTAGAAGGGGAAGCACTTGAATGGCTCTTAAAATTTCATTAGCTTATCATGAGTAAAGTTCTTTTAGTTCCAAAAACATATATTTTTATTATTACTAATCAACATATGAAAACTAATCATGTTCAAATAAAACAAATACTGTTTAAAGAAGTTTTTAGTTAAACCATTTTTGAATGTTGAATTATTAAAATCTACAGGTATATTCATTGTGTGCAGTGTTTTTTCAATTGCAATATATGGGAAAGGTATAATTTGTATATTCAGCAATAGACTAATTAGTTACTAATATGATAATAAAACTATAATGTGAAATCTATGTGCGCCAGTTAGTTTTGCATGCAACATGAATAAGTTTGCCCAAGCATAATTATAATGCTGCCATGTTAAGTTTAGTGAGTGGAGGGATCTAAAAGACCCTATTCTATCTATTAAGACCGAGACATTCCATCACAGTCCTCAGCGGTGAAAATGCATCTTGAATTTATGTTGAGAATGGATCTACATCCATTCTCACCATAAACACCTATGTGTTTATGGACTTTACGTCATAATTAACTAAGTGAATGGTGTGCTCATTTGTCATAAATACATATTTAAAAATCTAATACTACTGATTAGATGAATGAATTTTAATACTCTTTCATAATGGAGTAATTTTTTGTTTTAGTATTTATATTTGTACCACTCATGTTCAGAATCAATGAAATTTATACAAAATTAATACATCTAATTAAAACAGTTTGTGATTTATTTATATTATTATACATATTATTTATGACAAATGCCCAAATAAATTCCAAAACATTTAATTTTGGATAGGATATTAAAATATTCTATCCAATTATTGGAAGCAGTAATAAATTCTTTTATCATATTAATTATAGGAAGACTACAAGCAGATCTGACAGGAAGAAGACTGGCAACTTTAGATATAAATTGGGACTTACTTGTGCGGTCTACTATGACAAGGGCCCAAGAAACTGCTTCTTTAATAACCAAGCATCTACCTCAAGACCTAGAAATAAAAGACTGTCAACTTATTGAAGAAGGAGCACCCATTCCGCCGGAACCTCCAGTTGGCCACTGGGCGCCAGAACCAAAAGTAAGTTTAAGTATAGAATATATTAACAGTTTCACATGGATTTGCCTGATTTTCAGTTTGTGTTTATTTTTATTATAATTCCTTAGTGACATTGTTGTTTATGTTCCTGTCAGTACTTCCTTTGCTTTTCTGAGGAATTATAGAATGTGCTGATCAATGTCGCTTATGATAGAAACATATACAATGAACATATAGAATCTTGTACAATGTTGTCATGAGTTATTGATTTTATTACATGTTACTAATTAATAATGTTTGTATAATATATTTTATATATATATATATATATATATATATATATATATATATATATATCCCAAGTATGGCCATAAGTTCTGTTAAAAATGAAAATGCATTTTCTTTTTATGAAGTAATGTAATATTATTAAAATTTATACCTACATATTCATTAGTCTTGGCAAAAAATATAAAAATATTCTATTCGAAAGGTGGCCCCTTTGGCTTTTATACAGGCCTTTAATCTGTTTGGCCACGAATCTATGGATTTACGCACTGTCTCCTAGGGAAATTTCGCCACTGCTTGCTCCAAAGATTTTTTAAGAGACTCAATTTTGCCGTGTCATTTAGAGCAGACCATGTCCTCTAAAACTGACCATAATTTGAAGTCTAAAGGGTTGAGGTCTGGGCTAGGTGAGGGCCAGTCTTCAGCTCTTATAAAGTCCGGAACGTTGGGTTCAAGCCAAGCTTGGGTAGTTCATGCCTTATGACCAGGTGCAGAGTCCTGCTGGAAAGTCCACAGTATATTTTTAAAAAGTGTATTTTTTGATGAGAGGTGAGAGATGAGAGGTTTCAAAACATGATCCAAGACTGTGTCTTGATACACTTTGGCCGAAGTTTTCACTCATTTTCACATAAATGTAGTTTTGTGACTCCTTGATAAGACACGCCCCACCAAACCATCACTGACGCAGGATGATGACCACGTATCTTTATGGCCACTTGAGCAGCTTTTTCAGAACTGTGAGCGTACACTTTATCATTTTGCTTATTGCAGTGTTCTTCAAACGTGAAAATTTTTTCATCGGTAAAGAGGATATTTCTGTGCCTATCACCTGCGTATCGCGACAGAAGGCGTTTTGATCGATCCACTCTCTTTAATTGTAAAGATTGATTTAGAGCATGTCCTGTATATCGACAATAAGCACCGAGCTTCAGATCTTGTTTTATAATACGCGACAGAGTCCTAGCGGGAATCTTCATTTCTCGCAATAAGATTTTTGCTTCCTAATGGGGTTTCGACGAATTCTTTATGTTAATGCTTTAACAGCCTTTGTAGTTCTAACAGCACGCGGCTGCCCCGATCTTTTCTGGTCTTCGACAGTGGAAGTGTTTTTGTATCTGTTGATAGTAAGATATTCGAACATACGGCTTATACCAAGCTTGTGAAGTGTCTGGAATATGACCGACGGCTCCATATCCACTTTGTGCAAGGTGATCACTGCAATCCTATTTTCTTTAACACCCCATTCCATATTCTAATTTGATATGGTGCAAAATCGAAAGAAGTTTTTAAAATAATATACATGTTCCAAATTCAAAATAATCAAAAAGTTGAAAAAAAGAAAAGTTTTTATGTAACAGTATTTATGGCCAGACTAGTTATATCATTTTTGTTTTGTGGTAGAGATACACTACATTTTATTTCTAGCTGCATAATAAATTGGTCTGCTTGACCGGGGTACACAAAACTATCATTTTACACTAAGGTCTGTTAACAGACTGGCTAAATATGAAGATGGCAGCATTTAAAAAATTATCTATTCCATGATTATCGTTTCATTCCTTTAACTATATCCGCTTATTTTAGTAGTGTTGGGGGTTTCCAGACAAAATTTGTTTACAATTTCCTTTCTTGTTGATCTTTTTAATACAAATTCTTTTACAATCTTTACAACTAACAATGATTATGTGTCTATTCTATTTATTAGTTACATAAAAAAGTTAATTTTTAACAATCTCAGGATTCATTATGGCACACATGTAAGCATGTGGATTGCGAACAAGTAGTAAACACTCAACAGTCCTGTAACTTTTAGGTCATAAAAATATTACCCTTTTATAAATCAAACATAGGTAAAGAACAGTATATTGATCACAAGTAGATAAAATATATTAATCACACGGGAAATAGTGCACATATAAGATGTAATTTTTATTTTCTGAGACTCTTAGTGATAAACAAGCACACAGATTAACAAATCATTAGTGAAGTATTCATATTTTCATCCAAATCAAAGATGCGTTGTCGCACATGAAGCCTCCTTACTTGAATTGAGTCTACCTGTTATTCAACTATACTTATCATCATTATACTGCATTTTCATGTGGGTTTTGTGTACACAACCGGGTAAACTAACCCTTTTATGCCGCTGCCAGAAATTGGCTGCAATGTGGCCCTATCAATGTAATTGTTATGTAGATGTATTTTACTTAATCTAACAGTTTGTTGTATTTCTATATATTTTATTTTACCAATACATTTTAAATAAGTTTATCAAGGTTTCCCATAAACTTATTCCAATAATTAATATTATTTCAAAATTCAAAATCGTGTATTTTACATAAAATGGTTACCAATGGCAACCATTTCACAACACTCATAGCGGTGATGAATAATATATTTCTTTTTATAAAATAATATTCTTTCTGTTTCACTACATTTGTAAAAATGTAGTCTCCGAAGTTTATTGGTAAAATAAAACTTGTATATAATTTATAGCCCAGGTTTGCATATCCAATTGCATTTCATTACTTTAGTAATATTATCAGCTATAATACAATACTAACATTCTACCGAGTTCTAGTTTTCAACAATCTATTAATATCAAGGAAACAATATATATTCTATAAAAATACAAAGTGTGTCTAAGATTTTCTAGACTTAACACTCTTATTTATTGTAAATATTCTTGTTTTTTAAAAAAAAACGATAGATTATAGATAAGCATAAAAAAAAAGATTAACCAACTCCATAAAAGTAATTTATGTAGTTTGTTTGTTTGTTAAATTCTAAATAATAATTATTTGGCTTCGGTTTTAAATTAAATATTATTGCCATAAAAAATCCTTATCAACTAGCTCAAAGGGCTAAATATCAGCAACACTGGGCAATAAATTAACAGAGTATGGTTGGGCACGTGTAGCAGTTCTTCCAGGATGGGGCGAGGATAGAGGCCGCCTTCCGCCGCTACTTCTACAGGGCACCACCTGAACAAACTAAGGACTCCTATACAATTCTTGTCTGCCACGCTAATGTTATACGGTTCTTCGTTTGCAAGTGAGTAATATACCTGATGTTTTTTTTTATACGATCTAGTGCCCAAAGTGAGCTTTCGCCATGGTAGACCTGCTTTGCAGTTTGTTTCTAACTGCAGAAAGAATGGGTCAACTCGACCGGGGTAGTACCACGCCCTCACCGTATACCAGCGTGAAATAGCAACACAATGCTGCTGTGTTTTATCTGGTGTGATTAGGGGTCCGGAGACCTTTATTACTAGCGACGAGGCATTCCATCTCAGCCCACACAGATGAGATGTCATGGGCCACAGGAAACACTTACCATCAGGCGAACTGTGCTCATTTGTTATTCTGAATGTAATAAAAAAAAAATCCAATTTCGATTCTCAGCTGAGGGACAAAAATTGTGTAAATTGTTGATTATCAGGTCTGGGGTGTATATCATGCGTGTCCTTTTTTTCCACCTACGTCCATTCTTACAAAAGACTCTCGATGTATATTTTTACTCACCCCCTTCGGGCTGTGATGCAACTTTACTGTCTAACCTGAATCTCGTTTTAGAAACTTGAACCTTTTTAACAATAAGACTCCCTATATTAAATCGGAATCATCTCATATTCTTGCATAGAGTGGTGAGTCATCAATTTTTTTTTATTACATAGTGAGTAAATAACGTGCACACAGTTCACCTGATGGTGTGCGATTCCTGCGGCCCATGTCATCTACATTCATGCTCGACAAGGTATCATAATGCAGATGCGTTGTCACCCTTGAAGACTGAGATCCTCGACACTAGTAATAAAGATCTCCAGATCTCACCAAACGAAACACAACAGCATTATGCTGCTATTTTACGCTGATTTTCTGTGTGGACGTGGTCCTACCCCGGTCAAGCTGACTCTTTCATTCTGTAGCTAGGAACAAACTGCAGCGTAGCTCCAGCGCTGTTATCATAAGCTGAATCTTCCAAGAACTGTCAGTTATTGTTCGAACTTTCATGGAGAGACCTATATCCTACAGAAGAAAATAACATATATAAGATTCTCTATATAAATAATCAATTCCACATATGTCCAACTGACATCATTTTTGTCAGGTGTCTTGAATATGTGAGATAAATATAAGGCTTGTGTAATTCACACATTTAATTATTATGAAAGAGTTTAGGTCATGCTCTTTTAGCTTGACTTGACTTAGATTTTTTAAGCTATAGCTTATCAAGCGGCACTACCTTAGTAAACACATGAGTCTGTCCGTCCAGGAGGTTGTATTAGGGGCAATAAGGAACAAGCACAAAGTATGCACGCACCCTTAATACCTGTCATTTATATTTCAGAGCCCTCCAATTCCCACCCGAAGGATGGCTCCGTATCTCACTAAATCACGGATCGATAACCTGGATCTCGATTCTGCCCAACGGCAATGTAGTTTTGCGAGCTCTGAGCGATACTGGCCATATGGAACCCAAACACATTACGAGCCGGTAAACTTGACTTATATTTGTATGTAGTTAAAATTTAGTGCAATGTAAGAAAAAAAACAATTTTGTTAATCAAATTATTCTATTATAATTAATGTTAAATAATATGGGACAAAACCGTTTATATTCTTGCAAAGATAATTTTATATTAGTGCAATGAAGAGAAACAATCATTTTTTTTCTGTATATTGTTTTAAAAGAACATATTTTTAATGATTTTCTTCATGCCTATGAAATCTTATATCATTGTAATCAGACAATATACATTTTGCATAGACACAAACTATAATTTCTATAAATTAATAATTAATCGTTTTTTAAATACTACCAAATCCTAATTACATTTATTATAAAAATGTATACCATATATCAATGTAATTTTAATTTCTTTAACTTAAACAATTACTTGTTAATTTTAAATAGTGTTGTCAATAAATATCTATTAGGTCGAAATGAATACACATCGAACTTCGAAAAGAATCTATTGTGCGTTTTATCGATTAGCTTCAGTTTTGTAGAGCCTAGACTCTGTTGCACATAAATTGAGACGGTATCACTCTACAAAACCAAAGTTCGACTATGATTATCGAGTCTCTTACTACAGGTCGATGTGTAGGTATTATTTTTCGGTCGGCACTGTACTTTTATTAGTGAATGGCCTCAAAATACAATCTTATATTGTTATTTGGTCATACTGTATTGGCATAGTTCGCGTTTGTAAGCTAAAACATATTTTTTTATTTATTTATTTAATTTGGTCAGTTATCTACATGAAAACAATCTTAATCCATAAATACATAAAGTCAAATATGATGCATGCACCGATTATAAATGAACACTTAGAACAATAGTTTATAATTAACGGTTATCATTTTACATTAAAAACATGGAGAAAACTAAACAATTATTGAATCAAAATAAAAACAAAAAATAGAATTTAATTATGAAAATGAAATAAATTAAATAATAACGTAATAAAATATTTACTTAAGATTTAAAATTAAAATAAATGAAGTCACAATCAAATTAAAATTAAGTGGGAATTAAATTAAATGTCAATAACGACATAATACAAAATAGAGATTATACAAATTAAATAGGGATACAAATCTAAACGGAACACAACCACACGATATAATAAAATTAAAATTTTAAAAATTGAGATTAAAATTAATAAAAAAAAAGAAAAATTTAAAAACAGCAGGTGGCAGCATAAGCTGGCGCTTGGAACGTTTCCAGCACCTTACGCTTAAAATTACCGATTGATTCGTCATATTTTTGTGTTGATGGTACTATTTCAATATATACATATATATTTATATAGTTTCCTTATGTTGTATGATCTTAAGCACCATAGGATGTTTTTTTAATGGATATTAGGGGTGACAAATAAGCACACCGTTCAGTGGTTTTTGCGGCCCATGTCATCCAAATTCATCCTCGATAAGGAATCATAATGCAGATGCATTGTCACCCATAAAAATAAGATGGAATGTTGCAACACCAGTAATTAGGTTATTGGTCTCTTTCTAAAATGTAACACATTAGTGCTAGACCACTACTTAACTGCCATTTAAAAAAATTCAAATAGAGAACGTAAAATATAAGAATGGATTAGACCACTACTTAACTGCCATTTAAAAAAATTCAAATAGAGAACGTAAAATATAAGAATGGATTAGACCACTACTTAACTGCCATTTAAAAAAATTCAAATAGAGAACGTAAAATATAAGAATGGATTAGACCACTACTTAACTGCCATTTAAAAAATTTCAAATAGAGAACCCAAAATATAAGAACGGATTATAGAGCCAGGCGATTCTAAATATCGACTGATTTACAGAAAAGTACTTTGTTTTTAAGAGTTACATTAATTTGTTCATGAAACATTTTGAAAGCCTATCTTGAACCCGGAGAATAATTAAATTGAGTATGACATAAACTCAGGTACGCTTAAAAACAAATAAGAATACCTATTAATATTCAAATGCATTCGTAATTATTACAAGTAATTATAATTAAGCATTTTTGTATTTACTTCCTGAATTAAGTTTTTTTAATTGATAAGTTTTAATATTATTTTGATTTTCTTTTTGAATTAAGTTACAGAAGAACAAATTTTCACATACAATTTATGTGAATAATCCACTCTAAAAAAATATATTGTATATATATATATATATATTTATTGAAAAGAAAAAAAAATACAAACACTCCATTTATCTTTTGTAGTTATCAAACTTCTCAGTTTATAAGAAGCTCCATGAACTGTATAAATTGTTATAAGTAAACTCCCATGTAAGAAATAAAAACATTAACATCTGCTGCAGATTCCAGGCGTACCCTACTCCCTAGTCTGTTTCAGTGAAATTATAGAGACCATTAACGTCAACAGATTCAGATACAAAAAAAAATTCTTGCCGAGTCTGTATGGGAATTGCCGAGCATAAAGTATAATTTTAAAACAATTTTCTAATGTAATTTGTTCCTTTTACCTTGTTACATCATTCTCGGCCATTCTCAACCAGGTTTTCTTATCTTGTAGCCGACCAAAGAGATCGAAACGTCGCATGAATCAGAACTTGAAACAAAACTAAAGCAGATTATCATTTGGATTGGACCAATATACATTACACGGACAATTAAAATTGCACTCATTGGAATATTGTAATTCAACCTTGGAGATAGTAACGGTTACGACCATGCCTCGTGTCCATACAATAATACAATAATAATAGAAGTCTAATAAAGAAAGGAAAAAGAAATTCATTTGTATTTCAGCAAAACATTTAAAATAGTATCATCTACTTATATTGAAGTTCTAGATACCGAGAACCAAAGATATGGCAATTTGTTGTTATTTTCCAATGATGGCTCAAATGTACAAAACAGATGTCCACCTCCATTTGAAGGGAATAAGGAATAATTAAACTATGGATTGCAGATGGAACTACCTCGAAAGATAACGAATAAAAAACAGTAATGACAACTTATTGGGAGAATTATAACATGCGAAAAGTTACTGAAATATTTAATTATATGCAAATATTTGATAAATTATATTACAAGTAAAATATAAACATATATTGCCCAATTATAGCACAACAATCGTAGTTTTATGAAATATAAACATATATTGCCCAATTATAGCACTACAATCGTAGTTTTATGAAATATTGGAAAGTACTGAGAAACTATAGTTGTCCTTAAATAAGAAGAAATGAAGGGGGAATTTGTTACTGATCTACTAGAAAATTGCATCTTAATTATTACGATTAACATACAAAATTCACGATGCTTTGAAGAATTATTAGCGTTACTACGAAACAAAAATAAATAAACTCTGCAAAGTTTATTTATTATTACTTTAGTGAGTTACTAGCATTTGGCCGCGACTTCGTATATGTGGACTTCAGAATTGGATCCAGAGAGAAATGAAAAATGTGTAGAGACGACATTGTACGATTTATTATTTTCCGCTAGTACGTGTGAGTTTTAGGCACTCGAGTCGACATAAGTCATGTGAAAAGAACGAGTGCCAAAATATATGACTGCCGCTTTCAGCTTTTGGCCCTGGGACTTATTGATGATTATTGTAAATGCATCCTATGTATCCTATGTTTTAATCCAGGTTATGAACTATCTGTGTGCCAAATTTTATTCAAATCTGTTCATCCGTTTTTGCGCGATTGAGTAACAAACATACAAACTTTCACTGACCGGGGGAATGAAAATTATCCTGTGTTAATCCAGGTTCTTAACTACCTGTGTTTTAAATTTCACTCAAATCCCCATTTTGCATAATGAGTAACCAACATGCGACCTTTCACATTTAAACATACATTTATAATATTAATAGAATTAGGCTTTTTAAACGAAATTCTCTAGTACAATAATTGTACTTAGTTTCACTTAAATCTTTACAGTTTAAATATTTTATGAAAATGTGTATCTTAAGTTAAGATAGGTTTCTAAAATACGACTAGGTAGAGTCGTATTTTTTCATACCTATTCGTATTTTCAACATTTATTATAAAATCAATACTTGTTTATGATAACATGATTAACTAGATGGCACTAGTATCACAGAATCAGTTCAAAAACTATCCATAGTATAAATCAAGATTTGGACAAGATTCACAGTGATCGGAGACTGGTGAAGATAAGACACCACAATTGCCTGTATAACATGTGATACATAGATACATCACAATCAGGATATAGATAGGTTTGTTAACCACGTGTTGCAGTAATTGAAAGATACAAGAAAAATGTCATTTGCGCTCCGTTTTTCCAAAGCCTCATGACAAAGTAAAAAACATTTTATGATATCAGTGGCTTGAAACATTGTATCATTATAAAGAAAGAAAAGTTGCTTTTAACTTTACACAAATTATCGAAATAAATTAAGGTTAAATTAAGGAAATTCAATTTTGAATCATAGAAGAATGAGGAGGAATCCCCGATTAGCATGAGCAACACAGCGTAAATCTTATATTTCTACTCATCTCAACTCTTTTTGTTGAAAATGTTGTATGTAGTTTTTGCATTTTTACTTTATAGAATTAGCACATATCACGCCCAATACATTTTATGTACAAGCTTTGTTTAAGACCCACTTAAAACTTTAAAACCTTGGATAAATTAAGAAATATTGGTAATATATCAAAAAAAACCGTGGGTGGAAAGTGATCACTTAAATTGTGTGCCAATATCTTGAAATACAGTTTTGATTGAAATATATTTAATAAGGTAAAAGAAGCAATCCAAAATCTGTGGGTCGTCTTAAATGTACCAAAAATTAAAACTTCATAAGCAGTCTCATTCTTTCTTAGATCTGATTTAGTTTTGTTATTCTTATAAAAATACAGTATTTAGTCTAAAATCACCTTCACATCGGACCAACCAAAACCAAACGGCATATTTTTCAATACATACATCAGGTTCTGTTCTGCAGTTCTTCACATGCCGGTCAAACGGTACAAGGCTCAGGTGGCAGCTTATATTACGTTAGAACATTACATTAGGTTAATACCTAGTTTAGATTAATCAATTGATATGAAATAACTTGTGGATTTTCCGGTCTAAATATTGTTCGGTTCGCGAACACGCCAAAGACTGATTCGATTTTTTACCTTTGATGGCACTTCGTTTTCTTCTTCGGTGATGGAATCTGAGTCCTTCGACTCATCAATAACCATTATAAATATCCATTTTAGGAAAATTTACAAATAATACGTGAACATTTTAAACAAATCAGTACCCAATAATAGTAAGTAATGATTCGAAAAATGGAATCTCTTTTGGTACAAGCCTGACATCCTAGTCAATAGGCTAATTAAACCCTTAATACCCAGGTAAATAATCAATACTAGTTAATTTATTACTAAAGCTGTTAGTAAAATATTAAATCGCATCAACAGGAATAATGAACCTCGAAGTGACTTACCCACTTTTAGAAGCTGTCCGTAATTTCGAATGAAGATTTTGTACTTTCGTTCTGTGAGTAATAGAAGTAATTATTGAAGGAATAATATTTTTTTATCATTATATGTATGTTTTTGTCTCTCTTTTTTGAACAAGTAAGGTGAAATAAGACATTGGTAGTCTTTTTATTATTTAAGATTTAAAATAAACATGTTGGTAATTTTGTTTA
The DNA here is from genome assembly GCA_029286865.1 of Teinopalpus imperialis. NCBI lineage: Eukaryota > Metazoa > Arthropoda > Insecta > Lepidoptera > Papilionidae > Teinopalpus > Teinopalpus imperialis. The sequence continues at coordinate 10,268,131 of JAGSMU010000030.1, read as the reverse complement.
AAACGTAATTAAATATTGGCATTTTAATCATAATGTCATCAGAATTATGTTTACGAACACAATTGACTTTAAAATAGATGTACACACCTGTATGTTTACCATAGGTTGTAGTGCGTATCAAATTTTGGTTTAATTAATAATTTATTGTGCTAATTAACTCGTGATAGTTTTCATTCATTCATTACTTTTCCGATTTTCCAAAATAAAAAAAATGTATATTTATTGTTATTGTTACAATATATTGATATAAAATAATAAATATTGTAATAGATACAAATTAATTATTGTATATATTAATTTGTATCCACAGAATGTGTATGTAAAAATTGTAAATAGTTTTTATATATCAACAAATAAAAAATATCATGGAAACTTTGAGTTTGTATTCTATTCTCTTACTAACTTCATACAAGTATTATAGTTATACAAATACAGTAGACATAAGTCTGTCAACAGCCAATGGCATTATATGGATGGATGTTCCGCCTCCTTTTTTATATATGAGTATTACTGTTGGTCCCGAGACCTCTACAGCTTTATCTAATTAGACTCGCGAGCGGGAGGCCCGTTGAGTAGGAAGACAACGACGATGCTGCGAAGCTGGCGCAGAGACTGCTGTTGCACCACCGCTGCACTGTGGACGAAGAACGTCCCTGGGCGATCCGAGGGCCCCTCATCCCTATGAGCGAAACCTCGACTCGGATCGCTATCTAAAAGGGTAGTTCCGCCTCCAGTCCGTCGTCGTCATTGAATAGTATTATATAGCTGAGGTTGTCATTTGTAAAAAAGAAAATGTTTACCTCCACACTGGATTAAAAACGGAAACTAAGAATTATCAAATTCTTTTAAAATAAAATCTACATATGAATCCACACAAATTCTTATATATTTCGAGCATCGTCAGAGCATATCTACTGCTGAATGTAGGCCTGACCCATAGATTGCCATGCTCGATCTTAAGCCATTTGGATACATCGATTTCCTGCTAGCATGCATAGACCGTCTCTTTTAGTGGAATCCACCACTGCAATGTGTTCCACTAATAATAGTAACGTGTGTTGTGATAAAAATTATCTGCATACCTTGTTACAATCCACGCTAAAATAAATCTTGATTTAACTTAGTGTACATATACTGTATAACAAAATGAAGTGTTGGACACTATTGATAGAAATATTTTTAAGTTTGTGTAAAACCGTGGTGATGTCATCAGTTCAGCTACCAACACTTTTTACACACTTTAAACCGTCAGAAGCAACTTCGAAACACTCGGGCTAACAGCACTTCAACTACGCGGGATATTTGCTTATTATGACATGACATTTACAGGTAAAATTTATTAATAGTAATAACCACGTAGAGGGCCAATAAAGAACGGAAACATACCGAAAAGGCAAATTTTTTTTATGTCATATCGGTAAGACCGGTGTAATGTTCGGAACTGATCCTGTTACAAGGAACAAAAGAAAACTAAACATTTGTATATATACAGAACAAATATTCGTCTATCTGTAGTGGTTATCGAATCTAGGATCCGCACCTGTAGCCTAGCGAAGCGTTCTGATCTGTAAGATCCGTGTTCGTCTATCCACTACTATACTATACTGGAAGGGCGACCGAACGAGAAATAATACATTTAAAAAATACTATATGGAATTAAATATAATTGCAGCGTATTGTATAAGCTAAATTTGATCCGTAATTCACTTGTTCCTATCGTGCACCCCCAATTTCTTTTTCTCGTTGACATGGATCCCCAGGGATTGACATATGTAGATCACTTGGCCAACCAAGCCAATAATTGAAAAGTAATTGTTCATTTTATAAATAACTTAGAACTGCTGGGAAATATACGGTACGTTTAGATATGAGACAAATAAAACAACATCCGTATCGTACAGAATAATTAATCATCGCATTGGTCAGTAAATTTCGATTCACAACATCAATATTAGGGTCAAATTTATCTAAAATTGTATTTTGAAATTATTCTCTAAGTACATTCATCAACACGTAACATGAATAAACCTAGAATAGGCCGTAAATTTTTAAAAAACTCCAGGACATTAAAAAAAATATATTATTTCATAGTGTTTGTCTTCCATCAACATGAAGAAAAATAACAAGCCATTTAATTAGTGTAATTATTATTTAAAATTATGTTGATGACTGTACTCAGATATCTTAACTATGAAGTAGATTTAATAAATTTGATATGACATTAAAAACTTTGGCACAAAGCTCTTTGCTAAAGCTAAGAAGTTACTTATTAAATAAAAGCAGAGTTTAATTTGTAAAACCCGTCATCATGGAACAATAAATGTATAAACAAGGCCTTACTAATAAAATGTTGAAGCAATAAACTGGCAAGATTAGATTTTCGACCGCGTATTTTGTTTAAAATAAATCCTTAGCTTGCCGTTCTTCAATATTTTCCTAGAGACGCTTGTCTATACATTGATTACTCTGATTTAGTTTAAGTATATTAATCATATCTGAGGTATAGAGTTAATGCTATTACGAACTTAATAGTATCTCACTCTTTAGTATATAAGTAAATTTTATTAGAATAACAATAAAATGTCTAAGGACATACATTTAATATAATTAAAATACGTATTACTATTAAAAAAAAACAAATTGTTTTCACACAATCATGTAAGGACTAACAGGGTTCTATTATTGTAGATTGGTGGCAGTTAGTTTTATCAAAATAACATGACGAAGTTAAAGGAGTCATAATATTTTGTAATAACAAAATATGTAAAATACTTTAAGGTAGACCGTGACAGCTACCGTGGCCACCACTATGGTAAGTATTGAACGACTAAATGTTAGGCAAACGCTATATGAAAACAGTACAATATTTATAGAAAATAAATTATTTCCTTTCGTCTAAATCTAAATAAATATTTATTGAAAATAAGAACTGATTTTAATGCTGACAAGCTACACAAAATCTACCTTGAAATAGAGCAGTAAATCGTTATTTCAAATGGTGTGTATTAGAAAATTTTAAATATAGTAGAACAACTTCTGAACGTGTATCAATTAAATGGCAATTTTAAATGCTTCAGCCCTTTGAAGAATTGCATCAGTTCCCTCAATAATTTCTTCGTCGTCTTCGTCGTCGCACGCGTCTTCTGGTTCACCTAATGCTCTGACGAACTCTATAAATGTGGACATGTCTTTAGGATATATCATATAGGATCTATAGAATATATAGACAGATCTTTTAAATATATCTATATATATATATATATATATATATATATATATATATATATATATATATATATATATATATATATATATATATATATATATATATATTACATAAGAATAAATAGGGCGAACGAGTATATGGACCTCCTGTATGTCGACTGAGTTTACGAAATAATTCATGTTTTGTTTAATTTAACACTTTCACTCTTAGGCTGAAAGGACATGATACATTTTCGGCTCACCTACTCGTGCTCTCAAGGACATTAATGAAATATCTATAGAAAAAAACATTTCATTTTTACATACTTATTATAAAATTTAAAGGTATTTAAATGGTAATAAAGTATAGTAATATAAAGAATATTTAAGCTGATGATGATTTTAGTGTCAGTGTATTGACAGCAAAATCATATGATATAACCTAAAATTATTATCTTATTTTTTAAATATCTCTGTATCCTATGAACAATATTGATTTTAATTTGTTTATAATAAAAAGGATATATAGTCTGTTATTTAAACTTAATTTCATTACTGTCCTTGAACTTCGTTTAGTGGGCCGTGCACTGTATGGAGAGTGGCCCATGTCCTTTGTAAAGCGCACTTAGACTTTGCTTCGACTTAGCTTACGAGTTAAGTAGGCAAAGAAATTTATAGTCATATCCCTCTGCTTATGCTACGCAGAGCCTAAGCCATCAAAGTCCTTGACTCACCAAATACTTACATGTTCCTAGTAATATTTTAGGACGCTCTAAAACTAATTGAAAAGAAAGTTTTAAAGTTTTCAAATGCGAAGTCTGAGCAAAGTTCAACTACGCTTTATAAATCTCAGTCTCACTACTTTCACATAGTCCATCCATCTTTTCCTTGGCTTTCCTCTGCCATTACCTGCATTCACGTCCCTCCATATCTATGGGGGGACGTGAATGCCTTATAATATGACTGCCAATCAAACATAACAGCCGAACTACGTCAGCCTGTGACAGGCACACACTCAAATCAAAATCAAAATGTTCTCCTCAACACTAAAATTACAAATAACATTCAGTGGCAATTTACTCATTTAAACCGTTATACATGTGAGGAACATATCACAAAGCAAGCCATCCAAAAAAATAGATAACAAAATGTCACCAAACAAAAAAAATATTATGCTTATTTGTTTGTTTGGTTTTTTAATTTATTTTTTTTATCTATTTTTTCACTTACTTTATTACTTCCTTACTTTATTACTCACCCAAAAAGTCAATACGACCATCGCCATCAGAGTCAACTTCTTTTATCATGTCTTCGACTGAAAAAAATTTTTGTAAAATATATAAAATCAATAGTGATCTTAGGTAATCTTTACTCATATCTTCGACTGCAAATAAAGTGATAACTCTTTACTTGTAAAATAAGTTTCTAAGTTCCTAATAATCAAAAGTGAAATGAAGAAATATCATTCAATAAATATTCCATGCTCTATTTAACAATATAAATTCGAGCAGAAGAAAGACATACATTATTCTGGTTATTACAACATCACTTCAATTTAAATGGATATGTAATAAAAACAGAATAAAGTTCAGGTCAAGTGTCGAGGACATGGCAAATACATACATCATAATCAAGCCGGAAAATCAGTAATGCACGAAATCCTTTTCCTTGCCTAGGAAAGGAACCCAGGCCATCGCGTTGCACTCTGACCACTATACTAAGCAGTTGTCCAGAACACATCATAGAAGAAAAACGTCTATGCTGTGTTCAAATTTATAGTAGAAAACTTTTCTATTTTTTATTTATTACATTGAAGAGTAGCAAACAAGCACACAGTTCACAAGTGATTCCTGTAGCCCATGACATCTATATTCATCCTTGATAAGGAATCATAATACAAATGCATTGTTACCCTTGAGGACTGAGATAGAATGCCTCGTCACCAGTAATAAAGGTCTCCGGATCCTTGACTTTTTACGCTGATATTCTGTGAGGGCGTGGCCCTACCCCGTTCCAACTTACCCATTTATTGCACAGTTAGAATCAAACTGCAGTGTACCTACCACTGTAATCTATGACGCTAAGTTACGCATAAACTTCCCGAGAAGAGAAGCAAAGTAAATAAAACCGATGTACTACGTCAGATTCCCTCAAAGGCTGATACGGTGTTTAAGACGTTTCGAATGGAGTTTCACCATCCACCTGTAAAAGGTCCCGATGATGGCAAATCTCTTAGATTCTTGATGCACCTGCAAACAAGTATAAGCGTAAGAATACTCACTCTCTTCCTCAGAAAGGTCTTCTCCAAGACACTGCAGCACTGCCCTAAGGTCGGAAGCGCAGATATACCCGCGGTTGTGTTTATCGAACACACGGAAGGCATCACGTAACTCTCTCTCCTCCTGTTCAGCGCAAGTGGTCCCTCCTCCCGCTGACATCGACTTAGATAGTATGTTCACGAACTCTTCGAAGCTCACATTTCCGTCCCCTAGAGTAAATCACATCACGGTTAATAGAAAGACAAGAAATAGCGAGCGGTCGGGTGTCGACGTAGAGACGACACGTAGGCCTTGTTTGGAAGAGTCTTACAGTGTTGTGTGGTGGACAGAGTTTGAATGAGCACTCTGTTGGAAAGGGCCATTGAGGTAGGATAAAAGGATAATAACACAATAGCACACTGTTTTTCCTTTTTCTATTTTATGTGGAATTTATATATATTTTTTTTAAATGCATGCTATTATTTTAAAAAGTTAAAAGAGGGAAGTAACCTCTTCGTAGCTAGCTCTGGTTTCTGGTATTCTTCTCTCACTATACAAAACGGCAACATAAAATTATATTCTTTTTTTTTAAAAAACTTTTAAAGCAAGTGCTTGACCACGATCCCATCGTTAAGCGAAAATGCAGGATGATAACTGCACTAGCTCAGTAAATACCTATTCACTCTACTCTTGAAAACACCCACATTGTAATCTGAAGGAAAGACAGACGCGGACAAACTATTCCAGTCCTTTTCTGTACGAATAATGAAAGACGAAGCAAAGCGCTTCGTTCGGGTTTGAGGGATGTACACAACAAAAGGATGAAATCCAGCAGGGCGTCGTGAGTTCCGATGGTGGAACGGGGATGGGGATGGGGATGGGTTTCTTTCCAATAAATAATTTAGCGTAACGTTAACGTTCCAATGATTTTATAATTATTTACTCAAATTATAACAAAAGGTATAAATTACATAATACATTAAATCGTCATACATATAATTACTTTAAAGTCTCTCAAAGTGGTAAATCCAGAGTCCAAAGGTATTCCTAACGTTCTTAATCATCTCTATCTAAAGTGTAAATGTTCGTACTAATTTGAGTATAATAAATATTAAAAATTCAAAGGCGTTATTATTCTATGAGCCACAAATAAAGTGGCAACCTACTTGCATATATAGATTCCACTGTTTGCTTCTGCTCTAGTCACTCTGTATTGGAGCAAAATCCACCACGATTTTATTTACTTTTTAGAAATAAACCTGTATTGATGATGTTTTCCATTACCACCGAAAATGAAAATATGAAAAGGGAAATATTTCGTATAAAGATGTAATGACAATCAGCATTAAAGAAACTATGACGTTGCTACAAGTACAGAAATATTGAATTATATTTGATACGTTATTACGTTACCATTTCTTTGACCTAATACAATTTAATCGTACACCTTGGAAGGTTATAAATTGAAAATTAAAGTATAAAAATAGATTTGGGTTAAAACGAGTCATCTTAATCGAATTCTCACATAAATCTGCACCGTATTTACGCAATAGATTTACTGTAAAAACTTAATTCATGTGTGGGTAAAGTCTTATTCATTGCCTAAGATTAATTACAATACTTAAGTCCTAAGTAAAAATTTACAAGTACGTTTTGCGATATAAATCTTCTGCAATAAATTTCTATCGTATACGAGAATTATGTAACATGTGTAGAAATCAGTAACCAAGCATAATTTTTTTACAATTTTGTTTTTATGATCGATCAGGAACATATGTTCTGATTATAGCCAAAAAATATCAACTGCGAAGAATATATTATAGTGGTAGTATTCATGCAAAATATTCACGCAGATATTCTCGCCCATTCCCTTTTCATCATTCCTTAATCGATGTAATGCATATGCAATAAGATCGGAGAAAAATGCAGGTGAAAAGGTGCTCCCGTCTGCGAATTATTCGAGCGATTCGATGTATTCCCGTTAGGAGGTGATAGGGGTGAGTATTTACGATAATTTAAACCCAATATGCAATATGCATTGTGCAAAAGTGAACCATTTTCATCGTCTTTTACATTTTTTCAAAAAAAGTCAAAAATGCAACATCAAAAATTATCAATTTATCTCATTTTTTCTTCTGATTTATAAAAACGATTAAAACAACAATTATCGATCCTAATTTAAAAATGCGAGACGAAGAACGATATTATTTCAATATTTTAATGAGATTTATTTCCCCTAGAATGCCTTAAAAACAAAAAAAAACGTTATGAAACTTGGCTTGCAGATTATTTTAAAAACATAACCGTATACTTAAATTATTAAAAATTATTTTTTATTAAATTATTTAATAATATTATATATATATAATAATATTAAATTAAAATTATATAAAAATTAAAGTCGTATAGGTATTTCAAATTGCGAAACTATCACATCTAATATCATATAAAAACGTGTACCTAGGAACATGTGGCAAAAATTATATTTCATGTTAAAGTATAAGGCAAGCAAATTAAGATAATTAAAGGGAGATAGCATCAATAATTGAAATATATATATATATATGTGTAATAGTAGGATATAAGAAGTTATAATACGTATTGTGTTAATAGAAACTTTCATAAGCAATGTGTTATCAGCATTGTGTATTTAATTTACTAATGAGATGTCATTGTTAATAATTCACCAAGACAGATAAATTTCGCCCACCGTCGTTAGTATTTCGATAACGTTTCAAATTTATGAACGTAACCCCACTCGACATTTAAATGTAATTAAATTTTCAATCACTTAAAATTTATATGAAGCATTTAATTCCGGCACTAATTTCTATTGCACACTGTAAGAAATTATATAAATATAATATGTGACCGCGTAGTGTAGCGGTTAGAGCTTCTAGATTCCACGGTTCCAGGCCAACAATCTTGTGCATCATGCATTGTAGTATGCATGTATGTCTCTGACGCTGCTTCCTTCCGCAGATCTTTTCACATATGCGTGGAATAGGGAAGGGACGAATGAATAGCATCTATATTTGCGCACCGTTTCATTGAAAAGTCTTTAAGGGTAGTTTCCCATCAATTCAATGTTAGAAAAACTTTGCGACCCAAACCAATATCATGAAAAGGAAAGTCCGCTGAGAAACGTCACTTTCGTAACCGCAAATGTTAAAGAAATAAGGTATCGAGGTCAATAAACTTTAGTAAAGTTACGTCTGATTAAATTTGTAATATGAATTCATCTAGCAAGACATTTTAATACGTGTACTCACATTAAATACTTATTGCTTAATTTATTTTTTATTAAACGAAGGGTGACGAACACACGATTCTGCTTATGGTAGGTGAAACTGAAGCCCCAGAACACTTAAATCCATCTTTTATTTCATAAAGCGCTTTCAATACTCCTTTTCCTTCAACAAAGATTCAAACCACCAGACGAAACACAGGAGTGTTATTATGCTATTTCACTATTTCAAATGGTACACTGCGATCCTAACTCAGTTGAACATACCCATTCGTGATGTAATGAGAGATAAGTTGTTCCAGGCAATGTTAATTCCTTAAACTATCAATTATTATTCCCTGTAGTTGCGTTATGTATAATTATGGTTATTAGTCAAAGGAAGTAAATTCAGTAATTTGTACTGAATTAACTTATTCATTTCTTTACCTACAATGTTTTTTTCTTGTAAAATAATATGTGGTTTTGTGTAGCCTTTACTTAAAAATAGCGACGTTTTCTGGCGTATTTCGCATTTATAATGAGTGTCTGGTCGTTTTCTTATCAGAAAATATCATAATAATAAACAAAATGCTGTATTATTAACTACTAGACAACATTTTAAAATGATAAGTAACGTTTAAAATTACGAATAACTCATAAATAAGTAAGTTTTGGACAATTTGGATATATCATATGACCAAATTTGCTGCAAATGGGCTCTTCTTTACAAATTAAGATAATTAAAGGGAGATAACTTAAATAGTTGAAATATATAATGTATATATATATATATATATATATATATATATATATATACCCACTAAGCTAAGAAACTAAAAAACGATACATACAACATATTCAAGATTAATAAAGTCATAATAATCTTACTGATTTATATGTATCGTAAATATCGATAAGTAGGATACTACTTATGCGTGTTCTTCACTAATTAATATTTATAACGCAAATTGAAACCTAGCTTTTTTTTGTGTGTAAATATTGATGTTGGTCCAGAGACCTTTACAGCTTTGTCTAGTTAGACTCGCGAGCGGGAGGCCCGGCGGAGTAGGGAGACAACGGCGAAGCTGGCACGGAGACTGCTGCTGCACCACCGCTGCACTCCGACCCCTGTGAACGAAGAATGTCGACGACAACAGAGGGGGCGATAATACGATCCGAAGGACCCTCATAAGGGGGTACGAAACCCGGACTCGGATCGCTATCTAAAGGAAGGAAGAAACCTAGCATTCTCAACTACGTCCGGTACTGTTAACATGTTATAAAGAGACATCTAGCGTTGAGTATTGAAATTGTTTCGCGTACTTCAGTTTTTATATGAAATCGGAAGGTCATCAGTAATTTAAAATAACATGTAAAAACAAGCTTAACTGAGCTAGTCGAAGTCTATTTTAAAATAGACAATGATTGGCGTACCGATTACTTTATAATTAATTACTGATGTTTATTAGTGAAAATTTGATTCTCGTGGCACATGAGTGAGCTTGTCGATATCGGTTTGCCGGTACGAAACAAAATCGATAGCGCCTATCAACAATTATAATTCAACCTCGCTTTACCTAATCCTATGTAACGGATCTGCGATACGATTATAGGAAAATTTCATTCAGGATCATGTGATAATTGTGTGATATGCATACCCGATAGCTATAAATGCGTACACTGGACAAAGTTTAATTTTAATGGGAATCGAACCAAAGACTCACGATTCAGAGACCGGATAATCAGACGACAAATCTCGTGGTCGTCACGTGTCAATTACTATCCACACTCATTATTAATTAAACATGATCAGACCGGTGATTAGGTACGCCGCTTGGTCGTGTTATCAAAATTTGGATTGACAATATATATTATATACCTATAATAATATTTTAAATAATTTATATAAAGCCCTTAAATCGTTAAATATTCCATCACTTATTGAAAGTTGATTTATATAATATATTGTATGGTCATGAAAAGTTTGGACAATAAGGTGAGATGAGAATCAGATCTGGATATGACTGGTAATAACAAAAATATTAATGTGAAGGGATGCTATATAAAATTAAGACTAAGGAAAAGAGTAGGTAATAAATTATACGAAATAGGGAGTGGATGTACAAATAACGAAAAATAGATCAATGTAAAAAAAATTATATTTCCAGTTTCAGATAATGTTAAATATAATAACAATTATATTTAACATTACATTGTATACGCAAGCTTTTAAAATATAATATATACTATACCTTAACAAAGTTAAATTAAAATAATAATTATTAAAATTTCATCCTCATCATCTCGATTGAAGGCAATTCACCATTGTGCGCTTTACGCGAAATTTTCTACCGCGCACAACTACTCTGTGGAATCAGTTGTCGCCAGCGGTATTTCCGAACCGATACGACTTAGGGACCTTCAATAAAAGAGTCTACATCTTTGTTAAAGGCCGACAGTGTCATCAGTCATCCTCTAGTGTTGCCGATGTGGTAATGACTTACTATCAAGTAAGAAGCTTGCTCGTTTGCCATCTATTAATGAACGTGAGTGATAACATTGACTTACCGTCACTGTCGACCTCCTGCAGCATGTCATGCAGCTCCTCGACCCTGGCAAATTGTCCAAGGCTACGCATCACCCGTCCCAGTTCCTCCTTCGTTATCGTACCGTCTCCGTCCTTGTCGAACAGGCGGAAAGCCTCACGGAACTCTGTAAAATATGAAGTCATCAATGTTACTGATTGTAGTTATTCCAGTTTATACCCGTATTGTTAATTTTATACGAATGACCTGTCGAATTTTATACGAATTTTTTTGACTGTGATCTGAAACAAGGGTTGCTTAGCTGATGTATGTGGAACAAAAAAGCAATAGAGGATTCAGTGGTTTTATATTATTAGGATTGGCCAACGATCACATTTCACCTGGTGGTAGCTGCCTACGTCCCATAACGTCCACATCAATTCTTCACAATGACTCACGTGTTGGAGCTACGCTGCAGTTTGTTTCTAGCTACGGAATGAATGGTCAACTCGACCGGGATTGGGACCACGCTCTCACAGAATACCAGCGTGAAATAGCAGCATAATTCTGCTGTGTTTCGTCTAGTGAGTGTAGGGATCCGGAGACCTTTATTATTGGTGACGAGGCATTCCATCTAAGTACTCAAGGGTGTCAACGCATCATCTGCATTATGATTCCTTGTAAAGGATGAATATGTCATGGGCCACAGCAATCACTGACCATCTTGTGAACGTATGTTACTCTCCTTAATGTAATAAAAAAAAAACTCAAGATCTATATCGATATACCGATAGCGATCTCACCCTTGAGAACTGAGATGGAATGTGTTACTTCTTCTTCCGTTATCTTTATCGCTGTAGGTCGTGCCCGTCTTAATGTGTTTTAACAGCTTCGCTGACAAGTGTCCTCTATCCACCGCTGTGTTTTAGGGCGGGAACGGTTGAAATAGTAATTAATTACACCATACCAAACAAAGCAGTGTATTGTTGCTTTTTTTGACCTGATATAAAGCACGGATCTTCCCCTAGTCTAGGAGCATTCATGTTATAACTAGAAACTAACTCTAACTGTTGTACTATGTGATGTAAAAAATAGAAAATAAACTTTATTATTATCTTGCATGTTGAAATTATTATATTAAAATTATATAAGTACAGTGAGGTTTATATTGTATTTTAAGCGTCTATTGACGCCTAATGGTTTGTGGTACGGTCTGCGAAACTCGAGGTCGTAAGTTCGAATCCACCATTAGACTCTTGAACCATCTACTAGCACAAACATTTGCAGATTACTTATAAATAATAAATAAATATAAATAAATAAATCATTATTTGCAAGGATATGGTTTACAATAAGATGTTCGTATAGTTAGAGTTTCATATATTCTGCTTAAAAGCGTGCAAATCTTATTACTTATTTTTATTTATTTATTTATAACAAGAGTACATAACATTTTAATTACAAAAAATAACATTCAGAAAACCACAGAGATTTGTCGAGAATGTTACTTGACAATAATATTTTCAATAAAAATGTTGAGCAATACATGCAAGTACCTACATTAATAACTAGGAATATAATACACTGAAGATCTTAATTTACACACACAGAAGTAAAGGTGGGTAGAAAGAGCACCGATGCATTCAATGCATCTACAGGTTGTTCAAGAAATGAGATTTTAATTTTTGCTTTATGTTTTTATCTGTGATGCATTGAATGAAAGATGCATCAATATCATTACGAATGCGTGGTATGAGATACGGAGTGGTTCTTTCACCATAAATATTAGTTGCTGCGATAGTGACCAATTTTCCTTTAGTTTTGTGCCTTTGTGTTTGGAAATGATGGGTTATTTTGTTTTGTATACTCTTATTAAAGAATTGTTCTTTTATGATGTTGTAGGTGGCTTTAGTGTGAACAGGAAGTACCTTGCAATATCTGAATAATGCCGACTCATCGTTATGTTACTTTTTCTCATAACAAGTACCTAATGTTACAATTATCTATTACAATTATATAGACATAAGGTCGTTTCACATATACTACTACAATACCAACATTTAATTTTTATAAAACATATTATTTTTATTTTTCCTTTATGTAATCATTTATATTATAATACATATTTGAAATAAGCCACGTATATAATTCGTTTTTGAAATTTTTGCCCGTTAGATCTATAATGTGCTTTGGAAGTCTATTAAATATTGACACTGCCATACAATATGCATTGTAGTGGTTAACCGGAATATTAATAATGTTAATAGTATGACAAATATTAATTTTAAAAAAATATTAGTACTTTAGAGGTACTGTTAGGGGTGGATTGTAATTGTTGTAATGCTCTATCAAGTGTTTTATCTACTGAAGAGTTTTTTTTTTAAAACATTTATTACCTTTCATCTGAGTCCGCGAAATGCCAGTGGTCTCGTCAACGATGGACGCCTTCCTGTCCAGGTTGGTGTCCGCTGCTGGCTTCAGAAAGTTAACCTGTCGCTGCGACCTCGGTGGTGTGATCGACCGTTGGGATAGATGACTGTGAGGCAATAGAAAAATCTGACATAGAAAAATAAAATAAAATAATAAATAAATATACTCTGTTGTGTTTCTTACGGTGAACGGAGTCGGTCTTACCTTACTAGTGAGAGGACATATCATCTTAGTCTTAATCTTATTTTTTCAGAGGTAGAGCCACATTGCAGTTTTTCTCTAGCTACAGTTAAAGCGTCAATAGCCGGTAATGGTTTAGAGTACGGTCTGCGAAACTTAAGGTCGTATGGACGAATCCACCATTCGACCATTGACGTGAACAATCTTCTAGCACGAGCATTTTATGCTTAGTTGGAGTGGTTAACCGGAATGTTAGTAATGTACTTCTATCATTCTTAAAAAAAAAACAGTACGAATGGATCGCCTCGTCGGTTATCTCTAGAACCACGCCCTCACAGAACAACGGCGTATTAACAGCATAACCCTACTTTGCTGTTTTGTCTGGTGAGTGGAAAATCCGGGGACTATTTACTGGTTACGAGGCATTCCATCATAACACTTCCTATTGTCAGCACAACGCATCTGCATTATATTTCCTTACCGATGTTGACAGGAATCACTTACTATCAGGTGATCTGTGTTTTTTTTCTCGCATTGTAATCCTCAGTGAAATAAAAAAAATCTTTGTCTCATATTAATCTAGATCTAGGTATAATGGACACTTATGACGATGATTCATAAAAAAATATTTTATGAATCATCGCCATAACAATCTGTATAAGATTAAATCTCGTTACGTATATTAAATAAGTTAAATCACTGTGTCGAACGAAATACAAATATGTAGGAAATGCTATAATAGGCAAACAAAGAATACCCTACATGTTTGTATTTCGTTTAAGTTATTCACAAATGGTCTGGAGAGAATGGTCCCTGATATTATGTCATTGAGCGTTTGTGAGGGTAAAAAGTGGTCGACCTTTGTTTAGGCACGGAACGGACAGTAGGAATTTATTTATGTGGAGGTATCGAGAGAATGTTTCAATTTTCAATCACCATGTTATTATCATATTTGCATTTGTACATTAAATGTAAATATGATTACACTAGCTGTTGCCGGCAGATTCGCATGCGTAGACATATGTATATTAAAATATGGCTCGTAATTTGAGTCATAAAAGCACAACGTCATCTATCGAACTTAAATTTAAGCTTATTATAATATTTTTTCCCAAACTTCATTGAAGCTTTCATATTGAATTTTATGCTTCTTCGTTCAAAAGTGGCGAACTTCCCGTATAAACTTTCAAACACTAATTTACAATACCGAGCAATACCTGAAAATAATATATGACATTTTGTGATTCTTACTTTGAAGATGACGGATTTCCATACAACCGTTCATTCCCTATTTTAATTTACTAATTTAGGGATGAGACGGCCAAAAATCCTTCTTTAGCGAACGCTTACAATATAAATGGCATCAACTGCCAAAATTTCTAGTTTGTGGCCCTAGCAATTAAGACTCTGCGGTGATGAATCTTATACTCGTATGTATATTATAACCGTAGTAACTACCAAAATACTACTGAAATATTATTAAAATTTATACCTACATATTAATTAGTGTCAGCAAAAAATAAAAAAATATTCTATTCGAAAGGTGGCCCCTTTGGCTTTTATACAGGCCTTTAATCTGTTTGGCCACGAATCACGAATTACGCAATTTCCATAGAAAATTTCGCCACTGCTTGCTCCAAAAATTTTTTAAAAGACTCAATGTCGATTCACTTTGGCTGAAGTTTTCACTCCTTTTTCACAAAAATGTAGTTTTGTGACTCCTTGATAAGACACTGACGCAGGATGATGACCATGTTGTACCTTTCCGACCACTTGAGCAGCTTCTTTAGAACTGTGAGCGTACACTTTATCATTTTGCTAATTGTAGTGTTCTTCATTTGTGAAATATTTTTCATCGGTAAAGAGGATATTTCTGTGACTTTCACTTGCGTATCGCGACAGAAGGTGTTTTGATCGATCCACTCTTTTTAATTGTAAAGATTGATTTAGGGCATGTCCTGTATATCGACGATAAGCACCGAGCTTCAGGTCTTGTTTTATAATACGCGACAGAGTCCTAGCGGGAATCTCCTTTTCTCGCGATAAGATTTTTTGCTTCCTAATGGGGTTTCCACAAATTCTGGCTTTAACAGCCTTTGTAGTTACAGTAGTAACAGCACGCGGCCGCTCCCTTCTCTTCTGGTCTTGGACAGAGGAAGTGTTGTTGTATCTGTTGCTAGTACGATATACGAACATACGGCTGATACCAAGCTTTTGAAGTGTCTGGAATATGACCGACGGCTCCATATCCACTTTGTGCAAGTCGATCACTGCAATCCTATTTTCTTTAACAACCCATTTCATATTGTAATTTGAAAATGAACATGAAAAATATGTGAAATGGCGCAAAATCGAAAGAAGTTTTTAAAATAATATACGTGTTCCAAATTCAAAATAATTAAAAAGTTGAAAAAAAGAAAAAGTAAAGTATTTATGGCCTGACTAGTTACATGGTTTATATAAATGTTTTATGATTATTTATGAAAATGTCGAAAGTCTTGGAAAGGTGTGGTAGCTGACAGTGGCAGTGGAAGAGCTACACTGCAGTTCATTTCTAGCTGCAGAACGAATGAGTCAGCTCATCCGGGGTAGGACCACATCCTCACAGATTACCAGCGTAAAATAGTAGCATAATTTTGCTTTGTTTTGTCTGGTGAGTGTTGGGCTCCGGAGATCTTTGTTACTGGTTACGAGGCATTACATCTCAATCCTCAAGTGTGACAACGCATCTGCATTATGATTCCTTGTCAAGGATGAATGTAGATGTCATGGGCCGCAGGAATCACTTGCCATCGGGTGAACTGTGTGCTCGTCTGTTACTCTCAATGTAATAAAAAACAAACATCCGAGCGATAATTATTTTTTATTACACCGTACGCGAGCAAACCGAGATCGATCCTATTTAATTTGTCACCAATTAAATTGTTAATTGCAGTTTTAAATGCAATTTACCTCGTGCTCGGCGGTGAAGGAAGACATCGTACGGAAACTCTAAGAAATCAATAAAAAAATATTTGCAAGGCATGAAATGCGCAGTGGAGCTGCGCATCGGCCTAAGCTACAATACCCTTTCAAGAGAGGTGGCCTAGCGGGATTTATATACATACTTATATATACTGTAACTTTACTTTCCTTTTTCACGAAAATGGTATGGCATATATAAATATAATTTCCGAACTTCAATTACACCATTTACAAAATTTAAATGACGAACGAACACACAGCCAATCCTTTTCAATTAAATAATTATTACAGCTCATAACATCTTCATGATCTATGTACTATGATAGTATCCCCGCCATGTAATTGTTTATTATATCGCGGGGGTTGGTTTATGGATCCTGTTTAGACTTAAAACGTCAGTGGTGCTGGTGGAAAAAAAAATGGATAAGCCTTAAACAAATACTTTAGAACGGAGACAAGACTGCCTCTCAAATATACTATATCAGTATCGATTTTTTACGATAGAATTCGATTAAGTGATGACTTCGGACCGTGACATATGCATACATATGACATATGTATGTAACATACTTTCATCCTCAACAAAGATTCAAGATGCACATGCGCATTCAAACTCAAGGACTGAGATGGACTAACGCCTCGTTCCCTGTAATAGATTCTTCGGAACCCCACACTCACCATACGACATTAGGTTTATGTTGATCTTTCATATTGGTGTTACGTGAGAGCGTGGATATATCTATACCGCATCTAGAAACAAGCTGCAACGTGGCTTTACAACTTAAAGAATGAGTTGACGATATCTAAAATAGAAAATACAATATTTAGACTAGGCGAGCCTTGGCGAGTGGAGAACCTATACCAGTGACAGAAAATGGAACGTCTCCGACGTACGTGGTGAGTTCCCTTAAGGGAGCCAAAGCAGTGGGATAATGATGATTCAAAAGCAATTAAAAATATGTTCTATATAAAATTAGCATAATATGTTATAGCATATATAATAATAATGCTAAAAAGGGAAGAAACAATTTACTACCGTGATTACGTTGACGCCAAGCAAACTTTTAATCGGTGTATACGAACTTTTCTGTTGACCGGAAGTGGAGAATAATAAAAAGGTACTTTCACGTACATTTATAGGTTGTTGACTTCCTTGAGTATACATCATTACTGCGCGCTAGTCGGTGGGAGGGAAATTTAAATTGTTGTGTTGTTTAAAATACATTTAAATTTCGCTTTTGATTGATATATATATATATATATATATATATATATTTCTCTTATTTACAATATAGGCACTTGAAATGTAGGAGACATTGTGGTAGTACACAATGTCTCTTCACGGCACGGGTTGACTGGTAGAGAATGCCTTACGGCATTATCCGCCCCTTGTATCATCCATTTTTCTAAGTTGTGACCAATTAAGTTTAAATAAATAAATAAAATAAAATCATAGGCCCGGTTACACGCAAGCGTGTGTCGGTGTCGTTGCGCCGACGTTTACGCATTCAAACACCAAAACAAGATCGATGCTCGATGTCACAAGCCTACAAAACCATAATCTCAATCCCTCATACAATCGTTGATAAAGCATAATAGGTCGTTGATACACAACTCGTTTTTGTACCTTTCGATAGCAGTGTTAGGTTCTAGTAGGCTTAAGTTCGTGTCTCCGGCAATGAGTACAATGGTTTTCTTGTATTTATTTTATCAGAGGTACCCTTTAATAAAACAGTTTGATAGTGCTTGGTTATGTAATTGAAACTGTATAAGTGTAATAGAGGCAATGCACTTTTAGTTTTCAAAGTTCTTTATATGATCCCGGCTCTAATTACAGCACATAATCGGTTCTTCATAGACCGGATAAGATTTTTCACGAAAAATCATCCCATTCTTCAGCGAGTGCGGCTTGAAGCTCCAATCTCGTGCCTGGCGCAGGATTTCTAGACCAAACTATACTTTTAAGCTCGTCATTGAAATTCCCACCCGCACCATCTAGAAACCTCCTCCAAATGCTACATTTTCACTTATGCAGCACTGAGTGAATCGCTCTCCAGGTCTTCTGTAGACTTGTTGTTGTCTATCGCTACCATGGAGACACACTCTACTTTCATCTGAGAAGAAAAGTGAGCTCCAATTTTCTCCGTCCAGTTCAAGTGATCTCTTGCGAAACGTAGTCGGGCTGCTCGATGAGCTGGGGTCAACTTAGGGCCAGTAGCCGGCCTTTTTAAGTCACGTTAGCCGCCTTTAGTCTTCTTCTGACCGTCCAGCTACTAATAGCCACTTCTCTCACCTCCGGTCGAACCTGACCAACGGAAAGGAACCGATTTGTGAGCAAAGATCTGACGATTGATCGGTCATCCCTCTCTGATGTGCACTTTCTTCTGCCGAATCCGCTTCAAATTTCGGTGAAAGCTACCAGTCTACCAGTATCGATACTAAACTCTGGCAAAAACACAGCAGACTGGCTTATGTTTAACACACGAGCCACTTCTCGCTGACTCTTCAATAGATGTGTCCATTTTTAGGTAATGTTAGTGTTTAATAATAACGGATACGTATACCGGTAGAAAAATGGTGATAAGCAATAACAAGATGTTTTTGGGTCGTATTTTTGAAAAAAATAACATTCGTTCACATTATTTAGAAGCCAACATATAGCTTTAATAATTCAAAAAGAAAATTATAATTCAGGGCTCAGTTATTTTTTTCATGACATTCAACCTCGTTCATAAATAATGGCCCTGCCACGACCGAGGCGATCTATTCCTGCCAGCTTGTTCGTAACTCAGGCCTGACCCTATCATGGGAAGCAGTAGAAATACTTATGCATAGTTTTGTCTTTTTTATAAATTTTCTAAGCAAGTGCTTGACCACGATCCCACCTGATGGTAAGCGGAAATGCGGAATGCAGTCCTAGATGGTAAGGCGCTTAGTAAATGCCAATTCACTCTACTCTTGAAAACACCCACATTGTAATCGGAGGGAAAGACAGACGCGGGAAAACTATTGCAGTCCTTTGCTATACGAAATTATATACCAATTCAAAACCATTCATAGCACTGAAAAAACAAACCACTGTGATTTGAAAATAAAATAGCTTAGTATACGAGGACTCTATGAACCCCTTATCTAATCAATTGAAATATACCTTTCAGAAGGACTGAGTGCGACCGAGGGTGGACTTCTACTCTCTGGTCGCGAAGCTTCATCGGGAGGCCCAGGCTCCCCACTTCCGCTCACTTGCCTCGTCTAAATAGAAACGATATTTTAATATTATAAATAATTGTATACTATTGTGGTCTGCATGGCGTAATGATTGGGTACCCGTCAGACCACGTCTCGAATCCTGGTTTTCATTTCCAGCCGTGAAACAATATTTTAAATGTCAACTTGTAGGTTTTCGGTTTTAGGTGTGATGTATGTAGGTCCCGTGTCCTTAACATCGCACCCGAATCTTCACTGATCTCATTGCACATTCATCGCATCGGACTAGAGAAGGGATCGATGAATAAGTACTTCCATGTTTGCGCAAAAGGTTACGGCACTATAATATATCCAGCACTATCGATGTTATCTGGTAATCACTTGAAGATATCGATTTCTTCACGTGGGTAACCGCCCAATCAACACCGAGACCTGACCTGATACTTTGACGGGTATGGGCGCGTAGTTTCGGGTTCTCGACCGGGTAATTATATCGTCCAACTCCTTTATAGTTTAGAAGTGGGCCAAGGCCAAACCCACCTAAGATAGACTCGTCACCAGGATGCTGCTTACAGATTCCATTTACTCACCGCAACAAAACAACGTTAAACTGATACTTTATAAAACATTGTTGTTTATATCAGAGAATTAAACTAACAGATTATTTACTCTTAAATATCAAGACACGAGAACATTAAGTGCACAATTCTTAAAAGGTATCATAAAACCGTTTTCATTTTTAAAAGGTTATCTAATAAGAAATTTCAAAGTAATAATAATATTTGTTCGTAGATCCAACCCGCGCCACCGCCTACGTAGCATGCTATATTGTATATAGATACATACTATATATTTGCATCATTTCCTACGGAGCTACGAAAGATAACAGTTTTTAATTTCAAATATAAGTAACCGAACTTTAAATTCATTTCGTGGAAAAATAACACTTGGACCAACAAAAAAATTTAAAAGAACATTACGTATTCTCACAGTAGAGCTGTAAACTCTAATGGTTTTATAAAAAAATTCGGTCAACGCATAAACAGAATGTTTACACTTTTATAAGAGTGTTTTTGACTGTAGTAGAACCATGTTGCCGTTAGTCTCATATCGCTTAAGTAGAGAAGGTTCACGGCCTTACAGAATACTAAAATGGAATACAAGTATAATGATGCGCGCTGCACCTTAGTCTATTTCAATTTTTATCATGTAACTAAGATGGACCCACAAGCACACAGTACATGATGCTATTAGTACATATATTATATTAATTCCAGACGCTTAATTTACACATCGTACATCACGACAGAATTCCAGATTTCATCCTCATCATCTCGATTTTTAGCAATCCACCACTGAGCGCTTTAAGCGAAATTTTCTGCCACTCACAACTACTCTGTGGGATCGGCTGTCGCCAATTAAGTTGTATCCGAACCGATACAACTTAGGGACCTTCAAGAAAAAAGGTTACACCGTTTTTTTTAAGGTTTAAAGGCCGGTAGCGCATTTAAGAGTAATCTGGTGTGGCGGATGTCCATGGGCGGTGGTAATCATTTATCATCAGGTGTGTCGATTGCTCGTTTGCCACCTATTCTATAAAAGAAAAATGATAGTTAGGTCCCCACTTCCCTACAGTCACTACACGAAACACGGAACAAACATACATATTTTACACTTATACTCTGCGACTTAATCCTTCCCCTGTCTAGTCTGATAACAGGTTGTTAAGATAAGAGATGGTAAGACATCAAACAAACATTAACATTAAATACATTGCATAATGCAAACTAATCTATTTTCGTAACACTAATTCTAAACGGTAGCCCAGTAGATGGGATCACCCCTACGTTGAAAGACTTTATTACTAGAAGTTTCCTATAAAATGGGACATTCGTGTTAATATACGCATTTAGCTGCAATCCCGCATACGATTAAGCGATAAACAGAGACAATGTTTCGTTTTATACCTATGATACAAATATTCCAAACCTATCCATTTCTAGGAATCGTGGTTGTTCTAAGGCTGTTCTTTCATTTGATATTTCAAGGTCATCTAGGTGATTTTGGTCTTAGGTGGTAAAATTTTTTATTGTAAAATTAAGCTCTAATTATAATCATTGCAATTATCCTTACTAGGTCCCGTCTCTTATTGGGATCGGGACAGTACGTCATATCCTTCGACTCGTATCTTTTTACCGGTATGTAACAGTGGTAGAGCTACACTGCAGTTTGTTTCTAACTGCTAAATGAATGGGCAGCTCGACCGGGGTAGGACCACACCCTAGCAGAATACCAGCGTAAAATAGCAGCATAACACTATCCGAATTTATTACTGGTGACGAGGCATTCCATCGCAGTTCTCAAGGGTGACAACGCATCTGCATTATAATTCCTTGTCAAGGATTAATGTAGATCGAAGTAGGCATGATCCGCAGGAATCGATTGCCATCAGGTGAACTGTGTGCTCGTTTGTTACTCTCAATGTAATAATAAAAAAAATATATTTTTTTTTTTCACACAATTCATCCATCTATTCTTTGTTCTTCCTTCCGCATTACATCTCTCCACGTTCATATTTGGTTACCTGTCCTGTTAATGTATCTCTCACCCTTTCTCATTAGACGTCCAAAACTCTGTCAGCACTCTCAACTTATCCATCGCAGGTGCACACACTGTACATTCATGTTCTGTCCACCATATCACTAGTAACTCCCTCTTTGAACAGACATCGTTACTGTCCAGCCAATTACGCTAATTGTATTTCTTACCATGATGCCTTTAAGCTGATTCACCAATGGTGAATCAGCGAAGAAGTTGTTCACCGCGGAGAATATGTTTGCACGTTTGCTCGTCAGTGTACAGCAGGCGCTCGGACGCCCGCCCGTCTCTCTGCAAAATAAAACTAGCATTATCAACTTTATACGTAATGGAGTGACGCGACAACTGAAATGTAGTTGCAGCAGAAATAAGTCTACAGAAATAGTCCCGCCGGAAATAAAACCGATAAGAACAATAGTCTTAGAAAACTCCTGATTCTTAATCGAGGATGGATGGTCGATAAACCGTCTGAAGTCGATAGTTACACATCTGAAGTCGTTTCATTCTATACCTAAATGTTCGCCGCAATTATATTAAAAAAAGCCAAGAACAACGTATTATAACGTAGGGTTTAGAGATTATGCTACTGTGTCTACAAAATGTGAGTACATTAAACTTTATATTAAATTTGAAATTAAAACTCAGCTGATCAAACTGAAGACGGATATTTAATTACAAATTGTTGATACATTATTATAACTATTTTATTTTTGTTATATTTATTTAGTCTTCAATTGGAAACACCTTATTTATATTACCACCAGCCCACAATAGACTTTTTTTTGCCTTTTTTTTTTATTGCATTACTATCGTTCCATTAACACCCCATACTAAGAATAAATGCTTATGCCAGGATGACAATAGTTGAATGTTTCACCCGAGGGCTGGAATAGTCTGCTCCAATACCAATAGTTGGGCCTCCCACCGGTTCCATACACTCACCACGCAAAACACAGTAACCTTATTCTGCTATTTAACACTGATACTCTGTTAGGGCGTGGTTCTTCACCGCATGAGCTGACCTATCCATTCTGTAACGATAAACTAGTCGATAAAAGATAAATGTGTTATGCTACCTCTGCACTTAAAATAGTATATACTATATGCCCATGCTTAATAAACTATCGGTGAGTTAACGGGCCCTCAATAGATAAACGAGACTTTAAAGGAAATTCAGAGTTCTATTCATCGCCGATTATATTAAATCGAAATTCCGTTTACCTAACTTCTGTATAGTATACCTGATTAGGGAATTAAACATTCATTACATCCTTCTTAATTATCTGTATATACATATATACATATATATATATATATATATATATATATATATATATATATATACTACGCAGTAATTGTCATCTGGTGACAACTACCAAATGGATGGAAAAATTGTCCAAATGATAGCATCAATGGTGAGCTTATATGATAACATGAAAGTAATCATTACTCTAAAGTTCTGTCAGTAATTTTACATTTGACCTACTTAATTCAAAGTAATGTAGAGTTAGGATTTATTATTAACTCTTCTTTATTCCTTTCAACACACTTTGGACTATCCACTATAGAAGTTTTTTTTGCTTTGATAATTATTCTCTTTTCATAACTTTTCGAACGTGCTACTTTTGTATCTCTAAAAACAAATTCAGACGCCCAAAACTTGAGTCAGAGGTAGCCGACCAATAAATAAAAAAAATATTACAATAATTTTAAAAGACCTTAATCTCAAATAACTAGACACGACTTATACATTGCAAATTGGAGGAATTAAAAATTGTGTAAAATAGCAATATAACACTGACGTATTTCGTCAGTGAGTATAGAGATTAAAGGACCCTTATTAGTGACGACGAAACATTCGATTTTAGTCTTATTAGTAGTTGAGTGGTTTAATAGATTGTGGTCCATTGACACAATGAGACATCCGGTGACCTTTATTACTGGTGACGGGGCATTCCATCACAGTCCTCAAGAGTAACAACGCATCTGCATTATGATTCCTTGTCAAGGATGAATGTAGATGTCATGGGCCGCAGGAATCACTTACCATCAGGTGAACTGTTAGCTCGTTTGTTACTCTCAATGTAATAAAAAAAAATCCATCCATCTACCCCAACGACGGTTTCAAATGCACATGCGTTGAATTTTAGATGGAATGCCTCATCATTAATAATTGAGTGTACGGTTCCCAATCATAAACACAGCAGTATTATAGCGGTAGTTCTTGCTGGTTGTGAGGGCGTGGTCCATCCCCGGTCGAACCTTCCCATTAATATTGTAGACAGAAATTAGCTGTTAACTAAATCCACTTTTGGCGGTAAGCATCTTGGTGATTAATCAGTAGGTAAAGACCTAATTACAATCGGATAATTCTTAGCTAATTTTAGTCTCACATATTACGTGCATATTGCATCTCTATTATACAAGAATTTTTTTTTTTCCCAATGCAACAAAGAACGTAAAGCCTTTGTCTACGTTTGTCTATGCTATATCTGTGTTCTAATGTGTCTATGAGTATTTTTACCATGGCGTCCACTTTATGCAATACAAATATTCCTTTTGATAAGGTTTTTTTTTTATTATTGAAACACATTTGCTATCTAGTTTTTAACTTCATGTAATAAAATCGGTATAATATTATCCATGTTACGGTGACTGTATGATTATGTACATATAACACTCTAAATCTTGTACTTAATTAAAACGCATCCTTTACCCTACACTTAAATTGTCAATAAAACTTCAGTAACGCAGCATATGAAACAAAGGGATTTAAACGACGACTAAAATCTTTATGATAAAAATTTACACATTTTAAATCTTTTAGGTTAATAAATTACTCAACAATTACTTACCTTTTATAATCTTGTAGTGACAGTTTGCGTTTTTCGACAAACCACCAGCAGTTTTGACTTTGCAGGGCCGAGAAACGGTAACCAGGTAATGGCTTTGGACAGACTGGCGAGAAACTGGAGACTGTAGTGATGTCAAAATTTCTGCGCATGCGGAAAACTAATTTCTTTTAAGGTACGTTGTCACTGCGGCGATCACAAAATCACTATTTTTTTTAAATAAAATTAGTTTCTTTTCAAATACTGAAAATAAAGGTTATTATTTATTAGGTATGTATTTATCACCTTTACTAGATACTAGATTGTATAACAGTGAAAAGTGGGTGCTTTGTGAAATTATAAAGGCAGTTCATGTTCGGGCTTAAAATTTATCTGACACTATGTGATATTTGCGGCCGATAGACTCTAACCTTAAAAGTGTCGACGTAAATCGATTCTATGTTGTTCTCGTCCCGACTTGACAACTAAACAGTTTGTATTATTCCAACCCAGTATTCTGTGATAACGGTGTCCATACCGTGCCAAGTCGATTTAATACACGAAGCAGTCTCTAAGTGCATTAAGACCTATTCACATTAAAATGTTAATACTTTAAGGAGTTACAAAACATTTTATAATTTAAATAACTACTTCGAGTAATGTCAGTATACATAAATAAAAATACATCAGACATCAACTGCGCAGTATATTTTACACTCAAACACACACTCACTCCCTCGTCGTCCCTTTACCTAGTCAGATGTAAAGCATGTGAAATAAGATCAGAGGAAAGTTCAGAAGCAGTGACAGATGCAGGACATATACATACAATACACTCAGACCCAAATATCTGGGGATGGAACCCAGGACCCGCAATGCAGCAGCCAAGTACTAATCACTACACTAATAATACAAACAGTATTGGTGTAACGAACGAAAAGAAAAATGGCCGCTTTTTTTTTTAACTGTGGAAAATGATTACTGTCTGATTATAAAAATTAGTTTTTATATTCTATATAAAGTAGAAGCGAAGATATGTTTTAAGGGAAACAACCCTTAAATTATATTCAATACAAGTCGAATGTTCACGTAAAATAATATTGCACAGCTACGAATAGGTATGGGAGCTGTTCGCCAACGAACACTTAAGATTTCATGTACTTTGATTAGGAGATGGAGTTACAATCTCTAAAAAAACTAATTTTGTTTTTAAATATGTAAAAAAAATATATATAATTAGTAAATTATACCATCTGTACAGGATTACATGTGTAACACAAATGCTATGATTTAGAACAGTTTTATTAACACCTATGTGTCGATTACCTTAATGTACAAAAATCTTTTTTTTATTACATCTACATGCATCCTTCACAGAATCATAATGCAGATGCGTTGCCACCCTCGTGAATTGAGATGTAATGCCTCGTCACCAGTAATAAAGATCTCCGGGTCCCTACAATCACCTGAGTAGCATTATGCTGCTATTTTACGCTGGTATTCTGTAAGGGCGTGGTCATACCCCGGTCGAGATGACCCATTCATTCTGCAGCTGAAAACAAACTACAGCATAACTCTACCACTGTTAAAACTTTCTAATAACAATTAAAATTGTGATGTGATGGCATCAATTGACTTTGAATTCTCTCTTTTAAGATGTGAAAAAAATGCTGCGATATTTTTTAAGATAAAAATGATATTAAATTTATGTAGTCCAGTAGTAGTAGTTACGCCGCAAATATGAACTAGCTGTACCTTGATAGCTTTGAACTTTGAACGCGAAATATCAACATAAAATATTAGATTTGTGCTGCTGGAATGGAACATTTGATTAAAGAAATACTCCGGAGACCACATTTCTGGTGACAATGCTTTCAGGTTTGATAACACATTTGCGTTATGATTTCTTATTTAGGAGGCACGTGGTCCGGACCACGGCATGCGGTCTTCTGGCTACATCAGGGGACATCAACCGCCTAAGACATATTATATTATATTACAGTAAACATTTGAACAAAAATTATACATATGTAATAATATCACACTACAATCTAACGGTATTAAAAATGTTAAACTTACACATATATTTTAGGTATCAAATCTTCATTTTTTTCCACAAAGTGTTAGAAACTTACGCTTTTTTTTTCTTCCCTCAATATTAATAAACTCTTCTTCGTCACTATCAGTTACTTCAGCAAATTTTTTTTATCCGCCTGACTTCCTGGGCTCATTAGAAGGATTTCTGTCGCCCAATGTTCATCGTTGTTCATCATACATATTATTATCCTGTACGAAACCTTCGCCTCTTCCCTTGTCTAACGCAATGTGTATTTCCCTAAATAGTTAAAAAGATATCTTAAAAGTGGAACGTCTCAATGTAATTTCTCTTACTTCAGGTTACTGCACTGGATATATATTTTTGTTTAATTTTTAAATTTAAGAATAGACGTCGGACGAACTTCACGAAGGGTCAAAATAAAAGAACCCCAGACCGATTATATTAAATAGTTTAGTATGGATCGTTCACGTAGAAAAGGGCCAAGATCGTTCGTAATAAAAAAGAGAACCGTTGTAGTGATTTATTTCTATTTTATTTATATTATGCGTACCAAACGGGCATATGGTTTTTTAAAGAGCATTCTTTAAAAAAACCAGCTAAGCTTAAAATGGTTGTTAGAACGGTCCACAACAATAGTCGAATGGCGGATTCGCACTTACGATCTTAACTTTCGCAGACCGTACATTAAACCATTAGGCTACTCTTCCAATATTAAGTAATTTCCCATCATAAGACTATATATATATATATATATATATATATATATATATATATATATATATATATATATATATATATATATATATATATATATATATACATAGATAAATTATATCATGAGTTCATTTGATGGTAACAGTGATAGAGTTATGCTGCAGTTCGTTTCTAGCTGCAGAATGAATGGGTCAGCTCGACCGGAGAAGAACAACGCTCTCACAGAATGCCAGTATGAAATAGGAACATAATGCTGCTGTGTTTCGTCTGGTGAGTGCATGGATTCGGATTTATTACTGGTGACGAGGCAGTCCATCTCAATCTTCAAGGGTGACAACGCATCTACATTATGATTACTTATAGAGGATGTATGTGGAAGTCATTGGACGTAGGAATCACTCAGCATCAGGTGAACTGTGCCCAGATTTATCACCATCAATTCAATAAAAAAAAACTTCGCCTCTCTTCCCTTGTCTAACGCAATGTGTATTTCCCCTAAATAGTTAAAAAAGATATCTTAAAAGTGGAACGTCTCAATGTAATTTCTCTTACTTCAGGTTACTGCACTGGATATATATTTTTTGTTTAATTTTTAAATTTAAGAATAGACGTCGGACGAACTTCACGAAGGGTCAAAATAAAAGAACCCCAGACCGATTATATTAAATAGTTTAGTATGGATCGTTCACGTAGAAAAGGGCCAAGATCGTTCGTAATAAAAAAAGAGAACCGTTGTAGTGATTTATTTCTATTTTATTTATATTATGCGTACCAAACGGGCATATGGTTTTTTTTAAAGAGCATTCTTTAAAAAAAAACCAGCTAAGCTTAAAATGGTTGTTAGAACGGTCCAACGGACAACAATAGTCGAATGGCGGATTCGCACTTACGATCTTAACTTTCGCAGACCGTACATTAAACCATTAGGCTACTCTTCCAATATTAAGTAATTTCCCATCATAAGACTATATATATATACATAGATAAATTATATCATGAGTTCATCTGATGGTAACAGTGATAGAGTTATGCTGCAGTTCGTTTCTAGCTGCAGAATGAATGGGTCAGCTCGACCGGAGAAGAACAACGCTCTCACAGAATGCCAGTATGAAATAGGAACATAATGCTGCTGTGTTTCGTCTGGTGGGTGTAGCGATTAGAGATCCTTATAACCCGGTAACGAGACATTCCATTTTAGACCACAAAAGTGACAACGCATCTACATTATGATTACTTATAGAGGATGTATGTGGAAGTCATTGGACGTAGGAATCACTCAGCATCAGGTGAACTGTGCCCAGATTTATCACCATCAATTCAATAAAAAAAAACTTCGCCTCTCTTCCCTTGTCTAACGCAATGTGTATTTCCCCTAAATAGTTAAAAAAGATATCTTAAAAGTGGAACGTCTCAATGTAATTTCTCTTACTTCAGGTTACTGCACTGGATATATATTTTTTGTTTAATTTTTAAATTTAAGAATAGACGTCGGACGAACTTCACGAAGGGTCAAAATAAAAGAACCCCAGACCGATTATATTAAATAGTTTAGTATGGATCGTTCACGTAGAAAAGGGCCAAGATCGTTCGTAATAAAAAAAGAGAACCGTTGTAGTGATTTATTTCTATTTTATTTATATTATGCGTACCAAACGGGCATATGGTTTTTTTTAAAGAGCATTCTTTAAAAAAAAACCAGCTAAGCTTAAAATGGTTGTTAGAACGGTCCACAACAATAGTCGAATGGCGGATTCGCACTTACGATCTTAACTTTCGCAGACCGTACATTAAACCATTAGGCTACTCTTCCAATATTAAGTAATTTCCCATCATAAGACTATATATATATACATAGATAAATTATATCATGAGTTCATTTGATGGTAACAGTGATAGAGTTATGCTGCAGTTCGTTTCTAGCTGCAGAATGAATGGGTCAGCTCGACCGGAGAAGAACAACGCTCTCACAGAATGCCAGTATGAAATAGGAACATAATGCTGCTGTGTTTCGTCTGGTGAGTGCATGGATTCGGATTTATTACTGGTGACGAGGCAGTCCATCTCAATCTTCAAGGGTGACAACGCATTGGTATTATGATTCCTTGTCAAGGGTGAATGTAGATGTTATGGCCGCAGGAATCACTTACTATTATGTGAACTGTATGCTCGTTTGTTACTCTCAATGTAGTTAAAAAATGATAAATGATGACTATCACCCATAAGCACTTCATCCATCCCAAACAAAGATGACTCAAATGCTGACCCATACACACTACAGTTAGTATGTATTATATTAGATGTCGGGTGAAAAGACAATGTTAACACATCTCTTATTCATTACACGCGACACTAACCCTTAATACCTTAACATTTAAGATGAAAAATTATTTTGCTCTGACCATGCGACGAATTTAGTAACTTCGCATAGAGTTTAGACAGTGATTCAGCTTGTTTCTAGGTACACCATGATTTATTTGATTCGACTGGGGAACGATTACACCTTAACAGAATACAAGCGTGAAATAGAAACTTAATCCTGCTGAGTTTCGTATGGTGACCGCAAAGATCCGGGGAAGTTATAGATAAATGGAATGAGACATTCCATTTATCTGTAATTGGTATAGATAAATGGAATGAGACATTCTATTTATCTGTAATTGGTATAGATAAATGGAATGAGACATTCCATTTTAGACCACAAAAGTGACAACGCATCTACATTATGATTACTTATAGAGGATGTATGTGGATGTCATTGGACGTAGGAATCACTCAGCATCAGGTGAACTGTGCCCAGATTTATCACCAACAATACAATAAAAAAAAACTTCGCCTCTCTTCCCTTGTCTAACGCAACATTGTGTATTTCCCCTAAATAGTTAAACAAGATATCTTAAAAGTGGAACGTCTCAATGTAATTTCTCTTACTTCAGGTTACTGCATTGGATATATATTTTTTGTTTAATTTTTAAATTAAAGAATAGACGTCATACGAACTTCACGTAGGGTCAAAATAAAAGAACCCCAGACCGATTATATTAAATAGTTTAGTATGGATCGTCCACGTAGAAAAGGGCCAAGATCGTTCGTAATAAAAAAAGAGAACCGTTGTAGTGATTTATTTCTATTTTATTTATATTATGCGTACCAAACGGGCATATGGTTTTTTTTAAAGAGCATTCTTTAAAAAAAAACCAGCTAAGCTTAAAATGGTTGTTAGAACGGTCCAACGGACAACAATAGTCGAATGGCGGATTCGCACTTACGATCTTAACTTTCGCA
This sequence comes from Teinopalpus imperialis, assembly GCA_029286865.1. NCBI lineage: Eukaryota > Metazoa > Arthropoda > Insecta > Lepidoptera > Papilionidae > Teinopalpus > Teinopalpus imperialis. The sequence continues at coordinate 10,236,653 of JAGSMU010000030.1, read as the reverse complement.
GACCGTACACTAAACCATTAGGCTACTGACTCTTCCAATATTAAGTAATTTCCCATCATAAGACTATATATATATACATAGATAAATTATATCATGAGTTCATCTGATGGTAACAGTGATAGAGTTATGCTGCAGTTCGTTTCTAGCTGCAGAATGAATGGGTCAGCTCGACCGGAGAAGAACAACGCTCTCACAGAATGCCAGTATGAAATAGGAACATAATGCTGCTGTGTTTCGTCTGGTGAGTGCATGGATTCGGATTTATTACTGGTGACGAGGCAATCCATCTCAATCTTCAAGGGTGACAACGCATCGGCATTATGATTCCTTGTCAAGGATGAATGTAGATGTCATGGGCCGCAGGAATCACTTACTATTATGTGAACTGTATGCTCGTTTGTTACTCTCAATGTAGTTAAAAAATGATAAATGATTACTTTCACCCATAAGCACTTCATCCATCCCAAACAAAGATGACCCAAATGCTGACCCATACACACTACAGTTAGTATGTATTATATCAGATGTCGGGTGAAAAGACAATTTTAACACATCTCTTATTCATTACACGCGACACTAACCCTTAATACCTTAAGATTTAGGATGAAAACTTATTTTACTCTGACCATGCGACGAATTTAGTAACTTCGCATAGAGTTCAGACAGTGATTCAGCTTGTTTCTAGGTGCACCATGATTTATTTGATTCGACTGGGGAACGATTACACCTTAACAGAATACAAGCGTGAAATAGAAACTTAATCCTGCTGAGTTTCGTATGGTGACCGCAAAGATCCGGGGAAGTTATAAATAAATGGAATGAGACATTCTATTTATCTGTAATTGGTATAGATAAATGGAATGTCTTATTCCATCAGTCAGTCCTGAGCATGGATGTAAATCATGGGCCATCAGATGAACTATGTGCTCGTTTATCGAGACACGTAATTTAATTCATTGTAAAAATGTTTGTGATCGTGCGTGGAATTAAATGGAATAGGTGTTTTTTTTTACCTACCCCTAAAATTTTATAAAAAAACTCAGTAATTAAATATATTTCTACTGCAAGTTGTCAATTTATTCGTCTTCCTGGCTTAATCTTATAATTTAGTACATGTATACAAACGAGCGTGACAGGATCGTATCGATCGGGGAAGGACCACGCCGTCGTGGAATATCAGCATGCAAAATTCGTGAAATAGCTGCATAACGATGTTGTAATTCATATGTTGCGGAAAGGGAACCGGAGATCAATTAAATGTAACGAAACATTTCATCTCAGTTCTCAGGTGATAACAATGCATCTTAGATCTTGGTTGAGAATTGAACTCAGACATCACATACTGCATCTTGTCAATAGATACAAGCATAAATTAATCTATAACTTCCTTTCTAACTTTTCTAATGCTCTAAGTTCGTCTAGTTTTCTGATTAAATTGCAATTGCAATACATGAGACCCGGAACTGGCCCCTATGCGGGCTGCCGGAAAGCAATATGAAACATACTCCCAATCTTAATTTAAAGTGGTTCAACTAAGTTTTAATTGAACTATTGCAGAATATTAAGATGACGGTTTTATGTAATCATAATGACTGACGTATCTCGTCGCACAAGATCTTTAAGCATCTGCAATGGAAGAACTTCGGTATCTAGGGAACGGCGTCTCAACTATACAAAAGTATTTATTTAAGATAAACAAAGCAGTATCGACTTAAACTTCAACGTTTTTACTTTATCTAAAACAACCTAAGGCTACGATAAATTACAGCAACTTAACAAGTAGAAACTGACAGAAATGTGATATTTGTAATAATTATTAATAACGCCATCTGTTAAATAATCCATTAATTTTATAGAAACTATTTAATATAAATATGTTCAATTATAACATACAATATATTAGATAAAGTAAACCTAAATCATTTCGATTATAGACATCGACGAAAATATAGGGTCTTAAAAATAATTTAGTGACCCCATATTTTTCAAATAATCAATCTCAGATCGACATGCCTAGTATAAACATTTTAAATGGTATGGAATGAAGTAAAATGGATGCCGCTTTTCATTTTACTACACGTAATTGTACGATATTTTGTGTTTATACACGTAACTTACTTGTTACTTTAGTTTCATTTTACGGGATTGTTATGCTCCGTCTTTGAATTTATTATGGCTTACGTATATAACGTTTGAAGGTTCTAAGCTTTTCTAATCATTGCTTAATAAGGTAATTTTTTTAGTATTCATTCCGATAAAATACAATATTATATAGTAATTAACATTTTTGAATATAAAACTAGGACAAAATGGTAGGTAGGAAAATAAAAAGCGCGCGAAGTGAAAAGACAGACTACAGTATCTAAATCATTCAATTTTAAACTGGTCCTACTAATATTCTCTCCAACAGTTAAAGCCGGCCTCCAGGCTAAGGCCGTCGCGGGCTCAGTAACAATTAAATAGGTAAATATCCAAAATTTATTCAGATACTTTTGCAAAAACTTATAAGCATCTTTATAGTATTTATTTTAAACAAGTATTTTGTATTTAATTTATTACAAGTGCAAATAATAAATATTTTGATGTACAGTTGCTGTAATTTTCTTTACATAAGCGACTTCAACTGTTAACTAAGTGTTATTCTGAACATAAGATAGACTTTTCCTATTTCCAATATAAAGTGAAAGTCAAAAAAGATCTAATCTCTTTTATACTTCATAGATAAAGAAACTCTTGTATCTAGCACACAAAAAAATAACAAGCAAAATCAAATTATAAAGATGCAATAATTGCAAGCATCGGTTAGGGTAAGCAATATGAAAATTAAAAAAAAATCCATGGAGAAGAAAATGTGAAAAAGACGCACTTTAAAAAGATCTACTTAATGAGAGTGTGGAGTATCATGAGATAGCTGAAAGAGTTTAACAGACATGCATAATGTGGTGATGATATTAATTTATCGCTAATGGTAAAGGCAAAGGACTTTAGTCCATACAGCCAGGTATTGTTCGTATGATGGTTGGTCTGAAACTCAGACATGCATAATTATATCTTGACAAAACAGTAAATACTTCCAACACTTGAGATACCTACTGTATAATAAAAAAAAGAAAGTCATAGTTATGTAAATAGATGGTCATTACTATTTTTACGATTTTAAGTACGGGTACATGAACTTTACATTATATACATATACAATAATATTTTTATCGTCAACAAAATCGTTAGCTTGTAGTCACCCTTATTCGTTTCCATTCTTATATCGTTCATTCGTTCCGTTCCGTACGAGCGCATGCGTGCGACTGATGACTCATCCAACAAGTATAAGTATTGCGATCCCACAAATTCGTTCAATTCATTTCATTCTAGTCCCAGCAGGAGTTAAGAGTACACGTTAGCTTTTCGACGCATCAAACAAACTTGAAATAAAATGGACTTCCTCGGCAAAAAATACAAGTTGACTTCTTCCGAGAACTTCGATGAGTTCATGAAGGCGATCGGTAAGTAATTTTATAACGTACTTATCGTAATAAACGTATATGAACAAGAAAGAAGAAATCAATTTATGCCGGCCGGTTAGTTCGTCGACCACGCCATCTCGGTTTTTTACCGTGTATAATACTACCCGCTACTTTTTCTTATTTGAAACCTTGAACGGGAAAACGTTCTTAATTTTCCTAGATAAACTAATTATAATATTCCAATTATTTTCCTGCTTAATTTTATTTTTTTGCAATTAATCTATTTCCAAATAATAATTTTATTTAAATGTTGAATTGCATCTCGAAATAGTACCAACAGATATTTAATATAAATTTATTACACTGAAGGAATAGAAAATTCACTTAATACGTAATTGTTATAAAGAAAAATCCAATAAATGGTAAAAAATCACAATTAAATAAAGGTAGAGAAAGCAGCGTGACCAACACTGCTAAAACTGAACTGAAAATCCTATTAGTATATGCACCTAGCATTGCATTTTTATTACATTTACCTACTTTTACATGAGATTCGTAACATAAATTATAAACTTTCGAGTTATTTAATCACGTCAACAGGAGATTTTGCCCTTCAGAAGTTCACTCTTAATAGCTGTTCATTAAATAATAATTATAATTAATATTTATAATTGGTAGTAACCTTATTTCCACACCACCACGAGGTAGGAGTAAAGGGCGTGTTTTACTTAAATAGCTACTATATTATATTATAACCGTTGTTATTTTTTTTCAATTGAACCTAGCTTATATTTCGTGATTTACTTTCCCGAGTTCCAATGTACTTCTTTTTTTTATGGTACGGTTCGGTTGATTCTTCTTTCGTTAGTGTTCTGTCGTTAAGTTTCCGCATTGAGTATCTGGGCATACATTTATTTCATAGCCTCATCTTCATTATCGCTCTCTATAATGAATCTTGTGCATTCTCGTATGAATCACCATCCAATAGAGCGCCGCATCCCTTTTGGCAAATGCTTGAAATTATATTTAATATTATCTGGCACAGGTTTCTCTGACGTTCGTACTAATATTTCTAGTGCCTACTGGATCGAATTTTTAATTTCTACGCTTTTTTTATTTTTGTACTTAGACCCTCCGGGGGTACCGTGCAGCGTGCAGGTTCGTGTTTAAGACGCTTTTATATGTTTGAATTTTACTATGGACAACTTTATTTCTAATAAAAAATATTTTATTTACAAGTTATCCATACAGTTATATTAATATTGTGTGAATTACACGAAAATCGGTCCAAATAAAAATAGATTTACATATAATTTTATTGTGATATGATAATATTATTAATGGTAATTAATTAAAGATTATGTTTGATTACATTTGAAAGAATGCTCGCGTTCCCGTTGATATAACTGTACTCGTTAGACTTGCGAAAAGAGTTAATAGAAATAGTTTCTTCTTCAAATTGGTGTCAGATATTTTTGTAATAGAATCGATCATTGACGAATTATTTTATAAACTTGGTTTTACACTAAGCCAAATAACATGAAAACATGCATGTCCTGCCAAAGGCCTTGTTTTGACATCATTGATTGCATTGTACTTGGAATGTACAACCCCCAACTAATAAAATAGGTTTGATTGAAAAAAAGTTTGAATAGCAACTACTTCTTTTATTATACTATTACTAAATACTAGGAGCGGACGGTACGGTAACATGAAAATCTAAAAAAAAAATCTAATGTATGATAAAACATGTTTGTTTAGTGGCTTTATGAGCCATTGATGTACATTACCTATGAAAGTATATTATATATATATATACATATATATTAAGCAAACATTTTGCGTAGTCAATTGCTGAGTGGAATATAAATTTTCGACTTACATTCATGACTCTAGTTGATTAATTGGTAAGTGATACCGAGTATTTTTTTTATCCAGGTACAATATTGTAAGTAACTAATACATTATGAGTATATTTTTATCCTGGCTTAAAATTTTACTGATAGTGTGGCTTTATCTAAACCACACCCAAGTTCAAATACGAGTAAAAAAAGCTAAGAATAAATACAATGAATCATATTTTTTATCGAAAACTTTTTATCTATATTCCCTGCGTTGCCACTGATGCACGTTATAGTTATAAGATTGTAAATATACCTAAAACTTGGTCCAAAGTCCACCGTTACTTTTTATTGCTATCGTCGCGGCACGTAAGTTTTTTTTTGTCGCATTATATACGTCCTATTATTGGTGCATTTTTGAAATGCATTTTTGTAATTACCTGCCAATCTGATAAAGGGGTAAGATCCCTGGTTACTACATCGTACTACTAACGAATTTAAATTCAAATAAGAAAAGGTAGGTTAAATTCAAATGAGAATTATTTATTTGATTTTAACCAATTTTAAATAAAAATTTCCAATTTTTTTTTCTTGTAAGCTTTGAATAATTTATTATAACTATTACATAATATAGTATCCATAACTTATTTTGTTTTACAATATATTGAAATTAAGCATAAATGTTGTTTGTGAGTTTATCCAACAACGGGACGATATGGGTTTAATGAGATGTTTATTTTTATATAATTGTATCGTACTAATGATAATGTAACAATGTTAGTTCGTTGACTCTTGTATATATTGATATATGTACATATGAATTATTGTTTATTTGTATTTTTTATTTATATATCTCGTCATACCTTGGGTTGACAGAGACTTTAGAATTACATTCTGTATCGAGTCGCATCTTTGGTTAGGTTAATGCAATTAAGAGTAAATAGATATGAACACATTGCATTTATATATATATGCAGTATAGAACTAGTTCTGAGATTAATTTTTATGTGAATATTTAATTAATGGAAATTAATTCTTAATTGTTTTTCATGGTTTCACATCGATATTTTCGAAACTTCTGTCCATCCATCTTGTTGAGAATGGGGCCCTGGGGTAATTTGCTATCAGGTGAACTATAAAGTCGAAGCACGTGATGTATATTTAATTTATAAATGTTTGTGTTCGTATTTTTTTGTTATATTTTTTTTTCATAACATAGAGTTAACCAACAATCACACAGTTCACCTGCTGGTAAACGATTCTTGCGGCCCATAATATCTACATTCATCCTTGACAAGGAATCACAATCCAGATACTTTGTCACCGGTAACAAAGGTCTCCGGATCCCTGCCACCTCACCATACGAAACAAAGCATCATTATGCTGGTATTCTGTGAGCGAGTGGTCCGACCGCGGTCAAGCTGTCACGTTCATGCTGTAGCTCGAAATAAACTGTAGTGTAGCTCTACCGCTGTTGAATATATGTTTAAATATTTTTTTATTATTTTTACATTGCAGCATTATAGTCATAACATTGTTAAGGAACGCAAATTATTTTGACCTAGTATTATTAAGACAGCCCGCCGCTAATACGCGTAATTTTTCTCGAGCACGTGTTTGTAACAGAGTCATTTCAGTCTGCTCTTATATGGTATACTGGTATGATAACAAAGGTGTCGATTTATTAATATAACAATTTCATAGATTACAATCTCGTAGACGTTTTTATAACATAAATATGGTATTGAAATTGTGATATCTTTCTGATAGAATATGCTAACCAAGCCTTTGCTTACGAAGTGCGAAGTGGATTCGACATCTGTATGTGGCAATAAAACAAATATTTTTAATTACAAGTGATGGGGCATTGATTTTAATACTAAGGGTGAGAATGTATCCCCATTTCTATACCTAAAATCAATGTCATGTCTGTTAATGAAACATCAGAATTATTAACCACTACATGATTTACTATGAGGTTCGCTTGGGGACCCTCTGATATATAAAGACAAAATCATTTATTCAAAAATCTTTCATTTGGATTCAGTGACCTTTTACTAGCATCAGTTATTTTTATACGTGTTTTAGTTACTTTCAAATATTAATACATATTTTTATTTATAATATAATGACTCTGAACATTCCCCATATTAAATTTTCTTAAAAACGCATAGAGGTTTCTGGCAGTCACATTCACCATACGAATCCGCATTGTTATGCTGGTTAATTTGAACAGGTATTCTGTGTGTGTGTGTAAACATATTGTATTATAAAATATTCTAAAATGTAAATTTACGTCTGACCGATGATGAACATATATATAATTGTTTATGACCATTTCATGTTTATCATTATTTTGTTACATACACAACAAAATATTACTTTCGTAAATGAACCATAAATAAGAAGCGAAATAGATAACGTTTTAAATGATCTCTGTATTCCTTGACGAGGACACAAGATACACTTGTTTTGTTTACACAAGGTGACTACTATTCGCGATGACCGTTCCAAGTTCTGAAACAGCCTTGTTTGGACCACCTTGATAGGAAGAAATGAGCGGTCTTTATTTTTTTTAATTACACTTTCGAATTCGACATATCCATTCAACAAAATCATCATATGAAATAAACCCATTCACCGATTCCATGAAATTTGATCGCGTAACACAAAAAAAAAAACAACCTAGCTTTTTTTATTTACCAGACTGTGAATTACACGTCGTTTATTTTCTATAGAATAAAAATATTCTCGGAAGGCTTACCAAAAGACTGCGGGATATAAAATATTTCAGATAAAAACGTGTGATTAGGATTTTATGTTCTATGTCAGTTGATTACTTAACCAGATGATATTCCTGTTGTTACCAAATATTTTTTTTTATTACATTGAGAGTTGCAAAGGGGCACACAGTTCACCTGATGTTAAGTAATTCCTGCGGTCGATGACATCTACATTCATCATTTACAAGGAATCATAATGCAGATGCGTTGTCACCCTTGAGGACTGAGACGGAATGCCTCGTCACCAGTAATAAAGTTCTCCGGATCCTTTCACTCACCAGACGAAACATAGCAGCGTTATACTGCTATTTCACGCCGGTATTCTGTGAGGGCGTGGTCCTACCCCGGTCGAGCTGACCTATTCAATCTACAGGTAGTGCAGTGTAGCTCTACTACTGTTTAAATAACAACTTAATTGATATTTCTTCACCCATAGACATATTCTACAATTAAGGGGTGATTAATTAAAGGCCATTTCACATCGTACGCCGTGTTCATCATCATTGTATTCTATTCCTAGATCATAGTCCCAACTTTAATTTCTATTCCTATTTCGTATTATGCACTTATCAAGAGTTCGATCCGTACGTATTAACAAAATACTGATTCAAAACAGCATTTAAAAAAAACAATAAGATGACTTACTTATCAGTATGCTGTAATATATCTTCTCTAGTCAGTCCAACAACTGTTTCGCGGGTCTCTGATTCAATTTCTAAGGGAACAAGTAACACTCAATTTGGATATTTGTCTTAAGTCAAATATAGGACACCCAAAACCATTGTTACTAGTTGGTACGTCTTACTGTAACCAAAAATGGGATTCTAAATTTTATATATCCAAAGGTAGTAGCTCTAAAAGAAGTAAGTAATAAAAAAAAAACTTGTTTGAGTCACCTGTTAACTATTGTCTATGGCCGTGGGAAATGTAGTAGTCTCGTACATACAATAGGTTATAATGTAGATTTTTACATACGGCGCAGTTTGTTTCTAGCTGCATTATGAATGGGTCAGCTCGACCGCGGTAAGACCACGCCATCACAGAATACCAGCGTAAAATTGCAGCATAATGCTGCTGTTTCTGTATGCTGTTTTATTACTGGTGACGCATTCCATCTCAGTCCTCAAGTTTGACAACGCATCTGCATTATGATTCCTTGTCAAGGATGAATGTAGATGTCATGGGCCGCACGCAGGAATTACTTGCCATCAGGTGAACCGAATGCCCGTTTGGAACTCCGAATATAATAAAAAAACTTTGTCCAACCTTACTAATTTAATTATTACTGTAAAATAAATATTCTTTTTATTAATCATGGAGATGTAATAATTTATTTAAATTATTATTCTAGGTTTGTAAGCATTGTGTTTAACGTACTGTGTAAAATTAAATATATAAAAACCTCCTAGACTTTACGTAATACAAGGTTATATAATTGTCGAACGAAGCGAAGGAACGGAATAAGCCGAACATTTGGTTAAAAATCAACCTTTGGACGTATTGTATATATTTTGGGTGAATCGTGCAGTAACACATCATTTCTGCTTATCGTGTTACGGTATTTTTGTTATATGAATACGTAAATAAAAGCAATCGTAGATTAAGTTTTTTTTTAAATAAAATTCCCAAAAATAATAAAAAAATTATTCATATTAAAAAAAATTAAATCATTATTGTAATATATAAATAAATGAATTTATTATATTCCAAACACAAATTACTCACAAAATAACAAACGCCTAATAAAGATAACCTGTTACTATTAGAAATTATTCTTAAAATACTTAATAATTAAATTAAATATCAAGATTGTAATGTTGGCAACATTTAATATAATTTAACGTAATATGTAAATTAGGAAAATAAATAAATAAATTTGAAACTAGAATTATAATATAAATTTATAACACTGACTGATGGCCACAACCAAGTATGAGATATTAATGTTTGATATTTCGTATAATCTCGGTATTTGTAATCAAAAACGTAATTTATTTTTAGGGACACGTGAACATAACCTTCTTAAGCGAGTTTACATTAGGTAATAATTATTTTCTTGCTTTTGGTAGGTTTACCCTTGCCCAAATTTTTTTTTTAATGTAGCGCATACCATTACACAAATTTTCCGGTTAACCACTACAACTAAGCTCAAAAAGCTTGTGCTAGGAGATGGTTCACGATAATAGTTGAATGGCGGATTCGAACCTACGCTACGACCTTAAGTTTTACAGACCTTATCGTAAACCATTTATTGACCTTTCTTTATAATACTAAATCCGTTTTCACTAGTAATATTCACTAATTTTAGACTCGTATATGTAAACTCAGGCATTAGTCTATCAATATTTTTTTTTATAATGACAATTGATTACACAGTTCAGCCGATTGAAGGCTGTGGTCCACGTTCCATGATAGATGTATCCTCGATTCAAGAGTGCACTTGCGTTATCACCCGTGAGGTATTGAGATTGTATGCTACTCATTGTAGGGTGAGGAAGTCTGATACGGCTTCGATATAAGCCCCCTGAATACAAAATACTTAGAACAAGTATTCAGTTTGTTGCTCGTTCTTATCCAGTACAATCTACATTGCAACTGGAAGTGGCCACGAGATACGATTATCAATGGATCGCATTATCCAAAGATTATTTATTTTTATATTTATATAGGCACTTGTATCTACTCTAAAATAACAATACACGCCGTACCCCCAGAGTATTTAGATTATCACCACTCATGATACTATTATCATGTCCACATAGTCAGGCTTCGACGAAGGTTCGCTTTATCGCTTACAAGTTTGACGATAACGCGCGCCGATAACTTCGATCGGAATATATTTCAGATGTTGCCATACAAAAATCGTTGAAAAATTAATTAAAAGAATTATTATTAACGCAAATATATTGATTGGATTTATTAATTTTAATTAATTCGACAGTTCACGCAGAAAATCACCCGAGTGCCTTTAAATTTGGTTACCTCGAATTGTCAGATTTTGTAACCTCAGGTTCTCTGTTCTATCCTATTAGTCATTCCCTTTTCAAACTTAGGCGATGAAGTAGACGAAAAAACTAAGTTATTATATCTAGTATATCTTAACTATTTGATCATCACCCCAGTAAAGCAAATGATACAAGGGTTGGCCTGTATTTGGGTGAGAGTGACCGTTTGTTACAACTAAACGCATCAGTACGCTAATCTGAGCCGTCAGTCCTAGCCTCTTGGATAGTATCATAACGTCAGTAACACTTTGAGCGAATTTACGCCATAAAAATTGCCATGTTCGATGAGATCGTCTCCTATGCACAGGATCCAGGTCTACGTCTAGATTACTAAGGTAACGTTATTTAGGCAAACAAATGGTACTTTTGCGATATTATTAATTCCTTTGATCTAAATATATTATTGTTATTGATCTATTTGTGTAATACTATGTAATTTAGACGGTGTTTTATGACTAAGTAAGCATTATTAAAGTGATCTTTATGGACTATATTTGATGTAATTCTTTTCCAACACAGATATAATACTGTTTGATATATCCGTACCTATTTGACAAAGTAAATTTATTTTAACCACGTAATCTAATCATGCAATACCCAAATAGATATAGCTGAATAATGTCATTCGGAAAGAGTGTTTGTTCCCGTCATCTATTTATAGCATCACTAAGTAGTACTTAAACATACAATATTTATAATCGGCTTTGGTGAAATTCTGAATATTATGAAATTATTATGTTCTCCTTTGATGATTCGTCTATTTCTGCCTATGATCAATACGATAGAAGTAAGAGTAGGAATATATACTCAAGACTTTATGTGTAAAAGTACTTAGCAAAAATATATAATAATTGACGGTAAAAGAAAATAAAGTACATTAAGTCAATGCATTCTAAACAATATTTTTCGATGGAAAAACTTTTATACTTTTCCTTTCTTTTTGTTGAAGGTAATCCTAATCTAACCAATTACTTTTATAGCTATCCATTAGTAAATAACTACACTTAAACCAAATAGAAGCTGACGATCGTTCTATGGAGCTGATATAATGGATAGAAGGGAAGTTGAGTTTAAATTGTGACACATCCATCTTACGATCCTTTGAATTAATTACACATGTGAATATCCCGGCGAAGCTTGACCGATTACCGTTCCATTGAAATTGTTAGTAGTCGTCCAATTGACTGCAAATGGCGAACAATCAGGTCCAATTCAGTCAATAAGTCGCCGAGACGGTTTGTTGAGAGCCGACTAGCTATGAAGGGGGTACTTACTGATCGTGTCCGGTATATATCAATGAGTCAATGATGCGTTTATTAGAAGCTTTTTGTCTGAACTATTGTAGATGGGAAGCTGTTACAACGATGTTAGTTAGAAAAGCATTATAAACACGATGATATTGCATCAATTTTAAGTTGTTGAATTTATTAATTTTGTTTTTTAATTAGATATAAAATGAATGTATCAATTGGAGGTTTTATGTAAACAAATCATCACAAATAATTTCATGTAGCCTATCATTATTAAAAGATATGGTAACCTTAAAAAAGATATATATTTCCTGTTTTTCGTCATAAAGTGTAAATATAAAATTAGTTAAAATATCAGTGATAATCTGGAACGCATTTATAACGATGATTCTTAAGAAAGGGGTTTAAAAGCGGCCGCCTAAATTTGACAGAGAGGTTGCGGTCATTTTAACAGGTTTGACTTAGGCTCGTTTTTGCAAACACGCTTTCGTGCGCGCGCCACATTTTGCGCTTCAATTCGTATTTTAAAAAATACGAGCGTACAGAACTAATAAAGGGATATCACAAGAATGACTTTTGCTATTTTATTTAAATTAATGAACGGACGTGTATATCGTGTATATATATTAAATAGGGATATTGAAGATTAATTGCATCGACATAATTTTGATAAGATACGAATAAGACCTTGACACACATCCCGGAGGTTATTCCATTATTTCATACGGTGAAATGTAATTTTGTCAACAATCTCACAAGTCATTTAATTAAATAAATCTTTTTCCATAAAAATAGATAAAAATTGAGAAAAACTATGGTCGTACCTAGTTTGAAGTTTTTAGCGGAATGTAGTAAAATATTTTTTTGAAAATACCAAATAATAACAAATTACCAGTTATTATATTATACCAAATAGTAACAAGATACCAGTTATTGGGTTGGTTCTTTTTACTCAACTTACCGAAACACAGTTTCACTGCTATTTTACCAGGATTTTTATTTATTTATTAAGACCAATTGTGCTAGTTGTAGCTGGCTCAAGTTATAGATTTGTTTTGACGTTTTTAAATTATTCATAAAATTGCCGTTGTATGTTTATAAAATGAGAAAAAAACAACTTTAAGACTATGCATTACAATTTTTTTTTATTATATTAAGAGTAACAAACGAGCACACAGTTCACCTGATGGTTAATGATTCCTGTGGGCCATGACATCTACATTCATCCAAGGAATCATAATGCAGATGCGTTGTCACCCTTGAGGACTGAGATGGAATGCACTCACCAGACGAACGGCACACACGGCAGCATTATGTTGTTATTTTACGCTGACATTCTGTGAGGGCGTGGTCCTACCCCGGTCGAGCTGACCCATTCATTCTGTAGCTAGAAACAAACTGCAGTGTCGCTCTACCACTGTTAAACTACATGATACAATTACCTTGTAACGTATTTATTTAGTTACTTTGTTAGTGATGTAATGTTATTTCTATCGTTACTAATAATAGTAAGTTTCAAAGTGCATATATAAATCTAAAATGCTAAATATGTCTTGGCAGAACCGTGACATGTTGACATCGGACATCGGACGTTGGACGTTGAACCGATGGTCAAGTAGTGAAGTTCGCACACTAGAATTTATTTACCAGTTTCATCGGTTAATGAGATGTGAAAATAAATTATAATTTGAAATGTATCTTAATAAAATCCAGTGTACTAGAATGTAGGTGTTAGGCAGTCGTATAGTTTCTTTTGATAATAAAGAAATACAAAGTTAGTAATATATACCCGAGGGCTTTTACAGTTTCACCGGGTTGAAAAATAATATATAAAATCAACTAAGATGGCCGCATTTTTGTAGATTCTTTTTTATTTTCAGTGATAAAATTGACAATGCTTGCATAAATTGATTATTTGTTAGATTGAAATTATATCGGGGCTATTCAGGAAGAAAATAAACCACCTACCTGCACATAACACTTTAACACTTTTGTTCAAGCTGTCCGTTCATGGAATGCACTACACTTCACAGTGAAACAACACTAATCAATTTCAAAGAACCTTTATATTATCAAATCATAATCTATCCTCATTAATTTTCCCAGCTGTCTTGCACAAATGACACCGTATTTCACGTTCGTACTCCATTAAATAACCTGCTGACATTATGTTGTGATGTTAGACTCTTGCGGCGATATGAAATGTCGGTTACACTTTATGGTGTCTGCAATGAATATCGTAAAAAAATTTAAAGCTTAATTTTTAATATTGATATAATGATCAACAGATAGTAACCTATGTAATTTATAAATCATGTTATTTACATACTGTTATACAGTCACATATATGTTGTACAAGGGGACAATACAATCAAATTGCTAACACATAGATTTATTGCCTGACAAAACTTCAATACCGATGGGTTGTAAATTGAAAAATTACCGCCAATTTAAGAGGTCGTTGTCCTTGACGTCATGGCGTGTTTCACAACTGACCAATGACAGCGTCCCGCGCCCAGCAATCTACGAATCGGAGGGTTGGTTATTTTATCGATCCAACATCTAGCTTCGTCAACGATTCATAATGGACCCACATGAGCCTGACGTAGGTGGGAATTTACAAAGGAACGATTGTCATCTGGCATGTCAATGTTTTTTTTTAATATCCCGTTCTTCGGTTATGTAATGTTTAAAATATTTGCCATATTTAAAAAATATTATATTCCCTTCGAATAAAATCCCAAGTTATACGAATCGATTTTATTTCGAAAAAAGGAGCTGATTTTAGGTACCACATTAAATAGGGGTGGTGTGTCCTTACGTCTAACTTAAATGTTAGTAGTATTTTTTATTATTTCCACCAACGAAAAAAAGTTCGTGGGTGGAAATAATTGACAAAAAGTTGCAAGATTTAAGAAACTAGTAATACTTAAATACTTTACAAATAACTTCAACGCCGTAAGTTTTTACAACCATACCAAAAATTCATATTCGGATTGTTGATGATCGTCTAGATCTAGAGTAAAAGATGTGAGCGGAACAGTTATCTGAGACTTGAACGTTGGTCTGGCGCCGGAATGCGGCAGTGCGGTAGACTAGTGGCGAACTATATAGCTGTGCGGTGGTATATTATGTTTCATACAGTAACAGAGACACATTATAACTATAATCCAACTCTAGCAAGAATGGTTCTGCTCTGTGATGTCGCAATATCAATCAAGGACTCCGTTCATGATAGTATGCGATTTCGGCGGCCCGTTACTCCCATAAACAAACCCGATAAGAAATCATAGTACAGATGGTCACCTTGAGGACTGAAATCTAATGACTACACCCATACTAAAGTCTCCAGTTTATTTATTATTATTCCAGTAACGCGTGATCGTAACGTAGTCTAGACCACGCCCTCACAGAATACCAGCGTAAAATAGAAGTACTGTTTTTCATATATCGATTGTAGGGATCCGGAGACCAGACTATTTGTAACGACGCATTCGATCTGCTGAAGAGGTTGACAAAGGAATAATATTTATAAGGATGGATGTAATGTGTTTATGTTGATAATCTTCTCACCATCGGGTGAACTGTGTACCAGTTTGAACACCAGTAGTACCTAAAAATAAAGTGGGTGTGTTCGGCAGTACGTGGTTTACTTGAGCATCTTTCTTCTCTACGTTTAATAATTTCTTCCTGCTTCAATCTATTTATATAGCAATACCATAAAAAGTGTATCATATTATGACGAACAAAGGTCTAAGCCGCATATTAATCTATTAGCACATGGGAATCGTGGATACACCTACCTCAATATATAAAACTGGAAGGTGCCTAACTCCGTAGCGTAGGATACCTAATAAGGAACCTTAACAGGCCACTTCCTTTGGGACCGTCCGGTGTGTGACTTGGACCACCTACATCAATATCGTCTGCTAATTCCACATCCTTCCTAAGATTGCGCCTTCCTTATTTGCCACTGCATTCCATATAACTATTTATTTACGGTTAAAGGCAGTTTCTAATATGAAGTAACTTAATATTAATTTGTCGTAGGTACGAATCTGCCATTCGACTACTGTCTTGAATCAAACACGACCATCACAAATATTTCAGCATTTACTATCAGACGAACCGAGCGGCCTGTTCGTCATCCCTAGTATCAGTAAAATACTTTTTTTCATCAGATTCATGAGATCAAAGAGATTTTGGGAAATAAAAATAATTCTCTAAAAATGTTTACCTTAATGAGGAATGTATAAAATAATTCCTGTTGGCCATGAATTTTTTAAATTGGTGTACAAGGAAACGACATCGAAACTAACGAATGTGATATGATTAGGTTTTTCTTAGTTAACATGCAGTAGCTCATTAATCTTGTATTGTATTTTAATTAGTAATACAAGTTATACAGAACAGATAAAATGGAATAACTGTTAGAACGAAAATGGAAAAAATAGGTACCGGCCATTTTTTATAATATTATATGCGACAAAGGAAAATTCACCTGATTAGGTTTAAACGCAAAATTCGAAAGCATTCGTTGGCGTCAGCAGATTCACGACATCGATAATAATTATCTATATATTTTTATATATATATTTACTTTTAGATATGTTTGTATTTATAATATATATATATATATATTTGTTTTATAGTTTCTTTTTTCCTATATTATTATTCATCTGTCCCTATCTTGATTACTCTGAACCCTCCCAAGGTTGACTGGTAGATAATGCCTTAGGCATTAAGTCCGCCTTTGTGCATATGTTAGTTGTACAAAAGTTTATAAAAAAAAATTGAGTGAATACTCACCTAAACATTTAAAGCCATAATCGGCAGAGATGAATTCACAAGGTTAAATCGGCTAGTAAAAACACATATTACATTTATTTGTACAATATCCTGAATATGACTAATTACAATGTTTCAGACTCGCGTAAAATAAACAAGAGCATCCAAGTTGAAACGTAAAAAGTGAATAAATAAAATAATGTGTCGACTGACAGTGATTTGTTATTGTCCAGAACAGTTATGAATTTTGCTGCATTATTTATTTGTCCCTCTTGTTTTATGTATATCACGGGATAAATATTGTTTTGAATTGCGCAGGAGGAAATCTTTTTGCGCAATGTTTTTCTACACTTGAGTTACATAATTAACACGAGTACATGATGAAAATTTAGAGTATTTTTCTGACTGTGGAATGAGTGGTCTTAAAAGTTAGTTCTTCACCATTACAGAACATGCCATGTTCCTATTAGTTAGACATGGAACTTGAGGAATTTTCTATGGAGAAATAAAACTGACTAGTTCATTTTATTTCATTTTCAAATTCATATATTCTTTTATTGTCCGTCGTGTCCGTATAGACATATATAGTTTTTACTTTAACATGATTTTTATATGACAGTTATGCATTTGAACTATGGGAGTTCTATGCATCTAGGTATTTTTCTGAAATACTGATGGCAAATGAAGACTAGAACTTAAGTATTATAGAGATAGCTAGAGCTTAAATAATATATTTAATGCATGTAAAAAGTTTTACGTACCTGTTATTCAGAAGACTTTTGTTAGTTTGAATATCGTAGTAAAGACAATTCATCGAATTCATCTTCGGGCTCATCATTTAAGGATTTTGTCTTACGGATCGGACGCAATCTTGATTTTTTTCAATAAATCACTTTGCACCTGATCAAATATCTCTCTTACTTCCATATAAAAATGATGAACAAATGTTATTTAATTTAGTTAATTCTGAAAAAAAATCTTAAACTAAGGTTTTTGTTAAAGGTGTTGGCCTCATCACCCGTAAGGCAGCCAACGCGGTGACACCCACGGTGGAGTTGCGCCAGGACGGCGACTGGTTCCAGTTAGTTACAACCTCCACCTTCAAGAACTCCGAAGCCAAGTTCAAGCCCGGTGAGGAAATCGACGAGGAGCGCGCCGATGGAGCTAAGGTAATCGTAATCGCAAACTAAAGCAGCTGGCAAACCTTATCCGATGTTAATCACAGCGACTCAAATCGGATTCCGAGACATAGGAATATTTGCAACCCTTGGAGTTACATCTACGAGAGTTTAAATGGCTGGGTTTACCAGCCATTCATTAGGTGCAAAACACCACATTGCACATGATCTGCCAAGCTTATTTGAAGTGGCAATATTATTTTACAAACTACGTTTGTTGCCATCGCGAATATTAATGAAATAAATTAGATTAGCCAGTTAGTTTTAAATAGAAGATATTGTGTCGAAATTATTCAACCAATCTTGATACACGAAAAAATTAAAACTTATTCTACCAATTATAATATAAAATGTGTGGTTACTATATTTACAAAATGTCGACCCATAATAAAGTAGAGAGGTCGAAAAAATAGAAAAAGTGTGATCCACATTTGGAATTATATATTTCTGCAAATACAGGCATTTGCTTTTCCCTAAATTTACATAACTTTGTTCGGTACAGACGAATAAATTTACTCGAAGGTTACATTCATTACTTCCTTCAAACGTTTACGTCAAAACAAGACAGTTGTTTGCAAGTTTCTTGAATTTATTTTCATTGATTATTGCACAACAGTTCCTGCATTGATAAATTTAATTTAATTTTCGTAAAAAAATATGTAACATGACATATTTTTTTACGAAATGTGAGAATTACAATATTTTTGACAATACCCTTATATGGAATATTTTGGTATTAAGTGCGCATATAGTTTTTTTTTATATAAGACAGCTGTTTAAAATAGAAACATGACCACAGTGCATGTTTCCGGTACGTATTCGACAATTATTTTAAATAGTGCGCATTATTAACTACGCCTACCGTCGTTACTAGAATTCTCGTGTTTAAAATGCATATAAATTAATAATATATTTAAATTGTTATCTATGTATTATTATTTATATTTATTGCGTATTATTTTGATGTGTATCTATGTATAATTTGATATATAATTAACCTTTTTTATTTTTATGCCTACCGACATATTCTCTTGAGCTCCCAGGGTTGACTGGTAGAGACCGCCATTGGCCATTAAGTCCGCCCTTGTAAACCGTGATGTACACATAAAGAATAAATAAATAAATTTGGATAAACCACCTCTTTTAAAATAGTTTTTAGAGCATAGAACAATAAGGCGAACCCTAAATAAAACGATAATTCGATATATTTTAGTTTTATTTCTTAGTGTGATTTCCTGGCGATCTTTTCTTTCACCACCGAACACTTGGGAAATAAGCAATTAATTTTCATTATTACATGCACCGGAGATAGAAATTAGAAGCGACCTTGAGCTAAATATGGCTTGGAAGTTTTTAAAAGTATCACTGAATTATGTCCAAATCATATTTTTAACAATCCTTAGTAATTACCGTAGTATTATTAAATATTAACTTTACATAATATTATTAATTTCGTGTCCATTAACCCAAACCTTATTGTGTAATCCGCCACGGTTGTTTGTGGTTTTATATAGTTTGAAGGAAAGGATATTAGAAACTTATACTCAAACCACTGGGTTATGCAAAACCGCAAGACAAGATAGATTACATATACCATGCAATACCTCCGTCACAGCTATAAGTTATAGCGAACGAATGCTAAAATTATATTTGTCACTCTCACGCCTCTTGTCCAAACCGGGGTAAAAAGAGATAGCTAGTTTTATTTACTTTTCTACCAATCGTTTTTGTGGACGTCAGATAAGCATTGCTACAAATGTACGCCATAACCACCACACAAATGACGTTTAGAATATAATAATAAATAAAATAACACTAAAAAACTCGTCTGTTTATTATAAATTTATTGTTTTTTTTTCTATTAGATATCAATGTAAATTTGTGGAATGAATTTATACGAAAAGTTATCATATGAAGCACCCATTCATACATTCCAAAAATTTTGAAATGTATGCAGTTGTCGAAGTGCTAGTTTTGGTAAGAGGTTATTCTGCTCTGGCTGCTTTATCGCGAGACGTTTTGTATTTATGCATCACAAATTGATAGTTTTCTCGAGTCATCATAATGATCTTGCAGCAATCATATGCTGCGCGTGAAGCATTTAGTTTAACCCCCAAAGTAGTTTTGCGCATACAGTTACTGCTAACCGTCTTTCTCGAAACGAATCCACTTCATGTCTAACAACGTGGCGGTGTCTCATCTTGGAAAAAATAATTAAATTTATTCTATATTATGTTCAATTGCAGGTGAAGTCTGTGTACACCTTCGAAGGGAACACCCTAAAGCAGGTGCAGAAGTGTCCTGACGGTGCGGAGATCGTTTTCATCAGAGAGTTCAGTCCTGAGGAGATGAAAACTGTGAGTAACCTAACAAAATAGTAGTTTCAAAAATACATGCAGTTTCCTTATTTTTTTCGTCGCCGACCACATGGTAGATCCTTACTGCAATTATCAACTTACCACTTTAGTGCCGATGACAAGTTTAGTTTTATAATCAGTAATAGAAATAATTCAAAAAAAATATAACAGTTCAAGTAATAAAAAAAATAGTACTGACAGATATCAATTTACAGATATAACTGTAAAAGCCGTTAAACAATGAAAAGACGATATGAGTGAAAAAGAAAATCGTTATCTTATCGTAATAACATTTAAACCAGATAAGAGGTATATTTATATATTATCTAGAAACGTTTCAAATAAAACAATCAATAATCCATTATTTTGTAACATACGAATGGTTGCTACTTGTTCAAACATAAGTACGTTTTATTTTATTACATTAAGAGTAACAAACGAGCACACAGTTCACCTGATGACAGGTGATGCCTGCGGCCCATCACGTATACATTCATCCTAGACAAGGAATCATAATGTAGATGCGTGTCACCAGTAATAAATGTCCTCGGATCCCTACACTTGCCAGATGAAACACAGCTTATGCTGCTATTTTACGCTGGTATTCTGTGAGGTCGTGGTCCTACCCCGGTCGAACTCACCCATTCGTTCTGCAGCTAGAAACAAACTGCAGAGTAGCTCTATCACTGTTAACACTAACATTAATGAAACTGTTTTCTATGTGCATCTTTTCTTATCTTCATTTTTTCTAACCGTAAGAAACTCAACAGCTTTAGCTAATTATGGCTCAGGGCATTGCCGTCTCATTTATAGAACGCAGAAAACCCTTTCATGGGTAACAAACGAGCACACCTTACCAGATTAAATGATTACTGTGGATCCTAAACACCTACATTCATTCTCGATAGGGAATCCTAATTCCAGTTGCGTTTCCACCCCTGAGGTCTGCGATGGAATGTATAAGGGTCTCCGGATCCCTACACGAAAACTAATCAGCGTTCAGCTGATATTCAGTGGGGGCCTGGTCGTGCCGACCCATTCGTGCCGCTCCTAGAGAAAAACTGCAGTGTTACTACTGTTATAATATATGCATATATAAACTTCTGCGTTTCAGGAGTGTAAGAAAGATCTAATTAATTTCACCGTTTAAACACTATAATTATATTTAACTAGCTGAGGCCATGATTTCGTTCGAGTAGACTACAGAATGCAAACTCTCAATCTCATGTAAACTTGAGACATACCAAGCTATGTCCCATGTAAAGCAACGCTTTTTTTAGAACTTTTAAAGGGGAACAATTCCATCGTACATGATTTTAACTTTAACCGTTTATGCAGCACACGCAACGGAAGCTCCCAAAACGAATAATTCCCAGTTTTGCAACATTTTTCATCGATGCTCCGCACCTATTGGTCGTACCGTGACGTTATATAGCCTATATCCATTATATAGCCTCGATAAATGGACTATCAAACACAAAAAAAAATTCTCAATTCGAACCAGCAGTTCCAGAGATTAGCGCGTTCAAACAAACTCCTTCAGCTTTATAACATTAGTATAGATTATATAAATGTCACATTTATAATAATTAAATATGTTTTTTATTTTCAGGTGATAACCGTCAAAGACGTGGTTTGCACCCGGGTATACAAGGCACAATAAACTGGAGCTGGAATAACTCTATAATGATGCTTCAAACTGTCCTATCTTATTTTATATATGTACCTATTTAGCACAACTATTTCGTAAATAGCCCTAAGTTTATATAGCGCGGTGTTGAGTTAATTTCGTTCGTATGATGATCGGTTTAGAGCTTGATTTGCCAAAGTTAGGTAACGTTAGTTGGCGCTGGGGTGTTCTAAACATACAGTTGTTGTATAAGTTTTTCATTACATATTTAAATAAATAGTTTTTTACGAGATAGTTTTTTATTTCAACCCTCCCTTAATATGTTTATTCATCAAGATATCGAGGGTGGGAAGAGGGCCGAACCGGCTCGGTCAGTTGCTTCTTACTAAGGATTATCCAAATTAATATCGCTATCATTGTGCCCTTAAAGTTAATCGATGCTATATTCGATATATTTTTTTTCGGGCTGATCGCCGCTGTTGGCCCTAGGGCTTTTACAGTTTCGTCAGGTTGAGAGGTGACCGAGCGCTTAGTCGAGACCTATTAGTGAGTAACCACACAAGGGCTCTCAAGAGGTAGCCTCTGCTTGGACCGTTTGACTCGAGAGAGCCGAACCTCTGCTCTGTCAGTTACTTCCGAATAAGAATTATGTACATTTAATCTCTATTATTGTTATTGGCTATCTGTACCACCACTTCGGAATGCGTGGGCGCTGGAGAAGTGGCGCCAGAAACTCCAACGACGCTTCTATCATTATTGTCTGGTGAGAACCGGCCTGTAGTAGGTGCGCCAGGCTGCATGTACCGAAAATTCAATAGCCTATGCAACGCTTTGTGGTTGATTGTTTAATATTGATTTTTTTTACTTATATATACCATTTCTTACACTTTAATGTTATATATTCCATTTTATATTAATAGAATAAAGGTATCTGCTTTTATTGGGTCGACAGAGACACAGATCTCGTCAGTCATTATCAAAAATGTATATACGCAAAAAAACATAATACATAATCTATATTACAATTCAAACAATAGTGCACCTGCTCAAGGCTATGCGATAAGAACACCGACAAAATAGCCACACCCTTCCTTTATTTTGGATGCCGTAATCGTAGAGAGAATTCGATGGTAATTTGTATATGATTTAAATCTTGCAAAATATATTGAAAAATAATTGATAATGTAATTTAAAGAAAATTTAAAAGTGAATAGAGGCATTAATGGCCTAACGGTTGACAGTACGATTGGCGACTCGTATGCTCGGATCCGCCATTAGCCGTGACGTGACCCATAATTTTGGGCTTAGTTGGTTAGTAACATTAAAAGCAGTAGCAGAATTCGTTGGCGTTCGAGATGAAGTGGCGCAAGAAACTTCTATCATTATTGTCTGGTGAGAACCGGCCTGTGACACGGCGGTATCGCGAATAATCTTGTTTGCGACGCCCTCGCCGTCGGCGGGGGCGGTATGATCATGCAATGCACGCTTTGTATAGTGTTATTTTATTACGCAGGGACATTTTGCTATTTTTATTGAGTAACGGGTGCAAACGACCTAGGACGAACGCTGCTCGATTCCGTACGCGGTTGATATGGGAACTTTCATCTAATGTGACGCCTAAGTATTTGACTGTCTTTTCCCAGGGGATTGGATGATCAAATAGCTTAATGGTTGGGAGATGCGCCGCAAGCACTGCGATAATCACTGACCTGATGGCAAGTGATTACCGTTGCCCATGGACATCCGCAGCACTAGAGTAGTCGCTGATGCGCTGACTGTCTTTAAGACAGGTGTAGGTTCTTCTTGAAGGTCCCTAAGTCTTATCGGTTCGGAAATACCGCTGACGACAGCTTTTTGGCCCCAATTGTTTGGCATTTCAACAATCTCTATGGTTTACAATATCTGCTAGGTTTATACCAGGTTGATTCACCATCGGTTTCCCAATCAATCGGTTAACTCCAGTTATTTCAATGTAGGCCTTTAAGCACCTCCACTTCGTATATTATACACGATTTGCTACTTACAAATTATATGAATGGATAAGAAAAGGATGACTTTATATATAATAAGTATTAAAATATTTAATTTAGGTTCATGAGTCGACGTAAGTAACAAGTAACATTTTTGTGCCAATAGACGTGTGAGTTGTGTACTTAGAAAAAATACAAATACATGTTCTGCTGGGAATAGAGGCCTATATAGGGTATAAGAGCATATGACGCCTCTCTGGCTTCATTCCACTTCATTCATGCGGATTGGCGGTATTCACTTTTTTAATTTTTTTTTAATTTACTTAACATCGTTTTCCTTACCTTCGAACATGTGTTAATTTAGTACTTAAATTTTTTGCAATTATCAAATCAGCAGTAGATAATAGTGTGACGCTAGCAGATGTCGCACCGTTGTCAAGCACAAATAAAAATAATTAGTTACTTAAAATAGGGTTCAGCAAATATGTTGATAAGAAAAAAATTATATATACTTAATAGCATGCAAAATAAAATTAATGTTTTCCTAACTGAACACTATTTATTAATACATCTATGTGTCGAAAAACTGTAGTGTTAATTATCATCAATACATATTTGAGTGGTCTCGACTGAGCGCCATAAGCGCTCCGTCACCTCTCAACCCGGTGAAACTGTAAAAGCCCTCGGGCTAACAGTGGCCATCAGCCCGAAAAAAAAAACATATTTCGGTGATTCATTGCACCTAAAAAAGTCTTGCTAGTAGCATTCCGCCGTAGATTCATACATCGACATTAGATGGTAAATGCAGGTGTAGTTTTACACATTATTTTGTGATATAAATTTGTGTCTTAATTATTGCGATAATGGGCGTTAGACGTTAATCTTAATGTGCCTAAAGTTCTATAAAGAATACTTGATTCCTTGCGAATTTTTTTTCTTTCACAATCCCCATTCTGAAATGTCGCAGATCATTCAACAATTAAATTGGTCAGTTTTACGTTATAGCCAGCAAAGCATACGTATACTAAAGATCTTCAATAATCACTGCTGTCGCTTTTTATTCAGTCAAAGACCGCATACAGGTAGACACAGGGAATATATATATTTATTTTTTATATTTAACCAATTACGAACATTTTAAATTCTTCCGTAATGTTTTTAACAACCATTTATATTTTACAATTATATATAATAATTAATTATATTTTCAATTTATAATAATTATGTTATAGCATAATTTACTTCTTTCTAATATCTTCAAATATAGTAAGCAGCTTCATTCGCTGCATCGTCATGATTATCTTTAACTATATTATAATAAAATAATAATGTTATATACACAATATGGAAGATATACGTTAGCACCATAAATTGTGGTAATTAAATGTATTGTATAGCAAACTATGCATGAACTATGAGTATTATGACAATATTTATCAACTGATATAATATAAATGCAGATAAAAAAAAGTTTTAAATGTTACGTCCTTAGCAGCATGAGTCAGCATTTTTTTATTTTTACTATTTTTGCATAAACAAAAGAAGTAGGCGCTATCTAATTTTCAAGGTTCGTACGTCACCAACACCAGCTAGGTAGTCGTGAGCCCAATACGGTAGCATATGACGGAGAATTTTTGTGTATGATGTCAAAAAAACTAAAAGACGTTTCGAACTCATAAATGATATATTTAAAATATATAATTGGTAATTTCATAACACTCACGTCTTCGTTTTTAATGAAAGTAAGTGTGAATACAGATAATTATTGAAGACAGGTATAAATATCTACTTGCATACCGGTCAAAAGACCTATAAAAAAAAAGAAATGGTGACATTTCATTTCACAATCAAAAATAAAAATCATGTATCATGTTGAAATTCAATAATTGAGTATTAAAAAAAATTTCAACACAAAACATGATTTTTATTTTTGGTTGTGAACAGAAATGGTAATTTTTATCAGTCACCATTACTATTATTAATTAAAGGTGTGAACGAATGACTGCGAACTAGTCAATTGAAATGATTTATCAACAATTCGGATGTGGGTGAACCAAATTTTACTTGTACCCCCAGACCAAAAACATGATACATGTTAATAGGACGGTCTATACGTTTGTTTGATCTTAGATCATCACACGGAAGTCATGAGCCGTTGCTATCACTTTCCATCAGGTATTCCGTGTGTTCATGATAATAAAATAATAATGAATTTAAAATAAAAAGAACCCAGAACCTTACGTCTAAAACGTAAGAGATGAGATCTCACTTATTGAAGACTAGTCTTAATATGAAATATAACCGGCTACAAGCGTGATGTCTCGGGCACATAGGATAAACAATAAACATATGTATTTTTTTTTGTGTGTCTATTGCTGTTGGCTTAGAGACCTTTACAGCTTTATCTAATAAGACACGCAGCCCACTGAGTAGGGAGACAACGACGATGCTGCGAAGCTGGCGCGGAGACTGCTGCTGCAACACCGCTGCACCTCAACCCCTGTGGACGAAAAACGTTGACGACAACATGGGGGCGATAATACGATCCGAGGGCCCCACATACGGAGGAACGAAACCTCGACTCGGATCGCTATCTAAAGGGAGGACAGGTAGATATTAAGAAGTGGCCTAGAATACGAGTAATTCGCGTGTAAGCCGCTGTGCGTCTATAGGAATACGACGTCGCACTCGCCGGCGAGAGCGGTGTTGCGTGCCTGAATTTATGTGTATGGATTGTGTATTGTTGGTGTGTGTGCGCGTCGGTTTATCAAATTATATATAGTATATATATAATGGGATTTGACTTCTACAGGATGTGATCATCAGCCGACGCAAGTTGAAAAAGGCAAAATTTTTTTTATTACATCGAGAGTAACAAACGAGCACACAGTTCACATAATGGTAAGTGATTCCTGCGGCCTATGACATCTACATTCATCCTTGACAAGTAATTATAATCCAGATGCGTTGTCGCCCTTAAGGACTTAGATGGAACGCCTCGTAACCAGTAATAAATGTCTCCGAATCCCTAAAGACGAAACACAGCACCATTACGCCGCCATTTCACACTAGTATTCTGTGAGGGCGTTGTCTTACCCCCCGTCGAGCTGAACCATTCATTCTGCAGCTAGAAACTGCAGCGTATGTCTACCACTATAGCCGCTGTAAAGCCGTCCCTCTCCAACCGTGATGCAGCGTTTTATGAAATGTATTAGACAAAGCTGATAAGTAATACTTTATAATACTGGCGGCCGTTTTTGTGTTTGGTGACAAAAGAAAACATCTCTTAACTGTCCGTTTTATTTTACTCATCGTCCATACGTCTATTACCTTTGGTGGGTTAGTCGCGTGATCAAAGGCTTGAAAAGACTTTGAATGCTATAATTAACAACGGTACCAGCATGAACAGGTGATCAGATTATAATGCCAAGTTATCATCCTATCGCCTATCTACTTGATTCCTTTAACTAACGCAAATTATACCCAGCAAGAGAAGCAGCTAGCACATGCTACGGTATCGTTCCAATCCGGCTCAAATCAAATAAAAAGCAAATTAAGTAAAAGCCTGTATAATTGTGTAAAATTAATCCCACCGATGGAAATAGGCCTTAGACATTAGAGCATATTCTTCTGCACCCAGCTTATGTAGCAAAAATTTTTGAATGTAGGTTTCCTGACGATATTTTGGTTGAATTTTAATTGATAGTTTACCACGTGTAATTTCACAATTCAGCAAATATCAATCCAAAGCTGAGCATAACCTCTCTGATACGCCACAAAGCTCTATCATTGGTTACTACTCTCATCCAGCATCAACTTGTGAAGGTTGTTTATTTATTAATACTTTATATACAGTTGTGTATACAGGCGGGCTTAATGCCTTAGGCATTCTCTACCAGTCAACTTAAGGGTGTCTGTCGCTCTGCAGTTTGTAGGTTTCCTATCCTAAATTTTCAGAGCCACGGTCTCCGCTCAAGGACTGGGTGTAGCGGTTATCGGTTTTAAAATTGAAATTTATAATTTCGTTGGTACCTCCACTGTAGGTCAATCTCGGCTTGCTCGCTTTTTTTTTTGTTTGATTATTGGTGTTGGTCCAGAGAACTCTACAACAGCTTTATCTAATTAGACTCGCGAGCGGAAGGCCCGCAGAGTAGGGTGACAACGACGATGCTGCGATGCGATGCCGCGAAGACTGCTGCTGCACTACCGCTGCACTGCGACCTGTGGACGAATGGAAAACTTCGTTGCAGGAAGATTATATGTTTTTTTTATGATTTTAT
This sequence comes from Teinopalpus imperialis, assembly GCA_029286865.1. Taxonomy (NCBI): domain Eukaryota; kingdom Metazoa; phylum Arthropoda; class Insecta; order Lepidoptera; family Papilionidae; genus Teinopalpus; species Teinopalpus imperialis. The sequence continues at coordinate 10,208,110 of JAGSMU010000030.1, read as the reverse complement.
CTACATACATTTAATAGTGAATAGCTGGTGGCAGAAAAACTCTTACTTTTGTTTATTTGAATTTCATTCAAACTCAATTTATAAATAATATATATTTTAAATTTGTTTTATACTTGTTCTTCCTATAAAAGATATTTTACTGTTCAGACCGATGTCGTAAATTTCGATATTCATTGTTCCTAAAATCAAGAAACAAGTCTAAATTGATAAAATAATTTTTCTATTGGTTTGGCAATTATTATAACTATTTCCACGAACTTTTCTACTATATACGTAACAACCAAAAATATAGTGCTATTGTAGTAGTGGTGTTTGTCATGATAAATAAATTTATATTACTATCAGATTTAAATGTAATTGGGTAAATAAAGACATAAGAATATTACTAATTGACGTTAAATGAATTTCAGACAGATAGTAGCAGACAGTACTGGCTGCTGAATGGTGTTTTTTTCTAGTTTTCGGCCCTAAAATGTAAATAAAAAGTGAGATGGTAAAATAAATTCTATATAAAAATATAGTTTGAGATTTTTTTAACGCCATCTAGTGATCACATATCGTAGCCTCGAGTAAGAGCAACTAAAATAACTCTAACTCATAACTCTTTAACAAAACTTACATGCATCAAAGACCTTTATCTAGTGGAGTGATGATGGCCCTAGTATATTTTTTTGTGGAGATTTTCTTGGTCGGTTGGATCTTAAAGATTTTATGGTCGTACGTTATATAAATATACTACACAGTTCAACTACGCCATCTTTTGCATAAATGTACAAAGTATATGCTCAATCAAAATATAAATTATAATGATACGTACTTATTTCATTACATATTTTAATACTAGATGGAACTATTAATAAAGTCATAAATGGGTTGTTGCTTATAATTCTTATTTAGACGAATTATAGGAGCCAATTTATCATTTTATAAATTTCCATAATTATGAGAAATAATGAGAATTTTATTTCTATCAAGAAACTCTCTGTCATGTTTGGTTTGGTCTTGGCTGTTTCTGAACGCAACTTAATAGCAGTCGACTTATAATGCTCCAAATTTTGGTAGTATTACAAGTTGTACCGTTCGCCTTGAAACTTTTCATACTCTCAAAAGAAACAGGTTTTCGTTCAGTTCTGTTTGGGGCGGCCGGTCGTTGCCTGCGCTGTGCTTAGTTTATTCGAAGCGTGTCAATATCGAGTACGTTTGGATACGCCTACGGAACGCGATTTACGACATCTGTCAAGTTAAACAGATCTCTGGAATCTAGGTTTTAGTGCATTCCTCCATGAAAACGGTGAATTTCGTGTAATACAAGTGTTGTTACAATGCTGGTGCGTGATATACAATGGTTTTAGTTTTGAAATATTAAAGCTATAGGTGTATAATGACAGGAATTCGTTGTGTTGTTGTATTTGGTGTGTAGTTCATTAGAGGTGTCTGGCCACCGTTCGACACCGTTGCTTTGTGGATTAAAAATACACACAAGTAAGTAAATATTTAGATTAAACGAGTGTCGTATCATGTACAGTAATAAAAACGAAATATGTCCTATGTTTATACGAGTTACTGCGCACCGTATTTATTTAATTCATTCGCGTTGGAATAAAATAACAGCGGCAGTACTAATATGTAATACTTTCACTATATATATTTTTGTATAATTGCAATATATGTAATATTTTTTTTAAAAATAAGTTATAATTTAAACCATATAAATCAATGGGGATATTAATTTGTTACTATAAAAAATTCAATATTTCATTATTTTCTTTATATTAAATATATTAATTGCTTGAGATTCGCTCAGAGTATTCATTACATAAATATTTTAATAAAAATTAGATTTAATCTTTTTTTTAAAAATTCTCATATATCCGGCTCATGGTGTATAATTTAATTTGATTAAGCCATACCAAGAATTATTTTAATGTAGTATAAATAATTGTGTAGGCATATATGCATATAATTGCAATTATGATAAAAATAATAATTCAGTAAGTAATAGAAGGAAAAGTTACAATTACTTACAATTATAAAGCCTAATAATAATAATTAGGAAGGACATAATAGAAATAGCTATATCACAATTTTAATACACCTGTAAAAATCACACTAGAAATTACCAAATACCTAAGATGCATGCATTTTTTTATTATTATCATTGTATACTTATTATAGCTACATTTAATATTTTACCCACAATCAGAAAAATTATAAATTATCCAGTCAATGAACTTATTGGTTATGTAATAAAAAATTGGATTGCCTGTCATATCTGTGTGTATATATTTGTGTATCTAGTAAAAAATGTAGTGAAACTTTTGAAATTGATTTAGATTATTTGAATTATATGCACAGGATCTGTAACAGTTATAGTCGGCTGAAATGGTGTAATACATAATTCGATGAAAACTTAAGTATCTATGTCAATTCATAAAAAACATATTAATGTATGTTTTGGAGTGCCCATTTTATTTACAAGTCTGATACGCTTAAGATGGATTCATATACTATAGAGCTTTAACTTACAGAAATGGATTTGTGAGAGCCTTAATTTCTCAAAGTTTCTATTTAATTTGCCAACTCAGCTAATATGTGTAATCTAATTGTAAAACAAAAATATTTTAGTAAATATGTAGTTTTATAGTAAAGGAGTTAATGAACTTATATATCAGTAGGCAATGTTTAGTAATCTGACTTTGCCTTTTAAATTGATGTTTGTATTACGTGATATGTACTATGTCGTAATTACGTACGATATTCTACTAGTTGTCCCTTAGTACATTTTGGTCCTGAGCGGCGCGCTGTCTCGGGTAGAGGGGACGCGGTGCGACTCAATCGATATAACGTCGGTTCAGCCCTATCAGCCGTGCTGAGTGCTACGTACATGTAGATGCTATCCCGCAGTTTCGCTTGCGATTTTTTCGCAGCTGTATTGATCGAGACTGAACATTGAAAGTCCCATTTCTCGCGGACTTTGTCGTATTGTGTTTATTTCTCGGTAAATTTTAAGAATAACGTAAAGGTATATCGATACTGTAAATGATGATTAATAATACATTTACTATTAATACATGTTTTAGAGAAGCATTATTATGTTTTTAGTAAATTATAAAGGAAAAGAAAGGTACTCAATGTATGGATGATATACTTATGGTTGTTTTAAAACTCTGCGATATCTTCTGGTTGTAACCAGATGACATAAATCCAGTAATAACACAAATATTCTCTGGGGCCTTAGCACCGCGAATCAAGAATTCAGGATTAATTTTACTAGGTGTGAAAAATAATTGTGTTTTTAGATTATTATTTATGGTTACGATGAAGTAAATCGCTAGTTTCTATTTGTGTCCGGTGTACGGGGATAAAAGATAATACATATTAAAAATAAAATATTCTGTTTCGTAAGGTGACTACACTAAACCGAAGCACTGTACTGGTGACTATGCATTACTTCCAGTCCTTACCTTCTTGAATCTTCGTTGAGAATGTGTTCAGGTATTTATAGGCTGCATTCATCTCTTTCCATCAGCTTGTGACTCGTATATCGTCGATATGTACTAAGATTTAGATTAAGCTAAAACGTTAAGCCATACGCGCTACTTAATATTTCATTGTGATATTGTCTATGGGATGGTTAAAGGAACAGAAATACTATATAATATATAAAATATAAACACACATAACACAATAAAAATCAGTCGGTAAAATGTAATTCAATCGCTTTTTACGTTACGTGTCCTTTGGTTGTGTGTGCATATATCTCGCGACGGAACTGGGTAATGTTGGGGTACAATTTATATAACATGCATGTATCGAATCGGGTTTAAAAGCTGCATTGCGCACACGGTGACGTCAAACTGTATATGAATGCAATCTGCCTGCCATATGCTACCCTCGTACTCCAAACATTGGTACGACATAACCTGCTGAAGTTTCACATTGAATATACATGTGTGACGCATACCACGCACTAGCAGCATAAGTCACTGTCCGTCCTTAACCTTATTGAGGTAATTGAAGAGGTTTCCTCTAATTAAGTAGGTTAATCTCGTCGTTAACGGTCGCGTGGTAAGTGCGTGGTTATTTCGCATGTTCTGCGCGTTCGATTCTCAGACGAGGAACAATATTGTGCATTGGTGGAGTGATAACAGTGGTAGAGCTACACTGCAGTTTGTTTCTAGCTGCAGAATTAATGGTTCAGCTCGGTCGGGGTAGGACGACGCCCTCACAGATTACCGTAAATATATTATAGTAAATTAGCAGCATAACGCTGCTGTGTTTCGTCTGGTGAGTGTAGGGATCCGGAAATCTTTATTACTGGTGACAACGTATCCCATCTCGGTAGTCAAGGGTGACAACGCATCTGAATTATGATCCTTCGTCAAGCATGAATGTAGATGTCATGGGGCGCAGGAATCATTTACCATAAGGTGAACTGTATGCTCGTTTTTTACTCTCAATGTAATATATAAAAAAAACAAAAGTTGATGATTTTTGTGTCACGTTTTGTTGTATGTACTTCTGAACCTTCCACTTATTTAATTGTACATATGCTTTAGTTCAAACCAGAGAAGGCGACGGGAGAACAGAGGTTTTTTTTTGGCGAAATATAACAATATATTTTATATAATATGTACCACAATATATAATATGTACCTTGCACAATCGATGTCATCCGGTAATATGGTATGGCATTAACATAAAATTGAATGTAGCAAAATTGTGAAATAATATATGATGAAGTGCGACATGTTCTAGATGTACTCTCGTAGTATTTCTTATAATTTTTTTGAAGCATACGTAGCCGATTTGTTCTGCTACGAACCTTCGGACCTTATTTTGTTTATGTGTAATTACTGGAACGAAAGATATCATTGATGACAAATGAGCACACAGTTCACTGTAAAAATTTAGAAAAACGTTCAATTAATGTGTTTATTATTTCTATTAAAATGTTAATTACAATTAAACACTTAAAAAAATTCTTTGCACCCGTCTCATATTTTCGACACGATACAATAGGCTGGGAGGGAATGTCTGTTATCGAGGAGTTTTTTTTTGTGGAAATAAAGCATAAATAAATAAACGGAAGTCGTAGCAAAATCATTTGGTACTACCGGGATATATCTTGCGGATTGTTAAACGTGCGCGGAAATAACAAAAGGCAAAGGTATGGAGGGCGGTTTGAGACAAACCTTTGAACGAGTTCGTGCTTTTAATGGGTAAAGTGATGTACCGAACTGTACTGAGTAGCAATATTGAACACGTGCTTGTACATGGATTTGTTGAGATGTAGTGTGTCCGGGATGAGCCTGAGTGTTTGGATTTTTTTTTAATTATATTTTTTTTGAGACCTTAGAACGTGATACGTTCGTGCCAGTCGCACTTAGAGGACGTAGAGACAGTACGTTATAGACTCGTAAATTTATCGCGAATGTAACTTATGATAACTTGGTTGTGTTAGCTATAAAATTGTTCTAACAGCTTAATCTAATATTATTAAAGAAACAAATTAATTAATCAAGAAATAAAAAAAGGTCAGGTAAAGTTTTATGTTTACCCGAATTATTGCGCCGTTTTAATGTATCTTATGCAGTAGATATCACTGGCATTGATCATGGGATATCGCCGGGTTCGAAAAAGTTCGGGAGGATATCATTGTAAAAAATTGATCAAATTTAAAACAAAATAATGCTATTATGTAATTTTTAATTATAGTATCAAATAATCAATATAAAATAAAAGAAATTACTCGCGGTTATTCTGCTGGTGAGAGTAGTCCAGTGAAGCTGTAGGGGTCATTAGGGCTAGCGACAAAACACCATTATTGCGGGCGGCGGTGATCACTTCTCACCATCACGTTAACTGCGAACAATTATCGCGTCTGTATAAAAAAACATGTAAAAAATAATCAGTTCGTACATATGATTTGGACAGTACAAAGCATAACCATATCTTTTTATAGCATTGAAATAAAATAACTCCATTGCAAACCCGTTCCGAAGCTCATTGCTTACTCATTTTTATTCATCGCTCCACTTAGAAGGTAAGTGAGTTATACGCGTAATGCTTCCACGATACATGAATGGTTTTGTCTTGCGAATATCAATGACGACTTAGTTATGCTATATCTGGTGTAGTTCAATTGGTGCTCCACTTTTAGTCCTCCTATCGAATCGATGTCACGGTGATATTTTCCGTGACATGACATGAGAATGATACACATATATTATAGTGCCGTAAGAATTCACGCAAACACCGAGGCACACACGCACACACATACACACACGCAAATACATACACATACACACACACACACACATTCACACACACACACACACACACACACACAAACATACAAACGCACACACACACACACACAAACATACAAACGCACACACACACACATATTCACACACATTCACACACACACACACACATTCACACACACATTCACACACACATTCACACACTTCACACACATTCACACACACACACATTCACACACCCACACACACACACACACACACACATTCACACACACACACACACATTCACACACACACGCACACACTTTGTTACGCACATATGTTGTCCGTTCTGGGATTCGAAGTCAGGGTTCGCAGCCATGTACTCTGTACACTAAAAAATGAGTATCCTTTGTTAAAGCTTGTATGCACTTTGATGCAGCAGGTTTTATGAAATATAATCGGATTACGGTTGTAATAAAAAAAGCAAGCCTGTATTATTCTCCCTTGTTAGCTCGTCAGTCCGTTCATTTGGAACTTCAACATGATAGAGCTCCAGTTTATTACGCTCTCAGAATATCGCTTGTTTTTCTGTTTTACAGATTTTATAGGGTTTATTTTGAACTTTTTTATTCCGAATTCTCGAGTGATTACAGCGCTTATGGTCAGGGGGTCACTGTTACTGTCCCATGTAAAAGACCGTCAACTTTAATTTTACTAACTGCCGTCTTTAGTTTATGCTTTGTTTTTTTCAATAAAATTGGTCATAAAATTAAATGCGATAAAAGTCGTAAATTCAACTTTATTCAAAACAATATTGTTTTTTTCATCCAAAATAGGGAGCAAACGAGCCGCGTGAATTTATTTGATAGTTTTTTTATTGAACTAAGGGTTTTTTTTTTATTAAACGTAAGTGATGATTGCGACCCATATTTACATACATCCCTTACAAATATTGAAGATGCACTTTCGTCTTCATCCCTGAAGATTGAGATCGAATGCCTCGTAATCAGTAATTAGGTCTCGGAATCCGTAGACGCCATACGCAAAATACGCCATGCTGCGATTTACGGTACGACGGTAAAGACGACCAATCCGTTTTACACCTATTAACTAACAGCTGCGTGCTACCACTGCGTTGTTCGAAGGTTACCTGATCAATATAGAAGAAAAACCGTCCACCCCGATAGGTGCCTTGTATTTAGCGCCCAAATGCTGCAGTATTGTGAACCGTTTCTCTAATTCTCATTTTTTTTTCACCGAATCGAAAGGTGAGCGAGCGGTTATGGCACTCGGTCGATACATCTATAAGGGGGTAACCAGCACAAGGGCTCCTCGGCTTGGACCGCGAACCTGTTCCGCGAGAACGTCTGACTCGAGGATACCCGAAAGGACCGAACCTCTACTTGGTCAGCTTCACTTCTGACTAATTATCTACGTTAATAGCACTATTATTATTATTATTATTGGCATTCCCATCATTACTACAGCAAACACAGATTTTTGTACATTGTAGACCCATATCGGTGTTATGAACTAGCTGTAACACAAATGGGTCGGTTACACAGGTAAGGCTATTCTTCACGGAATACCAGCGTAAAATTGTTGTATACCGTTGCTGTGATTCGTATGCGGAAAGAAAGAAGCCGCAAGTTTTTTTTTTATTACATGAAGAGAATAACAAACTAGCACACAGTTCACCTGATATCAAGTGATTCCTGCAGCCAAGCATGACATCTACATTCATCCTTGACAAGAAATCATAAGGTACATGTGTTGAAACCCTTGAGGACTGAGGACGAAACAGCAACATTATGGCTGCTGTTCAACGCTGCTGTCCCGTGGGAGCGTGGTCCTACCCCGGGTCGAGCTGACCTATTCTTTCTGCAGCTCGAAACAAACTACAGTGTAGCTCTATCACTGTAAAACGTCCCCTATATATTATTTAACTTTAACTTTGGTATTATGAGTGTATGTCTTTTTCCAGTCGACGAAAACCATTTCGCTCTAAATCTACAATGTAGCTGGAGCGTGGCTGTATTACATTAATCTTCCTAATGAAGTGACTGACAAGCTAACGAACTAACGAGCCAGAATAAATCTTGTCTCTTGTAGAACAACCGTAATCCGATTTTATTTTATAAAAGATGCTGCATTAAAGTGCACACAAGTGAAATAAAGGATTTACTTTTTTAACGACTGGTGCTGTGGTTAGAATATCTAAATACTACTACAACGTCGCGGGTAGTGAGTTTTATTCCCAGCCGTGGGACAACATTTGTGCGTCACAAATTAGCGCTTTCCTGGTGTGGGTATGTTTTATGTATTTAATGTACATAATATTAAACGTACCAGTGTCCATGACATTGTGACTGAACTTTGTAATGTAATGTAATGATCTAGAGAAATGTACGAGTATAATTTATTATTATATATTAGAGGTGACAAGCGATTATACAGTTGGTACCTGGCGGTAAGTGATAACTGCGGCTCATGGGATGATCGCATCTCAATCTCAATCCGTTCACCGGATACTCAACATATCAAATAGTAGCTTTATGCTGTTGTTTAACGTTGGTATTCTGTCAGTTTATGCTGTTGTTTAACGTTGGTATTCTGTCAGCTTATACTGTTGTTTAACGTTGGTATTCTGTGTGATTATGCTGTTGTTTAACGTTGGTATTCTATCAGCGTATTCTATGAGGGGTGTGGTTCGCCCTCGGTCGAGCCCACGTATTCATGCTGCTGCCAAAAACTACCTGCAGTGACTCTTCCACTATTTAAAAATAAAAGGATTGAATGCCTAGATTCTGTTTATGTTGGTGCTGTTAGCCTATGCGGCTCTTACAGCTTCATCGGACACAGGGCTCATGGAACTGAGGGGTCCGTGAGGTGGGTGGGATTTAATGCTCTAACGCATTCTCTTTTTGCCTTTGGATTGAGCAGAGACAATGTGACTGATGTTTGTTGTTTATATATAAGATATTTATGTATAATTTGTCAGTCACGTTCTTATTTGTTTTGCGGACGTGGTTTTGTTGACAACTATTCAAAATTGACATCTGCTTGACCTGTGTTGAAGTCTAATAATTTGGCTCATTAAATCGAATTTTCTATAATAATAGGCAAGTTAGTAATGCAGAAAGTTTATAGAAGTAAGTTTAAAATTGAAATATACAGTTTAATGACATTGAGAGGTACTTAAGATAAATATATTTAAAATGTCTACATATCGCCTGAAAATACAAAAATCGTTGCGAACTTTTACAGAAATGCCCGAATAGAGAAACAGCCGGCACAAATATTTTTTTTCCTTAATACAATGAAAGCATAAAAAATAGTAATTAAATAACTAACATAACTGGATATACAAAACAGTAATCCAAAGTAAAAATAAACCGTTTCGTTAAGTCAGTACGTTTTGTTGATGGAAATGTGAATAAAAAGCTCGCTAACTTTACGTGCAGGTAAAAACTTCGCACTCCACCATTCCAGTACGGCGTTATAACGAAGTAGCTTTGCATATTTGATGACATTTCGCATTTGTTAAGCACAGAGCCGTGACTCCGGCTGGGTTGAATGAATACATAAAAATATATAGTACATTACATAAGTATAGTATATAGCTTCAAGCTGAAAACTCTGCCAGAAAATCATCGTTAATTAGCAGTATAATACATATGGGGAGTGTAGGGGTCCCGGCGCCCAATAACTGGTAACAAGTCTCTGTCCTTTATGGTGACAACTCATATCTTCAATCTTTGCTGAGAGATGGTGTAGGCGTTTGTGGGCCGATATCATCATGTGCCATCAACAGATCTGTGAGCTTAACAGAATGTTGAAGATGGGCGCACCTCCGAAAAGTGTCTTCTCTCAGGTAACGTTTGTGTCCTTAACAGATTGACTCAACTTTAACCACTGTGGTGAACTTATTTTTAGTATCTACAAAGTAATTAGAAGAATGATATGGTAAAGATGAAATCAGGTCGAAAGTCCTTTATACGAGAAATAAACTTAAGAAGTGCAGCCACGGTTGTGTCAAAATTGAGATACGTGGCAATTTTTTTTTAGTGAAACAGGGTGACAAATTATCACATAGTACACCTGATCATAGGTGATGCTTGCCGCTCATGACCACCTACCTCAAGAAAGATTCAAGATCCACACGTATTGCGATGAGCTGTTGCATTTCTCACCGAATTTACCATGGCGAGTATTCTGAGGAGTTGTTTGAATTCATTCCATTTTGCCTATTAAGCGAATTTTACTGTCACGCACAACCTCTCTGTCGAATTACCTGTCGTCAGGGGTATTACCGAACCAATACGACTTAGGTACCTTCAAGAAAAGAGCATACACCTTTCTTAAAGACAGACAGCGCATCTGCGAATCCTCTGGTGTTGTAGGTGTTCATGGGTGGCCCTTCTCTGGTCTAGCCGACCCATTCATGCTAAAGTTAGAAACTGCGTACCGCGTGGACTGATGATGAGCTTTGACGAAATGCAACAAGCAATGGTCCTAGAAACTCCTTGAAAAAAACTAAACCTGCCATTCCTTAAGTCATTTGTAGCACTGGCTCTAAAAGTTAGCCACGCCCACTTGAGTATTGTGCTACTTCCTAGGAGATTATTATCTACAACGACTGAAATTATGAGTTTCCACTTTATAGTCGATCATGAACACGAACAAATAACGCTTTTGCGTGAATCACGCCGCTCATTTGTGAACGGGGGCGTATTCTTACGATCTTCGTACGCTGTCCACGAAGCGGCCGTACATTGCAGACATTGACCTTCTTCACTGGAAATAGAATCGACCACTATCTCTCGCGTATCGGATTGTGCAATGTGCGTTATACTTTCATACTTGTCTTTCCATATCTGACTTGTTTCAATGACGTTTGCGAGTTACGTACGTTCGATTCAGTGTACAGTCAAGTATAGGAAAGTGAAAACTGTGGAGTGGCCTTATTGTGTTTTCGTTAATCTTCACAATATGTAGGGTGATACTTTAGAGATGTTCTCATTGGTTTTTCCGTCCTCTTGTCGTATATCTTGCAGAGTACACGGTTCAGCTGTTGGAAAGCGACTCCTGCGGTCCATGACTCCCACAACCATTCTCTATAAGGAATCATAATGCAGGTCCGTTGTCATCGTCGAGGATTACGGTGGAATACTTCGTATCAGTAATAAATAATTACCGAATTTACCATGGGGAGTGCTCTAAGGAGTTTTTCGGATAAATTTCACCAGCTTAGTTTAAACATCACTACTCTGTAGAATCAGCTGTCGCCATCGTCATTTCCGAACCGATGCGACTTAGGGGACCTTCAAGAAAAGAGCCTAAACCTTTCTTAAAGTCCGACAGCGCACCTGCGACTACTCTGCTATTTCAAATATTCATGGGCAGCAGTGATCACTTACCATCAGGAGCTGCTCGTTTGCCATCTATTCTATAAAAAAAGGTGTCTGAATTTTATTTACCATTTGAAATATAGCAGCGTTATGCTGCTTCATTTCAGGTCCTTCTCCGGCCGAGCTGACCCATTCTGCAGTAAAAATCAAACTTCAATGTGGCTCTACTCTCACTGTTAACTTATATTTATGGAGAACACAATACTCTACGTACAGTGAATCATTGTTAAGCAAAGGGTCAGTTACATGCTGATGGGACTGCCTGGAAATTGTTTTGTGTCAGGAATATTTAACATCAAAGGGATGACGTTTCTCTCACAGAATACCACAAAATAGCAGCATAACGCTGTAATTTGTTATAAAATTCCACAATCATTTTTCTGTAATTTTTCATCTCAAATAATGAGACTGCTCGTAAGCTTAAATTTGTAGCCTAGATTCGGGATTCAAGTGAATCCTTGAAAATCTGTTTATGGATCGATATGCGTCGTAGCATTATGTGAATTAAAACTCGGTACGGTACCAAAACAATCCGCCCACAGACGGATTTCCTCTGTTCCGCAATGCAGCAGAGTACAATGACCCAACGTAACCGAGTTCGGACGGATGCGTTTAGATATTTTAACGGGGCTGGGATATCCGCGTGTGGGGACGGCCTTAATTTTATTTATATTTTGTATGCTATGATCTCCTATCCGCAGCGTAGTGTAGCACCCACTAATTGGATGGCCTTGCGTATGTTTGCAGATAATTGTTTAAGACCTTTTTACATAGTAAAATTATTCTAACCCTGGTTCCAAGTGATGAGGGCTCAGCTCTCAAACGAACTAGCAAGTAATTCGAAGGCATATGTAAATAAATTTTATTCCTGTTGAAACGAAACCTTTTTCTACGTTTTTTTTTCTTAATAAAATCATTAATTGAATATGCGTTACTAATCAAATAATCTTCTCGGCATATCGTAATGATTACAGCAGATTCTTCAAATTTAGGAAAGTCTTTATCTAGAAGAGATTTGTCATTAAAAATTGTGGTTGTAGTTTTGTTCAAATGTACTGTTGAATTTATGAAAAGCCTGGATCTTGGCAACGTAATAAAAATAACGTTACGTAAATACGCTTTCAGAGTTCTTAGAGCGTAAATTGTATTTGTTAAGAGGCATTCCATCTCAATCCTTAAAGACAGATGATATCGCATGTGTATCTTGAATCTTTGTGGTGTCTTCATGGAGGTCAGTTATTACTTATCATCGGGTGAACTATAATCTCGCTTGTTAAATCGAATTTATAGCTACACTACAGTTTGTTTCTACCAGCAGAACGAATGGGTCAGCTCGACCGGGGTAGGGACCACGTCTCACAGAAAACTAGCGTAAAATGGCAACTGTGTGTTTCGTCGGGTGAGTGTAGGGATCCGGAGACTTTATCACTGATGACGAGACATTTTATCTCAGTCCTCAACGATGACAACGCATCTGCGTTATGATTCCTTGTCAAGGATGATGTAGATGTCATGGGTCGCAGAAATTTCTTGCCATTAGGTGAACTGTGTACTCGATTGTTACTCCCAATGTAATAATAATTAAAAAACCATGCCTTAGAAATATTCACGTTTACTCATGTAACTTAAATGTAAAATTTATATATGTACTGCTGTTTCTCTATCTTAAATAAATAAACGAAACCGGATGAAAATCAAGTCAACCAAGATAACACACCGGCTCACAAAGCTGCAGTTGCAACGGCTGCCATTCAAGTAGCGGGATTTGAACTACACGAACACCCGCCCTATTCGACAGATCTAGCTTCCAGTGTCTTTTATCTCTTTCCTCGGCTCAAGGTACACCTCCGAGGCAAGAAATTTGAAGACGACAGCGTAGTGATGGCCGTCGTTGAGGCTTTTTTGGGGGGTCAAGCGAAAATTTTTTCTAAGGGAATTCTGAACTTCATAAAAGATGGAGTAAATTGGTTGGAGACTATCTAAAAAAAAATTAACCGTAATCAGCTGTGTAATATTCGTTATTATTACTTTTGGATCACCTTTCGTATATGTACTGAATGTTAGATAAAACAGTATAATGTTTACGGATTGCATGATAGGTAAATGAAGCCATTATAAGACGTAAATATAGTTTATTAGATTAGTATCGATATTCCACATATGCGATTATTACCGGAAAAATATATAATACTATTTCATTGTATTATACTATAAACGCTTCAAGGAATGCAAAAATGAATTGATTAACAAGTTCTCAAGAATCCTAGCAATGACAGGTAGCAAGCGCTGTCTATTTACCACCATGAACGTTTTTTTTCAGGGATCGAATTAATATAAAATCTTAGTTCCTTAGTAAGAACCTATATCCTTATAAGAATAATCAGTAAGTTGAACTTGAATTATTGAAGAATTTTCTGGTGACCTTGAAGAATAGACGAGTCATTCACGGTGAAGTACTTCATGCCCTCCAGACTGATTTCGACCATGGTAATATGATCTTGTATTTTGTGAAATCATGCTAGCAATGCTAGACTAACGTCGCATTTCAATACTGTCCACCGCTACAATTATGTCTACGAAAATAGTCGAATTGTAGATTCGAACCTACCACTTTAGCTTTGCAAGTCGTACCCTATACCGTTATTAGCCTATTGACGCTTTAATTGCCAGATTTATTGAATAACGGTAATATCAACTGTGCGGGTTTTATTATAATAATAATAATAAAGCTTTATTTAATTTCATACAAGATTACATTCTTTTTTAGGCTTGCAATATAATTATGTTCTAGGCCTGTATGGATCCGCTTCGGATAAAAGCCTCTTCCAAAGAAATCTAAGTTTCTCTATTTTTTGCGATGTCTAGCCATTTTACCTATACGCATAGACGGGCACGAATAAGATTGGGACTTGTAAGTTTAGGTCCACAGTCATGGACACGGGAAGTAGATGTAACACACCCAGATCCGATAACCAACAATTTGTGGTACACGTAGTATATTGTTCCTCCGCTAAGAATCGAAGTCAGGACCGGTGATGTAGCAGCCAGGTGTTATATGCCACGCGGCCGTCAATGTATACTTAGGCTCAAAAACAATAGTTTAATTGCTATACCTTTTATGCAGTAGGCTCTATTCCTTACTACTGTTAGGAAGTTGAGATTTCGCATAAATTTACACTTGATGTGTCAGCGTAGATCGACGGTGCTAATTTATTAACAATTCATATTCAACTTAATTACCATACGGCATACGACTGAAACTGGTATAGCGAAATAAAATTATACTTGGAGGCTTTATGGCCATGCTCAGTAACGGACCAACGATGAGCTAAATTGATAACGATGATTAGGTAAAAGTATTTTTTTAATTTACAAGTCGGATTATGTGAGACTTCAATTAAAACCCCCTGCGATGTTCCACACTCGTCGCTGCACTTTAATCCCGCAGAAGTAACCTGACCGAGCCGAGATTCGGCCCTCTCGGGCATCCTCGAGTCAGTTTCTTTCGCGTCCAGGGTAAGCGTCCAAGCCAAGTCTGCCTCTCGGGAACTCTGGCGCGGGTTACCCATTAACAAAAGTCTCGGCGGAGTGCCTAATCGCTCGACCACCTTTCAACTAACTTCGGTCGTTTTTCGGCAGCCAGACGCGTAGGAGGAATCCACCTCTTCAAGCAAGACGCGCTTTCCTATACGGCCCCAGATTTACCATCCTTTTATTTATGTTTTGTATGTGTGAATTTAGCCTGAAATACTTAATATTCGTCTGTTATCTTGTGTAACATATCTATTATAATTATTACTAAATCATGTCGCTAAGATAACTGCGTTGCGGAAGCTTAGATCAAAACAAGACTGCGGCGACTGTCTATGTCGTTAGAAGTTGATTCTTAAACGCTTTTTATATGTTGTCGTTTATTGGCCATGGCGCAGTGGTTCCAGTACCTATCTACTGTGTTGCTAGACCTGGGTCCGATTTTCATTCAATCAAGAAACAATATATGTGTATTGTAAATTGATGGATTTTGGACCTGGGTGTATTTTTGTTGTTTGTTCTGTATATCTTCATATAATATGATAATATAACGTAAAGATCGTCGATTATTCTCCTATGCGTTCCCTTAACACTTGCGGTTATTATTCGTTATCATATCGGCTTACAATTTTCCTGGGGCCTAATTACCACTTGCTACTGGCATGATCGCTACGACGTTCTAAATCTTGGTTATTTATGTTCGAGGATTGATGTCTATGGGACACAGAGATAGTGACCATATATGGGTGAGCTTATTTATTACCGTAGTAATACACAAAAAAGCAAGTGCTTATTTGAATTATAACGGCATTCTTATAGCTACATCTAACTTGCTAATGTAAACAGAAATTGAATCGATTTTATATATTGTAAAAACAATACAATTATTCTATTATGAATCATTCATGAAGAAGGTATCCGGCACGAAGGACCATGCAATGTCAACGTACACCGATAGCAAATATTGTACGTAGGACATTTGTGTAAGAAATGTGTCATCGTAATACTGAATGCGTACGTACACGTGTGTTCGCTTTATGCCGTAAAATCAACATCGTGAATGATTGCTTGTCTGCAAATTATACGTTTTATTTGCTCAGTCCAATGGTTAAGTTTGTTAAAGAAATATTTTTGTTATATATTCTCTACGTTAAACAAGATAAAAATATTAAAATTATACATTTCACCTTCTATTTTTTTTATTATTAAATTGAGTAACCAACGAGCACACAGTCCACCTGATGGTAAGTGATTCCTGCAGCCCATGACATCTACATTCATCCTTGACAAGGAATCATAGTGCACATGCGTTGTCACCCTTGAGGACTGAGGTGTAATGCCAATATACCAGTAAGTAAAGTTCTCCGGATATCTATACTCACCAGACGAAACAGCAGAATTATGCTACTATTTTACGCTGTATTCAAAATTAGATATATAGAATGTATAACGTATCAACTATTAACAAATATATTGAAAAATTCTTAATATTATATTTAAATAAATCACAAAATTAATGTAGTAAAGAATGTAACAGTCTATATGTTATACAGATTCCACTGCTGAGATATGTGGGTATTGGAGCAGTCTAGTGCGTATTGGCGGGCTTCACATATGTTCAATTTTTTTTTTATTATTTTAATACGATGATTTTTCTTTTCTGCCGTGCACGTTGCAAGTCAGTTCTTAAAATTGCAATTAAATGCAAATAATGTACATTCGGTGCCGGCACCGGGGGTTGGAATCGGTTTCCACGTGCTTGCCACGTGATTTGGGGCTCTTTGCAAACATAAAACTTTGTACATTTATTTTTAAATTCCTAAAGATAGAATTCCTAAAGATCCATAACTTGTTAACTGTCAGATGACAGTTAACAAGTTATGACTGGAAATTATGATGAATTATGGGAATAATTTTTTATATATTGCTTGTCGCTATTGTCGCTATGGACTACATCAAATAAAATTAAACATATTAGTAAAACAAATCGGTTTATACAATAAGTTCTGTTTTGATAACAATTATGTGATACGTACCATTATCATTTAATACGAATATCGAAAATTTTAGTAGGTATATGTATTTATTCTAATAGTAGTCGAATAAAATCTTTAAAAAGGTACTGTGTACTAGATCTACATAAAAAAGTCATGAGTTGAGAAGTTAAGGCATATCAAATAAAATAACTGTACACACATAACCGCACATACGCATGTACACTCATAATTTCCATACGAACTTTAACCAATTAAATGAAAGCATTTTTATCGTGTTTATGGCTCTACGACTTTATATCCGTTGCCTCCCAGCTCCAGAGTGTATTAAAAAATAAAAGTTATGCAAAAGCATAATGTTGTTTCTATTTATTTTAATTTGAATTATCAGTTATCTCAATTTATTTGTTATATTAATCTATCGCTTAATACTTGAAATAATTACTTCTAAGGAGTAATATATGTTTATTAAATTTTTGTCATTAATTACCTTTGGCCTTTACCGCATAACGTCATGAACGGAGAGGATTCAAGAATAAACTTCTAATAATTATATGGCAAAGTTGAATTTCGATATTTACATACACGCTTAGGCAATGCTTATATTATTAATTTGTTAATATAAAGAATCTTTTTCTAAACCTAGAATTTCATAAGCGTTTTTTAATTTAAGAGTGATAGACTGTTGTTTAGTTGTAGCATGAGCTTCCCGGGTCGACCTTCATGGAACACTCGTACCAACATGAAATAGATTTAAACAGATTTAAAATTTTTGGTTAAAACCAATTAATCCAAAAATCTTACTGCTTTTTGTTAAAATATTTGTCTGACAAATATTCTTAGATTTAAGCTTTGAGCTCTAGTTTCAATACTGTACAACTCTTTTGTAATTTATTATTAAAAAAAAAGTAGTTCGAGTTTCGAGAGAGTCGAGTTTCTTGCCGCTTCTTCTCAATAGCAGCTGCCTTCCGAAACAGTGGTCCTATTAGCTATTATGACGATTCAAGAGTGTTGTATATAAACCTACATGAATAAAAATAGAAAAAAAAAATTGTTTAATTTCTGTGTTTTGTATGGTGAGTACAGAGAACTGGTGACCCTTTAACTGGTAACGACTTCGCGTGTGCATCTTGAATCGTAAATCCGAAAAAAATATGGATTCAGGTGTTTATTGGCCGCGGTTATTACTTACGGTGCATTGCTTGGTCGTTCACCCTTAGTTTCAAAAAAATCATGTATAATTTTTTTTTTAAACTAAGGGTTTGAACTAAGGGGACGTAAGTCAATACAAATGGTTCAACAGTTAATAGAATAGATATTGTTGATGGTAAGACGGTGGTGTTTACCTAGAACGTAATAATAATTTATGCGGAAATTAGAAAATGATCATTTACCCTTTTCGTTACAGCCCCGTTTTCGTTCGTAACGGCCGTTTGATACAACCGTTAGTTAATAGGCAGTGTTTACCATGGCGGTTGGATTGCGGTCACAGCAAACAATCAAATGTGTATCACGTAGGTAAGGTGTGAGATGAAAAGCTCCATTATAGAGCCAATAACGTAACCCGGTGATTGAACCCGAGACGTTGCGTATACGTGGCGTGCGTGCGAAACGAATTGTTGTGGTTACGTACGCGAACGTCTCCTGGTGCTGTTCGTATAAATTGTGCCATTTGGTTTGATGATGCCATTTTATAGATGATTTAGTTTCAACAGTGTTGATGCAAACGGTATGTTGAAATGTATAGATACTCTCGATTTGTTTTATTAGACGAAACGCTTGCGTAAAATTACTCTTTTGTATGATAGTTATCTCCGATTTGTACGAAAGTTGCTACGTTAAACCTATGAACTAGCATAGTGCAATTTAGATTAGCTGAGCTACACTCCAGTTTCGTTTCTAGCTGCAGAATGAATGTGTCAGCTCGACCGGGTTCGGACCACGCCCTCACAGAATACCAGCGTAAAATAACAGCATACCACTGCTGTGTTCCGTCTGGTGACTGTGGTGTGGGCTACCGGAGACCGTTATTATTGGTGATGAGGCATTCTATCTCAGTCCTCAAGGGTCACAATGCATCTTAATTATGATTCCTTGTCAAGGATGAATGTAGATGTCATGGGCAGCAACTTACTCTGTTGTGTTTCATTTGTCGAGTGGCAGACACCGAGAGTCTTATAACTGGTGACCAGACTTTCCACCTATTCTATATAAAAAAACGCCGTTTGACGACGGATTCCATTCCAACCCTCGAGAGTTGAAAACGCCTGCGCATCCAGAATCTTTGGTGAGGATGTAATATGTTCATTCTATGGCTGCAGTCATCGATTCTTGTCAGGTGAACGGAGTACTTCTGTTATTAAAAAATTATCTACAAGGAATTATTTCAAAAAGTTTAATCATTACAGCGAATCAAAAAACAGTGGAGTTGTCATTTTAACTGTCGTTTTTGCTCAACTAGTGCCCTTTATCATCATCGTGACACTAGGTGGGATTGTAGACAAGCACCGGATTATATTTAATTTAAAAAAAAATCGTACACAGCGATTCCCGGTTGTGGAACAATATTTAGGAATCACAAGTTGATGGTTATATGTATGTCCCGTGTTCCTCACACTGCACTGGAACCTAACTATGTTTTTGTTAGGGAAATCTAATTCTGTGTTTACGTACTATAATATATCCTGCGTAGACATTTAGTAAAATAACCAAAACATATCGCTGTGGTCGAGGGGAAGGAAAATTTAATTTAATGAACAGAAGTAGAAAACGTGAATACCAACCCGCACACTACTACGCTTAACGAATAATATGCTTGAACAGAAACTGTTGTTTATAGGAAACCTGCGTATATTGTGTACGCTATAATTTTAATTAATTTTAAAAATTACGATCTTAAATTGTTACGTTTTACTTAATTAGTACATTGAAAATGTGTGACCTTACTGCCACGTCAAAATAAGTTCACTTCAAGCATTTTGCTAAAGCTTTAAAAGCCCCTGTTCTTTGAAGCGCACTCTATTAAAAATTAACGTGCACTCTTTTGTTGTTTTGCGTTGTGTCTTAATGTCTTTTATTTGGTGCTTTATACAATTCTTTACCTTTGTCTTTTCTTAGGGTTTTTCAAGTTTTAGTTTATTGTGTATATATATTTTCAGTTTGATAATGTGTATATTCCCTAGCTCTCTTTGTTTATGTGAACAAAAATAAAATAAAATCATAAGGTTTTCATTCAAAATTTATTCGTTGCTTTATATTTAAAAGATTTATTGTTTTTATGAATATCTCTGATATCATATGGATATTATAGTGAGATACAACCGGACCTCGCGATGCAAGCGTCCACCATGCGACCACTCCTTTTGTTGTGAACATCCCTCAAATCCGAACGAAGCGCTTTGCTTCGTCTTTCATTATTAGTACACCAAAGGACTGGAATTGTTTGCCCGCGTCTGTCTTTCCTTCCGATTACAATGTGGGTGTTTTCAAGAGTAGAGTGAATAGGAATTTACTGAGCTAGTGCTCCTTACCATCCAGGGCTGCATTTCCACTTAACATCAGCTGGGATCGTGGTCAAGCACTTGTGAAAAACTTGAAAGTATAAAAAAAATGTGGGTCACCCTGGAATGATGTGGAGTGCCTGATCATCAGAAGACAGTAGGGGAAATCTACTGTTTTAAGTTAGGTTTATGTTTAACAGGTACCGAACAGCAAATCACCTACATTTGGTGTATTCGTTTTATGTTTGCGTAAACCTTCAGCATTTTAGCTCAAACAAAAATGTATTTCATAACACAGATGACAGGCAATCCAATTTCTTATTAACCAAACCAATAAGTTCATACATTATGGATAATTTTTACTTGTTATGGTTGTGGGCTTTTTTTTAATATATATTAATATTAAAAATATAAATAAGAACGATTTAAATAAATTAAGATTCATTTAAAAAAAATCTTACAGTTCAATTGGGTTAGATGCGAACGATATACGACGCGAGGATTTAAAATTAAAATATTTTTTTATTGATATCCATACTATTTAATTAATTGTATGACAGTATTTTTAATCTGTGTCGACTAGTGAGAAAGTATGACTGGCTAATACTAAGGTCAGTGGGTTGGCTGCGGTTGAGCTAATTTGTACAAAGTAGTTTATCCTCGTGGGGCCCCAACTGCGTTTTTAAATTTCATAGGAAATTAAAGTAACATTTGAAATATATTGTGAAGGAATAATAACGTTTGTCTTAACAATCAATTAAGAAATAAGTTTGATAATACAAAGATTCTAAAATGTGCGTAGATAATTTAACGTAAAAAACTTAACTCAATTTACTCATAATAGTTTGTCTTTTTAACCTTCATCTTAACTTGGCTCTGAGCTACACTTCTTGCTTACTGCACGTAATAGGGTGCAGCTAGACCTTACTCCATCACGAGTCAGCTATACCGAGAAAAGACCATATCTTCACAGAACACTAACGTCCAATAGCCGCACGTCTGGTAACGTGTCATCCATTTCAGTATATGCGTCTATATCCTCAGGGTTGTTAATTACATTTAGATTCAATGAACAGTTAAGTGTGGGTCTTACGGTATCGTCCTTCACATTTGCCAGTTAGGAACAGCGGCAATGAAAACTTCTTCTAAATTTCGATTATGAAACTCTTTGGTTACCTAACGTAATATATTGCATTCATTTGTCATATGTTTTTGTGAATTGGCGGCCATTCCAAAAGTCTTGTTACACCTCAAAATAAATTAAACGCTAGAAAATTTTCGGTGTATGATTTATTACGACTTACGTTGTGGTCTTAATCAACAACAAAGCCGTAATAAACTTCGATTGGCATTTAATTTGAAGCCCCATCTGCAGCCACTGTTTACAATTGGTTTAATGAGTTTAAGCGTGGGCGCAATAATCTCAGTGATGATCTGCGTGACGGACGTAAATCAACAGCGACATCTGATCTGAAGATAACATCAGTGCTATTTGACGCATGATAGAGGAAGATAAGAGAGGCCAGCAAATGCGGGTAAGTTTAGGCATTGGTATGAGTCAAGTACAAAATATATTACACGAACATTTAGGCGTCAGAAAGCTTTGAGCCAGATGGATTCCCCATACCGTGACCGAAGTCCGGAAACGCCTTGGCATGGTCTTCGGTCACGGTGTGGCCCAACTAAGGTAAAGAAAGGAAGAAGTCAAGGAAAAAAGATTATTGCCTCGTCGGAAAGGTTATTTCGCGACAATTGTGCTGGAAGATGAAAGGAGGGTTACTGCAGATGTTAATTGTTGTTTGCCTGTTGTCTTGGAAACAGAAACAAAGATAAACTTCGAGGTATTCGCTTTACGAGCCCTGAAGAGTGAGTTCGAAAATGTCATAGAAGAGACCCGTAAGGAAGAATATGCCCACTGCTTTTTTCAGTGGTTCCGTATTTGAAGATGTATAGAGAGGAACGGAGACTATTTCTAAAAACAATAGAAGTATCGGAAACATTCTACTTTGAGCCTTTCAGTGTGACCTCGGTATGTATGCAGGTGTGTCACTTTAATCAAAACAAATGATCACGGACAATCCAGTATACGTATCATAAGGTAGCTGATCCTTGAGGCTTCTCATGCTAAACAATACCATGAGAAGCCTCGAAGATGTTATTTAAAATAAAGCTCGTAGTTACAGGAGTCAAAAAGCTAAAAGCCGTGTAACGAAACCATAGCGCGATTCAGAAACAGTGCACAGCACCATGTATCGAGCTTAGATGTAAACTTAATTATAATATTTTTTCGTATACTTTATATAAGAAGCTTTCATATTGAATTTTATGCTTCGTCCTTCAAAAGTGACGAACTTCCCATATAAACTTTCAACCTGTCATTCACTTATACATTCTTAGGAATTCTTAAAATTTTTAAAAACAAGAAATAAATGTATACATATATATTTATTGCTAAACAAACGCAAGTATATGAAATTTCGTGCTTCTTACTTTTAAAATGGCGGACTTCCATACAACCGTTCACCCCATATTTTGACCCTTTAGGGGTGAAATTTTCAAAAATCCTTCCTTAGCGAATGATTGCAACATAAAAGGCAAAAAAAAATCAAGTTCGTAGCCACGGCGGCTTAGGCTCTGCGATGAATCAGTCAGTCAGTCAGAACAAGTATTTATATATGTACATATATAGATATATGCAGTATTGTCACTTTATTTAAAACAAAACAGTGCGGACAACTCAGTACACGTATCATAAATAAAACATTTTTTTGACGATTTACAATTAAGTGTGTTGAAAATATTAATGCGGTAAAACGGCAGAGTGAGAGAGAAATGTAAGTAACAACGAATAACAAAAACAAGTCCAGCAACATATGAACATAGTATAATTTTCTCTTTACATTTTCTGGACTCCGATTGGCATCAGAAACGTTATATGTGGAAAGGTTCCTTAGAAAACGTTGCACTCAAATTCTACCTTCAAATATTACACCGATCGCGCCTAGTCTTTCTCTTTAAGGTCAAAGTCGAATGTCATTAAAAAAATAACTGAGCCCTCAATTATAATTTTATTTTTGAGTTATTAAAGCCGTAAGTTTTTGCTTCTAAATAATGTAAACAAATGTTATCTTTTCAAGAATACGACCCAAAAACATGTTGTTATTGCTAATCGTCATTTTTGCACCTGTTTTCAATAGCGGTGTTTTTAATAAGGGGTTGTCAAGACCTACCCTTATCATATTAACCAGCTCACGGACTCCTCAGTTCCGTGAGCCTTGTGTCCGATGAAGCTGTAAGAGCCGCATAGGCTAACAGCGTCAATATCAACAGAATCTAGGATACCGTTATCAGTTAATCCTAAAACGTCAACCGGTACACTATCCCTTATTATTAAACACAAACATTGCCTAAAAATGTACACATCTATTGAAGAAGTGGCTCAAGCTGTTCAAGTGGTTGCCATTTCGGCACAGGGCAGAGCCAGAGTCATCGAGAAGTGGCTCGTATCTTAAACATGACCCAGTCTGCTGTGTCCAGAGTTTATCGGCGATACCAGGAGACTGGTATCTTTAACCGAAGAAGTGGATTTGGTAGAAGAAAGTGCACATCAGAGAGGGTTGAACGATTCATCGTCAGTACTTCGCTCAGAAATCGTGCCCTCTCTGGCGTTCAAATCCAACAGGAGCTCAGAAAAACGCGAGGTGTTGCTGTTAGCGGCTGGACAGTCAAAAGAAGACTAAATGCAGCTAACTGGACTCCAGTAATAGCGCCTTTTGACCCTAAGTTGAACCCCAAGACCTAAGTTGTACGAACACGTGAACTGGACGGATGAACAGTGGAGCTCTGAGAAGAAATCTCAGATGAAAGCAGTGTGTTTCCATGGCTGCGATAGACAACAACGAGACTATAGAAGACCTGGAGAGCGATTCGCGTAGTGCTGCATAACTGAAAATGTGGGGGAGAAAAAGAGAAAAAAACATTTGAGCATTTCAATGGGGGAATGGAGGCAAAAACCGAGTTGGTTTTCATCGAATTTGGAAGTTTGACAGTGAACCGATATATTGAAGAGATATTCGGGGATCATGTGAGTGCAGGACGTAGTCCGGTCTTAAGACTGATATTGAGCATTTATGGGATGAGTTTAATGAAAAGTTCGAGATAGAAATCCTGCTCCAGTTACAAGGTCGGCTTGTAACTGGAGCTTGAAGGGAGATGTTGTGAAGTGAGATGGCGTTTCTCAAGAAAAGCGAAAAATATCATCCGGTCTATGAAAAACCGATAGCCGTAACCATAGAATTAAACACTAAATATTTATTTAATTTATGATTATTTTATTTATTTGTTTCTATTTTCTTTCGAGTCAATGTTTCATTATTTTACAGTTTAACACGAATTTTGTATAAAACTTTTTTTTATTAATAAAGAATTTATGAATATGAATGTCATCTCATTTTAAAGCTTAAACTTTCACCTTTAATCTACTATAGTCAAAAAATAAATCTGAAGAATAGATTTTTTACGAGAATATTTTAAACGCCAGCGTACAGCGTGAGTCAATTTTTTAATTCACTAGTGCATTAGTGACAGTTTATCGCCCTCAATTTCCTATAAAATTATTGTTATTGGGTGTCGACCTGGCCTGGTTGCTTTACTTACGTATTAAAAATTTTAGGAGTGATATCAACCCGTTATGCTAACTGGTTTACCGGTAGTAGATAAGAGCTAAAGTATTTTCTTACGTTATCCTTCGTTCGTAAGACGACCTCGCAACTTGATGAAGCTGTGACCTGTGCATATAATAGAATCTTAAACGAAGTCAGCCGAAAGAATATATAAATAGACTGGTTAAGAGACGCCCACTAACTACTTCACTGTAGTCACTGTTGTATTCTGTATATGAAAAGACTTTCGTTCCCTGTCGAGCCGACTCTACGTTTAACATTCACTTAATATTTGCATCCTGCATCTGTTATTATCCAGATGGTTATTCTGAAATATATTCTTTCCGCCATATATGTCTTTCTTATCTTTAAAATTAGTTACAAACGAGCACACAGTCACCTGATGGTGGATGTTATATGATTCCCGCGGCCTATGACACCCAAATCTTCAAAGAAATATTAAATTGGATCGTGGTCACCCCTGCGTGGTTACTTTGGTACGATACTCTTACTGCGAGGCTAAAAGCGACATCAGTTTTATTTAATATATCAATTTCCGTCGTATGCAAAAGTTAATGAATTTGAATTTGAGATTTTACTAAATTAGTCTCTTCGCTGCAATTCCATAAGTTTGGTGACAATGAACTACAACTTTCCCTTTAAGTTCTTTGGGTTTTTTTCTACCAGACGAAACCGCAGCTATATTTTATGATGATGTTCTGTGTCGTCCTTCTCCAATAAAGCAGAAATCAAACTTAAGGTAATTTGTGGTTTTACACGAAAAACTATGAAGAAAGATGTGGTACTAAAGTACTATTAAGCGTATAGACATGGAGATAGAATTGTTACGGGCCAAGGGAAAAGATGTAATCTTAGATACATAACGGTCTTGATATCTTCCTTGCGAAGCGTTATACGAGAGGTGTGAATGACGGGCGCTGTAATAAAAAACTTGTTTATATTTTAATGATGATATTGTAATTAATTACAATATCACACTACATAATACACAATAACACAGTTGAAGTTTTTGTTCAGTTCGGTCCGTTCTCTATACGGCGGTGAACTGCGTACAATGTGGATTCTTTTTTCACCTCTATGACTCATTGTAAAACGATCGGTAACGAATACCTCTTTATGAGTTTAATGATATCGCAGATAAGTGAATGTGTCTGTATTGTCGTGTGTTTTCTTTTTTAGTTGACATTAAGCGTTTGCTGTGTTATAAGATTGATGATTATGTTATTTATTTCGGAAAATTAGAATACGTTTATGGATACTATACTGGCATACAGTCTCCTTATATTTTACACCAGCCGTCTTTAGGCTTTGGAATATGTTACCCCTGAACATTCATCACGACCTTACAGAATACCAATGTGAAATACCAGCATAACGCTGCTGTGCTTCGTATAGTGAGTGTAGGAATCTGGAGACCTAACTATATGTATCGAGGCATTATCAGTCTTTGGGACTGACAACGTATATGCAGCATGAATTGCGCGTCATGATTGAGGAAGGTCTACATCACCACGTACTCACAGGATACCAATGTGAAATACAAACAATATAGCTTTTTCCCGTGACTTGCCTTTCGCAGAGCTGTATACCTATCTATTTCGTAGTCGATAGTTGCGAGGTTGCTGTCCGTTTAGACATCTTTCAGTAATACATAGTTCGATCACTTTTTTTTCCTGTAATAAATACTAAATGGTTATGTAATAACATCCTCATAGCGCATTGGTAAGAGTACCTAGCTTCCAAGTGTCAAATTCAAATGTCATTATTTGTTTAATATACAATTTGTTAGGTCTATTTATTTTATTTATTTTTTGTGTCCACAATGCATTTATACAAGAAAATTAAGATGACAAAAGTATGTACAAAGGCGCAGCTTATTTTTACAATAAAAATATCATCTAGCAGGTCTAGTGTTTGATATATTATCGGATAAAAGAAACTTGGTGAACTCACAAAAAAAAAGAGAGTAAAATAAGTAGAAGACTATATTTATTTACAAACACACGCATATAAATACATAAATAATAATACATATAATGTATAATGTAAACATAAATAATAAATATATTATACCATACAATAGTATACATACAATACATACAAAAAAGGTGACATAATATTTCATTATATATTCAACTGGATAGCTAGATTCTGTTGATGTTGATGCTGTTAGCCTATGCGGCTCTTACAGCTTCATCGGACACAGGGCTCACGGAACTGAGGGGTCCGTGAGCTGGTTATTTAACGTGTTCCCTATTGTGGTTCTCTTACTTACTCAAAGCTCTCAAAAACTGAGCGTGTCGCTCTACTCTCTGGTCTTATACCTATCTGATGATGCCACCCAAGTTGCCAGTTCCCTAGCTATCGAGAGATTCTCCCGAGTTGAGAATGGACGGTGATGACTAATGACCGTCCGAGGTTTTGGTGTACGAGCCTAGCCTCTGACGGACGCCACCTGTTTTCATGTCAATCGGAAGCTGTGGGTGGTGAGAACCGCCCTGACACGCGGGTTTAGCGAGTGTACGCGGTGTCACGAAGATTGCGTCGCGCTCGGAGGCGAGGGCGACGCGACGAGGTTTTTGAGTTGTGTGAGGGTCCGGGGTCCGTTGAGGCTGGACTGGTGTTCGGCTCCCCCATGAAGTGGGGGTCGTCGAGGACGTGACATCGTGGAGTGCAAGTGACAGTTCCTAGTGACCGGGTTCGGTACCGGATCGTAGGTTGTGGCGTTTACCACTAGCGGGTTGGAGTGCAAGTGAGTGTTTCTCGAAGAAGCGCTGCGAGATAGAATTGAAATAATCCGGTATGGTGACGAGATGTAAGTCACTGTGCAGATCAATGTTACGTTGATATGGTGCTGCATCGGTTGCTATCCTGGTGAAGCGGTTTTGAACCGTCTGTAAGATATTTAACTTATTTTCGGCTACGTGGGCAAAGACGATGTGGCGTAGGCCATGATTGGTCTTACGCAACGTCAACTGGATAAAAATAGGTTTTGTGTTCTTATGTTGTAAATATGTCGCTTAATGCTCTTTACACTTATTTTATTATTTTAAACCTTCCGATAATAAAACTGCTCGTGCTTTACATCGATATAGGAAATGTAATGTCGAAACTGTGTCGGTGTTTGCAAAAAATACAACAATTGTAATATATAATATCATTCGCAGTTGACAATGTCTGGTCAGGAGGCGTTGTCGAAACTAACTAAGAGGATTCGCATTATTTTTATTGATTTGATTTCCGTTTAACTGATTTTTATTCTATACCATTAGCTGCGATGATTGGTTAGAGACGTTTCCTTGCCTATTTAGGTTAAACCGCCATCCGGTGAGTTTACTACATCTACAAATTAAACAATCACAGGATGTTATTTTTTTAAATGCTAGCAGTGCTAAATTACTTACATCGCCGTTAACCACTCCAACTAAGTTATTTAAGTTTGTGCTAGGAGATTGTTCATGACAATAGTCTAATGATGGATTGGAACCTGTCCTAAGTTTAGCAGGAATATATACTGGAATTATTTTTTAATTATACTGGAACCCGTTGTATAACCTCCGTTGTTTTTTTATTTAACTTTATATTAATAATTATTTATTTCTTTATTCTTTTTGTTCCTTAAATAAGGTTTACGAGAGTGGACTTAATGCCTAATGGCATTCTCTGTCAGTCAACCCTGAAAGAATGGAGGGAATAAGTTGGTAGGAATATTACAAATATATCTAAATACATACATTACAATATATAAACACAGATACATAAAGACACGAAAGAAGAGATTTAAAAGAAACTTTACTGGGTGCATTCTTGATATCATCCGGAAGGGCTTTCCAAAGGAGTATAGCATAACTGTAAAAGAACCCAATGCAATGGTATGAAAACACTAATTCTCATTCTATTTATGGATCGAGGTACACGGTAAAGAGTAGAGAAATTGTTCTATCCAAGAACTATGAACTTTTTACTTTGTTCGATATTTTGTGTTATAGTCAAATGATACCGTTTTGTATTCTCTATGAGAATATAGAGCTATATTGACACTTACAAAATGTCCTATTGCTTTGATTTATTTCAATACACCATTGCATACCATACGTACGCCTTCCGCACTCTATGGTTAATTCCATTAGGGGAGTCATTAGGCGCGTGTTGACGCATTTCTTGACGTCTAATCCGATCGCCATATCTCTGTTGCGTGGCTATGGCTGTCAGCCTTACAGTGTGAGATAATATTTAATTACAATCTTTCAAATGTGCGCCTATTAGTAGACCGTAAATAAACACAATCTTTGTTGTTCCATACCCAAAACTGGTCACTTTGACTTGATTTTTTGAATGGATCGCTGATTATTAACTATTTAAAATGAAAACCATCAGTTATCAAAAAATGAGGGAAGAAGTCACGTGATTCTTCAACGTCAGGTGAGAAATTATATATATATATATATATATATATTGTTTTCTATTTTTTTGTGAGTACACTGTTTATTTTTTCCGATAATATGTCCAATACCAGTTTGTGAAAATAAGATGCGCCTTTGATGTACAAACATAGCAATGTATCCTTATATTTATATATATATATATATATATATATATATATATATATATATAAATATATATATACATATATAGGTCCTATACATGTCAACGTGAAGACAGTGGATGCAGAGGCTTAGGACCTTGCTCTGCCAGTCTTTGGAGAGAAGTCTATGTTTATCAGTGAACCAGTGATTGTCTGAGGTGACGATGATAATAAATATTCTCGTTATAGAGAATCTTAAAACTACATACATAACGTTTAATTTTTTTAATGCTAGAAATAAATAAAGACTGCTGACTCCTAATTTTCGTTAAATATGCCTCAAATTATAAACGTGGGGTTGAACTTACGCATTAATAATAAAGACACGAAACATATATTCAATTTGACATTGCTTATATTTAAAAACTATATTAGGAGTTTTGTGATAAGTAAAGCCAGCCAACGATTAAATTAGGGACAATATATATATATATATATCTTAATATTCAACTTATAATCATTATATATACATATATAATGATTATAGGTCGATGTAAATTTCACTTATCGGTATGTAAGTTTTAGAACCAACATTCACTTGATGTTAAGTGATTTATACATGATAACCAAATTTATTCTTGATAAATCAAAATACAGATGCATTGCCACCCCTGAGCACTAAGATATGCTTCGTTAGCAGTTTTTTCCTTCACAGTTACTACTATTTTACGCTGGTGTTCCGGAAAGACTATCCATATCTAACCCAATTGAACCAATCTACTTTTACTAGATTTTTTTCATGCCTACGTTGTGACTCTATAACGTAAATTTATAACTGCTAAATCTAATGAACATTGAATATTAATTGTCTACAAAAATCTTTATTGCGGCTATTAATTTAAGCTTAATTCCCCAAGTCTATCACATAATATCGACGTAAATAACATATTTACACCGTACATTGCGTACATAAAAAATATGCGCATTGAAATGTAATAAATATATTATATACGCCGTCGAGAATATGAGAAGACTTCGTAGCCATAAATAACTAACGTATCTTGTATGTGTATATCGGGGT
This sequence comes from Teinopalpus imperialis, assembly GCA_029286865.1. Taxonomy (NCBI): domain Eukaryota; kingdom Metazoa; phylum Arthropoda; class Insecta; order Lepidoptera; family Papilionidae; genus Teinopalpus; species Teinopalpus imperialis. Next base: position 10,177,135 of record JAGSMU010000030.1, on the reverse strand, counting down.
AATAAACTGTATGAACTTTGATTGATCTTCAAAGCGGTTACTCATAAATAAGCATGACCTACCTATTTAAGTAGATTTTAGAAGGTTTAGTTAACCTTTTTTTATTATAACGCACTCGTCCGTCTATTTATAACAAAGTGTTAAGATGCAAAGGTCTTGAAAACTTTGTTGGGAATTGATGTGGTATGTCTCGATACTGATAATTAGGTTTTCGGTTATCTACAACTATTATAGTGTAACGAGACACAAAAAATATAGTGTAATGCACAAACGCACATCATCACTAACTCACTCACGCACTCACCAACTAAGACACTCACTCACTCACTTAATCACACACTGAGTCACTCACTCGCCTATGAATGAGATAGAATGTCTGTTTGTTTACGTACATTCTTATCTACATTCATCCATGACAAAGAATCATAATGCACATGCGTTGTTACCCTTGAAGACTGAGATGGAATGCCTCGTCACCGGTAATAAGGATCTCCGGATCCTTACGCTCACCAGACGAAACACAGCAATCTTATACAGCTATTATACGTTGGTATTCTGTGAGATAGTTGTTTCCAGATTTCTGAAAACCATAAGGGGGGAAAATCTATGTACGAGTAGTTAGTGATGAGTTAATAAGTATCCCAATTAATAGTATCTTAGGGTAACGATCTAAGCCCAGACTCTCTCTCGGGAATCTTTGTGCTAGTTACCCATTAATAAAGGTCTCGGCCGAGTACCTTGAGCGTTCCGCCACCTTTCAACCCGGTGAAGCTGTAAAAGTCCTCGGGTTTATAGTGGCCATCAGCCATAAAAACAAGAGAGTTGATAAGTGATAATGATACAGTTCATTAACTGTATCATTATCATTAAAGTAAAGCCATTGCTTTGGACGTAAAAAGTACTTCGATTTAAAGTACCCATTGCCCCCTCGACGTGGTACGTCATCGGTCCCCGGGGCTCATCGGATGCGTGCGGCGTCATGACGTCTGGATCGCTATTCAGGCCGGTGCCCACTGACCGCAATTTTCATCGATTGTTCTTACGCTGTGCACGTATATTTTCCTTTTTAGATATTCACTATTCGATCTCTTTTCTGGAGGATATTTATATATTTTATTTAACAAGAATACTGTGTCATGCAAGTTTATTAATATAACGTATATCTTGTCGCTATCACGCTATTATATTTTGTACTATCCTGATTTAAATTTCTCACTTTTCCATATAAGTACACTTAACTTGCCTGTCGGCGCCCTGCCCTCTCCACCAGCCGGCCGGTTCACGAAAGCGACCTCGACGTGGTGTTTCGCTTAGCCGCCGTCTTAAACGGCGCTGACGTTTCAGCCCTCTCGATAAAACGGAGGGATCCTCATGGTAAACCTGGAGCCACGATGCGCTACCAGCACGCAGTGTCAGGCATAGCTTATATATATAGGCAAAGCTTAGCCGGCCTTTACAACGGCGGAGTATAACCGCGATCTCCTAACGTCGCCGTTTTTTTACGCGAACGGTGTAAATAATCAACGCGGCGAAATCCTCAACTTCGTTCGCGATCACCAAGTCAACGTGCTCCTAGTGCAGGAGCCAATCCTCAAACCGCACACTCGCAATCCCAACGTTGTGTTGGGTTCCTAAAAAGCAGACATAGTTTTGTATTGTAATATAATACAATATTATATCAATGTATCGTGTTCGTGATGTCTTTCTAGTCGAAATCGGCGGCCGTATGTTCTGCTTATTACCAGATGTCATCTATTGCGAAGGATATTTATAGTGCAGTAAGCATTCGGTTCAACACAAAGGCACTCATTGCTTTGTGTTTTTCCAGTGGTAGAGCTAATCTGCAGTTTGTTTCTAGCTGCAGAATGTATGGGTCATCTCGACCGGGGTAGGACCACGCACTCACAGAATACCAGCGTAAAATAGCTGCTGTGTTTCGTCTAGGAAGTGTGTTATTACTGGTGACGAGGTATTCCATCTCAGTCCTCAAGGGTGACAACGTAATTGCATTATGGTTCCTTGTCAAGGATGAATTTAAATGTCTTGGGCCGCAGGAATCAGGTGAACTGTGTGCTCGTTTGTTATTCTCAATGCAATAATAATAATAAAAATAGTATTCCGATGTAATTCTTGTGCACTGTCCCCCGAGGATTCACGGGTCCTGGCTTCGACTCCCATACGCGTAACAAAACTTGTGTAGTTTTTTGGTTTTTGGGTCTACGTGTGTGCGTGCGACTAGTGTGGTCTAATCGGGCATCTGAATCTTTCTCAGGTCTCATTGCGTATGTATTATATTAGAAGGCATATTATGCGTTGGAGTAAGGAAGGTAACGACGAGTGAGTGTTTTTGTTTTTGTGCGAATGTTCGCGTCACTATTATATATTTGCGCAGTTGACGTGTCTGGTGACCACTAGACAATATCGCCACTGTCGAAATCGACCACGCGACGATATCCTCTGGTTCTTATTATAATAATTATCAGTGAATTAATTGGTAGGATTTTTACCGAAAAGTCGTTTATTTCCCTGTATACAAAATAAACGAATCAATTTATTTTACTTTCGTTCCTTTGAAACTGATAAATAACTAACTAAAATTGACAATTGTATATATATATTAGTGAATGCTTTGTCAACTAAAGCAGTATTTTCGTTGTATGTTAGGTTCCCACAAAAAAACCCATCTCAAGTTAGGGTTCTTTTTAAATACATGTGATCTGTGTAGCGTACATTGTATAGTCTGTAGTAGCAGACAATGGATTCGGAATAGGTACGTGGTACGTTCGAAATCGCTGCAAACGTTTTCGAGAGGGAGCATTTTGAATGGTCGCCAAAGGCTGACTCAACCGACAAGTTATATAGTCTTTTGTTTATTTTCACGTATAACTTACGAGCGGTACTACAGGTAAAGGGTTGCCAATATATAAAAAATGTTAAGATTTTCAATTGAAATTTGTTCTTGTTGTATTGTGATTGAAATTGAGAATGAGTAAATTGAAAAAAGTAAATTCTTAATCTTAATCGAGACAAGTCAATAAAAATCAATCGATTTCTATATCCGAATATGTCTGTATTGTATTTTCCTTTTTTTTTGTTAGTGATCAATTTGACCCATAAATACTTCTTTTTTGTTTGAGAAATTTTCAACGATCTGCATCTTGGGGAGGAGTTAGAGTTGTGTAATACTTTAACCGACTACAACCTATCTTGGCGGCCACCCTTAAAGCGTTGGGATCTTCTACGAAGCACTCCGGTTCCCCTCATGCACTATCCTTAAACACGTCCTCGGGGTGTAAATTCTTTGGCTAACATCTTTGTGCTACTACACACGCGACCACACAGTTTTGCCGACTTCCCTTCGACTTAGTGGAATCAACCATGGCACCAATCCGAAGTCCCCTTTTAGTCACATTTTACGATAGATAAAATACGGCTAATGTATTCCACATTTTACAACCCTGGAACTGCAGGTGTGATGCCCATCAATACTCACATACCGCCCATTTTCTGGAAATCAGGTATTCGACTCGTCTCGATCTCTGACTCACCGCGCGAATCACAGCAACGATACGCTACCATTTAACTCTGGTATTTTCTTGGGGCGAAGTCCTCTTAAGGTCAATTGAAGCTTCAATAAGCTAATGATTTAGGGTACGATCTGTGCAACTCACATTCGTAGGTTCGAATCCGCCATTAAGCTATTGTCATGAAAGCATTTTTAACTTGCACGTGGACTATTGTATGTATTGTGTTATTACCATTGCATACGTTGAAGGATCTGGTAACTATATAATCATGTTTTTTTTATTATTAATAATTCTGTTATTAAAAGGGTGATAATTATGAATGATATGATATATCGCCAGAGGGTGATTGAGATTCATAAACACTTGCATTCATATTCTACAAATATTCAAGATGCAAGTGCGATATCAACCTTCAGGACTTAGATTCAATGTCTTATTCTACATAATCGGGTCTCCGGTTTCCTGTACTCATCAACGAACCACAGCAGTATCATGCTCGTATTCTTTCTATGCCCCAGTCAAGCACCGATTTTTTTTGAAAAATTTACATATTTTTTATTTATATTTAAAGTATTCGCTGAATAACAAGTTAAAATTTTTCAAGCCAATTAAACCACAATCGCAAAAGGAGCAATCGTAAAGGCACTACACAAGGATTAAACGTAGGACTAAAACCACAATTAGTCATTCTACCCGACCCGACCTAATTTATGTTGGCGCAATGCAGATCGTTAATTAACAGGCGCTAATTTCTAATGAGCTAAGTACAACTAAACGACTTTTTTTATAAATTTACAATCCTGTAAATAATTGTTTAGGTGGCGTCGTAGAATGTATAGAGCGCTAGTAAATTGTGACTACGATGACAACGAATAATGTCGCCTTTGTTTTTTCAAAATATCCTCATCAAATTACAATCATCGAAGGGTGCCCCCTTTTTTGTAATATAGTTCATTGATACCGTTTAGTCAACATATTTAAATAATTATAGTCAGTTACTTGTCTAATTTTCTTTTTTTTATTGATACTGATGGCCACTGTACAGTTTCACCAGGTTGAGGGGTGACCGAGCGCTTATGGCGCTCAGTCGAGTTGCCTAACATAACTTTAAAACTTGGGCGACTTTATTTTTTAAAGAATGTTATAATATTCCTATTAACCACTCCAATTAAGTTGAAAATGCTTGTGCTAGGATATGTTTCACGGCAATAAGTCTAATGGTCTATTCGAACCTACGACCTTACCAATACCACGTGTACGTCCAGTACAATTTACGCTGAAAGAAGACGCGTTGCGTGCCGACTCCATTGTCGTCCGATTATTTGCATTCACACTTACGCCCGATTAATTCCCGGCACACAATGTTATAGAATGCGTGGACAGTTACCTTAGACCCGGGCTATCGATTATAACGGTTCCATTGTTGTGACAGTTCGCCGTGTCTAATACTTTTGTTTTGTTGTGTCGAGCTTGATCGACGTACCGTGATTTAACGGAAAAGATTTGATTGGTTTACAGTTGTCAGTTATTTTTTAGTTGATTGACTTTATTTTTAAACTACCTTCACGTCTAAGATTCATCTGTTAACATCAGATTGTAAATGGATATTTTAGCTTAAATTAAGTAACAGAAATGATCAAAGTTTGATATTTTTTTGTTTTGGTAATATTCTTAATGACCTTATCGATTGTCAATATACTTTCGTTAAAATTAAGCTTATTACTTTATTTTTATAAAATTGGTGTCAAACGAACAACAGATCACCTGATGGTCAGTGATTAGTCGCAAATGGCTTGCCGGCTTCTGAAGGCATATATGTATTTATTGCACACCTCCCGCATGTAACCTTCAAAATGATAAATATTTAAAAATCTTTGCACTGCTCTCAGCGAGCAAAAACTATAATCTTTATCGTTTTCACACTACAAGCTTTCCTAATGATTATATTAATTTCATTGATGTTGATAATTTCATTTCAATTCGGTTGTTTTTGAAAAAAGGAAACTGGTGCCATCATCAAAATCTAAATGTACAATAAGCAATCGAAACAATTTGTGGAAGTAGAAACATAGAGGGAAGTTAAGATGATATTGAATAGAGAACTTTGGAACTTTTTTGAAATTTTCTTTACTAATAAATTTACTTGACTTTCTCATCTGGTACGAAGAAAATAAAGACGCACTATTTAGAATAGTTGTTGTATGTGCAATATAAAATGACTGGGATTCAGAAAAACAAGAGCATGTACAACATATATTTAAATGATGTTTGGATACTGACCTAACTACATTGTACCAAGGAACAATATCATAAGTCGTATTTAATGGTTCGCTGTGTGCCCACAGATTATACATTGCAAAATTTTATCCATTGCTTCATATTCAGGACAATGGTTTGGTGCATTTCGCAAGTAGCAGATTGTAGCGCTCACGATTCTATTGGAAATTGGAAGATTTAGTGTCTTTTGAACTTTATCTTGAACTTTCTGAACCCTATTTATTTTACTTTAATTTTGAGATGCTACGTGAAGTGGTCGGCTTGATTGGAAATTACAGTATTCAAGCCTGAAGTCAGCAGTAAAATGCCACTGTGTTTTCTATGTTGAGTATAGAGAAACGAAGACCCAAGTACTGGAAAAATATTCATTCCGTCTCAAATTTCCGAAGCGAACGCACCTTGTATCCTTGTCGAAGTTTGATCTAGGGTTATGGTAGGTTATCGGTTACAGTTATTACTTACCGTCATGTGAACAGAAACAAAATAAAATTGAGAAAAAATATTCCAAAATTTTCTAATTTTGTATTTTCTGTATGAAAGGTTTAAATATTATGGTTGCAGTAATTCATATAATGTCGGGTTTGTTTCGAAAGTTACGAGATAAATTCTGTCGTTGATATTATTGTAATCAGTGTAAATAATAAGAAAGTGTTTGCGCCCATAACATTTTCACTTATCCATTCACACATTGGAAAATAGTTATTAGCCAGTGCACTGTCTCTTATTGATAGGATACTTCTTGGTCATGCTGATGCATTTGTGAAGCAGAACTTGTAACACACCACCGTTGATGTAAATGAATAAGTGATAAACTTTGTTGGCTTCTTATAACAGGATGTCAGTCCATCACCTACCTTTTTATCCTCAATTTTTCTTATAACCTTTTTTAGGAAGGAATCAGCTGCCACACTTGAAGCAATTTTTAGATTAGTAAGTCTAGCACGGATTAAATGTATTTTAAAATCACTATACTTTCGTATATATTGCATCTACGTTCCCGTACTAGTTTAATATCTCACGCTAAAAATAAACATTTACTGTACAGCATCAATCAGTTTTATGTGTCGGCTTCTGTTCCTTGCAAAGCGCTCTCCGAGACGGTCTGATTGTCTTCAAGATGGCTGCGCGGAAACGCGTTTTTCACGCCATATTTTATTTAAGTTTCACTCTTGGCATGCCTTGTGGTAAATTTTTAAATGTTGGAGGTGTTATGATCATTTGCATAAATAGAGGAATCTACTGTTAGGATATTAAAGCTCATTTTTGTGTTTAGTTTAGCAAAATAATATCTTAAGTAATATCTTACCAGATTTTGGATAAAATATTTTATATTTTTGCTATATTATTACTTAGTCATGCACGTACTCCTCCAGGTTGAGAGGAGGTTGAGAGGCAACCTAGAATAGTGTAGGACGACCCCCCACAAGATAAAGCGAAGACCAATGCAAATTTGAGGCAGGTCTAGCTTAAAGGCGGTTGGCTCAGGGTCGTGCTTTGTGATAATCTATGCGTGTGAATGTAGCGACCTATGTTCAGAAGTGGACTAATGATAGGCTGTGATGATTACAATCAAATAGTAACGAATTTTCGAACTGAACACATGAAATAAAGATATGAAATAGTTAAGGTTACGATAGATTCTTAATGAAAATGCATCTAATGATAGGCTTTGATGATTACAATCAAATAGTAATGAATTTCCAAACTGAACACATGAAATAACGATATGACATAGTTAAAGTTACCATAGATACATACTGAAAATGCATTTAATGATAGGCTGTGATGATTACAATCAAATAGTAACGAATTTCCAAACTGAACACATGAAATAAAGATATGAAATAGTTAAGGTTACGATAGATACTTAATGAAAATGCAGCAAGAAGTTGGTCGGCCGCGTTACTTGTAATTACTAGTTAGTGGATGTTGCAGAAACTTGATTTGATCTATAGTTAATTTTTTGTCTATCAATTCGAGTGGCATGCTTGCTGAATAGTGTATGCTCCGCTTGGATATACACAGAGACGAGAAAAAGTCTCAAATTCCACATTGAATGTAGTTTATATACAACGTTGTTTGGTTGAATTTATATAATAATAACAATAATTATATGTTGCTTTATTAATTTAATTTATTTCTATCGCTACGGATTTTAGCAATGAAACGTCTATTTTTTAACTCTTCGGTTACGTGAGCAATTTTATTTTGATAATTTATTTAGATAATAATTATTTTGATAAAAGAAATCGAATAATTATTGTTCAATTGCTTCGTCATGATAATTTAGGGTAAATAATGATAACAAGGAAAATTAAATTTAAAAAGGTCCAAAAAAAATTGTTCTTTATCTTCTGTTTCGGTGATATTACTAAAGTTAAATATATCTATAAATTGTTGTATCATTAAATATCCTAATGATGAATATCAAACACCCTTCCTAAGCACGATCTTGCCCATTGTTGTTAAACACTTTTAAAACTCTTGTTAAATTACTATATAAATATACTATATATAAAAGACGATATTTAGCGTGGCGAAGGCTATGCCTTTGAAAAAAGACATCAACTGCGCAAGGCTTACTCTTACATGCGCCATGATGTTCACGAATACGTAATTCCAGCATAGTTACATATGCATGGACAATAAGATCGAAAGACGTATCAGAACACAGAGTCGAAAACAAGTTGTTTGCATATACATATATTATATATTTAACAATGGTAGAGCTACACTGCAGTCTAGTTGCAGAATGAATGGGTCAGTTCGACCGGGGTAGTCCCACGCCTCACAGAATACCAGCATAATAATGCTGTGTTCTGATATGTGTAGGTATACGGAGACCTTTATTACTGGTGACGAGACAATCCATCTCAGTCCTCAAGGGTGACAACGCATCTGCATTATGATTCCTTGTCAAGGATGAATGTAGATGTCATGGCAGGCAAGAATCACTTGCCATCAGGTGAGTACCCGTGACTCAAAAGCGTGATACTCTGATATTACGCCACGTGGTTATGAAACTGAATGTGAGAAGCAAGCAACCAGTTTACCTGATATAACCTGGCTCATTCTATCAATACCATCACTTAACATTTCGTTCCATTCCGAACAAAATATTTAAGACGAACATGCGTTCCTTGCTTTCATCAAAAAGAAACAGCAGTGTTATGCTGGTATTCTGCCGACCTTTTCACGGTGTTTGAACAAACAAGCTGAATCTACCACTGTCGTACAATTATCGCACCAAAACACTAATCCCATTAAGACACAAGAATATCTATGAAAAAGCAGCGATAGTTTTTGTAAACATTTTTTCGATTGTAAAATCTGTGAATTGTTTCACGATGTTATCTGGTACATTAGCATGGATCACATACAGACGTACGTGGATTGTTTTTTGAATTGATAAAATTTTGGTTTTTAGGTTACTGGGATATTGCTTAAATTAGTATAGCTTTGTTAACGTATAAGAATTGAAGGCCGCGTGGCGTAGTGGTACAAGTACTTATTGAACATGTATAATAATATATATAATACATAATACATCGGATTAGAAAAGGAGACAAAAAGTGTCTCTGATTCCACTGACTTTAATATTTCATGCGCAGTTGATGTGGTGTTCACCAAATATCGTCGTGCTCGAAATCGACAAAGAGGTCATCATCATAATTACAAAAGCTATACCAAAAATTTTACGTATTTTTCACGGAAGACCTACCCTTTTATGTTCCACCATCATAAACGTATGCAGCTTCTTATTTACTTGTGCATTTTAAGGATTATAGAAATCAATTTAAACTTTCAAAGCACGACCGGGGTAGGACCACGCCCTCACAGAATACCAGCGTAAAATAGCACCTTAATGCTGCTGTAGTTCGTCTGGTGAATGCAGGGATCCGGAGACCTTTATTACTGGTGACGAGGCATTCCATCTCAGTCCTCCACGGAGGTGACAACGCATTTGCATTATGATTCCTTTTCAAGGATGAATGTAGATGTCATGGGCGGCAGGAATCACTTACCATCAGATGATCTCGTGTGCTCGTTTGTTACTCTTAATGGTATAAAAAAATACTTTACTTAAGATGATGATAATTTTTTAGATTTTAATAAAATATTGCGATCCTAACTTCATCATCACTTTGGTAAATCCATTACAGAACTGCATCCGTTACTTAGTAAAAATAGCAAAATGTCCCTACGTAATAAAATTACACTATACAAAGCGTGCATACGACCCATAACGCAAGCTCCGTCTTAGCGCATGCCTCCCCGCGTCACATTTACCGAATTTAGGTAATTCAAAATCGTTTCATGCGCAAGGAAACCGGTGCTCCTTGGTTCTTGCGTAATGAAACACACATAGATCTTGAGCTGTCTACCATAGCTCAGTACCTGAAGCAGGCTTCCCGCCTATATTTCGACTCTGCCGTGACACACCCAAACCCCTTGATTGTAATTGCCGCCACTTACAATCCTATCGCGAATCATAAATTCACCCGCGTCCAAGCCCTTACACTCGTACATTGCATCCTCATAGCGCCCCCACCCACGGCGAGGACGTTGCAAACAAGGATACTCGCGATACCGCCATGTCACAGGCCGGTTCTCACCAGACTATAATGATAGAAGCGTCGCTGGAGTTTCTTGCGCCACTTCATCTCGAACGCCAACGAATTCTGCTACTGCTGTTAATGTTACTAACCAACTAAGCTCAAGATTATAGGTCACGACATTAGTCTAATGGCGGATCCGCCTCGCCAAATTAGCCTCGAAATCTCTCTACGCTTACGACATCTAAAATAAAGGGTGCGGCTATTTTTGTCGGTGTTCTTATCGCATAGCCTTGAGCAGGTGCACTATTGTTTGAATTATAATATTGATTATGTATTTTGTTTTTTGCGACTGACGAGGTCTGTGTCTCTGTCGCCAATAAAATATGCCTTGATTCTATTAATATAATAATAAAATAGAATATATAACATTAAAGTATTAGAATTTTTTTGCATGCGGTAATAGTAAACAGTAAACCAAAGACTGCGCTATTCAATTTTCTTTTACCAATGGTGTCAAACCAGCACACAATTTACCTGATGGTATAATGGGTACCGTGGTACCTGCGGCTCCTGGTACCCATAATCAACCCCTATTATGAATCATAATATATATGCGTTGTCTTTCCTGAGGTCTAAGATGGAATGTCTAATCAGCGGTAATAAGGTATCTCTGTATCCCTACATTGACTAGTCCCATAACCACAACAGCGTTATGGTGCTGTTCTTTATGGGAATGGTTCATCCATATACCAGCCGATCCATTCAAGCTGCAGCTACAAGCAAACTGCATTGTGGCTCTACCACGGTTAGAAGTAATATATTTAATTAATATACCGAAAAAGCACTGTGCCTATTTCTATCGGGGTGTTCTGATACTCCCGTCTTCGTATTATGACAACTTGACGCTACGTTGAAGGATATTAAGATATACCTACATATGTATGTAGTGGCAGGTTGTCAGCACTTTGCCTACTATACTTAATTTTTTTTCTTTTTTCTCTCAGTCCCGTCTAGATGCAAAATAATCTTGGAAGTATTGTTTTTTAATATAAATAACTAATATTTTTATATTTTCAACAGCGCGCCGCCATGTTCAACTTTATGAAGAAGTCGACTGTCCTGGCACACGACTCAGGTGGCCTCGAGGAACGCGATGGAGATAAGGACAGGAGGAAGAAGGAGAAGAAGGAACGGAAGGAGAGGGAGAAACGAGAGAGAATAGCGGCTGGGCTTGAAGAGCCACTACGGTTGGAAGAGGTCAGTTGGAGCTTAATTTTCTGAGCCTAGTAAAACAGGGATTAGGCCAATCAACCTAATAATTAATCAAAGAATAGAGTAATCAAAAAACTAAAATATAGTCGATAAAAATAAAGACTTGTATATATATAATACAGGTGTGTTTAACAGTAATAATAACAGTAAGTATAAATCCCACTGTTAGGCATAAGTCTACTATCTAGAGAGCGTATGAAGTGGATGGTGATTGAAAGGCTTCACATGTTTTAGTAATATATATATATATATATATATATATATAATTATATATGTATATATATATACCTAGTCCGGCCATAAGTTCTGTTACAAATGAAAATGATTTTTTTTAATGAAGTAATGTAATGTTATTAAAATTTATACCTACATATTTATTAGTCTCAGCAAAACATAAAAAAATATTCTATTCGAAAGGTGGCCCCTTTGGCTTTTATACAGGCCTTTAATCTGTTTGGCCACGAATCTATGGATTTACGCATTTTTTCATCGGTAAAGATATATATTTCTGTGCCTCTTTGATCGATCCGCTCTCTTTAATTGTAAAGATTGATTTAGGGCATGTACTGTATATCGACGATAAGCACAGAGCTTCAGATCTTGTTTTATAATACGCGACAGAATCCTAGCGCGAATCTTCATTTCTCGCGATAAGATTTTTTGACGAATTCTGGCTTTAACAACATTAACAGGCTTTGTAGTTCGAACAACACGCGGCCGCCCCTATCTTTTCTGGTCTTCGACAGAGGAAGTGTTGTTGTATCTGTTGATAGTACGATATACGAACATACGGCATACATATATATATATATATATATATATATATATATATATATATATATATAATGTGTATAAATTGCAACTGATTCATGGTGTTATATACAAAACGCGTCGTCTGACTTGGTACGCAATGTTTTGACGATCAATTGAGATGAATTACTTGATAATGACAGGATATTCAGCCTCTGTCTATCGACTTTACTGTATTTTTCTTTTGAGTTCAGCACGTGTTACTACCACCTTGGAAAACCTGGTAGTATAATAAACAGCTCTGCTAGACCGGGAAAAAATTATGCACAGAATACCAACAATGAAAGTTGGTATGTTTTTATATCTTGTAACATCCACTGCACTGATCTTAAATTTTAAGGAGAGGAGAGGATGTATGTAGGTGTTGATGAGTTGAATCAAGTGAACTGTGTACGCGTCTGTCACAAACAGATAAAGCCTTATTACTAGTTGTCCTTGTTTGCCATCTTTTTACTTGTTACTATATTTTTCCTCTTGTCCTCTGTCCGTTTCCTCGGTAAAATGACGATCAATCTGGGGTTTTGTAAAAAAAAAAAGTATTGACCGACACGATGATTCCGACATCACCGTCCTTGACGGCGGCCTAACTTAAAATTAATCAATTTGATTATTGTAATTAGTCAATAAATATATCAAATTCCTAGTTACAGTTACCGGCAGGTGACTTAACAGTCTATTAGTCATGCCACCTGCGCATTCGGATGCGGTCAGTGCGTATCGAATCCACTTTTTTGTCCTTGTTACCTCGTTAGTTTACTGTAAAATGTCCTTTTAACATCTGTCGATAAGTGAAATCGCATTTCACTTTCTTTGTAAGGCGCTCACAATGTAGTTCGGTTATTAATAAATATATTTAAGATAATATGGAGAAACCTTGTATATTTATTTATTTATTCTTCATTCAAACTACCAGCTCAAGAGATATATAGAGGATAACAAGACCTGCGTCCGCCAGTACGGCTTCCATCGGGCTCGTTCATCTCACCAGCTGGTCATCTTCTGGTCTACTTGACTCTTCGATAGCCTTAGCGGTTAGTCTGGAAGTAGCGAAGACCTTCGATCGGGTTTGGCACAAAGCGCTTCTTTCGAAGCTTCCTATGGGCTTCCCGAGAAATTATGGAAGTGGGTCACCATTTGTCTCACGAACCGTAGCATCAAGGTCATGCTTTGACTCCAAACCAGTGTATGCTGGCGTTCCACAAGGCTGTGTGCTTTCCTTGTTTCATATCAATAACATGTAGCATATTAATAACATGCATTGCTATGTGGATGACAGCACAGGGGATGCGCTATACACTGGCCGCACCAATATTTCTCGAGAAAAGGTCAATGAGTGCCGGATCAAACTTGTGTCTGATGTCGAGATTTTGTTAAAAAGGTCTCAGATTGGGGCCGAGAAAATCTAGTCCAATTTAAACTCACGAAGACACGAGTTTGCGCGGTTACCGCTAAAAAGAAATCCCTTTGTCGCGTCTTCTAATTTTGGAAACATTCTCCTTGCTAATTCAGTTTGTATTGAAATCCTTGGCGTTGACATATCGAGCGAGGTTCAGTTCGGTCACTTGGAGGGTAAGGCCAAATTAAAAAACTTTTACAAAACTGGGCGTACGTTAATAGGGCCATACAGTATTTAATGTCGGCCCATTGTGTGCACAAAAAGCAAGTTCGACCTCACATGGAATGAACAGTTTCTTATCTCTGAGCCGGGGCACCCCAGTAGGAGCTGGTCCTTCCATTTGATCGCATTAAACGAAGAGTGGCTCGAATTGTTGACGACCAGATACTTTCCGATCGGCTTGATTCACTGGCCATTGTAAAGAGATGTTGCATCTACATGTATTTTTATCGAATTTCCTATAGGGTGTGTTCTGAGGAATTATTCGGATTAATTCCAGCCGCTGAGCTTAAACATATGTATATAACGTACATCACGACAGAATTCAAAATTACATCTAAATATAAAATTTTTCGCCACGCACAGCTACTCTGTGGGATCAGCCGTCGCCAGCGTGTTTTCCGTGCTGATACGGCTTAGCAACCTTTAAGTAAGGACCCTATACCTTTCTTTAAGGCCCAGCAGCGCATCTGCGACTCCTCTGGTGTTGCGGACATCTATGCCACCTATTCTATAAAAAAAAGAATAGCAGAGAGAAGGCATTTAGTAAGATAATTTTATAACAATGATTATAGGAGGATATATAAAATGAAGAGAGGGAAACCAGGGGTAGTCATTTAAATCAAATGAAAGAAAAAGCGAGTGACGTATCGATATAGGACATTCAAGAGAGTCGATTGTAGAATAATAATGACAATTGCTCAATCGACAAGGCATCCAAAAACAAATCCAGGATCCGAGACACGGCCAACGAGGATGAGCCAAGTTGTCTAACCATTATAGTACGCGGCCGTCAGTCAAAGTTAGTATTATATAAATATTACAACAACTTATACAAATATACAAGCTATATGTTGATGTTTACTATATTTTCGATATCCTGTCCCGTTAATTTATATAATATCCTTCTAATGATCCGTCCGTATATTTTATAAATTCTTGTTTGTTTATACTCAATACACAGTTATTTAAAAGTGTGGTTGGCCATGGTTATGGCTAAACCGGTTCCGAAGTAACGTTCGTCGGTAACCGTAAGAGGTTTCTCCGCTATTTTTTTTTACCAACGTGCAGTATCTAATGTGACTATTTAAATTCAAATGCCAATATGTTGTGGATCTCAAGGTTTCATTGTTGATAATCGTTACTCACGAAACGATAAAATGTTTTATAGCCTTAAGGTGATGTGAGACTTGGGTTGCTTGATCGTGTGATAAGTCCATATTTAAAATGCCAAAAATATAATATTTTCACACGATAATTCTTACATCCTTTTTAGAATACGATAAAAAAATTCCAAGTTCGTTATTAACAGTGCTAGATATGACGTTACAGCTAGTTTTTAACTCATACCGATTGGCGTCGGTTCGACCCGGTGCCCTCATTGAATATTAACGTGAATTATCAGGATCATTCCATGTTTGGTATTGGGAGATTAATCCGTTAGAAGCCGAACCGAGCCAACGTACAGCCCTCTCGGGCACACTCGAGTCGTTCGCTTTCGCGCACAGTGTAAGGACTCAAGCTGAGACTCCCTCTCAAGAACCCCGGTGCTGGTTATTCATTAATAATGTCCCCCCTGAGTGCCCGAAGCGCTCGGCCACCTTTCAACCCGGTGAAGTTGGTAAAGCTCTCGGGCTAACAGTGGCCAACAGCCATAAACAGAACGTATTGGGAGTTGGACACTCAGGCTCGAGGCCCGATTACTGGGAAAAGGGCATTCCATATCAGTCCTCGGGAGTGGGGTGTGCATCTTGAATATTTTTTGAGGATAGATACGTATATAGTTTATCAACTATCGTCATTACTTACCATCAAGTGAATTTTGTGATCATCTGTCACTCCAGTCACGTAAAAAAATTAATGAATAACTAATATAAAAAATGAATTGTCTCGATTTTAGAAATAAATGGTATAGAATATTACACACTGTTGTGAGGTCCTTTCTAGAGAAGAGGCATATACAAAATAGTGCGATGTAACTAAGTTACCTGTAATTTTAGTTTGTTACATGTACAATTATTTTAATTATAGCAGTTAGCAATAGTTCTGGTGTGAAACTACCCTAATGTTCTCGGTCCCGTGATTAATTTGTGACGTGCGTTGTCTAGTCTGGTTTACACGATCTCCAAGAGCGCGTATGTTTATGATTGCCGACGAGGTTAGTTGCGCAGACGCAACTCAGCCGGCGTTGGTCGGCTACATTATTTATATTCACCTCTGTTTATCATGTTTGAATAATGCTTTTGTTGAGATGATATAACGTTTAAATTAAACGTATCCTTTCACTTGGTAACCTTCAATGTAAATACCATGTCATCTTAATTGTTAACTTTAACATGGTACCAGCAGCTCGGCATACGTTCGAGTAGGAGTTGCCTTATATACGTATCCTCTGTTTAAATTTTTTTTATAATTTTTTATATAAGTAGTATGTAGTATTTATTATGTAAGTAGTAAAGAAATAAAGTTAAAAGATCGTATAGATATATATATATATATATATATATATATATATACACATATATTTCTGTATGTAAGTACATCGATTTCTCCGAAATTTCTGGGCCTTGGAAATGGTATTGGTCCCATAAAAATGTTATGTTATAATTTTAGTTGAGTATTTTTTTGACTAGCTTGAATAACCTAAATTACTCGTCGCTTTAGCGAACGAAATTTAGGTAGGTCTTTCTCAAAACAAAAGCTGTTTAAATCAAAAAGTTCGTGTCGATTAGACTAAAAAGTAAACTAAGTAGAGATTAAAAAAAAATACAGAAAAAGAGAATTCTTTTTTGTTCAATGTAGGTTAGTTATACAAGCATAACACTGTACCATTTCAAGTTAGTCATTTATTTACTTAAGCTTGTAGAGTCGTTTTGCTATCGTAATCTTTCGTTGTCTTCTAATCTATCGGTTGTTTCATTTCTTATCAATGCTTGCCTCGCCTGCCCCGTTTGCAATGTAAAGAATATTCTCAGAATCACTTACGCACATTACGAATTATATACTTTTGCTTTTTATGTTAGCAAGGGTAACGAACACATAGTTTAACTGTACCTGGCGGTCTTACTATATCTGGGAACTAACAGTGGTAGAGCTAAACTGCAGAATGAATAGGTCAGCTCGACCGGAGTAGGACCACGCCCTCACATAATACCGGCGTGAAATAGCAGCATAACGCTGCTGTGTTTCGTCTGGTGAGTTTGGGGATCCGGAGACCTTTAGTACTGGTGATGAGGCATTCCGTCTCAGTAATCAAGGGTGACAACGCATCTGCATTATGATTCCTTGTCAAGGTTGAATGTATATGTCATGGGCCGCAGGAATCACTTAACATCAGGTGAACTGTGTGCTCGTTTGCAACTCTCAATGTAATAAAAAAAAGAAAAAAAAATGGTGTTCCATAGTCCCCCATGATGGCATTCCTCATTATCAGATCCAAAAAATCATATTTTCAATAATATACTTAAATATATATATATATATGTATATATATATATATATATATATATATGTATATATATATATATATGTATATATATATATGTATATATATATATATGTATATATATATATGTATATATATATATATATGTATATATATATATGTATATATATATATGTATATATATATATATGTATATATATATATATGTATATATATATATGTATATATATATATATATGTATATATATATATGTATATATATATATGTATATATATATATATGTATATATATATATGTATATATATATATGTATATATATATATGTATATATATATATGTATATATATATATATATATATGTATATATATATATGTATATATATATATGTATATATATATATGTATATATATATATATGTATATATATATATATATATGTATATATATATATATGTATATATATATATATGTATATATATATATATGTATATATATATATGTATATATATATATGTATATATATATATATATATATATATGTATATATATATATGTATATATATATATATATATATATATGTATATATATATATGTATATATATATATGTATATATATATATATGTATATATATATATATATATGTATATATATATATGTATATATATATATATGTATATATATATATGTATATATATATATGTATATATATATATGTATATATATATATGTATATATATATATATATATGTATATATATATATATATATATATATATGTATATATATATATGTATATATATATATGTATATATATATATGTATATATATATATGTATATATATATATATGTATATATATATATGTATATATATATATGTATATATATATATATATGTATATATATATATATATATATATATGTATATATATATATGTATATATATATATATGTATATATATATATGTATATATATATATATATATATATATGTATATATATATATATATGTATATATATATATATATGTATATATATATATATATATATATATATGTATATATATATATGTATATATATATATATGTATATATATATATATATGTATATATATATATATATGTATATATATATATATGTATATATATATATGTATATATATATATGTATATATATATATATATATATATATGTATATATATATATATATATATATGTATATATATATATGTATATATATATATATATATATATATATATATATATATGTATATATATATATATATATATATATATATATATATGTATATATATATATATATATATATATATATGTATATATATATATATATATGTATATATATATATGTATATATATATATATATGTATATATATATATATATATGTATATATATATATGTATATATATATATATATATATATATATATATATATGTATATATATATATGTATATATATATATATATATATATATATATGTATATATATATATATATGTATATATATATATATATATATGTATATATATATATGTATATATATATATGTATATATATATATATGTATATATATATATGTATATATATATATATATATGTATATATATATATGTATATATATATATGTATATATATATATATATATATATATATATGTATATATATATATGTATATATATATATGTATATATATATATGTATATATATATATGTATATATATATATATATATATGTATATATATATATGTATATATATATATGTATATATATATATGTATATATATATATATGTATATATATATATATATATATATATGTATATATATATATGTATATATATATATGTATATATATATATGTATATATATATATGTATATATATATATGTATATATATATATATGTATATATATATATATGTATATATATATATATATATATGTATATATATATATATATGTATATATATATATGTATATATATATATATATATATATATATATATGTATATATATATATGTATATATATATATATGTATATATATATATGTATATATATATATATGTATATATATATATGTATATATATATATATATATGTATATATATATATGTATATATATATATATATATATATGTATATATATATATGTATATATATATATGTATATATATATATGTATATATATATATGTATATATATATATATATATATATATATATGTATATATATATATATGTATATATATATATGTATATATATATATGTATATATATATATGTATATATATATATATATATGTATATATATATATGTATATATATATATATGTATATATATATATGTATATATATATATGTATATATATATATATATATGTATATATATATATATATGTATATATATATATGTATATATATATATGTATATATATATATGTATATATATATATATGTATATATATATATATATGTATATATATATATGTATATATATATATATATGTATATATATATATATATATGTATATATATATATATATATATATGTATATATATATATGTATATATATATATATGTATATATATATATATATATGTATATATATATATATATGTATATATATATATATATGTATATATATATATATATGTATATATATATATATATATATATATATATATGTATATATATATATATATATATGTATATATATATATATATGTATATATATATATATATATATATATATATGTATATATATATATGTATATATATATATATGTATATATATATATATATATGTATATATATATATATGTATATATATATATATATGTATATATATATATATATATATATGTATATATATATATGTATATATATATATATGTATATATATATATGTATATATATATATATATATGTATATATATATATGTATATATATATATATGTATATATATATATGTATATATATATATGTATATATATATATGTATATATATATATATATATGTATATATATATATATATATATGTATATATATATATATGTATATATATATATATATATATATATGTATATATATATATGTATATATATATATGTATATATATATATGTATATATATATATATATATATGTATATATATATATATATATGTATATATATATATATATATATGTATATATATATATATATATATATATATATGTATATATATATATATATATATATATATGTATATATATATATATATATATATATATATATATATATATATATATATATATATATATGTATATATATATATATATATAAATACAAAAATATATGAGATATATAAATTAATATGCTTTGTAATATATCATGCGCAATTGATGTTCATCTGATAATAACTGGGAGATATCGCCGTAGTCGAAGATCTGTCGTTGAGCAGGACGTCATAATGATATTATTTTTATCTTTTCTTTTATTACATTGCGAGTAACCAACGAGCACACTGTTCACCCGATGGCAAGTGATTCCTGCGGCCAGTGACATCTACATTCATCCTTAGCAAGGAATCATAATCCAGGCGCTGACAAAGGTCTCCGGATGCCCACTCACTAGAAAAAACACAGCAACATTATGCTGCTATTTCACGCTGGTATTTTGTGACGGCGTGGTCCTACCCCGGTCGAGTAGACCCACTCATTCTGCAGCCAGAAATAAACTGCAGTGTAGCTTAACCACTCTTAAATTTGCATATATAATTTTTTTTTTTTTAAAGCTATCCGATGGTAAGTGTTAAGTTAATTACATAAAATAATTAACTCGAGTAATATAAACTAACATATAAAAATAATCATTTTTTTAAAGCTATCCGATGGTAAGTGTTAAGTTAATTACATAAAATAATTAACTCGAGTAATATAAACTAACATATAAAAATAATCATTTTTTTAAAGCTATCCGATGGTAAGTGTTAAGTTAATTACATAAAATAATTAACTCGAGTAATATAAACTAACATATAAAAATAATTAGCCTTCTCTCAGAATCTATTAATTCAGTGAATTTTTATATTACCGTTTTCCTGTACGGGCATTGCTTCTCTTAATTGACTAAAATACACTTTAATAGAGGTGACATCATCCATACAAATACAGAGATCGCTAAATGTCAGCATTTAATTTATCCTTTAATTATTTATTAATTCCGTTAAATAATATCTATTTACTATATACATACATCTGACGAATTTGTGTAATAGATTTTGTATTTTTTTTCGATCAATTAAAAAACTGTAGGAATTAACATCATGTGAATTATTGTAATATAGTATTTTAATAATATCCAGTGGTAATGCTACACTGCAGTTTGTTTTTATGTATGTGTCAGCTCGAGTGGGGTATGACGACGCCATCACAAAATACCAGCGTAAAATAGCAGCATAATGCCGCAGTGTTTCGTCTGTTGAGTGAAGGATCTGGAGACCTTTATTACTGGTAACGAGGCGTTCCATCTCAGTCCTTAAGGGTGACAACGCATCTGCATTATGAATCCTTATCAAGGATGAATTAGGATGTCATGGGCCGCAGGAATCATTTACCATTGGGTGAACTGTGTGCTCGTTTGTTACGCCCACTGTTATAATAATAATAAAAAATATCCCCTGTAACGCACAATAGTTTGTTTAGGCCAGAGTACCCGGATGCTGCTTCTTGGGTCCTAGGTTCGTTACCGAGCAGAAAGACGATATAAGTGCATAACTAAATCTTGATCCGGGTGTGTTCTCTCCATGTTCAGTGGAACCTGAACATTCCTCGGGTCTTATTACACATGTACTTCTTCGGACTAGAGAAGAACACGATAATTGCATTACGAATGCGTACTGTAATATATCATGCGCAATTGATGTTCATCTGATAATAACTGGGAGATATCGCCGTAGTCGAAGATCTGTCGTTGAGCAGGACGTCATAATGATATTATTTTTTATCTTTTCTTTTTATTACATTGCGAGTAACCAACGAGCACACTGTTCACCCGATGGCAAGTGATTCCTGCGGCCAGTGACATCTACATTCATCCTTAGCAAGGAATCATAATCCAGGCGCTGACAAAGGTCTCCGGATGCCCACTCACTAGAAAAAACACAGCAACATTATGCTGCTATTTCACGCTGGTATTTTGTGACGGCGTGGTCCTACCCCGGTCGAGTAGACCCACTCATTCTGCAGCCAGAAATAAACTGCAGTGTAGCTTAACCACTCTTAAATTTGCATATATAATTTTTTTTTTCATGAGAATAATTTTAAGACTATTATTTTCTATCGATCAACACAAGTTTCGCTTTACGTTATCAGACAAGCGTTTTCAAATCGAGATAGAGAATCGATTACTCTGATAATGCTGTCAGTGATTCATTATCTTTAAATATTTGACATTTATTGGATCAAATCAATCGTTGATAGAATCTGCCATCCTATCTTACTGTTGATATTGTAATCTTAATAGGCAAGTTAAGAAGAATTTTCTTGGTTGCCGACAGGATATCTAAGTACTCTCGGTTTATTAACATCTTTTTTTTTGCTAGTCCTAACTTGCCGCTATTTATTATAAACTTCATGCACAAAGTAAATTACATAGGCGGACTTAGTGCTAAAACCATTTTCTAGCAGTCGAATTGAGAAGCTAGGGTTACTCAATACCACCCTCAGTTACTCTACAAAATATAATATATATTTTCTAATAATATACTAAATATACTTAAATATATATATATATATATATATATATATATATATATATATATATATATATATATGTATATATATATATATATATAAATACAAAAAATATATGAGATATATAAATTAATATGCTTTATAATATATAATGCAATAAATAAATATATTTTGATGTATATAATACATACTTTATAACATGATGGTGTTATCAATCTGCTGACAGTTTTTTCAAGACATACTCACGCGCCTTCCTTTTAAACTCAAAACGATCCTCAGCCTTTCTGACTCCAAGAGGTAGCTCATTCCACAGAAGAATAGATTGGACAAAGAAAGAAGAGTGCAGAAACTCTATACGATGAAGAGGACATAGAAGAAGACGATTATGCGATGAGCGAAGGTTCTTATTGTTGACTGTATTAAGATACTGGAAGTGTGGAGACAAATAAATTGGAGAAGGAGACTCCAAGAAGGAGAAAAGAGTGGTCAATGCTCTTAAAGAGCGTCGTTGGCGAATAGTTAGCTACTTTAATTGAGACCGGAACGAAACATGGTCGTAGTTACGGAGATTGAAAACGAATCGAATGCATTTATTTAGAAGCCGGTCGAGTTTGTTCAGTTGATCTGCATTCAGGTCAAAGTAGCACACGTCACGCCATAGTCAATCAGGGGGAAATTCAAGGCCTGCACGAGCGTTTTTGAGTCTATAGGGATATCTAAGGACACTAGTTACCCTTTGACTGACTCTAGCAACCTGGTCTATCCAGCTCAGTGTACCGTCAATAGTTAAACCTAGATTTTTAACATCATGGCTGATTAGAATAATATTATTATTAATTGGATGGAGATCTATCAAACAATATGGGTGGAAGACTGACCAAATTAATAATACCAATAATGCGAGAATTCCCAACAACTATTGCTTGACATTTGGATGGATTAACAGATAGACTAAACCTATCCGACCAACTTTTAATGTGAATGAAATTCTGGTTATTGTTATAGATGGCTTGAGAAAAACCATCGGTGGATGTATGAGCATATAGTTGCAAGTCATCGACATAAAGATGATACGCATATCGAAGATTATGAGTAATAAAAACAGAAAACAAAATAGGAGAAAGAATACCGCCTTGAGGGACACCGTTAGAGAGTTCGCTATTATATGCTTAGAATATATTAGTGTCATAAGCATTGGTTGTGTGTTTTTTTATTGATGAGGTGGCAAAGAGCAAACAGTTCACCTGATGTCAAGTGATCACCAAGAATGCTGAATTGGCTTTTAAGAAATGAGTTAGGTAGCGTACATGCGCCTATCAATACACCTGAATCTGTCTATATCTACGATCTTATTGCCCATTACCTACTACTAGGGAAGCGTACAAAAATCCAGCGCAGTCATTTATCACTAGACTTTCTTCACAATCGCACCTTTCGGTACCCCTTCGAGGGAAGGCGTTCCGAGGTTCACCCCATTTGTGCCGGAGTACCACAAGGCTCTGTCCTAGGTAGGTCCCATTTTATACACACTCTACACCAACGACATACCGCGGACTCGCGGTGTAGAGCTAGCCCCCTTTCGCCGATGACACCGGTCTCGTACGTGTCTGGATACAAACCAGACGCTATTTGTAAACGCCTCCAATCCGTAGCCAACACCATCTGGTTTCGGAAATGGAGGATCGAAGTTAACCCCACCAAAAGTGTACTTCTCTCAGCGAAAACAAATGCCTCATCTCCCAACTATAGAGTTATTTGATCGTTCAATCCCCTGGGAAAAGACAGTCAAATACTTAGGCGTCACAGTAGATGAAAGACTAACCTTCGGTTCGCATATCAACCGCGTACGAAATCGAGCAGCGTTCGCCTTAGGTCGTATGCACCCGTTACTCAATAAAAACAGCGAAATGTCCCTGCGTAATAAAATGACACTAAACAAAGCGTGCATCCGACCCATAATGACATACGCAAGCCCCGTCTTTGCGCATGCCTCCTCGCGTCATGTTGATCGACTTCAGGTAATATAAAATCGTTTCATGCGCAAGGCCACCGGTTGCGCCATGGTTCTTGCGTAACGAAAATCCACACATAGATCTTGAGTTGCCAATCGTAGCTCAGTACCTGAAGCAGGCTTCCCGCCTATATTTTGACTCTGCCGTCACACACCAAAACCCCTTGATTGTAAGTCGGCGAAAGAAGCCGCCACTTACAATCCCATCGCGGATCATAGATTCACCCGCGTCCGAAGGAGGCCGAGGCACGCCCTCGTCGACCCCGACGGCGCTACCACCAGGGCCCAAGCCACACGTATATTGCACCCTCATACCGCCCCCGCCGACAGCGAGGGCGCAGCAAACAAGGTTATTCGCGATACCGCCATGTCACAGGCCGGTTCTCTCTAGCCAATACAGATAGAAGCGTCGCTGGAGTTTCTTGCGCCACTTCTTCTCCAACGCCCACGCATTCCGAAGTGGTGGTACAGATAGCTAATAATAATAGCGAATTTAAAGAATCTCAGAAGCAACTGACCTAGCCGAGGTTCGGCCCTCTCGGTACACCCTCTCGCGAAACAAGGTAACGGTCCAAGCCGAGGCTCCCTCTCGGGAGCCCTTGTGCTGGTTACCTATATATAGAGGTCTCGACTGAGTGCCATAAGCGCTCAGTCACCTCTCAACCCGGTGAAACTGTAAAAGCCCTCGGGCTAACAGCGGCCTTCAGTCCGAAAAAAAAAAAGACAAACACTTGTGTCAATTTTATTTTTCCGTACCATTACTTGCAATTTAGTTAATGTTTGTGTTGAGAAATAAAGAATTATTTTTATTATTTAATTTTGCCTTTAAGACACTACTCCGTAAACTTAGAAAGAAAAATGCACTTCCAAGTTATTTACTTTTAGATTGTAACTCCCATCTGTTTCATTGTATCTTTCAATGACTCACGCATCGTGTACTATTGTTTACTTCTCTTATAAACAGTCTTCTTCGTGTAAGTTAGTTTACGAGACCAAATCTTAGGGTGGCAACAGATTAACAGCGGTTTTGAATGTTCTGTTTTTGTAATAAAACAAGTTAACTATAGAGAATTGAGTATCGTAATATGGAGTGTATATTATTATTTTGGTTGTCAAATGTGATTTTTGTGTTTAGTTTGTTGCGATATTTATTTAATGATTAGTCTTCGATTTTATTTTGTTTGATTTTATTAATTTAGTGATGATTTGTAGTAACAACGTACTTTTAATTTCAAGTAATGCCAGTAAATCGCTTGCAAGTTTAAGCGGTAAACGTCCTCGTTGGTGAAGAAAAGTATCAGGAAATCTATATTTCTAAGAAATAAAAAATCTTTCGATCATATATGAAGTCTGCTTATACATAATGGAGCTACGTGGCTTACTATGCTCCAATATCATTAGAGTGGGGGCTCCTAGCATTCGTAAAATTATTATTTTTTGTTATTCCTTCGTGTCTCTCTTGCTCATCTTATATGCGCAAACTATGGTTAGCAGTAGATTAATGATTGGTTGAATTGATAATTAGATTTATATATATATATATATTTATATATATATATATATATCTTTGTTTTTGTATCTATTTTCAATATTAAACAAACTATTGAAACGTCCGTTTATCCTCAGACTTCACTGTGGCCCTTAGCGTTCATACAAATAGAGCAAATGTATTTAATTCTTGTGCCGTTGACCTCAATGCTTATGCATTACGTCATATGCATGAAGTCACTGTATGTTTTGTCTTTGCACGTATTGAATTATCGATAAATAAGACTGGTTTGATGGTAATCAGTCATAATTTCACTTAATCTATGTCGGATCGCCTAGCTCTCTGTTATTTTATATTATATATATATATATATATTTTATGCGTAAAGCGATTCATCCCGGTTCAATTAAATTACTCGTAATTATTGATTCGTCATTTCAATCCTCTGGTGATTATCGGCAACTCATATACCACAAAGAAGCACGACCCAGAACCATCTGCATCTATTTTTTACATTGAGTTTGTCAGTAAATAGTTATTACTCGAGAATCATTCTTGTCCAACCATATTTATGAGCTCTGTACACAGCCATTGCTATTTAAGTTAACTGATGTTCTTATATTGATTATCATCAAAATTGGTAAGTAATTTCACACAATAAAGATTTCGAACCCTGCTCAAAATTCAACACACTAACATTGCACCAACTTACCTCCCCCGCTGACGGCGAGGGCGTCGCAAACAGAATTATTCGCGTTACCGCCATATTTCGGACCCGTTTTTACCAATAAGTCTAGATAGGAGCGTCGCTGGAGTTCGTTTATAATAAAAATGTTCAATATTAATTTAGTTAATCCATCAGCAGTAACTGACCGAGCCGATATTCGGTACTCTCGGACAATCTCTAGTCAGTTTTTTTCGTGCTTAGGGAAACGATCAAAGTAGAGGCTCCCTCTCGGCAGCCCTTGTCCTGGTTACCCACTGATAAAGGTCTCGGCTAAATGCCCTAAGCGCTCTGCCACCTTTTAACCCGGTCAAGCTGTAAAAGCCCTATGGCAAACAGTGGCCATCAGCCTCAAAAAAAAATAGATTTCGGATTGGTAATTACGTAAATTTCTACGCAGTGAAACTCGAATATAATGTACATATTTTTCACTAGATGTTTTAAGTAGGACTGGTTCAATTAAATAACTATTAAAACTATACGTACAGTAAACACACTGTCGTCTCGCTTTCATATGACCTTTATATTAAGTTCGTTGTACGAAGCAAATTGTTTGCGTTATATCGCCACTTCCGATCGTTTAATTGTTATAAGCGTTTGGCAACTGGCAACAACGCGCTCCAGTTTCACCGGACGCAGCGCGTTTGTCGGCCGGCGTTTAGGACGCGGTCTCTTTAAGAGATAATTAGGGTAACCATGAGACGGAGCTGGATTGTTAGGCTTGATATTGTAAGAAGTTTTTAGTTGGTTGGCAGATAGGTAAAACGCACATGTTTGTCGTTGCTGACGTTTAGGACGCGAACTTTTTTTAAGGATAACTACGATGACCATGACCGAGATAAGACTTACCGGCTAGATATTGTTTGGATTTTTAAATAGGTTTAACTGTTTGTCGGCCGGCGTTTTTGAGGCGGTCGCGAATCCGTAATAGTAAATTTATTTGATTATGGAAAGACATCGCGCACTGCCCTTTTAAAAATGACAGGAATCTTTGAATTAATTGATAGTAACATTTTGATTACATGTATAAATCGTCATCTGCAGAGTGAGGAGAGACGTTATGGTAGAGAAGCTAAAAACTTTGTGTAGCATAAATTTGTTACAAATTTAAAGTTACGTGCTTTAAAATTATATGTCTAATTAATTTGTAAAGCTGGGGTACATCAAATAAGAACTTTATGACGCATCATACAATTCGATTACACCTCCTTGTAGCACATCACTCGTAAGTAGGTTCTACTGGTGAAGGGCTTCTCTCAGAATACCAATGTAAAATGACAGAGTATCGTGTTTTGTAGTCGGTAAGCTACTTTACTATTAGTTGGGCAATTTAACATTGGCGCGAGCACGAACGATTTAAATCTTCCCGTCGTCAAAAAAACGCCTTTTTTTAAAAAAAATATGTTAAATTAATGTAATCAACGTTCCAAAATCTTAAAATTATTATGGAACTATTCGATTAGCTTATAATCGAGATAGGACCACGCCCACACAGAATTCCAGCATGAAATACCAGCATAATGCTGCTGTGTTTCGTCTGGTGAGTGTAGGGATAAATGTAGATGTAATGGGCCACGGGAATCACTTACTATCAGGTGAACTGTGTGCTCGTTTGTTACTCTCAATGTAATAACAAAAAAATATATTAATGCGTGATAACCTAGAGACAGTGCCATGTACAAAGGTTGACTTTTCCGAAGAAATGTCTGGAGAGTTGGCCGTTTGTAGGACGTTACGGTCAGCGGTCGCGGCCGAACGGTGTAGGATAACTGATCTGTTCCAGTGGTAAACTCTAGATCGTGGCACCTCGAATCAAGTACATAACAGTAGTATAGGGTAACTGATACTTTACTCATTGTTGCTACCTGTAATAATTTTTTCTGTAAAAAATGCAGCCAGTGCCATAATCATTAACTAACATTTCGATAAACCACACGCAACTGAGCTTAAAATATTTGTGCAATAGTCCAAGAGCGGAATGGAAATTACGATCTTAAGTTTCTCTGAACGTACCCTATACTTTGAGACTAATTACAGTTAAATTGTCGTTGAGAACTCCTCTTATTCCATTTCTTTCAGTGACCATGAATGTCCTCTGATGTGTTTTTGGTTTAGTGTAGATTAAATTTTTATTGAAACTTTAATCTATATTAAAAGTATGGTATTGGGAAGTATACGTATTTAATCGATATATCCATTACAAGGCCAGGTTGTTATCGAAAACCAATAATGCTCTATTTAACCCCTATCCATCATATATATTAGTGTCACATTAATTTTAGTCTCAGCTAGGAATACCTTATTTTGACAATTAACCCTATGAAACAATATATATAGTATATTGCTATCTCATGTTGTATATGCGCTGTAGATAGATTTTAGATGAGATATCGTCGTTCCAGGTATTTTAGATAGTAATAGTTATTATAAAGATGTGATGATAAACGTCACGTGATTTCGTCATATTGTTTTATTGGACATAACCGTTAGCTTCCCCTCGCTGTGTATCGATGTAATTTAGTGTAGGTGGAAGGTAGAACCAGCCATTAGAAATAGAAGTATTAAAAATGCGGGAATCGATCCTGTAATATTTATGTCTATTACATTTTGTTTATAAATTAGAAATTATGTTTTTGTTTTCGTGTTTTTTTTTAAATACTTGGAATATTTTGTTAATTTATAACGATCTTTTTCTGATAGTACGTAAGATGGAAATGTAATTATGACCTTACGATGTTTTTTCTGAACAGATTCGATAAAAATAAACATTTAAACAAAAGTGTATTTATAAATAATTTGAATAAAGTTACAGAATAAGATAGAAGCGCAGTGTTAGTTTAGTGGTTGCGACATCGGAAACACAATCTAAAGGTAGTCGGTTCGAATCACCGTTGGCTGTCACTAGTACGTTTTCAGATAACCTACATAACCTAGGTAGTAGACCTACCAGTAATTGGATCTCCGTTACCTTGCGCTGGTATTGTGGGGGCGTGGCCCTTCCTCGGTCGAGCCGATTGATTAATGATGCAGCTAGAAACTGGGCGTTATATATATACATATGTTTATATATATATATATATATATATATATATATATATATAAACATATGTATACACTGCAGACCAAAAGTTTAAGACCACCTTAATTAAATTAGAAAAATAAAGTAAAACTCCAATAAAATATTCAATGTTTAATTAACCTGTTTATTCATCTAATAGAACATTGATTGACAAACAATATACTTTAAAAACGTAAAGAAATATTAACAGTCCATGCAAAAAACGGCAGTAGTTAGCTAAACTAATTTTTCATCAAAAATCCTCTTTTACATTTTATGACTTTTTTACACAAGTCTCGGCAATCAATTTGTTAATGGTGTCTTGTGATATTGTTCTAAATTTCGCATAAACCATTCCACATTTCTTCTCGCGAGGACTACATAATTTTGAGCTATGCTTTGGATCATTAACTTAAATTAATCCATCTCCAATTAATCGCAACCCGGAAGAAACGGCATTTTGTTCTAAAATGTTTTCATACTGCTCCTTTTTCAAAATTCCTTCAATTTTAATCAAATAGCCAGTTCCTTGGTTAGAGAAGCAACCCCGGACCAACCACTAAATACAACTTTGAGCAACCACCATGCGTGATTTTTGGGACTACACAATCTGACATCATCGTCGAACGTAAATTCTACATTTTGAACCGAATTGTTCAAACTTGGTTTCATCGGTCCAAGGCACTTTTTTAAAATCTTCTTCTGTCCAATCTCGATGGCCAAGAGCCCACTGCATCCGTTTTTTCTTGTTTTGCAGCCTTGGCAGAGGTTTTCAAACGGCAATGCGATCATACAACTTCGCATCTCTCAGTCGCCGTTTTACTGTAGTTAATGATAAAGGTAGTTTAACTCGGGTTTTGTTTACTTCAATGCGGATTTCTGGTGCTGTTAAGAGTCAATTTCGCTTGCTGGTAACATCAATGAAACTATCTTCACTAGACGTGGTAGCTCTCGAGTGTGGACGATCTTGAAAACTGCCTGTCTCCCTGTATCGAGTTATTGTGCCATGAACACAAGTCTTCGATAACTTCAGTTGTGAAGCAATCTCACGTTCTGATTTGCCTTCATTATGTAAAACAACGATGGCAGCACGCACTTCACTGCTAATTTCTCGAGCTTTTCCCATTTTGTGACGTCTTCACTGTAGAAACCACAAGTTTAGTCTAAATGCGATTGTTTGTGAACAAACCCAAGTAAACTCGGGTAATAATAAGTCAGAAGCACGTGTTTTCAGGAGCTAAATAATCCTAATTATTGACCAATACGTAACAAAAGCAAAGTAATTAGTAATGTGGACATTATAAAAATATTTTTACAAACCTACCACCTGTCTGTAGTGCAGCATTTGTCGGTGATTGAAAACAATAGATGTTTATTGTCCGATAACTTGAAAGTAAGCAAAAAAATGACTTCTTTAAATATTCGATACCAACAATCGAATATGCAGATGTGCATTTCTTTTATTTATCCTATGGGATTTATTACAATTGATGGATAATTATGTTGTTTATGTGCGGTAATAACAACACACTATAATTTGATTATGATACCTTATATATGTTTATCTTCCTAAAATCAGTTTTTAAAGGTTATTCTTTATTGATCGTTATCCAAAACCAATTTTAAACAAATATCTGTTTGTTGGTTTAACATAGTTTAATAAAAACACTATTTGTTTTCCGCTATGACGTCTTTACCTACATCCAACGGAAGATTACTTCTTATATAAACATTGTTTGTTTGTTGTTTCCCTTTTAACATTTATATAGGATACAGTATACTGAATAATAAAACTTTTGTAATTGAAATTATTTACGTGAATATGTACACGTTCTAACATTAAGTAGCTATAGCATGAATAGATGGAAGGCATATTACTGGTGATCAGGTATTCCCTCTAAGTCCATAGAGATGAGAAAGACAATATTTTATGGTTTCTTTTTGAATATTAATGTGGGTGTTTTAATCCATAGGATTGAATTAAAATTTGAGTGAACCCTCGGCCGGGCCAATAAGCTGAACTCTTGATCCCATCGTTGTCGTAGTCTAGTCAAAGAGCTAATATCGTGCAAAATCCAAAAAACAATTTCCCTGGATACTGAAAATCTTCTATATCCAGGTATCTATATATAATATACTTACTTTTTTCTATTAATCATCTCATTGTACGCAATAATTTTAGTTTTCTTAAGTATAAACAAATTATCTTTCTTATCTTACCTGTGCTTCTGTCGCTTTTATAATGCACTTAATAGTACTTTTATTAAAATTATTATTAAACCTTTAGTAAAATTATGCAAAACATGAATTTTAAAAAAATGCAGGGAAAAATCAATATAGGAAAATCAACGGAAGCCAAGCCTTATCTTTTAATCATGGAGAAGTACTACGTATTATTTTTGACATGTTATTACATAAATCTTATAGGGCTTGTAGATCGGCCGGTGTACTATTAGTTAACAGCTAGTGTTTCAATGCAATTGTTTTGAAACGATATACGTCGTTTAATTTGTAATTTAATTAAAAATTGTTATATTTCTATCGTATTTTTGTGGCGTACCCAATGTACTGTCAGATGGTATGCAATATAATGTTCAGTTGATTTAGTAACTATTACAGCAATAAAACGATATTTTCGACGGTATCGTTCAGAGAAGCGCCATGCTCTCTCAAAATTTCATCGCAATATTGCATGTCATTTTGTATGATATAGTAAAAAAAATTGTATCATAAAGTATAAAAATATAATATTTCTATTGTATTTTTGTGGCGTACCCAATGTACTGTCAGATGGTATGCAATATAATGTTCAGTTGATTTAGTAACTATTACAGCAATAAAACGATATTTTCGACGGTTTCGTTCAGAGAAGCGCCATGCTTTCTCAAAATTTCATCGCAATATTGCATGTCATTTTGTATGATATAGTATAAAAAATTGTATCATAAAGTATAAAAATATAATATTTCTATTGTATTTTTGTGGCGTACCCAATGTACTGTCAGATGGTATGCAATATAATGTTCAGTTGATTTAGTAACTATTACAGCAATAAAACGATATTTTCGACGGTTTCGTTCAGAGAAGCGCCAGGCTCTCTCAAAATTTCATCGCAATATTGCATGTCATTTTGTATCATATAGTAAAAGAAATTGTATCATAAAGTATAAAAATATAATATTTCTATTGTATTTTTGTGGCGTACCCAATGTACTGTCAGATGGTATGCAATATAATGTTCAGTTGATTTAGTAACTATTACAGCAATAAAACGATATTTTCGACGGTATCGTTCAGAGAAGCGCCATGCTCTCTCAAAATTTCATCGCAATATTGCATGTCATTTTGTATGATATAGTAAAAAAAATTGTATCATAAAGTATAAAAATATAATATTTCTATTGTATTTTTGTGGCGTACCCAATGTACTGTCAGATGGTATGCAATATAATGTTCAGTTGATTTAGTAACTATTACAGCAATAAAACGATATTTTCGACGGTTTCTTTAAGAGAAGCGCCATGCTCTCTCAAAATTTCATCGCAATATTGCATGTCATTTTGTATCATATAGTAAAAGAAATTGTATCATAAAGTATAAAAATATAATATTTCTATTGTATTTTTGTGGCGTACCCAATGTACTGTCAGATGGTATGCAATATAATGTTCAGTTGATTTAGTAACTATTACAGCAATCAAACGATATTTTCGACGGTTTCGTTCAGAGAAGCGCCATGCTCTCTCAAAATTTCATCGCAATATTGCATGTCATTTTGTATGATATAGTAAAAAAAATTGTATCATAAAGTATAAAAATATAATATTTCTATTGTATTTTGTGGCGTATAATGTACTGTCAGATGGGATGCAATATAATGTTCAGTTGATTTAGTAACTATTACAGCAATAAAACGATATTTTCGACGGTATCGTTCAGAGAAGCGCCATGCTCTCTCAAAATTTCATCGCAATGTGCATGTCATTTTGTATGATATAGTAAAAAATTGTATCATAAAGTATAAAAATATAATATTTCTATTGTATTTTTGTAGCGTACCCAATGTACTGTCAGATGGTATGCAATATAATGTTCAGTTGATTTAGTTACTATTACAGCAATAAAACGATATTTTCGACGGTTTCGTTCAGAGAAGCGCCATGCTTTCTCAAAATTTCATCGCAATATTGCATGTCATTTTGTTTGATATAGTATAAAAAATTGTATCATAAAGTATAAAAATATAATATTTCTATTGTATTTTTGTGGCGTACCCAATGTACTGCCAGATGGTATCCAATATAATGTTCAGTTGATTTAGTAACTATTACAGCAATAAAACGATATTTTCGACGGTTTCGTTCAGAGAAGCGCCATGCTCTCTCAAAATTTCATCGCAATATTGCATGTCATTTTGTATCATATAGTAAAAGAAGTTGTATTATAAAGTATAAAAATATAATATTTCTATTGTATTTTTGTGGCGTACCCAATGTACTGTCAGATGGTATGCAATATAATGTTCAGTTGATTTATTAACTATTACAGCAATAAAACGATATTTTCGACGGTTTCGTTCAGAGAAGCGCCATGCTTTCTCAAAATTTCATCGCAATATTGCATGTCATTTTGTATGATATAGTAAAAAAATTGTATCATAAAGTATAAAAATATAACATTTCTATTGTATTTTTGTGGCTTACCCAATGTACTGTCAGATGGTATGCAATATAATGTTCAGTTGATTTAGTAACTATTACAGCAATAAAACGATATTTTCGACGGTATCGTTCAGAGAAACGCCATGCTCTCTCAAAATTTCATCGCAATATTGCATGTCATTTTGTATCATATAGTAAAAGAAATTGTATCATAAAGTATAAAAATATAATATTTCTATTGCATTTTTGTGGCGTACACAATGTACTGCAGATGGTATGCAATATAATGTTCAGTTGATTTAGTTACTATTACAGCAATAAAACGATATTTTCGACGGTTTCGTTCAGAGAAGCGCCATGCTCTCTCAAAATTTCATCGCAATATTGCATGTCATTTTGTATCATATAGTAAAAGAAGTTGTATTATAAAGTATAAAAATATAATATTTCTATTGTATTTTTGTGGCGTACCCAATGTACTGTCAGATGGTATGCAATATAATGTTCAGTTGATTTACTAACCATTACAGCAATAGAACGACATTTTCGACGTTTTCGTTCAGAGAAGCGCCATGCTCTCTCAAAATTTAAACGCAATATTGCATGTCATTTTGTATCATTTAGTGAGTAATGAATAAATAAGTAATTAATAATGAATTAACTAATTACGCATTTCATCATTATCATCTCATCTCCTTCTGGTCTATCTCGACCACGGCGATACCGATATTGAATACAAATTTGTTTGTGCATCTTGAATCTTTGTTGAGGTTGAATCTAGAAGTTTTTATGGTGCATATACCATTACCATTAGGTAAATTGTGTGGTTCCTTGTTATCATTAGTTTTTTTTTTTTATTTTATTGATATTACCAATTAGCACGTAGTTCATCTAATGGTAAGTGATTCCTGCGCCCCATAACATCATCTACATTCATCCTTGACAAAAAATCATAATGCAGATGCGTTGCACCCTTGATGACTGAGATGGAATGCCCCGTCACTAGTACCAAAAGGTCTCCAGATCCCTACACTCACCAGACGAAACACAGCAACATTATGCTGCTATTTCACGCATATTCTCGATTTTCATAAAAAATAACCATAGTTTTGTTTACCTTTGACAATCTTATATATAAGTCTAACGTCACTATCGCTTTATAGTAAAAGACAACGCAATGTTTGGACGTATATTCGTGCTGTCATTATCTGAATCAATTTGTTTAGTTTAAACAATGAATACTATAATTCTCGAGTAAGGTTTGTCTGTGTTATTGATTTTGTTTAACATAACGGTAACAAATCTATAACTTATACGGAATTAAAATTCTAGACCAATCTTTTTGTTTTTATTACATAGAGAGTAATAAACGATACGACACACAATTCACTTGATGGTAAGTTATTCCTGCGGCCCATGACATCTACATTCATCCTTGACAAGGAATCATAATGCAGATGCGTTGGTATTGAAAAACGCTCTAAAAGACGTCTCTCACTACTGTGACAATCTTTATAATAGATTAATTTAATAATATGAATCTATATAGTTTACGCTAAATCCATGGAACCTGTATCCATGGATGGCTTAGAATTGCGCTTCGATGCAATCTGTGAGTATATAGTTATTAAGTCGGAGCTCGATTCAACTGCTCGAACAATTCCAATAATGGTGGTAATGATGGGCTGAGCTGATAATAATGATCAATCAATCTAGCAATCGAAACATTTATATACGTTAGCAAAAAAACACAAGACGTCGCCGGGTTGCGTCTCTAGTTTAACATAAATAAATTGTAATTTGTATTATAAATAAATGTCATTCAGACGACGAACGTACGGCGGGCCATCTAATCAATAGTTATATGTTTGTACCATTGTCCATTAGTGTTTGTAAACACATTCACAATGAGTTCAAGATAATTGTGAGGCCGCCAGCAATTAGCATTAGTTTGTGGGAGGCCCTGGAACTGGGCCACGTCGGGTCACCCGTGTGTCAGTGGTCTCAGGATGGATATGTGGAAAATGGACTCTACTAGGGCTGTGCGGGTGATGGGAATTGCATTCAGCGCCTTGGTAACTTTAAGAATTTCTCATATAAGTACTTCTTTTTATTTTAATATATCGATAGAATATTGTGAATGGTGAACAACACTTGTGATTTTGTCCATTTGCCTGCACAGCGTGAATGAAGGAATTTTTTTGAAAAAACGTTTTCGGAATAAATGCGTTATATTTTTCTTTTAAGAACTCAACTAGCCAATGACAATTCAAAGATTCGTTTAAACTACTGACCTAATTTTATTACGAATGGTTTCCTAAAAATAACAAGTATAAACTAAATTTATTGTATAAAGGAAAACTCCCGACGAAGCTGCTTGTTAGTTTAGTTTAGTTTGTGGGTCTCTTCTTATCGTCGGTCGCTACTAACTTCGCCAAACATTTCTTCCTATTCGAAAGCATTATTCAGAGGTTACTTACCTTGAAACATTCATTGCGGTCTCCGTAATATGATAGTTTAGGACTAAACTTAAGGCGTTTTCCAGTGATTGTCATTTCTTTGTTGAAACAAAGAACTGGCAATTTTAATTACCATCAGCCTCATATCTTATATATTTTTAGAATCCATATTGTTTTGTTACTTATAAAATAGAAAAGACGAGTAGATATGGATTTCATTGCAGTCCCCGTATTATGATAGTTTAGAACTTAACTTAAAGCGTTTTCCAGTGATTGTCATTTCTTTGTTTCAACAAAGAACTGGCAATTTCAATTATAATCAGCCTCATATCTTAAAGCTATATTTATTCCTGAATATCCTCCCACAGGTTGCAATAAGTCAATAACAGAAATAACAACAGAGATAGAGCCACGCTTTTTGATTCTAACTGTAGCATGAATAAATTGAAGAAGGACCACTCTGATGAGATGTTTATGACAATCAACCATCACCTACAATATGGGTGAATTGTCTGCTTGTTTATTACCCTTAGTTTCATAAAAATGTTCATCAATTCATCAACGATCCAGGGTATACGATACTCGTATAAAGCAAGCGAAGTAGGTAAAGCCGTTAACAAAAGTAACACTTTTATAATCTATAATGATAAGTTTCGTTTGTTCAGTAAGCCAATTTGAGAACGGAGTATGGGAACCAACTGTGCTTTAGTTGTTCTCCTTTCACTCCGCCTAGCACCAACGTTTAGTTACTTAATTACCAGAGCGTAACTGTTGCGGTGAATGAGGAGTTATCTTTCATTCATCGTGTTGTTTATTGTTCCGATTAATTTTTGCTATTTTACTTAGAAAACGTATATAATCAGATCTCGCCTACTAACTGTATATTGTCATGTAATTGAACAGTTTTCCGTCGTAGCGATAAACTAGCTGTAGCAAGAATATTTTGTCACGACCGGGGGTACCATGCTTTCGTAGAAAATAATAGTTTAATCTTGTTGTTTCGTTTGGAAAATCTTTTAACTTCTATATTGTCACTTACATAATAATATATGTAATTTGGAATTAAAATTAAAAAAAAATGATTGAAATAGTGAAGATTGAAGTC
The DNA here is from genome assembly GCA_029286865.1 of Teinopalpus imperialis. Lineage (NCBI taxonomy): Eukaryota > Metazoa > Arthropoda > Insecta > Lepidoptera > Papilionidae > Teinopalpus > Teinopalpus imperialis. The sequence goes on along the minus strand of JAGSMU010000030.1, from coordinate 10,138,364 downwards.
ATCACCTAACTGAGATGGCAATGGGCCGGCTACTTAGCTATAGTTGAAGTTATCAGTAAGTCTTATATGTAAAGAAGTTGTCAATACTTTCGATTTAGTGCACAAACCTTGTAGGCCGTGTTTAAGAACGTAGTTTACGTTGTTATCAAGCCTTTAATCCCAGGGTCCAATTCCCGGTCTAGGTCAATATTTATCAAAGGCGAATTGGTGGCTTTCGGGATCTAAGCGTTTTCGTTAAACTTCTGTTGCTGACTTCTTCCGATCTTTTTCTCGAAGGTCGTTCGATGAAGGTGACGAGAATTCTGTGGTTACTCAACTTAGCAGTACTTTTACATATCCTGCATAGAAAAACGAATAGTATACCGACTGACCTATATAACAATGTGTCCGGTGCAATGAAATTTACCATGGAACTGGTAAATGTTGCAAGTTCAAGTGTTCAAGTCAAAAAAAAGGTTTTTAAAAAGTATTTTTTACTATATAAGTTACTATTGATTTTGGAAGCATACAACTATTTGCAAGCCGTTGCCACTATTATGGCGAATAAATATTTATTTTCCCAATCTTGATGGGTTTAAGTTTTGGAACTTCTTTGGGTGCGATGAGAATAAAATTTCAAGGACGATTTTGAGTTTAACATATATGTAACGTCTATCAAACATTTTTGACCCAAAAAGTCATAAGCTATGTCAGAGAGAGAAGAGAAACTCATGCTGTAACCAATGCTGGACTCGTTTTGTTTCTTCTCTTTCTTTCTGCCGCTTTATCCCTTGTTTTTTACTATATACTTTCAAATCGAGGTGTAGTTTGTCAAAGAAGTATCTCTTCGGTCACGTGTACTGAATTGTATGCGTTCTTACTTTTAAATTAATAACTTTTTGTTGTTGTAAAATATCCACACACAAAATAAAAGCCATAAATACAAAATAAATAAAATCTAAATTCATAATTAAACCTTAGAATTCACAAGAGTGGTTTTATAAATACTGCTAAACCGTTACATATAACGGACACTGGGAAAACCAATTTAAGGCAATAATAATAATTTATTTTTTTCATTTAAAACGCGCTAAAATTGCAAAACTGAACCCAATATAATTTACTAATTCTAAGCCTACATTTAATGTAGTTCAATAAGGCACTGAATTAACAGAGTATAAGCTTAATAAGCACAGTTTACTAAACTAATTATAGCCTATTACGAGTATTATAATAACTATATAGACCGGTGATGATTTAAAATTGGACAATGTCATTCAATCCGCAGCTTTATCCACGCAAGTAATTTAAGTGTCATACAATCCGTCCAAAGATTCCGATACAAAAAAAAACGAAGATTCAGATTTAGTTACAGGCCTGTTCACATACAGACCGACATTCAATTTGTGTGTCACTCGATCAGCAAGTACTTTCCATAATTGTCTTCAATACCCCTTAATCTAAAAATAAATGAGAAATAACGGAGGACTTTCGCCTTTAGTAAACAGGAAACTTTCATTTTAATCGCCAACATTCATTCAAATGAACAGTTATTTATAGGACCAACGTGCTGTTGATTATTCCATAAAGAATTATAAAATCCAAAGAAACAGTTAATTATTACATTCCCTATAATAAAAAAAAATTCCACATGCCCAAAAAACTAAATAGGTATGCGCATTAACGGCGCAAAAAGGTCGGAATCACTAAACGGACGGGATCGAATCGGGAACCTGTTTTGAATTATTTGTGCCTACACTTTCGTTGGCGTCGGATTCTCCGACGTGGCACGCTCGCGCGGAATGCGGTTTTTTGCAACTGGAGGAACTTGACGGGTTTCATCACCGTTTCCACTACTGTTATGATTATGTTTTTGCTGTAAAAATGAAAGTCATTCACATACATTCTAATTCAAGTCTTATAATTGTAACATAAGGCACCTTTAACGTTAATCTAAGCACTGTCAAGAAATAACATGTCATCTGTCTATCATGTTTATTTACTTGAGCAATCACTTACAGCTGGATTAATAATTGCTCTCACATTATTATCAATACCACAGTTGTTATATGCCGCTATCTTTCTCGTACCAGACTGCTTAGATAAATCGGCATCAATGTTCACTCAACCATGTCTTATAAAACACTATAAATACAAATTCTTTCAATGGTATTTTTTTGTTTATAGGTTCGACGATCTCTGAAACTACGCGGCAGGCGTAAGGAAAAGGAAAAACTGCCCTCCGGCATTACAGCCGATTACACCGCATCCCTCTTCGCCCATCTTGAACAAGATTCGAATTATTCAAGCTATCCGATAATTTCAACATCAGGCTCCAATTCCAATCTCAGCGATGAAAACAACCATCTCTCTCCCGGATACCCCACTACGCATAACAATTGGAACAAAAAGGAAGCAGTCCTACAATCCGACAGTTCAGAGACGTCTCTAAATTCGTTAAATAATCCAAACAACGCAAATACCAGTCCCCGACAAGCGCAAAATCTACCTCCCATACCACCGCGACCACCGAAACGAGGAATCCTGAAAGGGCCCCGTCTAAGCAATACTAGTTCTAATTCCCAGGAGAGCAGTGTCCATAATACCGATACAGTTGATTACACGAATGGGCAAGATTCTAACGTTGTGGCCCGAAATACTCAACAGAACGAAGTAATTTCATATGGAATCCCACCGTCTAAGAGCACCTCATCCAGTGATGATATTCAGCATATACAAAACTTTACCAAAAAAGTAATTCATAGTCCCGTAGAAAATCAATATAAGAACTACAAAAATAACGCAAACCCCTCAATAACTACTCAAGATGTTGATGAGGTACCAAAGACGAATGGAAACAGCTATCTAGGCGTAACATCAACATCACCAAGCGCTGATTCTTTAACCGATACTACTACAAATTCATCATTCGCCACTCCACCGTTTTCCACATCACCGGTTGGTGAATCTCAAGGTTTCCACAGATGGTCCCGGACAAGTACTTTCGACGATGTGTACCTACCCTTGCCTGCATTGAAGCCCTTGCAATTGCCGAAGCCCAGAACTCTAATTATCCAGAGGCAGAAAGCACCTCGTAACGATTTCGGGTTCAGCCTTCGCCGTGCGATGGTTCAAGAAAGAGTTTTTATTGGAGACCTGAAGGAATTGACCGGTCATCAAGAAAACGGGTTAGCTAACGGTGACAGTAAATTGAATGGTAATATCATCATGGTGTCTAAGTTGACGCACAAAGCTGTGATTCTCGCTGAACCGGGCTCTTATCCTGGGTCGAGCGAAACGGGACTACTTCCTGGTGATAGACTCATAGAAGTGAACGGAGTGAATGTCGAAGGAAAGAGTAGAGAAGAAGTGATAGAGCTGATCAAAGGAAGCCAGGATTCTGTTACCATTAAGGTGAGTTCCAAATATAAATATAAAATAAATAAATATATCGTCATAACATTTCTATCCGCAGTGATCTGGAATAAGATGCGATGCACGCAAATTTTAAGGTTTGAATTTCACCCGAATGTTTTATTAGAATAAAATTATATTTTGTTCTTAATAACCTACCAGAACTAAAGTACAGTAAGTAAATCGGTCAAATGGCATAAAATAAACTTTTCATAATGTATTTTTTGCATTACTATCAAACGCATTGGTCCGATATTCAAAACAGTGATCCAAGTCCAGAATACCCACGTTGCTTTTAAACATTCAAACAAACAACAATTGTTGTCGTGTCCGTCAGGCGTTAATGAGAACACATCAAAAGCAAACGTAGCCCCTTAATTTAACACGATGTCTAGGGCGATAAACTTGATGAGTTGTTTGAAGCATTAATAAGTGTTAGTTGGTAACTCTTGTGTGCTCCCAACATAATAATTTCTTCGTTTAATGGACCAAAATTAATCTTTGTGTACTAACTATTAATAATATTGTAAGATTGGTTAAAGGAAATTGTAGTGATTTTTCCTTTGTGACTCGTAAAAGGCGATAGAAAAATTTCGGGACTTCCGAATTTCCAATACCACCAAAAATTTAAATGTTAATCTATAGTCATAATAGCACGAGTACTTTACACTCATGTTAATTAGTTCTAAGGTTTATTATTATATGTGTAACTTGTGTTTGAGATCCTATAAAAAGAAATATATAAATAAAATTTTATCGAATTAACTAATTATTTCACTGTTTCCTAAGGTAAGATTGATTAGATTTTAACAGGCGATTAGTAACGTTATATTTATTTAATAATTTAGGCTGTAGGCTGTTATAACGAAGCAAAGTGTGGTACTGTTAGCAGATTGGCTTTTATATGATTTATATAATTTTCGTAGCGGTGATTACACATCAGTATTCAAAAATTCTATTAATATATTTGCTTAACTACTGTCGCATTTAATTAGTTATCGTTTCATAGTTATTTTTCTATAATGTTAGAGTTTTTAATGTGAAATATTTTGTTTTATAAATAGGCTATCCATTCCTGATGTTCTCTATAGCTAATGAGATTGTTTACCACTTTTTTTTATAGTATAGGTGAGAAACGCGCAAGCATCTCACCTGATTGTAAGTGATTACCGCCGCCCATTAACATCCGCAACACCAGAGGAGTCGCAAATGCATTGCCTGGCCTGCCTTTATAAAAATCTGATGATATCTTGTTAAGGATGAATGAGTATTATGACTTCTACCAATTACTCATGTGGACTGGACTATGTGCTTGATTGTCACCCCTATTTTTTTTATTACGTACTAGACGAAACACAGCAGCATTATAGTGCTATTTTAAGCTGGCATTTTGTGAGGGCGTGATCCTACCCCGGTCGAGCTTTACCATTCATTCTGCAGCTAGGAACAGCGTAGCTCTACCACTTTAAAGATAATACTAATTCAATAAAAAGATTCTGAATCAATATGAATGAAGACACGACGTCTGACTTCAAAAATACTGATCGGATAAATAATAAATAAAAAGAACTCAATAACCCTTTTCAATGACCAGGTACAACCAATCGCAGAGCTTTGCGAGCTGTCACGCAGACGGGCGGCGGACGGTGCTGAGGTGGAGCTGGCGGATAGCAACGTAAGGGGTGGCACGCTCAGCCGGTCCGGGAGTCGTCGCTTCAATACCACACAGGTATGTCAGTAATTTTCAAACTTTCTCCTCTCAACCCTTCCGTTATTCTTTCACAGTGCAGTGTATACTCTTTTGGAACGCCCTTCCTTCCAGATGAAGTAAAGAATGCACCCAGTAAAGTTTCTTATAAGCCTCTTCTTCGAGAATGCCACTGGGGATCAAGTCCAGAAAGGAACAGAAAGATACCTTTAAATAAATATATAGATAATGACTTGATAATAATGCTTAACCTCTCATTACTCGAAAGGTAAACAAAGTAAAGAGTATAATGCAATAGAGTACCAAACAATTTGAGGTGCGTGCAAGCAACCTCGTTCTTGAAAAGGTGTTTTTGGTAATGAATAGTTTACCATATACGCTTTAGAACGAGATAGACCTTCTTATTTGTTTCTATCTCCGTGTACGTATTTCACTCCCGGTTGAGTTATTTTCTATAGTGTTCAAATATATAAAAAGAAAAGATCATAATGCTTTTTACGCTTTTTGGATTGTATGGAAAGATCAGAGTATTCAGAGAGTCGCAGGTGTGATTGCCGGACGAAACCAATATTACTCAGGAGTTACGAGTCTGATTTTTTATGATGGAATATATCCGAACTTCTTCGATGCAACCGGATAGTACGTATTTCATTGGATTATGAAAGGCCACCATGAGCGAGTGCTTAATGGATTAATAAACCCAAAGCTATAGTTCTCCAATAGTCATAATATAGTTATACATAGTAATAGTATGGCTTTTGCACGCCTTTAAAGACGTTTAGAGATTATCATAATATAGAATTTATTGGACTATTATTTTAGCATTATAAAAATAATTTACAACACCACTACAAATAGTCATTATTTATTTATAACACAGGTAAAAACGAAGCAACAAAAAAAAACAATTTGACAATTTAAAAATGGAATGTTTTCATTCTATTTAGATCACGTTTAGCACAAAAAAAACAATTGTTGAACACGCCACCTGACAGAATAATCGATTTAACTCGATTAAGTAATGATACGGTGTCGTAACACGCGGTAACAATCGAGCCGACTCAATGTTGCATGATACTATGTCACAACACTAGTATCGATATTCAAGATTTAGTCGCCCATTTTTAATATCTGATCGACAATGGAATGTTATTAGCTTAAGTTCAAAGTAATTTCAAGTTAACATAATGTAGAACATGAAGTTACGAAACTTAGTTTGTTAAGGTTGATTGTGCAGAGTATGTATTGAACCGAGTTTAGAACTTTTATTAGACAAGCTTTCAAACACAAAATCTGTGCGAGATCAATAATATTTATGTCAATCACTCGACAATTATCTAGACATTGGATTTTATTATCTTATTATTTCTTATTATTTTATTTTGTATGAATAAATGAATACATTTGCGTCGTTTCGTAATATTTGAGGTTATCTGATAAATGTTAAGTAAAGAATTTGACTGGTTGTATTAACGGTAATATCTTAAACGTGCCATCAAGCGGTTGTAACGGATTGCAAATTTTTATCACGGAATTTTGCTTTTACGGTTGTTTGATTACATACAACAGTGGTAGAGCCACGCTGCAGATTGTTCCTGGCTGCGATATTAATCTCTCGATCTAGGGCCACGACTTCGCAGAATACCAACGTGAAATAGCAAGAGAACGCTCCTGTTTTTTGTAATTTTTTTTATTGATTAGGTAGCAAACGACTTGATAAGTGATTACCGCCATACCGGAGGAGTCGCAGATACGCTGCCGGCCTTTAAAAAAGTTATAGGGTCTTTTCTCTCAGTCGTATTGGTTCGGAAACACCGCTGACGACAATTGTTTCCACAGAGTAGTTATGAGTGGCAGAAAATTTTGCGTAATTCGCACTGTGATGGATTGCTAACCATCGAGATGATGAGGATGAAATTTCTAATTCTCTCTTGATGTACGATGTTTAAACTCAGCTGTTGGAATTAATCTGAACAACTCCTTAGAACACTCCCCATGGGAAATTTGGTAATTTTTTATTACCGATACGAAGCATTCCACCTTAACTCTCGAAGGTGACATCTGAACTGCATTATCATTCCCTATCGAGGATGAAAAATGCAATAGAGATGCAAAATCTTTTCGCAATGCCAGTGAATCAAGCCGTATGGAGAGGATTTTTAGTATTTTCGAGAGCTTATTGTATTAAAATACAAAAGTGAGTACGGTACTAGTGATTTTATAATTTAAAAAATTGGCAGAGTATCTTGAAATGTCTGCCAAAAATATGAACTCAAGTGTGTTTACTCTGCACAGAATATTAAGTTTGGACAACGCCCAAGTTAACCGATAGAGCCATTTTGTGCTTTTGACGGTATCTTGATACAGAAACGAATGAAATATGCAGTTATAATGTAACTGAAAGTGCGAAACAGTAAAAAAACGTTAACGTAACGGTTCTAGATAAACTGAAAACAGTTATGAAAAATCAATTTGCTGGTGTTAAAAGTTTTTATATTTTTTTCTTTTATTCAGGATAAGAAACGAGCACACAGTTTTTTTTATTTCATTGAGAGTAACAAACAAGCACACAATTCACCTGATGGTAGGTGATTCCAGTAGCCCATGACATGTACATACATTTATACTTGACAAGGAATCATAATGTAGATGCGTTGTCACCCTTGAGGAGTGAGGTGGAATGCCTCGTCGCTAGTAATAAAACCCTCCGGGTCTCTGCACTTACTAGACGAAACATAGCAACATTATGCTGCTATTTTACGCTACTATTAGTATTCTGTTAGGGAGTGGTCCTATAACGGTGGAGCTGACCCATTAATTCTGCAGCTAGAAACAAACTGTAGTGTAGCACTCAGTAAAAAATAATAAAATATAACAACTGCGTGACTCTACCACGTAAGAATCTGTCTTGATCTACTACTGTTTTTTTTAACTATTATTTTAATTCGATATATAAAAATTGAAAATAAAATTATATAACAATATAAGTTGTTAATTTAATTATCTTTGTTAGTTGTACAGCCTATTTATATATACGCCCAAGTGGAGTTTTACGTGGAGTACTGCAGATTAATGATAAAATTCCAAATGTTCAAATTAAATTAACCGTATTATCAATTTCACATTACCTTTTTTTTTTCCGTCGTATTCGAACTCTGCGCGTTCCTTAATCAATCCAAATCACAAATGACGATATATTACGCCGGGCACGCAGTACAATTACGGACCCCAGTGCGGTGCGCCTCGGGCTTCTGACTCATGGTTCTGCGGGGAAGATTAATTGAGTGATCTTGATGGCCCAAGTGAAATTGAATTGTAATCAAATAAACTTACGGCAATTTTTTTTGTATACAGGATTATTTGAAATCAACTAGTCTTCATCTAAATAAATTGTTGAATAAGTTTGGTTTTAATATATATTAAGTTACAACACACCGCTGTTTGTTAGATTTTTCTTATAGTCTGCTCAATATGAATTATTTCAGTTCCTAAATTGATAATAGATCTGCCGAGTTGTGAAAACGTTATTCAAATACTACGTTTTCGTGCATGCGTAATATAGTGGTAGATAAGTAACCGGACTTGTATATTTTTCTCAAAAATACCGTCAACGGAAACACATACATGCAACCTAATATCATCGTCATCATTAAAATAATACAATACACAACAGTTGAAATTATTTTTTAATCAACAAATGTTTTTATAGTTTAAATGAATATTTTGAAATGTTAGCATATGAATTGTATAGTTACCATGTTCGTTTTTTGCAAATGTTGTAAAATGTTAAATAATTACTATAGTCGACGCATTATGAACTGAGGCTTCGGGTCATAAATCATATTTATCTGTCTGTCTCGCTCGCACTTTCAGGTCTTATGGAGAGGTGTAGAGATGTGCGTAAGAATTGTAGAGGTGGATATCGATAACGGGATAGGTACGATCGATATGCTAAATTATGTTAAGTATTAATAGGAATAATTTTTCGCTATCTGAAATAAAAGTTTTTAATTAGTTAGATAAAATGTTTGTTTCGTCGTTATCAAGGAGAAACTGTAAAGATCGTAATGTGGCCCTGAAAAGGGCCGTTTGTATCTTTTTTAGGGATGACGCATCGACCCCGCGTGTGCAGGTAGCTAAGTATCGATAACGGGTTGCATTGCGTGCACATTCCTACTGTCAGTGACATTTATTGCCCGACGATTCAATTTAAAATGCGTCGACTTTAGCCCTCTGATATTGCTATGCTCTTGCAGGGCGTCACATGTATACCTTGTCATCAATTCAAATTCCATTCATGATTGTTAATGTAATAAAGAATTATTAATATTATTATTATAATATATTATAAAATTACAGACATCATATTCAGCTTAACTTAATGTATAAATAGTAAAATAAATAAAAATTATTAACACATAAATTTATAGTATATCAATAAGCAAAAGTTTAAATATTTCGTTTTGTTGAAGATAGCTCAGATCAGAGAGACAGAATAGGCTATCGCAAAGCTATTTTGTATTTTGTTTTAATAGAGCAGGTGGCAAACGAGGAAGCAGCTCACTAGAGGTGAGTGATCATCGCTGACCATGAACTTCCGCGACATGAGAAGAGTTAAAGGTGCTATGCCGGTTTTTAAGAGATATATAGGATAATCCTACTATTCTTCGTCAGAATATTTGTCTGATAAATATGCTTGGATTTAAGCTGTGAGCTCTGGATTCAATACTGCACAACTTCTGGACACCTTGTAAGGTATTATTTTTTTAAAAAAGAGCATCTAGTCGTGTTCCTTGCCGTTGCGCCTCGCTAACAGTTATATTCCGAAACGGTGGTAATTATCTATCTTGTTGATTCAAAAGTGTTTTGTATAAATTTACTTGAACAATATTTTGATTTTATTGATAGGCATTTTTCTTGAAAGGCCTGCAATACCACTGGCAACAGCTGATTTGACAGAGCAATTGTACGTGGCAGATATCTTGGCAACAGTGAGGATGAAATATTGAATTCTGTCGCGATGTTTAAACTCAGCGGCTGACTGGGCTCTTCATTATAATCGAACATAGGTTTTTGGTGTTATTAAACAGAACAAATGGAAAGTCCCATCAATTAATAACAAAGTACTTAAAAACGAAAAACTATTAAATAGTTTCCTTCAAAATTTCATACCTAGGTGACAAAAACACCCCTTGACTATTATTCTGTCGTAAGTACCTCGTTAGTTTTGACTTAGAATTCCTTCAAACTAGGCTCCATATAATCCGGCCACTTTCACAAGGGCTGAACTGTTAAGTGCACTTCTTTATTGTGCGAAAAGAGTCCCTATCCGACGCATGACTCTCGATAGATCTACAAAGGGCTTTGGAACAAAAACGTGTTTTTTTAAGGGTGATAATGCCTTAAGCTATCCCAAGTTTATAATACAGCGAAGTGATATAAGTTTGCATTTCAAACTTTTATGTGAGTGCACACTGCCTTAACCTACACTCTCCTCGTTCTAAAGTTACAGTGCCCGAATGATTGCAGCGATAGTTTCAAATTAATTCTTAGGATTTTTTATTTCTTTTTCCGTACAAATAAGGATAATCAATAATAAAAATAATTTATTACTGATGGGTAAATTTGAGTTAATGGTAAATTATTATGATTTCATTATTTATTCATTAACAATTTATCAATATAAAAGGTTCTCCAACTGTACACATATAGAATATATATTTATAAAGGTTTCGATCCAATGCGTGTACCAATTACGGGGGTACACAGCACTTACAAATTACTTAAATAAAACAGTATTAATTATAAATTAAACATCCTAAAGGAATATGTACAGCCATATTGTAGCTAATATTTGGCTGCAGCATGTATAGATCGATTCTGTTCTGAGTGGGAACCAGAGACTCAATTTTAGGTAATGGGGCATACCTTTTCATTATTCCAAGCATTCGAGTGTACGGTGCTAAGAATAAATAAAAAGGGTTCACCATCTTTTACTCGAGTGGAAGTAAATTGCAAACGTAAAACACTACCTTCATAAACCCTGAAACGTTCTGTGTAGATTATACAGATATTGATTTTCAGACATAAATTCCGTTTGCTAAACTGCGTTAGAAAATACGAAGGACGTTCGCCACCCCGTCTAAGCCAGAGGGTAAGACTGCAGGTAGCGGGGCGGCGAACCGTGATGCCCTGTCTAGACGTTGGAACCCTCCTGTAAATAAACTACCCCTCATGACATTCGGATGGGCCGTTAAACTATATTGAAATATTAAGAGATTGCTAATTTTTGTTTATGCGTGCAAAGCAGGGCATGTCTACAATACCACCTGGTGTTCTGGTGATGAAGACGTAGAGAGCGGAGCGCAGTATTTCAGAAAATGCCTATTAACTTCTTGTAGACACCCACATTACATTCGGATAGAAAGACTGACGCAGGCAAATTATTCCAATCATTCGCTGTCTGCGTATGCATAAAAACAATGAGGCGAGGAATATCAACAATATAAGTTATGTGACTCATTTGCACACTCTCCAAAATGTATCCTGTAAAACACCAAGATGCTAGAAACGTTTATGCTCAAGGCTAAGCAGGTTGGTTTTAACCAAATCTGTATCACCAATAAGCGTTTTGGCACGCCACTCCACTGAGTACAAACTTGCAAGTTGGCATTATGCAGCTCCTGCCCAAATGTATTCCTCACACAACCGAACTTGTGCTTCATAAAGGCTCATGCTGTTGTGGTGTGAGGTACCGTCGCACTTTTGCAAGGATGCCCAGCTTCCTAACGGAAGTTTTTGCCTTAGACTCAATGAACCGCTCAATGTTATCTAATCCTAATAACTGAAGGTGGTCGGCGTATTCTAGAGATGCATTTTGGAAAGTAGGAACCATGGCGACCGGACTCTTTGTAGTAGTGACGTCCGGGCTATGGTTTCATTACAACTCAAAAATTTTACATCGCCCCAAATTTAGATCGCCTCTAATGTTTATTAATTAATTTAGTTTAGTAATTAACCCTCTAACAAAGCCACCCTTTCAGACTGTATTTGTTCTCGACTAGCCCCAGCACCGGACTGATACCTCTCCAAATTTGTGCTATCGTCTGTATACCTAAAAATACCGGGCTTCAGTAGGTTGTTGATATGCAACAGAAATAAATTTACGGAGAGGACTTGACCCCTGATAAACACCAGCATTTATTTCCATAGCATCAGACGGGCAGCCGCTTATGACCACAGGTAGAGACGATTCCTTCAAATAGTTTTCAGGTGATCGGACCATGAGATATGCCCTACGATGTAAGCTTTCTGATAAAACTGGCATGACAGACCCTGTCAAAAGCTTACGAGACATCTAGCGAAACAGCAATGTTTTACCGTGATTCTCGATGTCTTCACCTATTAAGTGTGTGATATGGAAGAAGACCCCCAGCGGGCCGACTGCGGTGAAATCTGTACTGTCGGCTACTGGGAAGGTCATTGCGTTCTAGGTATGCCATGATATAATATTCAATATACGCTCCACAATCTATAAGGACAACGCTAAACGCAATTAGCTAGGACAATATACTAGTTTGCTTGTACTAACCAACTACTTTATTCAGATAATTAAATACAAACACATCGCAAACATTTTTGCCAAATATACGCTGTGCATTTAATGTTACATTTGTGACATTAAATGCACTGTGCAAAGTCTACTAAGTAAAAGGATATTGATTTATTAGTTTAAATTTGAATTAAAGCCATTTCCATTAATAAAACGCTTAGGGCTAAATGTCCTTTTTGATTAAATATTGGATCAAACTTTTGCCAATTAGCTATTGATCAGAAAATCCTGTTGATGGAATCCGCTTAAAAGTTTGCCCAGCCGGTTTAGCAGGAAGGGTTTAACTTGAGAAAGAGTTGAATTAAACAAAAATTCTGTCTTAATATAACATTAATTTATATTACAATTACATCGACTATGCTTGCACTACACCATCGTTGATGATTTCAATTCGATTTAGACCATGGCCGTATCTTTTCTGGTTAAAAATAGATATAAAAACCTTCTTACCTTGTTTCGATTAGGTATTATTGTTATAAGATTTCAAATCAGTCCATAAATTTGGGAAGTCTAACTAAGTCAGTCTCAACTAATTTAGTTCGGGAATAAAGCAGTTCAAATGCAAATGCATTTTAAGAGAATTTCAATGCAACGTCTGTTTTTAGTATTAATTTAAACATCCTCATCCTTACTATATCTGTTCAATATTGATGATGTGCTCCTAACCGATTTCGTCCATTTACTGAATATCATCAGATAACATACGGTACCACCTCGCTGGATCTCGCCACCGCCTCAATAACTTATATACATATATAGCCGTCTCGTCTCTTTACTTTTGTTTTAGCTACAACCGCTATTTATAATATACATATATAGTATATATTTTAATTATTGTCTTCGTAATGATTTTGAAAAAAATAATAATTTAAAAAAAAAATCTTTTGAATGTATTCTATTGCTGAACGCAGCATTTCTCCAAGCATTATTTTACGTAGAAGAGCCACTTCACAGTTTGCTTTAAAACGAATAGTTCGGCTCGATTGCGGCGGTCAGCTTAACATTATCTCAAGTTACTGTGTTTCGTGTGATGAAAGACAAGGGTCGAGTTATAATATTAGTGACGAGGTATGTGGCAATATTCGTTTATCTATACCAATATAGGTGTCTATAGTATTTGCTATTTGATACCTATATATATTATATATAATATAATTTATTTTGAAAAGCCAAGCATTCGTTTTCTATTTACCTTTCTAATCACCTTATCTAAAATAAGTGTAGGTGTTATGGGCCACAGGATTCACTTACCATAAGGTTAATTGTGTACTCGTTGTCACTCCTAATATCATAAGACAAAAACATCATTGAAGTTGTAATTCACTCGTGTTTGACTTCAGGTCAAGTCTAATAACCATTAATGCTCGCAACTCTATTGACTTTGATTGTTTTATGTAGTTTATTTGAATGAACAGTTCTTTTACTACCGGTTGTTATATTTACCTTTTATACTAAGATACGTAAGTTGAGCTTTGATAATGTCGAATAAATACAAAAATATGTATTTCGAGTCATTAATATATTTTTCTTAATAATAATAATTTTTTCTTAAAAAAAAGAATTATAAAAAATATATAATTTACTATATTTTCTGGAGCCTAGATAGCTCAGAGTACGCAAGCAAACCGAATTCGATCCCCTGAGCTGTCTGCCACTGAAAGTTTTATTTGCAATTTTTAAAGCGTCGCTGGAGTTTCTTGCGCTACTTCTTGTCCAGCTCCTACGCATTCTGAAGTGGTTGTACAATTAGTCCATAATATTAGAGATATTAATTTCGATAATTCATAGTCAGAAGCAACTGATCGATACGAGGCTTGGCCTCTCGGGCACCCTCGAGTCAGTCGCTCTCGCGCAAGTCGAGGCTCACTCTCGGGAGCCCTTGTGCTGGTTACCCACTAATAAAGGCTGAGCGCCATAAGCGCTCGGTCACCACTAAACCAGGTGAAACTGTAACAGTCCTCGGACTAACGGCGGCCGGCGGCCTATAAAAAAAGTGAGTGAGTGATAATGGAATAATGGCAATGGAATAAGGGCTAATGGTTTATTTGTCACCCTGGTAAAGCTAAAACAGGTCAGCTAGTACATAACTATTTCTCATAAAATAGTTTTAACTTGCCCAGATAACAATCTCCACTAGTATTATAAAGAAATAAAGATTTATTGTTGGTATATAAAGAATGTTTGAAAGTTCTGAACGGCTTTTAAAAATTCTTCTTGTAATATAAGGATTCATTATATATGAATAAAGCCTATATATTATTTTGATAACATTTAGTGTTCAATTCGAAATCTCAATATTGGTAAATATGTTGGAAAAAAAATTAATTTTAGCCACATTAACGTTATTTCTGTTAAAAGCGATTAATTGAAATTTTAATTATAGATATGAATTATAATACATTAATCTTTATAAGAATCATTTTATCATCAGGGACATTTTATGAAGATTTATATATAAGAATTTTAGGAAGAGAATTTTCCCTTCACAGCATGTTATTCGGTCGCATTGTTTATGCGAAATGAAGTGCTTGATGTCTTTATCGGTGTGCACTGACCAAATGATGGATACATGTGATACTAATTTGCTGCAATAGTTAAAAATAAATTACTACATCTACACGCGATAATTTTGACAAAGGCATGTAAAAATCTGATAGGTAAGTTATATATTATATATTGCTATATGCTGTATGCCGTTTTTATCGTCTAGTGAATGCTAAATGTTGTCGATATCGAGCAGCACAACCCTATTATGAAAATAAAAATTGTAAAATGTATACATCCAAGGGTTACAGCATTTCATATCAGGTACATTGTGTGCTCCTTTGTCAAAGGCCTTATTTCATAACTTCATTTTCCTAATATGAAATAATCCCGATTTATAGGGATATTTTTTTTTTGTAAACGGTATTTTTAATGCACATAAACAAAAGGATTTTTCACTTTTTATATTGTGTTGTTAGTTCACCTGGTGGCAAGTGATTCCTGCAGCCCATGACATCCACATTCATCCTTATTGACAAGGGATCGTAATGCTGATGCGTTGTCACCCTTGAGGACCGAGATGGAAAGCCCCGACACCAGTAATATAAGGGTCTCCGTATCCCTACACTCACCAGACGAAACACAGCAGCGTTATACTGCTATTTTACGCCGGTATTCTGTGAGGGCGTGGTACTTCCCCGGTCGAGCTGACCCATTCATTCTGCAGCTAGAAACAAACTGTATCGTAGCTCTACTACTGTAAATATTATTCCTATTCCCATAGAGGTAGACGGGGATATCAAAAAAAAAAAAATTTAAGTGTCCTAATAAATCGAATGCCAATTTATCGAGGATTTGGTGTGAGTTGTTATTGAACGCAAATCAACGATGTTTATGTTTTCTATGTAGATAAAGAACTATTGAAACTATTTTTATGTGTAATACACATAAAATATCAAAAAGTTTTTCAAGCTTAAGAAAACCTTCCTACATTTCCTTTTCCTTTGCATCTACTTTGTACTGCGAAGTCTTTCTCAAACAAAAAAGTATGGTTTTATTGACATAGAACACGAAGGAAAAATGCTGAAATATTGTACACAAAGAAAACATGTTATTTAGTCAACTATTTTTATTAATTACGTAACATAATTTTTTTTTACATAAAATTTTCGTTAACATTACATTAAACTCTATAAAATTATATATTATGTACTGTACTTTATATCGATTTTATATTATTACAAGGGTGAAGTGGTCATTTTGTGGACGGATTTGATGGTGGTGTTTATCGTTATTGACGCCGCAATTAAAAACTTGTTGTTGTACGAATAGTTGGGCCCGACTGGGGAAGGTCAATCTTCCACAGAAAACCTTTATTTTTGTTTATGGTAAGTAATCACCGCCGCCCATGAAACAGAGGAGTCGCAGATTCGCTGCCGGCACTTAAGAAAGGAGTATGAATACTATATAATATAGTGGACAGCAATAAAAGGTCTTAATGCTGGTGACGAGGCATTTCATCTTAGTCCTTAGGGGTGACAACGCTGCATCTACTTTACGATTCCTTATAGTGACTTGGATGTGTCATTTAAACACTGTAAACAGCTAGACGTGGTAGCTTTACATTAAGCGCCGTCATTTATTTACGAGTTGTTTAATTTTTAGGTCTTCGAGTAGTGAAAGACAGAAAACACCATCACTAGTTACGAGCCATTCCATCTCCGTCCTCAGGGTTAACAACGTTTATGCATGTTGAACTTTGGCCGCATATATCTTATATCAATTAACCGTGATAGACCCACCCTGCAGTTTCTTTCTAGATGAGGCGTGAATGTGTCGGCTCGACCACGTCACAGACCACATGCATAACGTTGCCGTGTTTCATCTGGTGAGTGCAATGATTCGATCTTTGTACTCAAAAGTAACAAATTATTTGCATAATGATTCCTTATCGAGGATGTGAGTTTCGTGGGCTGCAGTAGTTACTTACTACCAGGTGAAGTGTGTGCTCGTTTAGCATTCCTAGTTAAATAAACAAAACTTGACGAGATTGTATTTATAAGCGAATGCAACACTGCCAATGTCGATAATATAGATTTAGTTAATCCGTCAGAAGCAACTGACCGAGCCGAGTGTGGTTCGTCCCTCTCGGGCACCCTCGAATCAGTCGCTTCCGCGCACAGGGTAACGGTCCAAGCCGTGGGAATCCTTGTGCTGGTTACCCATAAATGAACGTAAATTTACTGAGCTGAGTGTCCCAAGTGCTCTCACTCCTTTCAACCCGGTGAAGCTGTAAAAACCCTCGAAGGCTAACAGTAACAGTGCTTATCAACCATAAAACAAAGCAAGACTGTACGGAAATGGATATAAAATTATTATACCTATATCGGAAATAACACAAGCTAAACGTCCGCATAATAATGACCTTCGCTTTGGACGGCCATTCAATAATACGAATGGGGAGTAA
The DNA here is from genome assembly GCA_029286865.1 of Teinopalpus imperialis. Taxonomy (NCBI): domain Eukaryota; kingdom Metazoa; phylum Arthropoda; class Insecta; order Lepidoptera; family Papilionidae; genus Teinopalpus; species Teinopalpus imperialis. The sequence continues at coordinate 10,120,700 of JAGSMU010000030.1, read as the reverse complement.
ACATCAATTTTAATTAGCCGCTTTGCTCAGCCGCCATTGTACTGAACGGGATGAATTGTGATGCGTCGGTTCATTTTAACTGATATGTAATTCAACTCGAATTACAACATTTTAATATCTCTTTGTTCTCTAATAGTCATTTGATTGACGGTTTGTTCAATTTCCTGGACGATGTAATTATACATTGATTGACGTAAAATAAATTAGTAGTAAAAGAAAAAAGTAAGGTAACAACATCCTGTATATATTGTATATACAGGATGTTGTTGTGGTGTGTTAGGATGTCGTTATAAATCCCACTGGGCATAAGTCTCTTCCTAGAGAGGGTGTTAGAACGTAACCCGCCACGCGGCTCCGCTATGAATTTGAGAGCTTCACGTTTTCGACATATTTTTTTTTATTTCTTAGACATGTAGATTTCCTTACGATGTTTTCCTGCACCTCATCGGCACGTTTATCACTTGCACTTAATATTGCAATTAAAAATTTCAAACTCTTTGAATTTGTTAATTGCACTGTTGGTTGAACTCGATTTTCCAGCGTACCGAAAAACTTTTCCGCAAATAATAATCGATTTGCCATTAAACAGATTTCAAATTATCGTTAAAATCCAAATAATCGAAAAAATTTTGTCGGAATATATGTGAGACAAATATGCTTGGATATAAGCTTTGAGCTCTGGCTTCAATATTGGACAACTCTTGGACATTTTGTAAATTATTATTTAAAAAAAAAGAGCAAGTGGTCGCGTTTCATCTCGCTAGCATCTTCCTTCCGCAGTTGTAGTCTTATTAGCAGGTATCTTGACGATTCAAAAGTGTTTTATAAACACACTTGAATAAAAAAAAATTAAAAGGCACTTCGGCTGCCAGGATTTAAAATATAAAAATATGTCGCTTAATTATTATTATTTTATAATAAAACCTACTAAATTTTATAAAATAATAATAATTAAGCGACATATTTTTATATTTTAAATTACACATATGTAATTTTGTTAAATAGATAAATAAAAATACCATCTAATGAGGTATTCTATTTTTTTTAAATAAAATTAGGTGTGTCAAACACAGTTCACCCATTGGAAAGTGGTCACTTCATGAACAAAGATTCAAGATTCACATGCGTCGTGTATCCCTCGCTACCAATTGTAATTGGGTTAACGGCCCACCACACTCCACCTGCAGTTTTTCTTTAAGGGTGTGATCCTAACCTGGTCGAGCCGAACCAATAATACCACCGAGTTTGCATGATTGTTAACACATGTGCATCTCATCAAGGATGAAATGTGGTATCCAATTGTCTGTCAGTATAGATGGTGAATTTTTGTTTCTGCTCACATCTATCACGTCATCCTAATATCATAAAAAATTCCAACATAATAATTTTATAAATGCGCATATAATACAGTAAATAATATGGTAAACTTTAAAATAGTTTTTACCCTATTAAACCTATACTGTGTAACCTAAATGCTTATTTGAATCCTACAGATAACTAACTGTGTATAGACACAATCCATGTTACGATAATATAGAAGCAGTGGGGATATTCATTAAAGTAGATTTATAATCATATTGCTTTAATTACATTTATATTGCTTATTATTGATTGTTTTATATCACATTAACATCTAAAATCATGTACAAATTTCAACTTTTAATATAGTATTCATTTTATGTATGTGACTGGAGAATGAATGTTAAAATATGAGAATTTGAAACATTTTAACATTTATAAACTACTAGAAGACAAATGTTATATATCTAGAAACTTCGACACTCTTTGTAAGGAATATAAACAAGTAATTTAGATTATACCTATAATTAAAAAATCCATTTACAAATGTACAGTATAATAAATAATATCAAACATTTTGACAAATCAAATAACTGCCACTCAAATCAACATAGTTATACATAACAAAATCTTTATAATATTAGTATGGTACCAATTTTTTTTTCATACTAAACAAACATTACATATGTTTGTTAGGAGGTAATCAACCAAATTGCCAAAAACTATACATTAACAACAACAAGATACAACCCATTTGATTAGACAAAGCCAAGTGTGGAATGCTTTCTGTTAATGTATGTACTCAAACTTATTTCTATTATTTTTAATACATATAATTTTATAATACAATGTTTATGATAAAATTTTATGTATAAATTTATTTTGATAACAATGATTTTTATGTTCAGTACTGCAAGTGTGTTTGGAAAATATTTTTTCAGTTGTCTAATTATGTTATAATTATGTATATTCTTAATCAAGAACAAAAAATCTACCCAGTTCCTGACTCTAGAAGACTGGAACTGACTAGATTATTTACAAGCAGATCTATCCATCAACCTTAGCATGTCAATACAGGCCTATCCCATAGAATGCTATAAGGCACAATTCTGATTCGCATACAATTGTGTAAATAAATTTAGTTTTCAAATTTTGTCAAAAATATACAAAACCTGATATAATTTCTTTATTTACATATTCTGTAAATTCTTTTCAAAACTCTGCATTTCATATTTGGCTATAACATTGCATACTTCCATTTTCACTTTCGGAATCAAGTTTGGTTGTAATTTTTTTACACTAGCTGCCATACTCCTGAAGAAAACATCAATCTCATTAGTGTTTTCTTTAAGAACTTTTTCTATTAATTTATCTATTGCTTGAGATCTTTGTTCTGGTGTTTTTGGGTCTTCTACATATCTCACATAAGTTTTAGGTCCATTCATGATCAGCGGTTTTGGTAGTATTTTAACAGGAGGTACATTTCTAGGAGCTGGCATAGCTTTTTTTCTACCTGATCCCCACGTCTACCAACTTTCTTAGGTGGTTCTCCAGAATTCTGTTCAAGTTTTGGCAAGATTTTTATATAAGCATTTTGCTTGACTTGAGACTCTTGTGGCCCATCAACAACTGTAATCTGAAATTGAAAACATTTTAATAATGAATATATGATTAAACTTGACACCAGACCTACCTACCTAGAGGTACCTTGTATATTAAAAAAAGTGATGACTAAAAAATACTTACTTCATAATATTCTTGGTTGTCAGTTATAACTTGTTCTGTTCCTACTATAGTCCCCATATCCATATCCTCTTCTTGTATTTGATCATTGTCCATTGTATGTGAAGCTTCCCCAACTTCGTTGGTGCTGTCCAATGAAGTGCCTGCTAAAAACTGCAACTTTTCAAAGATATTAGCTTTGGTCTTATGTATGGTGCCCATACGCATACTTCTTGTGAAACCATCACGGAGACCACGCCAGCGCTTCTTGCATTCTTCAACTGAAATTTAAAACAATAATTTTTAAATAGGATAAAACACAATCACACTTGTTTCTGAGGGAGTTAAGCATTTCCTTTTTAGATTTAACACAACTCACTCACGTCTACCACTTTTTGCATCATACCTGATTGTGAGTTCTCTTGGTCACCTTCAGTAAATCAAATAGATATAATAATTAATAGACTTCCTAACACAACACTACACTTACTTTTTTATCATTGTTATTTTGATGTGTTTTTACTTTGATTTCCCTTTCTTGCTTTTCTTTTCCTTATACATTTCGTTCTGTAATTGTCTTTGTGTGATATACTCTGCTTTAAACATATCTTACTTTTAGTCATGAACTTATAAGCAAAACTTCTAGTTTTAATATTTAAATAAAATTATTAATAACAATCCCTTCAGATGTAGTATATAAACAAATATTTCTCACTCCCATTAATATTTTTAAATGATATGTATCTATTTTTGGAGCATTTTATCCCAAAACTTACCGCGCTAATTTTAAAATCCTTTTCAGCCGTCTAATTTTAAACTAGGACATTTGCCCGTTGCCGCAACAAACATAAGTATTATTCTGCAGTAGTGTCATGCAGCACAACACGAACCAATCCACGTTACGAACTTACCTGGCTTAGATAGAGCCTGAGCTATTTCTTGCCATGTTGATTCACGAGCCAAAATATTCTTTCTCGAAGGATCAAAATAATTATACAAACACGATTGCGGTTCCACCAATTCAACAAGTTTCTCGTCCTCTTCTGTAGTCCATCCCACGGCATTTAATGGCATTTTCAAGTTCACGTTTTCGCTTGCGTCACAACGTCAAAACAAAATGGCCACCTATCACGAATGAAAATATCTGCGCTGCGCAGCACGACGTCACAACCGCGCATTAGTTACTGTCATATAAAATTGTGTTGCAAGTGTAAGTTGAATTGTTCTTAAATATGATAATGTAGTTCTGTATAAATAATATATCATTATTATTCAACTATATTTTTTGGTAATTATGAATCAGATTAATACATCGATTTATACATAAAATAATCAAAGGGCTTACCAAAACTCCGACATTGCATAAAATAATACCGGATAATATGTATTGTTTATTTGTGTATATGGTCACTATTTGTTTTTGTAATTCTGATTGGAAAAAATCGATTATTTGATTTATATTTAATTTGTCATATAGCCTGACGGAGCATGGAATTTAAAATAAGAGAAGAAAGACTAAGAATACATTCCAAATTTCTTACAACGCAAAACTAGATCCACGCATTAGAATGTATCCTTAGATTTTGTCTTAAAGAATATATTAATGGTAACGGATTCACTATATTTAATTTTTTTTTACTTAAAAATCTCTTTATCAGTTTTTAAATGTATTTTTAAAAGATTTACTAAAAGGTTATATCAATAGAGTAGATCTGAAAATATTTGATAAATGATAGAATATAAAATTCTTTAGCGTTTATCATACTTTTTTTAAACCTTTAAGTGTATATGCCTTTTAATATTCTTTTTTATTTATGCTAATTTTTGAACAATGTAAATAATTCAATTGGGAATTATTATTTTAATTTAAAAGCAGTACAGCGCCATCTCTTATCCAGTATTTTGAGACTAATTGTTATCAGTCCACAGCTGTTTGATGTTATTACGTGTGTTTTGTTATATGTGTGATAGATGGCGCTTTGGAAATTATTTTGTTTTGATATTTCTAAGGAGCTAATTTTTACCGACGCAATGTATACTTTACCAAACAAGCTTATTATTCTGAAAAGACTGACTCAGTAAGTTTTGAGTCTAACAAAAACAAAAAATCTTAAGTTACAGTTTAATATCCTCTAAATCAGGGATTCCCAAACAATATTGGGCCGAGACCCCTTTTCTAAAAATACCATAGCCAAATTATTTATAAATCCTGTCTCTAGTTTTTTTCCTATTGATAGAAAATACTTACCAATTTAAAAGTTTTGCGGTTGGTTGAGTGAGTAACCTCGACATCATTTTCTAACAAATCTAAAAATTAAATAGACATAAAATTCAGAAAATATAAGGTGTAATAAATAATTATTAATACAAATTACGTAAAATACTTAAGCAACAAATTATTTTTTGGAAAACAATATTAAAATCGCAAAGTCAAGATAAAAAAATAGTGTGATGGATGAACCTAGCGACTTCCTACCAATCTAGTTAAATCAGGTTCAATATTAGTAAGTTGCAGCCTGAAATCTCGATTTTCAAATTGTGTCTTTTTTTTGGCAAAATGTTTATAACCTGACTGAAGCCTTTTTCGACTAGGTATGATGAAGGAAAAGCGATAAAGTATTTTTCAGCAATGTTCCACAATGCAGGATACTGTTTCAATGTTGCCTTGCAACCAGAACTTCTGATAGCCTTGGTTGAACTTCTGCTCAACCTCATCTGTGCTGGTGGTAATCAACTATTCTTGCATTATCACATTGGCTTCTTCCATTGCTGTGATATTGTATGGATTTATTATTCATTGATCAATTTGTAAATTTAAGAGATCCTTAAATCTTAAACAAAGTGAAATCCTTGTGTAATGCGTCCAAGTGAGTGTGACATATGATAAAATAACATCGACTTGAAGCATTTCTGGTAATTTTGGCAAATGCAGAAACTGTGAATATTCTTTTCTGCTTAATTTTTGTTTATATATGAGTTTACCCACACATTCTGATGTTATTTTTGTTTTAATCAATTTGCGATCGTCACCCTCTGCAGCTTAAAATTAACTGTGTACATACGAAAGATATCAGTCAAGTAATAAATATATGTTTTATGATAGTTCAGATTTTCTTTCAAATTCGGATCTTTTTCTTGTATAAACTCCAATTCAGATTCAAAAAATAGCTGAAAATCATGCTAAGCAAGAGCCTCTAGATAGCCAGCGAATTTCAGTGTGCAGTAGTGACCGAATAAAGACTTCGTCGTTTTCCTCACATAGCTGAGCAAATAACTGAGAGTTCAAAGAATTTCTTCGAATCTTGTTGACAGCATATATTTATATATATTTCTTGTAAAGACATGCAATCTAGGAATCAGATTTTTTGCTACTAAATGTCTATGAACAGTTAATGATCAGTACCTCAAGCAGTTTTCGCTTTAAGTGAGAGTGGACCACGATAACGAGCAACCATAGACTGTGAACCATCAGTCGCAACAGAAACAATGATTTTCCATAGGATAGCGTTTCAACGTTACACGGCCTGAAAAATTGATCCTCCTCTGGTATCAGTATCTAAATATGTAGCAAAAAACAGTTCTTGGTCAATATTTTCATCTTTAATATATCGAACATATCCTAAAAACAGAGATTCATTGCTGTGTAATATAAACGACCAACGTCCAACTGGAGAGAGAATCTGTTGATCTCTAATAAATTGCATATAATGTTTTCCACGTCGTGACCAATCTCTCCTATTTGTCTCTGAACGGTGTTGTTCAACGGTTTGTTCAAAGGAATTCTCTTTATAATATCATGTGCGTCAAATACAGAGAAAGTCAAAACGTGCCTGAAATTCTTGTACAGTCGAACACATTATCCTGTACGAACTTGTCCACGCTTATTGACTTGCCGAGTTTTTTATCTTATACGAACTTGTGCACGCTTATCGACTTGGTGAGTTTTTTAAAAGTACAACAATGATACTTCCTTCTAAAATATTAGTGATTCTTATGACAAGTTGGTATACGTAACACAACTTCTAGAGAATCTTGAAAGTTTCAAATAGGAACTTGTGTTAATTAATCGTCGGTATCGATAAATTTTTAGACCTCGTCGATCGCAAAAGTTTTTGCTTATGTCGACCCAGGATAACCAATATCGACCACTTTGGGAATTCCTGCTCTTAATTGTCGAGTTAATTTATTGCGTACTGATATCGTTTAGTTACAGTTTGAAAATATTTATAGTTGACAGCGTCGTGGTTAAAATAACTGGTTTATGGGTTGCGTGTGTATGTATTCCATGTCGTAACCAATATTTATCTTAAATTTTTGGCTGATGTGCTGTATCCCATGTATAAAGCTTCCAAATTTTAAATCAATCTCATTGCACATGTACTGCATGAGACTGAGACAACGAGCTCATGTTTGTTTGCGTGGTTTTTTATTTTTTTTATTTTTATTTAATAAGCACAGCTACATGGACCAGAATGTAAGGCCTAGTGCACAGACAGAAAATGTACCTTGTATATGAAATTGTTTAAATTTGGATAAGAAAGGTTTCACAGTGGTAGAACCTCTTTGCAGTTATTCATGAATAGGTTGGATCGACAAAGGACGGGCCACACCCTCATAGAATACCAGCGTAAAATATGACGCGTGTAGGCAATGGAGACAACGAGACTTTTGATCTTAGTCATAGGCTCAGGGTTGATAACGACATCACATCTTAAATCCTTATTGACGATTGAAGCAGATGGTTTTTGGACTGCCGTCATTACTCATCATCACCAACTAATACGCATGTACACAGTTCACCGGAACCAACTTTTTAGTTTCATAAAAAAGCGAGATATGCTTACGGCAGTAAAACTCTAAGCATTTGCTTAGAGTTTATGACAAACAGAAAATATCGTGTCGTGGTCGAAATCGACTAGGAGGACAACATTAGGTTCCCTAAATTCTTTCGTTTATCAAAAGCTCTTAAGCTAGTGTTATAATTCACGCAGTATGTTTGTTTATACTGCGTTTACCTTATCTGTCCACAAAGATAACGGTATTCCACGTGTGGTCATGATAAACTTTTATAACATCTGTGATAACTAATTCCAAATTAGATTTTATTTTTAATTTGGTATTCTGCTAAATTTGGGTATATGTAGAGAATAAAAACTTTGGCATGCACTGTGTAGACACACGGGGTGGGTCCGAGTATGTCCGGATAAGGACGTATGGCATAAATAATAACTAGCACCACGGATCGTCTTATAATGGTAAATATAACTGTGGTAGAAGTACTCTGCAGTTTGGTTCTAGCTGCAGAATCAAAAGGTTACCTCGACCGGGGTAGGAGGACCGTAAATTTTTTGCTTGACAATGTTTAAAAGAACAGTAAAAGTTTTTTTTTATTTTTTTATTATAACATTAAGAGTAATAAACGAGCACAACTGATGCCAAGTGATTTCTGCGGCCCATGACATATACATTCTTCCTTGAAAATCATAATGTAGAATAGGAATGTGGAATGAAGTAGGTAGGAATGCCACGTCACTAGTAATAAAGGTCTCCGGATCCCTACACTCAACAGACGAAACACAGCTGCACTGTGCTGCTATTTTACGCTGGTATTTTGTAAGGGCATGGTCCTGGTCGAGCCGACTCACTCATGTTGAAGCTAAAAGATGAGCAAGTGGCTCCAATACTTCAATAAATAGTAACTGTACTGTACGATAAATAGTAAGTGAAGTCCAGTGCCTTCGAGAATGCATCCGAACTCGTCTCAGTTATAGAAGACAGGACAGCGAGTGCTTCTGTATTAGCACAAATGCTACCGGCACCATAGTATATCTTTAACAGTTGATGTCATCTCATCACAACCAGAAGACGCCCTCGTTCAAATCAAATAGAAAAACATCTTAAACTAAAAAAAATATCATTGTTATTGCGCAAATAATCTATAATTATATGCAATTATATCATGGCCAACCACGTAATAAATAAATATAAATCAGTACACGTATGAGGCGTTGTTCAGATCGAACCCGATGCTTGCATTGCGATGCTGTAATCAGTAATTACACATGTGGGTAGTATGCGCAGAGTTACATACTAAATATGTTCAAAGCCATTACATTATTATTTAATTTTTCATGCAGATCGAGTTTGGACGAGTGGAATTGAAACCGATTAAAGATGACTATTACTTTAGTTCAGAAATGTAGCACATTGTTATCTGATATGATCTAATGCTGTACTGCAGTTTGTTTCTAGCTGCAGAAGGAATGGGTCGAGTCGACCGGGGTAGGACCACGCCCTCATGGAAACATAAAAACGTGAGATAGCAGCATAATGCTGCTGTGTTTTTGTCTGGTGAGGTGAGGAATTTGGAAACCTTTATTACTGGTGACGAGGCATTCCATCTCACTCCTCAAGTGTAACACGCATTTGCATCATGATTCCTTGTCCAGGATGAATGTAGATGTTCAGGGCCACAGAAATCACTTGCTATCTATATGGTGAACTATGTGCTCGTTTGTTACTGTCAATGTAATAGAAAAAAGACGAAATACATTCACAGTGGTAGAGCCGTGGTGCATATTTCACAGAATACCTGAATACTTAAAATAGCAATATAACGCTGGTGTGTTTCGTTTGGTAGTTGTAGAGATCCGGAGACCCAACGATACTGATAGCAAGACATTATCACAAGACATCTCAATTCAAAACGCACAAATAATCTGTCGAATCCGATGTCGGTAGCGGTATTTTCGATACGACTTACTTGGGTCCTTCAAGAAGAGAACCTACACCTTTCTTAAAGGCCGGCAGCGCATGTGACGCTTGACGCTTGCGGATGTCCATGGGCGGCGATAATCCATCCAGGAGCACTTATTTTATAAAAAAATCCTGAAGCGTGGCTACAAACATATTTTATCTTTGTTGAGACAATGTAGGTACTTGGGTCTTATGCCTCAATTACTATCTATAGGTGCACATTTTTCACACATAATAGCATAACCAAACCTTAAAAAATGTCACTTATTTTATTTTAAATGTATAGTTTTCAATGTTATTTATAATTAATGTTAATTTCCTTGTCTGTTGTAAAATGTTTCGATTCAAATTTGTAAAGTGAATGCTAATCCTGATTTATGTAGAAACAGAACAGAATTAGTCCCACCAAGAATATAAACATCTCACTTTAAACATATATTTGTTTGTAATAAATATGTATCTCCTAATTAAAACGCTGCGAGCTGCGACTGTCTCAAAAACATGAATGATTTATACTAACGTGACAATCATAGACTTGCTTAATCTTTGTAATTATCACATGTAGAGGGTACATTTCTTATAACGATTTGATAATGTGTTTGCTTTAAGTGTTTTTTTTTAATTATATATGAGCGTGGTCCTTTCTTAAATATATCTATTACATTATACATCACGTCACTGTGTACTTTTATCAAATGTGAATCACACGTAACGTTGTATTCTGGTACTTTATAGAAAAAATAAAATAAATATTGACAAATAATTATGAATATGGTCAGAGTACAACTTTTGAAATCCTTCATTGTAATAAAAGTTTTTTTTTTTAATTTCACATTCATCAAATTTTGTCTTTTTTATGTAATTAAGGAAGACATTCGCAACAGTTCACCTGATGGTAAGTGATGACTGCGGGCCATAAAGACTCACATGCCTTGTCACTCCTGTGGACTGAGAACTAATTCCTCGATACCAGCAACTGGTCTCCAGTTTCTATACTCACCGACTCCAACCGATCCCAAAAACACAACAGAGATATGCTGCTATTTCATGCCGAAAATCTATGAGGTTATTGTTCCAACCCATCACGTCTACCCAAACATATACAGCTGAAATCTAGGTAACTAATTCCTTAACTATTGTTTTTGCCAACTATTTTATAAAACTAAAATAGATATGTTTTTGTTCAAAATATTAAAGTGATGTAATGTCTATGCATTTATAACTCTGTGCCGAGCATAATGTATTCCATACTAATTAGTACATGACGTAGACATTAGTGTTCGGATCTCGGCCTTTGAAGATAACTCGAAGCGCTTTTTGAAATATCACCACTTCATCTTAGATGCAATGCTTAACTGGGAAAGTATCAGTAATTCTATGTCGACATAAAGATGAACAAAGATTTAGACTCATTGTTAATCTTATACCTACTGATTATATTTACTGATTATACTTTTAACACGTCACCTTGTATATAATCACTTAATCGCTTCATTGGAAAATACTACAGATTTTGAGCGATATTTGGTTTTATATTAAAGAAATAATTGATTTTCTTATATATTCCAACTTGGCTCGTCTTCGCTTTTCAGTTTACATAATATACAATTTTTTACGATTATACATAAAAATATATCTCGAGATATATCTCTATCTCATAGTTTTCCAACTGTCCCGGTGCAGACATCTAAAATGTATAATGTGCGGTATAATTATTTATTCATTAAAATATATTTAACAATATTCGAAGTTAGACGGACAGACATAGCTAGGAATTGTATTATTGGTCATAGAATCTTACGAGTATTTGTAAACGTATCGTGTTTCTTGACATACATCTTAAACTTCTGAATGATTTTTCGCCATTAGCTTCTGAATGATGTTTCGCCATTAGCTTCTTTAAATCCTGCTTGTTCTTCCGAGGTGAAACAATTTACCAGCGCTTTTCCCAGACCCCTCTGGATGGATTTACAGCCAAAGTTTTACACCTATCAACGTGATTTTTACCACAAACAAAGGATGTATGAACGTATACAGATATTTTATTGATTCAAATGCTACATTGTAGGTTTGGTCGCCCAATCTATACATTGTTTATGATGCATGTATGTTGCTTCTTGTTTAAAATCATTCATAAAACATAATTATGAATTTCGCTACACAAACCAGGAGATCGGTACATCTCCTATTAGAAGTAATAAATTCCATTTACCCAAAATACTTAACACAATAGTGGTTTTTCTAAATGTTACTTATGAATATAAAAACATAACTGACTTTGAACTTATGTACATTAATTGAAATCACTTACTTGAATTACTTGAATTATTTTTTCAATATAAAAGTGTTAGATTATCAATCTTTTCTGACGTTAATAATACCACTTCTTTACGTGCAGTGAGTTAAATTTTACGAGGTGAGGAAGATGCGTTTTCAACTTGTTTTTTTTTATCGAGCTGTTAGCCCCAGGGGTTTTACAGTTTCACCGGATCGAGCGCTTATGGTGCTCTGTCGAGGTCTCTAGCAACTGACGAACATGTGATTTGAGTTTGGGAACCTCTTTAAACCTGAGTACAATATAGTATAAGGAGAGTACAATATAATACAGTATAGTAAAACATCACTCTAATTTCTTTTATCGATTCGGATGTAATATTTACCACGTTTCTGCGGTCAACCGTAACGCTAGGGTGGCGCCCGTTCAGCTGTGCTTCCGTAGTATGGGAAGCTTCCTTCTTAAATATAACGTCATTGTTTGCACTGTATGTGTGTCTAGTAATATCTTTATTTCGTTAATAGTATATATAGAGTCGTGATAGCTCAGTGAGTAAACTCTCCCTTTTAAAGCATGGTACGCGAGTAAACCTAGTATGATCTCCGGTGCAATGAAGTTGTTAATTGCAATATTAATATTATCGAAGACCGAGCAGTAGATTATCCTCTAAGACTCTTTTTAGGAGGCTCACGTCGAACAGTGGGTTTTATTTATACAGGTTGTTTACGTTAGTTAAGGTATATTCGTAAGGATGGTTATCCCAATACTTCACAAACCCTGGGTTGATCGGGAGATTCCAGCTCGTCGGGTTTCTTCGACGAACTGAAGTCTAGTAAACCACTATGAAGCATAAAACTATTAGTAATCATAGATCTGCTCCATTCTGCTGGTCTGCTTTTATATAATGCCAATGTAATAGCAAAAAAATATGATTATCATAGACGACCTACAAAATATATTCTGACTAGACCTATTATCTATACATATATTCCATAAAGAGTTATTGAAATTATGACCGCTATGGTAATTGTAGGTAGTTTTAAAAGATTGCGACATTTATGAGGTATGACTTAATTACTTCTGTCAGTCTGTCACAATTTGCTCGATCCGAACCTGTTGACGTATTATTGCTTTTTAAAGCATTTGCCAATTAGGGCTTGCCATAATGGACTTCGGCAAATTGACGGCGGTTACTGCTTTAACCACTAGATAGTATAAAATAAAATGCTCTACCGGCCTATTGTATTGAACAGGATTTGTACTAGATTTATGCTGTAGCTAGTTTATAGCGGCTCAAACGGGAACGACAATTCCCTACCAAAACAGCAGCGTAACCGCTATGTTTTGGAGTGGTCAGTGTAATGAAGCGGAGTGAAAATTATTGGTAACGTGGTGTTCTGTCCTCAGGAGTGACCAAGCATATCTTGATTTTTTGTTATAGTGGATGATTTTATGGGTCGTAGTCCTCATTTACTATAAGGTGACGATGCTCGATTATGTTAGCCTAAGTTTTATAAACAATGATTTTCATTTGACTCTCATTAATTTATAGGATGATTATTGAGGTTTGAAAATATAATTCATAAACGTACTTAGTATTAAGAGCTTTTATGCAAAAAGCTCTTTTGCAACGTATCTATAGAATCTTTTTGAGATAAATCTTCAACTGCTTATAAAAAGTTCTGGTACTGATCTATTATTCTATGATCTATATCTAGTCACATAGGCAGTTTAACTTTATTTGCTACTTTGCATTTTATTTATATATATAAAGGTGCAGCTTGAATCGGTCCGATTGACGGGGAATAACCACGCCCTCACAGAATAGCTGCATAACTATGCTGTTTCAATTGTAGGCATCCTTATTACTAGCATGATCATTCCTTATCGACAAATCATGGGCTAAAAGAATCACTGACCATTAGATGAGCTGATGTCACCCTCAAATCAATAAAAAAGCGCAAGACCTCATTTCTGTATATCTGCTTGTAACTGTACCTTCAAACTTATGTTGGAGATACAGTTGTAGAATTACCCCTTATCTATTCTTTATAGAGATCTTATAATCTATGTTGAGTGTAAAAGTATAGTAGAAAGAATTAAGTGATCTAGAAAAGTCTGTTTAAATTGAGATAAGATAACAAATTCCCTTACGTTCAAGTTCACATGACACCCAGTAGAAGCGTTTCCGACACAGTTTAAAAGATACACATTGGCCGTAAAATTCATTAATACATTTTTTTTTATTATTTGGACTGACGAGCCCACATTTTTTATTGTTTTTATTCATCTATGTTTATTGTTTTATTTCACGTTTTTTGTAACTAAATTAAAAGTAACTTTTTACATAATAGCCCAGCAACTGGTTGTATATATTATACTGTATACATAAGAGTATGTATATCAAACGAGGTTCGACTTTTTAGTAACTTGTTTTAAAAAAAGTTACTTATTACGACATACGTGTCCTGGTCGAAGATTCTGGATCTTCTTCCGATTTTATTGCGCACGCATAATGTCTAGGGAAGAGAACGTCAAATATCTCTGTCGACTTTCACTGTGTTTGCGTTTATGTCTACGAATCTAAAATATATGTCGTCTGTCAGTAACTAGAAGATATCGCCGTGTTTCATGGTCTCAGTCCACTTAGGCCGTGGCGGTCGGCTACAACGGAATACACGCGCGAAGGTCAAACGATTTACATTTACACGCAGCCACAACTGGATGTTACTGCCACCGGTTTCGCCTACGTATCTTTATCGAGATATATATCACAATACTTTGTTAACATAAATAATGTTACCATATATATCCATAATCATAAAAAAGAAAATGTTTTCTTTGCATATACTGTTAATTCATTTTTTAAAAATTATTTTTTTATTTTGTAAATAGGCGTACATACCCGACCATCAGTATAGGACTACTACCTAAAGTGATAGGGAAGTTCAAACATAGTTATTGTAACCTAAACTTGTAAATATGAAAAACATAAAAGCATCTTGTGAACTATAATAAATTTTTTCGTTGTATTAAGGGTGACAAATCAGCACACAGTTGATGATGGTAAGTGATTCCTGCGTACAATGCAGATGTGTTATCAACCCCAACGACTAAGATAAAAATATAATAAATACTAAGATAGAATTCCTTATCAGCAGTAATCATGGTGACCGGATCCCTACACTCACTACATGAAGCGCAGTGGCTTATGATACCTTTTTTACGCTGGTATTCCCCGGTCCATCTGACCCATTCATGCCTTAGCTAGAAAAAAACTACAGCGTAGCTCTATCACTGGTAAATATATTACAATTTATAACCTATCACATAAAATGTAAAAGGACCATTTGCCGTTGAGGGTCCACAGCTTATCACAGTAACAAGTAAAAATTTATTGAAGAAGAAATAAACACAAATAATTGCAATTTACTTTTAATTTATATACTATATAGTACGTATATAAGGTAAAAGGTAAGGGGCAAGTTGCAAATTATCAGCATATTATTCGAAAGAGAAATTATATAAAAAATATTTATGGAGAATTAAAAAGTAATCCAATTGATTTGAAGAAAATCATTTGTGTTAACTTAATTTCAAATATTTCATCTGAATAAAGTTTTTCCTTTATTATACAGTAAAACACTAATAAAAGATTTATTTTTATAAATACTTATTTGTGTACTTATTACCATTATTTGAGGCGTTTATCTGCTTTTTTTTATTATTAAAATGGAAAACAAACATGTATTTGTATTCACAAATACTCGTGGTTACTGATAACTACGTGAGTACCAATTTATATATTTTGTTGTTTTTCATTCAGAGGATTGGAAAATCAACAGTAGTTTTATGCCATATATACATGTAATGGTTATATATTATATTATAACTAAGAACCCCTATATTTTATGTACAGTTAGTTTCCAGCGTTATTATCTTAGCTTAACACTGCCACGTGTGAAATACGTTATTGTAATGTTTATATAATTATTTAATATAAGACATTCAATACTTCTTACACGTGACCGAATAAATAATTTCGTAATTTAAGCTTTTTTCTGTTCTATGAAATAATTCTAAATATTTACCACTCTCGTGTAGTAAAAAAGGGCTTTGAACTGTGTTTGGTAATGAATTGTAATGTATTGCGAATCTGTCACATAACTTATCTAAGCCGCAAGTTTATGTGATTCTCTTACGGAGACGGCGTAGCGAACGCGAATCGTTATGTTTTAGTATACAGTTGAAAACCGTACGGCGGGATCTGCGCACGCGCGTATCGCTTTGCGCGACGAATTCGACGTTATTAAAAAAAACATAGTTAAATTTTGACATTTCATTTTTTTTGTGTTTTTTTCTTCTTTGTGTTAGTGAAGTGAACTGGTTGGATATAGATGTGAGTCGCGATCGAGCTGTGCAATATATATTTTTTAATTGGAATTTTGTTATAGAATTGACAATTTTTCAGTTGTCATAAAGTTCTCCGCGGTATTTGACTCATATGGAGCTCTGACAAGATCTATAGATTAGTTATAGAAAGGGATAAATTGCATAATTTTATTTATATTTATTATTATTTTATTAGCTCTATGGTTTTAGGTTTACTTCATTGTTTTCTATTAATCTAGGTCATCGTTTCTCAATGTGAGAGTCGCAACCCCAGGAATATTTGTAATGCTCGATTTTCCTTTATGGCGATATTGAGATATCTGTTCTTAGTACATTTTATATTAAGACGCATGTGATCCCTATCTTACTGCTTTGCATTAAATTTGGGCCTGCCTGGGGGAGCCTTGAAAGTAAAAATGTATAAATAAACTATTAATTAAAATGTTTCTATAATTTTATAGTGAAGAGGTCGCATGGCTTTTTACGTATTTTTGGTTCATTCGTGGGTCTCGACATAAAAATAATTAAAATTTGAAGCTCTAGATAGTACGTAGTCTATTTCAATATCTGCCCCTTTAAACTAGTTACGAGAATTAAGTTTATATGATGATTATTACGGCGATATCTTTTGGTTATTTCTAGATACCATCAATCGTTTTGTATTATGAGCTTATTTATACAGCATAGTATTGGACTACAATATAGTGTACTACTATAAGGAACGTCCTAGGATAACGTTATCTATATTAGAACATTTCTATCTCTGCCATCGATTACAAGCCTTATATCTCAACATTAGTATTTAAATGCAAACAAGCTAAGGTTTTATGCCGTTTGTTTAAAATACAGTCGGTAAAAATGTAGCAATATATATAAAAATCTAGCAATATATATAAAAAATTGAGCTATGTTTGATTATATTTTATTTTTAAACCCATCATGTATATTTATGTAAACTGTCATGTTTTTTTACCCCGTAGTAGACAGAATAAGTTTGTAAGGTCTCAGATGAAGTAAGTTCACAGCGGTACACAAAAAACAAAACTGATTAGGCCTGCTTGGATTCGACCGCTTAGCAGCTAGATCGTGAGATTAAGGTCCTAACCGCTAATACATCATCGCATAATATGTATTTGTATTTCGTATATCGGGTTATTTATCTTAATTCGAGCCTTTGCGAAATAATCCATTTGAAAGTTACATCAAATTTTACCCGTTACGTTTGACACTGAGATTAATTTTGTAATGTGTGCTTTGGTTGCATAACGTTGTACTTTCAGTCAACAGTCGAGACCGCGATAAGGACTTTCCTATGTGTCAGTTGTTTATAGGAACATTAATAATTATAGAAACATTTTTCTGTCTGACAGCCGCGTGGCCTAGGACAGTGCTGTCGAGTTCTGCCGTCGCCAAACACATATTATTTTAGCTTTGGTGTCTGGGTGTGTTTGTGAACGTCTCGTGTTGCTGAGACTGTAACCAAACATTCCGATCTTTTCGGACATGCTTCGTGTGGACAAGTGGCAATGAGGGAATTTGTTTGAATACTATGTTTCCTTTAATACTTAAAATTTAATATATACTTCACACTTGACATAACTTGGTATAACCAGAAGAGTTTAGTCATTAAATTATTGAAATAATAAACGGAACATTTCTATGTTAGTTAATGTTGGATTATTTATTTTAATAGTTATTTTCTATCATATACCGTTCCGGGATGTATGCATACTGATAAATACATCAGCCACACATTAGAATTGTGTCAACTATATTAAAATAAGTATTTTAGTTAAGCACGATTGAAATATTAAAACGTTTATATAAATTTGAAATTTTCAAAGTTATTTTTCAAACTTTATTTGTCCACAAAAATTGTTCAAACATGTAGAATACATGCTTGGAGATCTTTGCTTCCATTATCTCTGATAATGGAAGAAAATAGTGTATGAATAATTCTTACGCTTAACGCTTCTTATGCTAACTTTTTCGTTGTGAATTCTGATCACGCAGAGAAATACCGATCATGGATGCAAGATCAGGCATCTTGCATCCATGTAATAATGATGGTATTGAAAATGTCGATACAACTAATACTTGTTATAATTGATTATTTTTAGTTTAAAATAATCAATTTTCTAATCATAATAATCTCAGCCCATCATTTGTCCACTCCTGAACGGAGGCCTCCCAGCGACTGTCACGAAGCAAGATCTTAAGCTAACAGCATCCATCGAATTCCAGCAAACTTGCAGTTGGTTGTTGCTTGCTGTTCGAGTACCTTTCTTCTTCATCGGTTTTTGTTTTCTTTTTTTTTATAACATTGAGATTAACAAACGAGCACACAGTTCACCTGATGGCTAGTGATTCCTGCGGCCCGTGACATCTATATTCATCCTTGACAAGGAATCATAATGCAGATGCGTTGTCACCTTGATCAAGCACAGCAGCATTATGCTGCTATATCGGTTCTGCAAGCTATATGTCGGCCCATTGCTACTTTAGCTTATTGATCCTTAGAGCTATGTCTGTTACTTCCGTTCTCCTAAAACTAAAACTATTCAGCTGTTTCATATATGTAAATAAATGTATGTAAGTTTGTCATGAGTGTCTTTCTAGTTTTTCTCATGAGCTAGTGGCGACTAACTTTATTTAAAATGACATTTCGGAGAAATTGCGGTACAACGGTGTCATAATACTAGACGGATTCCTGTCTTCGGCCACTTGTTACACTTGCTGGTAAAACTTTTGGGGAACGAACTGTCCCATACTATTCGTAGTTAAATCTCCATTGATCCCCTTTAGCATCACAGTAGTAATGAGACACGCATTTGTTTCTAAACATTTTAACTCGAGTAAAGCAATTAGCGACCTTTCTGCGCCTCATCTACAAAATTTCCCTTCTTCTTCTGTCTTCTTTTAGATTCATGAAAACAATGAAAAAAAAAACTGTTTCTCGTGAACAACCAGACTCGATGAAGACGAATTTGCGGCGAAAAGTTCAAAACTTTCTTTGGCCTTAAACCTTTTATAGTCGCAATAATACCACCACTTAAAACACAAAAATATATTTACAAAAATTCGATTTAATGGGTTCAGTCCCATTTTCAAATTTATCAGCTAATCGACCATATATCGATACTTTATAACTTGCCAGGGTCGATTATACATTATGAGTAAGTAGTGTACTATTTCTTTTGACTTGACCTTCGTAAGATATTTTTAAGTTTAAGTTCGAATTTGCTCATCATTGACAGTCAGTGCCTATATCGCTGTCTTCGGTTGTTTAAAATGGTCCATTTCCTCAATGGTGAATTAACACAATTTGCATTGAAAGAGAAATTGACACAAGGGGTGCGAGAAACTCCTTTTTCATTATGATGTACCGACATACTGTAAATCTTTAAGTTTCACAAAGAATAATAAAATTTAAGAATTTTTTTTTTATTTATTAATCATAAAACTTGTCTACTGCGATGCCTAAAATATATTCAATTTTATACAAAAAAATATATCAATGTTTGATTTTCCGTTGACATATCAATACTAAGACTATCTACACTAAGCCGATTAATCCATTCGAAGTATCATGGATCGTACCCAGGAATGTCCAGCGCGTAACTGTTCATCTATAAAAGGGGACCACGGCTCGTGCCGCAGTTATTTTCGGACCAGCGGACGGGAGCACCGCGGGATGTAATGTGTTACTACTAATGGTGAATGGGATTTATGGATTTAATTTTGTTGACTCAATACATTTATTGTTATTGCGGTAATAATAATAATGTAAGTACAATAACAGTGCAGCTATGCAATATGGTTGTTCTAGCACCTATAAAATTATTAAAATTTTTATTGATCACCTTTTCCATGGCCTTAAATATACATGATTATGCTGATCATCTGTTACGGATACGCTTAACTTGGCTATTTTTAAGGCATTGTATATAACTATAGACTATTTCTTAAAATAATACTAATTTATTTACTTTAATAATATTGTATTATTGTTAATTTGGCTTGGGTGCTGATTACGGCTATTCTAAGGGACAGTTTGAGGCAGATGTCCACTAAATAAAATTCTCGATGACATGTTTCTTAGTAAGAAAGTCGATTTATTCTTATGAGAGGCAGGCCAGATTCCAGTTCTTCCTTTTGAGATGAGAAGATGAAAAATATCTTTCTTAAGTACATATGTGCATATATTGCTTGTCTGGTAATGTTTGTTTTGGATACCTTCTGACCACTCTGCCATTTGCCTACCCAACAATAATAATAAATATATATTATTTTTCAATAACATATATTGATCATCTCTATCACCAAATAATATATTATTTGAAATACTAAGAAACGTCAATAACAAAAATATCATCCAATACAGAACATTCAAAGGTTCAAGTATAAGATAAGGTCAGACGTCGGAACGGTAACGATTTCTAAAATTTTTAGAGACTATTTAGTTATTCTGTTTCGCTAGATATAGGCTTATGATGTTTGTTCAAAAATTTCACTGCACTCGAAGTCCGCCCACACGCTTGCAACTGGTATCGCGTGCATTACTCATTTGAAACTGGATGTAACATGCCTCTAAGGCACTCTTGCATTAAGACCGACTACGACGTTATGTTTAATAATACAAATGTATTTAGAGATTTTTTGTATAAGCGGAATAATGGCAATGTTGTTGACATTAATAACATCCCCGTTAACAAGCTAAGCTAGTTGTGCTACGAGATGTACTAATACTAAAAAAGTGTATTCGTTATTAAGACGCAAAGTTCGAAGACTACGTGGCCAAATGCACCCATAAAAGTTTCTTTTTACTTCGCCACAAGTGACCAAGCCTCGGCAAGGATATAGTATCTCCTTCCGCTACGATAAGAGGAAAACCTTCAGGGGTGGGGAAGGGTGAGTTTCGTAGGCCATTTCTTAATTTACTATAGCATTGACGACAAAAAGAATATCACTGAGACGACGTTGAATACGCAAGGTAGACCCGCGCTTTTACAGTGGTAGATTCACGCCGTAGTATGTTACTTGCACTGGCATGAATAGGTCGGCTCTACCAAGGAGGACCACGCGCTATACCGGCTTGAAATAGCAATAAAACGCTGTTGCGTTTTTTATACTGAGTGTAGGGTTCCGGGGAACCGATTACAGGTAAATAGGCTTTCCATCTCTATACAGTGTGGATGACCTTGAATATTTTTGAAGAGTGAATTTCAACTAAAAGAAAAAGCTCATTAATTGCTCTAGATTGGGTGGGAAACTACAAAGATTGATAGTTGAATTCATTCAATTTTTTAGAAGTGTAGTAAATTTGATTCGATTGTATTGATTCATTTGTTCACTCATTAAAACGTAGTTGATGTTACGCGGAAAAAGATTAAGAATTCTTCATTATAAAATGTAGATACCAGTGTTTTAAAATTATTATTCAATAGCCCTTACCCGTCAACTTGATGGATTTTGTTTCAACATCATTAAAAAGAAATATATGACTTGTTTGTTGTTTTTTTGTCGTTAACACAAAAATACAACCTTGACGGGTACATGAACGTAATAAACAAAACTTTTATTAATCACAATTTTTAAGGTTTTTACTTTTGTTTAGGTTTTGTTTGTGGAAAATTATGCTAACTAGGTATCCTACATCCACTTATTGTCAGAATGATGATAAATTATTATTAAATTGATTAAACGATCTAAAAATAGTCACAAATATAAAAATATATATTATCGTAATCACAAAACAAATATCACTGTCATTCCAGAACTCCGTAGCATATGCAAATAGATAGATAGATAACGATAAAATTATCAAATGTCCATTTGTGTATGAAACTAATGATTCATATAACAGTTCACGTGATGATCATTGTGATAGGCACAGCCTCGGATAATAGACATCTATAATAGATGCTGAGGGTCCATCCATATCAAAGAGATGATGAAGATAAAGGTGAACTTTTTCACGCGAAAACTGAGATGGAATGCTTCTATAATCCAGTTTCCCAATGAATGTGAAAGATTCACTGGATTTGTGTGATTCTTTTATGATATTCAAGGTGAAAATAAGCGCACCGATCACCGGTTCAGACGGTTAGTTATGACTGCGGCCCATTAACACCTACTGTATCCACATTAAACGAAGATTCCAAATGCATATGCGTTTTCACACCTGAAGACGTGTTTGTGAGGGCGTGGTCCTTACAGTCGATCCATTAATGTCGCATCTAGAAATTGTCTAAGTGGATCAAGTACTGATTTTTTATTACATTGGGAGTAAGAAACGAGCATACAGTACCTGATGGTAAGTGATTCCTGCGGCCCATGATATCTACATTCATCCTTGACAAGGAATCATAATTCATTGTCATCACCCTTGAGGACTGAGATGGAATGTCTTGTCACCAGTAAAAAATCTCCGGATCCCTTCATTTACCAGACGAACCACAGCAACATTATGCTGTTATTAAACGCTGGTATTCTGTGAGGCTGTGGTCCTATCCTGGTCGAGCTGATCTATTCATTCTGCAGTTAGAAACAAACTGCGGCATAGCTCTACCACTATAAGGTGTTCTTAACCTCTGAAATTCCAACTCTAGGTAGGCGTATTACCGAACGCAGTGTCAGAATTTGTCCTAACTAAATTTGTAACGTTCAATGTCTCCATCTGAGGCCGTAATTAGCACAAACGTTAATGTTTTTTCTTTTCATTTATATTGTGAGAACTGATTTAATATTTGTACCACAATAACTGTAGAGTATTCACTGCGGGTCTGTTGCAGAAGCGAAAGTGTGGGGGATTCGCGGAGGCGGCTTTGTTTTCACTTTGTAAGATTTTCGAGTGTTAATATGATATATGTATTATTGGAGATAAATATGCCAACTTCTTTGTTTGGACATGGAACTGAGTTTTCCAATTCACAATCTGTTATGTAATGTAGTTAATATCGATAGTAATTTTACATTTGTTTTTTTTTAAAGCACTCATATTGTAGAGCCACAGTGTAGCTCAATTTTGGCGAGACCTATTAGAGTGATTGGCACTTCCAGGAAAATTGCTGCATAGCATTTCGTTCATTTGTTTTATGTATTTTAGTTCTTTGGGATGGGCTTCCTATAAGAGTCCCCGGTTCTTGTCAATCACGCTACAAAATAATCAACTAATTATTTAAAAAAAATGTGTTCTATGTAAGCTTGTCTCTGCTTGGCTCAGGTTGTTCTACTATCTTTACAGGGAGCTTTAGTGTATCCGTACAGTTATGAATAGCATTAAAAGGCTAAAACAATTAATGTTTGTTTTATATTTGTGATGATAGATGGTCATTTTTGATATAGTTGTGCAATCGTAGGATATATTGAGGACAGCAACCGTTATTGTGAAATAAGAAATTATAAAATTACGTGTGTGGTAAATGAAGTAAAGTTCTAAATTAGACAGAATTTATTGCAATCGGGGCCTCCTTGGAGTTCTTTACGTTAAAATTTCTGCAACATAAATGGGTCGACTCGACCGGGAAACGACCACGCCCTGATAGAATATCAGCGTGTAATGCAGCACAATGCCGCTGTGTTTCGTATGATGGGTGTAGAGATTCGGGGCCAATCAGCAACAGGTAATGAGGCATTATTGATGACGGATGTAGATGTAACGGGCCGCTGTCGTCGCTTACCATCAGGCGAACTGTGTTTTCTTTTGTCATTTCTAAATTTATTAAAATAATAACATTTTAAATTCGTTTACCACGTAATGGACCATTCTTAGTAAAATCAATTACTAATAATATAGCTATGTTGGGTTGCCTGTTAATGATCTCTGAATAGTCAACTATAGCCAAACACATATTTATTACGATTATTTTCACTACATTCATCTATCTATGCATCGGCTTACTTTCAGACTCTGTCAGTTACAAGAGAAATTTATGATATATTAACACAAGGTGTCTTAAGTTACTCACTCATGTTTCTTTCGTGTACGACATGCATGTTCCATATTCGAAGTACCTTTTAATATTTACCCGAGCCTGTAAACAATTGGCCTACGCTCGAACGCCTTTGTGGTCGATTAGTCACACAACTTGCAAAACATGTGCACGAACTAAAGTCGTTTTAATGTAAATCGCCACAGCTCAACAAGACCAGCTAGTTTTAGTTCTTAATGCTAGACATACACGTTACGACTTGCGCTAGTCAGAGACTTCTATATCTGAAGCCATTATAACCATAAATGGCTTCAGCTTTTACAGATTCTTTCCACATATGTGCTTTAACTGATGATGAGGTGCATCGGTCCATGACACTTAAATACATCTTTGAAAAAGTCACCTCCTGAGAATAGTGTCTTATTGGCAATTAACTGGGGCTACGATTTCTTTCTTCCCCATACTAAACAGATCAACAAGTATTTTTTTTTATACTGATTTACAGTTAATGAATCGATTTTTCGCATACTGTACTTCATCTAAACGGCAGCGTGGCTTTACCGAGTGTCAGTAAATCGTTACGTGTATCAGTACCCTAAGTCCTTCCGCTAAGGCGTAAAGTTATTGTCATAACATCACGACAGTGTCGCGCTTCGGCATACAAAGTAGGTGCGCATTGATATGTTAGCCTGTGCTTGGCCGATAACCGCTGTGTTCCTAGAGCCGTGAATTATCTGTGACGTTGTTATGCCTTATGAATAGTTTTGTATTCAAAAATTATCTTGTATTCGGAATGTTAGAGTATTCAATTATGTATGTATTCTTGCAATCTATTCGATACTTATGGCGTGCCAAAGCTCGGACATGTTTGTTGCGGTCTGAATAAAATTATACCGAACTTACACTGTACTTTCGTTTGTATTTGAATTACATGTAACTTTAGATATATAAAGACAGAATTAAAATTTCATTCTCGTCATCTCCACCACTGTGCGCTTTACGCAAAAATTTTTACCACGCACAAATACTCTGTGATATCAGCTGTCGCCAGCGGTTTCAGAACCGATACGACTTTTGGACCTTCAAGAAAAGAGCCTACATCTTTTTTAAAGGCCGACTTACCATCGGGTGAACTGTTTGCTTCTACGCCACGTGTTCTATAAAAAAATATCTGTAAAAATTAAAGAAGAGTATGTCTTAGTAGAGTCTATCTGTATGATCTATGTTGAACTTTTGTGAAAGTTAATAATTGTGGTCCACTCAACCTTTCGAACTTGATAAATAATATAATTTTTTCTGTAATTATTTCCATATTGGATTTTAATTTATTAATTTATAAAGTCAATTAGTAACATAATTTAGGTGCCATGGGATAGTTTAAGAACTTTCAATATAATAATGGTTGAAATTGACTTATTTAACGGTATTTTAGTTTTAACAGTTGTAATATTTAGACTATCGTTTTATATTTACTTTGTTATTAGTGTATGTATCTAATTCATATGACCTCTATATATCTTTTTTTTTTCTTTATTTTCAAAAAAGAATATCAGCAATGATATTACAATTACTAATATTCCGGTTACCCACTACAACTAAGCTGAAAATGCTTGTGCTAGGAGATGGTTCTCGACATAGTCTAATGGTGGATTCGAACCTACGACCTTTAGTTTCGCAGATCGTACCCTAATCCATTAGGCTATTGACGCTTTATCCTATATACTTTATTATATGTCCTTAGGGGCGACAACGTATCGGCATTATGATTCCTCATGAAGCTATGGTGAATCTAAGGAACATGCCCGCAGGAATAATGTATCACATATTCTGTGAACGTTTTACCTTGTTATAAATATTGCTACGAATCTAGCTTTAATACATTTGCTACGGTAGGGTTCATGAGTGAAATATGTGGCTGTGTTGCAACTGTTGGTACCGTTAGGTATAACAGCCGCCTTAGCTCAAGGTGTTACCATCAGATGAAATGTGTTTTTTTTTTAATAGAATAGGCCGCAAGCAACGAGCAAGCAGCTCACCCTGATTGGCCGGCCTTCAAGAAAGGTGTGGACTCTTTTCTTGAAGGTCCCAACGTCGAATCGGTTCTGAAACCGCTGGCGGCAGCTGACTCCACAGAGTAGTTGTGCGTGGCAGGAAATTTACTTTAATAATTTACTAATTCATAATAAGTAAACTGCTTTTAGTTTGGTCTCTACTGATAAAACCGAACCGAACAGACCTGAACCACCTGCATCCATGTATCATCATCAGTCTTAACTTATATTAAATAATCTGACATTAACAGCATTCTTCACATATTTTTTTTATTACCTTGAGAGTAACAAACGAGCACACAGTTCACCTGATCATAAGTGATTCCCGCGGCCCATGATATCCACATTCATCCTTGACAAGGAATCATAATGCTGAGTTGGAATATCTCGTTACCAGGAAATAAAGTTTTCCGGATCCCTTCACTCACCAGACGAAAAACAGCAGTATATTGCGCCTGCAAAAAGTGCAGCGTATCTCTACAACTGTATAAATATATATATATATATATATATATATATATATATAAATATATATATCTGATGGATAGCTTTGATGGGTTCATTATCATCGTTCATTTATACTAAGCGTCACAGGAGACATCTTAGGTTCGGTTCTCACAGATACGGCTTAATATGCGAATCTATTCGGTGTTGCGTGTGCCCACTGCACGCTTACAACTTTAAGTCGCTATTAATTCGTTTGAAACTGTTGCTGCTAAAATAAATATCTTGATTCAATCTTAGTTGTATTTTTAGACGAAATATCCGGAACGGAACAGTAACTACTTTGTTTTTATGAGTTCTTGGAATTTTGTATAAAATAATCGAGTTATTTTGACAGCGGTAGTGCCATGCTATAGTTTGTTTCTGGCTACAGCATGAACAAGTTAACTCGACCGGGGTTTCCAAACTTCAGGACCACGCTTTTCAGAATATCAGCTTAAAATAGTAGTCAGCGAGTTATTAGTTACTATAATAGTTGATGTAATAGTAGTTACTGTGTTCTGTTTGTTGTTTTTATGCATCTAAGGGTAGATAGACGAGCATGCAATTCACCTGATTGAAAATGCTGCAGCCAAATAACACATAACTCCAATCACAGCAAAGAATCAATAAACACATATTGTTACTCCGGAAGAATGCCATTGAAAACCACACTATCAGTAATTGAGTCTGGAGGTACACAGACCAAATGAAACTTGGAACCTTAGCCTGAATCGCTTGTCTCTTATTTTTATGGCTAAACAAAACATGTGTCTATACTAGTTATTAAATATTTATTTTTAACTTTTCTTATAAGTAAATATATAGGGACGAGTTTTAATTATACAAAACTAATTAATTTCCCTTTGCTAATAAAGTATTTGTATTATCTGCAACATCCATTAGACCTACCTCCGTATCACAAACATTCGGCCATAACATTTGCGACGCAAACCTTAAAAGCCAATAACTTGTAACATTCTCAAAGTGCAATTTTATGCCAGATTAGTTAAAATTCCATATCGGAATAAAGAAACGGGGAAAATGTTGGTCAGCGTTCCTTCGTACCGTCTGCTTCTAAGTATATCTACAGACTGCGTCCCGCATAGATCCCCCTGTCCTCACTTTTATTTGTCATTCGACTTAACTCGTTAATCGAGCCGCGGGACTTATTTATATAAGCACGGAACGACAGACGCGCGTAACGACTCCGGCGTGAGGTGACGACACGGATAGATTGTGTATCATGTTTGAAAGATTATTTTGTGTTGACGTATTAGGGTTGGGTGTGCATGAGTGCTGAATATTGTTTGCGTCATTATTGTTTCTGTATGTTTGACTTAGTTTTTTTTATGACATTAATATCACGCAATCCGGAGGCAGTTGCACAGTCATACCTGAGCTAAGATAGGTATAGCCTTCCAACCAATGCCAGTATTGGCAATAATTCACGTTTATTTTTATTATTATTACAAACGAGCATACAGTTCACCTGATGGCAAGTGATTCCTGTGGCCCATGACATCTACATTCATCTTTGACAAGGAATCACAATGCGTTGTTGCCCTTGAGGCCTGAGATGGAATGCCTCGTCACCAGTAAACCTATCTCTCCTAACCTATGTCTCCGGATCCCTATACTCACCACACGAAAAATAGCAACATTATGCTGTCATTGCTGGTATTCGTGGTATGTGTGTAGTGGTCCTACCCTCGTCGAGCTGACCAGACAGCATTATGCTGAATACGTCTCGTTTTCGTTTGGTAGCTGTAGGGAACCAGAGACTCATTTATAGTAAACGAGGCATTCTATCTCATTCCTTAGGGATGACCACTCATGTGGCAAAAACATGTGAATCAAACGTCGCTGTTTGTTTATATTTGCACTATTATTGGGTCAGCTGCACCAGAAAGTCCACCTTCTAACAGAATACCTACGTCAAATAGAAGGATTGTCCGTGTTTACACAGAGTGTAGTTGTGCCGACAATATAATATGTCGTGTTCGAGATCGACCGGAAAGACCACGCTCTAACAGAGTCCCTGCGTGAAATAGAAGTAAAGTCCGTGTTTATACAGAGTGTAGTAGTGTCGTCACTATAATATATCGTGTTCAGCTGACGTCATTTGTGATATATTTGCCAATATCCAGAAAATACCTTTTGGATTTTTTGGACTTTTTGGTTTTGTTGTTTTTGGTTGAAATCGACTAGAAAGAGTATTGTTACTATTTATTTAACAAATGGATAAAAGTATCTTTTAATTTTGTTGAGTAAAATCGTTTTGTGTACGTTACGTCTGTGTTCAATTAGGCCTATGTGTATTCGAATTTTCGAATTCGAACAAATACTTCACAAACTGAGTACACTGTATGTTATTATTGATCATGTATGGTCCTTGGTATGTATCATCGTAGAATGATTGCTATGTTCTTTTGGTACATACATTTTCTATGGATCCCAGATAAAATAACAAGGAGTAATAATATCGTTTGGAAAATTATGATTGTAATCGAACGTAGCTTTTAGATTACCGACAAAGGATTGATACGTAGTAGGGACTGATTGACACGGGGGCTTTTAACCTGGTTGATGCACGACTACGTTGAGTTGTGTAATAAAAATAGTATCGTTACTCTACCGATCGTTATTTCGAACACAGTGAATACGTTACCGCGGGTATTGACGTCAATAAAAAGAGATTTTTGTAAACATTACTGTCCCATAAAGACCCCACTACACTTAGTTTCTTTCAAAATTAACGGAAAATCGATAATCGATAACGCCAGATATCATGCAATAAGCTTAGTGAAACTAAAGTTTTATTGCCATTTTAACTTGTTTGGGATGAGTAATTTTATGTAGAAAAGAAGCATTTAGATTTTTTTTTAATTTTATTATGGTACTTCTGACGGTCATTAATACTATAACTTAAAAAGGGCCACATTCTATCTCATATGCATACATCACAAAATATTCATCTTCTTTTTTTTATTTCCCCGAGATCGACATCGGGAACACAAATGTAAGTTATGTCTGTAATTTTGTATTATATATTATTAAATAGTATAATTATATTAAATATAATTTTATGTAGTGAGGATATGCAATGTTTAAACAGTGGATACGACTATTTAGAGAAAACTGAATTCTAACCGCAATTTCTCGAAAATAGTTAAATTAAAAATATAAAGTGAACGTATATAATATATATGTATATACTGTAAAACGCTACGCAAGTGAAGCCTGCGCGGCTTCACTTGCGTAGTAAAAGCTAGTATATTTCAATACCTATTTAAGTTAGGTATGTGGTGCGAAGGGAACATAATGAAATATGTTATTACAGGTATACAAGAATAAAAAACAAACCAATCATCAATGCATGAATCGAGATATCCTTTTCTATACTTCCATGTCACTAACCACATTTCTGTCTGTAGGCACGTAGTAAATCATACATTCCTAGAACCCATTCATATATCAGGCGCCGTCACAAGATCGGTCGTTGAATAAATTAATTAAATACCATGTTTTTTATAGACAACGACGTGTCAGCTTGACGCTAAAGGCTTTGACGCGCTTCGTTTTAGGATTTCATTAATCGATTTCATCTTCTAATCTCTTGCGTTTGTTCTTAGACAAATTGGTTATGGTTTATCGAAGCTGTTATTATAATAGAATATTATGATTAATAAATCAGATATGTCATCTTTATCATCATAAAACTGTGGTTATTCACTCCTCGACACAGGTCTCTTCCAAGCAATGCCACTTAGCCTGTCCTCAATCTGTTATACACAGATTTTGTAGGATTTTCCACCACGGGCTCTTTGTCAGATCTGGGTGTCTTTTCCTAGTTACCTATAAAAATAGTCGTCAAATTATTTTTATATAACAACTCTATTTTACATGAATTTTTAGAAACTGCAGTATTGTTTTGACAAATTAGTGAATGTAACTCGGTCGATCAGTTAAGTAATGTTGTCTTCCAAAATGTTTAAAATGTTTATTCTGTCATCATTATTTTTCATGAGTAAATATTTTTTATTTTACGAGCACGCAGGTCACCGGATGGTCAGTGATTCCTGCGGCCCATACATTCATCCTTTACAGCATTGTCAACCCTGAGAACTGTAATATAGGTCTCCGGATCACTACACTCACCAGACGAAACACAGCAGCTTTATGCTGCTATTTTACTCTGGTATTCTGTGAGGGCGTGGTCCTCTACCTCGGTCGAGCTGACCCACTCGTGCTGCAGCTAGAAACAAACTGCAGCGTAGTTCTGCCACTCTTAATATTCTAATGTAAATTTTGTATAATTGGTATAAGATTTTGAAAAAGTTATTTATCGTTCGCATAATCAAACAAATTTTGCATGCGTCTGCAGTGTAATTTGTATTTACCAATCAACGACCCAACGGCTGAATCACGCTTAAAATATTTTCTATTTCTTGTATAAATCGAGATGTGCGTCGTCACCTTGAGTCACGAACCTCTGTTCCGTGCTCACGGATCTCCGTTCCGTGAGCCCTGAATCCGATGAAGCTGTAAGAGCCGCATAGGTTAACAGTATTAACATCAACAGAGTCTAGAACTCACTTTGGAGGACAAACATAAAATGCATCTAAGCTCAAATTGAGCCTACGATTCGATTAACTTATATTAATATTATGACACTAACATGAGTTAAACAGATAAAATATGTGTTTAGTATCTCATAGGAAATATTAGTAACATCCAGTTGGTAGATTGATTGGTACAACTAGCAGGTTTTCAGATTCTTGCGTACAAAAATTGCAATTAAAAATATAGATTAAAATTTGTTAATGTTATCGAACCATAGGTGTCACCAATATATAACACGTCATAGAAAATTACGATAACGTTGTTGCGTAACGGTGCAAAAAATATCAATGCTCTTGGCCGTGATGTTGTATCATTAGGTGATCAATCTACATACGGGCTACTCAAGTAAAGAGTATATATACGTATTAATACACTGATACTGTTATATGGATTCAAATATTGGCTGTTATGTGATGGGGGCATCGTTTGAGTTTGGTGTTATTTCTCTGGCGAACATTTCACAATGCAACTGAGCATACGTAGGCCTTATATTACTTTATAGGTGCTCAGACGATCAATAATTGTTTAATTGTCGCTTTTCGAGTCTGTGTGTGATGTATGTATGTATATCATGTACTAGCTGTGCCCGCGACTTCGTTCGCGTAGACTACAAGATCTTGGTATGTCTCATTTAAAGTAACAATTTTTTTAGAACTTTTAAAGGGGAACAATTCCCTCATACATGATTTTTGCGTAACTTTAACCCTTTATGCAGCACACGCAATGGAAGCTCTGAAAAGGAATCATCTTTCCCGTTTTCGCATTTTTCATTGATGCTTCGCTCCTATTGGTTGTATCGTAACATCACGATACCACATAGTCTATAGCTTTCCTTGATGGACTATTCAACACAAAAGGAATTTTTCAATTCGAACCAGTAGTTCCTGAGATTAGCGCGTTCATCCAAACAAACTCGTCAACTTTATACTATTAGTATACATTGACATTGCATCGGAACCTTCCTACGATCTTATAGCATTATGTCGAACTAGGAAAGAAGACAGACGAATAAATGCTTCAGTGTTAGCTGCTTGCTTCATGTCATCTGGTGGAAATCGACAGGAGAACAAGATGAAAAGTTTCGATTGTTGTATTAGAACGTAGTTATTATTATTGCTTAAATGTTCGGGCCACGCAAAATTTGAACAAGAAAAGAAAAATAATTCAACATCCATATACATATCATTTGCGACTATTCTGGTTTTTCGGATGTATAAAAAAAAATGACGAGCCATATGCGAAAAGTGAAACTAATTGTAGTTCTACGAGATATTGGAGAAACTATCAGTCTTCACAGTAACTATTTGTACATTATTTACGCTTTTCAAAAGAAAAAATATTAATAGGTGAAAGTAAAAGTGTCTCGTGTGGGACGTACGCACAGGCTCTTACTGCAGCTTTGTCTATAAACTGTTACGTTTACTCAATTCATTTGACATTATTTTTTTATTGTATTGACGGTGAAATGGGCACGCAGTTTACTTGAAGGTAAGTGATTCCTGCGGCCCGTTACACCCACATTCATCCTTGATTAGGAATCATAATGCGCTGTCTTGACGTGGAACACGTGGCTCTATCTGTTTGGCTATATTGGGGAATCTTTAAAATTTTTAAAGTTAATTCGATTGTTATATAAAAGTTCTCGTATCTTTTATGTTTGAATGTTGTGTATATTAAAGGATATACGTTTCTTTAAACTATACGTGGAATTAAGAACTACGCTTTCACAGACGGCTTAAAATAACAATTGAACTCTGCTGCGTTATGGCTCAGAATTGAAGCCGTCAGGGCCTCGCCATGCACTTATAAAAGAAAAGTGTGCCTGAATAAAATACATTAACTGACATTCGTTACAAACAAACATTGTTTTAGTTTCAATTGTCTTTTCAGTTATATCATAATCAAGCTTTGGTATTGTTAAATTTGCTCATTGATTATCCGCCTGTCAGATTATGGCTGTTCAGCTATTTTATATTCAAGACAATATCGTTGTCTCTTGGGAGCCAGTTGCCAGTCACGCACTATTAGCCCAACAGTGGCTTAACTTGTTACCGGATTTCGAACTGTTTCCATTGTTGTCAAATTTTGCTAGGAATCTCTGTTAATTATTCGTAAATGCCCGGCGCATTATAACGAATAAACATTACAAACAACAATTCCTTTGTTTTTGATTGATTTTGTATTCATGTTATGTTTTTGATTGATTATTCTTTTGGATTGATTGAAAATGTCAAGAAGATATTTTACAAATATACTATATGGTGAAATTTAATTCTTGATTATATATTTTTAAAATGATTGTTATATATCATAAAGTGCTCACCAGTAATACTTAAATTGCTTACTACATTGGTAGAGATACGCTGCAGTATATTTCTAGCTGCAGAATTATTGGGTCAGCTCGATCGGGGTAGGATCACATCCTCACAGAATACCAGCGTAAAATAGCAGCATAATGCTGCTGTGTTTCGTCTGGTGAGTGCAGGTATCCGGAGATATATATTACTGGTGACGAGGCATTGTATCTCAGTCCTCAAAGGTGACAACGCATCTGCAGTATGATTCCTTGTCAAGGATGAATGTAGATGATGTAGGGCCGCAGGAATCACTTAACATCAGGTGAACTGTGTGTTAATTGTTACTCCAAAAGTAATAAAATAAAAAATATAAAATCTACCTGACTCTACCACGTAATAATCTGTGTTGATCTCCTACTGGTTTTTTTAACTTCTAATTTAATTGAATTTATCAAAATTGAAAATAAAATAATATACGAGTTACTGTTACTAAAATAAAATGTATCCTAAGTACTTAAATATACTGGTAGTTCTAAATAAATAAATACAAATAACTTTTACTTAGTTGTAGAAATTATACAATGGAATAATGTTTTATTAACTTACAATTACTGATTGCACAAATCAATCATCAATTTAATTTAACTTGTTTTACTAACTTTGTTAGAGGAAATAATTAATTATTTTTTGACGTTCTATCTACTTACCTTGTACTTATCAAAGCCGCCACTATGACGGCGGTCGCGAAGTTTAGTGGTTAGACTACCTGGCTGGTGGGTCCTTAGTTAGATTCTCAAGCGAGACCATTCATGAACATTCCATTAGTCTTGTGGCACTCTGTGTATATATATATATATATATATATATATATATATATATATATATATATATATATATATATGTATATATATATATATATATATATATATATATATATCACATAATATATAGCAGTGGTTGAATTTGATAAGGAGGTAATAATTACAAATTAAAACTTTGTGCAAGAACCTAAAGTAATGAAACAAAACTGGGCCGTATGTTTTTTTCCCTCTCTTAGTTTTTGCTTAATAGTTTCTACGCATCACAGTACAGTGGAGCTGATGTTCTTGAGCAATGGCAATTTCGATATTATCGAATAGATGGGATCTGTGTCGCTAGACGAATTTGCATGAGGCATTGGTCAATACTGGAGTGACCATAAGGAATTATTTTATAGGACATGTTTTCGTATATAACACCACCACTAGAGATATAAATGTAAAGCTGTGTCTTTCATAGGTTTCTTTATGTTGACATAAGCTTTAATTTAATACCTAACCCTAATATTTAGACTTTACGATAGGTACATCGTCATCGTTAAATATTCACGAGCAAAACGCAAGCAAAATATGGACATATTTACAATTAAAGTTAAACCTCCATTATTAAATAGAAATTTGTTCGTTCCACTGCTTAAGCTTACCCGAGGTTAAGAGAAGAAAACAAACTAGTTAAATTACTTTTTCATTCATCATCTAACATATACTGCTAAAATATACGAAAAAACAAACTCGACAAATGTATACATATTAAACTTTAATACCTAAAATATTGACCAAAGACATAAATCATCAAGATATACATCAGTTTCACAAAAAAGAAAAGTAGTAAAATACAGATATCTTTATATTAGAATAATAACAAATTATAGTAAAAATAATTCAATGTTTGAAGCGTATTTTTATATAATAAACTACCTAAAGAACGAGAGCACAATCGATGTTAAGTAAAACATTACATAATGATTATAAAAAATAACATAAATATCCCTTATATACTACTTTAAATTAACTATTATAATCCTAAGAAGCACTTGCCAATACGCAACGAAATAGCGTTAAATTATTACCAAATGTATGTGTAACCATTTCAATATGAGTAAAAGTTGATTTATTTTTATATGTTAAAATTACAAAAGAAATCATTTCAATAAAATGAAGTATGCCACTTCTAGTGATGTCCTTGAAAATGGCTATATCTTTGTTTTTATTTTAATATACCATCTACGTCTGACCCAAATTGTGTGGTTAGTTTAAAACTGAATTTCTCGTTACTACCGTTTGCGTGTACGATTCTGTAGTTAGAGTTTTAAATAATTACTTATTTTACAACTAGGTATCTCTTATTTTCTTTATTAAGTAAACTGTTTTTTTTCTAATCATGAATAATATTCGAGTCAAATGCTTTAACTAAGTTCACGACAATTATCTAATGGCGGATTAGAACCTACGACGTTAAGTTTCTCATACCCTCAAAAAAAGGCTATTGTGCCTTGTATCTACTACTACATATACGATATATACAGGTCCTGTAAAATCAATGAAACATGGTCACTCGAGAAACGCCCGTATGTGTATTTAGGCTGTGTTTACACTCGGCCAGTTTATGCCGCGCTTGCTAAGTGCGTTCAGTTGTAGTTTAGTTGCGGAGTCAATACTAGAATTAGTTATTGTCAACCGAGATAGATGTTTGTAGACCTGCTATTTTATGGGCCCAGTCGGTGTCGTGTATATGGTTTGCAAATATTGATTATATTCAAAACATTTTGATTAAGGGCTGCAGATTTAATTTTTATGTTGGACCATAAAATTCATCTACATTCTGTAACGCTCACTTCGTAATTACAATTGTTTTCTGTAGTCATATCTACTTTCTTCAATGCCATTGTATTTTTTTTTTGTTTTCGCCTTCATTACGTTTATCTTTGTAGATTGATCACTAGGACGTCCTTTGTTTTTTTTAAAATTTATTTCGTCCTAGTTAATTGTAGTGATAATATTATCAAACATTCGTTTACTTAATGTTATTTCTTTTATATTAAGTAATTTTTAGTATAGAATTTTTCTAAAGTCGTATACTCACAGTAGTAGACGGTAACAGCTGTGTGGTGTAATTGTTAGGTAGCTGGCCGCTGCTTTTTTATGGCTGATAGCCACTGTTAGCTCGAGGGCTTTTACAGCTTTACCGGGTTGAAAGGTGACCGAGACCTTTATTAGTGGGTAACCGGCACAAGGGTTGCCGAGAGGGAGCCACGGTTTCGTGAGCATGGTTCAGTACCATGCTCATAATCACGTCGGTAGACGTAATTGTCGTTATGTAGGTAGGAATGTGGTGTTTCTAGGTGATAGAGCTACGCTGCGGTTAATTCCTATTTGCAATATGAATATTATATACATTAAAGAAAATATAGACCATGCCCTTACAGAACACCAGTGTAAAATGACATCAGTATTACGCCCAATAATATGTCGGTCTGTGACCTCCCAACGTATCCGCCACAGGTGCAACCATCAAACTTATTCTTACGTATTTAAATATAAATGTTTTAATAAAATAAAGAGCAGAGTCAGACCAAAGTCATACATTTGCAGCATAATGCTTTGTGTGTGAGTATTGCTGTTGGTCCAGAGACCAGCTCTATCCAATTAGACTCGAGGCCTGCTGAGTAGGGAGACAACGTCATTGCTTCTGCACCACCGCTGAAATTCATGTAAAATCTCAGTCACGAAAAAAAAATATCAATGAAAACCCATAATTTGTATTCAAGGACAAATTTTATATTGAGATACACAAAACAGCGTAAAATGAATGGAGCTAGGTAAAATATATATATATATATATATATATATATATATATATATATATATATATATATATATATATATATACATATATGTATAAATTATTATTAAGTAATATTAATATTATTATTAAGTAATTATGAATACAAAACCGCTTAAAAATATTCATAGATGATTTAAAAATATAAAAATTGATCTCTAAGGACGGATCGAAATCGTAAAAAGCATAGTTGATATTATCTTAACTTGAAGTTCTCGTATATACTACATTTTGATACGTACAAACTATTATGGAACTAGATGACTCTGTAACAGTTAAACGCATAGTAGAGCTGTATTCTTTATAGTTATTATTTCCGAAAACACTTACCGGAGCCGTTCTCACGATCAGGTGCTTTAGTGCAGATAACCATCGTTCAAATATTGACTCCCAGATAACTGAATATACGATAACCGGGGAGAGGCTTTCCGTGTTAAATAGATTAGGTATATCTGCAACGCCTAAGTCTTATGTCTGTATGTTAACATATGGAATTGATGCAAGAAATCTATATAATTATAGTTAACCGTTGTAGAACCACTGCGGCTTCTTTCTAGCTTTGTTGTGAATGGGACAGGTCGACCGAAGAAGCATTAAGAATAACGCTTCTCTGTTTATCAGTCCAAATATATATAGTACATGTATATAGTCATCACCTAATGTCAGGTAGGTTTATTGGTCTGTTTTTCATCCAAGTATCATAAAACATCTAAAGTTGTGTATCGTCAACGTTATTGAATTGTTAGAGTCGTAAGTACGGACAAATAGATTGTAACTTAAAAAATATTTTATCATAGAAACTCGTGGCGATTATATCAGTCTATGGTAGAATGTAAATGATAATCTATGGCTTAGTACTATGTTCAAGAGCAGATGTATGATTGAAAAAATATATATATTTAATTCGGACTAAAATGTTACTACGGGCTTATTGTTACCCCTAAGAATGTGATTGCCTTATTAAAAAGGTAAACACTATGACTCTTTTTATGCTGGTATTCTGTGAGAGCGGGATCCTTACCAAAAGATCTGTCCTATTAGATATTTTTTGAGTTAGTATTTAAAAATGTGCTTCAAACAATACAAACGATTGCGTGATATAACTGCTGTTTCTTTGTAGTTATCAATACTTGGTATTTCGCTTCTGCAGCCATTTTGCTGAACTCTTCTTAATTGTGTAAGGGAAAAAGAGCTACACTTGCGTAGTGGAAAAACCTTAAAACGTCATATGAGTTTTTTCCTTGACAGTCTACATTGCAATGTACCCATTGTTATCACTGATAAGAAAATTTGTATTTCTTTTTGATTCTATTATATAGTGCACAGTAAAAATATAACTATATGTAGAATTACCTGTATTTCTATTATACTTTGAAGAAATTTGTCTTTAAGAAAATTTCATAATATTTTGTGATACTTTAATAAACGTTTTCGTTTCGGTTTCTGTTTTGGATACCTATAATGATATTATAATATTTTGTTTTACAACTAAACATTAACGGGAAGAGAAAGAAATTTTAAGTTATCTGAAACAAAACTTACTAAACTGAAATTTTACAGTAATCATAATTAATTTATACACAAAGTTTATAATTCAAATTAAGGGATAACGGATTTAAACCATTATAATTATAGTTATCATTTAGAAGTAGAGGTACAGTAAAGGTTTGAAATACCCGAAGCGAAATACGCAAACAATGTCACTGTAATCCGACGTTGACACGAATTACTCGGAATATTTATTAGTACCAGTTTAATCTTACTAAGACAGAGCACTTTAATGTTTAGTTCATTTTACTTAGGTTATTTAGTAAAGTCATCTTTTTGTGTAGTTTAAAAAATATTTACAC
Source organism: Teinopalpus imperialis (assembly GCA_029286865.1). NCBI lineage: Eukaryota > Metazoa > Arthropoda > Insecta > Lepidoptera > Papilionidae > Teinopalpus > Teinopalpus imperialis. The sequence goes on along the minus strand of JAGSMU010000030.1, from coordinate 10,081,355 downwards.
ACATTCATATTCTTAAACACACATCAAAAGGGTAGACCGATATTACAGTTTTTCATTTTCTAATCAAAAAGTTTCGTGGCTCTATAATATTTACATATTTATTATAGGTTCGTCAGTTACGATTATTTAAAAAGATCTTCCATTATTTCGAAACTGTTATGCAGATGGATTTCATTCCATCTTGAGTTATTATAAATAGGCCAACGTTTGATCTGGGGTATAAAGCAAGTTGCGTGTAAAGGTCTAAAATATCAAGCTTTCAAAACAAAGATTCTTATAATTTTATTATTTGGTATTAGTAAGAGTAAGTCGAGAAAGCATCTCGTAAAAGATATTTCCAGTGTATTGCAAGACAAAACACTGTTCATTTATTTTTTATCCTTCAAGGTATATATACGACCAACAAATTATATATAATATATATTTATATTAACTAATATGCTCACAGTTATTAACTTAGGGTAAAACTTTGGATGGAAATCGAGCACACTGTGATGATAAATGAGGACCTATAAACACCCGCAACCATACTAAATAGAAATTTAAGTGCACGTGCACTCTAGTAAAGCCAAAACTCGGCAAAGCTTCGATAGCAGTAAATTGGCCAACGTTTTCCTACGCTTACCATACGAAACACAGCAGCTATTTCACTCTGGGATTTAAGCATAGTCCTTCGTCGATTGAGCTGCCCTATTCATGCTGAAGCTGGGTAATTGTCTCACACTACAAGTATGGTTTAAATTAATGTATTTTATTTATATTTCATGCATTTAAGGCTAGATCCTTGTGGCGTTGGCTATTATTTTCTTAAGAATCTAAATTCAGCAGAGATTCTACGTGCTAAATGTTGTTTCGAGGCATTATATCAACGTATAGAACACCAATGCAATTTAGCTTATCTATATAGATGATTAGCCTATATTTCACGATCGAGATTCTTGTCAGAGACTCCATTTTTTAATATACATCATATCATTATTTATTTGCAACTGGCAAATTAAAAAATAATTAAAATAATTAAAATTATTTTCAGATAAATTTTATGATTGATTATATATATCTCTTTTATTTATACCGTTCACACGACTCTAATAAGTGACTGTATTGTACAGGTGCCTGCATTGTGTAGGTTGATAAAATTTAAACTATGACCTCAGAAAATGTCATATTCTACAAGGGAATGTCCGCTTGATATTAATAGCTAAGCTGGATGAAAAATGTTTCATATTCAAGGCACGTTTGAACAGTCCCTCCGTTGTGGCGACGATGTTTCGCCCAGCGGAAACAAAACATTGGCCACTTTAGCCAAAATACATAAACATTGTACTGGGAAAGCGCATGCCCATGGCTGTCTCGATCACAAACATAATCCTCTAACCAAATCCGATTCGAATACGAGCATACAATCGAGGAAATCGTTCCGTGGTGAATGCATTATAGAAATTAAAGAAGCGAAATCAGATAATAGTTACCATAAAGGCAATGGATCTTTCACTAAGAGCTTTAGTAACAGCACTAGCTCCTACGATGGCCACAGCGATACTGATTCAGAAAGTACACCTAAAACTCGATCTGATAATAAAATAGCTGCGCCTGGTGAAAGACTGTTTTCGCAGAATACCAAAGCATCCTTAATGAAAACGGCTCGGATGAGATATGCAGATGATACTGTCATCGCATCACTTCAAGATGAAGTCGACGGCGAGAAGTGGAAGCAGACTTTCAGTAGAACTTCATCGCGATCTAGCCATAGAGAGAGAAAATCTGGTGTTGTTACTATTGAAGAAGTAAAATCAGATGGCTTTAATGATGACGAAACTAATGATGACGAAAAGAAAAAATCACATTTCCAAAATAAAACTCCGCTACATAGAAAAGGGTCTTTTGGAAATGCTTCCATGAATGGAATCAAACAAACAAATGGCAATAAACCTCCGTGGAGAGGTGCAAGTAAGAATGGAAAAGCAGCAGAACCATTTGTGCGGTCGCCGTCGCTTCGGAGTAGTGTTAAAAAGAAGAAAATCGATGGAGTACCATGGCGGAGACTGTACGAGTTGTCACTGTGGAGAAAGTGTGGAGTTAGCTTTGCTTCTCCCGGAGCGGAGACGGAGCGTGCACTGCTGCGTCCATGGAGCGAGATGTCTACACAACAATCACTTCCATCTATTGCGGTAAGTCAGGCATCAATCTGCAGCCGCAGGCCGTAACTATTCTTTGATTCTAACCTTATAAGCCAGATATTGATTGCAGACACACCTCGTTATCGCGTGGAGTGCACGATTTTGAATATTGTTTTACCTGGCAGGCGGTCACGCGATAATACGCTCGATTGCGGCCCTCGCTCCTCTACGAACACGCTTTTTATAGTTTGTGTTGTAAACGTTCTGAAGGTACACAAAGGGTTTGGTACAAATTCGGAGTTTCGTAATCTTATCTTGCCAGAGACCGGACTAACATACTTTTGTTTGCACTAAGCTGTTATGGATATATGAATATATATTCGTAAATGGATTCTTTAAGTTTTAGCCAAAACTAGAGATATATTTAACTTTTATCCAAAAAGTTGTTTTACGTTTCATCTGGGATGAATTCCTAATGATATATCTGCACTATTCAAAAAATATATATTTTTGTTATAAATGTAAACTATTTATTTATTATGTATTGAATCTGATTTACAAATACATCTAACTATGTTATCAAGAGTTTATGATAAGTGATATATTTACTAATGTAAGGACTCGAAGCTCTAAGAAGAGATCATTAAATAAATGATATGTCGGCAAAACATTTGGTTTTGCACTTTTTACTCTTTTATTGTTATAAAGCTGTATTTATCTTAGTCGTATTATAATTTATAAAAAACGAATAGCTTTTTAAGTGTTTTTATAAATTGCTTGACAAACTTGGAAAAAATAACGCTTCTAAAATATTTCAGTACAAATGTGTTTTGATCTCCTTCCTATACTCTATACTCACGCATAAGGTTTACTACTTTACGTAATATATGTAATTCTTTTTTTGTAAATTTTACTATTTTACGCAACCGAAATGACGAGTTCAAACGACCTTTGCCTCATTTCAGCCTTGAACGTGATTTTAATACGTCTAAAAATTTTACTGTCATTAGCATTTCGGGCGCCGACGCGAATCACCTTTGCGGCATTGTTACAAGGACCGTTTACAGATTGCGAATACAAATGGGAGGTTATTAAACGCCTTTGAAATATCTGCAAAGAATACGAGGATTTTGACTCGTTAAAAACTTGTTTGAAATGATTATCTCACACTTTTATTCAAGAATTCCTCTATATTGGCATATAATTTGCAAAATCATTGATTTTTAAAAATACATTATTGATTATTATTATCTTAATTTTTATCTTGTTTGTTTATTACTACTGCTTTAACGAATCCTTAATATGTGTTTTTTGATTAACTTGTAGTTTTATTTCCTATCGACTCACACGCAGGGTCACAGTTTCGCAGCTCTTTTTATGTATTTTTTTTATTATATAATGGGTGACAAAGAAGCAAACAGTTCAACTGGTAGTAAGTGATCCTAGACAAAGCATATGTTGCTATTTTACGTTGGTATTCTGAGAGGGCCAGGGCCTGCTCCAAATGCCCATCTGCTGCCTGTGTTAAATGTATATTAAATATATTTCGAACAAATAAAAAGTATATTCCATGCCTGATCTATGTTTCAAGTTAGATACGAAAATGATCTTAGTGGAGCATGTGAATATTGTTGTGGACAAATCAATTAAGCAGCTAGGATTTATTAAACGTGTCTGTAACTTCTTAATAAACATGTATACGTCAAGACATTATACTAAACCTATATACATACTAACTTATCATGAAGCATCCTAGAGTACGTCTGTAGCAACTGGTTTCCATATCGTTCATATTCAAAGATACAAAAAAAATCATGCTGTTTCCAAGTTTTAATAACTATAAAACATTTGAATCATACTCTGAGGCGTGCACATATTTCGGTGTACAATCATTTAAACAATGGCGTGGGTTATACGACATGTATTACTAGATGATCTTATGACAGTAGCGAAATCCTATCATTCTGTTTCAGTTACCTCTTACGGAATGTTTCTATTATCATCTAAACATGCTCAAAAATATGAAATCAGAAAGATGCATCGTATAGATCAATAATCATCCATGAAAATATACATATATATATTTGTTTCTTTATTATACTCATATTCCTTTTGAAATATTTGTATATCAATGTGAGACAATAGAAGCAAAACATTCATAACATTCAAATAAACGTATAGATACACTTATTCCCCTTTATATCAGACAATTACGCACACACTTTTGTTATCCCATCGTGTAATCCTGACTTGGCCTTGTTTGGTATAAAATTATTTATAAATAACTTTATATTAAGGTTTCCTAAGTCGCACTAGGATTACTAAAAAAAAAGAGCTTCAATCAAGTCGTGCAAATAGCAATTACTTATTTAATTTTCTTTTCACTAACACTGCCCAATGAACTGCAACTCATTTATAAATAAATACTAATTGACTTTTTGAAGTAATTACACGATTCCAAATACTAGTTCCACCTTTATACAGTTATATCATAAGTAAATGTTTGTAAATTAATTCATTATACAGTTATTACGGTATTCATTCTAACATCACATTTTGATAAACTTATAGGAATAATTATTTGTTGCCTTATTTGTTACCTTTCTAGGCGGATACGTATTTTCAGTCAAGATCATTTCATGCGCTATTATCTCCTAGGAAAAAATTAAAGTCTTCGTTAGTATTATTTGAATATCGGGTTCTTTGATATATTTATATTATGCTGTCATACTGTGAAGGCTTTGTCTTTACCCGTTCGTGCGCCAGGTAATAGAGCAAATAGAGACAAAGTTATAAGTGTATCATCGGAGACTGAGCAAATACGTTTTATTTTTTTATTTTTTATTTAGATTGAGACTAACAAACGAGTACAGTTCACTTGATGGTAAGTGATTCCTGCGGCCCATTGCATCTACATTCATCCTTGACAAGGAATTATAATGCAGATCAGATGCGTTGTCACCCTTGAGGACTGAGATGGAATGTCTCGTCACCAGTAATAAAGATCCCGCAACCCTACACTCACCCGACGAAACATAGGCTATTTCACGCTAGTATTAAGTGGGGGCGTAGTCCTGCCTTGGTTGGGCTGATCCGTTCAGTCTGCAACTAGAAACAAAATACGGCGTAGCTCCACCACTGTCAGAAATTATTTTTATATTGGTTTTAAAATTAACCTTATACTGAAAGCACTCATGACACCTACATACTGAAACCCTTACATACGAGTGTGTTTTGCACGAACGTCTTACATATAAATTTTAATCTATGAATAATATGACCACGTGACGAAGTAGTGACCTGTGACCCTCTCACTGCATCTGAACTGAAAATTCCTCCAAATCTGCAATCTTCGTTCCGAACTCAATCAAAATATATTGCCGTGATCGAAAGTTCGTCATGTTCATTCATTAAGATCATGATTGACAATAAAATAGCTGCGCCTGGTGAAACACTGTTCGCAGAATACCAAAGCATCCATATTGAAAACGGCTCGGATGAGATATGCAGATGATGTCTAAGAGGTCTTCACATTCCCGGAAGTAAAATGTGATATTCAAATAATGTTAACGAATTGATTTTTCAATATTTTTTTGTTTTACACAATTGTAAAATTTTATTATTAGGTTGTGACAACTCTCACGATATGACATCTTAGGGAGATGGGAAAGGTTGGAAACTAAACTATCTAACTAAATGATATAAAATGTTAGCGAAAATTTGTTTTCTTTTTTAATGTGGCAATAAACTGATTTATTATTATTACTAATTGTTTTAGATTAATTTGAGCAGCGAAAGTGGTACCCGGAATATTTGTACCGACCGCTGAGCTGCCTTTGTATATTGGCAAACAATGGGGTGTCGAAATACGTTTGCTGTTGTCTATGACAATCGTATGCTTATAATTCGACACCCACTGTTGACTTGTGGAATTTATAGAATTTTCCGATGTCGTTTCTTAATTATCATCAATGAGACTATAACAAAAATCATTGCATATAACAGAATCGAATGCAATTTTATGGAAATATATAAAGTTGTAAATCAAATTATGTAATTAAATGCTAACCATCGCATTTATATAATATAATATAATATATAATTTAAATAATATAAAAATATTAAGGCGTGCATATTCAGACTATTATGATTACGCGAAACCACAACTAAAACCAACAAACCCAAGTTAACGTAGCTTCAAGCTGGTGGTGAGGTTCGGAAGTTTTACTTTGTTGGATACCGCCAAGTGAACAGTTGATCGTGGAATGCACCGTAGACTTCTTGTAAATGTTCTTTTTAATAGAGGTGCATTGTAAGTTTGATTCGTGAGCGAGATGTAAATATATACGTTTTATACGTACTTGTATATAATTAGCATGTATTGAAATACATGTGATCAGTAGTAGAGTTGCGTTAAAGTTTGATTTTAGCTGCAGCATGAATGGGTTGACTCGAAGCATAATGCCACTGTGTTTCATTTGGTGCCCGTAGGGATATGCAGACCCTTATAACTGGCGACGAGGCATTCCATCCCAGTCACACCAAGGGTGTCAACGCATCTTCCTTATGAGTCCTTATCAAGGATGGATGTCAGGAATGCCTTATAAGTGAACTGTGTGCTCGTTTGTTGAGGGTGCAATACTATAAAATAGAGTATAATTGTCATTATATGATTGAAATTAAAAATCCTATTAAATAATCTCATTTTACATTATCGTTAGTACCAATCGTCCTCCCGTATACCGGAACATCTAGTGTAGGTAGTTGTCCTGCAATGCTATTACTAATACTAGGCAGTCACATCGCCGGTCCATAGTTGTTCAACTCGCTGATCTTTTGGGCTATGCCGGTACCCTTACCACTTCAGCGATGGGTCCCGTTGAAAACTGAACCACCGAGCATATCCTCCTTAGGTCGTCGAGCGATACAAAATTGCATAAAATAAAGTAAAAAATTACAGCCTATATAAAAAAAGTAAAATTACAGCCTATATAAAAAGTAAAATTACAGCCTATATAAAAAGTAAAATTACAGCCTATATAAAAAGTAAAATTACAGCCTATATAAATCTACTACTGAGCATAGTCCTCCTTCCTTGAGGGGGTTACAAAGCATAGTCTAGCACGCGGCCGGATTGTAGATTTGCGGACATCACATGTCTTATATGTATTATTCTTGTAATTTCTTAGATATGCAGGTTTCCTCACGATGTTGCTTCAGCACAGTAGTTTGTTTGCAATTAGTCATATGACAACATTGCAACATGGTATCATTTAAAAATGTCCACTGATTTATATGTTTAGGTCTTACTTTACCATAGATTCTCCTTATGGGGGTTTAATTGCCAGTAGCCACGTCTAGGGAGCGAATATGCACGGTTACCAAACACCTTGCACCCCCCTCCACTGTAGCCCATTATGGGTTCCTTGTGTAAAATAATAATGAATTATTGTCCAGGTGTGAACAGTGAGTGATGCACCTACGACAATTAGAAGGGCGGGCGATATAAAATAACAAATTACAAGGACGGTTAGACGCACAGTAATTATGTCTCCTACACAGTAAATACCGATTGTGAAATAATATGCGTAGAGGTGTGATGATACGGGTTCACGGAGTTGCGTACAGTCTATGGCAGATTCGTTATGTGTTGATACGAGTTTTCTTGAGCAATTTGAAACAAGCTTCGAAATATAATTTAAGTCCTAGCACAAGCATTTAAGCTTAGTCAGATTGGTTAGCGGGATTGTTAGTAATTATAACAGAGCTAGCCTTCCTCTTTAGAGAGGATATTGCTACGTCGGCCACGGGCGAGTTCAATGCAGCACTTACAATTAACTTAACCTTTCATTGATTTCACGAATCGAAAATTATAATTAGTATTAGTACACATGATTACGACATGATTATTTATAATTACGAGAAATATTTATTAAAAGTTTAAAAAGCTAGTTAGTAAACTGGTATTTTTTGACTATCGTACCGCTTTTAAATCGATTAATTTAAGTATGTGGGTACTAATATTACATGCGAATGATTGAATTATACAATGTATTATATATTCATAAATCATGCAGCATGCACGCTTAATTGCAACACAACTAATAATTCATTTGTATGCGCTTAATTTAGTAAAGGCAACTAGGAACTTACTACTGTATGCAAACGTGTTTAACATGGTCGCATTTAATATGTGTACTTCCGCGTGTTTGCATTACTTACCTATATTTAGATTACGATATAAGCAGAGTCTCAGATGTTGTTCCATAAAATAACTTAATTATAAATACAATATAAACATAATAAAACAAGTACATCTATTAGGTGTGCATTCAAGCTCCAGCTCTATTAATATGCGATCTGTACAATACTGATAATAGAAGTTGATGTGATGTTTTTTTATTATTTTTTTGCCATAAAAGTCGAAGCTTTAGTTGCATTTTAACAGTGGTACAGCTACACTGCAGTTTGCAGCTGCATAATGAATGGGTCAGCTCGACCGGGGTTGGACCACGCCCTCACAAAATAGCAGCATAATGTTGCTGTTTCGTTTGGTGTATGCCGGGATCCGGAGCCCTTTATTACTAGTGACGAGTTTTCAGACATTCCATCTCAGTCTTCAAGGGTGACAATGCTTCTGCTTTATGATTCCTTGTCAAGGGTCATTGTAGATGTAATGAACCTCAGGAATCTTTTACTATCAGGGAAACTGGGTGCTCGTTTGTTACTCTCAATTTATTACTAAAAAAAACACGTCTCAAGCAAGATTTACGGTTTTTATAGAAAACGTAAAACTTTTTCTTATCAAAAGCGTTGCGTTGGTGAGCTTAGTTTGCCAAGTTTAATTAGACTTTCTGCTGTTATCCTGAAACTAGGCACAATCGGAAAATCTGCAAGCAAAGTTACCTGCCCACTTGCTGATAACGAAGAAGAGAATCAATCGTAATTAATATGTATAATGATTTATAATATTCATGTAGACTTTTAAGTTTGTAAATATGAGCTTCTATAAAAGAACTTTTTGAAGACCACTGATTGAAGAAACAAATAGATCTTCTAATGTCTTACTAATATACATGTAAAATTTAAATCTTGCTCCAGTTTTTTTTCACATGCATTTTATCGGATTCAGGAAGAGGATGACAAGCGAGCGTCTCATTGTTTCCGCAAAATGCATACGGCACTGTGATATGTTCGGCGCAGTTGATCTAATCTGGGTTAAACCAGAAGATATCGCAGTCAAATGTACTCCAAGGATATTAGAACTAAAAAAAGATAAATCTAAGAATGAAATTGATAGGAATGTATAATATGTCCCATGTTAATGATGTCGCTTGTCGCTCGGTTGTTGGTAGTACAATTTTTTTTTTTTTTGACCTTTAGATTTTATTTATTTATTTATTTTCACCACAACTAAAATACATAGAATAAAAATTTTACATAATAGAAACATGTTCTCCTTAATAAAAGAAAACATTAGTACATAGTCGTGGCTGACTGATGCCTGCAGTAGGTATTAAAAAACCTGTAAATCACAGGACATTAGGTTACCATTCCGCAGAACTTATGTATACAAAGAGTTTATATCCTATTGTTTCGTCTTCTATTATTAATAATGTTAATTTTCTTTTGTTTCAGGTAATTAACAACTTTGAATCATCTGCAAATTATAAGTATTTTTTCATACATTTTCTCGATGAAATGAAAAAAGAAATTAACACTTTATTCGTTGAGTGTAAATTGTTCATGTCTTTTAAGTTACTTCCATATTTTGCAGAGAGATGATCTTTTATGATCAACGTGATATACTATTTAATGTAATTAAAAAGTCTATCCTGGCAAAGGAATTTGTTGATTGACTTAAACACGTGTCGTTAAAAGTCGTACAACTAATATCTTAATTGTATAAAAATTCTAAATTTGATAAAGAAGGCAGGCATCACTCAATTGTAATTAAACTAGTATTTTATATTGAGAGTGACTCCAGCACACAGTTTATCTGATGATGTGATTAAGTAACGCCCACATTCTCAACATGGAATCATAATGTAGAATCCTAGCTCAGTGGTTGACTTCTCAAAGCCTATCAATTTACACATCCTGGTCTTTAAATTCGGTAACCGGCGTTTCGTTTGTTGTATTTCAGCAGGAACCTCTTGTATTGTTCAATGTAAGATTTATAGTATATTCTTTCATACTTCCACTAGCTGTAACACCCGTTTATTTGATTTTTAGTTCCTTATTGATACCATTATCGTTTATTATTTAATGGATATATTTTATGTAAAGCTATGCAAAATGCTTATCTAATAAGTAACAGTTGCTTTAGTGTTTCAGTCTGTCTTCATTATTTAAATCACATCTATCAAATTTGTCTCTATTTCTTTAATTACATTTACATATTCAAACACGTTATATATTTAAATGGCTTTAGCGATAGTGAATTATCCGGTAATTTTGAAGGGAGTTTAACTTAGTGAATTTTTATTAAAAGCGTTTAGAGGTCTCTAAACGTTAAGTATATTTATAATTTTTATTACTAAACTAATTTAATCCATAATCGACCAATAATTTATCGTTGTAATTTATAAGTGGCATCAGCTTTCCCAAATAAGCCCTGCATCGGTATCAATTATTCAATAGAATTAATAACTGGATGCTCTTATTTCTATGCTATATTTATATCAGATATGTGCTTGCCTAAGTTATTGACAGTTAATAAGATTATACTATTCTCATTCATTAGCAACCAGGGAATATATTCAAATTATTATGATATATGCATTGAAGCAAAAACCATAGTTTATCGAAAAAAACGTGATAGGCTCAGCTCATGTTGATTTTAATTCAAGGTATGCGTGCAAACCGAGTTCGATCACCGGTGTCGGCATCAACGAAATTATTAATTTCATTGCATTGCTGATTTATCAACTGCTCTGCTGTGAAATAAAACGTGAGGAAACCTGCATGTCTAAAAAATAAATATACTTCGAAGACATGTGGACTTCCACCACTAATCCTGGAGCCGCGTGGTGGAGTATGCTCTAACACTCTAGTCACCAGTTTTAAATAAATAACCTTCGAGAGAGGTGGCCTACGCGCTGCAGGTGTATGTTTAGACGGTTTCTTTACTTTTTTACTTTAAACAAAAACTTTATAAATCCACTTACTAACGTAAATGTTACATACGAGTATGTTGAAAATTGTCAAAACAACCAATAAAGTGACTGATGTGCTCTATTTTAATCGATGGCAATTCTATTCTTATCTTAAACGCGTATAAGCAATTTCTATCCACAATTACGAAAAGTTTCTAAGCAATAAAATTGTGAACCAAATTATTAGGGTATTTGTTATGCGTTCGTCCATTATAGCTCTGGTTATTTAATAGTTTAAACAAACCGGCGCTGGACTTTAATAACATCTCGTGCTATTAAATGGCGATGTATTTCATATTGATATTTAAGACCCGCCACGTCAAAGTGATCGTTCCTTTATCTGTCAGAGGCCACAGTTCATTTCTTACCATACTCACGGGAAGATGTGATGTGATGAAATCAACCGATATTTATTTGATATTGGTGGATAACGACCCCATACACTGACCAGTATGTTAATTACAAGCTTCATCATCCATCTCATCCCATTATTAACCCACTGTTGTATTTAGGCCTTTTCGGCAGAGTACCATTCATATGAGCCATAAGTCGCACATATCCATTAATAACGCATAGATTGACTAGAATACGTCATCACTCCATCTAGTAGAAGTTGGGAGACGGGGGTTGACCAAGTAGTTTTCAGTAACAAATTTCCACTCGAGAAACTTTCTTCCCCACCATCTATCTACCATCTTCCTATTCATCAGCTATCAATTCTACAGTGTGACTAAAAGACTTTAAATAATAAATTTACCTTGTCTGCATGTTATTCATTCTACGCACATCTCTTATGTTTTAGTTAATAAATCGTTGTCACAAATTTGAAAGGATTTATACTATACAATTATATTAAGATATACCGTTTCGTAAATGTAAAACACGTTACATTATTAAATATTTTAACATGAAGACTGGGAGTTGATGTGAGGGGCTTGTTGTTAACATTTATAAGAGTTCGTAAGCCTGGACTAGGAACAGGGATAATCAATCCCGCACACATATGTACATATGATTTCGAATGTTATCGATAAATTTACTTTCCTTAACATTAATAAGCATCTCGTGTTTCTTGTTCTTGTTACTCCTGTACGTGCTTTACGGTGGAGGAAAATGAAAATGGAAATCTTAAGACGCATTGAATACAATGCTATCCAACCATAGCAATGACTAGCAACAGTGAAGCTGCGTGAAGGATTATTCTTAAACTTGTAGTGTGCGGTTTTGAAGTTATGTTAATCGTAGAATGGCAATTTTTACCTCGAAAGATCTGTATAATTAAACTTTATTTGTTAGAAATGGTTTTAATCATATTATATATTTTTAAGCGACTTAACAAATTAGAAATTTCTCAAAGTATATTTTTATTATATGATTGTAGGGGCATAATCCTTTTTCTTTCTTGTTACCCTTTTTTTTTTGGAAATATGTCAGTGGTTTAATTTGAATATCTCTAGAAGGAAAAACTACATTTTTATAACCTTACAGTAAACCAGTGGAAAACGTGTCGTATTTTATTACACCTTTCTGTATTTTATTTGATCTGCGTCGTAGAATTTCTTGATCATAAACCAATGTCAACATTAAGGACAGTTAGAACCAGAACAGCTGCGTATAGTATCAAGTTTCGATAGGGAATACTAAACTTTGCCGACCATTTTGTACTTTCCACCAAAGCTTTGTGGTGATTTTGGTCTAGTGGTTTGTAATAAAAAGCTTAACTTGTTTTTTAGTTCTAGAGATTAGATTCAAAATTTAATGTCATAATATTTATAGAAGTAAAATTAATAATTACTATATCATCAGTTTTGATGTTTTTATCGTTAATTATAGTAGATTACCGTTCTGTTCCAATAAAGTTACGTGTCGAATTCTATTATAGGATATCCATATTATTTAATCGTGTTATTATGTTCATCTTCATTGTTTCAATTGCTATTTCTCAATTGACGTGTTTAGTTATTCCAACTTAAATCTTAAGGTGTGGACGACTTATTTTTTTTGTTATATTGAGAGTAACAAACGAGCAATAATAATGATAGAATGGAAATAGAATATTTATATGCTTACTAAATAATGTATCGTGTAAGAGAAAATGGAAATAGTATCCGTGAATGTTATTATTTACCACCATGGTAAAAGTTTACCAGTTAACCGTTCATGTAATTTTTACGGCAAACAACTTCAAAGTGCTGCTAGAAAATGAAAATACTAAAACTAATGTACTTTAAAGAGATATATATTCATTTTTTAAACGAGAGCTACCATTTCATAACGAAAAAATTTTTGAAACAAAAAAAAATTATAAGAAACTCCCCTGCCGAAATAATCAGAAATATTTGTTTGCACATATGAGTATTTTAGTGCGGGATATACATACTTAAGACGTCGTCATGTAATTTGTTGATCATATCGTCTTTGGAACGCAGAAGCGTTAAACGCAGATGAGACGATATATCTTCGTTTTAATCTGGAACGTTGAACTATGCAGAATACTCGGAAAGATTTGTGTTTGAGATGCCAGCGTCCGATATCGGTCCGCTTCATTTATATTCCCATTTCATTGCGATTCGCAACAAACGTGTTAACATACAATGCTTTGTGTGCCTCTCTGTACTGGTGGCTGCCGAGTGCAATAAGCCTAACTATATCTTGAGATTTATCTCTAATGCTTTGATTTATCTAAATGTTTTCATTTCTCCATGTTTGCTGATACACGTATTGTTATATTCAAATTATGGTATCGAGACAAGTCGTACACCAAAATAAACTGCAAAAGTTACAAAATTTGTTAGGCATTCTCATTTAAGAACTTCATTTGTTTGTTTATGTATATTTAATTAAGATGGTTACACAGGTGTATAACAAGTTTCATTATTAAAATTCACAATATCTTCAGTGTATCTGTCAATTTTTTTTTATCCTTACTACTTGGTTAGCAGAAATGATTCTAGAAATAATATATTAGTGTACAATAATATACACTGCTACAATCTGTGTATACTGCGTAGTTTTTATGCCGACCTTACCTGCTTGCTTGAATTTCATTGTTATTATCAATTCCTTAAATGAATAATAAACATTCTAATATTCGTAAACAAGTATAGAATTATACAAAAAGAAGTCCTCCGTTCGATTTCGGATACGGCCACATTTTCTGGGTACTATTTAATGACGTTAATGCATTTTTCACCTTCAACATCATATTAACACTTCAGATCTTGGCCTCTCTCAAGTCTTAGTAGATATCAATAGCGTAATAATGTAATTATTTGCACTAATACAGAGGTCACTGAGGTTATAATTCCTAACCTACGAGATGAAATAGTTTTAAAGAATTTAATATGTCATAAAATCGAAGTGAAAATCTCAACAATAAAGAAATTCAATAATAATCCAACGTTATTTTCTTACGATGAACATAAGTGTCATTTATTTTGTTCTAATGAAACACGTGTGCACCATCATTATCATTAAAAATCATCACGTAATGCCGATTTCCGGGATTCACCGAGACATCCGATGGTTGACCTAACGTGTTTAAAAAGGGCTCCGCTATGTGCACGGGTTTCAAATAGGGATGTTGTATCAAAATGGAAAGGGTTATCTTTAATGCACATCGACGAGGAATTTTAGCACGTTCCTTCTTCCTGTCATTGCCTCTTATGTATTCCAAGCGTATGCTCGCGTTTAGTCGGCATTATCGACAGTATCCCTGGTGGTTATTAAGCATTGAAGCTATAATAGCAGACTGATTGTGTTCTTTGCGAAGCAATAGTTTGAATCGGAAAGTTATGAAAAACAACAAAATTCAAAGAAAAGTCTGGTCTATATTATACGGTGGGCGTCGTCACCGTCAGACATACAACTAAAATATATATTATGTAATAAAAAATGTTTATGTATTATAGGTACTAAGCAACGCGATATACAGGTACATATAACATCGCTAAATAATTAAACTTCAAATACCGATTATTTTTATCATCACTGCACACAATTCAATATTGAATATTAATTATCTATTTTGTTTACACCACTTGAAGTAAGGCTTTTTTGAATTATTGTATTGTGTTAATTGTACACCAGACATGGTTCAACAATTTTTCATGAAATTGATAAATCAACCACTAAGCTATAAAAATATGAATATGGTAAACAAATGAATCGGTAACTTTAAAGCCTGTTTGGATTGGTAGTAAAGTATAAACGGAAACCCGAAACGCATTAAAAGAACATTTGGCGAGACCACTACGAGGATCGGTCAATTCAATGTCATCGTAAACCTTGAACGCCGTTGGATGCATAAGATATGATCTTATTGTATTCAATAACAATAAAATGAATCCCAGGAGGGATATGCAAAAATAATAAGAAATAGACGATGTATTTTATTATTAAAAATAGTAATCAGATTTTTTGAAGTGTTTTGTATAGCAGTGGACTACAATCTATATATTATTAGTAGTAGTATATATCTATATAAATATGTATATATATATATATATATATATATACATATCTATATAGATATATACATCATCACTTACCACCAAGTGAAACACAGTTCATTAATCAAACAAGTTTCAAAATAAAAGTGTCTCCGGTTCGTAAATGCGTCCATTGATCGCATCGAATCCCAACAGTATTATGCTTTTAATTCTTGACAGTGATAGAGTTACAAACCAGTTTGTTTCTAGCTGCAGAATCAATGGGTCAGCTCAACTGGGGTAGGACCACGCCCTCACAGGATACCAGTGTAAAATTGCTATATTATTTTGTATAATGTTGCTGTGTTTCGTGTGGTGAGTGCAGGCATCCGGGGACTTTTATTGCTGGTAGACGAGGCATTCCATCTCAGTCCTCAAGAGTGACAACGGATCTGCATTATAATTCCTTGTCAACGATGAATTTAGATGTCATGGGCCGCAGTAATCACTTACCATTAGGTGAACTGTGTGCTCTTTTGTTACTCTTAATGTAATAATAAACAAAAAACGCTGGTACACTGTGTGGGTCTTCCCAGTTCTAGCCGATCATTTATGTTGCATCGTAGCTCTATGTCGTCCTAGTCACTCGCCTACTGGCGCTTTTCGAAATAAACACCACTGTCTTTTATTAAATTAATGTTATATTTTATAGTAGAACACCACTGTACAAGATATTTTGGAGGCTAATATTCTAGAACTGATTTGTACTGTACCTTTGTACTCTGCTAACGTAAGATGTTTCAACTTCCTCTATGCAATAAATTGGCGTAGTAGTATTACCGTATATCGTGTAAACTGGATCACCTTATTAAGTAATCTACGCTAAAAAGCTATTAAGATAACGTATTTTTTTTATATAACTTAGGCTAGACAGGTTTGCTTTTTTATGTAAATTGTTAATGTAGAAAATAAAAATTATAAAAGGTTTTATTTTATACCAGAGTGTTGAATGTTTCCTTTGTAAATATTTTTTTATATATGTTACGAAATAACCATTTAGTGAAATAATTATTATGTTAGTTATTTATAATGTATTATAATTATTCTATATATAATTATGTTTTATAAAAATGTAGAGCGGTTTAAAGACATTCGATATCTCACGGATTTCCACAAACATTGCGCACTAAGCAGTTCTGTTTTTTGCGCAACATTTCACCTGATGGTGACAATGATAACTGCGCACCATAAACATATCCATTCATCTTCAACAAATATAGCATATGTGTTTTTGTGGGTCTGTTAGGGTGATCCGTGTTCGTTTGTATTATGCTGAAGGGAGAGAAACGAATACACAGTCATCTGATGGGAAGAGATTCATGCAGCTTTCAAAGCTTATGGCATCATCTCAGTAATAACGTTTCTATCGCTAATCAAACGAAACACAATTGCGCTAACCTGCTGTTTTACGCTGGCATTCTATGAAGTGTGTGGACTACACACTTCTCAGCCGTGCAGACTTATTAGTGCTGTAGTTTCTGTAGCTACAAGGTGTCTCTACTGCGTGTGAAATGGTCGCGACAGGACTGGTAATAAGCTGAAGCAACTCTCGTATATTTACTGAGGCACGATGCAGAAATATATATTTACATATAACAAATAGAAGTTGTACGTTTCTAGTTAGATGTTGTCCACGGTAATTGCGTAATATGCCACTTTTCCACTTATGCTGGCAACGGGGGCACAATTCGGAACGCTTCGCACCGATTAACGCAGCTGGCAAATTGTTTTAACGATCCCCTTTGTACGACATTGGGATTCAATTTGTTTGTGTTACTCAACTGTTTCTTTAGCTCCAACTGAAATGTACTTTTAATGGATATGTGATATTCTGATTACCTTGTCCTGCAATTTTCCAAAGATTATCGCATATTTAGTTATGAAACTTGTTGATATATTAAAATATAGATTTAAAGTCATCCGTTTTTAGGTTCCGGATCCAAATTTTTAGTGTTGGAAAAAATATCTGGATTATTATCATAAGTTAAACGTTTACAAATGGTAAAATAACTTCTTTTAAAGTTAAGTTATTTGACCATTTTACGGTTTGTAACATATATGTGACATGTATAACTTGTACGATGTATACAATAGTTAATGTTCGAACTTTTGATTTCACGATTAAACCGAGTGCGATCTCAGGTGTCGGCAGATATGAAACTGGTAGTTTTGAAATTTAGGTGGTGATTTATCGTGTGCTCCTCGGTGTTCGTGATTGTGAGGAAACCTCTACCTATGAAGTAACATTAACCTCTAACATTGAGAGTAACAAACGAGCACACAGTCCACCTGATGGTCAGAGATTCCTGCGGCCCATGACGTATACATTCATCCTTGACAAGGAATCATAATGTAGTTGCGTTGACACTCTTGAGGACTGAGATGGAATGCCTCGTAACCAGTAATAAAGGTCTCCGGATCTCTACATTCACCAGACGAAACACAGCAGCATTATGCTACGTTTTCACGCTGGTAATCTGTGAGGGTGCGGTACTATGCTTATCGAGCTGATCCATTCGTTCTGCAGCTTGTAACAAACTGCAACGGAGCTCCACCACTGTTAAAATAATATGTTTTAAATTCCAATTTAAGTGTGGGCTCCAACAAAAACTTGGTTAGAAATACTGCATATCTAAGTTATGAAAAAATAATATTTTGAAGAAATATTTTAAAAGTTTTTTTTACTATTCTTCTCGCAGCCACTCTACGCGTATGCCATTAAAGGTGAGAGAGGTTCCCGTAATTACAGAGCCATGACTCTATCATTAGCGAAGCTTTTTGTCTCGTCCCGAGGGCGCGTACCCCCTCATTAAACCATACGACGGTAGAGTGTTACATTTTACATGTGTCTTGAACATTAACTCCAAAGTTCTAGTCTACAAAATTTTGTTTAAGTGTAGTAGTATCACCATTTAGCAAAATGATATTATAAATAGATTATAAGATAACTTGAAGAAACTTTTACCAGAATCTGATAATATTTTTCCACTTACTAACACGATTACTTTTATGTACTTATTTAGTTGTTTGCGTTTACTTTAGGGTAAGTGCTAGTATGAATGATTTTGTGGTTAATAAAGTATTTAGGTGGAAACAAATTTGATATTTATTACATTTTAGGTTAATATGGATAGCACTGTTTATCTCCGTCTACACCGTTCTAGGGTAGCTATTTTTTTTTATTACATTGAGAGTTACAAACGAGCACACAGTTCACATGATGCTAAGTGATTCCTGCGGCCCATGACATCTATTCATCCTTGACAAGGAATCATAACGCAGATACGTTGTCACCTTTGAGGACTGAGATGGAATGTCTCGTCACCAGTAATACAGGTCTCCGGATCCCTACATTGACCAGACGAAACACAGTAGCGTTATGATGCTATTTCACGCCGATATTCGTTCTGCAGTAAGAAACAAATTGCAGTGTAGCTGTTTTTCTATAGGTATTTGAAAAGGTTCATGATTGGCTACTTCATACTTATTAATCTTTGCACTGGTTGTGAAAAATATTCAATGCCTAAGAGCATAAATTAAAAAAAAAAATAAGTAAAGTCATTCCTAAGCTCAGCCTGGGAGTGAACACGCATTCACAGAATGCCAGCGTGAAAAATTTGTCGTGTTTTGTAAGGCGAGTGGATAAAATCGGACAGTTGCTGTTAGCGTTCTCTTCATACTTCATAGTGCCTCGGCACAGAAGCTTTGGTTTTTAGTTCCCAGCCGGTGTAATTGTGCAATGATTGCAATAGCACTTCGTTATTTTTTGGGTTTGTGTGTGGGTACGCATTTCTATCCTGTATTTCCCTACATTTCTTCGGAACTTATTAATCTATATTTGTATTCCAATATAGTATATTTCTATTACATTGGGCTTGGGCAGGGTCGAGGTGTAAGGGGTTATGTATTTGTGCAAATGCTAACGTCAAAATAATTTTTATTTTTAAATATCCTGCTCATTTAATTTCTTTTGCAAACTAATTATTAGATAGAAGAGACAAGATAGAAGAAGACAAATAAATACACAGTTCAACCGACGGCAATTGTTTCCTGCCGCCCATGACATCTACATTCATACTTGAATCATAATGCAAACAAGTCGTAACCCTCGAGTATTGAGATGGAATGTCTCGTCACCAGTAATAAAGGTCTCCGGATCCCTGCACTCACCAAACGAAATAAAGCAGCGTTATGCTACTATTTTACACTAATATTCTGTGAGGACGTGGCCCTACACCAGTAGAACTGACCCATTCATTCTGCAGCTAGACACAGACTGCTATACTGCTCTACTACTGTAAAGTCACGATCAAAGACGAACAGGAGGTTATTTTTTTATAATAATTCTATCTCTGTCACTCATTTAATCTGTCAATACTAGCAGACAACGGCACTAGAAAGCGTGGGTGGCTATGAAAATTATGCATCAGCCGGGAAGTATATTCCGATGTTCATTATGCAGACAGCTCTTATACCGTATGACTAAATAAATTTGCAATTGTGACGGTCCCAGTCTAAATGCCAAAGCACTTTCCTACATTTCTGTTTACTTGGTTTCAAAACCATTCTAGAGCGAAAGAAACCAAAACATGACAATGGTGGAGCCAAGCTGCAGCTGGTTGTTAACTGTAGCATGAATGTATTTGCTCGACTGGGAAAGGAACGAGCTCTCACAGTTCCGTATTAGTCTTCGCGGTGAGAACGAAAATTTTATTATTTTATTGAGGATAAGTAGGTATTCATGGTATATACATATATATATATATATATATATATATACATGTATATACCAGAGCTCGTTCCTATATATATATATATATATATATATATATATATATATATATCTATATAACATTTCGTCAGTTAAGCCCGCTCTTTTATACTAATGCGATGTTTCAGATATAGCGTGGCTCTAACAAATATTTAATTAATTCAATAACTGAGATTGTTTTTTAATTTTCAATCATCAAAATCTACCTAATATTTACACACCAACCGTTGCATCATTAAGTTAGCTCTTAATTAATTAACATTAATATCATTCATTTCACCGTTCTATAAATTAACTACTAAACAGGCGATGATATGATCTGATTGATATGCGTGTTGAGTAATGGGCTTTTTGGTGTATTTTGATAGAGATGTTAGTGATAAAAATTTGGTTATAAATTCCACAATAAATTAGGCTTCTTGTTACCGTTTATTTTTCTTTCTCGTTTCCTCATTTCTGATGATCTTAGAGTTCTTACTACATCCTACGTTTGTACGCAATATATATAGCTTGGTAGGAACAGCATCCTAAAATTTTTGTTACTATTTTATTTCTATTTTATTTTCTTGATACGCTATAATTTTAAACATACATTTATTAAGCTAGCGCGTATCTCCATCGATGACAATTATCTCAACTAGGTTTATGGATAATAAAATATAAGTGAATTTGACTCTTCTTCCTTACTCTTTTCCTCCGAGTGGATTAATATCAAGTGGCATCAAAAATAAGGAACGCAGTCAAAACAAAAACCACAGCAGTGCTGCGTCATCAGCTGTGTTTCAGCTGATAATTTATATTAACGTTGACTATTCACAGTCGACCTATTCGTGCTACAGCTAGTTTAAAGCCATGATATTGTTTAACGCCATATATAAGATTATTGTTGGTTCGAATAAGGGCACTGCTATAAAAGGATAAGCGCTATCTACACCTATCCCGTTGGTTTTTTTTATTACGTTAATAGTTACAAACACACACACAGTTCACCTGATGTTAAGTGATTCCTGCGGCCCATGACATCTACATTCATCCTTGACACGGAATCATAATGCGGATGCGTTGTCATCTTTGAGGATTGAGATGGAATGCCTCGTCTCCAAGGTCTCCGGATCCTACACCCACCAGACGAAACACAGCAGTATTAAGCGGCTATTTTACACTGATATTCTGCAAGGGTTTGGTCTTACCCCGGTCGAGCTAACCCATTCATTCTGCAGCTAAAATCAAACTGCAGTGTAAAACTACTAAGGACTGAGACGGAATGCCTCGCTACCCGTTACCTCGTTACCCCTTATAGCATTATTAATTAATCTATGAGGGTCGATTTGACCCATTAATATTACAAATATAAATTATCTACCACTGTAAAAAAACGTATTTGAAAGGTAAAGTATAAATAATCGATTCATGTTGTCCATCATTCATCAATGTTACATCTTTAACGTTCATCTAATTTGATTAGCCGCGTTTAGATTTGTAAATTGAAAATTGCTAAACCTTCAAAGTTAACGTTCAAATTGTATCAGATTAGTAGTCATTGACCAATCACAAGATCCGTAGAGGTGCAAGCTGTTTGCCGACTGGCGCGTTATGGATAGCCGGTTCCATGTGTAGGCCCTGGATGGTATTTGTCACAATCAGTTAACAGTCGGAACTTTATTGATGAGTGTAATAATTTTTAAGCACCATATACTTTGAATATTTGGTAATAGAAGATATATCAAAGATGGCCAAATAGGATAAGTTTTATGTTGGTAGTATGAAAATTACACTGATTACACATACGTGGTGATGACGCTGAGGACCTCCCGGTCGATTTCAATCTCGACGATATCTTCTAGTTATTACCAGATGACATCAATTGCGCAAGACATATTATAGTGCTGTGCACATTCTACTCGTCTGCCTCTTCCTTTTCATTGATTTCTTGATCACCAGACGTTAATCCATCAGAAGTAACTGAGCGAGCTGTGGTTCGGCATCCTCTAATCGGTTGCTTTCCCGCCCAGGGTAACGGTCCAAGCCGAGGCTCCACCTGGGGAACCTTTGTACTAGTTACCCATTGTCTGTTATAACAAACACCCATTGACTGTTAGCCCGCGGGCATTTACGGATTCACCGGGTTGAAAGGTGACCGAGCGCTTAGGGCACACAGTCGAAACTTTTATTAGGCGCTCAGTCGAGACTTTTATTGGTCGCTCAGCTGGGACCTTTATTACACCTCACATATCTGACATAATTATAATGGATTTAACGAAGGATGCCCAATATTGAGTTAAGCGTAAAGCGACCCTTGTTTATTCGTTAGAGGAACCCCTCTTAAGAATAAGTATAAATTAAAGCATTCATATAATAATAATGATATTCATTTATTCCTTCTTGGCACACAAACAATACATAGCAAATTAGCAAATACAGTAGAAACAACCAAAAATAAACAAAGGATAAAACGAGATAAAGACTTTTACCTAATCAAAATAGAAAAACAAAAAGATAATAAAAAAAAACATACAAAAATAATTATAATATGAAAGTTGACAAGATAAATTTATTGTATATTTAACAGGTTAAAAAAAACAATAGAAAAAAAAAATGATTCATATTCAATATTGCTATCGTATCCATTATAAACACTTACGGTGTACGCATTACAACATTTCTAAGATAACAGAAATGTATCAATAATAAGCTCGGGAGATAGTGCAATAGATTTAACCGCGGCCTATTTCAGCTTCGCCATTTACAATTGTTCGGAACTGGTAACACTGTCGTAATTTATGTAAGACAACCGGATCCGCCGGTACGGGACCAGATAGTGTATTCTGGACACCGGTGTCCCCGACTGGTGGTGTAGCAACACCTTGTTATACTATTGTAACAATTTGTAACGGTGTGTGTTACATAACTCCTGTGACAGATGTTTATGGGTAGGGTACTCATGATTTTTTTTTGGAAATTACACATTTTCAATACTTCGTACTTCAGCTTCGTGCGGCCCATGACATTTACATTAGTTCTTGACAAGGAATAATAATGCAGATCCGATGTCACCCGTGAGGATTGAGATGAAATGCCACGTCACCAGTAATAAAGGTCTTCACAAATACCGCTAAAGCCCAGTTCATTTAGTTGATAGAATAATTTTTAATATAAATATACCTACCTTCCTTGAGAACTGACTAATTTAGGAACAAATGTATACTTTCAAACTGGTATAGCGAAATAAAATCACACTGGGAGGCTCAATTTTATTCCACTATACAATTTCAGTCGTATGCAAAGAGAAATTAAGTTGAATTACAATTGTTACGTGGGCTAGTCCATATTTCTGCAATAAGACTATCATTTTTAAACCAATTGTGGTAACCTAATTAATATAATATATAACGATTATGAGGCTTACTCCAGAAGTAAATATGTAGATAAGAGATCGTGAAAACGAAACTTAATAATATACCAGAAACTAAACGACGTCTAAACTACGATAATGTGATTACTTCCTAATTTATTAACTGCTTTTCGCAAACTGGTACTGACTGTGTACATATTAACTTAAGGTCAATAATTTAATGTTTGTCACTTTTATAATGTAGAAAATTACATTATACATCCTACTGTTAAATAATGCAGAATTTATATACAATATGAGAAAACCTTTTGCTACTTCTCTTTATATACCTCCGAATAATTAAATTTAGTTTTGGTTTTTGTGTTTGTGTGATGCTGTTGGTCCAGTGACCTTTACAGTTTTATCGAAGCAGACTCGCGAGCGGGAGGCCCGCTGAGTAGGGATTAAATTAAGTTCTGATTACAAGATGTATAGAGATCTCTGTCCGACTACATTGTATATCACCGTTTATTGTTTTCTGTGTGCAGCTTGCGATTCTTGTATACTACTATAATACTACTGTTAAATTCAACCTCTCTTTACTCCCTTGAGAGGACTATAGGAACAAGTTAAACACCTCATTGAGTCCCAATTAGATAGACTAAAGTTATTGAATATATATAATATATTGATATTTTTACATATATCTGTTAGAATCGCAGCTTTTCTTTTTTTTTATTAATATTGCAATGAACAATTTTATCGGTCTTGGCACAAGGAATCAAACAGAGTTTGCTCGTGTAATCTAATTAACTTGCTAATATAGTCAATCTTGTTGACAAAATTTCCAACTCAACGAAATGTATGCATGAAAATGTGTGTTAACGCCTTGTTTTTCTCGAACTGCTAGAGAATTCAAATGAATCTTGACTGTCGATCGATCGGTGAAACGGGCTAATGGATGGACGGAGTAAATGAGCAGATCACAAATATAATCACGAAAACGAGTCTTAGTCGTCGTTAACGATTTCCTGGCGTCACCTTGGTTGAGCTTCATTACTCGCTTTTATAGTGCTCATTAAGGTTGCGAAAGTCGGATACTGTATTTTTCTTCGCGATGACGTTATGAGCTTTTCATCATTAAAATCTCTAATTGATTTCCGAATTAAGAATAGAAACGTATTTCGATTTATGCTTAGATTTAGTAATTATGACTATGATAAATATGTCAAAATCATGGTAACGCATGATTTTGAACAAATGTGGCTTGCAGGCAAATCTACCCCAGGCGCTGCCCCGTGACAGAAGCGTCGCTAGTAACGGAGTTAATTTGGAAGTATCGGTCTGCCACTTTAGTTGATTTCCAATATAAATAGAGTCTACGATCCGTCATAGTAGAGCTTATTTGGGATCAACACTCACGTGTGGAAACTTTTTTTTGTAATAACATCTGTGTATATAATTTCTACAACTGATTAAATAGTACGAGTGTAACATATAGAAGATGATGAGATATTTCGCTATGTTACATATGATGGCCTCGTGTATGAGACAGTAGTAGAGCTGCGCTGCAGTTTGTTTCTAGCTGCAGAATGAATGGGTCAGCTCGACCTGGGAAGGTCCACTCCCGCACAGAATACCAGCGTTAAATAGCAGCAAAACGCTGCTGTGTTTCGTCTGGTGAGTGTAGGGATCCGGAGACCTTTATTACTGGTGACGAGGCTATTTATCTCAATCCTCTAGGGTGACAACGCAACTGCATTATGATTCCTTGCCGTGAGGATGAGTGTAGATGTCATGGGCCGCAGGAGTTACTTACCATCAGGTGAATTGTGTGCTCGTTTATTACTCTCAATGTAATTAAAAAGAGACACTTTGTCACCCTTGCAGTTAAGATGAAATTGTGTTCTTACCAGTAAACCAAGGCCTGATACACCTGTAGGGCTCTGATTTCTTTCAGGGTTCACGTGCTATAACACTAGAATTCCGTGAAAGAGTGAACCGAACTTTTATTCAAAGCATTGCTCTGTATTACGGGTAATGTGGAATATATTTTGGCATTAATTGAATCTAGTGATAATATAATTGAGTTCGATTGCAATAAATTGATAGACTGAAATATACTATCTTAAGTTTATTAAAATTCAAAATAAAATTTATGGCAGATTATAGACTATCGGCGCTTTAATTGTACCAGCACGCTAGAAAAATTATATTAAACGGCGATACTGTAAAACAACCTTGTTTTCCGTCACGCGTCGTATCTTCGTGACGCTCGTGACGCAGTTTTCCATATCGTGAAACCATAATAAATTCTCTCAGTAGGTCAGCTCTCGGCCGCTCGTGTCTCTGACACCTGCTAAGTAATGAAACGAAGCCGTAAATGGTTCATGTGTACTGGTAGCTATATTAAGGGCTCTGTCAACACAAGTGTCAGAGTTTGGAACTCTCTACTCACTGTTCTTTTTATTTTTTATTACATTGAGAGTAACAAACGAGCACACAGTTCACCTGATGATAAGTGATTCCTGCGGCCCATGATTCCTAAATTCATCCTTGACGAAGGATCATAATTCAGATGCGTTGTCATCGTTGAGTACTGAGACGTCGTCACCAGTAATAAAGATCTTCGGATCCTACTCTCACCAGACAAAACAGCAGCAATATCGCTATTAGCTTTGTCTATTCGATTTGGGAATCAGATCGGTATTGTTTTTATCATTTATTAGATCTGCTTTTTAATTTTTGTTAATAATAATTGTATATTTTAATTAATCACATTATTATTATTTTTTTATTAAAGAAAAGTGTATGAAATCGTTCAGGGTTATGATTATGATGGTCAATAAAAATAAAAATCATTTAGTCTCATTGGGATTAACTATTAACCATTGAATATTTAAAGAAAATCATTTAGTCTCATTGGCATTAACTATTAACCATTGAATATTTAAAAAAAATCATTTAGTCTCATTGGGATTAACTATTAACCATTGAATATTTAAAAAAAATCATTTAGTCTCATTGGGATTAACTATTAAGCATTGAATATCTATTTAACTATATATATTTACCAGCCTCACTGCAGCGATTTTCTTAAATAGCAGTGAAATGCTGCATCTTGAAGTTTCGTTTAGAATACATGTAGGTACATATATCTTTATGGATCGCAGTCATCATTTAATATCAGGTACCCGCCTATGTGTGATTTTTTATCACTTTTACTTGTATGAAATATACCAAAAAACAAATGTGGGTTATTCAAACATAAAAAATCTATTATAACAAATTTGAGACACAAAATCAAAAGTCGATTAAAACAACCTTTCTATTAACTGTTAACTTGTAATGAACAGATTTTTACGAAATCTGATTTGTCTTTTCTAAGTATATAAGTTCATATATGTTTGTGATATACACGTACTGATGTACGAAATTTGTGTAACTTATTTTAAATTGTAAAAACTTGAGAATCTTCTTTTTTACACTCTACACTTAGATGAAAATTATTAAATCTATTAAATTAAAATATAGGAGCTTCTTTCCGTTTTTCGTTATGTCTTTTATTAAATACCGACTACGCACTAATGCTATTCTTAAGGCAGGCTATGCATATAAACGTAACGCCGCAAAATCCAAGTTCACTGAACGCGCGGAGTAACATTATGCAACAAACGCATTTCAAGTGCTTTGTCGATGCGTAACCCATGCGCACTCCTTTTACGCACAAGTGTGTTCAGGCCTTAATCGATCATCGTTCGAAGCAGACTGCCTTTGGAAGTTTCCGTGACTAAATATAGTTTCAACTCACTCGTAATCTCTAAATAAAGTTTATTTCTGTGTAAGAATAAAAACTGTAAATCAGCTATCTGCTGCAGCATCTACTAAGCTAGTCGACATTTTAGTCTACTTTAGTCAGTAGTATGTTATATAAACATTTATAGAATATTAAATCATTTTAACTCTATATACTTTATATATATATATATACTTTTGTATAAAATAATTAATTTTCTTTGTTTTATATGAAAATATGTTTTTTTTATATATTACTTATTTATTAATACTGAGTTTTTTCTATCGTCGGCCGAAAGTAAAGTAAGACGTATGCCCCGGAAGAGGTTTTGCCCGAATGACGTCTTATTCCTAGCCTTTATTTTATATCACTTTATTTCTCATGGATACTCTTACACAATATTTTCCTAAACAAGGTCATCATTTCTTTTAGTATCTGTAATAAGTAATTATGCGTATTTTTCTAAAATAACAATAGTGAATATATAAAATTCTGTTAAGTATATTTAACTTGACAATAAATTTAAATCGATATAAACATTATGAAGATTTCGAGTGAATATTTGTTAGAGATGTCTTTTCATATAACAGCAAATAAATTTTTGGCTTCATAACACCATAAATACATAAAATTCATAATGTCCTCAATTTGCATAAAATTGCGAAAAGTCTACTCGCCTAGGTAGAGTCATCTGAGTTGAAGGATAGTTTCGTCAAATAGGTTTATTATCCTTACGACTATGTTAATAGCTTAGAAGCAAAGGCAACTTTTTTATTACTATCCTATACTATACACACAATATAAGAGCGGCCTTAACATTTAGTTTAAGTTATAAAGCAAGTCTATATGTTGTGAGTTTCTCTTTGATGAAACTAAATTTGATAAACGGGTACTCAGTTCACGTGTTAGGTGATGAATGCAATTTATATACTATCTATATCCCCATCCTCCATAAGTATTCAAGATGCAAAAGCGTCATCACCACTGAGAACTAAGATGGAAAGCCTCACTACCAGTAACTGGTATCACTTCTTACAAAACGAAAGAAACAGTTATGCAGCTATTCTGTTTGAGGCACAGTCTTCGGTCGAGTTGACCATTCATGCTTCAACTAGAAACAAGTTTCAATGTAGCTCTATGTAGCTCTCTTAGCCATCTATTTTTTTATATTATTTCTATTAATATATTATAAACGAAATATAAAAAAAATAAATTTGCTGGCCTTTTCTCCTTTAAATCAGAACATAGGAAATAACTAGTCGACGTTGTCTGAAAAGTAGCACTGCAATTATCTACTGCTACTTACTGTTAAGACATCCTTAATTTGGGCAATTATGGTGGCCAGCTACACTGGCGATAGCCGAGTCATCATCTTGAAGAGCATACAACCTATCTAAAGTACTATGTACGGCCTCACCGACAGCCTGCCATAGGGTACGACCCTGTATAAATCGACATCCCGCATACATGCATAGCTCGTAACTCCATCTAGTTGTATGTCGTCCTACATTGCAATTTATAGCAATGTATTTATTGCAATTTTTAATTTACAGTCCAAGATTGTCATTCCAGAACCTTTTCCACGATTCTACTCCGGTCAGCTTAATATATAGTAGCATGAATATAACATTAAAAAAAACATGCCGCTTTCTTCACGATGTTTTCTGTCACCGTTTCATGTGGTGATTTACCTGTTGTTTTTAAAAATAAAATTGCTTTTTATCCTTAATAAGCGATAAACCTTTATTTAAATTTTAAACCTGAAACGTAGATGGTTTTACGCATTTAATTTTCATCAACGTTTACGTTAAATATCTGAATATTTTAATAGGAAAGATATACTAGAAGAAAGACTTATTTATATATGTCACGTTGCTTTAGCTGATACGATTTCTATAGGACACTCGGCTTGTTTTCTGATAAGGTAGTTTACGATGTCGCTATCTGCACTGTTCTCCTGCAACTTGTCCGCAATGCAGCAATTTATAAGTCTTGCTTAAGTTTACTTTACGCCTGACAATAGCAATTTTATCCCGACTAAATTGTAGCTTTACTGTTATGAATTACGGCTTATAATTTGCGTAAATTACTTGCAAAGGATATATTGTTTCTATACAATTTATTGCAGGATAGTGTCGAGCGAAGTTTGTTTATTTATTTCATTCGTTATAGAGAATTATATACTGCTAGAAGAAACGGAGTTGCGTGTTTACACGAATGGGTCGGCTCGATCGCGAAAGGGCAATACCAGCGTGAAATACGATCATAACGCTGCTGTGTTTCGGTTGATGAGTGGAAGTATCCAGTTACTGGTTGCGAGATATTCCATCTCAGTCCTCGCGAGGTCACAACGAATTTCAATCTATAATCGCCTTTGAAAACTGATGCAAATATTTATTGATGCGCTGCCGTCACTTACCATTAGATCATTTGTGTTCACCCTTTGTTACATAAATATAAACGTTACAAATATATAATTATGTTACATAAAATAATAGGTCATAGAGCACTGTAGAATAACATGTAACTTTTTTTATATGATTCAGGATTCATAAATCACGAGAAACCTTCATTTTGTGTATTCTTCGAGAATGAATTAATATGCGTATATATAGAAAAAATAATTTCCGTGTTTGCTTAAAGTATCTTATGAACGCATAAATAGTCCATTGATAATGATTGGCTTCATTCGTAGTGTGTCACGAAATAAAATCAAGAAAATCCTTTCCGCAAATTCGCTTACATAAGCACCTCTAGTGGAATCACTCTTACGTCCTTTTCTGCGGCACTGCTATTAGATTCAAATGCCACTGTTTCAAAATAATTTTGTCGCATAATTAACAGAACATAACGTCGACCTTTTGGCTATCCTACGCAGTTTAACTTATTATATATAAAAAACTTTACAAATTATATTCCCATTCGAAGTTTAAGCTTGTTTGTAATTACGCAATTTGATAATAGTACGCTTTATATAATAAATCGCGTAGGAAGTTCTAATGAGGAAAAACAATTCTAAAACAACTTCCTTTTTCTTACTCATGAAGCGTGGGGTGGCGATGTAGCATATGGTTGAGTAACTGGTTAAGTTCGTTTCTCAGATTATGCTAATATTTCTTCTTTGTTTTCTATCTAATTAAGATCATTCTAGGTCAAAGGATATTCCAAGTAAGCCTTAGCAAAACCTAGCAATTCTTAGAAGATTTTATTTGGATATTACAACAATTTTTGCATCAATTTGCAATTTGCATTTGCAGCAACCAATATTATGTCATATCGGGTGAACTGGATAATTGTGTTAAGTCTGTTAAACTAATTTATTTACTTCTTTATCTAATTCTTTCTCTATCTTTTGAAGCTGGTAATAGATTATACACGCATAAGAATTTTTAATAAGCCTAAACAAAATGTATTTCAATTTAATTTTTCTTTTAGATAAGATCAGTGTGTTTCGGCCACAATAACATATCAAAAGATGTCTTCATACACATCCAACGCAATGCATCTACGGGTTAGGCAGTTTATGTAATTCAATTTAATTCTCTTAACAGTCTCGCAATTTGTTGTTGAGGCAATTGATATAAACGCCTGTGAGTCACTCGTATCCCTTGCAGGTGGTCTTGTCTTCAGTAGCTACTAACGATTCATTGATATATTACCTACGAACGCGAGACGCAAACTAAACTATCATTGTGCTTGTTTTTACCGATGCCGTCAAGGCGATGTATGTGTTGATTTTCTTTTTGTATTCTAAATCATAGACAACTGCACAATTGTATAATATATAGTGCATATTTATATTGAAGTAACCATTATTCTAGTGGTTAGAGTTTCTATGTTTTAAGTCACGTCATTATCATTATACTGTAATAAATAATAATCCTATCAGAGTACCTGGCTTCTACACATATAGTGCAATAGGAGTCATATACAATACTAATAGAAATGTTTATTGTATTCTTTCACAAATTAAGTTCATTAAATATAGTACAGTACAGATTCACAGTGATGAAACAGTATTTGTGAGAAACTGGTGTCTATACTAGAATGCCCTAGGATCTATGACAGATCACCAGGATCTTACGGACTAGTTTCTGTATGTACAAAAGAAAATTTTAAGAAAATATATATATATATATTAATAATTATATATGTGTAGGTTTATATAAAATATAGACATAAATAAACAATCCAACTAAATGAAAAGGTGGGTATATAATATATAAGTCAATTATATAGTAAACTTTGAATTAAACATCAGGAAGTAGTGCAGTGCAGTAGACTAGAAGGACAACTCTTGATTGCGGAGGATCAAGATTCTTATCCATCGAGACGATTACAATGAGAAAGTATCAAATTGTTCTACACATGACACATCGCAAATCTGAGCACTCATTTACATTTTTTTCCTCTGTTAGGACCCTTTAAAAGGTTTAAAAAGTCTTCAAAACGTAAATTGTATAAATTCAAATTAAATTGATAAAATAGGACTTGTTGTTGCCCGTGTATCGTACGTGGTCGTACATACAAAAATTATATGTACGTCATAGAGCCACACTGAAGCAAGTTTCTGGTTGTATAAGGAATGTGACTGCTCGAGCAGGTAAGGACTATACCCTCCATCTACCACTGCGTTTCGCATGAAATTTCCTGCCGTGCATAACCACTCTGTGGAATCAGTTGTTGCCAACGGTTGATTCTGTACCGATGCGACTTAGGAACCTACAAGAAAAGCCGCCAACATCTTCCTTAAAGGCCGGCAACGTATTTGCGACTACTCTGGTGTTGCGTATTTTCATGGGTGGCGGTGATCATTTACCATCAGATAACGTTTGCCGCTTATATTATAAAAACAAAAAATCATTAAATAGCAACATAACACTACTATGTTTCTTATTTGTAAGTGTAGCAGGTAACAGGTTACAACACAACGTGAAAACGTTGTGTGCGTCTTCTTGAATAATTGTTCAGGATTGATGGATGAAAATTCCACCGGTTGTTTATCCCTAGAGCGGAGGTTTATTATACCTGTTACACCCCGCCGTAGGCACATGAGCCGTAGAAGTTTATATTTACAACGAAATGAAACTGAAATTGATCCAAAATCAATACTTAAGCGTTTTTTAATTTTTTTTTAACTATGACCTACTTAGAAAGCCGAAAATGATAAGAATGGGATATGAGATAAGAAATGTTTTGATTTTTGAAGTCATTCTGTCCGTGTCATGGTGGCGTGTGCTCTGGTTATGCTCTAATACAAGATGGGAAGACTATCCAACAGTGGGTCACATATACTCAAAAGTCATATAATATTATTTTAAGTTTAAAAATATTAAAGTTAAGCATATTTGTATGTGGATGAAATAAAATTTGTGTTATTAAGATAATTTATAATGGTATACGCATAGTACTCGTAAGATAAACGCTGTCCTCCTAAAATATAGGTCAAGTTCAAAGCAATGTTATGTGGAAAGTCATGAAAATGAAATCGTCGGTGGCCGCTAATGTGTGTAATTACTACTAACGATATGCTCAAACGCATAGAAAGTTGCACGTAAACATCTCGTCAGCATCTTCTATATCGTAGAAGTTGTTTTAATATGGACGACTTTTTGTGTGATATATATATATATATATCTAGAGAGAGAGATAGAGGTTTTACTGCAATGCGCTTCTAGTTATGATATGAGAACAATTAATTTAGGCGCGAGTGTGGTGAATTATCAACAGCCTAAGATCATATGGTGAATGTAGGGAACTAGACTAGGGAAAGACTATTTAAGAAAAGGAAACATTGTGTCGAGGACTGACCTGCGGGCTGATATTGCATATGCATCTTGAATCTTTGTTTAGCATGGATACCACTTTATAAGCCATTCTAAACAAAGAATTATCATCACATACCATCAGATAAACTGAGTGCTCCTCACTTTCATTAAAATAATCTACATGTGGATGCTGGAACTACTTACTTCTTTTATTATCTACTTAAAATTAAATGTACAAATAAAATATTTAAAACAATATATACACAACTCTATGAGCTTGCACGTTAGTTAAATAGTGTCGTGTTTGCATGTGTAAGAAAGGTATACATGTCTCAATAGATTTGTTAGTTACAATATGTTATTTAAAAAAAATTACTAAAGTATGCAAACGATGCCCGTGTAATTGTAATTATTATTTAATTATTATTAAACATTATCATTAAAACCCTTTGCCTCTAGCATAAATTGTGCTTTCTTTATATACGACGGTACCGAATTAAATCATTACTAAGCTTATAGTTGGTCTTATATTTATAATGCACTACAAGTTAGGGTCTTCAAATTTTTTTTATATCGATTCAGTTTCGCGGCAGAGGATTATACTCGTAAGTAGCGGCCATATCAAATGTCAAATAGTGGGCGCAGGGCCCAAAAAGCGTGGGCTCCGTAGGATTTGCTGTTCATGCCACATGACTAACCCGGCACTGTGTATATAGGTCATATTTATACAGTGCCGGGTTAGTCTGTGGTAAAATAAATTAGCAACCTGACAAGTTTCTCTTTATATTACTTCAGCTCGTCGTTAGATTTCTGCTGAATTTAGGCCTAATTCACAGTTTGCTACGAGGCTCGATTCGGGACCACCTGGATCTTTGGCCTATTTAGTTTTATTTTATTTTATATGTGGCCCATTTTTATGCATTATATCAATAAAAATTCAAAATTATTTAATTATTGTTTAAAAAAACATTGAACCACAATGATCAAAATTCGTCTAAAAGACATGCGATATACTAACTACTTATAACTAAGTTATTTGGTCTAGACCCAATCCTATTATCGGATATGACGTAGTTTCTATATAAATCCTTATACAGACAGTATACCAAAGAAACACTTTCATTGATATTTTTATATCTCTATCTACAAGCAAAAGTGCGCACAAAAATATTTTTTTTCTCATCTTTATTTTTAGCTATTCTTTCGTAAAACTAGCGATACGTGATTTTTCGACTTTTTTTTCGATTTTTTTGTTCGGACCAACACGGGGATTTTTAATAGTTTTTAATATCTTGGAGGTTAGGCTTGTTTGTTTGTTTAACTTGTTTCAGTGATCGGCGTACCGAGTTATAGATCCTCTTAATCTTTTAGATTCTTAAAGTTGAATTCATGGTCGATCGATTAACACATGTGGTTCATTTCCTCATTCACTTTATAACATTTTAATAACTTTTGCGTGCCAAGTTACGGGTTCTAGGTTTGGTCTTAATTTAAAAATTTAGTTCTACAGTTTTAGAAATCTGCACTTGAGTGTATTGGAATCTTTCTTGGATTGTTTTGTGACATTGCAGCGTTCCGTTAAACTATATGAAACCAGACAATACAATTTTTACCGTTTTGTACTTGTTAAATATATTAAGCTATCGTATCAGATTTAATATTTATAAATATAATAATATTCACTATAAAATTTATATATTTTATCTTTAAATGTATATAATTTATCTTAATAATTTATGTTTAATATAATTTATGCTTCAATTGCCTAAGCGTGGACTTAGGATACGCCTACGCCTACTCTAGTGGTTGTCACGTCCACGATATTGCGGATGCAGCTCAAGCTACTGTCACATTAGTTCACAAGCCAGGAAGGCTATTTGGATGTATTTAGTTGCGAGCGATCTCTAAATTATATGTATACTAATTTTTATTCTTAGATAATCATAGTTGTTTTACCTGTAAGCAAAAAACAATCTCTTACTAGAAATGAAGCTACCATCGTATTCATTAGGGTTAAAAAGCATCTAAATATTCATCCAACGATGGCCCCATAAACACCGATAAACATCCATAAATAATAAACAAGATGCACATGCGTTATCATCGCTGACGGAGTTATAGGGGCCAGTTTTACATTGAGAATACCAAACGAGCGCACAGTTCACCTGATGTTAAGTGATTCCTGCGGCAGCAATAAGGTCTTCGGATCTCTACACTCACGAGACGAAACACAGCAGCATTATGCATTGCTGCTATTTCACGCTGGTATTCTGCGAGGGCGTGGTCCTGACCCGGTCCAGCTGACCATGCTGTTAGAAAATGCAGCGTAGGTCTACCACTATAGAAATATAAAATGTTTAAAATTAGGTTCAATATCCTAAAATCTAATCCAATCTATTTAAAAAATTCTATCTCGAAAATTTAATCTTTAATGAAGGGACTCGGTCAATGTTTACATTGTATCCAATCAAAATTGGATAAAATTTCTAATGATATTAATTATTTTCTCCAGGCAAAATCCGAGGAGCAGTTGGCATGCGAAAAGGAATGGTTGCAAGCGGGCCATATGTGGTTGGCGCACCGCGGTGGATTCACAGCTGTAATGCGGGAAGGCGACGCAGACGCAGGACGAGCGAAGGTTCGAGTTCTGCAGACTGGAGAGATGCTGGTGGTTGATGAAGATGATCTCGAGAAGGTTAGTTTACTCTATCTTAAATAGGTTGAACCGATTAGGACCACAAATTCCTCAATAGAAAACAGGATTGGCGTCGCAACAGTCAGTTGCACTGAACAATAGGCCGCGCGGACGTCGATTTTTAAATGTAACCTAATGATTTAACAAACATTAATAAATCACTACCTGTTTCAAAAAAAACCAACACGATACACTCTTTACATAATAAATATTTGTAATTTCAACTATCTCGACCGGTTGCTGGGTGTATTTACTTACAAATGACTATTCGTTGGCTATGTTGCTTCATTGAACTCCCTACACATTAGTGGGTCAAAACAAATTTAAATATTAAAAGCGTTAATCTTTGAAGGTTAATTTTAACGCAATCGATTTGTTGATATTTAACCAATAAATTTTATAGTTTACATTCTTTCACAGTTTCTTAACGGAGGATATTATAGTTCTGTGGGGCCAAGATTTATCTTAATTTTTTCTTCGGTTTTATTTGCTATATTCTCATTCAGAATCGATATTTACAGTGTTATAACACACATCAATAAAATCAAAATTAATCAAAATATATTTTACTCGTATAGACTTATAAAAATCTCTTATAAATCGTCAATCTTACAATTCCAAAGTTCAAAATGTCTGTTTTACCTAGAAGAACT
Organism: Teinopalpus imperialis; assembly: GCA_029286865.1. Taxonomy (NCBI): domain Eukaryota; kingdom Metazoa; phylum Arthropoda; class Insecta; order Lepidoptera; family Papilionidae; genus Teinopalpus; species Teinopalpus imperialis. The sequence goes on along the minus strand of JAGSMU010000030.1, from coordinate 10,044,573 downwards.
GGCATGAAACTGTATTTACTCTTTTTGAATAGAAAAAAATTGCAATCAGTCTAAAAAAATAATGTCAGCAGATACAAAGATTCTACAGTGTGAATATACTGATATATTCCATAGGTCTTCCTCGTTATCATCTTATATTCCTTTATAGTATTCAAATAAGACCTTCGAAGTACTTTTAATGATTTATCTTAATATAGGACTTGATGAAAAAATCATGTCTCGAAATTTTGAATTGATTTTGAAAATAATTAAATAATGTATAAATACCAAGACACATCATCTGAAAACGAACATTTAATAGACTTTTTGTACGTTATCGTTATTCGCATGAAGATAAGCTGCTGCAGTATAGGCTTATTTACCAAGTCCAGAAGACCGATCGTGGCACACGTTGGCTGGAATAGTCTCGCATCCTATACAATACCAATATCACGTTTCATGCACTTTGTGATAAATTTGAAATGTCTGTTCCGCCATTCCATCTAAAGAAAAAATAGGGCAGGAGAATTTCCGCCCCAATGGCTACGGTAAGTTTTATATCTTATCATCATCAAATGTAAATCGTTCAGTATAAAGGTATTAAATGCGCATGCACTAAAATATATCCAGCGCATTTGATGTAATCAGGTAATAACCAGAAGCTATATCTGTGATCGAAATTGACTATGATGATTATTAAAGATTATGTAGTCAAATATAGATTAATCTAAGGCCATTCTTATTTTCTTTTCAGGCGAACCCACCCCAACTAGAACGCTGTGAGGACATAGCATCTTTGCGCTGCCTAAACGAATGCGGTGCACTGAACGTTCTACGTTCACGATACGCCGCCGGTCTGCCGCACGCACGCGCCGGCCATGCTCTCCTGGTGCTCGGCCCTCCGAGACGTACGGCACCAATTTACACTGAGAAGGTAATTTTTTCATGAATCTAACTAAAGGTGACAAATGAGCACACGTCACCTGATGTTAAGTGACGACTACGGCTATTCTATGTTAATTTTTTGTGTTTGTGTGATTGTTATTGGTCCAGTGAACTTTACGGCTTTATCTAAACAGACTCGCGTGCTGGAGGTCTGCTGAGTAGGGGCTATATTATACTGCTATTTCTGAGAGGGATATGGCGTGGGGCATAATAGAAAATATTCGTAATATTTCAAATTACACCAAATATTCTTAGTAGGCTGACGTATTCAAACTCATCCCACAGTAGTAACAGTCTATAGTAATCTGGATTTGTTGAAGATGTATCTTGTGCCTTAAACTTGTGTTGTCTAACAAACATCTGATATCATATATTGGTATATATGGTGGCTATATATTGGTTGTTTTTTTCAGTACATTATTAGTTCACTGCTGTAATAAAAATGACGGGCTATACATATATATATATATATATATTTACATCCTATATATGGCCTCCTCTCAAGAGAGGATGTAAAACCATTCTCAATCATGTAGCTCCACTGCTTATTGGTGGACTTTATTGACTACGATATACTTTTTTTTATATCGTTCTTTGACATGCATTTCGCCGAGCATGTCATACATCGTCAATTAAAGATACGCGTAGGTACGGAGCTGCTGCGGCTTTCTACGTAGTACTTCTACAGTGGTACTTACTTTTACAGTGGTAGAGCTACAGTGCAGTTTGTTTCTAGCTGCAGAATGAATTGGTCAGCTCAACCGGGATAGAACCACGCCCTCACAGAATACCGGCGTGAAATAGCAGCGTAATGCTGCTGTGTTCCGTCTGGTGAGTGTAGGCATCCAGAGATCTTTATTACCGGCGACGAGGCATTCCATCTCAGTTCTCAAGGGTGACAACGCATCTGCATTATGATTCCTTGTCGAAGATAAATGTAGATGTCATGGGCCGCAAGAATCACTTACCAAGGCGAACTGTGTGCTCGTTTGTTACTCTCCATGAGATATAAAAAGAAAAAACTTCACCATAAATTTTACGAAATAGTCTATATGTTATATTGGAAGAAAACAATCTGGATTCAGGTTGCTGCAATGTTCCGCGGCTGCCGAGCCGACGATATGCCTCCTCACGTCTTCGCGGCCGCCCAATCAGCTCATCGATGTATGCTGGCATCGAGACGAGACCGCGCCATCGTTTTCCTTGGCAGGTGAGTTCTTATGTTTCACCTGTCCTCGTGATTTTCGGATGTCTCGTAGACTCGACAAGTTTTTATGATTAAAGACGAGCATTTTGACAAAACATACTTTATTATATATATCTCAGTAACTTACATTATTATTATTTAATATGCATATATATATATATATATATATATATATATATATATATATAAAATTAATTATTTACTAAAATGTGTTTTGAATGTATCATCTTAAATTGTTAATGCAAAATATGATAAACACACGTTTTATTTTTATTATGAATACTAATTATTATCAGACTTTATACGAAATATATTAGCGAATGGAAAACACAACTAAAATATTTCGCGTATTTTTATTTTCTAGTAAACGGTTCATAACAATTATGTAACGGACGTCCTTGCTTGTCTATTTTTAGTATGTAGGTTTGCAACAGTGAGCACGAATGCTTAGAACGGTAATGCATTGAAATTAAATCAAGAAAAGAAAAGAAAAATATATATATTTAAAGGTTAAAAGACATTAAAAAAAATATTTAAAAATTTCGTAAATAAAACACTCACGTAAATTACACAACAATTAAAAGAAATTAAAAATTACTGTTGTAGATATTATAAAGGTTTGGCATTATTTTGTTGTTTTCACCTACAGTCGATGTTTCTTCTATGTTAAGGGTTGACTGGTAGATAATGACAAAAGTCATTAAGTCCGCGAACCGTACACGTTTTAAAAAAACATACTTTGTTAACAACGAAAGAAATAAAAAAATACTAGCAACGGAGGATTCCATTTGTCTTCAATAGTAACAGCGGTGGAGCATTGAATTTGTTTCTAATGGGTCAGTTCGACCGAGGTAAAACCACGCCTTCACAGTATACAAGCGTGAAATAGCATTATGGTACTTTCGTCTGGTGAGTTTAGGGATCCGGAGAACTTTATTACTGGTGACGAGGCATTCCATCTCAGTCCTTAAAGGTGACAACGCATCTGCATTATGATTCCTTGTCAATCAAGGATGAATGTAGATGTCATGGGCCGCAGGAAAATATTCAGAATAGAATACAAAGCTGGTCCCACTGGTTCGACGGATGTGCTAGTTTATGGCAAGTCAATTGAATGTCAGAGGTAAAGCCATATTGCAGCTAGTGTCTAACGGGTCAGTTCGTCCGGGAACGGGCCATGTCCTCACAGAATGCCAGCATGAATGAGGAGCATAACGCTGCTGGTTCGTTTAGAAAGTGTACGAATGCGGCGACCCGGAAGTCGATGGCGGGATATTCCAACTTAATATTCAGGAGTCATATGTGCGTCATAAATCTTTGTGTAAATAAAAGGAAATAGGTAGTTGTTCGATGGTTGGCAATCCACTACTGTGCACTTTATGCCGAAGTCTTCTGCCAAGAACAGCTGCTCTGTAGAATCAGCTGTCGCCAGCGGTATTTCCGAACCGATACGACTTATGGATCTTATTAAGAAGCTTGCCTACACCTATGTTAAAGCTGGCAGCGTGCTCTGGTGTAACGGAAGTCAATGGGCGGCGGTGATAACTTATCATTAGGTGAGCTGCCTGCTCAAAAAATTCTCAAGGATTTTTGTGAAATTAAGGATGAAAATCTTTTTTTTGTTGTAATAATGAAAATTATATATATGATATGAAATTAAGGATGAAAATCTTTTTTTTTTGTTGTAATAATGAAAATTATACATATGATATGAAATTAAGCATGAAAATCTTTTTTTGTTGCAATAATGAAAATTATATATATGATATGAAATTAAGGATGAAAATCTTTTTTTTTTTTTATAATGAGTTTGCCATTATTACAATAAAAAAAAAAGATTTTGATCCTTAATTTCATAAAAATCCTCGAGAATTTTTACCTAGAAACTTTCAACAATATCTTTTCCAAGCCGCTACGGACAATATTCTTATTATCTACAACATCCCGGTTTAGAATTTCCACTAACATCAAATCTTGTTTGCTACGACGCAATCATAAGTTCAAGGTTGGAGACCTGCTTTATTCTCCATTGTTATTTTACACTCATTATGCAAAACCAGTTCTTAGAGCTAATCTTTATTTAAGAAAGTAATTTAAGAAGATTTAGCGAAACGTTTATATAATCATCTAATACAAAAGTGTGACATTATTCAACCTTGATACTGGTTTTGTAATAGTAATAGAACGTAAAGTAATAGAACATTGTTAGCAATATAGGCACTACCTGTATAAAATAAATCAACACGGACAAATTATTCCGTTAAAGGTTAAATTGCAAAGTAACTTCTAAATTCTCCTTTCTACGTGGCAGGGTCATGCTGAAGATGTAGTGGGGATCAACTGGGGCACGACAGTGCTTTCAGGAGTATCATCATAAAATAGTAGTTTAACGCTGTTTCGTTTGGTATAAGAAATATCCATATGGCAGGCTTTTTCCCGGGCTTATGGCCACTGTTAGCCCGATGGCTTTCACGGCTTCACCAGGTTGAAAGGTGGCCGAGCGCTTAGGGTGCTCAGCCGAGACCTTTATTAGTGAGTACAAGGGTTCCCAAGAGGGCCGAATCTCGGCTCGGTCAGTTGCTTCTGACGGATTATCTATATCAATATTATTAGTAACGTATATATAATCTGTATACTATCTGCTACTTGTGCGTTGGTGCTGAAGATGAAGTGGCGCAAGAAACTCCTGCGATGCTCCTATCTGTGATAATTGGTGAAAACCGGCCTGATATATGGCGGTATTGCGAATAATTCTAAAAAAAGGTGCTGTGTTGTAGTATAGTGTGTTGATCAGGGGTTGGGCCCAGGTGGTCGCATCATCGGGTCCGTCGAGAGCGTGCCTCGGTCACCTTCGGACGCGGGGGATATTCGAGATGGGATTGTTAGTGATGGCACAATCAGCGGGTTTGGCGTGACACGCATTGCATTTAGTCCTAAGGCGTGACCACACATCAGCATTATGATGGGTTTGATCGCTTCACACAAAATCAAGTCACTGATAGCGAGACATTCCATCTCAGTCTTTCTTGAGGATGGATGTCGGTGTTTATAGTGTGCAGACATCATTTATCATCTGGAGAACTGTTTGGTCGTAAATTACCCTAAGTTTTATATAATAACTGTATCTTAAACCTTAAAAAAAGGAATTCGAACTAGTTGGATGGGGTAAAGAAACTGAAATGTCTGCGGTGAAGGGTTAATAGCATTAGTCGATGGACCGATGCTAAATGATTTAAGTGATTTCATTAGTAAAGACCATGGTCACCTCCTGGTCGATTTCGACTGCAGCGATATTTTATATCAGTTTTCTGTAAAGTTTAGCTATATGGTCTGGTATCTAGCGAGGGATTAACATCTATTCAAAAAACTTAATGTTTGGATTTATATACTTCGTTCTTATCGGTCTTTAGGTCCGGTTCGGGAAAAACTTCAGCTATGCGGCATAGCGTCTGGTATCTAGCGAGCGCCTACCCCACCCAAGGATCTAAACTCACGCCTGACCGCTTGAACGCAGCCTTCGACGTGCTTCACGCCTTTGGATCCAGTCGGTATGTATTATCCCAATTCTAAAAATTAATTAATCTATAATTAACCTCGAATTTATTAATTGTGTGTAATGTTATTATATCTGCTTAAAACAATTTGCCTAGATTATACTATTACTTGTCAAATATGATACGCAGTACGAGTTCCAACCCGCACGCGTCTCGATTCGTGTCGCTGACGTCACTGGACTTCGACGGCGGCGGCGCGTTGGTATCCGCCTCCGTGCAAACTCTACTTCCGGACTTCAGACCAGGACAGTCGCCTTTGAGGGCGTTACACACGTAAGCACATAAGTTTAAATACCTCTATTGGTAACTATCGTCAAAAGAAATTGGATCAAATGCAGCGGCGATGGACAGAATCATTTCATAAAAATCAGTCTCCATTTATGTGGACTTCGTTAATTTTGGGTAGCCAATACAAAATATATAAAATATTCAATAAAACATCAAATTATTTTTTTCAGTTATGCAATGTGTAGAACTTAAAGTGAATCTGATCTTATAAAGAAAAAACAGTTTGAGACAACTACATTAAAGTTACAACAAAAGAAATGACCACAACTGGTTTTATGAAAACCGATTATTCTTTAAAAAAATACTTGACGAAAACGAATATAATTTATGCAATAGTGCTGTTATGTACGTATGTATGTATGTGTTTAAGTATTTTATAAGTTGTATGGGACCAAACCCTACGTTAACTTTATTCATGGTCTGCATGCTCGTTTATCGCCTATACTATAAAAAAAAATGAACAATTAGTTTTCATTATATTCGAACGAACATTATTAGTCCCTTGGCAAATACTTTCCGTGGTCATTAGATATATAATGTGAATGTTACCCTCTTTTTCAAGATCTTGTGGCAGTTTTTTACTACTGAAACGCGGATACCTTGTTTTTTTTTATGGCTGATAGCCGCTGTTAGCTCGAGGGCTTTTACAGTTTGCTTGGGTTGAAAGGTGGTCGAGCACTTAGGGCACTCGGCCGAGACCTTTATTAGTGGGTCCAGAGAGGGAGCGCGTGAAAATAACTAACTCGAATGCCGAACCTCGTCTCGATCGGTTGCTCCTAGCGGATTAATCTTATTGGAAAATAGAATAGATAGTACTAGATGGAAATTAATGATATCTTGCGTGCAATAAATCAACAAGGCATATGCGGTGACGCATTAGACATTTCTTGTTTATATTGCTTCTGTCTCTTCTATCCTTTTAATAATATTTATTCATAAAATATTTTATCTAATGCCTACATTACATAAAAGCCTAAGCTATAAGACAAGTGTGTTCCTTTGTATTAATGCTAATGTTCTACATTGTAAATAATTCACTACGGGAAATTCAACTATCCCAAACTGGTGCTAGCAATATATCGTCCAGGATTATTGATGTCTATCACATAAATGCAATTCGTATATCCTGCTAATCTAAAATCTGTATTTATTTCAAGTATTATATTCGATCAAACAGTGGTAGAACTACACTGCAGTTTGTTTCTAACTGCACAATGAATAGGTCAGCTCGACCGGAGTAGGACCACGCACTCACGGGCGTGAAATAGTAATCCGGAGACCCTTATTACTGGTGACGAGGCATTCCGTCTCAGTCCTCAAGGGTGACAACGCATCTGCATTATGATTCCTTGTCAAGGATGAATGTAGATGTCATGGGAATCACTTTAAATCAGGTGAACTGTGTGCTCGTTTGCAACTCTCAATGTAATAATAACAATAAAAACAACATCATCAATATATATATAATTTAACTTTTACCATTGTTATTATGAAAATATACAAAATCTGATTCATTTCAGATTATTCCACGGCAGTGACGGTCGACTACGTCGTGAATTACTCCTCGACCAAGCACCGGTCAACGCTCCCAACCCATTCGTCAGTAATGGCGATAAAGCCGAAGCTCCAGCTGAATTTTCCGCACTAAAGGAAGCGCTACATGCGCTTTGCGTAACCGAGACCGAACAGACCGTTGTGTGGAAGATACTCGCCGCGATATGTCACTTAGGATGGTCTGGAGTTACTAAAGGTAAATTATGAAAGATCTCTTTTATATAATAGTCATGCTTCTGCTATGGATTACCTATAGTAAATGAAGACTGGCTCGATTGAGAAAGGAACATTATTTCCATCCATGAGTGTCACGATCTGCAGGTATCACTTACCAGGCTGAACTGTGCTAATTCTTAATGTGTGCTAATTTAATAGGCAAATGGCCTCCGTTACCTATTATCATGCTCTTTACTTACGCTTTTTCGTATCATCTTTCTTTTCTTTAGCTAACACAGGTTCAGGACTGAAGTACCAGTTCGGCAGCACGGGGTGCGCGAGCCGGGCGGCCCGCCTGCTGGGCGTGGGCGTGGACGAACTGTCTCGAGCGGTTTTCGCCCCTCCGGCGCCTACGTCGCCGCAAAGTACTGCTACGCTTAGGTATGTATTTTTTGTGGTTGCTTTTTGTTTTTTAGATCTTATAATAGTAAAATTGTTTTAACAATTTTATAAAAGGAACAAAACACTTTTTATATTTTTTTGTATGATGTATTTCGGAGGGTAAGAAGGAATCTAATTGACGAGTGATTGAAGACCCAAAACTAATTACTGCAAAGATAACAGCCGATATCTTTTGAACTACTGAACTCATTGATTAGTGATGTGTCGGCTTGACAGCGGAAGTGCCACACCCTCACGGAATATCAGCATGAAACGGCAGCATAACACTCTTTGTTCGTCGTACGGTGAATGATAACGGAAATCCAGTTATGGGTAACGAGGTATACCATCTCAGTCCTCAAGGGTAATTACGAATGTTGATCTTGAATCTTTGTTGAGGACTGAAGTTCTTGGGCCGCTGTCATACCTACGAAAGAATTTGCCTATATCAATAATAGTTAAGCGATAAATAGGTGAAGGAGACCGGAATCGGTTATAAAGACCAACAGTAATATTTTACTTATACAAAATGTAATATCTAGGCAAGAAAGAGACATGTTTCTTTTCACGGATCAAACAAGATCTACCAATTTTTTAGTTGTTTTGTTTTACTTTTTACATTCCTTCTTTCTGTATTAACAGAAATATTTAACAAAAAGTATATAGATATTAGAAATTGATATTAAAGGTAATGAGTATTAAACTTAATAATAGATAATATTACAATTAAGTTGATTTTTAAAATCCCCCTGATACTGTTTTCAATCATTTCTATTTTATCAACTTCCAAAACGGAGGAAGTTCTCTATTCTATGCGTGTTTCTTTGCTGTAAAATATTTAGTTGACTTTATCTTAATGTTTATCTGTTAGTTGATTTATTATTACCGGCGACGATAATGTGTTTGAAAATTGCAAAGTTGACACAAAACTGAATGAGGGAATATATTCCTCTTGTCTCTTTCAGAACACCATCTCCCTCAAGCGAAAGGGAAGTTCCAGGTTCGGAAGCGATGGATGCCTTCGTGACCGGCCTGTATAACGAGACGTTCAACATCGTCGCGGCACTCGTCAATAGGTGCGATTTTAGATTATTTTTCAGTGACACTTGCCTTCGTGTCATCCGATTATTAAGTTGTTTTTGCGAATTATTTTGAAAATATAAAAAAATTTTTTTTGCATATATTTAGAATTCTAGCTATATCTTGGTTGTGATTATATTCTTAGTAATTGAAAAAAAAAACATTATTCTATTATTTTTAAAATACTTCGTCGAGTACATATTTTATAACGCTAAAATGACTTCTGTTTAATGCGACTGAGTATTTTGTGGCTATATTTTTAGTTCTAAATTTCTTTTCTTTTTATTGTAAATAATAATTCGCTATATATATAATAAAGAAGAATTAGAATGTGATAATCATTATTATTTCTAGGAGCCTCTCAACTTCTGCGAGAACCTCAGCATCCATTCTTCTGCTGGACACGCCTGGAGCCGACAACCCAATGTGCGCTGGACAGCAAAGCGGCGCCCCGTTGTCCAAACTACTGTCAAATTATTTACAGGTTAGATTACCAATTCAATTTCTATCTTTATTAACCACCCTAGGGAACGGAAAGAGCATCTTCATGTGAAATATCTGATACATTACCAGATAAACATTCTTTCACTATCAAACAGTTTTGGATCATCGTTTGATATTACTGATCAACGTCCGCCAGGGAATTTGCCGTGGCTTTCCCACTAAAAACTAACCTTGGCTTGAATAGCTTGACCGCAAAAGATTTCACAGAATGTCTTATTACCTCTGTCGAGGCATGAAATTCTTAGTTCTTAAAGGTCACAACCTCTCTAATTCTAGCTTGATTCATTATTTATAATCGATGGAGTGATATATGTACGTCTATATACGTATACATAAGTATAACTTATGAGAGAAATCTAAGAGTATATTAATGTGACGAAGCATTCCGTTTTAACCCACCAGGGTGCCGTCGCATCTGCTTATTCCTCAGCAAGCAGGTGCAGGAATCACATATCTGGTACCGGCTTCTGGATGTTTGTCACCCCCGTATCGTAAAAAAAGAGTTACTCTCATACATTATATAACCACAGGAACGCTTACAAGCTGTGTTCCATGATGCTATGCTGGTTGCCCCAAGGGAGAGATATGCTCAAGAGGGCATCACGCTGGATGATGGCACTGAAGAAGGTAAAGTTAATTCAGAATAGAGTATTTATAAGTTTCTTGACTTCTATTTATTTATTATGGCTTATCAACATAATTACATAATTGGTTTCAAGGTTTAACATTATAAATCAAGTTAAAAAAATGGCAACACGTAACTACACTTACAGATAAACACATCTTGCATTAAGTAACTATGCATAAACACTAACTATATAAAAACAAATTACAATACAATTTTAAACTAGAGAATAGAAAAAAATTATACTAAATTAACCTCTAAAATTAAACTATTTGTGTAAGGACCATAAATTGACAATTTTGACAACATTGACAACAAAAATGATTATATGATTACATAATTGTTTGTGATATGGCAAAACAAAACAAAATATTAGACATCTGCGACTGCACTGGGATTCAATACCCTGACGATTTTGGATTTGAACAATGGTAATTTATCATGAAATATATCGATGGAGCTATCTTTGTTTATGAAATGCAAGGCTCTTTCCAGGGATCTCTTTCCATATATTTTGCGAACTATTGAATAATGAAATGTATCTCAATATACAAAATTATTTCTATTTTCAGTTTTAATTGAAAGTTTAAAAGGTGATTTCAAAATCCAGTCATTACGTTCACTAATTTGTTTGCAATGTATATTTTTATTTTTATTCCTTTAAGAGTAACAAACGAGCACACAGTTCACCTGATGCTAAGTGATTCCTGCGGTCCACGACATCTACATTCATCCTTGACAAGGAATCGTAATGCAGATGCGTTGTCACCCTTCAGGACTGAGATGGAATGCCTCGTCACCAGTAATAAAGGTGCTGTTATGCTGCTATTTTACGCTGGTACTATGTGAGTGCGTTGCCCTACCCCGATCGAGCTGACCCATTCATTCTGCTGCTGCAGAAACATACTGCAGTTTCGCTCTAGCACTGGTAAAAATGAAAAGCCTCGAATTTCATAACTGACATTTACATTATGCCCCAGAATATAAGCGACCGGCACAATGTCGTGCATTCCTTCCATTTCCAAGCCAACGTGTTTATATTAATAAACAAATGCATATACTTTTCAATTTGTTAATATTAGCTTTATTTTTGTTTTTGTATTTGAATGTTTCTATTTTAAATTGATTCTGAAGTCTTCATATTGTCTGTTTCTTTTTTTAATTTCAGAACTTTAATATATACGTGCCTAAATATCAAATGCTTTTCAAACCTGTTAGTGTATTTATTATATATACCTCTGAGATATATAATATGTTTGCTATTGGTGGGGTCCAAATAAATAAATATATGCTGGCAATGCTGTGAAAGCTTTCGAGCTAAAAGTAACTTAAAAACCTACTGAAACTGCCAAACTATTTTGGTCGAACACAACACTTGTTTAAATTTGCGAATTAAAATTTACAGTGTTGCCTTTTCTGCATCGTGTGGCATTATGTATAAGCATTATTATATTTTCTAACATGTGTTTCTTCGTGTTAAACTTATTATTTAATTGTAAAAAAAAATTGCATCTCAGATTGGCTTTCGGAGACTGTGAACCCTGGACCGATGGTGGAATTGCTGGATAAATCACCACAAAACTCGATCGTACGAAGTTCCCAAGCCGACCTACGAGACTGCGACCGACGGGGGTTACTTTGGTAAATATCTTCTTCTTATTCTTTTAAATGCGATTTATAGTACCAAACGAGCCTTCAGTTCACCTGATAGTAACTGATTCCTGTGACCCATGACATGATGCAGAAGCCTTGTCACCCTTGAGGACTGAGATCGAATGCCTCGTCATCCGTATTTAAGGTCTCATAACCTTGACATTACTTGATAATGAGTTTTCTTTTAACTTTCTGAGCGAGTGCTTGACCAAGATCCCACCTGATGTTAAGCGGAAATGCAGTCCTGGATGGTAAGGCGCACTAGCTCAGTAAATGCCTATTCACTCTACTCTTGAAAACACCCACATTGTAATCGGAGGGAAAGACAGACGCGGGCAAACTATTCCAGTCCTTTGCTGTACGAATAATGAAAGACGAAGCAAAGCGCTTCGTTCGGCTTTGAGGGATGTTCACAACAAAATGATGAAATCCAGCAGTGCGTCCGTCAGTGAGGTCCGATGGTGGAAGGGGATGGGGGAATTAGATCATGTAATTCCTGAGTGCGCTGTCCAAAATGCATTCTGTAAAACACTGAAAGGCTAGCCACCTTACACCTGTACTAGTATGTGTGAATGTATGAGTAGTACCTTAAGCATTTGTCAACCCTTATATCATAAGTTTTTTTGTTACGTTATAAGTAGCACGTAACTAAAATGTCAGCTATAAAACATTTTTGAATATACATATTATATTTGAGTTTAGTTTTTTTTTTGCCTATTAAATTATAACCCATTCGAAAAATCAGCTACAGCCTTGTCCCGCGGTTATTCCATATAAAAAGTTTCACTTGTCGATATGTTATCTAAGAATTAATTTTGTTTTATTATATTGTTCATAATGTTTCTGCAGGCTGCTGGACGAAGAGTCAATGTACCCGGGCTCATCAGACGACTCGTTCCTCGAACGTGCGCTCACTCACTACGGCGTACCGAATCACACGCAGTACCTTATCAAGAAATCACCGCACGCCAGACAATTCGTTTTACAGCATTTGCAGGTGACGATATATTTTTATTCATTTTACGATACAAGTACAATAATGTTACCATGTCAATATATGTAGAAAACTGTCTAGATTAATGGATCATATATAATTTAAAAGCTGAGTACGCATAGAATAAAAAACATACTGTCCGATATATGTGGGATTTTTTTCGGGCTAATGACCGCTGATAGTTCGAGGGCGTTTACATGTTTTTACATGATAGATATAGAGCTACTCAAACTATGGACACAATTCAACAATTGTAAGTTTTTGATACATTTAAGCATTAAGAAATATATTATGACCATGATCAACAACAAACCAATAACAAATATTTTCTATACGTCGCTCAATATGCGTTATGTTTATTAATTTTTCTTCTGTTATTTATGTACCAAACTACTTATAACAAACGTCGCAAGATTTAAAGTTACTATACTATCATATAAGTTACTAAGCAAACGTATCGCTTAAGAACGTCTGTACCGATTTGGTTTGTTTTAAAATAGTCTCTTAATTGTTCTTCTGTTACTTCACAAAACGATTGCAAATAAATCTATTCAAATTTCGACACGGCAATTTCTATCGGTTGTGTACAATGTCGGTCAGCTAGTAATAGATTATAAAAAAAATATCTGAACAAACGTGAAACAGGCACCAATTCAATAATAATGAGTTACGAAGTATCTTTAGAGAACCCAGAGGACAAGGTAGAATTAAGTAAAAATATACGACTTTTTCGTTACTCATGTATAGTTATTTACTTCAAAATTATTTTGTTAATATATTTTTAACAACTGTTCCCAAAATTACTTCACTGTTATACAAATGAGTCATATCTATGCATTGACAATTTAAATTTGAATATATATATACATGTATAGATGAATTAATTTATTGTTTTTTTTTACAGGGCACTAATCCTGTATTATACGACGTAACAGGCTGGGTTAAAGCGAGCCGAGAGAACCCCGTATCGAAGAAGGCACACACCCTCCTGCAGGAAAGCCAGAAGTGCGTATTGTTTATTAACTTCTATTTAGACAATTAAGTCGACAATGCTTATCGCAGGGATTGTAATTCCACCACAAAACTAATAATACTCTAACATAATTTGTTATTGTATGAATTCAATGAACCATTGATACTTTCTCAAAATTTACTATATGCACCGACTTAATTAAGGAGTGACGAATAGTTTTATAGTAGTTACACTGAGAGTTAGACTAATATCATGAATACAAACATAATAATACAACGAGGTTAACAAGAATGACATCGTAAGCGCCTTAAATGAAAAACTCATTTTCAAATTCTATAAGTTTTACAATAAGTTAAAATTAATAACGAGAATTGTATTATATCCGTTAGTTTTGTCGGAAGTTATCAAAAAAATATATATAAATGGATATTCATAGCTGTAAAATATAATGAAAATATTCAAAATAAAATCACTTTGATTATTTTTTATTATTTGTCTGTTAAGATTTTTTTTTACTTTCTATTTATTTATTTATAACAATATATTATCCTCGTAATTAGGATCTTTGTTAACCGAGCAACCACTGATAATCCTAACGATGGTTTATATTATCATTCTTATTTTAAAACACACATCTGTTTTATCTACTCGTAAAAAAATCCTGAAGCCTGAAAATAATTAACAAGAAACCTCATTAATACTAATGGATATTTTATATCCTAAAGCAGCTCTATAAGACCTCGCTGGTCCCAGCAGAATATTACGATCACAAATTTGGTGTATTCTATGTATGCTCCGTGTGATATTGCATCTGAAGTTTCCAGCGATATTATTACACAAGCGTTTAGATCGATAGGATCTAAGGAAGGAGATGACCAGTGACTGTCACCATATTTGCGGATGATTACGGAAGCTATGTCTGCTGATAACCAAAAACATATCGCCCATCTCGAAATCAACAACAAAGAAATAATTTCGATATCTCTCCAGCGAGGACATTGGACGTCTTTCGTCCTGGTCTCGAGGCGCTTGCGGCGTCGGTGCGTGGTCCGCCGCAGTTGGTGACGCTTCCACTCTGAGGCGCGCCTCTTCCATACGACGGACCCTGACTTCGGGTAAGGGAATTTGACATGTAGATCACCGTATTTCTTACCACGTCCTTGTGCCATTGTGAAAATGTATTCTAATATGTACTCACCTGAAAAACTTTGACTTGGCTTTCGCTAATAGGGATTATTACCCACTATCCCAACTATAACTATATTATAACTTGCACTTAGTAGGTTCGGTTGATTTTAAGGAAAACATTCACTGTACAATTTAAGCATTGTTTTATTAATTACATAAGAAGAGCCGTGGTACACGTGTTTATACAATGATGGACGTCCGGCTAGAGAGAGAGATAGACATATACAGTTGTCGATGTCAAGTTCCCACAATCTCCCCCACTTTAATAAATAAAACATAAACTACCAAAATACAATTAATCATGGTCAATTAAGATTCCAAACTCTGGCTACAGGCATTCATTTGGTTAACATGCCGCTTCCATCTTAAACCATTAACATCTATGTAATAATTACTCCACTAATAGATTCCTCTATAATGGTGCCAATAGTCCAGGGTTTGTAATCTTTTTTATAATCTCTTGTCATAACTTTATCTCCAATACTGAACTTAACATTCCTATTTCATACATTATAATGTTCTAGTTCATATTGTTTATTAATTAACTCTTGAAAAATTGGAACTGGTTACCTATTACCAATATGTCAGGTGATACCAGGTTAGAGGACGTTGTCCTAGTTGATACCTAAGGTGGCTTTCGGAGGATCTAATCTATTTTTAAACTCACCTAGTAAACATTAATTGTCAAAACTTTTAACTCCGTTTATTGGAAACGAGGCATTCCATTTCAATCCTTTATGGGGGCAGTTATTTACCATTCGCCTTCGACTAAATTGTGTGCCGGTTTGGTATTCTTAGTTACATAAACTTCAATTATTATCACCCAGGCACAGCAGGAATGAAGCGGCGCTCCACAGCGCTTCAAGCGAAGTTCGTCGCCGATGGAGTAGTGGACACACTGAGGCGATGCGGCGCTGGGGGCGTGCAGTTCGTGTGCTGTCTGCTCACCAACCAGCCGACCGACACCAACGATGATGTGAACGTGCCGTTATTGCGCTCGCAGGTATGAGTTGCGGCAAATAAGTCTAGCGATGACCGTTGATGCGCAGAAGTCGAAAATAAGATATCCCTGCGGAGTCAAGGGGGCGCGGGCGGCTACGCGTAAGCGCTTATTGGCTCTCCAGTCGTACTCTGCCCCGCGCACCGATACGACACCCCGCTCGCTCCTGTACAGTCGCTTTCAAAACTTAATTCTAATTCTTTTTTAAATAAAAATTGTCACCCTTATTTTTGTGGAAATGAACAGCAAATAAAAGTACATTTGTAATAAATAAAAAAAATAATTCTTGAAATTTAAATTTAATAATTTCCTATTGATATACGTACACCTAGAACATGTTAAATATTTAATTCTATTTTTAAGTTATTATACGTAAATTGTTTTTAAATGCATGCTTTGGCCGCCTGTAAACGTAATTGTATATTATTAGTAACCTTAATGCTAATATTTATATTGTGCTAAATAAATGGAATTCAGTTCGATATATATAAATAAATAAATAAATATATGAATTGAAATAATGAAATTAGTTATGAGACAGGAATGTAATAGTGAATGCTTGCTGCCAAGCGCCTCCGGAGATTTACAAGGATCTATGTAAGGTCCTTTTGTCGGTTCCAACAATATCAATTCCAAAAAATTCCTAGCGCACGGCAATTTGGCTCACTGGTTTAGTTAGTAGCGTACTAAATAATGTACAAAGTTTATTTTTCAAGAATCCATGTTGTATTACCTTTTTTTATATAGTATAGATGGCAAACTAACATGCAGCTCACCTGATGGTCGAACACCGCCGCCCATTAACATCCGCAACAACAGTGGAGTCGCAAATTCGTTGCCGCCGGCCTTTAAGCAAAGTGTAGGCTCTTTCCTTGAAGGTCCCTAAGACGTATCGGCTCAGAAACACAGCTGGTGCCATCTGATTCCACACAGGAGTTGTGCGTGGCAGGAAATTTCGCGTGTAGCGCACAGTGGTGGATTGCCAACCATCGAGATGATGAGGATGAAATTTCGAATTCTCTCTTGATGTACGATATTTAAACTCAGCGGCTGGAATTAATCCTAACAACTCTTCAGAACACTCCCAATGATTATTGATATAGTTGAAACGCGGTCAAATGGAAGAAGCTAGTACTGCCCCAGCCCGGGTGAAATATTTCTCCAAATTTTTTAGAGGCCAATTTGGCCTTACCTTCCGAGTGACCGCGGAACTGAACGACGCTCGATATGTTAACGCCCAGGATACCGATACCAGCTGAGATAGCTAGGGGAGTGTTTTCTAAATAAGCAGAACCGACAAAGGAAAGGTTTTTACCTTAATTGCATTCTTGCCTTTTGATGTATGCCGCCTTATCTATTGAGATGCTGGATAATCAAACTGGTCATGGGCTCACCGACACGCCAAGTATCTCGACCATGGTGAAATCATTACAGTGCAGTAAACATATGCTCTAATTTCTCTTTTCGGATGGAATGCACTACGATCAAAGGAAGTTTCCAATGCGCTATCGTAGAAACAGAAAACATCATACCTAGACCCGTAGATCAACAGTTTTTATAAAAACTAATACGGCACATGATAATTTATATTTATGAGGTTAACGTCTTGCTATATTGACGTAAAACAAAAGACATTTTGTTTTTGTTTTAGTTTCGCGGGTTTCAACTGCTCGACGCGGCCAGATTATACAAACAAGGTTTCCCTGAACACATGCCGCTTTCAGAATTCGCAAGGCGGTAAGTATTTTAAGCACTATAACTCTTCTTTTTACCATGGATACTTTTTTTTTAATTCTCTTTTTCTATTTAGCTAAGCTGAAATTTTAAGCATTAAAAAATATATGTATAACATAATTAATAAAAATAAATGTATAATATAATAAATGTTAAAATCATCATCTCGGCCCATTACTCGTCCATTGCTGAACATGGCCTCCCAAACACACTGCCATAAAGCAAGACCCAGAACTATCTGCATTCATCGAGTTCCCTTAAAACTGACGTGGTCATCACTCCGCATTACGCTTAATCCGACGGAAGTAACTGACCGAATCGAGGTTCGACCCTCTCGGGCAGTTGCATTCGCGCCCAGGGTAACGGTGTAAGCCGAGGCTCCCTCTAGGGATCCCTTGTGCTCATTACTCATTTATATAGGTCACGGTTGCATGCACCATTCAACCCGGTGAAGCTGTAAAAGCTCTATAAAAAAATTGTTACTGTGAACACGATTCTCGAGAACCTTTTTCCCCATCGTTTATCAATTCTATACGAGTGATATGGCCGGCCATTAAGTTGCACTTCTCGTGTCCCTTAGATATCGACTCTTAGCCACATCGGAGAGCGAAACCCAAGAAAGCGCCCAACAGACTGCCGCGCTGTCCGACCGGCAGATAGTGGACGATATGCTGCTGGCTTTGGACCTCGACGTCACCAGCTATCGGCTTGGTCTCACTCAGGTAAGTGTCACTTTTTTGACAGTTGACAGCAATGGCGACTGCGCGGGAATCAGGTAAGTGTCACTTTGACAATTGACAGCAAATGATTGTTACGCGTCGCGTACATAATGGGCGTTTTAGTATTTTGAATAATAAAGAATACTATTTAATATAAAATTATTTGTAAAATATAATGTAATAGAACAACTAGCAACCGACTTTCCTAGGAGGGTAAATAATAAAATACACCTGTAGTTGTATTAATATTGGTTAATATGTATTCAATTAAATTATCTTTTGTTACAAGCAATAATCTTTATAATAGGTCGCTGGTGTTATTTAAATTATACAACTTTAAATAAAAAAAAGGAAAAAAGATTAAAAAAAATAACTTTTAATTACGCTTCATAGACTTCTCTTAAAATTATTCAACTTTTATATGGACCACCTAATTCGTCAACTAAATAGCACCGTGGTAGGCTCCTTCAAAGACGCTGATGACGTGACGTTGCTAATTCTATCAATTAATGATATAAGACAAGACATGTCTATATTAGCTGAAGTAAGATTTGATTACAGTTATGCTATCATGCGAAAGCAATCTTCTATATTACAGCGATTTCGAGGCGGATCCAATTACATTTGAAATCTGTGAAAATATCAGAATAAAGCTGCTTTGTGAGTGTTTAAGAATCCGGAGACTCGATCACAGAAAACGGGGAACTTACATTCCATATCAATCATGTGCATCTCGCTTTTTTTTTGAGGATTCATGAAGTTGTTTATGGACCGCAATCATAACATTGATGAATGACGAATGATAACATATTATCCACAAAAGTAACTCTCGTTATCCACTTCAACTAAGCTTAAATGCTTGTACCTAATGTTGAGAGATCACGACTATAATCGAACAGCTGATTCGAACCTATGCCGTGAAGTTGCGCTAAACGTACACTAAACCAATTTTTATTATTAATATTAAATATTAGATAATCATTTATCTATTATATTTATTGGTCAAATTAATATATTTTTTTTATTCTTATTAATAATTGTGTAAGGTGCTAAATAAGTTTATAAAATACGTTTGTACATAGGCAAGAATTCTTTAGCATATTTTGTCAAAGTTTTATAACTCTATAGAACCGTTTGCATTGAAACTGTACATACGTTAAAATTGCATAACATCGGACATAACAGTAATAAATAAACCCATCTGTGGTTCACTTTCTCTCGCACTCTACCGTGAATGTTTTTATTTACTTGTCTCTAATATGTGACATAATTTATTAATCCATCACGAGTCATTGTTAAGATAATGGGACTTTAACTGCCACGCTTTGCGTAAGTGTGAGTGATGTCATAATTTAAATCATTAGATCGCTGCGTAAGAAATTATAGTAGGGCATTCGTAATGATATGATTAGTAAATAATTTGTAGAAAAAGTGGTAATGGAGTAACGCCAGTGGTAATGTAAGTAATTATCCCTTCGGAAGTCAAGATTTTGTGACATTCTTTCATGTTTTATTCGTTGTAGTTCGGTGACTGATTTATACCCTTTCTAAAACATTATTACTAAACCGTTTAAAATGGTGTAATAAGGAAAGAATTGACTTTGGTCCGTGTACCTGGATATCGAGTCTGTACGAGATTCCATATCCAGGTATTTATATAATATACATAAGAGTACCAAAAAAAAAACTCTTCCCGCCAATCGAATGTTACAGTTTTTTTAGCGCACACCAGAAAATGTCTTCCGCTGATTCTTTTAAGACAACGATTACTCAATCTCTTCAGTTGAACTAAATTGTCATCCAAACGAAAGGTTACCGTGAACATGCTAAGCGTCTCACTAAAGACAGATTAACTTCTGAACACCATGCTAAGCCTCTCACTAAACACAGATTAACTTCTGAACACCATGCTAAGCCTCTCACTAAAGACAGATTAACGTCTGAAAACACGGATACTATGTTATGTGTCAATAATAAATCCCGACGAATGTTATTTCCGAAAACAAATCAATTCGATCAATCATGGAAACGTCTTGTTGTGTTTTTAGTAACTTCTTATATACACGTTCATTGTTCCTTGACGTGATGAATTTATATTTTTGATTATGAGAATAATATATATAAAAAAAAACGTTTATTGGCATTAAGACCTTAAAAATGAATACATCCTTTTAAAGTAAATATTTACTTGTGCCAGGATGCCCCGCTCTTCCGTATCTAACAAATATTGTTTTACAAATAAACATAAATTTACTATATATAGACTATACTATTAAATTAAATAGTAGACAATTAATATTATAACTAAGCTTTTATATACAAAATCTTATGACATGCGTAATAAACAATATCTTTGCTACCATTGTACGATATTCATCCAGTGATTTTGTATAAAGCTATTTATTTTCATCTATTACCCAAAATTATGACCGAAAACTGTTGTTAGAAAGTAATTTATGTAATTGACAGCTTTTTTTTTATCGAAATGTATATATCTTTTTTTCATAATTTATTTCAGTACAATCTTATTTACTATTTTTTGTATAATTTACTACTCTCAATCCAAAATAGTTGTTTCAATTTAACATGATTTCATTGTATTATTCCTTTATCTTTTTATGTTGATACTTTCAGATTTCTGAACAATCTGTAATTTTACAGACATATTAAGAACTGACGGCAATACAATACCTTCATGTCTGTGCGTGTTCTTTTAGTTCTTAAACTCTAAAAAGTATTTTAACAATTTCGACTCATATTTTCGGTTAAATATAAAATTTTAAAGCATCCTTATATTAGGGTTATTCTAAAATTTGTTCACTTTATAAAGTGTTAGAGCGATTGCTTAATTTATCGAGATAATATCATAATACAAGTTTAAAGACACTTTGCTATATTATTTCTATGAGTTTAATATAAAATTTTAAAGCATCCTTATATAAGGTTATTCTAAAATTTGTTCACTTTATAAAGTGTTAGAGCGATTGCTTAATTTATCGAGATAATATCATAATACAAGTTTAAAGACACTTTGCTATATTATTTCTATGAGTTTAATATAAAATTTTAAAGCATCCTTATATTAGGGTTATTCTAAAATTTGTTCACTTTATAAAGTGTTAGAGCGATTGCTTAATTTATCGAGATAATTTCATAATACAAGTTTAAAGACACTTTTCTATATTATTTCTATGAGTTTAATGTTTATTCAAATAACATGTGGAACAATCTAGTCGTTTTGAAGTAAGCACTTACAGAAATGAAAGTAAATTCGTGCATAGGTTGACGAAAAACTTATCAAATAAACTAAAAAACGTTACACCGTTTACTTTTTAATGACCATGTATCTTTATGAAAGAAATAAATAAACACTGTTCTTACACAGGGTACAGGTATGTGTTAGAATGTAGTCTTTTCACGTAATGTTTAATTACATCCGGTGCATTCTGATTGCGCTCCTTCAAATTCTTTCGATGTTATATAAACACACTGAATGTTTACTGAAATTTATGTATTTATTTGACTTCAATTTCATACATATTACACATTTCTGAGGTTGAATCTTTATATCGTAATAATCAGATACATACGTGGTAGAACTACGCTTTAGCTGTAAGTTAGGGGACTTAGTTGGATAATCTAATAATCTGCATTATGATTAAACGAGGTCTGCCACAGGGATCGTTAAGAATTTGCCAACAAACCACTTCAATTGTGCTTAATTGCTTGTGCGTGCTAGGAGATGGTTAACGACGATGGGTAACGCAATAGTCGAACGGCGGATTCGAAGTTACGGCCCTAAGTTTGGCAGAACATAAAACTAAACTAAACCACTAGGCTATTGAGGCTGTAAGTGTCTGTAATGATCGCATACCACTATTGCAAAACCCAATGATATTGCGTCAGGAAATGTAAGTCCGCAAGAAGGTGTTTATTGAGTTTCAATTAGTTTTTAGCTTCAATAGACTTGGGGCCTATTCAGCGATGTTGCGTAATATGCTTTGAATCACTTCCGTTATGTAAACGAACGATGTTTGTTTGTCTATTTTGTTTCTTGGCTTCTGCGTACTGTGGTGTACGAAGTTTTAAGTTGAGAATATGATCATTTTAGGTTTTAAGCACGCTTTTAATTCACGGCTAGTGTACAAACCGCTGTTTGCACCAATGATATATAACTCGTATTATTTGAAAATTTAAGTACCGATTTAACAAGATGACGGCGGTGAAGGGAAAACATAGTAAGGAACCTGTATCTCTAATAAATAAATGAAAAAAGAAAATATATCCAAAATTCTCTAAAAGGCAGGCCTATGCACAGCAGCGGAATTTATAGTTTTAGACTGTTATTTTACTGTCCTTTTTCTATGATCATTTTATTGCAATCACCTTTTTCACGTGGTAGCATCATTAATGACTTAGAATTCCTGATGAAAATAGGTTCCTGTTCATAAATTGAACGTGGATCTGCATGTAATGTTAATGTTCTAGAATTTATAATACTTTGCTTATATATTTTGATAGTTTCATTGTTGTTTTTGACAATGTGTACTGTAATGCTGCTCTACCAACTTAATGACATGTTCAATTTCGCAAAAGAAACTAAATTGTTGCATAGTGTAGTCTTTTTCATAATTCTTGTGGCTGCGCTAACTACACTTCTACAAGTGCTAATTATGAACTACTACACTATGACAATGTTTAATGACTCTGTCACCTCGTAGTGAAATTAGTGTAGGCGATGACCCAAATATCTTGTGGTTGGTTGTACCCAAATGGTTGCATAGTGTAGTCTTTACACTGTGACTGCACTAAGTACACTACTACAACTACTGACTATGAACTACAAAACTATGACAATGTTTAATGACTCTGTCACCTCGTAGTGAAATTAGTGTAGGCGATGTCGCAAAATACTTTTTATAAACTAAAAGGTTGCATTGCAGTATCTCCACAATTCTTGTGACTGCACTAACTAAACTACCACAACTACTGACTATGAACTACAAAACTATGACAATGTTTAATGACTCTGTCACCTCGTAGTGAAATTAGTGTAGGCGATGTCGCAAAATACTTTTTATAAACTAAAAGGTTGCATTGCAGTATCTCCACAATTCTTGTGACTGCACTAACTAAACTACCACAACTACTGACTATGAACTACAAAACTATGACAATGTTTAATGACTGTGTGACATTGCAGTACAGTGAGTGTAGGCGATGTCGCAAAATACTTTTTATAAACTAAAAGGTTGCATTGCAGTATCTCCACAATTCTTGTGACTGCACTAACTAAACTACCACAACTACTGACTATGAACTACAAAACTATGACAATGTTTAATGACTGTGTGACATTGCAGTACAGTGAGTGTAGGCGATGTCGCAAAATACTTTTTATAAACTAAAAGGTTGCATTGCAGTATCTCCACAATTCTTGTGACTGCACTTACTAAACTACCACAACTACTGACAATGAACTACAAAACTATGACAATGTTTAATGACTGTGTGACCTTGCAATAAAATGAGTGTAGGCGATGTCGCAAAATACTTTTCATAAACTAAATGATTGCATAGTGTAATCTTTTAAAAATTTTAGTGACTGAGTACGGCAGAATATCATTAGTAACGATTCCAATGTGTCAAAGAATTTTATTTTTTTTGTATTGTATTGAAGATGACAAACGCCCATAATACCCACATCCATCCTTGACAAGGAATCACATTGTAGATGCGTTGTCAACCCTGAGGACTAAGATACAAAATGCTTCGTCACCAGTAATAAGGGTCTCCGGATTCCTACACTCACCAAACGATACACAGTAGCGTTATGCTGGTGCTGGTATGAGCATTCTGTCAGGGCTTGGTCCGTTCAAGGTTGAGTCTACCCAATCACGCCGCAGCTAAAAACCAACCTCAGTGTGACTATTAAATATGTGACCACTATTAAAAAATTAAATATGTTTTTTAAAAATCCTATAATATGCGTTCCGTATTCTCTCTAACTTTAAAATTCTCTCACGTAATTTCCATTTGCGTATAACTTATAGTTCTTCTAGCTTATGAATTAAATATTTTTATCATTTTATGGCCTTCAAGGCCTTCATAAAATTTCGATGATTAATTTCCATAATGATTAACAGTTTTGTGTGCAGAGAATGATCTCGGTCGCCGTTCACTACGCAATCACATGACCCAAAAATAGACTCGTCAGTGAAGCGGTTTGCATACGCTTATTTAAACTATTAAACAATTAACGGTTTCAACGAAAGAAAGTTTAGTCTAAACAGTTTTCAAAATAATATTCGTGTAAAGACCAACCAATTATTGGTCATTATGTTTTTTTTTCTGCGTCACGGCAGATTTCTTTAAATTTTTTTTAGAAACATAGACAATGCGGTCAATTATCTTAGTTAGTTAAGAATTACTTTTTGATTCTGACCAGATCCGGCAAACCTTTAAATAGTTTATTTAAAACTGATACTGACTGAACAATTTCTTGTCGAGATATTTTGGTTGTTTGGTGTGGAGTTTACAAGTCTAATTATAAGAGAGACGAGTAATAAGACATATAGGTCGCAGTGATGAAAATTACACTGGGAGGTTATGATTTTATTTCGCAAAACCAATTTCAGCCGTATTGAAAGGAAAATTAAGTTGAAATTCAATTGTTACTTTATATTAGTTATATTAGTCAACTCGCCGCCACTTTGTTTTTTTTTTTGTATAAAATCGGCTTACGTTTGACTACAATTTCGCTTGATTGAAGATGAGGCCTAAAATGGTTTACGTTTGCCTAGAAGGTGTCTGGGGTCTATAAATTTCGGTACTAAGGCTGCCACTTCGATAGAAAATAAATCGAAGGGGATATAATTTAATACTAACTACTATACTTCATAAGAGAGATCTAATTCCAATTAAGACTCAAAATCAGTAGAAAAGTTTTGAAGTGTCGCTGATTTTAATGTAGCATTCCCTTCCTTCAACCTTTTTGCAAAGTTGTTACATTATGTCAAGACGACAACCGTTACAGATGTGATAAAAATGCTTTTTTAAATTACAGTATTTCATCCATTATAGTATTCTTTTTTTTTTTTATTTAGTTGCAATAATTTGTCGAGTACTAGCCTATTTTTTACAATATAATATTTACATATTTTGTCCATAAGGCGTGTAAATATTTATGAAACCCTTTGACAATAATAATAAACAGTATTGCACTCCTTTAAAACTCAAGTTATTAATTTAATTATAATCATATTATTTACAAATAATTCATGAGTAATTATAAATGAATTCTAAATCGAATTGAATATTTTAATAATTTAAATATCATTATAGAAATCTTGTCAATAAGCTACACTATTCTCCAATTCCTTATCCAATGACATCGGAAAGGTTAGTAATGAAAATAATTTTAAGAGTTTGGTACATACAGATATATGCAGTCAGATAAATCCGTCTTCTATGGAATTCTTTCGTATTGTATTTATATTTATATAGATCTTTATAATATTTATCTATATATTTACTTATTGTTATTTGTATATTTTATTTTAGCTGTTCTTAGTTTTTTTCTTTTTAGTAATTAGTTTATAGCTACACATATCACAATATGTCACCACACTGCGGGTCGACTACGCTTTGGGCATTAAGTCCGTCGTTTTTGAATACAAATATATCAATATCGTAAGTGAAACCGGGCACTTTATATTTAGCCTGCAAAATGTGTGAATTACTAAACGACCTAAAGTACTGTTCGTTGCTTTTGTATTTAGCAAATATTTATTAACGCTTGCATAATTTACAGCCCTTTGCATTCTGTACGTGAACTTTGACTTGACTTTCTACCCAATTAAATTTTATTACCATTATACAAAGGGACTCTCGATACCTTTCATTCAATAAACAACACGGTTAAAAGTCTTTTCGAAATAATAAAAAGGTGCTAATTGTATTCAAAGGATTTTTTTATGAAGGTTTATAATGATGGATGGTAAGAGATAACTGTAACCCATTAATACTCTCATCAATCCTCAACAAAATCAGAGGCTTTTTTTTTATTGTTACTTTGAGAATAACAAACGAGCACACAGTTCACCTGATGGCAAGTGGCAATTCCTGTGGCTCATGAGGTTTACATTCCTCCTTGATAAGGATCATAATGATGCGTTGCGGGATACTGAGGTGGATTGCCTCGTCACCAGTAATAAAGGTCTCCGGATCCCTGCACTCACCAGACGAAAAAGCAGTATTATGCTGCTATTTCACACTGGTATTCTACGAGGGTGTGGTTCTACCCCGGTCGAGCTGACCCATCCATTCCGCAGCTAGAAACAAACTGCAGCGTAGCTCTACCACTCGAAAAAAGTTTCTCGAGGTGATAGTATCACGTTGCAGCTGTAGACAAGCTGTATCAGGGAATAAGGATCGGAGAAATCCGATTCCGCAGAATTCCCATGTAAAATATTAGTTTAGAGGTTCTATATTTTACTTGGCGAGTCGAAAAAACCGGAGAGTTTATTACTGCACCTCGTCGGCACTGCGATTTTTTTTATTACATTCGGAGTAACAAACGAGCACACAGTTTCCCTGATGGTAAGTGATTCCTGTGGCCCACGACATCTACATTCATACTTGACAAAGAATCATAATACAGATGCGTTGTCACCCTTGATGACTAATATGGAATGCCTCGTCAGTCAATAAATATAAATATAATAAAGGTCTCCGGATCCCTGCACTCACCAGACGAAAAAGCAGTATTATGCTGCTATTTCATGCTGGTATTATACGAGGGTGTGGTTCTACCCCGGTCGAGCGGACCCATCCATTCTACAGCTATAAACAAACTGCAATGTAGCTCTACCACGATTCCTTATATTGATGGTTAATGAGCCTGTTTGTCACCCCTAATTTAATATTTTTTTATTTCGGTCAATAACGCATAGGAACAGGTTTTGTTTTAGATTTATTACAATGTCGTAAATAAAGCATGCCGCGCGGTGAAAGCGTCTTGCATAACAATTATCTACAGTAAACGTCCGCTCATTCTTGATACCTAAAGAAGAAAAAAAAGCCGTTATGCAATTCATTTTGACCTTCACCTTAAAGGCAAATAACAACTTATATATATAAATATATATATATATATATACATATATATATTATATATATATATATATACATATATATATATATATGTATCTATCTATAAGCTACAACAATATTTCACTTAAGTATTACTAGAAGAAATATCAATATAAAATCATATTTGAATATAGGGATTACATAATCAGTTCATTAATTGTATTATAATAGACGTCATTTCAAAGTATCAACTACACGCAACCGTTTCATTTAGAGACCGAGTGCGCGCGTCAAAAACGTTAAAAGAACCGTCATTACGCAAGAGTGCATAACCGATTGCGTAAATTACGCGTACTTCCGAACAGGCCTCCAACGGCCTTATTTCCTTAACGCCTTTGTCTGTATCGGACGAGGTAAGTGTCACTCGTCCCCATTCACCATAATGGGGTGTTTCGTGTTAAAAGTTCAAGTGTTGATGTTGAATCATGTTTCGTTTCGGATAAACCATTACATAAATATAGTTCTTTTGAGCGATAAACACTAAGTTATTATAAGTTAATAGTTCTCATGTGATGTGTTACTTTGCAATCCAATTTTATTATTTCAACATAAAATATTTAGAAACGTGAAAACGATTTTACGAATATTTTCAGTCATTTTCTTTCAATAAAGCCTTTTAATATGTTTTTGTCATCCACTGTTTATTATAGGTTTCCCAAACAGAATTTAAACTTTTTTTATTTTTATGCCTACCAACATATTGTCTTGAACTCCCAGGGTTGACTTTGTTGGTTGGTAGAGAATGCCACTGGGCATTATAAATCTGTTGTTTAAGGAACATAAAGAATAAATGAATAAATGACTCGAAGCACGATCGCAAGTTTTATTCTGTTTCTAGAAACTAGTACAGCGACCCTCCATTAAGCGAGATTTTACCAGATAAGATTGCCAATCGAGAACCTTTCTTATCCATCTGTTATCTGATTTAGTTTCTTTGAGCTATATCTACAACTTGGTTTCATCGCGGATGTACGTGTAAATTTATATATAATTCTAAATAAAAAATTATATATAACGGCCGAGAGAATGAAAGAAAGGACAGAGAAATACTAAAGTGCGCCCAGCAACGTACAATATAGCCTATTTCTCTCTTTTTCTCTCTACGGTTGGCAGTACCTATTTTTCGTCCAATGTGAGTCACAAATGTTTAATTTTGTAACGTGTGCACTCAATTTCAACATATACTCTTACTTTCATTGCGCCGTATGAAGTTCAATGATAGTGGTATTCATATTAGCAACAAACAATATGAACAACAGAAGTTTAAAGCACTGTGATAATCCATGAAAACTAAATGGTAAAAATCACATAAATGTACCTACATTATAAAACCTGGTATGTGCATTAAATTAGGGCTTAATAGAGAAGCACGCAGTTCACCTGATGATATACAATTCCGACAGGCCCTGGAGACCAGACAAAAATAATACAGATGTGTCAGACCTGAAGAATAAGATGATATGACAAGTAAGATCATCACAATTAAGAAAGAATCACCAGACGAAAGACAGAAGCGTTTAGCTATTTGTGTTCTATAATATATTTGAATAAGAAATTTACAAGATAGTTTTATATTTTATTGATTTGCATTGCATACACGCAAATTATTCAATTAATATAAATATCAATTGACTTTCAATTGTGTAAAATCAACTATCGCCAAGATGAACTCTTGAATCTCTTCGGACTTAGCAATATGCTTCTGCTGATACAATATTTCGATATTTCATAGATAAGAACAGAGATTGTTAGAAAATGAAATTGGAAAGTATGCTTAGCTTATAAACAATTCGAATGTTCTGATTGTGTAATCAAATAGTGATAGCGAATAACCTTTTTTTTTTGCTTACATCTCTTTACCAATGATACAGGATCATCAGAAACAGGGTCTCGCTTGCTCAGTGCCTAAGTGCCCGCTAACGGTACCCGGGCAAACCGAGTTCCATACCCGATGGAGTTGTGTTGAAACGTTAAGGGCTATGTGCTCGGCGGTGAGAGAAAACTGAATGTTAAAAAATAAAATATATTTTAATAATAAACAACAAGATTTAGCCTGGTACTTTACTTTATACATACATAAAACTTACCTCTAGCCGATAGGTATGCTTGGATATATGAATTTCTAACTACGCGTCTGTAGTTTCTTACCCCTTTCGGTCTATTTTTATTTAATTCTTTTACAAATTATAATGTCCCTCAGATTGGTTACGACCATAGAGATATCTTCTGGTTATTTCCAGATGTGAAGGATATATTGTATTTTTTTTTAAGAAACTTTCTGAGCAAGTGCTTGACCACGATCCCACCTGATGTTAAGTGGAAATGCAGTCCTGGATGGTAAGGGGCACTAGCTCAGTAAATGCCTATTCACTCTACTCTTGAAAACACCCACATTGTAATCGGAGGGAAAGACAGACGCGGGCAAACTATTCCAGTCCTTTGCTGTACGAATAATGAAAGACGAAGCAAAGCGCTTCGTTCGGGTTCGAGTGATGTTCACAACAAAAGGATCAAATCCAGCAGTGCGTCGTGAGGTCCGGCGGTGGAACGGGGATGGGGGAATTAGATCATGTAATTCCTGAGTGCGCTGTCCAAAATGCATTCTGTAAAACACTGAAAGGCTAGCCACCTTACGCCTGTACGAGTATGTGTGAATGTATGAGTAGTACCTTAAGCATTCGCGCAAACAAATCTGAGAACACTCTTCGTCCTTTTCCGCATCTGATGTAATACATATGCAATAAGTTCAAGAGGTTTAATATTTATATAATTAAAAGCTGCAATATCATAGACTAGGCACATACAGTGGTGGTCACGTGACACCCATATTATTTATTACCTTGAACTTGATTACAAACGAGCATACAGTTCACCTGATGTTAAGTGTTTACTGCGGCCCTTGACATCTACATTCATCCTTAACAAGGAATCATAATGCAGATGCGTTGTTACCCATTAGACCCGAGATGGAATGCCTCGTCACCAGTTATGTAGATCTCCGGATGTCAAAACTCACCAGACGAAACACGCCAGCATTATGCTGTTATTCTGTGAGGGCGTGGTAATTGGTATTCCTACCCCAATCGAACTGATCCATTCATTATGCAGCTAGAAACAAACTGCAGTGTAGCTACACTACTGTGAACTAATTATTAACTTAGAATTAGTACTAGTATTAGGTTGGATGTAGCTGTCTGTCTATCTGTAGGTATATTTAATTATGTGATCACACCTGTATATACAACATACAATCTCCAAATTCAATTTAATGGGAAAATATTGTTCGTTCTGGATATCAAAAGCAAGACTCGCAATATACAAGTCAAGTAATCTTACCACGTGGCGGTCGAATCGTAATTAAATGATTCCGATCTTATCGCTTATGCGGTGATTGGGAAAGCCGTTATAAGCAATCTTTGAGTGTCTCTGTGTTTACCGTACATATGATCACCCGTGCAAGTTTAGATTTCCTGAGGAATTAATTGATTGGAGGCCACGATTAATATTTAGCCACGCTAAAAATTAGTCTAAGGGACCCAATATATATACATATACTGTACTTCACTGACTTAGGTCCTTTGAATTACGGCAAGCGCAGTTCCTGAAGAGTAATAATTCCAAAATAAAATACAATAAGAGCGGAACACTCTCTACATTGTAGATTTGAATGCAGTGCAGTATTGAACAAAAAAATATATAAAATGAAGATGTTTTTCGGAGACAATATATAAAATTTATTTAAAAAATGAGAAGTGTATATAAAGAGAAACAATAATTTATTTTCAATTAATAGTTACTTGTGGACCCTCCGGGAAATCTCACATTTTACAGAATAACGACGTAAAATAGCGGCGCACAATTTTTATTTTACATAATTATGATAAATAATCAAATAAATAAAAAATGAAAATAAATAAAAAATCTATGCTTATTAGCCCCTTATGAGCACACAGTTCTCATGAAGGGTAAGAAACGACATCGACCCATAAACATCTACCCTCAACAAAGTCTCAAGATATATATGTGACATGATACATAGATTACAATCGATATGGAATGCCTCGCCACTAGTGACTGAGTCTTCAATTAAAACGTTAGATTTTAATAGCTCAGTCTCTTGGTATCGACTCCATCTAACTCCTTAGGAGTACGCGAAACATTTCGTAATAAGCTTCAACATTTCGATGACGAATAAATAGTATTTATCACAACTCACCAGCGTCTCTAGTTCTTATCAAAGATCGATGATATTTTTTTAAAGTGAAATAACAAGTACAGAAAAAATATATAACTGATACAATAACTGAAAAACTAAAATTATCGTAGAGCTCTGTTCCTCGTGATAAGCTAGTCGTATCAAAAAAAATTTCCCCCTTCTTCTTGTATATACTACCTTATGATCCTGATTTTATACTGATTAAAATTAACTAGTTAGACAACTTTTATAATAAACTTTTTTTATGTACAACAAGTGCCGATCGATTAAAATGAAATAAAAATTGTCTTTAAGATTTAATGGCGTTTCTCCTTTCCCTCGTAAAGTATCAGTACATTTAAAAATATAAATTTAAAAACACGAAACGTAATTTAATTGTTTTTATATGTACGCTGTCGAATGTTTATCGTTCATTATTTGGCGAATCTGGTTCAGTTTAACTTAATATCACTTCTGATCGGTCTCATTAAAGGAGAATCGGTTCGTTTGCCTTTGAGAAATTTCAATAAATTGTTGTATAATTACATCGAAATGGAGCGCATACGCATATTTGTTTATGGGGGCGATTGGTTTTTTAGTGCATCGGATACGAATTTAATTAAAACTTAAGAAGTGCGGTTTTGTATTTTTTTTTTGCGTTGGGAGAAAAGGGAGTGAATATGTTTAATGCAATTATATCTTAAATTCTTTTACATCATGTAATGATTGAAAGTCACGAAGTCAGAACTAAAAATGGATTATTTTAATGTTCCATTGGATATGGAATAATGGTTAATTTAAGATTTGTATATTTTACCAAAGCAGGGGTGGGTTTATTTAGGACAGTAAATGCGTTCCACCTTTACTAAACACCTTTATCCTTCAGCAATAAAGAATTAAGATAACCTAGCGTTATTACTCTTTGATATTGAGATGAAATGCCTCGTAACGTTACTACTATTAGAAAAAAAAGTATTGTAAATATGTATTCAATAAGTATCTATTATGTAAATAATCTACATAGAGTAAATAATATTCTATTCTACCAACACCGCCGAGAAAACGGTCACTTTACACGCTTTACAACCAAAACAAATTGTAGGATAAGTGCATATAGAAAAATCGAAGGGTCCACAAAAAAAATGCATTATTTTATCAGACCTACTATAAAACTATTTTCATTTTACAAACTTAACCATTTAGATGTATTCCTAAAGGCAAATTATAAAGTACCGAAAATTATCGGCCTTATGGCCTATTATCCTATAATCTTAGTCTATACTAAAAATTATTGTTCTTAGTGAACAATAATTTTTTTATTTAATTGAAGCCATTTAAAAATCGCGAAGAATAAAGGGACTTTCATGGATATACAATACATATAAAAATGTCGAAGAAAGCTTTTATAAGAGCCCCACGATTAAACTTTTTTAATGCTTTGACCTTTGTCCATGGCTGAGAATCTGACGTCTAAATGTAATCTTGACATAATAAGGATATTGGGAGATAAATTAGTGAAAATCTTTTTTTTTGTAACGCTAACTACTCCAACTAAAATTAAATACTTGTGACTAGTAAAGAGATGTTTTACGACAATGAAGCAGTGTACGCAGACCGTACCCCACTAACACTTTATATTATATATAATATATTTCAATATTATAAACAAAAAAAAAAACACAACAAACGAGCACACAGTTCAACTGATGGCAAGTGATACCCGCGGCACATGACATATACATTTATCCTTGACAAGGATTCAGTATCACCCATGAGGACTGAGATATAATGCCTCGACACCACTAACGTAAAGGTCTCCGGATCCCTACATTCACCAGAGAAACACAACAGCGTTATGCTGCTATTTCACGCTGGTATTCTGTGAGGGCTGAGGTTTCTAGCTGCACCATGAACTGACCCATTCATGGTGCAGCTAGAAACAAACTGCATTGTACCTCTACCACTGTATAATAAACATTGAAATTTTTACAAATTTAAGTTAGTATATTACTTCACATATCAAACATTATGTGGGGAAACTTGCCTAAGATTAAAATAAGTAAGTCAGTTGTTTTTTTTTAATTATTTCGTTTGGATTCTAGAGGTTAATTAACTATGTTTTTAGTTGCTGCTAGTTATCGTTTAAATAAGTATTATTAGACTCCAATAAAAGTTTAAGCCATGCGATGAAATATTTTTTCTTCTCTCCAACACGTACCGTTCATATAAAAACTAGTTAGAAACTATCACAACCGTAAATAATATTCTCGATACATCGTCATAATAATCGTCAAGATTTTTTATAATTAACTTACGTCGTAAAAGACCGGTTTTAGCCGAACACGTGCATGCAATATTATTAAAAAATGCTATATATGAAAAGTATACCATATCTGTGATTTTTGCTCAGAGAATTGTGTATCAATAAAAGGCTAAATTACGTAGTAGTGCTACACTAAAGTTTGTTTCTAGCTGCAGAATGAATGTGTCAGCTCGACCGGGGTTGGACCACGTCCTCACAGAATACCAACGCGATATAGCAGCTTAAAGCTGCTGTATTTCGTCTGGCAAGTGTAGGAATCCGGAGAGCTCTATTATTCGTGACGAGGCATTCCATCTCAGTCCTCAAGGGTGCCAACGTATCTACATTATGATTCCTTGTCAAGGATTAATGTAGATATTATGGGCCGCAGGAATCACTTACCCTCAGGTGAACTGTGTGCACGTTCGTTACTCTGAATAAAATAAAAAATATATATATTTCAAGGAAACAAAATAGCGCGCAAAACGCGTGATGCGCGTGTAGCGTGAGTGATCCCCGGCATATGCCGGACAGCCACATTCATCCTCGATTAGGAATCATAATGCAGATGCGTTGCTATCTTTGTGTACTAAGATGTACCACCATGTGATGTATCACCAATTATAAGGGTCTCCGGATTACTACAATTTTCAGACGAAACACGGCAACGTTATGCGTTATTTCACGCTGATTAAAAATTAAAATTATGGGATTTATTTATTCATTCTTCATCAAAACTTGTGATGTTCAAGTTCTCCGTTGAGATCCGTATCACGACGGTTAGTAATGTTCTTTTATTTTACCATTTCTCAGATATTGAAAAGCCTTGATGTTTTTCTTCACTTCTGAGCATGCAGTAATATATCACTCCAAATTTTATATTTCCTTATAAGCAAGCAACCTTAGATCGATCCCCGGCGCTGGCCCCAATAAAATAAAAACTAAAATTATGAGTCTCTACATATTTAAGTACTCCATTTTTGGCTGGGTAATTCGATCTTCGGTATGTCTCGCGATTTACTTTGTGCCCGATTTTTGGGGAAAGCAAAAAAAAAAAGAGAGTAAAAGTTGTTTCGTTCTTTAATTATATTGCTAATTTACTACTATATATAGGGAACAAGTTTGCTCGATTTCGTTCTGTTATTTTGATGTTTTTACCTTCTCCGTTATTGGAGATTATTACTTTTAAAAACATTTGTGTGGAGATTTTATTTGCACTGTCATGAAATTTCGTATTAACCGTGATGTTTTTAAAAGCCTTTGGGATTTTACACGTTCTACTTCGCTAAGGTAGTTTTGTAATATAATTTTAGCATTCGCCCCAACCCTGGAAGCGTTTACACTTTTACGGTAATTTGATAGTAATAGGTAAATGAAAAATACTGTTTATGGGGTCTTGTGTAGACATAATTTTTGTGTTAATGTATTTCACATGTATTAAATAAAAAACCATGAGTTAATTTAAATAAATAAAATACTTCAAAATTATTAAATATTTTTTTAAGCTTTTATTTTTAATTGTTTTGATAATTTTGATTATATTTTAAATTTTCATATGGCTTCGACCGCATGACGATTCGTCGATATTTGAATAGCAAAGATTAGATGTTAATGACATGGTGAAATATTTTTAGAGGAATAATTAATCATTTTTAATAACTATTTTTTAATAAATAAAAACGCTATGAAATCCGTAATAAGTATCCGTACCTGTACTATTGTTACAGATTTCGTCGCATTTTTCCCGTGATCCTAAGTGATACATTTGTAACAAAATCCATAAAAATTAAAAATATTTTATTAAATGTGCAATATTCGCGTAAATTTAAGAAACCAATATTTTACTTAAACTTAGGTGCACCATTTTATGTAGGACAGTTCCGGAATTTGCGTCTTACGGGCGAATAAGTTAGGAAATATATATATATATATATATATATATATATTTATATTGTTATTTGACCAACAAATTAATCTTTCAAAGAATATGTGCGACTGCCACACAAAAAGTAAAATATTCGTAAGTCCTGGAACCCGAATGAGTTTTACCTTATTTACATTTATTTTTCACCAGTTATTTATACAGTTATAACATATACTTGTTTTATTAAATAAATTGTAAGTAAATATTTTATAATAGTCGTAGAATGTCAGCTCACATCTTCCTCGTTAAGAAAATATTGTAATTAACTGAAAACAAAGATACGAATAGACGCCACTTATTAATAATAATTTATAACCAGTTATCGAACTTTCGTCAAGACAGTATTGACAAAACGGTTTCACCATTAGCCTATCGTATACACTTCCATTTACTACATTTCCGGTAGAATTACAGTTATATACAAGCGGACTAATTCAAAGAATTTTAATACGTTGTTAAATACGCTCTACACACGCCTTAGTACGCCTTGGAAGAATACCGTAGTAAAATTTCTTTTCATTTTCTCATTCAAAATTCAAAAGCTTCCCGCTGCTGTGTTTCTTATGGTAAAGAAAATTAATGACGAAAGTTCTGTAAACGAGGTATCGACTTTAGTCCTACCTATCTTCATCTATGCAGTCATTTTTATCGGGAATGTTGTTGGTTGCATGTTCACTGTATCTGTTCGCTCGTAAAAAACTCTAGTAAAAATTATTGGTTCGTGGATTCGTCACAAAATAATACGTGACGTGCACATCCGTAGGCAGTGAAATAATGTTGATTGACATATATTCAAAGAATCACTAAACTGAGAAGGTGAATGTGTGGCGACATAGCTTGTAAAATTGATAACTAACGGGGCAGAAAAAATCTTGTTTGGTAACCTCATATTAGTAAACGACGGATAGGACAACCCGTAGTAACTAGGAGTGGACATGAACAAGTTTCTGTTAGATCTATGCAGGTAATTCAGTATAGTGCTTCGTGGTAAAATCTGGTTGAGGCCTCTACATTCAGGTATAGCCTTCTTGCCCTCGTGATGTAGTGGTCAGAATATACGACAGCTGCGTTGCGGATCTTGGGTTGAACCCGAGGAGCAATATTTATGCAAAACAAATTTTTAGTTCTTGAATCGAATATTATATTTGACCCTATCTCCGATCTTATCGAGCATGCATTACATTCGACTGGAAGATAGCGTAGTCCCATTGTGTTTTCACGGATATACACGGAGCTTTATTTCAACCTGCAGGGTAACCTGAAGAAATCGCTTTCGTCTTAATCGATCAAGAAGCATAAATATGCTTTACTATATAAATATTAACTGGGTTAATATATTATGTGACCCCAAAAGGTTATCAACGTCTAAACAAATTCCGGTTCTTCTTTGCTTGCCTCTAATTTAATGGTATTTCCTTGCACTGTATTTTACCGAACGACTTCTCAGTGTCCTCTTTCAAAGTCGACTGGTACGTTAATTTATGTTTATTAAACTAACGTCGTTATAATAATGTAAATCAGTTATATAATTTATTAAAATTGAAGTTCCATTATTCTTTTGTCATCTAGATCTATTTATTAAATTCGCAGCAATATTTTTTTTTATTATATAAATTATTATATAAAAATAATTCAAGATATTTTATGAAATATACAGTTTGTCACTCTTATTTTTTTTTATAGAATAGATGGCAAACGAGCATGCAGCCCGATCAATAATAATATAGTAAAATTAGCAATATTTCTTTATCAAATTATTTTACAAAAAAATTGCAATGAAGCAAAGAAAAAAAGTGTTATAATCCTATGAAATTATGTGAGTAGAAACCTAATAAATTTCTCCTTCTCAATTCTTCAAGAATGAACACTTGCTTCTATTGTTGCACTTGAAGCATTCTCAGCATCAGTCGTACTCGACACTTTCCCTTATTATTACTGGGATCTCACACGTAATAACGTTTGCCATGTTATAACGAACATAAACTGCACTTCGGTTTTCTTGTCGTAAACATAGCAGTTATTAAAATATAGGCCGGCAGCGCATCTGCGACTCCTCTGGTGTTGCGGACGTCCTTGGGCGGTGGTAATTACTTACCATCAGATGAACTGCTTACTCGTTTGCCACCTATTCTATGAAGAAAACAAATATATATAATTACTATCGTGTGTTTTTCTTTTTGTATTCTCTCACGAGTCATAAAAAAGCACACAGTTCACCTTAGTAAGCGATTACTGAGACCTTCATTGATTACCTTCATCTTCAACGAGCAATCGTAATACAGGTGCGTGGTCACCCTTATGGACTAAGATATGTCACCAGTCCCAAGGGTCTCTCAATAATAAGTGTTACTATGTAGGTACATTAGTTGTGCGACACAAGAAACGAAACCGTTTCGTATCTGAAAAAGGGATTCATGTTATATTTATAGGAGCAGATTTAGAAATATTTTAATTGAAAATTCAGTAATGTAATTAAAAAAAGAAATGCGTCGTAACGTTCGTCTAGCTCTTAAGTTTCTCGGCCTGTACCGAAATTGTGTATTTGCGGTTTTAGACTGTACTATGTTTTTATTGTTGTGCTTTCTCTTGCATTCTACATGGTCTTTTTTGGTTATTGTTTAAATTATCATATTATGGTTGTTTAACGTAAAGTTTTTTAAGGCGCGGCTAGACTCAATTCGACACTGATCCAATTTGATAGATTTTTTACGGATGAAAATAACGTTAAGTAGAATCTTTTGGCCGCTGTCTTTTATAAGTCCGTCTACACTTTTTTCTCATTATTAAATCAGTAGTAGTATGCATTTATATTTATTAATGAGTCGTTTAGTTTAGTAACATATATATTTGATTTAATTTATTTTATATTTTCACTTGAAATTTCATTTAAGTTTCTATTTACATATAATATTGTATCGTTTAACGGCAAACTTCTCACCATGGCCTGATAATCGCTTTTCCCAGTTGTCGACATGAACGTTTTGAATCCGCTAATTTAGAAAATCCATAACGGATCTTGAGCTTAAATTATCGCTAAAGAGATAAGCACGAACCATTCTACAAGTTCACGTGTATTTCTGCGCCACGTCAATCTAACTTCTAGATTTTCTGGACTCGTTTCCCAGCCGAGAAACGATGATCGCTCACCACAAATTGTTTTCTGGTTTGGATGTGTTGTAAGTATGATCAATCTCTTTGACACTACTGACATTTCTACTTTTCTTCAATCTTATTCCGCACGCATTACATCAGAATAGGAAAGCTATCTACAGACGGCTTATACTTTAATATATTCTCCACAGTTCATTTGCTAATAATTTTGTGATATTTGACTGACTTTTTTTTTTGGCCTGGTAGTTAGTTAGTTCGGTAGCCCTAGGGCTTGCACAGTTACACCGGGTTGAAAGGTGACCAAGCGCTTATGGCGCTCAGCTTAGACCTCTATTGTGATATCGTCATGGTTTAAATGTACTACTACTTTTTTTACTAGAGTAGTATTTTCATGGGGTTTAATGCATGCATTTTATAAAACTTTTGTACTTATACATACATTGAAAGTGCATTTTCAATAAAATTTCCTTAAATATTTTCTAAATTCTTTATATACAACAATCCATACGACGTTGTCTCTCTTAATGAGAGAATAAGTATGAGATAAAATATATTTACCGGAATGACTTATACTAATGGGTTTAAATAACCATTATACAATTCCGTTTACCGTTACGATCATAAATTTACTTTCACTGTATTTAGCTAATGGGAAAGGGGATTGATGGATCGAATATGTAAATCTATTGCAGAATATTAAGTATAGTAGATAAATTCTTACGATTCCCGCATTATTCTCACGACTACCACATGACATCTAAGATAGATGGGAGTGCCTTAAAACCAGCGCTACTAGTACAAATCCCGTGGCAGCAAAACCTAAGTCACCTCTGGATTAATCCGTCAGAAGTAACTGACCGAGTCGAGGTTCGGCTCTCTCGGGCACCACAAGTTAATTGCTTTCTGGTTGTGCTGGATACCCATTAATAAAGGTCTCGGCTGAGTGCCCTAAGCGCTCGGCCATCTTTGAACACGATGAGGCTGTAAAAGCCCTCGGGCTAACAGTGGCCATCAGCCATAAAAAAAATCACCTCTGTTCCCCAAAGTGTATGAATAGTTTTTTTTTCTATTTTATGAGGCAATTAACTATTCTTTATTATTATTAAAAATATTAAGGGTGTACATACCAATTAACGTAGCAGTACGTAGCACGTCGAAATGGTAACTAGCCGTAGGTACTACGAATAGTTCGACTCGAACGGGGAAACAGCATGCTTTTACGGAATACCCGTTTAAAATAGTAGCTTAGCACTGCTATGTGTATTACTGGTCACCACTCAATCCACACTATAAAAAAAACATTGTCTCCAAATAATAACTTCCTCTTCGTACGATGTAGTCTGCAAGATAACGGCAGGAGGCGTATCATCCCAAGTGTGAGAAAGGCAAACGCCCGAGGCGGTCAGTATCGAAGCGGTGGTCTCTACAATTAGTTTAATTTATAACAAGTTTTATAAATGACCGTCCTGCAATTTTTAAATACTTCCCAGGCATAGGGAAGACGCTGGTAACCAATTGATAGCGGGTCTGGTCGGATCGGGGATCATTTTGCTATCTGTAATTATAAGCATCACTAGCCGTCAGTTTTGTTCCCTTACCGTATACCAGCACAACTCCACCATATGCTGGTGAGTTTTTAAAAAGCCTTTGAAAGGCCATCGGCCTTGGAGTTCTTAGAAGTTGTCAGTGAATGGTTTATTTATCTATAATAAGTACAGGGGTTGGATATAGGGAACAAGTTACGTGTTTAGTGGATCGACAGTTCGTATTTGCGTGTAGCAGACAGCTGGTCTATATACCTTATGAATATACCTTAGACTGGCTATAAACTGTAAAAGTTTATTTTTGTTAACCCGTTACTTATTTTATACCACTTCTTTTTATTTTTATGACTGGATATAAAAATTAAAGAGTTATAAATATTTATTTAACGACCTATGTTACTGTTATTTTCCATAGTTAATACTTTATGTATGATATCGAAAAAACAAGTCTTATGTTCGCTACAAAGTAAACATAAATAAAAAAGAATGAAAAATTTATAACCCTTGTCTTCCGTCGTGTTCATTGATCAGATGTTCATAAAATAAGCAATTCAAGTTTAGTGTGTAATATTATGTATATATATATATATATATATATATATATATATACATATATATATAGGTGGCATATATATATAAACTTCCACAACATGAAAGAAGTAGCTCGTGGGTGCTTTGCCGGCCTTTAAAGAACTTTTAAATGTCAACAACGTTATTCAACAGTTCATTATAGTTATTTACATTAGTAAAAGGTGTTAGTAAGCTGATGTTCTAGTGAGGTTCGTTATGTAATGATTGTAATAATTTAGAACACCTGATGTTGCCTAAGTTACTAATATATTTCGCTCAAAGGAAAAGCTTAATATTCGAATAAATCGTTGATTTAATATTATTTAATTTAACATACAAATATAAAGGTATAAAGGAACCTTTATCTTTCATAGTCTATATGACTGAATCATACTGCTGAATCTACAATTCAGCATAAGTCATATCACGTGGATACAAATGGCTGCGAGTCGGGACAATAGCATAGCGTCGCCGAGGGTTTTTTTTTCTCATTTTTGTCCACACTACTCTGTGCAATTTTGAAATATATAAAAAGAGAGACGGCATCCATGAGGCGTCTGAGACTGTGTTATGTTACGTTTTATGTTGTTATGATAAGCATGTTTTAGAAATGTGATGTATAATGAAGACTTTTGATTTCATAAAATTCAATCTAAAATAATTAATTTTAATAAAACTGAAAATAGGTTAACCCACCACATCTTGCCAAGGTTTGTGATTCCGAACGGATAATCAGTTGCCATCGGGTGGGCTGCTTGCTCGTTTGCCACCTATTCTATTAAAAAAAACACAAATATTGTTCCTCGGCAAGACATCGAATCCATTATGCCACCCGCTTGCCCGCATTGAATGAACATATTATGACTAAACACTTGGATATGATTATTTATCGATATTGAAAAACGTAGAATTAATGTTATCATCAGTAATCTTTTAAATCGTTTCCAACAATTAATATATTATATTGGTATTAGGCTGTGTCATTGTTAAAAGTAATAAAGAATATCGATAAATAATCATAACCAAGTGTTTAGTCATAATATGTTAAATCTGTATAAAAATCAAATTCTCGTTCAAGGCAACTCTATCACTTTTCAAGGGCATTAGGCATTTCATGATTTCATATACATTGTATCTAAAATATGTATATGAATCTGAAATACTCATTGAGGATCGATACAAGGTTCATGGCACGCGGTTGTCACTTACCATGTGGACCTTGTACTAGTTTGTCACCCTAGGACACAATTAAAGCCATTACTAGCAAGCACAGCTATAAGGGTAATAAGACAGACTACATTTCCAATTCCCACGTTATCAAGTTTCACCTTTAACATTTTCTCATAACCTCTTTGTTGCACCTGTTCACACACTGTTTCTATTAAATTGTTATTCTAATTGTAATAAGGTAACTTAACATTATTGAACACAAATCTATCATTATCAATAACACTTTATGCGAGTAGTAAATCTAAATCCTACTAAACGAGCAATTATATTCGATCGTTTATACACTTACGTACTAAATATCATCCATCTACTTATACTAATAATAAAATTTAGTTCAATTACTATTTGATAATAATAAATTTAAATCCACTCATTTATTTTTATAGAAACCGCTAACGAAATCAATATAAGTACAATAATGATGATGTTCTCTTGGTTTATTTAACTACAGACATAAATCAAAACACATAGACCTGAAAACGAACATTTTGTGATATACAAATAATGTGGAACTGAACTTAGGGTCTGCGACGCAGACGCTAGGGACTCTTATCACTAAGCCACGTGGCAATATGAGTAAGATAGTTTGTAGATAGTAGTGATGCTAATCGAACTAGTCTGTCTGAATGGGCTGACATTGTTACTGGTGTGCCGCAAGGCGGTGTACTTTCTCCTACTATGTTTTCTATCTTTATAGACTCTATTACCTCTGTTATTGATTGTTCGTACCAGATGGTCAGCATACAGATGTATGCTGACGATCTTCAGCTTTATGCCCAATCTGACATTTATGTTATTGATGATACTTTTAAAAAGTTGGTGGGTCGGTTAATCCTACCAAATGTAAAGCTATGATAGGAGTTCAAGAATGCTGACTACGGTAGATTTTGATAACCTTTCTCCTATATTTTACTATAATATTTTAATCCCCTTAAGAAAATCTATTAAAAATCTGGGCTTACACTTGGACAGTTCCATGTCATGGGAAATTCATGTTTCTGAAACTAGCCGAAAAGTTAATGCCAGCCTATGTGTGCCCTTTGCCGTCTTAAAAACTTAGACCCTACAAAAAAAAATAGTTAAAAAGATTATGCTCGTTTATTCCCTAATTCTACCCATCATCGATTATGCTGATGTGTGTTTTCCAGATCTGTCTTAAAACCTTCTTAATAAATTGGTGCGCCTTCTCAATAACTGTATTAGATTTATCTTGAGCTTACATAAGCATGACCATATCTCCTTTTATCGCTCTAACTTTAAATGGCTTCTTCCTGTCCGTCAATTCTATAAGTCCTATACTCAATTTGATCAATTCTAATTCACCATCTTATCTTAAGAATTCTTTTTACCTTTATACTACTCATATCAGAGTACCTCGTCCTTTTAATCGTTCAAGATTCGTATGCCACAGCAAAACACTGGTTTCTTTAATTCTTCTTTTACTGTTCAGTCAATATCTTTAGAACGCCCTGCCCGATGACATTAAGTAAGCATCTAATAAAAATAATATTAAAAGACTAATTCGTGCGTATTACACATGGGGAATCATTGGAATTTGCTATTTAAATATTTATATCCATTTATTTATATTATCTATTCTATATTTAAGGTCTATATTACATATTTATTATTTAATTTATGAAATTGATTGTTTAATATATTTTATTTATTATTATATATATTAAGTATGGTACATATAATTAGTTAATATTTAGGATTATTTTGTTATTGGCACCTAAAGTCAATGTTTCTCAATCTCAAGGGTGGACTAGTAGAGAATGCCAAAAGGCATTATGTCCGCCCATTTTTATATAATAAGGTGTTCACAGCTGAAGATTAAATGAATAAAAATTTGAAAAAC
The DNA here is from genome assembly GCA_029286865.1 of Teinopalpus imperialis. NCBI lineage: Eukaryota > Metazoa > Arthropoda > Insecta > Lepidoptera > Papilionidae > Teinopalpus > Teinopalpus imperialis. The sequence goes on along the minus strand of JAGSMU010000030.1, from coordinate 10,000,089 downwards.
TGTTACGTAATAAGTCCTTTAAACTTTCTCCCTTCTTTCTTTGTGTTCTGTGAATATAAAAAAGTTCTTGTGCATATTGAAAGAAACTGTACTTTATCACAAATATTCCAACGATGTGATAAAAATATATTTTTTCGTATAAAAATTTAAATTAATGTGGGCCATTACCGTGACTTTCTCGTTCAATTGTGACTCATGTCGTTCAAAATAAACGTTTTCTTCTATTTAGCTGAATATTCATACGTAGCCTATTCAAGTCTAAAATTTGTCTGACCGTTAAACACTGGAAATTTAATTTAGGTTGCACAAATGCAAGTTAGAATATTGTAAATGTAGGTACGAGTTGTCCATACAGATATTACGAAGGTGAACTTTAAAAATAAAAACTTAATTAAAAGCGCACTCAAGCGATACGAATAAAACCCAAAAGTATACATAAAAGATATCCATTGCCACTCTGTTACACAAGTATTCTTATTTCGGCTTTAACCTTCAACTGAAAATTAAAAGTGTGATGAAGTGTTTTTGCAAGACGTTTGCGCAATACGACTTTCAGTGATAGCTTGAGAATTATTCTCGCAAATATTGTGACCGATCGACTGTGTCATTGATACGCGTACACCATTAGGCCTTAGGCCGCCAACGCACCTACGTCTCCTCTTGTGGCAATTCGCCACTGTGCTCTTTACAACAGAATTGACGATCGCTGGTATTTCCGAACCGATACAGCTTAGAAACCCTTTAAGAATGAATTTCCTGCAACGAATAAATACCCTGTGGAAGGAACGGTTGCCGGTATTTCCGAACCGATGACGGCTTTTCCTAAGCCAGTAGCTCTAAGAAAAGAGCTACTGGCTCTGGTGTTGCGGATGTTCATGGGCAACGGTGTTCACTTACCATCAGATGAGCTGCTAGCTCGTTTGCCTCCTATTCTATCAAATTAAAACTTAGCTTTGTATGATATTATCATTTTTATTATTATATATAACTAAACTATAAGAGTAAGAAAGTCGAATATAACAGCTGCCACCTTCCTCAGCAGTTTTATCTTATTTGTGAAGGCCCTAATCATCAGTGCGGTGCATCCTGATGGTTAACGCTTGTACTCTTCTTGTCTAGGGTAGCTCATCCCAATAATCTAGATCCAACCTTTACCTAGAGAGGAAGTTATAGTCACATAGTATTTCTCATTATTTCAATGTCGTCTTTGTAGTGTCAGCACATCAGTAATGACTAGTCTTGTCCATCCATGATCATCTACGAGTGATGATGATATCTCTTCTCTATATCCTCCTGGTTGATTTCGAAGGCGATATCTTCTAGTCTGCCATAAGACATCAACCGCAGGATAGATTATAGTGCCTTGCGTAAAACCTAAAGCAATCATACGTAGTCCCTTTCCGTAGATAAATGCAATAAGATTGAAGAAATGTTCGGATTCATTAACAAGGAATATAAGTACACATCACACTGAGACTTGAAAACCAATAATTATTTTTCAAGTCTCAGTGTCTTTACATAAATATTGCTTAACAGTATTTACTCCCCAACGAGGTGAACGAGATCGCTTGAGTTAACGGAACATTGCAAAACGACGCAGTTTTTTATGGAGTGGTTTGGTAATATACTACAAAAATATGACTCAGGGTAATCTTTTGTGCTTATTATACTGGCTGAAAAGGTGGATATGGTGTATTAAAACCAAAATCGGCGGAAATGGTTCCTTCTTTTTTCGACAAGATTATATCCGTTTTCTATTATTGTATGTAAAAAATACAATTAAGGAAAAGCTAGTTTTCAGCTGCATTATTAATGCGTCGGCTCCATCGCAAAATGTTCACGTATTCACGGAATAGTAAATTATAAAAATAGCATTACACTGCTATGTTGGTATGTTGTGCTGGTGACAAGGCATTCTATCTTAGTTAGCATCATATCATCATTCGCATCTTGAACATTTGTTGAAGATGGACGGAGGCAGTGGATTGGCAGTGGTAGAGTTACACTGCAGTTTGTTTCTAGCTGCAGAATGAATGGGTCAGCTCGGCTGGGGTAGGACCACGCCCTCACAGAATACCAGCGTAAAATAGCAGCTTTATGCTGCTGTGTTTCGTCTGGTGAGTGCAGGGATCCGGAGACCTTTATTACTGGAGACGAGGCATGCCATCTCATTCCTCTAGGGTGACAACGCATCCGCATTATAATTCCTTGTCGAGGATGAACGTAGATGTCATGGGCCGCAGGAATCACTTACCATCTGGTGAACTGTGTGCTCGTTTGTTACTCTTAATGCTATAAAAGGGGGTTTCTAGACCGCTATCGTTACTCCCCACCAGGTGAACTGTGTGGTCGTTTGTTATCTCTACTTCCTAATCCAACAAATTACCCATAAGTTTGATATAATAATGACGTACCAACGAAAGCTGTGCTTCATTAGTTGGCGGTTTACTATCGTGTTGCTATTATGTCATTAGTATGTTACTCTTATTAAACAATGTGTTTGTTAATATGACTAACCAGATGCGTACGTAAAACATTTTGCTGAGTCTTCTAGTTGAGATACAAGGAAACCTTGATGCAACTTTTTTTGCGATGTTTTTTCGTCGATAAAGAAAAAGCGTCTAGAGGAAACCTGCCTAAGAAATAAATAAAAAATAAATACATGTGAAATCAGACTGTTCAATACCTTCTTTAGAGAGGAGGCCTATAGTTATAATATAAAATTTCCTTTTCATAATACAATTACGAACAGGCGTTTGATGGGTATATAATATACATAGCTCACAAAATTCAATTATATTCAATTTACTTGAGTATTATTAGTATATAAAAAAAAATACTTCCTAATACTAATAATTCTAGTTTTTAATGAATTTATTTACACCGTGAAATTATCTTCTTATAGCATATATTTATTTATTTATTTTTTTAATCTTAATGAAATGATCTACAGTTCTACATTTTCGATATATATTTATATACATAGTTAAGTAGATTTCATTATTTATTAAGTTAATCTAGCAGTTTTACTGACGGATGTATGGAGGTGCATTTACTTACCCAGCGGACTTTTTTGTGGACGTAAGGGTTATAAATCAGGGACTCAGTTCTTTAGTCAGTTCAGTTATGTCCATTGGATAGAGACACCTATATCTATCTCACAACCACTATGACTAGTGAGGTCCAGATATCATTATTCTGAAAAGATATATAGCAACTCTCATTCCCTTGTGTAAACTTTTATAAAAAGGATTAATTTCATTCATATTTATATATGGTCGTATAAACGCTATGTATTTTTTTAATTATATTTACCTAGTTATCCAAACTTTACACAAATACATTAACTAGCAATTTTGACCACTTATTATTATTCGATATAGGATTGCATTAAAATGACATTATAAAATTAATAACATAATATCCTTTTCGGAAAAATTATACAAATATTATTAAGCTTAATAAAGGAGGAAATTAAAAAAAACAAATGTGCAATATTTTCCGTAACACATATCTTGTTTCTCTAAATTGGAAGAACTACACCATTACACATTATCAGCGTGAACCACATACATCCTACTGGATTATGAATCTTTATTGAGGATAGATAGTAGGTAGTATAGATAGTAAATAGGAGATAGCAGATGTCTATAAGCGGCATTGTTCACGTTCTAATTCGGCTGCCAACACATCTACGACTCCTCTTGTGTTGCGTATGTCCACGGGCGGCGGTAAAAACTTACCATCAAGTGATCTGCTTTCTCGTTTGTCACCTATCGCGCGATCATGACATTTGACATGACCTCATATTTTTCTATGAATCTTTGCGTGAAAGACGAGCATACAGTTCACCTGATGATAGCGGATGAGTAAGTAACCTTATACATCTATATCCACCATCAATAATGATGCAAGATGCGAATTCATTTGATTTGATTATTAGAAAAAATATTTTTAGAAGTTTGAGTGTTGATTTAGGCCCAAGGAAGAAAGCGCTTCCACGTACTCGTTAAAAAGAAACAAAAGTATTAATATATAAAATTATCATGTTCGAGGTCAACAATAAAGCGATTTTATGTAAATACGAAACATAAAAAATCCACGATAGCACGGTTCGGGTTACGTGAACGGCCGGAACCGCTGCACCTTAGACGTTGGCCGCGTGGGTTGGCTCTGCGCAGACAGTCTCATACCGTAACCCGTCCGCGCCGCGCGCACTTTCGCTATCGTACGCTCCGCCACTTCCGCCGCTTCCTTCCGAATAGAGGGTTAGGTGACTTCGGCTCTGCGGGACTTTAGAACAAGGGCTGTGCTCAATTCACAATTGAGTAGCAAAATTTTGCTTTATTTTTATTTTATGAATCCGTCGAATCCTTGTTCGATATCCTTCTCACGGTACCAAAAGTGATACCTTAAATAATTGACTGAGTTCGGTAGATTTTATAACACTAATAAACGTAAAAATTTTGAACGTTCTTTGGAGTACTTTTAAAGTGGACATTGTGGTGATATCTATATTGCACTTTTAAAGTGTCCGTCGAAAAACAAAAAAATTTGCACTGAAAAAGGTTGTAAGACAAGAAGTTGCAAGCAACCTTGTATTGTAAAGTGGTTCTGCGTTGTTGCGTGAGCTGTGCTGTCGAGTGTCAATCAAGGATTATGTTGGTGATACTGGCCTTCATCGGAGTTCGATTCGCTCTCCATGTGTCCAGGCAGAGCGCTCGCTCCCTGGCAGATGAGTGCTACACCAGAAAGTAATTATTTTAATTTTGTGTATATTTATGTTTTGTTACATGTGGTACGTTACTTAACACTAAACTTTCAACATATTTTTAAAGTTTTAAAAACACATTTAGAGTTCTTTCCATAATCAACTATATGGAGCGAGAGGTAAAAAAGCAGCAAATAGGGTAATTCAGTACTTTGATTATACTCAATATTAAAATAAAAAAAAATAAAAAAACTTGAATACACATTAACAAAACTCTCCTATCGTTTTAATTAAGATAAGAGTTGAAACGGAAGTAATAATTAAAAAAACATCTGCTTATGGATAGAAATTTCATAATATATAACCATGGCCAATGGGACCGGATCATAAATTCCAAACTACCTGTGTCCTTTATGAAGGTGAGGGGTGAATAAATAATTAATGTATCATCAATCAATATAAAGTTTAATTGCGGTCCATATATGCTTTCATTCTACCTTGAAGAAGAACTTGAACTTGAAATGTCTCTTTAGGACTAATATAGACTATTATTAATACCTTCATTATGCTACTAGTTTGCAAGAGGGTTCTGAGCTAAATAGATCTCAATATTGCAACAGTTAGTTACTGGCACTAGTACAGCTATACATGGCTGTCACGGTTGCTTGTTATATAGTATCTCCCCAATTGATGCTGCATATGAACCTACCTCCGATCTCCTAATAATTCAAGGATATCTCTTATGGTCGAAATTGACTACGACTAGTATAGACATCTTCACTTCAGTCATGGCTTACTTAAGTAAAGTTTTACTTCGTCATTAAGTTTATACTAATAACGCGCACAAGTTATGATTAAAACAAAACTCTAATCGTTAATTATCATACTAATTATGTTATATATTGTAGCCAACCACAGTTATTGCAGCCAGATATTGCTAAGATGTAATATTAAAAAAAAATGTATTACTATACTTAAGGTAAGAAAAGGTTTACTATCTAAAAAAAAAATTGCGGCTCAGAATGTTTTGCATTGACCTACAAACATCTTTGGAATCGCATAATTTTCGAATTAACCATTCCGTCGACTACTTTTTAGACTTGAGAAAATACGCTTTGCGCGTGCGATGTTTAGATGGTAAATTTTGTGGATTTATTATTGTTGGCATTGAAATTACAAGGTAATATTCGTATTCGACAATTGTGATTTTTTTCTCTATTATATTGAGAGTGATAAACGAGCACACAGCTAGCACTTGATGCGAAGTGATTCCAGTGGTCCATTGCACCAACATCATCATAGATAAGGAATGGTAATGCAGAACTCGTTCAACATCCGGAGGACTGAGATCGTCCAGTAATAATGATCTCCGGATCCTCACACCTCACTATAAAAACAACCGCGTAACACTACAACACCGCAGAGTTAGAGACACGCTACGAATAGAAAAACAAACGTTCTGCCAGTATAAAATGTATGACGAAATGTTTATGTTATGTGTTTACATAAGTTAATAGAAGAAATAACTAATTTATATTTTCACTACATATAAGAAGGAAAGAAAAAAAAGAAAGAAAGAAATATTTATTTCGTACTTAGAAATAAAATAATTACAAAAACAAAATAACATTTTTACAAATTTTACTGTACCAAATAGGTCTCCACTCAGTATAAGATCACGGAGTTGATTGGAACTTCGTGAAAACTGATGGAGTGGAGCCGTGGAATGATGGTAGATATCGCAATAACATTATAGCAGTATACAATTTTATAGTCGCACATTGCAGAAATAAAGACGAACGAACGAGACGAACTAATATTACAATAACAAGAAAATGATCAACATTAATAACAATACAAAAATAACAAAATAACAATAGAAAACAAAACAAATTTAATTATTTTAAATTAATATCAATATGCTTGGGTACTATGTTACAAGAAGTGTGTGTGTGTTTGTGTGTATTTACATATGTAAAAATACGAATGCTCATGTGCTAAATTTCTGTGTTGTAAACAAAAACGATTTAAGGTTATTTTTAAAAGATTTAGCTGTAAGACAGTGCTAGTCCCCACCAGTTAGTATCGATATATACTTAGTATTTGGCGATATAGTGTCTCATATATATATCAAGGCCAATAACAGGTATGAGACTCAATCGTTGATACGCATTCTCGCTGTCCCCAGGAGGCAATCCACATATACATCTTTAATCTTCGTTTAGGATAGCTGCAGTCATTAATTTATTTTACCATTAGGTGAACTGTAGGAAGGAATTCAATATGTACTACAATCTACGGAGGACGCGTAGTCGAGTTCGTTTACTTTTACACCGATACAATTTTGTAATTCCCTTTACTTTGTACTTTTGTTAAAGTACGCCGATTGCTCGGTGAACATTCCCATAGGAATTTTGATGAATGATGTCCACGTTTACCGAACTTTTTTAATTGTTTTTTTATGGCTGATGCCACTGTTAACCCGACGGCTTTTACAGCTTCACCGGGTTGAAAGATGGCCGAGTGGTCAGGGCACTCAACCGAGACCTGTTTAATTGTGATTAATGACTTTTGTATACTAGGTTTCCTCTAAATATTTTTTCCTACATCATTGCCATCAGGTGTACTGCATACATCCTGTGACGTGAACCGCCATAGAATTGGTATATAAAACTACATAATCTTTGAATTCCTGGCACTACACTGATACTATTAATTGAAATCAACTTAGACCTGAAATATATATTTTTGTAAATCGTATAGAAATCCATTTCATAGTTGTCTTATGTTATCTATCGAAGTGTTCAATGATCAAGTTGTGTGTTTTGTATAGTATAAAATAGTTTCATAATATCTAATGGATTTTACGCGACCCATCTAAGGTACTATATACACTACGTAACGCGACCCACATCATTTTTATCAACCGCAGTATAGCCATCTTTTAATTTAATATTATGAGCGACAAACGAGTACACGTTTCCACTGACAGTAATTGAATCAGCACATTCATGCTCGATTAGAAATAATGAATATACCTTGTCATCCTTGAGAGCGTTAAGATGACAAAGTTGTGATTATAAGAAGAGATTATGAGAAAACATCATCTCTAAATTTGTTTTACGCTTGAATATTTCAAAGCGTATTATTTTTCCGACCAAGCCGACCTATTTGAAGTATGTACAGTTTTTGACTATGGTATGTTTCTACCACGTTTTACAAATTTGTTATTTTGTGAACAACCATACCTGTAGTTCTTCTGCTGAACTGGTGAGTGCGACTATACGGTGCCGACCTTGAGAACTGACATGGAATGCCTCGTTATCAATTATTTGATCTCCGGAACCCTACACTCACCATAAGAGGCAAACATCGTCACGCGGACTACGTGAAGAATTATTATATCTTCTATACAGCACCTAGTCCAAATTCAAAATTCAATCCTCATCAACTCGACGGTTGGCAATCCACCGCCGTGCGCTTCACGCGAAATTTCCTGTCACGCACAACTACTCTGTGGAATCGACTGTCGCCAGCGGTGTTATAACTTAGGGACCTTCAAGAAAAGATCCTACAGCTTTCTTAAAGGCCGGCAACGCATTACCGACTCCTCTAGTGTTGCTGATGTTCATGGGCGGGCGGTGATCACTTACCATCGGGTGGGCTGCGTGCTCGTTTGCCACCTATTCTATATAAAAAAAACTACAACACCTAGATATTACCCGTTAATAATATCGTGTGCATTAAAGTAACCGTAATGTTAAGGTTATTATGCGGTGGTTACACAATATAATTTCGTAAGACATATCGGTCGCTGTTTGCCGTTCAGCCACATTTCCTTGAAAATATCTTGTTACCATCAATCAAACAAGACAAAGTTTAAGAAGATTTGATTGAAAAGTTTTAGTAATAAGTGCAAAACCATAAAAACCTAATAGGTTTGACAATAGGGAAGGAACTTAGGATTTCCAATTCAATCACTATACCAAAAAAAATATTGACGTCGTTTATCACAATCGAGTAAACAAGTATCATAAAAAAAATAGATATTCGCTGAATAGTATAAACAATAATAAAATAAAATATTTATATATAATATTAATTTAATTAATTTTTAGTTAATGACTACACTATCTTCTTTTTCCCCGATAATATGTCCAACACCAGGCATGCTGGAAGAGATTTTAATTGTAAAATAAGCTGCGCCTTTGTAAAGCCTTTCCTTTATTACTTCTCTTATATAAATGCTTTGCGTACATAAAAGTTAAATAATAATAATAATAGGTATACAAGATTTTTTTTGTGTATGAGTATTGCTGTTGGTCCAGTGACCTCTACAGCTTTATCTAATTAGACTCGCGAGCGGTAGGCCCTCTTAGTAAGGAGACAACGACGATGCTGCGAAGCGATGCACGAACACTGCTGCTGCACCACCGCTGCACTCCGACCCCTGTGGACGAAGAACGTCGACGATAACAGAGGAGGGCGATAATACGATCCGAGGGCCCCTCATAAGGAGGTACGAAACGTCGACTCGGATCGCTATCTAAAGGGAGAAGGTATACAAGATAGTGTCATGTCTTTGTCTACAAATAAGACTAAGAATGTATCAAGGATGGTGTCACCCTATTTTATATATTTTATGCGGAACTTAGCATTATATAAAAAGAAAAAGAATATTAGCAATGATATTTCTAAGATACTTGTTCCAACTAAACTTATATGCTTATGCTATATTAGCAGATTGTTTAGAATAGTCAAATGGTGGATTCCTAACCTACGATGTTTCACGCACCCCATTAGACTATTAAAGTAGTTAATAGTTAGTCACAATAATTTCGGTTACGGATTCCTGCAATGTAACTCGTGATGTTATTTACTAAGTTATAATTTATTTCAATGCCTTAATCACCTTTTGAATGCTCTGATAATGGGAATTACCCCGAGACCGGTTCTTATAATCTAAGGGCCAGTTACCTTTTATTCGTTTACTTGAGGCTTTACAAGTGTTTTCAATTTAATTTTAATATTAAAGATTATTCGTGTATCTGGTTCACGATTATGGCCCTTAGCAATAGTAGGGCTGCGATGTTGATGAAGATTTACGCCACTATAATATATCCTGCGACACATTATTACATTTTTCTAAATATTCTATAATATACCACCTCTTTCTTCCACGGTCTTTTAACTAGAAGGACTTCGTCCACCGTTGCAATTACGTATTCGAAGTTGTGTTTATATATAAATCTAATACAATAGAAATTGATCCAAGTGGAAATCATTTCTCTTGAATAAGTCAAAATTAACGTACGTTTCGCCGACCGTACCCCAAATCATTGCTATTGACGGATTATTGTTCCACAAATCTGTTGAATTATTTTAAAGTAATTTCTCTCGCTGACAATGGCACACCAAATGGCATTTTGATGTGTATATGATGGGGACTGCTGTCAAAAGCCACTATTATCTCATTTATTCGTTACGATAGCAATTGAATAGAATTATTTGCTTGTAGTTGTTTGGTGTCGACTATCTTAGTGAATTATTAATATTAACTATGAAATAAATAAATAATAACTTTTCACGCTAAAATAAAAATAACGTACAAAGCTTTCCATTTTATTTATATATTTTATATTTTTATTATATTGATAGTGAACAAAGTTCTAATTCACACAAAATACAATTGTTTTGTTAGAACTTGATGTAGTCTAGTGGCAGGGCTCCAAGCCCCACTGGTTAGTTAGGTTATAACTATTCAGTAATAGTATTAAAAACATATTAATACATTGATAATAGCTATTATGGTCACAATCCACTGAGTTTTAACATCGTACATCACGACAGAATTTTAAATTTTTATCCTCATCATATCGATGGACGGCAATCCACCACTGTGCACTTTACGCGAAATTTCCTGCCACACCCAACTAGTGTGTGGAATCAGCTGTTACCAGCTTACTAAGGGACCTTCAACAAAAGAACTTCACTTAATGAAAAACAAGATGGTTTTGTTGAAGAATTATATAAATTACAAAATATTGTTTTATATGACATTCGTAATTAATTACTCCTCTACATGGAAGTTTCATTAGAGGCGACTAAGAATAATCCTTAAAAATCGAAGGCTTCCGGATAGGAGGGTCTGCTGTTGAACCTACGACAAAAAAACAAAATCTATGATCAAGATATATACTGTTTTACTGGATCTTAATAGTAATCGTAAGTAGTAATATTACTGTATAAGATTCTTAATTTTAATGTTTTTTTTTAATAGATACTTTTATAAAACTAATAAGTATATATATAATAAGTTACTGGAATTGCGTTCCCTTACCCTCCTGTCTAGTGATGCTAGCAGAAAATCCTTCCAACTAGGGAGCTATAATGTCAAACAATAAACGAAACCTAAGTTTTTTATAATATTAGAAGTGAAAAACGAGCTACACAATTACTTAATATTAATTAATTCCTGCGAGCCATAACACCTGAAGCGTTCTTATACTTGACTATCGACTAACGTTAGTAACCTCCCGTTTCATTGTTGACAGAATTAAGATCAGTCGAAACAGATCCGGGCTAAATTACTATTTTATGCTTGTATTTCGGAAAACTTGATCCTCCCCAGTCGCTATGAACTGGACTACTGGACTACGACCACCACATCATTTATTACGGCGCCATCGCCGCGTATACAACCAAAAATAAAAACAAAAATAGTTTAATTCGCTTTCAAGAGAAGCTTAGTTAAACAAGTTTTTTTTTTCAATATTACATCGTTCGAAACTTACGACACACGACAATACTAAATGGTCAATTATTACAGGCCAATAAACACCTATATTCGTAAGGACGAATATAGGTGTTTTTTGGCCGGTTAGTAAGGACTAAAGATTCAAGAAGCGTGTCACCCCAGAGCATAGGATTAGAATTCCCGTTATCTCGTTGCCACTGAGTCTAACTCCACATTATAACCTTGCATATAGATGCAAGGTTCAATACGTTGCTTATTTATATTAGACACTATTATGATATATTTTATTTTGAGAGTTCTGTAGTTATATTGGTCAGGATCTTGATGGGCTCATGATATAGTGAAAGGAGTAAACTAGTTAAATAGTGGTCGCTTCGGATTAGATAAAGGTGAAACGAATACTTCGTTGTTTTTGCAGAAATATCGTTGGTTATATGTTTTTCAAAACATTATTTTAATACTTGTACCCGCGATTTTATACGCCCCACCCAGCAACACTTTTTTTGTGCAATATTGTGTACACGTACGAAACGCACTTTTAACATTAAAAACTAGAAGAGAATCATTTCTAAGTTGATTGTGCCATTGTGGAGCTAGAGGATTAATTAATTATATTTTAATTGTTAACAATTTGACGATTTATAGAGGGCCCGTGAGTAGTCAGACGCTCTCGCGGAACCTGTTACCCTGAGCAGTGCAGGCCTAGGCTCCCTTGTGCTGGATACCCATACATAGAGGTCTCGACGGAGCGCCATAAGCGCTCAGTCACCTCTCAACCCGGTGAAACTGTAAAAGCCCTCGGGCGAACAGCGGCCATCAAACAAAAAAAACGGTACAAAAAAAATCACGTACAAAAATGCCTTTGAAAGTCTATGAATCAATTTTGGTTTGGAAATATTTTTATATGCTTAAATATAGTGCAAACGTATGGAAACGGAAATTGGTTCAACCAGTAGACAAAAATACGGACAGACATAAAATCCGTCCTACAATTTTATTACATGAATATCTTGAAACTTAAATCGATACGAAATCTCAATATTAATATTACCCACGAGTTATACTTGAAACGCAATTAAAATAACCTTGATGCGTTGACTTTTAACAAATCAATATTAAAGGCCACGTACATCGAGGTTAAATGGAAATTCTTTGAAAGACGTTAATTCGAATTTGGTTTTAGTGTTTTTTGTAATAACGTTTTTTTCACTCAATTAACAATACTTGCACGTACAGGAATTAGAGTAAATATTTGTATGCGTTCAAATTTTTTATAAATTTACTATTAATTGAGTTAAATTCCATTATTTATTATGGATGTCAAACAATGGTTCCTACCTTGGTGCAGACGGTCTATTTGTGCTGTAGTCAGTTCGCGTTACTCTACCACGGAAACTGTAAAGTAACTTTAGATTAACGTCACCGTGGTGTATTATTCAATAATAAATCCAGGTCCATAGGTCAATTGGTCCAATAAGTTTCCGGTAATACGTTGTCCTAAGGGCCCATTTGCACTAAGAGAGACAACCAGTCGTCCTCTTCCTTTTCAATGAGATCGGAGGAAGGTTAAGTTACTGTGCTAATGATATAGGATATACACAGTATAGTACCCAGATACGAGAACCAACAATTTGTGTTAATCAAATAATGTTCCTCGGAAACGAACCCAATACCTGCGACGCTGCAATCACTCACACTAACCACTACACCATGCGGTAGTTCCAATAATATAAATATAAGAAGACGGATCGAAGTAAAGTAAAATTGTATACTTTTAAAACTTGAAATAATACAATTCACATAAACACCGCATTAGTTTTCGCCTGATACTCGAACATTCTAAAATAAATCATTCATATCCACAATCAAATCCGAATCTTATTTTTTTTTTGGTAAATATTTAATAATTTTATTTCATTTTTTTACAATTTCATACTAATATACAAAAGATATCTTGCTTAACAAATTCCAAATCCCATCTAAATTTGCTTGCCTAGGCCTGAGCCTACTTGCCATATTGAAAAATCCGATAATTAAATGTGTATCTTGCTTCTACAATCGCGTGTATTTAAAATATGAGAATAATTGTATATAATTATTATATATAGTTACCATTATAATGATATTAAAAAGTTTGGAAAACGCATATAGTACATTGGTAGTCACGAAAACTGTACGAATATCTCAGATATATAACGATATGACGTAAGGCATATGTAATGTGTATCTATGACATGCACATTCCATTAATATTTAGTTACACAGTGTTTTTACGTGGAAGAAAAAGGTTTTAGTTCTAAATCAGCGCCGTGTTAAATAAACTACACACAGCGTTTTACACTTTTTGTATTCTTGTTACTTTTTATTCAAAATAATATTAGTTTTTTTTTTCTTGTAACAATTCTAACAAGAGATCTACTTTTACCACCACCACCAATCTATTTCGACTATCTACTTGTTTCGATATAAAAATCTACTGACAAAGCAAATCTACATATAATTACACTATTTTTTTTCAAACGTTCCCCGCTACGCATCCGCGTACTAAAATGAATAAATAAGTGCATTAATTTAAATTGAAATACTTATGTTCTGCTTTTACAATTAGACGATATAATTCACATCTAATGCTTTCTTAATGGGTTAGCAATATGAGTGAAAGGATAGGAGACTCCATTACTGGCGAAGTGCCGTCTCATCTTTCTCTTCCATGGACGAGAAGGCCCATTCATCTTGCCTCTTCGAAGCTGCATGTCCGCAGGCTGTCTTTCAAATTTTTATTATTTATTTATAATTAATATATCCAGGTTTTTTTTTTGAGAAAGAATCATTTGAAAGTAATTATATATATAGAAGTTATATAGTTAACCAATTCTAATGCAACATCAAAGAGTAACAACAAGGATATATAGTATCATATTATTGTTGTAGATATTTATAAAAAATATAATATATAACATACCGGTAAATAATGATATCAGGCACCTTAGCTTAAAAATTAATATTAAATTAAATTTTACTTTTTTTATCTTTATCTATCTCTCTATCTCTATCTATTACCAATGCTTTTAACATCTTTACTAATATAATAAAGCTGGAGCTGAAGCTTGTTTGCTTGAACGCACTAATCTCAGGAACTACTCTGGTTCGAGTTGAAAAATTATTTTTGTGTTAGGTGGACGGACTATACATTTATCGATCAAGGCTATTGGTTATAGAACATCACACGTTACGACCAATAGGAGCGGAGATCAATGAAAAATGTTGCAAAAACGGGAAAATTTATTCCTTTTGAGAGCTTCCTTTGCATGCTACGTAAACAGTTAAAGTCACGCAAAAATCATGTATGACGGGATTGTTCCCCATTAAAGTTACTAAAAAAAGACTTGCTTTAGACATATCAAGCATCCTATAATACACGCGAACGAAGTCGCGGGCACACCTAGCTACTAATATTCCGATTAACCACTCCAACTAAACTGAAAATGATTGTGCTAGGAGATGTTTCCTTTTTTACTTTTACTTACATTTGGTATAACTGTCTTAATATAATTATAATAATTTTAATAAATTACTTTTATTATAAAAATGGAACGTTTCTTCGTATGATTTTAAAAATATTAAATGAAAAATGTGACGACACAGAGAAAGTGGAAAGTGTTTTATTCCATTTATACACATGATATGAAATTTCCAACAGACTTTTGTCTCTGTAGTGGTGTACGCTAATCTCTCCAATGGCTGAATTTAGATATGCTTTTCAGAGATGTACTCAGATAACTTTTCCAACATTTAGTATGTACGCGAGTAAGTTATACACATTTTCGCGTATGAAATCGGAAGTTAGTATAAAGTAATTAATTTTTGTGTTGTTCTACGAAAAAAAAAGTAATAATTATCTTTTAATTAGAAATATTTTTACACAGTAATTGGATTTTGAGCGTTTTTATATTTTTAATTACTGAACCCAATTTTAAAACATAACTAAAATGTAACTTAATTATAATAAAATTCATTATTAGTTTTTTTTTTTAAATGTATGATGAAAACGTTTTTCGTTTTAATTGATCACTACATAGCAAAGATATTTTTGTATATTATTAGAGGGGCACCAGATAGTTAGAAATTATTTCTCAGTCTAGGTAGCCTAGACTGAGAAATAATTTATTAACACGCTGCAGTTTGTTTCTAGCTGCAGAATGAATGGAACAGCTCGACCGGGGTAGAACCACGCCCTCACAGAATACCAGCGTAAAATAGTAGCATAATGCTGATATGTTTCGTCTGTTTAGTGTTTATTCCATTTCATTCCTCAAGGGTGCCAGCCCATCTGCATTATGACTCATTGTCAAGGATGAATGTAGATGTCATGGCCCGCAGGAATCACTTGCCGCCAGGTGAACTATGTACTCGTTTGTTACTCTCACTGGAATAAAAAAAAAATAACAAAGTAACTGGAACTTCAAATCGCTATCCCTGACGGGAACATTATCTTGCTATTTCACGCTGGTATTCTGAAATGAAGATTTATTTTATTACACGGGCACGTTCTTTCCCACCGACGACCCATTAACCTTCCAGTTAGAATCAAGATAAGTAATAAATTCTTAAACACTAATAATAACAATATACAGCTCGCATCGTCTAGTAATTTTTTTCTTGATTTATTTGAATCTATGTGTGCGTGCTTCGCGTTTTGTTTTTATGTAATGAAATTATTTTAGTTTGTATGACTTTATAAAGTGCGTGCGTGCGTGCATGGGGAGTGTGTACGTGCGTGTATTAGTGCGTGCGTGCGTGCCTGCTCGTGTGTTTGTGTGCATGTGTGTCTGTGTGTGGAACGGACGCCTATTACACAATTGAGAAATAATTATATATAATATATATTTTATTTTGGTTTTTTATATAACGTGAGTCCAATTTATGCTGGTTTGTCCCTTGATAATGGTTTCATTTTTTAAGTGAAAATAAAAATTGTACACTAAAACTTAATGACATAACGTAACAATAGTATTGACTGCTCGACCATGCTTTTACGGAATACATGGCGTGAAACAATCATCACTTATCTTTGTGTGAAATGTTTTTTGTCATCCATCGTCTTACAAATAAAATCCAAACGCATATACGCACAAAATATAGTCATCGTCTACTTTATATTTAAAGTATATAAATGCGAAAATATTCGAGAAAGGTCGAATACAATATTGACGTAAAACAATACAAATGCATGTAAACAAATAAAAACAATCATAAGCAGCATACATATATAGTGTTGTATTTATATATGTATTTTTTGTGTATCTGATTATATATTTATCTATATGTGTATGTATTATTATTAATTTGTATATTTTTTTAGTAGCTTAGTCTTTTCTTTTATTTATTTTAATTAATTTATTGCTTGACCGATCACAATATTTCACCAATTGGATTGTCTGGTAGAGATTGTTTCTGGCACGAAGTGTCTTTTGTGATCACCTTATTTTGTTTAGGTTAATGCAATAAATATGAAATAAATAAATATTGGTGTCTGTAAGTTGACCCCAGGGCGCGCGATCTATCGGATTTAGTAGAAAGCCGGAATAACGAGTATAGAAGGTATTGAACGGCCAACCTATTATAGAGATGGTTAAAAATTATATAGATGTTTTTAGTTTTTAGTCTTAGAAATTATAACAAACGTGTTGCCAGAACAATTACCAATATCATATTGGCATCACGCAAACAATATTGTTTGTAATTTTAGATAATTAAAAATAAAATTCTTCAAAGTAAATCACTGTGTACCATCTTAGTCATCAGGGGTGACAACGTATCTGTATTATGAGTTCGTATCTCTGTATTATCGCAGAACTCTTGTTATCTTCAGTTGACATCAAAAAAATAATGGATATAGAGCTATGAGATTGTGGCATAAAATTAAAATTATGTATCTGTAAAATCGGATGATTGTAAAGAATATTTACGTCGGAAATAATCCAAGTTATTGTATAAACGTCTGTTTATTAAGAGAAACTCTTAATGCTAAGTAAAACGCAGTAGCTAGTTTGAACCGCCTGGTCCCCAACGTGGTTAGACGTATCTTAAACTTAATAAAACGTTTCCATTTTACGCTGAGTCACTTATTGGAGAACATGAGTACTCCATAAGTTTATAAATTTATTACAGTATTCATAATATTTATCGCCCGCACTGAGCTGTGTTCTGTACATAAACCTTTCTAAAAACTCGGTCCTATCATCCGGTGTGAGTTTTTCCCTACCAATGTCCAGTTATTTCGCTCAGAATATTCCTAAAATACTTTATACAACTATTTTACAGCGAATAACTAGTTGCACGTGAATGGGTTCGCTTGACCGGATAAAGAGCACGAATTTATAGAATACTAACGTGGAAAGACTGCTGCTTCGTATGATATATATGGGAATCCAGGGCCCTGATTACAGCTAACAAGGCATTCCATTTCAGTGTTCAAGGGTGACAACGTATTTGCATCTTGAATCTACAGTGATAGAGCTACACTGCAGTTTGTTTATAGCTACAGAATTAATGGGTCAGCTGGGTTAGGCAAAATAGCAGCATAATGTGGTGTGTTTCGTCTGGTGCGTGCAGGGTACCTTTATTACTGGTGGTGAGGCATTCCACCTCATTCCTCAAGGGTGACAACGCATCTGCATTATGATACCTTGTCAAAGATGAATGTAGATGTCATGGGCCGCAAGAACTACTTTTTCGTACCATCAGGTGAACTGTTTGCTCGTATGTTACTCTTAATGTAATGAAAAAAAAATCTAGATATCTAGTCATTGGCCGTAGCCACTATTTACTATCACCTGGACTGCGTTGGTCATCGCGTATATTATACAAAATAGACTACAAACGTATAGTCGTACACAAACGAAATTCCCACTTAACAATAACGACAAAGAAGTTTCCATTATTCGGCCAACCATCAATCTTACAGTAACAACATAAGAAAAAAAAAACTTGTAATACATTTAAGTTATGCCGACGTTGCCTGTCGAAGTAGCTTTTTATAACAACCGTACAACAACTCTTTCATCGCTGTCACTCGGTATTGTAATTTTCTGCTTCTATCTCCATGAAACACTTCCATGTATCGTTCTATAATAATTTGTCGGTAAATTAGTGTACTGCTGTAATTTGCGACGTCTTTGTTGTATTCTAAATTGTTCCGGTTCGAAGCTGAATTTTTTTCTGCACTACTCCGTGAAAATAATTAGCTATGAAAGTTAAATACAAAGTAAAATTGAAAATAAAAACTGCTCTAGAATTTGTATTGTTAATTGTGTGAAATGTATTAGCTTTTATTACTTTATTAACTGTACTTTATAAGTACTCTTAAATTATTTAGTTCAAATAAATCCATTTGTGTGTCTAACCAAAACACAGACCCGGTAGTTTATTAGATCAAAAAGATTGCCAAAGATACTTTTTTTGTCCAGCGAAATATTTTCCACGCAAGTCACAATTTAGCACGCCAATTTCCATCAGAAATGTAATTCTACAAGAACTATGGCAATATATATGTGTCCAAAACTATATCATTATATAGTAATAATATATTTATATAATATATTAGATATTTATACTTTTTTTCTGAAAGCTGTTCTAAACCTATTGGCTTAGAACAGTTTTCACATTGCTTAACCTTATTATATTAAA
Source organism: Teinopalpus imperialis (assembly GCA_029286865.1). Taxonomy (NCBI): domain Eukaryota; kingdom Metazoa; phylum Arthropoda; class Insecta; order Lepidoptera; family Papilionidae; genus Teinopalpus; species Teinopalpus imperialis. Next base: position 9,980,932 of record JAGSMU010000030.1, on the reverse strand, counting down.
GAATTCAATAATTATATCCACACATGGTTTATGGCTTTATCACAAAATGCTTGATAGGCTCCATAATGTTTATGTTTATTGTTACTCTAGAAATATACGTCTTGTAAGCGTTTAGTTCATTAACATGATCTTCACTGAGAGAAACTTGTGTATTGTGGTATACGGTATTGTCTGTACTGCACGGTTGGGAATTGGAAATTTTGCTAGTTTTTCCACATCATAAAACAAACTGACATTAGTGATAAAATAAATAATTTTCACATTTTTAAAACTTTTTATATCACGCATAATCATGAAAAGATTGTATTGTATCCGATACCAATATACAAACACGTCTTCAAAATTTAAAATTAATAAAGTTGATGAAAAATTTAATATATACTATAATATATAATAGACTACCTATCCCATTCTTTAATGGCAGCTTCTGATCTCTGACAGGATCTTGGGTGTGGCTGGCGATTCTAAACATCTCGCTAAAGAACAACCCATATGTGGTCTATCGGATTTAAGTATGGCTATCAGGCTACCGGCGGAAGAGAAAAACGGTGTCTATGCGCCAATCGTCAAGTTATGAAGGGTGTTTTTAGTATTTTTTATTTATACTTGTTTGAATTCCTAAAATCGTTAACAAATGTTTTTCTATAAAACAAAATTTGTCTTTTTTGTTTAGCAATCATACTAGATCCTATATATCCTTATTTAAATAAAAAAAAAGACATAGCAGAAAGAAATTTATTGACGTATCGGTGTGATTGTAGAACACAATCTGCTCGTACGTGCGTTTAATACTTTTTCGCAGTTAAAAGTTTCCATTCAATAACTCTCAAGGGGTTCTATGCGTGGACTAAAACTAATCAATTTATCAGAGTTTTAAAGGTTTTATTCACGCATTGACGTTAGTGATTCAAATACTACCTTCTTGGAACAAAAACTGAATTGTTTTATGACTTATCAGGATGATACAAATCTTTTTGTTATTTATTCTAATAGTGGTTAAAGAGTTTCCAAACGATCAAGAAATAACTTTTGTTGATGACAGTAATGAGTACTTCTATCAACTTGTCATACTTTATAAAAAATATTATAGAATGACTATATGTATTGACGTATATTTTTATTACCTTTTATAACAAAGAAACTTCTATGTTTGAGGTCACTTTCAACTTAATATAAGCTTCATCATCTAACAATAGACTGACTCGTAGATTAGCCTACTGAATCTAATATACGATTTTGTAATGTTGCTCCATCTGTTAATTGATTTTAAGCCTCGTGGCCGTGCGTATTCCGTCGGAATAGTAATAATGACGATGCACTTTTTTTAACAACAGGAGTTGAATTTAACTTTATTGGATTGTTTAAACTGTCATACTTACAAAGTCTAAATTGTGAAGATTTTGCAATAACATTTATACAAGTCTTAGAAGAGCTGAATTGCATATAAACGGACTTTAATATCAATGGCTCGACCCTCGCAAGAAACGATCTTTCAATTACGTCCACGAATGTCCAAATAAACATTTAAATCAAACTAAGTATGGATAAAATGAAGTAAATATTATTTTTTTATAACTACAAAAATTGTTGGCTTTGTTTTTTTTTGAGTATCTTGGGTTTTTGTAGTTCATCGATAGTCATTAGTTAGGCTAATGAACAGGGCTCGCAACAATCTTTGCGCACTGTTAAGTAATGGTATTCGCTAGTATCAGCTCATAATTTACATTTATATCGATAGAACAAGAAAACTTAATGCACGGTTACGCTGCCACGACCGGCCGAATAGATTTAGGTGAAAATACATCTTAATGTACATAAACACTTTGTCTTAAATAAATGAGGTAAAGTATTGTCAAACAAATGTAATATACTACTTTCTCGCCTATCACACGCTAAAGTTTTTGTTGTATTTTTTTATGGACATATTGATCACGAGATAACTCGCGTTTTGGTCATTTTTAAACTGACTTTTACCTTTTTGCGTGAGATACAGTTCCGTATCGCGTACATAGATCGCTCTCTCCGTGGGAAGGTGCCGGTTATATTCGGTGTGTGTTGAGAAAATTATAAAAGTGGAATAATTATGACCCATATGCATTAGTGTTAGGGGCCTAGAAATTCTATATTATCCTACAGTTTTTTTTAAATAAAAGTCTTTGTGTACTAAATACATAATCAAGTTATGTGAGAACCAATCGACTAAAATTGTCTGTCGAATAAATGTATTGTGTTTTTCTTAAAGTTTCCTGAAATAAAAGAAAATATTTTACTTTAGTTTAGAATTACAATTTCGGGATTTAGCTTAATGACCCCTTATTACTGCCATCCGATGAATAAAAAACCGCTAAGTGCATTAAGTAATATTACTTAACCGCCTTCTAGTCATCGGACGGCAGTTACTGCTCTTTAGAGAGCATCCGTAAAATTGTTTCGATTTCACTTTAGATGCGTTCAAAATCAAAATAAGTCTATAATGTGTTAAAAAACTTGCAAAAGCACTTTAGCTTTAGCTTTTTTAACTCTAATATCTCGGTACCTTTCAACATAAAGTTTAGCTTTTCTTTAAAAAAAAATGTTGTACACTATTCTTTTTTATATATATTTATTAGTTGTATAGTAGTATTGCTTTAAATTATCATCGAATTATAAACTTGACATGTCACAATTACTTGCACAGCTCATTTAACCTTCCGTAGTCTGGTTCGTTTTCGGATTATCATGTTTAGGTAGAACCAAAGAATTTTAAAATAGTTTTAAAATTCGAAAATATACAATTTTATTTCAGTTTTTATTTTAATTTTATTGTATTTAGTTTGACAAACGAGCACACACTTCACCTGATGGTAAGTGATTCCTGAAATTTCCCCGGTCAAGCTGACCCATTCATGATGCTGATAGAATTAAATTGAAAAGAGGCTCAACCATTTCTTTTCTGTTTTCTACATAACGGTACACAACACAACATTTTTGGTTGTTCTATTTTCTGATTTCTTAAAACAAAATCAACCAATGTCACACATACACATGAATGTATTACTTAAGAATACATGAAATGAAATAAGAAAACTAACGAGATTGGACAACAGTGTGGTGTGACCTCCGTGGTCCTCCTAATTTATAAAACATTAACAATAACAATTTTCCACGTTATATTAAATTTAACATATATATATTTAACATAAATATGTAACTTATTAAGCATACATATAATAAAGTCACAGGGCCGAGCCTTACTTTCATTACTCAGGGAAACATAATGTGATGTGATTTTTGAATTTAATTAGTTTATTTTTTATGAATAATTTTAAATTACTTTGAGCCAGCTATTGTTTAAATGTTTTCTTGCCTCTATTTTTCCTTGGACTTTAATTACTCCATCGTCTTTTGCATTAAGTTAACGTTTTCTCTCACAGCATTAATACATATATATTTGATGAATATAATAAACAATTTGAGTGCAATTGCGACCTCATTAAATGTAAAATAGAGGTTTAGTTTTTTAAAATAAAACGAACCAAATTAAATTTTAGTAGTGAAAATGGAATTAATAATCATAATTAGTAATATTAAATAACTAAGTGAAAACTACATGCTTTTTATTAAAGTCAGAGCCTGTTAAAATGAGGTTCAGCACCTTATGCCTCCAATTTTTGTGGCTGTCATGGATATACTGTTGGTCGTCGTCGACCCCTAGGATAAATATATATATATATATATATAGACCTCTATGCGTCTCAATGGTTTACAGAGATCATATTACACTAGCAAGGAGCTACCCATCCTATACCTGTCTCAGTTCTAGGATCTTTTCATCATAACTAGTCCACTACGGAACACAGGCCTCCCCACATATTACTACGACTCCTGGGCAACCTGCATCCATCGACTTCCCCACCAAGACCAAAACGAGGTCGTCATCGGTTATCACTTGTACAAGCAAGCCGGCCCATTGCGGATTTTTATCTCCCTTTAAGAAAGCGATCCGAGTCGAAGTTTCATACCTCCTTACGATCCGAGGGGATTGTATTATCGCCCCCACTCTGTTGTCGACGTTCTTCCTCCACAGGGGTCGGAGTGTAGCAGCATTCTCCGCGCCAGCATCGCAACATCGTCGTTGTCTCCCTACTCAGCGCGCCTCCCGCTCGCGTGTCTAATTAGATAAAGCTGGTCTCTGGACCAACAGCAATAATCATACGAAAAAAAAAGCTGATTTTCACTTTTTGAATTCGTATACCATAAGGAAAAGAAACACTGAGCATAATGACTTTGAGCTTCTTCATACGGCCAGCAGTGAAGGGCCACGTCTCAGTTCCCTCAGTCATCACTGGCAACATTATGAATATTAAAGATATTCGACCAAACATACATGCCGCAGTTTGGCGAACTTTGCGCATCCGTCGATTGACCTAGAAATTGGACTTACCTAACCGGACTAATTGCCCTAGATAAACATACTCGCTAACCATTTCCAGTAGGGCTCCCAGCAACAACCAGTACAGATGTGACATGTACGTTAGACATGATCTGCGTCTTGTCCATGTTTGTCATCAGACCTACCCCTACCCTACGTATTGAGCTCATTGAGCATAGGGCTAAGGGTCTATTGATTCTGTCATAATTACTTTATTGTTCGAAAATTGAAGGTGTTCTCGCCATTTTTCCGGCGTAGCACTGTTACTAACGTGTAACACAAATTGTTGAATTTTTATTCTGAATGTGTTTTATGTATGTTCCGTCTCTTAGACTTTGCTTCTGCATCTGAACCTTCACTGATCTTATTGCACATGCTTACATCGGAATAGGGAACGGGACGAGTGAGCGCCGTGTTTGCGCAAATGCTTCCTTCCTTATGCTGCCAATGTAGATGATGTCATCTGCTTATAACTAGAAGATATCGCCCTGGTCGAAATCACGACCATTAGGACATCAAAATATTTATACTGACAAAATTTATGTAAAAGAATTATTACGGTCTTTCATCTTAATAAACAATATGAGTACGCCTGTCAATCAACACACAAATAAATCATACTGCCATGAGCTATACTCCCGTCAGTCTGTTTCACTCTGTAATTACTTACGAAGATAAAGCGGTAGCACACTTTTTGGTGTGTTATTAATTAATGTCTATAGACAACACAACTCTACAAAAAAATTGTTTGTTGTTAGATAGATTCTTAAACGTACCGTGTGCTACCTTCCTTCCTGGTGGTAAGTGACGCATACATTTTCGATAAGGAATCATAATGCAGTCAACCCTGAGGACTAAAATACCACCACCAATAAGAGTCTTGGTCATGCTGTTCACGCTGGTAGTCTGAGAGCATGATATACATACTAAAATAATAAAAATACATTTATATATGCATCGAACTACAATTTATGATTTAAGAAATAACACGATATAGTCATATAATATACACGTAGCACAAAGTTAAATAAAAGATCATACAGCCGAATTCCATGTGAGAGAAAAGAGTAATTGTGCCACTTTAATCCGTCTTATCAGACAACTAAAGTAAAACTTAATGTATCGTGAAAGCGTATGGCCAGGTTAGTTATTACTCATTTTAATTTCCCGCGATAAGCTTTTTCCACAACTTAAGACTAAAAATATAACCATATAGAAATAAAAGTATTAAAATTTTCAGAAAGTCACTCGTAGTGCCGTGAACGGACATTTAATTTTTTGTGTTTACTTTATTAATATATAAAGATTAGTGGAAGATCTAACATCTTTTATCTAATGTTTAATTTTTAGTGGAATAAATTACATAAAGTGATGTGTTTATATAAGTTATTATCTAGTATTATAAAGTTAAAATTTCAAAATATATAATATTTTAGTATAATTTTTTATTTAAAAAAAACATCATGCTGTAAACTGTATTAAAAGATTGTTAAGTAAAGTTTAATATTTATACTTAGTTTTTCACTAAATTCAAATGTATCAAGAAAAATATACATACGAATATTGGGACTTAGGGTCTCATTTGGTGTCAAAGCACATATCGCAGAACTGTTTATAATAATTTTTTTGTTATCTCATAGGTTCTGAATAAAATACACCATAGGAAATAACAGGGAAGTTAAAACTACGTATTATTTTTTTTTAATCTTTTTTAAAGTTTTCTACCTCGGGGATAATTGACCCTACCCATTGACATTACCGTCACTTTTTATCTGAAGTATGGCTCTATCAAGATAAAAGTAAAATTTCCGCTTTCTTTAAACTGTTCCCATGTGTTTTTATGATATCATTTGTTATCCAATTGTAGGCGGTAATGTCTTTAAGGTTAAATTCACCAGTTGTTCAATATGTTGTAAAAAAACAAGTTTCTACAGTATTATAGTATATATACAGAAATGGATGCAACCTTGTTCCAGTTAAAACTCCCAATAATATATTCGATAAGACACCACAGAATATCAGATTGAAATGGCAACATATCATTGCCTTATTTCGTGAATTTAGAGAACCGGCAACCCAATTATATCTGTTATCAAGATACGCACAGCCTCAGTCCTCAAATTTAACAAGGGAATTGTTTATTATTTGTCGAGGATATTAGGTTTACTGTGTACTCTTATTTTCTTTGTTTTCTTATTCCGTTTTTTCCACATAAAAAAACTTTTCTTTTTTAAAATATTAAAGCCTAAAATTGTTGATTAATTCTAACTTCTTGTTGTGATATGCACATAAAACAAAACTTTTCATCCAAAACATTCCATGTAATTTCTAAAGGATTATAATACTTTTTCAATTTATGTCGGATAATATTACTTACGAAGAACTTTTTCAAAAGGGACACGGTATTACGCCATCGCATCGGCTCGCGGTTCGGGTAACAGTGTGCATTCCTGTTAAACATAATACATATTTATAATTTCCTTGAATCTACAACGTAAGTAATGTAACTGGGTTGGTTTGACATATTATTACACCGCCTACACATTCGAAACGTGAATTTTTTATTTGTATATTTTATAATAAATGCATCCAAAATTATTCGTCGTCGTAATGTTTTTCAATTGAAACAAAAACCAATCGTTTTGAGTATAAATGGAATTATATTCTTCACACTGAGTCAACATCTGTGGTAGGTAGTGCCCGAGCGTTCGCTTTTAATTTCTCGGTATACGAGCTAACCGAATTCGATCCCCTGTGTCGGCATCAATGAAATTGTTAATTACAATTTTAACTGCTATTTTACCACTTGCTCGTCGATCAATGAAAACGTCGTGAGGAAGAAAACCTGCATACATAAGAAATAAATAAAAAATTTATTTCAAGACGTGAAGTCCGCCAATAGCCTATGCCCAATAGTGGGATCTATATAAAATATAGGTTGTTACTTTACTCCGAGTTCGTTCAAATTTATTTAAGATATATAAACTCTACTTTTCTCTATAAGCCGCGATTGTACTTAACCCATTTTCTCGATGCTATGCATTATTAACTAAGTCGCTTCCAAATTTAAGTGACCTTAGTCATAAACCGCACTTCCGTCTCCGCGGTAATAAACAGCTGACAGGTTCATTAACTAAGTCGCTTCCATATATATGTGACCTTAGTCATAAATCGCACTTTTTCATTTGGTGACTGTTCCAACGCCTATCGAAATTTCACGCCTGCAGTGTAAATAATAAAGAAAATTTAGAATTTTCTTTAGTTTTGACACAATGACAAGATAATTGCGGATGATTTACCGTATAGGCAATTGTGTTTTGTTCCGTCTTAGGAATAGCATAACCCATAGCAAATGAATAGATTTATTTCTGAAGCATATAATTAGACGTCGCTCAAATACTTTTTCTAAAAGTTAGGCCAACGTTTAATAATGAACCTAACCTTAGGCGTAGAGTGTAATATGCATTATGGTGGTCGATATTGGTGAGTCCGTGGGTCCTGAGCCGTCCCCCATCCCGGGCACTATCCTTCGCGCCCTCAGGAATACACGCCCCGAATATTTCGTTGTTTTCTACATACATTCATGAAGTATGTTTTCTAAAATTCTAACTATTAGCAGTTCAATTTCAAGCTTAAGATTATGAGAAATGTGATATAATCAGTGAAAATAAACAGATCATTAATTTTATTGCTTGATTTTATTGATAGTAATATTTAATTTCACTGAATAAATGTTAAAGTCAATAAACATGAACGGCCAAGGTTATTTACGAAGGTTACTTGGTGATTTATTGCTTTGACCGTGACCTACGGTGGATTATTTGCTTTCGCGTGGAATATTTTTTTTAATAATCATCAACTATTGAAAATTCGTCAGAATTTGAGAAAGTTGTCTCTCAATTCCAAGCTTTATGTTTATTTAATGAAAATTAAATGACATGTGGAGAGTACGGATAGGATAAAATACTATTTAACTATTTTTTTATTGTATGTAGGGTGACAAACGCAACACAAACAGTAAAGTCCTCCTAATGGTAAATTATTCATGTGGCCAGGATCATAATGCAGATTCATTGTCACCCCTCAGAACTAAAATTGAAAGTCTCAACACCAGTAAAAAGGGCCTTCGTATCCCTACACTCATCAGTAGACACATACCAGCGTTATGCCACTATTTCACGCTGGTGTTCTGTGTGTCGTGACGTGGTCCTTCCCTGCCCAGTTAGAAATCAACTGCAGGGTGGTTCTGGTATATATGAAAATATGAAAATAAACATATCTGAAAGAGGTTGTAATATTTCTAAAACAATACATAAAATATTTCTGATACTGAGAGTAGTGCGTTCTTTAAATCCAAAATTTGTTCATACTAAAGCATTTATATAATATAAGATATGTATTAATTGTATTGTTAATAAAAATTATTAAATGTAACACACGAGAACAAAGTTCACCTGATGTCAAGTGATTCCTGCGGTCCATGACATCTACATTCATCCTTGACAAGGAATCATAATGCAGATGCGTGAAGGGTGACACCCTTATCCAGCAATAAAGGTCTCCGGATCCATACACTCACTAGACGAAACACAGCATCATTATGCTGCTATTTTACGCTGGTGTTCTGTGGGAGCGTGGTCTTGGAATGAATGGGTCATTCTGCAGCTGCAAACAAACTGCACTGTGGTTCTGCCACTGTAGTATCTAAATTCACTACAACGAAGTCTTCATATCCATAACTGACTGACTGAAATTTGGTAAACAAATGATTTGGTCACCCTACTGTCCTTAACGGGAACGATAAAATTGCAAATGGAGTAGCAGGGGCCTTGAATTGAAATAAGTACATACTATTAAGTGTTTCATGTCATTAACTAATGATGACCTTAATTACAGTGAATATAAAGTACAGTACAACGTGTGTTGCCATCAAGATATTCTGAATGATGATATAGTCGATTTAGTTAGACGTTCAAGCCTTTAGCTCTTCGCCGCATAGTTACTAATACGTCCGATTGTTATCTGGACATGGTTTTCGATTAATTTATTGAACCATGTTATTAATGTATGCGGTTGCTTCGCACTCGATCAAGTTTAACGAAAGGCTCAGGAGGTACAAAAGGAGAGTACATTTAATTGCTGTCTTTCGCTTTGCCAGCTCTTCTATCGGTGCACTAAATTCTGTCCTTTTGTTTTAAATGTCTTTATTATTTATTTTATCCTTTTTTGCACATATAAAATAAACATTATACAAAATGGCGGACTAAATGTCAAAAGGCAGCCATTCTTTGGTTTATGTTATTATATATTTTAATTTTAAAAGTATATAAGTGAAATAAATAATACGTATTATATTATTTTATTATTATTAAAAAAAAATATATAATTACTACGTTATCATTAGATATCTGTCTGGACGAAACCTTTAAATAACAAAAGCCTTACTTGCAGCGTGTATATTTAGTCATAGAGCATTACAATGTCAGATGGCATACGGAGTAAAGGAGTTACAATATATGTTTTTAAATAGAACCATTTATATTGAAAAATACATCTTGATAGATTCGAACAATAATTTCTCTAATATCTTATTCTAATATCGGTGCACTTTACTTTCTTCAATACATCTACTTTGAGTACAAATTTCACCTTTTAGGATCATTAAGGAAAAGCCTATATTGTTTTTGCAAACAAGTATCTAATTCATTCTCAAATTTACTTAATTCTTGCAAGGATGATTCGCGCAATATTAAATTAAAAAAAGAACATCCTAATTTCAATAGAGAAGAAGACTGGGTGCTTCCATCAGCTTAAGATCCTCTGATAAATTAAATCCGAAACATGACTCACCACTGCAATAACCTCAGGATACTGACCTTAGGTAGATCGAATCAAAAATAAATAATTCAAATGCTGACGGTAATTCGAATTAACGTCACTTCAGTCCTCCCACTGTATGACCACTCGAAACGCCAGGATAAAAAGTATATAATAAACGCGATATGATCCGTAAAATTAGTTTTCCTCAATGCGCAGTATTCGCGTAAATGTAAGTAGTTATATTTACTATGAATATTTTTTCATGCGTAACCTTTATAACTGGGCGTCTATTGTCAACAACTAACGTTTGCACAACTAGTTCAACGAGAGAAAGCACTTCCATTCACGACCGGTTACGACACATCGGTTGACAACGAAATTAGCTTAAACACGAACGAGCTAAAAATAAGTCGAATGATGACCGAATTCAGCTACGATACAAATGTTATGTCGATTATAGGAAACTCTATATTAAAATAAAATATAGACAAACTTTATCAGGAGACCGATGATGATATTGCACTGTTTATAGGTAGTTAGACAAAATAAATATTTAAATTGACCCCCACTCAGAGCTTATTAAGCTCTAAACATTACAGAGGTCTCCTCTCTCTGGGCCTGTCGCCGTACTCTGAGTAAAATAAATAATATTATATTAGTATATAAGAGTCCATAAAATGCTTGGCTCCCCTCTTGACCGTGTGACGATCGGTGGAGAAGGCACAGAATCGTGTTACGTGCCTGCGTTACGTACTGGTTATGATACATGTATGTCAATATGGATTTTTTGGGACCAGTTTAGTGTGATGAACTAACTAATAATATTTCGAATCTTGCTATATTCCACTAATTATGCTTCTTAAGTTTTAAAACGTTAATTGTGTTAATTTTAACATGCATGCTTTCCTAACGTTTCCTCTTTCGCCATACGAAATAGAGGTAGGGAGGGCCGAGTTTTATACGATTTTATATGGCGAGAGTTATATGGTATGTTTTAAAATAAGGCATAAACGAATTACTTCAACGGAGGTGGACCACGCCCTCATTGGAGTACCAGCATGAAATTGCAAGGTAACTCTGCTGTATTTAGGGAGTGCTGATGAATGTTGGGATCTGGACACCCAGTTGTTTGTAGTAAGATATTCTATCTCAATCGTTATGTTTAACAACGCATGTTAGTATCTTGAATATTTGTTAAGCATGGATGTAAGGGTTATAGCATTTACCATCAAGTGAACTGTGTGCTCGCTTACCACCCATTGTTTCATAATAACAATCACTGCAATATATTCGTATGCAGGTGTTGTTTTATTTATTTTTTTATTTATTTATTTTTCTCTTTCACAAAGGTACAGAAAATTAATACAACAATATAATACAATATAAAATATTCCTTTGTGTGAGACTCGTGTCTGCACTAGGTTTCCCTGTCCGACAGATTACCAGGCCCTCGACTTGACATACTGATATTGTTACGTCTAAGAAAAATAACAGAAAAATACTAAGAAAAGTGAAAATAAAAGAACAAACAAAATTAAAAATTATATAAATATAATAAACAAGGGACAACAAAAAAGTTTGCGAGTGAGCGCCTCATTGTATGAGTGAACATATTGCATTTTAAAATTATATTCTACGTCACGTTACTCTCTATTTACATTATTCTGTACAATCTCTGCGCAACTGCCTTCTACTTATTAACAATAAAAGAACCAACAAAATTAAAAATTATATAAATACAATAAACAAGAGAAAAACAAAATAGTTTGCGAGTGAGCGCCTCATTGTATGAGTGAACATATTGCATTTTAAGATTATATTCTACATCACGTTACTCTCTATTTACATCATTCTGTACAAACTCTGTGCAACTGTCTTCTACTTATTAACAATAAAGAACCAACAAAATTAAAAATTATATAAATACAATAAACAAGAGAAAAACAAAAAAGTTTGCGAGTGAGCGCCTCATTGTATGAGTGAACATATTGCATTTTAAGATTATATTCTATTACTCGTCACGTTACTCTCTATTTACATTATTCTTTACAATCTCTGCGCAACTGCCTTCTACTTATTAACAATAAAAGAACCAACAAAATTAAAAATTATATAAATACAATAAACAAGAGAAAAACAAAAAAGTTTGCGAGTGAGCGCCTCATTGTATGAGTGAACATATTGCATTTTAAGATTATATTCTATTACTCGTCACGTTACTCTCTATTTACATTATTCTGTACAAAGTCTGTGCAACTGCCTTCTACTTATTAACAATAAAAGAACCAACAAAATTAAAAATTATATAAATACAATAAACAAGAGAAAAACAAAAAAGTTTGCGAGTGAGCGCCTCATTGTATGAGTGAACATATTGCATTTTAAGATTATATTCTACGTCACGTTACTCTCTATTTACATTACTCTGTACAAACTCTGTGCAACTGCCTTCTACTTATTAACAATAAAAGACAAATTAATAGAACGAAAATAACTATTGCGCGTGGCTTTATTATATGCCATGCAAGCTATCCATTTAACAAGCGAATCGAATTATACTTTCGCCTTTCGTATGACCAGATAAAATGTCTTCGTTTTGGTGGTACCCTTAAACACATGCGCGGTGACGTCCGGAGTAGATGAAAAAGATTAGCTAGTTCATTTTTAACTATTTATACTTCCGTTTGTGCAGTTTGCGTTAATCTAATACTAGGACTGTTTGTCATTTAATTACATAAGGGGCGGCTGAACTTAAAAGGAAAATCTTAAGTCTTTTATTCCAATAGGGGTCCGAGGGCTTTGTCGCATAAAGTTGTAATTGCCCTAGTAGGTATCCAGATACTCGCAATTCTTTCATCCCTACGGAGATAGTCAGAGAACTTATTGAGTCCCTAATGTAGCAGGGGTTGGGACTACTTTGACTAGTACATTAAACACAAATGATAATGTCGTCATTGATTTCAACTGCGGCAACATCGTCTAATTATCAGGTACCAGATGACAACTGCACAGATTAGATTATAACGCCTTAAGCGTTCGCACAAAAACAGAGGCGTTAACTCGTCGTCCCCGACCGCAATTAATCCAATTTAATACATGTGCTATACTAGGTTGGAGGAAGTTTATGATGCAGTGTCAGGGACACCGGAAATATCACACAACCATATCCGAAAACCAACAATTTGTGCTAACAAACTTTTGTTTCTCATCTGGGAATCCGGCAACCGGGAACTACACTGCAGTTTGTTTCTACCTGCGGAATGAAAAGGTCAGCTCGACCGGGGTAAGAGCACGCCCTCACAGAATATCACCGTGAAATAGCAGCGTAATGCCGCTGTGTTTCGTATACTGAGTGTGGGGATCTGGAGACCTTCATTGCTGGTGACGGGGTATTCCTATACCTCAACCCTCAAGGGTGACAACGCATTTGCATTATGATTCCTTGACATGGATGAATGTAGACGACATGGGCCACAGGAATCACTCACCATGAGGTGAACGGTGCGCTCGTTTAATACTCTCAATGTAATAAAAAGAAAAACCAGTTAATTTGGTCACTGAGCCACACGGTCTTTATAACCGTTAGATCGTGAGTCCGTGGGGCTAACTATTTGACTGTCACCGGACCGTGCGGTTGTTTTATATTATTTATATTATCAAAACGTTCAAAAAAAAAAAAAGAAATTTCAAATATTTGTGTACGTGAAACCTTGCGTGACGGACGGATCGCGTAACACCCACGCTCGTGCGCCGCTGCAGCGGTTGTATGTAGTACGTTACAAATTCTGACACTTCTTAGTTCACCGTTGACTTTATCCACGAAAGCGTTAATGTTTGATATTGAGAGAGTTATACATACTAGTTTAACATATTTACTCATTCCCAAATATGTTTTTCTATTCACCAATGCTTACTTAGAAACTTGTTGATAATGATAGGTATGTATGTAAACGACCCTTAGATTCGTATTAGGAGTACATGGTGGAATAACCAGTAATCAACTATTTATTAATGGAGAGGGATTTCGTTTTATAACAATAATATTTATTAATACGAAATGTGGTACTAAGATAGCATGACTTATAATCGGTTCCAGTTTCACATTTCACCATTTTTTGTCATATGAACGAGAAACAAAATAATTAATTAAATTATGCAATTACATTTAGTCTTCAGAATGAGACCGATTCCTTAAGAAGGATGAATCTAGTGTATGTAGAGTAAGTGCTCGTTTTCCAAGCATTAATTAAAAAATATATGAATCTAATGATCGATTGAATATTACATTAAATAACGGTGGAAATTGTAACTATTTTATTTATTTATTTAACTTTTACGTTCGCAAAGCATTTATACATGAAAACTAATAAAAGTATGTACAAAGGCGCAGCTTATTTTTACAAAAACAATCTCTTCCAGCAAGCCAGGTTCTGGACATATTATCGGAAAAAAGAAACATAGTGTACTCACAAATAACTAGAGAAAAAAATATTTAATATTTATTTACATACACATGCCTATAATTTTATATTATATTATATACTATATATATATTAAATACTTTTATATTGAGGTTGACAAGCAAGCATACAGTACACCTGATGGTAAATCATTCCTGCAGCGCACATGCACAAATTCATCGAGAGACTTATAATACACATGCGTTATCAGTCCCGAGTACTAAGATTGAATGTCACAATACCAGTACTAAGGTCACCTTTAAAGTTTATATAGGGTTTCATTCGTTCTTCAGATCCGGATTCATTAAAATACTATTTTATTCTAGAATTTCGAAAATTCCACTGCGGCCGAGCCAAACTTATTCGTGCTACAGCTAATTTATAACTGAAAAGTGTCTATATGTTAAATGTGAATTTTATTCTACTAATCAAGTTGTTGCTAAAAAAATAATTATTATATTAGTCCATAAATCGCTATAACACAAATATCATGACGTGATGACCTAAGCAATTATTGATAATTTAAGTGTACAAAATACTGAAAGTAAATTGTTTGTATTTCAATGTTTCCATGTGATTTATTAGATATAGGCAAGTGGTCAGTCCTGGTGCCGGAAATGTAAACTGACAAGAGGCATCCGTAATGACTGAGGGACTTAATTATGTAATAGCTATCGACCACTTGCTCGATTAGTATCACTATATTTTATTCATATGTTCGCGTGGCGTAGCACTCGTAGTTAGGGGACCCAGCTACTACGCTTCCCAATATAGCTGCGATCAACCACATTTGTACATCACAAATCATAGCAGTGGTAGTGTTACGCTGCAGTTTGTTTCTAGCTGTGGAATGAATGGATCAGCTCGACCGAGGTAGCACCAAGCCCTCGTAGAAAACCAGCATAAAATAGCAGCACAGTTGCTGTGTTTACTCTGGTGAATGTAGGGATCCGGAAAATAAAGATTTCCGGATCTATTAAGGTGTGAATCTATTAAAGGTTGCAACCAATCTACATTATGATTCCTTGTCAAGTATGAATATAGATGTCATGGGCCGCAGGAATCACTTACCATAAGATGAACTGTGTGCTGGTTTGTTACTCTCAATGTAATAATGATAAAAAAAAAATATCAAATTAAAAAAAGATTTTCACGCATGGATATGTTGTACGTAAGTCTCGAGTCCTCAACACAGCATATGGACCAGACTCCGATCTTATTGCTCGTGCAATACGTAGAAATAGTGAAGGGACTAGTGAATATCTGTGTTTGCACGAATCCTTGCTACTATAACATACCTTGCGGAGTTTATGTTATCCGGTAGTATCAATAAAAATTGCAAATAGATCAAGAAGATTTCATCAGGATTCAGAGGATACGTTAAGTAGCCACTTAACGTATCCTCCAAAGTATGGAATCAGATCAGTTTTAATGCTGCTCAACGTTCCATATCTATATAAAGTGACCAGAGCGTCTGTTGTTTAAGCTAGTAGATCGAATAAAACGCCTGGTCAATTCAGAAAGGAATAAACTAAAACAGTATTCATATTATTTATATTTTAAAACTTAATCTGAACATTTAATATTTTTATAATTGCTCAAATCATCAAACCGTATTCATGCAAATGATAAATTTAACAAAAATATATTTTTGATAAGGTCCTCCTATCCTACTAACCGCAAAACCTTTTTAGTTCACACCGTAATTTTTCTTGTATCAAGAGCATCTAATGTTATCGCGCTTACAATCTCTACACTGGATACTTACCGTCCATTGCATACGTAATCTATGGAAGTCATCTTACATTCTACGGGAAATGTAACGGACGCTGTCACACCGTCAACTGAGACCTAATGTGTCGTAGCATTGCGGTGTTACAAGCGATCGCCGTAAACCGGTGTTATTACGTAACAGCTGTTCATCCCCACCGCGCACAAGTGTTGAATACAGGCTGATCTTTTAATCGTTAAACCGTATTATACGGCCAAATTGACTAAAACTTCACAGCATAGAAATGAATTACTATTCTTATCTTCGGGTTCAGGTTAATATATTCAAAAGGAAGAGATTCTTATAAAATATTTTTAACGTTTTTAAGACATTTAGAGTATAGAGTACAAGAGACATAAATTTCGTACATATAAAGATTCATTTAAACCTTAATAAAGGTAAAAATAAAGGTCAAACTATACGTATTTACAATATTTTTTTGTAATCGTTACAAAATTACCAAGGTCCAATTAAAAATAACCCAAACCATTTTCTGATATCAGCTTTGTCCTATGCATTGTTGAAAGTATAAAATGTTAAAGATGGAACGATCGAACACAATTAACTCTCATCGCACACTCTCCATTAATTTATATAAAAGAAGAGTGACAAGTAACGTACGACATGTAACGGAGTCTACTGAACAAACGCGCCGCAACTAACTCCCTACTGCCCAGATGTACAACAGCTGCTGTGGACCTCGCATTGCCAGAATGGGCCCACTATGTTGCTGCCGCTCTCTTCCTGTTGTGGCTGGTCTTCGGTCGGAGACGAAGCAGCTACGCATCCTCCTCGTCATGAGTCTTCTGTACGTAATAATTATTTTTAAGTATTTATACTATTTTATTGAGCTAAAAATGTTTTTGTCTGATTATTTCATACTTAAATCCACATTTATTAATTTTCCGAAAAAAAAACTCCATTGGCGGTTTTATTATCTCTTTCAATAATAAAATTTAAGAGATTTTACCCTTTCTGCATAAATTCTCATCTGAGGAGAAACACTAAGAAATTGTTCTTAGGCGTTTTATATATTTATATGTATATATATATATATATATATATATATATATATATATATATATATATATATATATATCATTATTTAAAATAAAACCAAATTTTGAAACTCGACTCATGAACCTTTTTCAATTTCTAGACGTCTGTTTTTAAAACAATACAAATACTAGTATAAATATTTGGAAGTGCCCTACTACTACTATATTTTCGATACGATATAATTTAGCAATATAATGTTTTAGCCATCTCGTATCAAAAATATTCTGCTCAACGATTTGTATCTCTATCACGCAGGCAATGTATTTTCATTTTAGTAGCATTATACAAAAACGGTGAAAAAATAATCACTCTGTATATGGTTTGAAATAATCATTTATACGACCGCCACAAGCGGGCGCCTTCACTTTACGTCACAATTCGCTTCAGTTGCCTGCCATAAGCCGACGGAGGAGGTTGTCAGATTAAGAATAAAATTTGTGATATTATCTTACCTTTACCTTTGACGTCACCATTACGAATATTATGGATCCGTTAATATAAGTTAAAGTATTAAATAATTACTAATCAAAACGTAAATGCATCAGTTTAGTCTTTCCGTATTATTTTCTCGTTAATTGTCGTTCTATAAATTTACATTAATGGACGTGATGAATGATAACAAATTTCTATTCTACATCAAAACTAATATATATTAAAATAAATTATTACGATTTCGAATAATTCAATAATCAATATCCTGTAACTCCATCCCGTAAGATATCTTTTGGTAGTTTCACCATCTCTCTGATTTTTCGAATATATAGAAGTTTTCATCTTAACTCCTCTTCTTGGTAACTCATTCAAATAAGGCTCTGGCAATCTTGTGGTGATTATTTACCTGACTGCCAAGAACTACTTCCTATGTGTGGATAACTTATTCGCTCGTAGCATAGAACGTAGGGCCAGCCTGAATGATCCGGCTCGATCGAGTAAGGACCACTCACTCAAAAAACATCAGCATGAAATAGCAGCATAAACCAGCAGTGTTTTATATCCGTTAGGGATTCGGAGACCCAATAACTGGTACTGAAGCATTACGTGTAGGTTTTTAGTCATGACAACGCACCCGCATCCCGAATCTTACTAAGGAACTCATACCCTTTAGCAATAAATCTACTCACACCTCTGCAGCCTAATCTTAACAAAAAATTAAACGTCATGTAAGAAATAAAATCAAAAAGTTAAGTTCTTCATAAATTTTATCTCTCGATTTATTCCTCCATACCGCGCAGGTAAAATAATAGTAACTTTTTAAAATTGCAACGAATTCATTGGTATGGGCGTTACTGGAATAACACTATACGCTAGATTTAATTCAGTGCTGTCAATATATTCACAGAAACAAAAATAAAATTAAATAAACAAATTTTACTATTACATGCTAGACTTCTTAAAGTATTTCGTAACACTATTTCGTATTATGAACTATACATTAAGGATTAAACGTGGTTATGAGCCTCTATAATTACTTAAAATCAGCTGAACTTTCTAGTCGTTTGTCACCAGCTTGTTGAGTAAAACAATTTATTCGAAAATCTTTTTTTACAACGATGACCAAATATTACTTTACTTATCTTATTTTATTACATCGAACATAGTCCATTGTGCTTTTATTTTATAACTAATCTGAGATAAGAAAAGATTTTATATCATAAAATATTACATTCTAATAAGTAGTTCCACAAAACATTTAAAAAACTAGTGTAAATATAGCTTAGGTTACGAACATAATCGTTTTACGCCTAGAAAGTTAACGACGCACTGTGCGTTATTTATAGGTTAGGACTTGTTTACACTGCACTGTGTTAATTAAAAAATAAAAGTGAGTACAGATTCAATATGTTAATTATTAACATTAAGAATGCCTTTGAAAGAGTGGAATTTCCCAACACAAGCAAACTTTGGATTGATGGGATAGTTCAAGCACTGACAAATTTTGAGTAACTAAATAAATTAAGTCATTAATTGCTTTAATGACAATTTTTTTTTAAATTATTTGTGTTATATAGAACAATACTTAGTTTACTCGTATATGTGTTATAGAGGAACATGTGAAATTCCGTTTTAATACCGCTGTGTTTCGGATGGTAAGACACAGAACCAGAGAGCTGATTGCCGAAAATGAGGCATACGAATATAAATCTACTGAGATGATGATGTGAGATTTATTGCCCAGAGCTGGTACAGTCTATAGTATAACTATAATAGTCTGTAGTATCTTGAATTATAGTGATGTACATATCGTATTGTTACTATTATTAAGATAACAGTATTAATCAAAAAGTTTTACAATTCGTGTGAACTAAGCTTTACACAACCCGACGCGGCGCAAACGTAAAACGGTTGGTTATCGTGAAAGTGCATGAATAATAGGGATGGTATTTCCTGTCGTACGTGGACAAACCACTCCTTCATCTCGTGGTGGCATCTAAGCCAATCTCCCTTGGAAAGCGCCGTCACGGCATTAAGCGACAATTTTACAAATACCACAAGTGCCTGTTAATCTTGCCACAGCATGAACAATCGTGTGTTACGTTGTTACGGGTTCTTTTTTGAATAAAACTTCTTATTATGGAACAAACTGCATTTATACATAAACTGAGTAACAAACTTAGTGCTATTCCTTAACCTAACTATATTTAAATGTCGAAGGGCGCCAGGAGAGTTTTATGCTGGAACTCTGCCTACACCTTTAACCACGGCTAGCTTCCAGTAAAGTTGTTGTTTAGCCTATATAAGGGCGTCTCCTTAAGCGACAAGTAATTGAACTTATGTTACATATATTTTATCTAAGATTTATCTTAAGATCTTGCAAGAGGATAAAGTATAAGAGTTAACTCTACCCTTGTTCTGTATACGCTTTGTACTTAGTTGTTAGAACAAACCAAAAGATTCTTAAATTTTAACTTTACAGTTAACTTTAGTATTGTGTCGGTATATTCACTTTTTACGTTTCAATGCAACATTTAAGTAATGTACACCGTTCTGCGCATCGGGGACACTCGACCTCTAATGAATTGCAAATTTAAATTTTGTTAAATAATTGTAGTAATATAATATTTAAATATTTTCCTATAAACATGTAAAAAATATACAATAGGATTCGAACTGTCAACCTAATACTCGTGGAGAGTATATATTTAAGCAACTGCGCCGTTAAGTAGCTTGTGTAGCATGATGAAATATCGATTTGCTATTTTCATCAGTACGCGACCACTATAGTTATAATGACCATAACAATGTTACTGTTTGAAAAACCGTAGATTGTTTTTTTTTTAATTTAAAATGTATATCAAACTAAAAACTTTGCGATGTTTTTAGTTTGATATACATTGTAATTTTTTTTTAAATTAACTCAACTTAAAAAAACTTAACTTATAGATTAATTAAATAACCGTCAAATAAAAAGTTATCGTCTCATTTCATCTTAACTTACACACTCGTATTAAGTATAAAGCTAATTCCACCGCCTGGCGTAAAAGTTAGACTGTATAGGTGCTGTTACAGATTCTGAGTTTGATTCTTACTCGAGTTTGTTTGTTATACACAAATTTACGCAATATTTTTGATATTGCATATGAACCTTTTTCAAAGGCCGGCAACGTATTTGCGACTCCTCTGGTGTTTCGGATGTTCATGGGTTCATGTCGACGGTGATCACTTACTCGGGTGAGCTGCTTGCTCGTTTGCTACCTATTCTAAGCAGCTTATGGCACTAAAATATATCTTGCACGGTCATTTGGTGATATCGCATATTGGTCTATATCGACCAAGTGAACATCATTATGTTGAATTAAGGCACCTAAATCCCTATTGATCTACGTTGATCTACCGGGACTGAATCCTGATTTGTTAGTTTTGTTTAATGCAACATAAATTAAAAAGCTCTTATACCCAAAATCAGAGCTAGCTAGTGTGTGTGTAAGTGCTATGTAATATTATATATTGTTACGAAGCATTAAAATTATATATATAAATATCATAATTAGTATTATGTGGTAGAGACACACTGCAGCTTTTTTCTAGCCACAACATGCACACGGGTTTGAGGAAAACCATGCCCTCACAGAATACCAGCGTGAAATGGCTAACTGAGGTTACTGTGTTTCGTGTGGATTCAATGATCCAATCAGAAGTATTCTATATATAAATATATTTTTTATAATAGCATACGTAATCTCCCTTGTACAATATCATGTGGTACGTGCTAGTAAACTTGATTTCGTTTTACTTGTATCAGATGTAATTGTAATAAGTACATATAAACGCTGCTAAACGTCTCGGCCATGCTACGGCCGTTGGTAAGTATGATTACTTCAATTTGTTTCTTGTTCGACGCTAATATTAACACCCACGCCATCTCCGCTTCCTCTTTAAAGGTTCTTTGTTACGCATCGTACATGAGATACGTACATAGACTAAATGCAAAGCAATTTAATTTAATAATACGTGAGATAAGAATTATCGTCATACAAAATAAATTAAACCCTCAACTATGATATTAATTAATTTAAACACGCTAGATTACACAGTTTTCACGTTGGGGAATATATTTACCTTTTTCTGCAAATCTCAAGACAGTACGCACCTATCATTAAAGGTATTTTTTATATAATGATATTTTGTAGAAAGGTATAAATTATCATTGTATAAAATTATCTATGGTGGATATACCTTTTGCACGCACAGGTTTTAATAGGAAAAGTGTAGTATATTTTACCATTGAGTAAAACTTTTCATAGAAAATACAATTCATCTAGCTGACCGGCTACATTATAATATATTCAATTATAATTAATTAAATATGATTGCATATCTATTGGTTGGAGTCGACGGACTGTAATGTAACAACGTTACAACGTTACAACGTTGACAAGTAATCACAATGCAGATGCTTTGTCACTCTTGAAGACTGAACTGGAATGCCTCGTCACGAGTAATAAAGGTCATCAGATCCCTGCACTCACCAGACGAAACATGACGACATTACGCTGCTATTTTACGCTCGTGTTATGTGAGGGCGTGGTCCTATCCTGGTAGAGCTGACCCATTCATTCTGCAGCTTGAAACAAACAGCAGCGTAGTTCTACCACTGTCATCTAGGAACAAACTGCAGTGTAGCTCTACCACTGTCAGATAGAAAAAAACTGCAGTGTAGCTCTACCACCGTAATTTTACCACATTCTCTTTTGTTTTCTTGTTTTAAGGTTAACGCGAAAAACATAGTCCATCATGTAATAATCACAAGGAAAAGCGCAATCAAATAGTGAAAATGGCCCCCCACACAACTTAGCGCAATTTACTCGTACGTCGTATGCTCTCACAGGGAATCGAAGTCCGCATAAATCAAAGTCCGGCGACACGACAATTTGCTTTCACGTCGCGTACGCAACGAATTTACATTATCCTTATATAATATCGAAATATATGCGAATTTCTCTAACGCCGGTATAAAGTGGGAACGCCGTACGCATCTTAACGTTAAATGTTTACCTTTCCTGCATTACTAATGCTTGAAGTGTACAAAGCATTTGGGATTTGAGTGAGTTTCTCTACATTGGACCTTGCTGCACACGTTTATTAGATGGGCTGAAAGCCTCGAGCCTTTTTGATCGAGCTATCGCCTAGGTTTGGGGCATACGAATTGTAAATGCTGGAGTGGTTAACGATATGCTAACCATTGGTTAATGTTAACGATGTTTAAAAAATATATTATATTCTCCTAGACTATTCCGTTCACGGTATCTTCTGTTAGGAAATGATATTAAATACACGAAATATATTACAGTGCGATTAGCAGTGACCTTCCCTAGTCGACGGATGTTCTAATAAGATAGGAGGAAGGTTGATATGCAGTTTCAAAAATACATATGTTCATATGCAGATTCATAGATACAAGGTTTATACATACAGCACATCGAGGCCTAAAACCAATAATTTGTAATAAATTTAATAGTTTTAATACTCAAATATTGTTTTTTGTCTGAAAATCGAACCAAGGATCACCCCTACAGCTAGGTACGCCCTACGTTACGGACTAAAATATATATCGTATTCATTTCAAGACTCCTAACTAACAATTTACCAAGTCCATTGTGAATAACAGCGTTGTAAATCAAAAAAGAAACCATAAGATATCTTAAAACGTACATTCATTTTAATATCAATCTATTTTTTTTTGAATATTCGTAGGGGTATTTTAAAGCTGCATAAATTATCGTTTAATCCCCCGTATTATTTTTTTCTTTTTTGTCTCCAGTACATAAACAGCAAATGTACCGAGGACTGATAAAGGTCAATGACACTTCATCCACTTCATTAGTATGCGAAGGCGATTTGATATGTTTAATTCATTTATGTTATTACTTATTACTCATAACTTAGTCGTTTATGTATGTATTTAATTGACTGTATTTTTGGTCATTTATTTTTATCATCGCCTTAGTTAAATTTATATTAGTTTTTAATATATAAACTTGTTTCCCACTACTGAATAACAGGTGGTAAATCTTGTTTATTTTTATGACTAAATTTTTAGTCACTACTCAGGCTACGCTTGCTATGTTCATCTAAGTATCAACATACTATATACAATCAAACTATGAAATATTTAAGTTTTTGACGCCGAAAATCAAACTAAAATCCGTTTAATGGATTTCAAGTCTTATGGGTAATAAAATAAAAAATCAGAACATTTAAAGAATCTTTAAATCCAATCCAATCCGATTTCAGTTACTCGCCAAACAGTCGAAATCCATATATATATATGATGAATGAATGGGTCAGCTCGACCGGAGAAGGACCTCGCCCTCACAAAATACCTGTTTGAAATAGTAGCATAATGCTGCTGTGTTTCGTCTGCTGAGTGTAAGGATCCGGAGACCTTTGGTGACGAGGCGTTCTATCTCAATCCTCAAGGGTAGATGTCATGGTCCACAGGAAACACTTACGATCAGGTGAACTGTGTGCTCGTTTGTTACTCTCAATGTAATAAAAAAAATCTCTGATTATTACCCAATGACAATGACGAGAATATCGGAAAAAGGTTCGGAAGCAGTGTAGGTGACATGGGTCATATACACAACACAGTCACATCCGAAGTCCAAGATTTCGGATATACTGCTCCTCGGCTGAACTAAGGGCTCACTCAGAATAAAGATCTGCAGCCAGTACGTCATACCACAGCCAAAATTAAAATTATCTTTCGCATTAACTAGCTGCCTAATGTTTTATTTTATTTTATTTTATTTATATAATTATACACCACAGCTAACTTTATAACACAATTACATAGGAACACAAAACCGATAAATTAGCCAAAAGGTGCATAATAGCATTATCAGAAACAATTTATAAAAGCTACGTTTACTAAGTTAGGTAAGTACTTAAATTATGAAGCGTCAAACAAGATTACGTTCTTATACATTCCAGTATTTATTTAAACTAAACTAGACTAAGTACATAGAGGATTTTATTTTTAAAGCTACTCTTTGATAGGTAAAAAATATCTACATCACTGATGTTTTCATTGTACAGGTGGGGTAATCTTGTTAATATGAAATTTTTGCCATAATTAGTAAAGTGATATGGAACATAAAATAATCATGTATTTCTAGAGCGTCTCTTAGGAGTAGAAAATGTTATACGGCCTAGTAGTGTAGGCTGGTCTTTATTGTGTAAAATACCATAAAGCAGACACATACCTAATAGAAGCCTTCTATTATACAATGTTAGTATTTTTTTTTTTAATGTTCCTTGGATATTCAATTTACTAAGACATTTGCAAATATATCTCTGTTGATTTCTTTTCAACAGAAACCGTCCTTCCCTCAAACATCAGTTAAAATTAACAAAACAATGTTTATTAATGTTGCACTCTTGCTTTTATCTCCATACATTTGGCATTAAAAGTAAGGATTATGCATGCATGTACGATTCTTTCTAAGAGAAAGTTTTGGAGTGTGACTAAAATTATACTATAACAATTCCTTATTTACCTTGTGGTTTAGTTTGTAATTCTATTTATTGTAACTATGCTATACGGTTAGTCGCAAAGTTAGATTTAGTCAACATTGGCCCATTAAATCTGCTGAAAAACTTAGAGATTTATTTGACAAGAGGTAAAATGTCAGCAAGACTTGATTGTAGCTGGAACATGAATAGATCGATCTGGATTGACGGTGCCCGCACTGTATACTAGTGTGATATACGAGGTGAGACTGTGTTTCGTTTGGTGAGTGTAATGATCGGGAGACTCGATTACTGGTAGCGAATCCTTCCATTTCTGTCCTCTAGGTTCGATTACCATAAGGTGAACTGTAATAATCCTCAGTTACAATAATAAAATCACTTAATAGAATAGCTAGATAGACAACCTCCCGAGGACGACAGATATTGATTTATTCTCGGATAGCATTGGCAAATTTAAGAGCTAGTTCCCAACTTCTTTTAAGTTATTAACACAATACTTTTTATTTCACTCTAACGTATAATGTTTGAAAATTTTATTAATACTATTTTCTTTACAAATTCTAACTAAATTTACTTGTTATTTCTTTTTCTTTTTAAAAAATAATATTAGCAATGCTAGTAACATTACTAATATTCCGGTTAACCACTCCAACTAAGCTGAAAATGCTTGTGCTAGGAGATGGTGGATTCGAACCTTCGACCTTAAATTTCGCAGAGCGTACTCTAAAGGATTAGGTTAGGTTTGTCAATTTATTTTATTAATTAATACATTGTCGCTCATTATACTTGCACGCAGTCTGCGCCTATAATTGTAGTGGCACTAACTAAGGTATAGTATCAGTGTACACTATCTCGGCGATAATTAAAAAAAATACTATGAAATTTGGACAACTCCTCGCTCCACCTTTTAGGATTTCCATACACTTACCTCATCTCGTGGCCGATAGTTTCTCCAGCATCATAATTGGGTTCTCTCGATTGGGAAAAAACAACTATCATATACATTTTAAACCTTTATTGGACAAAGAAAACTATGGACTTGTTGGTGCAATGAGTGTAATAAAAAAAGGTGTACATTTTCTTTGTTTTTTTTATAAAACTTATTTCGTTAAAGTTCAAACACCGCATGCCTCTTCCGGTTATACAGGTTGAAGGCATTAATATAAATATTTCTTACTGTGCGACCCACAATCAGAATAACTTTTAAATGTCTCTTTGTGTACTTAATTATTTAATAACTGTACGCAATTAAAAACATATATTTACTTAAGCATAATATTGCTTAGTTTTTGTTTTGTACTAAGAATTAATACGTATACACTTGACGCCCCCGTGACCTAATGGTTAGTGTAACTGGCAGCAGTGTCTAGGGTCCTCGATTCGAATTTCAGAGCCGAGAAACAATTTATTTACAAATTGGGTTTCAGGTCTGGGTGTCCTTTTTTTTATTATCCAAGTAAGCCAAGTATCGCTTAACTTTATGTGAAATGTGTCCTAGCGTGTCACACTTAATTTATTCAAAAATTTTCTTCCCGACATTACTCTAACGTTACTACAACTTAAAGTTTATTACTTAATATTGTAGTTTACACATTCTTTCTAACAACTTGAATTTGGGTTGGTCGCGTACTATATAATCAGATAATTACACAAATCCATCAGTTTGTATGAGTTGGATTCCTCTCGTTTTTTTTTATCTAGTTGTGATTAACAGATGGCATCAACTTTATAGAATATATTGTGGTGCATTTATTCGTACAATACCTTCTCTAATCCCACTTGAAGTGCGTACTTTAAAATCGGATATAGGTTCGTACGTTATGTTACGGCGACAGGACGAATAAATCGACTAGGAATTGACGAAAGAATAGACACCCAACCAGCGTCTTCACGTCGGATGGTGTAAAGGCGATTAGGGAATGACTTTTAAAACTCCTTTTCATACTTACGAATATGTAAATACAGTACTATTCCTACACTGGCCGGCACGCGCCGTAAATAAATCTTTGTTAACGATGTCCCTCCGTGCTTTATGCTCTGACCTCTTGTCTCCACGCGTCGTCGTCGTGTCTGAACCGCGCTTCCTTTACATGCAAATGAAGACAAGACATTCCAAGTATACACGGAGTCATTGACCTTTTGTTAATAAACTGGTTGTTGTTCATGTAAATATCTTCAAGTCTGGGCGATAGAAGCAAAATCACAAATTCCGAAAAAAAACTACCAACTAGTCGCAACACAAATAAATCAACACGACCGGGGAAGTACCACGTTTTAACAGTATACCAACGTAAAATAGTAAGGTAACGCCACTGTTTTTAGTCTAGAGGACTTTTCGACTCCCAGACTTTTTTTCTCATAGACCACTTTCTACTACATTTCTACCATATTCCCAAAACACAACAAAAACGTTGTACACGTTGCACTGAATATGGAATATGCAAGTTTTTCCAAGTAACAGTCTCTGAGATTCTTAAAATATTATCTGCCTTCATTGATAGGTGAGTCAAGCCAATATTTCAGTTCTTCACTGGCGAAAGCATATAAATTTTCGTGAACTTACGAATTGTGAACCCCATTTTTTGTCACCCCAACGTAGATCCCCGTTGAGTCTCTCGTGAACCTAAGTCTTTGGGAACTAAAGGTCTAGTGAATAAAAATAACCGGACATGAGTACAGATGTATTAATGCGGGACTATTCAAAGCTTGTCTTCACGGTTAACTCCCTGTTCAGCGGGCCTCCCGCTCGCGAGTCTAATTAGATAAAGACCTCTTCGTCTCTGGACTAACAGTATATAAAATCTATATATATTATATATACCTACCTCATGCTTAACATCTTACTAGTACCAGGATCCCTTGTAATTATAAGGATATAGGATATAATTATAGGATCAATATGAGTTTAATAGGTTCAGAAATAAAATACCATCCAAGCGTCAGGCGTGATCGTTCGTCACCCCTCTAATTTCATTAAAAAAATTAATATTAGCATTAATAGATTAGAACTCCATCAATTTTCAATGAATAATCAATACACAGTTTCTTTGTAATTCTTGAGGACTACGACAGATACAGCAACATTATTATTACCAGCATCTATTAGGAGCTATCTGTAAAGGCGTGTTCCTTCTTTAATCAAGCTGACTCGTGCTGTAGATAGATTTCGAAATTATACCTCTTTATACAAAATAGAATAATACTAAATCACATAATATAAAAAGTATAATGCAGATTTTATATAAAAACAAAAAATAGTAGTCCATCGCTAACTCTATTGTGTCATCGAAAGAAACCAGAGACTACTATTAATGACGAAGCATTCTATAATACTTCTCTCTTATCTGCATTATGATTCCTTCTTGATGTTAAATGTAGATGTTGCGCACATCATTTACCATCCAGGTGAAATTTATTCTCGTTTCTCACCCCTATCTTCGCAAATCAGGGTTCCTCGCAAAATTCTAATACGATATATAATTTTTTATTTTTTTTCTTTGGTATCATGTCGTTGTACGTTTTTATAAAAAGTTCTCTATTTCGTCGGATTCTTTTTACTCTTTCTCACACATCATAAAACTGTAAACATAAATTAATATCAATGCATGCCTAGCACCCGTTAATGCGCGTACATATGTGCAGGCGGAACATGAGATCACGCGAGCGACTTTCTACCGCTTCTTCCTCCCACGGAACGGCGTAACTGTCGCTCGTTTGGACTGCGCGACGCCTGGATGTTGCACTGGTACCGGTATAGCGCTTTATATGTACAATCAGAGGAAAACCAGCTCCCGGCGAAAGTCCATTGAGGCGCCGCTGCTTGATAACGCTCTGTGGTACAGATAGCTAATAATAATAATAGCGATATTAAAAAACTAATTGTAAATATTTTTATTTTGTCGTTTCTACAGCTCCCATGGTCAAGAGGAAGATTGACATGCTGATGATATATGTATGTATGTCGCGATGTTATGATGTTATATTGTATTATATGTTTATTCTATTTTAGCTTTTGTTACTATAAACTTTTTTATTTTATTGGCAAGTACCTTGATTTCAGATTACTGTGTTATTTTTTTTAATAAATGTAACACAAACTTGGTCGTAAAACACTTGTTCATCTCTCTGTTTTTATAACAGGCAATTGTATTTGTAAATGTACCGATGGAAAAGATAGTGGAGACCGTTTCTAAGAGTTTAAAATACCATAATACCCCAATAACCCTCCAGGAGTCTAGGAAAATTATCACAGACTTACAAGACTTAGATTTTCCAATATACTATTAGATTGATTTTGATGTCCTAAAAAAAGACGGTAAATTTATTTTATTCTGTTATCCGCAAACGCTGATTTCTCAATTATTTATTCACAGAGTAGAAATCGATAATTGGCAGTAATTTATCTTAACGAATCTGCTATTTTACAATCATCGACCTAAAAGGTCAGAGGCCTACTTCGTGCAATTCGTCTTAGATAAACATTTTAGCGGTGTATCATGACGGCTTAAATGATAGTTTTTCACTTAACATGACAATTACTTTCGATGAGTGAAAACTGTGCAAGCGTCTTTGTTAGACACATGATTATTTATTATATTTTAGTTTAAATATGATCCGATCCAAGATCGAGGCCTGTAGGTATATATCCACCTATTGGCCTCGATCTTGGATACGGTATTGCACTTGCGTTAAGTTAATTTTTGGGTCCCTTTGACAGATTGTGATAAAAGCGAGGGCGGTGTACTAACTGTCACTTTCATGATTGCACCATCCATGTGTATAACGCACAAGTGTGAAAATCTCTCCCCCCACTCCGTCACTGGATTCTTAAGATCCGTATCGATAATTACACAGAACTCAGTTTATAGTTTTATAATCGGTCTAATTGTTGTGATGTCCGAATGGGATGAGGTTCACTCCAGGCAAAATTTAGAAAGTTTGATACGTCTACTAGAGGTTTTCTTGCCCCGTATGTTTACAAATAGTCATTAAGACTGCTCGGTTCTCATGCATATTACATGAGAACTGAGAGTTGCATTAAGAAATATAACATAGTTTTATCTTTATAATTCCCTCTATCTAATTTATAACCGTTTATATCTGTCATTTATACCTAAAGTCTCTATTTTACATTAAATTTATGAGAAATATTTTTTAGATACCTTTTACAATTGTGATTTTAAGAATTTTCGTCTTATAAATACGTTAGGTAAGAATCAATTCCGTTATTGCATAGTAACACACAATTTGTATCATTAACAATGAAAATCATCGTACTTATAAGATTAAAAACTTACAATTGTAACACCGGAAGTTACGGAACTTCATATTGGGGATAAGCAGAGATACATAAATAAATTTATATATTACTTTATATGCAATACATAAGGTATATATTCTTACCTGACGTATACATATCTATAATTGTTGTATAAATTGTTTTGTATTGTTTTTTTCGAAACTTGATCAAATGACATTACATCCAGTGGTCGCACATAAACCTGTTTCCCTAATAATCTTTCCAAATCCAAACAGACTTATTCACGTTGTAGCTATAGTAAGTTCAACTGTCTTGTAATTCAGAGGACACCCGAAACATTTTCTTATTTTGTAGTATTTAATACTATATTAAATATTTACAATGAAATTTTCAGATGTTTGGATGATTCTTGCATCACGTTTATTTTGTGCTACATCTTATGTCATGTTTGTTTTGTCGATAGACAATCCAAACGTTATACAATCATATTGTATTACATGATATGTTATGATAGTCTGCTCTTACAAATACATCAGCATTGTTTTGAATGAATAAATCTCTAATATAGCCATTGTATTCGAAGCGGAGACAATGTACTGAGTAAATCATCAAAAAATCTTTAAATGAAGGCAATTATTAGTACAAACATTTGATATTTGGTGCTTCATTGTGTTTTTACTCGTTCATATTATTTTTAATATATTGTGATTGATATTTCAACCTTCATGTTTCTCTATCTATGTCAATAAAAATAAAATTTCTATGTTATTACAACACATAGAAGCTTCTTAAGGACGACCTTAAAAAGCTTTATGTTAAGGATTTTTTTAGAGAATATTTACGGCTCTATAATACAATATGTATATACGGTTTCCCAGAGGGTTTCATTTTCTCTATTATATATTTCGTGTTATTATATATTGTATATTGCGTGTTTTAAAACAATCAAACAAATCATTTAACTATAAAATATATTTATTACCAATATTTATAATATATATATACATACATACACAGACACACATACACATATGAAACACACACTCCTTTTGAGTGAGATGTATTGCTACATTCATATTATACATAAGACTCGCCACATCAAAATTCAAATTTCATTCAAATTTTTCATAAACGTTTTATATTATCATTTCTATGAAGCAATTGGTGACAAACGAGCACACTGTTGGCCTCACATTCATTCAAGATACACTAAGATCTAATGAACTTTAAGCATTAAGATTACACCACACTCACCATACGAAGCACAGTCGTAGTATCCTGATATTACATACTTGTGTTCTGAGGTCGTAGTCCTTCGCCAGTCGAACGGATGCGTGCATGTTGTATCTAGAAACTACTATCTAGCTGTAGTATGGCATTACCACAGTAAAGACTAAACGTACATACGTACATTATGATATCTATGGATCGGTGGGCAAAGTTCCTAGTTATACCTGGGTAAAT
This sequence comes from Teinopalpus imperialis, assembly GCA_029286865.1. Lineage (NCBI taxonomy): Eukaryota > Metazoa > Arthropoda > Insecta > Lepidoptera > Papilionidae > Teinopalpus > Teinopalpus imperialis. Next base: position 9,948,716 of record JAGSMU010000030.1, on the reverse strand, counting down.
CTTTGTGCAATACAAAACTGTTGATACTCGAGTCTGTATCGTACTGTCCATCTGAAATTGCATCTAGGAACATACCGTCCTCCTGTGGAGTGAGGTCGTAATTATATTTTGAGTGACACTATAATAAATCCCAATATTTAAATACGAGTATATATAATTCAGTACTCTGAACAATGACGAGTCTATTTATCTTACTTTTTTTACTTAGATTTTTTTTAGGCTAGGTTTTTCCCGCTAATTTTAACTATCATAAATCGCAGCTATTATAACATATACTATGTTCCCTACACTAAGCGATTTTTTTAAATTTAAATGAATTAAAAACAAAATTACTTGTATAAATGTAAATAAAAAAAATTAGCCAGCTCAGTGTTATAAGTTAAAATCTTCATCTCATTTAATACCTTTCTGGACGAACACATGAGTGTTAGGTTGTGTTTGGCGAGCAAACATTAGCGCAGTCTGGCATGCTCTTTATTAAACTCTCATTTTTTGCCGGTATTCGAAGTGGCATATATATATAAAAAAATTAATCGATCATGAGAATCGATCTTATCCTATAACTTTTAAACACGGAGAACGTAAACAAAATGAAAATCGAAATTTATATATAATAATACATGATTAAGTAGGAATTTTATATAAAAAAAATTACCTGATATGATGATATCATATTAGGGGTATTAACACAGTTCATTCTGGTAAGTGCTTCCTGCTGCCCACGACACTTGTATCTAGGGTTGCCACCCACAGTTTATACTAATAAAATATATGGAAACACTTTAGTAAAATCTTTATGGAACGGTGTTTTCACTTATAAATGGAAAGTGGTGGGATGAAAGAAATAGATCTTCCCAGAACTTAATAATATACGAACTCTATATTTATCTAAATTTATAATGAGACTAGTAGGGAGATTGTGACAGTATTTACCGGAAATAAATATCGTTAAAAGTAATAGAACATATATATACTTGATGGCAGCTACACTTATATCAATCAATCAATGAAAGCCACGTGGCATAGTTTTTAGTATTACTGACACCGGTCCTGACTTCTATAGTAATTCCTAGCTGAGGAAAAGTATCTGTAAATTACTAATTGTTAGATTTCAGGGCTGTTGTAGACACCCTTGTCCTTGCATTAATTACATCAGATAAGTAAGTGTAATACTTCCGGCACTATAATATTTCCTAGGCGGTTGATATGATCAGGTAACATTTTAACAGTAGTAGAAGCACGCTTTAAACTATCTGCAGCATGAATGGGTCGACTCCCTTGTCATTGATATACACGCATTTGCTTGTTGAATCTTTTTAACGATGAAGGATGGTGTATGGAACGCAATCGTGACTTATTAACCCTGAATTGTGTGCTTGTTTGTCACCCTTAATCAACACCGTACCACAACCGTAGGCAAAAAAGGTGTACAGACAGACAGACGCTGTAGAAAACTTTAATATATTGTATATTTCCTTTTTTTACATAAAAAAACATATGAAGAAAAACCAAACTGTGACGTAGTTATTACATAAGGTCTTGAAATAAATTCAGACCATATTTTATTCAATCAATTGCACCGGAACTGCGAAACGATTCTAGAAAGGTATTCGATTGGTGGAAACGTTATGCTCGCATAGACTTTTAAAATCTTTCACATTCTTCATTAAGATCAGTTAAATCTTATAGGAGCATAAAACAACTATGATCGAAAGGTGTACACATAACAAATACATGTATGACAATTACTAGTTTGTCGCCCCTAATATAAAAAAAACACTTTTTTCTTACTAGAATTAATATAATAGACATGCTGGAGTTCCTGCACGAATATGTCGACTCGACTGAGGAAATGGCACGCTTTCACAGAAATATATAGCGCAATAGTAACTTACCGCTGCTGTTTTTTTGGTATATATGTAGGTATATCTTTAGTACTCACAGACAATATTAACTTATATATTTCATATATGTAGTGTGATAAACGATGACATACTGAAAGTGGATAAAAAGTCACGACTAGATATTAAGTCCGCCCTTTGTCCTTCTGTTTGTAAGGTGTGACCAATAAAGTTTAAATAAATAAATGTAACCTTAAAGCCGTATCCTGCTTTTATGAGAAAGTTATAAATTAAACTACTCGTAATTTATTAAAGATCAATACTTATCTATTGTTTATTTTATTATATGTAACTTAAGAATTATGTAATTGGAATATATTTATGTAATTGGATTTGCAGTCTGGTTAATAATAAATGGTATTTTAAGTGGTGTTGCGTCTGTTTTAATCAACTATGTTTCAAATATTTTCAAATTTGTTATTCTAGCGCTCAGCAAATTTAACGAATATTTATACTTAAATTTTTCAACTCAATAAGCAAATCAAATTGCTCCCGCTGTTGACCCAGTTAAGAAGGTCAAGCGCTAATTAATAAAGTTATTACAATTAAATTTTATATTAATACGATAGAGTACAGTAGTATAAGCAAAATTAAAAAGAAACTACTGTTACAAAACGATATACACATGAAAAAACGTGCATTCATATAACAAACGACGCAACCGGTCACCGGCGGGTTCTAGCCTCCTTACCAGGCGTCGTTACTTATGGAGAGCGGAGACGGCTTACACAACCATTGCACCTCATACGGACGTTGCGATTCTCTCCCCATATACACATGTCACTGTCAAAGCAGCCCGATAGACATGTACTATAAAGAATTATTATGTAAACGATACTTTATGTAAGTCTTGACGGATAATTTAATAAGGGTACTTTTGAATTAGCTTCGTACAAAAAAAGCATTGCACCTCACACGGACGTTGTAATTCTCTCCCCATATACATATGTCACTGTCAAAGTAGCCCGATAGACATGTACTATAAGGAATTATTATGTAAACGATACTTTATGTAAGTCTTCACGGATAATTTAATAAGGGTACTTTTGAATTAGCTTCGTACAAAAAAAGCATTGCACCTCACACGGACGTTGTAATTTTCTCCCCATATACACATGTAACTGTCAAAGCAATCCGATAGACATGTACTATAAAGAATTATTATGTAAACGATACTTTATGTAAGTCTTGACGGAAAATTTAATAAGGGTACTTTTGAATTAGCTTCGTACAAAAAAGATATAAAAGCGAAAAGTGTACTTATACATTTTAAACATAGCATTATAAAAAAATACATTTATATTTTTATTGTTTCTATTACTTGTTAGATAATGTATGTATGTACCTGCGATTATATACAAGTTAACAAAATAATCTTAGTTTTAAGTAAATAGATAATATTGCACAGGTGTGTCTCTTTGTAGTTCATACGGGGCAATGTGGTCTCAAAGCGACAAAACCCTTTATAAATAAACATTAAAAAAATATTAAAACGAATATGTTTTTATATTCTATACTTGCATGCTGTTAAAGCAATGTATCCTTCATCGCCGAAGACATGGTAAATCTGCTGATTTAAGTGCTCTTAAAATGCACTATATATATATATATATATATATATATATATATATAGTGCATTTTCCACCCAATTATGATGTAGTCATCTATTAATATTCATCACCCACAGTGAAGTTAAATTACTTTTTTCATATATTTCTTTTTAAGTCTAAGCAATGACATTAACATTACTAACGGGAAGTTAACAGTTAACCACTATACAAAACCAAAACCATCTCCACTAAATACTTGCGCTAGAAGATGGTCCACAAAAATAGCCGAATAGCAAATTCGCTGGCCATGCCCTAAACTATTAAAAATTGTAATACACTGTTAGACAAATTAACTTTTTCTTATTGGTGACCTAATAAATAAATAAAAAGAACAAATCAGCATAAATTGTTCACTGCTGGTCATAGGCAGGTAAAATTAGATATTTACAAGAAATAAGCCACGATACCACCAGTATGGAACCGAGTACAACCTCCAGTGCAGGACCAATAAAACTTTTAGTACTGATTTACCACCTTCTCGGTGGTGAAGAAAAACAAATTATTTCGAAGACGTATGAAGACCAGACCACCAATCGTTAGTGAACTATAACCCGGTGAACTATGTCTTAACAATATCTCTAGATAGGACACCTAAGCCGAACTGAGGGATTTAAGATGTACTTTTTTTTTAATTAGCAATCATGGTTACCAGATAAAAATAAATAAAATTGATATGAGTTCGCAATATTGTTCTTTCCGTTTTGTTTCATTCATTTCTTTAACTAAATCCGATGTTTATTGGAAATTCTTGTCTTTTGCGAGATTCTATAGCAATTATGATTCGAATAGCCAAATCTACAATTATAATCTGATATTACGAAATACGAATACAAATGTTCTAATATTATAATTATAGAGATCACGAATTTAATCAAAATCAATCAAATTATTCGACATGCAACTTTCGTGATTTAAACTTCAAAGAAACGGAAGTTATGTTGAATTAGCGTCAAGTTATGGCAATATTGATTTCCTTATATCTAAATCTGTAAAAACTGTTATAAAATACACTGTATTTAAATGAATTCAGGAAATAGATCTGTTTAATATTCATTATGAGGTCGTATATCAAATACATTAACGTGCATGCATGCTGAGTCGTTAAAACTACATAAGTCCGATATACTTAAAGAATCAAATTAAATTCTATCATTATTCCATAAAATCGTAACACAGCTTAAAAATATGATAAGACATCTGATTACTCTTCTTGATTCCTGTTACCGCCATATACATGGCTGGTGTCTAAATCTTTTCAACTTTAGTTAGACCAGAATGTGTGGAGGTAGTAGGATATATTCCCCATCAGTGACCTTCCTTCCTATTCACTCCTGCAGCGTCTACCATAGGTCAGAGCGAGACAGCCATACAAGGCTAGAAGACGGTTGACCGTAATGGACGACATGTTTGAGAAGGAGGACAACTTTGTTCTAATCCGCCGCCACGAAAATATCTCTCCAGAGCTTTACCGCTGATAAACCTGGATTTCGTGATAAATCCAGGCTTTCGGGTCTATACTTGAAACTACGAGTTATACTGATTTAAAGAGATGTGTACGAAATAGAAATTGTGATTCATGAAAGATAAATTTATGAAAATTTTACAATTTAAACATGCGTATTCTTTCTTTATAATATTATGTATTACATACAGATTATCTGTTTCTTACTACTACACTTGAATTATTTTTCTGTTTCTTAAGAGCTTAGCGTAAATTAAAAATATATTAGTGTTATCGAGATTCCTGAAAGTACGAGTAGATTTAAACAAGTTTTACAAGTCAAACAAGCTTTTTTCTTTCTTTAAAAACTGATGAGCAGATGTATTGAAATTGATATAGATAACCCCAATATTTACTGAAGTTTTACCACTTGAAACTCGTTTACATCTTTTACTTCGTATTTTATGAAACAGAGTGACGAACGGGCAAAAAGTTCACCTGATGGTAAGTGACATCTGCAGTCCATAAACTCCTACCCCCCAGCCTCAACGAAGTTGTTAATAATACCTCAATATACACGTGTGTTGTAACCCCTAAAGACAATAGATAAAATACCACGTTACTACAATCCGGCGAAACTGTAAAAGCGCTCGGGCTAACAGCGCCCATAGCCCGAAAAACAAAAAATAACGTTACCAGTAATAAGGAGCCCGGTTCCATACAGCCACCATAGGAGGCACAGTAGATTTACTCTGCTACGCTAATATTCTGTGGGAGTATAGTCCTCATAGGTCGATTAATGCAACTAGAAACTAACCACGTAACGTAGGTGCCGCTGTAGAGTATTTTTATTTAAATTTAAATGTTATTATTATATATTTCTTAATAGTAAAACCTTCAAGCATTCAATCTTAATTGAAGGCAGAATTCGTGAACTCTGTATTGGGGCCATGTGAACACACCGCAATTTACGTCATACAATCCATAGGATATTATTCAATTTGTACGTACGAATTCGCTACGCACGTGCCGGGCAGATTTGATTCCGACCAATTAACTTGTCAGACGACCACTTAGCTCGCATTGAAGTGGGGCTACCATCAATCGTTAAGTCGAAATTGTCAATAAACCTAAATTGTCATGTATTATTGAGTATTTACTTTCAGCAATAATTGGGTATAGGTTATTTATATAGCTTCCATAAACCAAGCTATTGGACATTGACTCGAACGACAAATCACACTTACATAAAACACCAGTGAAAGTACCCGAATTACTGGTATATTTTTTTTTATATTTGAGAAGACACATTACCTGATCCTAAGTGATTCTTACCGCTCATGACAGAATCAGTTTTATATCCTCTATAAGTAATCGATAATAAATAAGAAATTTATGTTGATGCGTTGTCATCCTTAGTTAGGATGCCTAGTTATAACTTGTCAGTTTATTTCATCCACCAGACGATATATGGCATCGCTAGATTTACTATTACAATTATGTGAAAGCGTGCTCCTACCCTCGTCGAACCGACCTCTTCGCGATACAGCTAGTCTATAACGACCATGTGCCTCAGAACACGTAAAATCTTAATCTTCAACATCTACACCTGGCCACTTATATTAAAAGATAAATTGTTTGATTTTCAAAATCGAAAAACAACAACTTCATAGAAATCGGATGCTTAATTTAATTATTTGTAAAGAATCTAAACTTATATAACATTTACGTTAACTTTTATTAACCTTAGTTTTAGTTTTGCATAACTTATCAGACTTCAATGATAAAAGGAAAGAAAGGTCGATCGATTTTGATGCAAATTATGCAATTAAAAAGTTTCTAGTGAAAGAGTGCTAAATTGCATAAGAAATTGATGAATGATGCTTAAAGATATTATTCCCAATTAGATCTTTAATGCTTTTCTTTCATAATTAATTTACATTTTATTGCTACGCGAAGTAAATGATATTTTTATAGGTGTTCCTATGTGTATGCTGGATCGTGAGAAATAGAAAAACATCATTTGTTTTTTATTTTTATTACATTGAGAGTAACAAACGAACACACAGACCACCCATTCATTTTGCAGCAAGAAATAAACTGCAGTGTAGGTCCACCACAGTAAATTTAATTTAAAAAAAACATCGAATGTGCCAGGTTCTTCTTTCCTCTGCAGCATTGTAAAAAGTTTTGGTAAATTGTAGGATTTACTTAGCAAGACAATGTTATACCTAATTCTAGCTAGTGCTTGGTTGATGTTGTCAAAAGTTATATGCGCACTTGACAAAGCTTAGTGTCAATTAAAAATCACTGCGTCCCATTCAAAATCTACATTCTGGTCGTTTTCATAAGTTAAAACATGTACCACCTACGCTCTTCAAAATTGACAATTCTTTATTATTATTTTTTAAATCGATGTGAATAAAAAGTACACTGAATATTAAATTAAGATTATTTCAATAAATAAAGTTTTCAATAACTCAATTTTGTACATCCACCATAAACCAACAAAAAACTAGACAAAAAGTCTATCTCTAGACTTACGATTTCTTTCTCGTAACATTAACGTTACTGAGTCTTTCTACCGGTTACACGTATTTTATACCCACATAAATCAAAGAAAATGATCTATTAATTATCACTTAATTATCATTTAAATTATCAAAATGTCATCCAAAGCATTGTTTATTATAAATGTACAATTCTCAATGGCTGGCCCACCTACCTAAAAAATAGTTTTAAATTTTTATATACATAAGATACAAAATTTATGATTACCTAGGACACTTGAGTAACGTTCAATTATGACTTCGTATTCCAGCTTTAATGCACAATGAAATATCGGTTTCCATCATTCGTATAAAAATAATTCACTACAAATCTACCTGGTATAACACGATAGATGAACCCCTATGTCTTTCTGGCTGAAATATAAAAAGCACTTATCATCTGTCTAGGTTGGGTACAAAAACGTAAAGAATTTGTATATGCTAAAAACGAAATGACATGCGAATTTAAACTGATATGCGGGAATCAAAACAAACAATCGAACCCAAAAGGAAATTATAGGATAGTAGTCTTTCTACGATTTTCTAAAAGAAAAATAACCTTACTTGTAATGTTATCGTCTCAGCATACACTATAACGTCCAGAATTAGTGAGTCAGATCTAACGATTTCCCAGCTAATAAGCAAGTTGACTCGTTCGCACTGTGGTAATTAGCATCCGAGACTTGACATTGTTAATTGTGGGCAATTCATGCAGTCGTGAAGATATCGTGACATCCTGTAAGACAAGTTTCATTTAAAATTAACCTATTTTTGATTGTGATGATTTTTTTAATAATTTAACGTCTGTGGTCTACAGAAAACCTAGCTGATTATCCTTTTATTTTATATCCTGTTATAACAATGGATTACTGGTTAGTATCTTATGTTATTTTCGTGTAGATTTTTTTTCTAACTAAACTTCAACTAGGTAGGTTTTCTCACCGTCGATTTAATAAATAAGTACTTGAATTTGCAATTAACTATGATTCCTGCGACATGTACCTATATTCATCCTGGACAAGGAATCATAATGCAGATGCGTTGTTTTACCCTTGAAGACTGAGAAAAAATGCCCCGTCAACAATAATAAAGATCTTCGGATCTCTTCACTCACCAGACGAAACACAGCAGCATTATGCTGCTATTTTACGCTGGTATTCTGTGAGGGCGTGGTCCTACTCAGGTCGAGCTGATAGACCCATTCATTCTGCAGCTAGAAACAAACTGCAGTGTAGCTCTACCACTGTTAAAAAAGTTATCACTATGTCCGACCTTTGAATAATATATGCACTATGTCCGTATATAACATAATATTTAAGTTTGCTGGCCACTAAGTAGCATGACCATTGGTTAAATAGCTTTTTTATGAAACTGAAGGTGAAATACAAGCACACAGATCTCGTGGTGGTAAGCGATAACTACAGCTTACCTACGTTCATTCTCAACAAAGATTAAAGATACATATGTATTGTCCTTTGAGGATTGAAATATAATGTACAACTTACTACAAAAGTTATTGGGTCTCCTGTTCCGAACATTTACCATGCTAGAACACACCGTCATAATGGATCTATCTTACGATATTCTGTGAGGTGTGGTCCCCCCTGGGGCCGAGCTGACTCGTTTATCTTGCAACTAAAAACTATCTGCATTGTGTCTCTGTTGTTGTCAACTGTTGGTTGAGCATAACGTCTCTAAAAATATGTTTTAATATACGATTTAAATATTTAATTAAATGTTAACAAATAACGTCTTTATTTTAATCTTATAATAAATATTTGTATGATATACTGAATTTACATAACATATGAAAGTAAATAATGTATAATGAAATTAAATACAATATTTACTTTTTAAAATAAATTTTTAATTTCTATTGAGACCCTCCTACTATGTAAAAAAAGTTTCAAAAGCTCTTACCTAAATCATGTATAACAGTTAAAAATATACATGGTGTATTTCTAAATAATTCTTTAATATATTGATATATATATATATATATATATATATATATATATTATGCATTGTAAAACAAAGAAAGAAACCATTCCTTGGAATAATATTGTTGTACCTGAAATAACACCACTAGATTTTTGTCTATCGGTTTATTTACTTTTGACAGATTAGTTCTCATTATTATATATAGGTCTTCAGATTACTCATGTTACTAATTGGAAACAAATTGGCCAAAGATATTGGCAACTTGGTAGTTACATGTAATATAGAATTAGGATAACCGTGTTCTACAAAAAAACAGGTTACTACATCGTTAATTTTTTACATTATGTTTGTTTATGCAACCTGTTTTGCAATCAATTTACGACTTACGGATCGTAAATTGATACGATAGTATCAACCCAATCTCATTTCGGTGACCGGGTAAAATTTTATGGCTTAGCAAATCGGTCGATGGAATTTTATAACCAAGTATTCAATTTATTACAAAAATATTTGCAACTTTTCGAGGCTTGCGTAATGCTCCGCTTGGGACGATGAATTATGTCAATTATTGTATGCATCGAGAATTGTTTGTGGATGCGCGGGCGCATCTAGCAGGCGCGCGATGACATTGACTTTCTTATTGGCGCGAGGCTGATAGCGCCGACACACGGCCGCCGCCTGCCATAACGTGCGCGCGCATCCACGCTCCGTCCACCCGAAAGCCCGCGCCGGGCCGCCGGCAATGCCCGCAGTGAAAGTATTCAACATATTCGGCGGGCAGAAGCCGACCGAGAAGCACCCAACTGCTCCCACCACGCACAATAGGGCGATGCAAAAACTCTACAGGACCTTCTCAGTCGGTCCCGAAAACACGAGCGAACTCAAAGGCGGGAAAGTGACCGCGATCGCCGCCTGTATCGAGAAACGAATCGTTAGTGAACCTGTAGTGAAAAATAACAGTGATAACGTGCAAAATTTTAATATTATTGATATAACCGTGAATAACTCGTCCGGTACATTGGACGTTTCGAAAAGACAATGCGTGTACGAAAATGTAAACGTACTGAATGTACAAATTAAAACAGGTGCTAATTACAAATCATTGGAAGAGACAAAGGGTTATTCTTCTGTATACGAAAATATCACAATTGAGGATAAACAAAAAGAAGTAAAAATAAACGGCGAAATTAACTCGGAATCGAAATTAAACAAGGCCTTAGAATCTTTCGATAAAATATTGTCCGAATTTTCTTCGAGTACATCGCTTAGTGCTGAGATAAACGGTAATAGTACTTTTATTATACCTAAATTAAAAAAATCTAAGACTTGTAGTATTATTGAATCGCGCTGCATTTTAAAGAAGTCTAACTCAGACCCGGAAACAGACAATAAACTGCGGAAAAAAGTGACAAGAAATAAGTCTATTGACAAAACAACTAGCTTGTGGAATCTTGATGACATGAAGGATAAGAAATTATCATCTCCGATAATGCCCTTACCGTCAGCACAAAATGACAAAATTAATTCAGATAAATATGCAACTTATAAAATATCTTCGAAAAACACTCGACCCAACTGTATTAAAACAGAAGACTTAAAAAAGCTTGACGTTAAAACCAGAATCCTTAAAAAAACCTTATCGAACCCACCATTAACACCAGTTCCGATCATTTCAAAAACAAAACCAGTGCCAAAAAAAATAAGCGATCCAAAGAAAATGCGATCTAAAATATTCACTGAGAAGACAAGATCAAGTTTGGACTGCAAGGATGTTCCAAAATCACAAATGCAAAAAGCTAAAAGTGTATGGGAGATAGGAAACGAAGCTATGGTTTCATCTAATTTAGAAAGAACTAAGTCAACTACTTCTATCGCGGGCTCTCCCAGTAAGATCCCGGTGATCAGGAGTCAAATGTCGCAAAACAAATTCAGTAGTACAAGAGCGCTGTTTTCTCCCACTCCGGTTGATCTAAATAATGTAGACCAGGCCAGAGAGTGTGCTCAGAAAAAAAAGGCAACTGTATCAAGAAAAAACCCAGAGAAATTCGAACCAAAGCAAATAAAACAAAAATCTCAGCTTAATTTGAAGGCTGATTCAAAACGACAGTGTGACAAAACCAAGAAAGAAACGGTCGATAAAAAACCAACGTCATCTCCAAAGTTATCGATAAGGGATTACTCGGATGAAATCAATGCTGTGCGAGCAAAGCTCCAACAAAAAAAAATAAACAACAAAAGAGATCTCGTCGTCGCAATGCCAGAGACTAAACGAAATGGAAACGAACCGGAAACGATCGATTCGACGCTGTCACCTGTCAAGTACATTGTAAAAAAATTGGAATATAAGAACGCCTTAGAATCAAAAGCCGACACGGCTCAATTTTTAAGCTGTAAGGTAATTCCAGCAGTACATAAAGAAGTTTGTGTAGCAAACACTATTTTCCACAATCACCTGAGCACACTCGTAGGTCGTCAAGTAAAATATATAGAACCGAGAAATGACACCAAAACATGCTCGCAAACTGAAAAGATCGATTTGCATAAACATGCTATGGAAAAGATATCGGATACACACTCAGATTGTAGCGATGACTCCGGTCACGTTTCGAACGACGCTGCTAACGATAACGACGCTGTATTCGATAATGTGCACGACTTGAACAGTAGTGTTGACGAAGTGGACTGTAAAGTTTTCGATGGACCCAAGCAGTTCGGGATAGATCCATCCGAGCATGCGAAAAGTGTGTGTCCCGTGCGGCCTGCGAGGCGAGGCGGGCGCTGCAACGAGGTCGCTAGCGGTACCCAAGCCGACGCTCCGAAAGTGGACGAGCAGGTACGCGACACTGTTAACATATCGATAATACAGGTGCAATCTACCTGTTCTAGTGTTACAAACTTGCAACTATTCAGATCTCATATTGTGCCTTATCTAACATTCAAGTTTAGTTTTAGTTGCGTCGAATTAGTTGCACGAATAGTTCGGCTAGAACGGGAAACGCCACCACGCTTTCGGTGACTGAATGAAATGGGAGATCTTATTACCATCTAGTTACGAGAGATTCCATCTTATTCCTCAGAGGCCACAAAGCATTATGATTCCTTATCCGAACATAAATGTTATTAGGAGTTAATTTATTTCAGGTGAACATTGTGGTCGTTTGTTATCCCTATTTCTAAAAAAAAACACCAACTCGAATAACGCAGACTATTTCCATCGTTCAACAATTCATTATAACCAATTTACCATCCATGGTAGACCATCGACTACGCTCTGTTTCATTATTCGTATTCTCAAAATTATGCAAGGACGCTCAGCAGAAACAAGATATGCAATCACATTAGGCATGCGCATTCATGAGTTAACAATACCATATCATAATATGAAAGGGTCATCTTGAATTTTAAAGAGCTCAAAGTGGAAAATATATATTCCTTCCAATTTTAGTATATTATATTTATGACTGCACAATTTCCATGATAAATCCATGTTGTTATATTTAGTATTACTAAAATATATATCCGTTATTAATTTTACATAATTATTTCTTCGTGTTTACTCATTGACTCAACATAATAAAAGATACGATGCTCAATATAACCAGGAAAAAAAAGTATGTCTTATATAATGATCAATCAACATTTTTCTATAGAAGTTTATTAACATACAGTCATCATTTATGTAACTTCCAAAAGAATGTTCTTTAAAGTTTACTTTGTATTTCACGATTATCTCTCACAGCATCTATTACGTTGCGTAACTGATTGGATAATTTGTCGATCACTTAAACTACGTAATTACTTATATTTATTGCTTAAACTAGTAAAGCAGGATTTAAAAATAAATAATTTTTGTTACAATTTTCTTACGGTACTGTAAATCGTGATCACTCATTTCGTGGTCCGCGACAAGTGCACCGCAGGGGTCACAAATGGGAGCGCATTTATTTACGCCCACACTTTCACCGTTTTTTTTCCACCTTCAATAAGTCTTTAGTGACGTGCTATGACGTAAAAGATTACCTCGTCACGTTAATGAATGTGATGGTAGTGGCTCTTAATAATTTACTTTACGGCGTCTGCAATGCATACTTAACATTGTTGTGTAACATGAGAAAGCCATATAGGATTTTCTAAATTTCTATTTCGACATATACTCTGGAAGTTTTTAGCAGATCACACACACCCTGTACTTTCAGTAACCATGCATATAAACTTCCATATTCAACTATTTGTTAATATATTTCACTGTTTAATGCGAAGAAATTATTTTATTTTTACCTTGACGCCTCGCAAACTTATACGTTCCAACCGTAAAACTATAATACATTCAAATTTAAGTGCCTATAAAAGTGCTTGAAAGTAACAATTCATCATTTTACTATAACATTTTACTGGACTTTCTACTTCGTCGGCGAACTATTTGTTGGCTGGATTTAATTAAAAATAATACGTAATTGTATGTTTGTTACAATATTGAGTTGTTGAATTGTTTATATACTATAAAAATTCAAAAAATAATTTTGCTATTAGGCCACAATAAATCCACTAACAACTCAACTGGGTCACTACGGCCTTGATGCTTTTTTTTTCAAAGATTACTTTACTAAACTTAAACTGTAATATTCTTGCAGATGAACCATCTAGTTAAGTTTCGCATACTTCTAGGCTGTATATGCTTTTCTTTCAGTCAACTAGACTGTTGAAATGTGAAAATCGTGGCCTGATATTGAAACGTCACTGAATTTTTTAAATGTAAATGACTTAACTAAATTATCTGTTAGTCTTATGTATGCACCAGAAGAGTAGTCAATTTAAATGATATTTTAGTATTTCGTTATTACTTACTATCTCGTGTATGTCACATTTTATGTTTTGTCTAAAGAAATATTTTTGTTTACATATTGCAATTGTTTACTTTTTACATTGCTGCGGTGTTCTACCACTCATTATAGTACTTTCTTGAAGAATTCCTTTCTCCGAGGTCAGTAACAGCGTTGTCTTGTTTAATTCGATCCCCGTAATACGGGTTGTCATAGTAATTTCAATTTGTTCGGTCACGTAGTTAATTTCGTGAGCGGCCTCCGCCTACAATTACGATGGGCTTCAAAGCCACGCCAATGCCCATCACGTATCAGCTTTCCCCGACGCGTGCGGCGATGAAAGCTATGTCCTTTCTTTGGAATAACGGATGCTAATGATTTGTAGAATCGATTACGACATTATATTTGGAATTTGTACCTTTTTGTAATTCTTCCGTCATCGTCCGTTTGTTTATCGTAAGCAGTGACGTACTAGCGCTGCCCTTTATCTTAATACCGTCTATTTTCCTGTAATCTTATTGATTTTAAAAATATGTTCTATAATATCGAAGAATTGATTTAAGCTTTATTAAGAACTGCCATTATTTTTCTGTAATAAAATAAAATAGAATTTAAATCAAATGTCGTACAGGTATTATTCTTACCGAGGATTCTCCAAATCAATTGTAATAAAAGAATTCGTTTAGAAATAAAGTTTTCTAAAGTTATGGGAACGAGGCCTAGGTTGCATTTATAATTAACGAACAGTGATCCCGTGAAGAGGCAGGTATCTTGACTTCCCATAAACTTACATTCCACAATGTAAAACTCGGAAATACAAAAAAGCGACGTTCCTTGAGTTTTTATTACTCAATACGAAAGTGAATGTTCTTTCGTCGAGAAATATGATACCTTACACTCATTTCACTTTTTTTTTCATAACACAGTTATTATTAAAGAGAATATCCATCGTTTCCAACCACCGTTAATTGTGTTGCTTACCTATGGTTACTGGCCATAATTACTTTATTATCGTACCGCAAGCAATTTCATCCTTTATCTTAAATCAACTAAGATATGTACTTCTGTGTATTGGAATTTTAACTTCATATTTATATAATTATAGATGTTATGCATTTCAATTTAAGTCTTTTTGTTAGATGTTTAAAGTTTAGTTTTGACAAACAACTCTTTACGTTAGGCTCTTCCAAGTTTCCACATTATAATAGATCTTCGTACATTAAGTGGTAAACTATTATCACATTGTCAGGTTGATGCCAGCGAAAGTCTATTATTGATACAATACAATCTGAGATGTGATTGACTGCTGTAATTGCATGTTGCAACTTGACGTCCGTCTTGTATTAAATGCGTGTGTGTGTGCGTATCTCGACGTGTGAAACCTCTCCAATAGTACGGAGAAATAACATTTATTTCTATAGTTAACGTGAGGCTATGCCACTGCGAGGATGATGATATTAATTTATCCCTAATGGGAAAGGCAAAGGACTTTAGTCCATACAGCCAGGTCTTGTTCGTATGATGGTTGGTCTGAAACTCTATGCCACTGCGAATTGTGACGGACATCGCGTTTCTTTTTTATAAAAGTCATCCATCAATTCCATATTATATAATTCATATTCCATTATTTTTCATATATTTCCAATCCATCTTTTCAAATCAATGTCAAAAAAAATGCTAAAGCTCAACAACAGCCTCTAGTCGACAGACTTTTTTAGGACAAGCCATTTACCACGATTAAGCATCATTGTAAAGCTATAATACAAACAAACGTTTTGAATGAGATACTTGGAAATTAATGCGGAACATAAAAGAAAAAAGTGTAGCTATAACTTCCAAACAATTACATTATTCAAAGCACGCGCCATTAAAAACGTCCAAACCATCTTTGTATTTTTATTAACACATACTATGTATGGTCTTTAAGTCGAATTTTACGACTCGAACAAATGGTATTGCAAGAATTGCATTCCTGTCGTATCCCATCGGCAGCACCGTCTGACATCTGAAACAGAAAAAGATGTGTAAAATGTAACGTTTACCTTAAAAAGGCTGCAATTTATGGACACGGACAAGTTTCTTGATAAATTGTTGAAGACAATTTGTAAGTAAGCCCAACCACTCGGACAAATATAGACGTATTTCAGGGGTGCCATATATTTTTAATAATTTCTAATCAATGAAAAATGTACAGTTATCTTAATTTAACATATTATTAGTGTATGGATAATCTTAATTAGAATACAGACGAGTAAAAGAGAGCCTTTTTTTCGGACTGATGGCCGCTGCTAGCCCGAGGGCGTTTACAGTTTCACCGGGTTGAGAGGTGACCGAGCGCTTATGGCGCTCAGTCGAGACATTTATTAGTGGGTAACCAGCACAAGGTAAAGAGAACCGATAAACAATATTTTAGTATATAACAAATTGATGGATTTCGGTTTGGTTGTTTTTGTATCTGTGCCGTGTCCTATGTGTAACTACATCTGAAGCTACAAATAAATACCCACTGCGCTTGCATAAATTTTCACGTTACTAAAATTTATCTAGCGCAGTTGACTTCATCTCGTGATAACTGGAAAATTCCACAAAAACCAATTCGACCAAAAGGGTATCGTCATCTTGAGAACACACCTTTAATTCTATTTTTGACAACCCTAACCATATCACTTTTAAAAATCTAATTTATATTCATAAAGAAAAACTCGACAGATGTAACGTAACATCTTTTGTTCTGTTTTCAAAAACGTACACAATAAGAAAATTACGTACTTTGGAACGTCTGACTGGTTCTCAGCATACAGCGGCATAGCAGCCCTGGCTCTGGCAGTAGGTGATTGCCGTTGCGCAGGTGTTTGTCAGATAATTGACGCTCGCGCTGACCCACTATCGAACATATTGTAAGGTGTATCGAAGTATTACATAGCTTTCGCCTATGAAAGTGGCGATTTGCGGTGTCGATGTGATTTCATATAAAATGGCCTATACTTGTTCATTAATAACCTGCGGTTAACCGCGGGGTTATTTGTAAAAGTAGCAGACTGCAGGTCCTGAGGTCGAATCCCCCTCGAAGCCAATATTCATTCTATTCATATTGAAAGTTTTATTCGTGTCACAGACATTTCATCAAATTCTTTTAATGAAAGTGTCGTTCTGCCGTTGTTTGAGGAAAAGGATTTGTTGTGCAGTTTTTACAGAAATACTGCTAATAATGACAAACACATCTTATTCACCAATTACAAAAATCCGCATTGTGTAATTTTTTTTTTATATATATATTTTGATTTAACTTTAGTACCATCTTTTTACCACTAATGTTTTCTCATAATATGTAGTTTCTTACTGGTAAACATGCCTGGTGACTTATAATACAGGTGAAAACCTAGTACAAGCTCCAGCTCTCACACTCTCTCACTTGTAATAATAATAATAGCGATATTAATTTGGATAATCCTCTGTCAGAAGCAACGGACCGAGCCGAGGCACCCTCTTGGGAGCCCTTGTGCTGGTTACCCATATATAGAGGTCTCGACTGCTCGGTCACCTCTCAACCCCCCGGTGAAAGTGTAAAAGGCCTCGGGCTAACACCGGCCAACAGACAGAAAAAAAAAGAAAAACAAACACGTGTAGCAATTTTATTTTTTCTATACCATCACTCGTAACTTAATTAACGTTTGTGGTGAGAAATAAAGCATTCTTATTATTATTATTACTGGATTGACATTGACAGTATTTTTATCTTGTGCTTTGGTTATGATAAACGTATGAATGTATTATTACTTTTATTAATTAGTCATGTACATAGTTTCTACATCACGGCTCCTAACTTCTAACCGGCACTAATAATTGTATAAGTTATAAGTTTTCATAGAATCTTTTTTATACATTGCTGACGCTGCATTCGTACCTTCCCCACATCTTTACGCATTTTCAGAAATAACAGGACTAGCAAATCCAAACCAACTCGTTGAATATCTTTATAGTTAACATTTTTAAAATAAAATATTCTGTTAAAACGTCCTTGTCATAATCTAAACAATAATAATTTATTCATTACGTGGTATGGATTTAGTTTTTCCTAGGGATTTTTGAAAATCCAAATTCGTGAACGCAACGCATTGTTCATAATAAACACAAAAAAGTTACTATGTTTTTATTCTCTACTATTATACCTGTAATTACGCTAAAAACAAAATATATTTAGTAACAGCAATAATTATAGCTAAACAACTTTTTGATTTTGTTAGTTTTCAAATAAGTATGCTAAATTATTTAATTATATTTTTACAAAATAAAAACTGACCTCACAGAAGATAAATTCTATAATGGCATGATGTTTTCCTTAATGTCACTAGTAAGCCCCTAATTTTGAATTCGGTTGAATCCTATTATACACATAATTTGTTTAATTTCAGTACAGCGATAAAGTTTTCCTCAAACCACACAAACATTTTGTACTTCTGAAAATCATTGAAAAAATTATGATATATATT
The DNA here is from genome assembly GCA_029286865.1 of Teinopalpus imperialis. Lineage (NCBI taxonomy): Eukaryota > Metazoa > Arthropoda > Insecta > Lepidoptera > Papilionidae > Teinopalpus > Teinopalpus imperialis. Next base: position 9,929,964 of record JAGSMU010000030.1, on the reverse strand, counting down.
ACGTATCCTGGCAGGCTTAAATAAACAGTTATACTGAAATATTTTCTGTAAATTTTGTATTAGAATGAATTTAAAAACTAAATTTGTACAAAACCCCAAAACAATTCAAATTATAGTAAACGAACGCCATACGCTTTCAAGCGAAACATTCTCACACGTGTATGGCTAGCCAAGCCTGGACTGTCGTCGCAAACTTGCTCAGTAATTCCCGTTTCGGTTAGTTGCGAGAATAAATACTTAACTTCAATAGAGTAGCGAGTACGATGTTAATCATATTTACATTTTAATTTGGGTAAAAAAAAATGATCAAATCGATTTGAACCTTTATCTGTGTATTTATTTGTATGTTGAATTAAGAAGCTGAAATAAAGAAAGGCCTGTAATTTTATTCTTTTAGCCAACTATACTGACTGTTACTAATCCGCTTTGTTGTAGGTAAATTAAAGTTTAATAAAATATACGCAAAAAAATACTTGTTCACTGCACTGTATGTATAATTCTTCTACTATCCGACAGTAACTGATTGTTATTGTAGAGTTGCCTGTGAAGTTAAACTTCCGAGTGGGCAGGTTAATGTGCGACCCGGCATTGTGTGGCGGAATCGGAGAAGGTGTTGATTTTATCACGTCACGTACTATCACATCATTAACAATATGAAGGTTTCAACTTACCTGACAAACATAGTAATATGAACACTATTGTAGTCTTAAATTCTCGTGTACAATGCTTAATGAGTTATAAGATCACATGCACGTTACAATATAAATAAACACAACGTACTGCGATGCATTGAGCGGCGAGTTCGATTGTGACGTCAATACGCTCAAATTAAATAATGTTCACTTTGAAATAACTTAAGCCAAAATATGAGCATTGTTGCAAAATTCTTTGTGTGGTAGAACTGCAGCACACATTAGCTATCTCACTCTTAGGGTTCTCTCAAAGCCGAACAGCATCAAAGGTGGACGAAACAACTAAACGGTAAAAATAGAGGGTACCACGCCCTCACAGAATACCAGCGTAAAATAGCAGTATAATATTGCTGTGTTTCATCTGGCGAGTGTAGGGATCCGGAGACCTTTATTACTGGTGTCGAGGCATTCCGTCTCAGTTCTCAAGTGTTACAACGAATTATGATTCCTTTATCAAGGATGAACTCAGATGTAATGGGCCGCAGGAATCACTTACCATCAGGCGAACTGTGTGCTCGTTTGTTACTTGTTTGTAGTAAAATGTAGAAAAGACATTTTTACCATTAGCGGTCGTAACAATAGGTCAGCGAGTTTTTTTATATAAAAATTCTAAAACCACCATTTGTCTATGGTCGCAGATGACAAGTTGTCTTTTTTTGACGGTCAAAGGTTGAGTGCACCAAGCGTTCTTGACCTAGACCGCCTTTCATCGACGAATAACGCTACTGAGCGATAATTTGATCTATTTGTAACTGTTATTATATCACTGTTTTCATAAACATTAAAAACTAAAAATATCTCACTAATCTGGTCTATGACATTATCTCACCACACCTAAGGTTGACTGATCAACAATGACAATAGACTTTACGTCAGTTGACTTTGTAACTTTTTTATTGTTATAGGTAAATACAATAAAATATAAATTAACTAATTAATTTGTAAAAACTTACAGACGATTAGCCTTAGGATGAAACGGGCTAGTGCCGACAGGTCTGCAAACTTCATTTATTTTAGACTTCATTTATTTAATTTTATTTTAGAATATATTGAACTCGTATAAACAATTGAATTCGCCGAGTGTGCATATAGTTAGAAATACACCATTATTAAGATGATGTGATATCTTTGAATCCTATATGGAAGCATTGTATGTGTGTGCTCTCCCAGCGCAACTTTAGTGGGTTTCCATATTTTATTGAAAATTTATGAGCTAATATGTAATCAGATGCTTTAAAGTTCCAATCTTATCAACTTTTCACTAGTTTTATCACAAATTATGTGAAAGTACTTTTTCATGAAAATTTTATATAAATATTCAGCAATATTTTATTTTATTTATATAATTATACACCACAGCTAACTTTATAACACAATTACATAGGAAAATAGAAAACAAGAATACACAAAACCGATAAATTAGCCAAAAGGTGCATAACACCATTATCAGAAACAATATATTAAAGTTACGTTTACTAAGTATATCCTCCTGAGAAAGAAGACCTCTGCCAAACTCTAACTCAAAATTACGTTATTCCCTAAAAGTCCACCAACAATGAATGTGAATTACTAAACTAATAAAAATAATCTAGCAAGAAACTCATGGCCACTGTTTGTTCCTAGCAGTGGACTTGCATAGGCTGTTTCTTTACTTTTTTCTTCCTTCTCTAATATTTTGTTTATTCACACTAAGAGAAATTTTAAATGATAAAAAGTGTAAAAAAAAATACGCAAGCCCGAATGATTCTTGCCGCGGCAAATAGAACGTGAGATCATTGAGATGAAAGATTCTGATCCGTATTTTTTGTTTACAAATAACTTATTAAACCGAAAATTTTCAAAGCTTAAAATATGAATAATCTTTTTGACACTTATTTTCTTAAATCAATCTTCAAGTGATTACAAGTTCAATGACTTATCATAAATGCTTTCCAAACTACGCTTGTGTTAACTTTCACGGATTAAATAGACACGATGTTTCCGGAAAACTATATATATAGATTTAAATCTCGTTCTAATTGAAAAGTGATATAACCGCGCAAATTCTCATAGGAAGTATTTTTATATTAAGAGGAACTTGGTCTAACACGTATTATAGAATATAATAGAATGAAGTTATAACCTTATCAGAATCTTAGACAGTCCATTAGGTTTATAACCATATATGTGACGGGCCGCACAGACCTCGAATACAGAAGGTGTTACTCCTCGATACCGCTCATAATGCCGATTTTCTCTCTTTCTTCCCATCCCTCGTCTGGACTCGCCGTCTGACGGGGGACTCCTATCTGAGTTGTTTTTATATAATTACTGCAGTGTTGTTAATTCATATATAATAATTGTATAATAATTACTGTATATGTTATAATACAATATCTCATTTTATTTTATCTGTAGTATTTAACAATCAGACCAAGGTGTTTATTGTATTTATCTATCAGACAAGAGTGAAAATGTATACCAGAATAGTAATTTAATTCAATGAAACAGCGTGAATTAAAGACACCTAAGAATCTGTTATTGGTGACGAGACAACTCTCAGTAGTGACATCTCATCTCTTAGATCATCCTTATCAATGTAATTGTCAGGGGCCGAAGGAAGCCTGTCTGGGTGAATGCTCGTTTATTCCTATCATTTACACGTAATTTCATAAAAATAAAACGTAATATATTAAAAAGGATTGTATCAAAGATTACATGTCAGCTAAGTATGTAGCAGTCGATTGTGTAACGAGACATCGTTCTGCAGAACAATCAACGGACGTGCCTCAGCAAACAAACAGCCTCGGCGAGAAGCGGCCCACTCCACTTGCATCCGTGGCAGATAACTGCAGATGCAGTTTGCTGTTATGCCGATGCACAATTACCTAGGGCTGCCACAATTTATCAGTTGCCAATACAATACAATTAAAAAATAAACTTATTATTTTATGTAATTTGCGTACAAAATTTCACGTGGAATTTTAGCGCCTGCTAAATACAACGTACCAAAAACTATATCGAAAATGATATAATCGCTACTAATAAGACTTCAAAACACTATCGTCAGTGTCATTACAAAATTTCATCATATAAATTTAACATTTTGTTGAAATAAGACCAAACCTGGATGGTCAGGTGCCGATATAAAATATTTGACGATGTGCGTTTTGAATGAATCGGCAAATACTCGCTGCTACAGAGCGCTATTTGTAATATCAGAGACATATCAGCTCAATATCAATGCGCTCGCTTTTAATTTACAGTACTCGAATTCGATCCCCGGTGCCACCGGATTAAGAACCAATGAAATTCTTTTTTTTTGTTAGTTGACTTTAAATATTCAATAAATGCAAGTTTAAATTCTACTTACTACTACTTATACGTTTAGATTGATTTTAACTAGTAACTTATCTTGTATATGTGGCGGCCGCATCGTGTAGTAGCTAGGATATCTAACTGCTGCATCGCATCTCCTGTGTTCGGATATTTGTGTATCACATAATTGTAGATTTTCGGGTTTGGATATGTTATAAAATATATATTCCGTTTCCTTGATTTAAACCTTCCTATCTTATTGCATACATGTATTACATCGGAATAGACTAGCGGAAGATTGGTGAACGCCTCTGTATATAATTAAAACTACGATTTAGCAACCCTAAAGACACGACGCTCGAGGTCATACGAGTTCAATTATCTTATCGGTAGTTTATTACGATCGACATTTTGCGTTGCTGCTGACCCTACTTCCAAGAATGATCTGAACTATAATGAGAATATAATCGCTAAAGGAAACAATAAAAAAACTGGTATTCTTAAAGTTTATTTCCGTTCCATTTTATATTAATTACATACCCTTAATTACTTACTGAACATGAACGTGACTATCATGATTTTTTTAAAAAGTGTCACCTATGTATTAGAGAAATTAATCTGAAGATATTCATAGACACGCCTACATTAACTTGAGGGGAGTGCCGAACTCATCTTAGGCCCCAATAAAAATTTTAATTTGTCGTTGACAACCTTCAGTCGGCTACGAAACGGAATATAAGCAACAAAATTATCAGTCTATCAGCCGAGGTTCGGCCCTCTCAGTCACCCTCGAGTCAGTTGCTTTCGCGCCCAGGGTAACGGTCCAAGCCGAGGTTCCCTCTCGGAACCTCTTATGCTGGTTATCTATTAATAAAGGTCTCGGCTGAGTGCAATAAGCGCAAGGGCACTATTTAACCCGGTGCAGCTGTGAAAGCCCTCAGGCTAACAGTGGCTACCAGTCATAAAAAAACAGTCCATCTGCGATTTACCAAACAAAATACAGTTCATCTGATGGTAAGTGATTCCGACGGCCTATGACCCCCACATGATGAATGCCGAAAAGGTATCATAATGCAGATGCATTTTCAGCTCTCACCACACAAAACACAGCATTGTTATCGTTACTTTACCCTCGTATGCTGTATGGGCGATGTCCTTACCTGGTCGAGCCATTAAAGCTGCACCCAGAAACAAACTGCAGCGTAGCTCCACCACTGTTTAAATATATATCTATATTCAACGTTTTTATATCTTGCCCTCTTAGAAACCTATTTTAGAGATTTGACGTAATACGGACGTGATTGTATTTCATATATTTTGTAGAAAAAGAATACATAGAAAGCTTTCGTCTGTCCGCTCTGCTTACAAAACTAATAATAGCCATTAGAGTGAATGAAAACATTAAACCGTATGTCATCTGACCCCAAATTTTCTACTATATATTATAAATTCACTTCATTGTATGCTGGCTGATTTTTCGTAATTCAGTTTACTATATCATTACTTGTAGATATTTAATAATTACAAATTTAATCAACTATTACTATATTCTGTTACAAAAGGTTAATTATTATTAGGTTATATAGGTTAGGTATATTATAGGTGTAGACAAATGTAATCATTTGAAAATAAAATCTGAGATAGCGGCATTAACGTAATTTTATAACGCGGCACAGTTATACGCTCTAATGAACTAGCTATAGCTTGAATAGGTCTAATCCAAGTAGAACCATACCATCCGAGATACTCTTATTACTGCTGACAAAACATTCCATCGTAGTCCCCAGAGGTGACGAGGCATTTGTTTTATGATTCATTCCTTGTCGAGGATGGAAGTATCTTGGTGCAGAAATCTGACCATAGAGTGAACTGTATGCTCTACACATTTTTCGAGCCTTTTGTGTTAATACAATAATAATAATAATTGATACTACGCAATGTAGATCTAAAAATATTTAAAATTTTGGTTACATAAGGTTTGAAGGAAAATAAATATGTTCGAGAGCATAAAACCTTCCACCCTTGTTGAGACTGATTGTTTTACTTTGATTTGTTGTTGTCTACATTTCAAAAATAATCTTAAGATTCACTAAGTTAAAAGTATCCAAACAACACATGATAGGCCTCCCAGCACTAATCCTCTCAATTGTAAAGGAAAAAAGCATTTTCATAAATAAACAGACAGATAAATAAAAGATATCCACATTTTTTTGTGCAAACAAATGTGATATACGGGTACATGGGTCAAGTTATGATAAGTTCAAGTGATTACTGCGGCCCATTAAACCTGCATTTATCCTCAACAAAGATTCATGATACACATGCGTTGATAACGATTGGATAACGTCGGACCGCCTCGCTCCTTTAATTCCAATCGCTTTCACAATTAGTGCTGAAACTAGATACGAGCTGCTTGTGTCCTTGTAATTTTATATATATTTTTTAACTTTTATTTTAGGCTTCAATCAACCGAGGTAACTCGGCAATAAATTGTTACAAATAACGATCGCGTAGCTACATAGTTAGTTGGTATTATGCTTGGCCCACTAAGTAGGGCAAATCTATGAGCACAATAGACAGCCACACTCGCCGGAAGCAAAGTAGGGCAGAGATGGAGTTACAGCTTGTTTGTTTACGTTTAGGTTTTTTTTTTAATTTAGTTCACTTATTTTCTTACTGCTTAATACACGGTTAATGTATTAATTACTGTTCTTTTTTATAATTAACACCAGCGCTGTAACTTTCTGTCGTAGTTCTTGAAGGTGGAGCAGGATTTAGATAAGATACTCCTGCACTTTAATGTTTTCTCAGTGTCTGAAATAGAACGTCTACGGTATTACCATCAGATCTCATTTATATAAATAAAAACATTATTTTAAAATCTACTATTACTTTTCTTCTTGCAAGAACGTTTGTTCATAATACTTTGATTCATAAAATTTCCCACGTTAACCATTCGGAACACAAAACTTATAAAATGTTTCTCTTGTATTATCGCAGATTATGTTCCGCGGCGGCGTGGTGGGCGGCCTGGACGCGCGCCGCGACGCCGCGCTCGCCCGCGTGCTGGTGCGCCTTCAGGCTAGGGCCCGAGGACTCCTCGCCCGCCGGCGTGCACAGCGTCTGCGCACTCAACATACTGCCGCCCGGTAAGTCAATTGTCTTCACAAATAACTTTTCATAAATAAGTAAATTAAATTAAGTATAAAGTCAAGGGGCTATATGAATGTTACTCTCCGTTTTTTTTTTATTATTACATTGTGAGTAACAAACGAGCATACAGTTTACTTGATGGTTAGTGATTACTGCGGCCCATGACATCTACATTCACCCTTGCCAAGGAATCATAACGCAGATGCGTTGTCACCCTTGGGGACTTAGATGGAATGCCTCTTAACTAGTAATAAAGGTCTCCGGATCCCTACACTCACAGCTGTAATATCCAAGAACTTTGCGTAGAAAGAAAGATACACAGAAAGTTACAAATGAAAATGTTTTTTTTTTTAATGAAGAAATGTAATATTATTAAAATTTATACCTACATATTTATTAGTCTCAGCAAAAAATAAAAAAATATTCTATTCGAAAGGTGGTCCCTTTGACTTTTATACAGGCCTTTAATCAATTTTAATCAGCCACGAAACCTATGGATTTACGCCCTGTTTCCAAGGGAAATTTCGCCACTGCTTGCTCCAAAGATTTTTTATGAGACTCAATATCGCCGTGTCGTTTAGCAGTTTAGCATGTCCTCTAAAACTGACCATAATTTGAAGTCTAAAGGGTTGAGGTCTGGGCTAGATGAGGGCCAGTCTTCAGCTCTTATAAAGTCCTGAACGTTGGTTTCAAGCCAGGTTTGGGTAGTTCGTGCCTTATGACCAGGTGCAGAGTCCTGGTGGAAAGTCCACGGTATATTTTTAAAAAATGTATTGCTGAGAGGTTTCACAACATGATCCAAGACTGTATCTTGATACACTTTGGCTGAAGTTTTCACTCTTTTTTCACAAAAATGTAGTTTTGTGACTCCTTGATAAGACACGCCCCACCAAGCCATCACTGACGCAGGATTGTACCTTTCCGACCACTTGAGCAGCTTCTTTAGAACTGTGAGCGTACACTTTATCATTTTGCTTATTCTAGTGTTCTTTAATCGTGAAAATTTTGAAAATACCATAAATAAGTATTTATGGTATATATATGTATATATATATATATATATATATATATATATATATATATTTATATATATATATAAAAGTCAACAAGATGTTATTACATCTTAGTATTCCGGTGTGACAAACGCACGTGGATCTTGATTTTTTATTGTATTATGTGCAACTAGAATTATTAATTTTGAAGCCTTTTCTCGAGTTGCAAATGTTAATAAATATATATAGTAATATATAGATGTAATTCACTTAACATCGGGGAATTGTGTGCTCGAAAAAAACCTTAAATATCCTAAAAACAATTCTATATCCTTTTTTATGGATTATGGCCACAGCTAGACCGAGGGCTTTTACAGCTTCAAAAATTGATGACAATCAATAAATAAGGTGAACTATTAAGAACACAATATATTTACGTGCTCCGCGCTCGCATTTCAAACAATCGGTATGACGCAGATAAAACACGTAAATTGACAGCTCGTCTGCGTTATGATGGAGATAATCTGACGCGGTGATCGCTGCATTTGCTAATTTTACTTTTATTAACCTATAGAGAACAAGCACGAACTCTATTGCCCGCTTCGATTTTATTAAATAAAAATGTTTACTGTAGTACATTTCTTTTTTGTGTTATCACCAGTGTCTATCAAGTTGACAATCAGATGCTGCAACACACGACATCCACGTTCAAATTCGTTAAGGAATCATAATGCAGATGCGTTGGTTGTCACACTAATGATTAATCAGTAATAACGTCTCCAGTTTCATTTTTTCATCAGACATCAAAACAGTAGCGCTAAACAAGTAGTTTTGTGTTAGTATTGCGCTATATATGCGCTGGTATTCTGGATAGGGAAACCATGCTCGAGGACAATGTAGTTCGGTCGAGCAGACTCATTCGTGCTATGTGATAACTGCAGCGTTAAACTTACACGTTAAAAAAATGTGGTGCAATAAATGCCTAATGGTATTTCCTTATAGAGGTCTCGACTGAGTGCCATAAGCGCTCGGTCACCTCTCAACCAGTGAAACTGTAAAAGCCCTCGGGCTAACAGCGGCCATCAGCCTGAAAAAAAAGACATTCTCTCCCAGTTAACTAGTTGGCAAATAAGATATGGCAATAGAGAGCAGAAGAAACAAAGATGGCGGAAGAGGCTGTGTAGCAAAAAATTCAATTAAAAACAAGAAGTAATTTAAATATTAATAATAGATTTAGATACAATGCATATGTATGAACATGATTATTACAGAATAAGGATTGTTGCAACTAATAAAAGAATTCTGCATAAGGATTAGAACTTAACTTAATATTTCGCATTTACATATATTCATAACCCATTCTCTTTACTTAACCTTAGTTGCGCGGACGTAACATATATAATTCGAAACATATTGACAGTTCTTTTGGGCTGCTTATACTTTGTCTTGACATAAGCTTTATTGGCGTTTATAATCAGTTTAAAGTCCCTTTAATTTCCAGAAACTTTAATAAGAGACCGTCATTCAACTTATAGCTAATTTATTGAACTGAAAATTGAGATACACACAGTTCATCCGATATATAATTGAATAATGCAACTTAAATGCTGTCCTCTCTTGACGAGACAAAGTGAAAGTCACCATAGAACACTTTTTTACCTGTTACCAGATCTTTTGATTTATTTACCATGCAAAATACTGATAAACATACTGATATTACTGGTATTTTGTAATTGTGTGTGTTTTTTCCTGCTCTATGCGAAACAATAGTACTATGGCAACGTGTTTTCAGAGAGGAATAGCAGTACTGCTGAATATCATATGTGTTTATAAACACCGTCGACAGAAATTGATTCCATGGTTTCTTCGTACGTGGCGACATGACCAGAGGAACGTATCGTATTTTAAGGAAGATTATCAAACAACATAACAATAGCCACTTGAACATCTAAAACAATCACGAACTGTTATACAATAAAATATTTTTTGTCTACCCTCAGATGTGTGCAACGTAACGTGCGTGCGTTCCTGGCAGTGCGCGACTGGCCGTGGTGGCGGCTGCTCGTGCGCGTCACACCGCTCCTGGCCGTCCACCGGACCGAGCACAGGCTCAAGCAAGCACAGGTGAGATAGGGCTAACAAAAAACATTATCATAAACTTGTCGAACAAATTGTGTTGTGTCCGCAACATTGATAGCATTTAGCGTATAAACTGTTCACAACGCATGTAACCTTCATCTAATTTTAAATCAGTCTGCTTTAACGTCAGTCTGTACTACCCGCTGGCTGTCAGGAAAAAAATTCCATTTGTCTGCCCCGTTCACACAACTTTCTACGGGGAAATGAAAAACTGTAATGTGTTTTCACCCGCATATTAAAATTAGAATAATTATACAATCGCAGCTCACAAACGAGTGAATCGTTTCAACATAGAATATGGAAGCCATCGTTATATAAAAAAACCTAGTGCGATTATGTCACCCTGGTAAAAAGATATACTTCTTATCCCGGCTAGATATAAATCAATGCAGACTAATGAGTTGTAAGTCAGACGAATTAATAATAAATAATTTTCATATCCATTTTATATTCCGTATGCATCTTAGAAATCTAATAAAACATTCGCGGATATACAATTCAATTACGTCCATAAGTCTAATGAGTATATGTATACCATGTATACCTGAAAATGTCTCTAAATATAAATATTTCTCTAAGTATGGCATGTAAAACTCTTACTTAGTATATTAGGTCTTCTAACTAAATATCGAGTTATTAAAAAAAATATTCATAAACTTATTATTTATACTTTTTTTATTTAACCACTTTAATAGTAGTCATGTAAACAATTAATATAATATACATAAAAATTACAAAATGGAAAAAACAAGCTACTCCATACATTGTAGGGTTATCTAAAGCTTGATACACATCGTTTGCAACGCCCCTCCGATGAGAATCCCGCGTTAACTGTTATGAAGTGAAATAGGTCAACGCCCCGAGCCGTCTCGAGATTGCTCCCGATATGGGCATCGTAAATTCGTAATGATATAGGAAAAGTCGTGCTAAGATGTAATCATAGATTAAATGTTGTTGCCAACTTTACTTCTTTGTTGTAAACATAAAATAAAATCATTTTATGTTTCATTTCGAATACGCTGATATAGCTATTTTGATTATAACTGGAGAAGAAGCTACTCGTGGAACATTGCGAACAAATTCAAAATTTCACCCACACCGTACTGAAGGTTCTACCGCTATATGGCTATATGGTTTTTAAGTTAAGTCTCTTAACACGCATGACCAATTTGTGGATTAGCTATAGCCAGCGGTATTTCTGAACGGATACACGGCTTATGAGCCTTCAATGAAAGAGCGTACTCTTTTCTCAATGTTCGACACCTGCAACTCCATTGACGTTGCGAATGTTTATGGACAGCAGTGATCATTTACCATGAGGTGATTCGCTTCGTCGATTGCCACCTCTATAAAAATAGAAAAAAAAATGTCTGCCATAAGTAATTAGCTCAAACACTTATCGATAGCATTTTTTTTTTTTATTTGTTCAACATTTAGGATCACCCTTAGCGCATTTTTAATCTGTAGGGAAATGATGGCTGCGGCCGATAACCTCCTTAAAAATCCAAGATTCTTTGATTACCTTTTTTTTTACCCCCTTATGTGAAAGCCTTCGGATTGACACGATTCCCGGACTACATTCACCATACGAGGTACAGCGGTGTTATGCTTCACGTTTGTATTCTGGAAGGACGTAGTTTCCTCCATTTAGGGGGAGCTAATTTTTAGGTGCACCATTTATGGAACATGCTCCACGTAAAAACTAGCTGTAGCGTGGATCTTCCAATTCCTAATCATACCATCGTAGAACATGTATAGGATATCTTCTATTAACTTGTTTCCAAATATTTATTTTTAGGCCTAATAGTAATTTTCAACGCTCTCGTTTCTCTGAAACTACACCTGTCCCTTCTAATCTTGAGAATTAGATCGCATTATAACCACAGCGTGGGGCACACAGCTGTGGTGGAAGTTTTTGTCTCAACTCGTCATTGTCAAGGTGCACTTCCTTAATAGCCCAACTTTAGTGAACGTCATGAATAGAAAATTAAATTTTTATTTCTCTTTTTGTACACTGATAATATCCCATGGCGTTGCGCTTCGTAATCTTACATCTTTGCATCAGAGAGAGGGAGAGGTAATTTTTTGTTAGTTTTGGGAATTTCATTTTACTACAATCCGTCATGGAAAATTTTACATCGGCTCTAGTGAACCAATTGAAGCGATGACTTGTGCAAGTTTTCGGGGAGTCGATTAACAATCTCGCTTCAATCTATGAGAAAGGCGTCTTTTCTTAAAATAACACTTCTTTTTATTGTCGTTTTATAATTAGGTTTATATGAATTTTATAATTTTGAGATAGTCCAATAGTCGTGATGTAGAAACAAAATATAACATACCAGGAGCGACATAACATTGCTGTTTCTGTCACATTTGGCTTCACAAACTTGACTAACTCGTAAAACAAGAACGCTTATTTTTATTATTATTAGGGTGTAATCTTCCATATTATTATCTCATAAAATATATAATAAAATTATATATAGTAAATCATAAAATTCAATAAATTGATACGCAATTTTTCATATTATTCACTCCACAAGAAATCCATATTTTTTTTTCGGTATTCAACAACCACCAAAATGCCGCTAGAAAACGATGGGCCTTGTTCGTGTTTTCAATTCTACTTGTATTAATATTTAATATATAATAGTTTTAATAATTCTGTATTTTTAAATAATAACTTGTTATGATATTATTTTATTCCGTTCCTACTAAGCATAAATATGACAATCTAAGCTATAAAACTTTCAGTTTGTTCTCATACCAATGGCAAAATCTCAGCCTGTGTTGACTTTCATCTTAGACTAGATCTTATTATTATTACTTATGTGTTTACGATATTCCAACATGGCTATATTATGCTCTCAAATCTAAATGTTCGAACTAAATCCATCAACCTTCCGAAGTATTCTTCTGAAAGTAATTGTAAATATAATTACTATACCTGAGAAAATTTCTATAAACATTTATTTAATATGAACATAAATTGATATAGATCAATTTCTTAATATTAAAATAAACGTGAAAAGCGCCAAAAACTTGGATGAATTATTAAAACTGTCAATAATATAGTCAAAATAAAATTCGTTAGGAACTTATCGTATAAGCATTATGTTTACAAGCCTACTGACGAACGCATGGCCTAGCTAAGTTAAATTAATGGGCTACTGAATCGCTATTTTTGGCTGAGTTCAATATTTTAGCAATACTAATAGTTGATTTTAGGATCTGGTTGTGTTTATTCTTATTCTTCTCATCATCACAGCCTTTCATAGACTAGCCTACTGAACACAGACCTCCCCAATAGATTGTCACAATGCACGAACATGAGCGACCTGCATCTATCGAATTCCCGCAATTGATTGATTGTTTTATTTTTCGTTCTTCTCTAATACTGCAAATTTAAATATCGGATTAAAGAGAAAACATGATGCGGAGTGCCTCTAATTACCTAAATTGATCATTCATGCACTCCATCTCAATCCTCAACGCATTGATAGGATTCCTTGTCAAGGATTAATGAATATGTCATGGGCCGCAGGAATCGCTTGCCGTCAGGTGTTGTTGTTACTCTCAGTGTAATAATAATTAAAAAAAAAATACTAATGGGGCTATAATATGACCTATGCATTGACAAATTTGTTTTATTACCAGGATATGTCGATTTGATTGAAACGTACTTGGACATCTGATTTACAGTCGTATTTTTATTGTACACTTAAATATCGTGACTGTGTTATTTCCTTACAAATGATTATCTTAGCTACCAAGTTGAATCTTATACGACCTTGTCAATTCTTCTGTTTTTCACGTTCTTTTTTGCAGATTAGTTAATTATAATTCATTATGTTTTAATTTAACCAAATTATACTTTGTGTGCATACATAAATATTTTATGATGTATCCATATGTAAAAATATAATAAAAAATGTATGATGGCTACTCTTTGTTTTAGTATTTGTTATTTCAGTACCTTTAAATAATAACATTATATCTTTTCTTAATTATCTTGATTATTATTATTATATTATTTATAATATAATAATAATAATCAAGATAATATACAAAAATTCGAAATAATCCTGAGGCTAAAGCATTAAGGCTCCTAAGTTAGTTACCGCATTTCATACTTCTCCTAAATATTTTTCATATGAAATATCAATTTAATATATATATTTGGTAAATTCGCAACTTATTAGCAGCCCAAGTTTGGCAGATGTTTATAGGCTCATTACTTACCCACCCCCTCCCCCTTAAGAAAATTAATAATTTGAAGAAAAATAATTAAAATAAATGCGCCTAGTAGTCTATCAAGTAAAATTACAAACAAATGGGATCGTTCTGAATCTATTATACGTGCACAGTGCATTAATAAGTTAAGTATACCATTAGTAACTGTACTCGGGAGTAAAAACGGACGGGTCGATAATGTGCCCCGATACATACATATTGATAGTAACGGACCCCCTTTATTGCATACTAACCACGGTGCGGAGCGTTTTGAACGATTTAATTAATCTAAAAACTAATTGAGTTTAAATTAATACGCAATTTTTCATAGAATTCACTCCACAAGAAATCCATAAAATTTCATTTCTACGGTATAAAGAAAAAACAACGGACAAATGAACACCAAAATGCCGCTAACAAATGATGGGCCATGATCTTCTTTTCAATTCCACTTGTATTAATAATATATATTTGTTCGGATTCCTACCTACAATCGTTCAATATAATTTATATATATAGTAAAAAATATTTATATAATTTAAAAAAAAAAAAAACTCGAAAACTCTTAAATTAGCTGGTTGAAAAATATATAATATATAATAATCTATATCCTTGATGAGACGATAGTGTCCAGTCTAACCTTATTGCTGTTTTGGGAGAATGTAAAGACATTTTCATTCCGGTGTACACTTTAGAATTAATTGCTATATTTTGGGCAAATTTCATGACGATATCTTTTATTATTATAATTATTTTTTGGCTATTAAATCTACACAGAAGAAATAAAGTCTTAACAAAATTTTGCTTTAAGTGTTTATACGTAGATATATGTTTCTATAAAAAAACAGACAAATATATATTACTTATGTGTATGACGTTCGCCTTGATGTCCCAAAAACGTCACGCCCAGTCTTGTCACATCAAAGCGGTTGGGACGCTCATTATGGCAACAATTTGTTATGCTCTATTTCACTCGGGCAAAGCGTGTTTGTTATTTTGAACCGATAGAGATTTGAGAGTTCATCTCTATAACATATGTTAACGATACCCGCCACTTACGAATATATTGATAATTGATTGGTGATTGACGGTCGATTTGTGATTGACTGGACCGTCTGCATAGTGTATCATTTTATATCACCAACGAAAGCCGTGTGGAATTAACTACTCTAGCAACGGTATTCTCTACATTGGTATCATGATCAATCTTCCAGGAAAGAGCGTACATTTTACTTTAAGACCGATATCGTATTGGCTCCCTTGGTGCTACAGACCATAATGGGTAGAGGGGCATACCCTGAAGACACTGGCACGTTTACCTTCATCTTTTAAAAAATATTTATGTTACTTTTTTATCAATTAAATTATAGTATTGGAAAATTATGGACTCAAAATTATTGTGTCCAGTTACGGTAAATTGAACAACTTAAGAATTAAAACCACTGCAGTTACGTCATCTACGTCATTACAAACCAGATAGTCCGAGCAAAGTCTTTTTCAAAACCGTTCATGCTTTTTTAAATTAAAAAAAAACTTGATATGCACACAAGAAATAGTTGCAGTATACTACAAATCTCATTAAACTTGATTCAATTTTCCAACTAATAATTATGTAGTAAAAACAGAGCCCTTTATTAAAGTTATATAACTTCCGCGTTTCCCACCTGTGTCAGAGATTAAGTGTAGATCTTCGTAAAAACCTTATTGCGCTGCCTCGTTAGCAGTTAATGCATGCCATATGTGTATGTTGCCGCAAGGAATAACTTGATAACGCCATTCATTACACTTCCTGTAACATAATTGTGTTCGCTACAAGCCTATAAGCTTTTTGCCGTATTACAGTGTAGTAAGTTATTTAATTTCTTAGAGTGTAATGATTTAGTATGTGATGTTAAGTTATATCGTAGACGTAAACCGTTAAATGTAAAGATAAAATTTCTTAAACACAATATTATTACCAAAATCATCCTCGCAGACGCTGTTTCTTTTGCATTATAAATTGGTCGGCGTATGATTTTATACTTCAATATATGTTTGCTAACGTTATCTCCACCCTTTATTGGTCTGAAGCCTACGACTTTTGTCGTGTACTATCTTCCAGGGCAAGCATTTAATCTTGATTTGAAATGTTTGTTTGTGCATCATTAACGCTATTGTAAACATGAATATGAAAGAAACCAAACGTTTATACCTATCTAACGACGTGTAACGTCTTTATCTTTCATAAAAGTTGCAAGATTTATAAAATAAGAAATCTTTTTCTCTTCAATTACTTATACAGACTTATATCTATATATATAGTTATTATTTTTGTTTTTTTTTTATTATAATAGGGGTGACACAGTTCCCCCCATGATTCCTACAACCCATGACATTCGTTCTCGATAAGGAATCATAATGTAAATGCTTTGTCGTCGATAATGGAAGCGCAGTGTTAAACGACCTAATAATAAATGGATAGACGATCCCCCACTGTATATGTTGGGGCATGTCGATTGATGCAGTAGGCTCAAGCTCGTGCTTTATGGAGATCTATAATCGAAGCTTATGTTTAACAGTGTATGTACACATATGTAACTATTAATTGACTGACATGAAAACAAGACGATGAAGAATTTGAAAATAAAAAAAACGTATCCAATTAAGAAAGTAAATACTTGAAAATAAAAAAATCGTATCCAATTGAGGAACTATAAATTTCAACAGGATGAAAGATAAGTTTGCCTTGAACAACATTCTGTTCCTTCTTAAACATCATCTCGACGTATCATTATTCCGCTGAATACTAGGCTTGTCCTACTGATTACCACGAGTCCAAGTACAGTCCTGATCTAGAAGTTTCTTCTAAGAGACTTTTTCCGAAATGTACTTAATGACTCGAACTGCCACCTGTGGAACATTTCTCCCCATCAGCTATCAATTCTACGAGATATGTGGCCAACTTTTGTCTTAAACTATAAAACAGCCTAAAGTTCAACATTTATTGAAACAGTTTATGTATATATAGAGAAAATATATATAAAGTGTATATATAGTTAAAGTAATGAAGGTTGTTAAGTCAATTTGTAACAAAACTATTTTTTAACTGATTTTGAGGATCGACGAGGTCTAAAAGTTGACCCCTATTAATTAACACTAGTTCTTATTTGAAACTTTCAAGATACTGTGTAAGTTGTGTATATATAAATATGGCCATAGGTTGCTTTTTTTTTCGACAAATTATGTTACACGTAATTCTGTTGGTGGTCCTATTAAAATAAAATAAAAAAAAATTGTTTTATTACAAATTGACTTAACACTTTCATTTCTTTAATTATTATTACCATAAGTCAAAATGTGTATACATTACTAGAATTGTTGTGTCTATAGCAAAACCGTTTAACTGTATCGTGCTCTCTCATATATGACAATATAACATCCTTTAACGCTTATTATTATAAAGCAATCTGGCGGGAATCCGCGTATGGACGAGGTAATGCGGTTTTTTGATGCATTACATCCTGATGACTTCTTCGAAATGTTTAATTGCCATGCAGATTATTGCGTGCTCTTGTGGATTGCACATCTGCATTGCGGAGCAGTGGTTGCGAAACCGGTAGTTAAGGTTGCGAACATAATTAATGCTAGTTCGTTAATTGTACAATTTGTATTTTTTTTCATATTCCCGTGGTGATGTTTCTTTTGTGACATGTGACTTTTGGTTCTATGGATATCGTTGTTTCTTTTTTTTCTTTTCATCCACTTTAATTATAATACTATATCATATCTCGTTCGCTTTTAATTCACGGTACGCGAGGAAACCGAGTTCGGACCACGGTGCCGTCACCGATGTTATCTTTAAATTTATTTTACCTTAACACGTGTTCGTCAGAGAAGGAATACCTGCATATCTAAGAAATAAATAAAAAAAATCTTTGGAAGAAATGTGAAGTCCGCCAATCCGCAGTGGAACCGTTTGGTGTACTATACTCTAACGCCCTCTCTAGGGAGAAGGCCTGTGGTCAACAATGGAATTTATATGTATAGGCTGTTGTACTTTAGTTTGTACTATTTCCTATAGGAAATATTTATATGTATAGGCTGTTGTACTTTAGTTTGTACTATTTCCTATAGGAAATATTTATATGTATAGGCTGTTGTACTTTGCTTTGTATTATTTCCTATAGGAAATATTTATATGTATAGGCTGTTGTACTTTAGTTTGTACTATTTCCTATAGGAAATATTTAATAGCATAATAGGAAATATGGTCTTATCCTACATACAACCAACCAACTTTCCACAAGCTATAATACGTTGTTACTCCTAGTCGCAATGTCGCGGGGTAGACTTACGTTTCAATCTGCTCAGTCTTGAGCACAGGCGTAAGGTGGCTAGACTTTCAGTGTTTTACAGAAAACATTTTGGAAAGTGCGCTCAGGAATTACATGATCTAATTCCCCATCCCCGTTCCATCATCGGACCTCACGACGCACTGCTGGATTTCATCCTTTTTTTGTGAACATCCCTCAAACCCGAACGAAGCGGTTTGCTTCGTCTTTCATTATTCGTACAGCAAATGACTGGAATAGTTTGCCCGCGTCTATCTTTCCCTCCGATTACAATGTGGATGTTTTCAAGGGTAGAGTGAATAGGTATTTACTGAGCTCTAGTGCGCCTTACCATCCAGGACTGCATTTCCACTTAACATCAGGTGGGATCGTCAAGAACTTGCTTAGAAAGTATAAAAAAAAACGTTAGTTACTACAAAAATTCGGATGTCATAACTATACCGTACTATATAACCTTATCTAACAGTCTACTTATTAAACCGTCTGTATGTAAACGCACAAAGAAAAGAATGCGCGATCGTCGCACTTCAGCGGGCAACTCGATCATAGACGTTGTCTCTTACGCGCTTTCTTTCGAAATCATAATGGTTTGTGTGCACATGCGCGCAAAAGGTACGTGACTGAAATTATTATCGTGCCATGCAGTTGCTAGACTGTAGCTGCAACATGAATAGGTCGACTCGTTCGCGGAAACACCACGCCCTCAAAGAATACCAGCATGAAATAGAAGGCTAAAGCTACTAAGTTAGGTATGAATCTTAGTTCAGGGCGGATATAAATGTCATAGGCCGCAGTTTAACTGACGATCAGATGAACTGTGTGCTCATATGTCACCCCTAATATCATATAACGAATTATTTATAAGATATTCGCTTTTTTTCTCGTGGAGATTTAAGACAACTTTCGAGTTGCTAACTTCATAGTCAAAAATAGTAGAATTACTGACTTGACTTTTTTATTTTTTCACAATTTTTTTTATATTAATAGAGTTGATATGTGATGTTAAACTATGAAATGACATTACCTTTTCAATGATTCCGTACAGTGCAATTATATTACAGTATATAGTGCCTTATATAATTATAAGTGTTCGATGATATAAAATATTTCCACTTCACAGGATTAGCGGAAGTGTGCACCAATTTTTAATCACTTTGAAATAGTAAAAAGCCGTTCGCATAGGCAAGGTATTCCCAAACTATTTTAAGTTAGAGACCCCTTTTCAAATAAATATAGATACCTCAGTCTCCCATAGCCAAATTAATTTATCTCTAATTTTTGTCCTATTAATACATAATACTTACTAATTTAAAAACTTTGCGGATCATTAAGTAACTTGACATCATATTCTTATCAAAATTTAACAAAATAATTAGACATAAAATAGCTAACTTTTTCATCTTGTGCATGCTTATCGACTTGTTCAGTTTTTATTCCTACTAAAACATTAGTCATTCTTATAACACGCTGGTATACGTAACACAACTTATAAAGTTTCTTGAAAATTTCAAATAAGAACTTGTGTTAATTAATAGGGGTCGACTTTTAGACCTCGCCGGCCCCCAAAATCAGTTTTCGTTTATGTCGACCCCTGGGAAACGGACAACTTTGAAAATCATAAGCACAGACGATAGATTAGAAACAATCAACTTGTTGGGCATGCATTTGACATAAAGCATTGAATCACTGCGTGAAGCCCTCTTTGTTGCAGGCTTTGAAGTTATTTTAAGACGTCATAAAGCTCTATTACCGAAGCCATACGAACGCAATAACTTTGTAATAATTTCTTCTATTTTACAGTAGATTTTTAAAGTATTTCTGCCTAGTGATTCATTGTGTAGAATATTTATAGACATTAAGTTTTGTAATATTATATATCATCGTCATATCAATTGTTTACTGCAACATAGGGCTCCCCCTTTAATAGCCACAAACTCACAACACAGTCCCGGGATGTGACATGGACATTAGAGGTGATCTTCGTCTTGTCCATGTTCAGTTTACTCGTACCCATATATAACCATGACACTCGTATAGTGACTTTTAAAAATTAAACTTTTAAGTGCCCGTGAACATCAATCTATAAGTTGCACATTACACCTCGGTCGGGAACCTGCGTAAACGTAATGGAGTCAGCCCAAAAGGATAACGTTTACGAAGCTATGCTATCGAGTACTCAAAACACTCAGGGTACGAACGAGGAAAACAAATTTCGCAATAACGAACTACAAAAGACACCGATATAGGTACTCGTTTATACTCCCCGCCGCGTAGACGTATAGTTCGATCGCCATTCCTTAGGGAACATAAACATCCTTATCCATACACTATGCAGGTCTAAGTCAACTGATAGGAGGAGATTATTCACACCGCCTTAGGGAAGGAGAATAAAAAACCGAGAAATAAAACCCTTGCTGAGGAAGTTTTGAAGAGTATATGACATGGATTCGACCCGCAAATACGAGGCAAGCGCAGGAATTCTTTATTTTCAGTACATCTGCGTTATAGTGACGTTTAAGGCCACTTTGACTACGAAACTGTACGGATACTCTTAAAATATGGCTAGATTAGGGAAGAGTTATTACCGCTGAAATTAATAAATTTAAATTTCAAATATTTCATAAATTCTAAAACTGCGCAAGATGTTAGAAAGTGACACAACTATTATGGCAGTAACATTTATTACGTAGATAAGTTGAACTATAAAACATTATCTTTTCTTTTTACTGTTTCTGTTAGTCAACTTTTTACTTCTTATCAACAAAGAAGCTATAAATATATTTTACATACGTTACGTGTTTCAGCACTTGCAATTGTATGATGGTTTAAGATACGGTCTGCAAAACTTATGGTCGTAGGTTCGAATCCACCATTCGTCTATTGTCGTGAACCATCTCCTAGCACAAGCATCTTCAGCTTAGTTGGAGTGGTTCACCAAAATATTAGTAATGTAAATAGTATGATAATAATATACTTTTGAAAAAAAAAAATGGAAATAAAAAAAAGAAAAGAAACGAATTACAGTATAGACTGATGTTTAAAAAGAATCTCTGCTGTTAAATAACGTATATCCTCTCATCAACCAAAATAAAATTCTCATTTTTTTATATTATAACAGGAATATCCAAGTCCCTGAAATACTAATATCAGCTCCCAACTTTGATTGATTTGGCATTTGATCAACGTATATTATCCATTGCAATAAGTTGGTATAAAAATATTTATGTTATTTTTTTCTTTTTACTTTCTTAGGAAGAGCTGGAAAATTTTCGTACGAAGTTGGACAAGGTCGAAGGTGAGCGCACACACTACAAGAACGAAACGGAAAAACTTGAGACTAAGGTAAGTCATTAAGTTATAAGTCATAATAAGTTTAGTCATTGGTTTTTATTTTTATTGTATTGATGTTCATAAGTTTATTAAAATTCCACCTGCCGTCACGTGGTGATACAGACGATGACAATGCCATCAGCTTAATAAATCGCTTTTGAATTTGAAAGGTTTAAATATGCAAATTGTCTCAATTATGAGATGTAATAAAGAGATAACCAGTGTCTTATTTTTCATACAACCATGTGCGCATTTTTATTTCTTACTTAACTTCTTCTTGCCTAACACGCAATCGGTTGAATGATTGAATCATTGAGGTTTTACGTCCTGACAATTAGTAAAAAAAGATAAATGTAGTGGACATAAGACGCCATTTTGTACAAGTGAAAACAACCACAAAATGGGTGACATATGAAATAACCAATCAGGACGATTCCTATAATATATATTTTTTACCTAGTGACAAATGAAACCGAATATGAATAATTTTTATAAAAAAATTGAGCTTTCAACCAAGTTGGACCTTAAAGGTTTCATTTCTTATTAGGAGCGATTAGGTTGAATATTTACAATGTAACGAAAATTTAATAACATGAACTTTGTATGCAGTTAAATCATAATGTTATACTGGCCAAGTTATCACATAACACCACACGCAAGAAATCCTAAATACTTACACGCCAACATACACGCACCATTATTTTCTCAAGTAAAAACCTGTTTACTATGAGAAACAAACCATTCGCACAGATCGGTTTATTTCCAAGCTTTAAATAGGCCACTGTAATTGTCGGTTACTGGACTATACTAGTAAAACAAAAATAACAAAACCAGATTAAGCAGTACTCTAATACGCACTATTCTCAGGGCAAAACATGGTTTTTGCCCCATCGTAATTATAAAGCTGACTGGAATATAACTTAAATGGGTACGGTCGCCATTATCGGCGGGCACACGTTTTTCCGATTCGTAAACAGGTTTCATGTTTAAAATACGATAAAATTGAGCTCCTAATGAGCAACAAGTCCGGTTTAGTGCCAGTGGGAAGATAACTCGTACTCGAGCAAGAAGCATCCAATGTTGTGTTTATATTAAAAAAAAATGAGTGGTCACCCTTGTGGCTTTTGTGAGTACTCAGTTTTTTGAGGTTATAAATCAATGTCGTACGATCGCTGATGACCATAATAAAAACGTTGCGACTACGATACCTGATAGGTTTATTTGAAATTCTAAACCTATCAGGTTATAATCTATCTATCTATATATCCATCTATAATATTTATCAGTCCTGTAATATTAAATACTAATTTTAATAAGCTTTTGCTGAATGGTGACGATGCCTTTATTTGTAACAAAATATAAAAACGAAATCTCGTCTTCGTTCAGCGTAAACCGAAAATACTTAACTTATATTATTGTGAACATTGTCAAAATCTTAAGCTTCAGTTAACATCTAATATTCTGTTAAAAAATGTAACTTTAATAATAAATGGTTTTGAAAATTCAATTAATAAATTGCATTTATGTCTTTAATGTGTAATCAACTTATAAAAAACACAAAATATTAAACGCCTGGGAGAATTTTCAGAGCAATGTTGTGTTCGTAAACTAAATATATACTACAACGAGATAGATTAACGCTTGGCATACTGAAATTCTCTTTCATTCTTCTATGGATGTTTTATGTAATTCTTCAGTAATAAATGTCGCCGGATGTGGACTCACCAGACGAAACGCAGGAGCATTATGC
Source organism: Teinopalpus imperialis (assembly GCA_029286865.1). Lineage (NCBI taxonomy): Eukaryota > Metazoa > Arthropoda > Insecta > Lepidoptera > Papilionidae > Teinopalpus > Teinopalpus imperialis. The sequence goes on along the minus strand of JAGSMU010000030.1, from coordinate 9,906,047 downwards.
TGCTATTTCACGCTGGTGTTCTGTGAGAGTGTGGACCTACCCTTACGAGCTGTCCCATTCAGTCTGCAGCTAGAAACAAATTGCGGCGTTAAGATCAAATGACGGTTCGGTTGCAGTATATACACAGGAAATACATACAACGCACCCAAGACTCGAAAGCAAACAATTATTTTTGCACAAATTTTGGATTTGACTATGAATCAAACCCAACCCAGAAGATAGGCACTTCGACCAATAACTCAAACGACCGTCCATCACTCAAGTATCAGCCTTGCATTATGTCATCGACTCTCATGAACATAAGTCCAAAACGTTAGCATATCGATTGTCACAGTTGAAACAATAGGTCGTGATTATCTTATGTTCACTGGTGAGGAACGGTCCACCCACTGGCTAACCATAGCCTAGGCCTAGGCTACTTAGTTTCCCTTGAGATAAGACGGAGACTTAATATTTCTATGAAGAATTCCTTGCATTCATGATTTATATTCAACGGAGTGGATACACAGTGCGTACAAATTGTAATAAAATATTTTAACAAATGTTGGAATAGTGCAAACGGAATTGTTGGACAATTTATAAATGCATGTAAGTTATTAAAATTACTTTTATATATAAAACTAAATGAACGTTGTCTTGTCCGCATTTCAATAAATTTGTTTGTGATCATTTTGTGAATTAGTGAAAAATATTCATCGTTCCAATCGTGAGTTATGATCGTGACATCACAAAAATAAAAGAACTTTCAGCTTTTCCCGAATTTCCCGAAGCGAACATAGGTTTTAATTTTTATTTATATAGATATAAATAATACTTAGAAATTCAAGAATTTTAACAAAGATTATCGAAATTATCCGGGGCCGCATACGCGAATGTCGTGTGCACCATTCCATGCGAGTATGTAAAAATCTCACTATAGAACATTTACCTCCTCTCTAGTGAGGGTATTTCAGAATAGTCCGCTCAGTAGCTCCACTGCGGACATCCTACATCTTCTATTTTTTTTTATTCAGGTCTTAGATATAAAGTTTTCCTGATAATGTGTAACTTCACAGCCTTTGATTAGCTTAAAATTACAATTAACCGATTCATTCGTGCCGGTAACGGGGATTGAATTCTATATGCTCAAGTACAATGGAATTAAAACCTAGCACGCGGGCAATGAGTTACACGATACATAATGGCCGCTACAAACTAATCTAATTTAGATTCACATCTTATTCCATGAATGGAATGGATTACGAAACATCTTGTAATTAATCTAATTGTAAAGCTATTTACAATTATAATAATTAAAAATATAATTTATATATAATAAGTTTTTGATGTTAGATGTTCACAGGTTAATAAATATTTCACATAGTACACAAAATTTTATATATATTAAAATATATATATGTACTACAAATTATATATCTTTAATTTATAGTTAGAATCATAAATTAGGATTTTTTCATATCATATTTTTAAAATCGTATAACTTAAATGCACATATTTGTGTTTACTACCTATCCCGACGTTTTTAAATTTATATTATTATATTTAATTACATAGAGAGTAACAACCGAGTACATAGTTCACCCGATGGTAAGTGATTCCTGCGGCCCACGACATCTACATTCATCATTGACAAGGAGTCATAATGCAGATGCGTTGTCACCCTTGAGGACTGAGATGGAATACCTCGTCGCCAGTAATAAATAACTCCGGATCCCTACGCTCACCAGACGATACACAACAGCGTTATGCTACTATTTTACGCTGGTATTCTGTGAGGGCGGTCGAGCTGACCCATTCATTCTGCAGCTAGAAACAAAATGCAGTGTAGCTCTACCACTCTTAATCTCTAAATCATAAAATCTCACTATAGAACATTTACCTCCTCTCTAGTGTGGGTATTTCAGAATAGTCCGCTCAGTAGCCCCACTGCGGACTAGCGGTCCTACATCTTCTATTTTTTTTTATGCAGGTCTTAGATGTAAAGTTTTCCTCATGATGTGTAACTTCACAGCCTTTGATTAGCTTAAAATTACGATTAACCGATTCATTCGTGCCGGTAACGGGGATTGAATTCTATATGCTCAAGTACAATGGAATTAAAACCTAGCACGCGGGCAATGAGTTACACGACACATAATGTCCGCTACAAACTAATCTAATTTAGATTCACATCTTATTCCATGATTGGAATGGATTACGAAATATCTTGTAATTAATCGAATTGTAAAGCTATTTACAATTATAATAATTAAAAATATAATTAATATATAATAAGTTTTTGATGTTAGATGTTCACAGGTTAATAAATATTTCACATAATACACAAAATTTTATATATATTAAAATATATATATGTACTACAAATTATATATCTTTAATTTATAGTTAGAATCATAAATTAGGATTTTTTCATATCATATTTTTAAAATCGTATAACTTAAATGCACATATTTGTGTTTACTACTTATCCCGACGTTTTTTAATTTATATTATTGTATTTAATTACATAGAGAGTAACAACCGAGTACATAGTTCACCCGATGGTAAGTGATTCCTGCGGCCCACGACATCTACATTCATCATTGACAAGGAGTCATAATGCAGATGCGTTGTCACCCTTGAGGACTGAGATGGAATACCTCGTCGCCAGTAATAAATAACTCCGGATCCCTACGCTCACCAGACGATAACAACAGCGTTATGCTACTATTTTACGCTGGTATTCTGCGAGGGCGGTCGAGCTGACCCATTCATTCTGCAGCTAGAAACAAAATGCAGTGTAGCTCTACCACTCTTAATCTCTAAATCATAAAATCTCATGTAAAAATTAACAGAGTATATACTACCATAGCGGCATTTCGGAAATAGCGGAAATAAGCGGAACAAATCCGCACTGGAGTCGTATGGCGGATATATGCATTTAGAAGATTTGTGTCAAACCTGTGCATAAAACGATTTCTAAGAAATTTAAGCTGCAGACTAATAAATAATTTAACGTTTTATTTAAACACGATAAAACACACAGCACTTTAATAGAAACCGCGATGAAAAGTCGGTCACCGGTTTTCTAGATAAACGCCTCAACGCAAACTGACGTATGACCTAATATCTGCGCACGGTTTAATTTTGAAAGTATGCGATACGATATTACATAATTACAAAATACTATGTTAAAATATATTGAAATAACCGACGTTCAAGAATGATCCCTTGACCGAGAGAACATAAATACATCGGTAAACACCTTCAGGGCGTTGACCCATCAGGTGGAGTGCGTGCGTAATTTGCTATGGCCACATCTTTTTTTTTATAAAACATTGTTAAACAAGCAATGAAGTACTACCAGACTAACTACAGTCCACAAACACCTACCATCCTTCCTGAACTAATTTCTAGATCCACACGCGTTGTGAGCTGACTCTTCGAATCTTTATACCCCAAATTTAACAAACAGCAAAAAGCTTTTTCAATCAGGTATTCCATTCTGTGAGGGCGTTTCTTCCTTCGTCGAGCCAACCCATTCATGCTGCAACTAAAAACATGCTTCATAGTGGCGCTGTCATCATTGAGCGAATATACTCTCTCTCGAAACTATATACCAACGATATATTTTTTTTAAATACAAAGTATTTTACGATATATTTATAAGAACTCATTCCGTTATAATATGATGCATGGATATCTTGTACAAAAGGCAATAAAGATATGTTTGTTTTTTATATGAATTTCAAAGAGTTATAGATAAATCTTTGAAGTTTCAAACATAAATATAATTTCATATATAATTTTATATTTTATAATCTATTTCACAAATACTATAGTCGTCGCATTATGAACTGAGGCTTCTGGTCATAAATCGTTTTTATCTGTCTGTTTCGCTCGCACTTACAGGTCTTATGGAGAGGTATAGTGATGTGCGTAAGAATTGTAGAGGTGCATATCGATAACGGGATAGGTACGACCGATATGCTAAATTATGTTAAGTAATAATAGGAATAATTTTTCGCTATCTGAAAATATTTGTTCGAAACCACGATAGAAAATCTTATATTTATAGAAAAACAACAACCCTTACTCGGTAACGATCAATCAGGCTAATGAAGGTCACGCATCGACTCTGCGTGCGTAGGTAGCTAAGTATCGATAACGGGTTGTATTGCGTGCACATTCCTACTGTCAGTGACATTTATTGCCCGACGACTCAGTTTAAAATGCGTCGACTATAATCGACTCTTATTTTTATATGATTTTAGATTTTATATAACTATTTCGCCTAACATATCGAAAATACATATTTTTTTTCCTTAACAGTCCGTCGTGTTATATAATTTTCTATTTAGAGGATATTTAATATAAACGTTGGCGCGACGTAGTTGTTAGTGTGGCAAAACACTATAATAAACTAAAAATTCTCGCTGAATGCAAGAATTATTTCAGGTGCTATCACCAAAGTATTAGTCACACTGGATGCTCAAAACGCGATCTTTTTTATTACTTTATTATGTAAAACCTTGAATCGTCGTGCGATATTTGTAATCTTTTATTTTTGAATCGGATTCATTTGTCTAGTAGCTGCTGACCTAGAAATTTACCGTTAGAATAAAAAATGTATTTTTTTTATCGCTGATGGCTACCATTAGCCCGAGAGCTTTAATAGCTTCACCTGGTTGAAAGCTGGCCGAGCTTTGTTTATGGGTAACCAGTACAAGGGTTCCCGATAGGGAGCCTGGGCTTAGATCGACGATACCCTGTGCGCGAAAGCGACTGTCTCGAGGGTTTCCGAGATGGCAGAACCTGGGTTCGGTCGATTGCTTCTGACGCATGAACTAATTTATTATTAACGACGTTTACCACTACTACCGAATGCATTGGCGCTGGAAAAGAAGTGACGCAAGAATCTCCAACGACGCTCCCGTGTGATCTAGAGTAATTGGTAAAAACCCGGCCTGAAATAGAGTGGTAAAACATTTTGTTGAAGCTCAAAACAGTGTGGGATAATTATAATTTAGTGGCTGCCAATCATGATCCACATGGTTCCCACTCCTTCTGGTATAGTAAATGTTCTAAGTGTAGCTGCTCCATGAATGGGTTGGCTTGGCCCACCACGCGCTCATACATAACCAGCGTAAAATAACATCATAACTCTGCGGTGTTTCGTATGGTGAATGTAGGGATCCGGAGACCCTTATAACTGGTGACGAGGTATTCATTCCTAGTTCCACGGGCGAAAACACATCGTGATACCTTGTCGAGGATGTCATGGGCAGCAGGAATCATTAGGTGAACCGCTCATACGATCACACAACACATAAACAGTCTACATATTAGAATAAAAATCTCTATTTTACGTATAAACTTGGCACGTATGTATAACAATATGAAATACATGTGATTCATTATGCGTAAATATTGACCCATATACTCGTAGCACTGCGAAAAACTTTTTTTTGATAATTTTATTACCTCATTATTTATTGTAGTCCTGTCTAATAGAATTAATGATTGTGCAGCTAACAACCTCATAAAAAAATCTTTATCCGACACAGCACCACTAACGTACACAAAGCAAACGTAAAATATAGTCTTTGTAAACCTTATATAAGGAACAAAAAGACTAAATAAATAATTATTAAACGTTTGGCTACAGTAGTAGATAAGTATTTACTGAAAACTTCAGTCCCGATAACCTCGTAAACTAATCCCAAAACATCTAAGAGAAACATCACATTCTTCACTGTAATATGTCAAAATTAGATTTATTTGAACGTTAACAAAATAGAAACATAAATAATTGAAGACGCATTACACGTTAACACGATTACATCTGTATGTAGGTCGTGGTATGTTTTTTGTGCGAGATGTTATAATTCTCTATATGTCGTAACGACTATTCCTTGATTAAATATTTAAATTGATCTAACATATAAACTTAATAAAATTTTTCATTTAATTATTCCATCGACGTCATTTTTAATAACATCACAACAGCGGTGGAGCTGCGCTGCACTGCGGGAGCGATCATTTTACAGAATGCCGGCTATAGATAGCACCATAACACTGATGTGTTTCGTTTGGAGAGTTTAAGCATCCTGAGGCATGAGGCTCCTTAGACAACGCATGAGCATTTTGAATCTTATTCTCTATATATCTACTACCGTTGAGTTGATGCGAATGGATGGATGGTTTAACAGTGGTAGAGCTACAATGCAGTTTTTTTTCTAGCTGCAGAACGAGTTCATCAGCTCGATCGGAGTAGGACCACGCCCTAAGAGAATACCAGCGTAAAATAGCAGCATGTGTTTCGTCTGGTGAGTGTAGGGATCCGAAGATATCTATTACTGGCCGACCGAGGCTGTTTACCCTTTTCAAGGATGAGTGTAGATGTCATGATCAGCAGGAATCACTTGACGTCAGGTGAACTGTGTACTCGTTTGTTACTCCCAATTTAATAAAAAAAAACCTCATCATAGATTCAATCTATGCTATAATTCACATGCCTAATCGTCCCTAAGAACTGAGCCTCGTTACCAGTAATTAGGTCACAAGGGCTAATCCATTCGTGCTGTCGCTAGAAATTAGCTGCAACGTAGCTGTACCACAGTATAAAAGTTTTTGCATTGTAGTCATAAAAAGATTTTTCTTAACTCATGCCTCCCGCCGTCCGTTGAGCTGCGCGCGGCCCCAATTTCACTGATTTACTTGTCCAGAAATATTCGTTGAGCTGCAAAATTGTCGTATCTAATTCGGGCCTTTAACTTTGTTTACTATCCGTGCATACTGTTAACTGTGTGTTAAAGTGTTAATTTTATATTCTATCCATAGTACTGTTACAACACACACGACAGTGATATTTTGTTTGAACGATATTTTTTAGCTATCGAAATTTTATTGCTTCGAAATTTAAAAATTTAAGCTTATACTGTATTAAACCTATAAACTTAAAAACTAATTGTTTTATTGTGATATTACATTGATTTTAAGGCGAACCCACGAGTAGGTAGTTATGATAAGACACATAGGTAAGCTTTGTGCGAACAGACGTGACCTAGGTTCTTCACAGTAACTCTTCTTTGGTATAAAAGCTGATAAAATCTCAATCTAGAAGAGATCCTAGACAATTCCCCGACATATATATTCGGTCTTTTACATTACAGTAACTGATATTGGTTACTGTTAAGCTAAATAAAGAACACTTAACATATTTTTGCTTGATTATTATTATTTTTATATCATGTTTTACTTTGTTATTTTTGATTTTTATTAAAATTTTGACAGTGGTAGAGCTACACTGCAGTTTGTTTCTAGCTGCAGAACGAGTTCATCAGCTCGATCGGAGTAGGACCACGCCCTAACAGAATACCAACGTAAAATAGCAGCATAATGCAGCATGTGTTTCGTCTGGTGAGTGTAGGGATCCGAAGATATCTATTACTGGCCGAACGAGGCTGTTTACCCTTTTCTCTGGTTATCCTTTTCAAGGATGAGTGTAGATGTCATGATCAGCAGGAATCACTTGACGTCAGGTGAACTGTGTACTCGTTTGTTACTCCCAATTTAATAAAAAAAAACCTCATCATAGATTCAATCTATGCTATAATTCACATGCGTAATCGTCCCTAAGAACTGAGCCTCTTTACCAGTAATTAGGTCACAAGGGCTAATCCATTCGTGCTGTCGCTAGGAATTAGCTGCAACGTAGCTGTACCACTGTATAAAAGTTTTTGCATTGTAGTCATAAAAAGATTTTTCTTTAACTCATGCCTCCCGCCGTCCGTTGAGCTGCGCGCGGCCCCAATTTCACTGATTTACTTGTCCAGAAATATTCGTTGAGCTGGAAAATTGTCGTATCTAATTCGGGCCTTTAACTTTGTTTACTATCCGTGCATACTGTTAACTGTGTGTTAAAGTGTTAATTTTATATTCTATCCATAGTACTGTTACAACACACACGACAGTGATATTTTGTTTGAACGATATTTTTTAGCTATCGAAATTTTATTGCTTCGAAATTTCAAAATTTAAGTTTATACTGTATTAAACCTATAAACTTAAAAACTAATTGTTTTATTGTGATATTACATTGATTTTTAGGCGAACCCACGAGTAGGTAGTTATGATAAGACACATAGATAAGCTTAGTGCGAACAGACGTGACCTAGGTTCTTCGCAGTAACTCTTCTTTGATATAAAAGCTGATAAAATCTCAATCTAGAAGAGATCCTAGACAATTCCCCGACATATATATTCGGTCTTTTACATTACAGTAACTGATATTGGTTACTGTTAAGCTAAATAAAGAACACTTAACATATTGTTGCTTGATTATTATTATTTTTATATCATGTTTTACTTTGTTATTTTTGATTTTTATTAAAATTTTGACAGTGGTAGAGCTACACTGCAGTTTGTTTCTAGCTGCAGAATGAATGGGTCAGCTCGACCGGGGTAGTACCCCGCCGTCACAGAATACCAGCGTAAAATAGCAGCTCAAAGCTGCTGTGTTTCGTCTGGTGAGTGCAGGGATCCAGAGACTATACTTATATACTTTATTACTGGAGACCAGGTATTACATCTCAGTCCTCAAGGGTGACAACGCATCTGCATTATGATTTCTTGTCAAGGATGAATGTAGATGTCATGGGCCGCAGGAATCACTTACCATCAGGTGAACTGTGTGCTCGTTTGTTACTCTTAATGCTATAAAAAATAGCAATTCCCTAGCTCATCGGCAAGTTAATATAAAACCTAAACTTGTACCGAACAGACAAACAGACGTGGCCATTTTTGTACGAAACTAATGGTTAAAAGGTTAAAAATGTTATGATTGCAGCTCGTAATCCATCCATCCCTGAGAACTGAGACGGTATAACTCATTTATTAATTCGATTTCTCACTCACCATATGAGCAATAGATCAACAATTGTCTAGTGTAATACGGAATCAATTTTTAAACGGATTTCACTAAGCTATGTTTTTCATTATCACATTGTTATTAATGAAGAACAAAAGACTATTTAAACGTTCGCAGTAACATTGTGCTGGTTGAACGAAACACCTATACAATGCCTTCCGAGTTTATATTGTTAGCAAGTTTGTTTAACGTTATAGTTGAACAGTGATGACCTTGTATGAATCTCGACCGGGACCAGGACCAAGCTCTCGCAGGAGAACAAGTTGAAATAACAGCACAACGCTGCCGTGTTTCGTATGGTGAGTGAGGCGGTCCATCTCAATCCTCAGTAGTGACGAAGCATGTGCACCATGAATCTTTGGTGATAGGATGTCATACCACATTCATCACCTACCCCCAGGTGAATTGAATGGCCGTTGATCATCATTAAAATTACAAAAAACATACTAATATCATGTATTTGACTACACCTATATTTGTGTTAACAGCACTATAATATGTACCGCGCAGTTGATACCATCTGACTGAATAACCAGAAGATATCGCCGTGGTCGAAACCGACTAGGAGGGCCATCATACCACAAAATAAATGACTAACATGTTATATTATTTAAAATGTATCAATGATAGTGACAAAGAAATAAAATTCTTGAAACTAGAAAAAACACGCTACATTTAATCTATGATCGTATCAATTCCTGTTTTCTTTTCTTAGTGAGACTTCGTCTATTGTTTATTGTTGTCGTAAGTGTTTCGGTTTTTTTTATCTTATCTACATGTTTATACCTTGCCTTTATCGTATTAATGTCTACGTACATTTGCAGAATAAAAGTGTTTGAATAAAAACAATAAATCATTGAGTTCGACAAGAACACAGGCACTTCGTAATCGAGATTGTATGTAAATCACGATTACATATGCTTGTGTTGTACAACTTTATAAAACCGGTTCATTTCATTGTTTACAATTTACAAGTAAACAAATACAATTTACAAATAAATTAATAAATTGTATAAAACTATATGTGTTATTATGTCAGTCACTTTACACTGAACCTATGACGAATTTCACTGACTGGCAATGAATTTACGTTAAATAATTTTTTTCCGAATAAATAATTTTTTTTTCTGGAAATACTGGAGATATCATTTAACATATTTATTTATCTATTAGATAATCCAACAGCGATTTACAAAACATATTATAAAACAAATGGTTGCAATAAATTAGGCTAAATTCAAGAATGCTTAATTTGTTAGAAGCTATTTATGAACAGTATTTAACTAACAATTTTGGTAGTTTAATTAATAAATAGGTGAAATTATAGCCTCCTTTATATTGCCATGTTATCTTGGTACGAACAAAGGATCTTATTTCCCATGGGTGACAACGTAACTGCCTTTTAATTAATTAGCAACGATGGATGTTGATCTATAAGGCCGCAGATACTCTACTCGTATGTACATGAAAAAGTTCAGTAATTTTCCTTGTATACATTTTAATATTATACTCTCAATAAATTAAATAACTGTAGTTGCCGTAGGGTAGTTCTGTATCCCGACCCTCGCTTTAAATTTTCGGTCCAAGTTCGATGGATGTTAAGTGCTGATTTACTACTCGCGGTGAAGGAAAACATAGCAACTCCTGCATGTCCTGCAAAAAAAAAAAGAAATATTTCGAAGACATGTGAAATCCGCACATCCGCAGCATACCCGCGTGATGGGATCTTTGTCCCCATATCTGATGCCCAGTAGCGAGGTCTATATATATTAGGCGGTTACTTTACTTTTTACTTTAAATTTGCAAAAACTCAATAACCATGAGTTCTTGTTTCTACACGATCTAGTTGACGATGTGTCGAGATCTGACGCCTATTGCATCAAACGCATTGGCAGACTGTGCGACATGCTATTTATTTCTCATCGTATCCGAACTGCCGGGTGGGGCCGAATGGCACAGTTCGATGCCGTTGCGTTCCTTCGACGAGTTCTATCGACGTATCCCATATCTAGGGTGTTTCGAAACATTTATTTCGGACGATTCATTACATGAAATTTTCGTATAGTAGAAGGAAATGGTGGGATATAAAAATGTGCAATTAAACAGAATACCGGGTTTAAAACAATTATACTCCTAGTAGGTCATAAAGTAATATCTAAACTTTTTGCTTCATTTGGCTGCAGAGTACCTCTGTTTTACCCCATTTATCGTTCATGCGATACAAATAATAGGAATAACATGATCAAATAGCTCGTTACGAGAACTTAATGCGGTTTCTTTGACACACCGAACAAAACGCAGGAGGCAACTTCGGAGAAGCTAATAATGGCATTCTGTAAAATCATAAAATTCCCAAAGGTGTCATGGATTTTGGTCTAGATTTTACGTTGCTTTTTACGTTAAATAAACAATGATTTATCCCACAAACAGTATTCACGATATAGGTATTTTTGCTAACTCCGGAACTAAAGTATTAACTGAACATAAACTTGTGTTATTTTAGTAACCATTAACCGAAACGTCAGTGATTCTTGGCAATATGCTGCTTGTTTTTGCCAAACGTAGCGAATTTCGTGCATTTGTCGTGGCACGTTAAAGCTCTCTTTTTTATCATTTTGCGATCATTTGCCAAAATAATCATATTTAATGCGAAGTGAGATTTAAAAAAAATGCAGCCAAGTTCGAATATCGCAGAAATATTAACGGTTCCGTAGTTATAATAAATATTAATCATGGACATATTAAATTTCATGACAATATTGTCTTTTAGAGATTTTTACATTTAAATTTTTATCTCCTGCAATTTTCATGATGTTTAACTAACACATTATCACCATTTCGACCTTTCATCCTGCAACGGCGTAAAACTAGCTGAAGGTTGATTTTACCAATTATTCAATGAAATTAGCCACTTTCTGAAAGAATATCAATCAAATCTGTACTGTACTTTGCTAGGTGAGTGGCAAAAACCCAATCTCAATTACCGCTGGCGTCGACTGGGTATATATATTTTTTGTTCGTTTTTTCCCAATGTAGGATCCTGAGACCTAGCACTCGCATCTCAGTCCTCAAGGTTGACAACGGCCATGCATCTTGGTTCTTTCTTGAGGATGTATATAAGTGTTTATGGGCTGCAGCCACTTACCATCAGGTGAACTGTGTGCTCGTTTATCACCCTTAGTACTTCATATTAAGTCATAATTTATTTAGTTTAATGGGTCATAATATCTTCATGAAAACTTTTTAGTTATGCTTTTATTACCATATTCTTGGTGTATTTATATTTCGATGTGACAATTTGGCAAAGTTTCGTATGGCATGAAAACAAACATCCATTAAATTAAAATATGATTATTGAAGATAGATGAATGGTACAAAACATCAGTACTGGATACGTAGTTAAGATAATTATACCACAATAATCACAGCAACGACCTTTCCATGGATCCGTTTGGCCGCTCGCGTAGCTGCTTGTGCGATTTATTGATATGTTCTAGGATTCATCACTGCAATCATTTTTTTCTTCGTCAAGTCGTTATGTTATGCCTAAAATTTTTCTAAACCAAAATTAAAAAAAAAATGTAGTTTACTATTTTATAACTACACTTGTACTTATTTCAAGCTCTATGACAATATCTACCATAATTAGGGTTTTTCCCTTTTTTTAATAGAATATTACAATTTATATTGTCAATAAAATGTTCTTTGTTCCTTTCAACCGACACGGCCGACTCGGCATTGTTCGATTTATTACGTGGTTAGTGGTGGTTTCTAATCAATCTTCCATAAATATTTTACCTTTGGAAAAAAAAATCTCTTGAATTTTTACCAATAGGCAACAGAAACTAGAAATAGAAGAAGGTTTTTTACTTTATACTGAACAAACTTTAGAGGCCCAAAAATTTTTGAAGGTCCATCAGTCGGTTGCACTTCGACATGTACGCAAACCAAAATAGTCGAGCGGGCGACCGCCCGGCGACCGAGTTAGCAAGCGCAGTGCGCCCGCGAAGCCCTCTCGGGCCGGTTCTATTTCCAACCGATGTCCCGACGCATCCCGAACTGCTCGCGACAATAATACTGCACGCGACGGTGAAATGGCACTGGACTTTCGTCGCGGGAAAAACTTCCGCCATTGTAGGAAACGCAAGCGCATCGGAGCGTAGATCACAATGCCGCACGTACAAAAGGACGCCCATGGTATGAACAAACCCGCTAATGGTATGAACAGCATGGAGAAACCACTACGGCTCCAAATACGGGACAAGTCCAACGGCTCTATGTTATCAAATGGAGCTCTATCGCCAAATTCCAATGGGCCTCTCTCACCGCCTATTCTGGATGCGACTCCAAAGAAACCACCGAAAGCACCACCTGCACGACCCATACTGCCGATGAAGAAGTCCAAAACGCTCCCGATTAACTTCGAGGAGAAAGTTCCACCGAAAATTTCAACGAGTGTTCTCAGTGGGAAAAAGCATTTCATTACTAAACAACTAAAAGAAGTCCACACGATTCCCCAGAGCACTCCTGAAAATGGAAGGTTGTTGCTAACACGCTCGCCAAGTCCATCATACAAGAGAAGCATGTCGTTATCTGTAGAAACAGGTTCTATTGCCGAACTAGCAAAGCGACACGTGTCCAACGGCAGTGTTCTAATTTCGCGATCACCGAGCCCATCATCATACAGCAGTATCAAGAGTTCCACCAGTCAATATTCAACATGTAGCAGCAACGGTACTTACGTCCCTTTATCCAGATCGTCCAGCATGAACTCAACTTTATACGACCGAACGCCAACGCCCCGAAGAATGTACCCACAGTCCAGTGATAGAACCAATCGCGTTGATTTAAAAGAATTGAGATCCAAAGAACAGTCCCCAGTAGTATTTGATGCTAATTTATCCTTTGTTCTTGGATGCAACAAACAACCAATACGACAGAGATTTAAACCAATACCAGCTCATTTAGAAGAAGGAACTTCCTCAAATTATTTGAGCAGTAAAATTGACAATTTTCTCAAAAGAACTGACCATGTCATGGATGAATGGCGTCGATTGGGACACAAAGATGAACCAGATCTAGACATGTATTATAATGGTCAAAAGAGTAAGATAGGTAGATCGAAATCAGCTACCAATATTATGATCAAGGGATTTACATTATTCAGCCGCACCGGTAGCAGAGCGAGTAGCGTCTGCAGATCCAACCGTGGAATATCAGAAGACAGAACCACCGTCTCTGAAATGGACGAGGTCGGTGACTCATCTTCGATAACTTTTATTTCTAACAGTATAATCATTTAGAGAAATCTGCTGTTAAATTATCTCATGCAATAAATAATATACGACCTTTCAAACAGTAGACGGTGGCGCTTACACTTGAGTCCACCGTCTTTTATCACGTAACGGTACTGATGCCAATATATTTTTTTCTTCATTGTTTCTTACGATCGTCTACAAACGAGAGAAATTCTTGGCCGTTTGTCTTAGTATCGCGTCAACGTTGTCATTCAAACTAAAAACGGAAGCGTTCCATGAGGGACTTTTTAGTTACATAATTTGACGCAAGTATCTTAAACTGAGAGGAAGCGTTGTGTACATTTGGCAGCAATAAACTTGCAATCGATGCAAATGAGAGAAATATTTTGTTATGGACGAACCTCCCACTCGCGACGTCACTATGTTCCAATTATAACCGTAACACGTTGTTTGAAATATTACCAGGTTGTTATTAGGCCATTCAGAGTCGAGGTTGATAATAAATAATGCGTTAATTAAAACCTTTTTACGAAGCAATATAATACCCGTTGTTAGATGCAGATAAATTATAAAAGCTATTAACGATGTCAGTTGATATTTTAACGATCAAGATAGTTAAACTCATATTACTTCATCGTTAAGGTCTCTAATTGTTTAACTCTTCTAACACCAGTACATCACTTCTCAATGTTTTTTTTTCCTGCAACATCTTAATCAATTAACAAGTCATCGAAATACACTTCATTAATGAGATATATTCTTTATTCGAAATGATCCGCGGTAGACGTAAGGTAAAAAAAATAATTGCTTATTAGATCGAGCTACCACTAAGGGACAGTTTTTTGGAATTCTTTATATATGTTTTATATGTAATATAAAACATATATTCACTACGTTTCTACTGCAAGGATTTATACCAAGTTAAAATGTTTAATGAAAAATAATTTACTGTGCTACGATATTCTTAATAAAAATATTATTTACATCTCATCTCACCTCGAAATTCAATTCTTTCAACTCAGTTGTGTTAACATACAAATCTATTTAAGTTCGCCAGAAATATTTTCCGATATTTTGCTGGTTAAATACGTATTCTAAGAAATATTTATCGTCGACAGCTATCAGAAGTGGGCGGTGAGTTAGCTGAGGAACGCGCGGCGGCAGCGTTGGCGACGGAGAGGGCAGACGCCGAAGCAGCAGAGAGGCTGAGAGTCGAGAGGGACAATAGAGACCTAGTCTCCAATAACCAACGCCTGCAGCAGGTATGTGTCACTAAATACCTGTACATGGATACCTACTTACACTGGATATCTATTTACACATTTTTAGTTAAAAAATGAAAAATAATTAATAGTTAGTAAGTCATTTCAAGGCAATAAGTCCGCCTTTTTCTTGGCAAATAAAGTTTATAAATAAATAAATAATTTTTAATTTCATCGATACCTATATAGAAGGCTGCATTGTGATTTGTAACGCATTACACCGTTTACAATTACGGGCACTCCTCAAAATAACGGTTAGGTTCTCGAAATACGCGACCCAAATTGAAACGACGTAAGTCGAAGTCATTTTTGAGTTAGATTCTTCAACTGGACTTTTAATATAATAAAACTACATTTATTACTTAAAAATATGTTTTATTACTGAAAGTAAGTTCGTATAAAATAAATGCAAATGCTATAATTTTAAAATCAAGAATCTAGATTGTACATTGATCTAGAATCTTTTTAAAGATTCGAAAGGAGCATACAGTTCACCTGATGGTAGACGGCTGCGGTCCATAAACACAATATTTAACAGAAAATTCAAGAGGCACTGGAATACCGATACTTGGATCGATCATTATTTGGTTCTCCGGTTCCTTATACTATAAACACAGCAGCTTTACGCGGCTTTTTAATAGTGTTATGAGAGTTCTTGGTGTTATTATGGCAATTGATCTCTATTTAATGCCATGTCCACGTCAACGGGCTTTGATGAAGGCTGCCGTTCCTTCTGCAAGTGTAACCTAAATTTTCGTGACTTGTCATCGTGAATGCGTTATAATATAATTCATTCTCCATAATTTCAGGCATCAGAACGTTTAGAGCTAGAGCTCCTACACTGGCGCTCGGCGGAGAACGGAGTAGAACCATCCGACTCCGAGGGTTCAGAGGCAGAAAGTGGAATCGGCAGCGATAAATACAAGCGTCGCTACGAACAGGCGCACAGAGAGCTGCAGTTACTGCGTGCTCAGCTCAGGAGACAACACGAGGATGATCTGGAACAACTGGTCTCTGTTAAGAAGCAACTTGAGAAGAAGGTATGTACTTGTCATCAGATGTATTTTGAAGGAACTGGAACTGCCGGTCTCTTTAAGAAGCAACTTGAGAAGAAGGTATGTACTTATCATCAGATGTATATTGGATGACCTGGGACTGCTCGTCTCTTTTAAGAAGCATCTTGAGAAGAAGGTATATACTTGGTTATCAGATGTGTTTTGGATGACCTGGAACAGCTGGTCTCTATTGAGAAGCAACTTAACAAGAAGGTATGTACTTGTATATAGTGCAAAAATTTGCATCTTACTGCATATTAGAAAATTGATAGTTAAATTTTACTTCGGAAAGAAAGCAATAAAGACTAACATATACTTAATAACAACTGTTTTTACTATATTATATATAAAGTTACACTGTCATAATTTGACATCACCGCTTGCTTTTAATCTAACGCGTATATCATAGTAAATTAAAGAACAGCAAATAAATATAGATAAAATATTCCTTTCATCAAGTTGCAGACAATAACAAACTCAATTCTTCAACTCGATTATTTCTTTCGTATTGAATGCTATTTATAGGAATTATTTGAATTTTGAACATAACACGATAAATCACAATAAAATATATAAATGAAAACATCTATTGTCTAACAAGCGACATATAGTAAAAATAACATATTTTAAATGGTCTCGTATAAATAGGCCACAGTGCAATATTTTATCTGATCGGAAAAGTTAGTTATCTCAGTTCATACTTGATCGAACTCTGATGCTGATAGTGGCATAGTTCTTGATATCATCTTTGATACAGCATAGTGTGACACGGCTTCTTTTGTTAATGGTCGTGTTTTTTTTGAATAATATTTTATCTTATCAGAACCTTATCCTTAATGTTGTATAATTAACGAGACGAGCGTGATTTCGTGAACATTAATATATTTGAAAAAAAGCGTGAAATGTTACGTGTAATTAAATTAGTTGACTGTTGTGAGTTAAATTTAAAAATATATACGCGTATTTTTATTGCCATAAGAAAATAAAAAGTACACGATTTTTAGAATTACAATTTATTAAAAATAATTCGAGTTGACGCATACTAAACCTTAGACTTAGGAAGTTTTATTCTATAGGATGTAAAAGACTACTCTTCCATTAAGGTTTTAAAAGACTCCTATTCCCCATTGAGGTTTTAAAAGGCTCCTATTCCATTAAGGTTTTAAAAGTATATTTAGTGATGGATGAAGACGGTGATCAGGTCAGTAAACTTTTCATTCGTAAGGACGTCGGTTAGTATCTGATGAATCTTGGGAGTTATTGCTTTCTCCATTTGTTTGACATTTTATCTGGCGTCCGTCCAATGTACCATGAATTAACGATCGAAATGTGTTTTTTTTTTTTATAATTACACTTTAACAATACATATGTTCTCTGACAGGTTTAATCTATTGTTTACATTTTACGTATTTCGCGATTTAAATCCGTTTAATATTGTGAATCATTGGAATGTAAATTTATTGGCATACATTTAGTATTTTTCGCTTATATTTCTAAAATAGATTGGCGCAAATGAATAAATATCCAAGAAATCTGTGTAACATCCATAAATATACACGAATTCACCGAATCGTGAACTTCCCCCTTTTTAGAAGTCGGTTGAAAACTATATTTACAATGAATGGGTCGACTCGACGTAAAGTTACGTAAAAAACCGTAGCAGAGTTACTTAAAAAAAATTCTAAACATTTTTTTTTTCATTTTTCATCATCGGTGACAAGCGCGCACTCAGTTCTCCTGATGGTAAATGGTTAGGGCGACTCATAGAGACCTACATCCATCTAAATAACAGAGATTGTATATGCAAATGCGTCATCACCCCTAAGGATCAGTAACTGGATCTACGGATCCCTACTCCCATCAAACTTACTAACACTAACTTAATTCTTACAGCGTAAGTAATATTCGTCGTCGTAATAATTCTGATCGGGAGTATACTTGCTTTCACTATATGGTAAAACGCAAATTTATTTCCAGGTCCAAGATGCGTACGAGGAAGTGGAAGAACAGCGTGCTGTGGCAGCCAGCTGGAAGCGCAAATTGCAAAAGCTTACCAACGACATGGCCGACCTGAGATCCCTTCTCGACGAACAGGTAAATTAACAATTTATCGTACGTAGATCTTTTTAAATCCTCGTCGTAGACATGAGGTCATCGGCATTCATAGAATATCGAAAGAATACATTAGAAGAATACATTATTTATGTCAATTCTGAAACACGGAAAATAATTATTAAATAATTGATAAAGTTCGTGCTTGTTTGTTACGATAATGTGATAAAAAAATAGTACAGGCGAGTGACACCCAGATGACATGTATGTTGAAATTTAAATGCACTGCTTCAATATAGTTCACAGGAGTTCTCCTAAATAGGGTTATAATTATTAGCCATCAACATTCTTCATTTACCCTTCCTTCCAACCCCATTCGACCTACGACCTTACTCCACACGTATGAGGTGTGTTTTTAACTAACAACTGTATACAACCACGTTGCCGTTTTCAGTGGCAACATGAATGGATAGGCTCGACCTGAGATGGATCACGTGCGCACAGAAAAATCTGAATGTGAAAGCAGTACAAAGTCTGCTGTGTTTCGTATAGTGAGATAACGAGGTAATCAATCTCAGTCCTTACGGACGACATGTGCACCTTGAATCGTTGTTGGGGATAGACGTAGATGCAATATGCGGCAGTGATCACTTACCATCTTTGTCTATACTAATAAAAAAAAAGTGTTAACAACAAACAACCTTGTTGGACATCAATCATTGAACGCTATCGTACGTCCAACAGACATGCCGCAACAACCTGCTGGAAAAGCGTCAGCGCAAATTCGACGCTGAACTGCAGGCCGCGCACGAGGAGCTGAAGCGCGAGCGCGCCAGCCGCGAGAGGCACGCGCGCGAGCGTGACCAGGCGCTCGCCGACAAATACGCTCTCGAGCAGAGCCTCTCTGTGAGTATGCAATTTACTATGCCACCTTTTTGTTATAAAACTACCGTCGAACCTCCTATCTTGAAGGGCTCGATCCTTTGCTGATTGCTAATCTTTTATTAGTAATCATTATGATGTCCTTTTGGTCGTATTTGACAACGGCATCTTCTCGTTGGCAGTGGTATTCTCGTTAGCAGCTAGTTTCTACCAAGCGTCCTGTAGTCTACGCGAACGAAGTCACGGACACAGCTAGTATAATATAATAATCGCAATCAAAACAAAATCCCTGTAATAATTTATTTTAATGAATAACAGGAAGCTCGTCTCGAACTCGAGCTGAAGGAAGAGCGCTTGGCTGCCGCATCGCGCGAACTGGAGGAACGGGGCGGTGGAGGCGACGAACTGGCGGCACTCAGGCGTGCGCGAGCTGACCTCGAGCGGCGCGCGCGCGACCAAGAAGAGGAACTTGACGACCTCGCCGGACAGATACAGGTATAGCCTTATTGTATTTTTCAACTAGACTTTAGTAGACCAACGCTGCAGATAAAAAAAAATACTGATGCACAAATGTAGTAGGCCAACGCTGCAGTTAAAAAAATTACTGAAGCACAAATGTAGTAGGCCAACGCTGCAGTTAAAAAATTACTGAAGCACAAATGTAGGCTAATGCTGCAGTTAAAAAAACTACTGAAGCACAAATGTAGTAGGCCAACGCTGCAGTTAGAAAAACTACTGAAGCACAAATGTAGTAGGCAAACGCTGCAGTTAATAAATTACTGAAGCACAAATGTAGGCTAATGCTGCAGTTAAAAAAACTACTGAAGCACAAATGTAGTAGGCCAACGCTGCAGTTAAAAAAACTACTGAAGCACAAATGTAGTAGGCCAACGCTGCAGTTAAAAAAATACTGAAGCACAAATGTAGTAGGCCAACGCTGCAGTTAAAAAAATACTGAAGCACAAATGTAGTAGGCCAACACTGCAGTTAAAAAATTACTGAAGCACAAATGTAGTAGGCCAACGTTGCATTTAAAAAAAATACTGAAGCACAAATCTAGTAGGCCAACGCTGAGTTAAAAAATTACTGAAGCACAAATGTAGGCTAACGCTGCAGTTAAAAAAACTACTGAAGCACAAATGTAGTAGGCCAACTCTGTAGTTAAAAAAAACTACTGAAATACGAATGTAGTAGGCCAACGCTGCAGTTAAAAAAATTACTGAAGCACAAATGTAGTAGGCCAACGCTGCAGTTAAAAAATACTGAAGCACAAATGTAGGCTAATGCTGCAGTTAAAAAAACTACTGAAGCACAAATGTAGTAGGCCAACGCTGCAGTTAGAAAAACTACTGAAGAACAAATGTAGTAGGCCAATGCTATGTTAAAAAAACTACTGAAGTACAAATGTAGTAGGCCATCGCTGCAGTTAAAAAAATACTGAAGCACAAATGTAGTAGGCCAACGCTGCATTTAAAAGAAATACTGAAGCACAAATGTAGTAGGCCAACGCTGAGTTAAAAAATTACTGAAGCACAAATGTAGGCTAACGCTGCAGTTAAAAAAACTACTGAAGCACAAATGTAGTAGGCCAACGCTGCGGTTAAAAAAACTACTGAAACACAAATGTAGTAGGCCAACGCTGCAGTTAAAAAAATTACTGAAGCACAAATGTAGTAGGCCAACGCTGCAGTTAGAAAAACTACTGAAGCACAAATGTAGTAGGCCAACGCTGCAGTTAATAAATTACTGAAGCACAAATGTAGGCTAATGCTGCAGTTAAAAAAACTACTGAAGCACAAATGTAGTAGGCCAACGCTGCAGTTAAAAAAACTACTGAAGCACAAATGTAGTAGGCCAACGCTGCGGTTAAAAAAACTACTGAAGCACAAGTGTAGTAGGCCAACTCTGTAGTTAAAAAACTACTGAAATACAAATGTAGTAGGCCAACGCTGCAGTTAAAAAAATTACTGAAACACAAATGTAGTAGGCCAACGCTGCAGTTAGAAAAACTACTGAAGCACAAATGTAGTAGGCCAACGCTGCAGTTAAAAAAAATACTGAAGCACAAATGTAGTAGGCCAACACTGCAGTTAAAAAAACTACTGAAGCATAAATGCATAGGCAAGACTGGAAGCAAGCACAACAACAAAGACACTGTCACGTTAAAATTAGTATTTAAATATTGCATAGAACGTAAAGGAATAGGTAATTTGTATCCTTTCCCATATTCCATCGCTTCTAAGTCTTCTATTTCTGGATAAGTATAGATTCCATTGGCCCGCAAATTTATTCTTTTTTAGTATTCTTAGGCTTTGTTTTATATGGAGAACGGATAAATATAAAATTGGACCATTGGGAAAATAAAAGGTGACACATTTTTCCAATGAAAAATTCCGAAGAAATATAATTAAGTGTTATTTAATTTTGAATTGAAGATGATAATAAACTCACACCTCACTTAATATTTAGAGTGACTAACTTAATAATACTTAATATTTTCTCACACTCTATAGCTTTTGGAGAGCTCAAAGCTGAGATTGGAGATGCTTCTAGAACAACAACGCAAGGAAGCCAGACTAGAAGCAGCCGCTCGGGATGACGAAATGGAAGAGACGAGAGCCAACGCCGCCAAGAAACTTAAAAGTCAGTACAACCTTAATTTTAATTCAAAAAAAAACTAGAGATTAAGCCTTATAATTTTTTAAATAACATATAACAAAGGAGTAATAGTACATAGATCCAAAAATCAATAACTTTCGTCCATTCGATCCATTAATCTAACCACGAAGTATCACGTATCAAAGTATCACGGAATATAAACTCCTGTGATACTTTGTATCTTTATTTTTTTTACTTAGAGATTACTGGATTCCCTTTTCATCACTACCTGTTTAAGATCGGGCTTCGTGAAGCTGTTCTAGCGGACACCTGCTGCTGGCTGACGAGGATGAAAACTCTACTTCCGATAGTAGATCTCAATATGAGATGTTATTCAGCCTTAATACAATATAATACTTGCTAATTGAAGTTTCCCGAGTTAAGAACTTGTCTCAATTGCTAAGCTCGGTAGAAGTAACAGCAACTACACTGTTACGTTCCTTTTTTTTATTATTTATAGTACAGGCGGCACGAGCATGCAGCCCACCAGTTGGAAAGTGATCACTAGAGGAGTCGGAAATGCGTTGCCTGCCTTTAATGCCTTAAATATATGTAATATATGTATATTTGCTTTCTCATTCTATCAATTGGTCTCCTCTCATTGGAAGACTCTCGTCACGGTGTATTTTGTTGTTATTTATTGTTATTTTTAACATATATTTTTAATTGCAGTGCTAGAGAGTCAGTTAGAAAGCGAACACTCGGAGAGGAGTCTACTGTTGCGTGAAAGGCACGAACTTGAGAGACGGCTCGCCGCTCTTGAAGAAACTGCACGCTCAGAGACACAGGAACAAGCGCAACTCGTTCAACGACTCAAGAGGTATGCATCGTTAATCCATTCACTCTTCTGACCGTCCATTCTATAGATTATCTGTATGGATTAAGTCATTCGTTTTGTACAACTAAAAGCTTAAGCTGGTGAGATCGCTATAGGTAAATCACACGATGGTTGGAAAATCCACCACTGTTCACGCGAAATTCCTGCCACGCACAACTACTCTGTGGAATCGGCTGTCGCAAGTGGTGTTTCAGAACCGATACGACTTAGCGACCTACTAAAAAAGAGCCTACAGCTTCCTTAAAAACCGACAACGCACTTGCAACTCCTCTGGTGTTGCTGATGTTCGTGGGCGGCGGTGATTACTTACCATCGGGTGGGCTGCATGCTCGTGCATGCAAGTCCTTATACTACAGCGCTACTATCGGATAATCTGTGCGTGAACTGGAAACCCGATTTCAGCTAAAACGGACATCTTGGTTGAAAAACTAAATAATATATAAAAAATAAAGGTGTATGATAATCATTGTAATATATCGCCATCTGCAAATATCATTATTTCCCTTGGCCCTCGGTTATGTCGCTTATATATTAAGATAAGATGGCAAATTCTTTTACACCACTAACACATCGTTTTTGACATTGTATCATTTATAAAAAAAAAAAATATCACTATAACAATGATGCATGCAATGGAATTTTCTCTCTTGAGATCTATAAAAATATAACCACTTCGGTATTCATCGATGTCACGCGCATTTTTTAACGTCTTTTTAATTGATTGACTTATCAGAATAATATTATACTTGTGTATAAAAGTTGTGTGTCAAGATATTTTTTTTTAACTCTCAGGGATTTGAAGAGATACCGAGCATTACTTCGCGATGCTCAAACGATGCTCGAGCAAAAAGAAAAGGAGGGCGGTGCTAAAGCTCAGATTAGACAACTTAAAAATCAGGTATATATATTATTCATTCTTTGTCTGTACAAATAAAACAAATATTGTACTAGAAGGCGGTCTTTATGCCACAAGGCATGCTCTACCAGCCATATCAGGTTATTTTTAAAGTGACTACAGTTACGGAAATAATTACAAACACATGTATTAAATACACACACAAACATGGACGCACTCACACGCTCATTATCTTTGTCATTGTAGGTATTGCCATATGTAAGGCGTTAAATAGTTAGTTGACACTTTGTTATTTCTTAAAATAACCTTCATACTATTTTTTAATATTATTGGAAATAAAATATGATATCTATGACTTGTCTTTATTCAAATTTACTAGTATGTATGAAATAACTTGTGCTAGTAGATTTTTGGTAAGATTAAATAAAATAAGTAAATAGTACCGTCGACGATTTACTTAAAGTTAGCGTTAAAGTTTTCTGTTATAAAGAATAAATCGGATTAACTTATTGATGCTATAGAATTAAACTTAAGATGAAAAAAATGCCTAATTTTATGTGAAGGAAATGTATTATTTTTGTAGGAGAAGTTTAACTAAAAGTTTACTAAAGTTTTACTACTAAAAACACTTAAAATAATTTCAGTGAAGTATCTTTGTTTTCTTTTCTAATGATGACCGAGTTTTATAATTATTACGCAACAGGTGGAGGACTTAGAGCTGGCGCTACGTGCGGCGACCAAAGCGCGGGCAACCGCAGAGGCCGAGGCGTCAGAGGCGGCCGCTGCCCTAGAGGAGGCTTCGCGTGCACGGGCAGAGGCGGCCGAACGTGCACTCACCGCCTCCAGGGACGCGGCGACTGCGAGAGCTGCGCTGGACGACGCCGAGGAAGAGGCCGCCGAGGTAAACATACATGCGCACGATTCGAAATCGTTTTACGAACACTGTTTTTTTTCTATAGCATTAAGAGTAACAAACGAGCACATAGTTCACCTGATTTCTGACGAGCACACAGTTCACCTGATGGCAAGTGATTCCTGCGGCCCATCACATCTACATTCATCCTTGACAAGGAATCATAATGCAAATGCGATGTCACCCTTGAGGATTGAAATGGAATGCCTCGTCACCAGTAATATAAGTCTCCGGATCCCCGCACTCACCAGACGAAACTTAGCAGCGTTAAGCTACTATTTTACGCTAGTATTCTGTGAGGGCGTGGTCCTACCCCGGTCGAGCTGATCCATTCATTCCCTGTAAGACGTATTGAATTTCAAATTAAGCAAACAATTTTGTTTTACATAATCTTGATATTTTAGTCTCGATGGTCTAAAATATCAAAATTATGTAAAACATAATTCATTATATATATGCAACAGGTCATAGCACGTGTTAAAATTATCGCTACGCAATGGGGCATTTTTTTCTGATTCGAGCGCTCGGGCGCCGATTACCAAGTGTCCTTTGTTTTTTTATAACACAGTAAAACCAAGTAAAGGTTGTGTTTTTGTGCCGGCCTTATAAGAAATCAATTAATCGTTAACAAATCGTGATGATTGCTTTTACTTGAACTTGTGAAGTTTACGAAATTCGCATGTGACCGACCGACAGCCTGTAACCGACATGAAAGAAATATTCTTAAGTGGCAACTTCGTATTGATAAAGTAGGAAGATGTATGCATTACCTTACATAAGGTAGGTAGATTCTGTTGGCTTGGGATTGTGCTTTGTATTAATATGGGGAGATACGTGTTAAGCGGGTTTGTCTGAGAAGTTAGTGATAATTAACAAAACCTTTCTAAAAGTATACACGTAATAATTTCAATTGCAGCTCCTAAAGAAATATCGCTGCAGTACCAGCGCACTTTGCGCGGCGCAGGCCGAGGCAAGGGAGGCGATAACGCGCGCCGACACGGCCTCCGAAGAAGCGCGACAGGCAAAGGAACGTTTGGCGGAACTCGCTCAACGCCTGGCACACGCAGAGGCAGGACATTCGCACGGACACAGCGAAGCGGAACGCCGCCTCGAGATGAGGAACAAGGTGAGACAGCTCGATTAAATTATGATAGCTCGACGACTTTTACAGCTTCACCGGCTTGAAAGGTGACCGGGGGTTTATGGGTCACAGCTGAGACCTTTAGTAGTGGGTAACCAGCACAAGAATTCCCCTAGGATTTCTGACTCGAAGGTGCCCGAGAGGACCGAACCTCGGCTCGGTCAGTTGCTTCTGACTACGGTTTATCTAATTTAATATCAGTATAATTATTAACTATTTGTATCACCACAAGAAGCGGCGCAAAAAACTCCAGCGACGCTTCTATCTGTGTTGACTAGTGAGCGATTCTCACCAGTCAAAACAGATAACATGGCGGTATCGCTAATAATCAACCATTGGCGGGGGCGGTAGGTAAGTGCAGTGTTAGAGTATAGTGTATTGTTCAGGGCTTGGGCCCTGGTGGTACCCTTGTCGGGGTGGTCAAGGGCGTGATATACTAATTGAAGTTATCACTTTGGCCGTTGTATGGCATACATATTTCACTTTATCCACACACAGTAATTATGATTTAAACATAATATATAACTGTCCACTGTCTGGTAAAATCTGTCTGTCTACTCGTCACCTGAACCCGAGCACATGGGGATCAGGCGATACAAGTCAGCTGATTGGGATTGAGATGCGGCATTTCTTTGCGTCTTACCCTTGGCAGCGCTTAAGCTTCTCTTCAGAGGTCCCGGCGTGCTGCGTGGATGCTGTTGCTGGAATGATATATCAGGCTATGGAATATTTTGTATAATCTGGACATCTTTAAGGCAAAAGTTTACAGATACCTTCTGGGCAAACGTGTACCACCTTGGTCATCTTCGCGTTCCATCAAGCGAGATTGAAGTCAAACGTGTGTATTTCATATTAAAAAAAAATACTGAACATCAACATTTCCCAACAGGAGTTAGAGTCAAGCCTAGAGCTAGAAGCAACATCACGCGCCCGTGTAGAAGGCCAGCTAGCAAGGTTGAAGGACGCACACGACGCACTGGCTGCGGAGCTGGGAGCTGCCCGCGCGAGGGACATGCACGCTGCGGACGAACTGAGGAAATTGCAGCGCTCTATTAGGTATGTTAAATTTAACATATAATATATACATATATATATCCTAAGTAAAATTTACATCCCTTTAAATAGAATATCATCACGGTACGAGAGTATATCCAGCATAATATTATAAATAGCATAAATTACATTTCTATGGCATAAATATATAACGAACAGTCAATCATAAGTATGTAGCATCATTTCGATGAAGAACTGTGCAGTGCCATAATAAATTTTATTCACTGCAATGCAAATACGAACATGCAAACTCCAAAAATTATAATAAATCTCTGTTAACTATTAATATTTTCCAGTAAGCTCATAACTCCCACAACTCTTTGATCTAAAGAAAGTACACCGGCCCTCTCGAGCACCCTCGAGTCAGACGCTCTCGCGGAACAGAGTAACGGTCCAAGCCGAGGCGCCCTCTTTGGAGCCCTTGTACTGGTTACCCACTAATAGAGGCCATTACTTGACTGAGCGCCATAAACGCTCGGTCAACTCTCAACCCGGTAAAACTGTTAACTCGGGCTAAAAGCGGTCATCAGACCGAAAAAAAAAATTGTGCTAAAGTTACTGATTATTCACTATACTATATTCTCTCACAACTCGACAGAGAGCTTAAAGAGGAGAACGCCTCTCTAACATCGAGGCTGAGCGAGGCCACGCGAGCACGCACAGCGGCGGAGGCTGCAGCCAGCGCAGCTGCCAGCGAAGCGGCCGCCGCACGCGACGAGGCGCGCCTAGCTGCGCGCCGTGCGCACGCGCTGCAGGAGGCCATCGCTGGCGACCTCTCCAGCAACAACGAGCGCGACTCTGATAGGTAAGATTAGTGTAATCAATATATAAGAAGTCACTATAGCGGATCATTATAAAGTTTGAATATAGTAGATCAATATCTGAACTTGAAACATATCAGTTATGAAAACAATATATCAAAATTATAACTAAAAAGTGTTAGCTGAATATATTGATAAACCAAACTACATATCTGATATAAGAAAAACTAAATATATTAATTGCTTGTCAACTTGATACGACAAAATGCTGACAAAACTGAAGGTTACACAGTGAACCGATGCCATCTCTTTTTCTAAATTTATAGTAAATTTAAATTAGTTGAAGAGAATAAATCTTATAGATATAAGATACGATACGATAGATATAAATACGAAACTGTTACAATTGCCATCAAAATGATATGAGAACATTTATTACAGTGAAAACGACAGTTACAGTTCCGATGAGTCAATAGGCACATTCCTGGCAAATCACAAGCTAAGTCCATCAGCACCATCCAGGAACAGTATGCGGCTGGATTCTCATAAGTAAGTAACTTTGAATATATGCTATTGTTTAAGTCAATTTATATATGTTTCAAATTATAATATATGTAGGCCTGTTATATGTAGTCATTAATACCATTTTCTAGAACTTGTTTAAATCTTCTACAAAAATAACTTTTATTACATACACTATTATTGCAATAACTAATGTTTATTATTTAACATGTTAACCTGTTTTTATACCCAAATTTTTATTATGTTCTATTGAAGGGTAAAAAAGCATATTTTGTATCAAGAGGATGTTCTATTTAATAATTCTAAAATTAATTTCCTTACATTTAGATTATATTTCATAGTTTGTGCACATAGACACAATATCTCTCAGTGTTCAAGGAATTGAGTTCATTTTTGTTGTGTTGAGAATTTAGTTCTATAAACACCTAAAGAATGTCACTACTATTTATTTAATTAATAAGATTGATGACTGTCAGAATATTCTCATTTCCTTTTTATTTACATTTCTATTAAATATATTTCGTTAGTAATGAGCACATGAGGTGTGAACTTTCATATTTCATTTATTTAATTAGTTTTTAGACATATCTCATTCTCTACTACATAAAAAGATATTGCAAAACTCCTAACAACCTAAATTTTACCTGTCCAGATCGCAGTCACCCGAAGGCCGACAGAGCCGGACCAGCGGTGGTTCTCACTCGAAAACTGCGAGTCCCAACAAGGAGTCGTTCGCATAACGCTCGCCGACCGCCGCCGGCTTACTCACGAGCGCGCTGCCCATACTGTGCGCCGTGTTCTGCTCGCGGCAGCGAGACCATCTCGCACTCGAGTAACGTCACTCGCGAGTGATAAAGTTTCAGTGTTTGATTGATATATGAAATGAGTTGTGTTATTTAATGAAACTACAGTAAATCTTTGTGACGTCACGGTTTAATTTGTAAAAATAATGGTCATTCCTTTCGGGGGCTGACCAGGGCTAACAAATTTTTAATTAACAAAAGTTTCAACAATATAGAAGTTATATATAATAGAATAAATTTTTACTTATTTTTACTTTAAGATAAAATAATGATAATTCATAAATCACAGTAAATAAATCGAACATATACAAATAATTATATATATTTTTAAATTAAAAATCTGGTCTATTCGCGAAAAGAATTACTAGTGTTAAATAGTATATTATATATCAATATACTTTGAATATCCTTAACAAAAATAATTATCAATCCAAAATAATTTTAATTATACACAAAACCGTGGTAACTTAAATCAATCAAATACTGATCTTTGAGCTAAAACATCGCGAAAAATAATGTGTCAAATTGACAGGTGGAATTCGTGAAGTGACGTATGACATTAGTGATGTGCTATATTCCGGATCATGTACGGTCTGCCATGATATAATAAGTTTTATGGATTGTATGTGTAGGTGCGTTTTCCATTTATATTATTAGGATGAAAATTATTTATGAGACGATTTCTTTATTATACCATTTGTATAAGATTATATACATAATAAAAAGAATAATATATTTGAAATTTTTGACAACGGATTCTCCGTTGTTAAACGACAAGTGAACCTACTTGTACAAATGATGTAATGAGAACACTTGAACTATGAATATTATAATCACGAATATGATGCTTTACGATTCTTTTAATATTGTATTAATTAACTTCAGAAAGTTTAAGCTCAAATTTATAAATTTATATACAAAACAATAGTATGCAATATTATATTAGAACTTTTAAAGTCTTTACATAATTGTACTCATAATGGAAAAAGCAAATGACTGACAAACGTATTGTGTCTATACACGATATATAATCGACTTTAAACAATAAATAATATTTTATTTAGGAGTCAGTTGGAGCTAGTGTTGCCAAGTTGAATCAAACTGTAAGGATATTGTGTGTAAACTATATTATGCATTCCAAAAAAAGTATCCCTAAATACTGCTTGGCTTTTTTATATAAAGAATTGGGTATAACTAGCACCACTGCGCCACCATTACAAGGCCTTGACTTATTTATTTAGCTTAGAAGTTTTCCTTAGAGAATCATCAACGATTTTGTACTTCATTGTTGTCGCTGCGTGCATTCACAGTCAGTATTTAGACGGTATATAAGTGGGTATAAACTCGACATAATGTTAGGTTGATTGTTATTTAGTTAGCTAACGATTGTATATAACTAGACGACAAACATTTTATTATTTAATTTGTAATATTTCGTGTGATCAGACTGTTAATCTATGATTTATTTGTTACACGAGAGTTGTTGCTTTTTTTTTCGTAGGCAATGAAAACATATCTTATAGGTATTAAAACTTTTAGACTTTCCTCTTCAATCGGCTTTTTTATTTTTCACATTAACCAATATATAATTAGTGTAGCTCATACTCCATGTAATTATAACTAAATTTTTTCTAAAATCCTCATTATATATGTATGTTACTATGTGTCTGTAACCATGTGTCTATAACCGCAAGTATATTATATCTGTCTATAATTTATGTGTAACGTACGATAATGTGATGAAATGTTACTTCATTCAATATTGGTTGTAAAATGAAATTATTTAATAAAGTAACTGATATATAACACTGTCCTTTTCACTGTGTTTCAACCTTCGTGATCGTTATTATTCCGGTAGTGTTTTTGGCCGCTTGGTGTAATAGTTCGAGTCCTCGACTGCTGCCAATAGGCGTATTACTGCATTAGGTCATATCATCCGGTAATAACCGATTAAACACATCAGCACTGAATCACACCACCACTCTACCTACATACACTGCCGGCCAAGAGTTTAAGACCACCTTAATAAAAGTAGAAAAATAAAGTAAAACTACAATAAAATATTAAATGTTTAATTAACCTGATTAATCATCTAATAGAAAATTGATTGACAAACAGCATACTTTAAAAGCGTAAAGAAATATTAACAATTCATGCAAAAAAAACTATAGTTAGCTAAACTGATTTTTCATCCTGACTGATCATTAAATCCTCCTTTACATTTTATGACTTTTTTCACAAGTCTCGGCATACGGGCAATCAATTTGTTAATGATGTCTTGTGGTATATTGTCTCAAATTTCGCATTAAGCATTCCACATTTCTTCTCGCGAGGATGGGCCACGATTACGGACTTTCCTTGGTTAGAGAAGCAACCCCAGACCATAATTGAGCCACCGCCATGCTTGATTGTTGGGACTACACAATCTGACATCATCTTTTCTTGGGCACTGCGTCGAACGTAAATTCAACGTTTTGAACCGAATAGTTCAAACTTGGATTCATCGGTCCAAAGCACTTTTTTAAAATCTTCTTCAGTCCAATCTCGATGGGCCCACTGCATCCGTTTTCTCTTGTTTTGCGGCTTTATCAGAGGTTTACGAACGGCAACGCAACCATACATCTTCGCATATCTCAGTCGCCGTTTTACTGTAGTCAATGATAAAGGTTTAACTTTTGTTTACTTCAACGCGGATTTCTAGTGCTGTTAAGCGTCTATTTCGCTTGCTGGTTACAACAATGAAATTATCTTCACTAGACGCGGTAGCTCTCGACATTCTCCAGCGTGGACGATCTTGAAAACTGCCTGTCTCCCTGTATCGAGTTATTTTGCCATGAACACAAGTCTTTGATAACTTCAGTTGCGAAGCGATCTCACGTTCGGATTTGCCTTCATTATGTAAAACAACCATAGCAGAACGCACTTCACTGCTAATTTCTCGCGCTTTTCTCATTTTATGACTTCTTCGCAGTAGAAACCACAAGTTTAGACTAATTGAGATTGTTTGTGAACAAACCCAAGTAAACTCGAGTAATAATAAGTCAGAAACACATGTTTTCAGAAGCTAAATAATCATAATTATTGACCAATACGTAACAAAAGCAAAGTAATAAGTAAAGAGGACATTATAAAAATATTATAACGGCTCTACCACCAGGCTCTAGTGCAGCGTTTGTCGAGGTTTGAAAACAATAGATGTTTATTGTCCAATAACTTGAAAGTAAACAAAAGAATGGCTTCTTTAAATTGTCGATACTAATAATAAAATATGCAGATATGCATTTCTTTTATTTATCCTATGGGATTTTATTACAATTGATGGATAATTATGTTGTTTATGTGCGGTCTTAAACTTTTGGCTGGCAGGGTATATACTTACTTTCAAGTCTAAAATAAGGAATTCTTGAGCGCAGTTGACTTTCGAATATCTTAAGCGATCGTAATAATTAGTGCCAGCAAAAAAATCTATTCATATTTGTTAATTTATTTTTTAATGTAACATCTTTAAATTCAGAGTCACGTTGCGGCCAGAAATGAGCTCAATGATTAGGTTTGATCGACCTAGTCATACAGCCAGTTTCATGTCAGTCAAAATCGACCTGGGAAAGCCCACTCTTTCACATTGGTCTAGCGTAAAAGAACCGTTTTCCTCTATTACGTTTTGCATGGTTAAAGAAAACAGAGAGCAAGTGATTACTATGCGGAGGGACAATGCAATTTATATTTTGATTTTTATGAGAATGGAACATTGCTTTGAAGAAGGATGTAGATGCTATTCACTGTGATGTGCTGGTATGCTGTGTACGTAAACTGTCCACATGTCACTACGATCATATAAAGGAAATTTTGTAATAATGCTCTTGGGCAGTGAAAAATGTTCGATAGTTTTGTATAAAATTAGATCCATCGATTTTAAATTAATAAATAACCATAGAGTTAGCCTTTCCCAAAAGCATATTTGAATAGAGAAAATTGTTGCAGAAAATGATTTGAAACAATGTTTAAAAAGGACCCTTCATCAAACCCTTGGTGAAAACAACAGGTTTCATAACGGAAATCATAAAATTATGGTTTTATCAAAGCTGTTGAAAAAATTGTCTATTTTAGCTAAATTACCCAATAAATTACAGAATAACATAAATTGTAACGATTTTAAGCATGTTTTAGACGAATTATAAGTGAATTATGATTCGAATAGAAAATAACATTAATTTTTACAATCACAAATCAGATTTAAGAAAATTATATATCTTCAAACAATCAGAAAAAGTATAGAAAAAGGACGTGTGAAGATTCATCATTCATTCGATTCTTCTCTTCAGACGATTCTACATCTAAATAATTTGTTAACGTTCAAAGCTCGCACAAAATGTGGTGACTATCATCATAATACGAAAAGTATGCTACAAACTAGCTTTATATTAAATTTACCGTCACTTTGATTGTTGCACCAACTTCTAATTCTAGAATAAATAGATATGCCAAGTTCTTTAACACAAAATGGGTTACTAATCGACTAATTAACGCTGAAACCAGAGTACCTACAATATAAAAAATTTAGTATTGAAAACATTTTAGCAAAAAGAGGATCCAAGCCGAGGCTAGTTCCTGTGAGGGATCACAGGAACCCTTGTGATGGTTACCCATTAATAAAGGTCTCGGTTGAGTCAACCCAGTGATGCTGTAGGCCAAAAGACGCTAGAGGCTTATTCTTAGGTTTCCCCCGTACCACCCAGACTATAACGCAATAGCGTAGGCGAAATTTCAAATTAAAGGATACTTGGCCAGTAATAATAATAATTGAAAATTACTCATGTGTTATTTACGTACATTTTAATTACTCGTGAATGTAAAAGAGAATTTAAAGGGATATAGGGAAAGGAAAATTAAAATAAATTATATAGAAAAACAATATATAAAAAAAATATCAAGTGATGGACACGATTACGGTCAAATTTGTCATTCATGTGAATATTGATGACGGAATAAACGACGACATCTTTAATGTTTGTTTTTTTTTTGTTCCAAGTATAAATTATAAGATGATAATTGTCTTTAATTCATATCGCTGTTGATGTGGATTACATCGATGATATATGTTCTTCAATACAGTGAATTGCGAAGCTCTAATCTATAAAACATAAGGAAATAAAAAAAACCTAAGAAGATTGAAGTTTAAGCAGTGTGACCGTTTTTTAATATTTTCAGTAGCAAATTGGTATATTTTGCAAAATTTATTTATGTACTTTTATTTTAGTATTAATCCTAATATTGATAATTTTGTATAATGTTAAACACTAAGCTACTGTATTTTTGATATTTTTTAGTTTTATATTTTAGTAACAGCAAATGTTACTTTGGGAAATTACTGAGATGACCAAAATTTCATTTTCTCTGATCTAATATCTCATCGTGAACAAAGGATAAACACAAATTTCATGTAAAGCTTGAGGAGAATCTTTTTGGAGGAAAATTGCAACAGGAAAGAGTTACAAAAGAGTTTTAAAAACACTGAGTAATACTATATTGATAAATGTTTAAAAAAACAAAGGTCCATCGAGAAGAAGAAGAAGTAAAAATACACAGCATAACATGTTTTTCCCAACCTAAGTAGAGTTTAATGTTTTGTTACGAGCAAAGAAATTCGATAAAACTGTTTGAAAAAGGTTTAATAATTCAGAAATTGTAAAAGTTATGTCTACAAGTATATACAGTCTGAGCCGTTAATTTATGACGTAATAGCACCGACATTGGAAAAGCACCAGAGTAAGCTTTTCAGCGTCAATGATATACAAACTCAAAATAACGTCATTATGCTCTGTCAAGCTTTTAGACGAAACCATAACTTTATATTAGCAAAAAGTCAATGGATTAATATATATAGCGTATATATTTTTAATGTTATTAATATGCCTAGACTTTTTTTATCGTTTAAGATATATAATTTAAACTTCAGTGTTTCATTAATTGACCCAAAAATAACTCTTCGAAATAACCTCTTTCAAATGTTTATGGATGTTTTCGACAATAGCTACCAAAACCAATCTACTGAAAAAGAATATCACCTAATATAGTATGAACAAGAAGTACAAAACCGTTTATGTGATGGTAGCAATGACCAACAATGCTTAATGTGATAGAATTTCATACAAGTTAATAAAAAATAATATTCGCAATCAAATTGCAGCAGTGTACATGAACATGTATATAGTTGATTTTAAATAGTTTCTCATTTTCCTTTATTATCTTTTAATACTGGCTACACATTTTATAGTAGATTGCCTAATTTTGAAACGATCACACTGGTTTGAAGGATAAAATGATTACGCCCCTTCAAAATCTGTCAACAGGGCAGTTTGCAATTTAAGTCAGATTTTTCTATACTCATAACTAAATTTCTTTATAATTCTGTATTTATACAGTTTTAACCTTGTTCCGTCTAAGTTGATATTACTCTCACTATATATAGGTATAACTTATAGCTCACTATATATAATGGATAACTATATGTAACGACTATAAATCCAAATTATTGATTTTTCGAATTTCACTTGCGTATTTTAATAAAATAATATACTTAATAGGTATAGAGAAGGGAATTCAATTAGCGCCGTGAAATAGTCTTCAAAATGACTGATTCGAAGTATTTTACCACCACCAAAAAGGGTGAGATTTTCGAACTGAAATCCGAATTAAACAGCGATAAAAAAGAAAAAAAGAAGGAGGCAGTAAAGAAGGTAATCAAACTCGATTTTATTACTGTGTAAAATAGTTTCTAGAAACAAATGTCTTTTCAATTACCAAAAATCATATTGTACATTATTCAAATTGTCCAATGTTTCTAGATGAATGATTACATCAGCTTATTAAAATAAATAGTAATTTAAATTTTTGTGTCAAATATATATATAAATCAAATATATAATATAATTTGGATTACATCATAAATAGAAAAAAAAGTAACTAATATCTTTAAACCGACATGTTAATATACACTTCTGATAGAAAAATATGGTGAATGATTTTATTAGGAACTAATCAAATTTAAATTAATCTGCTTAAAGTACTCAATACTCTGCTCAGCTAGTAATACACTTACCCAAAGTTTATTTCATAGTTAAAAACATTTCTAGAAGGCTTCATTAAGAAGGGCATGCAGCTGCTCAGTCATGGTCCTCAATGTCAGAAATAGTTCCAAAACATTTTCCTTTTACGACAGTTTTAATTTTTTGAAAGAGCTAAAAGGTTCATGGTGCTAAATCTAGAGAGTAAGGCCTATGTGGATATACAGGAACTACTTTACAGCCAAAACTCACAGATCACAATCAAGGTATAGTATGACATATTGCTGTGATGAAGAAGGACACCATTGGCTCGGCTTTCTGTTCTCTTTCTCCATAAATTGTTTTACATACATTACACTGTGTTGCAGTGCACCCATATAATATTTGGAGTTCATAGTAGTTTCCCTTGAAATGAGCTCTGATCACAACAATCTTTATGTTCAACTTTGACTGACATGCCTTCTTAGGGCCAGGAAAGCCACTTGTTTTTACTGGGAACTTTGAACTTTTTGTCTCAGGGTCATAATCATATACCCAACTTTCATCTCCATAGCTATAATTTTTGTCATTAAGTCTGGATCTGCATCAAGACAATCCTTCAATTGCGTGCACACTGACATACAACATTACTTCTGTTTGTCAGTCAAAAGTCTGGGAACAAATTTTGCAAATGCAAATGAGTGAGTTGTTTTATTTTCACATTATAAATTAAAATGCTTTACATGGACCCTAGTGAGATGTTCAGTTTTCAGTAGTGACTGAAAAGTCACAACTTTCTCATACTTGATGCTGACTGTCTCAACAATGTTTCAAATGAATGTAGCTTCAGTGATTACTATAGTTCATTCACCATATTATTCAATCACACCTTGTGTGTGTAGTTTATAAGAAAAGGTATGATAGTACATCAGCCAGTTTTTAAGCTTGTTTATAAATATATGTCAAACTGGTCTACAAAATATTTGATATGACTTTGGCCCATGACAACTACATTAATCTACACAAGAATTGAAATGTAGATAGAGATAAAGGTTATTAACAAAACTATGCTAAATTACTACCTTTTGCTAATATTCTGTGAAAGTTGTAGTTCTTCATTTGATCTACATTTTGAAACA
Organism: Teinopalpus imperialis; assembly: GCA_029286865.1. Taxonomy (NCBI): domain Eukaryota; kingdom Metazoa; phylum Arthropoda; class Insecta; order Lepidoptera; family Papilionidae; genus Teinopalpus; species Teinopalpus imperialis. The sequence goes on along the minus strand of JAGSMU010000030.1, from coordinate 9,868,900 downwards.
TTACAATAATAAAGTTATTATTAAAGAACCGTGAAAGTTTTAGATCCAATTGGTCTATAAATATTATGCTAGTAATTTTATGTTGTACTCTAATTTTGATCATAGCGACATCTGGATATATACAGTGGTGGTCACATTATTAAAGACACCTATTTAATACATACAATTTTATTAATGGTATTATCAATAATGGAGATAAGTATTTATTTCATGAATCATTACACTAACACCATATTATTAAAATGAAGACACTAAAGACTGGTATTTAGCAATTGTCGAGATCTTAATTGTTAAATAAATCACAAACTTAATATGCTTGCTGCTAGTCATCCAAATAAAGACAGTTTAATAAAAAAAGCCATTTTCCCAAGTATTTTCAAGAAATGCACCTTAAAGAAAAACTTATTATCTCAAAATTAATATAATTTTGATCATAATCCATGTGCTATGATTAGAGAATATAAAAGTTGCAATTCCTCTACAAGGAAGAATAATCATTCTGAATATTTATGACAAAGTTGGTCTTAAAAGAAAATTACGGATCACATGCAATGGTCTAAAGATAAGGTAATGAATGCTATCAAGCATTTCAAAAGCTATAACACAACATAAAAAACATACCTAGGAAACCCAAGACCTAGGAAAACACCCCCATGTGACATAAGAAGACAAGAATGATATTGTTAATTGAAAAAGAACTGTTCAATGGATCACAGCTTATTTGTTTAGGAATATTTGGCACAGGATGGTTGAGAGGTGTAGCAGCAAGAGCAATTAGGTGATGATGTAAGGTAAACTTATTTCAAAGAATACCTTGTAAGGTACCACTTTTAAGGAAAGCATTTTAGTATTTCTAAAGCTAAAATTTTGGAAAGAAATATGAACATTGAACTGAATGTGATATGTGTGATATGTGTGTGAATGATGTGGGATAAATGATGTACTATTTGAATTAAACAAAAATTAATATAATTAATTGAGAAAAAAATACTTTTCCACTGAATAAAGAACAAACAGAATCTTAGATTGGCAATACAGTATTGGTGTACAGTCCTGATAGCAACCCTGTTGAATAATGTGGTACCATGTAAATAAAATATTGGCCACAAAACATGCAACTAATATTCATCAACTTTATATGGCTTTTAAGGAAACATGGGAGCAAAATCCAATATCAACTTGCAACAAATTAATCTCTTCAATGCCAAAGCTATTATTGCTTCTAAAAGACTTGCAACAAAATATTGATAACTTTTCACTATGTTTGTTGTACTTAAATTGTTTTAAAAAATGTCTACATTGAGTATAATAACCTTCATTTTAATTTTTATTTCATTCATGTTTTCTTAGTTAGTCTTTAATTAGTTGGCCATAAATGTGTTCAATTCATACAGCTTGAAATTAGTTAATTTCAATAAAAATGTAGGTTGTCTCAACGTGATAGAAAATATATATAATATTTATCTCATAGTGCCTACACAAATGATTAAATATTGTTGCAAATTCCTTCTGTTATTAAAAATAAAAATAGGTAATCAAAAATCTCAGTTAAGATACCTCAAGTGCCTTTAATTAAGTGATTTTATTATGTGACCACAACTGTATATTACAGTGCACAATAAATGTATGCAAATATATTGGCACTTGCTTTTATTTCTGTATGTTTGTATTTGAAATTTAAAAAACAATTTTAATATGATAATGAAAATTTTGTTTATTCTATAATTTTAGTACTTTTAACTATTAAGATTTGCTCAGAGGTCGCGGTAAGAATGGTGTTTTCTGTGTATTCATTTACTGATGTCATATATATACTTAAGAATGCTGTCTTAATTAACAAAATGTTAAGCTATACATTTTTGTACAGGTTATTGCTTCCATGACAGTAGGAAAAGATGTGTCTGCACTATTCCCTGATGTTGTGAATTGTATGCAAACCGACAATTTGGAACTCAAGAAATTGGTGTATTTATATTTGATGAACTATGCCAAGTCGCAACCTGATATGGCCATAATGGCTGTTAATACCTTTGTCAAGGTATGTGCTGAATTTGCTCATTGTAACTAATGTGTTTAGTTCCATTGTTAGATTTAAATTCAGTTCAAAAGATTGATTTATAACTTGCTTTTATTTTTAATTTGCATATTTGCAATAACTAAGACAATAAATAATTGATATCCTTGATTCTCTAATTACTCTTACAAAATAATTTATTGTTTTTAATATATCAGAATAGATTTAAAGATTTAACAAAACAGTTTTATAAATACATGAGATTATTCTTTCAGTACAATAGTAATCTGAATTTTGAGCATGGAACTTTAAAAAGTATCATATCACATATTTAAGTATTAATACTTTCTACCTAAGAGTAGTGTAGATATCTGTGTGTGTGTGACTTGTCTTTTTTATCGTTTTAATGTCTACTGTACCATATTATGATGGGTGGAAGGATCTACCAACATACCAGCTTGTTAAGGTAATTAAAATGATCCAAAAAAACCAATCAGTCATCTGTCTGTAGATTTACACATTTATAGTCCAAATTTAATGTATTAAAAATCACAACAATTTTCAGCACATTTGTGTTCCGCATAGTTAAAAGCAGTATAACCACTCCGCATGGCTAAATACAAATTGCATGGTACATCACCAATTTCAATAAGGCAACACAAACCTATCACTAGCACACAGATGTGTAAATCTACATTTGAACTTAAAATTACAATATTTATTAAAAAGCTGAAATATAGAATTGATACAAATATGAATTCCATGCCTCATTATATTTATTATGTTTAGTAGCACATAAGCTATTTATTCCTGTACCATTTGGTAGAAATTCGCTATTCCTAACATATTGTATGGTTATATAACAGAAATAATAGTAAATTTATCATCACTTATCACACAGCTATTTCCTTACTATTGTTCGGCTTATGTTATTTTGTTGTTTTATAAACATTGCCATGGACACATACTTTGATTTATACATTTTATGCACATAGAACTATGATATTAGCATTAGAATTTAATATGTTAATGGCCTGTTACACATTTTTAACATACTTTTTAGACTTTATATTTGAATAAATTGAAATGTACTTTCTTTTTGTAAATATTTTTTTACTATAAGTAATTTTTTTGTTTATAATTAAAAATATATCTTATATTCTTTTAGTGATGAGAGAAACCCATTTACTCACGGGTATCAAACACAACATTTAATTGAAAAAGTATTTTGTATTGTTATATCAAGCCATCTTTATTTTAGATATTTACCAAAAAAATGTCTTACTGAATTATTACATTTTCAACGAAAACAATAAGTTTTGAAAATGATTTTTCATTAGTGTACAAAGAGAATAGCGAATTTGTACTGTAAATGCTTTTAGATAAATTGCTTCAGTATGATCAATGTATTGCTTTCATTTCCATCTTACATACCATAACACTAACAGAATTCACTGTTTCCAGGATTGTGAAGATTCTAACCCATTGATCCGGGCATTGGCCGTGAGGACCATGGGTTGCATCCGAGTGGACAAAATCACAGAATATTTGTGTGAGCCTCTGCGCAAATGTCTCAAGGATGAGGATCCATATGTAAGGAAGACAGCTGCTGTTTGCGTTGCGAAACTGTATGATATATCAGCTAGCATGGTGGAAGATCAGGTGAGCAGCTAGGTATTTTGATCACTAGTTTGTGCAGCATTTGAATAAATTCAACCCATGTATATAGATTTTATAGTTCATCTAGTAGTAGCGGTAAGTAAAAGGTTTCTTCTTTTGCAGGGCTTCCTCGATCAGTTGAAAGATTTACTGAGCGACTCTAACCCCATGGTAGTGGCTAATGCTGTCGCTGCTCTTTCGGAGATTAATGAAGCTAGTGTCTCAGGGCAACCACTTGTGGGTGTGTATTTAGAATCAATCCTAGTTGTTGCAGTACTTAATTGCAAATATTATAATTAGCCACCATACCATATTGTACCTATGTAAAGATTTTACCTTAGAAAAAACTCTTATATTAATTGTGTGGTTATTAATTATTTACTGAGACTTTTCTTATATCAATAAACAAGATTTTTTTTTTATTGTTTGTAAATTTTCCTTTATAGTTATACCTATGTAACTTTTACCATGGTATAGTTGTTTCTGTTATTTGATCATTTAATATGGTAAATTAAAAATATATTAACTGCTTTTGCCTAAAATTGTGTCTCTTTATTATATTACTTACTATGCTTAATAAAATTATATTACTATTCATGTTTTTATAGAGATGAATGCACCAACAATTAATAAGCTCCTAACAGCTCTAAATGAGTGCACAGAATGGGGACAGGTGTTCATATTGGATGCATTGTCTAACTACTCACCCAAGGACGCTAGAGAGGCGCATTCGATCTGCGAACGTATCACTCCACGACTAGCCCATGCCAATGCAGCCGTTGTACTCTCCGCTGTTAAGGTAATCTGGAACTGACCTGGTCTCTGGATAATATTTTATAAATCTATCTATCAAGTTTCTAGTTCACTTTGCCGTATCCCCCTTAAGAATCATGCTATTACAAGTTTTGACTGGGGTAGAGCTACACACTACAGTTTGTTTCGAGCTGCACAATGAATGGGTCAGCTAGACCGGGGTAGGACCACGCCCTCACGAATACCAGAGTATAATTACAACATAATGTTGCTGTGTTTCGTCCGGTGTGTGCAGGGATCCGGAGACCTTTGTTACAGGTGATGAAGTATTCCATCTCAGTCCTCAAGGGTCACAACGCATCTACCAGAAGATGCACAAGTGTACCCTATACCCAGTTACACACAACGAACATGTCATCTCTGTAATGTCTAATATCTTGTGGTTATATTTGTTCTGTACAAGCCAAGTAAGTTTCTGTGTAAGTTTTGTGGCAGCTCAAGTGTATTCACTGTATATACTACATAGCCTGTAAAAGAAGTTGGTCACGACCACAAGTGATCTGTATCAGATAGTATCATCAATAAAGCGACACCTTGTTCAGTTACCTTGACATTACACAAAATATCAGTCATAATGTGATTGAATAATATTTAATAGTATTTTACAAAAATTATGTTTTTGCAGGTATTAATGAAGCTAATGGAGATGGTATCAGAAGACACTGAGCTGGTGAGCACTCTGTCCCGGAAATTGGCACCCCCGCTGGTCACATTGCTGAGTGCCGAACCCGAGGTGCAGTATGTGGCACTAAGGAACATCAACCTTGTCGTGCAGAAACGACCTGATATTCTTAAACATGAGATGAAGGTATGCATTTCTTACTTTTTTTTTTTTTTATATCATTGAGAGTATCAACAAGCACACAGTTCACCTGATGGTAAGTGATTCCTGCTGCCCATGACATCTACATTCATCCTTGACAAGGAATAATAATGCAGATGCGTTGTCACCCTTGAGTGAGTGAGTGAGATGGAATGCCTCGGCACCAGTAATGAAGGTCACCAGTAAGAAAGTAATAAAGGTGTTTTACTTTGTGCTAGTTTAAGTGTGTTTATTACTATATATATTAGGTAAGTGATGAAGTCTGTTGAATTTATTGTATAGTCTTAATCCTTTATTAAGTTTCTCTATTGGTGACTTACGCGAGAGTGACTCCATCAGATTTTAGATAGTAAGGGCCTGACATAAACAGTCCTGCCGCAGACAAGCAGTTTCTCTGGGGAAATTTTGTCACTTGTGTAGTACATACTTTTCTTCCTATAACCTTTTGAGTGTCTCATTGACTGCTTGATTTTATTATTCTCTTATAATAGGCATGTGAATATAATATGACACTTAGTTAAAAACCGAGCTGCTTGAAAAGTCTACTTATTGTAGTTAAGCCACTGGTATATATTCTAGAAATCCTACGAGCTTTTCGTATCGTAGTGCTTATATCATTTGTGGGGGCGACATCTCGTCCAGCTGTCATGACGAATGATCCTCAATGATCGCTGATAGGGTGCTATATGAGGTAATTAAAAATTCAACATAAAACAATCTAAGAATCATGGAAATGTTATTATTACTATTGTATTAATTAAATATCCATTTGTAATCAATAACGTCTCCATTGACAGTTGTAAACATATTACAGTCATGCAAAACTACCATCGGTTGGCTAATTTCTTTCAATCTGTCTAGGTATTCTTTGTAAAATATAACGACCCGATCTATGTAAAACTTGAAAAACTGGACATTATGATCCGTTTGGCGTCGCAAGCGAACATCGCGCAGGTGCTCGGCGAGCTGAAGGAGTACGCTACTGAAGTTGATGTGGACTTTGTCAGAAAGGCAGTGAGAGCCATTGGCAGATGCGCTATCAAGGTGCGTTACTATTTATTCCCAATAATATTTTTCGTTAATATATGATGAGCTCTGTTCCATTAATATAAGTAACTTCAATAGTGCCTCATGTAGCTTTGGATCTCATATGAGAACGGTTTAATACCATATTGACCTGACCATATCTAACAGGCGTTGAAACCATTAATAAAAGGGAGACCTGAAACATGGTGGAATAATCATTTTTATTTAAATTTATACTTTACTGGTCACAACTTACAAAAAAGGATACAAAGGGCGGACTTAATGCCTTAAGGCATTCTCTACCAGTCAACCCGTGGCGTGGAGAGACATTGTGGTAGGTAGGTGTAGTGCCTACATTGAAAATAAAAAAATATATATATACATATATATCTTAAAACTTAAAATTTAATATATATATATATATATATATAAATATATATTATAATAATGAATGAGAAATAATTCTACTAATAAACATAAAAATAATATGTATAGAGGGGCCTACATATATACATAAATACATACATATATTTACTAATAAAAAGCAATACATAATAAACATAATTATAATAATGGTTTAGGGTACGGTCTGCGAAACTTAAGCTTGTGGTTAGATTGTCGTGAACCATCTCTTAGCACAAGCGTTTTCAGTTTAGTTGGAGTGCTTAACCGAATTGTTAAAAAAACAAGTTTATTAGTTGATTGATTCAATATTTACTAATCGTAACATATTCTAGTATTTAAATGTGTCATGGCATCTATATCTTTATCATATGATTTGTCTTTTATCTGTCGATACCAGGTGGAACCCTCAGCAGAGCGTTGTGTCTCAACGCTTCTAGAATTGATCCAAACCAAAGTGAACTATGTCGTGCAAGAGGCGATTGTAGTGATAAAGGACATATTCCGCAAATATCCCAACAAGTACGAGAGCATCATCAGCACACTGTGTGAGAATCTGGATACACTGGACGAGCCGGAAGCTAGGGCCTCAATGGTAACTATCACTTCACAAGTCATGTAATTTAAAAACAATGTAATATTTGTAGCCCTCGTGTGCTTTCTTGTTATGAATATATATGATTTTGGTAACTTATTCAACGTGGTAAGTTTTATAATAAACTTTAAGCAATGGCTGTGAATTTAAACCAAATGTGCTTTCTGTGCTTTGCCATTGTCTATTAGGTATTGACTTTGGACATTACTTACTCACACAACACTCCGAAAGCTAGGTCTCATAGTACTAACTAGAAGATGACATGACACAACAATACTTACATACAATCATTTCATTTTTCAGGTATGGATAGTGGGGGAGTATGCGGAGCGCATAGACAACGCTGATGAGCTCCTTGATTCCTTCCTCGAAGGCTTCCACGATGAGAATGCACAAGTAAGCTAATAACGAATTATCTGTGTACTTCTCATATTATGTATTCGCGCCATTGTGACATTTAACCGCTGAATAACATGTGACAGTCAACGTGACAAATCTGAATGTATAAAAGATGTCGAATAAGAAATAAAATTAATTGAGTATAATCAAGTCTTTACCTATGAAATTGCCGTTTTGTATGAAATTAGTATCAAGCTTTTTTACCTTGCCAATTTGTCCCAAATGGACCAATATTTTTTTGATGTTAACATCAAAACTGCTGCTAGCTCGGCTGTAGATTGAGTATCATCAGCTTCCACAATCGTCTTTAATTCATCATTGTCGACCAAAGTGTCCGGACGACCGCGAGGTTCATTTTTCAAATCAAAATATCCAGAACGGAACCGGGCAAACCAGTAACGAGTTGTGCGGTCGTTTGTAAAGTTCTCTCCGTAAACGTTGTTGATGTTACGTGACGTTTGTGCCGCGTTTATGCCACGACGGAACTCATGATTACACGAATTTTTAAAGTATCCATTATGACGTAAAATGTTCAAACGTAATGAAAATACAAAGCTAATCAAAAGAATGTAATGCTTTAAAAAAAAAAATTTGAATTTAGAATTCACAGCCAATCAAAACTTTTTTTGGTTTGAAATGGCCAATACTGAAGAACGGCAATTTCATAGGTATTCATTTCATAGAGACATTAATAACATTTAATATTGCCTATTTAAAAATATTTGTACCATTGCGTGGCCTTGTGTGCTTGGCTGGTGCTGGACAGGCTGGCTGTGTCGCGGGTACTCAGTTCTCTTCCTTTCCGAGATACCGTATTTGTACATTACAAATTGTTGATTTTCTGTTCTGGGTGTTGTTTGTATGTCTTTTGTTTTATATCCCGCGCGCCAGTAGCATATGAACTTTCGTCCTATATTATTGCATATAGATTATATCGGAATAGGGAAGTTTACGACTGGTGAGTGTATGTGTTTATAAATATATCCTTACATAGTTGATATCATCTGGTCCAACAAGAATATATCGCCGCGGTCGAAATTGACCAAGAAGACATGATTTGTAACATGTTTTCAGGTGCAACTGCAGCTTCTTACAGCAGTAGTGAAACTTTTCCTGAAGCGTCCAGCCGATACGCAAGAACTGGTGCAGCACGTGCTCAGTCTTGCCACCCAGGACTCTGACAATCCGGATCTCAGGTGAGCGTGAACATTCCAGAGAGATGCCTTCCATTCAGGACCTAGAAGGTACATACGATATATAAACAACTTATTGTTTACTAAAAATAGAGTATATGAGTATAAAACATCGGCTGATAAATTTCCATTCTGACACAGATAGAGCTATAAATACCGAGTTGCAAACCCATGAAAAATAATAATTTCGTACATCATAAAACATTGCTTTTTGATGGTAAATAAAACACCCTTGAAACTAATGCGTATTTATATTGGAAAGCATCAGAAAAAAAGTCCACAAAATCGTTTTGACAAACCGTAAAGTTCCTGGAGATAGCCATAAGCTAAATATATCAAGGGAATGTTGTAGGCTCTATTTTGCATAAAATTTGCCTATGTAATTACACTTCGAATTGCTTCTGCACCCACCCTATCTGTCCAACCTAATCTGGAGAGGTTTGGCCGAAACAAACGCCTATTTTGAAATCAAAGATAATTCGTTCTCCAAGAAAGGTATCGAAATGTTAGAGATAGCGATGCCTTGATGTTGATGAATAAAATCAAATTTGACCGAAAAAGTTGTGTTTTCTTCATTAGACAGGAAACTTATAAGCCAATGTGTTATGTTATATACATTACTGGGAGCATCTATAAATGAAATCATTTCCCATAGTTACATGCTCATGTGTGAGTGGGTATGCCACAGTTCAATACATCGATTGAATCTTTCGTATTTTTTATGATTTTTAACCTACTTAATATAAAGATATTTGTTATAATGCTGTTGTTACAGGGACCGTGGATTCATCTACTGGCGTCTTTTGTCCACGGACCCGGCGGCCGCCAAGGAAGTGGTGCTCGCCGACAAGCCGCTCATCTCTGAAGAGACTGACCTGCTAGAGCCAACGCTACTCGACGAGCTCATCTGTCACATTGCATCTCTCGCCTCCGTGTATCATAAGCCGCCTACCGCGTTCGTAGAAGGTGAGATTAGTGATTATTTTTAAATTTAATAATCTTTTTCAGCCCACCACTGTTTATATATATATATATATATATATATATAAATATATAATTCAATATACATACATAATAGTCTATTAGTAAAACTGGTTTTATTACTGCGACCATCCAGATGTCTTCGGTCAAAGAAATTCGGACTAAGTAAGAACTAAGTAACTCAGACAGCTAATGAATTTGCAAAAAAAAAAACCGGTAAATGAGCTGCAATACAGATATTGTTACTAAACAAGGATCGAAGAATTCTGTCATGAGATAAAGAGAGATATTGGAATTTATCTTTAATATAACGTGATGATGGATCATTTAAAATAGAGAAGAGAATATATCTATAAATATATAATATATTCTCTACAGGCCAAAAGTTTAAGACCACCTGAATTAAAGTAGGAAAATAAAGTAAAACTCCAATAAAATATTAAATGCTTAAATAACCTGTTAAACATCTAATAGAACATTGATTTACAAACAATGTACTTTAAAAGCCTAAAGAAATATTAACAGTCCATGCAAATATATTTAGCTAAACTGATTTTTCATAAAAAAATCCTTTACATTTTATGACTTTTTTCATAAGTCTCGGCATACTGACAATCAATTTGTTAATGGAGTCTTGTGATATATTGTTCCAAATTCCGCATAAAGCATTCTACATTTCTTCTCGCGAGGATGGGCCACGTTTACGGACGTTCCATTCAAGCTCTTCCCACAAAAGTTCAATGGGATTTAAATCCGGGCTCTGAGATTTTAACACCCCTTGTGCCTGTTTCGCTTCTAAATATCCTCTACATCATTTTGAACTATGCTTTGGATCATTATCTTGTTGGAAAAACAATCCATCTCCAAGTATTCGCAACCCGGAAGAAACGACATTTTGTTCTAAAATGTTTTTGTACTGTGCTTTTTTCAAAATTCCTTCAATTTTAATCAAATCGCCAGTTCCTTAGCTAGAGAAGCGCAACCCCATACCATAACTGAGCCACCACCATGCTTGATTGTTGGGACTACACAATCTGACATCATCTTTTCTTGAGCACTACCAGGACGCTTCTAAAAATCGAGCTGTCCTCTCTTTAGATAGCGATCCGAGTTGAGGTTTCGTACCTCCTTACGAGAGGCCCTGGGATCGTATTATCGCCCCCATCTCTTGTCGTCGACGTTCTTCGTCCACAGGGGTCGGAGCGCAGCGGTGGTGCAGCAGCAGTCTTCGCAGCATCGTCGTTGTCTCCCTACTTAGCGGGCCTCCCGCTCGCGTGTCTAATTAGATAAAGCTGTAGAGGTCTCTGGACCAACAGCAATACTCATACACAAAAACAAAATTGCCTATCTAAATTCTGCACGTAAATGTCATTTATTTTAAATTAGATACATTATCATCAGGTCGCGGAGCCGGTGTACGCAAGTCTCTTCCATCCCGTGGTGCCGTTTCCGAAGAATCCATGCCGCAACAACCCACCGTCATACCCAATCAGGTAAGATTGGAAACCATTCCCGATTTGATATCTTTTTTTTTAAACAAATATTAGGAATGCTACTAATGTTCCGGTTAAACACTCGAAACTAAGCTGAAAACTCATTGTGCTAGGAAATGGTTTATGACAAAAGTCAAATATTTTATCTGAACCTACGACCTTAAGTAACGCAGACTGTACCCCAATTGACGCTTCAAAATAAATGACTTTATAATATGCTCATTCAACTTTTGTGTGAATTCTCTAAAATACTCCGATCCTATTGGTACAACGTGTGCCTGTATGTTTGCGCGAATACTGAAGGCACTATGATATACCCAGCCCAGTTGATGACATCTGATAACAATTATACGATATCGACTAATTGACTAGGACCATTACAAATATTCATTGAATATGAAATTGGTTGAAATATGAATTTCTCCTATGCATATTTCAACCAATTTTTTTTTATATGAAATTGTATTTTGTCAAACAATGTGTCAATATCTTTAGATATATTTAGAGTGAAAATTGAAAGTTGGTGGGGTAGTTCAGTGTTCGGTCGGTCGCTTTTAATTCACGAATTATATCCCACCACGAATAATATCGGCACCGATAAAAGCACGTGGTAAATCAGCACTTGAACTCGTTCTCGGTGGTGAAGGAAATCGAAGAAATAAATGAAAAATAACTCGTAGAACCGCAGTGGAACTGCGTGGCGGACTGCCCTCCAACCACCCTCTAGTTGGAGTGTTATGCACATCATTAGGATTTTTATATATGGACTTCTATCTTTACTTTTTTGTATCAATAGATCCCTCCTTGAATTTCCTTCTCATAAAACTAGTTTCTAGCTTCCTTCACAGAGCAGGGAATTCGTTTGTGGAATGCTCTACCTTAAAAAATACGTGCCTCTAGAACTGTTTTTTTATTCATGTGTTTGTAAATAATTTTTTTGTGATTACACTATGGCTTGCTAGAATAGATTTTTATTGTAAAATAGGCCTTTGTACATACTTTTCTTATCTTAGTTTCCTCAGATAAATGCTTTGTGTACATAAAAGTTAAAAGTGTGTCCAAAGTGATTTTTCATATAAGGTGCAAATTACAGGAGTCTCTGATCGGCGATCTGCTGTCTATGGACATCTCCGGTCCACCGGCCCCCGCTGCGCCGGCCTCCAACCTCGACCTGCTGGCTGGTGGGCTCGATGTACTTGTGAGTATTGTCATCAGTTTTAATATTTTTGCGACAGACGAAGCTGTAACAGTCCTATGCTGCTAAAATCACTAACATCAACAGAATCCAGACAGTTTTAATTATAGTATAATAAGAAATTTATTACGGTATATAAGTAAAATCAACTGTTTTTGCATCGATTATATTACATTAATAATTCATGCTATTATATATATATATATTTGGTACAGCTTCACTCTTAGAGATTGAATCGCCGGACCATATCAGGTACGATGCGCTCCAGCACAAGTTTAAGATATTAAAAAAAATCCAAGCTTAAAAAAATCTGTTTAATATACCGACACAAATGTATGTAAGTTAAGAATAAATTTAAATTATATTTATTACAACATTAATTTAGTGTCTTAAAAATAAATTGTTATATAGGAAATGTCATAATACGTTATGTTGCACGTATGTATAATGAAAAAAAAAGTAAAGTAAATAAATCAAAAAGTAATACATCAAGTAGATTAAAATTTGTACATCGAGGTGTAAACATACCCTTTTGTGGTTGTGTCAAAATCTTGCAAATCTTTCCCCCTCTTTTTTTTGACTATGACCCTAAGAGCTGTGCCTTTTATCATAAATATAACATTATTTGAACTCAAGGGCTTTTTTAGGAGCATATTTTATTTTGTTCGGATCAAGCTTACCACTGTACAAGAGTTAAAAATATTCATTTGTAATAACGCATATACTTTTTAATTATTTTTAAAACTTCATCCGTGTCGCTGCAGCGGTGACAACGGAGTTATTTGCATCAACGTGGTTTATATCTTAGATAAATACTTATTTTTTCATAATATAGCTATGCAATAAAAGCTATATAACTAAAAATATAAACTAAATTTTTGTTAAAAAGACATTTTTTTTCGGGCTGATGGCCGTCGAGAGGTGACCGAGCGCTTATGGCGCTCAGTCGAGACCTCTATCAGTGGGTAACCGGCACAAAAAGACATTTGGTTATCAAACACTAAATTAATTTTTTTTTAAACTTTAGTTGGGCAGTGGTCCAGAGCCGAGTGCGGCGGCTACTACAACGGGACTCCTCGGCGACATATTTGGCGTCGCGACCGCCCCGGCTTCATTCGTGCCGCCCAAACAGTGCTGGTTACCAGCTGACAAGGGCAAAGGTATTTAATTATAGGAAATATATATAAAAAAAACTATCTGACAATGAAATATAAGAAACAATCGAATCGAATAATATTGATTGTTAATTTAAGCGGAATTAATGTATTTTTAACTCGTCAACTAGTGTAACATATTAAAACTTATGTAGGAGCTTATTGTTGGCTAGTAATTGATAAAATGATACATGTATTGTGATTTATCTCGTATTAATTTAAATAAATATTGATTCAATTCGGTGATAGAAAATTAGTCTTGTTTTAATAGAGAAAGTAAATAAAGAAGACAGTGTAACATATAGTATCAATTACTGAATTTAGCTTCTTTGACCGATAAGACATTTTTTTTATCTAGATTATTTTAACTACTCTTTAACTTTTTTTCTGGACTAGGTATATACTAGACAGTTGTGAATTTCATAAATATCTTTCCCAGGTCTGGAGATCTGGGGCACGTTCAGCCGCCAGAACGGACAGCCGCGCATGGAGATGACGTTCACCAACAAAGCTATGCAGGCAATGAGTGGATTCGCTATTCAACTCAATAAAAACAGGTAACCAATATTGAGTTCAGTGCAGTCACCCGCTGCAATAACCAACAAGAACCTTCATGCCGAAAATGATCCGAGCCGAGGTCGCGTACCTCCTTACGAAAGGCCCTCGGATCATATTCGCTACCCCCTCCCCCCTCTCCCTCTTCCTCGTCCACAGGGTACGGAGTTGTAGCAGTCATCGTGCCAGCATCGTCGTCGTACTCCTTACTCGCGAGTCTATATCGGTGAAGCTGTAGTGGCCGCAGGGCCCACGGCCAATACACATACTCTAAAAAAAACAAGATATGAATACTACAAATATTAAACTATATATAACGATTTTTTAGTGGCGCCCTCTATCAAGGGTTGGACAATTGCTCACAAACTACCATTGGCAAGTTGTGGTCTATGGATGCATTTTTAAAAATTGTAAGCGACGTAGGTACATCGTCGTAATCTGTTCGTTGTTTATCATTGTAAAATTATTGTCGATTCAGTTTCGGCGTGTACCCGGGCGGCGCGCTCGCGGTGGGCACCGTAGCAGCCGGTGCACGCACCGAGGCCGCGCTCCCGCTGGCTGCCGCCGGTCCCGTGCAGCGCATGGAGCCCCTCAACAACCTGCAGGTCCGCCCACGCATACATACCAATACCATCATCACCCACTAATAATACTATACTATTTTTATCGGTTCCAGTTTACATTAGATTGAGCAATTAGCCAATTTTTTTAATAATAACTAATTTATGAAACCTTAGTAGGCAGGCAATAAGCTCATGGTTCATATATAGGTAATCATATTCTTCCCTAAATTTAAATTTAGTAAATTTCTTTTGATTCACATATTTTACTTAAATTGTTTTTAAATGCATGCTGTGGCTGCCTATAAGTGAAATTGTATCTTATTAGAAACTTAACCTCTAAATTTGGTGGTTGGATATAACAAAATTTATAAATAATGAAACGTGCAAAGTAGTTATCGTAATTCAATCCTTGGTTTTATTTTATTTCAGTTTAACAATTACAATTTTAATATATGCCAAACAATTCCCAATCTCAGGTGGCAATCAAAAACAACGTGGACGTTTTCTACTTCGCCTGCTTGATTCCCGCGCACGTGCTGTTCGCCGAGGACGGACAACTAGACAAGCGCGTGTTCCTCACCACGTGGAAGGAAATCCCGGCGGCCAACGAGGTACAGCACACGCTGTCGAACGTCGTCGGCACCGCAGACTCCGTCGCGCAGAAGATGACACTGAACAACATATTCACAATCGCTAAGAGGAATGTGGAAGGGCAAGACATGTTGTATCAGTCACTTAAACTCGTCAATAACATCTGGGTCCTGCTGGAATTGAAACTGCAACCGGGCAATCCTGAGGCAACACTGAGCATCAAATCGCGCACTGTAGAAGTGGCCACTTGCGTTTTTCAAGCTTACGAAGCAATAATCAAATCGTAATCTCTCCAGACTATTTATATATATATATGTTGCTAAGTTTATCAAGTTTAATAAAGTATTATGTAAGTAATCATAAAGACTATGACTGTAAATTCCATTAGAGTATGAATGTTTATTAGAAAAGTATATTTGTGTCACATAGTCCGCATTTAGAAGACTATGTCGCTCACACAGCTTTTGAAGTAAAAATAAATGTGCTATCCGAACATGTTGTTTCATTTCTGTTCCTTTAAATAAATAACTCTGAGCTCTGAATTATAGTTTACTTTGTAAATTATTAAAGCTTTATGTTTTGGTTTTTTTTTTTTATAATTTCAAAGCAAGTGCTTGACCACGATCCCACCTGACGTTAAGCGGAAATGCAGTCCCGGATGATAAGGCGCACTAGCTCAGTAAATGCCTATTCACTCGTAACTCTTCAAAACATCCACATTGTAATCGGAGGGATAAAGACGGACAAAAAAAAAGGTTTTTAAATAATGTAAACAAATGTCATCTTTTACAAGAATGCGACCCAAAAAAAGATTGGTATTGCTAATCACCATTTTTGCACCTGTTTACAATAGGGTTAATAAGGGTTTTTCATGACCCATAAAAGGTCATTTACCCGACCTACCCTTGTCAGTTAGTCGCTAAACGTTAACCGGTAAACTTATTATTAAAAAAAAATTGCCCTAATAATGGACACATCTATTGAAGAAGTCGCTCAAGCAGTTGCCCTGTCCGAACAAGGCCAGAGTCAGCGAGAAGTCAGAAGCTCGTCTAGTCTGCTTTGTCCAGTTTACCGGGAGACTGGTAGCTTCAACCGAAGAAACAGATCCGGCAGAAGAAGGTGCACATCAGAGGGATGACAGATTCATCGTCAGTACTACGCTCAGAAATCGAGCCCTCTCAAGTCCAACAGGAGCACGGACAAACGCGAGGAGTGGTTGTTAGCGGCTGGACAGTCAGAAGAAGACTTAAGGCTACTAACCCGACTCCAAAAAGGCCGGCTTTTGGCCCTAATTTGACGAACGTCGTTCATCGTCACGTCATTCCTTACGCAGGCTCTATCGGTGAAAACTTTGCTATGCGGGAACAGAAGTTGAGTACTGAACTTCTGTTCGGCGGTATCAGCAGGAGGTCGAAATTGAGTGCATGGAGTGGCCAGCACGTAGTATGGACTAAAATTCTATTGACCATATTTAAAAAGTTCGGGTGGGAATATCTGCGCTAGCTACGAGTTCGGAGCTTCAAGCCGCATTCGATATAGAATGGGACGGCGTTACTCAAGAAACATTGAAAAATCTTATCCGGTCTACAAGACCTGATTAAAATATTTTTTATTATTTATGATTGTTTTGACTTTTTGTCTGTATTTTATTTAGAGTGAATGTTTTCTTATTTTAGAGCTTAGGCTATTGATAAATATTTATTTTTATTACTAAAATAGATTTTATAAATATAAATGCAATCTCATCTTAAAGCCTTCACCTTTAATCTACTATGGTCAAAACACATATCTGGGCAACAGATTTTTTACGAGAATATTTTGAGTGCAAGCGTACAGCGTGAGTCGATTTTTTTTCCTACAACTGTACATCATCATTAAACAATAGTATCCTTATGGTTTAGGATACAATAAGAATTAAAAAAAATACTATCCATAAACATTTTATATATTTAAATTTCTTCATCTAAGTATTTACAAAATAATGGTTTGGACCACCTCGTAATTTTAGCTCTGTCTTAAAATATTAAATCATAAAATATTTCCAAAATTATGCTTACTTTATATTTAATATAATTAGAGAATTTTTCTAATTGCAACATTTAAAAGTTTATATAATTATAACATATTGCCAAGGAGATAAGGGTGTGACATATTAAGACCAAAATACAGGAATAATAAAAATTACAATATGATAAAAAAAAATGCTATGTCAAAATACTACAAAGATAAACAGCGAATATTTAAGTAAACATAAAATTCTAAAGTAATTTATAAATTTTATACATAGAAATAGAATTTATTTTATACTTAGCAAAAATCTAGTAAATTTTATTTATTAAAATTAACATCAAATAAAATGATATAAAAACGAATAGTTATTTAGAATACACAAAGTGCTTTAGGCAATAAATTAGAAAAGAAACAAGGGGGCAACTAAAGCTGATAAATTGGATATATTTGTCTTCAATACTATATTGCAAGAATCAATTCTATACAGACTGTATTGTAATGTATCATATTCTATATATATATATAAAATAATATTTCTAATATGCCATGTATTGTAATTGAATTAATTATTATCACGCTTGTGTGAATTGAAAGACTAATTTGTACACTATGAATGATAATACATTTAAATCTACCATTAAGGCATCAGTGAACAGTTTTATTTCCAGTTAATGGTCACCTAAAAGAACAAGTTATTAATAAAATTAATTCAATCGATTTTCACAAGGAATTCTTCAACCTCCAGCTTCTGGCGCATTATGGCCGACAGCACCACTTCCGTACTGCAGACGACGTTCAATGTCTTCTCCGATTGCAGTAGGTAGTATACTAGATGCAAATCATTTGGTACAGTCACCACTAGGTAACTGTAGGGCCTCTGCGTGTGCATCTCTTGTATGGAAACGTACGAGCGACGATTCTTCTCGACCTTCCCTCCGCACAGTTCAATCATTTCCGTCAGGGAGGACCTATTTGGCTTTACACAGGGTGTTAAGAAGAATGTGACACCCTCAAAGAGTTTCTTCCTCTGCTCTCCGCACAATAACACCTCGGACACGTCACATTTGAACATTCTATTGAACGCGTCGTCGCGTAGGCCGTACTTGGCTTCGTCGGCAAACTTATTGAGACGCTGACTCTCCAGTATCCACTCGGCGGAGAGCAGATGCTTGACGGTGATCAGACAGCTGACCAATTTGCATGTGCGCACGAGTTTCTCCATTATTAAATGCGTCGCTTCGGCCGCAGATGTTACGACGAGGCCGCCGAGTTGCCTGCAAACATTTTTTTTTTGATTCAGCTTAAGATTTTACATCCAGTGATAAGTGATAAGATTCCTATTATTTTAGACCATTTCAAAATAAACAAAGGGTTAAAGTGCCAATGGACACTGACAATCATTTTCAAAACAATTAAATAATAGGATATATTAAAAAAAATATTAATATTCAAGGATTGAAGTAATTAAGAAAACGATCACTCACGCAATGAATCTATATATGTTATGGCCAAATGATGTTCAACTTATGTTTTTGTTATTGTATTAAAAGTGGCAAACAAGCCAACAGTTCATCTGATGGTAAGCGATTCCGATTATGTAGAAGGTACTCACCGTACGATGGCGGCGAGACGCGGCTGATCGTTGTTGGCCATGGCAGAGAACAGCACACGCGGAGCTAGGTTCAACGGCGGTGGCGTCGGGGGCGGGGCGTGGGGGGCGGGTGGCATGACGTCGGGCGTGTCGAGGCGCGGTCGCTTGGCCTTGCGCGCGCCACCCGCCGCCGCCGCACCGCGTTTCGCTCGCTCGTGCGACTCTTGTGTTATGTTAATCGGCATCTTCCATGCGTCTGGATTAATACATGATCTGGGTCACATGGGGGGGTTTTAAAGACAGAAATAAAGACGAAGACAGCTTAGACTTTGCATCTATTATATATATATAGTTGTTGGAAAATATAGTGTAGCTCGTACTGCAAACTGTATGAAGGTTACGTTACTGACATTACGCCATTTTGAATTTAATAAGAAACATATATAAAATAGCAAATAGGGGTGGTACATACTCATTAAATGTGATACAAGGCTGTAGTCAATTCGGAACGGACTTGCCAAATTAAACTGCTGGTACTTAGCATTTTCAATCTGTGTATAAAAAAAATAACATTTAATCATATAAAAATAGGTTAGCGATGTTTAAAAACAGTCCTAGAAGTCCTAATAGACTACACCACCGATTCAGGTGAAGATTTTCACCGCACTAATAGAGATTACAGTGGTGTTATCCAAAAGGCTAGACCGTCGCACAATTCAATTAATGACCGTCACTGCCAATTCCTTGTTGGTATCAAAAGATTTCGATTCCGATTTCTAAAACAAAAAAATGTCTACAATAATTAGTTTTGGGAGTTACTTAAAAGATTTTACA
The DNA here is from genome assembly GCA_029286865.1 of Teinopalpus imperialis. Classification (NCBI taxonomy): domain Eukaryota; kingdom Metazoa; phylum Arthropoda; class Insecta; order Lepidoptera; family Papilionidae; genus Teinopalpus; species Teinopalpus imperialis. The sequence goes on along the minus strand of JAGSMU010000030.1, from coordinate 9,849,009 downwards.
ATTTGAATAAATTGTGTGCAATTTGAATAAATTGTGTGAAATTTGAATAATTTGTGTGAAATTTGAATAAATTGTGTGCAATTTGATAAAAATGTGTGTGCAATTTGATAAAAATGTATGCAATTTGAAAAATGTGCAATTTGAAAAATGTGTGTGCAATTTGATAAAAATGAGTGCAATTTGATAAAAATGTGTGTGCAATTTGATAAAAATGTGTGCAATTTGAAAAATGTGTGTGCAATTTGATAAAAATGTGTGCAACTTGAAAAATGTGTGTGAAATTTGATAAAAATGTGTGCAATTTGAAAAATGTGTGTGCAATTTGATAAAAATGTATGCAACTTGAAAAATGTGTGTGCAATTTGATAAAAATGTGTGCAATTTGAAAAAATTGTGTATAATTTGGCTGTGAATTATTTGATTTTATTGGTAGCATTGTAGCAGTGCTAAAATCACGACGAACACCTCGCGCGCACGCACAGGCACGCCCCTCGTGTGTGAAAGAGACAGTTACCTGTGAAAGTGCACTCATGTTGCCGAGCAGCAGATCGGTGACCCACGCGGCGCTCACGACCGGTATGCCCCAGTCCCGCGCGCGCCGGTACTTCACGCCATCGGCTCGCTTGCACACCAGCACCGTGTTGTCACGTGACATGTACGGCGTCAACTGGTACATTTATAAAATTTTTAATGTTTCTATCTATTCAATAATTAACTATTTTATATTAGAATTAGAGGTTTTTATTGCTCATACATACATACTTCCATTTTTTAAAAAAATATTATTTGTTGTGATTTATTTAATTTTTATTTATTAAAATTTTAAGTATACAAAGCATTTATATAAGGGAAGCAAAATAGGAAAGACTTGTACAAAGGCGCAGCTTATTTGACAATTAAAATCTCTTCCAGCAGGCCTGGTGTTGGACATAGTTTATGAAAAAAAAACAATGTACTCACAAATAAAAAAAAAAGAAATGTGGCTATTGTTAGGACTTGATGTATGCTATCCTTGTTACAAGGAGTACATTATTGTATGTGTATATATGAAATAAGATAAATACATGTCCAATCTACGTTACCTTGGCGCCGACGAGATCGAGGCAGCAGGCGAGACGACGCCGCTCGTCACGCCGCCAGCCGGCGAGCGCGGCGCGATGGTGGCGCGCGGGCCGCGAGCGCGGCGCGTGCATAGCGGGCAGGTGCAGCGCCTGCCACGGAGGCGCCACCCCACGGCGCTCCATTGCGTCGGACAGCCAGTATGCTGTCACACAGCGCTTAGCGTCGCGCAGCGCCTGATATGTTTATATCATGATTATAAAAAAAAAGTCTGGGAACCTCTGGTGTAGACCAACGACAGTGGGACTTAAAATACGTTATAGTTCGACTTGCCTGCATAACAACGCCATGCCTCTGGGTCTCGCAGAGTACATGTGTAACGCGAGCGCAATAGTTGGGCTCCACTTCACCGCCGCGTCGTTGTATTGCTTCCGTCCACTTTGCCACGCGCTCTATCCCGAATGACTGTTGATATTCCACCTGAAATAGCACAATTATATAATATTTAATAATATGTTTATATAGTCATTTTAGTCCTTAGAATATATATACATATATATATATATATATATATATATATATATATATATATATATATATATATATATATATATATATATATATATATTACTGAGCCGATTGCGTTTTTGCTTAAAACTTCATATTTAAAATACAGGTGACGTCAAAAAATAAAGTGACTAAAATTTAAAGGTAAGAAAGATATCGCTCACAGGAGCAGTAGATTTTCTAATAAATTAATAATAGAAGATATGCATAGAACGAAAGGGTTTCGTAAAACCAGTTAGTTTTTGAATGGGAAAAATACTGTCTAATAAAATACCGCGAATTATAAAAGTATTGTCACTGCAAAAATTTAAAAAGACTACCAAAAAAAAACTCGTTGCACCCAATGCCGTTGTTTGACCCGTTCGAAATTTATGCCTCTTACTTAGCTTAGCTTTATTTTACAACTTTGTTCTGTAAAAGTCGTAGTCCATACCCGGTAGTGGCGACGTAATCACTTTATACTTTCTACTTAGAACTTACAATGTGGAAGACACAACCCAGCAGAAAGAGGTCGGGCGGCAGTTTAAGGTTGGGATTGTGTCCGTAGAATTGCGCGCGTGGGGGTACTGCCCGTACGCCCCCCGCTGTGGCCACACCTACGCCGCCCGCCACGCCAACGCCCACGCCGCTCGCGTACACTTTGCTGCCGACTACGCCGGGCCCACCAGCCTGGAAGAGTGCATTGTTAAAAACTAAAGCAAGGGTTGCACTAAACAAAGTTTATTATATATTTCTACATTTAGACACTTTTCCACAGAGAAATACATCAGAAATATTAAAAAAAGCTTTTTTTTTTATCAATTGTACAACAAAGTGCTAGTAATTTTTTTTTCAAATTAATTTTAAGTATGCTCTATCTGAATTGTCGTCTGGAAAAACTACGTTAACATTTTTTACGAATCAAGGCAGGTGTCAACAGAGATGAAAGCGTCGCTGGAGTTTCTTGCGCCAGTTCTCCAGCGCCTAAGCATTCCAAAGTGGTGGTACGGATAACTAATAATAATACTGATATTAAAATAGATGATACGTAGTCAGTAGCAACTAATGAAGCAGAGGGCGTGCGGCCTCCTCGGGCACCCTCGAGTCAGTCGTTCGTAACAGGGCGACTGTCCAAGCCGAGTCTGCCTCTCGGGAGCCCTTGTGCTGGTTACCCACTAATAAAGGTATCGGCTAAGCGCCATTAACGCTCGGTCACCTTTCAACCCGGTGAAACTGTCAAAGCCCTCGCACGAGCTACCAGCGGCCAAAAATAAGCTCTAAACAAAAAATAATCACGGCAGACTTAAATCAGATACGGTGGACAGATTTTTATAGGGAAATATAAAAAAAAACTTACGTTTTCCCAAGACTATATGCACCACGGAGGGGCTCATTTTAATTTTGTTTAAATTAAAATCAGTTATATATAGATGTGTTAGGAATATTGGTTTACCGGTGTTGGCACTTGATGCGGATGATGTGCTGGTCCAAGCAGCAACCTAGCTGGTGCACGGACGCTGCCCGCCGCTGCATGAGCCGCTGTCATTAGCCTACAAGAGTTTTCGACTACATTAATACCTTTCCTATAGAAAGAACAGTGTGACAGTTCGACGTACAAGGATCCTTGCTTGTGCCGGCGAGCAGATACCGAGAATTGCGTGTCACTTGTACCCGTCATATATGAGTATTATGCGTTGTTTATAAAATTTTCCACAGTGGTCTAATCGAGTACTTTTTTGTAGTCGGTTAATAAAAATATAGAAAACTGCTATCCCCGCATTTGGGGTAGCAAGAGTGAATATATTCTTGCGTGACGTGTTAGTCACGTCGTATCTAGTTTACTTTATGTATTGAAGATATGAAAGAAAATATTGAAGAAACACCATTATGACCATTTCCAAAACACACAACAAACATAGATAAGGACATATAAAAACTTGTTAACGGCAGCCGCGGGAGTGAATGGCGTCCACTAAAGAATATTTAAATACAAATGCTTCAAAATTGTATATAACATAATTGAATTTATTTAAAGGTATAAGTCTCAGAATGTTTAAAAATAATTTCTTTTTATCGTAGCTAAGACAACAAACAAGCAAGATAACCGTTACGAAACACATCAACATTATGATTCTATTTCACGATAGTATTAATAATAATAATATTTCAACGAAACACATAAACATTATGATTCTATTTCACGCTAGTATTAAAATAATAATATTTCAACGAAACACATAAACATTATGATTCTATTTCACGCTAGTATTAATAATAATAATATTTCAACGAAACACATAAACATTATGATTCTATTTCACGCTAGTATTAATATTAATAATAATTCAACAAAACACATCAACGTTATGATTCTATTTCACGCTAGTATTATTATTACTTCAACGAACCACATCAACATTATGATTCTATTTCACGCTAGTATTAATATTAATAATAATTCAACGAAACACATCAACGTTATGATTCTATTTCACGCTAGTATTAATATTAATAATATTTCAACGAAACACATAAACATTATGATTCTATTTCACGCTAGTATTAATATTAATAATAATTCAACGAAACACATCAACGTTATGATTCTATTTCACGCTAGTATTATTATTACTCAACGAACCACATCAACATTATGATTCTATTTCACGCTAGTATTAATATTAATAATAATTCAACGAAACACATCAACGTTATGATTCTATTTCACGCTAGTATTAATATTAATAATATTTCAACGAAACACATAAACATTATGATTCTATTTCACGCTAGTATTAATATTAATAATAATTCAACAAAACACATCAACGTTATGATTCTATTTCACGCTAGTATTATTATTACTTCAACGAACCACATCAACATTATGATTCTATTTCACGCTAGTATTATTATTATTATTCACAGAAATGACGAAGACGTCATTTACATGCCCACCAGTCGTCAACACGCTTTAATAGGCATTTATTAGCACATCAATGGCACTAATATAGCACCTGCCTATTTACTTATACCGTGCATACCTGAGAGTGCCCGCGGCGGAGGGCTCGTGATCTGGAGGAGGAGCGCCTCCCTGCAAGCGGATGCTCAGCATATTGGCAAGCGCCGTCTTTGTCTTTGGATTCACCAGCAGTGTGTTGCCCGCAGCGCCTTGTAATTTTATAAACATATCAACAATAATGTATAAATAACCTATATTCCACACTATCAATCGTTTTAAATGTCATGTCACTTTTGGATATAGGTTGTTGTCGTGGCCGGCAACACGCAAGAAGGATGTAATGTAGAATAAATAAAACATATTTTATTAATATTTTTAATGCATACAAAGGAGTGTAATAGTCGAGTTTTTGTTCTAACGTCTAACGTAGAAAAAGTCACATGTTAAAAATCTCTCGTACTCTTTCAGCACTCATATCAACTTATATTAATACTTTTTGAACGATTTAGTAGAAACCATCCAACTGGTTGTTTTACAACAAAACTTTAAACGTTAATTGTTAGTAGTTTTGCTGATTTTTTTTCGACACGCAGAATTAAGAACAATGATTCTTTATTAAATTAAAATATTTTTTTATTTTAAATTATTTGTTTATTTAAAATGTCTGCCGAGCAGAGCGGGCGAGAAGTTCAGCAATTGCTCTAATCAATAATTGTTATACATTGATTATGTTCACAAAGGTAAAAATTTTCTATATGGTCTAATTCAAAGTATATATAGGTATATTATCTAACTTATAAACTTTTGAAATGGCAAATCCATAAAAGTGCAGTTTGGATTTCGATCGGAAGTTTCGTCTGATTTTACAATAATTTTAATTATTACCCTTGCATTTAGGCGAATTATTAATTCCCCTCTTTTGCCCGTACAATTGATATATTTTAGAGACGGGATTATGGTGTTTTAAGCCCGGTAGGTGGGCCCCATAAAGTCCCATAAAGAATCAAGCATTCATCATAGAGGATAGAACAAGAGACATGACATTTGATAATAAATTATTTGCCATCAAATGTAAATGGTTCCAAGATAAAGTATAATAAAAAAAAAAGTTATATAAAATTTTTTATACCTTGCTGGTCAGATGCCGATGTCAAGAGGGCCGCGTCGACTGGTTGTTCTGTCAATGTGGCCGTGCCCACAACGTGTTGCGTTATAGGTCCCACCTACATAAAACAAAATATTAAAATGATTCATATTAATTTATTTATTTAATATCTATATATGTATGTAATATTCTTTGCATGTTAGTTATTTTTTCTTTTCATTAATTAGTTTATTGCTACACCTATCATACCCATATCTCACCACACGTTGGGTTGACTGGTAGAGAATGCCTTTGGCATTAAGTCCGCCCTTTGTGAACTTTTAACTTTATTAAGGTTAATGCAATAAAGAGTAAATAAATAAATATTTATTTTAAATTATGAAATATGATTATATATATATATATATATATATATATTCACTGCAGTTTGTTTCTAAGCGGAGAATGGTCACATGGGTCAGCTCGACCGTGGTCCTACCACGCCCACACAATACCGGCGTGAAATAGCAGCATAACGCTGCTGTGTTTTATCTGGTTTGTAACTTTCAATGTAATATATATATATATATATATATATTCACTGCAGTTTGTTTCTAAGCGGAGAATGGTCACATGGGTCAGCTCGACCGTGGTCCTACCACGCCCACACAATACCGGCGTGAAATAGCAGCATAACGCTGCTGTGTTTTATCTGGTTTGTAACTTTCAATGTAATATATATATATATATATATATATATATGTGATATACCAGTCGCAGAAGCGGTTGCGCTGGCGGATAAAGTGGCGATCCTTCTGTGAAGCCGTCACGGTACAGAAGGAGACCACCGAGCGTGATCGGGAGAGGACCGATCGGCGGCAACGGACGCCCCGCCCCGTCAGCCCTTTAGTCCCGGGCATAAGAATAGAGCCAAGGGGACTAAAAGGGGACTTCGGGTTCGCGGGCAATCCGGGGAGGACGGCAACTCGAAGTGGTGAAGCAACTGACCGAGCCGAGGTTCGGGCACCCTCGAGTCACATGGTTCCAATTAAGTTAAAAATGTCAATAGCATTGCTATCAATCTTTAATCACATAGAACGTTCATTTACATTTTTGATTGGTTTTATTTAAAAAGTTTTCATCACAAAAGTACAAGAATGTGTAGTCTTCGGCCCACCTGTACCTGTTTGACTGCAGCGTGATGGTGCGCCACGTGCTCCCTCTGCGCCTGCAGCTGATGCAGGCGTTGGTACTGCTGCTGGCGCTGCAGCTGCTGGATTTGCGTCTCCACGGCGGCACCACCTGTGCCCGCACCAACTGGACTGGCCACTGGACCTCCACCCACTAAAAAGGAATGCGCGTGGATGAAGCAAAACTATATATATTCATTGCAAAGTTATGATATACGAGGGGTGATCCAAAAGTAATGAGAATGACTATTAAACACTGATTATAGTTAAAAAAATAATCTATTTTTCTACATCATCTCCTAACAAGTGAATGCATTTAGTTCTTTTTTTTTCAAAAAATTCTGGTCAAGTGAAAGATGTGAATGGCCGTCTTTCGTGATGTTCTGCTCAGCTTACACCTCATGAGCGAGCGCGCAACTGTGGTATATTGATGAGCACAGTACCCCAATGTTTCCACCGAGTCGCTGTGCCAAGTCTTTGGTAGACATTTGTTTTCAAGCAGAGGTACTCGATGGCAGCTCTAGTTTTATGTTGATGGTGTTAATCTATGCAGCTCTTACAGCTTCATCGGACACAGGGCTCACGGAACTGCGGGATCCGTGAGCCCTTACTTACGCAAAGCGCTCGTACGCTGAGCGTGTCGGTCTGCTCTGATCACGTTCATATCTGATGAAGTTGTGCCAGTTCCCTAGCTATCGGAAGATTCTCCAGAGTTCAGAATGGATGGAATGACTGCACTCCGGGTATCGAGGACTATGTATATAATTTTTTATACTGAATTGGTGGGTATGTAGTCAATTGTTTTTTTTTTTGTGATTATGTGCGCTAGAAATAACTAAAAATAATCGACCTTAAAGCTACAATAATAATTATAGCTATTGTTTCACCAAAATATGCAAATGCGAAATTATCCTATACTCGAAATGCCTAAAACCTAAATGTACTCAACATTTGACGGTGTAAGAAGTTTAAAATGTGCAAAGCAACCTTTGCCTTTATCTTGATGAAAAATAAGAAGCAAAGAAGGAAAAATACTCCTTAGTAGGCGACTCAATTCTTCAGAATGTTGTTACCATGAGTCAAATAAAGGTAAAAATAATATTGAAAATTAGATTATGAGCATACTTAAAGGCTTATAAGGATATATAAGGAACGATCTGTATAGTACACACACATACTAACACGTACCCTCGCGCATGCACGCAAACTCATACTCACCCTTACACACACACTCACAGACATTTATAGTTTTATATAGTTCTGGTTTTATTATATTTTATTTACTTAAATCATATATAACCTTTAAATGGGAGAAGACACTGACCTCCTAATTCAGAACTTCTTTTGTTTATAAGTAAATTTTTTTTTATACAAGCTGATGCCCGACTAAAGTATTCCATATGCGTAGAATTTACTTGTTTTAAAAAAATAGAGGGTTGACGAACACACTCATTTCACTTGATGACATCAAGACAAGTAATTCCTGTGGCCCATGACACCTATATAGCATGGATGCGTTGAGGTCTTGTAACTTTCCTCGTCAACAATAATAAGGTTTTTTATTTTCGATTTTTGAGGTCACACAGACAAAACACACCAGCGATAAGTTACTATTTTACGCCGGCATCTTATGAAAGAAAGCGTGGTGACCTATTCTTGCTGCATGCAATTTCTAAATCCGATTTATACTTTTTACAGCATGCTTCAGTAGGCTGGAACAAGGGAAGCCCAAGAACAAAATTTGTAGGCGTTCAGGTCTGGGTGCATGAACCGTCAGTGTGTTAACAACGGTAGAGCTACACTGCAAAACAAATGGGTCAGCTCAACCGGGTTAGGACGTTCCACGAATTCACATAATACCAGCGTGAAATATCAGCATAACGGTGCTGTTTCGTCTGGTGTGTTAAGAGGGAAGCATCTAGAGACCCTTATTACTGGTGACGAGGCATTCCATCTCAGTGCTAAGGGTGACAACGTATCTGCATTATAATTCCTTGTCAAGCATGCATGTAGATGTCATACGCCGCAAGAATCATTTGAACTGTGTACCCGTTTGTTACTCTCAAAATAAAAAAGTAATAAAAAAAATCCCAACCAGACTATTACGTCGTAGACGAAATCGACCAGATGGTCATCTTATCATACGATCATATCAGGAAGAACGGTGTTTAGAAAGACTAATTTAATTTGCTCAAGCATTATAACATACCTTATAGATAATAAATATGGGACACGATCATCCGTAAAAAAACATTATCGAAAATGTACATAACATATCTAACGGCAGAATTACATTAAGAAATGTGTAAAACAAATTAAAAAAAACCTTACACGCTAGTTCCGTCAAATCCATTGTCTTATTTTACTAATAACACTGCAATGAGCTAAACAAAGTCAGTACTATATAAGGCACTTGTTTCGAGTGGCATTAGAAGAAACACTAAATCTATTCTCCGCTGGTTTAGAAGGAGGCGGTTTTCAATTTATAATGTCCGATCAGTCGTCATCGCATTACTATGTATGAAGCGTAATCTCAATACCAAAAGTCCCTAAGTCAAGCATATTTTGACGTAAAACTGCTTTTTTTTAAGATTTTTTTTTTTTTTTACACGTGTGGTTCACCTAGTTATGTCTCCGGTTTCCATCACTCACCAGACGAAACACAGCAGTGTATGCTATTATTTCACAATGCTATTGAGGGCGTTACCTTTACAAAATATTCTTGTATTTCCAACAGCATCGTCATGAAGATCATAGACCATAAATGGTGTAGCGTCAGTTTTTTGGATTAAAGAAAAAAGTTGAATGTTGTGGTTTTTTTTTATTAAATTATGGACCTCATTGTATTATTCCGATGTCTCTGACAGTCAAATCGATTCGATTCGGTATCAAAATTTCTACATTTGTAAATCTCATTCCTTTTTTAAAATTCAAAATTCTTACGCAAGCCCGTCTGTCAGTCTCGCCAGCGCCCGTGATTAAAGCTATCGATGGTATGTATGTGGTACGATTGTCTGTGTAATTTATAAAATAATATATTGAATCTTCAGATTACTTTTATCTACAGTACTAATTAGCAAAATCATGTTAGCTCATTTTATAAGCGCTTCCTTTTAACTCACGATACTAGAGCAGACAGAGTTCGATCACCGATGCGACAACCAACGCAATTGTTAATTGCAATTCACGTATTAATTTTTGGTCGGCGACGAAGTAAATCATCGTGAGGAACCCTAAATGTTTAAGAAATAAATTCAAAAACAAAAACATCGCGGTCGACTATGCTCTAATGATCCTCCCAAGCGAGGCACATAAATATTGATTCACTTTTACAGTACAAAAACTAGTCTAGAATTAATTTATAATTTGTAAATTGTTTGTAAATTTTAAACAAACTGTAAAAGTTATTACGACAATCTGTCGATCCATTTGTTATTTCAGCCATCACTACTTATCCGAACATATTCGGACCCCAGCCCTGTTTACACTATGACTGCCGAAGCTCGAGCTAACTGACGGAGCACAGCATACCTCATACATGGACCATATTTTGGTATGTTACATCCAAGATTTCATCATCAACATCCCAATATCCCATATGCATATCACGTATTTATTATCTAAATTGGGTTGCACTTACCAGGCGATTGTGGCGGTTGAGTCGGCGCAGGCGCAGGAATCGTGGCAGTCCGGGCACCCTGTTGCTGTAGCCATTGGACCTTGAAAACAATTAAAAAAAGATCGTCAACCTCGGTAAGGGTCGGTCAGTAAATGATATCTTTTTTTTTTATTAGAATGAAAGAACATACGAACATAGAGTCTACCAATCGTATCGACTAGCGTTCAGTGTCATAATGTTATTATCATGACATACGTTTGCTAAATGTAAACGTCTACGTTTACTAATAAATGAGAGTAGAGAAAGTGAGAAAAGCTAGGAGTTAAGGTGACAGAAAGTGGAATTAATGAAAGAGAAAGTGACCGAAAAGAAACCAAAAGGGCAAGGCATTGAAGTGGAAAAAGAAGAAAAGACACTTTCTTTAAGTGTGAAAAGTGAAAGAATACGGGGTGACTAGCGACAGTAGATGGTATAATATTTGTGGGCGATAGCAGAATATAAATAAAAAAAAATCTATTAGTATCAAAAGCAACAACTTATACACAACAATATAAACTTTTTTTAATGATCCACTGGTAACACCGAATATGTTCGTTGTAAACATACCTTTAGACACTATTATGTAGGTAAAAATGTGTATTCTACACAACGGTGGGTCCTGGGTTCGACGGAGGAACAATATTTGCGCAATACAACAGGTCTGCGTCTGTCGTATGTCCCTGCACTACGTCCGACATTTCTCTCATCGTATTGTGCATGCATTACGACTTGCTACAAGTAGACGTTAACGGCACTATAATAATAACAGTGCAGTTAATGTCTTTATTCTAAATGGACTAACTTACCTAAATTACTCTTTTTTTTAATTTTTTTACTAGAAATAAACTTTCTTTAAGTTACACCTAAATTCCTCAAGTAAATATTTGCATTAATCTTTTTTTTTAATTTCAATATAATTACAAAAAGAAATACTTACTTGTTGCTGCTGAGTGAGACCAGGCGGCAGCTGGCTCCTTATAAAGGTGACGCTTTGTGGAGCTGGAGATGGTGGGGTTCCGCCACCAGCAACAGCACCCGGCTGCTGCAGATAAGGTATTGTCAAACGTATGTGCGAGAAATTAGAAATTAACACATTGACAGTTATATGTTCGGGCGCATTGTAAAGGCGTGATCGTGACGTTTTTTTTTATTCAAAATAATACCTTTTTTAATTAACCATTTATTGTCTAAAAACTTCTCAAGTGTATTCTTGCCTTACTAAGAATGATTTATTGTTTGAATAGCAATGTACAAATAAAAACAACAAATAAGGACAGGTGTAGAAAGAATCGTTGGTTCGAATCCGAACATTAAAGCTTAGCTGCGAGTGGTTAACGGAAATATTAAAAGAATTGATAGCATTTAATAGAAATGCTATTAGTAGAAACTTGGTTCCGTATATAGCTGATGAAATTGTATATTTAACCATACGTAATGTATTCTTTTGTCATATATTATTCTAAACCACATTTTTTTACTTAAATACTAAAATGCTATTCTATTTTGCACTGTTTCTGTTTATATTTTTTTATGAAAGGGTAAATTTTAATACGAATATGCTTAAAATATATAATAGGTTAAAATTTTATAACCTCAAAATATTGAGAAAGATACTTGACAAGTGTATGTGAATAAAAAATTCATTTTCAACCATTGCACATTCATCCACAAACACAGTCTGACGTAATGTTCGTCATATCCATTACGTCGCATATTAGTTCTTTCCTTACGATAGAATGTGTAATAATTTGGTTAACACAAAAAAAAATAAAAAGTCACTACATAATCAAACTCTCATTTATTGCAAGGTTAAATCAGGACGATTTCAATGATTACTTGTCGGATCAGGACTGCCCATTTGTTGTTTTAATCTCTGGAGAAAAAAAATAAAAAGCGTAAATTAAAAAGAAAAGCTTAAACGTAATTGGACAATTACAACATGAGAAGACAAAATGTTATACGTTTCGTATCAATGGAAAAATAAAAATACATTTTAAGTTGTGCTCATAGGCGTCTCTAGCCCATGTGCCTTACCCTAGCGCCCTCTAGTAAGAAGGCAGTCAAAATGGAATAGGTACAAATTTTAACATGTATATATAATTGTTGTCAATGTTAAAAAATGGAAATTGTAAATAAAACCAAATTTCATACTAACTCGATCAGCTGATCGGTCATTTTGAAAATGCCGAGGCCAATCCCTTACACCGCTGCGCCCGTATACAACGTGCACACCCTGCACCATAGATAAGGCCACCTCTGATTGTGGTATATGTAATACTAGCTGTGCCCGCGACTTTGTTCGCGTAGACTACAAAATGCTTGGTATGTCTCATGTAAAGCAACACTCTTTTTTAGAACTTAAAGGGGGGAAACTATTCAGTCATACATAATTTTTGCGCAATTTTAAACTCAGCACACGCAACGGAGCTTCCTTGCGTGTGCTGTCAAAATGATTAATTTGTCCCGTTTTTGCAACATTTTTCATTGATTCTCCGCACCTATTGGTCGTAGCGTGATGTTCTATAGTCTATATCCCTTCCTTGATGAATGTCCAAACAAAAATAATTTTTCAATTCGAACCAGTAGTTCCTGAGATTAGTGCATTCAATCAAACAAACTCCTCAGCTTGCTATATACTAATATACTAATGTATAGATAAATGAAGAATTATTTAGAATTATAAGAATTAAGAATGTTTGAATTATCCATTTAGTACCAATGTAAAATAATAAATAAATTTTAAGTTGTGCTATATGTAATAATATATAAAGATAGAATGTTATCCATTTAGTAACAATGTAAAATAATAAATAAATTTTAAGTTGTGCTATATATAATAATATATAAAGATAGAATGTTATCCATTTAGTAACAATGTAAAATAATAAATAAATTTTTAGTTGTGCTATATGTAATAATATATAAAGATAGAATGTTATCCATTTAGTAACAATGTAAAATAATAAATAAATTTTAAGTTGTGCTATATATAATAATATATAAAGATAGAATGTTATCCATTTAGTAACAATGTAAAATAATAAATAAATTTTAACTTGTGCTATATGTAATAATATATAAAGATAGAATGTTATCCATTTATTAACAATGTAAAATAATAAAAAAATTTAACTTGTGCTATATGTAATAATATATAAACATAGAATGTTATGCATTTAATAACAATGTAAAAAAAATTAAATTGTGCTATATGTAATAAATAAAAAAAGCACAACCTCAGGTACACAATCTCATTCACAGCCACATAGCCTAGTGGTTTAAGCAACTAGCTTTTGAGTTGGTGGTCATGGGTTTAATATTCAATTGAGGCCCATATTTTTGTAAAACCAAATATTGGTCTTTGTATGTGTGTTGTATGTATTTCCTGTCCCTGATACTGCATAGAAACTTTCTTCTGGTATTATTGCATGGGACTAGGGAAGAAAGAGCGAGTGCCTCTTTTGCATGAAAGCTTACATTAAAATAATTTGTCATGCATAGTGGATGTCATCTGGGGAGTTTCAGACCAAACATCATACGAAAGTCCTTTACCTTTCCCATTAGGGATAAATTAATATCGTCATCGGATGTCATCTGGTTTCAATCGCAAGATATCGCTGTAGTCGAAATCCACTAGGATGACGTCAAATATGAATTTAAGTTATAATTATATCTTCTCTCTCATCTGAACGAAAACGACATAACTCAAAAATATCGAAAAATACGGTACGGACGCAAAATGTCTTGAAATACTATCTATCTTTCTTTATTTAAACCGCCTCACATGGCGGTGTTTACAATGTGATATCAGATTAAGAATAAATAGGTTCAGCACAACAAAACTTTATTTTCTTGCTATTCTCCAAAAAGTTGATTTTGTGAGTTGCATCATTTTCTCTCTGAATGTGCAATATAAATAGGTTGTTACTATTTTAATTCTGTTGCAAAATTTTTGGTGGCGAAGTGAGACAAAAACACGTAATTTCCCAACAAAATTATACACATACTATATATAGTTTATCATTAGAATATATTTGCTACCATAAATATCATGTTTGTTAAATTACCGAATAAACTTATTAAATAATGGCATGTTAAAGCATTACTACAAATATGTAATAAAAATTCCTTTTGTGGCAAAAAAGAAAACAATTACAAAATAGGTTTTTATAATATTTGATATATTGAAATAACTGTCAAGTTTATAGAATTATAATTAATAAATAATAATAGATAATATATTGGCCTGATATAAATAGATTATATACATATATATTTATACTATAAATGCAATGTAGCCATAACAAGGATAAAATATTTTTATTTGAATAACATTTAATATCCTATACATTAAATGTTAATCAAATAAAAATTGAGATAAATGAGAAAGGACCAAACTCATACACATCACCAATGTAATAGCAGCATATATTAACTATTACTCCTGGTCATTGAGAATGGTGTTCCGATACCTAATAACTGAGCTTTTAACTATCTATATGCGAATAAACATTGGTGTTGAAATGCAAACCCTCGCTGTTAAGTATTTTGGGGATGTATACATTTGTTTATTTCATGTCCATTCTTTTGAACGTGCTTGCATTGAATAACCAGGATACCCTAGGTTTACTAAACTAAGGTAAACTTAATGTAACACAGTAGTAATTGTGTTAATATTACCTGAAGCATGTCATATTTAAAAATTTGGAAACCTAGGATAACACATAGCAAATTTTCGAGAATGATTCTTTTTTCATGGCTATTGGGTGATCCCATAAAAAAGTCTATCAAGACTTAAGAACTTTTTTTTATTAACCTATCAGTTTGATCACATTAAGAATTGGCCACCTAAGTTTAGCTAAACCATAATGGATTTCTAAATTTTTTAAAGAACTTGAGCGAGGTATGCCGATGCTTATTAAGTTTTATTTTGTAATTCACAACAAAAACGAAAAAGCTTTTGTGTAGATGTTAATTATTTTTTACCTGCACATAATCATCTCAAGTCATTAATAAAAAAAAGAACATTGGTATTGGTCTCTTCTGTAACGAGGGTAAGTGTAGTCCGCCACATGGCTTCACTGCAGATTGCCTGTCTTCACATCTTTGTTATTTTTAGAGAGTGCAAATGATCTTTTCCTTCACCACTAGGCACATAGTAATGTCCATAATTAAACATACACCTCTGCCATAGATTCACCGTTTACTTTTTAAATTCACAAAATTCCCCTTTAATGTATTGAAAACTGTTATAAAAATAATCACCTGTTGTTGAGCTAACGCTGCGGCCCTCTGTATAGATAATTGACGTCGCTTTTGTAGCTGGGCTACAAACATTGCCCTTTGTTTGGGGTCCATTTGTTGGAGTTGTGCATGGGTTTGCGCATCCAAATGGATGAGCTGTCTTCCACCTCCACCAGCTGTCCATGATACCTGTGATATGTGAATTACAAGTTAAATTTTACAATAAAATATTTCTATTTTAAATTCTAAGTTATTAGTAGGATAAACCACAAACATAATAAAAGATTACTAAGATATTTGTAAAATATTAAACGAGAACATAATATAATAAAAACAAAAAGACATTATTATTAGTAGTTTTGATATTCAGTTTTTCTACAATAAGATGCTAAATGCTATTGATTTTTACTTTTGTTAAGTACTTCAATTTTAAATATTTTTAGTTATCGATGATCCAAAATTCTAAAATGTGAGAATCTAAACTCTATGTATATTTACACATTTCTAAATTTCTTATTTTATCAATATACATAAAGACTTTTATATTTTAAATTTACCTCCATGAAACCTAAATGCTTTACATTTACTCAAACCGACGCCATTTAGTTCCCAAAAAGTGCTAGGATAAAAAAACATAATTAGGATCAAAATAAATATATACTGCAGTGCCTTTGATTATTCAGTTATCTATTATATAGAAAAAATATATTTTTATCAGTTCATCTAAAATATTGTGTAAAATAAATAAACTAAATTAAGTGAAATTGTGCCATATAAACATGGACAAAAACAAAGATTTAATAGGAAATTTAGACATTTTAATTATCACTTACCCTAGGTCCTACAGCACCTGGCTGTCCTATTTGTTGTCTTTGTAAATACTGCTGTTGTTGCCAAGAGACATTCTGTCCACCTTGCACTATTTGCTGCCCTCCAGGGGACACTATCTGTTGACCACCACTATGTGTGATAATCTGTTGTATGGAACCACCAGCAGCCAGCTGAGATCCAGGCTGAGGAGATTGGGGTACTTGTGACAGAACTTGTTGACCTTGTCCAACAGTTTGCCCAATAATTTGTTGTCCCGATTGTGTGACTAATTGTTGTGATGCTTGAGCTATAACAACTTGATGCTGTTGCCCTTGCTGTGTAATAATATGTTGACCACCTTGAGACAACACTTGCTGGCCTCCTTGAGTAATGATTTGTTGGCCACCTTGATTAACTAGCTGTCCTCCTTGGTGTACAATCTGACTTTGAGATACAAGCTGCTGGCCACCTTGTAGGGTCACTTGTTGGTTACCATGCACCAATATCTGCTGTTGCCCTGTGTGCTGATTGATCAACACTTGTTGGGGAGCTTGCACTAACTGCTGCTGTCCTGTACCATTTAGTAACTGCTGTTTTTGGACCAATATTTGATGGTGTGTCTGACTTATTGTCTGTCCTTGAGAACCAATAGACTGCTGTAGGATTTGTTGGGATGCTTGTTGGATTGTGTGCTGTGGGCTTAATTGTGCTTGTTGGTTATTTATTAGAGCCTGTTGCTGCGTTTGCATTATTTGTTGTTGTAAAATAACCTGGTTCTGTGGATTGCGAGTTTGCACCAATGGACTTCTAATGATTTGATGTTGACCTTGTACATTTTGCACCATTTGTATGTTTTGCTGTCTCCAAGCACCTTGTACTGGAACACTACCACTTTGCTGACTTGTAAGACCTTGTTGAACAGATTGTATTTGTTGGCCAATAACATTTTGTTGTCCACTGCTACTAACAAGCTGACTTAGTTGGCCACTCTGGCCCCCTTGGGCTTGGGATGTTACTAGCCCTTGCTGATTTACTACACCCATATTTATATTTTGTTGTTGATTTGTAATAGACTGTACTGTCTGCTGTTGGATTAAATTTTGATTTTGTGCTGATAACTGTTGTCCTGAATTTATGAGCTGCTGTTGATTGATTACCTGGGTTTGACCGAGGTTTTGGTTAAGTTTAGCATTTTGCAAGCTTTGCTGTAAATTTTGAGTAGATTGTGCAAGTTGTTGAGCAATATTCTGAACTGCACTTTGCTGACTTAGACTCAAGCTTTGTTTCATGGCTAAATTCTGCTGGTTTAATTGTGCTTGTTGAAGATTATTAGCACTTTGGCTTAACATCTGACTTATGTTCTCAATTTGCTGCTGTGCAGAGCTCATAGATGTAGTAGGAGATTGATTTAGATTTTGATTTTGTTGGATGTGGTGCTGGTTAGTTTGTATATGTTGTTGGATTTGATTAGATATATTTTGATTCATCTGAGATACAGAGACATTAGCTTGCTGGAATCCTTGCTGTTGCTTTTGCTGAAGCATTTGCATCCTTAACTGGTGTTGCTGCAACAACTTTTGTTGCTGAATTTGGATTGCAGATAAGCCATGTGGTTGTTGTTGTTGCTGATGTTGTTGTTGCTGCTGATGTTGTTGATGTTGTTGCTGCTGATGTTGTTGATGTTGCTGCTGCTGGTGTTGTTGCTGTTGTTGTTGTTGTTGCTGTTGCTGATGTTGTTGTTGTTGTTGTTGTTGCTGCTGCTGCTGATTTTGATAAGCTTGTTGTTGTACATTTATTTGTTGGTTTTGCATATTGATACCAGCCTGCGATACTATTGTATTCTGACCAAACTTTTGCATTAGTTGAACATTACCCTGACTATTTTGAATTTGAAGATTTTGGGTGACAATACCTTGTGGAATTGATTTGCTAATGATACCAGCTGTGGACATAGCTGTGCTATAACCCATTGAGTTGACAGCTGCAGTTGCTACAGCAGATGTGTTTGCTGAGGATGGTGGGTGATTCCAAGGCATCCTCTGCTTAAGTTTATCTAGAAGTGCTTGAGTACTATCATCTTTATTTTCAGCCATATTATGAGTGGGTACTTCATTCTTTGCTATGCCTTCTTCAAAATCAAAACCTGTTATGGCGCTGATTCGATCCATTGATTTAGGTGGTGGCTGAGGAATAACTAATAATTTGGGATGGAACACCTCAGCAACTGCCTGTATTCTTGCCCTTAAACTCTCTAAAATCCAATCTGGGGTTACAATCTTAACTCGAGAAGGGGGCAGTGTAAGGGCTATACTGTACTTTTTGCCTGATGCAGCTCCACAAATAAGATGAGTGCACTGAGAGTCAAAATTCAACTTAACCTTTCCGCCATGATATGTAAGGAGTGCGAACAAGGCCTTAGTATCTCCTGAGCTCACTTTAGATATACATGCAATAACATTCGAAAATATCTTATTCTTGTTTGGATTGTATGGCTTTGGATTAGCCAACTTTTTCAAACGGGCGCACGCGAGAACCCAGCTCTCGGTCACAGCGGGAATCTGGTAGATGTCCTGTGCGTCGTCAAGGTCCGTATCAGCGGCATTTTGTCCACAAATTAAATGTGTGACATAGTCCGAAAAATATTTCGTATTTTCTGCACCACCTGCCTGCAGCAAGAGCATAATCTGCAAAAACAACGACGCGACTAGAAACATCGAATGTCAGTTTATAAATAACAATAAAAACAAAAAATTAATGAAAAACAAACCCTTTCAGAGACATCGCCAGAGAGGTAATATTTAACATCCTTAAATATAGACTCTTGCAAACTCAAAGAATCTAGATCGTCAACAATCGTTACCATTTTCTGTTTTAACAGACAATATAAAATTCAGGTTTAAATAAACATTTTCATAGTAAAATCTTATATAGCGCCGAAAACTGAAACTTTATACGACGACGTCCATGTTTAATGTTGCCATTTTTATGTTTTTCTTTCCTGTACGTTCGCAGATTATATTTAGAGTTAGCCTAAGGTCATTGATGCGATTATTTAATGTTATAAAATAAATAATTTAGAAACACAATTGATTTTTTTTATCCTTATCGGCTTTGGGCATAGTTTTTAAACTTTTTGTGGGACAATTGGAGAGTTTTCCTTACCAAATAAAAAACGAATCACACAAATCGGTCAGAATTTCGGAGACATCGGTGTGCATACCTAAATAGCAACAAACCGAAGCGGTTTATCCAAAATAGAATAAATTTGAAAAAATATATACTTTAACAATTTGTAGTTCATCGCAGAATAGGTTCTATGAACAAAAAAATAAACATAAATATATTTGATGTGCTAATAATGATGAGAAAATGAGTTTATCTTGTTATTACGAAGCGTCTTTAGTCTCGTCGTTTTTTTATTTATTTGCTTAGTTCTTCTAAGCTACATAAAATAAATACATATATAAATTATTTATACCAATACAAATATAAAAATGAAAACCGTATATATTTTTATGCGGTTTCTATTTTCATTTCATAACATTTATTATATTAAATACACTGGACAATAATAGAGAAATGTTGATGTTGGTTAATAAGTCGTAAAAAAATATAAATGAAAATATAAGAACAAATTTGTGTCATTGTTTATTTTTTTAATATCTAATAATCTAATCCTAAAAGAAATTAGATTATTTATTAATTTTATTTATTTATTTATAATAAGAGTACATAACATTTTAATTACAAAAAATAACATTCAGAAAAGCACAGAGATTTGTCGAGAATGTTACTTGACAATAATATTTTCAATAAAAATGTTGGGCAATACATGCAAGTACCTACATTAATAACTAAAAATAAAACACACTGAAGATCTTAATTTACACACACAGAAGTAAAGGGGTAGAAAGAGCACCGATGCATTCAATGCATGTACAGGTTGTTCAAGAAATGAGATTTTAAATTTTGATTTATGTTTTTAACTGTGATGCATTGAATGAAAGATGCATCCATATAATTAAGAATGCGTGGTATGAGATACGGAGTGGTTCTTTCACCATAAATATTAGTTGATGCGATTGTGACCAATTTTCCTTTAGTTTTGTGCCGTGTATGGAAATGATGAGTTATTTTGTTTTGTATACTCTTATTAAAGATTTGTTCTTTTATGATGCTGTAGGTGGCTTTAGTGTGAACAGGAAGTACCTTCCAATATCTGAATAATGCCGACTCATCGTTATGTTTAAATTGTTCTTTTACTTTAGGTGGGACAATAATTTTAAAAATTCTAATTTGCAAGTTAAGTATAGAGTTGAGATATGTTTTAAAAGTTCTCCCATAGCTAGTTATACCGTAGCCAATAACGGAGTCAACGAGAGCGTTATATAACACGAGTCTAACCTTAAAGGGTATTCTATCTTTAATAATATATAGTACGCTAAGAAAAGCTCTAAGTTTTTGGCATACATTAGTAATTCGATGTAACCAGTTAAATTTATTATCAATAGCTATTCCCAGATACGTGTGCTTATCAACATAATCAATTTTAGGGCATTGACAGGATCCCCTTTTTGCATGCATGCATTGATGTTCATGCGTCAGAGTAAAGTTGACCATTGTTGTACGGCGAGCGAATATGGACGAGTTTCGTCTTTTTAGCATTTAGCAGTCCATTATCATGACACCACTTATCAATGTTATCGAAGTCTGCTTGCAGAGCAATATCATTACTTAGTCATTATCATTAGATACTTCTTACTCATTCATCGTAAAGGCTCACCATTTGCTAATAAATGGAACTCTTATTAAATCGAATTATTATTAAGTAAGCCAATTTTGCCGAGATAATTTGGGTGGGAATTTTCTCAATACTGAAGCTCCTTCGAAATGATTTTTACGATCATTTAGGCAATGATTCAATATTAGTATAAAATAGTAATTAAAATTGTAAACCAAGATGAACAGTAATTTAAAGCCACAAGAATGTTTTAGTATGGCTAGGTTTTGCAAGTCTGCTTGTTCATGAGCAATAACTTTTAATTAGCTAGCTGAATTTAAAAGAAGAGGACGGAGAAGCATTATAGATGTTCGCAGTTACTCAAGAAAATGTTCAAGCTCCGTATACTTCTGGCAGAACACCTGACTTATTTTAATTCAATAAACTTGACCATCCTACCTCAATTTTCATATTCTTTGACCTCGTGATTTTTACCTGTTTCCAAAAATTAAAGAGCAAGTGGTTTGAAAGGAAAGAAGCTGTCCTGAAAGCTTATAACTTTTTGAGTTTTGTGGTATCTTATGTACAACGGCCATTTCTATTTCCCAAGTCGAAGCAAAAAATGTAAACGTGTCTATGGTGATTTCTTTGAAAAGAGCGGCATTCGTAATTAAGAATACATTTTATACTTTTTAAGTATCTAACTTTTTATTTGGTTATGGCATTCATTCACATGGTTTTCTTCAGCAATCCAAGGATTTCCTTAACGAATTATTTACGGAGTATGATGTTATATGATTACATATTTTGCCAATGATCTATGGCTAAGTCGTAGAAAATGTTTACAAAGATCTTTTAATTTATGGGAGGAAATACAATAGATTTATTTATGAATGAAAAACTAGAATGTGATCATCTGAATTAATAATGATTATTGTAAGACCTTGGGTATGTTTGTACCGGGATAGAACACGAAAACTTAATCAGTTAAATATGTTTATTACGATTCTGTATACTATGAAGTATGGAATCCCGTTCAAAACTTTTGAAATTATAATTTAATTCATATTATTATGTATAAGCATATATTGACGTCATGGTAGCTATTAATATATGCAAATATTTTTTTATTATTCATGATACACAACGCACAACTTAAAACATTTGACTTCTCCCACGATGAGCCAAATATTTAAGAACTTTGCAAACGATTAGACAAGTGATTGTAACCTAGGTTCTAAAAGGACTAATATTTCGTATTTATTGTAAAAATATTGCTTAGTAAGATAGAAAGTATGTATGGTATGTATTGTGAGAAATAATTCAATTGATTTAATTTATAAAGATAGAGACGTACACAATACATACATTGACGACTAAAACTTTGAATGTGTTTGTTTTTAGAGCTTTTTATTGTAATATTGTATGTAATTTTAAAAGTTTTTTGTTGATGACAATTCTTTATAACCTTGTCGAATTTCCGCCTCATTACGGAATGAGCTCATGCCATCTGATGCCCTTGAATTTATTATTTTTTGAAGTGTTATCAGATTTTATTAGATTTATATAATTTATGCAATATTTAGTTGTATGTGAAGAATATTTCGGTCGAAAAGTCGGTTATTTTGTTTCAATTTGTTATTTAATATTAGGTGAAGTACTCTTAGTAATACGAAATACTTACGACCGCGTGCCCAAATAGCCAAGGAAATACTTGTGTAGTAGCTGGTTGCCTAGCGGCCATAAAGTCAATACAAAAATGAACATGATGTCCTCCTGGCCGATTTCAACCATGGCGATATCTTCAGATGACTTCAACTACGCTGAATTTGTTATAGTGCCATAAGCATTCGCGCTAACGCAGAGGAAGTCACTGGTCCTCCTCTTCCCTATTCACATGTATCATCAGATGCAGCGTCAAAAACACGGTTCAGTATACCCAGACACGAGAACCAACTATTTAAGATGTACAAATATTGTCGGCTGAGAACCTGGTAGCGAGTTACGGTAATCACCGGTACAACCACGCGATCGTCTCTAAACAAAAATTAATCATATAGCCTCATAAAAAGCTCGTATGAATCGTAATTCTTACACTACGATCGGTTCGAAGGTCGTTTTTACAAAGAAAAACTGACAACAAGCTCGTATTTGATCTTTTCAAAAAACAAAAATTTGCAGGTTTTTATTTATTATGTATTATATTTTATATTTTTTTATATTATATTAGATCTTATTTGTACCTTGACTACTTTTAATGTAATTTTTGAATTTTGTTATTTTCAGTAATGTATGTAGTAATATTTTAACTTTACTAAGAATCAAGCCACGCATTATAAATAATATGTAGGAATATAAAAGAATATATATAAAGTATATTAAGATATAATATGTACTGCGACGCAAATGTTATGATACCGGTACAGGTTTGTACCGAAAATGTTTTTTTTTTTTTTTTTCGGGCTGAAGGCCACTGTTAGCCCGAGGGCTTTTACAGTTTCACCGGGTTGATAGGTGACCGAGCGCTTATGGCACTCAGTCGAGACCTCTATTGACTGAAAATGAAACCATTTATTTTATGAGGGCTTTTAACAAACAATACAAAACAAAAACAATTTAAAAAAAAAAAATTGTGAGATAACATATGTTCAATTTAATGTTGAAATTGTATTATGACATCACCAAATCCCAACGGAAGACCAACTGTCGTTAATAGGCAGTATACGCTGCACTGTGACAGATTAGTGAAAAGTACCGTTTAATATTCTTCACTTTTTTTAATCATCTAATTGTATGCAATAGTTTTAGGTTTCTAGGATTAATCAAATTCTCTCTTTCTTCTTTAAAAATTTAAGACCGTACATAAACAACATAATTATCCATCAATTGTATTATAATCTCATAGGATAAATAAAAGAAATGCACATCTGCATATTCTATTGTTATTATCGAATATTTAAAGTCGTCATTCTTTTGTTTACTTTCAAGTTATTGGACAATAAACATCTATTGTTTTCAAACACCGTCAAACGCTGCGCTAGAGCCAGGTGGTATAGTCGTAATAATATTTTTATAACGTCTTCATTACTAATTACTTTACTTTTGTTACGTGTTGGTCAATAAATAGGATTATTTAGCTCCTGAAAACACGTGTTTCTGACTTATTATTACCCGAGTTTAATTCGGATTGTTCACAAACAATCTCAATTAGTCTAAACTTGTGGTTTCTACAGTGAAGACGTCATAAAATGGGAAAACCTCGAGAAATTAGCAATGAAGTGCGTTCTGCCATCGTTGTTGCCATCCGCAACACAAGAGAAAATGGATGCATAGGCTCCTGCCCTTCGAGTATGGACTGAAGAAGATTTTAAAAAATGCTTTGGACCGATGAATCCAAGTTTGAACTATTCGGTTCTAAACGTAGAATTTACGTTCGACGCAGTGCCCAAGAAACGATGATGTCAGATTGTGTAGTCCCAACAAACTTCTCTAGCCAAGGAACTGGCGATTTGACAAAAATTGAAGGAATTTTGAAAAAGGAACAGTACAAAAACATTTTAGAACAAAATGCCGTTTCATCCGGGTTGCGATTAATTGGAGATTCATTTTCCAACAAGATAATGATCCAAAGCATAGTTTAAAATGATGTAGAGGATATTTAGAAGAGAATGAGGCACAAGGGGTGTTAAAAAAGATGGTTAGCCTCCTCAGAGCCCGTTGAAAGAGCCCTATCTCACTCCCATTGAACTTTTGTGGGAAGAGCTTGATAGGAACGTCCGTAATCGTAGCCCATCCTTGCGAGAAGAAATGCGGAATGTTTTATGCGAAATTTGTGAACAATATATCACAAGACACTATTAACAAATTGATTGCCTGTATGCCGAGACTTGTGAAAAAGTCATAAAATGTAAAGGTGGATTTTTTGATGAAAAATCAGTTTAGCGAACTATACCCTTTTTTGCATGGACTGTTAATATTTCTTAACGCTTTTAAAGTATATTGTTTGTCAATCAATGTTCTATTAGATGGTAAAACATGTTAATTAAACATTTAATATTTTATAATTTTTTATTGGAGTTTTACTTTATTTTCCTACTTTAATTAAGGTGATCTTAAATTTGTGGCCTGCAGTGTATACAGCTTTATAGCTACTGGCTGGCAAGGCATCTGTCACTCTGATTTCTTAAAAAAAGAAATGAGAATAAAGCAGACACGTGCCGAAGGAACCGTCAGGTATTGTAAACTGTTTTTTGTAAACTGCCCCGTTGTCACATACAAAAATATTTGATTTGAAAGTGTGATATTGGAAAACAAATTTAAATGTTAATTCTTAAATGATAGTTTTATCGCGGTAAATACGTCATGAATATTCAATCTCGCTCCAGATTTCGTTGGGTTTTAACTGATCAGCTAAAAAGGAAACATTTTTTTCTAATTTAAATATTTATGTTTGCACTAATACAAGGAATATAATTATTTATATTTGTAAAATTATCAATAATTATTATATATAATAGAAAAAAGAAATGGATTACCTTCGAATTATTTCTACCAGTAATCAAGTGTAAGAAACAAAGATGTTTTTAATTCTCATTTAGACTTAGTAGTTGAAAATTCGCTGGAAATTATTATACTCTTGTGTATAACTATAAAAAAAAAATATTTAAATATAACAATTAAAATATATATATTATCTCATGTAAATATACATCGTTTTACATTATATTTAGGAAATAAGGACATACTTTCCCTTTATTTTGAAATATGTCCCTAATTGAAAAATAAACCGAATTTTGTCATTTTTTTTGTAAGTTATTATAAGATTAATAAATTAAATATCAAAATTATACACACATAATCTAAGTATTAACAGATGTAAGTACTTAGATTATGTTTTACAACAAAGGTAATAAAAAAGAAATATTAGGTTTCTTGTTTTTTAAAAATCTTTAAAATTAAATTAAAATATGTGTATTTATAAAGAATGTCTCGTAGGAAAATCTAGTAAATATACATAATCGTTCCAGAACAAACCAGCACTTCGGGGACGGAGTAACACATTATTACTGCAAAACAACTTTATATACCTAACCTGATGGTCTAAAATCTTTTATCACTTTTAGCTTCATCATTTACTGGACATTTTTGAAGAATTCTATGTATGGAAATTTATGCGAGTTTAGTATCTTATTGGACAGAAGCGAGAGGAGACGTAGAGACGTAATTTCAAAAATATTGAAATAAAGCGTTAAATATATATTATTTTATTAAAAATGCAAATCGCATAGTGTTTTCGCCTCATTTACTTTTAAAGAAAATAGAAAATGAAAAGTGTATCGATCAGTATTTTTGTGTTTATAGGATTATTAAATCACTCCCCCACGAACGCTCAATCCCCTTGTCCAGATATTTTTGAGTATAATAATGATAATAATGGAGTTTATGGGGTCATAACATTAAAACCAAACGGCCAAAAGTCGACTTTGACAGTAAGAACTAATTTTACAATTACTGCGCAGCTGGCAGGCGTAAGTATTTTTATAATCATTACGTTTTTCTCATTTAAGTAATTTAACGGTGAAAATAATGCCCATACTTTTTCATTAAGACTTCAATTCTTAACATTTTATTTTATGTGATGTATATACCTGCGGTTCATATATATTTTTATATATTTAATATATAGTTTTTAATACACTTTTCTTCTATATATCAAAACAAATGTCTTCTTTTTACATATGATTTGTTAAATCTTCATTTTCTTACAATTTATATTATTTTGGTACATCTACAAAGGAAGAGCACTGAGGTCTGAAATACAGATATGTATTATCTACGAGTAGTTCAGACCCGTATACCTGAACCTTGTCAAGGAATAAATATAGATCATATTTCAGGTATTTTTGTATTAGATTTGCTTATGTAAATGATTTTTTTAATATATAAGAATACATTAACGTTTGTTCTACCAATAGTACTATGTATCGGTTTTTTTACTAATGTGTAACTATGTAACTGTAATTTAAATGTATAATTAAACAGTTTCGGTAGCCATTAAAACTGTTAGAATTACTTAAATTTTGTCTACTTCTCCGGTATTCCCGGCTAACAACTTATCTGTCAAATGAAGTATACGAAAGATTATGTTTTAAAATAAAAAAAGCCTTAATATGACTATCATTCCCATTGATAATCCAAAAAAAACCAATCCAAATAAGCTTAGATGCTTGTGTTAGGAGATAATATACAACAATAGTGAAATGGCGGTATCAAACTTACGGTGTTAAGTTTCACAGATTGTTGCTATTCAATACCTAGCAATACATCCACAAATGTATGTATTTATCTCAATTCAAACATTAAAATATATACTTTGCCTTATGTAAAAATTATTGATAGAATAAAAGTAAGAAGTTAACTCCTAATTTCTTACTCAACTCCAATTAGAACAGGAACTGAAGAAGAAATTAGGACTAATAAGGACACAGTTCTTATTTATTATTCTACGTACTATCATTATTTTTGGAACACAAGTAACGTCCAAAGTTTAGAATTTATATTAAAATTATGGTTGTTTGGTGTCTGTCATACTGTGTAATACTTTTATATATAATTAATCATTAATATAATTAACGGCTTTTCAAAAATCATTATTAGAATTTATTTTAATCATAAACCATGTCACAAATTTTCAAACAAAAGGTGATTTTAAAACAAAAGGTGATTTCCTGGTAGCTAGAACACCGATCTCGGACCCTCCTGTAAGTTATAAATTAAATTTTTTCAGAGATCGTTCTTTACTTACAAATTTTAAATAGTTTTTATTATGCTTACAATTAATTTATTTACCAAAAATATAGAGAATTTTTTTTAAAGAACTTAGGATTTACTATGTCCTTAGATTAGAAAAGCATTTTTTTATTTTATGAAAAATGGAATGTTAAATTTAGAAGGAAACTTATCTTAATGACTTTGTTGTTATTTGATGCACTACTTGGTCTGTAGATGTGTGATAAAGTGCTTTCTGTATGAATTGCTTCAAGTGTTAACAAATAACCAAAGGTATTAAAACTCTTATAGAGTTCCGAGTCCTTATGAGGACTTCCACACGTTAATTGTTTGTTTTATGATTTATTTTATTATAATTTGTTTATAAGGACAAAATAAAGGTTATAATAAGGTTAAAATGTCTGTATGTCTCAATGGGGATACAATTTAAAAATAACTCATTATAAATAGCAGTAAATAGACTTATTTATATGACTTGGGTTCTAACTTCTACGGATTTAGGTTAGTTGAAATAGCTGCACTCACTTCTAGCGGCTCTGTGCCAAATCAGATACAATTATTTATGAAATAGTAGAGCGGATTTGATGCAACGTCAGTGACAGAATAATATATAATATATCATATCCAGAAGATCAGGAAATTAAAATGTTGCACAGGTATTATTTCGCCTGGAAATTACTATTCACTCGATTCAACTCTAATCATTTGACAATACTATCGTCCCCAGCAATTAATTACTTTAAGGAAACACTCGTATCTATAAATATATTTCGTTTTACATTGTACATCGTTTAAAACTAATCACGGATAAATGATGGATGGACAAAAAATATGAAACATAAACGGATATATTATATAACAGGTTTTTTTTTATAACATTTAGTACGATGCTAACTCGTTTATAATTAATTTATTATTTTTATAGAATCTCATAACTATTACCTATGTTTCTGTTTTAAACGAAGTACTATTTAAATGAACAAGGCGATAAGTTTGCACTTTAATACTTTTTAATTTTAATAAGTTTTATCGTCTCAAATCGTTCATATGAAAGTGTTTATAAAGTGACAATGAAATACGTGCTGGTTGTTATGTGACTGGTAAGTTGTAAGTGATTAATGTTGCCTACAACCAAGAACGAAAAGAGTAGTTGCTTTCATAGAATATTCCGGTAAAATCGCTGGTGAGGCTGTGTTAAATATGATTAGTGGAAGAAACAAAAATAAGAGTAGTCCATCTTCAACACACAGCACTGCTAATGCATCTACATGTTAATTCTGTGTAGAATTTTAATGTTATGTTAATTACGTGTAGAATTTGAAAACGTAATTGTAATAGATCACATCGATACTATCGTGCGAACGGTATTCCCATTTTTTTATCTTGACTCCATTTTTTTTATGACCCTTATATAACAAACAGAGATAACGTAGTCACCCTATTCTCAACATCATCGAAAACTTAGCCAAACTATTCGAACGTTGAGATATAATATATATATATATATAATATAATATTTTCATTAAAGTTATTCAAAATACCCTCTGATTTTGAATACAGGCCCTAAACATACTAAAGCTAGTCGTTGATCGCAGCACGTTCGTCGTTTATCTCTATATCAACTACACTTTAATAGGGGATCCTTTGAGAGAATATATCCAAGTTCTGGTGAGGTTTAGCACAGGCTCTCTCCTCCAAATGTTGCCACCTTTTGTAATCCAACGAGTGGTGATGTGCCATTCGTAGTGCCTGATTAAGTCGATTCAATTGGCAAACAGCCAGTTTTGCGTGCTTGCTGCCCGATGAAGCTGGATCTGAATCGCGTAGGAAGACTCAATGTTGATCTTCGAACATTGTTTGAGAGACCGATTTCAGGCATTTTGGTATTTTGATGATATTCACAGAAAAATCTCATTTAGGCCTGAGTATAAGACCCCAAGCCAAACCATTAATAATGAAGGAGGTCCACTCTGGATCTACTTCTCGCTTGCTCGCTTCTTCACTATATATTCGTATACAGTATTCATTTTGTTTATTGTAACGTCTTATCTTTTTTCAATGTACTAAATGTTTTCGTCTCGTGTACCACCTTAAAGCCTGTAATTTCTAAGGCCTTAGTTTTTTCAGACGCTCATTAAGAGAATGCTGTTGTTTTCGTTAGTAAGCTCAGATATTAAAACCCTTTTTTATCGTGGTTCTGGTTAACCCCAACTAGCAAGGGCTAACAATTTTTGATTGCGGAGGGGAATTCCTTGGATTCACGCACGCACTAGTTTGATGATCGTTGGTGTCGTAACCGTACGAGGTTGGCCACACCTTTACGGTCTTCGAGGCTCGAATCTTTTACTAGTCTCGAGGTTCTTTTTTTTAATTTGGAGTACTTTATTAAACTTAAGCGCGTAACCATAGCGGTGAAGTGCAAAGACCGCGACTCCTGTCTTTCTTTCGCGTACAATGCAATTTTTTAAATGGAAAAATTTTTTAAAAAAAATATTTTAAAATTATGTAAAAGTTCCTTATTCAAAATCAATTTTCAAAACATTCGAAATTTAAATGAAACAAGGATATGACATAAATTATATAAATAAACACCCCGTTAAACATGTAAATGCAAATATGGTTTGCGAAGCTAAACTTGTTTTTGAGCGTTCACCAGACATACATACATACTGAATTTTCTTCTGATTATTAAAGCGGTCGAGATTATTTTTGGAAATATCATGAACCAAACAGTACACATAGCATTATATGTTTCAGCATATTTTTTATTGGTATTGACCCTGACTACATCTGGCGGTGAGTAGTTCCTAAAGCCCATGATTCATCCTCGATAAAGAATCGTTATGAAGATACGTAATCACCCGTATGGACTAAAAGGAATACCTCGTCACATGTAGTAATAGGGTCCCTAATAATCCCTACATTCACTACTGCAGAGAAATACCAAGAAACACTGCAGAGTTATGCCGCTATTCTAAACGACACCTGCCGGTCAGTTAACCCGTTGTCTTATTGTGGTAGTAAAGCTACACAGTGACCAGTGCAAGATAGCTAGTAAAATAACAGGAGAACACAGCTATGTTTAGTAGAATGAGTGTAGGGATCCGGGTACCCTATTACTGTGTAATGATGCCAGTGCTGTTTGCACATTAGTTGGAGATGCATGTTGAAGTCGTAGGCCGCAGTTGTTTTTCATCATCAGGTGCACTGTGTGCTCGTTTGTATATATTATGGGTTATACTGAAAGTTACCAGAACTTTCATTTACTAGAAAAAAAAACATGTTCCGAATTCGAAAATGGAACTATCCTCATGTTCCTGATTAATTTGCGAGATGGTTATTTGATTTTTCATTGTGGTGTCCTTTAGAAAATTGTGTGTCGCTAATACAATGAATATGACTCGTTGAAATTTTCGCTCAATAATATTTTACGGTTTTCGCTATGACTTAAGACAACAATAGAGTTACTGTTTGACAACTGATCGAAACTGACAAAAAATAACTTCTCAATGGATTCGTACTGAATTAGGCGTTGGAATGAGCCAAGTACAAAACATTTTGCATGTCCATCTGAATGTTCGGAATTTTGCACTCGATACCGCATGATTTAAGGGAAGACCACAAACGACTCCGTGTCGAGTAGTGTCTTGAAATGATAAAAACTAAGATGAAGAAACATGGGTTACTGCTTTGCCCACGAAAGTTAAGAAAAGTCGAAGCACCGACAAGAAAATGGTTGTCGACATTACAGGTCGCTTGAAAACCAAAGGACAGTGTCTGTAGATTGGATAAATAAACAATTGCTTGCCCAGAGTTTAAGAATAAGTTTGCGAAAAGCGTCCTAGCAGCAATGTATTCCTTCATCATGATACCGCGTCCGCACATTCCGCTAAGATGACGACTTCGTATTTGAAGGCCTTAAACGTCGAACTTATGATGCATCCGCCAAACAGCCCAGACCTTGCGACTTCTTTTTATTTCCGAAAATTAAAGAAAAGCTTAGAGGTTTACTATTTACGAGCACGGAAGCGGCGGCAAATGCGTTCCCCGAAGCGATTGAAGAATATTATACTGAAAATTAGTGCTACTCCACACAATTGGCCGTTCTTCATACCACGTCATTCGGTTTAACCAGTGAACTCCAATGGGAGGTACAACTGAGGGAATATCTTTCATTTGCATTTTAATTACATTCATCGTATTTTTTTTTCTTTACACACGATGGGTAACAATTGAGCAATCAACTTATTTCGAAATTAAAATATGTCAACACTCCATTTTACTATTACGGATTAGTTTGAAGAGTATAAAAACAAAAATATTAATACATGTATCGCACTTAAAACACACATTAAATTTTAAATTAAACATTATTTTATACAAAAAAATAAAACATTACAATATAATAATTATTTACAAAATGAAATTGCATGAAATATTTAAAAGAATCTTTGATATATCAAATAACCGGGGGAATTACACTCACAAATTTGTCTGACCTAAAACCCAGATCAGCGGGTGGCGAAGTACGACATTAATTTCGGGGAACTCCCATACGGTAAAAAAGTAACGGCAAAACTTATACAGATCACTGATGATATATAAAAAGTCCAGTACCATGCTGTATATGAGATTATTATTTGAACAACAAAACGTTTTCATTGTTTAATTTATTATAAAAATAATATAATTTATAGTTCCGAAGTAAGCATTCCGTCTGTTTTTCTTGTTTGATGTAAAGCATTTGCAATTAGATTTAGGGAAATACAGATGCAGCTTCACAGACATGTGAAGGGTAAATACATATAACATATACAAACAAAATAAAACCAATAACTTGATACACAAATATTGTTCCTCAGTTGGTAATCGAACGAAAGAAAGAAAGAAAGAAGAACGAAAGAAAACCATCATGTGTACCGTGACTACTATGCGACGTGGGCGTAAAAATATATTTTAAATTAAAATAATTAAAATTGATAAAACGAGCGATACATTTAACTAAGATGGAATATTGTACTCTACTGTATTCCAATAATTGTGTCGGTTGTTCTCAACACGCACCGTAAGAATTAAGAATAAGCAAGATTACGTTACTGTTTCGTGATCTCGTGGTACATTTCCGGTGGAGCCAGACTGCGCTTGCTGAACGCCATTTCAGTGGCTCTTTTAAAAGCTAGTTTAACTGATGCCTGGCACAGCAGTACCTATTTTTTTTAATTTTATTTTATGACTAAAAATACCGTACACATATATATATATAAGTATTTACTTCTATGGTATGTTATTTTGTACTACCACAATGTCTCTCCACGCCACGGGTTGAGTTGTAAAGAATGCCTTAAGGTAATAAGTTCGCCCTTTGTATTCCTTTTTGCAGGGTGTGACCAATAGAGTTTAAATAAATAAAATTTCATAGTAACATATACTCCTACTGTTACTGTTCCCATCTTTTGTTATTAACTATCGGTCCGGCTCAGCTTCGCGTGGGTACGATTTAGTTTTAAATTAATTCGAAAATACCGATAAAGGTTAGCTCCCACACTCGTAGTTGTAGTAATTTTTAAAATTTTTCTTAATTTTTTAATTTTCAAAATACACGTAAAAAGATCATGACGTGTGCATTACACTGCACTCAAATCCGTTCAGTGGCAATATTAGGGCCGCCATAAAGACATCGCGCGCCGGGAACTTGCATTTACATTATGCATTGACGTGTTACACAATTTTTATTGTATAGTTTTACATCACGATATAGCCACCCTAGCTTTAAGCTAGCTATAGGTACCACGAAAAGATCGACTGAAATTATATAGGGATTATATTATTAAATTATATTAGGGAATTTAAAGTAAATTATAATTTATATAAGATATATGTATAAAAAATATAAAATAAGCATAAACATACTCATTCCTTCCTAGTCTTATGAAAAGCGTGTGTAGTAATATCGGAGAATAACGGTAAATGTATCCAACACAGCTAGACGCGAAAGGCTGGCAATCGAATCCAAGACCCGCTTTGATGAACCAGCCATGTACGCCATGCTGTGGTCTAAATAATAATTAATCAATACAAGTACATTTCGATCCAGTGATTATGTAAAGAAAGACTAGACATTAAACAAACCAAAAAAAGTAATATTTAAATATTATCAAACTATCAATAGGTATAACCACATTAGGGTTTTTTATAACAATATTGGGTTTTTGTTCAAAAACGTCTAACACAGGTAAATATGTACGTCGTTAGTTTTACTACTTTTTTATACATATGAACGTGCGTCTTGAAAAACAGAGAGTGGACCGGTTATAAAGTATCAAAACTATTTGTAACGACCCGTCTTCACGTGCCAGCGTCTCCGCAATTGCTTTAAACTTGTTTAGCGAAAAACCACTTAACTAACTTACTGTAAAGGTCGGCGGTGACGTCCCGTCAAAGGTCAGACTATATGTTTTTTTATTTATTTATTTATTGAGAGTAACAAACGAGCACACAGTTCACCTGATGGTAAGCAATTCCTGCGACCCATGACATCTGTACTCATGCTTGCCACGGAATCATAATGCAGATGCGTTGTCACCCTTGAGGATTTAGATGGAATGCCTCGTCACCAAGTTGTCCAAATCCCCACACTCACCAGAAGAAAACACAGCAACACTATGCTGCTTATTGGCGGCTGATATTCTGTGAGGGCGTAGTTCTACCCCGGTCGAGTCGACCCATTCATTTTACAGCTAGAAAAAAATGAACATTTTACAGTAAACAAAAAACTACCACTAGAATCGTATTTTTTTTTTATAGAATATGTGTGAATCACCTGATGGTAAGTGATTAGCGCCACCCATTGATATCCGCAACACCAGAGGAGTCGCAGATGCGCTGTCGGCTTTTAAGAAATATGTAGGCTCTATTCTTGTAGGTCCCTGAGTCGTATTGATTCGGAAATGCCGCTGGCGACAGCTGATTCCACAGAGTAATTGTGCGTGGCAAAAAATTTCGCGTAAACCACACGCGGTGGTGGATTGCCAACCATCGAGATGAAATTTATACATATATTTTTTGACGATTATAAACAAATATCCTCACGTCCATTTGTAGTACAACTCTGGGCGCTTTATTTTAGTTCACCCTTGCATTTCATAATTTAAAAATACTTTGAAACAATTCTTTTTTAATTTAGTATGTTATGTTAATGTATATGTTTATAATTTTTAAAGAGATATATATATATATATATAATTAATAAATATATTAATAATTTAATAAATATATGAATAAATTAGAATATACCTCAATCAATAAATGTGACATTCATAGACAGATCTTAGGTGTGTTGTGAAACTTTAAAATACCTTATTTTAAAGTTTCCTTTTTTATTTGCTGCAGCAATTATTTTTTCCATAATATAGTGTTGTTTCAGATTACTATATCGATAATATTACATTATACAATTCTTATTAACTACGATTGTTTTCTTGCCTTTTAGGCTGTACAATCAAATTAACAATGTTTTTGGAAAGTAAAGAGTTAAATTGTAGAAATATAATAAGTTAGACACATTTTCTTAAAAAATACATTTTATTTATTTGTTACTGAATTATTTGTGATTATTTTGAAAAAAGAATTGTCGTCTAACGATTTAATCGTTCAGAATTACATTAAATGCAAATTTACATTTCTTTACAAAATACATTAGCTGTTAATAACGCAAATAACTTGTAAGTAAATAAGTCGCTAGCACATTAGTGAAAATAATATTTACTTATAAAAACAATAATAAATGAGTTGAGATCAATGTTGGGTGAGATTACCCTGAACTACTTAATTATCATCAAAACTACAGACATCTCTTATTTCTCGTAGATAACCATTATTAAAACACTTAAATTGGAATATCTTGGCATAGATACAAATATTATGTGTACTAGAAGAGACTCGATTTTTATTGTTTTAAATGTACTGTTATATTAGTCAATAGAAAAAAGTAATTAATAGTCTTATAATAGATCTTTACCTATGAAATTGCCGTTTTGTATGAAATAAGTTGAAGTATTTTTTTTATTTTTTTTTTATTTCTGTTATTCAAAGTAATCACCCATGTAATCGATGCATATTTGCCAACGCAGTGGTAGTTTATTGATGCCCTTCTTGTAAAAATCAGCTGGACGGGAGGCAAAAAACTCTTAAAATGCATTTTGTACTGCCTCTCAGGAATTTTTTTCCCACTAAAAATTTAGACAACTATTGTCAGTGGGTGCAAGGTCTGGTGAGTACGGTGCACATATTCCATAATTAAACGAATTTTTAAAGTATCCATTATGACGAAAAATGTTCAAACGTAATGAAAATATAAAGCTAATCATTAAACAATAGACTGACTTCGTAAAAAGAATGTCATGTTTTTAAAAATACAAAATTAATTTGAATTTAGAATTCACAGCCAATCAAAACTTTTTTTGGTTTGAAATGGCCAATACTGAAGAACGGCAATTTCATAGATATAATAAAATATCTTAAGGCCGTGAGTTTAGTATTGTAAAAAATAAAATTTAATAATGTAATAATATGTATTTATTTTAATTTGTTTGTTTTAATATATTTGTAATGTAATGTTTTAATGATACTTTGAATGTATAAGGTTTAACATTCCTTAACGTCCTTTGGTAGCTTATGTATTCGTACAAATAAATTTTAAATAATTTTATGTTATATTTTCCGGATTTCTCATCTGTTAAGATCTATCATTTCGTATAATTCTTTAATAGGAATAGGAAAGTCGTTGTTAAAAATACTTCAACTCTATTTTTCTTGTAAATTTCCCAAGACAATTGACAATAGCGATCCAAATTCAATTTTGGGAAAAATTTTCATGAATGAATTAAATTCTAAATGAATAACAATATTTTGAAAAGATATTCGCATGATGAGTTCATCTAATGGTGATTTATAGCTATGGTGTCGTTAATTCACATATAAATATAATATAAAATAAAATACATTATTTAGAACGAATATCTAATGCTCTTGTTTTAAATACGTATTACTTCATTACTAGGATTACCCGTTGTCGCGCGACTTTACATTGACCGTCTGAATGTCAACTGCATGACGTCGAAAATGCGCGATTCACAACCTGTTCTCAGAGCGGGAAAACCCATTTCATTATACCAGTTGTATATACATATACAAGTTTCTCAAGTTATGACTAGAAATACCCATGAAATATTTGTGGATTAATTACCAATCGAATCGTTTGAAATATTTAAATTTGATAACGTCCTAAAACAATTAATTAGATAAAGTAATCTATTCATGAGACAACGTCTTTGTTAATATTATAAAATAATCTTTATAAGCGCCGTGGTGGCACACTTTACGGGCATTCGCATTCACGGTACGCGAGCAAACCGAGTTCGATCCCCGATGGCGGAACTATTGAAATTGTTAATTGCGTTTTGTTTTTTTTATTTTTAATGCTGATTTACCACGGACTTGACGGTGAAGGAACTAAATAAAAAGAAGGGCTAAGGAATAAATAAAGTGCTTTCCACACAAAGACATGTAAAGTCCTCCAATCCGGAATGGAGCCAAGTGGCTATGCTATCCTTCAAGGAAGGGAAGATAAGGAAATACCCATTGGCAACAATTTCTATTTAATAATCACTGTCAGTTAGTCGTCTGTTTACTAAATCTATTATATAAAAATAGATGTTGAAAGTTTGGACAATATAGTATGTACAGAATTGAAAAGGATTGCATCGCATGTTGGGCATGAGAAAATACTAGATTTTATAACAATTTCAGTAAATAAAACAAATAATCACTATAGTCAATTGCAACTTGACTAGCTAAACGATTTATCATTTGCTGTGTTGCTAGTTTGCATAATTAGTCCTTTTTTGATATTCAAAACATTCGTTTAAATTGTAAATATTCAATATGCAATACGTATTTTTAAATAAAATAGCAGTTTCAATTTTATTCTTGTTGATTTAATTTCTTTCAGGCAGTAACTTGTTTTACTATTTTTTTTATTTATTGTTTTTATTTTACTAATCATCGTATTTACAACAGATCAATTAAACAGATAAAGCAATATCAATTCACGGATATGAAAAATATAGGACAAAAAATCGATTTCTTTGACGTAGGAGCTGCCTAATTAATCGAGAAGGCACGTCAATAATGTTTTATGTTTCCCATTCTATGATAAAGATTTTAATTTCTTACAGTAATCTACCTTTTTTGATTTAAGAAATAGCCTATATTTATGACTGTTACTAAACCTAATAAAACCTCAGTAACATTATTTAATAACAATAATACTTTTATTTGTTTTTTCTCCATGGTTATTTACTCTAACTGTATTGAAATTGTCCTTCAATCTTTCTTTAGTAACTCGTGCCCTTCTGACTGGAATTGGGAGTTAGGACGTAACATGAACGACGTGCTTTTTATACCTTTCAGCATATACGTGTCTTCTCAACGCGATGTGAAATACATTCTTCGTAGGTAATAAAGTATACGCACACACCTTTATTCTAGCCACCAGACAGACGGTAGACAAAGGGCTGTAGAAGTTATTAACCTCCACGTAAATCCCTGGGGTAAAGGGGACAGCCCTACGCCCGTTATCGGCAGCCGCTACGGTCGTAGATGCTTATTCTTTACTCCGAATGTTCCGTAACCATTGCTTGAAAAGTGTTATCCCGAGGGCTCCTGTCTCCATAAATTACCCGTTGGCTTTGGTCCCCAGGGAGATAAGCAAAGCCCTAGTGTAGGACGTAGCAGGGTTATCAGAGCTGGAGCTGCTTCGGTGGTAGAAGAAATATCTTAATGGCGCAATTATGAGTCTCTAAATAAAAACTATAACATATTTGTGACTATTATTGATATTATATTACTATTAGTATTTGTTATTAAGTTGTTGTTTGTGGGCGAAAAAGTTTTAAAAGAAATAAGGCCACGACTCGTCTTGTCTGTGGTCAAAAGAGGGCTTGTACTTTTCGCGCTTAAAGGTTGAGTATAAAGATTCAGTGAGAAAATGCAGCCAGCGTCTTGGTAACATAAAACGTTATAGTTTTAAGGTTATTGTACTATATGGTACATATTTTTTATTAGTAAACAAATGTAAATAGCATTTATAATAAGCCATGTCCATAAATTGTTAGTAATAAAAAAAAAAACGTACGTAAAAAGTACCTATCGTCTTATTATTTAATCTATTAGTATTTTAATTAATTATTATTACAATACTTTCCTTATTTTTTGTTTACTACAAATTTCATTTTTCATGTCTGCTAGGTAATTGCTATAAAATAATAATTCTCTTATAATAAATATATATCATATAATTATTATATATAGAAAACATAACATTATCACAATAAAATATATAATACATTAAAATTACGATAAATATTATGCGTAGCGATGCTATAACTTGATATTTTTTAACAAAAAATAAACTTCGTATGATAAGGAAAACACCAGGGCAGTACTACCGGTTCCACAGGTATAAGAAATAAAAAACAACAACCTCACGCCAATGACTGTCGGTTCGACAAACTGTGTGAGTGCCTCTACCTTAAACAACTTACAGAGATTACTATAGTCGTTTTAATTTAAAAAAAAAGAAAAGGGTGAATGAAAACGTTTCTGAATCTTTGTATTTACCTACCCGATATTAAATATTAATTTATAAGACTTATCCAACTTTGGGATTAAAATTTTTTCAAAATACTAATAAAACCCAAAATTCTTCATTGAAATATACATGTAATAATTTATGTTTAACTTAAATTTGGCAAGGACCAACTCAAATAGGTACCATAACTGTCTGAATCATGTGATAAAATAACAAAAAATATAACGACCGCGCAAAACCTGATATTCACACAACTTAAACTACTATAGAAGTGTAGGTATCAAATATCATGCTCATCGAATCTAAATCCGTTTTATATAGTTACCCTAAATCTTAAGGTGATAGATTAATACGTCAGCTAAATTTACTGAAACACGTACTCGTAGAGGTTGGATAAATAGACTATATATAGGATATATAGACTGGCGCAGGTTTTTAGACGATAACATAATATCTTAATACCTACTTCCCTCATTTGAGTAAAAGTAATCAGTTTTTTTTATGGCTGATGGCCACTCTGAGCCTGAAGGCTTTTACATCTTCAAGACTTTTTTATCAGTTTCGGGTTGAAACGTGGCCGACCGTTTAGGGCACTCAGCCAAGATCTTTATTTATGGGAAACCTTCACAAAAGTTCCCGAGAGGGAGCCTCGGCTTGGATCGTAACCCTACGCAACTAACTCGAGGGTGCCCGAGAAGACCGAACCTCGTCTCGGTTAGTTGCTTCTAACGGATTAACTAAACTAATACCATTTTTATTTATGATATCTAATACTTCTTCGGAATGCGTTGGGATAAATCAGAAACAGTGGTAGAGCTACACTGAAGAATTAATGAGTCAGTTCGACCGGCGTAGGACCCCAGAATGGGTAAGCCCTAACAGAATACCAGCGTAAAACAGTAGCATAATGCTGCTGTGTTGCGTCTGATGAGTGAGATCTGGAGACCTTTATTACTGGTGACGAGGCATTTCATCTTATTTCTCAAGGGTAACAACGCATTTAGATTATGATTCTTTGTCAAGAATGAATGTGGATGTCATGGGCCGCAGGAATAACTTACCAACTGGTGTACTGTGTGCTCATTTGTGTGTGCATGTTGTTTCTCAATGTAATAAAAAAATAAATAAGGGATACTTAGTAAGTTATTTATTTCATTCTCTTTCTAATAAATTCACTTGATCTTAATATTTTTTAGTAGATTATGAGAAGTTTATATGCAGGCTACCTGCGTCAGAGATTATTTTTTAATACTAATTGAGATCATTTTGATGTCATATTTTGAATTAATTAAAACATTTACAATGATACTAAAAAAGAATACAAGGGAAATGTATAACAAACTAGGCAGTACGTTCGTGCACATGTTGATTGATTCATTAAACTCTATGGGTGGTGGTAGGCGTTGTTATAATAAGATGTAGGAACACATCCGTTCTAATACATAATGTGCTAAAGAATAGGTATCTCCATATGGCAGGCGAAAAAACGCGAAATCGCGCACTACAAATATGAATTATAGCGCGTGCAAATCGCGCCACTGTTAGTGTGACGTATGCTTTTCTCTGGAAATGTTAAACAAATTTAGGCAGGTTTTTGCCAAAGGATAAATTGATGAGTATAGTATTCAAAGGGTACTTTGAGTACAACATGATTCGTTTAAATCAATATCATAAGTGCCACTTACAAGGTCGATTTCTTACGATCAGCTTATAGTTTATTATATTACTTTAGTTTATTACCTTTCACCAGAGATTATTCTCCAGCAGTTTCGACAACCAGATACGTGTCTAATTTTATTTATGTTTTTATTTCTAAATTATATACGTAAGTGACGACAACCATGCTGCGACTGTTTATTATTGTATATAAT
Organism: Teinopalpus imperialis; assembly: GCA_029286865.1. Lineage (NCBI taxonomy): Eukaryota > Metazoa > Arthropoda > Insecta > Lepidoptera > Papilionidae > Teinopalpus > Teinopalpus imperialis. The sequence continues at coordinate 9,807,426 of JAGSMU010000030.1, read as the reverse complement.
TTAATACGTTTTTCCTTAACATTTAAAAACTTGATTCGAAGATTAGGTATTATAGTAAATACGATTTGATTACGCAACATGCTTGGACTTGCCAATAGCTCTATGGTTTTCTACTTTTTTTATGGTTTTCAAGATACAATAGTAATGCAATACAATTATGTAGGCACCATTTTGAAAAAGTTTTAATCGTTTTTCTTTGCGGCCTAAGTCTAAAAAGTTATAGATATACGAGGACATATTGAAAAGTTTTGAGCCCGACGTTAAAAAAACGATTTTTTTCTAAATGATTATTTTATTTCTGTACATAGTCTCCAAAATGATCTATACACTTTTGCCATCTTGTCTCTAGCTTTAGTATTCCTTCTAAAAAAAAAAATCTTCAATTTCATCAAAATATTCAGTCACAGCTTCTTGTACAGTCGAATATTTTCGTCCTGCCATGTGTTTTTTTAGATAGGGGAAGAGATGGTAATCAGATAGGGCCAAGTCCGGCGAATAGGGTTGATGCGGCAACAGTTCATAGCTACAATTGTGTATTTGTGCGATTGATTTTACCGCAGTATGGACAGGAGCGTTATCTTGGTGGAACAAAACTTTCTTAGACACCATACCAGGCCTTTTTATTTTTATTTCTTCACACAAACGTTGTAAGAGTGTGCAATAATAGTCCGCATTTATGGTTTTACCTTTTTCAAGGTAGTCAACCATAATGACCCCTCTATAGTCCAAAAAACTGAAGCCTTACCTTACCTTCTTGGTTGACAAAACGGCCCGAGCTTTTTTAGGGGGCGGTGATCATGTTCTTTTCCGTCGCTTGGATTGTTCTTTGGACCCTGGTGTATTGTGGTGAACCCAAGTTTCGTCCATAGTTACAAAACGGCTAAGAAAATCTTGAGGATCACTTTGGAACAGATCCAAACAATCCTGTGATACTGCTTGGTGTGTGCGTTTGTTTTCAGCCGAAAGCAGTCTAGGTACCCATCTTGCAGAGACCTTAGAAAATCCAAGATCGTTGGAAATTATGTTCTGTGCTAGTTCATAGGAAATACCTATTGCTTCTGCTATCTCTGCAATCGTCAATCTCCTGTAATTCAAAATCAGGTCTAATATTTTATTGGTATTTTCGTCTGTGGTAGCCGTCGGTGTCCTACCACTCCTAGGTTCATCTTGCACTGCTTCTCTGCCACGTTTGAAATCCGCTACCCATCTTTTGACAGTGGCATATGATGGAGCAGATTCCCCCAAAGTCTCGTACATATCTTTATAAATTTGTTTTGGCATTAATCCTTTTTTTTGTAAATATTTTATGACGGAACGGTGCTCAATTTTATCCATTTCTACGGAAACCGCGAACTTCGTTTGAAAATCGATCGCAAATTTTGACAGAAGAAAAACAAAAGACAGATTATAATTAAAAAAGAAATGGCTATTACGTGCCAGTATTATTTTTACTTTTGAATTTAAATGTCAACCTTAGGCTCAAAACTTTTCAATGTGCCTTCGTAGTTATCTATCAACTATTTGGATATGGTACATCTAAATCAATAATTCCCCTGCCGATTCACTAATTTTGGAAAACAGTAATGTGGAGGCAACAGAATGTTAGTTGTGTGTAAATTCAGTAAAAGAAAATACAGTACCCAATCGAAAGACATCGACTATGAAACGAGACAATATCGAATAAACGGTGAACTTTTTAAAACGTCGAATGTGTCACACATCAAATTTATGTTGTTGTTTTATTTATTTTATTGATAAACCAGGCGGAGTTGGAAATAAATATCCTACAATGATAATAATTTAATTGAGGCATTACATAATTTTGTCAGTACATAATCAATCCATAATTTTGTTAGTAAATGATTTAATGTCAATAAGTTAAATATGATGACAATTATTTCTGATATCCCAGGGTACTGGGCACATGCATATTTGTATTTGTATGCGGCAATTCGGTTTTAAAAATTCGGGTCGGATGTTGCAAAAAAGCGCGAGTGACATTCTTTCTCCTTCTATGTACCGCGTCATCACTCAGATCATTGGTTATCACATGACCGAGATTCCTTTACTTGACACCCTTTTTAATTGTACAAGCTCAATCTAACAATCACATCCAACTTTGAGTCAGTCAACAAAACACCAAAAACTCACTCTTCTGAACATTATATAGAGACACATATCTCATAAGTCTCACGTACAGAAAGTAATCTCCTTTTCGTTAATCAATGGGTTCACCAAAGATACACGGCGAAAAAATCATATCCAAAAATTATATATTATATAAAATTAAAATCTTCGTTTGATTTTTTCAGACAATATATTTAAAATTCTGGATAAATAATAAAATGACCGTGTTGCCTAATGGGTCAAAATCGTCGGACTTAAGTTCCGAAGATTGCAGGTCGAGTCCTGTCACGGTCGATACTTTTTTTTTTATATATAAATTTGTTTTTATAATCAAACTGCAGTCTTAATCGTTTTGTATGGTGTGAGAATTCGGAATCAAACGATTTTAGCTTTCATGTAAAGTAATATTTTTTAAAGTACAACAATATAATATTTGATATAGTACAACTATTACCTACTAATTGTGTTAAATTGTACGTCATTGTGTTGAATGAAGTCATTTATGCAAAATATATAATATATTCCTATAATAACTTGTTTTACCTATATATCCCACATATAGGTTTACACATTAGGTAACAATTTATTTTGTTACATTTTCAAATTAATATTTTCGCATACTCAAGCGAATAGACTCTACTTAGATTTGTGTGAAAACACAAGCAGCCATCGGTTGTACTCGTGCTATACTCTTGCAATAGTCGAAAATAGACCTGTAATTATTATTATTTTTAGACTGAACGTTATTTAGCTTTCTCTGGTCCAAATAGTATACCTCTATAAATCACTAGTCAACGTTACGGCTACATACATTTATACATCTATATATATATATACTTCTTTATTAATTTTCGCGTTCTTATTATACCTTTCGGTATACTGCTAGGAAAACACCTTAAGGTATTAAATCTGCCAATATATAATCAATACATGAAGTTTTAATAACATAAATAATCTTATTTCATAAATATTTTATTTATATTTAGTCAGTCTGGCGTTAGGCAACAAAAAGTAAAAAATAATTATATTCTAGGATTATGTTGGCAACATTCAACCTTACGGAGGGGCGGAAGCTATCCGGAAGTACAACAAAGGACAAACAATACAGTACAGAGTAAACCTGCCAGTAAGTTCTCCCCTACCTAAGATCACAGCAATTTATGTCGATGATGATCTTGTATGTTACGATAACCCAGGTAACTATTATTTATTACTTTACCCTATTTATAATATGTAGAAGTATTCTATAGTAGTATACACTTTGTAATTTGTATCTAATCGTAGACATTAAAAATTTGTTGAAAACGACTTTCAAAAAAGATGAAGGTTTATTTACGCTAATACTACACATTGAATGGAAACAAATTTTTAGGGATTGGAATTTTATCACTCATAAATTAACCTTTATATTCCCAAAGTTTCGACTGTTTAACAACAATTATGGTCATGGGGTACTTGGTGACGATTAGTTTTATTCAAAGGTTCTCCATTCCTTTGTATTATTTTCTAGATTATCACCGGAATAAAGAACCGCTTTCACAAATGCCGACGCATGATTTCTATTAAAAATAATAAATATGTATATTTTTTGTTTATAGATACTATTGAGACAAATAATTACGTGACCTCAATAACCCTCCAGCACACGTTATATGCATATGCAGGATCTAATATAGTTCATAAAACCAGACCCAAATATCCAACGCAAGTCCCTGTAGTCTATAATACACCGCCAGAACAAACTACCTATACGACATGTAAGTATATAGTGCTTCAAAAGATATTAATAGGGTACAGTGTATCACGTATCTTAAGACGAGGTTAAGAGGTGTATTACTAAAGTTACGCTGAAGCTAACCGATTGGTGAAGGACCTCACTGTAACTGAATATCAACGTGAAATATCAGCATAAGGTTGCTGTGTTTTGTATAGTAATATATGTATAGTGCACCCTACACCGGAGGCCCAGTTATTGATGAAAAGGCTCTCCATCTCAGTCTGAAAGGAAGGCAACGCCATATACATCCTGAATTTTTATTGATAATAGATGAAGATATTTGCACTATTTAATATATTTTTTTATTTAGTATTTATAAAGAACGATATAAGCCTCGACTTATGAACCCAATATAAACGTAAATCGTACCTAAAATAATTTTATGTAAAATATAAATCCACCCGAGACGACAATAATGTTCACTATAATAGAAAATCCAAAGTCTATATGACCGGAAAAAATTCCAAACATTATTGCAAGTCAAGCTTCACAGGATCACACCGAGCAAAACAATCAGAATGGCCAGCTGATGTCTGGGCAATAATGATTGTAAAGTTAGTATAATATTTAATTATCCTAATCTTACCTGTACATAAATAATTATAAAAGTTTAACTAAACTATATGTCATAATTAGGATGATTGTACAGCATAGATAAAGCCGAGTGGTTTCTGCGTTGTAATAATTACCTTTGCAATGTAAAATTAACGTTCCAAATAAATAAATAAAAAACTTACCATCGGAGTTAACAGTGCGCTGATTTTTAAAACTCTGCTTCATAGAAAATATCGCTTCATGGTCATTGTTATTTGCACATCCAGAGACCGACAGAGCAGCATTAAACAATAGTTATGTTAAATTCAAAATTATACAATATTATATTCCAGATTACAATAGACCAGCAACTGATGTAACCAACCAAATGTACCCATCAATACCATTCGATTTTGACAATATAAGAAAACCAAAACCACGTCCTCAACCAATGTAAGTGAAATAAAAACCCATTATAAGTTTTTTTAAGGGCTAATGGCCACTGTTAGCTCAATGGCTTTTACTTCTTCACCGGGTTGAAAGGTGACCTAGCGCTTACGGCGCTCAGCCAAGACCTTTATTAGTGGGTAAACAGAACAAGGGCTCCCGAGAGGGAGCCTCGGGTTTGACCGGTACCCTGTTGCGCTAGAGCGACAGACTCGAGGGTGCCCGAGAGGGCACGATTACCTAAACGGGACGGATTATCTAAGTTACATAATATTTATATATTATATATAATTATTATTTATACCATTTCGGAAGGCGTTGGCGCTGGAAAAAAAGTGGCGCAAGAAACTCGAGCGATCCTCTTATCTGTGATAATTGGTGGAAACCAGCCTGAGATATGGCGATATTGCGAATAATTTTGTTTGCGACACCCTCGCCGACGGAGGAAGTAGGTTAGTGCAGTGTTGGAGTGTAGATCAGGACTTGGGCCCGCCGTTGGGTCGCGTCGTCGGGGTCTTCGAGGGCGTGCCATATCTCATTCGGATGCGGGTGATATTTGAGATGGGATTGTAAATGACGGCATTCACAATCAACTGTTTTGGGTGCGTGACGGCTGAGTCGAAGTATCGGCGGGAAGCTTACTTCAGGTACTAAGTTATAGTCAAGAGCTCAAGATCTCTGTGTAAATTTTCATTAGGCAAGAACGACGGCGCACCGATGGCCCGATGGATGGTGGGGTAACCTCGATCCTCCATTTCCGAAACCATTTCCCTAAGGCGTTTACAAATAGCGACTGGTTGGAATCCAGACACGTAAAGGCGAAAAGGGCTAGCTCTACACCGCGAGTGCGCGGTATGTTGTTGGTGCAGATTGTGTAGAGAATGGGACCTAAGATTTAGCCTTGTACTCTGGCTCATATGGGGTGAACCTCGGAACGCGCTTCCTCAACGCGGTATCGAAATGTTCGATACCGGAGAACGTCTCGTATGATTAGTACGAGTCGATCGGGCACACTGAGCTCATTAAGTACGTTGTGGCAGAACTTGTCGAACGCTTTCGCCACGTCGAATAAAACGCCCCGGTTTGGTAACCCCGAATAAATTTTCTATGAATGTGCTCCGTGATGCGGTGCACTTGATGGTTTCATGAGTTTTGAGTGTGAAAACCGAGCTGCTCATTGACGGTTAGCCCTCAGGACAGCATGAAGTGCTTGAGCCGAGCGAGGATGAGCCTTCCATACACCTTACCCAAGGCCTTGAAGAGGCTTATAGGCCGATAGGCAGGCAGGGTCAGTTAGATACTTAAAAGGCTTGAGAATCGTTTGGGAAGGTGCCTTTGGACATAGCCGCGTTGTAAATTATCACCAGTAGGTGTACAATCGACATGGGTAGGAGGTAGGTTCCTTGCGTGGTCACAGGTGTTTAATTATAGACTCAACTTCGGTGCATGTACCTTGAGTAACGGAATTGTAGGATGCTCGGTGAGCATTGAAACTTGAGATTGTCAGCCAGACATTCGGCATTCTCTTCATCTAGGAAGAGGTGGTTAGTTAGGACGCGCCAAGGGAGGCATTGTTCGGGCAGTGCCTCCTTTTAGGGATTTGGAAATCGTAAGAAGACGGGATGGGAAGGTACGATGTCGGAGAGGTCGTTATCCCACCGATCGTTCCTGTACGGGGCTATGCGTGATCGGACTTCACGCTGAAGGGAACGTAGCACCAGCTGGTTACTTTCAGTGGGATAAAGGTTGTGGGCACGAGTCACCGCAGTCTAGATATGCCAAGTGTGAGCATGAACTGCGAGGTTCGTGTCGTCGCCTGAAGAGATATTTTTGGTATTAGCATCTAAATGCGGTGATGCGACCTCTCTCAAGTTGTTCCTGTGTTTGTGCCAGTTAGTTATAGTCTTGGTGGAAGGTGAGATTGGAGTGGAGGGCCCTAACCGAAGAAGAACGGAACGAAGATTGGTCGGAAATTAGCTCGAGGATTACCTCTATCCCTTGGAAGGCGAGGTGGATGTTTTTGCAGATAGCAATATCAAGCACAATCTAAGTCGTGTGCGTCACTAAGCGAGTCTAAAGCCTACCCCTGGGGGTTGATTTTTAACATTCTCGTTAACTGTGCCAACTAAGCTTAAGTCCTATGAATTCGAACCTACGATGTTGTTACACAAACCTATACATTTATTTATTTTATTTTATTTTCCATTAGGTTATTTTAATGCCTCCAAATTATTTGTACTATATAAACAACAATTTTGACGTTGACTCAAAATGATTTATTCTCAACAGAAAACCAGCAACAGAATCTGATGATTCTGATTCAGAATTCAATTCAAATATACAATGCGGTAAAGCGAAAAAGGAGGTGGCTCTACTCTGGTATGCCCACAGCTACGCACGGGGCGAGTGGCCTTGGTTGGTTGCCATTTACCAGACCGCAGCTCGTGCTCTCAACTTTGTATGCTCTGGTACTTTGGTATCGGATCGACATGTGATCACAGGTGAATTTTTATTATGTAACTACAACATATACACATGATGACCAGTCACCGCTAGTCCAATTTCGATCATAGACACTTTTACCAGACCAGATGTCTACTTAGATCCTTAGTTCCCAAAGAGGTTTAGATGGGCGCACAGGGGTCTACGGCAAACTCGACGGGGGACTACGATGGCGTAACAAAAAAATGGGTGTTCACTATTCGTAAGCGGGGAGGTCCACGAAAATTTATTTGCTTTGGATAGTGAAGAACTAAAATGTTGGCTTGGCTTCACCTATCAATGTAGGCAGATAATGTTTTAAGGGGCGTCCACCGGAAGCTAAATTTTGAAAGTGGTCTATGAAAAATAAAACTGGGAACATCTGACCTAGATTAAGGTTCCCGGGACACATACATGCATGTTTCCACACCCAGTCCCGAAAAATGAAAACTTTTGCTATGCCTTAAATAGTTTACTCAATCTTTTTGTTCCGAAGGATTTGAAATACAACATATTAATAAACAAAAATATTCTTACAAGATAACCTACTATCATAACCACGTATATGTGTTACAAAATAAATAACGTTTCAATTTTCGTTGTTAGACTTTTGCTATTTGAATTCATAGTACATTCTTCCTAATTTCTTAGCCGCCCATTGCATGCATAATAAACAAGCAGCGGATATCGTGGTAAAAGTAGGAGTGTTCAATCTAGAGGAATGGGGAGGCGATGTGGTAATGAGGAGACTTGAAAAAGCTGTGGTGCACGAAAATTTCAACAGGACAACTTTAGCGAGTAAGAAACACTTATTTACATAATTTATTGCTATAAGTAGCGTTTACGTTCATTGTGTCCAATAAGGCATGGATGTGATATAAAATATACTTGAGACGGTAATAACAGTAATAAAATAAAAATAAAAAATAACTTATTCTGTCTTATTCTATGTAGTAAAACATAAGATGAAGAAGTATGAAGAAATATCCAGACTGTGACACATTTAAAAATTGTGCATATCCTGATACGCATGACAGGAGTCACCCTGCCGACCAAAAGTTTAAGACCGCACATAAAAAACATAATAATCCATCAATCGTAATAAAATCCCATGGGATAAAAAAAGGAAATGCACATCTGCCTATTCTATTGTTAGTATCGAATATTTAAAGAAGTCATTCTTTTGTTTACTTTCAAGTTATTGGGCAATAAATATATATTGTTTTCAAACACCGACATACGCTGCGCTAGAGCCAGGTGGTAGAGTCGTAATAATATTTTTATAACGTCCTCATTAATAATTGCTTTGCTTTTGTTACGTATTGGTCAATAATTAGGATTATTTAGCTCCTGAAAACACGTGTCTTATTATTACCCGAGTTTACTTGGGTTTGTTCACAAACAATCTCAATTAGTCTAAACTTGTGGTTTCTACAGTGAAGACGTCATAAAATGGGAAATGCTCGAGAATTAAGCAATTAAGTGCGTTCTGCCATCGTTGTTTTACATAATGAAGGCAAATCCGAACGTGATATTGCTTCACGACTGAAGTTATCGAAGACTTGTGTTCATACCACAATAACTCGATACAGTGAGACAGACAGTTTTCAAGATCGTCCACGTTCGAGAAGACCGAGAGCTACCACGTCTAGTGAATATAATTTCATTGTTGTTACCAGCAAGCGCTTAACAGCACCAGAAATCCGCGCTGAAGTAATCACAACCCGAGTTAAACCGTTATCATTGACTACAGTACTATTCGGTTCAAACGTAGAATTTACGTTCGACGAAGTGCCCAAGAAAAGATGATGTCAGATTGTGTAGTCCCAACAATCAAGCATGGTGGTGGCTCAATTATGGTCTGGGGTTGTTTCTCTAGCCAAGTAACTGGCGATTTGATTAAAATTGAAGGAATTTTGAAAAAGGAACGATACAAAAACATTTTACAACAAAATGCCGTTTCTTCCGGGTTGCGATTAATTGGAGATGGATTCATTTTCCAACAAAATAATGATCCATAGCATAGCTCAAAATTATGTAGAGGACATTTAGAAGAGAAAGAGGCACAAGGAGAGTTAAAAGACATGATTAGGCCTCCTCAGAGCCCGGATTTCAATCCCATTGAATTTTTGTGGAAAGAGCTTGATAGGAACGTCCGTTATTATTAGTAGCCAATACTCGCAAGAAGAAATGTGGAATGCTTTATGCGATTATTGGCACAATATATCACAAGACCCTATTAACTTTGTTAAAAATAACACCATTAATTTTTTTAAAAAATTGATTGCCCGTATGCAATCGAAATCGAAATACCAAGCAATGGTGGTTGGGAGCTCACGCATTATTGGTAAAATTAATTTGGCCACTTTCAAATTCTTCCACCCATATTGTTTGATAGATCTCCTATTCCAATCAGTCATAATGATAAAAATCAAGGTATAATTATTGACGGTGAGCTGGAGAGACCAGGTAGCTAGAATCAGTCAAAGAGTAATTAGTGTTCTTAGGTATCTCTATAGACTCAAAAACTTTCTACCGACAAAAACTAAAGTAACGCTCGTGCAGGCCTTGATTTTCCCCCTGATCGACTATGGTAACGTGTGCTACTTTGACCTGAATACCGATCAACTCCACAAACCTCAAGTCGACAGGTAGAAAATGCTTTAAGCATTATGTCCGTCTATGTAATTTACTTTGTGCATGAAGTTTAAAAGAAAATTAAATGTAAAGGAGGGTTTTTGATAAAAATCAGTTTATCTATGTATAGCCTTTATTTGCATGGACTGTTAATATTTCTTTAAGCTTTTAAAGTATATTGTTTGTAAATCAATGTTCTATTAGATGTTTAACAGGTTAATTAAACATTTAAAATTTATTGGAGTTTTACTTTATTTTCCTATTTTTATTAAGGTGGTCTTAAACTTTTGGCCTGCAGGTATATCTAAACAATTATAGTAATCTTCCCAAACCAAATTACAAATCTGAACCTTCTGCAAAATGCTTCAATCCTAATCGTCTGAAACATTGAAAAGAAATTAACTGACCCGTCAAGTACTTAACCCCCCATCAACATACTAACACAGAACCATTAAACATACACTTAATATACATTAATATACATATAAGTATATATGACTGAGTGTCGCACATAAGAAAACTTACTTCGACATTAGAAATATTACTTCGATGCTCACCGCTAGCCATGTTTCAATATTTTTTTAACTATTTCTCAGATGATATATCCTTATTCACGATGGAGCAGTCGGTACAATTCAATAGTAACGTCAAGCCGATATGTTTGTGGGGCAGGAACAGTGACTTGAACCGGATTGTTGGTCAAACTGGAGTGGTACGTACTGTTCGCATATCGTATTACTATACATCATTAATATACTTAAGGATCCAACTCAAGATTTGCAGTTCGACCGTCTAAACGTATCGTATAACGACGTGACGTGATAGACGCTTCAGCCAGAAACTACCTGCCGCATAAATGGGTTGAGCAGGACACAATACCTGAAAATATTTCTCTAATCTATTTACCAGTAGTAAGTTACATCAATATGATAATAGTTTCCAAACGGAAATTACAGGGATTTTGAAGTTATATCACAGCTGTGTTGACGTACTGTATGTGCGCATTGTCTGTCCATTTTTCACATATCGCCATGACGAGCGACTCACACATTTGACATGTCTCTATGATTTGAGGTAAATACAATAACTGATCTATAACATGTGTCCCGTTCACATGTTTCAAATTTAACTTTAGTCCAATGAATGAAGACTATATATTAAAATACATAGCTCCAGGGATTGATGTATTGGTATATAGTACAATATTATTATTCGGATATAATATTATTATGTTTTATGGCTGATGGCCAATGTTAGCCCGTGGGCTTCACTGGATTGAAAGGTGGCCGAGCGTTAGGGCACTCAGCCGAGACTTTTATTAATGGGTAACCAGCACAAGGACTCTCGAGGGGGAGCCTTGGCTTGGCCTGTACAAACCCTGGGCGCGAAAGCAACTGACCCGAGGGCGCCCGAGAGGGCCGAACCTCGGCTCAGTTAGTTACTTCTGATGGATTAAAATATAATATTAACGATTGCAATAGTGTATGTACATTTAATTTCAGAGGGAGTTAGTAGCAATATGACTAAATGAGTTTTGGAAATATGTTTATCACTTAATGAACAATGAATTAGAAAGTAATTGAAAATGAAGACTATCTGGAACTATATTACTACAAAAAATATAATTGAAGATATGTCTTGCAGGTAGCTGGTTGGGGAGACAGTGAGACTGGTAAAGGCGGACACGGAGACCCACGAATGCTCAGACTACCCATAGTCAGTACGGAAGACTGCCGTGCTACTAAAGCTGATTTCCACAAACTAACATCTGACACCACTCTATGTGCAGGTATGCATATAGTTACATGCTCGTTTACATTATGTTTATAATCAACAGTTTCAAAGCTGGAAAAATTGGAAGAACTTAAATATAATAACAATTTGTTTAAGGTAATCGAGACGGTTCAGGTCCTTGTTCTGGTGATTCTGGTGGCGGCCTCTATGTCTTGAATGACGCTCGTTGGAAACTCAGAGGCATTGTCTCTCTCGCGCTATCAGCGACTTCTGGTGACAAGAGGTGCAATCTGGACGAGTTCGTCGTTTTTACAGATGTCGCCAAATACTCGACGTGGATAAATAGATACATGGTATTTTAGATATAAGACTATTAACTAAACGATATCATTATTTGATGTTTTTTTTTAATAATAATTAATAAAAATAAATCTTAATTGATATTTCTAGTAATAAATACCTTACCTTGTTTTAAAACATTTCTTGTCAAAAAATAATTAGCGTCAAGTAATCTTATATTTAAACTTGGAAATAAAGTTTTTTTATTGATAATTTTGACATATCATTTTTCCTTATTTACGGATGACAACCAAGCCAACAATGCCTGGTGGCAAGTGATCCTTGATAGACAATAGACTGTGTACAGAAGAACGGGAGAAGAAGTGGTGTCATCAATGACATTGAATATTCGATATGAGTTATTATTATAACCCTGATGATATATGGGCCTTAGCAAAGGAACTTAGCATGGGAACAATATAAGCAATAGTAATTTAATGCAAAAGATTATTAACTATCTATTATATTAATATCTATTAACTCTCTCACGCTCAGTTTCCTAGATGTGCAGTGAATATTAAAAATATAATAAAAAAGAACATTTAAATATATAAATAAGTCACTACAGACTCCAGTAAGTTTTTGTGGGTTTAGGATGGATGAATAAATAAAATAACGGAATGGATAGATAAAATAACGGCCCTGGTAATTGTCCGATAAGCGTCATCTTTGGGGTTGCCAACGCTGATTATTTTTATTATTCTTTTATTATGCCAACTAGTTTCAATACACTATGTACATTAATTCCGTTCATGGTCGACAGTATAATTGTTGTTATACAAATCGTCTGCTGAATTGCCTTAAAAGACAACAGAGTAGAGTTGTAAATCTAAAGTCCATTTTGAGATTGGGCAAATGTGGATATCGGGGCGGGAAAGGTACCCGGCACGATAGTAGCCTATATAAATTTAGTACCATAGCCTCATTCACCCGAGCACAACGGGCACTTTGTTGTCGCGAATAGTATCAAAATAATGATTACGATATAATTTATCGATAACGAACCGAAGCTACACGAAAATTTTATTCTCATTACCATTTACGGAATGCAAGTAGAGTTCCAAGAAATTCAAATAGTTAAGAATTGGTTGCGGATGTCTGAGACCACGGGCTGTACGAGCGTCTTATAAATTCAAGCATGTCCACTCGAAAGCGGTCTAGTGTCTTACATGAGCCCAGAACATCACTAAATCACATTCTACACCCTTGTGCCTTGGTTCTAATCTGGTAAATTCAAATTGTACATACGTTAAAGCCTAGTGACCATGCTAAGAAACTGCAGATTGCTGCGGAATACTGGAAAGATTTACGAATAAAAACTATTTCTCAGATGGTACTCACTTCCATTTGAAAGGTAACATTGGCCACATTGCAGCCTGGATTTGTCCCAATGATTTTTTTCCTTATAAACTTTACGAATACATCAGAAATATACATATATTATTTAATTTGATTTAGGGATCTTCAAGAAATGAGCCTACACCTTTTTTAAAGGACGGCAGCTCATCCGCGACTCCTTTGATGTTGAGGATGTTCATAGGCAGTGGTGTTCACTTACCATCAGGTGACCTGCTTGCTCGTTTGTCGCCTACTCTATAAAAAAAAGGAATGCATGACGTGCAATTTTTAAATCACTATAGATTGGTCATGACCTAAGAAAGCATTGAATGCTGAGATAGAGATAATATGATGTGAAAGTAGATCTTTTGTTTGTGTCTGAGTATTGCTGTTGGTCCAGAGATCTTTACAGCTTTATCTAATTAGACTCGCGAGCTGAAGGCCCGCTGAGTATGACGATGCTGCGAAGCTGGCGCGGAGACTGCTACTGCACCACCGATGCACTCCGACACCTATGGACGAAGAACGTCGACGACAACAGAGGGGGGCGATAATACGATCCGAGGGCCCCTCATAAGGAGGTACGAAACCTCGATTCGAGTCGAGGTTTCGCTATCTAAAGGGAAAGTAGATCAATAAGTTTATTTTCATGAGGATAACAACAAGCATTATCAGTATGAGTGATTTGCATTGCTAACATTAAAGTCGCCAAGAATTGTCATGCGACCAGAATGTAAAGAAGTGACATAATATTATGATCACGTTAATAACAAAAATTGTAAGAACAGAAATGTAAACAGACATTATGGTAATATTTTGAACTTCAGCTGCAACTATAGTTGAAAGAGTCTGAGTAATTTGGGAATAGGATGCAAATAAATATAATAAAGGCTTTATAGATACTACAAGACCGGTATAACTATCGATTCTGTAGTCTCGGAGACATACATGACCTGTGACTTGGATTAGAGATGTTACCTGGCACAAGCCAAGATTTCATAATTGGTTATGAATGATGATGAAATGATTAAAAGAGTTATTGGATTTCATATTTTTAGAAAGAATACTGTTCCATTGTAATTATTGGAATGTTATTAATAAATTCAGGGAGTTCAAATATTTTATGAGCAACGTTGGGCGGTAGAGGAACAGCACTAAATTTACCTATTCACATATATATATATATATATATATATATACACACATACAGTAATTGTATGTGTGTTCAAACCTACAACAATTTAGGCACTAGATGGTACATAACTGATATATTTCTAAAAGAAAAACTGAAATTAAAACAAACTTTTGAGCAAGCATTGGACCGCACAAAATAAGAGCGACGGTTCATGTAGGAACCCATTTAGAAACTTTCCTATTTAGCATTTCGCAGCTCAAAAACATTACTTGTGACATTAAAAGATGAGATTACAGCTTCAAATTTGTTATTAAGTCGCATATTTGTGATAAAATCTTTAGCAGCACTAGCAGCTCTGAACTCCGCGCATATTCTGTACGGCCTATTTTGTTAAACCATAATGACCAAGATTAGAAATATTTATTCGTAAATAGTTGTCCAAATAAAAGAAGGTTAATAAATTGCCCTACTTTTGGATGATTAGCTGTAGAGAACGTGAAAATTATTTCTTCA
The DNA here is from genome assembly GCA_029286865.1 of Teinopalpus imperialis. NCBI lineage: Eukaryota > Metazoa > Arthropoda > Insecta > Lepidoptera > Papilionidae > Teinopalpus > Teinopalpus imperialis. Next base: position 9,792,364 of record JAGSMU010000030.1, on the reverse strand, counting down.
AATCTTAATAACTTAGATGAAATAACTGTTATGGTCATCATAAGTTCAATTATAACGTGGTAATAGAAATAGGAAATCTATATTTCATAATGCTGAACAAGCTACCGTATGCCGCAGTTGCTTAGATTTATATAATATTTCTCAAGTATTTGGGTCGTGAGTTCTAATCAAACGTGAATTATGTCTTTGCCTATCTATAGGAAAATATTTAAGAAATATGATTTTACCACTACAGCTATTCAATTTAAGAAAAGTAGATTTGCGATGCGATGTTGGGACGAAGTGCGAAATGAAACTCCTTTAAGTTCTGGATTAACACTGACTCTTTTATTAATTAAACATTCCAATATATAGTACTTACTTGCTATATGATATATAACTAATAGGTATATAACTATGTTGTGTTTCAGTGTCTTGTTATTATCAATCCCTTATATGGGATGCAGTACATGGGTCTCTGGATACATCTCTTATATCTTCCGTAATGGGTTTCACGCTTTAGATATATTACATCAATATAATACCGAAAGGTCACTAATATATTTGTTTATATGTTATTTCTATAAAACCATACTCCCACTACAGCGAGTCATTAGAGGTCGTGTGTGCGTGATGCGCAGACCGATGTAATTTACTTGAGTGTTGCATTGAAATGTGAAATTTGTGAAACTGACACTAAACTAAAGTTAACACAAGTAAAGTTAAAATTTAATAATCTTTTGAATATTGGTGTTTTCTAGGGTTGAGTTACCTCTTATACTTTATCCTTTTTTAAGATCTTATTATAAAATATTTTTAATATATATGAATTATCTCCAATTACCTTTAGCTTAAGAACACGCCCTTGTATAAGCTAGACATTAACCTTTCGGGAAGCTAACCGTGGTTAACACAAGTTAAGCTAAGTTAGGTTAAGGTAGAGTTACAGCTTAAAACTCTCCTGGCGCCCTTCAACATTAAATTATAGTTAGATAAAGGAATAGCTTTAGTTTAGTTACACATTAAATGTATGTGTACATGTATAAATTCAGGTTATCCCTTAATAAGGAAAAGTTTTATTGAAGGCAAAAAACACGTAATGTACTGTACATTGTTTAAATAGAAACATCAAGGTTAGAGGTTTAATTTCAAGGGCTTGAGAATAATTTAATTCAAGGGTTATTTTTCGGTTAGGATTTCTGGGACGCAACGTCAATCGCAGCTTGCGGCGTTATAACATGGGCAATGTTTAAAGCATTACCGGAGGTTAACGTTTGATCGAAATTATGGGATTTCTTGGAAATGGCAAAATTACCAAAGTAGAAATGGAAACTCAACTCTTGTAAACTATAATAGGAAAACAAAAACTCGTATGTTCACCAACAACCTAAGTGACAGTTCTCGCTTATTGTTTCTGACAGTTTTCAGACCAACCATCATACGAACAAGACCTGGCTGTATGGACTAAAGTTCTTTTCCTTTCCCTTTAGAGATAAATTAATATCATCATTATTGTTTCTGAAAAACAGATCGTGTCAACTGTCAAAAACACCGGCGCTTTCCCGCGGTTGCACTAACTGTTTACAATATATTTGCATTTAAATATTTCTAATAGCTACTATATAATGACTTGGAACAAATTACTTTGTAATCGTAGTGAACTACAATTACTAGGTTCACTGAACGGTGGTCAGAGTTTTAGGTAGATTTATTTTATATTGTTCTATTGCTAAAATTTCAAATACGCAACAAAACCTTACATATTTTATAAATTGTTATTTTTATGTTTTTTAAGATGGACGCACAATAAGAATAGCGATGAATGGATTGGTATATTCAGTAAAACTGTATGGAAATTAAAACAGAGTAATGACTACTTGCAGTACCAAGTCATTGGTTCCTTATTGAAAAAAGGGGCCGAAAATGACATAAAAAATGAGAAGGAAAACCACGAAATTAATAATATACAACAGTTTGAATTGTTGCTTAAAAAATATTTTCGATTTGAACTGAACATAAGCAAATATTATAAGGAGTGGTCAGAAAAGGATGAAATATTCAGAACAGCATGCAAACAATTTTATGGTATCAGAATGCTTGCTCAGGAGCCAGTTGAGAACTTATTTTCTTTCATTTGCAGTCAAAACAATCATATATCAAGGTAGTACATATGATCATCATTATTGTAACTCTGTCTTATATTAAATAACAAAAATATGCAAGGTGACTAAATGTGTTTAATAGAAGTGCTGTGGTAATGATAAAATATAATGACTCTAAATCTTAAGAGATTATCATAGGTCAGAGAAAGAACAACATACCTTAATCGTTATTTGTAGTGTAATAGGATATCTATAGGCCTAGTGATTACTTAAGTTAGAAATAAGAATTATTTATCTTAATTACTTAAAATAGTGAACTTTGTGCTTACATCAATACAAAGATAATCTCATACCTTAAACCAAACAATTCGTCAATATTATTTATATAATAATTCAATTACAATCTAAGTAATTTCTTACAACACTTATTAAGTCTTAGAATTCAGTTCCTAGATTGATATAGGTAAATTAAAATTAAATTTGCGTAATTTTTTTACAGGATATCAAATATGGTGGAAAAATTATGTATATCTTATGGTGAGGAAATATGTGAACTAAATGGCATAAAATATTATTCATTCCCAGAAGTGGAGAAGTTATCAGATTTGCAGGTATAATGTTAAGTATCATTATCAATACATTTACAAAAAAATCATAGGAAATCTTCAAGAATAGTACATATGATTTATAAATATTTTGTGTGTACACACAAAAATTAGGTACAATAATGTACAGGCAATGTATTAACATAACTACTGGTAAATTGGCTTTCCACGGTAAGAAGCAATAATCACAAATTTTTATTTTCAGGTGGAATCAAAGTTGCGAGAGCTTGGTTTTGGCTACAGAGCGAAATTTATTCAGAAATCAGCTGCACAGATTGTAGAATGGGGTGGAGAAGGATGGTTTCATACTTTGCAGGATATGAGGTATAAAGATGCTAAGCAAGAACTTATGAAACTATGTGGAATAGGGCCTAAGGTATACATATTTTATAACCAACATACAAAATGATGATTGTGTCCTACTGATCAATTTTGACCACAGCCATTTATCTAGGACCCGGAAAAGGACACCAGATGATATCTTCTGGTTATGTACCAGATGATATCAGCTGTGCAGAATATAATATTGTGGCCTTATTCCCATGTAATTCATACACAACAAAACTGTTGGAAAGTCCAGTTGCAATATTACTCTATTTATGCACAACTATTATATGTGGGCTAGGAATCTTAATCAGAACCTGCAACTATACTGGATTTATTGTATTTATAAAAAAAATTACAATGGGTTGACTAGCCTGTCTTTAAGCTTTCTCTACCAATCAACCCCTGAGATAGATATTGACATTAAGTACAGCTAATGCTAAAATAAAAAAAAAATAAGCATTATATCAATATATAAGTAGGAGAAATTGGCAAACTTATGTAACCTGAAAATATATCTAATGCAGTTATTGCCACTCTTACACCCTTTCCTATCCATTTACTACATTTTATTGAGAATACCACTCAAATTACAGGTAGCTGACTGCATATGTTTAATGTCACTAAATCATCTTGAAGCCCTGCCTGTAGACACTCATGTTTATCAAATAGCCGCACAAAATTACTTACCACATCTTAGAGGCAAAAAGAGTGTCACGGAAAAAATGTATGCAGAAATTGGTGACCATTTCAGAAATCTGTATGGAGATATGGCAGGATGGGCTCATACGGTATGTATCTCTGATGTATCTATTGCTCATTTATATTCATCAATCAAAAAATTCTTGTTTCGTCCCAATATAAAAGTTTGACCAACAATTTCCTTTTTTTTCAGGTGCTATTCTGTGCGGATTTGAAAAAATTCCAAGCAACAACTGACAGTTCTAATGTTGTGGAAAATAGCAAACCAAAGAAAAAAAGAAGAAAGTAATACAAATATTTTTTATTATTTATTGTTTGACTAAGCAATAAGATAAATATAAAAGTATAAAAAGGTATAGACCAATTTGATAATACAATATCATTATTTTTTAGCTACATTACACAGCTAACTTGTAGATACCGCATCAGATAGTAATTTATGAGTGTCAACCAGTCCTAAGTCTGTGAATTTCAAACAAATTTTAAATGCTAGCCGTATAGTATAGCCTCTCAAATGACGGATTTCTAAGTTCTGTCCCGGGTATTCTTGATTTTAATTGCAAGTGAGGATGATATATGTATGAGAATAGTATGTTTAATTCTGAATTATCGCAGCTTGTGTTCTGCCTGCATAACCCAGTTGCCCCGATTTCATTCTTAACAAAATACACCTCTCCCTGGAAAACGCACATTTATCAACAGAATTGGTGAACACACAACATAATTGTGTATGTGTCTCAACATGCAGTATCCATACAGTGAACTAATGTCAATAAAAAACACAACCTGGAATGGTTAAATAGTTCAATATCTTTTACAAAGACCAACTGAAATAAATCACTAACATGCTAATGAGATATTGCACACAGACCAAAGCTAGTTACGGAAGATTCTATTATAGTTACATCATGGTCACTTATATAGGCCCCTGGTGAATGTAACCCTTTTCCCTCAGCTCACGGACCCCTCAGTTCCATGAGCCTTGTATCCGATGAAGCTGTAAGAGCCGCTGTAACATTTATCGGGTTTTACCATACCTCAAATATGGTAAAAACCAATGGATGTAGGATGTAGATTCCTTTTTAATTTAATTAGAATTGTATAAATAAGTTTTGCTAATAATTCAAAACACTGAATCATATTTATATAAGTCATTCTTAAAACTAAATACAATAATTATTATGTAAATAAGTCAATCAGTGATGCCGCACGGAGAAAATCATACCTACATGATTCATGCTATTATGCCCTTAAATTATTTCACATTATGAAACCATTTTGCCTTTGTATTTATTCTACTCATTACTTATATAATTTTCTGTGATATGAACTAAACTTTGACAAGTCAAATTGTCAATTATATTTCAAAATACATCTACAATGTCTAGAAACTATAACATTGAAACATTTGACCTTAATCTTCAGATGTGACGACACACTTTAATCCTGATTCATTACTGATGGATGTAAGTGTTTTGACCACATTCATCACTAACCATGGTTCATAGCTAGGGAGTGCATATTTTCTTATATTTGAGAAGATTAAAATGAATGTGTCAATCAATATCATCATAGTGTGGTTACAATTTAAATTGTAGTGAACATATTTTATATATTTTTTATAGATATAATTCAGTTACACTCTTATTATATAGTATAGATGCATTTTATTATTTGCATAGTAAGATCAAAAATTTAAAACATAACCTTACATTTTCCAAAATATGACTCAATCATTACATTAAAGTTTGATTTTTATCTCCCAATTGAATATACGGTTCAAAACAACAATGTTATTAATCTTTCTGAACCGTGACATTATAATGATAAATTGGAAACATTCACTTATTACCATAATATATCTGTGGGCAATATTCAATTAATGCTTGTAAAGCACGAATCTCGAAAGCTAAGTCGGTGATAGCTGGAGGTGTCGCTACCAACGTTGGCGCGAATACAGTACTCAAATTATGCGCACTCATTTTATTCAATTCTGCTAATTGTGATACTCTGAAAATAAAAAGACAAAAAGTTATATTACATTTTTACTGACTGCCGTTATTAGATACTCCTGATGTGTTACTCATGTACCAGCATTAGAAATTAAATATATTTGACCTGAATTGCATTTATGCTGTATTACGCCCAATAATATCAATAATCTACCAGAATCGTACCTAGGCTCTCACTTCTAATTTCATCAATAATCGTAAATTGATTCAAAAAAAAATTAAGTCTTGACTTACGTGTGTGAAATAGCATTTAAAAAAATATTGGAAGGGGCCTGAAGTCCAATACTCTCTATAGAGCACATTTTTACTAGATTACATACCGGTTTAGATGTTGCACCATATATTGCAGACAGTTAAAGTGTGCAGGAGGTAATAAATCCAGACATTCACGGAGCATCGTTACTTGCACAGCTGTTGTCTTCAATTCTGTATATTTTATTAATTAAAATGTCAATGATATGTACATGTTATTTCGACTACAAATTACATTATATAAAGATTTAAACCAGTAAAGTCAAGCATCCTACTTGTGTGCCTGTAATGGTTTATGGAATTAAATATATTGAGTTAGATGGTATCAGCAGTATGTGGCCACATCATTCCAGATAGATTGTGGTAGATAGAACAAGTGGCTGCATTTGCTACATTTGTGCAAATCTATCGATTGGCTACTTAAGCCAATGTCTACACATTTCTCGCCGCGTGGAAGTGTGGGTGGTGTAAAGGCAGCATAAATGACTATCACCAATTGTGGACCAAAAGTGTCTGTAACATACCCCTAACCTGTGAACCTCGGGAGTATTAAGCAATTTTTTTTTAGCAATACTATATCCATTTTTAAAATAATTGAGTGTGTATCTCCAATGGTGAAGTGGGCAAATACCTAATATATAATAATATAAATAGTTTAATTCTTGCCCTTACATAATAGAAGTGAAAATAATTTGTTGCAAATCTGTTTTATATAAAAAACGGGAATCGAAGCTTTTGCTTATCTCAACAACAACAAAAAAGTGAGCGGAATGGTAATGCGTCATCTTAATTATTGCTATGGAGAAAAAAAATTACAATTATTTATACATATTTTTGATACTTACGTATTGCACTTACGAGTTTAGGGTGAACCTCGTACGTTATAAGTGGCACGGGTAGTAGACGAAGGTACAGTTTAAGTGTTCCTGCTATTACATTTATATTACTGTAAACACTTAAGTCTGCTGCTTCACCATCTGAAATAATATACAGTAAAGTAATCCCCCCGATAACACAGTAGTTTGGTTCCGCGTTATAGGAGTAGCAAAACCCGAGTTAAACATTTATCTATTGACTACAGTAAAACGGCAACTGAGAGATGCGAAGTTGTATCGTCGCGTTGCCGCTCGAAAACCTCTGCTAAGGCCGCAAAACAAGAAAAAGCGCATGCAGTGGGCTCTTTTGCCCATCGAGATTGGACTGAAAAAGGTTTTAAAAAGTGCTTTGTACCGATGAATCCCAAGTTTGAACTATTCGGTTCACAACGTAGAATTGACGTTCGACGCAGTGCCCAAGAAAAGATGATGTCAGATTGTGCATTCCCAACAATCAAGCATGGTGATGGCTCAATTATGGTCAGGGGTTTTTTTCTAGCCGAGGAACTGGCAAAATTGAAGGAATTTTGAAAAAGGAACAGTATAAAAACATTTTAGAACAAAATGCCGATTCTTCCGGGTTGCTATCAATTAGAGATGGATTCATTTTCCAACAAGATAATGATCCAAAGCATAGCTCAAAACAAGACACCATTAACAAATTGATTGCCCGTATGCCGAGACTTGTGAAAAAAGTCACAAAATGTAAAAGAGGATTTTTTGATGAAAAATCAGTTTAGCTAACTAGAACCGTTTTTTGCATCGACTGTTAATATTTATTTACACTTTTTAAAGTATATTGTTTGTTAATCAATGTTCTATTAGATGATTAATTAAACATTTAATATTTTATTGGAGTTTTACTTTATTTTCCTACTTTAGTTAAGGTGGTCTTAAACGTTTGCCTGCAGTGTATATGGATTTGTCTTGTTTTTAATTCAAGCTCTAATATTGCGGTATAGAAGTTAGTTAATATCATGATAATGGTTTTTCAAATCCAGTGTTTATATGAATTGGTAAATTTATCAAAATCCTTCTTCATCCCCTAGTATTGGTCGAGAGCAGACGTTTAAAATGTATCGCATTAATTCTGACAAATATTTAAGTAAATAATTCAAAATAATAATCCGAGGTACCAGGCGCTCATAAAAGTTAACGAACTGCTAGCTGTGCCGCGGCCGAGGGTGATATACCAACTAATAATAATATAGAATCAAAGAAAGATTTAATAAAAATAGTAATTAACACGGGGAAAGCTGTTAACATGACAATCAACCGTTCTGATATTCGAGAACTAGCAAGCCCGTAGTCTTAGATTTTATTACTGTTATCGTGAAAGAGAACATCATTCTGTCCAACAAAAAATATAATAAAGGACACGAAGATAAACTTATCTACGACACGTTTGCACATCGACGGACCTGAAAGGCCAATTTTTATATCAGAAAGCCTTTAATTTAAAATGAAACGTCTTTAATACCTGGCGTGTGACTATGCCAAAACCAACGATTATGCTTTCTGCTAGTCCAGCAGAACATAATAGGATTTACCTGCGCAAAAGAGGAGGTTCTCCTGCTCAACGCGTCGAAAATGAGTCTGACCTGCGTAACCCAGTTTTAGTTACATGACTTTATTTATTTTTGATTTATTACTATTGTTACATGTACGTACACAAATCTCACTTCATTAACATCTCGTCTTTCATTTACACATTCACAGACACTCCTCCTCGCCTTCAGTTACATAATTACATCAGCTGTAGTTCGTCTCAAATATTTAATAAGTCCACTTTATGGCACTACAAGGTCCTTATGTTGCTCCATCAAATTACCAACCTTAAAAAGTAGATACGTTAAGTGAATTTGTTCACGTTATTGAATCCCACGAGGTTGCGAAATCGTTTGTATGTTCCTAATATTAATTGCTTACGTCACGTTAAGACTAGCCATCGTGCGTTATGTATCCTTCATGTTAACATTAGAAGTATTAATTGCAAATTTGACTTTATTAAAAGCGAAATAATCATATTGCTGACTGAGTACATTTTTTAACGTTCTTATTATGGATGGCAACACTTCGTTTACATCAAAATCAACAAACAAAAAAGGTGGAATAGTTATTTACTACCTCAATGTCATCTTATTGCTACTCGTGAAAATAGATGTATTGACCATATATTACTCAAAACTACTAATCTTGCAACGGCTTTACCGCTAAGTAGGGAGACAACGACTATGCTGCGAAGACTGCTGCTGCACCACCGCTGCACTACGCACTACGACCCCTGTGGACGAAGAACGTCGACGACATCAGAGGTGGGCGATAATACGACCCCAGGGCCTCTCGTAAGGAGGTACGAAACCTCGACTCGGATCGTTATCTAAAGCGATATTACAGACCACGCTCTTTGTATGAACCATGTGCCCCTCAACAGAAGATTTCCTAAATCTGATCGGCGCATCGATATGCCTGCAGTAATTACTAATTAAACAAGCACTGATTTCACATCGGTCTTGACTTCAGTTGATCCCGATATCGGACCAGAAGTTTGTCTCAATACTATAAAATATGATTAAAGCTAACAATAAATTATTAAAATTTCACAAAGAAAACGAATAATTAAGCCTTGGATTACACCGGGTCTTTTAAGATGCATAAGAAATCGAGACAAATTACATAAAAATACAACAAAGATCCCAATGATATGATTAACAAAATGACTTGTACTAGATATAGAAACTTCTGCAACAATTTACTTAAAAAAAATAAAGCCATGTATGAACGTAATGAGCTTCTCAAGTCCAAGAAAAACCCTAAAGCTACATGGGAAGTAATAAATAGACTAGCACGTTTAAATAAGCAATCTTCCAATTCCAGCTAGCTTTTAAATTTAACTGCCGAACCGAACTGCTAAACCTCCTATGGTAGGTTAGGTAGGTAGCAGTTCGGTGTCTACCGTCAACAAGATTTTTGCAAATATTGGTAATAAACTGGCAAACAAAATGCAAAAAAAGGATACTTACTTCTGATATATAAAACTATAAATCGACTCTCTACACTTATTAAAAACTGCGAAGTTAGAAATAGAAAACGTGATTATGTGTTTACCTGACAACTAGGCTGTGGTGTGGGATAATATGCCAGTTTCAGTTATCAAATCAGCCCGACTTTATGTACCGACTTATACCCCCATCACATATATTTGAAATTTTAGTATTGTTATAGGTATTTTTTCCAATTGTATTTAAAAAAAACACTACTACACCCAATAACCACAAAAATGAGAACAGAGATGTTATCAATAACTATAGGCCTATCTCAATTCTCACTGTGCTGTCTAAAATTCTTTAAAAAATACAAACGCAACATAAATAACATAATTATCCATCAATTGTAATATAATCCCATATGATAAATAAAAGAAATGCACATCTGCATATTCTATTGTTAGTATAGAATATTTAAAAAAGTCATTCTTTTGTTTACTTTCAAGTCATTGGACAATAAACATCTATTGTTTTCAAACACCGGCAAACGCTGCACTAGAGCCAGGTGGTAGAGACGTTTATTATGTCCTCATTACTAATTACTTTGCTTCTGTTACGTATTGGTCAATAATTAGGATTATTTAGCACCTGAAAACACGTGTTTCTGACTTATTACTACCCGAGTTTACTTGTTTTCACAAACAATCGCAATTAGTCTAAACTTGTGGTTTCTACAGTGAAGACGTCATAAAATGGGAAAAGCTCGAGAAACTAGCCGCGAAGTGCATTCTGCGATCGTTATTTTACATAATGAAGGCAAATCCGAACGTGATATCGCTTCACAACTGAAGTTATCGAAGACTTGTGTTCATGGCAAAATAACTCGATACAGGGAGACAGACAGTTTTCAAGATCGTCGACGCTCGGGAAGGCCGAGAGCTACCACGTCTAGTGAAGATAATTTCATTGTTGTTACCAGCAAGCGAAATAGAAGCTTAACAGCACCAGAAATCCGCGTTGAAGTAAACGAAACCAGAGTTTAACCTTTATCATTGACTACGTAGATTGGACTGAAAAAGGTTTTAAAAAAGTGCTTTGTACCGATGAATCCCAAGTTTGAACTATTCGGTTCACAACGTAGAATTGACGTTCGACGAAGTGCCCAAGAAAAGATGATGTCAGATTGTGTAGTCCCAACAATTAAGCATGGCGGTGGCTCAATTATGGTCTGGGGTTACTTCTCCAGCCAAGGAACTGGCAATTTGATTAAAATTGAAGAAATTTTGAAAAAGGAACAGTACAAAAACATTTTCGAACAAAATGCTGTTTCTTCCGGGTTGTGATTAATTGGAGATGGATTCATTTTCCAACAAGATAATGATCCAAAGGATGGCTCAAAATTATGTAGAGGATATTTAGAAGAGAAAGAGGCACAAGGGGTGTTAAAAAACATGGTTTGGCCTCCTCAGAGCCCGGATCTCAATCCCATTGAACTTTTGTGGAAAGTGCTTGATAGGAACCATTAATTACATACATTACATACTATATTACTATATTACATACCATTAACAAATTAATTGCCCACATGCCGAGACTTGTGAAAAAAGTCATAAAATGTAAAGGATTTTTTGATGAAAAATCAGTTTAGCTAACTATAGCCTTTTTTTGCATGGACTGTTAATATTTCTTTACACTTTTAAAGTATATCGTTTGTCAATCAATGTTCTATTAGATGATTAAACAGGTTAATTAAATATTTAATATTTTATTGGAGTTTTACCTTATTTTCCTACTGTAATTAAGGTGGTCTTTAACTTTTGGCCGGCAGTGTTTATAGAAAAATTTTAGTTCATAATCAGTACGGCTTTAGGAAAAGGCTTTATTACCCTTAGAAAGATTATGTTCGTTTACACCCCCGTTCTTCCTGTTATCGTGACGTTTATTATGATGACGTTCGCTACCCAGATTTAACGCAAAATCTTCTTAATAAGTTGGAAATCCTTTAAATAATTCCTTAAGATTTATTTTCAACTTACGGAAGTATGATCTTATTTTCTTCTATCTTTCACAGCTCCAGTGGCTCTCTATTCGACAAAGACGTAGCTCTAGAAATCTGCTTGTTCTCTATTCTATATTACATGATTCAAATTATCCATCTTATCTTAAAGATGACTTCCTATTTCTACATTCCCTCTTGACAGACAGTGTACCTCGATCCTAAATAGAATGAAAATTAGTGTTCCATACCATTGCACTGGGTTCTTTCGTTATTCTTTCATAGTACAGGCCATACTCCTTTGGAACGCCTTTCTGGATGGTGTCAAGTTTGCACCCAGTAATGTTTCTATTAAATCCCTTCTTCGACAACATTTATGTACACAAACACATAATATATATATATATATATATATATATATATATATATATATATATATATGTATATATAATAATATTATTTAATATTTTGTTATGTATCTAAGTATAATTTGATATTTTAATCTTAAATAACCTTTTTTAATTTACGACTACCAACATATTCTCTCAAACTCCCAGGGTTGACTGGTAGAGAATGCCACTAGGCATTACGTCCGCCTTTGTAAACTTGTTATTTAAGGAACATAAAGAATAAATAAATAAAAGTACATCGACATAAGACGCTGGTCTTGCACTAATAGACACAATAGTAAGCATATTTTTTGATATATCGAAGGCCTTTGAAACAGTTTCAGTTTCCATTCTCTTAAATAAAATGGAGGCTATTGGCCTAAGAGGTCTAGCACTGAACATTTTTAAAGATTATTTAACAAACCGCTTTCAGTGTGTACAGTTAGGTTCTTTTATTAGTGAGCTGGAGTCTTACTGTTGGAGTCCCCCAAGGAAGCGTCTTAGGTCCCACCCTCTTTCTCATTTATGACAACAATCTTTCTTTACTATCATTGCGTAATTGCATTTTTTTCTTATGCAGAATAAAACTAAATATCTCACGTCTTCCTCTCGATTGTCAACGCAACCTACAAATTATTTTAGCAGAACAGCTCATAGTTGTACAACGTCCCAGAGGGCAACTTGTGACTGTAAATGATTACAACGGTAAGCAGTATAAAATCTAGATATTCTAATTGACAGTACATTAAATTGGCATAAGCACATCTCAATGGTTGTTTCTCGTGTTAGAAAACTTATATTCCCTTTCAAAATACTACGATCATCTATATAGTCTCAAGTCTCTCTTAACTTAATGCATTTCAATATGGGGAGAAGCGTCTTAAACAATTCTGCTTCCTTTAGAGAAAGTGCAGCGAGCGGTTCTTAAAGTAATGTTGAAGAAACCTTACAGTTACTCCAGTTCCATTTTATATGGCACCTGTGGAGTACTATCATGCTATGCTTCAGACTGTATTATACTGACGAAAACACAAGGCTCTTTCCTTCACACTTAACCAAAATACAAATAAACGCCGTAAAGATATAGTCTGCGTTTCCGAAAGGCACCGAACTGCATTAGCAGGAAGGCTTTATAGAATCTTAAGCTCTCGACTATACCACAAAATCAATAAGGCTACTTCTTTCTATCCCTTTCTGCCGCGAAAAGTAAATCTGTTTATTTAGTCTACGACGAGACAGAAATCTTACTGTGTATTCATATTTAGTTAATCAATTCTAACTGCAATCTGAATAATACACCAAAAGAAAACACACACGCGTGCACATACACAAACACTCACCACATACACATTTATAAGTACATAAATATATTTAGCATTTTATTAATTTCCTTATTATTTTGTATCTTTTCTTATTATTTTCGTTTTGTATAACAATTTAGTTAAATATGATAAAGACAACACTTGTATACTAACTGCACTATTTTTGAACCCATTTGTTGTATGGAAGGTACTGGTGTTAGTCACACAGTTTATACTATGACTGAAACCATCTTTAACTCTATTTCTATGACAATATAAAACAGTAAGTAATTCATGAGGTAGATAATAGACAAATTGTATACTTACTAGAAATAAATAAATTTATCAGTAATGATACAAATTTCAGAACATCTCGGTTAACAAAACACAAATTAATTCAAGAAATCTACAAGATTACGAACCCCTATCAAAAGCCATCTTCAGCGCTTCAATCTCATCGGCGAATCCGGAAACGCGATAGATTCCCTCGGAATCCATACCTCTAGCTTCAATTTCGTTCACACACTTCTTCACAACAAAGGGCAATGTACTTGAGTGGGCATTCAGCAACGTCGTCAGGTCAATACCGAACACACCACGTAGTTTCTTTAAATCTGGCAAACAGTGGTTTGGAACTCGCTCAGAGCATTTCGAATGAGCAATAAATCCACAGTCTGAAAAGGAAAAAAAAATAAACTTCATTATAAGTTACCACATAATCCAAAATTATAAACTGATTCCCATGATATAAAATGTCCACTTGATATAAAACGATTGCGGTCAAAATATTCTCGTTGTCAAAAAATCTGTTGCTCAGATTTATTTTTTGCTTTAGTATATTAAAGGTGAAGGTTTTAGCTTTTCAATGACATGACATACATATTAATGAACTCTTTTTTATTAATAAAAAAATATACAAAATTAGTCTTAAACTCTGAAATAAGTAAAAATTCAAAGAAAATCAAACAAAACAATCATAAATTTAATAATAAAAAACAATTCAATATTTAGTGTTTATATATATAGACTATAGACTCGTTGTCGTCTATTGCTGCCTCGGAGACACACTATGCTGATCTGAGATGAGTACAGAACTCCACTGTTCGTCCGTCCAGTCCACATGTTCTCTTGCAATACATAGTCTGACTAGTCTAGGACTGCTCGATGTGCTAGGATAGGGAATGTTCGTATTTAATTCAAGGGATAAGTGTACCAGTTAATGTTTGAGAACTAACTGATAAGGATAGGTCAAGTAAGTGCCTTTTATATGTCTTGACAACCCCAAACAGTCCATTGCCAAAACTAAATAGTTATATTTCGTTTTTGTAAATAAATAGACACTTTCCATTAATATTTTTGTTTAACAATCAATGTATGCCACCACCACCAGTCTATGATAGTAAAAATAATGTCAGTTATGTTAATGTAATTTGTGTTCCTTGTATTTTCTTAGAAATTATTTTGTTTTCTTTGAATAAATATTTTTAAAACAGTATGTACCTTCACATTTAACTCCCTGCGCAGTAAATCCCCATAGAAAATTAGCACACAACTCACACCAATTGAGACCTTTAAACGTATGGACTTTGAAAGTGTGTGACTTTGAATACTTATACAATAGTGGATTGTCTTCTATTGTTGGTGTTAGGTCCAAATTTGTCTTGTTCACAGTTAGGTCAGGTTTAATTTTATTTTCTAATTTGTTAGTGACTGGACTTGATCTGTTTGATGCCCTGAAATAAATAAAAATGGTTAATTCACATATTCATCTACATGTATGCAGTAATTCTCTCCTGGACTTAAGACCTTCTTTGTAAGGACTTAAGTCCAGCAGAGAAGCTAAGATAAAGATACATAACTGAACTCATTATTTGATGGAAGATATAAATATATCAGACAATCAAAAATATATAGCAATTAACATGTTACTAGCCCCTATTCATTCGAACACATTGCATTTTGATAATTTTAAAAATTAAAAAAATAACCTAAGATTGACTTAGGTGTAGAAGTTGATAATAATTTAAGAAATATACCATATAGGTAGATAGGTTTATAGAAACTATCACTACTAACATTGAATGAAATTCCAGATGTCCCTGAACTGTACAAAAACTTATTTTATATAATTAGAAACCCAGAAGCCTTGGTGCATATTTTTTTAAAGTAGTAATCAACAAGCATGCAGTTTATTGACACACATTTCAATCCAAAAAAGTACTCATCATTATGAGTACTTATTGGCATTGAAATCTGCATTCAGATGTGCTGTCCATTTATTCTAATTCATTAGTTCTAAGGCCTTAGAGCCAATAATTAGCATCTTTCCCTGAGAAAGAAAATTAGCTCTCCATTTAAAACTATCCCTTTATGTATGTATTGTTTAAAAAGGTGATTCTTCCCCCATCAAGATCACCTATACATACTACAGCTAATATCTTCCTGTGCCTTGTATGTACCACATCAATCTGAAGGTTAATTATAGTGCTTAGTTACCTTTAAGTTGTATATAGTTAGCATATGTATTATAGTTAGCATATTAGAACATACTTACTGCTGTATCTGTGACAGTGTGTTCATTTTACGTCGATTTAAGGTCACATAAGGACTATCTGTATAACTGGTCCTAGAGTGTATCATCTCCAAGATATGATGAGCCTTAATTTCCATATGACAAGTGATAAGGCCATCTGCCACCAAGTCATAGATTGTTTCATATCTCTTATCCTTAATGTAGTGTGTGCCATCATAATACAGCTTATAGTGATGTATCTTATCATTGAACCTGTAAAAAACAGTAAATAACAAGCAGGTTGCACAAGCAATATGACCAAACTATTGCATCTTCAACTTATTGATTCTTTGTTAGCAAATGCAATGTAGGAGTACTAAGCAGAGTGAAAACATAACAAGTTTGTGGGAACTCATTGGATGCCGGTAGCTAAGGGACAGGCCACTTTAGTTAAAGTTCAATTGTATCTCTAACTAAAAGTTTAACTCACAATGTTTTCTTTCATCTCCAAACATAATTTAAATGAGCTTTAAAAATAACAACAGATAATAAGAGCATCCATGCTTTCAAGCTTTTAATAAAATTTAGAATGAATCACTGAGTACAGTTCATTGAATGTTAGTACATTGATTTATGAGAGGGTAGTTTAGATACAAAGAAATAAATTGTACTACTAAGTGAACATTCATTTATGTTTTACGGAGGCAAAAAAATTACAAAATAGTTAATTTCTGTGAATTTCTAATACAACAATTACTATGTTGACATAGAGTATAAAAATTTTCAATTTAATAAATACATTCATATGCGGGCCGAATAATATGATTGAAATTTTGTCAATAAAATTGCCATGAGTCTTCAGACATTTATTATTATTTTACACAGTAGTCACTTTAAATACTTAAAATTATAAATGAATGTATACTTACCTCCAAGTTAATGTATAAAAATCATTGTGCTCATTTCCTTTTCTAATTAAAAAAGCCCCATTAGGTTCGTTGTCGAGCAACAGAGAGGCCTCTTTATGTCCCTTAATGCCATGGTATTCTTTGCCATAAAACTCAGGTCTGTCTACACAATTTTCACATGTCAGACGCTTAGGTGCCGGTGCTTCCAACTGAATGCGATATACTGCAATTCGAATATAGTATTATAAATCTTTGAACCTTATTTCGATTTATAGCAATTTTGTTTGATAACAATGCTAACATTCCGGTTTCCAAATATTTTTAAGATTATCCATGTTATTTATGTGATCTTTAAATATACATAGTTTTACATTTAAACATTTATTACAAAAAGCCTCCCTATGTAATCAGAACGTAACGTAAACAAAACATTTACTGTCAATACAGCAACTGTCAGAGTTTAGTACAGTACTGTCTCACCCGTGATGCCTCCCCGTCAAAAATCAGTCTCTAGACCTCGTACCATATTTTTTTATATAACGGAATATTTAGCAAAAATATTCCCTATAAATAGCTAAGTAAATTAAATGAAGAATATTACTTTCTTAGTTGTTATTTTTTATGAATAAAGATTTTATTTAAAAAATAACACATTTGGTAACATTCTAATAAAAAAAAATATCATTATTATTTTATATTAGAATTAGGACCTATATTGTCAAGTAAAGCCATATTTGCTTGTATCGGTAATATACAGAATACCAGCGTAAAGCAACAGCATACCACTGCTCTATTTTGTCTGGTGTGGGTAGGGGACCCTTACCTTCTACGTACAATTTCACTCGCCATAGAGATCAAGACAAACAACAAAGTATGCAATTAAATAACAATATGGTGGATTACATTTTTCACACACACACACATTTTTCGTTAATAAATTGAATTAAAAAATTAATTATAATTTCTTTAGTAAACTGCAATGTATAATGTCTATCATGATATGAATAAGAAACATTATTAATGTTTATATATAATATATATATATATATTATATATATATATTATTATATATAGAATTGAGTTTACTTGTGTAATATGTGTGTTACATATGTAATAGAACATGTTACAATATATATTTGTAACAATTATTATAATTTCTAGAGTATAAATACAAAAAATCATATTTCAAATTTAATTTTCATTCCTTATTAATTCTCTAAATCTTATGATTAAAATAACTTCATAAAAAAAACGTTATAAGAGTAATTTGATTTAGTCACTTGTTTTTTTTTAGTAAATTGTAATGATGTAGATCGATAGTAATATCTCATAAATATATCTTCTTTCCTGAGAGTGGGTTTGATTTACCTTCCCTCGAAAGAACTGATGATCCTACAGAGTAACCATATATAAAGGTCTCGGCTGAGTGTCATAAGCCTCGCCTCGCCTCAACGCGGTGAAACTGTAAAAGCCCTCTAGTGCACAGTGGCCATCAGCCATAAAAAAAAAACGTAGTGGCATTGTTATGCGATTATTATGGCTTTGACGATACTTTTTTACTATTACAATCAAAAAATAAACGTATTCGGCATGTTTGATTTCATTATAATATCAGGTACAAATTATCCAAATATCAATGATAAGTATGACACGAATCGATACAATTTACATCGCAAGCAAGTCACTCCGAGTTGTCATTACACAAGTTACATTTTGAGAATTATGTATAGCATGTCTCATTACGATCTTGTAATAAAGACATGAATGTATTACTTTTAAGATAAGATATTATGTATTGGCAGGGTTCAATTATTTAAGTTCTGTAATATTATTTCAAAATAAAATTTCCTAAATATTTTTTAGTAGGCACCACAAAATTATATGTATAATGTGTATAGTTTTTATATATGTAGGCAGTACTAACACTGATAGTGATTATAAACTAATTCTTATATCAAACAGAGATGAGTTATACGATAGACCTTCACAAAAAATGGGCCCGTGGAAGGAAGATATTAATGTTTATGGAGGTATACATTTACAATTTTAAACTAGACAAGAACCAAAGCCACAATTTAATCCCTTCTACTATAAAACAGTGAGAACATCTCTTCTAATCTTACATTTCTGTATTTACTTTTAGGCCGAGATTTACAATCAGGTTGTGAAGGAGGAACTTGGCTAGCAGTATCTATTTCCTATGGGAAAGTAGGACTAATACTTAACTTGCCTGGATCACCTAAGCAAGATGCTAAAAGTGAGAAAGAAGTGTCAATGATTCTGTTACTTTAGAACTGAATAGGATTTTATAGAAATAGGATTTTTCACATACAAGAGTTGTAATAATACTGTACCATACTATGGTAATGGCCACTAAGATATCATTATCTTGTATAATTTGAAAAGCCCCAAAATTTTTATATCTTTCTATATATTCTATAAACAAGTTAATATTGAAACACCATTTCATGAGTCGGTAATAAATATTATAAAAGTCAATTATAAATTGATTTAATTTCTCTTCATGATGTAATTCCTATTTTATTCTTAAGGGAAATATCCATAAACATTAGTTATTAATAATTGTTGAGACTCTAGTCTGACAAATGACTTATATTATATAACAATATTTTGATTACTTATACATACTGTAGCTACTCTGCATATCTCTGTTGGTAGTGAGTTTGTATTCTATCACAAGCAAATTCCTTCTTTTTCCATTAATTTATTATCATAATTGCATTGCTATATTCCAGGAAATGCAAGGGTTTGAAATGTATTAAACATTTCTACAATCACTTTGTATATACATACTCATACTTTTCCACATATAAGGACACAACTACTTTGGCACATATATGATCTATGGGTCTAATCTCTAGTGGCGACCCTATACAGAAGCAAAGCCCACAGTTTGTCTATAGCCATACTGGTAATTTGCTACTACTAATATGTTTGTAAAACATGACCAAAGAAGGACATTTCCAAATGCTCCATATTCAATCAAAATGCATGGCTAATGGCAATAATTACGTTGTCAGAACTCCATTTCCACTACCTTTAATAGAAAATCAATATGTCATCTGAATATGTGAATTCAGTCTTTCTGAAGGAATAGACCACACTTATGATTTGACTGCTCATCTATTTGAATCTGCTGCTGTTGCTTTGTCAAAAAACAAAACGATTGTCACAGATGGTTGTTGCACATAAAAAGCAAGACAGAAGAACGAGAGAGAAAAGAGATTGAAAAAATATGCTATTCACTTTAGTTTCTAAGAAAAACAAGGCAAAAGATCGAAGTTATTCTCAGATATACAACTAGAAGATTGGCAATGCATTTCCATAGGAAATATTGCAATTGCTATAGTTAAACCTGAGTGAGTTAACACAGTCAAAAAATATGGGTAATCTGCAATAAGGACATCATCAAAACCACAAACCCAAGTCCTCGCATAAGTATATCATTAATAATTAGTTCCTGCTAAATATAAACAAGAAGCTGTTGCTAGACATAGTGAAATCAGAGAGGTCACGGTTCTTCTTTGCATCTGCATTACTCCATGATATTCATGTAATACAAGTCACAAGATTGGTTAGTCAGCAGATATGATACAAGCCTGACCATCCAGGATTGGTTGAGCATACATATATGTACATATTTAATGAGGAGGTTAAGTTTAAACCATGCAATAAATCATTTTAACACACAAGATCATATATACAAACATTCCTCTAAAATCCAACTGTGAAGATTCACAGACACCTGAATATGCTAAAGTATGTCTTCTTTTCTTTATTCAAGGTAGAGGTAAAATTGTAGAAAACTATGTCAAAAGTGATATACAAACAAAAGAGTTTGTTGATTCTATGAAGAATTATTATCAGGAATGTAGTGGATTTGTTCTAGTAGCTATTGAATTTGGGTGTGTAAGCAATGAAATATTTATTTATAAGTATGTAATTTATGTTATAACTTAGTTTTAATTTAAGAACTTTTTCAGGATTTCAATACCCAGTGTACAGACCTACAATAATGCCACCAATGAATTAAAACAGTGGCATGGCAAATACTTAGGTTTTAGCAACAGTCTTCCAGAGAATCCCTTAAAAAAGGTAGAAGTTGGCAAGTGTATGTTACAAGAAATTTGCAACAGATATAATAAAATAATTAACAAAAAAGAACTTATTGAGGCACTTATTGCTGTGTTAAAATCAGAAGAAAGGTAATTTATAGTTAAAATTTGTTTATTCTTATTGTAATGTTTTTTATTTATTTAGTAACAACATTCCAATATTTTTAATCAATTTTACCGTAATTTATTTTTGTAATATCAGAAAAATTAGATTTCGTGTGTTTACACTTCCTATACTAATAACTTAAAAAAAGACTTCATTGTATAAATTATAAGGATAAAGGTGATGGGCTCGCTTCTCCGCATTTAGGCTAATAAGCCGCGTAGCTCCAGCCCAAAGCTTGTTACATTTACAGAATGTCTGGAGTGACCTTGTTGATTTAAGTATTAATGTTCATTGTGCTGCCATACCTTAGAAAGCCAGGATTTCGTAAGTGGCATTCAGACAGAATGAGAGATGAGATTCTGTTCTCTGGGATCTGTGATATTGAATACGTATCTCTTTAGTGACAGTATCTCTGAATCTGAATAGTAATACTACCAACAACTATCCAGAGGTTGGTATGATTAAGGAGTCTCCGGGCTAAGCAGAGTGAGATCTATGGTATTATCTCTTAAGACTATTTGAACTGGTGCTATTAACCCAACAAGAGTTGTGGGCTTTTTTGGTATGTTCGGGCATTCCCAATCTTAGTAGGGTAAATGTAAGCGGCAGCATTGGTGCTTATATGTCTGAGCTATGCTTGCGAGTATGGCAGCCGCAAAGTTTCTTAGCCACTGTGCTCTTTGATCCAATGGATGGTTATCTTGTTTGCAGATGAAACTTTCTCCAATGCACTTCCATGAATCAGTGCAGAGTTTGTAGTAGTTCTGCTTAGGGCTTGGAGCACCGCTATGCTATCAGAGAGTATCCTGATGTTAGCCTCATATATACTCATTTAGTTTGCTTAACAGGATATGCCTTACTACGCTTATCTGGGTTATGGACTCTATGTACAAACTATGTTCTAAGTTTAAAATCTTAAAACAGTATATATTGATATATTAAATGTTCATTCTTATTGCTTTTTCTTTAAAATACAATTTTATTATAGACAAAGTTTAAAATATGTATAATATATAAATGTAATGAAACATATTTTCGTTCCCATTTCAGTAATTTACCAGACCCACAATTAGAATGTCGAAGGCCACAATATTGTAAGGAATTAAGCTCAATTTTTGTGAAAATACCAAATAGTAAATATGGTACAAGGTAATATAGTTAAACCAATTTAAATTATTTTATGACATAATCAATGTTTGATACAAGTAGGCAACCTTCACTTAATTGCAACTTTGAGACCTAGTTTATCATATGGGTGATAGAAATAATATACATGAAAGAAAGAAATGTCACAACAGTTTAATCCAATGGGCAAATATAAAAGTGAATTATAATCAGATAGAATATATCAATTTCTTTTACAAAGTTACAGCAATAAACAAAAGAAGATATAAATTCCACATCACCTTAAATTAATATATTTTTCAGGGCACATACTATACTGTTGGTTACTAAGACGGGGAAAATAGACCTAATTGAGCTTAGTATGCTATCACCAACAGATCCAATGGCACCTTCCTGAGAAAGGACTGAATTTAACTTTGACACATCAGTATAACTTTCATATAATAATATTAACTGTATAATGTAAATTTTATATTTATTCACAGTGAAATTAGTAAAATATTGGTGTAATGAAGTTTTTCACAATATTGCCTTTTATTTTTGAACACACCAATTGCTGACTTTGAATTCTGGTGGTAAGGAAAAATCACAATCTTGCTCTAACAAACAGCCTAAAAACATGGGTACATTTAAAATTGTGCCAGATATAATATGAGGATATTTGCTTTGTTTTTCCTCAGTGTAAGTAAACATAAGTCTTTTGCTTATAAAATCACCGCTCACAGTAATATTACCAATTTCAACATATGATTTTAAACATGTGGAATACATTTCAATAGAGACCCTTAAAGATTCCCACATTTGAAGTTTATCAGCTGTTATAATAGTCAAACGAAAAGGGTAACCGAGCTTGATGTATGACATTTTTATTATTTCTATTATTTCCTTTAATAATGTATCACATTCATATGCATTTCTGGCTGCAATGAACATAGATATTACAGATGATTGGCTGACATTAAATAGGCCAATATCTTCAGAACATACTGGCTTGTATTGTCTTCCTATTGAGTATTGTTTCAAAGGAAACACTTTGCTGTATAGTATATTTTTAGTGTAATATGCTAGAAACGAGAACACAGATCCACCACCTGTTAAATGTAAGCGATTATCTTTGCTAACTTTAGAATCTTCATTATGATGTATGATAAAAGAGTGATTAGGGTCTGTGTGATCATGACCACAGCCTTCAATAATTAAACTTTTAACAAAATCAGGGTTTGAGAACTGGGTAAAAGCATTGTCTTTCAATATATTGCTGAAATAAAACTTTGCTCCCAATTCAAATACTGCTGCATCGCCTTTAAGATAATAATTTTCTTTTTTTGTAAATTGAATGATGTTTTTATCTGTTCCAATCTTCAAGTGGTCTTTTTTATTATTTGGTACAGTTTTATAGCTAAAAAGAACTTTGTTTTCTGTGCTAGGTGTTTGTGAATGTAAAACATTGGGAAGTTTTAATGCTTCAACTATTGCAGCTTCTTCTGCGGACCAAAACGGAATCTTTAGTTTTTTGATATTTTCTTTCAATAAACTTGCTTGAATTTTTAGTTTCTCAATATCATTGTCAGGTGCTTTATTTTTGATCAATTTTGCTAATTCAGTACCTACTTCCATTTGTCTTTTTTCAAGTTCAAGTTTTTTCTTTTTGATATCTTGATAAAATATCCATAGATCTTCCACCATTTCTAAATCTATATTGGATTTCCTTTTGAACAAATTTGCTTCAATATCTTGTTTCGACTGTAAAGACTCCGGAAATTCTATATGAGGGGTGACGTAAACAAAATTATCTGTAGCTTTTGGGCCATTGATAAATAGAGCCGATTGTCTCATGGGCAATAAGTAACAATATCGTAACTTAAACACCTTGCTACCAATAGTTTTACATATCATCTTCATTGCTTTTCTTTTTTTTATTTGGAGTAATCTCATCTAGTATAGTATCACCATCTTTATCAATTAAATCTGTTTTATTGTTTTGAGAGACAATTTTCCTTTTATTTGGATTTTTAAAGATGCCATGCCCAGCAGCTCGTTCTGACTCTTCTATACTGTATGGCTCTAGTTCTAGAGCTTTTAATCTTCTTTTGTGTACTTTCGTTTTAAAGTGTTCTGATAGGGCTTTTTCATCAATAAAATATCGTGCACAATGAAGACAATAATGTTGAGCACCACCAGGTAAATCCAAATCTATATTTTGATTCAGTAATTTCTCAGCATTATCTGGAAAACAGAACGGTTAAATGCAGTATTACTAACCTAAAATTTGACAGAGACCATGTGATTTTTTGAAAGCCACCAACGAAGTGGAGTCTTACCTTGTTTTAAATCATTATCAATTTGGTCAAGATCTTTCTTTCTATTTCTTACTCTCCATCGCTTTTTTAGGTGAGTATCACCTTGATGGTACTTCTTTCGTTTATATGTCATAATAAAATTAAAAACACGTATTTTTAGTCACAGATTATTTCCATTCGATGACATTGACCTGACCAGTGTTTCCATTTTGTTAACCCCCAAAAATACTATGTAATACCAATAAAATAAAATCTTAAAATGCTGCCGCTAATTACTGGCAACAATAATATAAAAATGTCTTCGATCAAACATGTCCGTCTTACATTGGAACGAACTACAGTTTAATCAAATATTCCGATACCAATTTATAGTAATAAATTAAACTTGTTAACGCATTACATGATGGTTTTTGTCAACCTAATAGTTAAACCGTGGTTTAACTACTATTAAAGACGCTGGCTAAGAAGAGCATATTAAACAAACTTTGATCATGTATGATTGTTTCTGTTTCAGGGTTGCTTTGATGATAACGAAAAGTTAGATAATTATTAGACAAACCATCCTGTCAAAATCTATAATAATTATAGCTATAATATTAAAAAAAACATTATTTTAACATTAGAAACATTATAATAATCCTTAACTATCACGTTTCAGCGTCCGTTATCAGAAGTTCAAGTATGAGCAGTTTTATTGTCATTCATTTTATATCGCTTTGTTTACGCAAAAATTCTCCTTTCTTCTTCTTTCCACTACCTCCCCATTGTTCCAGCAAAACATAGCATTTCAAACATAGATAAAATATCCGTGGTAAAGAAACCGAATGAGTTGCTATGTCTTAGAAAACAGAATCTGATGATATTCCACCAATATCAGTACGTAAATGTCTATTCTTAGAAGCGGTGATAAAGATTTTTTTTCCAATTTTAATCCGATCTGTATTCCATCCACTTTTGCTTAGGTTTTTGAAATTCTATTAATTACAACCCGCAAGAGTTAACTTGAGGCCTGAGCGGAATGCGCGCTGCCCTCCCGACCTCCGCCTTCTTACCACTCTCGCCATCGACGCGTCATTAGAGTCCGTTAGCAATCTCACAATTAACGTTCGTGCGTTTGTTTTTTTAACCTGATTGTTTTATGTAAACACGGGTAAGAATATACACAGTGCTGAACGAAAGCTTATTTTAAAAGTGATAACCTTTTTTGAAAACGAAAAAAAGAATCGTGCTAACATTATTCCCCTAGAACAAGCCATCAAGCGAGCATGTATGACTACCAGGTATTCAAAGGCTACTTTGATGCGAATCAAACAGGAAGCTACACGAGAGTATAATACGGGTCTTGAAGAGCAACGAACACCGTCGTCGCCAACTGCGAGTACTTCTGATGCTATTATTGAAGAGCAACCAGCATCGCTGCCAAGTCCAATATCCATAATAGAGAGACACGGTGAGCAAACGCCTCCGCAAATAAAGTTATTTACGCCTGGAAAAAAAAAGGAAACCTAGTGCAAGGAATAGCGTTAGATAGCTTTGACCTTTGTGCTCTCAGAATACAAACTCTACGCCTAATTATGAAAAAACAACAAAAAATTAAAAGCAAAGGGTGGCAGACAAAAACATTATTCAGTCGGGGGTGGGAAATTGAAAAACGAGAGACGCAATTGCATCGATTACACCTAATGATTGGAAAAAGGAGGTCAATCACCTAGATATATTACGCAGAGAATATTGGGTAAAAGATCGAATCCAAGAAACACACGAACAGGAACTAATCATTCAATTAGGATACGAGAGTAATTCATATTGTGACAGCTACTGTACAAACAATGACAGTGACATCGATTGCGAATTATCTGGAATACAATCTATGTTACTATAATTAATTATACACAACAATATTATAAGACCAATACAATTAACCATAAAAAAAATCGACAAATAGACGATATTTTTGGTGAGTCAGTACCTCGCTCTTACGTCATCCGAGCGAAGTCTCAAGTTAACTCTTGCGGGAAGTACATATTTCTGGACACATATCAGTTCATTACAGAATCCTAATATAATCCTAAAATTAAATCAACTGTTACAAATTTGGTTGCATTTACAGACCGTTATACTGGGTATTAGGAGACCGCTTCCGAATACGAAGACAGACGATAGTACTAATGACACCTTTGATTATGGGACGGAAAAAAAATCGTTCTTGAATAAAAAGAAAACATATTTTTAAAACGTTTTATTATCATTATTTACGCTCCATCATGTTAGCACAGCTAAATGAAACGATAGTTTCATAAGAAATACATTACTTAACTAAAAAAAAACTGAGCTATGGTCGGCAGGTAAAGATCTATGTGTAGATTTTCATTTCGCAAGAACCACGGCGCACCGGTGGCCTTACGCATGAAACGATTTTATATTACCTGAAGTCGGTGAATGTGTCGCGGGGAGGCATGCGCAAAGACGGGGCTTGCGTATATCATTGTGGGTCGGATGCACGCTTTGTATAGTGTAATTTTATTACGGGACATTTTGCTATTTTTAATGAGTAACTGGTGCAAACGACCTAGGACGAACGCTGCGCGATTCCGTACTCGGTTGATATGCGGGCCGAAGGTGAGCCTTTCATCTAATGTGACGCCTAAGTATTTAACTAGTCTTTTCCCAGGGGATTGGACGATCAAATAACTCTATAGTTGGGAGATGCGGCGTTTTGTTGCGCCGAGAGAAGTACATGGCTGCACTTTTGGTGGGATTACCTCGATCCTCCATTTCCCTAAGGTGTTGGCTGCAGATTGGAGGCGTATATAGTTTGTATGAGCCCATTGTGCCAGACCTTTTCGAAAGTTTTCGCCACGTCGAGGAAAAGCGTCCCAGTTTGGTAGCCCTGAAGAAATTTACTGAGGATGTGCTCCGTGATGCGGTGCACTTGATGTGTGCATGAGTGTTGGGTGCGAAACCCGAACTGCTCATTGATTGGCAGCCCTCGGGACAGCATTAAGTCCTTGAGGCGGGTGAGAATGAGCCTTTCATATACCTTACCCAAGATTTTGAGTAGGCTTATGGGTCGATAGGCTGATGGATGTTTCGAGGGCTTGAGAATCCCTATGACGTCGGCTTCTTTCCAGGTGTTCGGAAAGGTGCCATTGGATATGGCCCCGTAGTAGATTATCACCAGGTGTAAAATAGAAATGGGTAGGAGTTTCATCACCTTCTTGGTGATGCCGTCTGGGCCGGGAGCCTTGCGTGGTCGCAGGTTTTTAATTATGGACTCAACTTCGGTGCATGTAACTTGAGTAACGGAATCGCTAGGTGGTTCCTTACTCCTCCGGTTGACCTCGCTGTCAACCATTGCAAGGTGAGCGGCGTCGATCGGTAGGGTGCTCGGTGAGCATTGGAGCTCAAGATTATCAGCCAGACATTCGGCTTTCTCTTCGTTTAAGAAGGCGGGCGGTTTATTGGGACGCGCTAATGGAGGCATTGTTTGGGCGGTGCCCCCTTTTAGGGATTTGGGAAGTCGCCAGAAGGAAGATGGGAAGGTTCAATGTTGGAGAGGTGATTATCCCACCGATCGTTTCTGTGAATTTGTTCCCATTAAAAAAGGGTCGCAGTTATTGCCCTTCACAGGTGCAGTTACGCGCCGAGATTTATAGACTTCTGCAAAGTTTTAAAATAATGCCGAGGTTTGTTTATCTCACTATCAAACGATTTATTGAACATTCGAGCTTTGAATACCGTAAAGGACCTCGACCTCGTACGGTTAGGACACCAACTGTCATCAAAGCAGTGCAGGCGCGAATCCCTTCCACAAACAAAATATGTTAGCCTTTCAGTTGGGGTTATGTAGAACTACTGTAAAATGTACAAAAAGACATGGAAAAACAGGACTGAAAAAAACTAAGGCCCAAGAGATCCCGGGCTTTGTTACGCGGGAAAAAGTACCTCGAAATCTTTTTTTTCAGACGAAAACATTTTTTACATCGAAGAAGCGTACAACAAAAAAAAAATCTATAAAGTTTATGCTCACAGTAGTAAAGAAGCGAGCAAGCATATTCTTAGAGCCCCGCGCGGGCATTATCAAGGTTTGCGTTGCGATTCACATACTAGGGCCTAACTAACTGGTGTAATGTTTTTCTTTGAAAATGGTTTAAAATTAGTGCTATGGTATATCCAAAAACCGTCTTTACAAACATCGTGGAACTTCTTCCATAAACCATGTTCGAAAACCGACATTGGGTATTCCAACAACATTCAGCACCAATTCATCAGGCAGCAATCACCCAAAACTGCTTGTTTGCCCATGGAATTGACATCATCTAGCACGACGAAGGACTGAACTCTATATAAAGCCCGATGAATTACAAAATATGGCAACATTTCGAGAAGAAAACCTGCACTAATCCTCACCAAAATTTGGAGCTTCTCAAAGGATCGTCGATTAAAGCAGTGGCTCATAAAGACACGACCATTGCGATCGATGAATTTTAATTTATATGGAACCACATGGTTTTCATAATATATATTTTACACAAACATACAATTTACTTAATGAAGTGTTTGTGACAGAACTTATGACCTGATTATATATCTTATAAAAGATTATCTCATGATTATTGTCAACATCTCAGCCCACCACCAATCCACTGTTGAACGTAAGTTGTTCCTCAATCGAAGCATTATCCTGAGCCATGCTTACTTACATTAATCAACTTCTAACAAACTTCTATAGATTATAGTATAATTATTAACTAAAGTTACTTCCTAAGGTTACTGTAAAAATAAAAGAGTATATTTCATTTATTCATATAATATAATCTTACTATAATAAAATTCAGAGAAACAGTATCATACATGAATAAATACAATACTAATAATGTAATCATCAAACAATTATTTTAACGACATTAATTTGTTTCTTAATACACAGAAACGCAAAATAAAATCAACATTGCGTTTTATCATTAAATTGTTAATGACAGGAATGATTGAATGATTATTTCAACATCAGTGATTAATATTTCATGAGACTCGCAAAATACCATTACACGTTCATAACAGTATATGGAGTTCAAACTATGCTAAGGTCATCCTGGGAACTCGGTGTACAATGCTAACCATTATAAATATCGTTTGGTTAACTATTAAATCGGCCCCAGAAAGCCTATTTACTCAATATCCTAACAATATTATCTAATGAAGGCATATCAAGGTGTGTTAATCATAACTGAAGCAACACCGCGTGACAATTAACTCTCGCACATAATACTCGCAAACATAATTATTCAGAATATAACATAGTTATACTAATTTTGCCTAAACTAAACCTAATCGTATCAAGTAATGTAATTTTAATATATTAATGCAACTGAATCATGAGTGATTAATTTTAATTATTTTTCTCCTTCGCGACATTGTCCACTAAATTGAAAGCTTTATATACATATAATCAACTTTAGAAAACAAAAACGGCGGTAATTTTTTTGTACATAAGTTATTACACGGATTTCCCAGTTTTGTGTATCGTATTGAATTTTCGAAAACAGCTACTCATTATAGGATGTTAAGTAAATCATGAAAATGCCCACCTACAATGAATTAAATTACAATTTTCCAGTAATTTTACGGATTTTCAAGTTCGGAACGTCAATAACCACAATATACATAAACGTATGCAATTTTTTATCTATGCACCTAGTGGCAAATCTAAGCTTGACTGCAAATCTATAATTTGGTCACAGCTGCTCGCTATATAAATAGTATTATCGAGAAACACGTAGCGACTTGTGTAAAGATTTATGTACACAAGTAGATTATAATTGTTATTTATATAGATAGAATAATAACACCACTATAATTTGTCTATAACCATTAAAATGTTGATGAAAATGGACATGAATTCGAAATTTAAAAATATAATATAATCTGTATTCATTTCAGTTACATTCTTGAAATTCTAAATTTAAACAAACAATCTTATTTAGCAATTAAGGTTGCAGTTGTTTTTTTTTAAATAAATAATACCATTAATTTCAAACTCCTTCATTCTGATTAATTAATTATGTATCAAATATTAATGGAAAATTGATTGGGTGATTTGAAAACATCAATTTCTAGACTATTACAATACAATAGCAACAATGAGAGCAATATTGTTATATTATCATGACCATAGTCAACCCAACTTAGTCTATCATCTCTATGCAAAACAAAATTAGGCCACAAGAAAAGTAAAATTGGATCCATATATAAACTGATGTTATTTCATAAGACCATGCTACATAGTTGTAAGATAGTAAAAGATAGTGCATCGAAGTTTATAGCAGTATTCTTGAATATATGATAATAAGAATTGGGTTATTTTGCAATATTCGGGCTATCATTGAATAGTGTATGTACAGGTGCCCAGGTCATTCCGACCGCTCAGAAATGAGCAAAGTACCCCCAAGCTTGTGGGGAGGCAGTTCCCTACATGCCATAGCCATGGTATGGCGCAGGTGAGGGCGCTTGGGCAGCATACGCATATGGGGATGCCTGAGCCGCTACACCTGGGTATGCCATCGAAGGACCTGGAAAATAAATGTTATGAGAAAACTTTAATAATTATCATTAATTTTCTTTCGTTTTTGATTGTTTATTATTAATTCAACAATTTTAATTATTTCTGTATTCATTTTGATAAAATTGGCTACATACAGTGGACACCATACAAATTCTTTGAAATGCATAGGTTTTAGATAAAAGATGGTGATAAATGAGCACAAAGTACTCCCACAGATAAGTAATTCCTGCAGCCTATAGCGCTAACTATTTCGTATTCTCAAACATGGTCCTACATCTTGCACCTACCATCCTCTTGCTGTCACTACATTTAGCTGCAATTCTACCCACAGTAATTAAATTTAACTTATTAAACTAATTGCTCTGAAATTAAATTTAAGAACGAATTATCCTTTCCTAAAAATGTTATTTAGTGTTATTCTTAGCAACCTTTAAATTACTTTTTAGTTGATGTTAAGAATATCTACATTATGTGATGATTCTAAAACTAGTAGATTGAAATGAGGTTAAACTTGATAGTAATGCATTTTATGATGACCGGACAGAGTCAGACGCTCTGGAGAAACAGGGTAACGGTCCAAGACACTCCCTCTCAGGAGCACTTGTGCTAGTTACCCACTAATAGAGGTCTCGACTGAGCGCCATACGCGCTCGGTCACCTCTCAACCAGGTGAAACTGTAAAAGCCCTTGGGCTAACAGCGACAGTCTGGCCATAAAAAAAACATTGATGTAGTTATTTACCACTACTGTGATCCAATGCATTGTTTTTGGTTTTAATATCATTACTTATTTTTTTAATAATAATAGCATGGGTTGTCAACCTAACTTACAGTTGACATGATGGTAAATTCCTGAAATGACACCTATATCCACCGCTATAAGGCATATTGCATAATGCTTCTATTTTATGCAGATATTCTGTGCATCATGCATGCATCAGTCATAGTTTTTTAGTCTTCATTGGTAGGATTTATGCGGATATTCTGT
Organism: Teinopalpus imperialis; assembly: GCA_029286865.1. Lineage (NCBI taxonomy): Eukaryota > Metazoa > Arthropoda > Insecta > Lepidoptera > Papilionidae > Teinopalpus > Teinopalpus imperialis. The sequence continues at coordinate 9,760,204 of JAGSMU010000030.1, read as the reverse complement.
GCAATCAACTAGCTAGCTGCTTATAGCTGAGGTTTGAACCTCATATAAAAGATTGTCAATAGGGAATGCATTGTAACTATGTCTTATTGCTCCACTTGTATGCTGGTAGATTGTGGTTCTTTCTCATTCAAACTATCTGTCTAATACCATGATATTGTGGTCCAGCCCAATTAATTGTTTACATACCCGTTAACCACTCGAACAAAGCTTTATTCCTCCTGCTAAGAGATGATTCACCATAACAGTGGTTATACGAAAATTAATATATAATTAAAATACATACCGGCCGTCAGCATAAGTTGTGGTTCCATCATCATAGCAGGCTTGGCTTCATGTTCAGCACTCTCGGTGCTGCGTTTTGCGTCTGCTTCTTCAAGTTTCTCAACTTTCGTAGTAAGTTCCCGTACGGTCTGCGAATAGGACAATTGTACATGAATGCTAGACATATTAGAATGTACTTGCATATAGAATGGAAATGAATGGCCTGTGTTCCGACTATGGTAGCCCATTTAGATATTTGGGAATTGAATTATATGAGCATGTTACGATACGATACGACCTAAATCCTCACATACTGTTATTTATTTTATACCTATTCTTCATAATTTTAAAAAAAATCTTCCGTAATGCATGTGTGCGTTTTTGGTCAATAAATAATATGATACTCACTTGAATGAGGAATGGCATAGCAAAGTCCATTATGTTATGCCTCCACGCTAGTTCAATAACGACGTCGGGTTTCAATAAGTCGTAACACTGTAAAAAAAAAAATCTATAGTAAATAGTATGGCAACAAAAAATAAAATTGTGTTAAATTCAATAATAAGAAACTTTACGTCTAAATTATTTTATGGGATTTGTTGATCAATAAGTAGTTTGAAATGGTGACTCGGAACCAATGTTTTAGTAATAGCGCTAAGTACTAGGCGTGCTAAATAAGGCGAGACAGTATTTCATATCGGCCCACTGTTTGCAACTTTAAAAAGCGCATGTTGGGCCTCACATTGAATACTGTTCTCATCTCTGGGCCTGGATACACCAGTACCAGCTTGTTCCGTTTGAACGCATTCAACGAAGACCGGCTAGAATCGTTGATGACCAAGTACTTTCCTTGGAGTGTTCTGATGAGTTGATCGGATTAATTCCAGCAGCCATTCCAGCTAGTTAAAGCATCGCGTACATCACGACAGAATTAAAACCTTCATCCTCATCATCTTGATGGTTGGCAATCCACCACTGTGCCGCTTCACGCGAAATTGCCCGCCACCCACAACTACTCTGTGAAATCGGCTGTCGCAAGCGGTGTTTCTGGACCGATACGACTTAGGGACCTGCAAGAAAAGAGTCTACGCCGGCAACGCATCGCGACTCCTCTGGTGTTGCGGACGTTGATGGGCGCCGGTGTTCACTTACCATCAGGTGTACCATTCTATAAAGCGCGACTAATATTCGGCGAACTTTTAATGAAGTCGGTGAATTCTTAGTTTATCATCCACAATTAGCGATACCTGGTTGTTACTAGATGTCATTAATTGCGCAAGACACAATGGCAGCGCTCATTCGATTTACTTTTAGCTCGACTGGGGTAGGACCACGCCCTCACAGAATACCAGGGTAAAATAGCAGCATGATGCAATGCTGCTGTGTTTCGTCTGGTGAGTGTAGGGATCCGGAGACCTTTAGTACTGGTGATGAGGCATTCCATCTCAGTCCCCAAGGGTAGCAATGCATCTGCGTTGATTGTGGATTGATGAATAAAGATGTCACGGGCCGCAGGAATCACATGCCATCAGGTGAACTGTGTGCTCGTTTGTTACTCATAATGTAAATTAAAAAAAATGCATACCTGATACAAGCAGGCGGAGAAACATTCAAAGTTATCGCGCTCCAGGAACCAGTTGAGCAGTTCCTCTGCCACTTCGGATTGGCGCGACTCGGCCGCGTACTCCATGGCGTCGGCGTATAGCGCGTCCTTTTTGCAAAGTTCCACGCTTTGCTTCCACCTGTTGTTGCCTGTTAAATGAAAGGAGTAAAGTAAATTAACAGCTCATACATAACATGCACCGAAGGATTGAACCAGCACGCTAACCTAACCACTGTGATCATGATGTTCACATTGTGGACAATAATTAAAGATAAAGAATCAAGATGCATTGTTATGCGACATTAGTTTGTATTGTTAGTAGGTGTTATAGACAAAAGAAATTAACAAGCATATTTTAATCTTTCCAAATACAATAATTTGATGTAGAGTTAATAACGTCTTATTGAATTTAAAGAAAATAATTATTGTTTTATTTTTAACAGAATATAATATAACATAAAAAGTACTGGCTTATCGATAGATATAATTAAAAAGGTACAAGTAGTAAATAAATACTCACTTAATATAAATCTTTAAACTGACTGATGACTTGTTGTATTTTATTTATTTATTTACTCTTTATTGCATTAACCTTAACAAAAGGAGTTTTCAAAGGTCAGACTTATGCAAAGGGCATGCCTTTGCCTATCAGTAAGCGGAATGTGTGGAGAGATTTGTGTAGGTGTAGCAATAATCTAATTAATATATATATATATATTTCGCCCGTGCGTTCGTTGATACGAGTATCAGATGTTTTTGATTTTGTGTTTCATTTTGTATTTTTTTTTAGTAAAGTAATGTATTTTTTATGAAACTATCGTTATCATTTAGCTGTACTAACATGATTGAGCGTAAATAATGCTAATTAAACATTTTAAAAATATGATTTTTAATCACGATCGATTTTTTCCCCGTCCTATCATCAAAGGTGTCATTAGTACTATCTGTCCGTCTTCGTTTTCGGAAGCGGTCTCCTAATACCCTGTATATATATATTTATGATTATAATGAGGTTATTGTTTTATATAATGAAATGTTAATAATACCTTTGTAGAGATAAGCAGCAATCCTTCTGAATTCGGTCAGTTCGTGTTTCTCCAGCTGTTGCGCAAGTGCAATAGTGTCGAAGTTGTCGAACGCATCTATCGATGTTCTCAGACCCTGCAAACAATTTATTTTATTTTATTTATATTAACAAAGCCACATTACAATATATTAAAGTGAATCGAAGTCTGCGGTAGGTGATGAAGTTTAAAAAAGATATAAATTACCATTAAAAGGTTTACATTAGACACATTTAGTGAACTTAAATTGTGATATATGTATGTATAATGACAAATATATAGATAATCAAAATCTTTATGGATGGGGTTTGCATGTTATTGAAGATATCCCTGAAGTGTTTTCATGTGGCCCCCACCTTCCTACTTAAATCCAATAGTATTCCCAGAATATACAGTTAACCAATTCTATTGATGAAATGTTAAAATGTATTACATTTATTGGCCATTTTGTATTAAATCATCCATGTAGTTAAACTGGTAATTCATATCTAAGCTAAGTTAGCACTACGGCAGTCCAACAGGCAGAAGATTGAAAATCTTAGAAGCTCTAACACAGAGCTTGACTAAATCCACAGTTATGAGCAGAAAGTCCAGATTAAAATAAGTATGATGACACATTATGAGACATGATATACACAATAAGCCTGCATGTCAATTAATCACCTGGTAATCCTCTTCATCAATAAGCAAAGAGTTAAGTGCTTCATTAACCGCCTTGTTGTTTAAGCTCTGCACAGATCGCAAATATGCCTTCACAAGTTGCAGATGTCCAGCCTTCGTAAAGAAGTTGACTGCACGGGTGTGGTCCATACGCGGTGCCAATACTAGCAGCAGATCGTTAAGTAGCAAAGGTTTGTAGTCTAGGTAAAACTGGATGGCTTTGTAGTATAGTTCCATATTTGCAACCTGAAATTTTAGACATAAGTAAAGCTTATAATAAATCTGAATCACCGTGCATAAGTTTAAATAGTAACATAAATTCAGTAATTGAAAACTGAGTTCCGATTATATCTGCTATATTCGAAGCGCGAATACAGCAGATTAAGATCTAAAACGCATTATAAATGAAACTCCTGTATGTATACATGGAAAGAAATAGAAAATACATCAAAACCTTAAATCTGAGTAGGTCCGTTCATTCAGGGGAATCTTATGACAATAAAGATAAGGAGGTCGCGTTTATCATGTACTTGTTACCGAGTTTAGTCTCGATAAAGGTAATTTTGATGTCTCTTGAACTGCGGCGTGTGGTTGAGTCGTTTCTATAACGCCTTCAGAAAGGTCGCTGATTTGATGATATTTATTAACGCGAACGGAGTGGCGATTTGGTAATTCTGCAAACGATACCTGCTACGATGCGTAACAAATAATACTTAGGCTTCTAATATATTTTATATATATATATATATATATATATATATATATATGTATATGTATGTATATATATATATATATATATATAAAAGTACAATGGTACACCCCTAAATAGATGTTCATTCAAAGTGAATAGTTTAAAGTCAACCTTGGTGATAATGTCCTTGAAATGTCCTTCACGCCAGGCCTCAGTGGGATGCTGCATCATGGTGAGCGCGGCATTATCGTACTCCTCATACTTGTCGTACAGGAACACCAGCTCTGACCAGAGATGTGCTTGCTCTGCTGCACGTAAGACCTGCAAATTGTAACATTTCTTTCTTTTAATCAGTCTTTGTAAAATAGTGTTATAAATATTTCAAATGAATATTCAATTATTAATCTTCTAATTAATGTATTTACTAATCTTAAAAAGTTATTGGATAGTAATGTTATCATGTGCACTGCCTAATACAGTTCAAATCAAACTTAGAGTATTGTAATGTTTAACCTGCGTTTGAATTTTATATTGCACTGATTTAAATTTACTGTTAGTACAGTTTAGATGGTCACGCAAATTAAGTAAGAATACAATATTTAGCTGTTTATTGTACCCTAATAATTAAAGTCATGTAAATTAAGAAAAAACTCTCACCTTAGGAATATTAACTCGCGACCAGAAGAGTTCCAAGTGTTCACGCATCTTGGCCGGCTTGAACTTTGAGTAAAGGATGGCCAGTTCCGTGAACATACCCATATGGGCTCGCTCCAATCCCAAAGCCGCCTCAAGTAAACTAATGAGTTCATCAAAGTGGCCACGGTCCTGTAAGAATATGAATACTTATTTATTAGGTTTACCAACATTTGTTTACACTGATGACGTACACAATAAATTACACATAACTGACAGAATTCTAGTGTAACAATCACACAAACAAATTTATAGGTAAACTCAACATACACTTCACACTACAACAACTCAATATACAAAAGGCTTTTCCTAAGAAAGATATTTAATTTATTTAAATAAATAATTTTTTTTTTAAGTTATAAGTTATCACTCCAGGACTGGCAAAGGCGAGTATAGATAATTTTTTATTGCATGAGGTGAGTCAATGTATTTATCAATTTCGTTGCTAAGGCTGTTTATAATTTTACACATTCTTGCATATGGTCATAACTTGCTCCCAAAAATGTTCTTCTGCGAGGTGAACAAAGTGGTGTAATTGGATGGCGCGGCATTCGACACGGAACTCGACAATTAAACGATTCTAGCAAACGAGAACAATCAAATTTGTAACTTAAGATTTTATATGTGAATTTTGGATATGAATATGATACTGAATTTAGTAGTTTTTTTTACTGAATAGGTTTCTTTACTGAATAGAATTACTAACATAATGGAATAATGAGGAAAGCAAACTTTAGTTAAATTCATTGATTTTTAAAAAAATCTTTCACTATGGGATCATAATTCATATTGATAAAAGGCGGTATACCTTTTCTCAAATATTGCTAACTGGACACAAATATGACTTCCACTTACTAAGTAGTTTCTGTGAGAATTTTAAGTGTCAATAAAATTCTTAAATAATTATTCATCAATTATCGTAAAACATATAATATAGGTAATGAAGGAAATGCCCTTGAAATCTCAACATTATACACAATACGAATTTTCAGATGGATAAAAATGGAAAAATCATCTAGCTTAAATCATTTCATCTTTACATAAATCCAGATAATATCCAGATGACAGGGTAAATGTTTAATATGGGGTGGAGATACCTATCACACATAGCATTTAGCACAAGCCTAGATGTTCTTCTGTTGTATTTATAAGCCATTCTCGATCATTTAACCTAAAGTTAGAATATGCCACTGTTATCCCGAAGGCTTTTACAGCTTCCAACGGGTTGAAAGGTGGAGGAGCACGTAGAGACCCTTGTTGAGAACCAGCACATGGTTATAGGTTATAGGTCCCAAGAGGGAGCCTCAGCTTGGACCGTCACCCTAAGAGGGCGGCTCGGCCAGTTGCTTCCGACGGATTAAAGTTGTTTAAAGTACTTCCACAAAGTACGAAGGTTCTGATTCTACATAATATTATCGTCGCTGGCTGATTTAGCACTGAGATTTGCGTAAAGTCATGTGCATACCTGATAATAATTAATAAGGTCTTCCAACTCGTCGGCGTGTACAACAATGTGCAGACCGCACATTTGCGCCAATCTGAACTCGCCAGCATCAACGCATGCGAAGCATACTTCCTTCCATGTGCGAGTAGAGTTCGCTTTGCGGGCACTGTCCACCGCACCTAAGGGTTTACAAATAATATAATAATATACTCTTGTTCTCACCAACTCAATAATTTTATAACGAAATATTTAAAATTAAAGTATTAAAATATTGCATGCGCATATGTATACATTTTACACAATTAAATAAATTTGGAAACAGTATGAATTCCTTATACCTTGGAATTAAATAAATTTAGCAACAGTATGAATTCCTTATACCTTGAAATTAAATAAATTTAGCAATAGTATGAATTCCTTATACCTTGGAATTAAATAAATTTAGCAACAGTATGAATTCCTTATACCATGAAATTAAATAAATTTAGCAATAGTATGAATTCCTTATACCTTGGAATTAAATAAATTTAGCAACAGTATGAATTCCTTATACCTTGGAATTAAATAAATTTAGCAATAGTATGAATTCATATACCTTGGAATTAAATAAATTTAGCAACAGTATGAATTCCTTATACCTTGGAATTAAATAAATTTAGCAATAGTATGAATTCCTTATACCTTGGAATTAAATAAATTTAGCAACAGTATGAATTCCTTATACCTTGGAATTAAATAAATTTAGCAACAGTATGAATTCCTTATACCTTGAAATTAAATAAATTTAGCAACAGTATGAATTCCTTATACCTTGGAATTCCTTTAGATAGACCAGGGTGATGGCCAGTCGTGCAAAATTGCTGACGTTATTGTAAAGAAGTTTCGCAGCATTGTACATTTTGTCCTCAAAGCATCGGTCACCAATCTTCTGTATGTCCGCATGGTTGGGGCCAGAGATGAACTCTTCCAAGTCGGCTAATCGTCCAGTTCGTGCGTATGCATAGATTAGTTCGGATTCGATGTAGGACTCGCGCGCCTTCTTACGGGCCATCTATGAGACAAAATGTTATCAAATTACATTATTTAATGTTATCTTAAATTGAGAAACATGTACCGCTAGTAGAAAAACGGTTTTTTGAGATTAAATTAACTTACACGAAGATTTTCATGTACCAATTAGATTTTTTATCTAAAGTGATAATCTGTTTATTATTCTATTATATTATACAAAGAGACATATATATAAATATAAAAAGACGTCGAAGCTTAATTAAAAATCATCAGTAATCCATTTTTATCCTATAAGATGTATCCTTAAATCAAATTCAGTTTTTTTAAATGTTGTAGTAGTTGTTTATGATGAGTGCAAATGAACTTAAGTAACCATGTAATTTACAAAAGTGAATATTTAATTTTAAAAAAAAACTAACCTGCAAGTACCGGACGAGATCCTCCCAAGACTGTTGCTTAGTGGCAGTATCCACGACATCCATATAAGCCGAGGGGTCATCTGCCTTGATGTAAGAGTCTATAGCCTCCTTGACTAACCCCTGTTGAAGTTGTGCTTTGGCCAGTTGTGACCAAACGCCGGGTTCGTTGCAGCGCTCGGCAAACTCGTAGGCGCGTTTGAGATCTTTCACTTGTTCTATCAACACCTGGAAAAATTGTTTTATATTTTTTTACTATACTTGCAATAATGTAAAAATTTTAAATATATAGTTACAATTCATGTGCAATTTAGTTTTGGATCGTATTGCATTGCTTAAACTTTGCCGTATTTTAAACAGTAAACGAATTCTACCTGGATGGCAGAGGTGTTAACATCGAACTTCTTGAAGATGGCGAAGGCTTCTTCATACAACTCATTGTTAATTGCAATGTTTGCGATGTCAGGTGCGTCGTAATTGTCCAAGCGGTTTATGTACTCCATCACGCGGCTACGGTCCGCCTTGATTGCTGTGAAGGAAATTATAACAATAATAATAATGATTTATTTCACTACATTTACATAAACAATACTAAAATAAAATACCTATTATAAATATATATATATATATATATATTTATTCTTTAAGTAAGTTGAGACAACCGGGTCTGAACTAGATAAAAGGTATATCTGTATTTCAGACCTCAGTGCGTTCTTGTGTATCAAAAACTGTACCTCCATGAGTATTATTTTAAATGAATGTGTGCATATGTAAGAGGGTGTTTATCTTCTAATTTATACTAAGCAAAGTTTCAGTTTCTTCATAGTTTAATTTGTGCAGATGTTCAAACAACGTCATTTTACATTTTTTTGTTTAGTGAATAGATTTCCATAATTTTATTATAGAAAAAGGGACCAAGGTAACAAAAATATTGATTAACGTAGGTATGATTAAAAATAAGTTTACAACTGCAAACAATGGCTTCTCTTCGTTTGCACAACAAAAGATCTTTGTCATAAGATAAACTTGAACACATTATCAAAGTAACATTAGATTGCGTTAAGGATAGTAAATGTGACGCACAATGCACATCTTCTCAACCATAAACAATTCAATTTACCTCCTAACATAATAGTTTGTATATAAAATACTCATTGTATCTCAACAAATGCTATCTATTAAACTAGTTTAGGCAAGAGACCCCTTTTCTAAAATGAAGTAATAATTCAGAACCCCATATAGACACATTACTTTAAAAATCCTATATCTAGTTTTTTTCCCTATTTATACAAAATACTTATCAATGAAAAAACTTTGCAGTTGGTTAAGTGAGTAGCTTGACATCATTTTCTCATCAAAATTTAAGAAAATAAATAGACACATTAATAAATTGCCGAGTTCTACATCTTGTTTGTACTTATCAACTTATTGAGTTTTTTAAAAGTACAACAATGATACTTCCTACTAAAATATTCATTCTTTTAACAAGTTGGATCACACAACTTATACATTGTAAGTTTCAAATAAAAACTTGTGTTAATTATTAGGAGTCGATTTTTAGACCTTGTCGACCCCAAAATCCATTTTTCCATTTATGTCGGACCTCTGGGAAACTGATATCGACCACTTTGTGAATACCTGTATTACACTAATAATTTCAGTATATATATGTATATGTCATTTACTGTGTGTGTGTGTGTGTGTGTTTCGATAAATTACCTGTAAGTATGAGCAAGTTTTGCAGATTCCTGTGATCAGAGAACACAGAATTGTCAAGTACAATCTTCTCAAGAAGCTCAATAAGTTCATTCGGTAGATCTGCTGTCATAAAGGCTTTCACTGTAACAGATATGTCTTCAGGGTCTTGAGTCTCTGACAATGCCGTTTGGACAACCTGGAAATTTAAATTACAACAATATTTATCTTGGTACAGCACTTACTATTAAAATTTCCATTAAACTCCCAACTTTGGATTTATGTTGGCGATCTACAAATTTAAATTGTCTATACAAACTTTATAATATTCTAGTATTGCAAGATACAATTTACTTATTCAACTATTTGATACACTTAACACTGACTTGTCATTAACACTTGTCAGTTGACAACAAGTGTCAACTGACAAGTGGCTTTATAGGTGCTCTAACAATGTTTTTTTTTCTTATGAAACTTAGAGTGACAAACAAATATGGTTTACCCCATGGTAAGCGATTATTAATAGATAAGAATAATATCTAACGGCTGATTATTAATAAATAAGATATTATATAGATCATGCTAATATTTTGGCTGCAGTATGGAAAAAGAACAGTCTGGCAAGTCTTTTGTCTCTTTCTTGTCTATTACATTACACACTATAGTCGACTTATTTTAAACTGAGTCGTCGGGGGGCAATAAATGTCACTAGGAATGTGCACGCAATGCAACCCGTTATCGATACTTAGCTACCTGCGCACGCGGGGTCGATGCCTCATACCTAGAAAAGATAAAAACGGACCTTTTCAGGGCCACACTACGATCTATACAGTTTCTCTATGATAAAATCGAAACAAAAATTTTATCTTACAAATTAAAAAAAAATATTTTCAGATATCGAAAAATTATTCCTATTAATACTTAACAACATAATTTAGCATATCGATCGTACCTATCCCGTTATCGATAAGCACCTCTACAATTCTTACGCACATCACTACACCTCTGCATAAGACCTGCAAGTGCGAGCGAGACAGACAGATAAATATGATTTATGACCCGAAGCCTAGGTTCATAATGCGTCGACTATTGGTGATGTTATATGAAATGGCATTGTACCTGATCAATGAGCTGCCTTTTGAATGGGTTGGATTCAGCGAGGACCTCGAGCCAGAGCTCCTGGTCGCGGCGGCGAACTAGGTAGCGCGCTTGGGTCTTGAAAAGCGAATTGTCGTTGCACACGGCTATCAGCTCCCGGTCGCACTGTCCACGTTCGTATGCTACGCAGGCGAGGTGCGGGTCGCGCTTCTCACAGTAACGACCTACCACGCGGGAATCATACCTGACACACGAAACGGGTTCAATTTTAATCTTTACACATTGCCACCATAGAAAATAAGTACACTAATCCCTTTCCAGTAACCAGCACCAGTGCCTATGTACACTAACCTTTATTTTAATCCGAATAACTGGTTAACCTTATCGCTTACATATACGCGACCTAAAGGCTAGTGCGGTGGCATGTATCATCTTTTATTTTAAGGTAAAACACAAAACCTAAGGTCGCTTTGGCTATGAAATATTTAATAATAATAATTTATATTGCAATAAAAGTACACAATCAAGATAAAATGAATAATGAATGATTAACTTCAATAATTCATTTGTGCTTCTTAGTTGAACCACTAAAACTTCTAATACAATTAAACATTCACAAAAATAGTAATAATAAAAGTAATAATAGTAGTTGAAATTGAGACACCGAGCACTCGGTATGAACGAGTCAGGCAGTGAATTATTAATACGAGTCGATGATAATAATTTCTTACATTTTACATTACTACACTTTATTAATGCTACTGGATTACAATTACAGTTTACACAAATCTTTTTAATCTAATGTAAATAAATTAATAACGGGGAATGCACATTATTGAAGTGGAAACTTTTATTCAATCAAATGCTTCCATATAAGCTCAAGTATAAAGAAATAATTAATGATTAAAATATATATTACATAGGATTATTAAACGCCCGGGAAAAACAGCTATGTTATGCAACAGTACATTAGTAGAGTAAAATATATAATAAATTACCGAATATATTAACCAATACCAAATTCGTAGATTGTAAATTTTACAATTGGTATCTGTATCTGTGGTTATTGTGATTATTTTATAAATAAATTTAATTTGTAAACTTGTGTATCAATAATGGTAGATCATTAATTATTTCTATTAATACTAATACCTTTACAGATAGAAGGTATACCGTTATACCACAGGGGATGCCAGATTGGGATCACATTTCATGGCCAATCTCTGGGAATAATCTAACACTATTATATATTTATTAATATTATATATAATATTTTATAATATTACTGCAAATGTATTTCACTCACCATTGGTTCTCCTTAAGGAATCTCTCAGGATTGTTGTTAGAGTCAATGTAGATCTTTGCAAGAGCATTATGAGTAGCAGGCTCTGTGCAACCCTCGTGGACGCGTGTCTCCAACCACGGGAGAAGGAGTTTCAACCTTAAAATATTTATTCATTTAAGCTTCATATACAGTTGTGTATAAAGGCGGACTTAATGCCTTAGGCATACTCTACCAGTCAACCTTAGGGCAATGCAGAGATGAAATGAGGTAGATGTATGCTACGAACTTGTCGTAAAATACTATTATATTATATAAATAAACAATATATACGTATTTATAAAATACATATAAACTAGACATATATAACAAATACATTCATGCAATGTCAAGAATTATTGTGTCTGGATGGATCATTGGTAAATTATATATTTAAAAAATGTGTGATGTTGATATCTCATACTGTCTATTTTTTATAAAGTCTTATAACAGTAAATATATCTGTGGATGCAAGTGATAACAATACTTTGGGCTTAGCTTAGACAGAGCAATGGTGCAGGGAAAAACACCAAAATAAATATTTGCATCATTTTTTTTTAATTGCGTTTCAAAGTACATTTTTCATTATTAATTCAAAATTGTTGAATATTTTCTCGATTGTGAAAATAATAAGATCAGTGTTTTTAACAGACTAAATACCCACATTGATGATAGACAACACATGAACCATAATAAAAAAATACTAACCTATTCCTTTTCTCCACTTCAGCTACCAGTTCGTCGGTGGAAAACTGTCCGCGCACCACCAGTATTAGGTTTTTGATGATGTCTTCAGCGCAATCTACATCAAGAAGACCTCCGACAACAACGGGCAATCTGGATGGATTCACCTGAAATTACAACATACTCGAAATCATCTTCAGTTTTCAGAAATACATGATTATCCAAACTGTGTGACATTTCAGTATTTGCCCTTTAGTCCTACGGCAAGTGAAGTTATCTTAAAATTTATGTTAAAATAATCTTATTTAAATTTTAATTGAATACTTTAGATTTGTTATTTGAGTAATGTAGATTTCAACACAGACTATTGTTTGTTATAGGCCCAAAACTAAAAGTCATATCCAACATACAAATTGTTCCAAATCCAAAAAATCTTTCGATGGAGTTCCTTGGAATTTAAGATTGATTATATTTGATCATAGAATTTACTTGACACAATACATACCTTTTGCACATATATCTCAATGTACTTTTGTAGGCTGTTTCTATACAAATAAAGTACTAAATCGTGCACAAAATCGAAGCGGTCGCAAACAATGATAAGCGGAAGTTGGTCAGGCAACTTGGCTTCTTTAAGAAAGTTCTTAACGCGCTCAGCGTTATAACAGTTCGATTCACGGCAAATACGCTCAACTTCTTTAATCTGGCCGGTCTTGCAGGCCGCCTGAAAGAAAATCGAAAAGATTCTTAAACTTACAATTTATATACGACAAATTTAATAAAATTATGAAGTTAACACATTAAACAGTATATGGTTTTCAAATGATTCATAAATTTAATGAATAAAAATATGTTTTAAATTATAAGTATTAAAACACAATAAGCACTTTCCAATGTAACAATTGTTCTTACCTGAATGTACTTGAAATGGACTTCTGAATCCTGACTGAAGTTAACAATGGAGCCCAGGAAATAGAATAGACCCTCATATGTCTTAAAGCTTTCAAACAATTCAATGAGCGCTTTGGTAGTAAGCTGCTCATGGTATTTGGTGGCAATCTGAACACAGATTTGCAAGTTCTGGCGGATGTTCGCTTGCAGCATTGCCTTAAGGCATTCAAGAGAGTCTTCAACTGATAGTGTGCCGAAATAAGTGACCAGCCAGTCCGCTGACAGCAGGTGAGTATGAACCTATGAACAAAAAAACAGTAAGATATAAATCTGATGAGATGTGGATGTACCAATATATTTTATTGGCCATTCACAGAAAATAAATATAAAATCTGAGCAGTGAAATTTTTTTAATTTTTTTTAATTTAAAAAAAAAACATTTAAATTAAAAAAAAATTGTCTTTCATTATACAGGAGCTAGGACAGTGACATCACTTTCATTGCAAACGCGCATCAAGCACATGCGATGCAGGAGATATATTTGCAATTTTACACTGTACAATGAAAATCAGATTCCTTTAGTTTTTTTACTTTTTGCGTGAATATCAGTACTTTTTGCTTCTATGTTTTTGTTTCTATGCAGAAAAACTATTAATCATGGAGTCAACTATGCCAGATTGTACTTATCAAATTTTTTTTTTTTTTTTTTTTTTTTTTTTTTTTTTTTTTTTTTTTTTTTTTTTTTTTTTTTTTTTTTTTTTTTTTTTTTTTTTTTTTTTTTTTTTTTTTTTTTTTTTTTTTTTTTTTTTTTTTTTTTTTTTTTTAACGAAGACTAAATACCCACACTGATGATAGACAACACATGAACCATAATAAAAAAATACTAACCTATTCCTTTTCTCCACTTCAGCTACCAGTTCGTCGGTGGAAAACTGTCCGCGCACCACCAGTATTAGGTTTTTGATGATGTCTTCAGCGCAATCTACATCAAGAAGACCTCCGACAACAACGGGCAATCTGGATGGATTCACCTGAAATTACAACATACTCGAAATCATCTTCAGTTTTCAGAAATACATGATTATCCAAACTGTGTGACATTTCAGTATTTGCCCTTTAGTCCTACGGCAAGTGAAGTTATCTAGATTATTTAAATTTTAATTGAATACTTTAGATTTGTTATTTGAGTAATATAGATTTCAACACAGACTATTGTTTGTTATAAGCCCAAAACTAAAAGTCATATCCAACATACAAATTGTTAGTAGTAACTTTTAGTCAAAGACTGAATCCAAAAAATCTTTCGATGGAGTTCCTTGGAATTTAAGATTGATTATATTTGATCATAGAATTTACTTGACACAATACATACCTTTTGCACATATATCTCAATGTACTTTTGTAGGCTGTTTCTATACAAATAAAGTACTAAATCGTGCACAAAATCGAAGCGGTCGCAAACAATGATAAGCGGAAGTTGGTCAGGCAACTTGGCTTCTTTAAGAAAGTTCTTAACGCGCTCAGCGTTATAACAGTTCGATTCACGGCAAATACGCTCAACTTCTTTAATCTGGCCGGTCTTGCAGGCCGCCTGAAAGAAAATCGAAAAGATTCTTAAACTTACAATTTATATACGACAAATTTAATATAATTATGAAGTTAACACATTAAACAGTATATGGTTTTCAAATGATTCATAAATTTAATGAATAAAAATATGTTTTAAATTATAAGTATTAAAACACAATAAGCACTTTCCAATGTAACAATTGTTCTTACCTGAATGTACTTGAAATGGACTTCTGAATCCTGACTGAAGTTAACAATGGAGCCCAGGAAATAGAATAGACCCTCATATGTCTTAAAGCTTTCAAACAATTCAATGAGCGCTTTGGTAGTAAGCTGCTCATGGTATTTGGTGGCAATCTGAACACAGATTTGCAAGTTCTGGCGGATGTTCGCTTGCAGCATTGCCTTAAGGCATTCAAGAGAGTCTTCCACTGATAGTGTGCCGAAATAAGTGACCAGCCAGTCCGCTGATAGCAGGTGAGTATGAACCTATTAACAAAAAATAGCATAGAGCTAGGACAGTGACATCACATTCATTGCAAGCGTGCACCAAGCACAAGCGATACAGCAGATATATTTGCAATTTGACACTGTACAATAAAAATCAGATTGCTTTAGTTTTTTTTCTTTTTGCGTGAATGTCAGTACTTTTTGCTTCTTTTTGTTGCTTGTTTCTATGCAGAAAACTATTTATCATGAAGTCAACTATGCCAGATTGTACTTATCAAACACGTACAATAATCAATAATCAATTTCCGTCAGTGTTAGAGTTACACTGCAGTTTGTTTCCAACTGCGGAGTGAATCAGCTCGGCCGGGGTAGCACTATGCCCACATAGAATCTCGTTCCTCAAGAGTGACATCGCATCTGTTTATGATTCCTTTTCAAGGATGAATGTAGATGTCATAGGCCGCAAGGTACCACTGAACCTAATATTGTGAACTGTGTGCTCGTTTGTAACTCTCAATGTAATAAAAAAAAAGCAAATAATAATAATAATTAAGCAAAACTCACCACAGCCCTCTTGATATCATATAAATCAGTATAATGTTCTAACGCTCGCTGCAATAATCCCGCCTTTTCACATAGCTGGGCGACGTGCGCGCGATCGTAGTGTGTGAACATGCCGTTGCCGAGGATAGCGTCCGCCACTTGCGGCGCCGACATCAGGTTCATTTCCAATAATCTGTATTAATTTTTAAATTAGTAATAGAATTATAATGTCTTTTATCCCAATCGGAATCATATGGTAGAGCCATGAGGGTGTAGCTGTAACACGAATATTGCGACTTGACAGAGAATGACCACACTTTCATAAAATCAGTGTAAAATAGTAGTCTAATCCTTATTGAAAACCTTATTGCTAGTAACGGGCATTACATCTTAATTCATCGCATCTTCGTTTTTTTTATAGGCTAGGTGGCAGACGAGGAAGCAGCGCTCACCTGACGATCATCTGCAACACCAGAGGAGTCGCAGGTGCGTTGCCGGCCTTTAAGAAAGGTGTAGGCTTATTTCTTGACGATCCCAAGTCAACAGTCAAAGTCCCTAAGTTTAAATTTCACAGAGTAATTGAGCGTGGCATTAAATTTCGCATAAAGCTCGATCTCTCCTAAATTAAAAGGTAAATTCGGTAAATAATGCATAGTCAAATGCATCTATCCATACAAATATATAACGTATATATGTAAATTAATAATTTTATGTTAAAGTATTAGGTCTACCGGATAGTTCTGTCCGTTTTAGAATGAAACAAAGGAATACATTTTTTCATAGTTTGGATAAACTTTATTGAATAATATAATTGCCATCATTATTTATGACTTTTTGCCAGCGTGATGGCAATTTGTATATCCCATTTTTAAAAAATGTCTTATCTCTAGAGGCCAAAAATTGAACCAGTGCTTGTCTGATATCTTCTTCGTTCTTGAATTGTTTGCCCTGCAAGAAATTTTGTAAGGACAGAAACAAGTCATAATCAGATGGTGCTAGGTCCGGGGAGTATGGAGGATGCGACAGAATTTCCCAGCCTAGCTCTGCGACTTTCTGACAAGTCCCCAAAACAGGATGTGGCCTGGCATTGTCATGAATCAGTATGATGTCCTTCCTATTGAACATCACCGGCCTCTTTTCTTGGAGTGGTGTTTTTAATTTATCCAATTGCTGACAGTACCTCTCCGAATTTAGCCTTTCGTTTGGTTTCAACAGCTCAAAATGTATTGGTCCTCGAATGTCCCACCATATACACAACATTCTCTTGTTCAGGCTCAACTTCGGTTTAGAGGTAGAAGGGGCAGGTTTTCCGGGTTCACAATATGCCCTTTTTCTTATGATGTTTTCATAGGTAATCCACTTTTCATCCCCAGTTATGATCCGGTCCAAGAAGGGTTCGATTTTGTTGCTTGCAAGCAGAGATGTGCATATGATGATTCGATCATTCAAATTCTTCTCACTTAACTTGTGTGGCACCCATCTCAAATACTTCCACACAAACCCTAGTTTCCGAATATGGTCGGAAATGGTTTGTTGAGCTGAATCAAGCCTTTCCGCAATCTCCGATGTTGTCAAAAAAGGATCTTGCTCTAACATGATCTTGACTGAATTGTAACCGGAGCAGACAGAACTTTCCGGTAGACCTATTATATATTATATCACAAACATGAGGCACAATTACACACACGAACACATATGTACGCTTCAATACGTGCGCGCGTATTTCACAACACAACATGTGTTTGGATGCACTTCTTAAAATTAAGTTAATTAGATTGTTAATTATTTAATATATTTTAATCATGTCTATTTTAGATTTATTAAAAATTTTTACATATTTTAATAAGGTAATTATATAAGCATATTTATCATAAGTCTTATAACTAGTTATTGCTTCCAAATGTTAAATGCATGTTTATTTTACTTTTTAATTTAGTTTTCATGGTATATTTGGCAAACTCTACTAACCTTCGTATAACGTATGTTCTGCGGAGTGGTGACCTGATGTCCCTTGATTTACAGGTTTTTAAAACCTACTGCAGGCATCAGTTAGCCACGACTATGTACTAATGTTTTTTTTTATTAAGGAGAACGTGTTTCTATTATGTAATTTTTTTTTTTCTATGTATTTAGTTGTGCTGAAAAAAAACACACAGACAGAAAGTAATGTCGTGTCAATTTTAGATTTATCATACCTTGTTTGCAGGGGTCCTTCTTCAGGACGGTTGTTCTTTAGTGCGTCCAGAAGGAAAGCGGTACACTGCTGCACCATGTTCTGTTCCATGAACACATCAACGATCTGGTTGATGTCAGCAAGTGGTGGGTCTTCCGCGACTAGCATGCCGGCGAATCCTGCCCCTTGCTCTGGGTTGGTGCGCATAACAGAACGGAGCAGGTAGATGTAATCTGGTGTGTAGCCAACCTGTAATGATAATTATGAATTAACTAACTAAAACCAGCTGAAAATATTGTGACTACCACATTTTTAAAGTTTTAAAATTTTGATAACCAACCGAGTGGCTACGATGTCTGACTCACATCCAAGCTTGTTGTTGGGCATCAACGTTTACTCTGAGAAATTGTAGATGTTGTTACTGGTCTACAAAGCATTCTGTTTGATTCTTAGGGATGGTTATTTAAGGTAAATTTTGGTGTCAACACACATACTAAAATAAATTATTATCCAGTGAACTGTGTGTTTGTTTGCTCGTCTTGTGAAAGTAAAATAAAACGCAATAAATACTAGTATAATAATAAGGTCACACCAGTTTCCTCATGGAATAAATAAATAAACTCAAATCTAACATAGTTATTACCTTTTTAGCATACAAGACAATTTTCTGAAACTGGCCTGTCTCAGCAAAGCATTGGATGACCTTGGCTGCGACATTGGCACGAAGGTACACTGATAGAGCAAGAGTGGGGTCAACTTGTTTCACAAGATCACCTAGCTCTTCGGAACACTCCAGTTTCTCCTCTTTAAGCCACTTCTCGAGTAGTTGTTTGCGGCCTGTTAAAAAGAAAAACCATGAATTAATAAATCCTTATCGGTTTTACGGATATCGGGGACCAGAATGTATAAATTTTGTATATATGTATATAAAAATATAGCTTGCTAGTTCTCGAATATCAGAATGGTTGATAGTCATGTTAAGCTTTCCCCATGTTAATTACTATTTTTATTAAATCTTTCTTTGATTCTATATTTTTATTAGTTGGTATATCACCCTCGGCCGCGGCACAGCTAGTAGTTCGTTAACTTTTATGAGCGCCTGGTACCTCGGATTATTATTTTGAATTATTTACTTAAATATTCGTCAGAATTAATGCGATACATTTTAAACGTCTGCTCTCGACCGTATTGGACCGTAGGGGATGAAGGATTTTGATAATTTTTTTACCAATTCATACAAATACTGGATTTGAAAAACCATTATCATGATATTAACTTACTTCTATACCGCAATATTAGAGCTTTCATTAAAAACAAAACAAATCCATATACACTGCAGGCAAACGTTTAAGACCACCTTAACGGAAGTAGGAAAATAAAGTAAAACTCCAATAAAATATTAAATGTTTAATTAATCTGTTTAATCATCTAATAGAACATTGATTGACAAACAATATACTTTAAAAAGTGTAAATAAATATTAACAGTCCATGCAAAAAACGGTTATAGTTAGCTAAACTGATTTTTCATCAGAAAATTCTCTTTTATATTTTGTGACTTTTTTCACAACTCTCGGCATACGGGCAATCAATTTGTTAATGGTGTCTTGTGATATATTGTTCCAAATTTCGCATAAAACACTCCACATTTCTTTTCGCAAGGATATTCCACGATTACGAATATCAAGCTCTTCCCACAAAAGTTCAATGGGATTGAGATCCGGGCTCTGAGAGGCCAAACCAACATGTTAAAAACACCCCTTGTGCCTCTTTCTTTTCTAAATATCCTCTACATCATTTTGAGCTATGCTTTGGATCATTATCTTGTTGGAAAATTAATCCATCTCTAATTTTAATCTTCGCAACCCGGAAGAAATGGCATCTATTTCTAAAATGTTTTTGTACTGTTCCTTTTTCAAAACTCCTTCAACTTTAATAAAATAGCCAGTACCTTGGCAACAGAAGCAACTCCAGACCATAATTGAGCCTCCACCGTGTTTGATTGGAACTACACAATCTGACATCATCTTTTCTTGGGCACTGCGTCGAACGTAAATTCTACGTTTTGAACCGAATAGTTCAAACTTGGATTCATCGGTCCAAAGCACTTTTTTAAAATCTTCTTCAGTCCAATCTCGATGGGCAAGAGCCCACTGCAAGCGGTTTTTCTTGTTTAGCAGAGGTTTTCGAGCGGCAACGTGACCACATAACGTCCCATCTCTTAGTCGCCGTTGTACTGTAGTCAATGATAAAGGTTTAACTCGGGTTTTGTTTACTTCAACGCGGATTTCTGGTGCTGTTAAGCGTCTATTTCGCTTGCTGATAACAACAATGAAATTATCTTTACTAGACGTGGTAGCTTTCGGCCTTCCCGAGCGTGGACGATCTTGAAAACTGCCTGTCTCCCCCTGTATCGAGTTATTGTGCCATGAACACAAGTCTTGGATAACTTCAGTTGGGAAGCAATCTCACGTTCGGATTTGCCTTCTAACTTCTTTAGACTAATTGAGATTGTTTGTGAACAAACCCAAGTAAACTCTGGTAATAACAGGAGCTAAACAATCCTAAATATTGACCAAAGTAAAGCCAAGTAATTAGTAATGAGGACATTATAAAAATATTATTACGACTCTACCACCTGGCTCTAGCGCAGCGTTTATCGGTGTTTGAAAACTATAAATGTTTATTGTCCAATAACTTGAAAGTAAACAAAAGAATGACTTTAAATATTCGATACTAACAATAGAATATGCAGATGTGCATTTCTTTTATTTATCTATCCCATAAGATATATTAATAACAATTGATGGATAATTATGTTGTTTATGTGCGGTCTTAAACTTTTGGGCGGCAGGGTATATATATCTTCACTCCACATAACGGTAACTCTCTTTAACGATAAAAAATGCCTTGAGTTTCGTTATAAAGAGTTCGGACTGTATATATATATATTATAAGAATTCTCACCTTGCGACAACACGGGGCGACAGAGTTCCAACGATTCGAACTTATTTAACTGCGCTTGGTCGAGCAGTATGCCGAAATATTGAAGCAGGGGAGACGTTTGACCAGTCTGGGTTGGCACTTGCTGGAAACGTTGTATCGTTTGCTGTGTGCGGAGAATGCCTCTTGGTGCCATTGCGGCAACCTAGTAATATTTAAAAAAAATATATTTTTCTCAAACATAAATATATAATTTTTTTTAAAGAATATTATCAATTCTATTTACGTTACTTTTATCCCTGTGGATCGATCACTCCAGCTAAGCTGAAAATGCTCGCGTCAGGAGATGATCACGAAATTGCACAAAAATATTTTTCAATTCGAATTCCAGTAGTTCCTGCGATTAGCTCGTTCAACCAAACAAACCCTTCAGCTTTATAATATTAGTATAGATATATACCTTTGCTGCTTCTCCATACTGTCCATTGGTGAACAGCATGTTAAACTTGCGCACGAAGAGCTCTTCCGCACCAGCTAGGTTGTTCCTCACGGCCAAACGAAGCGCCAATTCTGGGTTTTGTAGTACCGTGTTGATGTATGGTACGATGGAGTCCTCCTCGACGGTCACCGACAGCACTTGCCCCTTGCGATTTACACCTAAATAAAAAAAAAGATGAAAATATTGCAATTTTTTTTTAGTAAAGTAATGTATTTTTTGAAACTATCGTTTAATTTAGCTGTACTAACATGATGGAGCGTAAATAATGCTAATAAAACGATTTAAAAATATGTTTTGTTTTTAATGAGGATCGATTTTTTTCCGTCCCATCATCAAAGGAGTACGATGGAGGACGATAGTACTAATGCTATCGTCTGTCATCGTTTTCGGAAGCGGTCTCCTAATACCCAATATAATAAAAGAGAGTTACTATATAAATACTTATTATATCATATTTATTTGATGTACAAGCAGACTTGTTAGATACATTTTTTAAGTGTAGAAACACACAGAAGCTTGTTTCTAGATGCAATGCGAATGTGGGCGGATAATGGATAGCATAAAGTTGCTGTGTTTCGTATGTTGCAGTGATCTGGGGCGACCCAATTGCAGGTGACGAGTTACATAACAGTCCGCTGGGGTGAGACAACACGTGAATCTAGAATCTTAAGGATGGATGTAGGGCAATTGAAAATTGATAACAGAACTGTGCTCGTTTGTTGTAACAACTAAAAAAAAGAATCATACGATAACAACTCACCAATAATCCCGCCAGTAGACTCGTGAGGCGCGGTGACGAAGATGGTGTCGGACGAGATCCGGTTCATGTAGATGCAGGTGCCAGTCTCGATGTCGTACATATGAATGTAACCGTACTTGGTGATTAGGTATATCACGTCGTACTTGGGAGAGACTTGCATGGCGACGGGGAAGTCGTTCTGTGCCTCCGGTGGGAAGAACACGTCGACCGCCTTCTTGGGGAACGGCTGGTTGCCGGCGGGTGTTTGGCCGACCTCTGTACAAAAAAAAAAAACTAGGTGTAAAAAGACATAAAAAAAAAGAAACAGATAATAATATCTATTCTAGAGACAAGACAAGACAAGTCAAGATCTACACTGAAACTTAGCTGCTAATTTACTGTCTGATATTTTAGAGGTGGTATTTTCATGTGTTAGATGCTTTTTCTCAGCTGGCTTCTTAATATCGATATTAACATACCAATAATATGCAGTTTTCCTCCTTGCGCGGTCCTCACGGCGAAGCAAAAGAGGGTTGAGGTTTCCGCATTGCCTTCCGCTTTGAAAGTTGCGAAGGAGGCCGCGTGGCCTTCGATCGGTTGCGAGCATTTGCGCTCTACCGAATAGAGCTGCATTGCACCAACAACGCGGTTCTGTTGCGCCGAAATGCCTGTAAAAAATAATGGCAGTAACTTTGGTTATCAAGTTAAGCGGGATTGGGCGTAATTAGGTTTTGGAATCTATAAAAGGACGATAAGAAAGGAGTGGCGAACCTAATACCTGCAACCGCAGTACAGATGAGACGGTCATTGAACCTAACCTAACCTTGCGTATCGCATCCAAGACCCAGAACTCTTGTATCATGATTACCTATGAGCTAGCTCCTAATATTACAGAACCGTTCAGGATAATTCTTAAATTGAATACTTTTCATTGTAGACACTTTATCAGCTACA
This sequence comes from Teinopalpus imperialis, assembly GCA_029286865.1. Lineage (NCBI taxonomy): Eukaryota > Metazoa > Arthropoda > Insecta > Lepidoptera > Papilionidae > Teinopalpus > Teinopalpus imperialis. The sequence continues at coordinate 9,736,803 of JAGSMU010000030.1, read as the reverse complement.
ACGTTATTTGGTTTTCTTTGTTCGGGCAGATGGCCCGAGTGCTTTTACAGTTTCACCGGGTTGTGAGGTGACCGACCGCTTTCGGCGCTCAGCTGCGACCTTTATTAGTGGGTAACCAGCACAAGGGCTCCATCTCGGCTTGGACCGTTACCGTTGCTCTAGAGCGACCAACTCGAGGGTGCCCGAGAGGGCCATTCCAACATGAAATAGGTTATTATTTTATAAAATAACGAGGAAGATATCGTAATTACTGGTACCGAGGCGTCCACCTACATCCATCACCATGCCTATTGTCCATTTCTACCGATAATAATGATGACGTACTTTAAGGTCTTTTACGTAGGTATTCTGTGATAACGTGGTCAATTCCGACCATCCTCTCATGTACACTGCCGCAACGTGGCTCTATCATGTAAAAAATTATAATGAGAATCCTCAGAAGATATCAACAATGCAGTATATATTATAGGGCCGTTAAGTATTAGCACACAAACAACCCTTCTCAATTCCAATGTAATTCACGTGCAATAAGATTGTAGAAAAGTCATTGGTAGAGCTACACTGCAGGGCCACTCCCTCACAGAATACCTGCGTGAAATAGCACCATAATGCTGCTTGTGTTTCGTCTGGTAAGTGTAGGAATCCGGAGACCTTTTTTTACTGGTGACGAGGCATTCCCTCTCAGTTTTTAAGGGTGACTACGAATCTACATTATGATTCCTTGTAATGGATGAATTCAGTTGTGATAGGCTGCCGGAATCATTTAACATAAAGTGCTGTGTGCTCGTTTGTAATTCTCAATGTAAAAACAAAGATGAGTGTCAAGGATATTTAGCTAGTTTTGTTTTACTAACTATATACTCGTATGTACAGTTGATTCTAAGAACCTTCTTGGTAATTCGATGAGAAATAATTATTAAAAGCGTTATCATATATTCAAGCGAAATTTGAATAGATACTTTATTCACAATTCTCTTCATAAAAGGAAGTGTTGTTATTTACCTGAGGTGCATATCTAAGACATTCTGTAAAATATGACTAGAGTCGTAGGTAAGTCCTATGGTCGTTACTATATCTCATGTTGGACGGAGCATTAAGGTAACGATAGCAGTTTAGTGTAGGACATTCTGGACACTAAAACCAACATTTCGTATTGAACAACTATAGTTCCTCTGATGTGAATCAAGCCGTTTCGTAAGCAGCCAAATATTCTAACCAGTACGCGTGTGGTGAACATAGGTATATAAGAAAGGAATATCTAACTTACCAACAAGCAACAGCCACTGTTGTTTCGGGTCTGTTCTATAGTTAATGATCTGACAATCGGCTAGCGAGGAGTGCCTGTCGAATATCTTCACAGGGGTAGAGTCACCCTCCATCGACCAGTGGTACACGGATACTCTGGTCACCAACGCCAACGTGTTCAGCGATATCCACTTCCAGAACACAATATCCTCCGTCATTGTGTGAGCCTTCATCTTTGATTTCATCTCGATGTTGAAGATCTGGAGTGTCTTTTGAGCTGCAAAGAAAAAATAACTTTGTTTTAAACAAATTTCGTAATAAAACCACGATGTGAATAGAAACTGGCTATACCATGAATGGGACATAACTCATAAGGTCACTTTATTTACACATTACGTACATAAAACAAATTAATAATTAACATCATTATTTGAAACTGTTGCTCGTTCAATTGTTACTGGCGCAACAATTGTTCTTGTTTATTTAAAAAAAAACGCCATAACTTCAACGTCCCCCACCACCCCCCTCCCTATCACATTCAGGTGACAACTTCCCTATGGTTTACGCACTAGCGACACGCAACTTTTGCAACGTTGCATGTCCTGTACCTACTAACTTAATAAAACTTTAATGTCATTTATTTTACGCACTCATTATACACACACGCACGAACTTCCTATATTTCGCACGCCTTAGTCTCCCGCTATTTATTTACAAATAAAAATAACCATCCATTAGCCTATATAATCGTAGGTAAATAAAAATAAAAACTATATATCATCTTCATCACCAGCCTGTGAAGTCCACTGCTGGACATAGGATATTCCACTGAACTCGATCTTCAGCTCTTCTACTCCCGTGTCTGGTCCCACTTAGTTACTGGGCGCCGTACACCGCCGATTGGCGGTCGCCACTCAAGAATCCGTCTGCCCCAGCGGCCATCGGTTATGCGACGGTTATGACCTGCCCGCTGCCATTTCAGCTATGTAAAACTAGGTATGTATATATATACGTAAGGTAAAATTTACTATTCTTTTAGGGAGAAGACACTATGTTAAATTTCAAAGCTTATCTAACAATCTGTCACGTGAAACAATTAGACAAATTGTATCTTTATGAAACTGGTTAAAAAACGAGCAAAGAGTTTATTTAATAAAAGTGATGACCTCGACTCTTAACATCCATTCATCATCAACAAAGATGCACTTCTCGCCATTACAGCGGTCAATGTGTAAAAAATGCTCAACAGTGTATGATATGTTCTCATGCTCTCGCTCCAGTTACAAATCCCGTGTCAAAATGTTGTCCCACAATTTGTAGTCTTTGATTTAAAATTTTAATTTGTAATTTTTCTTCTTCTTCGCCTTCTGTAAACTCAAATACCTATGATTTCTTTGTATTGTTACTACTTCTGTTGTTATCAATATTTTAAAGAACTCAATAGATTGCTGCAATTACTATACGTGTCAAATAAAAACATGCGAAAGATTATAAGATACCAAATATGTTCGCAGTGAGGCATTTTAAAGGGAATAATTGTGAATAGTTTTATATTCTATGTTGTATTTTTTATTTTATTCTTTGTTTCTGTTGTCTCCAAGTTAAATAAATAAACTAAAAAAATTGAATATACCATTATCAACTTAAGCCCGCGATTTTGTAGATGTATCTTTCCAATTTATAGGAAATTAATGCAAAAATTTGAGTTACAAACAAATAATACATCTTTCAAATTACCATATATACTCCATTAGGCTATTAACATACGATTTAATAATAAAATTTAGATATGCCAAATATTTATATATTGTATACCATTAAAAAAGAGGCCAAACAATATAACTGGTATGTTACACCATCTAAGATTTTAAATGACAATGGAGGTTTAATAAAGAATTTTTGTAGTTTTGTTTTAAAGTTATCAATAAAATCTATTGTCTCTGGCACGCCTGAATTGGTAGAATTAGTGACCATAAGAATTACCGTGAAGTTTACCAAAATTTACCCATAAGGCAGATGTCACTGTAATCGTTAAGAGATTTGCTTGATAAATATTCATTATTATTAAAAATAAACGATTTATCGAATTTAATGACTGGAACGATAATGTGTTGCCCTTAAAATCTATTAATCCGTGAATTTCTAAAATATAAGTATTGCATCGATAAAAGCGTTTCTAACTCAACAGATATACGACCAACTACAATTATATAAACAGCTATCTAGACACATTTTATACATACATTCTAACCTCTCATTGGTATATTTTAATCGAATTTTAAATTTACTAAATTATAGGGTCGGAATATTATATACGCAAAAGGAGCTGCATACGAATATTTATCAAAAAAAATATTAAAATACGATACGAGACGTCAAACGCACGAGTTATAATTTTGAGAATCCAAAGGTTTCATACGGCTTTCAAAAGGAAATAAGTTTTAGAAAACATACGCACGGGTCCTTTGAAGTTCAAGTGCTGCGGGTATTCAGAAGCCATAGAGAGCGGGGAGAGCTCACGTTCAGACTTTCAAAGCTTACTTTTCGAGTGGTTTTAAGTTAACTGCGCCACGATACTTAAGCAATCGCTACATCGTTCAAAGTGTATCAAACGAGGACACAGTTCACTTATCGTAAGTGAAAACAGCAGGTTATAAACACTCGAGTATATCAATCCTCTTTCTAAATAGATCCAAGATGCACTTTTGGTGGTCACCCCTAAGAACTAAGATGGAATTGTACTATTAGTAATTTAATCTCCACATCCCTAAGCAGCTTTTCGTATTACATAGACTATGGTATTATTTTATAAATTAAATCCGTTAAAGGTGACGAAAATTCACAGTTCACCTAATAGTTTGGAGATTTATGCGGTTTATGACACGAATAATTATCCTTTTTATCGATTCATTGTCTACTGTCTACTGATATACGGCTTGATTCAGTCATCAGACAAATTGTAAAACTATTAATCAATTCATTTCTCTTTACCGAACTTAGAATGTTTTGAATATTTAGTTAGAATATTAGATATATATGAAGTCCCGAATTTTTCTTCTGCCAGGCGAACACGGGAGAAATCTGATTTATTCTAGACCTTGGTTTTGTATATCCGTATAAACATATATAGAGTGATTGTGATGATTTTATATTCTGAAGAAAAAATCGAATAATAACATCTTCAAACAATGTTAATTGACCACTTCTTTTGTACTGTATAATTTCATACTTTTTAAAAGTTTTGTTAATTGAATTAAGTTTTTTTTTTTAATTTAATTTACAATAAAACAATAGCGAAAAAAAGTAGCCAGAAAATCTGACCACTGACGATGTATTTTTTTTATAAAGCACCCTACAACGAGCACAGTTAAAAGTTATCCGAGGCCAATAAAAACCTCTAGATCCATCGACAATAAAGGTTTAAGTTCCACACAGACTGCGACGGAATGCCTCGCTACCGAGAACTAAACATCCGAAATAATTGTTAAATTCCTTTTTGGCACACATAAATAGCAAAATCAGGGTACACTAAAATCAATGAAAAACAAACAAGAAAAATTATTTTTCCTAATCAAGAAAGAAAAACAAAAAATTATAAATAAATGGAAGACAAATGAAACCTGCTCTGTGCGCCAAATAAAGAAAAGGATCTCCACTCAGGTACTGTTGTGACTAAGGGTCACAGGGCCTGATCCCCCGTGAAAGAAGCCTACACAAGAGAAATGGCGGAGGAGTGGTGTTATTTGGCTTGGAATCGAAGGCAGAACCCACGACACAGAAACCAAACACTGACCATTACGCCACGCGACCGCAATGTACATAAATACATACATAATTTACTTTATTATTGTTGACGTTTCACATCACAACAAATACATTATTCTATTTTTGTCACTCATAACGCTTACATACGATAGATACGGTAATCAATAATAGTCATATTGTTAAAATGGGCGTACCGTAGTAATATAAACAGGGATGAACAGGTTAAAAAAAACAATATTAATTACACAACTGAACCATAAAGAAAGATTTTTAAATAACCGCGTAAAGGAAGTTTCGGGGGCAAGTCTTTTTAAAAAAAATGCTAGCAACACTGTTCCACTAACCCACTTGTAAACCAACCACCTCTCCAACTATGCTTAAATGCTTGTACCAAGATATGGTTTACAATAATTCGACTATTCCGGCCGGGTTCGGAACTACGACGTAGTTTTGCTGTTTATCTTAAACCATTAAGGCTTCAAAACTACCTAAACACTTAAAGCCTTCAAAGCACATGTGTTTTTAAATGGTCATGGCCTCAGGAATTACTTTTTATCAGGTGAACTGTAAGTTCGTTTGACAACGTCTGAAAAGTAGCATTAAAATAATAATCAATAGAACGAAAAGTTATAATGCATGATTTGCATAATTTTACGTTGGTACACTAAGTAAGGTAAGGACGTTGACCTTCCCTGATCGAGCTGACTTATTCAAGCTGCAGTAAGGAACTAGCTGTAACATGGCTTTGTATACAGTATGCGGAAGCTAAAACACAAAGAGAGGTTTGAAAGTTGTTACACCGCGTTGGTGTTTAATAAATTAAACTTCACGCAGAGTGATGATTTTTGAATCTATTTACTTTATTTTTATAAAACTATGGCTGACAAACGAGCACGACACTCAATTTACCAGATGTTCATACCTATGGAATGAGAAAATGTCAACAATTAACTATGTCTGGGTCTGATAACATTAATCTGGATCGGAGTACCAACTGAAAAGCGAGTCCTGGGTCGACTTGCAGACTGCACCAATATTTATTTAAAGCAAATTTTTGATTTTCTGGTCTGGATGTTATGAATGATCTATGTCGCTGATTATAACTTTCCAATCTTCTTGCAGATTCGTTACATCGGATTAAAGTTAACGAGTGCTTTTCTGTATTTGTTCAAATTCTTACAACCTGCTTAGGTTAACATCGTTTGGTAATAGCCGGAAGATATCGCCGTGGTAGAAAACGATCTCAAGGAAAACGATCAAGATAATGGGCCCTACTCGGTAGGCAAGACGACGCAAGATTCATTCTTAATAACATTAATATTTTAAGTCCATAATTAGTCGGTAATTACTTGTTGGTGACTGATATAACCCATTTTTGATTGTTGAAATTGCTGTTTATGTAAATTTTTAATAGATAAAATAATAAAAAATTACATCATTATATTATGAATAAGCATACTTTGACAAATAAAAATCACATAATAAGGCTTCGGCCAAATGGCAACCCATTAAGCATTGATGGTGCCAGCAGCCTATGCCAGGAAAGAAATTAAAAAGTCAAGGTTGCACAAATAATAAGTCTATTGTATATCGTGCCACAGTAATACCAACCCCACAATTTTTAAGGACGGCTAGTAAACTCCAATATTTAGCGCATCAGAATTCAATTGCAAATTCTATTATTTAATTTAAAATCATTAAAATTTGTCCGATATTGACATAAAATCTGTGGTTTTGTGTTCGCAATGAGGAAATGTGGCGCGCTTGCGATGATGTTGTATGAAGCCTTCCGCATCCCTGGGTACGTTGGAATTATCCCGGCAGCGCCTTTTAAACAGCTGCCCGTAGACAACCTCGATATTCTCGTCGAACCATAAAGATATCTCGGTGCCGAGTCTCGTGACGATATACGAAAGTCGACAACGGACTTGTGCGAATTTACTGCTGATATATTGGTACAGCGTAGTTGGGCACTCGCACTTTAATAACATTATCGCTGTTAATTTTTTTTTATATTTTGTTACCAAAATTATCTTCAAACGTCAAAGAAATAAGGTTACATAAACAATAAACATAACATAATGACAGCGAAAAATTGATACAACTGGTGCTAACGTGACCTTCCCTTGAATCAATTAGACCAGTAAAAGGGTTTCCTTCGGCTTCATTTTTCGGATGAAATTAAAGATCCTGAATAATTAAAACGAATAAAATCTAGACAAATGAAATATATAATTTAGAGGTGTTCATTGCGGAGATTGCCTAGCCGTTTACTTAAGACGTTCTGGGTTAAGCAACATTCGGTGTAGTTCCTATTCGGGTGAGTGACCTTAGAATGCCAAAATCCAGCCAACCAAAAACTCCGCGTTTCTATGCTTCGAAGGGCATGTCAGCTATCTGTTTCTGGTGTGATTTTTGATAGTACTTGTTAAACAATTTCTGAAGCCAAAGGGCAATTAAAAAAACCCCTAGCTAATGTAAAACCAATGCAATAATAAGAAATAAATCTATACTGTTATCAAGCACATTGGATATATAAATATTGAAGATATTTTTCTTGTCGGATATTAAAGGTTATTAAACCCAAGTTCACAGTTTTTTTTTTAGATATCTGTTATATTATATTGTTGTCTGTCTGTTTCTTATAAACTCGTAAATATTTTTTTATGTTACTAGGGGGTTTACAAACGAGAGATCGCACACAGTTCACCTGGAGATCAACAATAAGGAACCATATTCAGATGCAAACACACCACAGAAGATGGGATTTCTCATCATCTAAATTAAGGTCATCCGTTTCCTCCACTCATCGGTAGAAACACATCAGTGATAAGCTACTAATCCTACAGCTTATTACTCGAACTACCAACATAAATAGACAGTGAACGTGACGTCATGAGAAATCATAGTACTGAGTGCATAAAAATCATTGCCTATAAAATAAACTTATACATATCAGTAACAGCGGGGGGGGGGGGGGGGCTGCATTCCATGCGTTTGAGTTATTATGTTAGTCGACTAATAGGTATCAACTTATTAACTAAGATATGCTTCATTGAACTCTAGCCGAGATACATAGATATAACATAGCCATCGCTACGTAAGCAACGTCACGAGAATAGTTTACTCGATAATTTAATAAAAAAAAATAATCATAAAAGGCAATATATATAATACAAGCAACAATAGCCTAATAATTTAATATCGTCAGTTCGAATCCCCAATTCGGCATCGTGAATCGTTTTGTTTGCTTTTACGTAAACTTAGTTACGAGTGCTTAACTGAAATGTTAGTTATGTAATAGCAGTTTATATTAATACTAGCATGCTTATAAAAAATAAATACACTCTAACAAACGTATTAAATTGAAAAACACATAACGTTAAAAAAAAAACTATTACGTAGCATTATAATTTTACTTCAACGCGAAATATTAAAAAAGTACGTATTTACTGGTTCACGAGTTTTATATTTCGGCTTCCGTAGTTAGCCTTTTGTTTTGGGTCAAGAATAAATATGTATACAAGGATGACTCATTTCGCGTCTGTATTCAGAGTTCCGAGACAGCTCAGTGTGATGTAACCAGTAAATAAATGACGTGCAAAATTAAAAAATTATGCGGACCATTTCTTTTTATTATCATTCCTGTATATATTATGTTTTCTTCTTATAATATAATAAATTGAGACCTTGACAATGTTAAAAAATATTGTCTTTCTTATTAAGGTAAAATAAAATAACGATATTTAGTCAAATTGTATGGTGCAAATATACTATAATAGATGACATAAAAATACTATAATGAAACTTACAATATGTGTAAAAATTATTTGAGCTTTAAGCTTTGTAGACATTTTAATAACAAGAATTCTAGGAGTAAGATTAAGGACTACTGTTTAAATTCGTCAGTCCATTTTTATTGGATAATAAATACTTTTTTAATATCATAAATATAAAACATATGAATAAAATATGTATTTATTGTGAAAATACAGATTCAAAAAGTTTGTTCCGCAATGATGGAAAGACTGAACAATATGGCTTTATATCACAATGTGGAATTGTAACAGCAGTCCAATAACTTTTACCAAGCTAGCTTAGAAACTTTTAACAAATATTGGTACAATGCTCGGGTTAAACACTTAATCACTGTTTTTTTGTCCTTTTCTGTAATATTCATCATGAGTGTTTTAGCAAATAAGAAGTAATTAATTTCTTAATTCAACAAGCAAGTAAGTTTGGGTTTATTATTTAATAGCACCTGATAGATATCTTATTTTAATTACCAATACATTAAGATGTACAGCTTATATTTATTGTTTTTTGTAAACAATACAATCTCCGTAATATTTTTTTATATAATAAGTGCAACATTACTGTCAAAGAAAACTATTAAAGCAATTAGAGAAACAAAATTGTATTCTCAGTCAACCCTGACAGAAAGTGATTACTGCAGCCCTTAAACACCTAGATCAATCCCCAACAATGATTCAAGATTCATAAATATTGTCGCTATGATAATTTTTTTTTGTTATATTTATAATTATTATATTGAGAATAAAACTTTATTTTGAGTATACAGAAATTTTTACTTGATAACTTTCATAGTATACAAAAAATCTTCATTCTCTTACTCTCTCAAAATCTTATAATGATATCTCAAGCACAATATCATAAGCTTGAATTAATTTTGAATACCACTTGTTTCTGGTTGGATGAATGGGGCACCTCAACTTGGGAAAATATTGGTATTTCCTTGATGAATATAGGGATCTGGAGAGACCCACGGATAGAGGCATTCCATATCAATTATTAGCGGTGACAATGCATTTTATATCTTATTCACTTTGTTTAGTATTGATGCAGGTGTTTATGGAGCACAGTTATCACTTACCATCTGGTGAACTCTGTGCCTTTATCTCTCATATCTCATAAAAAAATAAATTATTTTAAAATTACTTTGTAGGAATAAATCTTGATGTTATGCAATCAGTCGATAAGATTCATAATTCCTGAATGTATCATTATTTTTTATCTTTCCCAACTACATAATTAGTTGAATTTATACTTTCTATTTATAATAATAAAGTTTTAATAAGTGATTGATGATCTTTTGCTTTTTTCTTGGTGACCTGTAGTCATCCAGAAGCCAGGATAGAAATCTATGAGGTGGAAAGACTGATACATAAAGTAGATTTGTGTATGTAGACCAAAAATGTTTATTAAGTATACTTACTAGTGCATTATAACATTTAACTAAATTAAAAATGGTTTTATTATTTGATTAATATAATAAATTTGTTCATGCTTTTTTAAGGGTTTAATCATATCACCTATTTGCAGATATTCAAGAGATGCAGTAAATACCAACTATCAATAATAGAAAAATGAAATGGTTCTAGGCAACCTTTTATTACATTGCTTGATAGATTAAATTATGTAACTCCAAATTACCAATTCTTAAAACATGAGTATTGATTAAGTTATGTAATATACAAAAAATCTTTACTGACCTTCAACCCCTGCTTTCCCTTTAAGGGCAATAACTTTGCTTGCTGGATTCATGATAGCAGAATCAGCACTGATGGGCCTTCGGATAGGGTTGGTAGGGTCTGCCATATCAATAATGACCACCTCTGAAGTTTCACCAACCTTCTCTCTGACACAGATGAACTTGTCAGACTCCATTGTGAGAGTGTTGAAAGATATTGATGCAGGGTTAATCCCAACATTTGTGAGCTGCAAACATATTATTTAATTTAATGAAGGTATAAAGTAATTATTAACCAACTAAATCTTAATAAATGGGTTATATTATAATCTAGGAAGTCTTTTGTGTGACCATTTGGTAATTGTGGTGATAAAACTCCTGTAAAAAAAACAGTTTTTTACCAATAAATTAGCCACATAATTTTATTATAATATATAAACTAAATAAAATAGAAAGAATGATTAACATAAAGGAAAAATTATACAATTAATTGCCATATATTTCTGTAAAGAGAGATGTTAAATTTCATAAGTTACAAAGGTTAAATACTAATAACAATGTAATTATACTGCACTATAGATTATTACTGTTGAATTATAGCAAATTGAGTGTTCTTTTGAAACAAAGAAACATCAAAATCAATTTAAACATCAATTTAATGTTATCATAAATACTATCTTTAAAATAAATATTTGCTGGTAATACACTCAGATATAGGGAAGCCTATATTTAGGAGTGGTCTATTCATATGCTGAAGATGAAAACTCTGCTTGAATAAATTTATAGAATTGTGCAACACTAACTACTTAAAAGCAAGGTTTATTGAAAAGAAATATATAGTTAAGATGTATTTTTAATAATAAGCAAAGAAAGTAGAATGTAATAATTGCTTATAAGAATCCTACAAGAATGAAGATTATTTAAGATAAAAGTTGAGCTTATGAAAACTGAATAAAAGAAAACATTTAAAATTATAATTCTGTTTAAATGGAAAAATTAATTAAACTGAACAAGTAAAATTTTTTGTAATTTAATTATAAAAGGGAAGGTATGCATTTATCTTGAGATTTACTCATTGGATAAAATTAAGGTAAAACATAAAAAAGAATAGCCTTAAGAATGTATGTGACCTAAATACGATGTAATTTGCCTTAAAGTCCGCAAATCATATGGTCTAGGGGGAACGCGTAAAAGATCAATACCGGTACATCTCCGTGGGCAGAGAAGGGGGTGGAAACTGTCACCCCGACAATTGCGCAATGTCATTTCTACGATCATATTCATCTTAAAAAAGACAAAAGCAATGATCAAAACTCTTAGGAACAACGACTGATTACAGCTGATATCTTTCTCACGGAATTGCGAACACTATCGACAAAGCCAATAAAAGCCGATGGGCGTACTCACCTGTAAATGCTCTTGGAAACGTATAGGCAAAACCTGTGCCATGGCTGCGAAACTCTATACTTTAACTAAATCAAACCGACTTTACAGCGATCCTTGGATACCGCAGAGCCTGTAAAATTAACACAAATTTCAATCCACTGATGTCTCATCCGTTCCGAAAACACCTTTGACAATCAACATGGCGTTCATTCATGTTTGAAAGAAAATGACAATGACCGGATAGTGACAAAATATGTCTATTTGAAATCTAAATTCTAAGAGCTAAATGTACTCACTAAATTTATTTGACTCTACATGAAGACAAACAGAGATTATTATTTTTTCTATTTGTAACAAGAATTGAGGGATAATGCACCCACGGCTGCCACATACACAAATGAATGAAATGAAATGAACGATCACCGATTACTAGAATGAAAGGGATGAAAGATAATAATCGTTGCCAATTTTCAAAATTTTTGGATATTCGTACACACAAAGCTTTACTTATGTTCACGATTTAATTTCGAATTAATAAATTTTAAGCAAATGATCTACATCTATCTTATCAGCTTATAACCAATATTAATTTTGTATAAATATATGGTTCTCCTTAAACATTTTGTGGATTTTTAGCTTCCGAACACAAAGTTGGGTACGTAAAATATATACTCCATTTATTCAAAAGAAAAAACGTCACCACAGTCATGGACAGCATGGCATTATCGTCAGAATTCGTCGACATCGCTTTCGCAGGAAAGTTGTATTTTTACCTAAATTTGTTTTATAGCTACCATGATCATGTTAGATCATCAAGTTTAGGCCTTCTCAGCAATTTACCACTCATTCCCGACCTACCGTGTTTTACTGCAAATTCATTGGTATTTTAAAAAATAATTCAGTCACATTCCATGCTTTTGTATTGCTCGGTATTCCATTATCATCAGTCTGTTTCAGAAACAGGCGCAATAAACCACATGGATTAAGGAAGCTCGAACAACGTCGAATTTGGCAGTCACTTAAACTGACCCGAAGAATTAAGCTTAAGTTTTTAATATAGTAAGATAATATCTATGATCCAGGTTTCAATACTAAACGTTTTCCACTAACAAATTGCTGATGTTCGAGTAAATTTATAACTAAAACTATTAATAAAATCACTGCCACTAAAACTCCATCGTCAAATAGGTTTGAAATACTAAAGTAATTTGATAAATCCGACAATCTAAACAGACCTGTCGAATTGTGTGAATTGTACGTTAGAAGTGAAACATGTTGAAAATAGAAAATCTCAAGGCCCTATTCAGGAAACAGAAATCTCAACTCAAGTTTCATCTAAATAATTCCTCCAGCAGATACTAGTAGCCTTAAAGTTCTTTATCTCTTATTTCGGCAATCTGCCAATCTTGTAAATTATTACAAGTGAAAGAGGTGTTTATATAAATTTAAATATTGGAATATGTCATTTGGATATTATAATATAAAATTACCAGATCATTATATGTGCAACGGAAAACGTTGCTAGCAACACCATTATATCAGTGACACTATGACATTTCAATTTAGTGACTTGTTTGTTATCAAAATACTAGATTTGTGATTGTTGAATGATTTGCAGTTTATTCTTGTTTAAAAAGCACTCTCTTTAATAACTATTCAAAATGGTATTCTTTTTAGACTCTGAAATAAATTTACGTTATAGATATACGATTTTTTATCCACATAATTTACACTTTTTCAGTTTCAGTTCGGATTCAATATGTTTCATGAAATTACAAGACCTTTTATCATGACTTATCGTTGTTTTTCTGTGTCAATGTTACCTGGAAATGAAAGGCAGGACGTGGAAAGAGGAGGAAAAAGTAAGGTTACTAAACAGTATTTGGATATTTGCAAATTATGAAAGAAATAATGAATTCAAATCTTACAAGGCACATCGTCATGATTTTATTTTATACTTATGACTTTTTCATCACAGTTGACTTCAAATAAAAGGATTTACAAGTGCACAGTTCACCTTATATTGTTTGATTTTTGTAATCCATATATATTATAGTATTCCTTTTTAGTCCTCAGTAGTGACAATTAATCTGCCATACGAAACACTTACCATCAGCTGAGCTGGTTTATCATCATTAAAAAAGGATGTTCTAGGAGGTCTACCATTGAGACAAAAAGATGTGAGAGCTTAATTACAGTTTAGCTTATTAGCAGTTTTCAAACCATACTGAATAATACAAGAATTTTTTTTGTTCATTATTATTAAAAGTGAAAATAATTATCTATTAATGTAAACATTTTTGCAAACTTTAGTTAAGTCTAGGTTTTAATATCTGGATATGATGGATCAAAATGTAGGTAGTTTTTTTACGAGTTATATTCTAGTTGAGCACCATGCAAATTTTTAAATATATCCCTGTGAAACCACCACCACACGCAATACTAACCACCCCTGCTGGTTAGTATTGCTGTATATAAATGGTAACTTGATACAGATCTGTAAATATATTAGGACCATTGTATTTTAACTCAATAATAGATATTTACATTTGGGGTTAAATGCTTATAGGTATTATATCAACATGTTATATATATAGTTTGTTTGTCTTATTCATTGTTTAGGTTGCTAGATACAATTTCAATAAAGCCAGCTGCCAGGAGTTGTATTTATGACAAAGGAATAGAAATATTTTAGAAATGCTTTGTCATTGTACATTTAAAGTCTAGCAATAATTAAGGTAAAGTAAGCTTGATTATTGGGACTGAGACAGATCTGAAACTGTGATAATATAAATCAGCTTATAAACATTTATGAAATCCAAAGAAACTTACTCTTGTTCCTACTTCTCCCACTCACCAGCTGTCTTGTTACATCATTAAATGTCTTAATATAATTTTGTCATACATAAATGTCTATAAATTTGAGTAAATGCACAAGATAATATATTTTTTCTAGTTTTTAAACCTATTTACACCGTCTGCCATGGGTGGTTGTTTTTTATGTCTGTTTTAAAGTTAACTTAGCACTCAATATGTTAAATATGCATATTTATTGGTTACTCAAATTTCTCATTAGATCAATAAAATTAGTGTCAAAATCATAAGAATTTCAGATAATTTAAACCACCAACAAATTGGCAGGTTATAACTCTAACTTTATTTTGTTTTCAGTCATAATGCCTCCATCAGCTCTGGAACAACTAACCCGGTTAAGCATTGAGTATCCTATGATTTTTAAATTGACAAACAAGAAAACAAAAAGGATTACACACTGTGGTGTCTTAGAATTTGTTGCTGATGAAGGGAAAGTTTATCTGCCACATTGGGTTTGTATTACCATGCTATTTCATTTACATGATGGCTGCCAGACTTATACATGCTTAAAAAAGGCTTCTAGCCAGCAGTGCAATGTGTTAGGCTCTTCCTTATTTCAGAAAACAACTTAACAGCTTTTAAATTATCTACTGAAGAAAACAAGCCCAGAAAGCCCTTATGAAGATTTGCTGTAATCCCAATGTAATGGTGTCCATAGTCATTGCTGTCAATTACTTGTTTGGGTTAGATGATAATATATTTTCTATATCATCATCATCAAACAACATAGCAAATAATAATTATAGTGGTATTTTTAAGATATTAGGAAAATAAACAAGCACACCTTTTTCTTAAAGGTAAGTGGTTTCTTTAGCCCTTGATATGCTCATATCCTCAATAAGAAAACATAATTCTGAAGATTGTCAACACTGAAGACAATGTAAAACCTCATCACAAGTAGTATGGTCAGCAGTTTCTTTCACTTTCCAAACAAAACACAATAGTGTTGAATTTTATTTTATGCTGGAATTATTTTGTATATAAAACCTTTTGGGTCAAACTGATTTTTTGGTGAAAACACTACTACCGATCAAGCTAGTCCCAAAGTTTCACATATGTAATTTTTATGTTCTAAAATATGAGACAAATTATCAACAGATGATGGCGAACCTAGTACTTGAAGAAGGAGCATCATTACAAATTGAAAGCGTCTCCCTACCAGTTGCAACATTTTCTAAATTCCAGCCTTTATCTGAGGATTTCTTAGATATTACAAACCCTAAAGCAGGTAAGCATGATGTAATTATAACAATTATAACTAAATAATTATAAAAGAAAAAGAAAGGCTGTAAATATATATATTTTATGGTTGTACCCTTGTGCATATTCCACCCAGGTTTGATTTGGTAATGTGATCATTACAGTATACAGTCTGACTTACCATATAACCTTGTTTAATGTTACAGCCACCGCTTTGTTCAATACTTCCTTTGTAAACTTCTGCTGCATTTTCTACATAGATTAAGGTTAGAATAAACAATTACCCGTGGACTACTCTTATTGAACATATGATTAATGCAAGAAAAAAAATCTTTAGAAGGGTTAACCTATCACACTTGTTGCTACAAAATTCATGTAATAATCTCCTACTCGTTATATTTAGCCACAAGAATGGTTAAGTTTGTAGCAAATGATATCAATTGCACAGGATAGATTATAGATGTCTTACTATATCTTTAGTACAAAAACAGAGTTGTCTCATCCCTCTACTGGTGTAAAGAATGCGCAATAAGATTAGAGAAAAATTTACATGCCAGGGCCAAATAACAAATGACACACACAAAAAAAATTAGCATTTTGTAATGAATTAATATTTATTCTTTGGTCGGGAAACAAGCTCTGACTTCTTGGTTAGCTGTTTTAAGTTGCCTTGACCATAATATATCATGTAAATATTTCTTTTATTACACGAATTTACTGTAAATTTTATTTTCAGTTCTAGAAAACTGTCTCAGAAACTTCTCCTGCTTAACAACCGGTGATGTGATTGCCATTAAATATAATTCCAAAGTCTATGAATTATGCGTATTAGAGACCAAACCAGGAAATGCTGTAATAATTATTGAATGTGATATGAATGTAAGTAATAATGTATATGTATTTTTTTTAAATAATATATGATTAATGTTGTTTATCATGTTGAAGAGCCACACTGTGACTATTTACGAGTTGCTGTATTATGGGTCGGTTCGAACGGGGTACGATCACGCCCTCACAGAATTCCAAAGCTAAATAGCAGCATAACGCTACTATGGTGAGTGTAGTGATCCTGAGAACCAAATACATTGTGATGAGGACTTCCATCTTAGACCTTAGGGTGGCAATATTTGTTGAGGGTGTATGTAGATGTCATGGGCATTTTTTTCACTTACCTTCAAGTGGACTATGTGCTCATTTGTTACCCCATTATATAAAAAAAACGTGCGGCAAACACTGTATTCTTTCCAATGATCTTATCGCATATACCTTGCATTACATTACGGAACAAACTTGTGACACCTATTTTTCGTTTTAAAAAGGTAAACATAAATCGTTCTTGGGCAATAGAATACGCATATTTAATAAAATCCCGCAAATAATAATCAATTTGCCATCCATCATACAGATTTATAATTTTGACCAATTAATCAAAGCATCTTACTACTCTTTGTCTGACAAATATGCTTGGATTTAAGCTTTAAGTTCTGGGTTCAATACTGGACAACTATTGAACATTTTATTACATATTATTTAAAAAACCAAAAAGAACAACTATTCGAGTTTCTTGCCGTTTCTTCTCGCTAGCAGCTGCCTTCCGATTCTGCGGTCATATTAGCCATCTTGACGATTCAAAATTGTTTTGTATAAATATACTTGAATAAAGCTTCATTTGACTTGATTTGAGAGAGCGCGGGTGTCTCCGTATCAGCGTAAATACGGACATAATTTATCCAGCTTAATTCACATAATTTGATAATCAAATGACACCTACAAAAGGTGTGTGTGACACACTTCCTAAACACGTCTTCGATAAATGAGATAATTTGCATAACGCTATCTTTTGTGATCTATCCAAAGCGTCCTCCAAATCGATCATGGAATACCGGACACTTATGTTCAGGCATTACAATAATAGGGATACTGTGTTTGTTTAAATTACCTCCATTTTACGCGATACAGTACGAATTTATACTAATAGAGTTAGGTCCTTTCGGTTACCTGTTACAATAGGCGTACCTCAGGGTTTTATACATGGTCCCTTTTTCTTGTTTTGGTATATATTACATGCATAGTACTTAGCCCTCCATTTTTTTTTAACCCTTTAGATCCGAGTCGAGGTTTCGTCCTTATGAGGGGCCCTCGGATCGTATTATCGCCCCCCTCTGTTGTCGTTGACGTTCTTCGTCCACAGAGGTCGGAGTGCAGCGGTGGTGCAGCAGCAGTCTTCGCGCCAGCTTAGCAGTATCGTCGTTGTCTCTCTACTCAGCGGGTCGTAATTAGATAAAGCTGCAGAGGTCTCCGGACCGACAGCAATACTCACAAAAAAAAAAGAATGCTGAAGTTTGGTGACATTGTATTCTTTGCGGCGCGATGAAAATGTTCCTATCGTGAAAGTCCTGCATTGTTTTGCAATAAATAATTTATTACTGAAACGAAATAACAAAGATTTACTCTGGCGAATGTTAAGAGTTCTTTCACCATTATCAGGATAACTAATGGATGGATCAGGATATCGTTGTTGTCTAGAATAAAAAATGTCTAACTTTAGATCTCTAGATATGGTGCTCTAGTGGAAGGCTTAACTCAGCAGTTTTTGAAGTTAGAAAATTTAGACAGCTCACGATATGGATAGTTTAATTCCTTCCACAGCATCATGTCTTACGTAATATTGCTGTGGGACAAAGCAGCTGATTTGAATTTCCTTCAAATATGCTATATATACTAGAACTTCCCTTAGGTAACATTTTTAAGAAATAAGTAATAATTTTTTATTTGTTTAATTTCGGATATCTATAGAGTACACACATAAAAATAATTGAAATTAATAAATGAATAAAGTCAAATCTAATGCATGCACCAATTAATACACATCAAACGTTATATGCGAACGGTTATCGTGTTACATGAATATAATAAAGAAAATAAGTTAATTATCGCATATAAATAAAAACAAAAACGGTATTAAATTATCAAATAAACTAAATATGATAGAATAAAAACAAAACAAAATTATTACCTATCAAAATAAATTAAATTAAAATCGAACTCACAATGAAAGTCAACCATTAAATACAATCAAATCAAACTTGAGATTATTATTTCATAACAATGAGATATATCGCTTACGAGGTGTCCTTCATAGGAGGGAGCGTTTTTATGTACGCGGAATCAGGTACAAGAAGTGAAAATTAAAAACTTAAAATTATTTTTTCTTTTCAATATATTCACCTGAAAGACTTATAAATTTTTCAGCGGGACACCTTTCGTTAGTTAGTTTAATAACTTCCTTTATCTGCTCCAGGATTGTTGCGCAGTATTCTTCGTTTATTGAAACAACTTTAAATTTGTAATCGATTAATAGAATTTCTTCCGAGTCCCAAGAGATAGTTACCATGAGTATTCCGACCGACTGTGACACCCTAAACTTCTTGGGAGATGGTGCACCTTTTTATGCCATTGCATGGAGTTTTGCTTGGACTCAGGTTCATAATGATAAACCCAAGTTTCTTCTTCAGTAATTTGGCCCAATACACCATCCTTGACTTCATTATATACATCCAAAAAACTTACGGGAACATTCCACGTACTGTTGTTTTTACAGCGACCAGGCACCCATCTTATGTTGTGTTGCTCTTAGTTATGCCAAGATGACGACAGTTGAAGTATTTCTGTGAGTTGTTTCTTTTTTATCCGAACATAGTCCAGTCCGACATAGTCCGACTTTTTCAAGAATTTCAATGGGCTTCCCCGCCTTGCTGAAGGAGATTGTACCACTTATAAATCATAGCTTTAACCGGACAAGAGTTCCCTTAAACAAATAAAATCTCTTCCATTATGATTTGAACAAACATTCCTTGCTTGGTGAGTAACTTCATTACGGCGCGTAGCTCATTTTTTTCCCGATTGATTTTTTTGGTCGATGTTAGTGTAAGACTAATGACACGATTATGAGAAAACTTCATATTTATACTAATTATGAGGCTCTGAACATCATATAGCGATCTTAAAGATGCACCTACGCATAAGGATTGACATCGGAAGTGGCTTAGGTCGTAGGTGTTCCTGTGGTTTTTCAGTAAACTATGGGTAAGAAACCTAGAAATTGCCGCGCTAGCACACTCCAATGTATTTTATTTTTCATTTTTGATATTAATAATAATCAAATTAAGCTGAAAATGCTTGTGCCAGGAGATGGTTCATGACAAAAGTCCCTAAAACATTAGGCTATTGTTGCTTCAGTAATTAATTTAAATGCATTTTGTAACGTCGAGTGGTCTTTTTTTTTCTTGCGTGTCTAAAGCAGCACTTCGTAGAGTACAAAAGTATACAACACAAACAATAAAACATAAACAAGTTGAAGACACGCCATCTTCATTTCACCTCCAGGAATCTAAATTTGTTTACAAATTATATTTTAATTACAAATTCCTAAGTGTCACGATATTATAGGACTGACTACGGATTCAAATAGTCTTGAAAGTATGTTTCACGATATTAAGATAGGTCGGTGTACATCGCTAGCTAATTTCTCAATTTGTCAGTGAACGTTCCATCCTTAATGCAACAAATGCAAAATGAAAAAAAAAATTATTAAACAAAAATGTTCGAACTCAACATTGATCAATTGATATACTAGAACATTGCTTCTACTCGACTTCAGTAAGTCCATTAATCTTCGTTAGCCATACAATTAAATAGTGACATGCAATTTGTTGACATTAAATCTATAAGAGCATGACCTAACTTATTGTTGTTATTTAAAAGAACCATAAATAATTGTGCAATCACTTTCGATAATAAATCCTAAATTGAAGTCTTCCACTATAAATGCCGTATCACACGGCCATATGTTTTTTAATATTATTGATATAATTCAAGTCTCTATTATAATATGTGATTCTTCACTAGATATACATATATCACACAAAAAGCGATTGTTTTCAAATGTCCATCAACTTCAATCTAAACTTTGACGAAGAGATCTTCAATTATACTGCAGTTACTCAGTCAGTATACAGTCATCAGTCAGTCAGTTAGTCAATTGAGTTATTCGCACTGGCACCACTCCAATGGTTAAATTATTTAACTTTTGAAGTATTTAAGTGTATATGTCATGGTCCTCATAATAAACGATTTTGATGTTGGTTTTGGTTGCACCACATTTGGACCTCTGCTGAAATGTTACCACTTAAAGCGAATACGATATTTCGAAGTTCGAAAATTAGTTGGAAATTTAAAT
Organism: Teinopalpus imperialis; assembly: GCA_029286865.1. Classification (NCBI taxonomy): domain Eukaryota; kingdom Metazoa; phylum Arthropoda; class Insecta; order Lepidoptera; family Papilionidae; genus Teinopalpus; species Teinopalpus imperialis. The sequence goes on along the minus strand of JAGSMU010000030.1, from coordinate 9,715,603 downwards.
CAATAATATCACCATTTGTGGTAATTATTATGTTAATAAATTTAATTCACAGGTTGAATTTGCTCCTCCTGTTGGTTATAAAGAAGAGGAACACATACCAAGAAGCGCTGGCGCTGGCAGTTCGGGTGTAAGTATGGACGAAGACCCAGCAGTGATGATGCCTGAACCCAGCGGCTTTGTTGCATTCAGCGGAGAAGGCAATAGACTTGATGGGAAGAAGAAGAAACTTACTAGTGAAAGCGAGTCTGAATCTCAAAATGCGCAGGCTAGACAGGTAAGTTTGGTTTGCAAAAAAATAGACTCCTTCTATAGTTACCAGCTCAGCTGTTAAGACAGCTTATTAAAAACAGTCTACAATCATGTTTTAATTTAAATATTATTTCTATGTACCAAATGTGTATTTCTATTTGTATAGTGTTTGAGTTTAATTGAGTTCTGACAAACGGTTTAATGTGTTTTCTCCAATTTATTGAAACTATGACAAAAAAACAGTTTTTCTAACTGAAATATTTCAGTTACAATCTGTTATCATTTTTTCACATCTTTTGGATTATAATAAATGTAATTTAATATATAAATGGATAATAATAAAATGTAACATCACAGTTTAACTGTAGATTAAATATGAACTTAAATACATCATCAATTAACATTCTTCTTTATCTTAGACATGCAATTTTCCTCATCCAGTTTTCTGACACGCTTTAAATAAGACCTTAAAATTGCTAGTAACAATTTCATTGGTTCTATCATGAGGGAGCAAACATGATCCCTTATATTTTAAATAAGTTAATGTGATTCCTCATACATTGGCTATTAAATCTCATATTTTATGTTAAATATTTATTTTTACAGTCATATGTACGGGGTATACCAGACTACGATTTTGTTATCGGAACATTAAGATTTATAAGAAATTCACAACCACCCAGCTCAAAAGAAGAGGCACCCGCAGAACCATTTCAAGCTTTTAAAGGAGAAGGTTCCACGCTACGTTTCGCCAAATTCAAGAATTAGTACATTTTATGTAACTCAAACTTCATCATTATCTCAGCCTATCTTACTAGCTTTCTTTAATTCCTATTTTCAAAATACGTAAATTAATAGAAAATACTTTTATACGACCTTCATAATGGGGAATAAACAATAGCTATATTTATTAATTAGACATTAGTCCTATTGTCTTCTCTACATTGTTTATTGCAGAACATACTCCTCTCACCATAAGTCCGATAACCCAAAATGCTTTTCTATGAGATAATGTTTAGAAGTGTAATCATAGAGCATTATCATTAAAGTTTCTGGAACATTGTAGTAGCTTTTTTATACAAGGTTAAAATAATGTTTTCGTGAATACCCTCCAAATTCTATATTTTTTGGTTCCTCGTCTTACAAAATACAAGTACCGGAAACCGATTGTAGTCTTTTTTAAATCCCTAATCTTTATCAAGTGAATAAAAATACAATACATTTAAAAGTTTCTACATAAAGAGTCGAAACGATTTATATATTACACTATTTAAATAAATCACGATCGAATACTAAAGTAGGATTAAAACATGAACAGTAATTTGATAGTGCGTACAATTTTACACCAAATTATGACAATTACGCACGAAATATATTTTAATAATTTAAGGTTTTGGATAGGTCCTTATTAAGCGGGCATTGTCTACTTGTTGTGTAATACCGATGTCCGAGTGGTTTAAGGCGCGGAGAATGCAGATCAAATTAGCGAAATGAAAAACCGCTTATTTAACTGCAGATGAATTTGTTTGCTCATCGAATATTGTATTATATGGGGGTGTATTTGCCCACGCAACTAATCTTGTAACAGAAAATGGAATAGGTATTTTTGCTTCGAAGGCTTGTATTATAATTGTGAGCCAGCGTCGTTAGATAGGAAATCGATGTATACTTTCAAAAATAGTATGGTCACCCTGTTAGTTGAGACAACTTTCTCTACAACCTCTAGATTTGGAAGGATTAATTAATTAAGGTTATAACGGTCATATTGCTTAACGCTTTTAGCATACAGTTGCTGGTAAAGTGGCAGTCTTAACTCGTAAGTGTTAATACGTATCGTATCTTCATTTTAGAATTCATTCATTTTATTAATTAATTTCTTTAAAAGTATAATATTATATCTCGCGACATGGTAGCCTTTTACTTTGACACGGCCCTAGATCATGTTGTAATGCTTTGTCGACTTGACAACGACCTCTGGAGAGTAAATAGATTTTTTTGGAGTACTTTGCGATTTGTGTGTAGCCGCGATATTTGATAGTGTTAGATGAGAGTTCTGTTAGTGTTGGAAAACAATACCGTATAGTCAATTTTTTAACGGTTCAGGTTATTTCTAGCTGTAACATGAATAGACCGACGAGTTTCCAATGGTGAAAAAAAAATTATAGTGTAGGGATCCAGGGACTGAATTACGGGTAACAAGGCATTCCTTCTCTGAACTCAGCGGAAAGAAAGAATGTGCATCTTGAGGATGGATGTAGAAGTCATGGGCTTCAGTCAGCACTTACCATCAGGTGAATTGTACGCTCAGTTGCCACCCCTAATATTATAAAAAAGATTAGGCACCATCCAATCAGTTTCATGCTAATTGTTGCATGGTTCTAATATACAAAACAAGAGGAAAGAAAGATAAGTCGTAAGATAATTATATGATATCTATGCAATATTTAAAAATTGTTAAAATATAACTTAAATACTTTGGTCAATAAATCAAAGATATGTCTTATGATGCTGTAAGATAACATGTAACATCATTGATAAATACATATTTTAGGGATTTAGAAACATGAAGACACAATCTGCTAGCTGGAACAAACAACTTAAAGTGTGCTACCCGGTGAAACTGTAAAAGCCCTCGGGCTAACAGCAGCCATTGGCCGGAAAATTAATTGTGGATTGAGATTCTACATGGATATTGAAATAAAAATAATAAATAGCCAAGTTGTCTTTTTGTTAAAAAAATATAAGTAGTATTGGCATTGAACTGCAATATAATGTTATCTATTCAAAGGATGGTAAGGCCATCTTCTTTTTTTTGATAGCACTGCAATTTACTGAACAAGAAAAATTCGAATTTATACTGATGACAATGATAAAATGGATTTAGTTTTTAGAATAGACTAATTTGCATGGCGTATGTAGAAAATATGTATATATGAAGATAAAAATGTTTTATTTAGGGCACTCCACCGAGGCCTTTATTAGTGTGTAACCAGCACGAGGGCTCCAGAGAGGGACTGTTGGCTTGGGCCGTTACCCTGTTGCGTAAGAATGACTCGAGGGTGTGTGAGAGGGCCAAACCTCGACTCGGTCAGTTGCATCTGACTATGGATTATCTAATTTAATATCAGTGTTATTATTAACTATCTGAACCCCCACTTTGGAATATGTAGGCTGATTTTTATCGGAGAAGAGGCGCAAGGAACTCCATGCTTCTATCTGTGTTGACTGGTGAGAACCAACCTGTGACATGGCAGTATTGCTAATAATTTTTTTTCCGATGCCCTTGCCATTGGTGTAATAATTTTTGTATACATAAAAAACAATGTGTTCACATATTAAAATTTATTATTACAGCTATAAATTTAAATGCTTACATATCTCTTTACACCTTTACATGTTATTTAATGCTCAGTTTCTAGGAAAGGTATGTTTATAAGAAAACAAATTATTTGGCGATACATTGATACACTTTTATAACAGTCTGCTCTATTTAAGTATCACATAAACATACTTAACATTAATTATTACATGGTCTAAATTGATTCTTCCTTGTTTATAAAGTAACTATGTATAGTAAATTTCATTAAATTTGCTTATAAAATGATAAAAACCTTAAGATTTAAATAGTCCAACTATTATTTTCATATTAAATTAGTAGTGTGCAATTAAACATGTTAAGATTTTATCCTTAAAAACTATGATATTAACAGATTTGAAGCATAAGAAATATACTTTAGAGTTTTATTGTTCAAATTTCAAAACACTCATAAATTAATAATGTACAACCATGTTACTGTTGGGAAACAATAAAGGATAGTCAATTTTAAAATGGTTCAGGTTGTTTAGACACTTAAAATCTCTTCAAAAATTCTTCCGAACATATTCTTGCTCGCGCATTGACAGCAAGCTTCATCTCGCTAATTTCCTTATCAATCTCCTCCATAAAATATATAACAAAATCGACAAGTTTGTGTTTATACATCTGTTCTGTATGGAAATTCGTAATCAGGAAACTGATATGATAACCGTCCACTGGTTTCCGGCGAAGAACGATAAAGTTTTCCGCTCGCATCATCATGAAGCGCATAAACTTTTTACACAGTATTTTCTCTATCTCATCAGCCTGCTTGATCATAATGCTTACTCTTATAGAGTTAATTGATGACTCGATTAATACTTTCTCATTTGCATTTCGTGAAATTATCACTGGATTTAATAAGAGTTCTTCGCTTGTTCGTACTTCGACTTCAGGCTTGTTATACCTTTCAACTACCTGTGACGAAAAATGTTCTAAACACATAGCTGAAGTCAGTGTATGGCGAACCGCAGTTAAATAAGGCTTTAATGTAGCCGACATTGTTATAACAATTTGGCAGTCGCTTGTGTATGTACCACACCTATACTTTGTTTGACAAGAGTAATCATGAAGAACTATCTATTCTATTATTCATTCAAGTGACACATTTACCCTTTTATAAATGGTGAATCATACAGCCATAAAAATTATAAAATCACACTAATACTTTTTTTCGTTTAAGCATTACATCTGATAAATTTATTTAATTATTATATTAGATACGTAAATGTTAATAATATACGTTTGTAACTGTAAAAGTTATATATGCATATAATTATGTTCTTTTACAAATTATTATTCTTAAAAAATTTTGGAACTTTTTTTATAGATACTATAGGGTTTCAAATATATCTATATATTTATATTCTATATAGTATTATTTATTCTCTGTCAGACAAAAGGAACGCAAAAAAGACAGACAATAATGGCGGACGTTTTGTAAAGTGACGCAAGCGTAACGTTTTACGGCATGCGTTTATTTAATATTTCTATAGTTAAAGTTGTAAACCGATTAAAGAAATTAGCAATAAACACATGACCAATTAGAAAAGTATCAACATAACTCACAAGCAATGGCACGTGAATTTGATCACCTCTTCAAACTGCTCATTATCGGTGACAGTGGTGAGTGGGCGAGGCCTGTGATTGCGAGTGGTGTTATTACTTCCTAACGTCATTCTGTGCAGTATATTAAAAGTTACCGTGTTACAGGTGTTGGTAAGAGCTGTCTTCTCCTGCGATTTGCTGACAACACATTCTCCGGTAGTTATATTACAACGATAGGTGTTGATTTCAAAATAAGGACTTTAGAGATAAACGGTGAAAGAGTGAAGCTTCAGATATGGGACACGGCAGGTCAGGAGAGGTTCAGAACAATTACGAGCACATATTACAGAGGAACTCACGGCGTCATCGTTGTTTACGATGTTACAAATGGGGAGTCCTTTGCCAACGTCAAAAGGTGGTTACATGAGATTGAGCAAAATTGTGATGTCGTAAACAAGGTTCTAGGTGAGTAACTTTCATTACATCTATTAAATACTGAGTCATTATAATCCTAAATTCGTCAATAAAAACAATGCTCAAATAAATGTTCAAAGCTTTTTGTACAATAATATTTCAATAGTAATATTATTCTCAATGTAAATACCATATGTTTTAAAATTACCAGTTATCAGAACATAAAATATTTTTCAATCTTAGAATGAAAAAAAATATTAAAGAATAATAGTAGTTTTTTTGTATTCACAATTTGTATCCTTATATCAACAAATAGTATCATATCATTATACTATTTGTTGATATAAGTATAGTACATCAACATTATGTACTTTAACAAATTATTATTTTTTGCCTTGCATGTTGCAAAATTTTTGCAGGCATAGGCATTTGCAATATTCAGCTGTTAAATGATAATTTTTAGGCGATTGGAATATGAACTAACTTTTTATCTAGAAACAGTATCTCACTATAATGTTGCAATTTCACACAATAATTTATATATTTATCTGTTTTTGTTTTCAGTTGGTAATAAAAATGACTGTCCCTCAAGGAAAGTGGTAGTTACTGAGGATGCCCAAAGGTTTGCTAATCAAATGAACATCCCTTTGTTTGAAACTAGTGCTAAAGAAAACATTAATGTGGAGGAAATGTTCCTTACTATTACAAAAATGGTAAGTTGTTTTGTAATGATCAAATGGATATTGTTATTATGTTTGTAGTGTTTTAAATATTACAGAAGATTTATTATTGGTCCCAATGACAGTATTGTCTAAGTTGGAAATGCACTTATTTTTAGTTACAGAGAAGTCATCTGCTTTTTGACTCTTTGGGAACAAAGTGCTTATCATACTGTTCCTAGTAGTGTTATAGTCCTGTAAGTATTAGTACAGACCACAGGATTCCTACATGGAAACCTCATGTTCCAAATGCTGTTTTATGTACTATGATTTATGTATAATGATTTAATAATAAGTACTATTATTACTTATAACATTTATTATGTAAGACATATTTCAAGTGTATATTTAAATCATACAGGTACTGAGATCTAAATTGGAAATGAAGGAGAGACAAAATGTTATAGGAAACGATATAGTAAACATTAAAGGTTCCAAACCCAAAGGGAAGAAATGTTGCCAGTGATCATATGCAATGGTACTATGCCAGGGATGTCACTTATACAATGCTCAAATATTGAGAAATATGTTGCACAACCCTAGCAGGACACTAAACTACCTTGGCCGAGAAAAGTTTACCATTATAAATGTAACCTTTATAAGTTTTGCTGCAAGGTACAAATATGACTATTGTATTTTGATATCAGCAAATATAAAAGAACTTATGAAAATCTAGTGCAGTTTCTATTGTGTACAGTATACAAGTTGATCTCTATGAAATAAAAATTGTTGTGGTGTTAGTTTTATTCTATGTAGCCGATGTCATCAACATTCAACATTATATATAGTCACTGCAACTGCCACTAAGCAATATTTTTTTGTAATCTTGAGCTTTAGTTCTATGTGCTGGGTTGAACAATCTCAAATTTAGGAGCAATTATACCATTAAGAATGCACTCCAAATGTACAATTACAAAAGCAAATTAAATGTGTATGTTTGTACTCTCTATATGAAAATGAGTGTTGTATATGATATGGGAAATATTGCATATAGATATAAATGTATACCACTAACTTAATAATGAAATTTTATTATTATTCTGATATTACATTAATGTGTTTAAGGTTATGCTATACTTATTTTATGAATTGGTCTCATCACATTTATTTCTACTATGTTATGGCCACATGTTTAAAATTTAAAAGGAAAATAATTTTTAATATGGAATCACAAAGCAATTTTATTATTTTGTTTTGTAATCAAACTATGGAATTTAAAGAATGAAGGAGAGATTTACTCAAAGTGGTGTTCAGATCATTTGTAGCAGATTTTCTTACAGACAACTTTTTTTCTCAAATTGAGCACTTTAACTTGACATGTACATAACAGTCCTATCTATTGAGTGTACACGAAAGTGTAGGCACTTGTGAAGAAGGAGTTGAGATGAAGCAGAATGACGGGATGACAAGTAAGTGTTCTGGTGAGCACACCTTTTAGTTCATGCAAAAAGTTATTCATTTAAACAAACACCATACAACAATATTGGATATAATGTAAAATTATTCTGTAAAAGTATTATATTTTATGGGTATTATAACAGTCAAATTAATTATGAATAGTATCATTTTCTTTTATCACAAAATGCTGAATGCCATTTCTAATGTCCATTGGTAATGCTTAACATCTTAGTAACAAAGAATCTACCTTTGTAAAGCCAGTGTGTTATTTATAAAATAAGGTCATGTTTATATTTTTTTAATTAAGGTTTGGAAAAATATAACTGTGAAATAAGCAAAACTAAAATAATTTATTTAAACATCATGAGAAATGTTAATGGTTGAACAAACATTATTACAAGTTGCGCTATGGTTTACTGTATTTGTTTTAGTGTTTTTTTTTTATTTTCTTAATATATTTTTCAACCGCATGCATGGAATATTTTTAAGTGTATTAAAAAATAATAATATGTCAAAATAGATATGAAATTGTTCAACACAAGACATGCTGTTTTAAGTCAATAGAAATGTTAGATTACTTTAGGTAAACCCTATACCAGTTTATGAAATAAAAACAGGTAGATCGAAATAATCTATTGATATAATTATTCTTATTATTTCTATTAAATCATTCCGTACAATGTTTGTACTACGAATTTTGTATGGGCTTTTTGTTCATTGTAAATTTCCTAGTTTGTTCAAATGTGAGTTAAATGTTATAAAAAACATAGGGCCACATAAAATCTGTTTCGTTGAGTATATTTGTAAAATAAACAATCAGCCCAACAGTGCACAGTGTTTTTGTTCAATTTGTTTCATTTCAGTACTCATTATTTTTAAGAAATTGTTCATACATTTTAAAATGTAAATAGATGATATATTTTGCCCACAATAAACTAAGTATTTTTATTTGCCCTCTCTTGTTATTGTCAAATCTCATTCCTAATAAGGGGGTTCTTTTTTCTAACTAATATTTTGAAGTATCAGTTGATTTGGCAACCTATGCATTAAGAAATCACATATTCTGCTGACTCTTGGATTCCAATGTTTAAACACCTTAGGTGGAGAGAATGCATTTGATATTAAGACAATTTTAAGGTTAATACAATAAAAAGCAAATAAATAAAATATTTTTCAGCATATTCAATTCATTAGCCTGAACTTTGATGTTTTGATGAGTTTTTTTCTGAATAATGCCATTCAAATTACTATACTCATTAACCACTATGCTTCAATACAACATAGTTAACACCAACTAAGCTTCAATATTTAAGCTAGAATTTACATAGCAATAGTTGAATGGTGGATTTGAACTTACAATGCTAAGTTTGGCAGATTTTACCAGGATATGACGGTTTAAACATACTTACGTTATGGAATATATTATGGTGGATTACATAAATTTGGTATTGAAGATAATTGGTTTACACAGGCCATAGAAAAATATAAACAGCTGCGGTTGAAAGGGGAGATGTGCCAAATGATGCACCCATTATCTGAAAATAAGCAATACAGGTCTAAAGGTGCCCCTGTTTATACAATTGTATTAAATGATGATTCACCTTACCGTCATGCATGAGGTATGTTCACACATGATAAAAAAATATATAGTTAAAATCTATAGTTCAACTCGTCTGTCGCCCCCTCTGAAGCCACTTTAGCCGTGGCTGCGTGACGCGCGCGTGAGATATGTTTATGTTTTCAGAGGCGTTATATTGAATATGTAATTTAATGAAAATTAAAAGCGCAATTGCTTTGTACGCACCACAATCATCCTGTTGTTAGTATTTTGATCCTGAACTTAGCCTTTTTAGATAGGAATGCGTGCTTCAAGCCAGTTCTGGAAGGAAATCGTAACTTGAATTAGGGAGAAATTATCTTCTGTTTATGATCCTTTCAGTGATAATAACGTATATTCGAGTACACAACATGTACACGGTTGTAATAATATGGAACACTAACAATCTCATAAGATTCATAAATGGTGTTTACATTTCGTACTTTCTCAAACTTATGGTTTTTAATGTATGAATCATTAAATAATGGGTCAGGAAAAAGGCTTTTCGTATTTTATAAGTAAAAAGTTGCACTAAAATCTCTTTGGCTGTACTCTCTATATCTGGCTGGTTTTGATATCAATAAATAAATAACATTTTAAAAACAAAATAAAAAGTTAAAACGGTTTCCCGCCATTTTTCTATTGTTTTTCTGTCTAGGAAAATGAGTGAATCTAACGAAGAAATGCGATACATTTTGAAGTTTTAATCTAAATAAGGAAAAAATGCGACACAAGCCACGAAATAAATTTGTGACGTTTATGGACTAAACGCAGTGTCAATAAGAGTAGCACAAAATTTGTTCGAACGTTTTCAGTCCGGGAATTTTGATGTCAAAGATTAAGCTCACTCTGGTCGACCTGTTACAGATAAAGTCGATGCTTTTTGGACGTCGATTTTTGAAAAGTTGGAGCAAGATTGGCACATTTGTAGTTACGATATAGCTAAAGAGCTAGGAGTTAACCGCAACACTGTTTTGACCCATTTCAAATCTGGATAAAACTGCAACAAAGGAACCCTAAAGCTACAAAGAATATCATGATCTAAGGGCAGGAACCTCCACATAGGGAAGGGGATTTATGATCGATTAATTAAAGAATTGCTTTCTCGGGGCAAAATATACGAAATATCGATTATTAAATATTTCATACTGAATCAATGTTTTGACTTTGAAAATCGACAATCGATTTTTTTATATAAACCCTATACGTATACACAGTTAAAACGTACTTATACACACGTTAACGACAATTTTAGTTTCTTCAATATCATTTTGATTACAAAATATCCTGTGCTCGAACAATATATATATTATAAAATAAATAAAAAAGGAATAAATACTTATATTTTAGATATCAGGTCATACCAAAAACTTCCACAAAATAAAAGCGATGAAGTAGAAGCTATATACGGAAATGATAGGGAGAAAGGAATTTGGAATTTTCATAGATTTTCATTGTAAAAAAGCAACTGTAATGCACTTGCACTGGAAAGTCGGTGCTTAAACGAAGAACTGCAGCATTTAATTATAATATATCGTAGGCACCTGAAGTATGATCCGATACTTTAGTGGCAAGAAAAAAAGAACTCTATTCTTAACATTCATTCAATAGCCATGAAATATATATGAGTATAGTGAGGTCATCTGTACCTTGTGAACGCCTTCTTTCGATTGCCGGCAACATCGCTAGTTATGAGTGGAACCACTTGGATCCCACAGACTTGACAGACACTGTTGTTTTTGAAAAACTTAGACAATACGCATTGGGAGCTATGTATATAACTAGTCTGGCCATATATACCGTTAAATAAAAACTTTTCTTTTTTTCAACTTTTTAATTATTTTGAATTTGGAACACGTATATTATTTTAAAAACTTCTTTCGATTTTGCGCCATTTCACATATTTTTTCGTGTTCATTTTCAAATTACAATATGGTATGGGGAAATCGTCAAAGTGGTGGAGCGTATTATAAAACAAAACCTGAAGCTCGGTGCTTATCGTCGATATACAGGACATACCCTAAATCAATCTTTACAATTAAAGAGAGTGGATCGATCAAAACGCCTTCTGTCGCGATACGCAGGTGAAAGGAATGGAAATATCCTATTTACCAATGAAAAAAATTTCACGATTAAGAAAACTACATTTTTGTGAAAAAGGAGTGAAAAATTAAGCCAAAGTGTATTAAGATTCAGTCTTGGACCATTTTATGAAACCTCTCAGCAATACACTTTTTAAAAATACACCATGGACTTTCCAGCAGGACTCTGCACCTGGTCACAAGGCACGAACTACTCAAGCCCGGCTTGATACCAACGTTCCGGACTTTATAAAAGCTGAAGACTGGTCCTCATCTAGCCCAGACCTCAACCCTTTAGACTTCAAATAATGGTCAGTTTTAGAGGACATGGCCTGCTCTAAACGACACGGTGACATTGAGTCTCTTGAAAACCTTTGGGGCAAGCAGTGGCGAAATTTCCCTTGGAAACAGTGCGTTAATCTATAGATTCGTGGCCAGTCAGATTAAAGGCCTGTATAAAAGCCAAAGGTGGCCATTTCGAATAGAATATTTTTTTATTTTTTGCTGTCTGACTAATATATATGTTGGTATAAATTTTAATAAGTACATTAAAATACATTACTTCATAAAAAAAACATTTGTAACAGAACTTATGGTCGGACTAGGTATTTTTTAAACCATTGCATAAATATAAATTTAGGAATTTAACGTTATAATATACATGATACTTTGGCATGGTTGTAAAAAGAATTATAAATATTGAGTTTTTTGAACTAAAGAATTCCCTGTTTTTGATGTTTGGAGATCGGTTATTATAGTACTCGAAATAAAATCAAATTTATTTCGAGATTTAGATTGCGATTCAAATCGATTTAAAAATCGATCTTATTCGAAAAGAATCGCCATCTCTAGCTCCACAGACTATAGGTAAACCTGGAGTAAGTCGCAATAAGGTGATGCTGTGTGTATGGTGGGATTGGAACGGCATCGTTCATTAGAAGCTTTTACCGCCGGGGAAAACCATCGATTTGGACATCTGCTACCAACAGCTGATGAGACGCAAGAAAGAAATAGAGAAAAAAAGGCCGGAATTGATCAACAGAAAGGGTGTGGTTTTTCATCACGATAACGTCAGACCACACATATTTTTAGGCACTCAACAAATATTGAGAGAGCTTGGTTGGGAAGTATTAATGTATCCACCATATAGCCCTGACCTTGCACCCTCACATTTTACCTGTTTCGATCTCTTCATTTTTTTTTCGGGCTGAAGGCCACTGTTAGCCCGAGGGCTTTTACAGTTTCACCGGGTTGAGAGTTGACCGAGCGCTAATGGCACTCAGTCGAGACCTCTATATATAGGTAACCAGCACAAGGGCTCCCGAGAGGGAGCCTCGGCTTGGACCGTTACCTTGTTTCGCGAGAGCGTCTGACTCGAGGGTGCCCGAGAGGGCCGAACCTCGGCTCGGACAGTTGCTTCTGACAGAGGATTCTTTAAATTCGCTATGATTATTAGCTATCTGTACCACCACTTCGGAATGCGTGGGCGCTGGAGAAGAAGTGGCGCAAGAAACTCCAGCGACGCTTCTATCTGTATAGACTGGAGAGAACCGACCAGTGACATGGCGGTATCGCGAATATCCTTGTTTGCGACGCCCTCGCCGTCGGCGGGGGCGATATGAGGGTGCAATGTACGTATCTTGTGTTTTATGAAGGGCTTGGGCCCTGGTGGTCACGTCGTCGGGGTCATCGAGGGCGTGCCTCGGTCTCCTTCGGACGCGGGTGAATCTGTGATTCGCGAAGGGATTGTAAGTGGCGGCACTTACAATCAAGGGGTTAGAGTGTGGCGGCAGAGTCGAAATATCGGCGGGAAGCCTGCTTCAGGTACTGAGCTATGGTCGGCAGCTCAAGATCTATGTGTAGATTTTCATTACGCAAGAACCACGGTGAACCGGTGGCCTTGCGCATGAAACGATTTTATATTACCTGAAGTCGGTGAATGTGACGCGGGGATCGATCACTTCAGAATTCTATATGTAGTATTAGGTTAACATCAAAACAACTGGTCGTAGTTTTCCCCCATCCATTACGTTGAATTATCTAATTTTTATCTAAGCCGTCACTAGTCTGCTGCTAATATTTAGCGTAGCGTTAATCGTCCCACAGATCAAGCTCAGACCTTTCTTCTTATTAGCTCAGAAGATCCCACCTAGGAACCCTTCTTCCTCAACGGTTTTAATACCTCGGTAGTGTTTTACTATATTAAAAGTTATGAACGCGATTTAGGAAAGTGCTGATAAGCGTTAAACATTAATGTATTAAGAATAAGATGTAAGTGACGTAAATTCTACAGAAAATGAACAAGTTTAATCAGGCTCTGTATTTTGCTTCTATAGACAATGAGAAATGATTCTATCGAGATTTGTTAAAGAATATTTGCAGTGGTGCTAGCTTGAGTGACATAAATCAAGATGTTGAGATGAGTCTAGAATCTACTTTAATCTTCCAAAATATAGGCAACTCAAAGCCATATCAAGTTGTATCGTGGTAAAAGGTAGGATGTCATATGCTAGTAAAATTTACTAATTTACAGGAAGATTCAAGATTTTTGACAGTAAAAAGCATAAATATATGTGCTTTTCACATTATCTTGGCGAATGAATATACGCTTATGGAATCTACAGATGTAGTGTTTAATCCTTAATGAAGCTTCCCGAAGTATTCGTATTCATTGATTTACGTTAAACCAATAATAATCGAATATGAAAATTTTAAATTGTCGGTGATACTTTTAAAAAGGCAGATAGTGTGAGTTACCGACCTTTTCTTACGTACGGTGCCACAACGTTGGTATTGAAGTAGAAAAATATTTCTAAAGCCCAAAAGACATTGGGGTTTATTGAGGGAACTCTTAATGATGAACCGACATAGCTGTTCGCAATTCTTAACTGAAGTGGTAACGAGTTACTTACCAGCAAAATTATGACAGACACGATTATCGTAAAATAGTATCTTAATTAGGCCGGGTTTTATGCATACGTTATGTGAGATATCCCGTCGCTATGTTATAATTTGCACGGATGGTAGAAACTTTTAGCTTAGATCCGTATTTGAAGCTAAGTGTTCTGGGTGCAGATTGTGAAAGGAATATGTGCGGTAATCGACTGCTGTAGATTGGTGGTGAATAATATGTACACAGCATTAAAGTTAACATATTTATGTAAAATTGGAATAACTACAAACTGACATTAACAAAAGAAATAGGTGATGATGATGATGATATTAATTTATCCCTAATGGTGAAGGCAAAGGACTTTAGTCCATACAGCCAGATCTTGTTCGTATGATGGTTGGTCTGAAACTCCGAAAGCCAAAAGAAATAGGGTTATAGATGATGATGATTTGATGATATTAATTTATCCCAATGGGAAAGGCAAAGGACTTTAGTCCATACAGCCAGGTCTTGTTCGTATGATGGTTAGTCTGAAGCTCCAAATAGGGTTATAGGTTTCCTGAGACAATGACTATCCAGGACCTGTTAAATAGATCCACAAACAGCAGAAAGTATGTGGAATTTTGATTTTATAAGTTACGTTACGGGATTAGATTAAAATATTGTTAACTTGAACAAATTTATTATAAATCCTGGTTTAGGTACACGATGAATTGTATTATAATTGTTGTTAACTATTTTTTTTATCAAGCTGCATTTTCAGCAAGTACTGCTGCTGGCAGCTGGGTGTTTTTTCCTAATCCCTTTTTTGACACATTTGACGTTTTTATCATAGACAAGTTCTTGAAAAATACGATAGAATTTGACATTCGATCGCCATTCACGAAACTCGACTAGATTTCCAGCAAAATGTCCCTGTGGTCAACATTAAATCGTAATGTCTTTAAGCGAACCTCGACATTCGCTTTGGCTGTGGCTGCAGGAACTTTCTTCTTTGAAAGATCTTTCGAGGTGATCTCCGTGTCTATCTTTGAAAGCATCAACAAGGGAGTGAGTATTTTGTTATGTAATTCTACACAATTTCTATGTGATTCAAAATAATTAGAGACATTACATGAAATCTACTTTTATCTAATAATAATTTTCTAATTACAAAAATCTGGTGGGGGCTAAATGTTACTCTTCAAATAGACCGACTAAAAATTATAGATCATCGCTGATGGACGGAACAATAGCGAAGTTAGTTATTTTGAATCACAATTGAAATTTAATTTAATTTATTATTGTATACGACTGATGTTGTATTTTTATTGAGCGCAATTTTATTTATAAAATCAAACTTGTTTGATATATGAATTATTGTGCTCTAGCCACCGTTTTTTACTTAAAGATACTAAAGCATCTGCGCTGAGCATATAAACATTATTTTCAGCTCCATTTCTTTTCTAAGCACTTTTTTTATATTTACTATCCAACCCTTAATAGGATATCATCCCACTATGATTTAACACAAGTATTTTGTATATTACAATGTGACTACTATTTTAAAGCATATTGCTATAAGTTCATAATTAATACATAAACACCTTTCTTAATTTTACATAATAAGTATCTACTATGAAAATATCAAAAAAGGTTTTATTTGACTAATAAGATCTTATAATGGTTAACTTAGGTTTCAATGACACATCAAAACTTGTTGTTGGAAAGTTTGTTGCAAATGTGTTTTTGTAAAAAAAAAATGACATAGTGTCACCTTATAATTTCTACATCTACATCTCTTAGTTAAGTAAAAAGTACACAGTGCTTTATTACACATTTACTGGCATGATACTTTTCAGGATTCTGGTGTAAAAAGCCAATCTAATTAAAAATATGATATAAGTATATTTTGAATTTTACATACTTTGAAAAATTCTTGTTTGTAGATTATTTTTTCTGTTTATATAAATAAACTTTAATTAGATATTTTCCTCTAAAAGGTTGTATATCCATATCTACACTGATGTACTAAGAATTTTATAACAGCTGCACAAATAAGGCAAGTGAACAAACTGAAAGAACTTGTATTTGGCATCAGAGGCAATAATTCAAACTGATACAAGATAACTTGTATCAGTTTGAATTAAATCAAAATTGTTGGCAGCCAACATGTTACATCTTCATTTTAGCATTTAGTAGTCATACCACAATGAAAGCATCTTATATCTTGAGGCCTACAAATTACCAGAAAACCACTGTAAAGTATCCCCAGTAGTTTCGTTGTGACAAACAATAAATCTAAAATTTTATTAATTCCAGTACATTCATCCTCCACCTCTAAATAGTTGAATATTACATAATTCTTTATTGGAAATTAAATAGTATGTACAGTATCAATTTTATAATAGTATAGTCTGTATTTTGTTAGCCCTTTTATAGCTATAAAATTAATTTAGAAAACTAAAATACATTAAATATCTTCTTTTTCAGAAACTGTGGAAGGACATCAAGCACAAGTATGAGACATAAAAGGATAGAAATTGAAACACCAACTGTAATAATATAATTTATTAGAATAATTGTTATTAACTTGATTAAATTATGTTTATCTGATAAATCTTGTTTTATTAAAATACTGAGTTAACAAGTATTAAATAAATGTTTCATATTTTGACTAGACCTAAATTATCAACAGTAAATGTCATAATCCGAACCACAGAAAATATTTTTCTATATTTCAATAACTAGTTTGTCCATACATATTATTATTACTATCATAGGTGTTTTTTTAAGGGAGTTTAAGCTAGTATGTAGTAATGTGGATTATAAATTATAATAGTTATAGTTAAGGATTATGTTGAGTGTGTTAATTTTATTTTAGAAAAGCTTTAACCACACAACAGTTTTATCTAATTCAAATGTATTATGTAAATGAAATTAAATTCATAATCATTATATCAGTCTATTCTTAACTCCCTGTTGAATATGCACCAAATTCCCATAATTGTTTAATTAATAACAAATATTTTTATGATAGGCATTGTTATATACATCTCTTATAACTGTTAATAAACTGCCTTAAAATCTAATTTTCAACAAGACATTTTAGTGATACAATTTTGCATTTAAACTTAATGCTTCTGACATACTAAAAAAATATCTGTGTAATGTTATTCACTCCTAGATTGAACAGAAGCAGATTTTTTAATGAATTTTATATTGGCTCTGCATAGAATATTTTAAATACCATGCATATTTGCGTTACTACTCATCGAGCATCCCGCTCGCGATTTGTAATCAGATAAAGCTGTAGAGGTCTCTGGACCAATAGCAATACTCACACAAAAAAATGCATGTTTGCGGTGTGGTTTAATGTGTAGACATCACTTGCTTAGTAGGCTACAATGCAATTTTGTAGTACTGATAGTTCAAAATCAAATGGGCGACTCTTATTTAACTTAATATGAACCTATGTCACAGCAACAGCCAAGCTGCTTTACAATCTGTTGAATAACTCATATAGAATGTAGAGTTGCATAATGCCCAATTTGGGTTTAAATCTGAATATATAATAATCTATTCTGAGCTTGAAACAAACTGCAAACTGCTATACAAAGAGTACTATATATCAGTTTCACAATATCAGGCTTCTCAACTTTGAGTTTTCTATGTTAAGTTATTATCTTAACTGAAAAATCTAATATATTAACCGAAAAGAAACAGTTGAGACAAGTATGGGTTGTAATGTGGTTAAGCTTGGTAGATTGCTACCATGTGGGTGGTAGTTATATTGACTGTGTTTATAAGCTATGGAGTTCCATCATAAACTCACAGACGACTCATTTGTCTGTATGTGAGACAAAGAGGCACATGTGGTATTTTTAAAGCTGGTGGATAATTTTTAAGTATTTTGGGCACATTGTGAGATGAGACCTTTGGAATGATGAGGACATAAGGAGTGCAATGGCGATGATGCTTGCGAGCATGTTCACATGTACAATTATGCTTTAAAAATTATAACGATTTAAAGCATTGTGACAATCTTTTCTTCGGTGACCTGTGGGTGATCTCTCCACGTCAAGCTTGCAACGTCCCGCGGTTCCAGTACAATAACGCTTTCATGATGGTGCTGAGAATTGTTGTTATAGAGTAGCACATGGAATCTCAATATTATGGCGATTTGTCACAAGAAAACAGTCTCTGCTGCAGTGCTTGTGAGGGCGTCAGAAACGGCATCCTGAGACCGATATCTGTGACATTCCTGTCACGTCCTGACACTCAGGGTGGGGGTTGTTATAGGATTAAAATGTGAGCAACCATAGTTATCAAGTTAACACTAGTCATAATTGTGGCTAACTATATTAATATCAATATTAATATCAAATATAAATGAAACTTATTGATAATAAACCACTTCTATTGAATATTACATAATGATATTTCATTGAACAATGTTTTTTCATAATAACCTGAGTATAAGTCACAGCAATAGAAATCAATTAATAAAATGATAGCAAATACCTTAAATTTTTTACATTATTTGATTTTATTACAAACACAGTTAAATAAAGCGTTTACATAATTGACATTTCTTTTCTACGCAAGTATATAACAATTTATTTTTCATATTGTGTTACAATTTTTTTTACTAATGTCTTCAATGACAGTGATACATTTTTAAATAGGTAAATGTTATGATCTCCACTAAACAGTCATGGTATATTTTCAGTTCTTGTAGAATATATACAAAACAGCACCCATATGGTACTATTACAAGCTACAGTCGACGCATTTTAAACCGAGTCGTCGGGCAATAAATATTCCTGACGGTAGGAATGTGCACGCAATGCAACCCGTTATCGATACTTAGGTACCTGCGCACGCGGCGTCGATGCATCATCTCTAGAAAAGATAAAAACGGCGCTTTTCATGGCCACATTTCAATCTATCTGCAGTTTCTCTATGATTACGTCGAAACAATCATTTTATCTTACAAATTAAAACCTTTTATTTTTAGATAGCGAAATTTATTCCTATTAATACTCAACATAATTTAGCATATCGATCGTACCTATCCCGTTATCGATATGCACCTCTACAATTCTTACGCACATCACTACACCTCTCCATAAGGCCTGTAAGTGCGAGCGAGACAAACAGATAAATATGATTTATGACCCGAAACAAACCTCAGTTCATAATGCTTCGACTATAGCATTCTGTAGTATTGCCTTTCGACTGCCTACCATTTAGTATGTTAACACTATTACTAGAATATGGCTCTACCATATTAAAGCTTTGTATTCCAAATTAGCATAAGAGATTCACATAGGCTTATTTTTATATTAATTTAAATAAAATGTACATACAAACAAAATTTTACAAGAGCTTATGAGTATCTACAAATATTTTTCTATTCTTAATAACAATAAGAGGAAATTTACTATGTGGTGTGTTATCATTTTGTCATGGTGGTACTTCAAGAGTCTGTATACTACATCCATAATGATTAAACATAAGAATAATGTTTTAGTCTTCCAGAGTCCATCTTGAACATCCCATATTTATTTATTTATTCTTTATGTTCCCTATACAACAGATTTACAAGGGCGGACTTAATGCCCAGTGGCATTCTTTACCAGTCAACCCTGGGAGTTCAAAAGAATATGTTGGTAGACATAAAAATAAAAAAAGGTTAATTTCATAAAAAATCAAATTATACATAGATACACATCAAAATAATACTTAATAAATATAAATAATAATACATAGATATAAATATATATATACATAAATACACAAATACCAAGAGGAAATATATATATCAGATGTTATTTTCCTTCAAATAATGTTGTAGAAGAAAAGATTTAAAATAAACTTTACTACCATATATAAAATACCAGGAGTTATTTTGGTTAATTATTCCTCCTTAATTAAAGGTCCATGTTGTGCACTGAACTGTTTATAAGTTTAATAAGATAAGAAATATAATAGTAATGTAAAACTTATTATTAGTAAAATATATTTTTAATACCTTTCGTAGAAATTAATACCATTTATTATTTGTATTACGTTATACAGAATTTAAATGGAATGGACATGCTATCTGTTCCTCAAGAAAATTCAATTTTCAAATTGCTCAGTAATCCCTCCATTAACAACCACTATAATACCCTATAATATATGTTATATAGAAGGGATATTAGCCAATATCTATATTTATTTGCGTTTTCAAATTATATTACTTGCAAGATCTATGGCGTGTGTATTCTGGGTCGTCAGTGATGGTATCCGCTGAGGACGACGACGGAAGCGATCTGGGTTGTAAGGGCAGAGGAGTGTCGTATTGCGATTCCTCGGCCAAAGCTAAAACAATGTCAACCAGGAGAGGCTGAGCTAAGTTTTTTATCGCATCCTGTCGTGCCACCTGTAAAGTAAAGTTTAAAATATTACAATATTTAGTGAACTATGACGGTTATACCCTGATCTGGCCAACCTACTCGTGCTATAGGAAGTTAACACACATTTAAACCTTTTTTCCCCCTATCAAAAAGTAGCTTTAAAAATATAATCCTCTATGTACTTAGTCTTATTTAGTTTAAATAAATACTGGAATGTATAAGAGCGTAATCTTGTTTGACGCTTCATAATTTAAGTTTTAGGTAAGAACTTAGTAAACGTAACTTTAATATATTGTTTCTGATAATGGTGTTATGCACCTTTTGGCTAATTTATCGGTTTTGTGTTCCTATGTAATTGTGTTATAAAGTTAGCTGTTGTATATAATTATATAAATAAAATAAAATAAAAGAAATAAATAAATAAACATATATACGCTTACCACTCCAAAATGGTGGGCGATCATCTTGAGGGCGTATTCCTTGATATCTGTCGCGTGCATTCTGTCCGCGGCTTGAAGTATCGCTAGGACGTTCTCTGGCGATACGTTGCTCTGCAAGTTGTGTTTGCAGAACACTTGCAGACGGTTGTTTGTGAAACCTGTCATCGAGTTAACGTGTTAATTATTACTCAAGTTCCTAGTAGATGTCAACTGAAAGGGGAAAAACATGATTATTCTTAACACAATTGATATATGTATGTATATATATATATATATATATATATAACATTGAGAGTAACAAACGAGCACGTAGTTCACCTGACGGCAAGTGGTTCCTGCGGCCCATGACATCTACATTCATCCTTGACAAGGAATCATAATGCAGATGCGTTGTCCCCCTTGAGGAGTGAGATGGAATGCCTCGTCACCAGTAATACAGGTCTCAGGATCCCTACGCTCACCAGACGAAACACATGAGCATTATGTTGCTATTTCACGCTGGGATTATGTGAGGGCGTGGTCTACCCCGATCGAGCTGACCCATTTATTATGCAGCTAGAAACAAACTGCAGTGTAGCTTTACTACTGATAAAAATGTCGTTATCATTAGCCTTATCAGGTTCCATTTCAAACTGATGTAGCGGCAGTACGTCACATCCTTTCATTTATGTCTTTTTTTTCTTTACATCAATGCATTTATTTTTCTTGGTCTATCATTCGTATGCGTATTTATTGTTCCCCTAGTAATACGATTTTTATCTAATGCTAAACCATGCCATTGGTGGCAAACCATGGCATGGCAATGGCATGACTTATCCATTACAGATACTACTTTCAGGCATTGTCTTATTCATAATTTATCTTGTCCGTTCTAGTATTCATCACCAGCCAATCATATTTACTGATGATTATTTATAATTTAGTGATTTATATTTTAATTGTGGTAAAGTCAGGCTGTAGCTAAAAATAGCGAGTAAATCGGTGGAACTGGTGATATGTATTATTTCCAAATATTAGTATGGCAAAATAGCTTAGCGAAATCGGGGATATTATTGCTGATGATTTGTAAATTCCGTTGCATTTATTCATTCCATTTTGCTTGCTATAGTGCATTTAAATCGCAAACAATTTTTCATTTGTAAAATGTACTTTTCTGTGCCTTCCAACCACGTATCACACGCGGGCTAAGTACATAACATAACTTTGTTAAGTTGCAGATAACTAATTAGGAGCATATTCTGTAGAACGACGATAAGTAACAAGGTTCAGGTCATGTTTAATTTTAATAATGCGCGGAAATGGCCTATTGGAAATCGTCAATACCACATGATACATAAATCGTGATATAACGTACAAAAAGGGTGATGGCTTTTGGACCATTAAAAATGATTATGTAGGACCCACTTTGTGCAGAGCAATCACTGCAAATAAGGTTTTTTTAACGACCCAATCTAGAATGTAATGTTAAAAAACACAGTGATATATGAAAAACGGCGGCAAATTGATTGAAATTTCAAGTATTCCAAGTTTGAATTCAGAATAAGACAGGTAACTTTTTAATATGTAACATTTTTAGCTTATGGCGATTGCAGTTAGGCGACATACAAGTTTTAATTTAATATTTTATTATTTTTAATATGACATTGAACAGTTAAATAATAATAAAACTCACCATAATAGATTGGTGCTTGAAATAAATAGAGGGAATCTTCGGTGGGCATGTTGGTCTCGCCATAGTATACGTATCTTAGCAGGGAATCGAACGCTTCCTCCGATGGTACAGTGTCGCATATTTGTATCTGTGCGCAGAAAGTTACGTTTTAAAATTGAATTTTTCATCGGTGATCTATGAAAATATCACTAACTGTTTTTTTATAATATTTTTTTTGATTCGACTATGTATAAAGGTATTTTGCCCCGCGATTTAGGAGCCACGATGCTGGCTCGATTACGGTTGACACTCCTCGCCTCTCCGCATTCTGTGGACGAAGATCGACAACGGGGGAAGGTGGGAGAGGGAGGGGGCGATAGCGATCCGACGCATTGTGCGCAACGCATCAGCTCAGCCCCCTATTATTAAACTGTGTACATAGTTTATTATATCCATACTATATATATATACGTATATATATATATATATGTATATATATATACGTATGTACGGGTTGGTGTCTGTTTTTGTTGAAAATGTAGGTTACATTTACTTGGTCTGCTTGGACAACTATAGTCACCCGCAACACACGAGTGTGAATTAAATTTACTATATATATATTAAATTTTAATTGCATTATTTTGATTTAGATTGATACATGAGTACATGTATTAATCATATTAAATAGTTTAATGTTTGATACAAAACGCACAATTTTAGAATATAATGATGAGATAGTAACAAAAGATAGAAAAAAAAAAGGTAAATGCAACAAATGCACCAGATCCCACACTAGGATAGGTGTCTTGGGTTCTAGTTCCATTCCATTTAAAGTTCGATACAATAGTATGGTACTTTTATAGTAACAAATATATTTTATTAGTGTGCGCTATTTAACACTTGCATGTGTGCGTGTGTTTTTTTTTTTTTAAAGAGTGCTAGGAGTGTTATAATTACTAAAATTCCCGTTATAGATGCTTCAGAACAATAGTCTAATGGCGGATTCGTACTACTCTAAGTTTGGCAGACCATACCCTAAGCCATTTGCTTTATGTGTCAATATAGAGTTTTTTGAAGCGACATATATGTTTCAATATTTTCAGCTTATCTCCTGTGCAGAGAAGCGATTCCGTGTCTTTGATTCAGTCAATTGGTAACTTTGCCTTTGACTGTATACAGTGGAACTTGTAGTGGACTCACGTTTACGACGTTGTCGCGGGGTGAAAAAGAGCGGAACATGGCTTCGAAGTAGGCGGCGCGCGCTGCGAGCACGGACCGATGCGCAGGCCTCGCCACCCCGCCCACACGCAGCACCACGTCGCTCAGCTCCGCCCCGCCCGTTAGGAACACACACATGTCCTGCTCCAGTGTCGTGCCTGTTGTTAACATAGTTAAATAATGTACATCTCATATTACTGTATAGACACTATATAAAGACGTCTGATGCCAATTAATTAAATTTTAAGTTTTAAGATACATATATATATATATATATTTATTTACAATGTATGCACTACACCTACCACAATGTCTCTCTACGCCACGGGTTGACTGGTGGAGAATTCCTTACGACATTAAGTCCACCCTTTGTATCCTTTTTTGTAAGGTGTCACCGATAAATTAATAAATAAATAAATATAGACGTAAAGTATTAAATAATTTAGGTTTTTTATAAGTAAAAAGTCTTTGGCTGTACTGTTTGTATCTGGCTGGTTTTGATACCATTAAATAGATGACATATTAAAACAGAAAAATAAAAATTAAAAACGTTATCTCGAAATTTTTATATTGTTCTTCTATCCGTAAGTGTAGCACAAAATTGATTCAAGCGTTTTCAGTACGGAAATTTTGATATCAAAGTCGAGGTTCACTCTGTTCAACCTGTTTCAGATAAAATAAAAACGACGAAATAGAAAGCTCTGTCTAAAGCACAATATTAAATTATGGGTCAAAATAACAAGCTGTCTCTAGATAACATTTTGTTATCTACCTACAGTAAACCACTCGTAATAAATCTGATAACCTTGGAGAACACAAAAGCAAAGTTTATATATGTTGTATGCAAATATATTTTTGCACATCTAACAAAGATATCATCTTAGATAAAGCTCTTAAGGTCACTGGACCAACAGCAATACTCATACACAAAAAAAAAAGATATTTAATTAATAATATTGTAAAATCACACACACATCATCTTTTTTTTTATTATTACATTGAAAGTAACAAACGAGCACACAGTTCATCTGATGGCACGTGATACCTGCGGCCCGTGGCACCTACATTCAGCCTTGACAAGGAATCATAATTTTATGCGTTGTTACCCTTGCGTATCGAGATGGAATGGCACGTCATCAATAATAAAGGTCTCCGGATCCCTACACCTACCAGACGAAATGTAACTATTACACGCTGGTATTCTGTGAGGGTGTGGTCTTGTCTTTCCCCGGTCGAGATGACCCATACATTTTGCAGTTAGAAACTGCAACTTTAACGGCCATCTGGCGTATTGGTATAATACCCTTGGCTTCATACATTGGTATAGCCAGGGAACAACATTTATGCATCACGAATTTTGGATCTGGTTGTGTCCATAGTTCCGTGTCTTCCACATTATCCGATCATGCGACGAAGCGGCACCCAAGTACTCCGAGCACTAGGCAGGGGACGATAGTATACGAGGAATTAAAGCGAATCTTAGTGATACTAACCTTGTATTTCCTCATCATATTCGTTAGCAGCGGCTGGTTGCTTGGGCGGCGGTTGCTGCCGTCTCCTGATGATTTCCACCATGAGGCCCTGCTCCATCTGTTCGAATTCCGTCGACATCACAATCGGTGTGAAGTTGTAATCTTTCACTACGAAACTGAAAATATACGAATATAGGATTTTTTCATACTTTCATAAATTCTAATCTTTTATTTAAACTACACATAACAGTTGACTTTCTTTTACAAATTGAATACAGTCCAAGTATAGGTAATGTATTTTCCACAAAGTTTATCTTTTGACTCAATAAGAGAAAGTTATATTTGAAATACATGAAAAATAGGAACTTGAATTCGATAAATATATTTCCCAGACCAGCCGCATGGGTGGATACAAATATTTATCGCTTGTTTTTGTCCTGTGCACGTCGTGAAGATAACTACGATTAACCCCTTCTTCCATGGACAATTGTGGCAAATTACCAATAAGCATTATTAACAAGCAACTACGAAGACCTCATGCCATACTGCGTACAGGTGAAACTGGTCTTCCACCAGATGTTAAACATTACTGGCACGAGTATGCTCTTACTAATTCGAACAATGAAATCTTGCTGATTTGTACCGGTTTTAAAGACGAATAACTAAATTGGACTTTAACTTGGGGCAGCGCCGTCATACAATCAGCGACTGTGGCAAACCACAATATAACAGCTTCAGGACAACGCTGGTATATACAGAAAGCTCTAAAATTCAAAGAATTGGCCGCTCATTGCTATCTACCTCCAACCAGCCTGGCGAAACATTCCCCTTGTCGTTCTACGGCTAATGTATAAAAGTGAAGAAAAAAGTTTATATACGAATATAATCTATATTAATAAACACAAGAAACATTCGAGTCGACGAGAGCTTTTCGATTATTCGATAGGAGTTGTGCCTCGATACCGATATATAGACCATATCAACATCGAAAAGTTAAAAATATGAAGTATTAATTTTGAGTCCGTAAATTTTTGTATAGTGTATTTCTCAATATTTTTAGAAGAAAGACGTCATCAGGAAATTTTCTACTCCTCCAATGGCCATACTTATAGGTCGACTGTCAACAAAATACTGGATAAAAAGTTGCTTAACGCTACCGCGTTTCATTTGGTGAGTGAATAAAACGAGAGACCTCCAGGATGTCGTTGGAATGTGCAAGGGCAAGGCTATGTGCCACACCAAAGCTAAATGTTGAAGCAGAACTGGTAAGATGCGCAAAGAAAGTGCGCGTTTGGCGGCGTTCTTACCTAGTTCTGCTCCGCACGTCGCATAGCTAGACCACTTGCGGTCTTCGACTTTATAAAATTATTTCCACCGGAGCTAACTTGAAGTTATGAAAATCAGACAGACAGATAAATATGATTTATGACCCGAAGCCTCAGTTCATAATGCGTCGACTATAGCAGTGGGTATCTATCACACAAGCCTTGTACTGTTTTTGAAGGGATTCCATCTTAAACCTGGTCGGGGACAAGAATGGGGTGTCATGGGCAAGAAATCGTTATCAGATGAGTTGTTCGCTCTTTATTAACTTCCCTTACTTCAAAATAATACATGTATTTCTTCTCACCGTAAGCAGTACTCCTTGATGCAGACCAAATTGGCGTGATGTGCTACGTGTAGTGCTTTGAGTACATTGCTGGCGCATAGGTTGGCTCGGAGGAACCTTGCGCACAGCCCACGCAGACGAGGTATGTTCAGACGGAGAGCCAGACGTAGGACTTCCATCACCAGTTGTATCGTCGCTGGTGACGCCGGGTTCTCGTCTGGGAATTTTTATTGATCTTATATTTATGAATGTCACGTAGCGTAGTGGTCAGAGTACCTAGTCTTTTGTTTTATTACAAACGAGTTCACCTGATGTTAAGTGATTCCTGCGGCCCATGATATCTACATTCACCCTTGACAAGGAATTATAATGCAGATGCGTTGTCACCCTTGAGGATTCAGATGGAATGCCTCGTCACCGTACGTAATAAAAGTCTCCGGATCTCTTCACTCACCGGACGAAACACAGCAGTGTTATGGTGCTATTTCACGCCGGTATTGTGTGAGCGTGGTCCTACACCGGTCGAGCTGACCCATCCACTCCGCAGTTAGAAACAAACTGCAGTGTAGCTCTATCACTGTTACATATAATCTATAGTCTAGCGAGCATCACTGGTCCATAGTCTACTATTCGATTCGAAGAAAATTTGTGCAACAGATACGTGTCATTGCATCTGGACCTCCATCCGATATTATTATTGTTTTACTTTAGACCATGGTAGCGGTTAAAGAAAAAAATGTTTGTCTGTTTTTGCACACATGTGTACTATAAATCCTGCTCCTGATGTCATATGTTAACAATCGGAAGTTCCAGAAAAAATATAACGATCGAGCTCTCTGTGTATCCGAATTTGGAGAGATCATTCAGTTATTTTCTATTTACCTTTTTCAGTAGGATCTATTCTGTCTGTGTATATGTAGGTTAGGACCATTCGGAAGGCTTCGGGCGTCGCTTCGGGCAGTTTGATGACCAGCTCTGGCTGTGCTTTGTAATTGTAGGCTTCGGTGGGTTTTATTTCACCGGCAGCAATGCGCTCCGTTAGCTCTTCGCGTGCTTCCCTAATAGAAAAGATTTATATGCTAGTCTATTATATATATATATATATATATATATATTACTCTATATGTATGGTTTATTAGTACAACTATCTCTAATTCATTATTATAATATATATAATGGTTTTCTTAGTTCTAAATTACTTTTTTTCCTTCTTTTTTACAATGTAAACGGGTTGACTGGTAGAGAATGCCTTAAGGCATCCGCCCTTTATATCTCTTTTTGTAAGGTGTAACCGATAAAGTTTAAATAAATAAATAAATAAATAAAAGGCATAAAAATAATAATATAAAATATAAATTGTGTGTTTATTTTTTGGACTAAGCCATAAATAGACTACTTCTCACGTTATACACGTTTGTGGCCGCAACATAAATTGCCAGATAAAATAGGCTTAGGTAAAATTGAACCGTACACTGAACAAAACACGGTTCAGTTTAGGTTGTTTTATATTGACTTGTTTCGTTAAGATAACAGTGTAAAGTGTTGTAAGGATGTGTATCTCTGTAGTATTATTAATAATCGCGACTAGAGCGGGATCGGGCTCAATCTGTGTTCTACCGAGCTGTAGGGTGATACAACTATAGTGCGTTTACTATATCGCTGCAGGCCGGGATGTAAATCATCATCAGTTTTGCGTAGTGATACACGTCAAGCGCACGTTATCTATCAAAATTACAGGGCGAGTGTATCAAGCACGTGCGCTTAGGTACTACGTTAGTAAATAAATCATGTAAACAAATTATATGTAATATACTTAATATATAAAATAATAAATAAAATACATTAAACAATAAATATCATATAATATAGAGCTGAAATATATAATAAGTATATATTATATAAATAAATTAAATAGCTAGCTCAGATGATTTTTCCCTTGTGTAATACTCATGAATAAGTCTTATAAAATTATTTTTATTAGGAATTCTCTTATTGTCATCGAGCAGGGCGCTTCAGAGCTATATAGACAGAACAGTAAATGAAGAATTAAAGAAACCAGTGCTGTGCTATGGCATACGAATCTTGATACGATGAAAAGGACGAGGTACTCTGATATGAGTAGTATAAAGATGCAAAGAATTCTTAAGATAAGATGGTGAATCAGATGTGTTCAAAATTGAGTATATGAGCTACACCTTTGACGGATAGGAACTCTTTCAAGCTAAGAGCGATAAGAGGATATATATATTTACGTAAGCCGAACATAATAGATTTATCTTACAGTTATAGAGATTTTTTTTTTCTTCGGGCTGATGGCCGCTGTTAGCCCGAGGGCTTTTACAGTTTCACTGGGTTGAGGCGTGACCGAGCGCTTATGGCACTCAGTCGAGACCTCTATTAGTGGGTAACCAGCACGAGGGCTCCCAAGAGCCTCGGATTGGACCAATACCCTGTTCCGCGAGAGCGTCCAACTCGAGGGCGGTCAGCTGCTTCTGACTTATCTACATTAATATCACTATTATTATTATTGGCTACCTGTACCACCACTTCGGAATGCGTGGGCGCTGGAGAAGAAGTGGAGCAAGAAGTTAATGAGAAGGCGCTCCAATTTATTAAGAAGGTATTATGGTAATAAGTTTTTAAGACGGTATACGGACACGTAGGGTGGCATTAACTTTTCGGTACGTTTCAGATTATGGTTGCCAGCCTGCAGCGAGTTAGTAAACACACTATAGTGAAAAGTGATACGATTTTCGTTTTCAGATCACTATATACCAATCAGTTATTACTATTTTTCCCGTTGATACGCTACAGTGTATTTAAATGTGATTTAAAATCTGTAAACTCTGTCAGTTATGTCAAAGTTTTGGATGAACGTGTTTCTTTTTTGGTTGTTAAAATTGCAGTTCTAAGAATTCGAAATCAATACCGTTTTATATAACATACAGTTTTATATAACAATTTAGTCCATTAGTCTCTGTATGTTTAGGTAAAAAATATATCTGTTGTCAGCACATGCCTTGCCGCCTTACATCGCACTTCGATAGTATGTTACCGTCTTTAGTGTCTCATTGTGTCGTCATTGAGTTTTGCATTGAGCTATAAGATACTAACTTGATTTTAGCACGCAGGTAGACGGAACGCGCGGCGAGCATGGCTTGATGCGCGAGGACTGCCGTCGGTTCGCTGCCCACCAGCAGTATAACATCGCAGAACTGCTCTGAACGGAGAACCCGACCTAAGTCCTCGTGAAGTGTGCAACGGGGGTAGTTTGATAGCTGTGAATTATTGTAGAATACATTATAGTATATATATATATATATATATAGTATATATATATATATAATAATAATATTTTTAATGTCCTTACTACTGATTACTTTGCTTTTGTTACGTATTGTTCAATAATTAGGATTATTTAGCTCCTGAAAACACGTGTTTCTGACATATCATTACCCGAGTTTACTTGGGTTTGTTCACAAACAATCTCAATTAGTCTAAACTTGTGGTTTCTACAGTGAAGACGTCATAAAATTGGAAAAGCTCGAGAAATCAGCAGAGAAGTACGTTCTGCCATCGTTGTGTATATATATATATATATATATATATATATATTTACTGGTGATTTCCGCAACCCTTGGATATCCGTATTACCAGATGTGCTGCTGGCCTTTTAGAAAGGTGAAGGCCCTTTTCGTGTCAGTTCGGAAACCGCTGGCGACAGCCGATTCCACAGAGTGGTTGTGCGTGGCAGATTTTCGCGTAAAACGTACAGTGATGGATTGCCATGGAATCGAGGTGATGAGGTTTTTGGATTTAGGATGAGGAGGAAATTTTGAATTCTGTCGTGATGTACGATGTTTAAACTCAGCGGTCTGAATCGATCATAAAAACTCATCGGGACACTGGTAAATTCGGTGAAAAATAATCAAATTTATTATTTTATAGTCTTGTGTAGTTACAAGAAACTGTGTAGGTAAAACAATAAAGAGAGAATAAAATCTGATATAAGAACGTACATCTAGATTAATTTATACCTGGAATCGATAGAGGTCACCACTGCGGACATTGTTGTCAACAGTTCCACCAAAAACGTACATAGCATCACCCACCACCGCCCCCGCGTGGAACAGACGGCCCGACGGGATCTGTGAGTCAGCTGACGGTTGCACTACCGACCTGTAATATATATAATAGATATCCCGTAAAATACGTAGAAAAGTTTGTCCCATTGTTATGAGATGGTAAGGAAGTCTACATTCATCCTTGACAAGGAATCATAATGCATGCGTTCATCACCCTTGAGGGCGGAGATGCAATGCCTCGTCACAAGTAATAAAGGTCTCCGGATCCCTACATTCATCAGACGAAACACAGCAACATTATGCTGCTGTTTTACGCTGTTATTCTGTGAGGGCGTGGTCCTACCCCAGTAGAGCTGACCAATTCATTCTGCAGCTAGAAAACAAACTGCAGTGTAACTCTATCACTGTCACTGTAGATAGGGGAATTTGGAGCCACGTAGCCCTTTCTGAAAATCTACGGAAACAGAATACATGCGAGATACATGAGTGTTTAACTAAAATTTTGTTAACAATAATAAGTACGTGCCACATCTGCGTGTCGAGATCGAAGCAGTGGAGGTCGGAGGGCAAAGTGCTATCGGCGGCGCCTCCGAACACATAGAGGTGTCGCGCGTGAGCTAGCATGGTGTGTCCGTAGCGTCGCGCTGGTGCCGGTCCAGCGCACCTTAGCAAGTGTTCCGTGCAAACACGACTCCATCTGCGTCAACAATACGGTGATTTTTATATAAAAGGATGTAAAAGTGTCTCGTATGTGCATGTTTATCATACAGGCCGTTAAGACATTCCAGACTAAATAGTCAAGCGTGTCTTGATGATCCGCCATATTTTAGTTTTTTATTACAACACACAAACACACAAAAATTACACTTCACCGCACTCGTTGCCCTTCCTAGCGGCCGACACAACTTCAGTTCCGTGTCCTGGCTGCTCCTAAATCGACCTACCCCCCCAGCCCTCTCGATAGTGTTCCGAGCCAAGGTTCGAACCCCCTTCTGAGGGGCCCTCGGATCGCAATCGCCCCCCCTATGTATTTGTCGACGTTTTTCGTTACAGGGATCGGAGCTCAGCAGTGGTGCAGCCGCTCTTCGTGCCAGCATCGCCGTTGTCTTCCTACTCAGCGGGCCCCCGCTCGCGAGTCTATTTAGTTAAAGCTGTAGCCCAACAGACACAAAACACAACAAAAAAACAGGCGTGTTTTCTCCCGAAGCTCACCTGCGCAAACAAACTACCTAGTTTTTTTTTTTTTATTATATTGAGAGTAACAAACGAGCACACTGATGGTAAGTGATTCCTGAAGCCCACGACATCTACATTCATCCTTGACAAGGAATCATAATGCAGATGCGTTGTCACCCTTGTGGAGTGAGATGGAATGCCTCGTCACCAGTAATAAAAGTCTCCGGATCCCTGCACTACACGACGACGAGACGAAACACAGCAACATTATGCTGCTATTTTACGCTGTTATTCTGTGAGGGCGTGATCCTCGGTCCGGTCGAGATGCACCATTCATTCTGCAACTAGAAACAAACTGCAGTGTAACTCTACCACTGTCACTGTAGATAGTGGAATTAGGAACGACGTAGCCCTTTCTGCAAAATCTACGAGTACAGAATACATACGAGATACATGAGCGAGACGAGAATCTTAATGAACCGCTTGTTTACTGTTGGTAGTAATTAGATCTCAAGATCATTTACCAACCACGCGCAGCAGTCATATATTGTTTGTACGCAGAGATCTAGACATCTTAGAGAACTATGAGACATAAATGTATTACAACCATTGAGAAAAAAAATTATCAAGAACCAATATAATACGATTTCCGTTTTTTTTTATAAATACAATTAAACAGTTTAACCACTCAAACTAAGCTAAAATTCTTGTGCCTGTGATGAGTGTAACCTAAAACATTAAGCTATTGATGCTCAATTAAGATCTCCAAAGAAATACAGATTAGCATTACGTTTATTTGCGTAGATAATATAATCAAAGATCTAAGAAGTTTACATTAGATTTGATAGAACACAAAAGAACATCGATTCCAAGGACAAAGGATTCGATAGGCATTTAAAAAAAAAACACTTTACTTCAATAGAAATGCTATAAGCTTGGATTCAGTTCACATTCATGAAATTTAAATACCACACCAAGTAAATCACTGTAAGATTTCAATATATGCGTCGATCGAACCAAAACATTAGGCTATTCACGCTTCATTATCATCTCCAAGGAAGTACACCGACGTTACGTTTATTTTCTACTATCTATTATGGATATCGTGAACTGCGTGCAACATGTAAATAATGCAAAATAATAAATATATAAGTATTAAATCTCACGTATGAGTCTCGAAGTCAAACTGGAACAAGGCATTGGTTATCTTAGCGCCGCTCTGCCCACTGAATACGAACATCCTGCCCCTGGCGACAGCTACTGGGAAGTTGCAGCATGTTGGCGGACACTCACCTTTTTGCTCCACTTTTTCCCACTGACGGTTCTCGCCCTAGAGATATAAACGTACGGATTTTATGATATTTTTAATATATAAATAATAAAAATTAAGTCCCCTATAATAATGGATTACGATGTGTTAAAAAAACATAGATACATAATTTTTCTATTAATTATCAATTAAGCGTCAATAGCCTAATGGTTTGGGGTACGGCATGCGAAATTTAAGGTCGTAGGTTCGAATCCGCCATTAGACTATCGCCGTGAACCAACAAGCATTTTCAGCTTAGCTGGAGTAGTTAGTGGTAGTTGGCATGACTAATATTCATTATAAATAAGTTAAAAACAAAGTCGCCGGAGAAGAGAAGTATCACGCCCACAATTAATACCTGTGTGAAATTGCAACATAACACACACAGGCGCTTTTAGTAGTGTGAGGACCCATTTACTAATAATAGGGCATTTCATCTCAGCTCGTGTGCATCTTGAATCTTTGTTGAGGATGGGCGCAGGTGTCTATTGGTCGCAGTCATAACTACGTGAACGTCGCTCAGTCGCTAGTTTGTCACCCAGGTATACTAAAAAGTACAGCCGTGAGCAAATAAATTGTAATTCAAGCCGTACGCTTGCGGTCAATATATTCTCATAAAAAAATCTGTTGCTCAAATTAATTTTTTGACTATAGTAGATTACAGGTGAAGGTTTGAGCTGTCTTGGAAAAGATAATATTTGTTTACATTATTTAGAAGCCAAAACATACAGGTTTATTTAATAAAAAAAAAACTATAATTCGCCCTGAATTATAGTTTAGTCAGTTATTTTTTTAAGACATTCAACCGAGTGTATGACGCTTGAGTCGATTTTTTTTCTCACGAGTGTATATATATGCATTACTTTTTGCTCAAACAGATATATAAAATAAAAGTAATAAAAGAAATTAATTTACAGTTTAATTAACAACAATCGTATGGCTACCTTTGCTGATAGCTTTACTATTTAAAATTAGTACTGAAAAATACTTTCATTTGTGATTGTTGCAACCAAAAGAGTTACCAAAGGTGTGATTATTTATATTTTATTGTTAAAAAAAAACGAATACTTTGATCAAGCGTAAGATGCAGCTAGCAACTAGAAAGGTTATCTACTATTTACAGCACATCTGTAAGTTATAGTATACTCACAACTAAATTAACTGTCCACATGTCATTAAGGCGCGCGTTTCCGTCGTAGCCGGCAAAGATCCAAAGCTTATCGTCGTACACTGCTGCACCATGAGCCGATCTAGGCACGGGCTCTCTGAGAACAATTTTCGTTTACTAAGTTCACACTTCACATTAAATTTTATTTTCATTAGTCTTATGATCTCTATGAATCTCCCAGGTGTTTGCCTCAGAAGTTTCTGCAGAATACAGTTTTGATTTTGACTTCAAGCCAAAACATATTTGCATACATTTAGGTTAATGGGTCTCAGACAAAAAGTGGATATATTTTTATCTTATATTAGCAAGATAATATCCTAGGTGTGTTCAAATTTCTTGTCATTTTCTTGCAGCATAAAAGAACCCTTCACTCCATTTTCATCAGCTGTGTTGTGTAGAAGGACCAACAACTGGCCATTATAATGTATCAAACAGTTTCTACATCTACCAAGTATACTAAATATTGCTGATAATAGGGCTAAACTACTATAATCTAAGACTGATTTCTAGGATCTTTGGTTGTAATTATAAAAAATCTAATTTTAATTTTCAAATTTTGCCATGACTAAGGAAAAACTTCAATTATTTCCACCCATATCAGGATTAACACTGACTCATATTTCTATGTACATTTAAAATATAATGAAATGCATAAATTAGTTTAGTTTAGGTTACCACTGGCAACCAGCATGCCTACTCAGTGTGTATGTATGCATATACTATATCCTAATATTTATTCTATCTATGTACCAAATCCCAGTATTCACAATGATCTCAGTTTTATATAACTTGTTGAATATTTTAACAATAGAACTGAGACAGAAAACCTCATTACTAGAAATTGGACCATATCCATTGGGTGTTTCCATTACCCATACACAGGCTATAATAAAACAAATATTTTCTTTAAAACTTCATTATACATTTGTATTGTGTAAGAGGGTCACTTTGTTGGCTAAGCTAACCTGTTTAATGCTACATAAAAAATTCTACTGCCACTTTCTTACATAAATTTTTTGCAATTAAATTTTCACCTGTCTAAATAACAATGATTATCATTATAACTGATCGAATTTATGATGAATATTTACAAAGTTAGCAAAAATATATCAAAGATAACATCATGTTGGTAGAATAATATACACTAGTGTGTCAACCCAGTTTTGTCCAGTGCTTTAAATTTTATTTATATAGAAAATTATGCAAAGGTATTATTTTTACTAATCAGCAAACAAAACTATCTCTCGAAATTTTTATAGAAGGGTGAAAAATTACAGTTAACCTAATTCTAAGTGACTCCTGTAAAATTTGCTACCCTACATTCAGCCTCAGATGCATTGTCACTCCTCACAATTAAGATAAAGTCTAATCAAGGTTTCTGACACTCAGCTGACTGAACACAGTAGTGCTATAGCTATGTTACTCCCAGAAGTTACATATTAGGTTTGCTAGGATTCCTTATATAAAATTCATTTCATACACAACATGTGTCAGCTGGAAAATCAGCCAATGACAAACTAGATGTGTTACAACAGTTAAACATCTCATTATGCTTCAATTATACACTGAAATTAACATTTGAAAATGACCACCAAACCAATTGTATAGTTCACAGATCGGTAAGTTTTAAAAGGCTTTTACTTAAAAAAATATTGGCAACACTGATCACACAGGTCGGTATTAAAAAAAAACACTTTCTTGGTTCAAAAGGTTATTTTGACAAATGTTCTACATCTGAAATATCCCATGTAGAG
The DNA here is from genome assembly GCA_029286865.1 of Teinopalpus imperialis. Classification (NCBI taxonomy): domain Eukaryota; kingdom Metazoa; phylum Arthropoda; class Insecta; order Lepidoptera; family Papilionidae; genus Teinopalpus; species Teinopalpus imperialis. The sequence continues at coordinate 9,679,084 of JAGSMU010000030.1, read as the reverse complement.
ATTGCATACCATCAGATAAACTGTGTGTTTTTTTGCCACTCTTGATATCATAAAACCTTGTGCACCTACTGTAGATTATCTAAAAAACAACACATATGAAAAAGAATATTAATGGCAACTGTTAAAATTGAACACAATGTCAAATACTTACTGCCCAACAAATTTCCACTGCACCCACTGAGCACTCTGAAATTTATATTCGAAAAGGTCATTCTTATTGGTGAGATTAGAGTTGGCAAGGATATCCCCGGTGTAGCCTCCAAAAACAAACATGGAAGATCTATGTACCTGTAATCAAAAATGAGGAAATATTTAATAAGTACATACTATTATTCTTAACTTAAATACTATACTTGCATGTCTAAGCTGTGGTAGAGAGTTGTATGGTCAGAGAGATTTAATGACTATTGCATTTCAAGTAGGGGCTAATTGCCAAAGAAAATAATAATTGGCCTTCTGTTTTGTTCTAACACAATTTTTTAGCATATATACTGTTGAGGGCAAGAGAGTGAAGAGGCATTTGATATCCTCTTTTTTATACAGCTAACATTAGAAGGCATTATCATAATCAAAATTAAAGTGCAAATTAATTTTTCATTGCTGACAGAGCTCAAAGATTGCCATGAAGAATTGCACAACCATAAGCCACATGCATCCATTGACTTTCAGCAAAGAGACTGAATTCTTTTCATTATATATAAAGAATCCATTTACAGAGAATCACAAATTCTGATAATACTTTTAAGTGTATTGAAAAAATGTTCAAAGCATATCATATATTAGTACAGTAATTTGATATAAATTAAGTATTAAAAAAAATTAAGTGTACCTAGATAAATAAAATCATTATGCTACTTACAACAGCAGAATGGTGGTATCTAGGTGCTGGAGGGGTGCCCATGCAGCCAGTCTTAGTCCATGACTTTTCTCTGATATCAAACCTAATCAGGTCATTCAACATAGATTTCCCATTGTCCCCACCAAACACATAAATTGCATCTTTGTATGCTACTGCTGTGTGTTTACTTCGTCTGGAAATATTTGTTTCGAGTAACTTAACTTTGTCTGTTTGTTAACCAACTTTGATTGTGATTATTGGTGTTTCTAATTTTTTTAGCTACTTTTTACATTCTATAAACTTGCACCTTTAATTATTATAAATATTTAATAAATCAAATAATAATCTACACAGAGAAAATATAAAAATATAAGAAATAAAGTTTTTATTACCATGGTGTCTTGTTTTAATTTATTAACAGAGAAATCATTACATATATAGTGATAAAAAATTTATAAAATAATAATTACCTGGCCCCAACAAATTCATAACACTCTGACATACGTTTCCATTTATGCACAGTCTCAAATGGTCCAAACTCCATTCTAAGACTTATGTCTAATTCATTTGGATTGCGCAGTTGTTCCGTTATCATTTTAGCAATGTTTTGCATTTTAGCAGATTCCCTAAAAATATTAAGTTTGTTAAAATTTGAAGTCGATATATATTTATATATTTTAGACAACATTTTAAACTATTTATTCTTTGGAATTTCAAATTTCATAGTTACCTAATAAAATTTGTTAAATATAATATCTATTGGAATAATATACAAAATGAAAAGGATCTTTAAATTTGGTTAAAACAATAATAAACACAAAACCACAACTAAAATAAGTATTGTATATTATTGATTTTTTATTAATGGGACTAAACCGAAGTTTAAAGTATATCTGGAGCATGAGAATAAAAAGGAATCTTTAAATAAAACACAGAAATAGGTCGTGATGTATTTATCCTATTGGTCATTGACTTCTACAGCAAAATGTTATGATCGCTAATAAACAATTTACAGTTTAAAGTATGGTGTAAAACCTAAAGGTTCTTACTTTGTACTTCTTAGAATAAATGGTGAAATTGTGTCTCTACAAAATATTATTTTTCTTAATAAACTGCGCCCACTAGAAAAGAAACTCGTCAAATTTGACAGGACGCAACGGAACACAAACACAGAAGTACAACCACATACAGAGGAAAACTGCCAATGCCATGCAGTAGCATTACATTGACACTGACGTATAAAGACGTTATTTCTGTTAAGTTGGTATTTTTAAAAAAAAGCTAAAGTACAAAGACATACAGCCAATTCTTTTGTATTTTAATCAAATGTTGGGAAGACAACATGCACACCGTTGACCTGATTGTAAATTATAATTACAGCCTATAAACTATACACACCTACATGTCTATCAAACTATATGTCCAACCGCAACAAACGTTAAAGATGCATGATCATTGTTATAACTATTTTAGACAAGTATCCGTGTGAAGCTTCCTCGAGCGTGCCGTCCCATACAATGTTTTGTGGCTTGGAATTGAAACCATGACCCATGACGCATCAGTAAAACTATACAATGAAAGTTCGTATTCCTTGTGATACACCCTCATATTACATACAAACGTAAACTTTAATTGTTTTATCTAATTTAGGGTAATTTATAAGATTTTCAGTAATAAATAACGTTTTGAGGAGCTCGCTTAAAAAAAATTTGCGTAAATATTGTTTGGCCAAACTCTAATTAAACTACCTTTGAGAATACAATTGATTTTTTTTGTAATCTGTGCTTCGTCAACTTAACCCAAGTTTGTTTCTTTTGTGCATTTATATTTTTGAATACCACTCGAAAAAGAAAGTAAACACTGTTCCTTTGTGGTTCGACGATGTCTTCACCGGTAACATCTTTATGTTTTTTATAAATTGAATTATTATTTAGTTACATGAAATAAATTTAAACTGCAACGTTTGTTATTATAATGTTATGTATAGACAGAAGAAAGCGTGCGGCGCAACAGCGAAAGTGAGAGTGCTGAAACAGAGACGCCAGAACATGACCCTCACTATGATCCCATTGTATCTTTACCTCTTGTGGAAATTCAAACCAATGAGGAAAATGAAGAGGAGTTAGTCAAGATACGTGCTAGACTCTACCGATACGATACTGGTGATCATGAATGGAAGGTAATCTCATAATTATTAATCTAATTTATTAAATTGTTTATACATAATAATATTTTTTTGAAAATTTATCAAATGTATATTCAAATGTTTTATTAAAGCTTAATTAATTATTATCCTTTAGAAAAATTAAAAAAATTGCTTTATAGATGTAAACAAAATTAGTTAAATTATGAAATATTCCTCTTCATTCTTTGTCTCCCATTCAATTTTCTTTCCTATATGATGGGGGTTTGACAACATAGCATGGGCGTAGTGGAAAACACAATTAAGGTTCTGGTATATTGTCTAATTTTATTGCAATAACTAGAACAAGAATCTTTTCAAGTACAGTTTAGTCCAGTATAAATCATAGAATCTCTCTAATCTAATGTAGAGCACATTTATATCATACATTTGAAGTTTATGTGCAATACACAGTATATCGAGTGATTATAGTCAAGAATAAGTAAATAAATGAAATATTATAAATCTATATTAAAGTGTCAATAGCCTAACTGTTTGGCTTCAGTAAGGCTTGCCTTGGTTAACTGTCTTCACAAAGAGATGTTGTGTCTCTTTTCATTTTGTACTGTATGTACATAGTCTTCAGAGTTAGACATCGAACATTGTAATAGAATTCAATATCCTCATTATTCCTTCTTTTTCCTTGTTCTCTCACTGCTGAGTATCACCACAAATAATCAGTCTCTATTGAGTACTGTCATATATGGAGTGGATAGCAATGTGCTTGCTATTGCCCACAACCATTTTTATTGTGTCAGACCATCTAGTAGGTGTCTTCTCCTGAGCTTATCTGCTGTCCATTTTGCCTAATAATATGCTTCTCCAGATAGTGCTTTGAGGACCACATAATATGTCTGAAGTTGTTGAGGGTGCTTTTTTGGCCGATGGTGGAGAGAAGTGGAGATTTTAAGCTCATATAGTATTGACTCATTGGTTTCTATGGCAGTCCAAGGTACTCGAAGTAGCCTTCGCCAACATTACATCTCAAAGGTTCTTTTGCTATTGCAGCTTGTCACAACCATACAAGAATATAGAAAATACCAGTGCTCTAACCAAACACACTTTAGTTTTAAGTCAAATACTTCTTTTCTTTCTGATCTTACCATTATTGGCTCTACTGGCTCTATGGCGAATTTCATTAGTGCTGCCATTGTCACTGGTTATCAATGACCCAAGATAAACAAACTTGCTGACTTTTTTGTACCCTGTATGTGCAACAGCTACAGGAAGTCCTTCTGCTCTGTACACAATCATAATTTTGTTTTAGAACGGTTGGTGTTAAGACCGAGTGTGGCACTTACAACTTCAACTTTCTTCAGAAGAGTTTGTATTATCTGATCAGGATTAGTAATATAAAATACACTACTATACTGCGACCACCCTCTGCAACACTGCCATTCCAGCTATCCAGGTCTTTCCTTGTGATATATTTATTTTTAATTTTTTTAAGAAATTAAGATGTTCAGACACGCCCATCTCCGCAATTACGTCAAACATTGTCCTCTACTTCACGCAATGGAATGCCTTGGCGTAATCTATAAAGCACAAGGCCAGCAGTTTTTCAATGAGTTCACAAACATTAAAAATCTGTTCACAAGTGTCCTTTCCTTTCCAGTCACAAAACCACTTGGTACCTGGTGGTCTGTGTGAAAGTCTGGCGTGTATAATGCGCAGGAGAATGTCCTATCTCTTTACCATGCTAAGCCTCTCTTCATCCCAATAGAGTTCATGACAGTAGTTTCTCCATCTAGAACATCTTCTAACTCTGTCAAATTGGTAACTCTACTGTCATCGATTATTCATCTCTTTGATTTGAAGTTACCAGTCAGTTGCTTTACATTTAAAAATATATCTTTTGTTTGCGCTTTGTCTACATGCCTCTAAATTTCACTGCAAAAGTTGTTGATGTGCTGACTTGACGATGAAATAATTTATACTCTTGCCTTTATAATGGTCTCATCATTTTCAGTATGTATTATAGTTATATATGGTTTGCCTGCAATTTCAAACCAGCCTCAAGTCTGCCTTTTTTTTAAAGATACTAGAGTTTTAGTTTGAGTCTCAAAAGCTTTCCCAATCTGTTTATCAATTGTATAACAATATTGGTGTTTTGTATTGAAGGTTGGAAGTACTGACCATAAATATAACACATATATGTTCTGAGGAACCATCATGGTACAATACTGGAATTTTGTTGTGTTCACTTAGTCAGTGTGTTTGTTCCAAATTAGTAAAGTATACTCTACCTTTTACTTTCTGCCATATCTTGTGTTAAGCTTCTTGGGACTAGCCCAATATATATTCTCAGCATTTCAGTGGCCTCTTGGTAAGTAATATTGGTGATACAGTATTCACAAACAGCTGTTTTGTTATTGTTTTGTATGTTGAGAAATACTTAAGGCTTATGTGTTAAAACAGTTATTGCGCCTTGTCCAGGTGAACAACCTATAGGCCCCCTGCAGTTTGTCCTCAGTCTTGGTTACAGTACTGTTTCTACAATGGCCTAATACACTGGTGATATTAGGGCAGGCATGGAGGACATCAAGGTCTCTGAGCAGGCTTTAGTTGACTGATCTGTGTACTGATGACCTACAGTTATCTATAGTGTATCCGATGGCCATGGTTAACAGAGACCTAGAAAATGTTAAAAGTTGGTCATATTAGTAGGTAGTCATTGTTTAATACATTAGCAAAATGTAATTGCTCTTTTATTATTTTAATTGTGTTTATGAACAGCATCCTACTTTTCAAGACCTCGGCTCTTACAGCACTGGGTTAGCAAGCACAAGAGAGTAAGCTACATGCTATATATTGATGCATGTAAAACTTTCTCTCATCCAACATAAAAATAATGATATGTGGAATAAGTTTAATGTAAAATAAGTGTAATTTTATTCCACAACCATCGAAATTATGACCATGTATCTAACTTATCATTCTCAATTAAAGTGGCTACCCATTTGTCAGTACTTCTGTCCTTTTTTCAATTAATTTTTCTGTATGTGTGCATGGAATACTCTCCCTTTTGAAATTAGGGCACCTACTTCTTTTACCGTTTTATTTATATTATTTACTTGTTCAAGATTAAAGTTTGGGTGCTCATTCTGAACAGTTTGGCAGAATCATTATAATCAAATCAAAAGAAGCTTTATTGAAGTGGGTTTATACAAAATACTTTTGAGCTATAAAGATATTTAACTAATAAGACTTCGGAAGGCAGAAGTCTGCTAGCTAGAAGAATAATTATAAAAGCATAATTGTTAGACAAATATTCTGAGAAACAGTAGTAAGACTTTTTGATTAGTTGATTTTTAACCAAAACTTTAAATCTGTTTAATGGCAAATTTATTATTATTAGCGGAATTTTATTAAACATAACATCTTTTTTAATTTATCTCTGCATCATCCTAAGGTTGACTGGATAGAGAATGCTTACTGCATTAAGGCTTTTATACATCATTAGATGTAAAGATTAAATAAATAAATAGTATATTAAAATCACCAAACAAGTATGATATATGTTCCAGCTTGCTACTATAAAATCTAATTCTTAACTTATGGATTAGTATATTATTGAGGCTTAATAGTCATGTGTTGAAGAAAAATATATATTTTTTTCTATATATGCTATTAATTAAATACACCACATAATTTACTCAATTAAAATATTATTTCTGTACTTTGAAATAGTTTGATTGAAATAAAAACATATGAGTGTTTTTAGGAGCGAGGTACTGGTGATATCAAGCTTCTCCGACACATAATCAACAACACTGTTAGAGTAGTCATGAGACGAGATAAGACGCTTAAAGTGTGCGCCAATCACTTTATAACTCCAGATATTAGAATGAATATTCATTGTGGATCTGATAAGGCTTTTAATTGGTCAGTGTTTGCCGATTATGCAGATGAAACTTGCAAACAGGAGTTACTTGCTATTAAATTTGGAAATCCTCAGAGTAAGTATAATATAGATAGTACAACATGATATTTCAATACTTAGTATATATGTCGACACAGGAAGAATTATGCTTTCATGGAATTGTAGATTTAATTATTTATTTTAAATAATTGCAGCTGTGTTTCATATGGCAAATAGACTAGACTAGAATAGAAGACTTGATTGTCAATTACTGGTAATTTAAGAGATGACAACATATCTTTATTATGATTCCTCATCAAGCATGGATGAAGGTTTGGGCTATAGGAATAACATAAACATGGTTGAAACATATGCCACAAAAAAGCACACAATCATGATCACATATAAAAAAAGCTTGGTTAATTCTAAATTATAAAAATTGTCACTGTTGTTTTTAAAATGATTAAAACTGTTTAAAACTTATTATTGTTCTTGTGAAATTTTGAAATAATAGTATTAAATCACAACTTTAAATTTTTATTGAAGATGCTGAACTATGGAAAGCAAAGTTTGCTGAGGCTCAAGAAATTGTTCGAACAAAATGTAGTTTATACACCCAAGATCAATCATCAGATGATGAGAGTAGTCTCACCAGGAGTGAAGATACAGATACCCCTGAGCCCAAGAATATGGACAAAACTGATGAAGATAAAAAAGAAGCTTCAACTAGAAAAGAAGATGGTGTGGTACTGAAATTAAAGGAACTTAAAGTGGACAGTGGGAAAACTGAATAACTTAGGTGTTATTTACGTCTTATTCCAATGTTATTTTGTACAAGTTGATATGATATGATATGTTGATGATGAATTTTGGGATACTTAAAAATAGTAAATAAAATTCAATGATGTGCATTTTTTTAAAAAAATTTACTCTTTGAAATATATTTTTTCACTTTAAGATATCTTAGAAACAAAAAAAAAATTGTATACCCCTAATATGTAATTGTACTCAAATAATTTGGAAGACTTGTTCATGCATTTACTATTTTTATTTACATTATACTACATACCAATCACTGTTGTATCACATAAGTAGTATCCATATCTTTCCACATTTATTTGATTATCTATGCATTCAGTTATTTAGTTTTCGGAAGTTTTTTGAACATTTTATCGAGTCTGTTAAAGGTTGAAATTTTTGTTGAATGGTTGAATGGATATAAAATTATAAATTTTTAATAACTTAGTTTTATGAAGGATCATAGGGAGTACAGCAAGAGGACACTTAGAGCATATGTATAAATGCTTAGTTTGGCATGTTTATGTTTTCAACCTAATCTGAAATTAAGGTTCCCTTGCATTTATACCTAAAGCAAATCTTGACTACCTACATTTCTGAATATGTTACTGTGGGTGTATAATATTTAGTTAGTTATAATGTCATCTTTTAAATAGTAGTAAAGTAGTCTTAAGTTATTTTCTATCAATTTCAATGATTTCAACTTTAATGGACAACAATGTGAATTTAAACAAAAATTAGTCTTAGTCTTGTCAAGTTCAGTTCATATATGGAATTGCTTATGGCAGTGAGAAAAAGTGCTTTATCCATGGCATATGTTAATTATTACCTCATTGTTGAATTTGTTGGACAATTATCTTCAACTGGTTCATTAAAAGAATGGGGTTTTAATTATTGTCATAACAAAGAAAGTCAATTGTGCATCTCTCAATTGAATTGAATTTGCCATATTGGATATCACTGTCTGTTAACAGTCCTGGTACCTTTGGTCTTCCATATTAAAGAAATTTTTCAGCTGCATTCAAACACTATATGATAATGAGGCATTCCCTATAACTGGCTTATGGTACCATAACTGTTGTATCCAAAACTTTCTACTGTATTTTTAATAATAGACATCATCCTCTGACATGTTTACCCTTTATTTGTGATTTTATATCTAAATAAAAATACATTAATGTTTTTCAATATTTTATTTTGTATTCCTATGGTTTACACTGCATCTAATATACTAATTATTTGCTTCCATCAAACAAATTGTGCTTGCATACATCAACAATACAATCATTTTTCATTGGTCCCTAGTAGTCAATCAAGTCATAAAATATAAGCAATAACTTCCTTTGGTATATTCATTTATATAAGTATTTATTCAATAGTGTATAAACTTACAATAAAATGGATGGAATGGAAATTTGAACAAACAAACCACATATTTAATTGCACTCTGCTCATTTAAATTTTAAATATTCTTTGGGTATCATCTAAATACTACTATAATCACAGATCTTCTTTCTCTACACTTTTTTGTTTCTCAACAAGTTGGAATGACTGTAAGATATTAAGTCTAACACCCAACTGTTTCTTCTTTTCTTCAGATATTTTACCACTGATAAGTTTCTTTACTCTCTCATATTCCAACTTGGTAAATTCATCACCCTTTTCTAGAATTTTGTCCATGATCAATTTATAAATTTTAGCAGAAACAGAGTCCTGAAAGAAATAAATTTTGTGTAATATTAACTATATGTAAATAATAAAAATATAATGTGTTTTAAAAATGTATGAGAATTTACCTTTTCTGCTACTTTCTCAATAAAATCTTTAGCTTCTTTTAAAATATTCTTTCGCTTGTCGTTGTCAGCTTTAATAAATTTGGCAGCAAGCTTATCGAGGTCCTTTATGCACCCTGGTAGGCTTAGAAATAATCCAGTTTTTTCACGAACGAAACGTCGCAGCTCGTCAACTGTGAAACCTTTTGAGTCGTCAAAGGGAATAGGCTCTCTTTTACCTTTAATAAAAAGTTTTACTATTGGGAAGTTATCTTTTGTAGCGCCGTACTTCTTAGCTAAGTCTTCATTATCCTTTTCTCCGTAATCTTTTACCCCTACTTCAGCTACTAACAAATCCTCAACCTCTTTGGAGTCCTTTGCCAGTGCCACGAAGGCCTCATGTTTCTCGCCATATGGGAAGGCCACATCAAATTTTACAATTGCAGCTTCAAACTTTTTAATAACTTTATCAAACGAATATTCATCTAATTCGATAGAACCGCTTGCAGCTGTGGCTTCCGTTGCAAAAAGTACAGTGACAGTTAAAAAAAGAATTGATAGTAACTGCTTCATTTTCAAAATTATAAAGTTTCTTGAATGCAATAGAAAACCTTTTATCGCAAACGTTTGCACTTAGTGAAATTCAATTTAAAATTATCAGTTATGAATTCTTGCGAAGCCGTTTTATTGACAACCGGCGTAAATACGTTTTCTATGGCAAACTGTATTAAATTAATTTATCGCTCCGTTACACATTTTAAAAAGTATAAACGTAGTTATTTTCTTAAAAACATTCATGAAATTTTGGATTTAATCAACGTTTTTTTAATGGGATGAATATATTATTATGGTCGTATACCATACATAAAAATGCACATTTAATATTTAAACTGGACGATTTAATGGTTATCTGTAAACTCGATAAATCATTCAAGTTGCGTGAAAAGAAATGGTTACATTATGATCTTGGTTATTGGTGAATAAGTCTTGCCGTGGGCTAAGGTGATTGGTTAAAATAGTTTCGGGTGTAATGAAATGTGTTCTCTGTTACAATTATATAAGACAATAATTTGTAAAAATGGATTAAAATATTTCTATTAAAAAATAAGCGCAACTGATGCAACACTCGACGATAAGAGGTTAAGCGTTCTTGAAATATTGAGAGCTTAGACTGAGTCTATCTACATAGACTCGATTGAGGCAAAAGACGTGATGAAAGAGTTGCTGTAGGTTTTATATATGGGTTGTCTGGTGTATATAAAAAGAAGAATAGTCATTCAATAAATAACAACAGCTTATACAAAAATATTTTTTTTTAATTTAAATTCTTTATCTGAACTATTTCACAAAAATACTCGTCATCTACGTCATGTCATTAGCAGTCCGTCTTTAGCATAGTAAAATGGGATATCTTCGAGGTTCGGGAGCTGCAGGTACTAATCTTTTGGTGTTCAAGTTCGTCTTGGTTGCTCACCTAGCTATAATAGTTTAGTCGTGATTCTTACCGTAGCAAATTTAAATTAGGTCATTCCACCGTTTGTCAGGATACACATGAATAGAATAGAACATGCCTGAAAGTGTTATATGTAAATGTTAACGTCAGAAGTAACACCTAAGGAGTAACGTGGAGATCGAATGATGGATGATATGGGGGATATCACATAGCGAGACTGCTTTCTAAAGTGCTTTTAATGGTGAGAGCGCATATATCTGCTTTTAATTTCTTATCCACGGTCAATGAATAGTTTATATGCTGCAATGTAAACTTACCATCAGGTAAAGTGTATATGTATTCTTAAATTCGTTTTTTTTAAATTATAGGTTCTTGGCAAGTGTGGTAGTATATATTTCCATTGTTTTTACTACAATTATGATAACGATACAATACAAATAAAACAGAGAATTAGGTTTATTTCCATAAATGCATTTTGTGTTATATCGGTTTTCGAAATTTATAATTTTACAATCTTACGTATAAACACAATGAAAGTGATGCAAATGCTCTTATGTACTATCTTTTTTAGTAATACATTTGTGTGGTTCTCATTTGCAAATGTGAATAGGTTAAATAACTGGAAAGGTATCAATTGATTTTTTATATTTACGTTACACTTTTTACGCAGAGTTTTATAATGGCCAATGAACTTTTGCTACAAAAGTAGATTTTTTGTAAATAATTTAAAATTGGTACATAATAAAAGATAGAATGACTTTTTCTTTAACATTATTTTCTGAGGCCTCGTGCTTACATACGTACACGAAACTCGACCCTGAGTATATCTGTCAATATGGGCAATTAATAAATCACCAAAACATAGCATTTCTCAGCATCGTCGTCTGCTTTTTTAATCATCTGCTGACACGTTACATAATCGCTAAGTATACCAGGCGAATTGTAGATTGCTTTGTCACACCTGCTATTTAAGATATCTGATGACTGTAACACGTCTTCGGCAGATTTTAATCTAGACTCCGTATTCATATAGTGGGCGATACTACTCTAATTAATAAAATAAATATGGGAATTTATCTTCATTATTAATCGATATCGTTTTTGGAAAATTAACATACGTAACAGTAGGTGAGTTTATTGCCGTAAATTGAGCTCGAATTATAGCGACTGGTTTTCGAAATTTAAACTTGTTAGTAGAAGTGATTTGAACAAGAAACGTTAAGTTTGTTGGCCTAGCTACTAGGCTATCACCACTGTACACAATATACTTTAATAATAAATGTTTTTATGCTGGAATAGCAGGCGACAAAATATTAAATAATGCCCAAGAATCAACTGCAGTTAATTGGCTGAACGGAATTATACCATACTATTTCGATAACAACAGCTATGGTAAGTTGATGTTACCTGTTTTTAACACATTCTTTTTTAATTTCCTGACGCATATCATTATTTTGTAATCAGTAATTATATTTCTATATAGTACAGCTTTGCTGTACTTAAAGAGCTAGCTACTAGCACCAGCACAGTCAACTCAATGGGACAGGATTGTGCCTTCCCTTGACTGAAATGGGAAGCTGCTGTGTTTGTAATTGTAATGAAGGAAACCGGAGACGTAATAACTGGCTATGTGGCGTATGATCTTAATCTTCCGTGGCCATCTAACCGGGAATGGTTTATACTTCGCAGACTCTAGATATTTCAAGCTATCTTCATATTATTATTACATATGTTTTATGAATATAGGTTTTAGAAACACATCGTTGTTTGCGAACACTTCATATTCAAATGATCATGTGGCGAAGAGTGTCATTGAAAATTGAATTAATAAATACCTTCGTTTTCTCTTTTAGTGTAAGTGAGTCGTCCTCCTTGTCCATTTCGTTTACGGCGATATCATTTTGTTATTACCAGATCATATCTGCGCAGGATCTATTTTAATGCCGTAAGAATTTGCACAAACACAGTGATCTCGATGTAATGCATATGCAATAAGATCAGAGTAAGCTTTAGATGCAGTGTCAAAGATACGAGACACACATACATTACACTCAAACTCAAAAACCCAACAATTTGTGGTACACAAGTATTGTTCGTCAGCAGGGGATCGAACCCAGAACTATTTACGCAGTAACCAAGTACTCTGACTACTACGCAACGCGGCCCTCTATACAAGTATAGCGCCTACGTTAACTCTACGCTGAAGATGTCTCTACGCAACGTTACATAATCTCTAGAGAATCTTTACTGACTTTCCCAGTGTGTCCAGAAAGGGAAACAACATAATGTATGTCTCTTTCACTCTTTGTTAAGCGTAGATAAAATTATTTTCTTATATTCATCTTTAACATCATCAGATCACGTGATAGCAATGCGTCTCCGCTTGTCCATGAATATGCTGGAGAGTGTGTCATGTATTCGATTCAAGCCAATCATTGGGTCTCCAAACATGCACACGACTTGGCTGCATTTCACTAACCCGCTGTTCGAACGAGACTGTATGCACGAGCCGCGCTACAATGAAAGTGGTGAAGTGGTAATAAAGTATCTTTTTGACTATTTTACCAAATAAGCGGAACCGAATTGACTATTAGACCAAACCCAAATCCCTGCGATTTGAGCTTCATCTGATCGTTAATGGTCTCTAGTGTGGTATGTCGTGTAGAAAGTGGTAATTATGTTAGAAACATTCTTCAGACCGTAATTTTTGCTCACGCTTGTTTAGCCGAACAAGTTGTTGGTACATTTTCCAAATTAATCTCTTTATACTACTGTTAAGAACCTAGTTTGGAATGGTTTGAAAATTGGTGTCCAAGCCTGGTTTCAGGCTTTTAAAAGTTTCCGATAACTTCGAAATATAATTAAATTCTAACAAAGGACCTGAGCTACAACGGCTAGTTTTTAGTTAGTAATTTCCTGTCTGCGGGACGTAAAGTGGTTCAGTAAGATCGTCAAGGAATTCGCGTTCGCCATATTAATGCCGCAGGAGTTTTTTTATATTGTCAGAGCAGTTTCCTGCAATTGCAAGCAAGACAAAATGTGCAGCACGCTTCCGTGACGAATTTGGTGTTTTAGCCTTACGCAGCTTTATTTCACGCTTGGTCTTAAGATCACGTCAAAGAAAGATGCTAAGGGTTATAAATGACTGATATAGTACATTTTTATGATTGTTAACTGATCACAGCTGCGCATAGATACATCAATTCTTGACAACTGGTAGAGATATCTATGAAGACTAAGCTGGAATAATTGTATACTAGTAAATGGATCTTCTAATATGTTATATTAAAAATATGATTACTATCTTCAGGTGCTAGTCCTAGGTCTAGATTGCCTTTCCGAGGAACAGGTCTTACATACACTTTTGCACGGTGTAGGTTTTAAAGACGAGGTAGCACATATACAAAGAGATCAATATATTAGAATTTTATGGAACAACATACAGCCTGGTAAGTAAATATTGTATATTATTTTGTATTAAATATATAATATTTTATATAAAATAAGCGAACAAACACTCAATTTACTTAAAGAAAAGAACTTTATTATATGCGGTTTTTAATGTTTCAGCATACCAACACCTTTTCCGCATACAAGCAGACGAAACCAGATCGAAAACCTCCGTCGAATATGATCCAATGAGCATAATGCACTTCCACGACAGAGCTTTTAGCATAAATGGCCAAGCGACCATTGTGCCCTTGGTGTGATTTTAAACTACTAATTTATAATTTTAAGATACTTCCTGATTTATTGATTGATTAACAGTAATTTTAAAACTTCTATACTAGACTTTAAGTACTAAAACATAATGCCATACAAAAACAATGTTTTTGCCACTCTAAAATTCAAAAAAGGGACTTACGACATCTAACTACATAATTTTGTTAGTGTTACACTGGTCTTTTAGTGATCGGACGACAGCGTTTCGAATTACGCCTCGATTAATTCGCAACTTGCTCTATCGTTTATTAAATAAATGTGCGCTCTTTTCTTACGAAGTTAGGGGCAACAAATGTGCACACAGTGGTAGTAAATAATACCTCTGGCCCATATTACCCATGTCCATCCACAACGAAGATTCTGAATATATATGCGTTGTTACCCCTTAGAATTAAGATTCATTGCTTTGTCGCGTAGTAATAATGTTTCATTTACCAAACGTCTTTCCTATACGGTCACCCTTGGCTCCTTAGCAGATACGCCCTGGTATTTAGGGGTGGTATTTACATATTTTTTTGATAACTTGACAGTACCACCGGATGACATTTATTATTATAAATCACGCTGCAAGTTAAAAGTACAAGTTGGGTTAAGTTCCGAAAGCCTGGTCATAAATATTTCCTATTAAAGAATAGCACGTACATGACATAAATTGTGTGAATTACTTATAGTTTATAGAAAAATTTAAAATAAATATTTAGTACATACATCTTATATTTCATAAATTGTAATTGCAGATGACCGGGCTTATAATAAACCCTTCACGTAGTTTATCACAGTTGGATACGATGAAATTGCGTTTGCGTTTTGGTCACGAGTGTAATAAACGCAATGTGGACTATTTAATGGATACTTGTAAAATGGTATTACATAATGTTGAAAAGAAAAACTCACGCAAACCATCTGAAGATGAAGATAAAAAATTGGTAGCAATTCACAATGATCAGGGTAATAATAATAATGGGAATGAAGATCACGATGTTAGTCAAAATGGCGATGGAGCCAATGATACTGATAGTCCTAATAGTATTGATCAAAATATTGATAATGAAAAAGCAGATCCTAAAAGTAATGACCAAAGTGGTGAAGAATATGAAAGTAACGGAGACGAAAAAGTTATTGAGACTAATGATAAATTCAATGAAGATGGGATAAAAAGTGGAGAGAGGAGAGTAAGAAAAATAAGAAAGAATCTAATGAAAATAAACAAACTTCAAGTTTAGGTTTTTTGTATTTGCATTATACAAAATACAATAAATAACCCAATCGTTGTTGGTTGAAATGGGAATACTATAGCTTCAAACGTATTCTTCCATATTTTTATATTTTCTACTGGTTTCATCAATTTTCGTTAAATAAAACAAATCAATATTGGTGTGTAACATTGAGTAAATTATTCGTTTTCGTGTTTAAGTGTTTCTAGTTATTTTCGGTATTCTTTGGCACACATGAACGTTTATTTTATGATACTAAGAGTAAGAAACGAGGACTCGGTTCGCCTGATTGTAAGTGATTGCTGTAGCCCACGACAAACACATTCATCTTGGATAAGGAATCATAATGCAGATGCGTTGTCACCTTTTGTCGCGTTGGGTACTAAGATAGAGTGCCTCGGCACCAGCAATAAGGGTCTCAGGATTGCTACACTCACCAGACGTAACAAACGTCTTGTCGGATGTTCTGACCCGTGTCAGACAATCCGAAATGAAGAACTCCATCAGGTTATTTCAGAGTTTTCAATTGGACTGAGCTGATAAATTAGGTGATATTGTGGGCCGGTTCAAATTGCCAAAACGAGAGCTTAATCGACCGGTCAACTCTTGTTTTAAAATGTTCGCTATCGCACATGCTGTGTACGGTTACTCTGTTTTGTTTGAACCATAACTATAAGAAGTCCAGTTCTTCGATTCATGAAAGCAAAAAGTCGTTAATCACGGTTATAGTAGTATAGTATTCGACGGTAGAATATTTAAATGCGACGTCATGATAAGGCAGTACTAGATTTCGTCTGAGATTTTGTATGATCTTTGAAATATTCTGAACCACATCAGGATCAATTTCAAATTTGTTTAATCACAATTTAATTTATTTTTTGAAATCAATAATTAATTTGATTTATTTAATCTCGTCTTTTATAATCTATTATTTTTATTGTTAAATAACTATAACCGATTAAAAATTAGGTTTAATAGGTGCGATAATCGCACTAAAAAAAGTCCCAGGCAGACAAAATGTTAAATTGTAACTAATATAACCATAAAAAATAAAAGTAAGACAAAGTAGCAAAACTCATATCAATTATCATTTCTTTAATATTAGCACAAGCATATATAATGAAATACTTGAAATCCTATCTGTTTTCTTCTTTTTCAAATTCCTTACGTTGAGCACATTGTGCTGAATAAATGAGGTTTAATTTTAGCACGTCCGTTGAGCTCAACCCTTGCCAATGACCCATTGCCCAGCCATCATTCTGAAAATTGTGCACAATTGTGTTGACAATGTAGTTTTATTTGTTACTTACCGTATTAGGTTCAAATTGCCTAGTGGTAAGTGATTATAGCCTAACTACTCGGAATGAAGAATCAATATGCAGATCGATGATTTTATTCTGTGAATGTCATTAAACAAAATATGAAATACGCTAGAGGTTTATTTATATTTTATGCTGTTATTTAATGGATCATGGATTCCAACTCATATTTACTTGCAATTGTTGCTACTTAATACAAAAAAGTAGTAATAATTTGATTCGTTTTAATTGCAGCAATTGAAGACGATGTCGACATGTCTCAGTGTGATACGAAATAATTTTACTTGATTTTGTTTGGTAATTTTAACAACTATAATAATTGGTGTATACGTATACGATACTTTGACTTGAATATATTATTATATATATTTACCCAAATTGGATACATGATACTGGTGACGCCATTTTTGATTTGTAACCAAGGGTAATGCATGACGCTTAGATAGTCATAGGGGAATCCAGCAGCTGCAGCTGGGGGAAGTTTTGCCTGCATTTCAAGTCCAACTTCTAAAATATACAGAAAAGCGTAAATGTATCTAGAACATATTGTCATACTTTTAATATCGCGATAATGACGTCAGATGGAAGTAACATGAAATAAAAGTAAGTTAGTAAATTTATTTATATAGAAAAAATCTAACCTTCCGTAAGATTATTCCAAACAATGTGTAGAAATGAGTCTCGATCATGCATATTGTGTTGGTGGTCAAGACCGAGTATGTGAACAAACAGGTGCAGTAGTTCGTTGACAGAATTAAAACAATCCGCATTGATTTCTATAATCTAGAACATTTCAAATATTGGTAGTGATATTAGCGGTAATGGGGTTTGAATAAAAAAAAAATGATATGCCTGCTATGATGGATCGTGTGAAAAAACATGAAAATTGTCGGGCTTACTACACAAGAAAAGTATTTTATTTATACTTTAGAGTATAAAATAAACTACTATATAACATAAATATTTGTTAACTTCACTTTTGCTGTCTACATATTACAATAAGACGTGAATTTAAGTATAGTTTTTAAGTTGCAGTGCACGCGACGGTCTTTGCATATATTTCGTCATTCTATGTTAATTGGGCATAAAATTGTCCAAAACTTTTGTCTGATATATGACAGTACATATAAGTGGAAATAACATTGAATATTTCACATTATGTCATAAATAGATCAATTACTTATAATTACTTTGTTGCCATTTGGTCTCCCTGGCGGTGGACACGGGCATCCTGGTTTAGGGGATCGAGATAATATTAAAATATTTGCTGCATGGCGCCGTGCAGAGGATTTTGGTGTTGTCTGATCTAATGTGTCTCTGTCTCCAATTGTACGAGTAATATCAGATGCTGTAAGGAAATTCGAGGAGATGTGTCAACATTTATACATTGAAAATAACTTATTGATACTGGAATTAATTAGATACGAACTTTGATCTTTTGTTACATCAGCTTAAAAACTTAAAGAATTATTTAAAAATTTTCCGTCACCTGGTAAATAATTCTCTTTAATTTCATTATCACTCATTGCTGGAGTGAGTCTGAGTTTATAAAATATAGGATTTTGATTTTTATCTTTTGAACCCGATTCATTATTATCAGCAACCTTGGCCCGGACCTCTTCACTGTCATCGAGTGTATGCTCTCGGAACTCAATACATGTTTCTTTTTCTATGTGATGTATAACCGCGTTAATATTTTCCCTTTCTTCAGCAGCTGAAAATAGCCCATATTTAGCATAAATATCTTTGCACTGTTCTTACTAATCTCAATGACTATATGTATATGTACAATGTTTGACTATAAAAACCAGGGGCGTTGCTCTAACGCTTCAACTTCTTATTACGAGATGAATGACACATTCACTCTTGATTGGGGAAGAACCACGCCATAGACTCCAGCGTGTAAAATCAGCATAACGTAACGTAACTTAATACGTATGATGAGTATACGGATCCGAGTGCTCAATTATAGATAACGAAGCGAATTCTATCTCAGTCCTCAGGGGATAAGGGACAGCACATTTGTAGCTTGAATCTTAGTTGATGTTGGGTGAAGGTGTTATGGGTCGATGAGCTGTGTGCTCGTTAACCCTTATAATTAGGAAAAAAATCAAACACTTACAAAATTCCAATCTATCCTTCAACTTAAAATTAACTATTCCGTAGGGCCATACTCTATCTTTGAAATATCTATCGATTTCCTCTCGCGTTGCCTTTTGTGATCCGTCATTGTTAACTTTTACTACACTAGGGCAAGTTTTTAAGAGGTACTGTCGGTTTCGATCTAAACATTCATGACCATATACTATTCCTATTTTTTCTATGTCAGTTTCACTGAGTCCTTCACGTTGACCGATTTTTATATCGCTCTGTAGCAAAAAACATTAAATATGTCACCTGAATAAAAGAAAAATATTCAATAATAAATTATAATTCAATATAAAAAAAGTAATCTGATCCATAGTATCAATACAAATTATAGTAATTTCGTATTTTAAAGTAAATATGCATATTTTTTTGCTTAACTTCTAGTCATAGTTTTATTCCTCTTTTTTGAAACTACATTTAATTGAACGCAAACCAAAGTTAGTTTAACTATTTATACTTTTTTTTTGTGTGGAAGTATTGCTGTTGGTCCAGAGACAGCTTTATCTAATTAGACTCGCGAGCAGGAGGCCCGCTGAGTAGAGTATTGACACAGTGGCTTTAAACACAATCATTGCTTAGTCAGCTTGCGCTTCACTAACTTATAATTTTGTGACTATGTTTATGAACTAATAATCAAAACAAATTTCACTTTTTACTTTAGTAAATATTGTGGCTTGACCGTTTTTGGAGAAAGCTCTTGGAGGATAATGGAGGACACTTGCATAGTCATAAGAAAGACTCAACAGCGGATCACTGGGTCGAACCGTGAAGTATTTTTTGTAACCTGGAATTAGTAGAATGACTTTTAAATGAAACGGTAAAATTAATAAATTAAATTAAATATTTTTGTGGCAATAAGTGTAACAAACGCGAACACAGCTCACATGGTCTTTGTAACCTATAATAAGCAAAAGGATTATTTCTCTAGAGAATGAAAATTAAATGCTACTGAAACCTAGATTATTTTCTGTGGTATATTTACAAGCATAGATGTAATTTTATTGTACTTAATGTTTTTCTTATGTTATTCTACCGGGGACGGACCACACCCTCACTAAATATTAGCATAATAGTAACATGACGCTGTTGTATTTCGAATGGTGAGTGCAGGGAATCCGACACCCAATTACTTGTTACGAGGCATTTCATGTCAATCCATGACAACAAATGTACATACATAATGATTTTTTTTGTGAAATTTATTTCAACCTTGTTTGTCTACAACAAACAGTTTAAATTTGGAAGTAAATTAGGAATAAAATTTAAAATTCCACTTGGTGTTAAGTTTTTTTTTTTATTAGATTGACAGTAACAAGCACATAGTTCATCCGATGGCAAGTGATTCCTGCGGCCCAAGACATCTACATTCATCCTTGACAAGGTATCATAATGCAGATACGATGTTACCCAATGTGATATATTCGTGGTATAGAGCGCACTAGCTCAGCAAATGCCTATTCACTCTACTCTTAAAGACAAGCACATTATACTCGGCATATATACAGGGAAATTATTCCAAACTTTCGCTGTTCGCATTACAAACGACGAAGCATATCGCTTGGTTCGAATGCGTGGAATATCCACAACGATGGTCTTTTGGCACGCCTCTACACTGGGTAAACTTGCAATTTGATATTTTGCAGCACCTGCCCAAATGTGATAGGAGTGTTCAAAACACGACCAAATTTGTATTTTACGAGTATCCAGCAAAGAGCTGTCGCGGTGTGAAGTCTCGCTATACCACTGCAAGAACTTCCTCCTTGCGGCAAGTCACCGCTATGCAATCGAAGCACAACAATGTATGATTTTATAGATACCTGTGGCCGCTATTTTTAGTCGAAAATATGGTATCCAATGACGGTGATGGATATATCAGAATGAATATTTAACGAGAATGGATGAAGCGGTTACGGGCCGCATTTTTCAACTAGTGAATTGTGTGCTTAGTTTCATAAAAAAAACTTCAATTTTTTTCATTACTTCAGAATATAACGATCATATAGATTGTTCATGGCAGATGTACAAAATGTATGTAAGCAATTTACCAGACTTTATGTTATCCCACATAACAGTTATGTATTGATCTCTATCCGGCCTGGTGTGTTCATGGGAGTAACCTAGAATATGCATCACTTCATGTGCAATTTCCCCAAGCGACATACAATCGTACCCAAAAACTACCATCTGGAAATAAAAAAAGATTTTTTTTATTACATACAGATGCGATTATTAAAAAGTAAAAAAATATTAACAAAATAGTAACACACTTAAACTCTAATTCGTATATTTTAAACAGAATTAAGACACGTTTAATCGTTACAAGAGTGAGCAAGGAATTCGGCACTTTTACTTTTTAATTCTTGGATTACATGATTTATTCTATGTCATTTTACGTGTGAATCAACGTGTTCTAATTCCAAACATTTGTGTACTAAAATAGTAAAGTTACAGCCTATATATATTATAAATCGCACTGTCCAACTTGGGCGGTAGGTTTCCTGTCTATAGAGGGTGTTAAAGCATAGTCCACCACGCGGTTCCACCGCTGATCGGCGGATTTCACATGTCTTGGAAATATTTATCTCTGTCTTTGTAACATAATTGTGTCAAATCTCCATAAAATACCTACAAATCTAAATCAAATCTCATATATTTAATTCTGTGATAAAGTTGATGTTCTTCTGAAACCATCCGTTTTTGTATTATTATTTTAAAATGATGTTTTACCTGTACTCCGCTATTTTCTTTCCTCTCATTACTGTGTACACACTGTTTTATTCCATAAGGATTGCTTATATACAACCACTCTACGTTCTGTAAGGAAATTTTATCCGTCGGCTTTTCGCGTAGCCGTTGAAGCCGAATGCATGAAGCTTTCTCAAAGTAATCGAAGGCTTTGATAATCGTGTCCGATAAGAGGGAATCTGGAATGGAGTAAATACAATAGTAGCTTTCCCATCCAGAAAAAGCAAGTGCTCACCATGTTTATATGTTTAGGTAAACGTGATAGTGCCGCACTGCAATTCGTTTTTAGCTACAGTATTAATACATATCGTGATTGCAAATAAAAATAAATAATAAAGAAGATAAAAAAAAGAATTATAATGAAACAGAGAAGTATTAGAATATGTATTATATAAACACTTAGACGTATAATTGCACACACCCAAACATCACACACAAACACACACAAAAACACGCACATCAGAAACAAACACAATCAGCCGTGCGTACGCGCACTTGCACACACAGACATACACATTATACAAGATATTTACAATTTTTTTTAATTACATTGAGAGTAATAAACGAGCACACAGTTCACCTGATGGCAATCCTGCGGCCCATGACATTTATATTCATCCTTGACCCTTGAGGACTGATATTGAATGCCTCGTCACCTGTAATAAAGGTCTCCGGATCCCTACACTCAAAAGACGAACATAGCGGCATTATGCTGTTTTACGCTAGTATTCTGTGAGGGTGTGGTCATGTTCGAGCTAACCTATTCATTCTATAGCTAGAAACAAGCTGCAGTGTTGCTCTACCACAGTTAAAAGATTTAGTAAACATAGATTTGTACACTTAATATAAGATATGGAAGAGCTTCTTGGCACATGCATATAAATGCTTAAAAGGAGATTCTAGCAACCATACCACGTTATAACAGTAACGAGGAATTTCTTTTCAAAATATGTGGGTGTGCAGTACCTGTGATATTTCTTATGTTGAAGATAAGTCCAGGTGTTTATGAGATACAGTAATTATTTACCGAACTGTGTACTCGTTTATGATCCTTACTCTAATTTTACACACTTTACCACTTCTTTCACTTCACTACTCACCATAGGTATTGGGGTCAATAAAGTAAGGTACAATGCCATGCTTCCAATGTTTATGCCAGGGAAGTATATTCACATCGTCGGCAGGATAATCTAGTTTACTCGTAGATGGTCCTAAAAGTTCCGCTGGTGCAAAGTAGAGACGTCGCGCTGTCGTGTTTACTACGGGCTGTAAATATTTTTTTTTGTTAATATTATTGGAAGTTACATGTGGAAATCCATAACCTGAAAGTAAATTAATTGGCTATGATACGATTAAGTTATAAAAATTGTGCTAAATTATATTGCTGCAGAATCATTATACAAGCACGGATCCACTCTCATAATTTTTTTTTCCAGGTTCGGCCCTCTCGGGCACCATCGAGTCAGACGCTCTCGCGGAACAGGGTGTCGGTCCAAGACGAGGCTCCCCCTTGGGAGCCCTTGTGCTGGTTACACACTAATAGAGGTCTCGACTGAGCGCCATAAGCGCTCGGTCACCTCTCAACCCGGCGAAACTGTGAAAGCCCTCGGGCTAACAGCGGCTATCAGTCCGAAAAAAAAAACGTAATATTAGATGAATAAAGTGTTCATTTCAAGATAACAATAGCTTATTATTACGTTTTAATCTATCTACACTTCTTACCTTGTCAGTAATCATAGAATTAAATCGTCTCTGTCTATAGGTGACTTTATGCCCGTTTTCCTCCATATCATCGTACAGCTTGTCAACAATATTTTCAACACGTTGTATATCATCAAAATTAAGAGCTGGATTAGGAGTGTCAACATCTCTTTTCATTCTTACGTGTCGTATTTGTGGTTTGTTAAAGTTGACTGTAGTTTTATATTTGCTTGCATTGTTAAAATTTTCAAGTCGAGCAGTTTCTTCGTTAAAGATTCTACACATGTCTAGTGTGTCCTGTCGTTTCCTTTGTATTATTTTTTTGTCAACTGAACGGATAATGATAAATAAAATATAGATTGCATTAAAATACGAGGGATTATCTTTTAATGGCAAATGACCGATGCCCGTTTGAATCTGCATCATCAGCAGTGTTTTATCGGCCTTTCGAAAAGTAGGCTCTTATCTCTTTCTTCTTGGTCGCTAAGTCGTACCAGTTAGGAAATACCAATAACGATAGCTGATTTATCAAAATAGTGATGGAAAATATTCGTATAAAATGAACAAGCTGCGAACTATTGAGATGGTGGAGATGAAATTTTAAACTCTATCGCCATGTCCGATGTGACTCACTCAGCGACTGGATTAATCCGAACAACTCCTTAGAATAATTCCCGTGAAAGAGAGAAAATTGTTAAGTGCTAAGTGTTTGTTTGTTTAAAAGCAAACAATAACAAATATAGTTTTTTTATGTAGAGAGATATAAGATAGAAGATCAAATAGTCATTTATAACTTTATCATTTATGATATTTGTTATTGGTAATTGATTACCAATAGTTTATTGTTAATTAAAATATATAATTTTGTATGTTTTGGACTAATCTAAAGACTAATAAGCTAGCGATCACTGGAGATCTGTACGCCTTTTTTTAAAAACACTTATAATTTTAAACCGGCCTAAAATAAAAGTCTGGAGCAGCGCTTCTGTGCCACGTATGGTGAAAGACAAATTCCGACACCTTTTTGGCGAAGATGAATTCCAACTAGTGTTATTAGGGGTCATAATGCGTATATATTGTTTCCTTATCGGGGCTGAATGTGGCTCTCATAGGCTACAAGCATATGGCGACGGCTCGAGAGATATTAAGCTTTATTGAGGCAAGGTGTGTATATTACATAATACCAGTAAAGTCCGCCAATATTATGACGGGGCACAAGTACATCTCGGCGACAAGCGGTTAGCATTTTTGTGAATATTTCAGATGGCACAGTTTTAAATTTGTTCACTAACGTACGGACATAGCATATTAATATAATAAAATATATTATAAAATAGACGACGCTCACTAGATCAGTTAGATCAATTTTGAGTGTCTTTTATTGGTATCAATATATAGTATTTGTTATTTCGATTGTAATATTTGAATCTTTCCGAGAAATATATGGGTGTAATATGGAATATTTCATGGTACAGACAATAAAAGTAAACTAATTGAAATATTCATTGTATTATAAACACACTTAAAATTAATTAAAGAAAAATAACTATAAACTAATAACTTTCGTTATGTACGGAAAATTTTGTTTGTATCGTCACTTTACGAGTTTTAGTACTTTCGATATTTTTCTTTTAAATTAATCTTATTGAGATTTAGGTTAAATTAATTGATAATATATACTTACGCCTGTGCACGCTCAAATTTGGTATTACACTATCTACACAAAAATTCTGCAATAATGATAAAAATAAAATAAACCAAAAAGAGAACATAGCCACACTATTACTTCGATTTATAACATCCTAAACAAAACGTAAACAATAACCATAACAATAAACTATTCAGGTTTAATCGCAACTCGTTGCTGTTTATTGTTTTCTATTGGAAATTGTGTGTTGAAATGCAAAATAAAGATAACAATATTTTTTGTATTTTTGCTACGAGTGCGTCGAAAGGAACTCCTAAACTAATTATATTCGATGAATATGTTTATTATAAATAGTTTTAATTTATAGCTTTTCAGTACTTCACGTACCTTCGGTAACTGTTACATATTTTAATGATAACTGTTGACCAATTTTAAACTATGACATTGACGGTAAATTATTAAAAAAAGCAATTAAAAAGGCTTGTTGTGGCTCGTTGGTAGTGAAGAGTAATCTTCCACCACGATAGGTTTATTACCAGTGTCTAAATGAAGTCCTAAAATAATCATATTAGACGAATACGATTTAAATTATATTTTAAATAATAAATTTAAATAGTATTAATTTATACTTTTTCAGCACTTCACGTACCTGTTTATTTCCATTGTTTTTTTTCACAGTTTCAAATTTTAATAAAATGTTGCCCATTTTTAATTATAACATTGTTGGAAAATTAATTAAAAAAATCAATTAAAATGGCTTGGCCTTCGGTAGTAAAGATTAATCTTTCGCCAGGATAGGTAGTGGTAGTAGGAGATTTTTATTAATATAAAAATCTTTTCCACAACTTTGTCATCGTGATGGCCAAGTTGAGTAGTAAGGATAATGAGGCAGTGCTGCCATATTTTAATATCGTTTATATGATGGTCAGTGATCACTGCGTCCCATTAAATCTAAATCCATAGGAAGCTTAGCAGTATTGTATTGATATTTCAAGTTGTTAATCTATGACAGCGAGGTACGTTAGGTATGTATTTATATATATTTAAAAAAAAATAGATTATTAGCAATACTATTAACATTACTATATACAGTGCATATATATATATATAATGATCCAAAGCATAGCTCGAAATTATGTAGAGGATATTTAGAAGAGAAAGAGACACAAGGGGTGTTATAAAACCTGGTTTGGCCTCCTCAGAGCCCGGATCTCATTCCCATTGAACTTTTGTGGGGAGAGCTTGATAGGAACGTCCATAATTGTGGCCCATCCTCGCGAGAAGAAATGTAGAATGCTTTATGCGAAATTTGGAACAATATATCACAAGACTCCATTAACAAATTGCTTGCACGTATGCCGAGACTTGTGAAAAAAGTCATGAAAAATCAGTTTAGCTAACTATAGTCTTTTTTTGCATGAACTGTTAATATTTCTTTAGGCTTTCAAAGTATATTGATTGTCAATCAATGTTCTATTAGATGATTAAACTGGTTAATTAAACATTTTATATTTTATTGGAGTTTTACTCTATTTTCCCACTTTAATTGAGGTGGTCTTAAACTTTTGGCCGGCAGAGTATATATATATATATATATATATATATATATATATATATATATATATATATATAAATATATATATATACAGGGTATTAGGAGACCGCTTCCGAAAACGAAGACAGACGATAGTACTAATGACACCTTTGATGATGGGTCGGACAAATTGATTGCCCGTATGCCGAGACGTGAACAAAGTCATAAAATGTAAAGGAGTATTTTTTGATGAAAAATCAGTTTAGCTAACTATAGCCTTTTTTTGCATGGACTGTTAATATTTCTTTACGCTTTTAAGGTATATTGTTTGTCAATCAATGTTCTATTAGATGATTAAACAGATTAATTAAACATTTAATATTTTATTGGAGTTTTACTTTATTTTTCTACTTTAATTAAGGTGGTCTTAAACCGGCAGTATATATATATATATATATATATATATATATATATATATATATAAAAATATTTTTTTGAAGTATAGATCTCTGATATTGAACACAAAAGTACCATTCCACTAGGACTACGCCGTCTCATGGTTGTATATATAATAGTCGATAAAAATAAACCTTGCTTAAGGTATTTAATAAGTCATGAAGTCAACGTCGACAAAATAGTGTTTATACATAAAATACGCCATACAAAGAACTTAATAATGTATGAATATGATCGCGAAACGTTTGCTCTTGTGACCTCAATTGTATTCGCTTTAAACAATGAGAAAAATAAATATTCGTAATACGATTATTACTTAAACCTGGTCTTGTAGTAGGGATATAATTTTTATTACTTACCCACCTCTGGTGTCGTAAGGTAGTAGTTCCCTACTGAGTATGCAACATGAGCTTCTGAAAAAAACATCATAAGTACAAAAATATTTCTTTCTTCGTTGGAATAAAATAGTGCAATTAATAGTACAATAAATTTAAGCTAAAAAAGCCAAGAGCTAATTTCCCGGACATGGTGATGATGATATTGTCCATGATTATTACCACTGCGACATTTTTTGATTATTGTCTGATTACATCAACTGCAGGATAAAACTATAATCAGACAACAAACCAAATACACTCACGGAACCCTCAGTTCCGTTTGTCCATCGTCCATTGTGTCCGATGAAGCTGTAAGAGCCGCATAGGCTAACAGCATCAACATCAACAGAATTTAGGAACCAAAGCACGGGGCATACCGTACCGGTCTATATAGTTTTTCTTTTTTGGCCTGATGGCCGCTGTTAGCCCGAGGGCTTTTACAGTTACACCCGGTTGAAAGGTGACCGAGCACGTATGGCGCTCAGCTGAGACCTTTATTAGTGAGTGACCAGCACAAGGGCTCCCGAGTAGGAGACTCGGCTTGGACAGTTACTTGATATTATTATGCTTCAAAAGAATACAGATAACAGTGTTTGTCTGCAAGTCTTACTTGTGGGTTCGGGCCTATTCGGTTTTGCCCTTGTCTTCTGCGTGCCTCTAATCTGAATAGAAAATCTTTACCCGCCTTTGATACATTTTTTAATTAAATTATCAGACATTTTACTATTCTGTTAAATTCAAAAATAAATTGGTGACGTCTTCTTCTTTCTTTAGACTTTAGATCTTATGTCTTTCTTTTGAAAGCTTTCTTCGATAGTGGTGAATTTTGGTAAAAATCTGATAATCGATGTGATGATTATAATGTGAAAATATTTTAAATGAAAGCGCAGAATGGATTGAGTAAATAATCGAAGTCTAGACTAAGATAAAAAATTGTAAGAATATGAAAGAATCAGCAAAATGCATTCATTAATCGATTTTCCCATAATCATCATGAAATGCCTATATGCTATAATAGCCTAGGATATTTGGGTTTAACGTACTTAACTTAAATTTTACTTAGCCAGCGTGTAGATGTAGAATAAGTATTGCAAAAGAACATACTTAATATTAAGTGAATCCTACTGCCTATAGATATCCAAATCCATCTATGACGATGAATTAACACGCAGACTATTACTACGTTATCACCACCAGGAATAAGATGGAAGGCCTCATTAGTAGTTTCGAGTCTCGAGTCTTTTCGCTTGCGAAACAAAAAAGATATGTACGTAAGTATCTTATACTACAAAAATTAACTTACCGTCCGTTGACTAATAAGAAAAAATAAAAATATACGCGAGATAAAGACTCATAACAATCGAAGACAATTGCCGATAATTTATTTTATTACATCACACCGCGTTTCTATACACTTAGCCAACAGGTAAAGGCCGCACCAGTATTAGTTCCGCAGTTGTGACCAACTGTCCACCTGTTGTCGGATCCGCAAATTCGATTTAGAAAGTTTACTTTTTTATTCCGGCTTAAAGTTGTACAAGGTTGCGTTTCATTCAGTCGGCCTTTGTATGTTATAGAGCGTAGACGCTAGCTACCTTTGAGGTCATATTTGCGTGTGTTTGCCACTTTTATCGTTGCTTTTGTGAAGTAGTTTTATCACCCGCAAAAAGGATTTTATTTCAAGTGAGCATAAGTTTTTTTTAATATATATTCTATTAATTGCTTTATAAATTTACTAATGCTCTTTAGGTGTATTTAAATAAAGTAAAAAATTAAAAGTATTTTAAATGAATTTATACGAAGAAATACCGTTAGGTTATATGATTTGTTAAAGACGTAAACCTCGTCAATATTTTGAAAATAATCAACCCTTTATTATAAGTATTATATTTAAGACACTTTTACTATTGTTTTTCTATTTCAAATCAACAGTAATAATATAATCGTCTTCGAATATCATCCAAATTTTGAACCGGTATTTAACGAATGGTCAAGTTCGGATTGAGGTCGTGAACTTAACTGTAAGTTCCGAGAACTTATTTTTTTTGTTATATTTTTTTATGTAGACTTTTTTTGTGTACACGACATGTGTATAACGTACAATAACACAGATATCGTCAATAACTTCAAGCATAGTTCTCCCAAAAACAACCATTATAGGTGTGATATGGAGATTAGACATGATCTTCGTCTTGTGCGTTTCCATACCAAGACCTACCCGTCGGGAGACACCATTGAGTAGAGTGTTCCTCAGCGAATCTGCCATGATGACTATTTCGTTGAAATATCGAAGGTAGGTGATGTACTCGCCATTAACATTAATCCTTGCGGTAGGCTTGATGGCGTCTTTCATTGGACGGTGATGAGTTTCGAGGATATGACATCATCCTGTCTTATAAATTTCCGCGATTGGATAGGTTTCGGACTGCGGGACAGTATTCGGATATATATACCACCTCAATATACATACCGACAGTTAAGGGATTGAAGCTCCGCCCAAACTTCGACGAAATCATAGGCTTTCTCATTGTCCACATACGCCAGGCACAGAGGCAGATAATAAGATAATACCCCTTAATCTTCTGTATAATTTGCCCAATAGTGTACTATATCTGATCTATGGTGGTATTAGCCTTTTAGTTAAAGCACAAATAGCGTATAGCACATACCTATAGCATATACGGTGTGCACGATAGACTCCTCGATGCCATTACTCAGTATTATTGAAATTTAAATTTACGTTTAAGACACCCGAGGGGTCAGGTTGTGCTTTGTAGCACTTTGGAAAGTGACGTGGTCCGATAGTACCTGCTTGATCGAACTCGTTGCCCTGCCGAGGTATTTAATCTTTGTTATGTATAATTTGTTAGTTTCCGGGTCTGTGTACATTGGTTTGTAGCGTCAGTAGCCGTGTGGTTTTGGTTGCGGTTTGCGAAACTTAGTGTCGTAGGTTCGATACCGCCATTCGACTATTGCCGTGAACTTTTTCCTAGCACAAGCATTTTCAGCTTAGTTGAAGTGGTTATCCGGAATGTTAGTTTGTTTGTTAGCATACTTTAAAAAAATGTATATTTGTTCCTCTCACACTGCGTCTGAACGTTATTCCCATCTCATGGACGACCCTTTTTATCTGACGAGGAAAATAAGTAAAAGGGCAGAGACTAGGCTAGGAGACTAATTTTACGCGAACTATTTCTGCACTATATTTTATTTTGAGCAGTTGACGTGATCTAATAAGTGCTGTGATCGAAATCGAAATCGTACGAGTAACGTAAACCGGATAAAATTACATTCCGTCATAAATTCTATGCGTTACGTAACAGTAATGTGCGCTTAATTTGCACGAATTGTTTACTTAAACCCGATGCGTGTCTAGTGGTAACTATGAATAATTTCTTTTCGCATTCTTTCAACATTTCCTTTATTTGAGAACGTTGCTGTTCGGGTGGGCTTTTTATTCGCTTCGATTGATTCGATAAAGTTTTTTTTGTAGGATATATATTATTTATACGTTTTAATGTTGATTTGAAACCAATCTGGAATTCTATTTTCTTCACTAATGTATTTTAAAACTTAACAGCGTAAAACAGTTTGCGGTCTTTTTCCGTGTTATGTATGTGCATTGACTTGTGCATAACAAATAGATTAAATTAGAGAATAAAATTTTGGAAATGAATGAAAATGAAATCTCTATTAATCAAATTTGGTTTTTCAGATTCTAATCCAATTATAAAATCCATCAAAGGCTCAAACATTGTAGAGTGTATTGCATTTGCTATTTCTACTCTATATATAAATGACGCCATAGATTTCTTAAACCTAGTACAGAAACAATATTTGTGTATGACAAACTTGTCTATTGAATCTTCATCTGATCCTATTGCTTATTAGATATTATTTTTATAACGATAGAGATTATATATCTACG
The DNA here is from genome assembly GCA_029286865.1 of Teinopalpus imperialis. Lineage (NCBI taxonomy): Eukaryota > Metazoa > Arthropoda > Insecta > Lepidoptera > Papilionidae > Teinopalpus > Teinopalpus imperialis. Next base: position 9,647,386 of record JAGSMU010000030.1, on the reverse strand, counting down.
ACGATCGAGCCTCATGCTCAGTCTTATGCTCAATGCACTATGATCTAAACTGCGCAGTTGTCTAGTAATTTAGTAAAATAATATAGTAATTAAGTATTCTGGCAATATCTGGAGTGAATAACAAAACTGTTTAATGTCACAATGTAACTTGTCAAAGATTTTAGTTCCTGCAATAATCAATATATTCGTCACCATACGTTATATGTAGCTTATTGCTAGGAATTCATGTCTAGAAATACGATCTTTTTAAGTTGTTTCTTTTCACTAAAATTGGCTAGATTTGTATCACTCACTGATGTGAAGCGAGATTTGTAACCAGCAGCATTTCTCCGTATCTGTACTTACTTTATAGTCTGTCACACTCCTACCCTCATCTCATCATTAATCTATTATATTCAAGTGTTATAGAGAGTTCTAGTAATAAATTCGTTAAACAAGAATGCCAATAAATGTAATTTTTAAAACAGGTATTTATATTATACATGGAACCGCCGTGTTAAACGTTTTCTCTTAATTAAATGTACGCAAAATTAAAAAACGGTGAAAAGTTTCACGATAGCGTATACTATTTACTTTTATTGCGGAATTGCCAATGTCAATGTTACGTAAGAAAGAAAATGCCGAAGAAGAAATTGTTCGAATGAACATAACCGTAACGGTGCGGTTAGAGCCGTTACGTGTCGCGTTACGTGATAAGACGCCGTCACGCCACTTGCCGGTAGTGGAATATGAAGTTATATCTTACTAGCTTTTACCCATGACCGCTTCGCCGTCTGAGCACCGGTGTGCAAATCTTCCCTACTCCATCCTCTATCTTCACAAAATTCAAAATCAATAAATTACCTCTATCAAAATACTCATTTTAAATTTCAAATACGGACATTTTGTACAAGTAATGTGAAGCGTCAATAGCCTAATGGTTTAGAGTAAGGTCTGCGAAGTTTCAGGTCGTAGGTTCGAACCATCGCCGTAAACCATCTCCTAGCACAAGCATTTGCAGTTTAGTTGAAGTGGTTCACTGGAATATTAGTAATGTTTATTAATAGCATTGTTAATATTCTTTTTTAATATCCCCAGTTCTATATTCGATTTTGGGAGCCAATAAAACTTTTATTTATGGGTAACTAGCGGTAGGGAGTCTCAGCTTGGACCGTTTCCTACCGCTAAAAGTATTGGACTAAAAGGCGCCTGAGAGGGCCGAACCTCAGTTCGGTCAGTTAATAAAAAAAAAGCAGTTTGCTTAAGTCGGTCCCCTTGGGCACTTCGTACTTAATAAAATACGCCTTTGGTGGTCCATTCAACCACACACTTTCTTTTATCTTATGTTATTTCGTTCTTCTTCTTATATTATTATCGTTTTGTCTCTGATGTCTCTAAATGGTTGATGTCAATTTCTTTCAAGTTCAACGTTACGTAACGTAGTCACGAGTCCTGAGTATGATTCCCAGCCGGGAACAATATTAACACATTCAATGCCGTTATGAATAAAGGAATATCCCCCATGGAATCGTTTCTTATTTCACCTTTATTTTGCTTATGCACAAATAAATGTATGAATATATATCATAAATAGATTATAGATTACATTAGATATATAGAATAGAGATTTGCATTAGTAATCATATAAAAGAGAACTTCTTTGCTCGGCTAAGCATTCGGATGCGAGTAGTTATATTAGAACTAGGGATGGCAAGGTTTCATCCAAGAATATTATCGTAGAAAATAGTTAACTCGGATCCGCGTAAACAGCACTACTACAATAGAACCATTCACAACTCGCATCCGAGGAGGGGCACTGTATGAGTTAAGAGAACGCTTAAGGTTCTATATAAACCTGTGCATTTGACATCTAGCAATAATCAGAAGAAATTTTGCTATTCTTAGCGAGTGAACCTGTTCATGTTAAATTTATACTGTTACTAGATGAAGTATGATTTTTCCATATACGTGCCACATATTATGCATTACAGGTATATTGCAATGTTGGATTGAATTCATCCGTATAAAGTAATATGTAGGTACGGTGCTGTGAACGACAATGACCTTAATAAGCCATAAGCTAATTAGTTATGCAATTAAATATTATAGAAGGAACACGCACGTGCCGTTTATAAACAACTATTAAGTATTGTCACTTTATTATATCCTATATACTCATATATTTATATTTTATTTATCTTGGCCCATGCATATATGCAATAATCAGAAGATATTTTGCTATTCGAAGCGAGTGAAGCTCATTATGCTGTTACTAGTTGAATTATGATTTTTTCAAACATGTGTCGCTGTCGATTTATGCAATAAAGTTTAGCTGAAATTGCAATGTTGAGTTGGACCTTGATAGTTAATTAGTTATGCAATTAAAAAGAAGGCACACGCACGTGTCGTTTATAAACAACAACAAGTATTGCCACTTTATTATTTCCCCCTATATACTCATATATATATATATTTAGTCTATCGTGGAACATGTATATGTGCATATACATTTATAAATAAATTTATTTGATAAAGTTTTTTTTTATTGTATTTCATTATCAATTTCATTGAAGTCCGGAACTCACCTTGAAAACTTTTCTCCGGATACCGTCAGACGAGCTAACTATGCAAAATTCGGAGAAATCCGAACGGACATGTTACATATTCTATACACAAATTCTATATAAATGCACACGACGAATGTCAACTCCAATTAACCTTAACCTATTGACCCTCTCATAATTCATATTACATTTCATTGGCTGTATTTGTATCTATGTGTATTTTCAAAGACGAAATATGTAAGATTACGCTTTTTCTGATTTTACCTTCAGCTTCTTTCGTATAAAATTGTGTGTTATCTAAAAAAATCGTAATAGAAAACCATGGAGTTAAAAGTATATTTCATCAAATACTTGGCAAAACAAACGTCTATGAAATCGTTGTAGTTTCGAGGTGATTAAATAATTACTAAGAAAACTTTGTGGTTTAGTGGTGAATTCACTTGGCTGTTAGGACTCATATTTGATTTCTAGTGGAATAATTGTGTTCTTCTGGTATGGAGGTTGATGATATCCCGTGTCCTAAATTAGAGTAGAAACAGAAAAGTTTGCAAGGTTCTTGTTTCCTTCCTTCAATCTCACCTCTTACAAAATCAACCCAATCTCATCCCATATGTTACGTAGGATGATTTAATTTATTGATTATCTCCTCAGTCAGTGAATATGGTCATCGTACAAATAAGACTTTCCGATGTTTAATAATACAATAGACCTGTTTATATATCCTTAATAATAAGATAAAATAATCTGCCAAAACATTGACGATGACGTCCTCGATTTCGAATTGTACAGGATATCTTCTGGTTATTGCTAGAGCAAACTAAGCTAAGCCAAACATTTTGTGATAAACAAATATTGTTTCCTGGGCTGTGAATTAAACTCAGTGTCCGCAACGCAGCAGTCAAAGCTGAGCATTAATGAATATATATATATATATATATATATATATATATATATATATATATATATATATATGTATATATATATATATATATATATATATATATATATATATATATATATCAAGAACAATCTCCTTAGTAACTCACTTTGTAAATTTCGGACAATATGCATATGCTAACGTGCAAAAGCAATATATTTTCATTTATCTTTTTTATCTTTTATAAGATCTATGATGAATTAGAATTTCTAGTTTTAAGATTACCGGTTCTCTTCCTTATATACGTAGCAAAAGTATCATATAGAGTGAGTACGCAGTATATAGAAACACAACAGATTTAAGTTATTAAACTTAAATCTGTTGTGTTTTCTATAAGTAATTAAAGATTTGGAAAAGCAAATGTTTTTCGAGAAGGTAAGTACTCAGGGTTGGCAATATATCTGCACCTTCAACCTTCATTCGATATTAGATGTAGGTGTGGCATGGGCTAGAGGGATTGTTTACAAAAGGCCGGCAACGCATTTGCGACTTCTCTGGTGTTGCAGCTGTTCATGGGCGGCGGTGATCACTTACCATAGGATGCGCTGATGCTCGTTTGCCACCATTTCCATTAAAAAAAATACCATCAGGCGATCAATGTACTCTTATATCATCCTAATTATTTTTCAAAAAAGACTGGCTGTTAATAATTATTGACGGTAGGCATAATCTTATGCCTGCTTTTGTCTATCTCACAGAAACAGAAAAACAATCCCACTAATTACTAAACGAAGCTCTGGCAAACAAAAGCATAATCTAACGGGCCACCGATTAATGAAACCAACACAATAACTGCTGGGAAATATCTGTGCAGTATTCCTTGAATTTTGAGATGTCTTAATATAATCTTTAACGGTGACTTCTTATGCGGGAATGAGTACATTTTTCACAAAATGTAAAAAAATGTATTTTAATACGAAAATTTATTTCTTTTAAAATAACTAAGCGTAAAGCTAAACCAATATTTGTTTTTTTAATAATATTAGCGATGCTTATTAATAAACATTAGTAATATTCTAGTTAACCACTCAAATTCTCCGAAAATTATAAAAAAAATACATACCCTCTCAAAAGTCTCAAAAGTCAAAAGACTTGTTTTATTTGTAAAAGTAGATTACTGTGACGTCGCCTAGTCAGTAAATCGAAATGCTATAAATCTATTTCATTTCTAGTTTTTCCATACAATAATTCTATTAACGGAAAATACATTTTTTACCAACTAAATAATAATCCCAAAATTTCTTTTACCAAATATTATTTAATTATATCTTATTCTTCATATTTATCATATATGTACATAAAAACATATGTGCAATGTATAATTCTATTATCTAACAGCGCGGTCACTTGTTTCATCTGAATCGCATCTTGATTTTTTTTTGATGAGAGTAAAAAACGGACACGGTTCACCCGATGGAAAGTGATTCGTGCAGTACGTGACATCTACATTCATCCTTGACAAGGAACCATAATGCAGATGTGTTGTCACCCTTGCGGTCTGCGATGGAATGCCTCGTCACCAGTAATAAAGGTCTATTGTGTAAAACAGTGGTTGTGTATCGAGTTGGTTTTGGAGGTGGTTACCTATGTAACGCAAGAACCACATACACCGGGATGAAACGTGTGCTGTTTGTCAAAGCTGTTTCAAAATAATCACACTATCCACCTATTGGCCAAATTCACGTACCTACATACGCCATCATGTCGTCCATTCTTGTCAAAGGATCGAAATGTACACAAATATAATGTCTCTGTGACAGTGCTAACGAGGTTAGCGTAAACATATATTAGATATAAAATGAATTAAGATTTTGTCGTTCACTTTAGAGCATAAATGGCAAAAGCGTTGCGAGGTTAATGGCAAGCGCCTTCTATCCTTGGATCTGACTTTGAATCCTAACCATCTTGCATCAATGAGATACCGATATTCGCAATGTTGCGTACAAAAAATCATTCGCTTATATCATTATTATTTTTATTACTTTGAGAGTAACAAACATGCACACAGATCATCTGATGGCAAGTGATTCCTGCTGCCCATCACTTGAAACGAAATCATATTACAGATGCGTTGTTACCCTTGAGGACTGAGATGAAATGCCTCGTTATAAAGGTCTCCGGATCCGTACACTCACTAGACGAATCACAGCAACATTACGCTGGTATTCTGCGAGGGCGTGGTCCTACCGCGGTCGAGGTGACCCATTCATTCCACAGCTGGAAAGAAAGCTAGAGATATATAATTATAAATATACAATTGATAATTAATTAATTGATTTTTATACCTTTCAATCCTGATTGCAATACAAAATGCTTATTATGAAACAAGAAGAAGATGCCCACCCATATACTCGTACATCTGTTTTAAGAAATTATAATGCAGAAGATGTATTGTCACTCCTGGGAACTAATGTCTCGTTACCGTTATTAACGTCCGGCTCACCGGATGAAAAACAGTAACACTTAAGCTGCGATATTTTTCTATTATGCTGGTGTTTCGTGTGAAAACGTTATCCTTTCTCGGTCAAGCCGACCTATTTAGGTACACAAGCTGGTTTATAGCTACTGTGTTACGGCAGTTTTTAATAACACACTTGTCTTCATTGCCATTTCACTGTCCATTGCTCGGCTCGATTCCATATTCACATGCTAAATTGCTTTGCTACTTTCTTGTGGAGTATATAAGCTGAAGTCGAACACGGGCGTTCTCTCCCGTCCTCTCAGTCGGTCGAGCGGTACTTTCTCGGCTATAGAAAGTGTTAGTGTTGCCAGGCTGGATAATAAAGGGAGGGGAAAATTGTGTAAAATATTTGAAATTGAATTTGAAAAATGCAGTACATTTATAAGATTTGGGCGATTATGGAACTTAACTAAAATTTGTGTCGTTTTGGGAATAAACGTAATGAGACAAACGTGTACCTAATTAGAATTAGGATGGTCCCAGACTTATCTAAAAATCTTAATTAACATAAAACCTATGTTCAATATGTAACGTGCACTCCGTGTAGAAAAGTACGAGTTTAAAAGAGAAAGTCTTCTAATTGGAATTAAAAGTATGGATTAAAATTAATTTAAATTAATATTGAATTCAAAACAAAAAACGTTCGTATGTATAAACGATTATTGTATTGCGTTGCTTAAAGATTTTCAATATCAAGAAAATTTAAGCTTAGTGGTAAAGATTTTTGTACCTTGGGTAAATTTAGTCCATATAACGTTTTGGATTCGAAAATGACCAAGTAAATAGTATGTTGTATCCGTCCAGAGATTTGTGCGTGTTTGTTTAATTATGAATATTAAAATGCTATCAACGAATTAATTTTATAAGATTATCTGTGCACACTTTTTGACTTTTAATTTTATTAACTAGGATTGTGTTACACGGTAATATATGGTGGTTATGGTTAAAGAAGACAAATGATACATGGAGATGATGTTATTTTATATTGCTCTGTAACCGATTGCTAGTACGCTAACTACGCTGTCACAATGATTCACGAAATATTTAATTTTTAATATTTAAATTCTCAGGTACTGTATAGTACACTAATAAAGTGTTTCTCGTTAATGTAAAACACTTCTAGTATTTTATTGTTTATTGTGTTCGATTTACTACTAATGTTCTTCAAAGTATTCTATCTGTCAATTCATGAATTTTTACAACCATTGCAAAAAACGTTGGGTATTCTTCTTTAGAGGTAGAGTATATCACTTACTTTTTCGGTAGAAATAGGAGTGTGCAAGGTCTGGTCTGTGTATGGATACTTGATTTATTTCACGGTTAAGGCTTTAAAATTTCATTGTTACTTAAACGAAGTGGGAGAAGATGCTTGGAAAGCAAGTTATCGCATCAATTTGTAGTCTTGCCAAGAAAGATTATATTATTTTACGAGTGCTTAGACCATTCTTAATTCCACCTTTTACTTTCAAGTTTATAACAGTAAACTCAGATTTTGTCAGTAAATCTTGAAAAATTTTGTGCCACTTTATACTCTGTAGTCACCTTGTATTTTGAACTTTCTTTAACTCATGTTGTCAATCCATCTCGTTTAAAGCTTCTAAAATCTTAGTAGGAATTTGCTCACGTGTATTTTTTTTAATCTGATAAAATAAGTTGTCCTACAACATAAATTTTACTTTTCAGCTGACGGAACCTCGCGTAAAGCTTTGTTAAGATGAATATGTCCACATAAATAAATTGTACCGGAAGTACACAACGTTAAGACATAGTGGCAAGCTGTATTGTTGACGAAAATTTTTTTTCAAATAGGATTTTTCTTTTAAATAGCTCTAAAGTAAGTGGCCAGTTCGCGGCACTATCAATAAGTCCTACACAAATATATAATACTCGTAGTTTCGTGTTCGTCCAACCTTAATTCTCTCTTAAATTCAACTCTGTAGCTGTTTTACACTGAATTTTTTGTATAAAAATAAAAATGTCTACTTATATAATATTATACACCATTATTTTTAATTATCATTAAAACACGGGCAATAGAATAGGTAAGAGATTGTATAGTGAGTGCAGTGAGATATTTCGGTTACTAACAATGACAAATTTATATTTATTTGGTAATTAAAAAATAGTTGTTTATATTCATCAAATTAAATCTGACTTTCTTACCTACTTCTATTTAGCACTTCCAGTACCAGTCGGCCGTTTTATGTCTACATGAGTATTTTGGAGATTGCCTAAGAAAATCTTCTTTTGAATTCAGATACATACAGAAAAAAAATGAAAATTTTACAAACTGTTCTATTTTCCATTGAGTGCCATAAACAAAGGAAATAACTTACATTATAACTAGCCAAAACTACGATGACATTATTTATAGGTTAAATTAATTCTGATACATACATAAAAATATTTGAAAATTTTACAAACAAACAATTCTATTTTCCATTGTGTGCCATAAACAAAGGAAATAACTTACATTATAACTAGCCAAAACAGAGAAGCGCGGGAAACACGATTGTAGACGTACGCGTTTTTCGACTTTTAATAAATTTTTATTTTGTTTGTTGGATTTGGATCAGTAGTTTAGTGTAGTTTGTGTATATATATTTGTAATTTCTTAGTTTTATTTATTTAAATTTTATTTAAGAGTGTAATTAATAGAAGATTCATTGGTAAGTTTTTTTATATACTTTTGCTCCTTATGGAGCCGCCTGATGACCCTGGGGGCGGAGAAGTTCCTGGGGTTGGTTATTATGTAACAATTTCCTCGAGTCGAGTCTTGCATGGAATCCGACGGATCAGTGAAGTCTAGCAGGGGTGCTCGGAAACGTAGAGCCACTGTGAATAAACGTTGCTCTCATTGTAACAAAAAGAGACGAAATCCGAAACGACATGAGGGCAAGGAAATAAAACAAAATGAATGTGATTGCATTCGTTTATCTAATAATAATACCAATATCCAAATTAGTACTGCTCCCCTGTTCACTGACTCGCAACTTAATTCGTCCAATCAGTATAAAAAACCAGAATCAGTAGTTCGATTAACATATCAGGCATGATTAAGCACCATATGTTGTTCGTATACAAAGAATACAGTAAACTCCTAATGATAATGTTACAGTTCACCCTATTGCTTTTGGTCGTTTTTTTAAAAAAAATATCCACAACATTGTTGACGGAAGCTTAAAACGAATTGGCCGTAATAGTTTGACTCTGTCTTTTAATAAATACCAGGACGCAAATTCTTTCCTAAACAGCCCTGCTTTGCAATCAGCCGAGTATAAGGTTTTTATCCCAACATTTACTGTGACCCGTATAGGTGTTGTAAGAGGCATACCTGAGTGGTCAGATGAATAAGTTACGGAAAATATTGATTTACCTGTTGGATGCGGTCCAATTTTAAAAGTAAGAAATATGAGACGGCGTATTATTACTAGTGATGGCAGTGAATTTAAGCATACTGAAACTGTGGTTCTTACATTTGATGGAAAAATGCTACCTAAGCGAATTTTTATTTGCTACACTGCTCTCCCAGTTGATCTTTACATTTTCCCCACAATACAATGTTACAATTGTTGCAGATTTGGTCATGTAAAAGCATTATGTAGGTCAAAACCAAAGTGTTTCAAGTGTGGCCAAGACCATACTGCTGACCAGTGCTCTATCCTAGAGGAAAATGCTTAGTGTAGTTTATGCTAAGGTTCCCATTTTGCCACAAGTAAAAGATGTCAAAGAAACTATGGCCAAGAGCTGTATTTCGTACGCCGAAGCATCTAAAATTCATGCACCTATTTCTAAAATGTCTTATGCTGATGGGTTATGGATGGCTTCTTCCAATGTCGGGGCTTCTACTATTTCTACTCCTCAATATGAACAGCCTCATAAACAGCCTTGGAGACTCTTACAAAAAGACTGTTTTTCTTAAACCAAAATCTACTCCGAAGCTATTCAAAGGTTATGACAGAAATACACAACAAGAATTAATTAAGGACTATGATATGCCCTCACCCAGAAATGGTTGTGCATTAAACTCAAATAACAATAATTAATTGACATTACAATCAATTGCAGACCTAATTAAAATTCTCATTAACACTTTATCACAGTTTAATATTCTTCCACCGTCCAACGCTGCCCCTTTAATTGACACTATCGTAAACTTACCAAATTATATTAATAATGGACAAGCAAGCCAAAGCTCTACAGTAGAAATGTAGAAGAGCTTCGTCTAAGAAAAGTGATATTATTTATTTTATAAATAAATATAAACCTTTTATCTTTGCTCTACTGGAGACTTGGCTAAAACCAGGTGCTCCTAGGAACTCTGGATATGCCTGTCTCCCTGTTATTTCTTACTGTAAATAATATACAATTATGAGTACATTTGTATACATATAGTATTCTATATTATATATTTTATTAATTACTGTTCCTTTCCATAATGTAGTATTATGTATTAGAGATAGTTTTATAACCTGCTGATCCTATCCTTTATCCGATGTAAATTTCGTCCGATGTAAAATTCTTTTCCTTTACTATTCCGTTTCCTTACCTTTCTCTGTGGCAATACGCACTGCATGAAGCCATTAAAAAAAAACTAGCCAAAACTACAATGACATTATTTATAGGTTAATTTAATTCTGATACATACATAAAAATATTTGTAAATTTCACAAACAAACTGTTCTATTTCCTATCGAGTGCCATAAACAAAGAAAATCACTTAGATTATAACTAGCTAAAACTGTAATGACATTATCATAGGTTAAATAAACAAGTAGTTTACGTAATAGATAGACAATAAAACTTATTAAATCAAAAGTGGAAACAAAAACGAATTGAAAACTGAACTAAAGTAATGTTGAGATTTTTTTTTATTTTAGTAGGATTTTTAAAATAATAGAACAATCACACATCAATTCGTACGGAGTTGAATATTTTATAACTTAAATCGGTTAACTTCATCTAGGGACGTATAAATTCGATAGCGGGTACTTCGTACTTTCACGAACGTGATTTTATACCATGACGACTATGGCATATCCAAATTAATTATTTACACAATATGGCTTCTACAATTGTTTAAGATTATTGTAGTTTATTGTGATTTTAGAATATTGCTATGCATCTGCAAGCCAAGTGTAGTAATCATGATAAATAAGGGAGAGATTATATATCCATTGTTGATCTCCTCTTTGTCCGATTTCTACTGCGGCGATATTTTCTACTAGTATAGAAATGGGGAAAACCGATTTTTGAAAATTGAATACTTGAGTACTGAGTGGCTTGCGAGTTTGCTCGCCTGCTCTACACTGACGGACTTTCAGTTTAGATGATGATGAAGTAATAATAAACCGTATTAATAAAATTAGTAACAGAAGTATAAACGGAATGATGCCCAGCATATAATATATGGCCTTTAGTATTTGTGCAAACACAGAGGCATTCATTCGTTACTCTCTATGTCCGTTGTAATCCACATGCGATTAGATTGGAGGAAGAATCAGAAGCAGTTTTATATAATCTATCCAGACCCGAAACAACAACTGTTGTAAAAGCATTAACTATGACTGGAAATTAATTTTCGAACTACTCAAAAGGCCAAGCCAGCTTCCCACCATCGACTGACTATTATCGAGCTAAGATGTTGGATTCAAGTTAAAAAACACTCAATGAAAAGTCGAAGAAAAACTTCAAACCGTTCCAAGAAAGTAACACGGAAGATTATAAATACAAATAGAATAGGTTTACGTGTGTTATAAACATTAATGCTGTATTGTAAGCGTATCGTTATTTCGGGTAATTAGCGAGTGAATACTGGAAGAAAGTGCTTCGTGAGGGTGTTACGTCGGCAAAGCATACAACGTCGCGCTCCAGTAAGAATTGTGTTACATACACGCAGTTCGAACCATTCGCCGCATAACATGATTTTGTTGCTGTTGAACTATTTTTTTTCCTTTTTTCTAAACATACTATCATCATTAAAGAAATTAATTCTTCTTTTTGAGGAAATTGTTTTCACTGATTCTATACATATTATACAGTTAATAATTACTTATTTTTAATTATTCCCACGTTAGTAAATATTTTTGTTACCTTCGTTCCTTTATCCATAACAAAATTAATAAAATTATGGAAATGTATTCACTAAACGAAAGAACTGTGAAATTAATTTGTTTAAACATACACAAACTAAACTATGAAGAAACTGAAGCTTTGCTTAGTATAAATTAATAAACATACACACCGTCTTACACATTCATTTAAGATATTACACACAAAGGGGTACAGTTTTTGATACACACTCAGAATACTTTTATTCTATATAATAGGTTTTTAACTATGAAATTGCCGTTTTGTATAAAATAAGTTAAAGTTTGTATAAAAATTTTTTTTTAACTTTTTTTATTTCTGTTATTCAAAGTAACCACCCATGTAATCGATGCATCTTTGCCAACGCAGTGGTAGTTCATTGATGCCCTTCTTGTAAAAATCAGCTGGACGTTAGGCAACAAACTCTCAAAGGCATTTTGTACTGCCTCTCGGGAATTGAATTTTTTCCCGCTAAAAGTTGCCCAAATTTTGGAGAAAGTAATAGTCGGTGAGTGCAAGGTCTGGGGAGTACGGTGGATAAAGGAGAGCTTCCAACCCGAGTCTTGCAACTTGGAGACTGTCTGTTGTGCAGTATGGGGTAACGCATTCTCATGTAGGAGCAGCGGGGACGACCGATTGACCAAAGCTAGTTGCAGATGTGCGAGCTTCTACATCATTGTCTTAAGTTCTTCACAGTACACATGTGCAGTAATGCTCATACCGTTTGGTAAAAAACTGTGATGAATCACACCGACACTAGACCACAGTGACTATCAACTTTCTAGAGGTAAGTTTTCGTTTAGGGCATTGCTTTGATGCTGAACCAGAATCTAACCAACTTACTGAGCGCTTTCAATTGTCGAACAGAATCCACTTTTCGTCGCACATAACAATTCGGTTCATTTTTTTAATTTCTGTGCCTGTTGAGCAGCGCGAGGCAGGTCTCAAAGCGTCTGGTGCGCTGACGATCGTTAAGTGCGTGGGGCACCCGTCTATCAACTTTTTTTACCTTGCCAATTTGTCGCAAATGGCCCAACATTGTTTAGATGTTAACATCCCGGATGTCTCAATATACTTAAGGAATTTAACAGTGGTAGAGCTACACTCCAGTTTGTTTCTAACTGCAGAATTAATGGGTTAGCTGCACCGGGCAGGACTACGCCCTCACAGAATACCGGCGTGAAATAGCAGCATAACGCTGCTGTGTTTCGTCTGGTGAGTGAAGGGATCCGGAGACCTTTATTACTGGTGACGAGGCATTCCATCTCAGTCCTCAAGGGTGTCAACGCATTTGTATTATAATTCCTTGTCAAGGATGAATGTAGATGTCATGGGCCGCAGAAATCACTTAACATCAAGTGAACTGTGTGCTCGTTTGCAACTCTCAATGTAATAAAAAAAATAATAAGGATAAATCATAATAAAATATAGATCATAGTTCAGGTATTTTTATATTAGGTTTGTTTATGTAAAAGGTGTGAAATAAATTATAATTAATAGTATTATTAATTCACTATAAAAACCTAATTTCGATTTACATATATGAGAAACTGTGTGAAAAAGAAGATCATTGAAGTTTAGTTTCATATTTCATAATTATTATCTTTATATCAGACATTCATTAGTTCTCTCCTGGACATAGATCTCCTCTGTACTCGATTGCCATGAAACAAGATTCTGAGCCAACGGTGGTTCGTCACTGGTGTCTTAAATAACTGCTCATGAACCCAATTCTTGACATAGCTTAGTTAATACTAAGCTATGTCAAGAATTGGGTTCATGAAAATGTAAATACATTTATGATATTCTATGCCTGCTCTGATTTTATCTATCTGCTTTATTATTTGGAAACACTTAAACTGTTACATATATACGTTTTATACAAATGAAATATTTTAAAAGATTTAAAATATTTCATATGGTATGGACACAAATAAGAAATTGTATCTACATTTGTATGTATTTGCATGTCCCAGCTTTTTTGTTTTAGGGCTGATGGCCAATGTCTAGCCCGAGGGCTTTTACAGGTTCACCGGGTTGAAAAGTGGCCGAGCGCTTAGAGCACTCAGCCGAAACTTTTATTAATGGGTAACCAGCACAAAGATTCCCGAGAGGGAGCCTTGGATCGTTAACACTGTGCGCGAAATCGACTGACTCGAGAGTGCCCGAGCGGGCCGAACATAGGCTCGATCAGTTGTTTCTGACGGATTAAGCCAGCATTAAGTACAAATAATTTTATACGCATTAAATTATTGCCATATGAGCCGGATGTCTTAATCACAAGGCTATCATTGTTGTTATAATTACCTTGCATGTACATATTTAATGTTCTACTTAGCTGTTATTAATGTTGTTGTAGGAAAAAAAATTGCAAGAGATTAGAGAGCGAAACACATACAAATTATGTTGGGTTATTATAATGGAATGTAAATGTTTAATCTCAGGATGAGAAATTACGTTAAAAATTGTGTCACTCTTATCATTACATCAACAGCGAAACAATTGTTGTTTCTTTTGTTTTAATTAAAATATTTTAATAGAAAATAATACCAGTTGTATAAAACACTAACATATTTAGTGCTTTTGTGAAAATATGTGTGTGTATATATATATAGCATAGACCTCTTCTCAAGAGAGACTGTAGTACACCACGAGGGTTCACACATTTTCAAAGTCGGAATCCTAAATAAACTAATCTTAATAATTTTTGTTTTAGATTCTTATAAGCGCTGGCGCGCAAATATGGCGGCGACAAAATACTCGCATCCGTTTCTTAACGGCTTGAAGCCGATGCCAGAGGGTCGCGACGAAGAAATACAAAAAGTTAAGGAGTGGTGAGTACATTACAGTCCAGTCAGGTAGTTCCGATGATCCACTACAGGACTTCTTGGATAAAAGCCTTTTTTGTTATCGGGGGGAAATCTTCAAAAGATATCCTACCCCCTGTGGAGGAGACAGGGTGATGTGGGACTTCTTATCACTAAAACCCAGCTGGTTGTCATCCTCAATGCATTTAGATAGGCTCTGATCTCCAGCGGTGCCCCTTTGCATAGTTTCTAGGCACGCCCCAGGGAGGCTACCCCGGTTTTTGATTTTGTGTTTCATTGCTGGTTTTTTTTTAGTGAAGTAATGTATTTTTTATGAAACTATCGTTTCATTTACCTGTACTAATATAATGGAGCGTAATTAATGCTAATAAAACGTTTTAAAAATATGATTATTTTTAATCAAGATCGATTTTTTTCCGTTCCATATTCAAAGGTGTCATTAGTACTATCGTCTGTTTTCGTTTTCGGAAGCGTTTTCCTAATACCCAGTATGTGTATATAAAAGAAACTAACTGCAGTGTGTCTCTGTAAGCGTTCTATGTCTACAAGCTATTTCTCGATCGAACTAAGTTTTTTTATGCTACAGCTAGTCTATAGCTGCTAATTATTTTATAAAGCAGAACATTTGGGCAAGAGCCCACTGCAACCATTTTTTCTTGTTTTGCTGCCTTAGCAGAGGTTTTCGAACGGCAACGTGACCATACAACTTCGCATCTCTCAGTCGCCGTTTTACTGTAGTCAATGATAAAGGTTTAACTCGGGTTTTGTTTATTTCAACGAGGATTTCTGGTGCTGTTAAGCGTCTATTTCGCTTGCTGGTAACAACAATGACATTATCTTCACTAGACGTGGTAGCTCTCGGCCTTCTCGAGCGTGGACGATCTTGAAAACTGTATGTCTTCCTGTATCGAGTTATTGTGCTATGAACACAAGTTTTCGATAACTTCAGTTGTGAAGCAGAGATTGCTTCGCGTTCGGATTTGCCTTCATTATGTAAAACAACGATGGCAGAAAGCACTTCACTGCTAATTTCTCGAGCTTTTCCCATTTTATGACGTCTTCACTGTAGAGATTGTTTGTGAACAAACCCAACTAAACTCGGGTATATAATAAGTCAGAAACACGTGTTTTCATTCGACGCTCAGCAGTCGCCGAGAACGGTCGCCCGGCTCCCCGCCACGATCGTCCCGAACTACCTGCCCCCGAGCGAGCCACCTGCGCACCCATTGTTCCGAGAACAATACACCGAGCAATTTTTATTGCGGGTGCTATTGTAATCGGAAATTAGTTTCCGAGAAAGATTATTGCAAAGCCACCTAGGTGGTTACACTAGTGGATACCTTGCGGTGTTAACTTAGCTAGTGTAGGGCTAGCCCCGTACGCCCGTGGTTCCCCTTCTGGGAAACGCGAAACCGGAAGGAGTCGACGCAAAACTTAGCCTTGGGTAGTGCCCTAGCCAAGGTTGACCAACCCGCTGGACTTATAATAGTCCCACGCGTAGTTTTAGTTAGCTCTAAGCAAACACCCAAGTGCACAGACAAGATTGGCACTTGGACGCACTAAGGCTACACACCTAGGCACACATCCTCGCTGCCTATACCTGGCAGGAGGGAAGTAGGCTATTCACCCCGGCATCCCACCGGTGGCCAAACTTCCACGAATAAAGTAAGAAAAATAAAGTGAACAGAGTGCACAATGGAGGACTCTTCCTCAGAGTCGTTGCTGCACTTCATCAGCATACTAAAAATAAATACCCCGATGTCTTCCAGGACATAATTAAAGAAAGACCGCTCCCGGATAGACCCTCCTCAAGGGCCTCCTCCATATCGTGCACTTCATCCGCAGTCTCCGAAATGGAGCTGGATAACGCAGCGTCCACTGAGTATCCCCAAGCCGAAGACACTAGCGATTTCACGCTGGTTGAAAAAAAAAGAAAAAAGCGGGCTTCACCTGCCCCGACGCCGCCTCCTAAGGCGAAGAAACGGGAAATGAAGGCCCCCTCTCCCCAGCCATCTACGTCGGCCCTGCCCCAGGGCCCCCTCGCAGCTGCCCCACAGCAAGCCCCCGCCGCTCCTGAGCGCACCCTAGCTGGCTCAAAGAAACCTTCGGCTGTCTCACAGCCATCGAAACGCCCGCCGCCTGTCTTCATTCAGGCACAAGACAAGTGGCCGATTGTCGCATGGCCCTATCCAATCGCTACAAATATCAAGCGATCCCCACCGCTGTAGGTATTAAACTGCAGCTAGAAACCACGGACGACCATAGAGCGGTAACTCGCTTCTTGCAAGACAAAGGTGTTTTCTTTCACACCTTGGCGGAAGAGCGCCAACTCAGGGTAGTAATTAAAAACCTTCCGCGGGAAATCCCAGCTGATCTGATCAAAGAGGACCTTCAGGCCCAGAATCTCCCAGTCCTGTCTATGCATAGGATGTACAGTGGCCATAATAAAAAGCCATTCAACATGGTGATTGTGGCCCTCGAAAGATCCGAGGCCGGGAAGCAGGTATTTAACCTGAAAACCTGCTGCCACCTCTCTGGGCTGACTATAGAGCGCCCACATAAAAACGGCCCACCAAGCCAATGCCAATTATATGGCCACTCAGCACGCAATTGCTTCGGCAAACCCAGATGCGTCAAGTGCCTGGGTGACCATGGCACCACCGAATGTCCGAGACCCAAGGACAAGGCCCTTCTGGCCACTTTCGGTCCCCCCGCATGTGTCCTATGCAACACAGAGGGACACACAGCCAATTACCTTGGCTGCCCAAAAGCCCCTGCCGAAACGTCCGGCACTAAAAATCGCGCCCAAGATCGCTACCCCGACCGCCGCCCCCGCGCCAATTCTCGCTCCTGTCCGACCTCTACGCCCCGCATGGCATACGCCGATCGGCGTAGCGACCGTTGCTCAACCGGTTGAGCAGCCTCCTCCATCAGCCGGACGGCCGGTTATCGAAAGCGACCTCGACTTGGTGTGTCGCTTCGCCGCCGTCTTCAACGGCGCCGACGTCTCAGCCCTAGCAAAGCCTTAAGGATTCTAATGGCAAGGCCGTAGTCAGGATTGCCGCCACAATGCGCTACCAACATGTAGTGTCAGCCATCGTCAACTTTCAAGCATAGAGGGCCTTTACAACGTCAGAGTAAAACCGCGTTCCCTTAACGTCGCATTTTTAACGCGAACGGTATTAACAATCAACGCGACGAAATCTTCAATTTCGTTCGCGATCACCGTCGACGTGCTCCTAGTGCAGGAGACATTCCTCAAACCGCACACTCGCAATCCCAACATTGCGAATTATAACATCATTAGAATGATAGAACTTCTGCCGCTAATGGCGGAACTCTCATTTACTACAAAGTCCTTGCACTGCGTGCCCGTCGACACGCCAACCCTCACATTCCTAGAAGCCTCAGTCTGTCGGCTAGCCATGACCGGCCATGCCCCCATCACAATCGCGTCCGTCTACCTGCCTTGCAGACGTGATGCACAAGTATTACGAAGCGACTTCGTGGCACCTTTCCTTGGAAACTCAGTCATTTTGGCAGGAGATTTCAATAGCAAGCACACTCGGTGGAATGCAACTAAAATCAACCCCGGGGTTGGCTTTAGACTCGCTAAGCGACGCACTCGACTTCGACGTCGTAGCGCCTACTACGCCTACCCATTTTCCATATATATTGGGTCACGCACCGGATGTGCTTGATATTGCCATCTGTAAGAACATCAACCTCGCCTTCCAAGGGATAGACGTAATCCACGAGCTCGCTTCCGATCATCGCCCCTGTTCTTCTTCGGTTAGGCCCTCCGCCCCAACCTCACCTCCACCAAAACCATAGTAGACTGGCACCGACTCAGGAACGACCTGAAGGAAGCCACATCACCACACCTAGATGCTATTCCTAGGAACATATCTTCAGTCCACGACACGAACCTCGCATGCCCTCACTAGGCACATCCAGACAGTCGTCGAGGATTGTTCGAGGCGGGTTCCCTCGGTGGAAGACCACCGATGGACCCTGCCAAGCGACATAAAGGACCTAATGAGGCGCAAGAATGCGGCGACTCGTGCCCACGACTTATATCCCACTGAAAATAAACGGCTGGTGCTACGTACCCTTCAGCCTGAAGTCCGGTCACGCATAGCCCAGTACAGGAACGGTCGGTGGGATAATCACCTCTCCAATATCGAACCTTCCCATCTCGCCTTCTGGCGACTTCCCAAATCCCTAAAAGGGGGCAACGCCCAAACAATGCCTCCCTTAGCGGGTCCCAATAAACCACCCGCCTTCTTAGACGAAGAGAAAGCCGAATGTCTGGCTGACAATCTCGAGCTCCAATGCTCACCGAGCACCCTACCGATCGACGCCGCTCACCTTGAAATGGTTAACAGCGAGGTCGATCGGAGGAGTAAGGAACCACCTCGCGATTCCGTCACTCAAGTTACATGCACCGAAGTTGAGTCCATAATTAAAAACCTGCGACTACGCAAGGCTCTCGGCCCCGACGGTATCACCAACAAGGTGATGAAACTCCTACCCATGTCCATTTTACACCTACTGGTGATAATCTACAACGCGGCCATATCCAAAGACACCTTCCCGAACACCTGGAAGGAAGCCGATGTCATAGGGATTCTCAAGCCCTCAAAACATCCAACCGATCCATCAGCCTATCGACCCATAAGCCTACTCAAAGTCTTGGGTAAGGTATATGAAAGGCTCATCCTCACCCACCTCAAGGACTTCATGCTGTCCCGAGGGCTGCCAATCAATGAGCAGTTCGGGTTTCGCACCCAACACTCATGCACACATCAAGAGCACCGCATCACGGAGCACATCCTCAGTAAATTTCTCCAGGGCTACCAAACTGGGGCACTTTTCCTCGACGTGGCGAAAGCTTTCGACAAGGTAGCTCGTACTTATCATACGAGACTTTCTCCGAAATCGAACCTTTCGTTGTCGCGTCGAGGGAACGCGCTCCGAGGTTCACCCTATCTGTGCCGGAGTACCACAAGGCTCCGTCCTAGGTCCTATTTTGTACACACTCTACACCAACGACATACCGCGCACTCGCGGTGTAGAGCTAGCCCTTTTCACCGGCCTCTATGTGTCTGGGTTCAAACCAGATGCTAATTGTAGACGCCTCCAATCTGCAGCCAACACCTTAGGGAAATGGTTTCGGAAATGGAGGATCGAGGTTAACCCCACCAAAAGTGCAGCCATGTACTTCTCTCGGCGCAACAAAACGCCGCATCTCCCAACTATAGAGTTATTTGATCGTCCAACTCTGGGAACAGACAGTCAAATACTTAGGCGTTACTTTAGATGAAAGACTCACCTTCGGTCCGCATGTCAACCGCGTACGGAATCGAGCAGCGTTCGTCCTAGGTCGTTTGCACCCGTTACTCAATAAAATAGCAAATGTCCCTGCGTAATAAAATTACACTATACAAAGCGTGCATCCGACCCATAATGACATACGCAAGCCTCGTCTTTGCGCATGCTTCCCCGCGTCACATTCACCGACTTCAGGTAATACAAAATCGTTTCATGCGCAAGGCCACCGGTGCACCGTGGTTCTTGCGTAATGAAAATCTACACATAGATCTTGAGCTGCCGACCATAGCTCAGTACCTGAAGCAGGCTTCCCGCCGATATTTCGACTCTGCCGTCACACACTCTAACCCCTTGATTGTAAGTGCCGCCACTTACAATCCCATCGCGAATCACAGATTCACCCGCGTCCGAAGGAGACCGAGGCACGCTCTCGATGACCCCGACGACGTGACTACCAGGGCCCAAGCCCTTCATAAAACACAACACACGTACATTGCACTTTCACATCGCCCCGCCGACGGCGAGGGCGTCACAAGCAAGGATATTCGCGATACCGCCATGTCACTGGTCGGTTCTCTCCAGTCCATACAGATAGAAGCGTCGCTGGAGTTTCTTGCGCCACTTCTTCTCAAGCGCCCACGCATTCCGAAGTGGTGGTACAGATAGCTAATAATCATAGCGAATTTAAAGAATCCTCTGTCAGAAGCAACTGACTGAGCTGGCTCTCGGGCACCTCGAGTCAGACGCTCTCGCGAAACAAGGTAACGGTCCAGCTGAGGCCCCTCTTGGGAGCCCTTGTGCTGGTTACCTATATATAGAGGTCTCGACTGAGTGCCATTAGCGCTCGGTCACCTCTCAACCCGGTGAAACTGTAAAGCCCTCGGCTTACAGTGGCCTTCAGCCCGAAAAAAAAAAAAAAACACGTGTTTTCAGGAGCTAAATAATCCTAATTATTGACCAATACGTAATAAAAGCAAAGTAATTAGTAATGAGGACATTATAAAAATATTATTACGACTCTTCCACCTGGCTCTAGCGCAGCGTTTGTCGGTGTTTGAAAACAATAGTATATGCAGATATGCATTTCTTTCATTTATCCTATGGGATTTTATTACAATTGATGGATTATTATGTTATTTATATGCGGTCTTAAACTTTTGGCCGGCAGGGTCACGTCATGTACACGTACAAGAGGTATAATTATCAAAAGCAAGTAATATATGTATATCTATATATATATATATATATATATATGTATATATAATTATATATATATATATAAATATAATTCTTTGGAAGACGCCATTTCAAGCCCTACCAAAGAAAACATATAATAGAAATAGCTAGAGACAGGTAGAACAGGAAAGTGAGAGAAAATATACAAATTTACTTAAATATGGTTTTGTAATTATTGAGATAGTCCAAGAAGTAAGTTTTTTATATTGTGCGCGGGAAGGGAAACGATGACACGTGTATTGCGCCAATTCAATTGGAATTCTGTCGCTGGGTTACTTTCTCCGTATCGGGTACGTCCGCGTCGCGGCTTTAAATCTTACACAATAAAATGCCGTCAGCGAAAATCGACACTTAGGGCCGTCAAATTTATTCTTTTGGACGTTTAGCCTCTGAAGGTCTAGACGTCTAGCTTGAGAATTGACGGCATGGTCTGAATGGTACTTGACTTTTGTCTAGCGAGTCACAAGTTCGATGCCTAGCATAGTAAGAATATGTTTCCATAACAATTTTTTTGGCTTTGGAGATGTTGTATGTGCTGTGTGCCATAAACTGCATCTCAACCTTTTTCAATTGTATTTATATACGATCTATGCACTGTAATAGACGACGAATGAGCGCCTCTGCGTCTGCCCAATTGTGTAGCAAGTGCCTTTGCGGTTTAGCGAAACCTAACAGCACTTAGTATATCCCGCACATATTATATAAACAGGTAACATTCCAAAGATATCTGTGTACGAAAATGAATTAAATTGGCTTGGAACTAAATGATATTTTTATTTAAAAATAATCGTTTTAATGTTATGTTTCAAATATGTTCTGTTAATTAAACTATTGAAGAGTTAAAGTTACTATTAAGTGTTTTTATATAACATTTACAAATGTACAACAAAATAAAGACAGTTATTACAGAGTATAGTCCATAGTCGAGAAGACAGGAATTCAACTTATTATTCCTAAATTTTTATTATTTCTTAATTCCCAAATTCTTTATTTTTAGTGTCACTGCATAAAACTCTTTTATATATGCAGTTAAAAATAACCGTTAACCGTGTAGTGACGTCTTTTGTTTGATCTGGTGAAAATGTGCTGGATATTTTAAAGTTTAAATATTGAACTAAAGAAAGAGACACTAGCCTTACCTCACCTTTCCCGACTGGAAAGATGTTAGAATGCAGAATTAATACCACAGTAACATTCAGACCTAGAAACTGACAATTAGTGTTACACCGATATCGTTTCCGACAGGGTAGGAATCGAAGTTTTGGTAACCACGTCACTTTAAACTAAGTATAGATAAATAAATAATCTATATCATCGGTAACATTATGTCGATTTTAATTAGTTTGATTTTATTTCTGTCATAGGATGAAGAGCCAACCTCATTTGCCGTACATCTCCGATGAATACGTATTATTGTTCCTTCACTCCAATTACTTCAAAATGAAAGAGACAAAAGACACAATTGAATGCTACTTCACACTTCGCAACAACAATCCAGACCTATTCAGCAATTGTGATCCTCTGTCACCACGGAACAAGACTATTTTGGATATAACGTAAGTTTTATTCTATTTCACACTTATATCACCAGGGCTTCTTCTGGGCCCGTTTCCTTATATGACCAGGGCTACTTCTGGGCCCGTTTCCTTATTAAGATATGTATATTTGCAAGAATCAAAGTTATTATTATTTGTCTGTTTTCTATAAATAACCACTTACTAAGAGCCACTTCCATCTTACAACTTCTGGAAATTTACATAGGTAGTAATTCTATTTAGCATCCTATACTGCGTTATTCGGTACAAAGTGCTCTCGTACTCTTCGACAGACTAAAAAAATGTAATGTTTTATAAACATAGATACAATAGCCTTCATCAAATGAAAGATGGTTGCTAGCTAACTATGGACCATTTTGTTAAGATTTTTGCTCCCTGTGCTAGATTCTATTCACGCCTTTTGGAAGATTGCCAATCAGTAAAGCCATTGCAGATAGATTTAATAGAATCATAGATCTTAAATGTACTACCATAAATTAAAGAACGGAATGAACTCAAATATATCAGACTGAAATTATCCTCATATAACGTCCGTGTGGTAGTCAGCACCATCTAAAAACGAATGGATACTGCGACCTCCAAAACCGGCAGGTGACCTGAATTGATGCAGTATATATTATACCACCGTAAGCATTTTGCGCAAGGGCATTTTTTCTTTATATTGAATAAGTGGCAAACGGGCAAGCAGCTCTCCCGATGGTGTGATTACCGCCGCCCATGAACATCCTCAACACCAGAGGAGTAGACTGTAGGTGTAGGCTCTTTTATTATAGGTCCCTTAGTCGCATCGATTCGAAAATACCGTTGGCGACAACTGATATAAATATATACTGAGGATAAATACTGATTAGTCGTTCCCTTTCATAGTCGTGTGTAATAAGATCGGAGGAATGTTCACATGTTCTGAAATCTGAATCGTCCCATTCTCCCCCGGATATCGATGTTCGTGGTGTCCGGCGCGTATGTGGCGTTACAAGTTAGCAGATTGGGACGAGATGAGGCACTTCTTTGCATCTTATCCATGGCGCCAGGTATGCTTTTCTTCCAAAGACCCGTCGAGATGTGCAGAAAATATAATCGATGTGGTGAGTCAAGCCATGGAATATTTTATTCCTAAAGCGTACCCATTTGTGGCAAAGCTGATCCTTGGTTTAATGCTGCGTGCGTCCAAGCTGAAAAACTTAAGCATACGGAATATTTATCCTTGCTCGAAACCGCAAATCTCCAGATGTCAAAACGATGAAGACAGCCTTTAACCGTGCCGCCAAGTCTTTTAAAAAGGAATGACAGAAAGCTCGCCTTGATCGCATCAAACAAGGTGATGAAACTCCTACCCATGTCCATTTTACACCTACTGGTAATAATCTACAACGCGGCTATATCCAAAGGCACCTTCCCGAACACCTGGAAGGAAGCCGACGTCATAGGGATTCTCAAGCCCTCAAAACATCCAACCGATCCATCAGCCTATCGACCCATAAGCCTACTCAAAGTCTTGGGTAAGGTATATGAAAGGCTCATCCTCGCCCGCCTCAAGGACTTCATGCTGTCCTGAGGGCTACCAATCAATGAGCAGTTCGGGTTTCGCACCCAACACTCATGCACACATCAAGTGCACCGCATCACGGAGCACATCCTCAGTAAATTTCTTCAGGGCTACCAAACTGGGGCACTTTTCCTCGACGTGGCGAAAGCTTTCGACAAGGTCTGGCACAACGGGCTCATATACAAACTATATGAGCTCGGTGTGCCAGATCGACTCGTACTTATCATACGAGACTTTCTCCGAAATCGAACCTTTCGTTACCGCGTCGAGGGAACGCGCCCGAGGTTCACCCTATTTGTGCCGGAGTACCACAAGGCTCCGTCCTAGGTCCTATTTTGTACACACTCTACACCAACGACATACCGCGCACTCGCGGTGTAGAGCTAGCCCTTTCGCCGATGACACCGGCCTCTATGTGTCTGGGTTCAAACCAGACGCTATTTGTAGACGCCTCCAATCTGCAGCCAACACCTTAGGGAAATGGTTTCGAAATGGAGGATCGAGGTTAACCCTACCAAAAGTGCAGCCATGTACTTCTCTCGGCGCAACAAAACGCCGCATCTCCTAACTATAGAGTTATTTGATCGTCCAACTCTGGGAACAGACAGTCAAATACTTAGGCGTTACTTTAGATGAAAGACTCACCTTCGGTCCGCATGTCAACCGCGTACGGAATCGAGCAGCGTTCGTCCTAGGTCGTTTGCACCCGTTACTCAATAAAATAGCAAAATGTCCCTGCGTAATAAAATTACACTATACAAAGCGTGCATCCGACCCATAATGACATACGCAAGCCCCGTCTTTGCGCATGCTTCCCCGCGTCACATTCACCGACTTCAGGTAATACAAAATCGTTTCATGCGCAAGGCCACCGGTGCACCGTGGTTCTTGCGTAATGAAAATCTACACATAGATCTTGAGCTGCCGACCATAGCTCAGTACCTGAAGCAGGCTTCCCGCCGATATTTCGACTCTGCCGTCACACACTCTAACCCTTGATTGTAAGTGCCGCCACTTACAATCCCATCGCGAATCACAGAGTCATCCGCGTCCGAAGGAGACCGAGGCACGCCTCGATGACCCCGACGACGTGACTACCAGGGCCCAAGCCCTTCATAAAACACAACACACGTACATTGCACCCTCACATCGCCCCGCCGACGGCGAGGGCGTCACAAACAAGGATATTCGCGATACCGCCATGTCACTGGTCGGTTCTCCAGTCCATACAGATAGAAGCGTCGCTGGAGTTTCTGCGCCACTTCTTCTCCAGCGCCCACGCATTCCGAAGTGGTGGTACAGATAGCTAATAATCACAGCGAATTTAAAGAATCCTCTGTCAGAAGCAACTGACCGAGCTGAATTCATTCCTCGGGCACCCTCGAGTCAGACGCTCGCGAAACAAGGTAACGGTCTGCCGAGGCTCCCTCTCGGGAGCCCTTGTGCTGGTTACCTATATATAGAGGTCTCGACTGAGTGCCATTAGCGCTCGGTCACCTCTCAACCCGGTGAAACTGTAAAGCCCTCGGCTAACAGTGGCCTTCAGCCCGAAAAAAAAAAAAAAAAAAAAGAAAAAAAAAAAAAAAAAAAAAAAAAAGTAGATTTACTATAGCTCGATTTGTAAGCATATAATGAAGGGTGTTTCGGAATTTGGCTTTGTTTAAAATAAGTCGTACTTAATGAATGGAAATCTTAAATTATATATTGCTAAGCCATGTCCACTGATTGTTATGTTAACTATGTGCTGATATATACCCTGCCGGCCAAAAGTTTAGAACGCACATAAACAACATAATTATCCATCAATTGTAATAAAAACCCATAGGATAAATAAAAGAAATGCACATCTGCATATTCTATTGTTAGTATCGAATATTTAAAGAAGTCATTCTTTTGCTTACTTTAAAGTATTGGACAATAAACATCTATTGTTTTCAAACACCAACAAACGCTGCTCTAGAGCCAGGTGGTAGAGTCGTAATGATATTTTTATAATGTCCTCATTACTAATTACTATGCTTTTGTTACGTATTAGTCAATAATTAGGATTATTTAGCTCCTGAAAACACGTGTTTCTCAATTATTATTACCCGAGTTTACTTCGGTTTGTTCACAAACAATCTCTAGTTTAAACTTGTGGTTTCTACAGTGAAGACGTCATAAAATTGGAAAAACCCCGAGAAATTAGCAGTGGAGTGCGTTCTGCCATCATTGTTTTACATAATGAAGGCAAATCCTACTTCACAACTAAAGTTATCGAAAACTTGTGTTCATGGCACAATAACTCGATACAGAAAGACAGACAGTTTTCAAGATCGTCCACGCTCGAGAAGGCTGAGAGCTACCACGTCTAGTGAACATAATTTCATTGTTGTTACCAGCAAGCGAAATAGACGCTTAACAGCACCAGAAATCCGCGTTGAAGTAAACAAAACCGAGTTAAACATTTATCATTGACTACAGTAAAACGGCGACTGAGAGATGCGAAGTTGTATGGTCGCGTTGCCATTTTAAAACCTCTGCTAAGGCCACAAACCAAGGAAAAACGGATGCAGTGGGCTCTTGCTCATCGAGATTGGACTGAAAAAGATTTTAAATAAGTGCTTTGGACCGATGAATCCAAGTTTGAACTATTCGGTTCATAACGTAGAAATTACGTTCGACGCAGTGCCCAAGAAAAGATGATGTCAGATTGTGCTGTCAAGTTTCAAGCATGCTGGTGGCTCAATTATGGTCTGGGGTTGCTTCTCTAGCCAAGGAACTGGCGATTTGATTAAAATTGAAGGAATTTCGAAAAAGAAACAATACAAAAACATTTTAGAAGAAAATGCCGTTTCTTCCGAGTTGCGATTAATTGGAGATGGATTCATTTTCCAACAAGATAATGATCCAAAGCATAGCTCAAAATGATATAGAGGATATTTAGAAGAGAAAGAGGCACTAGGGGTGTTAAAAAACATGGTTTGGCCTCCTCAGAGCCCAGATCTCAATCTCATTAAACTTTTGTGGGAAGAGCTTGATAGAAACGTCCGTAATCGTGGCCCATCCTCGCGAGAATAAATGTGGAATGCTTTATACGAAATTTGGAATAGTATATCACACGACACCATTAACAAATTGATTGCCTGTATGGCCGAGACTTGTGAAAAAAGGATTTTTTATTTGAAAAATCAGTTTAACTAACATGCATGGAGCATGGACTGTAATATTTGTTGACGCTTGTTCGCAATGTTCTATTAGATGATTAAACGGGTTAATTAAACATTTAATATTTTATTCGAGTTTTACTTTATTTTCCTACTTTAATTAAGGTGGTCTTAAGCTTTTGACCTGCAGTGTAGGTCCTGGCAGGGACCTGCCCTTTGATCGAAAACAGGTTGTGACCAAATTATAGCGAATTTAAAAAAAAAAGTCATAACGTCATACAGACCCAAAAAAAACTTCTGCACAAATGAAGGTCACTGCGCTTTAGATTAGACGTTCACAGACTTTTTTTCTCATAGACCACTTGCAAAATTTACCTGGTTCCGGTGGACCCCCTGCAGCTACATTTCTACCATATTCTTAAAACTGGATAAAAATGTGAAGATTAGATCTTATGGAAATTTGCGTTGCGGCTGCGTTCCAACCACGACACTTTGCAAGTCTCGCCACGTTGAACTGAATATGGAATATGCATGTTTCTACAAGTAAAAGTCGCTGAGCTTCTTAAAATGTTATCTGCCTACATTGATAAGAGAAGTCAACTCAATATTTTAGTTCTTCACTATCGAA
Source organism: Teinopalpus imperialis (assembly GCA_029286865.1). Taxonomy (NCBI): domain Eukaryota; kingdom Metazoa; phylum Arthropoda; class Insecta; order Lepidoptera; family Papilionidae; genus Teinopalpus; species Teinopalpus imperialis. The sequence continues at coordinate 9,619,081 of JAGSMU010000030.1, read as the reverse complement.
AGCAAATAATATTTACGAGGACCCCCGTTAACGAATTGTAAACCTTCATTATTTTGTCACGCCAACCAAAACCCCCGTCGAATCTACCGTGGACCCTGGGAGTCCACCTGGACCACGTTGGGAACTAAGGCTCTAGAGCCTTATTTCCCCTTGATCTAGTCAATGCTGGTAAAATTTTCACCATCAAATTCTATATATTTTCTAATAAATTATCGACGTATATCCCTATGTTTATTTTATAATTTAAGAATTATACGTAACTATTTTATATATTAAGCATAAAAATGGATAAAAAGTGGAGGTATTTTAAAATATTTTACATTATGAATATATCATATTGAAAATTAGCAAATTGTTAATCTTTTGTCATATACACAATATTTGATGTTGACAGCTAAATAAATTTATTTTGACTTTATAAGTCTTTTTTATTTTTATTTTAGCTATTTTGTCGAGTGTTGGGACTAACCTCTATCTAGTCTCTTTCCACGCTCTCACAACCAAAACATGTTGGTGTTTATTTTTATCTTTAAAATTTTATAGCATAAAAGGGGATAAGAGTCTTAAGGTTAAGAAGGAAACCTGAAATCCTTCAGAAATTGCAACTGCGCCTATAGATACCTATATATTGGTACAGCAGACTGCCGCAGGCTGATAATTATATTTAATATTAAAAGAATCTTTCCAATGGGCAAATTAACATAAATACCTTTAATGAGACCTTCAGCGACTCACATGCGATAGCCATATGGCAATTGTAGGCACAAACTTGCAACGAAACAAATGTGTATTATTTAAACACGTGACATCGAATCCAGTATTGGCGACTCAATCAAATACTCAGTCCACTTGGTTACGCGAACGTACCTATGTATACCACGAGTAAATACTAGCAAACCGCAGCTAGGCTAGAATAGCTCAAAGGAGCAGTCAAAGTGACAATGCATTGAGTTGTGTTTGAATGGAAAATAATTAAGTTGCGATAGACAGATAAGAGACTACGGTTATCAGTTAATATATTCATTACAATTAAATCAATATAGATGTATAGTATATGCCCCTACTTTGCTTGATTTATAAAAGAAAAGATTTTTTTAAATATTTTGCCTATACCTTATATATCTTAGCACTCCGTTACTATGGAAATTCATAATTCAGTAGAATTATTGAAGTAGTTGACAATAAGTCGGCGCGCCCAGGTAAGGAGAGCGCTTTTGCACAGTACTAGATAAGAGGTTTTACAGTTGTAGAGCTACACTGCAGTTTGTTTCTAGCCGCAGAATGAATGGGTCAGCGCGACCGGGGTAGGACCACGCCCTCACAAAATACCAGCGTAAAACAGCAGCAAAATGCTGTTGTGTCTCGTCTGGTGAGTGTAGGGATCCGGAGACCTTTGTTACCGGTGACGAGGCATTCCATCTCAGTCAGTGACAACGCATCTGCATTATGATTCTTGTCAAGGATGAATGTAGATGTCATGGGCAGTCATCACTTGCCATCAGGTGAACTGTGTGCTCGTTTGTTACTCTCAATGTTATGAGTGAAAAAAACCGGAGGCCTGATTACTGGTGATGGGGCATTACATATGAGACCTCAGAGGTTTCAACTTTTTTTCATTATGGTATCACTTACTACCAGGTACGTGTACATATGTTAATTATCTGGTGGTTTATCTACGCCTAGTTTAATTTTTTTTTCGAGCAGATGGCCGCTGTTAGTCCGAGGGCTTTTACAGTTTCATCGAGTTGAGCTCCTAGTTTAATTAAAAAAAAAATACTATAGAGATTTACAAAATTATCTTATACTGTTATCACTGTGGGGCCTTTAGAAAAAAAGTGTTTTCAATAATTATTCTTCATCATGCCACCTTTAAAACATGTAAAAGAACAATTGATTGCACATTTTTATGAATTCGTAATTAAATAAAATATAAATACATATATACAGATAAATTACAATTTTATTTAGAGATTAGATTACAGATTAATCAGAGAGTATGAAATAAATAAAGAATTGTATCGAGTTGATATTTTTTCGAAACGAAAGCACTGGCGCACGTCCCAGCAAAATGAATTGGTACAATTGTATACCTTTTGTTAATTGTTTAGAATCCATAAAAATATTTATACCAAACTTCATTTCGGAGAAAATATGCGCGGATGTTTCTGATAAAGAAACTATACCTAATGATTGGAAAGCAGATGATATTAAACGTGATGTTAAAACCAAATCTGTTCATGTACAAACAGAGGAAACAAAGGATTTGAAAGAAGAAATTGTTATTGATGATCAAAATCTCGCTATAAACAGTCAAGATAAAAGGAAATATCAGGTTAGTTAGAGAAATAAATTGTTAATTATATGTTATTATTGAAACGATATTTTTATGGTGTCCGGTGATAAATGAACACACCCATTATACTTTAATTCGTATCATTTCCTTATATAAGATATCTGTGATAAGGAATACATCTCGATACAACACCCCTGCGGACTATGTAATGGTAATGCTTCATTACCAGTACTACCTTATTACTTTCTATATAAAACTTAAATTCTACATTCACTACATTCTATAAAAGTAAGTATTACACTTTTAAGAATGTGTTTTTTAATATTCGATGGCATGATGCCTTATCAGTACTTAATTTAAGTTACACATTTACCAAGTATCATAATATTTTCTCAAGTTTGTCTTGAGTAGGAAAAATAATATATACAATTTTATTGACGAACAAAATATTTTGTAGACTTCAAATGAACATACAATTATTGTTTCCAAACATCACTTTCAGATGCCAGCGACGTTTTCCACTTAAGAACAGACAAGATTTTGGCAACTTACTTTAAGAGTAAGGTGTCTTAATTTTGGCTAGACGTTTATAGACCAATAGACGAATTTATTTATAAGGAATACAAAGTGTCTATAGTTTCAATTAGGTTAATTTAATATTTTATTCATGTTTTGAAGTTCTCCTGGGATCCATATCTAAATTTTCCATCAGCTAAAGTGACTACAATAAAACTTTTCTAAGTTATTAGCATATTCAAATCAATCAAATTCAAATAGCCAACAATTGACCATGTATGCAATTCATACATACACAAACGAATTTATAATTTGACATCAAAGTCAGTAATTTTATGAAAAAGAATGAGATACAAAAATCAATCAATCAAAAAAGTCAATCTGCGTTGGAAACAAATTAAAAAAATATAATAACCTTTTATTTCTTGAAGTGAAAATGGGACAAAAGCGCCGTACTCTTTATGTAGAAAACAAAGTGTGAAGTTGATGTATTAAAAAGCGGCAAATTGTGTTAGAAAACATATTATTAACAACTATATCCAATTAATACGTACACGATCGTCGATGGAATATTGGAAAATTGAAGAGAGTTTAAAATGTATTGTTGTAACTGCATACGTTCTTTTATACCATTCATTTGTTAATACGCAGAGATATAAATAAACAAAAGTTTCATATTCTTCATTCCGTCATCATCATCATCACATCCTATCATTAGTCCTCTGCGGGAATATAGGTATCCCCCACAGATATTTACTAAGCACGATCCTGAACAACCTGCAATTCATAGCAACATAATGTTCTAGAAGCGTCAATAGCCTCATGGTTTAGGGAACGGTCTTCGAAACTTAAGGTCGTAGGTTCGAAACCACTATTAGACTATTTTCGTAAACTATCTCCAGGCACTAGAATTTTCAGCTTAGTTGTTAGTGTTTAACCGGAATATTATTAATGTTAATAGCATTGCTAATATACTTTTTAAATAATAAAAAAACACCCTTGACCAGGTATCTTAATGCAGATGCGTTGTCACCCTAGAAGACTGAGATGGAATGCCTCGTCACCAGTAACAAAGGTCTTCGGATCCCTACTCTCACCAGACGAAACGCAACAACGTTGTGCTGCTATTACACTGCTATTCTGTGAGGGCGTGATACTATACCGGTCGAGCTGATGCATTCATTCTGTACCTAGAAAAAAAAACTGCAACGTAGGTCTACCACAGTTCCTAGATGCAGCGTGAATGGGTCAACAGGTTGGGACCCCCTCACAGAGTACCGGCGTGAAATAGTATAACGATCTTGTGTTTTGTATGATGAGTGTAAGGAAGCGACATAACAGGAAATAAGTCATTCCATCTCATTCCTCAGGAATACTTCATGTATCAAATACGATGGCGGCGGGTATATGTGGGCCGTAGTCACCCTTTTACAAGAATGTGAACTGTGTGCTCGAATATCACCATTAGCTTCTTAGCTTCTTTCTTTCTGCTTAGCGTCTTCTTAAGTGACCTTAAACTTTTGATACAGATGAAGAAACAGAATTTACGCTGTACAATAGAACCATTATGTACTAAAAGCTGCAATGGTGTACCTTAGAAAAACAGTTCTTTAAATTCTTACAGCATAAAAACTCTAAATATAAACGTTACAATTTTGAAAACTGTTGTTTCGTAATGGCGAAGGGGATATTAAAATAATTATAAATATTTATTTAATTAGTATAAAAAAAACATCCTAGCAATCAGAGCCGCTGATATGTGCTACTCTCGTTCATGAAGACCTACTCGAAAGGGTCATTAATTAGAAAGAGTCCAAGTAGCGCTGACAGTGGAATGATGATGTGTGCGTCAAGTCGACGGTCCATTGAGAGGTCGTAGGGAGCCGGCGCGGGGCGTGACGTCACGCGCGCGTCGTTTCGCGCATGCGCTCGACTATCGAGCGGCATGTGCCTCTAGCAGCCGCCCGACTGCTCCGCCATATACACTTTTTTATTTTCCTTTCGAGCGAGTCGACCACTGTCACCTCGTAACCGAGACTAACGCTCGCTTTAAACGGAAACTAGCGTACTGAAAAGGCGCGTCGCCGCGACGCCACCCTCGCTCTCACCGAATCCAAAATGGCAGGACGAGGTGTCCAAAGCACCCTCGCGCGCCTCTGACCGGACCGTACGCTCGTTCAGTATGTGCGTTATATAAATGTTACGCAAGTCGAAGACGGTGTGGCTGGAAGGTGCTACTTTGAAACGGAGCAGGCCCGGGCCGATGCAGTCAGCCGTGAAGCCGATGTAACACGCTCGACGGAACGCTACCAGTGTGAGTACTCGCTCGGTTGACGCTACGTAAAACTAATTAATGCCCTAGACAAAACAATGCATCAGTATTGGGTCATGTTGACGGCCGAAGCAGGCCCGTATCGATCGTCGTGACTCGCATATACGAAGAGGTTTCTATGGATCCGCGTGCGGGGGATGTGGATTCTTTGGAAACATGGAGTAGATTGTCGAGTTTCGCGCCTGTTAAGCTATATGATCCTTAGAATTAACTTTGCATTTTCTATTTGATGATTTCTTTTTAATATTTCAGCAAAAGCAGACAGTAACTTTCATTATTCATTATTAAACATCAGGTGTTTGATATTATGCTGTGTTTAGTGTCTTAAGAATAATCTTAACAATATTATGTTGAAAGAACATGGATTATGTAGAAGTGCTGAAATTATAACATAAACTCAACATATTTTTTTAATATTTGTTAGTGTATATTAAAGTCACCATAAGATATTATTAACAGGCGTTGGAACGCAAACTAAATGAGGTTTCGCCTTAACTTAGTTCATTTGTGTAAATATTGTAAGATCATGTATACCAGTAAATACATATGTATATCATTTACTTGATCTTACGAAAAAACAAACATAATACGATGAAATTCTTACTTTACCAATTTTTAAATTTAAAACATCTATACCCCAATATATATATATATATATATATATATATATATATATATATATATATATATATATATATATATCTGTAGACGAAGCATACCCATTAAAAAAAAAGTTTCGTTTAGCCAATTTAAACAACTCACCATCATTAAAATTATAGCTAATAATATTTTCGGTTCCCGTTATTCTCTGGAAAATATATTTATTGAACGATGCTGGGAAATTACAATAGAAAGAGCCTTTCCAAGTAAATTCGGTCATTGTACTTGGCTCGGATATCAAGTTATTGTAATATTCAGTAGGTACGCGGGTGAACACGCGATCTGTTGCCAAAATGCCCTCGTGCTGCCGAGGTTTTTAAATAAAGTCCTACTCCAACCGTAAAGCGACAACGTATCAAACTTTTATATGAATAAAGCAGTTAAATTTTATATTTTAGAATTATTACGTTAATACATCATAGTAAACTTGAACAGCCTATATAAATTCCATTGCTACCAAGCCGCAGGCGAGAGAGAGACTACTAGAGTTTTTTATTAATGCTTGTACTAAACTTGCGAGGCGGCTTTTGGTAAGATATAAAGTGAAGATTTTTGTTGATACATATTTTGCAAATCATTTAAAAAAGAAACACCCTATAGCCGCATACTGGTTCGCTGTGTTAGCTCTAGTATAGACTTTATGGGTTACTCAAACATACCTTTTAATTTCTTATACTCGTACATGCAGGCTTTTTTCAAATATTTCTTCAATATTGACCATGTACTGAATCAAAAATTGAAATTGTACTTTTTTTACAATTGCATTGATGCGTTCCAAAAATTTTATCCCAGTCACGGAATTACCATGAACCTAATAAACACGGAACTGAAATATTTTAAACACTTTTATTGTATGTTTCTAAATTGCAAGGAGAGCGATATTAAGAATATAATCAAAAATAAATTTTCTTACAAATTTCAAGTAAGGCAGCAGACAAAGTTACTTCGCCATATTTCTAAGCCAACATTACACACCGTTCAAAACATAACAGGGTTATACTGCCATTTAAGGGTCGTATTCTGTGAGGCCATGTTCTTTACTCGGCGAGCCAACCCTTTTATCTTGCAACTTAAATTTACTACTAGTGTCATCTTAGACTTTTCAAGAAATCACTAGTAAAAACTGACTGCTTTTTAAATATTTGCCATCCGTTATGTCTTTATAAGAGTGAACGATGGATTTTGTACCGCTAAGATTCAAAGGTCCCTCTAGAGCTTTTTCCGATTTTTCCAATCGTACGCGTCATTCTTTGCATGAATCTAACCTATAGCATTACTTCAGCTAGCTTCGCCCAACATTTTTGTTTACTCCCAGATTGATAGTGGCTGCGACTAGGACTGAATTACTAATTAAAAAAATGATCATCGGGATTGCTCTTCTCACATTGTATAGTTCACAAATCGATCATCGTTTACATAGAGTATTTTCCTTGTCCATTGTAGAAAGAACCGTGCTTAGTATTTTACTAAGAGGGTTACCTAGGGTCCCTTTGCTTTCGTGTCTGTTTCAGTGAAGCTGTAGAATCAATTAGGGTCAACTGATACAACTGAAATTTAGGCTGGTTATTACGCATATGATAAATGAGTTAATGTCTGCATGTAAATCTAACGAAACAAGAAGATGTAGTCGTGATCAGAATGGGCTACATGAGAACATTGCTAAAATACTCGAGGGAGTATTTGGTATGTTTGTTGGAACGCACATCGCTTTTGTGGGTAGACTTCATATATGAATTATGTTATTAGGTCATTGAACTTAAATAGATGTTTATTTGTATTTGTTGGTTTGTATGTTAACTATACACATGAAAATTATAGAGCAATTACTGAGATGACATCACTGGAAAAAGTCTCTGCCTGAGAAGTGAAATATGTTTTCTTGCACTGGGTTAAAAATATGAGTGATTGAGATTTACAGGTATTTGTACTAAGCATAATTGCGTGGACGAAATCGCTACTAAAAGCTTCCGTTTTGTAAAACTAATAAGAAATACAGATCTTAAAATTAAATTTATTATGACACATTATATAACCACATTCTTTCGATAATGTAAAAAGATGATATTATTTCAATTCTTTAGTCGTTTAGTCATTAGCGCATTGTCTTTGTGGTCAAGTAGGCTTAAGTTCCTAATAGAAACTGGGTTGCAAGGTCTATCGCAAATACTATTGATTATATTTTGAAAAATTGTATTGAAAGAGACAATGATTTTCTGAAACAAGAACATTGATTTTATGACGATGTCAGAGACAGATTTTATTCAGAAATGATTGTGGTAACCACATTTATAACAAGGATAATCTTAAGTGAAGTTTCTTGTCATTCAAATAATTCACATGACAAACCAATTTCCTTTTAGTAAGTTTATGATATTTTTTGAAGTGTTAGTAGAAAATCACCAACTTTTTTGATACTTGTATTTAGAACTAACTGAGATAATCATTAATTGTTCATCTTAAATAAGTCGAAGCTAAAGAAACTTACTTTCTAAAAACTATAAGTTAGTAATAAGTTAATCTGATTCTGAAATTCTGAATCATATTTATTAAATCATAATATAGATTACACGCGTGGGTGTCTTATAAAGTGTACATTGTCTGGGTGCAAAATAATACTTAAAAGCATTAGTAAAATCTGAAAGTATTTTGTCGATCATCGCTTACATCTTTTGATGTCACTATAATGATTGATTGGTTCTCAAAGGATGTAAATATAGAGAAGCAATCCAAACGTTCGCTGTCATCGTTTCTACGGAATTCAAACCTTCGTCATTCTAATAATGACATCCCGTCTAGACGCTATAAAGAATTGAAAGTAAATTTACTTAAAGTATTTCCACAAAAATATTTCCATCTTTGATAATATAATATATATCAGAGACGATGTCATTAATCTCGAAATTTGGTCAATGATATCACAAGGCTTTAACCTTATATGTGTAGCTTTGTGTATACTTCTTACCTTCAAGTTGATAAATACTTAATAAGTAAGCAAAGCCCTACAAAATGCATAATATCACGGTCGGCTTCTAGCGTTTAAGGCCTTTAAAATGATGTATGTATGGATGTAGCCCGTAACTAGAGGTTGTTAAGTGTCATAATTATTATTGAAGACATATTTAATTTGTTATTGCTTTATATTTAAGAGATGATAATTGTTTTATGTAATGAGTAAGCTGTGGTGGCAATAATTTCATCAATCCTTGCCACGTACAGATAATTCACTTTTAGGGTTCCAAACATCGAGTGAAATTACTCTCGTAGGATCACTTTGGTGCCTATTTGTCTGTCTGTTTGTTACAGCTTATAATATTAACCAAACATCAATATACCACTAAATTATGACACCAAATGTCTATGAGACATTCCATCTAAATTTTTAGGAAAGTCAATTCGCGTACATATAATGTTCTGGTTGTTTTAACAGACTGCATTGTTCATTGAACATCAGATGAACTGTGAGATCGTTTGGTGCTCTTATATTTATAAAAATAAGTAATTCAGAAGCCACGCGTGGCAAGTGACTTGGTATTCGCAATGTTGCTTCTAGTCCCCTAATACGTTTATTCTATTAGTAGTTTCTGTCGACTGCTTCAATATGATTTATGGTGTTAAGTGTCTGCACATTTATCTCCATGTGATGAGTAGAAAGGTCCATGTTGTTTTCTAATTCCTTGGTAACGAAAACAATGAATAACTCAGTCTTTATTTTATGTTTATTTATTTATTTCTTTCAGCTTTATATATAGTTGTGTATAAAGGCGGACTTAATGCCTTAGACATTCTTTACCAGTCAATCTTAGGGTAATGCGGAGATGAAAATGCTTAAAAAAATAGCGGCGATTAAAATACATATATAACTAGACATATAACAAATACATATAAATACATAATTGTTTAATATTGAGATGATTCGGCCAGTTTGTTGAGATATACGAGTAGCTCCCGAACTTTCACCTTAAACGCGTAACGATTTGCAGCCGCCCTGACTTCGGGAGATTGAACAAAGAAGGAGGAGTGCATAAAGACGGAGTTATGAGAGGGACACAGAAGTAGAAGGTTGTTGGTCGAGGTTTTTGTCGTGGTTAGAGCCAAGGTATTGAAAGTAGGAAGCTAGATAAGAAGGTGGAGTGAGAGACATCAGTCAGGATAGAATAAAAGGTTATGAGGGCACGCAGACTTTGCCGCAACCGAATGGGTAGCCACTTTAATTAAGAACGATAAGTAGACACGTGAACATACTTTCGAAGGTTATAGATGAATCGAATGCAGTTATTTAGAAGGCGATCAAGTTTGTTAAGGAGATCTCTATTCAGGTCGTAATAGCACACATCGTCATAGTTAATCAGGGGAAAAATTAAGGTCTGCATAATCGTTATTTTGGTCTTGGACGGAGCGAAGTTTTTCAATTGGTATAGAGAACGCTTGGTACCGGTAACCTTTGGCTAAAATGCGTCACTTGGTCTTGCCAACTCAGCGTTGTGTTAATGTGAACGCATTTCTATAACAGAGCCATTAAAAATAATTGAGGGTAGAGTGACTGTGTTAAGCTTATGTATTGAATGATGACCACCTACTATTATGGATTGGCATTTAGGGTGTTAGCGAAAGACCAAATCGATCACTCCAGTTTTTAATACTTTCCCTGTTAACCATGGCCGCTGCAGATACACAATCGACACTCGCCAATCATAAAAAAATATTTGATCTTTATGTTATCAGTAAACAAAAAAAGATAATATCCGTCCTAACATATAATATCGCATATGAGTATATTTTGCTATGAAATTTAAAGTAAGTGTCCGACCGTATTATTAAGCGTTCTGTTTTATTTTTAAATTGATTTTTTTATATACATTTTTTATGACTAATGGCCAATGTTAGTCCGAAGGTTTCTAAACCTTCCGAGTTTAAATTGACACGAGTCGAATAACGTGGTGGTTTGAATTGTTACATCGCCAGAATCTGATGTTTCGTATGCATGTTTCGTGTTTTTGATAATATATCTGAAACGTTCCTCCGAAAGGGACGATGAATTAATGCCGGCTGTGTTTGCGTAAATGTTTACAGTACTATAATCCATACTGCGCAGTTGGTGTCATCTCGTAATAACCAGAAGATATCGCCGTGTTTGTAATCGAGTAGGAGATCACGAACATTCCGAATATATATACCAGATCATAGCCAAATCATATATGAAGGGTCGCAGGTGCCTACTTAGAAAGGGAATGTCGTGCAATGGATTTTCATTTTTATTATTGTGCATGTGATTCGATAACAATCTTTCTTGTGTACATTAGCGTCATTAAATGATAATAATAATATGTGTAACGAACGTCATTAAATATGAGCAAATGTAAAAAAGAATCAATAATATTTAACGACTCAGGGATACGGAATCTACTTGCACAATACGAGCATATCAGATTAGCATTTGACCTATAAACATACTTTTGTGTAAAAAAAAGGTGGTGCAGTGAGGTTTTTAAACTGCGTATCCATATTACAAAATGGCATCTTCTACAAAAACTAAGTGATTCCACGTTTTAACCTGACAGTAAAATATGTAGTTTAAAGGTCACACTTGCATGAACCTTTTGGAAGTAGGAACTAAGCTGGCATCAGTTTGTTCGTTTATATCAAGTATATTTTTTGTTCACTTGCGAATTTTAGTATTTATATTGTATATTGAATAATTATGCGTACTTTTCTTAAAGAGTAGGTGGCAACCGCGTAAGCAGATCAGATGGTAATTTATTACCGACGTCCAAGAACATGCGAAATACCAGAAGAGTCGCAGATAGGCTGCCGGTTTTTAGAAAGGTGTAGGCTCTTTTCTTGAAGGTGTCAAGCAATATCGGTTCAGCAACGCTGGCGGCAGCCGATTCCACAGAGTTATGCATGGCAGAAAATTATGTGTACAGCGCACAGTGGTGGATTGCCATCCATCGAGATGATGAGGATGCAATTTTGAATTCTGTTATGATGTACAATGTTTAAACTCAGCGGAATTAACCCTAGCTTCAGGACACTAAATTCAGTAAACATAGCATAGAGAAACAACATCTCTTCGCAATGCGCTGTAAAAAATAATGAATAAACTGTTAGTTCTGAACTGAATAAAATTAAATTTAAACCGCTAAATAAACTAAAACCTAAAACTAAAATCGTTAAATTTTCACCGTCCATCTACATGGCACACTAAAACGGAATGCTTAAATTTTTTCAAATATTGATATTTCATCACGAGAACAAATCTTTTGAAATCATATAAAACTGTATTAATGTTATTTTACAAAGGGATTTTTCAACTTATAAAATGAAATCGCCCTTTAGGCCGATATCGATTTTCGTTCTTTTCAGATTATATCAGCCCGGAATAAATCACATAACACTGTCATCAGTATTAATGCAAATATATTTAGATGCCCATACTCGTTATTGTGTTTTCTTAAACCGATGACGTCTGATAGTCAGTTATATAGAACTGTTGCGAACCATTCAGATCTGAATACTAACAATTCCTGTGTTGCACAAATATTGATTAATAGGTTTCGATTCTTTAAGGGGATTATACTCTTTTCTTGAAGGCAAGAATTTGAATATTGTACGAGTGTTTGTTTGGAAACGTCGCTGATGGAAGTTGGTTAGATTTATCGTACGTGGTAATAAAGAAACTTATATTTATTTATTTATTTACTTTATTAGGAAACTTCACAGCATACAAGAAACATTAAACATAAATACAATTAACAAGGATATTTAGCCATCAAAGAAGTTACAACTATATACATTTTATTTTTAAAAAGTATGTGCAACAGGAGTAACATACATTTTAATCTGTAGTGTAGTGTGTGTGTGTGTGTGTGTGTGTGTGTATGTATGTGCGTGCGTGTGTCCGTAAGCATCTTATTAAGGCGAATTCAGGAGTGCTTCAGAAACATTGTTTAGAAACTGATTTCGTTTAAGATGGAATATGTCAATATTTCCAAACATATCATTATAGACCTGCATACATCTATATAAGACTGAGCTCTGGGCATATTTCGTTTTTGTAAGAGGGACATAAAATAAATTTGTACTTCGTAGGCGGCGTGTTGGGATACGAAGACGCAATTTTTCTACCAAGGTAGGACAGTCTACGTGGCCATTTAATATTTGATAGTAGATCGCCAACCATCAACATGGTGTAGATGAGGCTTGGATTTATATAATATCTTCGCTACACTTATTGGTCTAAGAGTATAACGGTTTATTTAATCTCACCATATACAGATCTAGTAACACTCCGCTGGATTCTTGGCACGTGCATTCGCTTCATGTTTATCGTGTCGATGTGCTCATTCTTTACCGAGCTGCCTATTTAACTTGGTCCATAAAAATATATGCCATGCCTTAATTTTTTACAACTTTTGTTTAAATTTTATTCGTGTAGTTATTATGTTATAATCAGAAAATGTATAATCTCGTGTTTTTTATATAAGTTACTTAATAGGCCACGATTCTGGTTCATTATTATTTTTTTCAGGTTTGATATTTTTTATACACATAATTGTATCTTAAAGTTATATTAAAATATTTATTTTAAGTAAAATATTATTTTTTTTCATTATCATAATAATTGAAATTATATGTTAGCGATGATGTTCTTTTTTTATTTATTATGGTGATAATAGACATGCAGGCAATCAAATAGATCAATTCAAATTATATGACGCAGCTGTGTTGACATCAGACAGGCGTAATATGAAGGCTGAAGACGCAGTAGAGTGTATATATAGCCTTTTTAATTAATAGGCAATCTGAGCGTGCAGCTAACTAGGACTTAGATAAAGCTGTAGAGGTCACTGGACCAACACCAATACTCAAAAAAGCAAACTAGAAAAAAAAAGCAAACTAGGATCTAGTTGCAGTGTGGCCCTATTATAACTTAGCCCTTCATGAAATATTTTACCGATTTTTCAAATAGATAGTTAGAAACAAAAATGACTTGTTTATTATTGAAATATTTTTTTGCAATGCTGACTTTGTTAACGTTTAATTCGAAATAAATGTTAAGGTTATCTTATCTTAGTTACGTAAATAAAAATTGTTTATAATTTTATTGATATAATAGCTTTATTTCTTATTTCATCGATCGACGAAAAGTAATTAATACAGAACTATTGAGTTGTTATTCAACGTTCATTTAAATACTTACAAAAATAAATTTTGTGTCGACAAATGGTATCAATCACCGGACACTGTGGAACAGTTGCTGCTAAGTGGAAGGGAAGCCCATCTGCCAGGTGCTTATTGAATTACACGATTTTCCCGATCACTCTTTCATGAAATATATTCATAAATTCATTCACTATTAGAGATAGAGGTGTCAGTTGTTATTCGATTCAATTAAAAACATCGCGTTTTTTTTTTAAATTGGACGCAAAAACGAATACGAACAAAAAATACTATGTTTGAGAATGTTTATTCTCAAACATAGTATTTTTTTTTCAATTTATAGGCCTTTTTAATAGTTCACCGCAGACCTACCTCACCTCACGTCCTCCTGGTCAATTTCGACCACGTTGATATCTTCTGGTTATTACCAGATGACATGAACAGCTTTTGTGGCAACACTAACTCGTCCCAAGATTCCTAAATCCAAAGTAATGCACGTGCAAATACCAGACGAAGTGTAATCTTCTAGACAACACTTCTAGATCAGACGACCAACAATTTGCGATCCATAAAAATTGTTTTTCAGCTCGGAAACCCAGGACCGCGATGCAGCAGTCAGGTCCTTTAATCACAAGTAAACACCAACTGGTTCGCTTTAAGAATGCCACCACAACTTCTACAAGTTTAAAAATAAATTGCTCGTTAGATTTGATAACTTTCATAAAATAATTACGAACCCATCCACCGTCTGTATTTAAAGTAAATCTAAACCAGAAGTGGTTTGTTAAAACTTTGGAGCACGTACTTGACTCAAATAGAAATTATTTTTTATGAAAGGTTTTTACAAACGAGCGCGCAATTCATCTGACGCTTACCAAATGATAACTGGGGCCCATAAACACCTAGGTACATCTACCCTCAACAAAGATTCAAGGTGCACTAATGTTGTCAACCTCAAGGACTTAGGTATTTTCTTATTCTCTATAATAGTGTCCTTGATTTTCTATATCCACTAAAAGAAATAGCAACTTTATGCTGCTATATGACGCAGATATTCTGAGAGGGCGTGGTCATTCCTTGTTCGAGCCGAATATTCATGCTGCACCAATGAAATAACTGCACTCTCAAATAAGAGATGTTCGATTTTTGTTTTGTATTGAAGGCGACAAATCAATAGATCACAACGGGTCAATAGATCACGTCGTCCAAGCCTGGATAAGCGGCATGGGCAAAATGCCGGTGAAGCTAAAGGGCTTTGTGTGCAAATGTATCATCCGACCAGTCTTATTGTATGGCCAGTCTTCAGAAGACATGTCCAGCAGCTACTGTTTGCGGAGATGACGATGCGATGGATGTTGGGCGTTACGCGATTAGATCGAATAAGAAACGAACACATCCTTGGCAGTGTTGGAGTCCGTGACATAGCAGACAAGCTTCAGGAAAGTCGTCTCCAATGGTATGGCCACATAAGCCGCAGGCCACCAGACCACGTCGGAAATAGATGCCTAGACCTTGTTGTACAAAGCCCAAGATCCCGAAATTTCATAAACGCTTTCTGATCCTATCGACCTATTTGTGCTATAATAATATCATAACTGCAGAGTGGCCTTACCATGTAAAAACATACCAACATTAAACTTTAAATTCGTTCAAAAAAGAATTACCAGCAAGATTTTGAAGTAATAATGGCGCCAAGTGTCGCGTAAGCTGACAAAACTTGGATATTAGGAAACTTAGAAATTTCCCCTTTTAGTACTTTTATTAAACTTATATTTTTTACGAACGTGTAAATTCGTGATCATTTTAACTTTGTTTTTTTATTAAGATCTGTCTATAGCAATACTACTTTTTCACATGATGCATTTATGGCGATGTAGTTCTAGATGGTAAACACAATATCTCAGTAAAAGCCAGTTCACTCCGTCCGGCCTTAAAGACAATCATGTTGTATTGGACGGAGCCTAACTATGATATTATACAATTCCTTGGTGTACCCATTACGAAGTATAAGCCAAACTGTTTGAGTTCAGACAGTTGAAATATTCACAACATTGGGATGGAGGTCCGCACACGTTCGGTTGTCCGATGATGAACGGCGAATTAATTATAATGTGTGTTATAAATTATAAAATTGTCTTCATAAAACATTTCATTGAATCCGTTGCGCAAACACAAACATTTACAAATACACACATAATATTACGTAATATGTTTAACAGTAGTGGAGCTACAGTGCAGTTTGTTTCTAGCTGCAGAATGAATGGGTCAACTCGACCGAGGTAGGGCCACACCCTCACAGAATACCAACGTAAAATAGCAGCATTATGCTACTATGTTTCGTCTGGTGAGTGTAGGGATCCGGAGAGTGTTAATATTGGTGACGAGGCATTCCATCTCAGTCCTTAAGTGTGGCAACTGATCTGCATTAGGCCGCAGGAATCACTTGCCATCAGGTGAACAGTGTGATTGTTTGTTACTCTTAATGTTATAAAAAAAACTTCTATTTATATGGAATTGAATATACATATATGTAGGTAGAAGTTGATATATGTAGGTGTTTTTCACATGAGAAGGAGATAGTCAGTGTATGGAACCCAGGGTCAAGCTACGGCCATAGTAGCGACGTATTTCCATGTGGCATCATATCGCAAAATTTCTATTGTGTATTTCTAATGTGACCCATGAGAATTTTAACATGTAATGTAATGTTTAAATTTCTAAATTACTTTGATAGAAAAAACTGTTGAATAAAATATTATACTATATAGTATTGAACATTAACCTGATTTAAGATCTATTTTTGGATTAGTAACAGGACTCCTGTCAACGGAACTCTACTATCTGTTTCCAGATCAAATAAGGTCTGTGGTGGATAAGGAAATAACGAGATGTTATGTACTGATTGCAGTACTCAACGTTACAAACTTTTTCGATTATGCAGACTTATAACAGAAGACTTATTATTGAAAAATTAAATAACACCGACCGTATTTTATTCAAAATGAGATAGACAGAGATAGCAAGCGCTATTCCCATTTCACCTAAAGCCGATTACGCTCCAAACGTAACGAGGTGAGCCTGTTTCACACCGCGCACATATCTTAGCGGCGGATTTTTTGTGTGAAAGAATCCGAAAAAGTGGAATTCACCACTCAACGCATCTGTGATTAGGGGCCCACAACCGTTAAGTCGCGAGTCCAAGCTCCTAGTCATAACTACTTTATACATTTCATGTGACTAAGAGTGACAATCTAGCACCAAGTTCATGATATGTGAATACTGCGACCCAATAACACCTACATCTGTCTTCAATACGGATTCAAGATGAAAATGCGTTGTCACTCATGGGGACTGGGATAGAATACCTCAATTGCAGTTATTAGTCTCCACTTCCCTTCATTCAACATACAAAATACAGCTAAATATCAATAAATAGCAGCTTGAAATAGCTAGTATTCTATGAGAACATGGGGTCCCGGTCGAAAAGACCCATGAGGTCTTCTTCTTCTTCTTCCTCGTTCCCTCACTGCTGACGCGACAACGAACAGTCAGTCTCCAATGAGTGCGGTCATATGCAGCGTGGACCTCACGATGCATGCCTCTTTATTTATTGTCAGACCATCATTATCTATTGTGTCAGGCGCATGAGCATGTCTGCCATCCATTTTCCATAAAATATTCTGCATCTGCAGACAGCGCTTTGAAGACTGCATAATGTCTCCGAAAAGTTGAGGGCTCGTTGTCGGCACATTATAGAGCGCCGTGTGGTGTTCAATGCTATATGCATGTTAGCTCAAATCTCTTTTTTTTTTGTGTATGAGTATTGTTCAAAAAAAAATATATGCATGTTAGCTCAAATCTCGTTGCATGGTGTTTACTACTGTAATGTGAAATACATTTTGCTAGTTTTATCGTATCGTAGCATATTCGACGCTGGGTTCGGATTCGGTTCGAATAGTTATTCATTTTAATGGCTTGTAAATCCTAAGTAAAAATTTGGAAGGCAACTTATATTTTAGCCAAACCCGGTCTGCGTTGCGCCATATTGCGCAGTTGTCTGGCGTTGTTGCCAAATCCTCCCGACCGGCCGACGTCGCCACGGAGTCTGGTGAATTTCGTAAAGGAGAGGGAGGGGACGTAGCTCGAATGAGGTCATCGCACTTTTTCGTCTTATGGCGCGCGAGACGGGGCGGCGGCGTTCCGACTAAAGCTTTAAGAATGGTGGACGCGAAAAGCGACATAGTGTGGGGGCCATTTGCAACAGCACGCTTAAAAGTAAAAGAGCGTGACATTCATATACAAAAGTGGGAAATGCTCGAGCTTTTTTCACGGTTTTTGTTTGTTGAAAGTGCTAGAGTAAAAAGTACGGATGGAGTTGTTTTTTTGTTCATTTAAAATGAACGCGTATGCTCTATCCGTTAGAGACATATTTGACTATTTTTTGCTATTGTAATCTATGCACACTTTGATGAGGGTTGAATGTGGTTTGGTATAAACGGATGGCACAGTTTTTGTGTACCAATTTAGCGATACACTAACTGGCGCTTTTGTGCGTCGTAATATTTTTGAGTATATGTTTATGACGGTACTACCAAGGTCGGGTCCTCGCATTAAATATCATAGCACTCGAGCAATCTAAGTTCGAACTCGGGACTCTCCACCAACGCGATTATTAAATGCAGATCTTAATACTTATTTAACGTGTGGAGCAGGTAAACTTCGGTGATGTCTGAGATATGAATAAAAATCCATGACAGGCTACAATATTTTCTTTTAGAGCAGACTGTGCCCAACAGTAGGACATAAATAGTAATAGAATTAACCTTATTTCTTTATATAGAACTAGAACTGCGATTTTATACGCGTCAACACATATCATATACGCGCGCGCGTCGCATTTAAAGTTCTTTTCATCCTTTTTATTTATCAACCGATTTCAATTAAACAAACACTAAATGTAAGTCCATATCGTAATTCAGTCAGGTATTACTCCACAATGCACATACAGACAAAAAGTCTTATTACCATTTTATAATTACGAGAGGATCTCATTCATTTATGAAGGAGTTATTGAAAATATTAAAGTGAACACTCAATTTTTTTTAAATTATGTAATATCTTTATGAATTCCATGGTCTCATTTCATGTCATCATTAATAAATAAATTATATAGACCATTTAACAAACGTATTACATATGTTAATTGTACATGCCTATACTTAGGATATTTAAATATACCCCAATAAGACGAATCTAGAACGTCAGACTGTGAGGCGACGCTCTAAGCACTTGGCTAGACGACTGCCTCATACGTCACCACATATAAACCATTCTATTTACAGATACACGTATCTTTTGTTTTTTTAATTAATAATATTTTCTCTTACTATGTTCTAATTATATCTTTATTCTTACTTATCTTTTTTCAAAACATTTTACTCGTCTGGGAAAAAGCATCATTATGATTTTATGGGCATATCTAATTTTTTACTCTCATACCCTCGTAGCACCTAAATTGCATGTGACAGTAACATTCCAGGTAACATTAGATAAACCGTTATCATTATCGAAGTTAAAAATAATATACGTCTAACATTGCATTATGTTTATCACACGAAAGAGTACATCGTATGGATTTATTTATTTTGATTCTTGAAATACATAGTTTTGGCGTTTTATAGTGTCTGGTATTACTTTTTTTTTCGAAAACAAATTTAAAGTATATGAAATATAATAAATATATGATAGAGTCGATTTTCATGAAATAGATGTTCAATTTATCGGTGTTCAAAAGTAAAGTTGAACACAATGAATTTTACTTTTAGCAACTTCTATGATGGAATTTCTATCGAAGCTTACAATGTTTTTTATATAAATACAGTCTCTGCATCTTTGCAGAGAATAGGTTCCAACTAGATAGGATGTAATTGAGGATTTAGTATTTTAGTATAGAGCCCTTTAAACCATTAATAACGCCCTAAGGACCACTAGGGCAAATCGCTACGTACTGAGATATCGACGCAAGGTGAGCTAAAAATAAAATATTAAAGAGTTTTTGTTCAAAATATCTGCTAAAAGCCGCCTAACGCCGACAAACCTGATATATTTGGAAGACTTGTTGTGCCAGTTTGTGAATGTTGCTTGTTGTTTTATTGTTTGACACGTTTTCTTTATAACAAATATGTTTGGTGTCTGCTTGCGAAGATTACTATTTACTTAAACGAATACATTTTATATTTGTTTAAGAATAACAATCTTACTGAAATTACTCACATTTTTTTTACAAAACATATGTTTAGTACGTTATAGTTTTATTATTTTACTCTTTTGTCTGTCTCGCCTACCGCGGAGTATCTGAGTCGTGGGTAGAGAGTTGATTTTCTATACACTTTCTATAGACAATTAGCACACAGATCACTGGTTATAATGATAACTGCGAACCATTTTGGATGTTTGGGTTTGGATGTGTTTGCAAAGTATCTTGTGTCACTAACACCGCATCCGAATCCTAATTCGAACCCATCTCACATTGTGTTGCAAATATTTTAAAGACTGGGGGAGGGGTAAATGAGTGATTGCCTCTGTAGTATATGTCTTGTACATTTGATGACGTATATTAATAACTAAGGAAAAAAGAAAGGCCTCTCGAAGTGCAGTTTTTTTTTATATTTTATAGAGTAGGTGGCAAACGAGCATGCAGCCCACCCGATGGTAAGTGATCACCGTCGCCCATGAACATCCCCAACATCAGAGGAGTTGCAAATGCGTTGCATTTAAGGAAGGTGTGAGCTATTTTCTTGAAGGTCCCTAAGTCGTATCGGCTCAGAAACACAGCTGGCGACAGCTGATTCCACAGAGTAGTTGTGCGTGGCAGGAAATTTCGCGTCAAATGCACAGTGGTGGATTGCCAATCATCGAGATGATGAGGATGAAATTTTGCATTCTGTCGTTATGAACGATGTTTAAATACAGCAATTGATAGTCCGAAGATAAACCAATAAATTAACAGTGATGGCGGCCAGTAACTTGTAAGCCGGCAGTGAGATCGTATAATCGTCTGCCAAAGTTGTTTTTTCCAACTAAGGAGGGACATTAGACGATAGTTGGTGATGTAAAATCTTACGACTCGGACTGAATTTACGGACGACTGGGAAGCCTGTCCTTAGGCGTGACAACATATGTATATACAACCTGAATCTTTGTTGAGGATGTAAACAACATGGGCCACAGTTATCAGTTACCACCAAGTGAACCATGCGCTGGCTTGTCAACCTAAATATTATTAAAAAAAAAACAAGTGACGTTTTACTTTATTGTTAAATATATTACAGTTTTCCTCATAAACAATTGAACATGTACATTCAAAAAGCTCCGTCCTATCTACAAGCTTTTATCGTTTTGACGTCAATCAATATCGTGAAGGACGAGGCGTGATCGGCTCGATTTCGACATAAAATCGATAAATTATTCATACATAGATTACATTTTCGTGTTCATTACACTCGCATATAGTATAACGAACGTGCATACTGTGAAGAATATAATATAATAATAACAATATATAATATAATATATTGTTATTATAATATATAAATAATATAATAAGAACAATATAAGATAATTTGGTATTTTTGCGGCTTAATTGGTTTCGTTAATGCTATCAGCTTGTAAATTCCTCATACATTTTGTTACAGAAATACTTACAGCGGAGAATAGATGTTACACAAGGTCTATCATTAACATTATTTGCCTATGATCATGTTATTATCGTTAGAAAGAGATACTTTACTACTTATTATTATAAAACACGTATCCATGTATTAATTCTGAATATAATACTTATCACTTTTCTATCTGTTCAGTCGTTAACTTGTTCTACACGTTGATAACGTAATATATAGTGGTAATAGTCGATTTAAAAATGCTTTTTTGCACGTGTAGCATGGAGCGAAAACTTAATGTCGTTCCACTCGAAGGAATTAAAAGTTCCGGTAATTTTGTCCTGATGTCTGAATTCACACAGTTGTTCAAAATAAAAGTAATTGAAGATTATTTTAAAAATAAATTTTAGTTTTTAATTATTCAATTTCCTTTAATCCTTCTATTGCCTTTACATTTTCATTTCGCCAAAGAAGCATACGACTAATGGCTGTAGCACATACGCGTTAATGCGGTTACGACATTCTAGAAGTATAGGAGCGTGATAAGATTTCACGCCCAAAGATATATAACCTCAAGATACAAAAATATGTAAATCATGTATGAATGCGGCGGTTGCGCGACGCGGGGCGAGTACGTACCGATGCGGAGCGGGCGCACTCGCAGTAGAATTAGGAATTTATGCGCCCAGCAGAAATATAATATGAAGATACAAAAAAAATATTGTAAAGAAATATATTACGGGAATGTAATTAAATTTTTGTGTGACAGAAGATGAGTGGTTACGGCAGCCTGCCGGGCTGCGTGGCAGACTCAGACGCGTTGTCGCGGCGGTTGCGCGACGCAGAGCGAGCACGTGCCGATGCAGAGCGGGCGCACGCTGACGCGCTATCGCAGCTGCGGGCCTCACAGCGATCGCCGCTCGACGCGCACAATGTAGAGCAGTTGCAGTCCCGCGTTCGAGAGCTAGAGAAGAAGGTAAGAGTGTGGTGCGAGTGTAACGTTCCGGGGACGCAATTACAGGTGACGAGTTATAACATCTCAGTCCTCAGGGTGTCCGTCTTGAATCTTTATTGAGGATGGAATAAGATGTTATCATTAATATCAGGAATATAATAAAAAAAGTATAATTTTAAGTTCTTAAATACAGTGTAGTTGTTTAAATGTTAATCAGAATAAAAAATAAGATACAAATTTGGGCATTAATTCGATTTAGACGCTGAAATAGATGAGTTAAATAAAATGTTATAAAAGTGTCATAATGTTCTAATTATCTGTGTGTACAAATAATATTAATCTGTTACTACTAGTCTAAGTTATAGCATAGTAGATTTTTTTTGTGCTCATGGTGGCTTAAGCCCCAGGGCTTTTACAGTTTCACCGGGTTGAGAGGTGACCAAGCGCTTATGGCGCTCAGTCTAGACCTCTATTAGGGGGTAACCAGTACAAGGGCTCCAGAGTATGAGCCTCGGCTTGGTCAGTAACTTCTGACTATAGATTATCTAAATTACTTATTTTGATTATTGAAAGACCTATGTATTCAGATGATAACAAAAGCAGTCAATTTTGATAATAATCAAAATATAAGAATCCTTATAATTTGATTAGACCACGGAGTCCGCAATGTATACTTATTTTTTATATATATTAATTAAAATCACAAAAGTTATATGGAACGGTACTCCGTGGTTATAACGCGAGCCCTAATTGGTAAGCTAACAATGAATTATAAAAACATCAAATATATAAAATATATAAAAGGATATAAAATTAATTCATATGAGAACCTTATATGCTTCCACGCGAAGAAAGTGGGATGAGCATCATCTGCATAGTTGAAAATAGAGAGTAAAAGTAAAAATATGGGTTAGTAAATAATTAAAAAAAGAAAATAAATCTTTTAAATATCATCAACTAAGTTATTCAAGTGGAATATTTTCTTCTGTTGTCTTTAACAATATTTTGCTTTTTGCTTTGTCAGAAGTTGATTGTTGGAAACAAACTTCCCCTAGCTGTTGTACAGCCGAGGAAGTCGTTCCTCTGTTAGGCCAAGTTCTTGATGATAGGTTTGTCCTTCCTGTACTTGACGCATAAAAATTGTTTTTAACGTACATTATAAACAATAATAAAAAAAGTAACGTAGTGTCTCTAAAATTTACTTCTTTTTCTTTTAGAAAAACCAGTTATAGACTGAATCCAGATGTTGTAGTTTGTTGTTGTAGACGTGAGTTGCCGAAAACCACAGAGTATACGATAACAAGTTTTTTAATTAAAGTTATGTTGGATTATCGCTATGACAGTTATTGGTCAACTCACAATTCATTATAAAATTGGATATAAAATCAATCGTACAAAGTTGGTTTCATCATTAACAAAATAATTAACTTTTCTTGAACACAGTACTAACTGTATCTAGTTAGTACTGTGTACTATTCAAAAAAACTTAACCAATAATACTTTGGCAAAATTCAGTGTTATACAATACAATGAGGTTATGAGAGAAAACAATTAAATATAAAAATAAATTTTACCGTGCAGGAAAAGGAAAAGAGAAGAGCATAAATAACAATGTAACCTACCATTTATAATTAATGATTTGTAGGCAGCGTTAGAGACAGTACGATGCGAAGAGTTACAGCTGGAGTTGTCCTCGGCATTGCGCGCACGAGGCGCGTCTACATCGGCGACTTGGTCCACGCAAGCAGGACAGCCTGCGTCCGAAATAGAGCGCATCATGGCTAAAATCGAACAGGACAATAGGATACTAGCGGAGCTAGAGCATACCAGATCCACAACACATGGTAAGACAACCTAATATCCACAGAACAGGAAAACAGTATTGTTGCATGCTTTGGAAGCAATTCAATAATTTCTTAATCAAAATAAGTATTAATGGTAAATATTTTGTATTCAGGTATGCAATCAAGCGGATCCAATCAAGCCTTAGGAGAGTTTCATTCGCCGACACCTTCGCCATTACCACATTCGTATACGAATACGACGGGCCATGTCGTTATCTGCCAGAGCAACACTATGCCCACGTTGTCGTCGTTACATGCTGCTGGACAATTTACTGCACCTAACTCGAATTCTGTTGCCTATTCAATGAGCGCACATAATCCTACTTCTTACTCCAACCCTTTACCATCTTACTCTACAAATACCTACGGTTTGTCTAACACCCACCAAGTCACCTTCACTAATCCCGTTACTGCACCACTTGTTAACAGCATTAGTCAAATATCTAGCACTCTAGCTGGGCTACAGAGTAACCTTCAGAATATTACTGGTAATGTTTCGGCCATGAGTTTAGGCGGTACTCTTACTGGACCAACGCTGACAGGAACTATGGCCGGGTCTGGACTATCGAGTTGCTTAAACACGGTGCAAACAACGTTACCTGCAGGGATTACTCATACCATGGGACTGCAATCTTCTCTTACCGGAGGAATAGGTAATATTACAAATTTACCCACCGGCACTCAGCTTGGAGGTCTCAACACAAGCTTAACTGGGACCGGTGCATATGGCACTACTGGGACTTATACAAACCCACTTCTTACGGGTGGCTTGACGGGAAATTCGATGAATATCAAGTTGAAACCCTTGGATGAGATTGATCTTGGCTTAGGTAGATATGGGACTAATACTTCAAATATGGTTAGAGTAGCAACCCCAGTAACACCACACCAAACCACATGGAATTTAGGATTAGATAGCCAATTTGGAACTGATAGACTTGGTGGATTAGATGCTGGATTTAGCCACGATCGAAACCAGAGAGGATTATCAAGAATGATGCCTAATACTGGACTGGATATTGATGGTTAGTTTAATGATAATAATAACAACAAATAAATTTTAGTATTATACATCTGGCATCATAGATATATATATATTTTCCAGTCCGCAACACTCATTTTATGAACGGTGGAGCAACATCGGACACTCAAGTAGATATGTTAGATATTCCTGGTAAAGGCCGTTGCTGCGTTTATATTGCTCGTTTTTCTTACGACCCTCCCGAGTGAGTATACAAAATAACATGGCTATACAAACTTTTAACTATTGTAGTGTGTAAAGAAAAACAAAAAAATACAGAACAGTTATTTTTCTAGTATTGAAAGTGCAGACGGTGAATTGTCGCTTAACGCTGGCGATTACTTGCTCGTATGGGGTCCTCCAGATCCCAATGCTTCCGTGCTTGAAGCTGAAATGCTTGATGGTCGTCGTGGCTTTGTACCCGCCAATTTTGTTCAAAGGCTGGTTGGAGATGACCTATTAGAATTCCATCAGGTATATTTAATCCTTGATTTATGGAAATTTGAGAATACTATAAAGTAATTTTGCTGATAGAGATCTCAATTTTACATTGTTAAACAAAAATATTGAATTTGCATCATATTCGCTTTTACAATGGATTGCTCTATTCAATAATTAGCACCCTCCACAGGCAGTGCTGGCAACGTTACGAGACACAGACGAAACAGCAACCACTGCTATCAGCGAATTGTCTCTCAGTCGAGATGTAGCACGTCTCAGTGAAATGGCTGACATAAGCGAAGGTCCTGAAGATGATGATAATGGTAAATACCTTTTTTTTAATCTCAAACTATATCAGTTCAAATTATATCTAGATAATAAAAAAAATAGTTTCACACTCAGATAATTAACATACTTATAGTACTCAATACACGGCTAGTTTGTGTAACGCCTTAGCTACTTCTAAATCACTATTATCGATTTATTTAATACAATATAAATATAAATATTGTCATAATATTTAATTTAAAATTTGCATGATTTTATACTTATTACGCTCTAACAAAATTATCAAAGAAATCCACTGAAAATTTTAATCAGTAACACGCCAATTTTACGTAGTAATATAGTTTTATAGCTAAACCTTTATCCTTTCCTATCCGCCCTTTCCTGTAACAAATGGACTTCGCCGCACGCTTCTTCGTATATGGCACTTCGCCTGCCTGGCTGCACTCCCTCTCGCGATCTGCCCTCGAACCTCAACAGCCGAGCTGTTTTTCTCGTCGCTAGTGCCTGCTCCACGGCAGCTCACACTCGAGAGACAGCTCAACAAGTCGGTGCTGATCGGCTGGACGGCGCCAGAGGGAGTCCAACAGGCCAACATCGAAAGCTATCACGTCTACGTCGACGGTGTCCTGAAAACAACTGTCAAAGCCTCAGAGCGAACACGCGCTTTGGTTGAAGGCGTAGATGCTAACCGAGTAAGTGATATTTGGTTCTATAGTTAATATTAGTTGGATAATGTTATGTTCTTAGTTTGTTTTTATTTTCAACTAGCAGTCTTTTTAGCAAGTATAGAGTTTTCTAGAATTTCCATATACCTAAGCCCATTTCCACAGTCAGTAAATAAAATGTATATATTCCTTTGAAGCCACATCGAATAAGCGTCCGCTCGGTGACTCCAACCCGTCGTACATCACGGGATGCAGCTTGTACGATGGTGATCGGCAGAGACACTGCCAATATGGGCCCGACTTGCGTCAGGGCTAGCGGTGTCACCTGTTCTCAAGCTGTAATTTCCTGGTTGCCGGCTAACTCTAATCATCAACACGTTGTTTGTGTTAATAACGTCGAAGTAAGAAACAAAAAAACAAATATGTTCTTCCAGTTCTTTTGTGCATACATATTTTTTAAGATTGGAATATTTACAGGTGCGAACAGTAAAGCCAGGTATATACCGTCACACCATCACAGGCCTTTCGCCAAGTACGCAGTATCGAGTGACAGTAAGAGCCAAGCATTTGAGGGCAGGCCCACCTGGGATACCGATAGAAGAAGCTCCTGGAGCATATACCGATTTTCGAACTTTGCCGAAAGGTCTTCCGGATCCACCAAATGAGATAATGGTAGTTTTTTCTCTTTTTTACTAAACTAGCATGAGGTGGTACAGCATGCTTTGGAACGAAATCTTTACACTTTAAAATCACACTCCCTGCTCGCTGAAATAAGAAACTAAAAAAATATATGTATTACATTCGATGTGGTAATCATTGTCAAGCTCTATATGTAAATAATTTTGATTTTAAAATTTAAAAAATCTGCTTCCTAAGTCCAATCGATAGTAACATTCATTGCACACGCACTTAAAATAGCTTTTTAACGCTCACAAAGTGTGTGATGATAATAATTTTACATATTTATTTTATCACTGGAACATGCAACCCTATTCCTTCAAAGTAATATCACAACCTCCAAGCACGCGGCACGGTCGACAATCTCGAACAAGTCGCGTCAATCGCAACCATAAATCCAGCGCCAGGACAAATTGATAATGACTCATAATGTAACTCACCTTCTTAATTTAGCCTTTCCCACCTTTGTGTCGTGAATTCATCCCCAATGTGATCTTTTAATATGTTTGAGACTGGTCACAGTTTTTTAAACATTAAAACCAATTGGCCTTAATAATTTGGCTGGATTGTTGGTGGTGATTGGTGCGGTGTCGCAGGTGGAAGCGGGGCCCCAGGACGGAACACTCCTTGTGACATGGCAGCCCGTACTTCGCCCTCCAGCTTCTGGTCCTGTCACTGGATACGCGGTATACGCCGATGGAAAGAAGGTCACCGACGTTGACTCGCCGACTGGTGACCACGCTCTCATCGACATTGGCAAACTCATTGGCCTCAATCCAAAGTGTGTCACTGTAAGTATCGTACGGAGCTTCAGTAGGCTTTTCAAGCGCTATCTTTCGATATATTTGCGCTTAATAACGTGTCAGAGGAACTAACGCATCGCTGTAATTGCACACGATCTAGATTTTCAAGTCCTTACCGTCTGATGAAGATGTGGTTATTTATTTATATTTTACTTTCAGGTACGTACAAAATCTCGTGACAGTCAATCCAGTGATAGTGCACCTACACCGATTCCACCGGCTGTCCTTCGGGGAGTAGCTTCGAGGATGCCTCGTGGAGCACCTATGCTTAATCAACCAGCACCCGGATTCCGCGGGCAGCAGAGACCTCAACCGTATCAGCAGCAACAGCAAGTTATAGAGCATGATGAAAATTTATCTGATAAGGAAATATTCCCAAGTGCAAATCGTCATGATCAACATGCAGTTCAGGTGATGATTCATTTCTTATTATTTTTTTTTATTAATTATGTTTTATAAAAAAACAAATATATCATCGACTGCATATCAATAGCTGATATTCGGAGATAATTTAGTACTTACATGTCTCCAATTAATTTACTTATTTTAATCTTGATCTGCAGACGACAAAACAAACGGAAAGATAAATGATTTAGATTAAATTTTCTTAATAAGATATCAATTGATATCATTATGAATTATTAAAAAAAATTGGCCATTTTTGCAAGTGAATTTTGCTTACTTATGACTTTTAAATCTGTTTCATAAAGAGCGTAATAATTTTTTCAACCTGTTGTTAAATGTTGTTTTGGCACAGCACTTTATGTATTATTAGTTTTGCAAATTAATGTCGTATATATTGTTTGATCATTATTCGTTGGTTTGTTTTAATATCGATACGTATGAGCTTATTAAGTCCCGTTAATTTTTTTATAAGTTAATTCATCTGTGATTTTAGCTGTCATTATAATTGTGTCATATGCTCTCTTTTCGTGTCGTGTGCGATTTGTTGAAAGTGTTATTTGTTGCTGATGTTAAATTAAAACTCAGTTTGGATTGAAATAAGCAAATAGTATTTGAGTCTTGCTCAATCTTAGTTCATCCTAATTTAAATTTAAATTTTTGACACAAATCGCTCGCGACACTTCAATCGGTGTTGCAAACTGCACTCTTTATACTATCTCCTGTTATTCTGTCGCTGGCATCTTTCTGTCCAGTAGTTCTTTGCCGTCCGGTACCACACGAAGATCACTCGCCATCGACTAGCTGCACTATGGCCCGAGCGATCAATATTAATTGCATACTGCTTGCGACTAGATCCGTAGTCTCTAGTGCTATCAATACCTGAACGATCCACACCTTACTTTACCTTTATATACTAGAACATATAAAGAGCTTGTACTTTGTGACACAGACAGAACCCTCCAGATCATAATATATGCCTTCCAAATCTAACCTTACCTCGCTCTCTCACATAACTATTATACACCTTTCCATAGCAAACGAGTGGATTCGGCACAGGTCTTCTAAAGAGTATATTCGACAAAATAACCCCTTCGGTAAGGAATTTTAACACGTTTTTAAGATATTTTTGGTTTGAATTTCTTTTTTTAAATTTTATATACACCTTTATGTTTTTTTTTGTATTATCTATTTCGTTGTTTGGGAGTGTTTTAGTTTCAGTCATTAGTTGTTTTGTTAATGTTATTTTAAAAATATATTTACACTGTGTGCCCGTATTTCTATAGTAATGATACACTCATAAAATGTATTGTAGCCATTTAAATAAGTAATATATGAAAGGCGTTTAATTTTGAGTATGCTTTTGGTTCATATAAAAGTAGACAATGATTATAAGCGTAGAGATAATGTAGGTGTTAGTTGACAATTTTTATAAAGTCGTTATAGAATTTAACGACTTTTAGATTTAAAATCTATAGGTGACATATTAGATAAAATATATAAAATGGAGTAGCGCTAGATTTATTACTTTTCGAAACTTATGTGTGAATTTTTGACAATATTTTGACATAATATTTACAGTACAGTGAGGTAATGCCAGTTGTAACAGTTAATTATTGAATAAAGTTATTCACAATTCATATAATACAAACAATTCATTATCAACATATTATTATAATTACATAATCAACATACTCAGGTATTATACAATATGACCGCGAAATGTCCTAAAACTTAAAAGCACTTTCACGTTGAAAAGAATTATTTTTCTTCACCTTCCCTAAACATATCTGCTTCTCTTCTCAGACCTCTCTTTTTAACTACAACTAATATGATTTTTAAAATTAATGTGCCTTACATGTTACTTCTATATAAATTATCGCTTCGTTATATTCCTATTCACGCTTCAATGGGTAAAATTTGTTATCAGTAATCACGGTGAAGTAATAAATCACTTCAATCTTTCATGCACTTGTTTCTTCACGGACCATACCTTGAACAACATAATTTTCTTTTTGTTTTGTCTAGTTAGAACGATCGATGTTTTGTGTTAAAAAATTTGAATGACTGTGTGGTACTATCAGCAATCGGGGATACCGGCCATCGAAATCACTAAAGAGGGCGCTACGGAGCAGTTGGGTTGCGAGGAGGAAGAGGCGACGCGACGCCGCCCACAGGTCTGGGATCTCTCCTAACTGTCATCGATGTGCTCTCCATGTGCTGGCACTTTTCACTACGCTCTGTCTCTTTCAATTTGTACGGAATTTCTAAATCACGAGTTAACCACCTATCCGTTGTTTGTGTTCTCATCTTCACTTGTCACTGTTGCGTCTTCGATGTTCTATCTACACAATACCGGTACACTCCCCTCACATGAGTCAGGTTCTAATAACCAATACCATAAGTAAAATACAATTCTGTTGATAGGTTAAAGAATTCGGAACATGCTTACAGATAACTTGACACAGATCCATTTCACCCAAGCATGCGCAGAGTGTGTCTGTGATCCTGCATGTTGTCTTGGCTTCATCTCCTATACTCAAAACAACAATTTTTACACACTTGTTCTCTCTTTATTATAAGGATATATAAATTGGAAATATGTCTGATTAATAATTTGTATTAAACTGTTTTATTCTGCGTATCAAAATGCTAAGAGTCATTTTCGGAACAACGGCCGTTATATTCACAAATAAATGTGGTTTCAAGATCTATACGCTGCACGCTAGCTTTCGTTGTGCATGGGGATTTGTATAGAGTAACAGGAATGTCTAAATTAAATGTTCCAGATGAAGGTAATGTTTTTATTGCTTCCGAACGCATAATGAAAATAGTTATAAAATTGGCTATAAGCTTGGATAAATTGCTGTTGGCTTTGTAATAGAAAAATCTAACCTTATTAATGTGTTGGTTCGTACGGACGTCAGCAGCAACCGTCCCAACCAACCCAAGTGTCGCAGCCGCCTTCGGGAACGCAGTACCCGAGTACACCAGCCTACCATGGCACGCAGCAACCCCCCTATCAACCGGCCGGCCAATTCCCAAGTAACCAGTCGGCCCAATATCCCGGCCAACCGCAGCAGTACCAGAATCCACCCCCAAGAAACCACCACGAAAGGGGCCGCCCTCCTAACCCCCATCAGGTTCATAATATCCTTAATTAGTGCATGAACTAAATACGATGCATTCCATTATTACACTATTCTACCATTTTTGACCTTTTCAATTTATTATTACAGTAATCTTTTGATATTTACAAACCTCATTCCAACTGCAACTTTCTGTTACACATCTTGCAACATTCTAAACTATTTTAAAAAATCTTCGCATTTCTATTTTGGTGTAATGTAGCTATGAAAGCAACACGTGCTTAAGACTAATCTTTGTAATAGGTGGGTCAGCAGGGCGGTGTTCAATATGGGCCACGTGGTGGTCCACCTGGTCCGCCAGGTCCACGAGGGCCACCCCCTGGCCCTCGCCAGGCTGCTCAAGGCCACCCACAATCCAAGAGGAGTCGCTACTTCATTGCTTTATTTGATTACGATCCGGCCACCATGAGTCCTAATCCTGAGAGTTGTGATGAGGAGTTGCCATTTAGTGAGGGAGACACAATAAAGGTTCGCTGTAAAGAAATTTGTTTCATAGCCAAATTATATTATCTAGTAGATATACAAAAACTTGATATATAAGTGATTGGTTTACACGAACCATTACCACTGCACTGCATTATCAGCAGTAGAATCAACGGTATAAGATGATCCATAACCACATGATATCCCACAAGTGCTGTAATGATAATGACTGGATTGGCTAGAAAAAACTGCATATATCACGAATGGATCGAAACAATCCAGTGAAAGTTACTTTTTCACAAAATGTCATCGTAAAATAGTAATACATCGCTGTTGTGTTTGGAGTAGTAAGAGAATTAATCTGAAACCCCAGTTACTTACTGTTTCCAAGCAATATAAAGCATTCCATCTTAGGTATACGTCTTCATTCTTCATCGATGATACCACCGTCATGAGCCACTGGAATTTGTTGATTGGTAGGTAGGTGAACTGTATGCTCGTCGGTTACCTTGGTAACAAAATAATCTGGATCTGGGGATGTTAGCCAATCTACTGGTTTTAACAATATGAATTGTTTATGCTATCATTTAAAAAAGGTCCAAATGCTACTGGAATATATAAAAAAATCAATTAAATTTGAGGTTACAATTAAATGGAATGAAAAATTTACCTCGTCAATTTCTCCAAACGATTGTGATGTAGCTGCAGTTTAGAAAATATTGCTGCAAAAAACATCAACTTTTGTCGAGATCCCTGCAGAATAGAAATACGAATATTCTCATCAGGTTTGGGGCGACAAAGATGCAGATGGTTTCTACTGGGGCGAATGCAGGGGTCGACGCGGCTACGTGCCACACAACATGGTAGTGGAGGTGTCGGAGCAGGAGGCTACGGGGCAAGTGGCGAAGCCCCGTGACCGCTGGACCGACGCCTACGCAAACCAGCCCGTGCGACGAATGGTCGCATTGTACGACTACGATCCTCAGGAACTCAGTCCGAATGTCGATGCTGATGTGAGTGGAAAATTTATGAAATAACGATATTAATTCCGTATCGTGCCAAAATGATCCAATAATATATTTCATCTTTACACATTGTAACGTTCAAACCAAAGTGGGTCCGCTCATGCCGTTTCGGTCGCGTTATGGTTCTATTACTAGCGTGATAATAGAACCATAACGCTGCTGTGTTTCTTATGATAGTGTTAAAACGATTCCATCTCGGTGAGGATGGACATATGTGTTTATGGACGCATTACTTACAATGAACTGTTATAATCTTTAGATAAGAAGAGGAATCATGAAGACTGTTATCGAAATATATATGTATTCTTGTGATAAAAAGGAGTATTTGGATTATTTACGATGCGAAAGTTCCAAACATACGACTTTGTTGAGTATTAAGCCATCTAGTGCGTATTTCATGTTTTATAGGTAAATTGTGTTCGATTTTATGGAAAGATTGGTGTTTTATTTAGGGTTTTATTGGCTTCACAATAAATCATTGCAACAATGAAAAAATCTGTAATCTAAAGTAATTGTCACATTTTCACTTTCAGGCGGAGCTTAGTTTCCAAACGGGACAAATAATCCATGTGTATGGTGAGATGGACGACGATGGGTTTTACATGGCGGAGATCGACGGTGTGCGGGGACTGGTGCCGAGTAATTTCCTCACAGAAGCCAATGACCAGTATGGGCCTTCGGGGCATACCAGCCAAGGTATGTACCTTTTGTTAATATTCGATCCTATAATTATTCAGTAATTTCAAATACGAAATGATTGATTATGTTACTATCGCCATCATCTTTGATGTTTCAAACTAGATGCGTCACTGAGCTACAATTTACGAAGGCTGACAACTTAGTGGGGAGCTCCACCTCGTGTTCTGCAGACAACCGGTTTTGTGTGAGACTGATGATAAGATTTCTCTAACATCATCTACAGTGCCTTTATGATATTCTGTCACCTACACTTCATCAATCGGCTAATCTAGTTAACGGCAATTCAATTAATGCAGGTAGCTAAGGAACTTGCTTCCTGACAACCATTTAATTTAGTTATTTATTTAAAATGGGACAGCTATAGAAAATAAATCATAAATATAAAATCCAAACTAATCACGTACATTTAATAAAGTGAAACATTTATTTATGGAAGTAACAAGTAATATTTTTTCTTTGGCAAGATTATATATATGTATATAGTTATAAAATTCCAAGTATAGACTTAGGTTTTGTCCTAACTATGGACCCACAGAAACCGAATCGATCTAGGCAACTTTATGAGAACGAAAAAGTATAAAATAGTGATGCTGTGTACATCTACTGATATAGATAGGGTCCGGGCGATTGCAGCTCGTCGATCATAAGTCGTATAAGAAGCATCATCGACTTTGCTTTGTTCTTTAGGTGCAGCTCCAGGCGTACCTGGTATGGCAAGCGGGAGAGGAATAGGACCGGGCCCCACACCGCAAGTCCCGGGTGCCGGGCGAGGAAGGGGCGTCGCCCCTGGCCCCGGTGCCCGCGGGCCTCCGCCTCCCCCGCGCGATAACGTCGCTCCCGTACCCCGCAACCATCAACGCAAGACAGGTTCGCCTCTTTGCTCTCGATGTAATGTAATGAGTAGCGCCAATAACGTTGACAGGGATGTTAGATGGGATCGTTAGGAACAGGCTTTGGGCGAAAGAAAGGCGGGATCACTGGTAATTGAAGATACTTTTTGAGTAGTTAAGCTTTTGGGGGAATCGCATAATAGAAGATTTGTCCGATGGATTAGTATTATTATCTAAGACGAAAAGTTGTTGTACTACGCGATAATGCGGAATAATGAGTTTAATATAAACATTCTCTTCTGGGTGTATTCTAATATAATAATCATTAATATTTTATTGAATATTATCGTATTTTATTGAACAGGTTCTTAAACACGTGTAAATACAGTAAAAGTGTGGGACCAAAATGTTACATCTAACATCCCTGAAGGGGCTTTTCGATATTCGCTGTCCTAGTTTATATTATTGTTAGTTGTCAAGAATATGATAATTGAAAACGCGATTTTCGTCCGGCTGAGTAAGATTCAGTCCGGATCACTAAGAGCTTTGAGTGTTTCATGTTTGCACCTTGGACTTGCTATGTAAGTACTGAGAAACGCTCGCCTTTTCGCTCTGGTATCCTCTGTCATTTTTCTTGTACATGGTGTTGTGATTGCGACGGAACTCGTTGATTTTTTTAGGCATTGTTTATTTATTAGACATTTTAGATTACAGAACACGATTAACTATTTAATAATAGGTTCTCTACGTTTACCGTTTGATGGAATACAATCAAAAGCGAGTTCGGTTGCAATCTACGGAGCATAAAGACTCTTGGTGTACACTATGCTGAAAAACACTATCTTGGATTACACAGTCACTAACATCGCCCTAACTTTTATTTAACTTAACGACATTCTATAAGAGATCAAATAACACAAGTTACAAATCTTAAATAATAAGATATAAGCGCACTTGAAAGGTATTGTGGCCGATTCTATTTCTTTTATCTGCGTTATATATTTAACTATTTTTCCTGATTTTCTTTTGTTGTCGTCAGTCGTATTACTTATTTTTTTACGGTCGGTTATATCTCATGTTAGTTGCCGCAGGGTAGGCTAATCTGAAGAAATACACGCAACATAGCTACGCACAGAGCACGGTGCCCGTGACGTGTGATCCAAGATTAAAGTGGTTGTCTGTGGTCACTATATATGTTGTGTGTATTGTCTGTTTGCTAGATGCCTGCCCTCTTCCCCCTTCTCAGTTAGACCACAACACATGCGCCAGTAATCCAGAACAGGCGAATTCTCAGGTAAAAAATTACCGTTTATAATTGACCCACAACAATACTGATTCAAACATACTATGCAAGGATACTAGTTCGATTCTCGTTCGACTATCATTCACTTCATATAGATTTTTATTATTTTTCACTGTTTCATTTCTTTAATTTTTAAATTATTTTCGTTATAACTATGCTCGTTGAAGCCATTGCGGTGCCCGATACTGTATGCAGCGTACTTGGCAATAAAAATATAATGGACAAGTTATATGGATTTTTTTCTACACGTCATTAGCTGTAATGCCTGTAGGAAACGAAATCATACATAATAAGTACAGAATAACACTGGCGTATGCTTAACTCACGTCGAATACCATTACTCATTTACCATATTACATCTCTTTGAGACCCTATGAAATACGGTCTGTTACACATGGGGACTATAATTAGGACATGCTTACCTTTCTTGCAATTGTGAATTTTTAGTTTTCTTTTTATCGTGTGTCTTTTTATGACAAAGAAATGTGAGTGTGATGTACCTTTTTAAATTTAACTACTTTTTGTATCTCTTCCAATGCTATTCACGAATGTGTACCTTGCTTTGTTTGGCAATGCATGTTAATGCACGAGTCTTGTAAGCATGCATGAAAAATGTGTCCATATGCTATGCACAGTGTTGCAACTTATAAATTAATAAATGCACAATGTTAGTTTATTTAAATTATATTTACTACGTACGACAAATATATAAAACACAAAGAATTTTGAGAAAACACAGTGGAATTAATTTTTAAAAACAATTTAACACCTATATGTATGTCCCAAGCACTAGTTTAATAACTTGAAAAGTAAGAAATGAATGATAACTTTATACCCACTTAAGTGATCCTAGATGAAATCATACAATAAACGTGGATCCCCATGCATATTGCTAGTTAATAGCGATAAGAGATTTTAGTCTCATTTCATTTAATTAATATCCATTAATCATAAATGGCCATAAAATACATTGTCTCGATTTCTATACGTTTGTAAAAGTAGGGATAAACGTAATTTTTGGGATAATTTTATAAATATATTTATCTCATCATTGCTGTCGTAACTAGAACGAGTAATGACGGGAAATTTCTTACGTTTGTGAGAATACTACTGTGTGTTTAACGTTTGTGTATCTAGATCTAGCAATTGACTTGTCCCTACTATAAAAAGCTTGATATATAATGACTATTATATAGAATAACATATAGAAATCGAGCCATAATGAAACTAATACGACGCACTCATAAAGTATGGGATGTAGGAAGGTTTGCAACAGCAGGCGAGGGCGAGAGGCGCGGCGAGCGCGCAGGGGGCGACTACGATCGCGCGCACGAGCGCTGGTAACGTGGGCAGCCCCACGGTGCAGTCCCCGGGCACCCCGGCAACCACGCAACCGGCTCCCGTGCCTCAACCCTCTCCCGCGCGCCGCCCTGGACCTGCCGTCGTCCCAGCACCGCAACCACCCACAACACAACCCCCCACTTCGCAACCTAACCTCATGCAAAAGTTCACCGAAATGACCGCGCCCGGTGGCGATATCCTCAGCAAAGGCAAGGAGCTCATCTTCATGAAGTTCGGCTTGGGAGGCAAATAATGTCGGTATCCCGGCCCTTGGAGGCCCCGATACGGGATCGTCGAATCTTAAACTCGCTAAGTAAGTGCGACTCCTAATTTCTTTTTCTTTTACTTTTCGCGTGGTTCTGCTACTGTTGGAAGCCGATTCGAGTTATAAATCGGATTACTGTTATGACAGTATGTATAAGAGATGTAAATAAATCAATAAACGCACAGTTTAGTGGATATAAAAATGATAGAACTATCTCGGCACGGTTGGAATTTCACTACTTGATAGTTTTATGTTGAATATTCATTCTTGGGCCTGTGGTCATCTTAGGCTAGATAATTATTAATAAACGATTGCATTGTCAGTTACTGTTTAACTTATGTAAAAACTGTGTGATTTTTGTTAATATATCACAGTGTTGTATATTATATTATATGACGTGCATAGTTAATGTATATTGTGTTGTTGGTTGCTAGATGTATCTTCTTTAGATCCGTACATGAATATATATTTATAAAAGTTAACTTTGTTCGAAAGCGTTTATGATGTATTGAAATATTTGTAATATTGTATAACTCGAAAGGTATCAGACTTTCTTCTCAGACCTTTAAATTATCCCCGTTGATAAGAACGTGTGAAAGGTAAATAATAAGATGTTAAATGATAAAATATTTAGGTGATACTGCCATGTAATATTTAATATTTCAAAAATCAACACCCTACTTAAATAATAAGAGTTTTGTCAAGTAAGATATTTATTTTGTTCGAAATCTTCTAATTAGAGGAGATCATCAGTATTATACAGCTACAATTTTTAAAATCAATAAGTTTTAAAATTTGTGGCTTCATAATTCTAAATATTCTATTTCTTATTTCTAATGAATATGTTTGGACAGTTTTTATTTTGAAGTTTTCGTGTAAGCACATTAAATATTTATGCTCTCAAAGATAACTTGAAATAAAAATACTCTGTGATAGTAGACGTGATAACATCTTTGTCATTCTTATAAATATAGCAACATCATCGCATCAGTTAGACTTTCGAGTTCCGACATTTTAAATTAAAATCAGTTCGATTATTGTCATATCGTTAGAAAACGCTTAGTTATTATGTTCAATATTTAAGAGCTTTCTTGCATGTAGAGTAGAGTAGAACAATCAAACATCAAACAATAAACTAAAATAATATTAAGTTATATAACAATAGAAAAATAGGAAAATAAAAAAAAGATTGCTGCATTTTTAAATTGGTACTGGCAACGAATGCAATAAAGCTCTTAAAAATAAGTAAAAATGTATATCTCTAATATTAACAGTATGATTAAATTTTCGTATTTATATAAGCTGAGAATACAAAAGTAAGCTAAGTTCACAATACAAAAAATACTTTAAAAATTGCAATAAATATTAATAAAAGAGCTGGAGTATTTTAAAATGAAAGTGGGCGCGACTGGAAGCGTTTCACGCTGATGTAATTTAAGCTGGTTTAAATATGAACTTTTTGAATATTTAAATAATAATAATAGAGATCATTGAATAGTTTCCATAAACCATATAAATGGTTTTGTTGTTGTTGCTAAAATGCGGGCGTATGATTTGAAAGCATGAATTTTCTGGCTGAGTCTCCCGACCTCAATAGCGTTGCACTACGCCAACTTGAAAAAATGCATTATTGCGGTAAGGCAGGCTACGCTAGGCCGGGAAATGCATACTTGTAAATTCACTCGGAATAGAGCATAAAAGTGTTATTACCCATTATTCATTTTAATAGTGAAAACGTATTTCAACTCTGTTTATATTTCTATCATATTTCTAAAAAAACAACGTCTATTTAAACTTATTGCGTCATAACTTGTACATATATATATATTCTATATCAGATATTGAAATGATGATAAAATTTAAAAAATAAATAGCATTTTACAATAAAGGCGTAAAAAGCCTTAAAAGCCATAAAAAAGACTGCTTGAATAATATTTTTATTTGTTTTAAGTTATTCATTTATTTCTTAATAAGAGTTTAATCAAAAAGCTCAATAACAAACTTATTATTTGTAATTTATTTTGTTAATGTGTTTTAAAAGTGAATTACCGTTACGGCTTGTTATTATACCATCTAAGTTACCCGAAAGATAAATCCTTCTCTAATTATTTCGAAGCGAGAGCACTAAATTATAGCAACGAAATAGTGAGTCTTAACGTTTATGAAGCAGGCCATTAATATATTATTTTGCGTAACTCCTTTATCAAATAACAGTATTTAAATTTTTGAGGAGACCCTCTTGAAGAACTCCATAAAGTCATTCTTTGAACTTGCAGTTAAATTTAATATTAATATATGGAATTATTTATTGCCCCCGTTTTATGATATCAAATACATATTGGTATTCTATCCATTATATTAGATTAACGAATGGTCGTTTCTTCGGTCGAACATCAAATTATCGCGTTCTATTATATATCTTTTGGAAAAGAAGCTTACCGCAGTTTTCATGTAACGTTAAAATAATGATATAGATAATAATATAACTTTTTAAACCTTTATTTGCACAGGTTATATATTAATCATTAGACCCTATGTTCAAATAAGGATAGTATTAAATTAAAAACTAATTTTAATATACTCGGGAATACTACACATGTAATAAAATCGAGTAGATGGATTTTGTCGCGTTTATTACAATAAAGAATAAAAATAGTAGAAACAAATCCGATATAATCTGTATAATTCAATTTACTATGTTAAAATTGATTTGTGTAACTCGTATCATGTTATAATTTAATTCAATTTTTTCAATTTATGTTTATTATTTAAATATATTGTGTATCAATAGTAAAAATTACCTTTTTGATCCGAATTCTTTATTAATAGATGTAAAAATGCTTAATGTTTCGTTGTCATAAATTACCCACAGTATCGTATAGCGACTAGCTTTTGTAAGTGGTACGAAAGATCTGATGTCGAGAAATGTTATTTACATACGTAGTGTAATTATTAACTAGCACAAGTCTATAGTCATCTGTGTGAGTAAAATATCCGGGAGAAATATATCTATTGTAGATTAAATATGGGTGTTTTCGTGCGTATGCATTTCTCGGCATCAAATGGCACTTTAATAAAATATTTTAACTATAAAGATTTACCGAAGTGGAAATTGTGTATTTTCTATTGGGTGAAAGATAATAGTGGATTGAAAGACAAAATATAGGTAGTATAGTTCTAAAATATGAGTCTATGTAGAGAGATACTATGCATTTTTTTCTCTTTATTTTTAAGTTTTTTCTTCTACTCTTTACACATTGTTCAATGTATCGATATATTCGTTTCAAATAATTTTCTAAATCTAAAATTATTCATGTAAATATTGTTCTCTAAGATTGCTTGGACCGTAGGCTATTTCAAGATGCTCACTTCGTACAAGGGATATTCTATAAGTCCTTTTTATCGCTTCATATCAACGGAAAAACCGTTGTTTAAATCTTTTCCAATATAAAATCGAAAATTAGCTTGCGATTACTAGTTGTAAACAAGTTCATGCGTAACGTTATTATATTTAGCCAGCAGTTTAACCCATTGTAATACATGTAATCGTGTAATTAAATTGGTTGAGCGCCTGTGGTCGTATATTCGCTCCACCGCATATCCATGTATAACCATACGATTTGAAGTTTTTTCTAAACATTAATAAATAAATTAATTATTCTAGTGTTATCTTAAACACCGTTCAAAGTTGTTTACTTGTTTATACATTGTTATAAAACTGTAATCATATCTTTTATCACATGTAACGTGTATGGCTATTTATACGGAATAATATTAAAAATATATGATGTATATTAATCCAGCATTCATGTGTGCGTAATATGCAATGTACATTACTTATATTAAACGAATATTAACACTATCTCTAATGAATAAAATCTTTTAACAATGTACCAATGAAGTATGCTGGGGTAAATAAATAATACAAATGCCGCTTCTTTATTTTTTGTATAATATTTTGTTTCCATATTCATTGAGTGTTATGGAATGAAATAGGATGTTACTGGTTGCAAAAGGCTCCGAAGTGTACCATACACTAAGTATGTGGGGTGGTTCACCTTCAGCAGAGGACTAGTGATTGACTGTGTTGATGATTAAAAGGCTGACCGTCCCTAAAAATTGTGGCGTTGTTGTTTAAATCAAATCTTTATTTCTTTTTTTATTTTTGACGTAGTATTATTTTATTATGTCAAAAATGTAATTAATAATCACGCAAACATATTTATTAAATTAATCAAGAATTTTAAATGCCAATTTCTTCATACAAAATAATAAGATTATAAAAAACTTTAAAAAAACTTAATTTAATGTTCAAAACTACTGCTATGAGACCTATTAAAGCACGCATAGATGGTCGGCGCTATCTACGCGCAGCCAAAGGATGGACGGGTCCCTTCAAGACTGCCTAGACGTTAAGATCAAATATCATCACATTTCATATTTATACCCTGGTACGAGAGGAATGACGTGTCAGTCGCAGATCTTTTCGTCTCGGTGAGAAGAAGAAAAACCGGCTTCCTAGTTTCGACATGGTAATGGATGGCGTTAAGTTTTGAATGTTTTTGGCGTCCCCTGATGTCGCAGTAATCTGATTTTTTGAAAACACTGCTACCATGTTGTTTGGGATGGCGGTAGGTGGGGGGCCTCCGGTTACCTCACTCACCGGGCCAAGCGCAGAAGTGATGATACATGGACTTTATGGCATTATTCTGTGAATTGGTGGTACTTTCCCGGTCGAGCCGACCTTTTCGTGATACAACCAAAGCTGATGCTTGTCTTTGGCTTTTCATTGGTCGGATATGAAGTCAAACTGCTTTTTGTCCCAAACTGAAATATGCAGCAGTGCTACGCTAGCCAAATCGAAGCTATAAGTAAGTTTTTAATAAGAAACAGATCTCTTGACAAATAAAACCGTGTGACCCTATGTACCAATGTTAGAAATTATCTATGCTGAGATTTTGAAGAACTTAGTGCAAATATTTCGGTTTTCGCCAGTTTATTTTTATGCAGCAAATTTTTCGTCGAGTACACCCGAATATCGCAACTTATACACAAAATACCGTGAAACGGGATCATAAAACTGCTGTTTCGTATGGCGAGTGTAGGGATCCGGGCACCCAATTAAAAGTTATTAAGCATTCCAATTCACAATCCTCAAGGATTACATCCCATATGCATCTTGAATTGTTTTTTGAGGATGGATATGGCAGTAATGGATTTCAGTCATTACTTAACATCAGGTGAACTATGGGCTCGTTTGTTACCCTCCTAAAAAATATTAATAATAATTAAATTAGGTGGTGATTCTGACTGTTGCATGTCAAGCAAGTCAAATGACATGAGTGTGTATGACAAATAATTGTATTGTGAATACACAAGGAACGGACCAAAAATATAGTAACAATTATTTCTACTATATACCTACGAATATCGAACAATCGTTTGTTGACCATTATATAAGCTTAACGATATTATATATATATATATATATATATATATATATGTATATATAGGTGGGAATAACTTCACAAAAAGCCCTCACACCACATCTCATAGATAGAGAAGGACCGACCGCATAATATTATCAAACAAAATATTTTAAGAGTAACGTAAAATATACCGTATTTATATTTTTGTGTAAAATCAGATAGTTCAGTAATTTGGTACATCGAACCATTGGTAAAGCATTTCGCCATTGGTATCGTAAATGGGTTCGATGCATTTGCTTCCCAGCCACCTGTCAAAGAAATAATATAATTATTTTATTGCTATAAGCTTCCTTGGTTTTTTTTTATAATTACATTGATAGTAACAAACGAGCACACAGTTCACCTGATGGCTAGTGATACCTGCGGCCCATGACATCTACATTCACCCTTGACTAGGGATCATAAGGCAGATACGTTTTCAC
Organism: Teinopalpus imperialis; assembly: GCA_029286865.1. Taxonomy (NCBI): domain Eukaryota; kingdom Metazoa; phylum Arthropoda; class Insecta; order Lepidoptera; family Papilionidae; genus Teinopalpus; species Teinopalpus imperialis. Next base: position 9,575,416 of record JAGSMU010000030.1, on the reverse strand, counting down.
CCTTGAGGACTGAGATGGAATGCCTCATCACCAGTAATAAAGTTCTCCGGATCCCTGCTCTCACCTGTTGACCTGATCCATTCATTCTGCTTTGAGAAACAAACTGCAGTTTCACTCTCATATTCTGCTGATAAGACATGTTGATTTTTTATTCCTCATATTTTCAGTCGAGTTTGTTAAACAGCATATTAGAAAATTTATAGGAGAGATAGAAAAAGAGGATATGTTTAAATGTAGGCATAAATATGGTGTGATATATATTGCCTGGCATGCATAACTATCATGGAACGTACCTTCGTCTAAGATTGGCCATTAATGCCATCTATAGTAGCTAATTCAAGTAACTGATTGATATTTTACTTTCATATACTCACCCGCCTCGTTTTTTGCATCCAGTGACGATATACTCCTTCCTGTAACATTTGGTGCCGAGAGCGTTGAAATATGTGATTCCAATTTTTAGTGACGTCACACTGTTGACGGTTCTTAGGCATTGACGGAAAGTTTCATCGCATGTACAATGCAACCTGGGAATTTATAAATTGTTTCGTAATGCTATTCAACGCTTAGTCATTTAGCTTTAGAATACTTTGTTAACTCATAGTTTGTTTAATCAAGATTGTAATATTTCAATTTATATATACAATATATATTTTGACAAAGAACATACATACAGCATCATAAATAAGTACATACGTTAAATATTTGCATTGATTAGGTTAACCCCGGCCAAGGAATGACTGACCGTGCGTGTTTTTGTAGTATATATATATATCGTTTCCATGTCCTGACAGTCCCTATGTAATGAGAGAGAGAGAGAGCAATGTTAACGAAATAGTTTTCTTTCATTATCCGATCAGCTTTCTTTTTCTTCATTTTGTTTCCTTCGTATCATAATACAAGTTCCAGTGTTCGAACTCACCTTAAATGTTATAGATATGCGTAATAATGTATTTACAATACTATTAAGCTTTTAGCTTTGTCAGTAATAATAAAAAAGTTGGCCAAAGAAGTATAAAGGTACTGTTTGTAAGGGACAATAATACTGTAACCCCACAGAAGCACCAATAGTAAGGTCTGGTAGTTGACCAGGTCATGTCAATTACCACCGTCGACGGCGAGGGCGTCGCAAGGTTATTCGCGACACCGCCATGTCATAGGCCGGTTCTCACCAGACAATAATAATAGAAGCGTCGTTGGAGTTTCTCGCCTACGCTTTCTGAAGTTGTGGTACAGATATTTATAATAATAGCGATATTAATTACATAATCCTTAGTGAGAGGCTAATGACCGAGTCGAGGTTAGACCCTCTCGGGCACCCTTGGTAACGATCCAAGCTGAGGCTTCCTCTCGGGAGCCCTTGTCCTGGTTACCTACTTATAGAGGTCTCGTCTGAATGCCATAAGCGCTCGGTTACCTATCAACCGGGTGAAGCTGTAAAAGCCGTCAGGCTAACAGCGGCCATCAGCCCAAAACAAAAAAAAAACCTAATTTACATGACGGTGCCAAAAGCATGTGATTGCCTCAAGAGTTGAGTGAATCGTAAATCCAAGAACGATAGTTAAACTGATAGAGAACTGATCTGAGTTTAACAATATTTTGGTTATCACGCTTCGAGCATTGAGCATCTAAATCTTCATGCGTTTAATTTTTAATTGAATTAAGTAAAATCAGTCGTAATACTCCTCAGAGTTGTTTTTCATTGTTCGATGGTTATCTGGAGGCAAGAACAAGCCTGAACGACACCGCGAAAACTTACCTTGTGAAAAAAGATTCATTGGTTAAGTTGTGTTTGGTCTCCCCAGCGGGGATAATGTCCGAACAGTAGTCGTGCTGTCTGCAGCACTTATCCGTCTCACGGTCTGGACCCAGGTCTTCATAATTGTCCGCTATGTTGCCGGCGCCGCACCATTTTGTACCTTAAGCATAAGGCACACAATTACAAACTTTGATGAATGGTGAAAACTCATATGGACTGTTGAGGAATAATGTAGTAGTTTATTTCATCGATTACCATAAACCTGTGTGCTAATTTGTCTTCCTTCGTTGCACAAATAAAAAAGTGAGCGAGACAGATAGTGACGCCACGCAGATTTTTTATTATTTTATTAATTTTACTTACTTTTGTTGACTTTAGTAAAAGTGGCATCACTATCTGTCTCGCTCACTCATGGCCGACATGTCCAGTATCCATCTCTCTCATCATTTTGCCGAAAAATTAAGAACCTACCAAAAACTTGGGTGAATCAAAACATTTTAACTGAGTAAAATGAGTTAGCAAAAATCGGGTAACTTGAGGTTTTTATTTTTTTACTCGTTTTTTTAAGTATGAAACTAACAAGTATTGTACTATTTTAGATTCCTGATTAAATGCGCCAACTTTTAATGCCACTTGCCAAAGCACCCTAGTACATTTTTTTAAAGGAGGGCCTTTCAAAGTCGACAAATTTTGAACATTTTAAATTCGTAGTTTAACAAATTTGTCTTAATTCTAGAAAAATTGGGGCAATTGTGTCATTATTTTTGACTGTCATTCAGATATGTTATTTAGGTTTATAGTTGCAAAGTTTAAATGAATAAAAATAATAAAAATTAACCACAATAACCGAAAAATGGTTACAGTTTGACCAAATTTCTAGGTTTTTCTTAAAATGCCCATAATTTTCAAACTGCATGGGATAGATTTTTTTTCTGATTTTTCTCATGATGGTTACGATCAATCCTGTCACGCCGTTTCGGCTTGACGTTGAGTTCTGGGACATCCTGTATATATTCGTATATAGTATTCGTGTCAAACTATGAATCAAGTAGTTTTGACACGCATCTAAATGATTAAATTGTACTTATTTCATGTTAATCCACGATCGCATGTATTCACGATAACCAACGGGCAATAATTGAGAAGAAAACGCAATTACATATTAAGTACAAGACAACTACAACGTGATATTATCACGCCGCGTTTATGAACTAGCTGTGGCTCGATTAGGTCAGCTCAACCACGCTTCCCGGAATAGTTGCGTTTAATAGTTTAACGCTACTGTGTTTCAGCTGGTGAAATAAACAAACCGGAATACTTGTTACTGGTGACGAGATATTGTACTTAGTCCTCAGGGGTGATAAAGGAACTGGCGTTATGGTTCCTTATCCAGGATGAATGTGGATGATATAGGCAGCAACTAATCACTTACCAACGAGTGACTCGTGTGATTGTCACCTGTTATATTATAAAGAAACCAAATTAAAAAAAATTACATAATTGCTGTATATTCATACATCTGCCATCCTTGATATATGTGTGATAACTCTATATTTCTTCATATATTACTATACATTACTAATATTCCGGATAACACTCCAACTAAGCGGAAAATGCGTGTGCTAGGAGATGGTTCAAGACAATAGTCTAGGTGGATTCGAACTTAGGACACCGTACCCCAAGCCATTAGGCCATTGACGCTATTTGTCTCTAAACATGAATCAAAATAAAAGCAGAATGCAATAGCGTACTGTTTAACTAATTGTTACGTTGATGATGATGATAAATGACTTGAAATCGAACTGCGACTTATTAGCCACTAATACTGAACAGCAAGCTCATAAAACTAACGGTCACAAATCAGTGTACAGTACACAGTAAGTGATGATTACACCACATAAACACCTTGGTACAAAGATACAAAGATTCAAGATGCAGTGGTAGAGTTACACTGCAGTTTGTTTCTAGCTGTAGAATGAATGCGTTTTCTCGACCGGGGTAGGACCACGCTCTCACAGAATACGCGTAAAATAGCAGCATAATTCTAAGATGTTTCGTCTGGTGAGTGTAGGGGACCGGGAGGATCCGGAGACCTTTATTATTGACGAGGCATTCCATCTCAATCCTCAAGGATAACAACGCGTCTGTAGTATGACTCCGTGTCAAGGATGAATGTAGATCTTATGGGCCGCAGGAAGTACTTGGCATCAAGTGAACTGCGTGCTCGTTTGTTACTCTCAAAGTAATAAAAAGATATAGATAGATTCAACGCCTCACTACCAGCAACTGGGTTTATAGAACCTTACACTGACAACACAAAACACGGCAGAGTTATACTGATATTACACGCTGGGTAATCTGTGAGGTCGCATTCCCTAATTGTCGAGCAGACTCATATATACTGTCGCCAGAGACGAGCTGTAGCGTAGCTTAATCACGAAGCCTCGAGGTCACAATGCTGCGTTTATTAACAGCGTACGCGATAACCGACCTGTATGGCTATTTAAATTTTTACGCTTTCCACAAAACAACTAAATAGTTTACAGATGAAATAGAATTAACACGGCGATAAGAAGAGATGACTGGTTTTTGAGGATGATTCATGACTTAAAGATAATGTTTTCTTGGTAGATTTCCATCACGACAATATATTCTAGCTGTTACTCGATGCAAAGCGCATAAGTTAATTATAGCACCGTATTTGTGCGAACACGGCTGTATGTGCAACTAGAGCGTATTACCGAGTAGTTCTAATGCAGTGTCAGGGACTCGAGATATACAAGCGTGACTTAGCCATCAAAGTATATAATTTAAACACTAACCTGGAAATATTAAAATGAACCTTAGGTTAATAACATCTGCCGGATTGATTTCCGTTTCCACATCCGTAATGTTCGGTATTTTCCGCAACAATTCTGAAAGTTCATGATCACTCCACATAAGACAATAAGGGAAACTAATTATACTAAATAACAATAACAGAAATAAACCCATATTTGAGCAAGCACCGACAATGATTATTATTAAACGATTTGTCTAAATGAAGCGTTCTAATGATGGGAGTTTCATTTTATATAACACGTTTAAACCTTCTTTTAGGGTATGGCCATTGTAATAGCGGGGCGGAATAACATATTTTTTTACAATAACCGACATGTCTAATTAGAAACATTATTAATACATATGCGACATGCTAACCTTAGTGACTTTTATCATTAGTTCAACTTACTAAAGAATTAACATTATGAGCGACAACTGGTTTATGTTAATTTGCGTACTATATTAAAATGCGCTAAGATAAACGAGAGACAAATATCGAATGAAATAAGTAGGAGAAATATTTGACAAAATATGTATTTAAATGGAACGACCGAGTTACCTTCTTCGGTCGTGAAAACTAAATAGCAACAAACTAAATTGGAGCTTCTTTATATAGATAATATATTAGGTAAAGCATGAAATATTTCTCGAAGAATGTAATCAAATCCCATCCATCCTTCTATAGGAATAAATTGTAGTCTATGCTTGATGCATATGTAGTAGCGTTTCAAAGAAAGTTCATTTAAATAAGTTATACGTTTATCTGACTGTGTTCTCTTTACAATGTAGCACAACCACTCAATTAGATTGAACTCTTTCTATTTTCTTGCCACTTAATCACACTGACCAATTTGTATAAAGAAATACTTTATACTGTTAGTTATATGATTTATATCATTATGGTGGTATTAAAAAAGTACTTGAAGTATTTATAACGTTGTTACGATATCTAAAACTGATCAAAAATACCAGTATGTAAATATTTCTTTTATAGGAGTATCGTTAACAAACGGGTAATCAGTTCATCTGATGATAAGTGATTCTACGGGCCATGGTACTTACTACATTCATCAAAGATAAATAATCATCAAGAAGTTAGGCTTGATGACTAAAATGCAATGTCTAGTTATGGGTATTAAGGTTTACCGGTTACTTTTTTCGGGAAGAAGAAACAAGGTAACGTTAAGCTACTATTTTGATGTTAGTTTTGCGGGAAGCGTAGTTCTATCCCGGTCGATCTAACGGTCCCTACCCCGGTCGATATTTGTGTTACTAAATGTAAATAACTACGTCAAACTACAAAAAAATTACACGTATTTTAGATTTATTTTATTGTCAAAGAAAGTGAAATGGCTTCATGACGTTGTGCACTTTTAATTAAAAGTGTAGGGACAACACGTGTGCATCTTGAATCTTTGTTGAGGACAGTAGTTATGGGCCGTGGTCACCACTTACCATTAGGTAAATTGTTTATCACCCTTAATAATATTAAAAAAAACTGAATACGCCTTTTATTTAAGCGTTTCCAAAATATCTAGTTTATTATATAATAGTAAATTTATATATAAATACTTTCTCGAATTGTAACATGACCAGCACTTGGGTGATGAAGTTGTAGTAAAAAAGTATATATATTTATATATATAATTATATTACATACCTCTATATATTAATAATTAATCTAAATATAAAAAAACCGTTTTAAAAAAAAATGATCGCTTTTACTAAGAGCACACCTGAATATGATAAGAGATGATGAAGTTCGTCGTCGGTCGCCGCGTGAAAAACTTGCATAGATTGGTGTATATTTAAATTGTATAAGGACCTTCCTAAGGGAAAAGGGAATAGGTAATTTTTTGGTTATTCTACTCTCGTGAAAACTATTTTTATCGTAATATAAATAAATCATAATTATTCCTTAATCGAACCTCAAAACAGTCCTTTGCACGGTGTAGAGCTAGCTAGGAAAAAGATGATATCGGCTTCTACGTGTGTGGATTCAAACCAGACGCTATCTGTAAACGTCTCCAATCTGCAGCCAACACCTTATGGAAGTGTTTTCGGAAATGTAGGATCGAGGTTAACCCCACCAAAAGCATTTCGCTACATGTATTTCGCTACAGGCAATAAAACGCAGCATCTCCCAACCATAGAGTTATTTGACCATCACAATCCCTTGGGAAAAGACAGTCAATAATACTTAGGCGTAACATTAGATATAAGATTCACCTTCGGTCCGCAAATCAACCGCGTACGGAATCGGGTAGCGTTTACCCCAGGGCGTTTGCACTCGTTACTAAATAAAAATAGTAAAATGTACCTGCGTAATGAAACTGTACTATCTCAGGTGTAAGTGTAGTGTATTGATCTGATACTGATCAATACACTACACTCTAACACAGCATCAACCTACTGCCCCCGCCAACGGCGTCCGGCGATAGGCGTCGCTGACAACAAAATGATTCGCGATACCGCCATATCTACTGAGTTACGGACTGCCGTTTTTCACCCATTATCACAGATAGGAGCATCGCTGGAGTTTCTTGCCCCACTTCTTCTCCAGCGCCAACGTCTTCTGAAGTGGTGGTACAGATCGTTAATTGATAATTGATATTAATTTAGATAATCCGTCAGAAGCAACTGACCGAGTCCTTAACCTCGGGCTCAGGCACCCTCGAGTCAGTCGCTCTGGCGATGCGCTCTTAACAGGGTAACGGTCCAAGCCGAGGCTCCCTATTAGCAGCCTTTGTTCTGGTTCCCACTTATAAAGGTCTCGGCGGAGCCCCTAAGCACTCGCTCATCTTTCAATCCGGTGAAGCTGTAAAATCTCTTGGGCTAACATCATCCCGTAATAAAAATATATATTTACGTATTCTACGACTCCCCGTAACGGTCGTAAGTCATAGGTTAGCCTCTCTCTTTTTGAGGAGTCATAGTTTTCGGGATTACCCTATTACACGAGAACGACTGACTCGAGGGTACCCGAGAGGGCCGAACCTCGGCTCAGTCTTCTGAATTATCATCGGCTTCCTTCCAGGTGTTGAAGAAGGTTACTTTCGGTGGGATATAAGTAATGGGCACGAGTTACCGCATTCTTTCGCCTCACTAGGTCCTTTATGTCGTTTGGCAGAGTTCATCGGTCGTAATTCACCGTGGGAACCTATCCCGAGCAGTCCACGATGACAGTCTGGATGTGCTTAGTTAGGGCAAAAATGCGAGGTCCATGTCGTTGAAGATATGTTGCTAGGAATGGCATTTAGGTGCGGTGATGTGGCCTCCCTCAGGTTGTTTCTGAGTTTGTGTCAGTCAATTATAGTTTTGGTGGAAGGCGAAGTTGGGGCCCTAACCGGTGAAGAACGGGGCGATAACAGGAAGCGAGCTCGTGGATTAACTCTATTGCTTGGAAGGCGAGGTTGATATCCTTGCAGATAGCAATATTAAGCTCATCCGGTGCGTGGCCCAATGTATATGGGAAATGGATAGACGCAGTAGGCGCTACGACGTCGAAGTCGAGTGCGTCGCTTAGCGAGTCTAAAACAAACCCCCGCGGGTTGATTTTTGATGCATTCAATCGAGTGTGATTGCTGTTTATGTCTCTTGTCAATATGACTGAGTTTCCAAGGGATAGGAGTGCCATGAAATCGCTTCGTAATATTTGAGCGTCACGTCTGCAAGGGAGATAGATAGACGAACGCGACCGAGGCTTCTAGGAAGGTGAGGGATGGCGTGTCCACGGGCACGCAGTGCAAGGAATTTTTGTAGCCGGCGATAGTTTTATAATTCCTGATGATGTTATAATTCGCAATGTTTGGGTCGCATGTCGCGTTGATTTTTTAAATCATTCGCGTTAAAAAAATGCGCCGTTCAGGGATCGCGGTTTTGCTCTGTCGCTGTAGAGGCCTACTAAGCTTTAAAATTGATGATCGTGGACACTACGTGTTGGTAGCGCATTGAAGGGGCAAGCCTAACTTCTGGTTTGCTGTTCGAGTCTTTTAGGGCCTTTGCGAGGGCTGTGGGTCGGACGGGGTGCGTTTGCCATTACCAGTATTCTGTACTGCAGTTGATATCTGAAATAATGGACAAAACGTAGAAATTTCACAGTTACATATATTTTCTTCTGTCTGTAATTATTTTAAAAACTAACATTTATCGAGAAAAGTTGGTACTCACAGTTAGGTGTAAAAAACACTATGCCTGCTGCGAATAATCAGTATGTATCTTTCCTATGAATTTTAATCAGAATATATTCATGACCGACTTTTGTCGTAACGCAATACTTAAGTACCTAAATAATAATGGGTAGTGAAAATAAAAATAACAAACATATTAGCTGTTTTTATTCTATTTTCTTAAATTTAAGATTATAATAAGGTAGTGGACATGCCTCTACAACACTACGTACATATATCAAAGAGGTGAATTGTGGAATTGTCTGGAAAATCACAAGAAATTTGTTCTCGCAGGCTGTTATCAGGGGATAAATAAGCATTAAGTTCGAATACACTAGCAACACTGAAGGTGACGCCGGTCCTTCCGCTCTAATGTGATTTGTGACGAACAATCGATATCTGATATCTGACATCTGACATCTGACGTGATAATGAGAAATCTTCCTAACTTAACGGACATATGTGTCTATTTTATTAATCATTTACATGCCATTGTAATTGTATCTGTAAATAACTATAATTATATATTTTTAAAGACGGAAAAGCAAAGAGAGAGGGATACAATATATAATAAATATATTATATAATATAATTATACAGCAGAACGGGCTGATATCCTCCTGGTCGATTTTGACTATATTATTGTACCGTAAACGTTCGCACAAACACAAAAACACTCATTCGTCATCCATTTCTTTAGTCAGAAGTAGTGAATGTGCAATAAGATCAGAGTAAGGTTAATATGCAGTGTCAGAAACATGATCCGGAAGGGCATTCCAGAGGAGTATGGCCTGTACTTTGGAAGAAGAACGAGAGAATACAGTGATGTAATTAATCATCGAAACAGTACCGTAGTGTAGCTCAACGAGGTCGTTCTCCTTCCCCGGTGGAGTTACCCTTTCATGTTACAGTTAGATTCTAGCTGCGGTGAGGCCATCACGCGTATTGATTCTTGCCTCCGTGAGAGATTTATCAAACATATATGAGCGACTGATGTTTGTCAATTGTCACCTGAAGCATGGCGTTTGAAATTGAAAACTAGAAGTAAATTGCTGCACATTTCAATGACTTATGTGTGCCTATGTGTATATAACTGCATCCTAACATAATCCAAATATTGCCATGTAATTGAAAAACAGCGTCTCATTTCTTGTCAAAAACAGATTTTTTGTTAGTTTAATATATAAAATAGCAATATATTAAAAACTTGTTTCAATAGGTATTTTGAAGTTGGTGGTGTAATTTGAATACGATTAAGAATAAATTATTAAAATATACCTATCTGGGTGATAATGTGTTTAATGTTTCATTAACTACTAACGTTTTATTACTTATGAGGTGAAGTCAAATTAGAAGTTAAATAGATAATCTATATAAGTAAGTTTTATGTTGGAGCCAATAGCTAGGTAACACATCAATCTTCGAAATACAGTGCGAATCGTATTATACTTGGACCTATTAATAAATATTTTTAATTATAATAATCAAAAATCACTCTTAATTGAATTTTAAAATTAAAATCTTAACTTTTAAGACAATTCACAGACGGAAAATCCTCTAATTTCTTCTCTATAAATGACATAACACCATTATTTACGGAGTCCATTAAAAAACCGTTGTCAAAGCAAAGGAACAACCTAAATATAGATCCCACTGTATGGCATAGGCCTTCTATCTAGAGAAGATATCAGGATGGACAACGCGGCTCATTGGCGGATGTCACATTTCTTCGAAATTTTCCGTTTTTCATATAATTTATTTCCTAAAAATTAGCACAATTAACAATTTCATTGGTGCCGGTAACTGGGATAGAACTCGGTTTGCTCGCGTACCGTGAATTAAAATATACCGCTTTGGCATAGTTTTACAACAACAATTTTTGTTGTTGGGTGAAAATGTACTGCCGCTGCTGTGTATCGTATGGTGAGTTACGGACCCGAAGACTTAATAACTGATAACGAAGTACTCCATCTCAGTCATAAGGGGCATAGTGCATGTACATCTTCAATCTTTGTTGAGGATGAATATAGATATCATAGGGCAACGGTTATCACATCAGGTGAATTGTGTCTTTTTTTTTTTATAACAGCTAAGATGCAAACGAGCAAGACGGGTCATCTGATGGTAAGTGATTCACCGCCGCCCACGGTCACCAGCGACGCCAGTGCGTTGCCTACCCTTCAGGTAAGAATGTGCTCTTTTCTTGAATAACCCAATGTCGCAGTTGTTGGGGAAGACCACTGATGGCAACGAATTCCAGAGATTTACTGTGCGTGGCAGAAAACTGTTTTTAAAACGCATTGTAGTGGAACGCCAACCATCCAGATGGTGCGGATGATAGTTCCGGCGAGACGATCGGTTGCGAAAATCAGCGGCTTCTATTAAATTGAACAACTCTTCGGAACACTCCCCATTGTAAATTCTGTAAAGTATGCATAGGGAAGATAGATCCCTACGCAGTGCCAAAGGATCTAGCCGATCGGTAAGTTCAGGATCATCGGCAATCCGAGATGCCCTACGTTGAATTCGGTCAAATGGAGATAGCTGATAACCCGGAGCCCCGGCCCAAAGGTGGTAACAATACTACATGTGAGGCCGCACCTGCGCCTTCTACAGTTTAAAGCGGTGAGCCGGCTTGAAGTACTGTTTGGCCCTGTTGAGTACTCCGAGTTTTTTGGAGGCCATTTTAGCCTTGCTCTCCAAATGACCGCCAAACTGGACAACACTCGAAATGTCGAATGCCAATGTTTAGCTTGGCACAAAGGTGAGTGTTTCCGAAGAGTGGCGATGCGATAAAGGGGGCTGTTTTAGCGGTGAACGCGCAAACTTGAGTCTTAGAAGGGTTAAACTGGACTAGATTTAGTCTCCCCCAATCGGAAATCTTCACAAGGGATGATTCGATTTCAGACACAAGTTTGTTCCGACACTCATCGACGTGATCCCGAGAGATATTGCTGCGGCCGAAATACAGTGCATCCACGGTACTGTCATCCGCATAGCAATGAATGCCACTGGTATGCAATAAATCATTGATATGCAGTATGAACAATATCGGGGATAACACGCAGCCTTGGGGCACACCAGCATTTACGGTCCGGGGGTCCGAGCATGAGCCGTCTACGACGACTTTAACTCTCCGTTCCGCAAGGAAACTGCCGATCCACCTACAAAGTCTCTCAGGAAGCCCATAGGAAGGAAGCTTCGATAGTAAGGCTTTATGCCAAACCCGATCGAAGGCCTTCGCTATGTTCAAACTAACGCCTAGTGCCTCACCCCTACTCTCAACCGCCTGCGTCCAACGGTGAGTTAGTAAAGCCAGAAGATCACCAGCTGATCGGCCTTTGCGGAAGCCATATTGGCGGTCGCTGATCAGCTGGTGCTCTTCCAGGTAGCCCATGAGCTGGCGGTTGATTATGGATTCCATAATTTTGGAGAGTAAGGAGGTGATAGCGATAGGCCTGTAGTTGGACGGATCTGAGCGGTCACCTTATTTAGGGATCGGGTGTACTAGAGCCGTCTTCCATGAATGTGGGACAACTCCGAGGACATAAGAGTGTCTGAATAAGCGCGTTAAAACCGGTGCTAGCTCTGGAGCACACACCTTCAGCACAATAGGAGATATTCCATCGGGCCCACTCGACTTGTTGACATCCAGGGAGAATAGTGCTTTCCGCACAGCACACTGTGTGAAGCGGACGTCCGCCAATGTGGTTTCACACCTCGGGATGGTAGGAGGAGTGTTCCCCCTGTCGTCAAGAGTCGAGTTTTCCGCAAAGATAGAGCCAAGAAGATCGGCTTTCTCCCTTGCGGAATAGGCCAATGAACCATCCTCCCTTCGCAAAGGTGGAAGTGTCGACCAGGGACGAGACCTACGGGCTATAATATATAATATCTCCGAAACCCACCATACTTCCCGGACCTTGCTTCAACAGATTATCACTTCTTTCTGAATTTAGACAATTTCTTGAAAAGAAAAAAAATTCAATTCTAAAACCACATTCAAAAATTTTATTGATTCTCACTCCCAACATTTTTTCAGCAATAGAATCAATGGATTATCTATAAATGTCGAAAGTGCATAGATAATAATGGTACATATTTCGATTGATTAAATATATAATTTCATTATAAAAATCATTTTTAATTTTTACATATAATATACGCTAATTTCATGTGTAGGGCCTAATATATTTAATTTAAATAATTATTCACCAAACACAAATTAAAACTCGGCAAGCCGGAAGTTGACGACTGGGAGGCGCCACAATTGTTAGCTGTACGGAAACCATGTAAATGGAGAAAAAAAGAAACCACCAAATTAACAAAACTGGAACATTGAAACATTTAAATCACAAACTCAATTATTTGCTTGTATAGCTAAAACTTACTAAGAAAAGCTCATCCCTAAATAAGCATTCGTAAATAAGTACCACTGTATAATATATAATATGTACCTATACCTTATCCAGATTCACAATGTTGATTGTAATACAATTTTAATTTAATACGAAACCATACAAAATCTTCTGATGCTATATATCGAGTATTAGATATTTTTTGTGGTTTAAGAAATATTAATTATGATAAATTAATATTTCTTAAACCACAAAAAATATCTATTCTATTAATTTAATTTTTTTACGAGTACAGCACTTTTGTCTGCCAACACTGGAGTATTTTTTGTCAATTACTTGTCATTCTGTCTGTCTTATTCTATCAAATGTTGTCGATGATCCATACAGATTTTATTTCAATTTAAATGAATAACAATATTTGAATTTATTAGTATTAAGTTGTGGAGATGGATGCAAATCTGTCTTTCTTTAAGTTTCCAGTAAGAAATTTACTTATTAAATTTTTTTATTTATTAAATTACTGTATTAAATGAAATAATAATATTTCTTTTTCAGTTCGTTGATGCTGAATCGTCTGACTTAGATTTTAATAAAAGTAAACCCCAGGATTGTTACGATGATCTTCAAAACACAATACCGACCCACAGCAGTCTCTTGGGAACAGATGATGTGTTGGCTCAATTTCTATCAGCAGACGGTCCCTTGGAAGAACCAGACTTAAATGGACCCACAACTTTGCATTGCGAAATTTGTCGTAAAAAGTTTGATAATGCTAAAAAGTATTATGGGCATCTAAGAGTTCATTCCAAAGAAAATCTATGGATTTGTGGTAAAAATAAAAATAATTTGTAGTACGAATATTTTATTCACTCACAACGTACTTCATTTAATATCACACGCATAACTTTTATTGAAATCATTGTGACAAAGAAAGCCTGCATGAACTTTTGTTGTGAAAATTAGTGGTTTCATTTTTTTTTTTACTTTTAGTTGTGTGACTGAATAAGACTATATATTTTCTCTTTTAGATAAATGCCCTGACCAGAAGTTTTCAACAAAACAGCAACTTATGAAGCATGGGCTAACACATAAGCCATTGGCATGGGTTTGGAAATGCCCACAATGCACAATGGCCTTTGAAGCTCTCTGGAGGTTGCAACAACACCTGTTTGCTAAGCATTTGGAATATAGGTGGGTTTTTATTCTGATAACTACATGATGGAGTATCTAGCTGTTGGTTCTATTTTAATTTAATATTTGTTATCAGAATTTATTGGTGTTTAAATTCCAGTTTGGTTTTACTTTTCATATTGTTGTGTCCAAACTTTCCTGAAATTGAAAGATTTCATTAAAAAAAATGTTTTTTAATTTTTCCATATAATACACTAATTTCATGTGTAAGGACCTAATATATCTAAATTAAAATAATTTATTAAAATATCATATGTTTATTATTTGGCCAGTTCACATTTGAAATTGAGCAGGAAAAAGTGACTTTGCCAGTAGGGAGTAGTGAAAATTTAAAATACAGTAAATGATATTAAATTTCAATATAAATATATTTATAAATCTATAAAGCTAAGAATATAAATGTTCTCGTTTTTTGCAGACATCACAAATGTGACCAATGTGAAAAAGCATTTTACAAATTATCTGATCTAAAGAAACACAAGTATTTGCACAGTGGTAAGAATAAAATTAATATGTATATTTGACAAACATGATATTTTCATTCCTTTTGGTCAGAGTACTAGGTTAGCATTGTACTGATATTGTATTTGAAAGTTCTTGAACATGTATTATAATAAACCAGGGAAGGGGAAAGATTAGGTTTGACAGTGATAAAACCTGCCGCAGCTAGTTTCTGCTGCGCAATTGAGTCATCTCAGCCGAGTAAGGAGTACCCTGACAATACCAGCATGAAACTAAGATTACACCGCTGTGTTTTGTTTGGTGACTTATACTTATATATAACTAACTACACACACACACACATATCTAAATTGGTTCAGATTGTGGAGATTAGCATGTACAAACTCACAGACTAACAGAAAACAAGTCTATATATAATATATTATAGATTAACAATGCAACAAATTAATAATTTCACACTGTTTTGTTATTGTGAAAGTGAATGTAACTATTAGAATATTTATTAATAATGTTATTAATTCTAGATACACGCAAGTTTCCATGTTCAACCTGTGACATGCAATTCAGGGATAAGTCAAACCTTAAGCGTCATCTATTAACACATACCAATGAAAAACCTTTCTGCTGTTCTGGCTGTGGAAATAGATTTAAACAGGTTACTTTATTACATTTAATATTTATTATATTTTCATATATAATCTTTTTTCACTCTTTTTTGTGTATGAAACCAAGTGTGTTAACTAGCAAAATGATGATGGATGGTCCATAAACATGCAGGTACTCTATGAGGCATTCCATCTCAGTCCTCAAGGTTGACAGCACATTTGCATTACAATTCCTTGTCAAAGATGAATATAGATGTCACAGGCAGCAGAATCACTTACCATCAGATGAACTGCATGCTTGTTCATTATTCTCAATGCAATAATAAAAAAATCACTAATGACTAAGATGGAATGCGTAGTCACCAATAAATGAGTGAGTGAGTCCCTGGTCTTTCCTCCACTCCGCAGCAAGTAGGTCAACAATTTTTGTCTCTACATATTAATTTTAATCTTTAAATAATGAAATCTGAAGAATTGTCATTAGCAATTTTGAGTGAAGCCTCCACTGCGAACTTGTTTCATCTTGGCTATAGCAATTACTTTAGCTTCTTTTACTTACGTGGCATGAACAATGAGAGAATAATAATATTTTTTTTCATTCAACTTATTGGTTTAAAATAACAAAATATAAACATTGTCAAGAAAAAGTAATTAAATTGGTGTATTCTATTCCAGCTGGCATCTATGAAGAGGCACAAACAAAACTGTGCAATGAGTAACAAAAATCAAAATGAAATTATTGATAAATCTGTGAGAAAAAATCATTGCAGAATTTGTGGTATGACTTTTCAATATAAAAGTGCATTGCTGGAACATTGTGTCAGGTAAAAATAGTTTTAACGCAATATTCTTCACTAATAATAAAATGCAATATGACTTCTATCTCATTTAATGTCATATATTTACACATTTAAAATGATATGACTATTTAAACATGCTATTTAATTTTATGACTGCCTCTTTCTAATTATCCATGTTATGCTGGTGCTTTTTTTGTTTATGAATATAACAGTAGTTGCTATCTGTATTAGTAAGTAGCTAAGTGTTTAGGGTTCGAGGTTTCAGATCTTAGACACTCACTGTAGAAACAATAATTGTGCAAAACAAATTGTTGCTTTTTAGACTGGGGATTGTTGCATGTCTAACATGGATTGATCAATCCTCCAATATACACATATATACAGTACATGCACGTGATGGATGAATGAGGGTCTCTGTGTTAGCTTGAATTTTTAGAGCACTATTAGATATCCTGCACATTTGATCTCATCTGGTAACAGTCACAAGGATATTACCAGGCTTGAAATTGACCAGGACAACATCAGTAATAAGTTAAATATCCGATTCACTAGATGTAATCTTTAAATGGTGAGCTTTTCACAAATCCTTGGCTTGTTATCAGATTTAAAAAGGTTTATAGATGTATAGAATGGTCACCTATATATATAATTGAATGAAATGTTTTTGATCATGGCGATATCTACCGATTATTACCATATAACATCAATTAAACACATAGGCACACACATGTCATTATCACCTTCCTATATAATGCATCTGCAATAAGATCAAAGTAAGATTCAGATGCAGTATTAAAGAACTGATACATACAACATATCCGAATCTGAAATAAACAATTTGTGATACATGATTATTCTTTACATGCTTGGAATTAAACCTGCCACACAGTAGCCATAAGCTCTAACCCCTATGCAGCACTGCGTCACAAGTCTGATCTTATGGTCTTTAATAACACATGCTATAGAACAATACCCTTTTTTACATTCAGTATTACGTTATCTATAGACATAAATAAATTCAATTAATTTTCAGGCAACATACAAGTCAAACCATAGACACTAGCAAAGATGAGAAAGTGAACCCGATCAACACGGACACAAACAAAACAGTTGATAATATTGTTGATGATATCCTGTCAGCGGAGGATGATTACATAACCATGCCAACTCAACAAAATATGCACACATTCAATAACCAATACAACATTGATTCTAATAATGATGATTATTTAATGCAAATGCAAGTTGAGTTTCTAAAGGATATTAATCAGCTACATTCATTGGATGATGAATTACTCTATAACGATATAGATTTAGATACCTTTCAAAATAGTCAAGTGTTCAACTCAAATACAAATTACATGGACTATAATACAAATGATAAAAATGGTGAAATACTTTTCGATTTCACTGATGGTGGGAAGAGCATGGACCAGGATATTATGAATGCATTGTATCAAGTTAAATCTGATAATTTAACTGATGAGTTATTAAATGTATCCGATATTAGTAGCCTCAATGTAAAACCAAATGAATTAAATCAGTCCGAGTCAGTTAATGAATGTGCTACCATATTTGAAAGTGATGTGGACCTAGAGGCAAGCACAAATTTAGCGGCTAATTTAAATCAGTTGATTGGAGAAAACAATGTGCAGTACATATCAACGGAGGATGACGATATGTTTATTATAAGTTTAAATAGTGAAATAGATGCAGCACAGTTGACAGATATGTTAAACATAGGAGTGGAATTGACCGAAGAAAACTGTAAAACAATCGAGAAGATTCCAGAATGTGGTGTCGGTAATGTAAATGTTGTGGAGCCTATAAAGATAGAAATAAGTGAAATAAAAAAAAATGTAAGTTATGATGAAAAAGAAACTATGAAAAATGTGAAGGAAAAAGGAAAGAAGCAGATCCTTTTTGTTTGTCGGACTTGTAACAAAGTTTTCAAGAAGAAGGACAATTATAAGTCGCATATTGGTGAGAATTAAATTCATAAGTAAAATTTCTCAAGTATCATAGTTTTAGTGTTTTAAAAGTGCTCTAATGCCTAAGTTAAAAGTACTTTCGTCTTTTTAACATTTGTCACAGCAGTTGCTTATATGTTAAGCTGACAGGAGATAAATATAGTAAGTCTGTGAGTATGACATATAACTAAAATTTTTAGAGGTTAAAAATTGTATAGTGAAACATAGAACTACATGTTTTCTCTATATATATTGCTCGGGCAACCAGTTGAATTCATACAGAAAATTTTATTTTTATAAAATTTGAAAAGGTTATGATCTTAGTACACTTTATGGTATTTAATTACATGATGCACTCACATTAAGCAATCATAAAGAATCAAGATTGGTCATGAGTTTTAAGCCCTAACGCTGCGCATAAGCCTTATCCCTTAACAGGCTATTGGAGTATAGTCAGCTACGCAGCTCCACTGCGGGTTAGTAGACTTAATAACGCCAGGATTTTTTTTTATTAATTCTTATACATGATGGTTTCCTCACGATGTTTTCTTTCACCAATGAGCCCTTAAAGGTTCGTCACGAATAAAATTGTTCATTGTATTGTTAGGAATAATCTTAACAAGTATATATAACTCAAACAAATAACAATTTTTATTACTACCTACCTCTACCTTGTTGGTCTGCAATGGAATATAGGGCTCTTGCAGATATGTATGTACAGTGCACTGTTTAAAGTACAAGGCTCTGCCATTTGATTGACCGAGTCAATATATATGCCAGTGAAATCAAATTAGGCTAATGATTATGCTACGAAAATTTTTAAGAGAATCCTCTTAGGGCTACGCGCCCTGAAGTAAGTGAATCGGAAGCGAACTACTAACAGATTGAAATTAACTCGATACAGATGTGTTATATGTGTGTTGATTATAATATTGGCATTTTATTATAACGCGGTTAAAGTAAAAAATAAATAAATTAATCGTAATATCAAATATATATTACGATTTTTTTATTTATTTATTGAGAAAGATACACCATCAACATTAACATTTTCCATTTTACCCTTATAGTTTATATTTTGACAAAATTTTAGATTTGCCTTTACAGGTGTATTAGTATCATAAAATCTACGTATCTAAGCAACAATTATATCCATTAAATTAATATTTTAATTTAAATTGAGTTACTACTCAATATAACTTATCTTTTTTTAGTTTCTTACCCAATTTTACACTCTCAGCCACCGGTGGCCGTGGCGATCAACGTTTGAAAGAAGACATATAAAAAAAACAAAGAAGAATATGGGGGATGTCTTAATGATTATAATTTTATTAATATAGCGACACACGAGCCGTCCCTCCGGCGTCACGTGTGCAGCGTGTGCAACGCGTGCTTTAGCTACCGCTCTACGCTCAACAAGCACGTGTCCGCCGCGCACGTGCCTCGCGTGCTGCCCGCCCACCGCTGTCCGCACTGCGTCAACACCTACCGCGCTGCATGGATGGTAACCTAACATCACCAATCTTGGCTGGAGGAGCAGAGTGCAGGCAGCTGTCACATTACCGCTCCTATCACTGCAGCGATATATTTTACCATATCCTCGATGAGGTAACATAGTACAGATACTTTATCACCTCGAGAGGACTGAGGTGGAATGCCTCGCCAGTAATGAGGATATTCGGATCACCACACTAACCAAACGATCTTTAGGGGCGTGGTCTTTTCACGGTCGAGCAAACTCGATCACGTTGCACCTACAAACAGATTAGCGTGGCTTTTCCAAAATATATGTATCAACATAGTGCGATATTGTTATCAGAGATGATTTCCGATCGAAAAGAACAATTTAAGCTACCGACACATCTTTTTTTATGAAGCTAAGGGTGACAAACGAGCACACATTTCTGTTTTTGCGTGTGTTTGGCAGAATGAGATTAGGCGCTAGAGTCAGTTCATTTTGGTAATTAAATAATTGCGTCGGTCACGTAAAAATAGGCACAAGTCTATCCTACGCTTTTTAACTGAGCTACACCAATAAGTTTCCATGTGACGGAACATTTTCACATTTTTTTAAAATTAAATTGAGAGTAACAAACGAGCACACAGTTCACCTGATGTTAAGTGATTCCTGCGGCCCACGACATCTACATTCATCCTTGACAAGGAATCATAATGAAGATGCTAATAAAGGTCTCCGGATCCCTCATCATACGAAACACAGCAGGAATATGCTGCTTATTTTGTGGGGGCTTGGTCCTTTCACGGTCGTGCCAATTCAATCACGTTGCTGCTAGAAACAGACGATAGGGACGTTATTTGACCCGTTCTCATATTATCGCTAAAGTTATATATTTATAGTTAAAGAACCACATCGAGCGCGACCACGAGCGACTGACGCCGTACGCGTGCGACAGGAAGTACTGCGGCAGAAAGTTCTACAAGAAGACTGACCTCGACGTACATAAAAGGTAATTGATTCCTGCGGCCCATGACATCTACATTCAGCCTTGACAATGAATCATTATGCAGACCCTTGAGGACTATGATGGAATGCCTCGTCGCCAGTGATAAAGGTCTCCGGATCCCTCGTCCACTCATTAGACGAAACACAGCAGGATTATGCTGCTATTTTACGCTAGAATGCTGCGAGGGCGTGGTCCTACCCCGGTCGAGCTGACCCGTTTATTCTGCAGCTAGAAATATACTGCAGTGTAGCTCTACCACTGTTAAATTAATAGATATTAATATATCACTACCCGTTTCTCCATTGCGATTGAAATAATAAAGTGAAGATAAATCGTAACTAGATCGTAGTTATAACTTCCGAAATCAGTGGAATGTAAATGCACAAAATTGTAGATACCACACCGGCGAGCGTCCATACGTGTGCGAAATCTGCAAGAGCTCGTTCCCGCAGGTGTCGCATCTCAAGAGACATGCGCGCAATGTCGACTGCACTAAAAGGTGAGAGAAAGGAAAATTGTCTTCTGTATATTTGTAGTTTTTTTTTCATCGTTTTACCCGATGATTAGTGATCACCGCCTGCTATTACCGTTCTGTTATACCCCGTTCATGCTAGCAGTAGGACCGATCATACACTTAAGCTACCTATCAAGTCAGCGGTGTTGAATCTTTGAGTCTAGCAGAGACAGAAAAGACGGGCATTTAACCATAGACCTCGATTCGGGTTGGACCTCTTTGATAATTATATTAATTCTAAGTCTCCCTATTCCAAATTTGTACTAAATTCCATTTCTAAATATAACGTTTTCTTTTAGTTTATAATTTTTTTTTAAAAGAGTTAGTGTTGTGTTGCAAGCGTTCGAGAAAGGGGTAGGCTCTTTTCTTAAAGATCCCTAATACGTGTCCGTTCGGATACACCGCTGGCAACGGCTGATAACATAAAGTAGTTGTTGGTGACAGAATACTCCGTATAGTAGTGATAGATTACCGACCATCGAGATGGTGAGGACTTTTTCTCCTGGATTTGAATTCCTAGATCAGTGATTCACAAGCACTTTTAGAATTGTATATGGCAAATCTTAAGTATTCTTAATATTAACTTGTAATTGATCCCTTAATAAACGTGTAACATTTTTTTTTGTTGTACATACTATTTTTTTTACTTTCAAAATGGTTAATACGAATTCAAAATGACATAAACTATTAAACTTATCTTTTTCGATACTAAGTATATAATATAATCACTGGCCTAGATCCTTCCTCAACATCTAGATTCAGCAACAAGATTAAATATGAATATGCCATTTACCCCTTTGAAGAGCGAGATGGAATGCTTTGAAGAGAAATTGAATGTTACCGGTAACTGATTGTCCGTTTCTCAAGAATTATGAAAGAACCTGGAGGATAAAGCAGCAGTGTTATGCCGTTGTTTAAGTCTATTTGCGTATTCCTCATTCCCACACACATGCTACAATTAAATCTCGGTAAAACTAAACATCAAAATAGTACCGTACTAAAACATTGAGTGACATCGATTTTTGTCGGATGTTATGGAGTTGTAGAAAAGTGATTTTGTACGATATATTTATTCTTCAAATTAATGTGACTATTTCATGAAGCGATACATCATTAAAATTGTTAAAAAAATAACAAATATTTCATTTTTTTTCAGACAACAACAAACAAATTTATCATATTTCATTTGTTTCAGAGCCAGCCAGCGATGAATTATTTTTATAATTGTACCCATTATATGTTGCGGAAAAATAGAATCCATAAGTAATATTACCTTTATTTACTTTGTATGTAATATGTTTCAATAATAAATCATTGTTTGTTATTTTTTTATTTAAATATTTATTTGCACACACACAAGAAAATTCGGAAAATAGGCGGATTTAATACCAAAGTGCATTTTTCTTCGTGTCGACCTTTGGAATTAAATATATCCGAGTCAGTTAACCAATATGCTACAATATTTAAAAGTGGTGTCGATGTAGAAGCAAGGACAAATTTGATAACTAATTTAAATAAGTTACTTGGAAATAATGATCAGTATGTTTAGATATTTATTTAACTCTATTATACCTACAAGGAAACTAAGATAATAAGGGTATGTATACATATATTCAACTGGATAGTGTTTCCTTCACCAGCTTTTTGTATAGCACAACATTCTCGCGGCTCGAATTTTTCAGGAAGAGCATTCCACAAATGAATTCCCTTATTAGTATAGAAACTAGTTTTATGAGAATTTTTATATATATATATATATCAACAAAAGACGATGTTACGGTTGTTGTAGGTTTAAAATGTGAAATAGATACAGTACAGAAATGGAAATATTTACTTAATTATATAACATAAAGGTTAACGCCATATATAGTAGTTCCATGGTTACAAAATTGAACAGTCTTATTGGAAACAAATGGGACATGTATACGTATCGTGCGGTATAATAATTACAGAATTCCCTTCCATAACACGGTACCTGTAAAACGCGGTTTCCATATTACACGGTATATGAGTTTGACTGAGATTATTGTACCAATGTTCAAATAATCGAATATGTTTTCTGCTGGTTATATTTTGATACAGAAAAAATTCTGAATTTCTTTCTAAATGAAGTTGTTCAAGATTTTACTAGCTTTGTTTTTAAGAAATAAATAGTGAAAAGTGAAGAAATGCATATATTTTAAAGTATGTTGAATTATTGTATTTCTTCATAATGTTAATTTCATATTTTTCTTTATAAATCCTTGGAAGTTAACTACATCCTTATAGCACAAACTGCTTCGGTGCGCAATGTATAGTCTGAAATCCGCAATTCATACTTGTACACATGGCAATATATAGATTCTTTCTTCCCCGTTGAACCGAAGGAGAAAAAAGGTTCCCGAGTGGCAACCTGTGTCTGTAGGTCGACACCCCAATAGATGGAGCTAGTCGCGACGACCCATGCAGGTTTGCTGGGAGTCGAAGTTGTGGCATCTATGGTGGCATTATGATGGATGATGATGAGCATACCGTGCATGTTTAACAATATCAATAACTTTACGTGCCCGAGTTAACAAGGCGACAATGTGATCCTTTAACATTAAATTATCGCCTATTATCGAGATATTAAGTACATATAATTTTTTTTTGCCAAGTAAGTCAGAATCATTGGGTATATTGTTATAAAAGAGCTTATAGGTTTGATCGGTGTTGCTGGAGCAATTTTATGAAAAAACATTACGTAAATAGTTTTCTTAGCGTTTAGGGTCAGAAGTGTATTTCCCAGTTATTCGGCAGGTGGGTTAGTTCAAACAGTGACTGACTGTCCCATGTTTGTTGAGGAATGACATAGTAGTATCGATACTAATATGTCATTCGCATATCGTGAATATCGTAGTTCGAGGATGCTTACCCGTGGAACTTACCATTCTATTTTCCGTGGACTACTTAACGAACAGCTCATTGGGTAGTATATAAACTAATAGTTATATGAAATATTTGCTAAAAACGTGATATAAAAAGTGTTATTTTCACGTATATTTGAATCTTTCCTATCACAATGTCACGCCACACCTTGGGTTTACTGATAAAGAATGCCTTTAGCATTAAGTCCGCCCTTTGTGAACTGTTAACTTTGTTAAGATTAATGCAATAAAGACTAAATAAATAAATAAGAAAAAATCTTAATGTTTTTCCAATAATGCAGAAATCCTTAAATATATATATATATCTATTGGTGACAATCATTTGCGGGTAATAGTCGCCCCTATTAAAGTTGACCAGCTTAGTTGTAGACGATAAAAAAAAACTAAATTTAAAAAAAATACGTTTATTATATTTTATGATTACATTATAAACATCAAAATTAAAAGCTTAAATTAGAGTTTAAAAATAAAAATCACAATCTCAGTACAACATAATGATAAAATACACTTTGAGACAAAACCACTTTTGTCCTATTATAAATCTTCTTTTCACGGATGGTCATATTCTGCATGAAGGATTCCAGGCTGTTGGGACTGTTGACTAGACTTTCGAACGTGTGATGATTGTTTCCTAACTGAAACGACAAAATTCACAAACGTACCGTATTCAAGGTTATTGATTTCCAATTTTTTATTTATATATCTTTTAGGGCATGGGGGACCTGTTTTACCACGGTACCCGACGAATCGAAACTACGAGGGTTGCGTGAAAAATAATATATAAATTTTAACAGTGGTAGGGCTACACTGCAGTTTGTTTTTGGCTGCAGAATGAATAGGTCACTCGACCGGGTTAGGACCACACCCTCACAGAGTACCAGCGTAAACTAGGAGCATGATGCTGCTGTGTTTTGTATTACATTGTGTAACGAGCACACAGTTCACCCGATGGTAAGTGATTCCTGCGGCTCATGACATCTACATTCATCCTTGACAAGGAATCATAATACGTTGTCACCCTTGGGGACTGAGATGGAATGCCTCGACACCAGTAATAAAGAATTGAATGTGAATTTGAACTACGCCCAGCAATTAGTTGAAGCCCTCGACTAGCGTAGCCTTAGTTGTTAGTCTTAGGATTAAGAGATTACTTCTTTCTCAATAATAACATTTTCGGATACAAATTTAAAAAATACAGCGAAGGTCAGCAGTGGCAACCAACACATTCATTGCTTCACATTAAGATTAAAAATAGGACAGTATACAAAGAATACTCACAAAGTTGCGCACCCATTTAGAGAGGTGCTGCGTATAGTAGGGCTGAGCGAAGCGGGCGTCCACCAGCAGCACGCCGCCCCAGTCCGCGCGGTGCCGCACGCAGCGCCCCACCGCCTGGTTGAGCGCCCTGAACGTATAAAAACTTTGTTTCGAAATCCAATCATTTGATATGAAATCATCTCAACATTATATAATAATATATTTGTAATTGTTATATGCATGGTTATTGGTAATTCGACGTATTTTCGTTAGGAGGTGATACTTATATATGCATCATGCAAAAGTGAACGATTATTTTACCTTATTTTACCTATTAAGTTACCATGTTTTTTAGCTTTTTTTTTTAGAAATAAGTCAAAAATGCAACATCAAAAATTTATTAAGAAAAAAAGTATATATTTAAATCTCATTTTTTCTTTTGATTTATAAAAACGATTAAACACTGGTCATTTAACAATATTAAAACAACAATTTGCATAATGCATATGAGGGTTTAAATACGTCACTATCACCTCCTAACGTATTCCCGTCGAATTACCAATAATTACCCTGTATATCTAGTTAATATGTATATTATTATTACGCATATATTACTTATTTTATACTCGTGGTAAGTTGGACTAAGCATTCTCTGCTTAATTCATTAAGTCAGCCTTTATACATCACTGTATATGAAAGTTTAAATAAATAAATATCGTGTCGATTTTGACTGCGGCGATGACTTTTCGTTCTGATTTCAACTGCGCATTCAATATAGTGCCGGAGGCATTCGCACATAAACAAAGGCGTTCGTCGTTCCGTTTCCCAGTCCGTAATGTAACGCATGTCCAAAAAGAAGGATTCCGTTTCAATGATACGAGAAATTAATTCACAGACAATCATCAATTTGTAATGCACTAATTTTGTTTCACTGCCGAGTATCCAACACGGGACCAGCGATTCAGCTTAAGACTATGCCAAAATAAATATCTGGTAGACAATACCAACTGCCATTGAATGCGTCCCTTTGCATATTTTTCTCTGTTGAAGGAAAATGGAATAAAGTGTAATTAAATAAATGAACACGCCCGCCACTCGGACTGGTGGAGATTATAATTGTCCATTTAGCACGATCTTGGTAATCTCTCTTCCTACTTCCAAGTATAACCTACTAAAATAACACCCTAGTTGGTCAGGCTGCAGGTATATTCTTTTTTTATAATTATCAATACAACGATGGTTAAAAACATTTTCACAATATGATATAAAGAAAATGAAATATACAAAATTGTTTCGCAGTGAGTCATAAAGAATCTTGTTATACGAGCTAACCACGAAGCCACCTATTGCTGCTTCAGCAGAGAGATCAGATGGGAGATCACGCAGAGGAACACCGAGAAATAACTCTGAGCTTCCTCATACGGCCAGTAGTGAAGGACCACGTCTCAATACCGTAAGTTGTCACTGATTAAAAACATTAACCGCGCCTTTCAATACATCCCGAGAAAGAGACGGCATGATCAAAACTAACTATGAATTCGTATTCTTCAATACTGGATTAAAATTAACAATTAATTTTTATTGTATCGAGGGTGACAAATAAGCACACGATTCTTGTCGCCCATGACATCCATTATCATTCTCGAAAAGGAATCAATGCAGATGGCGGGATACGTAATGCCCCTCATTAATAATAAGGATCTCCGGATAATTACAATCGACAGTCGGAACACAGCGTCACGTGCTGATAATCTACGCTATTATTCTTTCGTGGTCGTCGACCCATTTATTGTGCAGCTAGATACAAACTATGGCACGGTTACCATTGTAAATTATTGGTGTACCAAAATAAATTACATTATTAAGAATTTTTTTATAGCTAGAGATATGACAGGTTTCTTGGTATGCTATTTTTAGGGTAAGTAAAGCAGACTAGTGTTGGGCTGATATGATGACAGTTATTTCTTAGAATTAAAAAGTACATGCTAGGTCAGTACATGCTCTCTCACCTGTAGGCCTGAACAAGCAACCACTCGCGACTAGACAGCAGTTTCCTCTTTATCGCGTACTTGTCGTTGTAGTTCATCTTCTGCTTCACACTCATGTCGTACGTGTTCGGATATGGTACGCCCACCTGAAAACATTAAAAGTCACTAATATTTTTATATATATAATTATTTTTTTTTGTGAACGCCACCTCTAACTCTTTTATGGCGCCTGCAAATTTTGTACCTACAAAGTTGTAAATTTTGCGGAGCGCGGTATCAGCGCCGCACCGCGCCCGAGCGTTCGTTGATCCGAGCATCAGCTGTTTTTGATTTTGTGTTTCATTGCTGGTTTTTTTTTTAAGAAAAGTAATGTATTTTTTATGAAAACATCGTTTCATTTAGCTGTACTAATATGATGGAGCGTAAATAATGCTAATAAAACGTTTTAAAAATGTTTTTTTTGGATCGATTTTTTTCCCGTCCCATCATCAGAGGTGTCATTTGATTTTTTCCCGTCCCATCATCAGAGGTGTGATCATGAGTGCTAACGTATGTCTTCGTTTTCGGAAGCGGTCTCCTAATACCCTGTATAGCATCAGAAGTAGAATTTTAAATAAATAAAAATACAAGACTAACAAGAAATCCGTTTATTTATAATTTGAATCTATATAATATACAAGTGCAATACTCTTAAATTATTATAAGACCAAATACTACCACATCGACTACTGCCATATCGAAATGGCTTACTTGAACTTAACAACGACCAACACTGGCTATAACAAGATCTCCGTTACACTATGAACCCTGACGATCTACAACGTCTCGCTATCTAGATTCTGTTGGCCTATGCGGCTACAGCTTCATCGGACAGGGCTCACGGAACTGCGTCTGAAGGGGTCCGTGAGCTGGTTAGAGAGTTTGCTTCTCTCACTTACACCATAGCGATCATACACTGAGCGTGTCGGTCTGCTCTGATCACGTTCCTATCTGAAAGCCATTTAAATTGCCAGTTCCCTGGCTATCAGAAGACGTCTAACTATTTCTAAGTACCCGCCTTATACAGCCGATCGTAGGGTGTCGATCGACGATGTATAAGCACTCCATACAATAAATATATCTGTGGTCATAGATCAGACAATGATAAGTACATTTTTGCTCAGTATGACTTATTAATATATATTATATAGGTATGATCGCCAAAAAATGCTCTTTCATTTGTTCATATCAGGATAACTACATGCAAAATATTACTGTTGTATTGAATACTAATTACTAATCAGATTATGATTACTTTTATATTTCAACTTTTGCCGATTATACCTATATTATTAAGTCATACTGAGCTAAAATGTACGATTCGAGCTTCGAAGATCGGAAAAGGAGCGGTCGACCTCGTAGGGGAAACTAGCTGTCATCAAAGCAGTGTCGGTGAATCCAATGAGATTTCGTTCATTAGCAAAAAATTTACCACATTCAGTTCAGTTGGGGTTAGGCATAAATACGGTTAAAAGTGTGCTAAATAAAGCACTGAAACTCGCGAGTTTATCGACGATAAACCAAATAATGAAAATTTATTTAATGATAATTAAATAATAATTTAGTTTTCTTCATAAAAGAAAATACGACACGTTTTGCTAAAATACAAATACATCCATTACTTATAACGATTTTCAGTTACGGTAGTTTTGCCGTAATATTAAACATGAAAAACAAGCACATTTTAAAAGATTGGAGGATGGTTGGAATGCAGTATCTATCTACACAGAACAATAACAAGCAAACCTAGACCTGAAAATAATTTTATATTGCGTCAAAATTTCCGCCACCTGCTTGTACATCTACGGTATCAGTGCATCCCTAACCAATATCTCGTGCGTATCGCACATGCCGTCATGCTGTGAAGTATCTTATAATGGTTATTTTGGATCAATTAAAACTATATTAGTGTATTTAACTCCACCATCTTTTATCATCCTTGATTTGTGTATTCGGAAATTGTATATTGTATCAAATAAATATATATGTTCTAATTACCAATAATCACTTTTTGATACACTTATTGGTATGAAGTCATCACATTTTATTTTATAAATATCTAATCAATTATTTTCATATGATAATTTTAAGTAGAAAAAATAATAAATTTGAATTTAAAAACATAATTTATACGTACAGTTATAACGGCTCTAGCTTGATGGTCTTTGAAGTCCATTCCCTCCGAAACCTTGCCGCGGTATACGGCGAACAGGAGCGCACCTTTGCTCGTCGACACGCACTTGTAGAAATCCTAAAAATGATATCCTCCACTATTATCTCATCATGCGTGTACGCTATCGCTCTTGGGAGCCCTTGTGCTGGTTACCCGCTAATAGAGGTCTCGACTGAGCGCCATAAGCGCTCGGTCACCTCTAAACCCAGGGAATCTGTAAAGCCCACGGGATAACAGAGGCCATCAGCCCGAGAAAGAAAAAGCCTGTACGCTCAACTACACCAATTTTTTTTAATATGATTCATACATCGTAATCATTTGGCGTCTTATATATCGGTTCGGAATGTTGGAGAAGGTTATTCCTTCAGTTAACAGCCATAGCTTTTCGCTAATTGTACGTCTGCAATAATTCATTTGAATCCTAGAATAATAAAACCGATTTTTTAAGGAATATAAATTAGTTCTCCCGAATGTAATACATTTTAGCAGCCTCACGACCAAACATACATACATCCTGGAGCCAGAAATCAGAATGCAGATACGTTATCACCCTTGAGGTTTTAGATGGAATGTCCCGTCATCATTAAAGTGATCTTTGGTAAGTTACTGAAGAGTCCAGCTGCTGGACTTCTATGTTCCCTGTACTCATGTGGGGTTCACTCATAAAACAAATTACGTTACGGCCATTGTGGAATTCTGTGAACGCCTAGTGTTTCTATGTCAGCACTGGCTGAAGCTTGGATCTAACATTAAACAGGTAATGTAGGAAACCATTCATTCGATCGTATAAGCCGATACATGCAGGATTCGAACTAACTGATTAGTGAACCTGAGTAACTAGTCAAGTCAAATAAATAGCCACATATTTCATCTTAGATTACCTTTATATGTTACAACTCACTTCCATAATTTCGTTGTGGTTCCTAACATTTCTGCTCTCCATGAAGACATGTTTGAGCTGGTTGAGTTCTTGCCAAGTGTTGGTTTCTCTCCATCTGAAATGTATTCACCTTGATTGCTTTTACTGGTGATGTAATCTGGTGATGTAATGTTTAAATTAAACTTTATTTATACAGAAGTACAAAAATGCAGGCGGACTAACAACCCCCTGGTCCTTTTGTCCGACCCTTGGTTACGTAGAAGGGTGATGTAGTTCTCAATCAATCAATCAATCAAATTAGCCCGTATCTCCCCGCTGCTGGGTATAGGCCTCCCTTCTTTAGCTGCCCAAAACCATTGCGGCCCCGCTGCCCTGACGATGTCGTCCAACCAACGGGGCCGATGGTCTGCCCATTGATTGGCAGCCCTGCCTTGGCCACCATTCGGTCCATCGACCGTCTTCTCTCCTAGCAGGGTGTCCTGCCTATTGCCATTTCAGTCTCATGATCCTCATACCCGTCTTCGACTTTGGTTCTCTGGCGAACGTAGTTAGGGGATATGAAAATCACGAATGATTGTAAACAGATTAATGTATCGGGCCACTAACTAAATTATTAAATCTAGGTATCCTATTTCTTGTCTATGTTAATTATTCATTACCATCGCAATAAGATAAGAGCGTTCAGTATTGTAAATTGGAATTAAATCCAAATGAAAAAATATCAAACTAACATAGTTTATTGAAGAAAATTATGCCAGTTTCAGCAGGTTACAAAAAACTAAAGTATAAATTATATATTAGTTACGATTTTTGTTTATATAAGGCGTTGTTAACAGTGCTATTAAAATTAATTATATCTCAATTAACCACTCCAACATAGCTAAATGCATGATTCGAACCTACAATCTTAAAATTCGCAAACTGAACTGAACTGAATTTTCATCTTTTTTTTTTTGGTGTGTGTGAGTATTGCTGCAGGTCCAGGGACCTTTACAGCTTTATCTAATTAGACTCGTGAGCGAGAGGCCCGCTGAGTAGGGAGACAACGACGATGCCGCGAAGCTGGCGCGGAGACTGCTGCTGCACCACCGCTGCACTCCGACCCCTGTGGACGAAGAACGTCGACGACAACATAGGGGGGCGATAATACGATCCGAGGGCCCCTCATAAGGAGGTACGAAACTTCGATTCGGATCAATATATAAAGGGAGGGCAGGTCGATATTTAGAAGCAGACTAGAACACGAGTAAATCGCGTGTAAGTCGCTGTGCGAGGAAGACGACGTCGCGAGTGTGTTGTGTCGTGTCTGAAATTACGTGTATGGATTGTGCAATGTTGGTGTGTGTGCGCGTCGGTGACGTTGGTTGGTTCGCGGTTAAGCCCCTGCCGCTCGGCGCGGACGGGACTGTGTCAAAGTTAATGTTTGCTGTCAGAATATCATCAGGCGTTTGCATTGCGTATTTAAGACGTCTTTTGTTACGAGGGGTGTCCCTCACGGGACTATAGTCACCTGCTGCTACCACTAACGGGTTAGGGTGATTTATAGTCGAATTGAAATATTTTAATCTTACTTCGGCATAAACCGTACCGTACACCACTAGGCTATCAACGCTTAAACGATGTTGTGCGATTGTGAATTTTAGTCTTATTCCGGCGTATAGTATATATGCAAATTTTATATAAATAAATTATTCAAGTTAGTCTCATCAACTTGGAGCCATGGTAAGTAGTATATCAGTGCAGGCAAAGGCGTCTCTAGCCCATTATCGCCCGTGTGCAATCATTACCCTAGCGCCCTCTAGTGAGAGCGCTGTCAAAATGTCTTTTTAAAAGTTATGACGATGTTATAAAATGGAAATTGTACAAAAAGGCCGATTAAAAGCAAAGCACACCCTGCACCATAGGTAAACCCACCTATGAGTGTGAAGTATATTTTTTCGCTTTTAATTTACAGTACGTGAACATATCGAGTTTGATCCCTAAGGCCTAACAATTTCAATTTTCAAGAAAACATCATGACGAAACCGGCATGTGTAAATTACACACAGCCTCGCTCTTGCTCGACTCCGCAGTGAAACCAAGCAGTGGAACTATGCTCGAATCTCTAAATAGATGACCTATGCCCAGCAACGGGATTTACATATATTACTGACAAGCACTTACCGTTTCACTAATTTAGTCATGAGCTGATACGAAGGCAGGAAGCATAGTACGCCGTTGGGCGTTACCTTGCTCACCCACAGCACTGTCTGGCCTAATGTGTCTTGTGTCTCGATCTGATCGGTCCCGCGACTGTTACATTCCAACTTTGTTCCATTTGGACATGTTGTTAGGGAACCTATCCATACCTGGATGTAAAAAAATATATTTATAGAGAGAGAATAGTTTTACGTGACACGTTAGTGAGTAGCCAGGGTCATACGTTGTCTGTACCGTAGACCAGTCAGAGTGTTGACAACGGGTATAATGGAGTAAATGGTTTATATACATCTGAGTTTGACTAATTAGAATTGCTTATAAGTATTCATATATATATTTACTCTTTATTGCATTAACCCTAACAAAGTTCAAAGTTCACAAAGGGCAGACTTAATTCCAAAGGCATACTCTACCTGTCAACCCAAGGTGTGGTTATGATAGGTGTAGCAATAAACTAATTAATAAAAGAAGAAAAAAAATACTAAAAATAACTAATACAAGCAAATAATAATACAAACACATATAGATATTAAAAACATAATACATGTATAAATACACAACATACATATATACATATATAAATTATATATATATATATATATCTAGCTAACTGCATATACGACTCTTCGACTTCCCGTTCCAGGATTCGTCTGATTGAGTATTACATATATTGTGTTATGATAAGGTGTGTGTACGTATGTAGAGATAGAGGACATAAGGCATGTTCAAGTCACTCCTCAAAATTTCACATCAAATAATAATACGGTAACTGAGCCCACGCGGTCGTGCCCGAATGTTACGTCGAATAGAAAGTTGTTCTCAAGGCATGGTCCGCACGTTCGCTATAATGTTTTTCACGTAGATAATATTATATATTTTATTTTTAATGTGCTTACATAAATCTTAGCTGCCACCATCCAGGCAATAAGTCATGACAGATTATATATGTACAAAACATTGTAGGATGTGAGATATCTCTTGAACAGTTAATGTTAATCAGTATTTGATTTATTTTATACGTAGACGCTGCAAGTAAATATTTAATGGAAGAATGTGACGGTTGAACCAAGGAAGTAACACGTTTTTACAAAATATCTGCAAATAATAGCAGCTGTGTTTCGTATGGTGATAAATGTCCAAGATCACCATTAGTAATAGATTCTTGCAAAGAGCTCAAAATAAACTACCCCGTTAGATAAGCTTTTTTAAATTCTCAGGGGTGGCAGCACATTTTAATCTAGATTCCATATTTAGGCTCGACATATCATGATGATATACGATAGGGATAACTTACCCTGAGATTGTGTACGTTTGTTATATCAAACCATAAAACATAACAACAACACAACGTTATTATTTTTTATAAATACACACACTTGGTCGTGTAGGCACGATGAAACTGTTCGGTCGTTAATACAAGATGACCGTAGATGGATATACTAAGGTGATAACGAAGGGTAAAGTGAAAGTCTCTGAATGCAATAGCAATTAAGGGAAGCAATATAAAGATTCCAAGGATGTAATGGGGTTTAGTTTTATTTAACTAATCTAACAAATATATCGAAATAGTTTTCGTGATTAATGCAATAATAAGACTTTAATTTTCCCTTAATCACGGAAAATTATGCCTTTTTTTATTCCGATTACACTTTCATAAGCAACCCTGTCCTGTATGGACGTAGGAGCAAGGGTAGATCGAGCGGAGACAGCCCTCAAGATTGCAACAAGGGTCGCTGTTATTTCACTACTACATGTGAATGTACAAATCGTTATAACAAAACTTAATTGAGCAAGAATTTAGCGTGTAACTTCATAGATAACCCTGTGAGGGATAGCTCCTCGTCACTGGCCGGTTCTCTCCAGTCTACATAGATAGAAGCGTCGCTAGAGTTTCTTGACAATCAGCCCAAAAAAATAAAAAAAGGAAAACTCATACAGGTGTATTTAGTTAAATATTTACATTGTATTCAATAATACCGATCTCTAAGAAGTAAAATTGTACGTTGATTTCTTAGTAATCTTTTAAAACTTAAATAGCAACGAATCAATGTGTATTTCAGACAATACAGACGACGAAAATTCAAGAATTGTGCATTAAAATATAAAAAAAATGTAACATAACATTTAGCTCACCCGATCGGCCGGTATTACGTGGTTGGGGCTGACTTGTAGTGGAAACTCGGTTGCCAGCTCCGAGTGCAAGCTGACCAGTGGTGTCAGAGTGCCAGATGCGAGGATGATGCAACGTGCCTTCTTTAAACCCTCGAAGATCACAGCCGGGTTCATGCACATCAGACGTAGTGACAGCGTTTCTTTATCTATTGCCTAAAACATATATAGATCATTGTTTGTCTATTGCCTAAATAATATATAGATCATTGTTTGATACCAACGTAGAACATATTCAATGATTTTTCATTCTACCTATGGTCGACGCATTTTAAACTGAGTCGTCGGGCAATAAATGTCACTGACAGTAGGAATGTACATGCAATGAAACCTGTTATCGATACTTAGCTATCTACGCACGCGGGGTCGATGCGTCATCCCTAGAAAAGATAAAACGGCCCTTTTCAAGGCCACGTTACGATTTATACAGTTTCTCTATGATTACGTCGTAACCACATTTTATCTTACAAATTAAAAAGTTTTATTTTCAGATAGCGAAAAATTATTTCTATTAATACTTAACATAATTTAGCATATCGATCGTACCTATCCCTTTATCGATATGCTTACGCACATCACTATACCTCTCCATAACACCTGTAAGTGCGAGCGAGACAGACAGATAAATATGATTTATGACCCGAAGCCTCGTTCATAATGCGTCGACTATAGTGTAGCGGGAATAGGGGGATTCCCCGCATACTTTACCGCCAACCTCCATGTGATATTTTTTTTTATTTATATACACTTATTAAGGCTTAAGCTGGGCAGCCGGTGAGCTTAGTGATTGTGTATTGTGAATTTTTATAATGTAAATATCCAAAATAATAAAAGTCAAAGCACGAAATAGAATTTCGAATCCACGAACGTCAGATCGCGAGTCCAACGCCAAGCAGTAGCCTAATGGTTTAGGGCACGGTCTGCGGTTAATATTAAAGTTAAGGTCGTCGGTTCATATACGCCATACGTCTATTATCGTGAACCATCGCCTAGCACAAGCGTTTAGAGTTAGTAGTTAACCGGAATGTTAGAAATGTTAATAGAAGTTTTTAAGAAAAGAAAAGTTAGAATTTCTTTAGACTTTCAATACTACCACTACAAATAAATTAAAATTATCATTTGTCTGTTATATATAAGAACCATCTTTATATCAACACCCTATGTCCCATTGTTTTCCATAGGTTCCTCTCTAGTCATAAATAAGTTAAAATAAAAGTTAGAAGTTTAGGGTGAACAGAACAATGAGAGAGTTATAAAAAAATTAAGGTGTCCGGATATCCTACCTAAAATTGTGGACATAGTACTATATAATATTATGTACATAATTTTAAGTATAAACATATAAAAGCTACTTACCTTCTATTAATGAAACCACGTCCAGAGCATACCGGTACGTAGGCATTCCGTGGGTTTGAATAGTAATTAGTACCGAAAGAAATGAATTATTGGAGAAAACAAAGAAAGCAATTATGGCGCACTTAATAAGTCTCTAGGATTTACAAATTAACTTACTTATTTACACGTACTTAAGTACTAACAAATCTTACAGGTATTATGAGCCAGCAATGAAACAAACTGAAGCGTGGCTCTATTATTGTTAAATTATTTAAGATGATAATCGTTCAAAATGTTTACTTTCATTGGCAATACACACACACTGGCAAGTTTAAAATATTGCTTCGTTAAAATATTTAAAGCGCTCTCATTCCGATAACGAGGCTTAGTAAGAGTCCCGTATCGTTATTTCTCGTCACTACATCCCCGTGCCGGTAGCGGTTTCTTCGGCTCCCTCTCCGGAATCAAACCCTGATTCCCCGTTACCCGTGACAAACAAGGTAGTCGCTTTTGGAAAGATGCGTCTCCGGTGCCGGAACGTGCGATCGGTTTAAGTTATACAGATTCATCAAAACGAACGACATCGTACAGATAATAAAATATCTAAGCTTTTCATTTCGTCCCAATGTGTCAATTGTGCGCTGTTTTAAGATATACTCGATTTCGAGTTCCACTAACATAAAAATTTGCTAAAGTCGTTGGGAGTTAAATCTGTGTTAAACCATCAGAAACAATCAGAGCGTCGGTAACGTGTCGTTGTGTTAGAGTGGGTTGCGCCGGTGCCCGTTTGGTTTTGTTTCCGGAAATCCGGTGGCGGCGCCCAGAACACAATAGATGGTATATCAGGCACGGTTTTAAGCGTTTTGTCTTATAATATATAGTGGTAGAGCTACGCTGCAGTTTGTTTGTAAGTACAGAATGAATGGTTCAGCTCGACCGGGGCAGGAGCACGCCCTCACAGAATACCAGCCTCTGGTGTGTGAAGGGATCCGGATACCTTTATTACTCTGTTGACGAGGCATTCCATCTCTGTCCTCAAGGGTGACAAAGTATCTGCGTTATGATTCCTTGTCAAGGATGAATGTAGATGTCATGGGCCGCAGGAATCACTTGTCATCAAGTGAACTGTGCTCGTTTTGTTACTCTCAATGTTATAAAAAATATATTTGCGATGCAATCATAATAAGTTTTTTGTGGGATAGGAATTATAGGTGTAAAGTAACACAGATAGGCAGTTAATATTTTTTCTCTGTTAAATTAATAATAGCGTTGTAGTCGTATAGTACACAAATAAAATTAAAAAAATAGAATTGCTTGTGTTTAAAATCAACTCGCCTTATTGAACTGCGAATGCCGCCATGAGACAGAGTCCGACAGTGCTTCGGTGCCGAAGACGTTTCTTACGAGTGCCGGCTTGAAGTCATCCATATACTTGCCCTCACAGCGGAAAAGGTAACCTGCACACATGCTTTAATTTGTAACTATACTCTCATTTTTAATTAGACTACTAAACAACTACTAACTAACTGACATGATGATGATGATGATATTAATTTATCCCTAATGGGAAAGGCAAAGGACTTTAGTCCATACAGCCAGGTCTTGTTCGTATGATGGTTGGTCTAAAACTCCTAACTAACTGACAGCTGCGATCGACATAATTTTTTTAATGTTACAAGCGTAGATACATAGTGTTGTATTATGTTGAGTATGAATGCTTCATCGAATTGCTGTGATATGACCTATCGATATAATTTTACTTTTTGGCGTAAATATATGATTATTAAATATAAACGTAATACAATATATTATAATAAATAAATATAATAACATAAACTTTTCTTATAATCAACAATAAAATAAATGCGAGCGATACAATTTAGTTCACTTTTTTGTTAATAAGTATGTGTATAGATTGCTCGTGTAAAAAAAATACTAGATTATTAATATGGTAACACTGGTTCGGCACCCGCCATTACTTGCGGGAGTGTCGAACTCGGCTCGGCCAGTTGCTTATAACGGATGAAACAGGATGTAGGTGTCCCAATAGATGAACCGTGTGCTACAATGCGTTTGTAATACGGTTCATTTCATGCGAGCCTTTATGTCTCTGTTGTTTTAATAAAAAAATGTGTACTAAAAATGTGTGTAATGAAAATGCCTCTGTGACCCCTAAATAATGTTATTTAGTTGGTTGCGCCAGGTTCCAGCAAGCCGCAGCACGATGAATATTGTTCGGCTCAACCGGGAAACGGTCCACTATTTGAAAAACCAGCACAATATAGCCAGGCGCTATTGCGTTTCGTACGGTGAAAGAAAGAAGGATATCTCATTACGGGTGACGAAGAATTCCGTTTTAGTCCTAATATGTGACAAAACAAATGCATGACTCCTTTTTGAGGTGAACTATATGCTTTTTTTTCATTAGGAGTGATATTATAAACCCCTAAAATCAATATTACTAATCTCACCTAGTACAGTGTCAATGGATTCAATCAGCGAGCCGGTGGCCTGCGTGACTCCGACCAAAGTACGAGGGTCCTCGCGAAGGCGTCTGCAGAATATTTCCGCGTTTTGTCGAAATTCTAGAAAATATAACATATTAATTCGAAAGAGGTGTTTAAATATTACATCGCCAACGACCTGAAATGTCCCCTATTGAAAGTAAGTTTCGACAAATGCCCGTTGTCGATAACGACCAATCCTCACAATGTGTAGAGACATGCTTCTTAAAATCTTTTTTTTTAATACATTTTTCTTTAATAATTACAAACAAACGAGCACGCAGTTCACCTGATGGCAAGTGATTCCTGCGGCCCATGACATCTACATCCATCCTTGACAAGGAATCATAATGCAGATGCGACCCTTCAGGATTGTGATGGAATGCCACGTCACCAGTAATAAAGGTCTCCGGATCCCTACACTCAGAAGAACCACGCGTAAAGCTGCTAAGCATAATGCTGCTATTTCACGCTGGTGTTCTGTGAGGGCGTGGCCCTACCCCGGTCGAGCTAACCCATTTATTCTGCAGCTACAAACAAACTGCAGTGTAGCTCTACCACTGCTTAATCTTAAATCTTAAGAAGCATGGCTCTACATTTTGAAGCAGTCATCCTAACCCGAACCAGCCGAAGAAGAACCACGATCTTCTAGGTATAACACGCGTTGAGGAATCATCTTAAAGTCAATGGGTGATGCTTCAGCATCTTCATTTTTATCGAGGTCGAGCAAGATGAGTCCGTCCTTGTACGCGCCTACGGGTCATAGTTAAAATATGTGCAGAGAATGGGACCTAGGACGGAACCTTGTAGTACTCCGGCTCAAATGGGGTGAACCTCGCAACGTGTTCCCTCGACGCGGTATCGGAAGGTTAAAGGTCTAAGCTTCAGAGCAAAAGTGAAGCAGGTTTTAACAATAGATAATAGTCAATTTTTTTATTACAGTATTAAGTGATATTAAGTAAACAAGTATTATATTATAGATTTCTACATAATTTAACGTAAGGATTGCATTCTGTTGAAAACAGCTAAATAGGCTTAACCTACATTAATACTGTTCTG
Source organism: Teinopalpus imperialis (assembly GCA_029286865.1). Lineage (NCBI taxonomy): Eukaryota > Metazoa > Arthropoda > Insecta > Lepidoptera > Papilionidae > Teinopalpus > Teinopalpus imperialis. The sequence continues at coordinate 9,535,797 of JAGSMU010000030.1, read as the reverse complement.
AACGTAATGTAGGTATTTGTGACAAATAAAATTTGAAGTCGTCGAAAATTTTGTTCTTTTCATTTTCTACTATTTCTGTTTTCTGTTTGTTTTTTTATCTTGTCAACTTTGATAATGTAATTTTATTTTTATTTTTTTGTATGTTTTTTTTAATAATTTTTTCCTTTTGTTGTGTTTTTTTATTATAGTTTATAAAATGTGGACAGCAACTTCTCTTGTGTATGCTTCACGGAAGATCAGGGTTGTGACCCTTAGTCACAACAGTACCTGAGTGGAGGAGATCCTTTTCCTTATTTGGCGCACAGCAGGTTTCATTTGCCTTTCATTTATTTATATTTTTTTTTTTTTCTTTTTTGATTAGGTAAAAGTATTTTCCTATTTATGTGCCCATAGGAATCAATGAATAATATTATAATTATTATTATGGGGTATTTGATAGATACCCACACTAGATAAAGCCTGTAGGGGCCGATACGACTTCTAATTTCTACTCTCAAGTTTCTAGCATTATATAAAGCGTCAATAGGTATAAGGTACGGTCTGCAAAACTAAAGGTCGTAAGTTCCAATCCATCATTCGAGACTATTATCGTGAACTATCTCCTAGCACAAGCAATTTCAGATTTGTTGGCGTGGTTAAACGGAATATTAGTAAAGTTAATAGAATTGCTAAAATTCCTTTAGAAAAAAAAAACGGACAACAAGTTTGTTGATGTTCATAATGTTTGTCATGATATATTTACCATTATACTGTTGTTGGCCTATGTTGTGATTGTTAAGGGTCTGCACAAAGTATTCTACTTCCCACATGAACACTGCCTCGTTGCCATTCACTGCCTGCTTATTAACCAACGGTGTCTGGTTTATGAACCTGGATAAAGGTACAGTGTGTTAATAACAACATGGTTATAGTCAGGCTGGTGTATTTGTAAAACATACTTTTTTTTCATAATTTTACAGTAACTAGCATAGATAATTTTTTTTTTATAACTCATAACAAGTATCGCTTCCAGACACTGATTACTTCTATAATCTTTACGCGAATCTGCTTGAATAAGACATCTCGGAATACTACTAGGTAATATATGAATAGTTCATATTTAAATTAGTATTATTACAATTAGATGCAGCTTGACTAATCTATATCTTGTTTCTCAAACTTTGTGTAGCTTAGAACTTTAAAATCTAAGCTTATTTGCTTTAACATACTTGATAATTTACAATATAAAACTTTGAACATTGTGAAAGATCTAATGCTTCTTATCACTAAGATTATGGAAGAAATAATCTAGTTCTAGATTTAATATTTTGTATCAGCTAGACATAAATCTGAGACTGTTGATGGAGTACGATGAGTTAATATAAATTTTGCCAATACACAAAAAATCATACCATGTGAAACTTTCTCATTATTTAGTGATAAATCCGACTTTATTCTTTAAACTTTTTTTTCTGTTTATCCTCTTTTTAAACAGTTAAATGAAACGGAGGATTATTTCTAAGATTAAAAGAAAATACAAGTCCAAGAAAGATAATCTGCATTAACTATTAAATTAGGTTTTTTTCAAAAAACCATTAAAATCAAAATTCACTGCATAAAATTTCAACAAAACCAATAACCTAAAAGAAACCAAGTATTAGCAAAAAAAAAAAAACAATAACAAAGAAGAAACTAAAATATACAGTACCATTCATCCCAATGTTTAAGTGTTTTCAGTAAGTATTCTAAGTATCTCATCACATCTTGATTAGCGAACCGATAACTCGCGACCACTTCCAGTTCCTAAAAAGATTATTTTTTTTTATAGCAGATTATAGATTCTTTCAGTGGTGAATGGCAAGCCGTGCGGGTACTGGTAAGAGCCGGAGAGAAAAAAAACTGGTAGAGTAATGTGTAAATGGGAGTCATCAGAGTGAACGTCATTTTTTTTTTTATTTAATTCTTTTTTACATTACAATGGTAACACAACACGAAAACCATTTGGTTTTATCTGTGGCGCACAGTAGTCCTAATTAAAAATCAAGTCTAAATTCACTTGTAGCGCCTTTATTAATCTGATATTAGTGCCTAAGTGATAAAATTAATGGAAGGTACAGTTGCAGCGTCAGCGACATGACAATATACCCAGACTCCATATTCAAGATAAATAAGGAAAAAAAAAAAGATATTTATTACCTAGTATAGTTAGCGTTTGCGCGTCATCTGAGTCTTGAATCATTGTCGAGGATGGATTAAGGTGTTTAAGGGTGGTTGTCACTAATAATAATCAGGAGTACTGAATGAATTTTTTGTCCCTTAGCATAATAAAAAAAAGTACTTCCCATAAATTTGCTTAAGTCGTTGCTACGTTTAGTGGAGTGTGCCAATTTGCGTTTAACAATAGAAAACATTTATCAACTAACATATATTTTGCCTAAGGGCTTATAACGTCTTTTGACAATGCCATGAGGTGTTCTATATTGGTTTCGAAGTGACAGGTGGACAACTACATCTTATAATTCACAAATTGTTAGTTTTCAGATCTGGGTGTGTTTTATGTATGTTCTATGTCAAACTCAATGTCAGAATAGGAAAGGAGAAGACGAGTGTCTCTTTGTATGTTTGCATATATATTTACAGCACATATAATATATCCTGTGCAGTTTATGTCATATAGTCATTATAAGAACGGTAACATACAACGTTAATTATTAATGACCAGTGGCCCACATATAATCGCAACATCAAAACTTTTAAAGTGCATTACCGCCCTTAGGGAAAGGAGAATACTTTATTCTTGAAGATCCCCAAGAAGTTTCGGTTTGGATATACCGCGCATTTCACAAAGTAAACGTTGGTACAAAACTCTATAAAGCGCACAGAGGCACTTATCAAAATGATGGGCATAACATTTTAAGTTCTGTCGCCGTAAAATCTGGTTAAATTCAATGGCTGGAATCAATTCAAACAATTCCTCAGAACACTCCCTGTAGCAAATGCGATAGAAGACGTAAAATCTCTTCGCAACGTATTGGGACGATTCGAGTCGTTCTTCGTTGAATGCAGTCAAACTGGAGAAGCTGTTGGTGGTGTGCCTCTGCTCAGAGTTGAGAACACTTCCATCAAATGCTGAAAATCCATGACGCTAATTACTGGCAACTAAGAACGCGGAATGCCAGCCATTTTAGTCCTTAGAGGTGACAGTCATATATCATAGACAAACCATCGAGTACGTCTATGGACCACAGTAACTATCGGTGTGTCACTGGCTTAAACATTAGGATGATCATACCTTGATAGCGGCTTGTATGTTGTCCCTAGTGAACGTAAAGGTGGCAGCGTCGCGGCAGATGTCCTCGATATTGTGTGCCTCGTCGATTATTAAGATATTGCCCTCCAAGTCTATTTGCATCTGAAATGAGATCCGAAAATTAAGCAAAAAGTATATTATATGTCCTACTGATGGGTATTGCTTGCTCTCTGATAAATTGTACTCTAATATCCTATTTATTGACTCCTTTGTGGTCTAGCATATCTTTGAAATATATATCTAATTATATATGTCGTTTTCCTCACGACGTTTTTTTATTAATAACGTAAATTTAATAATTAACATATTATCAAACAAAAATTAATATATAAAATATCAAACTAATGATTTTTTTTTATATAAATTTGAAAATTATTTATTGATTTAAGTGATTATATTTTATAGTCTATAGTTACAGTTTCGAAAATGTAATGGCATATTTGTAACTGTATGTAGGTTATTTGTTTTTTTTATAATTAACTGTTTTAAATATTTATACTCTATCTAAGAATAACTAAATAAATAACTCACGCTATTTCTAATTCCAGGCTCAATTAGATAGTTGTAAGGGCAGAAAACGATATTAGCGCTAGTTGCCATCGCCCTGGCACCAAAGTATGGGCATGCCTTCATCTCCTCACCAGCGGCTACCAGGTCCTCCAAGTCGAAGGCGGGCGGAAGTATCTTGTGATTCAGCGCCGTCCTGTTGTCGTAGTACTTGCAGTTCGAATGCTCATTACGTTCCCTGGTAGAGTCGAATGGCTGGAAAAGCAAACAATATTTAAAGTAATAGAGACATATTTATAAAGATTTATGATTTACCATGTCAAAAAAATTGCTATTTTTTAATGACATTGAGAGTAACTTAAGAGCACACAGTTCACCTGATGGCAGTGATTCCTGCAGCCCATGACATCTACATTCATCCTTGACAAGGAATCATAATGCAGGTGCGTTGTCACCCTTGAGGTCTGAGATGATATGCCCTGCACTCACCAGACGAAACACAGCAGCGTTATGCTGCTATTTTACGCTGGTATTCTGTGAGGGCGTGGTCCTACCCCAGTTGAGCTGACCCATTCATTCTGCAGCTAGAAACAAACTGCAGTGTAGCTCTACCACTGTTAATAATCTATAAATAATAACATATTGTAATAGTCCTTATATTATTCTTTTTTACTATAAAAGCTTATTATTCCCGTAAGGACTACAGTCAACGTAGTGGAAAGTGCCGGGCCCATGAACACGTATATGTGTAACAAATATTCCAGGCAAATGCGTTGTCAGTCCTGAGGATTGAATGGAACACCTCGTCTTCAGCCCACACATTGAGTCTCCCAACCCCTAAACTCACCGTACCCCAACACAGCAGCGTTATGCTGCTATTTCACTCTGGTATTGTGCGAGACTTTGAATTATATCCACCCCTGGATAAGCGGTCAAAAGCATGCCACGGCTTGAAATAAGTTACAGAGTGTTTCTAGCCTACCACCGTTAAAATCTGATTGATACAATTATTTCCATTATGGCTTCACTATTGATATTTATTTACGTGCGGACTTAAAGCTAAAGGCATTCTCTAGCAGTGGTTCTCATCATATATTGTGATAGGTGTAGTCACTAAACTTATTAATAAAAATAAAAGACTAAAAATAGGTAATATAAAATATATAAATAAAGAATATCTATATATATATATATATATATATATATATATAGATATTGAATACATACTACATATATAATTACGATACAATAGCGGTAAATACCAATAAATTCCACATGTGGATGGCGAAATTATCGGACTACATGTGACTGAACCAAGCGGTCAGGAACAAAACTTTTAAAACACCTTTTGTTACTGACCTTCCTGATGTCAGCGGGTAGGGAATTCCATAGTAGTAAATTAATATGCAAAAAAAACCGGTAAAGTGAGCTGGAATACATACCTTACCATACCTAGATCGAAGAAGACTGATGAGTGAGACAAAGAGAGATATTAGAATTTCTCTTTAAGATGACGGATCATTTAAAATGGAGAACAAGAGAAATAAAAAAAAGAAGGAGAAAATGAGAACAAGCAAAATTCTGGAATTACGCCTTTGTTGTATGGAAAGCCAATTAAGCTGAGGTCGATATTGTGAGATATACTCATATTTGCGCAAACTAAAAATGAATCGAATGCAGTTGTTTAGTTATTATCTGTTGGCATGGGAAATAGTTTTTTTTTATATCTCGTTTTTTAGGCGAAGAACAGCATAGCCTGTAATGGATCTGTATATAGGCTTCCTCTCTTAAAAGGCCATTGCAGCATATAACACCATGCGATTCCACTGTAGAGGCGTCAATAGTCTAATGGTAAAGGGTACGTTCTGCGCAACTTAAGGTCGAAGGTTCGAATCCAACATTCGAATATTGTCGTGAACAATCTCCTAGTACAAGCATTTTCAGCTTAGTTGTTAATATTCTTAAAAAAAACATTGCCGAACTTAACAGTCCTTCAGATGTTATTTTATTTTTATTAATTTTAGGACATGCAGTTTTCGTCATGTCGATGTTGTTTACCGTAGAGTATGTATGGGTAATCACTGTTTATTTCATGGATGCGGACAACGCGGATCGAAATCAGATGGTTTACGTAGAATTAAATGAGCTGTACTATTATGAGTTGGTTTTCTTTATATAGAATAGATTGTAAACGGGCGAGCAGCTCATCCGATGGTAACTGATTACCGCCACGCATGAATATCCACAACTTCAGAGGATTATTCTTGAAGGTCCCTAAGTCGTATCGGTTCGGAAACACCGCTGGCGTCAGCTGATTCCACGGAGTAGTTGTGCGCGGCAGGAAATTTCGCGTGAAGCGCACAGTGGTGGATTGTTGGAAGTGGGGGTTGTTCACTGTCTAACTAGTTTGTGTAACTGATTGGTGCATTTCATTAATTATCAAACCACCCTTACCTTAATACAAGACCGGCACATATCATTCTTGCTGTTCCAAGACTGTCGATCGAATTCCCGAATACAACTGTAGTCCCTACTGGACAGTACAGTCATTAGCAACTCTCCGCAATAGTCCGTCCTTGCGAACTCCCTCGTGACCTGCTGCAACTGCTTGTGGGTCCTCGCGCCGTAGTATATCGTGGGTAAACTGGAATCAACAATCATGGACGTCCTGAGACGGAGGTTGTCCACCAGGTGGTAGAGGCGTCTGGAAATCATAATAAGGCCCATCACCAAAGTTATATCCACAATCCACATGCACACATGCTACTTGCATTACGTAATATTAAATGTACTATATACACTACTAAATATATATAAATATATATATATATATTAATTAAGAGCCGTGCAAGTATTACATAAGTTTTGTTTTGTTCGTTTGATGCATTTTCAATTTTATTTATTTATTTGAGGTAGTCTTTATAATATTTTGCATCAAGTAGTGTCATTTTGGTGAACTTTACTTTGCGTGGAATTCGTATTGAATCAAATTGAATTTCATATTATGATGATGTCGTTCTGGTAGACATCTATCACGCGGATGTCTTTCTGGTTAGTACCAAAAGTCATGAATTGCGCAAAATATAGATCGAAGAAAGATTCTGTTACAGTGTTAGGGTCAATGACCAAGCCCCAAAAACCAACAATTTGTGATGCGTAAGTTTCATTCCTGAGATTGGGAATCGAATCTAGGACATGCGACGTAGGTCACGCAGGATTAATGATATTACGATACCTTCGACGTGACTTTCTTCGCGAGACTATATTAATATTTAGAACTTCATCCCTAAGAACATATGTTACGAAACGTAATTATTCCGAGTTTTCATCTTATTTTCACATAATAAATTTCTTCTAATTCTTACAGTGGCAGAGCTACACTGCAGTTTGTTTTTAGCGGCAGAATGAATGGGTCAGCTCGACCGGGGTAGGACCACGCCCTCACAGAATACCAGCGTAAAATGGCAGCTTAATGCTGCTGTGTTTCGTCTGGTGAGTGCAGGGATCCGAACACCTTCATTACCGGAGACGAGGCATTCCATCTCAGTCGTCAAGGATGACAACGCTTGTCTAGGATGAATGTAGATGTCATGGTCCGCAGGAATCACTTAACATCAGGTGAACTGTGCCCTCGTTTGTTACTCTTAATGTAATAATAAGTAAAATTAAAAAAGCAAATCACCTACACCAACTTAAGTAATACTTGACTGCTCCCTTACTTGCCGTGACTATCTACATGCTTATGTATTTACTGCTTAAATATACTTAAATACTTCATGCTATATGTTTTACACATGATGAAGGAGTGCATCTATGTCTAAAATATGATAATACCACAAACAAAAGTCTAGTCTGCTTGCTTTTAATAGTAAATTATTATATAACATGCAATTTTTTAAGGTTAAGGTTCATTTAACATAATGACTATACAAAGTACACTCTACATAATTGTACTTTAAACTGTCTGTAGGTTTAGTAATTTATATATATATATATATATATATATATATATATATATATATATATATATATATATATGAATATATATATATATAGATCATTTTTAAATGCTGACAATTTAATAGTAGTCTAGTCTATGGAACGTTATGTTTTACATTTACAGAGTTTAGTATAGCATTATGTTATATAATCCCAATAAATAATATATATAAAACGGATCAATGTAAAAACTAAAGTTTTAACTGTTGCGATATACTGTGTACTGGTGTAGCGATATACTCAAACATAAACTACCAAATATAGCTAAATTGTAAAAAAACATGCAGTTACATTTACCGTATATAAGACCGAGTATAAGACATTTCTTTTTTTTTGGGGTAGATGGGCCCTGTTAGCCCGAAGGCTTTTACAGTTACCCCGGGTTGAGAGGTGACCGAGAGCTTTTGGCGCTCAGTGGCGACACCGCACAGTAACAGATAAAAATATATGGGCAAAAAGTCCAGGTGTATTGTTTCAAAAGTCTGCGATGTTAGTGTGGGATCAATTCAGAGAGCATACATCAGAATCAATCAAGAACCTCCTATAAAGGAATGAATACAGAAATCATTTTGTACCTGGGTGAAAAATTCATGGGAAGCTGTGAAAGAAGCTGGGTGCGTCGTATGGTTCGGAAGTAACATTTTTTCTTTTTAATAAATCCTCTTATAAAATTGAGGTGCGTTTCATAGCCGGAAAAATACGGTAGTTATCAGCACGACTTTTGATCACGTGCCACGAAATCGTGGATATTTATAACACAACAGAGAACGAATAACATATTGTGCTATAAATTAAAATAAGAAGCGATAAATCGCATAATGACAGCCTTTTAGCCCCGTATCCTCAATCTTTCAAACAGATCTGCTGAACTCGGCGCAAATGACATCTACCAAGATCGATGCGAATAGATTTAAGCATACTCGTAGGTACGTACTTAATAAAATAGTTAACTTCGGGGTTACCTGGGGGTGTCAGGGGCCAACGGTACAAAAGTATAAGCAATAATATATAATTTCGAATAAAATGATATCCTCTATTTTCTTTAATAGACTTTGTCTTCAATATTCTTTTGGAAACAGGTTACATAAATATACATTTTTACATTACTGTACGTTTCTTTTTCATTTAGTGTCGTCAAACAGTATTTGATCAAAGTGTTAGTTGTAAACTTTTTTAGAAGAAAAATCTTATCATTGGGGGGTTATAAAACACAAGTATTAGAATAAGGTTTATTATTTTTTTTCCTTAAAATTCGATGGTCACTGTACACGCTGTGGTCATACCTTTATTAAAGAACAACATAAATTGTGTTTTTTTTTAAGTTTAATCAATTTGTATAAAACTAGGAGTAGAATAAATGAGGTGGCTTAACACATTCTGTGTTATAGTATAAGGCTCAGTTCGTTTCTAGCTGTAGCAGGAATTGACAATCTCGACTACGTCCCTCACAGAATAACTACGTAAAATAGCTGCATAACGCTGATGTGTTCCGACTGGTAGAGATCAGGAGAGTAATGAGGCATTCTAGTGTGTCATCTAAGTGATCACCAATGCCCAAGAACACCAGAGGAGTCACAAATGCCCTGCCAGTCTTAGTGCTCAAGGGAGAACGCCCCTGCATTATGATTCCTTATCGAGGAAAAATGTAGATGTCGTAGGCTGCAGGAATCTTTTACGACGAGCGAGCTGAGTGCTCGTTTGGTATCATTAATTCAATAGAAATAGAAACTCTCAGAACGTCAGTGGGAAGCAGCACCATATTTCTCATGTGTGTAAGGTGGGTGTAAGAGGCTTTGGACCCATTACACGAAAAGGACAATTCCATCTCAGTCGTTCTCGATAAAAACTTATATGTGCATCTTGCATATTAGTTGTGTACGGTCCCCCCTTACTCAGGGGGCCTCTTGCTCGCGAGTCTTATTCGTTAAAGCTGCAGAGGTCACAAGAACAACAACAGCACACACTATCAAAAAAAAAAATTGCTTATGGATGTTGGTGTTTATGCGCCCACCAGCCATTACTTAGCATCCGATGAACTAACATAAGACTCGTTTGTTACCCTTTATCGTCATCATAATGACAGCCTATCCATAGTCGAACATAGAACTTCTTCCAAACATTTAAAAAAAAATAACATTACTAATATTCCGGTTAACCACTCCAACTAAGCTGAAAATGCTTGTGCCAGGAGATGGTTCTCGGCAATAGTCTGATGGTGGATTCGAATCTACGACAGAACTTAAGTTTCGCAGAACGTACCCTAAACATAAAGGCTAATACATTGTCACAAAGTACAATCCGGAGCCTGCATCCATCGACTTCCCGCTTTTTCGATTGCATGCATGTATTTAAATTTATATAAGTTGTGATCACTTATCATAAAATGATCTGTGTGATCATTTCTTAAATAAGCTATTAGTTTTCTATTAGATACAATTCAATGTTGTAACTATCAAACTTAGATGAAACATGAAAATATTTTAACCAGATGAATAAAAAATTGACACATTTCGTATACACATGTACATTATATATATTTTTTCAATTGATCACGTGTTTAAATATAATTGATCAAATGTATTAAACGTATAACTGAAACTTTTTAAATAGGCAGCTGGTTCAATTCGATAATCGATATCGGAAGCACATCAATGAAATTAAAACACACAAAGACTTTTGCCAATATCTTATGCTTAACTTACCGAACACTCTGAGGAGTCTCAGGCTGCGAAGCGCCCCCCTTCTTCTCCGGCGTGGAGGGTGGCTCTGGACTGTAGGCTGCATCAGAGCTTTCACCCAAATCACTGGCGTTCAGGCGTCTTTTCTTCTGGATTTTCACGAGACCATCTTCCCGGCTGTCTGTATTTGAAATATGATAGCAACTTATTGAATTATTTTATTATACATTTCATCTTGGTTACCCTGTTAAGTGATCACCTTGGTTGAAAATTTGCTACAGGATGTCTGGGTTGGCATCACTCAGGAAGAACAAAATTTTACAGAAACAGCGCAGAATAGCACCCCAGGGCCGCTGTGTTCATGGTTACCGCTCCTTATGAAATTTATTTTATTAACCTTTAATTGTCTAGTGAAATCAGTGTTTTCCTCATAACCTGTGTTTCATAATCAGGAGGAATCCAGATTATGAAATGAGGCATAAAGAATACGAGGCGCTTCGTGTCAGCGTATTAGGTTTGCAAACTTTGACTAAAGTTATGCTTCTCTCTTGGAGGATTTTGCAAATGCTGTTATAGGCGTGGTAAATCAAGTCATTCATCTTTCTGTCAGATTTAGCTGATTTACCTTTATGTCACTGCAGCATAACATAGAGTCGGATATCTTTGTTTGCTGCAGTCCTACGAAATGGAATTAATTGGTAGCTACCGCTATTGTATTATATTGTATGTATGTATATTGCTACACTGCAGATTGTTTCTAGCTGCAGAATGAATGGGTCAGCAAGACCGGGACCTAGCCCTCACAGAATACCAGCGTAAAAGCGTCCTCCGGAGTGATAACGTATCTTTATCTCGATTTATTATCGGTAATAGATATAATAGCGGGCTAGAATGACTATCAAGTGAACTGTGTGGCTGTTTCTCTTCCAAAATGTATACAAAGTATATATAATAAATCGCGAGTCTAAGACATATAGAGTCCGCGGTGGAGCTACGTGATGGAATATACATATATGATCGAATACCCTCTCTACAGATAAATCCTATATATTGTCTGTTACTTTTAAGGATTGACGCTGTTGACAAACTATATTTTGAAGTTAAAGTACTTAACGATGTATTTATTATACAATTTCCAAGTAATAAATTCGCTAAGAAATGTAGATATAACTCCTAACACGCAAGTTAACCTACAACCAACTTTTTAAAAAGAAATTACAACATTTAATCGTTGACAGTTCATATCATAGTGCAACTTTTTAATTCACAAAACCGTAGACATAAACATCACCAACTAATGCGTGCGCGTTCTCGTTTTCTTTACGCAGCCCATACGCCTTAAGCGCTGAATCAAAATGGCGACAGCGGCGCAACAATGGGTCCATTACCGGGATTACGTTGACGTCCCGTTCCATCGTTCACCCTAATGAAAGTATTGAGTGCGTCTCCCTTGCAGCACCTGGGAATGAACCGTGCGCTCAATGCGGAATCTCGTAATTTCCACTCTTGTATAACTCTTCCCTACTTTTGTTTTTATTGTTTTTTACCATGAATATATATATATAAATATAGGTCATACAAAGGGAATTTTGTTAATTTTAAAAATACTGTCAGAGATGCAAATGTATTTTTTTTCTTTTATATATTTAATTTGGGTCATCTATAGTGCAAATCTGATGCATGCACCAATTAAAGACGAACACATAGATTGTTACATATTAACGGTTATCGTGTTACATGAAAATTAATTATTGGAGAAAACTAAACAGAATGAAATGATCAAAATTAAATAATCATAAAACAAATTGCGAAATACATAATATTTTAAAGTAAAATTAAACTAAAATTTATATCAAAAACGGTAAGGGTTTCCTTACCTAATAAACTATCAGCACAACTGTCGCGAAATGTCTTCCTCTATAATGCGTCACACGGTACTGATATAATCATTAGATGTCGTTGTTACTCCGTAAGCACATCCCTTACGCAGATCATCACTGAGATTGGTTACGCTAGGCTTAAACTCATTAAGCCAATTTTAAACTGGCGCGAGATGGGGATTCATAAGTAAACGCCAATCTAAGTATCATTGCATTGTTGTTGATTAAGACAACAACGAAGGTCATAATAAATCATGGACCGAAAATTTTTAAATACATTTCGAGATGTAACAAGACTTTAATAATTGCCGCCAATTTACAAAAACAAATGACAAATGAATGCAATATATCACATTAGGTGACCAAAGAGTTCTATAATCGAAATTTAAAATAAGCCAATGTTTCTCACTGGCCGTTCTAAAAACTTTCACCCACGTACGTATGTCACTATTGGGACGTCTGTGTAGTAACAGATAAACCCGAGTGGATTCCGTGTAGTGTTAAAGTATAAAAAAAATACTAACATGGATTCAAAATGCACATACATAGTCACACTTGAGGACTGCGATTGAATAGATCGAGACAACCCATTCATGCTGTAGGTGGAAATTAGCTGAAGCAGATATCTACAATTATTAGAAAACATTGCTTATGTTTAAAAAAGCTATTCAAAAGTTTGTGTACGCTAATACGGAGGTAGTATGACGGTAAATAAAAATTTAATATAGGAAAAGTATTTCGATGACATTTTTCTTGCCTTCTAAACTGTTGTCCAGGGGTTCCTGACGTTTACTTCCCCCGCAACTTTGGCCTCCAGCGTCCAGCGCCGGTACATCGTAAATGCTTTTCTGACCTGTAAATTTCATCATAAAACCTTTAAAAATGATATAGACCAACCAGTCTTGTTTTAATAAATAATCGATTTGTATTCTTTCGTATTCTGGGATCAAGTCAAGATATATGTAAATATGGATACACTGACAATAATGTGGCAGAAAAGAAATAAAATAAGAAATAAAACATTTACTGTTCTGTTACGCACATCATACATATTGCATAAAAGAGAAACGACATTAGAATTAAAAGGGGAAACATCTCGGTAGATGTTGGGCCAAAGGGTTTTCTTTTGTGGCCTAATCGAAATGCATTATTGGGAAAATATAATAAATTAACCTCTATATTTTTTGTCCTCAAGATTATATTTTATTTTATTTATTTATTATTATTTTTTTTTATTATTATATTTTTTCTGAATATTTACTGTTGACTTTATGTATTACAAAAAAAGTTAGTCCTATTCCCGTTTATTTTTTCTTGTATGCGGACCCACAATGGTTCTGGTAATTTACAAACAATTTTTCAAAGTTTACATGAAAATAAGTACAATATTCACAGAATTTGACCTTTAAATTAAATTAAATAAAAAAAACAAGTTGAATCAATACACCAATAGCAACACAACATTAAACATTGTAACACACCTGAAATATTAATATGCAAAAAAAACAGATAATGACTAAAAACTTGCCTTTTTGATCAAAAATCATCAAAAAAAATCTATTATTTATTGACCATATAATATCTTAATCAAAAAATTGATCAAAAAATGTCTGAAGCATAATCCTGTACGAATGCGAGATGTGGACCACGAAGAAGACGGCGAATAGATGCATTCGAGAAAAATGGGATCAGTAAGTTGGACGGAACGGAAAACGAATGACGAAGTATTGAAGATGGTCAATAGTCAAAGAATAAGAGAAGTAAAATGTTGAGACATCTGAGAGACCGCATAATTTAACATAAAAAAGAAAGTAAGTGGAAGTAGAAAGAGAGGAAGGCTGAGAAGAACAAACTTTCGTGAAGTGTTACGAGCTCACAATTAGCACGCGTGATGAACGAATTGATATTATTACGAGGAACGTCGGTTCCTCTTCGTTATCTGATGATAGCGAATTTATCATTTATCTCGTGTCAAACTGATAACAACTATAACAATGTCATTATATGGGCTTCCTTACGACGAGCTCACGTGCAAAAAATAAAATAAAATAAAAAGTATCAATCAAGTGCATTTATCATCATGGAGGACTTCCTTGGAGTGCAGTATGTAATGGTCAATTCAGACAACTTCGAGGATTATTTAATATTTATAGGTATGTTTTTTTTATTTAATTGGAAAAATAAAACAAACAGTTTTTATTTAATATATTTATAATTTGTTTTTTTTTGTGTATTGATAAATACTGTGGCTACTGCAAATATTTATGTGCTTATGGCATTTCGTGGTGGATTATAGTATAAGACTTTGCACTGTAATATTATCCTTAACCGGCAAATATGTAGCGTTTAAAAAAAACAAACACACTTGTCCTTGTCTTACAACTTAATTTATTTGTGTATTAGTTGTAATTTATTTAATTCACTGCGATAACGATTCCGCCGACGCAAGATGGGTTTTCTACCAAAGTTATCATCAGATCTGACTGATATTTGTTCGGGCTTACGGATTACTTATTTATTGCAAATTTTCCAACACAGAGAACTCAAAAAGACACAAACAACACCATACTAGTATACAAACCACCAATAGCGTGTTAAGGGGTGATGCAGCCGTTGATCGTATAGCGCATTAATTCAGCAAACTCCTATTAACTATTCTCAAAAGATATCCACACTACATTCAGACGGATTGCCGTAAGAACATTACTCCAATCCTTTCTATTAGTGCGTAAACCTCACCTGGCTCCCCGTTAATTATCGTGTATTATGCCATTTTATTATAAGCGTCTGGGGCTGATAGCACTAAATACGTCCTGACAGAATACTAGAGTCGTAGTCTGTTTCACACGCTACGACGCCATTTGTTGAGACAGAGTACTTTTTGATGTCACCACACAAGTGTCAGTTTGTTTTAAGTCTAAATCGATCATAATTCTTATTTATCTTATTTGTTTCCATTAGCTTGTGTTATAAAACTGAGATTTGTGCGCCTATGTCTAAATAAATTTTGATTTATTAATACATTCGAAATCGAAGTTAGTTAAATGTTAAACTTGGTTAATTGACGTAAATAATTTATTCTAGTGTTGAAATTTATAACATTTTTTTTACAAAAAAAGATGTTAGACGTGACGACGAGAAAAGATCGGACCGCTACTTTTTTATTTATAGTTGACGCATTTTAAACTGAGTCGTCGGGCAACAAATTTCACTGACAGTAGGAATGTGCACGCAATGTAACCCGTTATCGATACTTAGCTACCTGTGCACGCGGGGTCGATGCGTCATCGAGACCTTCATTAGCACTCTGACTCCTGATTGATCGTTACGAGTACGGGTTGATGTTTTTCTATAAATATAAGATTTTTTGTTATGACACTCATTACATTACTTACGCTTCGTTACGCAATACGCATAATGGAGAATTTATTTTCTAACGTGCCTTTGAAGAAATTACATGGTGACATCAACGCTCAAGCTCGGGGTGTAATTCACAACGTGTTGCTGTTTTTAAAAAAATTGAAAATTGATCCCAAGAAAAAAGCATGCCTTAATTTCAATAATCCACGAGAGCTTGCAGCACTGATTTGTGGAGTTAGTATAGCGACCGTGGATAGAATAAAAACCGAAGTATCACAGGCAGGCAACCCGAATATAGCCGAGCTCCAGGATAAGGACTCAAGGAAAACTATTAAGAGAGAAGCACCACCTCTGATAATTAACCTACAGAAATGATGAGGATTTTTGAAAAACTAAGAAATATCCCTAGAAAAGATAAAAACGGCCCTTTTCAGGGCCACATTACGATCTATACAGTTTCTCTGTGTTTTAAAACTTTTATTTTCAGATAGCGAGAAATTATTCCTATTAATACTTAACATAATTTAGCATATCGATCGTACCTATCCCGTTATCGATATGCACCTCAACAATTCTTACGCACATCACTACACCTCTCCATAATACCTGTAAGTGCGAGCGAGACAGACAGATAAATATGATTTATGACCTGAAGCCTCAGTTCATAATGCGTCGCCTATAGTTAAGATTTATCTTTGTGATGAAAGATTGAGAATTCATATTTTGCATATATTTTGCTAGTTATTTAATTGAAAGCATATCAATGTACAAAAAAATAATCGTAATGTTTAAAGTCGTTAAGCGGTCCGTGTTTCCTATGATAACGGGGCAAGGACGTGGTTCTTCCCTGACCGGCGGATGAACAAGTTTAGAGTCACTTAGCGAGTTGTACGAGATAGAATTCGTAATGAGGACATCCGCAGTAAAAAACCAAGGTAGCCGACATAACTCAAAGGATCTGAATGCTAAAATGGTAATCGGCAGGCAATATAGCTCTTAAAACGGATAATCGACGAGGAAGAAAGTTTCTCTAGAGTGAACTAGACTGAGTGACGACCTAGTTGACGTATGCGGGCGTTTTGGATAGTCCTTTGTGAGCTCTATGGTTAGAAATGGACTATGGTTAATTGTGGTGGTATTGTACATGAATCAAATTGGAATGATATTGTACATGAATATTGGCCATTTGCTATTACTCTTCGCGCTGTCTGCCTTATGTTATTAATTGTATTGTATTATTTAAAATTAATGTAAATTATACTAACCCTATTTTTAAGATTCTATGCTAAAAACTAACTAACTAAAAATAATAAATATTAATAATGACTATAGACAATAATATCATGCTTCGTAAAATCTTTCTAGAATTACAGTAATTACGATTACTTATATATTACATAAAAATCATACAGTATATGTGCAACACTATTTCCAGCATAACATATTTCCAGGTGTTGGATATTTAGCGAGGAAAGCAGCACTAACTCTTCGTCCCACCCATTGCCTGACTCTAAACGAAAATGGCACTTACACCTTCAGTTTTAAGTCGAAGATAGTCAGCTCCTCCGTTAGCTTTGTCCCGGGCGTGGAGTTCGACGAAGTCAAACCCGACGGGGTTAAGGTGACCGACCAACTAATAGCTTTTAGCTTTTAAATTTTTATTTCTAGCTGTAGAATGAATAGCTAAGCCCGACTGGGGAAGGGCCGAGCCCTCGCAGAATACCACGATAATGCTATGTTTCGTCTGGTGAGTATAGGGATCCGAGACATTAATTACTGGTGAAGAGGCATTCCATCTCAGTTTCCAAGGGTGATAACGCATCTGCATTATGATTCCTTGTCCAGGATGAATGTAGATGTCATGGGCCGCAGGAATCACTTGCCATCAGGTGAACTGTGTGCTCGTTTGTTACTCTCAATGTTATAAAAAAAAAATCAAACCTAACATTTTAACCAGAATTTTAATAAATTAACCATTTTGTAATTATTCACCGCGTGGATGAATGTGGAAGGCTGCAATGCGAGAAGAGAAGTAATGAAAAGATGGATGGATTGGATTGTCCTGCAGTTATAGATGCATGGATACAAGTTGTTTTAAAGAAACATTCTACTCAAATAACGTTGCTTCCCACTAGAATTAAAAGTAATAAAGTAAGTGATTGCAGGTAAAAAGCATAATAAATATAGAGGAGAATAGGATGATGCATATACAGACGGAAGAAAACGGCAGAACCTCGAAACATGTGCGCGAGTTTTTCCATGACAAAATGATAGCGGTGAGTCTGTTTAATTTTAATAGTGAAGACTTGGTAGAACGCAGTGGAGCATCGATACGAGTGGAATAAGGACAAAGATAGAGTGTGGAACTTCATGATCATTTCAGCCCATCACTGGTGAAAATAGGCCTACTCCACTGCAACTGCAAAAGTAGTCAATACTGGAACTGACCGATAAAAAAAGAATTAACTTTCCTTTAACAAATAACCGATTAAGTTTATTGTTATATTACATTTCATGCAACATACGAAGGTCGCGTTTTATTTTTTATATTTTTGTCTCTTTATTTGTGTAAAGAAACAATGACACAATACAATTAAACTTATAGTTGTAAAATTATGAAATAAAATTAAATAAATAAATTATTATATATGTTTATGCGATTATATATAGAAGCTATCTAGAAGTTACCTATATAAGTTGTGTTATATTCAAAAGTGTTTGCATTGTCTTCTTGTTACATTGTTATTTAAATACAATTGAATTGCCAACAAACAATTGTTGGCAAATATTCTAATATTTTCAGTACAACGTCAATAATTGTACGTGAATTATGGGTTATAAGTATGATTGTGTGCAAAATACTTGAACCTTTAAATACCTTTGTTAATTAACATATTTCCAATTTTCACTTGTTAAATATTCAGTTGTACGTAATTTTAACATTCACGGCCGTAATAAATTTCATAGTAATTTTGGAAATCAGTCAACACTTTACACCGACGACTTCGCTGTGAAGTCCGTTTAGCATTTTTAATTCAAACTAACCGTGAATAAGGAAGAGTTTTAGCTTTTTCTTTAGAAACGAATGAAGTTAATGAATAGTTGGTAAAATTATGTTGTTGTTAGTCGATTTGTTTTTATGAATAACAATTATAATTAGAATATCATTGATGACAAACAAAACAACGTTATTCTGTCATTCGTAAGACTTTGGTCTGAAATAACCCGCAATCTTTGACCTACATCAACCTAGATAAGAAATCAAAATGTTAATTTTCAGATATGATGATATGTGTAAACATTACATGATGATACTAACCGCAGTAGCAAATATTGGTCTCATATATTAAGAGTCTGGACCGAAGCATGCTGCTGTCGTGTTAGGATTTACAGTATTATCTATTGCTTTGCTTTAGTATACTATTTTATTATTCAAGACTTTAGTTGACTATTCTTAAAGTTCTACATTTAAAAAGTCCTCTCACAATTAAGATCTTAATATCATCAGAGCGAATAGGTCTTTATTAGTCGGAGATAGAGAAAAAAACTTTCTTTCATCTCCAATCTCTTACCCGCAGTTAATTAATTCCCCAAAGGGCATTGATGAATAGAAAATGACAGAACTAAATAATCACTTTAATCACTTATGTACTTTTTCAATTCATTACACGTGTAAACATCTACAATTAAATAATAACAAAAATAAGAGTCTGTTTTAAGATTTTGAATGTTATAATTTAAAGATATTTGAACCATATTCCAGACGACCACTGCGGAAGGATTGGATAAAGTTGTGAAAAGATACTTCGAAGCAGTCCGGTGACAAAAGAAAAAAGAAAACTACTTTTACTTTAATGAAACGGAATAATAATACTCCTATTAATTTTATATTGTTATCTTAGTATTAAAATAGAAACAGTGTCACCTTGATTTTTTTAATTTACGTAACGTAATTTGTTAGCATTATATATTCAATATGTGAAGTTTTCATGTAAAATAATTGAGTATTATATGAAATTTTATCTTATTCAAACTTAATATTTATTCATCGTAATCATTTCAGTCCACCATTAGTCCACTATTCAATATACTGGAAACATTATTTTATAAATTCCTCGACAATATGATTTAAAGGCAAATAACATCTGATTTTTTTTTTCGGGCTGAAGGCTGCTGTTATGATGTGTGACCGATATGGGTAACCGAGCGCTTATGGCGCTAAGTCGCGACCTCTATGTATAGGTATCGGGAGCCTCGGCATGGACCGTTACCTTGTTTCGCGAGAGCGTCTGACTCGAGGGTGCCCGAGAGGGCTGAACCTCGGCTCGGTCAGTTGCTTCTGACAGAGGATTCTTTAAATTCGCTATTATTATTAGCTATGTGTTATTAGCTATATGTGTGTCTGCTGTTAAGCGGTGGTCACTTCGGAATGCGTGGGCGCTGAAGATGAAGTGGCGTAAGATATTCCAGCGAGGCAAGAGACATCTGATATACAACTTTTTAGTTATTACTTTATTGTACCCTGCCGGCCAAAAGTTTAAGACCGCACATAATTATCCATCAATTGTAATAAAATCCCATAGGATAAATAAAAGAAATGCACATCTGCATATACTATTGTTTACTTTAAAGTATTGGACAATAAACATCTATTGTTTTCAAACACCAACAAACGCTGCACTAGAGCCAGGTGGTAGAGTCGTAATAATATTTTTATAATGTCCTCATTACTAATTACTTTGCTTTTGCTACGTATTGGTCAATAATTAGGATTATTTAGCTCCTTAAAACAAGTGTTTCTGACTTATTATTACCCGAATTTACTTGGGTTTGTTCATAAACAATCTCAATTAGACTAAACTTGTGGTTTCTACAGTGAAGACGTCATAAAATGGGAAAAGCTCCAGAAATTAAGAGTGAAGTGCGTTCTGCCATCGTTGTTTTTGATGAAAAATCAGTTTAGCTAACTATAGCCTTTTTTTGCATGGACTGTTAATATTTCTTTACGCTTTTAAAGTATATTGTTATCAATCAATGTTCTATTAGATGATTAAACAGGTTAATTAAACATTTAATATTTTATTTGAGGTTTACTTTATTATTCAACTTTAATTAAGGTGGTCTTAAACTTTTGGCCTGCAGTGTATAAGCTGAATTTCTTACTAGATATAATTAGAAAAGCACGGAACAAATGCTTATTCAAGATGAGTAGTAATAGAGTATTCTTAGAGTATATCTTCTTGGTGTTAATATTATTTATTTATTTATAAACTTTGTACAACGAACATATGCACAAAGGCGGACTTAATGCCTAAGGCATTATCTACCAGTCAACCTTGGGGGGGGTTCAGAGAAATCAAGGTAGGGACAGAAGAATAATAATAAAGAAAAAAGAGACATACAGTACATCTAAATGCTTATACAATTATATATACATGTCATTATATATTATCTTAGGAATTTATAATACTAAGTAAAATAATAGATATTTATATACAGTTACATTAACTATAAAACAAAAAAATATACATATTATAAATACAAACATATCTAAAAGTGAATATATATTATGTTATACAATGTTACATTTTACTATTAAACGTTCCATCAAGCTTATTCGCATTCATAGATATTTATTTTTGTAGTATTGTACATATATATATTTATGTATTATGAATATTTGTTTATGTAATATATTTGTGTCATTCATATTATAAATGTAAAGTATATGTACTGATTTTTTCTAGGACATATTATGTATAGTGCAATTTCTTTCTTTCATACATTTAATTTACATTTATAAATGTTTTGCAGGGTAGTTTTGCTTTTTCCTATCGTAATATGTCATACACTGGTTTCCCTGGTAGCGAAAGCCAAACGGTATTGTATCGTCTTATTGCATCGTTTTTCAAGCAGTACTACCGGTAAGCAGTAGTACAGGCTACCCTGCACAGAGTTTTTCTTTCCATTTCTCCTTCTATACTTTCTTCCGCATTCTATAGATCTTTGAGCGCCATGAAATCGAGCAACAAGGGCTTGTTTTTGTTTCTCGGGCTAGCCCGAGGGTTTTTACAGTTTCATCGGGTTGAAAGGTGACCGAGCGCTTTGGCACTCAACCGAAACCTTTCTTAGTGGGTAACCAGCACAAGGGCTCCCGAGACGGAGTCTCGGCTTGGATCGTTACCCTGTTGAGCGAGAGCTGACTCGAGGGCTATCGAGAGGGCCGCTACAAGGGATCTGATCTCAAATATGCTTGACCTAAAATATTAAGGATAATTATGCAACGCCTAAATAACCAGATGTTTTAACAAAGTATAAAAGAAAGCGGGCAAATCAAATCCGCAATATGAATAGGCTTGTGTTCAAGAGTTTTCTTTATCTTAAATTTGTAAAGATTTCTTATGACAAAACTTATACTTTTTACGGCACAAATTTATGACGAATGAAAATTATTATTATTTAGCGAGTCCTGTTTTCCAATCCCAGCCGAGGATAAATACTTGTACATAGCAAATTGTTGATTTTATTGTGTCTGGCAATGTTGTTTATAAGTTTCGTGTCACTAAATCTGCGTCTGATCACTAACTGACTTATCGCACATGCATTAAAAGGTCGAACAATTAATAAATACATTATTATAATTACAAATATTAAATTAATGAAAGTAAAAATAGAAAACAGATACACCTGGTGTATCTGAGTTTACGTAATTGCTTACAGAAGTATTATATAGTCTTTGTTGTCAACGCGTTATAACGGTAAGATGCGGTATCTTACCGCTATAACGTCAATGGTTGAAATCGGTCATCGTGACTGAAGAAATAAAAATTGTAATATTTGTATCAATAACAAAATTTACTAACTAGTACGTATGTATACATATAAAGGTATAACTACTCTATTTTTGATGTATCGAGTATTGTAGTTTTATAATAAAATATAAGACTCCAAAACATAAAATTAATCTGTAAACGTAAGTTTTACTAGCTCATATTTTGACTTTGCCTATATATCAGCATTTCAGCGTGAAATAGCTAGCTAGCGCTGCTGTGTTTCGTCTGGCGAGTGAAAGAAAACGGAAGACATTATTATTGCTGGTGACAAGGCATTCAACCTTCGTCACCGGAGGCTCACTACGATTTCTTATCGTGGATGAATGTCATTCCATTGGTTCCACTTGCCCCTAATATTTAGAAAAGAAGAAAAAATGCTTCGTTCTTAGCACTTAAATGTCATAATCCAATCATTACAATACCTATAAAATAAAATATGTCCAATCGTGTTTTATATTACTCCATATAAACAGAAAGAAGGGCATACCAATATTGTACATATAGTTTACAAATTTACTAACAAACATTTCGATTACCTTCAGCAATTTAAACTTAAATTATACACGAAATTCATAATTAAGCTTTTAGACAAGCGGTTAACAAGTCCGAAGTTAGATCTCAGGCGTACCGTTTCAGGGGGCTGAATGCGGTCACCTTACACTATTAAGCTATACCAAACTACCGTTTGAATAATCAAATTTTCCCCAACCTAATCCCTATATCGACTTTCACTTAACATGGCAGGGGGCCCCTTATAGCGAGCTAACAACCCAGAACATTCTCTCCGGGGCACTTTCCAAAACACGATTCCCTATTCCATTAGACCCTCTCGAAGTTATCTCGCGTTATTTACATCGCCTGACCGTACCGTCTTATGTAGACAGGGGTCCCTTATGTGTTGAGCGAGTATATAAGTGAGCAATCGTGCGCTGTGTGTAGTTGTTGATAAGGGTGGTTTTGGTTTGCACTGCGTCGCGCCTAGGGTGGGGTGGTGGTGTCGCGGTGTCGTCGCCACGGCAACGCGGCGCCCGGACGCCGGATCCCGACGCCCGCAGTGTCGACCGCCGCGCCCGCGCCCCGCCGCGCAAGTGACACGCGCTGCGAAAAAGCACAACCACCCCAATTCTATAGAGACCATGCTTCTGCCGTATGATGGACATTTTTTTTTGTTTCTTCTATTATTCTTTCTCTACTAGATTTTGATCATCTATATACAAAGCCACGTACACTTCATTTACCTTTAACGAATACTCGAATAAACTTTTTTTTAAATTGAAGTATAGGAATACACGATTTACTTGGAAACGACCGTTGTACCTAATATATATTAATAGTTATCCGTGTAAATTTAGCACTATTCTTATTTGTACTTATGGCAAGGATAGGCTTAATAATTAACGATATTGCGTGTTACGATTTTAATAGTAGCACACATCGTGTTTACTTTGACAGATCTATTTTTTTAGTTTATTAAACCTGTAATATTGTTGGTTTCACGTCATACACGCGTAAGTCTGAGTATTCATATATATATATATATATTCAGATTATTTTAAAGACCTACATCTCGGCACATCAAGAAAATATAATATTTTTAATTTATTGAGAACGAATATAATAATAATAATAAGATACAGGTAAACCCATTAGGTCATTGACATTGCGTAATTATAACTCAAAATTTGTCACAGTTTGCCGCGTATTCTAAACCGTTATCATTAACTACTATTTTACGATGTGTATTTTATATTCTTTAAAAACTCATATGGTAGTGTATAGAAGGGATGTTACAGAGGTGGTTTTATCGGAAGCGAATTCGGAATCGGAGTTTTTAAATTTGTTTTATCGGATTCGGAATCAGAATCGGAACCAGAATCGGAATCAGAACTAAAATCGGAAACGAAGACGGAGGTAAAAAGGAAATGTATTAGGAGCAGTTCAAAATAAAATAATGCGACTTCGATCATAATATACATTCGATGTTCTCCGCAACCGGTAATTCCCGTACCACATGTATATAGTTATACATGTCGTACGGGGTATCCCAGTTTATATTATAAACCTGTTTGACCGCGCCGACGGTCTGCTTCCGCTGCCCCTTATGTATGCTTCGACCTCCGATTAAAACCTCTGATTCAATATTACGGGATCCGAAATCGGAGGTGTAATATCAATCGGAAGTTCCGACCGTTCGGAATCGGAATCGAACCTCAGTAACATCCCTAGTGTATAGTATAGTAACGTTATTATTGTTTCCGACAATCGGTTTGCAGTGCAATTTTTAAAATAGTTGTCATCCAGAAATAGATCATTTTTCAAAATTGTCCATTAAAGCAGTCAGCGTAGTCACTGCACACTTTACCCTCCGGGCCGGGTCGATGTGGCGAATGGGTAGGGGGGGAGGTGGGCTCGCACCTTTTGTTTAGGACCCCTCCTTCCCCCCGTTCATTTACTCGCGCACCGACTCTCAATGTTGTTTGCAAACGGTTTAGGTGCCTAAATGTAGAGGGAAATGTCATGATTTCACTTTTAAAGAGCGCCTACTGCATTGAAAGGGCACTCTACATGAAGTTGTACGTTTTTGTTTGGTATGTTTGTTTGTTTTGTAAATGTAGATTGTAGGGCTTTAATTGTTATTATGTACAGCATTTGTCTGGTTTAACTTTTTCTATTATGCTAGTTACGCTATGAGTGAAGATAAAGAGTCGTCAATCCTGAATTAGATGGAATGTCTCTATAGCAGAGATTCTTCTGTTGTCTTCACTTCTATGCTAAATACATCAGGGATAAACTTGCAGCATTTTAATTTGGTCTTATAATATGGGATAGTATTTTATGCCAGGTCAATTCGACAATGGTTCCACATATAAAATACTTCCAAACAACTTTTATTATGTTACTGATAAATAAGCTTCTTTTTAATCCAACTAGGATAATACTGGAAGATGTTAACATATATAAAGGGACTTCGCTCCTATTAGTGTTACTTTCCAATTTACTGTGTGAGTAACCGATTTTTACACTATGACGTTGGGTTATCGGGCGAGGAGAGGTTAGTTCTAATAAAATATGGCCGCTTTATGATTACACTACTATAATAACATTGACAATATTACAATTAAAATAAAGATTAATGAAACAATTTATGACAGATATTATGACGTCCGCCGAACAAGTGGATGCGTGCGCGCTCACTCAACGACTAATTAATTCCCTCACGCTCACCAGATGGCCGCCTCTTCAGCGTTCGGCGTTACGTCAGAGTGACAACTCTGTTCCGTTTAGAAATTACAAACTATGAGATTGAATCAAAATCCGATTTTTGTCAAGACATTTTTCAATGCGTTCCTATATACCACCAACAATTTTTACTTCTAAAAAATTGATAAAAAAACCTAAAGGTCTATTATGAAGGTTTTCTTCCTAATAAAAAATCCAAACTAGATAATGTAGTGAATACTACAGTGATAGTATTTCTAATGTTCTTGGCGTTAAACATAATGGATAACGTCAAATGGCAAATCCGTAATGACGCAAAAAAACTTCGCGCAAATTTTTTAACCATCCGTAACCTTATCGCAGATATATAATTATTATACGAACGACCCCATGGTTCTGTTCTCTGATTTCGGAGTTATAGCTTTTTATGTGTCATGTAATGTTGAAACTTAATGTATTTCTACACCGTCGAGTATATGAGCACTTAAAATTGCGATTATCAATTTCACGGTGCCAGCCCCGGGACTCGAAACCCCTCGTCGAAGCCTCATCATCAGTAATTGGATCCCCGGCCCCTACACTGAGCGTAGTACGAAAAACAACAGTGGCATACTGCTATTCCACATTGGTTTGGCATGTGCATCTTGAATATTTCTATATTATATGTGGATGCATGTAGATATCATGGCCGCAGTTATAACTCGCCATCTGGTGAACCGTGCCACTCCTTTGTAATATAGAAAATAATCTTTAAAAATTACTGGACGGTTATAAAACTTTCACAGGTTAAAATTATACCGGTTCGGGTTTTATATTCTCCTATAAGATTACTGGCGAAATATCAATTAATAACGTCTGCAAAACAATTCACTAATTTTAAATATTAATCACAAGTTTATTAACAGATTTTAAATAGATTCATGCTAAAAGAAATTATGAAGCGTCAATAGCCTAATGGGTCTTTGGTTCTAATCCCCCATTAAAGTGGACGTGATCTCTAACTCCTACACAAGTATTTAAGTTTAGTTGAAGTGGATACTTGCAATTTCAGTAATTATAACACTGCCAGCATTCTTTAAAAAAAAAAAAATAAAGGTACTTATAAACTATAAAATTCTCTATCACTGATATATAAATTTTAAAATATACAACTTGGACACTTATACAATTTTCCATTCATCTAAACCGCTTGGAAAATATCAATGAACACACTTCTTTAAATGTGAGAAATCTCAAAGTTATAACCAACATCTTTATTTTCGAATAGGGTAAAAATCACAAGATGCTAAGTCAGGGGCATAGAGCGGGTGAGGGTTTTTTGAATTAAAACAGACCAGCGTGCTCGCTGAAGTGCGCCGGAGTGGAGTTGCTGTGATACCAGAGAAAGTGACGGACTGACTTCGGCCGCTTGTCACAAGAAGCCGATAACACTTATGGGGCACTAACTGTCACGTATCACTCGAAGATAACTGTCCTTTGATCGTCTAGCAACAAACTAGCTTCAATAGACTAATGGTTTGGGGTACGGTCTACGAAACTTAATGTCGTAGGTTCGAATCCACCATCAGACTATTGTTTTGAACCACCTCCTAGCACAGCAGCTTAGTTGGAGTGGTTAACTGGGAATGTTAGCATTGCTAAAATTCTTTCAAAAATGAGTTTCAAAGGTGAGGCAACCGTTTGTTTCTGTAGAAGCCGACAGCGCCATTCATGGACCACTTTCGTTGGTGTCGGCTGATCTTCGAAGTAACATACTCGACTACCGCTATGGTTAAGTATTATATTTATATGAGTCTGTTTCATCACTTGTTAGTTTTTCATGTTTTTTCCTGATGATAAATATAATATTAGTAGAATCCATGGGATGTTTTCCTGCTTATCGATAAGTTTGTGGTTGTTAACCTTTTGAACAAAGTTTACGGAGGGACAGTTGTCCCTGTTAATCCATGATAGTTTGAAATTCTGCTGATCTGATATCTAGTACTTGCTCTAGCACAACAAATGTTATTTTTCGGAAACATGAACTTGAAAAACTTGAACAAACACGGTTGCTCAAGAAAAAAAAATCGAGTAGCCGTGGTAGGCGCTACGAAAGATTCCGTCTGCTTTTAAATTTAGCAAATCAATTACAAAGTGTTGCCACTGAACAAGCTTTTAAGATCTTTTATAATAATAATACATGATAACGCGAAATATATATAGGGTCATGTTTTCCAA
Source organism: Teinopalpus imperialis (assembly GCA_029286865.1). Taxonomy (NCBI): domain Eukaryota; kingdom Metazoa; phylum Arthropoda; class Insecta; order Lepidoptera; family Papilionidae; genus Teinopalpus; species Teinopalpus imperialis. Next base: position 9,507,815 of record JAGSMU010000030.1, on the reverse strand, counting down.
CGGCTGCGAACAAATCACCGAACACATTCTTTCGGAAAGATTACATATACAAAAAAAAATCGAATCAAATTTATTACCAAATAATTAGTCTTTACCGTGGTGTGTTATTAAACTACTAAACTGTGTCATACAAATGTGAAAGAAGTATCCAATTTCTTTTGGCATGACCCTCACAAAAAATCTGGTACACGAACAACTTACTACTAGTACATTATTTGACGGTTATGAGTACAATTATAACCTATAATTATTAAGACTTATTAATTTAATTAATTATTAATAATAAAAAAAGAAACAGCAACATATCAACAATACCAAAACGAATGTATAGTCAGGTTAAAAACAGAATAATATTCCATTGACATTCGCGCGCATGTAAATAGAGAAATAAAAAAAAAACATGTCCGTCGCACCGCGGATCGATCGTTGACGCGCGGCGGTGTGAAGCCCCGCCCGCATTTCACACGAGAGGTGATGATTGGCCGAGACGAGGGCACTGAGCAGACGAGATCCGCCGGGCGTCTGAGGACGGCTTAATTATCGCAAATGACTACGTACTTGAATTGCAGAATTGAAGAGATTATAGCGCAGTTCGTGCTAAAAGTGGTTTTACCTGTTTTAAACCCCGTACTATATAGTACGAAATCACGTAATATGAAATAAAACTATAAATAAAATGTGCGTGTTTATTGTGGAGACTATATGATGTAGCAAATACATCAATGTATACATTTAACATGTATCATAAAAACTAAACAGGTTATAACAAGTTATGTTCGGTCAAATTGTAATTTTAATAGTTTCTAGAATTTCCGTGTTCTAGTTAAAAATACAGTTGTTATCTGTTGTTAAAAAAATACTCAAAATTATTATTTTCCTTATTACTTTGAAACATTAAAAGACTACTTTATATGATTGGTAATGACAGTAACAAAATTATATCGTATTAACCCCTTTTTATTGCTACTGTTTAAAGGCAAAATAGACTCTAGAAGTTTTGAAGTCAAAGATGGTGTTAGAAGCCGCTTCTAGTTATTGACCGTACGATAAATAAGCTTTACAATTTTTTGGCGGAAACATAATTTATCATTGTAGTGTTCTTAATAAAAAAAGCTCTAAATACTCCATATAAAACTTTAGTAAAATCGACCACCACAGCCAAACCTTGACATGGGTCTCTGAATGACGAATATGACGTTAACGCTTATGAAAATCGTAAAAAAAAAGTAAACAATTCAAATCTTGACATGGCAGAAAGCAGAGATAATATTGAAAATTATAACAGTAACACTGGCAGAGAGTTTTTGACAGTTTATACAAAGTACACCACGACAGAATTCCAAACGTCATTCTCATCATCTCTATGGTTGACAATCCACCATAGTGCACATAGTAAATTTTCTGCCACATCTACTCTGCGGTATTAGCTTGTAGTTGACAGTCGTATTTCCGAACGGCTACGATTTAGGAACCTTCACAAGAAGAGAATACACTTTTCATACAGGATGGCAGCGCATCTGCGACTCCTTTGGTGTTGAGGATTTTCATGGGCGGCGGTAATTACTTGCCATCAGGCTTTACCTGGCAACTTACTGCTAGCTCGTTTTTTATTCTATATGAAAAATCAGTTATAGAGCCGCGCAGCAGTTAGTTTCTAGCAGCAACATGAACGTGTAAGGCTCGACCGGGATCGGGACGACATCAGAGAATACCAGAGTGACATAGTAGCATAACGCGTCTGTGTTTCCTTTGGTAGATGGACCTTGATGAATGATAGATGGGCCGCAGTTATCATACAATTTGGAATTTCAGAACGCAATAATATTTTAGATATTATATTAATATTATAAAAATGTTATTACAAGAATTATAAAGTTATTTACGATATTTGCGGTATCTATGGTAAAATATAAAGCTTTTTCTTTATAAAGTATATTAACAATGCTATTAACTTTACTAATATTCCGATTAACCACTACAACTAAGCTGAAAATGTTTGTGCTAGGAGATGTTTCACGACAATAGCCTATGGTAGATTGGAACCTACGACCTTAAGTTTCGCAGACCGTACCCCAAACCTACTGACGCTTTTAAATAAAAAAAAAATTACTACCTGAAAAAAACTATTAAAACACCATATAGTTATTTAGTAAATTTAAAAATATATTATATATCATACAGTTTTTAATACTTATTTATGAAATGAGCACAACAGTTTTTCTTCATAATAAATGTTTCCTAGATGAAGTTTAAGAATATTCTTAGATAAGCATAATTAGAATACAAACTTTGGCTAAATTGTGAAACAGCGATGAACTTTCGTAATTTGTTTTAGATTTATCTAATTTAAGCCTCACGTAACAACAGGGAAAAATTACTACTTTTAGAAAATTTGAATCCATCACTGCATCTCGTATTTTAATATTTCTTTTTTAATATATGACAATAAAATGTTATTCTAGGATATAGGTGATATTTTAGACCTAAGAGATGATACCGTTGCTTTTTATCTATTTTAAAATCGACAATGGAAGTAGTTATCTAAATGACAGAATGATCACATCAGCTATGCGGTCATTTCTCACCTTTAATTTCATAAAAATATAAACCCGTGAAATTTACTAAGATTAAATATATCAGATAAATAATATACAAAGATTGCAACGTCAGCGTTACGGAACTTCCACCACATATTCAGAGGACTAAAAAAATGTTGCTAAAAAAACGATTTGCGTAAATTTTTAGTGCTATTAAACTAGGACCATGACCAGTAGCTAGACAGCCACGTACTCCGACCGTTAAACGTTCCGACAAAGTGCAATTGAAATTAATCGCATTAAAAATCATATCATCGGAACGAATTATAACAAAGAGGCTGCACCGTTACAACGCCTGATGTTCTATTAAAAAGAACACGCATCTACATTTGAAATCTAATTCCGTGTCCATACAATCAGTTCAGCAGATGCGCAAGAGCAGGGAACAAAAGCGGACGTCTGTACTTGTTATTGGTACATGTGATTTTACAAAAGTGGCGGCAATTGTTCAAGCCGTGATCGACGTACCTGATAATTTGAATGTGGAAAGGCATTCGAGCGGAGGAAGATATATGTACGCTTCTGTGATATGATACCTATTGATGCTGTTGATTAGTGTATTACTGTTTTGTATTTTAAATTATCAGCGAAAATTTAAAAAAAATCACACGCAACTTCATTGGAATCATTTTTAAGAAAAATTTATTGAATATAGGCCATAATATGTTGGTCTACTAAGATGATGATATTTGTGAATAGATCTAATTACCAGATGATAATTTAAATCCTTAGGAGAGGCAACACATTAGCAACCCAACACATCATCAAAGTTAGATGTCATGGGTTGCACAGATAAATAAGTTTATTTAGGTAAACTTTGTACGTGTGGTGCTTATTTTTTATAAGATTTATTTTCACTAAACTAAAATCAAATGGCTTCATCCATATCATTCATCATATTACACCTTAGATATAAGATAGAAATTATACCGTGTATATAGATCCACGGAAAACAGGAGTCTTCTTTATTAATTCTTGAAATATCACTTAAGATCCTTAAACTCGTTAAAGTTTGTATGGAATTATAATTAGAAGATAAGAGTGTGTGTTCATCAACTTGTTTCAAACTCTAAATTTACCACCAATTCAAAAAGTAAGATTTATTTTTTATCCAAGTAGTATCTAGAATATACTAGAGCCACGCTGTGGCTTGAACGGGGTAGGTCGAGTGGGTTAGGACCAGTCCTTCACAGAATACCAGTGTGAAGTAGCAGCAAAACGCTGCTGACGACCAAGTATGGACCAAGTATGTATGGACGACCGAGGAAAACCATGTCAGTCTTCAGGGATGACATTTGATGTATGGACTGTGGTTATCACTTACCATCACGTATACTGTGTGCACCTGGAATTTGTTAAAATTATTTTATTATTAAAACCATTGAATATGTTTGATTTTCTACGGTGCCTATGTTTGATGAAAATTCCTTATTGAGGATTTGTATGCCATAATCCGTTGGAATCAGCGGCTATGACGTAAGTTGTGCACTCGTTTCTTATCCCCTAATTTAATAAAGTGTACAATGAACGGGTCAGCACGACCGGGGTAGGACCACGCCCTCACAAAATATCAGCGTGAAATAGCAGTATAATGCTGCTGCGTTTCATCTGGTGAGTGTGGGGATCCGAAGACCTTTATTACTGGTGACGAGGCACTCTAACTCAGTCCTCAAGAGTGACAATGCATCTGCATTGTTTCCTTATCAAGGATAAATTTAGATGTAATGGGCCGCAGGAATCAAGCCATCAAGTGAACTGTGTGCCCGTTTAATACTCTGAATGTAATGAGAAAAACTTACCGAAAATGGGTTTATTGAAGAATTTCTCAGGCGTTACACTTTTGTCACTCACTGGCGTGGAGACGTACTGGGCGACTCCTTTCACATCCTTCAGCTCGGGGTGCTGGCTGTAGAAGTCCTGAGCTGACATCTCACTGATGCGGTCTGAAGCAAAACAAATCAATTCAGAGGCGATTGTTATGGTTGTAGCAGAAGATAGTACAAGAAAGCTGGGTGTTCTTATGTAGATACTTTTGTAAGTGTAGAGGTCCTCCTGGTCTTCTATGTATTACCAGATGAAATCAACTATGCGGGATACGTTATAGTGCCGCGCACATTCGCGTAGATGATGATCTTGTATGTCTTAAACTCTACTGCTTATATATGGAGGGTTTTGTCGTTTATACCTTGAGCCACACAACGGCTATGAACTTGGTGACCTAAACAGAGCACCTAGTCGAGTTTCTTTCCGTTTCTTGCAGTTGGCACCCGAAGCGGTGGTACTATTAGATTTCCTGACGATCAAAAAGTTTTTTTTATAAATCCTGATCAATACTGCTTCTTTTGATCTTTGAGTTAGTCTCTTTTGTTAGGTCGGAGGACCACGCTTTTACAGAATACCAGCGTAAAATATTAACTTACTTATACAAAGGTAACAACGTATCTGAATGATGACTCATTATTGGGGATCAATGTGGTTGTTTATCACCTCCAGATGTCATATTAAAACTTGCTTAGGAATTGTTGTAAGCATTTGAAAGAAGATCAATAATTAAGTGACCAAAATATTTTCATAGCTAAGCAAATTTTTTGATTATCGTCATTATCACAAGAGTGACCTATTGATTCTGCAACTTGTTTCGAGTTATGGATATGAATGGGTCGGCTCGACTGAGGAAGAATCACGCCTTGATAGAAACCCGTGAAATAGCAGCTTCTACTGCGTTGTGTATTGAGTGTGGGTCAAGTGTGGTATTCCATCACAGCTAAGGAGTGTTATTTGCATTTTAATCCTTGTTGTGATTAGATGTAGATTTTTTATTAGAAATAAAAAGTTAAACAAATACGTGAGAAGAACACATACCAACACCGTTATACACTTGACTTTACGGATTCATCTTAGATCTCTTTTTTCGTGAATGTATGCGGACGTACGACAATAATTTCGGTGGGTTCTCAAAAAAATAATTTTTGAAAACCTTTTGCTAAAATTGCATTATTTACTTATAAAACATTTTCAATCTCAAAAGTTTTCTGTTGCATTTATTGGCTTTGAACGGTATCATTAATAAACATTTGTATAGTTACTAATTAATATACTTTAGTCTCTGCGTAATAATATCGGAAATTGCTAAATGGGTTTTGTTCCGGTTTTCACCATTATATATAGTAATTTTCAAGGAATGTTTGTATGTACAATTTAAGTGTATAGTAAACGGAAAATTTTGAGCGAACCTGTTCTGAGTTGCTACTTGATAAATAATTGTGAGTAATCGATAAAGTTTTTATTAAAAGTCAGGAAAAACATTTTGTAGTGTCATTGCAAAATAATCTTTTAGATCTGTTGGTCCATTTAAAGAGGTTATACAAAAAAAAAATGAAATGAATTCCCCTCAAGTACATTACGGAAAAATTTGTCGTTTAATTGCTTCGAGCTGAAACATCGAGCTTTGAATGAAATCCAACATTTTATATTTCCTAAAACCGCCTAAGGGAATCGCTAAGCGCCCTACTCCAGCCTTGTTAACACAAAGAACTGTAAAATCCGTGCAATTTGTACCCTCGACTCTCGGCTTCTACATATATACTTATCGATTTATCGCAAACACAAGCTCGCGCTTTTAAAAAGTGAAGTCGTGGAGTGTCGTTCGATTGTCGATTTTAGTTCGTAGTACCAGAGTGCAAATCATGTTGATATCGGTCCGTTGTATACGATTTTTCCGTACGGTGACATTGTAAAAATGCCGTCTTGTCGCAGGCATGCCGCCCCTTCCCTGGCGACATTTTTACAAGTGGGCGAGAAGGGAGGCCGGCCCCCCTGCTCCCGTCATTTCGTTGTCATCCAGGGGCTCCTTTTTGCGCGATCACGGCGCGAGCGTCGGCGTCGACAATACTGTTCAGTATTTTTATTCTTTTCGAGAAGAAAACGTGGAAAAAGAAGCGTAGAGAAAATCACGAACAATGGCGCCCTTCGGCGAGATTACCGCCATCAGAAAATGAATGCTTTGTTAGATCCGTCCGGCGGAATGTTTTGAGTTGTTACATTAGTGTTGTCATTTTCATTAGAACAGGGCTCGGCGGGCTATGAAAAGTTGTCGAATCGAAACTCACTCTCAGTTGTACCTTTCCAATTTGGAAAAGTGCCATATCGGCATCAACGTTCTCGTCTACTTAATTGCGACAGACATCTTACATATTACTGATATAAAGTTGAGAAATATGTCTCTTCATTTTAGATTTTGTTTTATTAATTTTAACTATTCCATTATTATAATTATTGTAAGCCTCAATGATAGACTACAGAGAACATATATTAAGTGTCTATACTGCGCAAATAACCTGTGGTTGAATAATAAATAAATATGAATTTAAAGTAACGTTTGTATAATGGAATAAGTCAAACAATATAGTAATTGGTAAACGTAAAGAAACAGTCTACATAATAAACTTTTTATCATTGATTGGTGTTAGGACAAGTGTCAAAGAAATTAAAAGAAACGAATTAATAATAACTCAAAAAGTATTTCCGTCTGCGTGAATATAAAATTAACTTTTTGCTCATGTCCAGCTCAAAGATTAAGTTATATATGACTTAAAAGTCTAATGTGGCATTAAAAATTCTTCTATTGATTTTACTATAAGAACATTTTTCCCAGTCGAGCAAAACATCATTTGCTCCTTACAAATTTCTTTTGGTACAATGTTTTGGACTCTGGGTGTGTTGTTTGTATGTCCAATGGTCCTGACGCTGCATCTGAAACACCCTCCAATCTTATTGCACATGCATCAGAATAGGAAAGAGATGGAGGATTGAATGCCATCTGGTATTTTTATTTATTCATTATCAATCAACAGCACTCAAAAACTACGCGATAGTAAACGATACGCATTAAATCTTACCGCCAATAATAGATTAACAATTTTTGTGTAAAACAGAAGGATCGACGAAGGACGAAATCGATAATGACATTAATTGTGTCAGAAAAATTCTACAATAAAATGCAAAATGGTGATGCATAATTTAAAAATATAATTTATCTGGAATTTCTCACCGTGATTGACTGTGCTAAATAAGGTGTAAAAATAATTACTCCTATATAAATTGGAACTGTTTTACAAAAACGTTTGAATATAATTTGTAAATGAGTTTGATTTTATCGTCGGAAATTCTCAATACGGAAATCGAAAGTATGCTGCCCTTGTATAAGTATAATATTATGTTAACAAGTTATACACTTCGATGTTAACGTTTTTTTTTTCCTTTGGTAAGTGTAACTTGAGCGATTAAAGGAGATCCCACGTAAGTGTCTGACGATGTATCCATACTACGTATCCCACATTCCCTATAAGTTTATTTTATATTCTTGTTTAACTAAGTTAACGACGTCTATTATCGTTATTAGGTTTATTTACCTTAAATTTTCTAAGATATAAAAATTTTCACTGCTTGCCGTTGTTGAATTCTTATTTAGGATAATTTATCACAGCACCACACTCGGCAGACATTTGTCTATTGCAGTAACTAGACTCCACCAAATTCCGACTATAGAAGGTAAGAATAAACTTAATAACGATAATAAACTTCGTTATCAAATAAACTTATGGGGAACGTGTGATACGTATTATAGATACATCGCAGGTATAAACAAATACAGTATATAACTTTAAACAAATCGTTTATAACTAAACTCAAGGGACCGAGCATTTTTTTTATCGTTATAGAGAGTTACCGTTATATGGAGTGAAGATATATATATATATATATATATATACAAGTTTAAGGTAAACCAACCATATTGTGACCTTTCTACGTTATAGAGACTTTATCGTTTAGAATACGTTATAATGAGTTTACACTGTATATATACTTTATCACAATAAGGTCGGTTCGACCGGGGTAGGACAATGGTGTCACGGAGTGTAAAATTATAGCTTAGCGCTTCAGTCTTGTCTAGTGAGTCCTAGAAACCTGCCCATTTTACAATTAGCGACGTGACATTCGATCTTAGTTCACAAGGGTGACAAAGCAATTGCGTTATGATTCCTTAACAAGGTTGGATGTCGATGTCACGAGCCGCATGAGTCGTGTACTATCAATTGAACAATGTGCTTGCTTTTCAAAGTCAAATATTATAAAAAAAAGGAAGGTACTTTAATATTAAAATATTATATGATATGTTGACTATATACAGTCTGTGTTTAAAACCATATTTCGCATTACTCAATCATGTTTCAATAGCATTATGATATGAATTATGGAAAGCTTTAATTATATACTATAAATTAGGCAACTTTTTGTGACGCTTAAGTAATATGACAAGACCACAATTTTTTTTTAACGAAATAATATTAGCAGTTCTACTTTCTATGTCATAAACGCTAATCTAAAAATTGTCTTTGCAAAGCACCCCTAAACTTCATTAGAGTAGTTATTATCAAATTATATTCAGTATTAGAATTATGTGCGGACAAGGATTTCGAATATGGCCTTTTTGCAAATTTTTCTGATTTATTATCTAAGTAGGCTACAACTAACTTTGGGTAATTTGGTAGGTTATTGTTAATAACATATATACATATAATTATATATTATTCATGTGCAGACATTGTAACCAACTAACACTTATAGAAGTAGTTTCGTTTAATCTCTATCGTTTACTTTACTAATATTCCGGTTAACCACTCCAACTAAGCTGTAAATGCTTGTGCTAGGACTAGTTCTCGACAATAGTCGAACGGTGGATTCGAACCTACGATTTATAATAGAAAAAATAAGCCATATATAGCGTCAATATCCTAACGGTTCGAATCCACCATTCGACTATGCATGTCGTGAACCATCTCCTATCACAAACATTTGCAGCTCAGTTGGAGTGGTTAACCCGAATGATAGTAATGATACAGGCATAGCTAGCATTTAAAAAAAAGACTTACTATAAAGTGAACCGTTTTCTCGTTTTCTCTCTTTTGTCACTCTAAATATAAAAATACACTGTGTATTAGTAAGAACATATTAATTGTTATTTATATGCGAGTAACTTCCATAAATTCTTGTATCCCTTAAACCCATTGGCTGCGGTGTTTCAAAGCGTATGCGGTATTGCCGCGTATGAAAGGGCGTGCGAATCAAAGCACTGGTGTAATGCGATGCTCATAGAATTCGGTACGTACCACAAAGCTTTGTCTTAGGCCGCGCATCGCGAGCAATCAACAGAGACAAAAAAACTGTCTTGAATGATCGATTTGGACATTCGAATGGGTAATTTGGTACAAAGGAAACGTTAAGGCCTTCAGCTGGGTAAAGAGATCAAGTTGTTCATGAGTTCTTACAAAAGGCACTGGTAAATTAAAATGTGCTACGTTATAAATATTGTAGTTTCGACTTTAGAGTCTTTCCTGTAAAGAAAAACATTTTACATTTAATTAACTTCTAGATTCAAGGGGATGATCGTCTTGTACCTAATACATATGTATATTACCTAAAATATACATATACTCAAATATATACCTAATCTAATAGGTGTAATTTTGATCGAAGGTTGCCAATTTATATTAAAAAATGAAATATTCATATCTTTTTTGTATTTTTAGTAAATTATATCATCAATGTATCATGTTTTAAAGTGGAAAATAAAAAGAGACAAAAAAAATTCTCAACAAAATTTATGCATACATATATCGTAATAGTATAAACATACGAGAGACAGACACATGATATCTTTGATATTGTTTTTTATAATGTATATCTGTACGAAACATATCATGATTATTCTATGACCGACTAATACTAAGATATTTGCATACTGTTTTTAAGGGAACAGTGTACTAATTAAAAAAGTAGCACTTATGTGTTCATATTGTAACGAGGTTTTACTTTAATTACATACGAACCTCGTTGCATTACTCCATTAAATTGTCTACATTTGTAATTCTTTTTTAAAATTCATACCTGTCAGCCGTCAGCGCTGTCATGAATAACAACGCTCTAGGTAGCAGAACTATTCACACTGTGTTGCCAGACACGCGAGAAGTTTGTTGTACGACCCGCTGGGTTTACTTTACTATAGTGCATAATGCATCACGCGTCTTCACTGTAGATTGTCGGTCGGACTTCATATGAGTTTGAAATACTTTCTAAACAAAATATTCATCCATCATCATAGGCAAGATAAATGCCCATAGATTTCGCTGGTTTGCTTACAATGGGGAAAGGTCGGGCTGTGAAATGAGGTAACTTCGGACTGCCGCGAGTCCGACGCCACATCGGCCGGCCGTCTTAGGTATCGCTGGAGAGATGAGGTCGAGAAGGATCTGTGCAAGCTCCATTATCTCGATAGTTCGCAATACCACTAAAAAATATCCGCCCCGCACAACTACTTTGTGGAATCAGCTGTCGCCAGAGGTAGTTGCGAACCGAAACGATTTAGGGATCTTAAGAATGTTGCGGATGTTCATGGGCGGCGGTAATCACTTACAATCAGGTGAGATGCTTGCTCGTTTGCCATCTATACTATAAAAAAGAATAGATATGAAATATCCTTTTTTATTACTATAAATAGATCAAGACCATTCAAGTTTCTTTGATTTTCTCAATGTGGAAGAGAGTGGAGAGAGTCTTCACAAATACTTTGACTAGAAGGACATTGAAAAGTTGACTCCAGCAGCGCTGATTGAGCACGTACTCGACGATAGATCTTACTAGTTATCCTTATATCGTTCGTCGAATCATCTACTTCATATAGTGAATTGGAACTATTCATTCTTTTCCCTTACAGAAAGAGAAATATTGTATTTTAACAACATGAACAACGCTGCCATCGCATGCCATCGCCGCGGTAATTTTTTTAAGGTCTCTTAAATTTTCGTGCCCGATAATCGTTATCGGCAAGCGATCGGTACGTACCGTGTCGGGCGCGATACCGTACAACCCTTTATCTAGATGGGGGCTGGTCTGTGACGTCGCCGCACCCTTGCACCACTTCGCTTCGCATTACAGTACAGAATTATTCAATTACGCCGACCTCGATTGTTAGTGTCGCAGGTTGGATTCCCTTTGTGGTACAATTTGTGTACTAACATCATCTCTGTTGTGTAGTGGCAAGAACATTATTCATTATTTCTAATCCCATGAGTGACATGCCGACTCCAAGGGAAATATTTTGTTTAAATTCTTTTTTATAATTTTAATGAGTGACAACTGTAACCTTGGCTCGGAACACCCACATTCATCAGTCACTGATCTGATGTGATTATGATAGTATCAACAGAAATTAAGCTAATGAAAATATGTATACCCACACAAAAACACATTCACGCATATATATATATATATATATTAGACTAACGTCGCAGATCCTAGCTTCGATTCCCAGCCGAGGAACTTTTAGATATCAAAACTTATTAGGTTTCTAATGTACGGTATGTATTTCCGTAACATAAATTGTATAGCACATGCATTGCATCAGAATAGGCAATGAGACTACGATGTGACCGAGCAATATGACCTAGGTTTGTGCGAATTCTTACACTTAACAGGCACTATGATATATCCGGCGCAGTTAACGGTTGACGGTAAAAGTTCCCAGACTTTTTTTCTCATAGACCACTTTTAAAATTTGGCTGGCTCCGGTGGACCCCTCCAGCTACATTTCTACAATATTCCCAAAACACTGGTAGAGCTACACTGCAGTTGGTTTCTAGCTGCAGAATAAATGGGTCTGCTCGACCGGTCTGCTCTCACAGAACACCAAGCGTGAAATAGCATCATAATGCTTCTGTATTTCGTATGGTGAGTATAGGGATCCGGAGACCTTTATTACTGGTGACGAGGCATTTCATCTCAGTCCTCAAGGGTGACAACGCATCTGCATTATGATTCCTTGTCAAGGATGAATATAGATATCATGACCCGCAGGAATCACTTAGCATTAGGTGAACTGTGTGCGCTCGTTTGTTACTCTTAATGTAATAAAAAAAACTCAAGTTTTTACAAGTAACATTGATAGGTGAACTTAAGCGAACATTTTAGTTCTTCACTATCGTATATTTTCGTGGACCCCCGCTTACGAATTATGAACCCCTATTTTTTCGTTACGCCAACGTAGACCCCCGTCGAGTCTCCCATGGACCCCTGGCGGTCCACCTGGATGACTTTGGGAACTAAGGGTCTACAGTCTACTGTCATATCTACATTCTACAGTCCGAACATATCATAGCATCTAGTAATAACCTGAAGACGTCGCCGCGGATGAAATCGGCCGCGAGGACGTTATCGAAACGAAAGTATATGCACAAATTCTAAAACTGTTAAGTATTTCTCATATTTATCACAACTGGAGAATACTAAATACACAAAAAAAAATCATCCAGCTTTGCTAAGAGCGTTACGTGAAAACTGATAACCTACAATTTTAAAACAATCGCGGGTTACAACGCGCTCCTTCCTAACAAAAGCCGCACCTCTATATTACACACAGACACACACACAATGGTAAGGAAATCGCCATTTCAGTAAGTACAACAATAGGAATGATTTTAGGCAGCCACAATGGCGCTTTGAATGCGAGGGGGCCCGGATAAAAAACGGATGTGTCAATAATTAACCGTGTGATTCGGGAGCCGGTAGCCGTGGGCCATCGATTCGACGCTTTATGGAGCCCGGTTTATTAAAATATATATATATATAACAAAAGGTACATCGTGTTGGGAGAAAGGAGAATGGACGCAACGCTCGGTGTTTTCGTTGGGGTGAAAAATATTACACCCCCGGGCGTGGACGTGAGAGCCGACCGCCTAATTTTCATTCAATTGTACTGCTGTACGACGCGTCGCATGCAACCGATCTGGATTTGAATTGCATACACGGTTTTGCATGCGATATGCATTTTAATTCCGTCTCATATTTGCGTAAGTTAAAAATAACTTGATTCGATGTATTTATATGTTACATTAAGTGTAACAAACTAGCACACAGCCTGATACTCATGATAATTACTGCAACCCATAAACTAAACCTACTTTCAAAATCAAGATGCAGTAGTGTTGAGCCGCGAAGACTAAGACGAAATGTAAACCACTGACTAGAGCCACTATCTCTCAACGCTCAACTTTCGAAATATAAGAGCGTTGTTGCCACTAAACGCTGGCATACTGTTAGACCGTGTTCCTTACTCCAGTCGCGCCGACCCGTTAATGCTGCAGCTGGAATCAAGCCTCGGAGTGGCTCTACAACGATTAAACTACTTAAGTACATCTTTAAGTCTAACCGTAATATCCATATTCAATAATTGATGTTACACAGTGACGAGATATATTTCAAATAAACACAAAAGTGCGAAGGAGCGCGTCTATATGTCGCCGACAATACAGTCTCATAATTGCCACACAATCTCAGCGAATCCGCATCGATAGCAACCCCACGCACAATTCGAACCCCCCGCGGTATCGGGAAATTCATCTCACTAATCCACCGGGGCGCCGTGAATAGTAAAAGTGATGCCTCTATTCATTCAGAGGGAGGGTGGTTTGAAGTGGGGTGGCGGTTGGCTCGGAAAGCGCTAAAATTTAATAAAGCCGGGGCCTCGTTGGGAATATGGACAGCCCTCGCTATTAATTACGTACAAGAGGCCAGTGATAATGCCTACCAACTGCGTAAATAAGCTACGGGCGTAGATTGACGGCACATCTATAATTCATGAATGAATCTGTTATGCCATATACACATGTATTATGTGCGTCATCAATTTATATTTATTTCAATTTTAACGTTCTTATTTTAATAACTATTTACCATAATATATTCATAACGTTGCTTCCTTTTTCAATTACATTACATTTATATTTAGTCGTAACGTATTTAATTTTATTCATTCAACGTGAGAATGTTTACTTTACAACCATTTCGCAGTAAATTTGCTCAACGAAAACTCAACAAATCTGTTTAAATTGTGTTCTCAAATATATGGCAATGGTCTTTTTCTTCTTCTCTTATTACTTAATCATTAACAAATATAATATATAAAACAACTATTCACAAATGCTATATAAATTCAAGCCATGGCTCGGATAGAACGCATGCTTGTACTGAGCGTTTTACCGAGTCGTTAGCCTCCTAAAATATGCGTATATTTTTAAATACATTAAAATAATATTACGGATTATATACCCGTTACTGTTATATATATATATATTTATTATTTATGTTTACATTATATATGTATTATTATTTATGTATTGATTAATAAATTAATGCATGCTTGTAAATAAATATAGTTCTATATTCTATATTTTTTAATTTTATTATTATTACCTTTTCTCTATTTTTGTTTATTTCTTCCTTTTGATTTTGTATACACTATGTTTTTTTCCAGATAATAAGTCTAACACCGGGACTATTGGAAGAAATTTTAATTGTTAAATAAGCTGTGCCTTTGTAAATACCTTTCTTATATTACTTTCCTTATATAAATGCATGATGTAAATAAAAGTGAAAAAAATAAATATAGCTGGTGGCGAAGTTTACTGTAATAGCCCCCTTATGAGGTTAAGGCAGGCTAAGGCAGCTGAGGAGGAAACTTCGGAAAAATCTAGTTTGCATCATGGATTTGAGCTGATTAAATAACTTCGAATATGCAATGCCAAAATATCGTGACGAGTCTTAAATCTTTAATGAACAAATAGCGGAAACGAAACACAAGGTATATATTGTTACAGAAATAAAAGAAAGGAATACAAATGGAATAGAAAATACAAATCCTCTTACGGTCACAAAGTCTTACTCTCTTTCATTATTTAGGCATAAAATCACAACTAAAATAAAGATAACTTATTACTGAGGAGCGTAAACCGAAAACGAGAAACATGAAACCCCATTCAGCACGTTCGCTTGTTTCTAAAAATGGAATAGGTACGCGGCAAACACAGAATGGTACGCACATATGGATGGCATGCGAATTATATATGTATATATATATATATATATATGTATATATATATATATATATATATATATATATATATATATGTGTGTTTATATATATACATGTGGCATATGTTTGTGTGCACGGGGGCAAGATATGAACGCGGGCCACGCATATTCGACGCGACGTACTCAGGTAGCACTCTCGTTAAAGATTTTCACATTATTTAATTTCCACCCTCAAAAGCGTAAAGTAAATAAGATGGTAACTTAGTAACTTTAGACACGGGGATTTGATTTTAAGCATATGTAATAGTTTCCTATGTTTGTTGCGTGCTTTCATTACAAATAAGTAAGGGTGCCGATTCCTGATGTCATTAAACCAATTTTTTAACGCCAATATCATTACTGATATTCCGGTTAACCACTTCAACTAAGCTTGTGCTAGTAGATGTTTCATGACGATGGTCGAATGGTGGATTCCAACCTACAACCTAGTTTCGCAGACCATACCCTAAACCATTAGGCTATTGACGCTTCAAATGTAATGTTAATACATCTAGGCGAATACGTAATGTCAGATAATGAGAGACGGGCACATTGGCACCTGACTGATGCAGTGCGGCTTATGGGTCCTGCCAAGGGACTCCAATCCAATTATGTATAACACAAAAATATTGGAATTATAATGCAGATGCGTTGTCACCTTTGAGGACTGAGATAGAATGCCTCGTCACCAGTAATAAATGTCTCCGGATCCTTGCACTCACCAGACGAAACACAACAACATTATGTAGCTATTTCATGCTGGTATTCTGTGAGGGCGTGGTCTTACCCATCGGTCGGTCGAACTAACCCATTCATTCTGCAGCTAAAAACAAACTGCTGTGTAGCTCTACCATTGTCAACCTAGCTAGCGTGCTCAGCTCCTACATTTTCGGTAAACCACTACCACCAATAACTATTCTTGAAATTACCATTTAACATTGACCTGAATTTGGAATCGACCGCAGACCTAGATCCAGTAACTCAATAGTACGATACACTCTACGTCCATTTAAAAAACTAAAAGTGTATAAACGGTATAATTATTTATTTATCACATTGTGGTTTCCTTAATACATTAATTTATATTAAGAGCAACATAATCGATCAAAGCAATGCCTTAACAAGCGAATACTGGCAACACGAAAAATGCAAACAAACAACTCCAAGTTTCGCAAAAGGTAGGCGCAGCGTTAGTTAGCCTAGGCACTGAAAAATTCTCCAAGAGGCGTGTACGCGTGCGTTTGTGTGCGTGTACACGTCTTTGTTGTTTGCCCTTGTGTGTGTATCGGGCGGGCAATCCGCGCTCGGCTCAAGTGTTTCGAGTGTTTCACATTCGCTCGCTCTCCGTTCGTCGCCGGAGAACCGCGTCACACTTCAACGTTAGACATTGTATTGAGTTATAGGCGGAAGCGATTTGTACTCAATGGATGTTAAATATAATAATTAAATTAGCAAACCTATGAGCGTATATTTTATTAGACATTGTAGCGTTTAACTGCTCAAGATTAAAGTGACATTTTATTTAATTTAAGCAAGTAATACTTGATAAAACAAAAAAGTATATGTATACCCACATTTTTGTTTGCATTACTCGTACATGTCTTATTATAAAATTATTAATACATACAACGACCATATAACACCTATAACAATACCTTGACCTTTGCTATGTAATGACAATACAAAATACTCGGCCTATGTTTGAGTAATTTACGAATTATTTTACAAACATAATATCTAAATAAATCAAATACCTACAAAATATTCACAATTGTGACACAAAAGTATTATTTTAAATGTGTTTTCCATTTCACACGTGTTCGGCGGCGATGGATGCTGTGTGATCTCCTAAGTGGAAAATTTCGAAGACATAAGAAGCCTATTAATTCGCGCAGGGCCGAGAATACGTGGTGAATTATGTCAGTACACTATAAAAAGGGGGCGCATGTACTTGCTGAGATAAAAATATGCAATAGATACATTTTGCCATCACATTTGGCCCAAAAATAAACCCGCATCATATCGCACTAAGGCTTAACCCTCAGCCCGCCTCGCACGGCAAGCCGTATTGCCGTAATTGGCGCTCGAGTGGCAATTAGAAGCCACTTGCGTCTGTCACCGCTCGGGCCGCCTCTGTGTGCGCAACCTTAGCTCCCTTGTTATCCAGTCGACCTGCCACTAGACATACCGTTCGAGGATCACTCTGTACAATACTAACAATAGTTAATCCTACATGCAAGCCGATCGAATGGTTTTTCGGCCTCCAATATCTTGGAAGCGTATGACGTAGAAGCGTTGTTCAATAACAAAAGATTGTAATGGCATAGTACACGATTGTTTTTTATTGTTTACCATTTATATAATGGAAGTCTTCAGTTATCCAATGTGACCTATAAAATTATTGCTTAGATTGAATTATAGAGTTAGATATGTCTTGAAACAAAATATACAATAATGTCGATGTCGTCTAGCTGATTTCAATCTACAGGAATTGTTATATTCGTAACTAAAGATATAGAATAGCGTCGAACATATCATATGATCATGTTATTCTGGTTTATTTTAGACTCGACGATATTTCTGATCATTTACCAAACGACATACACTGTGGCAGGATACGTAAAATAAAGAGGCACTCATCGTCTATTTCCATAAACCGATGTAATAAATGTGCAATAATATCTGAGGCTGGTCCAGATGCTGTAAACCTATCATTTATGATTCAAAAATATTCTTAAACGTCCTGAATCTTACATCACAGCTGCCTGATACTCTGATATATTACACTCAGTAGTATATAGGTATACAAGTCGGACAGGTCGGATATATTCAAGATTTTTCTATTGTTTCTGTTATTTATTTATATTTTGTAAGATGACACAATTTGTCTTGTCAACTTTCATATTATAGTTTTAAATTTGTTTTGCTGTATGTTTTTCTTTATAATTTATTGTTTTTGTTATTTTTTATTACTTTATTATTTTTTCATTATAGTTTATTGAATGAGGACAGTCACTCCTCTGGTGTAGGCTTCACGGAAGATCAGGGTTGTGACCCTTAGTCACAAGAGTACCTGAGTGGAGGAGATCCTTTTCTTTATTTGGCGCACAGCAGGTTTCATTTGCCTTCCATTTATTTTTTATTTTTCTTTTTCTTTTTTGATTAGGTAAATTTTTTTCAAGTTTCCTTTTAATTGTTTTTACTGTAACTGATTTTGATATTTATGTGTGCCAAAAAGAATAATTAAATATTATTATTATTTATTATTATTAATAAGTGCCGAATGTATTCTAGACCGGAGTTTACAAGTGTTTACCTTACCTACTCAGATTTGATGAGATCGAAGGAAACTTCACATACTGTACCAGAACCAAAAACGAATAAGCGAAACTCGATATTAGTTTTATCATCTGCGATCATGAAAATGTGCGATAGCAGCAAGAATACTTGGGACAAAAGATTTTTATACATTTAGTTTTTATTCCTACACCTTTAAAATATTGTTTTTTTCTTGTTACTTTATAATTTTTACACCAAAGTCGAAAGAGACAGAAAACTACGTAAGCATTTTTTCTATATCGTATATTTTCAAAGAAAGAAATACACATAAACTCGCTTGCGTACGGGAATATCTTGGTACAATTTTCTCCCACTTATCTAACAGACATATTGGCGAGCTAGCATAAGCGGGAGGCATCAATAATTGAATTCCTCGGGGGATGAAGCTTCGGTTCTGAACCCTCCATTAATTGCAGGAATTAATTTATCCCCTCGGCGCTTAAAGGCGATCGTGCAAAGGGATGAGACAAAGTGCCTACACACATACAACTAGGTACCAATGACAGCAGAATTCACTCACGAAATTGAATTTTTCTGTAAATTATTATAATTGTCAGAAATATAATATATATAAATATAATACTATAAATATGGTACCTATTCAAGTTGACTCGTTTTTATGTAATAGAAGTTTACGTGTGATAATCTACGCAGCAAACTTCTTCAGCAAAACTTCGTGCATGTATCTTTTATGTTTGTATTTTATGTATTGTCTACGCATTACTAAGAATTTTAGTATCTTTGAATGTCGTTATGTTAGTTGCACTGCGTATTTTTTCTGATTATTACCAGATCATGATCTCGCGTATAATATCTGCCCCTTAGTCCTTATTATTTTTTTATAACATTGGGAGTAACAAACGAGCACACAGTTCACCTGATGGCAAGTGATTCCTGCGGCCCATGACATCTACATTCATCTTTAACAAGGAATCACACAAACCTGTCAATGTAATAAAAAAAACCTACAGAAAATTATTAATTAAGTGACTTACATGATATTTATAGCTGCCAAGAATTCAGAATAGGTATAGTATATCTACCAACATTTGTGTAGGTAAAAAAACTCAGGAAGGTGTATAGTAAAGAAAAATGTTTTTTAAGTATCTATTACTTGAACCATCGTCAATAACCCAAAGGGAGACACTGCAAGTGCCATTTAACTTCGCGCCAAAAAATGTGGACTTTTTTGGCGGTCTGGGTAACACTGCTTATCGCTGTTAAACCACGTTCATTCGAAAATCAAATGTGCATGTTACACAATGTATCAGAGTCAATTTCTCTTTAATAACAATGATACTTCTCACTATAGCCTTATCGTCGAGCCCTTTAGGTATCTCTAACCTAAAATAAAAAAATAATAATATAATAGTTTAATTAGGCCTTTGCTTGCACTTTTCAGTAATCAATGCTCTATTTACGGCTCGAAATATGTAGGCTTATAGACAATAATATACAACATATAAAAATAATAATAATATAACATAATGGGATATAACTGAAAAATAAAATATAATAAACAAAGTAATGCACGAAATATAACATTTTGGGCTGTGGTCCTCCCCCGATGTGGTTCAAGCCGACTTATTCATGCTGTATTAAATAAAATAGTACATATACATGTATAATTTATATATGTATATGTGTATGTTGTATATATATATATATATATGTATATACATCATGTACATTCTTATTCATGAATTGATATCTGTACAGTTAACCTACACAAACACATCAGATCTATAAGATCATAGAAACAAAGGCTTCGTAAATTTTTGTATCGAGAAACGAAGCGGGACAGTGCAACACGCGCTCCAATTAGTCAGAAGAAGACAAACAAAGCGATTTATTTCTTTTGTCCTATGAAACTGGAACATTGTTACCGTCTAAAGTTAAGACTCTTAAACTTTCATTTTTTCCGCCTGTGAGAGCTACGGACGTGTGTCCAAATGTAGTTTTGTTTTGTTGTATAATTTGACATTTGTTTTAAAAGAACTGGTGTCGAACATATAAAATAAGAATTTATTTATTAATTTATTTATTTTATTAGGTTCACCAAACAGTTTAAAACTAAATACATTATTACAAATGAGAATAATAAGTTCAAGAAGCGAGGTTATAAACCGAAGTAGGTGTACACGGCATCAATATATAAAACAACTATGAAAAAAGGAACAAAGTGCAGATTAAGTACTTAAAAATTAAAGGTTAATGTTTAACAAACTTTCAACGGTTACCTTTTTCGGGTTTAGCAAAAAATAGGAAAATTATGGGAAGAGGGCAAACGGACATAGTTATAGCAATATTTTTGAGACATCGTTTCTAAAGACTGCATATTTAGGATTGAAGATATCTAGATCTTTCGATATACTGTTATAAAGACGTCTCATTCTAACAAAAGGATTATAATAGGAAGTATTGTTTTTATAGGTACAAAGTAGAAATGGTTTTTGAGACCGCGTTAGACGCTTCGTGGTTATGTCGATTTCGGCTAGAAGAATAGGTGTATCAGCGGAAGAGTGAATAATCTTATGAAGCTATAGTAAGTCTTGATAATTGCAAAAACTTATTTAATTTGTATTATTTTTATTATATATAGAAGTTTATATTAGATGTAGTAAACATATAGGGTATATGTTTATTAGAATAAAACTTAAAAGTGGTAGAATAGAACAATTTAACAGTGGTAGAGCTACACTGCAGTTTGTTTCTAACTACAAAATGAATAGGTCAGCTCGACCGGGGTAGGACCATGCCCTCAGAGAATACCGTCGTGAAATAGCAGCATAACGCTGCTGTGTTTCGTCTGGTGAGTGAAGGGATCCGGAGACCTTTATTACTGGTGACGAGGCATTCCATCTCAGTCCTCAAGGGTGACAACGCATCTGCATTTTGATTCCTTGTCAAGGATGAATGTACATAGATGTCATGGGCCGCAGGAATCACTTAACATCAGATGAACTGTGTGCTCGTTTGTAACTCTCAAAGTAATAAAAACAAAAATTTCAACATACAATATTTTATGTACTAACATATATATATATATATATATATAACACCGGTACTATGATTATTTGTTGTGGCCTCATATATTTTTAATTAAATTAAATAGCGCTCTTACCTTCTTAGCTTTTAAAAACAACGTCAAACGCGATTGCTAGTATCACAAACCATAGTTTAATGGGATTCCACTGTTAGTGTTTATTCGTTCGTAAGAATTGGGGTGATAGTCTCTATATTTCATTGCATTCAAATCAACTTAGCTCTAATTCATTAATTATTGTAACTAGTGTAATAATACTTTAACTTTTTTTTTTTTCTAAATCAGCCGTTGCATCAATCGGAAGGGAGACAATCAATATCTACTCCCCGGTGAGACAGATCCGATATGCGTATAATTACAAAGTAAAAGCTTGTTGCTTCTGTCTATCGAAACCCCACCATGGAGATAGCCCGTCGCCAAGATCGAGTTTTAATTTAAAAAAAAAAACATTAATTGTTTACATAATATCTTACATCAATAATGTTTTTTAAATAGTAAAATTATCAGATATTTGTTTAAATCTATAAACCATTTCTTTATATTGTTTGTGAAACTAAAAAAAAACTATTTTTAAATAAATAATAAGTGACAAATTAATATTGTTTATTCAAATTTTATCCTTTTTTAAGTCGTAAGGACATACACGTATGTATCTCAAAGGTAAGCGATTCATGCATTATCTATAAGAAACCAAGATATCGATGCTTCGTCATGCTCGAAGAATAGGCTAAGATGTTATTAATAAATGTCCATATGATACACGACAGTGGTAGATTGCTTTTTATCACTCAAAAACTTATCACAGAGTGAATTTTACATATTTATCTAAATCATGACTAATCAATTCTTTTAGTTGATTAAATTTTGTTATACAAAAGTTCTATATCCTATCTCTTTTATATAATTAAATTTGACATGTTTTATAATTTGATATCCTATAATTATTTTAAAGCGTTATATATGTATTACTACATTAAGACACGAGCACACGGTTCACGTAACGACAAGTGATCCCTGCTGCCCATGACATCTTTGACAAAGAATCATAATTTAGATGCGTTGTCACCCTTGAGGACTGAGACGAGGCATTCGTCACCAGTAACAAAGGTCTCCGGATCCCTGCACTCACCGGACGAAACAGAGCAGTATTATGCTACTATTTTACGCTGGTATTCTTGTGAGGGCGTGGACCTATCCCGGTCTAGCTGACCCATTCATTCTGCAGCTAGATATTTCACCTTTCTTTATCTTTATGCTAGTAATATTCCTTTAGCCCTAAAGCCAGAGAGTCATATCACTTACCTCAATATCGCGTTGCATATCCATTTCACATACAAGCTTTGCGTCACACAATCGCGACACCGGAGGGTGTGTTACCCACACCCCTATATCAGCTACATACCCTTTGCCAACATAACGAAACGTCCAGAAAACTCCGTGATGCACAATAATATATCTTATGCCGTTCATATACGATTGATGTTGTGGTGAAATGTGTATTTTTTAGCGCATCAGTCGGCAGGTCATTGTGTACATAGAGGGCGCGCCCCTCGCTGTCGCTGAACAAATATGGCGTCGGCTAACGAAGTTTCGCGAGCGGATGTCGTGAACGATTTCGCGCCTAATTTTGGAAGTTGTATGCTGCAAGGCCTGTGTATTCTATTAACGGTTTTCACGTGAAGTGACGTAATTTCCTGAGTAAAGTGCTTTTTAAATGTGTTAGGCGATTTTATTATTCGTTTGTTTCCACTTAGAAAGTTACTTCGTAATTTTCAATGTCAATCACTCTACTTTCGTCTAACATACAAACGTTAAATCGTGTTGGTCTCTATTCCATGTGAATCAGAATGACCGTATAATCTACATACGGAACAATTAGCAAACGCTTTGAACTATTGCCACTGATTATTTCTTATTATTCTCCTAATTGTCTGTTATTGTTTGTTACTTACAGATTCCAGTACAGCTGGTGTTTGTTGCGAATGAAGTTATAGCATGGTCGTAATGGAGCGACCAATATAATTATAATCTTGAAGTTCTATCTTCTTAAACCATAAGTTACATACTTTTAATTATTCGTACATCAAAGGACTGGAATAGTTTGCCCGCGTCTGTCTTTCCCTCCGATTACAATGTGGGTGTTTCCAAGAGTAGGGTGAATAGGCATTTACTGAGCTAGTGCGCCTTACCATCCAGGACTGCATTTCCACTTAACATCAGGTGGGATTGTGGTCAAGTACTTGCTCAGAAACATTAAAAAAAAAATTATTTACCTATAGTTTTGCTGGCCTTAACCACGCAAAACCTAGGTAGAAGATAATTAAAATAATTGATATACAGTTCTATTCAGTACAATCTTGTACACCAATCCCCATATAGTCAATAGATTGTTGAGTCGGGAAGCGTCAATAGACTAATGGTTTAGGGTACGGTCTGCGATAGTTAAGGTCGTAGGACCGAATCCACCACTCGATTATTATCGTGATCCAGCAGAAGTATTTTAAGCTTAGAGTGATTAACAGCAATATTAATGATATTTATTGCACTAAATTGTTATAAAAAAAAAAGAAAAAAAATGTATAAGATAAGGTCCCTTGCATTCTCCGTCTGTGCGCACTCCAATCTAGGACAGCACTAAACAGTTTAGGTCCATTCAACAAATAGACTAACTCTTGAGTTGGCAGTAGTCTAGCTGCAATATGAATTGGTCAGCTCTACCAGATAGGTAATATAAATAAGGCGTAAAATAGCAGCATAATGATGCTGTGTTTCGTCTGGTGAGTGCAGAGGGACCTTTATTACTGGTGACGAGGCATCCCATCTCAGTCCTCAAGGGTGACAACACATCTGCATTATGATTCCTTGTCAAGGATGTAGATGTAATGGGCCGCAGGAATCACTTGCCATTAGGTGAACTGTATACTGGTTTGTTAATCTCAATGTAATTAAAGAAACAAATCTGGGAAACACGGTCCTACAGGTAACAATAGAAATAAACTTTAAACAAATAACACTAAACACAGCGTTGTATTTTCACAGTCAGCATATACTGTGTTGACAGCGATTCGTGACAACTAGCACTTAATTTAATTTAATTTTCTTTTTTCTTTCAATCATCTAATCCCACGCAATAATGTTAGTTTTGTTACAAATAAACAAATTCTTTCTTACTTTCTTAAAACAAACGAGCTACGACTAAGTTTAAATTAAATGACGAAAATCCTATATATACATAGGCTATACATACATTGCGACAGCTAACACACATGTCCTCTGTACATATATATTGATCCAATATGACGCAGTTTGGTTTCGCGGACAATATTGACGCCGTAGGCGATTTCGGCGGACACGACCGCAACCCTCCTAGTGGGAGGGACCTATATTAATACTTGTTATTGAAACTTCATGTTAGACGATGGTCTACCGATATTTTTAGCCATGACGACTTCATCACCTGGGAGATGTAACAGCCATAGTAATTATAAATTGCTGTACAAGTCTTGGTGTTATAAGTGACAAACAAACACATAATTTACCTGACAGTAAGCGATTACTTACCGAGTTTGATCCCCGATACCGGCACCTGTTGAATTGTTTCAGTTACTATTTTAAGTTTTTTTTTTACCATTAACCTTGTGTTCAGCGTTGAAATAAAGTATCGTAAGGAAACTTACATGTTGTTTTGCAGACATAAAGTCCGACAATCCGCAGTAGAGCCGCGTGGACTATGCTCTAATACCCTCTCTAGAGAGAAGTGCCCAACAGTGGGATTTACATAAAAGCAGTGGCTTACAGCGAACGATAACACCACGTTCAACAGAGACCTTGAATGTTCCATCAGGTGAGTCACTGGTTCGTTTGCCACGTAATCCAGAAAAAAAAGAACTAAATGGAATGCCTCGAATAGAGGTTTAATAAGTAAGTGATTATATATAGTAAGACGAAATAAGGTATACTACCGTAAACAAAAATTTTATCCTGAAATTTATTCCTGAAAGCATAGAGTTGCTACCCCAACAGTACGCAGAATGGAGAACAGTAAATGGATATGATTAATAAATAATGAAGCGGTCAGTGGCAGAACTTCTATATGACGTTTGTAGTAATTCTGCAAGGTTAAAAAACGTTCGCTGTGGCAATTATTTGGACTGTCATCCAGGTGGCGGCTTTTAAATCCGTGCATGCAGTGCTCGTTTTGCTTTCTGTCGATTCCCGTCCTTGTCGTAATAGACGAATAGCTTCTAAGAAGTTTTTAGGGTGTAAAAATCCAACATCGGTCAAGCCACTTGATTATAGGAAGTATAATAGAAGAACTATAAAGAATAATTTAACATGTCTACGTCGTGTTGACAGACATAAAAAGCGAGTGTCATCGACATAACTTGGTCCTAAACATTGAACAGGTGTTGAACATTTTGAAGAACTCCGAGTACAAATGTTAGGGAATGATTTAGTACGTACGAATCCGATAAACCGAAAATCCAACCAGCGTAGTTTCCGTTTCCTTCGAACCGACTAATATTGAATCGGGATTGAATATTACCAAATCAATGCCATACACGACTTTTACTCATTATAATTATGTACATATTTTTATATTTATATTTGCCCGTTTTATATGATTGTCTTGTAAGATTAAGGGAAAAAGTTGCTTAATTTAAGTTAAGTAAGTAAAGTTTATAAGGAATAGCACCATTATATGACATATGTCATTTTGGAACAACTTATTTGCTTCCGTGTGAAATGGCTCCGTTTTTTTTTTCTAAGAGTAACAGCGTTTGTTAATCACTTCTCATACACAACTGTTATCAGTAATGAAAAGTTTCACGCATAGCTTCATGGTGAAAGTTAGTATTTCTTTATATTATTCTGAAAGCTTCCCATCCTGCCAGAGTATAGTCAGTTACTCTAGTCTACTTGTTCCAAGCCTTTGTAGCTATAGTTTTTTTTTAACAATTGATATCACGACCATTGAAACGTCGCTTATCCCTGCCCTATATATTTCTTCAAAAATATTTCGACTATATTTTAAAGATACGTGAGTAAAAGAACATTTTTGTAATATTATCAAAAGTGATTATGAAGTTTATTACTGGTGACGAGGCATTCCATCTCAGCCCTCGAGAGAAACAACGCATCTGTATTATGATTCCTTGTCAAGGATGGATGTAGATGTCATGGGCCGCAGGAATCACTTTTTTTTTTATTTATTTATAATAAGAGTACATAACACTTTAATTACAAAAAATTACATTCAGAAAACCAAAGAGGTTTGTCGAGAATGTTACTTGACAATAATATTTTCAATAAAATATTGAGCAATACATGCAAGTTCCTACATTAATAACTAAAAATATAATGTATGGAAGTTCTTAATTTACACACACAGAAGTAAAGGTAGGTAGAAAGAGCACCGATGCATTCAATGCATCTACAGGTTGTTCAAGAAATGAGATTATAATTTTTGCTTTATGTTTTTAACTGTGATGCATTGAATGAAAGATGCATCCATATCATTAAGAATCATCACTTGCCATCAGGTGACCTGTGTGCTCGTTTGTTACTCTCAAAGTAATAAAAAAATGGTGATTATATAAATGAAATCGCAACTTGGATATGAAATGTTCGCCTACAGACACTTTAAAATATAGGTACTAGAAATATAATGTAAACACATAACGAAGAAAAAAATAATCCCGCCGAGTTTCTTAAGCCAGTTCTTCCCCGGTGGTTACGTTCTAGTGGAAAAAAAGTTTAAAATAAACGCGATAAAATCCTCAAAACTAGTTTTATTAACTACGCCTCTTCAGTTCTTAGAGCCTTGTAATCAAATAAACTTTATCCGCTATCAGTATTAAAATTTATATTTAATACAAGATATAACTGTTATTTCTTACTCGCACGAGATGCATTATAAAATGGATATATCTTTTTAATTTGGCTAGCGATTTAAATGGAAGAAACCCTAATATTATTCTAATCATTGAAACCACATCCGAATTACGTGCACAAACATACAGACACATACAGATAAAGTTTGCTCACGATTTTATCATATATATAGTAACTATATTTAAACTAACTTATTTTCTAAATCAATAATATATGGTATTTATTGAATTGAGTTGAGTGGAATTTAAAAATAAATTTTCTTTACAAAGTACTTGTTTGCATTCTACATATAATAATTTAAGCACAAAATGGCCACGGAACACCCAATCTAAGTATAATTGTGCTGCTCAAAGATTTTCATAACAAAACGACTTATGAACGGAAGGAGTTCTTGAGACTCGTGTTAACCAGATTTAATTGATCTGCCGCTATTGAACATTAACTCATTAGCTCTTTGAGTTGATCATTGTAGGGAAGGTCGTGAAACGATGGTGGTTTCACAAATGATTGACAAAGAGGTTTGTAAAAAGAGCATTCGATTCTAACAAAACGTTATTAAATCTCATTTTGAGAATAAGGATATTTGGAGTTTCTTTATGCTTATTGTGCAAGTTGTTAGGGTTATTATTGCCTATTCATCGAGATGCACCCGGTTCATATTTTCGAGACGGATCCCAAGCAAACTATACTAAAAAATCCTTTACAAATGGAGATTTAGTTTTGACGCAATGGAAATTTCTTTGGAATCGAGAAACGGATCAATTTGTGTACTTAAGTAGGTAGGTAAAAATATCATAAAAACATTATAAAAAAATTATAAGGTTAATATTCTTACGGAAAGGATACTGTTATAAACTAACAACTTGGTAAAATAAAAAAAGTAAAAATTCGACATACATTTCGACGTAATCATCGTAGTATTTAGTCACAAATGTTTTATCCCATGTCGTCAACGTATTACTAATTCTTTCTAGAAACAGATATGTCGGTGAGTTTTCCTAAGAAATTTAATCTAATAATACCGGGTCGATGGCCGCTGTTAGCCCGAGGGCTTTTACAGTTTCGCCGGTTTGAGAGGTGACCGAGCGCATATGGTCTCAGTCGAGACCTCTATTAGTGGGTAACCAGCACAAGGGCACCCGAGAGGGAGCCTCGGTTTGGACCGTTACCCTTGGGCGAGAGCAACTGACTCGATGGTGCCCGAAAGGGCCGAACCTCTCGATCAGTTGCTTCTGACTATGGATTTTCTAAATTAATATCTCTATTATTATTAAGTAATCAGCAGTCACATAGCCAGAGATTGGTCAGAGTTTTTCAAGCCAAGGTGGTTTGCGTACGTGTATCCGAATATTCTTCCGTTATGTCAGACTTTGGACGGGCGATGAGTGAGTGCCTTTGTGTTTAGACTTATGCTACAACATAATTTCTATATATCCTGCGCTGTTCCTGTCAACTGGTCACCGATAAAATTCAACATACATAACATATTCACTATCATAATTTCAATCCTTCCCGTACATACCATTAGGTATTTTGATTAATAAAAAGAGTTAACGTTGTGTTATTTTTTCATACATTTAAACATAAACACGTAACGTTCAATACAACGGTGACGCGCTAAATCCACATTCAACGCACAGTAAAGGTATTACCGCTGACAACAAGGCATCAAAAGATAAAATCGTAATTTGCGGCATTCGCCCACTCACACACAATGAAGCAACAATCCGAGCAATGAATGGCCAATTGTCACACAAACGATTAGCCCACGGCCGATTCAGCAAAATGGGATGAAAATGTCAAAATACAATCTCTGATGACGATCTAAACTATTAAACAAACAACACAACTCTAACGCCCAAAATTAAACCTTAAGTCTAAACAAATAACGGCGTTGTGACGTGCACAGATGTAGTTGTGATGGTAAAGCACCTATCAATGACACAATGAGACATATCCAGGGTAACACTAGAACTTGTACCGATATTATTTGCGATTTTTTTTCCGATTGGATTCTATCGTATACTTGTAAAGGAACAATTGAGTTGAATAGTCCTCGTGACGTTTGTATTGTTGAAACGAAAACAGGAAGACGAGGTAGTTTTGTGTTTCTTGTAACCATTGATTCTACGAGTATTCATATGAAATATAAACGTGTGTGGAGTAGTGTTGCTTGGAATTTAATTTTTCTAATCCTAAGTTCTGCATTTTTAAGTTGATAATCATCTGCCACTACGAACTACGAACTATTGTAACTTAACTTTTGTATTAATTTTAAAGTCCATATGAACTAATATGCGATAGTAACCATAACAATGGGTAATTACTAAATTGTGTGAGAGCTACAATATTTGCTTTTCGTCTAAGTTATCCAAAACAATCCATTGGAGAAATTTTTAATTAAGATTCCGTAAATTGTCAACGACTTGTTATCGGGATGAGTTTGTGTTTGAGTTCAAGTCGAATTTTATTACAAACTCCTTTGTAATCGTAATATATTTCTTAATTTATTTTTAAAAACTCACAACTGCCACAATTCAATCGCTACGATGGAGGTAACGCGGATAACATTTCGTGCAACATGTTGTATGATTTTAAAAGACGGGTTAACATACAAGGAATCATTTGAACATTTAATCAGTGTTTTGAGGGAACAGATTTCATTATTTGTCGCTATCACCTATTGGTTTCGTGAGTTAAAGCGTAGTTAGAGGAACTTTAAAGATGACCTTAGAGCATGGCGACCGTTAACGGCAGTCAGTGACAAAAACGTCATCAGGGTGAAGTGGCTAATAAGGGTATATCGTAATATTATCAAGCTTGAAATTCAGGATTAAGTAGAGATTGGATTACGGGAACTGGAATCTGCATTTTACATGACCATCTTAAAGTTAGGAAAGTTGAATCGCGATGTATAGCAGAAGAGCTACGTCTATCACAGAAGAGGAGAAAATGCGAAGTGTAGACTGAAGTCAGTTAATCCTAAATAAATTCGACAGCGGAACCACACCAGGTGACGTACATTTTGACTGGCGATAAATCTTCTTACGAAATAGCAATCTACGGAATGGGTATTTGAAGAAGACGATTTACCCACTAATGTAGTCCGCGGTCGAAGCGTCAACATAACACCGGTTACTGGCCAATGCCAAGTTTGTCTTTTGCGGCAGGAGCGGAGTATAATTTTTCAGCACGAAACGTTCCCACCATTCGGAACAGTTAATTCAGGCTCCGTATATATTTTTTTTGTTCCCTACTTTAAATAAATGTATGCGGGGTGGAATTTTTACGACGGACGAAGCGGTACATGAATTTAATTTTTTCGACCTTACGTACTAACAATTTACACCTATTTTGAAAGCTAGTTCAATCGAATACTTAAGAGCATATTTGGCGCAGTATAGTGGTAAGAAGAAGTTGTAAATGAACTTTTGTCCGTTATATATTTCTTAATTTTTCCCCACCATACGTAAGAAGTTATGTATGCATATGTATAAAAAATATTTATGGTATTTCTTTTGTTTCATGTATTATATACACAGCTTATTAAACAAATAAATATTTATATTGCTTTATAACTTAATTTTTACGATTTTTAGGTAGCAAAATATCTAGTAATTTATCACATTTGTTATTATTAACACTAAAGCTAAAACATATTAACTCTGAATAAATATTTTATACTTAAACACAATTTTCAGCAAAGCAACTCTATTGATTTTGACAGCGATATGTCCCAAAATAAAGGATCCACGTGTAATTGACGTCCAAATGCTTTAGGGGATTTACGGATTACATTTAGCGGCATTAAAAAATTTGTTTGTATACTTACTTCTTTATTTTGAAGAGTTCCATATATTCAGAATTCGTATTTATAAATGAATAGTAAACCCGTTGACATTTTTTATTAACATTTATCAATCGAATTACACGTTTTCGTTTAAGTATATCCAAAAGAATGTTTCGTGACAGAATGAAATTATTTCATTATAAATATATACATATAATACATTTTGTTTCATGTAGAAAACTGCCTGTCTCCCTGTATCGAGTTATTGTACCATGAGCACAATTCTTAGATAACATCAGTTGTGAAGCAATCTCACGTTCAGATTTGCCTTCATTATGTAAAACAACGATGGCTGAACGCACTTCACTGCTAATTTCTGGAGCTTTTCCCATTTTATGATGTCTTCACTGTAGAAACCACAAGTTTAGTCTAATTGTGATTGTTTATGAACAAACCCAAGTAAACTCGTTTAATAATAAGTCAGAAACACCTGTTTTCGGGAGCTAAATAATCCTAATTATTGACCAATACGTAGCAAAAGCAAAGTAATTAGTAATGAGGACATTATAAAAATATTATTACGACTCTACCATCTGGCTCTAGTGCAGCGTTTGTCGGTGTTTGAAAACAATAGATGTTTATTGTCCAATAACTTGAAAGTAAACAAAAAAATGACTTCTTTAAATATTAGATACTAGCAATAGAATATGCAGATGTGTATTTCTTTTATTTATCCTATGTGATTTTATTACAATTGATGGATATTTATGTTGTTTATGTGCGGTCTTAAGCTTTTGGCCGGCAGGGTATATACATATAATACATTTTGTTTTATGTATGTGTTATATATTATAAGATATCACATAGCAAGTCATTAGATAATTAGATAATTATTTCATTATTAGTAGCATACTTACGTGTTTTAGATGTAAATCAAGATTAGATGAAGTAGTTTTGAGATGGTTTTTTTTAATTTATTGAGTGTAACAAACGAGTACACAGTTCACCCGAAGGTAATTGAAGTCCATGACACTCACATTCATTGTCGATAAGGAATCATAATGCTGCACATGCGGAATACCTCATTTCCAGTAATAGAGATCTCTGGACTGGTCAGACGAAAGACAGCAGCGTTATGTCGCTATTTCCAGTTGGTATTATGTGAGGGCATGATCCTTCCCGTATGAGCAGACCCATGCCGCGGCCATAAACAAATGCTGCCTAGATCTACACATAATTAAATCTTGGAGATAAGCAAGAGAACTCTTTAATATGTATAACATTAGTGACTAGTGTAGTTTGATGTGTCTCATGTTTTAGCAGTATTACTATATTTTTGTGACTAACCACAGAATTTAAAATTTAAATAAACATTTATACTTAACATTTATCTATTCAAAAGGGAATTAACAGATGCTCGACAATAACGCCAACAGGAAATTGATTCCTCAACCCTCCGGATCACGTCACTCGCACTGAGGGGCAGGCTACTACGGACGAGATAAGGGATAAGGACAGACAAGCTACCATATCTTAAATACTATATACATAATATATATGTGTGTGTGTGTGTTTTTATTTATGGCTGTGTACGCCATCCGAGATATTGATAAGAGGTTAATTATCTAAGTGGTGTTTGAAATATTAGGCGCCAAGCGGTAATAACCACTCAGGGATTGTTACTCAACCATAACCTGTAAAGTAGTAGCATATATAGTAAATATTGCAGTTCGATTGTTTTTTCGTCGTGTTTCGTAGTGTGCGAACGCTTGAAGGATCCTATTTGGTCACTATAGATATCTGTTATATGAATTCGCTACAACCTTAAGATAATCAATTTCATCAAAAAACTAATTCTAAATCTTCGTATAGGAAACTATCAGTGACAACTAAATATATAGTTCTCTTTATGTTATGTTTCGACTGACGTCCATACATACCTGACAGCTATGATGGAATGCCGCACTAACCAAACGTCTTCTTTTTTAGTGCTGATGGCCGCTGTTACCCCTAGGGCTTTTACAGTTACACCGGGTTGAGAGGTGGCCGAGACCTCTATCAGTGGGTTACCAGCATAAGGGGTCATCGAGACACAGCGTTACTGCCATTTCACGCTGATACTTTGCGAGGGCAAGATTCTTCCCTCTGCTCAACGTTGCTCCGTGAGGCAGACATTTCATTATGGCATACAAGATAATTATAGCAGTTAATTCCATTGACATAATTAAGGTAAGAACGGCATTTTTTGTTGAGTCCTTATTGTGGATGTACTATATATGTAGTACATGCTATGCAGTACACGTGCAAAGCATATTCGCAAATTGTAACAATTCTACTTTGAGAAGGCAAAACGAAAAAAAAAAAAGAATATTGTCACAAAATTTGCATTGCTAACAAAAAATCATTAATTTCAAGCACACATAACTCGCAAGCAAGTATTCTCCAATTTAACTAACCTATGTTTCTGCATTGCGTCAGTTTGTCTCTCAGTAAAGGGTCCTTGTAACATTGAAATTCGCGACATATAATTACGTGTTTGTTACATGCCGAGTTTTTTCTTTTTTTTTTTATACATAATACGATGAGTCGCATGCACTTATATGAATACGCTTTGGAAAATTGTGAATGTAAGTAACACTAAGTTTCGAACAAGATAAAATGGAAGTCAAACAGCAGCTTGTATCTAGGTACGGCATGAATAGGTCTGCTTGACCGGAGAAATACAAAGCACTTTCATAATATCAGCGTGTAATGGCAACATTATACCTATGCAATTTTATACCCTTATGTATAAGAAAGAAACAGAGATTTAAGTGATTAATTCACTTACGTATCAATGATGAGCCAATAAAAAAGATGTATTACTACCTCGGAACGTAGTCATTAACATCAATGGCCTAATGGTCATAGAATGGTCTAAGAAACTTGAGATCGTGGGTTCGAATCCACCCTTCGACTGAATCATGAAGTCGTGAATCGTCTATTTCTATTCTAACCGCAATATTAGTATTATCAACTGCATTGCTAATACTCTATTGAACAAAAAAAATTGTATCCATCTTAATTTCCAACGTAAATTACGCTCTTTTCTTCCTTTTTTTTTAAATTAAAGCGTACGTGAAAGTATTTACACGTTACCTGTTTCACTTATTTAACGAACTAAAATGATAAGCAATTCCCTAAATAATTACTATTACCTACTACTACTAGAGTAGTAGGATAATTCGATATGAAATATATGATATAATACATACAAAGTAACAGATGTGTGTTGCTAATATATAATATATACTTATACTCAGCAAACGAAACAAAATATTGTCTCAATCTTTAATACAGAATATGTTTTATTAAGTATTTTAATTATTTACTTGCATTCTGTTCCATTGTTCCGCTTAAGGCCTTAAAGAAAGATGTAAAATATCCTAGTTTATAATATTTTAGTTACCAAAACATTGGACAATATTTTACAAGGAAAAAAAATCACTTTCGATGAGGTACAAACCGCTTTCAAAGATTTTATTGATAATTGCTCCCAAATTTTTTTAGCAATGGAATCAAATGGCCAGAATTCAATTTATACTCTATAATAAATATATAAATATATTTATTATAGAGTGAATTAAAAATAAAATAAATACTCTTATTTCATATGTAGACCTAATATGACTGGAGTGGATCAAATGCGATCTAGTTCACAAAAATAATTAGATATACATTTAAATAATTCCGAAATAAATCTATCCAAAGGGGTAACCATTCATTAATATCTAAATGGGGAATCATATAAGGCTATGTACAGATGTCGCACCGCCGGAGGTGTATATATCCATCTAAAAACACCCTTATCCAACACAATACACTTATTTATACTGCTCGATGTCACTGAGAATGACACGCCACAACGTACCCTCGCCATTGAATTAATAATAAAAGCACCCGGCTCTAAATAAATAACCACTCCAAACATTTTACATACGACTTCAAAGGCATATGAGGTTGACACTAAGCGGTGCTCATGTCACATTCCCCTCTTGTGTTTCTTTTGTTATATCTTAATTCACACCCTTAGCGTTTTTGTCTCTGGTTATTGAAAATTATATTCTACTTTGAAAGAAATAGAGATTAAAATTGCCTTAGTCAAATACAGAAAAGTTCTTTTCAAATGCTAATTCATGGTGTTGGCTATTTGAATTTGAATTTTATCTGGTTGTAAATAAGATTGATCTTTGAATGATAAGATTGTTTATTTATTAGGGGTGTGCGTAGTTAAAAGCGGTATTAGCTGTCGGCTTACTTTGTAATTAATACACGGGATAGCGTCATTGATATGCCATATTGCCGGCTGCGAGACAAAGCTGTTTTCGGGGCTCCGTACAATTCAATGAATGCGTTGCAATTTCCTATTGCAGTTTTTTTTCCTCTAATTGCTTATTTCGTTTAATATTGCAATGTTTTTTTATTGCATTGAGAGTAACAAACGAGCACACAGTTCACCTGATGGCAAGTGATTCCTGCGGCCCATGACATCTGCATTCATCATTGACAAGGAATCATAATACAGTTGTCACCCTTGAGGACTGAGATGGAATGCCACGTGACCAGTAACAAAGGTCTCCTGATCCCTACCCTCACCAGACGAAACACAGCAGCATTATGCTGCTAATTTACGCTGGTATACTGTGACAGCGTGCCTTCACACAGGACCCATTCATTCTGAGGTTAGAAACATATTAAATTATATACTTAAACATACATATATTTGAAAATAAAAATGTGTTTTACTATCATTCAGTTTAAAAGTGCACTCTTTAGTGAGGCTTTTGAGATTCTAAATTTTATTGAACAAACGATTTAAGTTTAGAACGGTTACAACAGCTCTATAGGAAATCCATATATGACTTAAGAGCATCCTTTTAAACGCTTTCTTGAATTCTGAGGGGACAAGAGGTAGATATAAGATTGCGAGGGGATCACCGTCAACAACATGAACTAGTACTAATAGAAAATGACAAAAGATTTTAAAACATAATCTTAATTTTAGAGAATTTTGTTGGTTATAGATGATGATGAAATGGAATATGAATTAGAATTTTTGAAATATGGTTGAACGAAACGAAAATTTCATTCTTCACCTATCTATCCATATGATTCACAAAATAGAATATCTGAATGCAGATGACCAACAACTTTATGTGTGTGCCAATATTGAGGACCTCCACAGTGCGATTGCCAAGCTGAATTCGAACCTAACAGCTATTCGTAATTGGTTGTCGCGCTTTGGAGTGTCTATCATTCATTCCAAATGCCAAGCTATCTTTGTAGGTAGCCCCAGGATGTTAACTAAAATAAATAATTTAAACTTGCCCAACATCAATTACAATGATAAAATAACACCATTATCCCGTTACGTCAAAATTTAGGTCTATATATTGACAATAAAATGAACTGGGACATACAGGTCACGGAAGTAGCTGTAAGGTATGCCCCGTTAAGATCACTCCAGAGTTTGAAGAATTTTCTTCCATTTACGACCACGCTTACGCTTGTTCAGACACTTATTACCTATTATCAATTATACAGATGTGTGATACACGGATTTGAACGTAGTTTATCTTAACAAGCTTAGAGCGCCTCTACATCAATTGCATTAGGTATATTTTCGGACTTCGTAAATATGACACATCTCTCAATATCGTACTCACCTTTAGTGGCTTACCATTCAGCAGAAGCTTAACCCTAGAATTTATTTGTTCTTTTCTCAATTTTGAACGACTCCTTCTTATCTTATATACAGGACATGCCCTAAAGCAATCTTTACAAATAAAGAATGTTGATCGATCAAAACGCGATACGCAGGTGAAAGGCACAGAAATATCATCTTTACCGATGAAAAAAATTTCACGATTGAAAAACATTACAATAAATAAAATGATAAGGTGCTCACAGTTCTAAAGAAGCTGCTCAAGTGGTCGGAAAGGTACAACGTGGTCATCATCCTGCGTCAGTGTTGGTTTGGTGGGGCGTGTCTTATCAAGGAGTCACAAAACTACATTTTGGTGAAAAAGGAGTAAAAACCTCAGCCAAAGTGTATCAAGATACAGTCTTGGATCATGTTGTGAAACCTCTCAGTAATACACTTTACCTGGTCACAAGGCACGAACTAGACAAGCCTGGCTTGACCAACGTTCCGGACTTTATAAGAGCTAACGACTGGCTCTCATCTAGCCCCGACCTCAACCCTTTAGACTTAAAATTAAGGTCAGTTTTAGAGGACATGGCCTGCTCTAAACGACACGGCGACATTGAGTCTCTTAAAATATCTTTGTAGGAAGCAGTGGAGAAATTTCCATTGGAAACAGTGCGTAAATCCATAGATTCGTGGCCAAAGATTAAAGGCCTGTATAAAATAGTAAAGTGGCCATTTTGAATCGAATATTTTTTTAATTTTTTGCTGAGACTACTAAATATGTACGTATAAATTTTAATAATATTACAAGACTTCATTAAAAAAAAGCATTTTCATTTGTAGCAGAACTTATGGCCGGACTAGGTATATATATAATTATATATATATATATATATATATATATACATATACATATATTGTTAATATATAGGATTCTTTTGTAGTTGGTCGGTGCCAACAATAAAAAAATCATATAACGGTTTACAGTCAACGTTTCTCCATCTCAAAGTTGACTGGTAGAGAATGCCAAAAGGGATATAAATCCGCATTTTGAACCTTTGTTTAATAAAAATAGGTGTTTACGATCGAAAATTAACTAAATAAATAAAATAATCAGAAGAAGATATGCAAATTAAAATAAGAAGGTAACATTACATGGACACATAACATAAACTTACCGGAAACAAGTTGATTCAATCATCAATCAAGTATCATTTGGACTATTCACGAAATTAAAAGATATTGAAAAACGTCGTTACGATATACAATGGCGGTCAATAGTTTAAGACCGCACATAAACAACATAATTATCCATCAATTGTAATAAAATCCCATAAGATAAATACAAGAAATGCACATCTGCATATTCTTTTGTTAATATAGAATATTTAAAGAAGTCATATTTTTGTTTACTTTCAAGTTATTGGACAATAAACATCTACTGTTTTCAAACACCGACAAACGCTGCGCTAGAGCCAGGTGGTAGAGTCGTAATAATATTTTTATAATGTCCTCATTACTTATTACTTTGCTTTTGTTACGTATTGGTCAATAATTAGGATTATGTAGCTCCTGAATACACGTGTTTCTGACTTATTATTACCCGAATTTACTTGGGTTTGTTCATAAACAATCACAATTAATCTAAACTTGTGTTTCTACAGTGAAGACGCTATAGAATGGGAAAAGCTCGAGAAATTAGCAGTGAAGTGCGTTCTGCCATCGTTGTTTTACATAATGAAGGCAATGCCGTTTGCCGTTGCCGTTTCTTCCGGGTTGCGATTAATTGGAGATGGATTCATTTTACAACAAGATAATGATCCAAAGCATAGCTCAAAATGATGAAAGGGTATTTAGACGAGAAAGAGGCACACGGGATGTTGAAAAATCCCATTGAACTTTTGTGGGAAGAGCTTCATAGGAACGTCTGTAATCGTGGCCCATTCTCGCGAGAAGAAATATGGAATGCTTTATGTGAAATTTGGAACAATATATCACAAGACACCATTAACAAATTGATTGCCCTTATGCCGAGACTTGTGAAAAAAGTTAAAAAATGAAACAAAGGCAAAAAAAGGCTATAGTTAGCTAAAATGATGAAAAATCAGTTTAGCTAACTATAGCCTTTTTTTGCATAGACTGTTAATACTTCTTTACGCTTTTAAAGTATTTTTTTTATCAATCAATGTTCTATTAGATGGTTAAACAGGTTAATTAAACATTTAATATTTTATTGGAGTTTTACTTTATTTTCCTACTTTAATTAAGGTGGTCTTAAACTTTTGGCCTGCAGTGTACATATTCGTTACAAAATGTACTATAGCAATTACAGTTATAGATTCTGAATACTTATTAATAAACATTTTATTTATTTATTTAATGAGTGGGTCGTACTTATAAAACTGGATACTTACAATAACAGAAGTAAAAAACTTATTACGGATTTGAGAATGGACCTCTGTGGATGGCACATGTAACTTTTTAATTTACGAGACTCTCATGTGTTTCTTCATGATGGCGTCCATTAGCAAATTGTATATCGCCACTATAAAGAATTTAACTCAACGCTCAACGAATTTTTACGTTATTCGCTGTGGCTTAAGTCAACAAAAGAGTTTCTCTATGTACATATAGTTCGGAGACTTAAGACGGGGACGTGATTATTTACATGAATGATGACGTTTTTTTTTTCGGCAAATCAGGAC
Organism: Teinopalpus imperialis; assembly: GCA_029286865.1. Lineage (NCBI taxonomy): Eukaryota > Metazoa > Arthropoda > Insecta > Lepidoptera > Papilionidae > Teinopalpus > Teinopalpus imperialis. Next base: position 9,467,791 of record JAGSMU010000030.1, on the reverse strand, counting down.
ATTACATTACAGTGTCCGCAGATTGGTACGTAAACAATTGCTTGACCAGAGTGCTAGAAAAAGTTCACGAAAAGCGTCCTCGTAGCAATGTCATCCTACGCCACGATACAACCCCGACCTGGAGACCCCTCGACCTTGTGTGATCTTTTTTCCGGTGAATGCGTTCCATGAAGTCGTTGAAGAGGACTACTGAACTCCGACCCTGACTCTACTGAATACTGAATCCACTGCTTCACACAAAGGTTACGACGAATGCAAAAATGTGTAAATAGTGAGGGTATATACAAATATAAAGTAAATATAATATCTAGTCTTATTTATTATAATCCAGAAACTATATATTACTCGTGTCTTGTATAACCAATAGTCGACGCATTATCAACTGAGGTTTAGAATCATAAATCATATTTATCTGTCTCTCTCGCTCGCACTTACAGGTCTTATGGAGAAGTGTAGTGATGTGCGTAAGAATTGTAGAGCTGCATATCGATAACGGGATAGGTACGATCGATATGCTAAATTATGTTAAGTATTAGAAAACATTTTTTGCTATCTGAAAATATCTCTTCAAAACCACGTTAGAAAATTAATTCTCCATTGTGCGTATTGCGCAACGAAGCGTAAGTAATGTAATGAGTGTCATAGCATAAAATCTTATATTTATAGAAAAACAACAACCCTTACTCGTAACGACCAATCCGGTCAGAGTGCTAATGAAGATCACGATGACGCATCGACCCCGCGTGCTAAGTATCGATAACGTGTTGCATTGCATACACATTCCTACTGTCAGTGACATTTATTGTCCGACGACTCAGTTTAAAATCGACTATAACAACATACGTGCTACCCCTTACATATATCGGTGATACTGCAAAACCATTGGCCTGATGTAACTTTACACAGGAAAATAATATTAATTTCACTTTGAAAAATGTGGATATCGTACTGGTCGAATTCGAAGTAGGCCATTATTAAACAGATGACATCATGATATATTACACCGTGTTATTACAGTATTAAGCATTCGTCGTACCCCCGCCCTAGGGCGAAATAACGTGCAGTAAAAGCGCGTCAAAGACGCAGAGCATACGACTACATACAATACTACCAAGATATGTACATATATGATGCACAAATAGTTCCTTGGGCGGGACTCAAATACAGGACCCAGTCGAACTGAGTGTTCGTTATTAACTAATTCATAAAAAAAAATACATCTGGGGGTGTACTTATTCCATCGCGAACGGTTTGGTTGCACAATGTCAAGCAATGTCATGCTTAATTATTAATAAATTGTGAAGCCATCAATTCAGAATGTTATAATACATGTTATAATATTAGCGATTGTGGTAGAACTACGCTGCAGTTTGTTTTTAGCTGCAGAATGAACACATGTAACTCACAGTATGCCAGCGTAAAATAGCAGCATAAAGTTGCTGTGTTTCGTCTGGTGAGTGTAGGGGATCCGGAGACCATTATTATTGGTGACGAGGCATTCGATCTGAGCCCTCACAAGGGTGACAACGCATCTGCATTATGATTCATTGTCAATGATGAATGTAGATGTCATGGACCGCAGGAATCACTTACCATCAGGTGAACTGTGTATGTGCGAGTTTGTTACTCTCAATGTAATAAAGAAAATGAAACTGCAAAAGGAGATCGAAAACAGGACTTAGACGGGTCTTATTGCACCACGAGCATGTATTACTTACATATGTACTACCTATCTACTTATTAGATCTAAGAATAAGAATGAAACCTAATATTGGAGCCTTATCTATACTAATATTATAAAAGCTGAAGGGTTTGTTTGATTGAACGAGCTAATCTCAGGAACTACTGGTTCGAATTGAAAAATTCTATTTGTGTTGGATAGTACATTTATCAAAGAAGGCTATAAGGCTATAGAACATCACGCTACGACAAGTAGGAGAGGAGAATCAATGAAAAATGTTGCAAAAACGGAAAAAAATATTCCTTTTGAAGGAGCCTTCCGTTGGGTGTGCTGCGTAAACGGTTAAAGTTACGCAAAAATCATGTATGACGGAATTGTTCCCCATTAAAAGCTCTAAAAAGCGTTGCTTTACATGAGACATACCAAGGATCCTGTTGTCTACACGAACCAAGTAGCAGGCGCAGCTTTATAAATATAGAAGCATAGATAGAATAATTATGAGCAAAATTATGAATGTGGTAGAAACAAGAAGAGTGTCAGGTTCGTTGTGAGTATATTACAGCGTAATAGGACTACGAGAGATTTGCTTCTGTTTTAGCGCGAATGCTTCAGACACCAATATACTCCACGCTGTCGATTTGACGTGATGTGATGAACCGGAAGATATCATTAATAATATTTATAGATGTCTTGAAAAAAAGTCGTGAATATGCCTTGTTATTCCTTGGGCCTATGATGGATTGTCAGATAGATGCAGTATTGGCGTTGTAATTCTCCAAATATAGCATACTAAACATTAAACAAAAACATTATAGACAGACATTATTTCTTTCTTACGTACGTAACTTATAAAAATACGACTCGGTATCTTTTGTTGTGTATTTAAACATAACCGCTTTACACGGCGACATAAAAACTATATACCTTGCCAAACTTGTAAATCTTATACCTCATTTCGTTAAGGTTCAATATTATTGAAACCGTATACAAGTTAGGGGACCGAGATGTGTTAATAAGACAAGGTAAATACTACATTTTTCATTGGGTAGATGGCGCTTTCATAAAAATACTTTCTGAATGTATAATTCACTAGTTAGTTCTTTGAAAGCTTCATAGATGGCAGTTAAGTTAATAATAAGATACAACTTATATTTTTAATGGTCACTCCTTAACCCGAGAGTTTTTACAGCTTCACCGGGTTGAAAGATATAGCTATAGAACATATAATACTCCATGCATCCATACAATCGTCGTTTTTATTCAATAGCGATCAAAAACAAATGTTGTTTTATGTTTAAATAAAATATGAACACTCCTCAGAAATCGTAACTCCGAAAATATTAGTAAACAGATATTTTTATATATTTCTTTTAAAAGACAAAATACAAATAACAGATACTTTAATATAAATGTATCCGCCACTGATCTAGAGATGGCGCCACTTTGATTAAAACTTATAAGCCGTATTTCGAGTTTTATAAATGTGATTGTATTAATACTTGAGTAAAATTAGGGGACACTAAACAAAAATAATAATGTTACTATTTAATATTTACAGACGTAAGTGTATAGTTACTGTATTTAAAGAGCGAGATTGAATTAAAGAATCTATTAATATCATCAAATATTAATTAATCTTTAATGACGTGCTTCCTACATCAATGAAGAACGAAATATCAAAGCCGCCTCTATCGCTGAGAACGCACTAATCGTGAAAATTACTATCAAGAATTGGTTAATAGTACAAATTAACCAAATCTTCAACATAAATTGTAACATTTTTCAAGGAAGTCGAATAAATCGATTGCTCGTACGTAGTAAATTTATTGACTCCACAAATTTGTCCAACGACTTTAGCCCCGAATTTAGCTCATAGCGTGAGACTGAACTTCGAACCCCGCAACTTAACATAACCGGAGCCCATAAATTCTCAATCGATGTACTACACGGCGCATTTACATTAACGACCCCGTACAATCGATTTACGAAAAATATAAATAAAGAGAATTTACGAAATAAAAAACGTAAAGACGATACTAATTCGTAAACAAAACGAACTGAATCAAGTCACGAATGGCAATGCCTGTGCCATTAATAGATTGACGTGCTCAAAACTGTAAAATTACCATTCGGTATAGGAGTACGGAAAAAAGGCCTCGGTGGGGGAAAAAAAAGGGAAAAAAAGATGAGAAATGGGTTCAATGTAATGGGCGATTAGGGGCAAGCGTTGGCACGAACCACATCGCTATGAACATAATTTTAATGAATTGTAAACGACTGTTATGGAAAAAAAAAACATTGTGTAATAATGAAATGAGAGTTCTTGCATATGGATACAAAAATTTAAACGACGTAGCTAGATTATCGCATTTAATACCGTGGTAAAATAATCATGAGGAGACCGGCGTGTTTAATCAATAAATTAAAGTAAATATATTGAAGACAAGTAAATTCCAATATGAGCCTGTAAACTGTCTAAACGTCTAATGCATATCAATCTCCATGGTTGAATCAGTTTATGGTTTTCAGCGACAAACTTGGGCTAACACTGGTGCTTGCTCTCTTTAAATCGATACACAAATAAAGAAAGATCTCAATTTTAATTTAGCATCATCATCACAACGCATATAAAATCGCGGTCAGAGTTAGTATTATTTCCTTACATATGAAATTAGCGTTTTGTCGTACTGGCCGCTCTGATCTCAAATAAATAATCAATAATTAAATAAATAATTTGGCGTTTGATTAGGGATTCCTAATTCAAACATATTTCAAATTTATGCTTGTTTATTTCAATTTAGTGGTTCATTTGCTTTCGCGCCATTTTTGCCTTTGACATCCTCCTGGTAACAAAATGAAAAACTTGAAATAGCTATTTACGAATATAAGTTCTACCGTGATGGTGCAGAACGAAGGATTAATGATGTGGAATTTGGACAATCTCTTGAACGGAAAAAAAATCATTTCAAATGAGGCAGTCCAAACCGCTTTACAAAGATTTCATTGATTCTCGCTTCCAACATTTTTTCAGTAAAGGCATCAATGAACTACCTAAAAAATGGCGAAAGTGTATAGATAACAATGGTACATACTTCGATTGATTAAATATATAATTTAAAAAATAATAGTTTTTTACTTTTTCCATATAATACGTTAATTTCATATGTAAATGCATATTATTCATATATATATGTATAAATATATATATATATATATATGTGAATAATATGCATTTTCATCAAAATTAAACACATGTGTCACCCGCTTGGCCATTTTTTTTTAATTTCGGTTGATAAAAATCCAGTCTATGTGCACCAGCTTTTTGCTTAGAAATGGATAATGGTACATTTCAATTATAACTCCTAGCATTGCTATTTATTTCTCTATAGTTATTTATGTGACGAAGGGTAACAAATGAGACCACAGTTCAGTGGCAAGTGTTATTCGCAGCCACATCTAACCTCAACAAGGATTCACGTTGCCTATACGTTGTCGCTACTCAGGCCCTCTGGTATACCTCGTCTCCTGTAATCTATCACCATCATACCTCCAGTTCAATATACTCACAATGGATATGTTGCTTTTACACGCTCTGAATCACTTTTTTAAAATAAAAAAGAATGCTATCAGTTAGTTCTATTAACCTGGCTAATATCCCGGTTAACTACTCTAACTGAGCTTAATAATGCTTGTGCGCGACGATCGTCTTTTTTTTATATACACAGTGGTAGAGTTACACTGCAGTTTATTTCTAACCGCAGAATGAATGGATGATGATATAGCAGTATAACGGTTCTATGTTTCGTCTGGAGACTGAAGGGATCCGGAGACCTTTATTACTGGTGACGAGGCATTCCATCTCAGTCCTCAAGGGTGACAACGCATCAGCATTATGATTCCTTGTCAAGGATGAATGTTGATGTCAAGGGCCGCAGGAATCACTTAACATCATGTGAACTGTGAAAATAAATATATATATATATACACATATATATACATATATATATATATATAAAATAGTTGGCAAAGGAGCAAACAGCCCAAGTGATCACCGCCGCCCGAACATCGGCAACACCAGAGGCATCGCTCTAGTAGGCTCTTTTCCCTATATCGTATCGGTTCGGAAACCACAGAGTAGTTGTGCGTGGCAGGAAATTTCGCGCGAAGCGTACAGTGGTGGATTGCCAAACTCGAGATGATGAGAATGAAATTTTGAATTCTGTCGTGATGTACGATGTATGTTTAAACTCAGTAAAAATCAAATGGTGGATTCTAATACACGACCTTTACTTACACTCACACTACATTTCACTACAGTTTCATCAAAATATTTGTTGTTAAAAAACCATGAGTGATCGACACAGAGATTCAATAGTATATCATAGATTAAGTCATATGTGAAATAAGTAATACCCGTGAAATATGGGGAATATGGAGCGTACGTAGAAAATTTTACAAAAACTAAATTAGTGATGTGACCACGAAAGTCATTCCAGTCACATGGCGTTTTAAAATTTAAGATTTATTCTTATAAGATGTCGATCAGTTTATGCATTATCAGCATTGTTATATCTACGAGGTAGATAGAACATCTGGTAGGTAGATATAAAAACAAAATAAGAGAATTGGTCGCATCGACCGGGTACGGTAACTTGTCTTTACAGAATATCTGCATAAAATTCTAGCTTTGCGATGCACTTATCAAAAGTGAACTGTCAACCCTTTACTGAAAACACGACAGTAGTATATTTCAGGGTGTGGACGAAAGTGCTTGTACATAATTGAACTACATCTGTCGCCCTACACTTACCATCAATGAAAAATTCCTTACCATCAATGAAAAATTCTAGATTCTAGAGACATTACATTACGTTATGAATTCGGAGCTAAGATGTAGATTTTGTTTTAAATATAGTTTTAAAATATTTTGACATACTAGTTTTCATTGGATTTTTCCATGAATAATATATATTGTGCTGTATATGTAAGGGCTGAACAAAGGTGAGAGATATTTTATTATGTCGGCAATATCGACATATTGATATCCCTCAAACTACATCACTACTACCGTTCAAGCGAACCAAATGGCAACCATCTCAAATCGGTCTCACATAGTTAGGTCATTACTACGTGAACAATTAATCGAGGAAATCGTCGAGCAATTAAGGAACTTGTACACTACAAGATTGAGCAACTCAACTTTCTGAAGAGCAAGACTTAGTTATTAGTTACTCTTAGTTAGACTTACTTCCTATATATTCAAACTAACAACGCGTAATAACTAACGTGTCTTGGTTTTTGTAATACTTTTATGATTGAGACAGATAATTGTTTTGCCCGTTGAAATCATTTAGGAGAAGTTAATGCATTGATAACTTTCTGATATCATTCTTCGACACTAATGGAGACGTTAACATAATTTCAAAACAAAAAATTAATGAAATGATCACATTTTTTACAATTAAAAATCAATATTTGAACTTGATTTTTTTTAAGTTATAGTTACGCTGGTGATATAAACTGGCTGTTGTATGTAGCGCGACTAGGGAAGCACTAACTGTTTCCAGAATACTAGCGTAAGTATATTTTAGTCTGGTGAAAGCAAGAAAACCTAGGTAACCCTAATTTCATATATCTTATATTTGGACAGATATTATTTCGGATAGGACTCAGATGAGTCCTTCAGGGCTGACATAGCAATGGCTTCTTGCTATATCACATATATGTAAACATAAGTAAAGATATCACATATATATATAAGCACTTTTGAATCATCAAAATATTAAGTCCTTAAAATTTGCCAGAAGTCTGCTTAGTTTGAAGAAATAGTCAAATACTCAGTCCTACAATATCCGTCTTCTAAGTGGTTTCAGTTTTCAGTAATATGTTCTCTATTACGTTGGGATAAGAACGAGCACATAAGTTGTCCAAAGCATTTTTATTGAGCTGAAATAAACTTTAGCACAAGTCGCCGAATTGAGTTGATTTTCAAATCATAAAACAAATCAAAAAAAATATCAGCTCCCATTCCATGGCTGATGAAAAGTTGGGGCAAGTCGCACGCGAAGCATCGCCTTTGTTTATTTACGACGGCCAAAACGGGACAGTTAAAACAAATCTAACTGCTCAGTTTCACTTTATCGAATCAGTATTTGGATCTATTTTACAGGTAACCGTGGCACGCGACCGCGGCGTTGTCTGATTGTGTCACAGGAAATTTATTTGATATTAAAATTTATAATGGCGGTGATAAACGAAAATTTAAAGTGACTTTGTGTCTCTTGAATTTAAAATTGAAATTTGTGAATTTTCTTTAGACTCCATTTTGCACTGCGGTATACACATATATTTAATATATAGGTACGTATTTACTTTACAAGTTAGATATTTTATATAAAATATCTATTTTGAAGTTAAATGTTGCAACCAAATTAAAACCCCTTCGGTATTGAATCTATATACCAAACAAACTAATTTTAAAAACCTCGAATACGAGCTCACTTACAGATAAATAAAAATATCTATTTTGAAGTTAAATGTTGCAACCAAATTAAAACCCCTCCGGTATTGAATCTATATACCAAACAAACTAATTTTAAAACAGAACCCAGAACATGTGCTAACTTACAGATAAATAAACGAGATACCACCAAATAACGGAATGGTTTAGGGTACGGTCTGTGAAACTTAAGATCGTAGGTTCCAATCCGGCATTACATTATTGGCGTGAACCATGTCCTAGCACAAGCATTTTAGCCTAGTTGGAGTGGTTAACGAGAACGTTAGTACTTAACAAGTAGTTAACAATATTGCTAGCACACTTTAAAAACAATATAGCCAGTGTACAACAGATGCTTTAGTATATAACGTGGTAGTCACACTGCAGTTATAATCTTACTGCAGCATGAATAGGTCGGCTAGGATGGAGCAGCATTACGCTTTGTGGTATGAAATAGTAGTTTAACGATTGTGTTTCGTCTCGTGAAACAAAGAGAACGAAGACCTAAGTATTAATGATGCGATATTCCACCTTAACCCTACGGGGACAACGCACCCTCGCTATTCCTTATGGAAGATGTATGTATTATAACAGTGGTAGAGCTACACTGCAGTTTGTTTCTAGCTGCAGAATGAATGGGTCAGCTCGACCGGTTTAGACCACGCCCTCACAGAATACCATTATAAAATAGCAAAATAATGCTACTGTGTTTCGTCTGATGAGTGTAGAGATCCGGAGACCTTTATTACTGGTGACGAGGCATTCCATCTCAGTCCTTTTGAGTAACAACGTATCTGCATTATGATTACTAGTCAAGGATGAATGTAGATGTCATGGGCCGCAGGAATCACTTGCCATCAGGTGAACTGCGTGCTCGTTTGTTACTCTCAATTTAATAAAAAACAAAATCAGTGTCATATGCCCCAGGTATCACTTGCCGTCAGTACAACTGAATGCTTGTTTATCATTCTCCATATCGTATGAAAAAATTCAGAATCCTAGAAACCCTAAAGGTCAATAGTGTTTTTTTTATGTCTGATGTTAGCCCGAAGGCTTTTACAGGTTCACCGGGTGGAAAGGTGGCCGAGCGCTTATGGCACACAGCCGAAACCTTTATTAATGGTTAACCAACACAAAGGGTTCCCGAGAGGGAGCCCCGTCTTGGACCGTTACCCTGGGCGTGAAGTAAGATTATCATCTTCAATATCATATGAAAAATGTCAGAATCGTAGAAACCCTGAAGGTCAATAGCGCTGTACTACGTATATAGTATATGAATTCATTGCTGGTTGTTTGTCTGCGCCTTTAGTACTCAGCATTCTGATAATGTCACTCGTAGATCGTCGCTCTCTATCTAGCCATGGTTAGACTCCACTACGTATCAAAAGAGTGAGTAATATGACTTCAATGTCTTAGAATCGCAATCGCTCTTTAACTTGATTCATTTAACAGCTAGAAATAATGAACTTATTATTATAATTATTTATATAATCACTTTGTTGGACATCAAAATAAATACTGGCGCAGCAGTCATCTCTGTTTCTTTTTATTACATTGTGAGTAACAAGTTCACCTGATGGTAAGTGATTCCTGCGGGCCATGACATCCGAATTCATCCTTGACAAGGAATCGTAATGCAGACGTGTTGTCACCCTTGAGGACTGAGATAAAATGTCTCGTCACCAGTAATAAAGGTCTCTGGAACCCTGCACTCACCAGAAACACAGCAGCATTATGCTACTATTTTACGCTGGTATTCTGTGAGGGCGTGGTTGCCCCTGTCGAGATGACCCATTATTCTGCAGCTAGATATTATTGTTATTCTTTTCTGTGAGTCCTCTTTTTTTTAATCGAGTTATTCATACGGACCCTGACATCTACATTCATTCTAGATAAGGAATTATAATGCAGGTTATTGTCACCCTTGAGGACTAAGACGGAATGCCTTGTCACCATCACCAGTAATATGCTCTGCCTCACGCCCTCGTGGTCCCCGGACAAACTAACCTATTCATGCTATAGCAAAATGCAGCGTGACTCTATAATTTAAGTTACATAAAACAAGTTACAAAAAAAAAGACAATATTTTTCAACAACCGATTGTTGCATAAAGCGTCAACGTCGTTCCATGTCGTGACAATAAAGGGGTATCAACATTTTGAATATTTAAACAGCCACGTCCCTGCAGCTATGTAATAAAAACCGAAGATTATTGCTCGATTTTAACCGTTATCGATTTATTCCGCGACTTCCGGTATAAATTATGTCTCCTTACACAAGGCGGTATTGACACAAAATTATTCATTGTCAATCAATAGTAAAAAGTTTAATTCTACATTACAGAAAATTTTATATCACTATAAAGGAACTTTATGTTGAAGCAACGCTACAACTTAAAGCTGTATCTCGTTTTTAACCGGAAATAGACAACAAACAAAACGAGCCTGTATTATCTATATTTGAACAGTGGTGACGCCATGCTGTAGATATATTTTAGCTACGGCACAAAAATTTTAGCCCTAGCTGGAATGGCAGTATATTTGTGTGTCGTATGATCACTGTAAGGAATCGAAGGTCTGAATACAGGCAGAAAGGCATTCAATCTGAGTCCTCAGAGATGACAATACATGAGTATGTTAAATCTTTATTGACGATTGATGCAGGCAATTATGGACCACTATTATCACTCAGCATTACGGGAACTCTGAGTTTATTTCTCACCTTCAGTTGCGTAAAAACTGTAAGGCTAAAATTCTCGTACCGTATGGAGTAAGAGAGGCATAGTTTGCAAATAGATAATATAACATTGTACAAAACAATTCGATATGGGAGCAGAGAGTACCAACGCATTAGCATGTGGTCAGACGATGTACGAAGCAAATGGGATGTTTGCTAAGTCGTACTCGCCCACTTTACTCACTACGATCGTATAAAACGAGGACACCAGTTGTTATATCAATGCGAATGCCACATTTATGGTTCATTTGTAACACAAATGAACCATAAACTATTATGATTTTTTTTAAAAGACTGTCAAACGAGCACATTGTACAGATGACGATATCCATTATCTAAATTTACACGTACGTTCGATTCATAAAAATAAATACCGAATTCTTCTTTAAATTAGCAATGCTATAGAACATCCTAATATTCCAGTTCAGCTACTCTAAGCTAATGCTTGTGCTAGGGGAGATGGTTCACGAAATAGTCAAATGTTGGATTAGAACCTACCACCTTAAATTTCGTAAACCGTATCCTAAACCATTAGACCATTGACGCTCTCCAATCAGTTAGGAGAGACTCGCTGTAAATTTCTAGTTGTAACGTGAATGTGTGTGCCCTATCACGCCCTCGCACAATACCAACGTAAAATAGCAGCATAATGTTGCTGTGTTTCGTCTCTAGTGAGTGCAGAGGGATCCGGAGACCTTTATTACTGGTGACGAGGCATTCCATCTCAGTCCTCAAGGGTGACAACGCATCTGAATTATGATTCCTAGTCAAGGATGATGTCCAAATGTAGACGTCATGGGCCGCAGAAATCAGTTAACATCAGGTGAACCAATATAACGCCGCTGTGTAAATTCGTACGACATATCCGGGGGGACATTTTCATTTTAGTCCTCAGGGGTGACAATGCAGGTGTATCCTGAATCATTGTTTAGGATGCATGTAAATGTCATGAACGGCAGTCGTCACTTACCATCTGAATAACTAATTATTATTCACTCCTGCTGATGCGTTTTTATCTTCAAGTACTAAGACGGACGTCCTTATCAGTAATTAGGTCTCCAGTTATCACTAAAATAAGAAACGGTAGCATTTTCCTGCTCCTTTGATCTCTTATCCTGTGTGGATAACTGTACCTCGTTTTATATGTTGAAAAGACTAGAAATACCTGTTCGATCGCGAGCAATAATGAAAAGATATCGTAACGTTGCCGGCATGTCTCGATACGCCCTCTATTTACATCACGGTGAGATTGTAAATTTGCATCTAGTAGCGGCGTCTCGGGCACGGGTACCTGCGGTTTTATCACGGACATCGGTACCTCCCGCGTAGCTACGGGGAAGGGTTGCCGATGTCGTCGCGTCGTAAACGTTATTTATAACCTTACCGCCCGATTATTGCTTCGGCCTCGCTCTTCGCCGGCTCATTTGCATAGAAATTTATAGGTGGCAGTAGACAACAACTGTGATCATACCCTTCGTTTGCTTCCGTGTCTCGGCTGGGGAGACTCGGGTGCCGGCGTGTGACTATGTGGGGTGAATTGGTAGTTGTGTTTGGGACGGTGGTAAATTAGTCGGTTGAAATTGTATTGTTGTAATTTACAATTACTAGTCTAGACTAGACAGACATTCGGTTATTCGACTATTGTACCACCGAATGAAACACAGTTATTTAGGTTAACGTTAGAATGAATAATGAAATCTCTAATATAATTTTAAAAAGAACAATAGAATTAATCCGTAAACAATGCGTTAACTATCATAAAGTTTTTAATTATGACATTGAGAGTAACAGACGAGAAAAGAGTTCACCTGAGTGCAAGTGATTCGTGCGACCTATGACATCTACATTAATCCTAGACAGGGAATCATAACAGAAACAGCAGTATTATGCTGCTATTTGATTTTTTTTATTACATTGATAATAAAAAACGAGCACACATTTCACCTGATGGTAAGTGATTACTACGGCCCATGACATCTACATTCATCCTTGACAAGGAATCACAATGTAGATGCGTTGTTATCCTTGAGGACTGAGATGGTATGCCCAATCACCAGTAATAAAGGTCTTCGGATCCCTTCACTCACCAGACGACACGCAGCAACATTATGCTGATATTTTACGCTGATATTCTGTGAGATTGTGGTCGTATCCCGGTCGAGCTGAACCATTAATTCTGCAGTTGGAAACAAAATGCAGTGTAGCTCTACCACTGTCAAAATATTTGCGCTTGAGATAAAAAAGCAGCGTTATTTAAATCAACTGTTCCTATATTCAAGGGATGTAAACGAATGATTTACCCTCACATAAATTATGAGATATTCAGTAAAACATATTTTACTGTACATTATAGAAAAAATATAGCCAATAATTATTAGATGAAGACCCGTATAAATTATTAATTGGTAAAAGTTTTATTTTGGTAATTAGACATTGCAGTCTATACGGAATACTCTTAAATCAAAGTGCCAACTTACTAACTGGCTGGGTGTAAGTTGGCTTTAGATCCGATGGATTATCTTGGTTGAGCAGGTGCGCAGGACGCAGCAACTTGTCAACTTCTGGGAGTTCGTTTGAGTTCGAGAGTTCGTACACATGAAATTGATTGAAACGAACGAGAAGCACCCTAGTCGTCCACACTCAGAAATTAAATCATAAGATTCTTCTAAGACATATTGTAATTATTTTTTTTCTTTAATCTGAATTTTACTTTTAATGTTAAATTTTATTATTTCTTCTTAAACCTCTGCCACAATTTTCAATCACGCCCTGAGTTGATCGGCAGAGAATGCTAATTCGGTATTAGGTCCACCTTTATTATTCTTTTTAGGCTAATACAAAAACAATACATAAATATACATATAAGATCTCACGTTTTTGTCCTAACTATATATAAATTGGTATACAAGTATATATCACACAAATAACTAGCACTCACACCCGGATCTATTTTAAGTATAATAAGTCACTCATAGTAGAAAAAAGGTTACCGACATTTATGGTTGTCGTTAAATCATTACACCGTTTATTTATAATAATGGTAAAAGATTTAATTTTCAATTGTCAATGAAGTAACCAATTGATTATTTGAAAGTTATATAAACATGATATCAATGCCACCCCAACGTGGCAAAGAAACTTTATCAGTAAAGAGACCAGTTGATAATATTATATCATAATAACTTATTACTTATTTATCAAGTTAACGTTAAGTACCTGTTAACTATTTAACTGCTTTTTCAACTTGTTTGCCTTTGATGAATAATATTTTAATTACATTAACGTTAAAACTGTCGAAGACTCGTCTAACCGAATTGGCTCATAAGATCAGAAAGAAGTTAGGCGGTCGTAAATTGGCTAAACGTGTTCGTCGGACCCTCAAGAGACACAATGACGACCTGCTAAGACTTGAGGAAATCAAAAGATGCAGGTCGCTCACTACTAAGGACTGTTACAACAAGAGATGATTACGATAAATGTCCTGATGTTAATATTTAGTAGTACATAAACATATGATGTATTTTTAATCGTAGATTACCACTATAAAGTGACAAAACAAGTGGACGTTTCACGTAATGCACACGAGATACCATTGAATCTGTAGTGTATGTTAGACTGGGACTCCTACGAAAAATTCTAGATGAACAGATTATTTTTCGACTTTAATATTGTCTTTAGAAAAACGAAAGTGGAGCTGATCCGGAAGTCCTTCATAGCGTATTCGTAGCTCATGCTGATTGCGAAGCTCAGTACAAGTACCTCGGTTGTTTAGTTAACACGCACAAGTAGTAATATATGTCGGAATAATTCTACACCTTGAATGTGTAGATTTTCTCACCAAGACATATTCGATTGTTCTTTAAATACTTTTATTTTTTTAATTAATGTTACGATTAGATTATCTTAGATATCTTATTTAAATGTAGCACAATAACGACGTGAGTAGAATACCAATAGAATTTTTCGGTTTTATGCATGTCAATTTGTGTACAATTTATAATAATAATTGATTAATATTAATCCCTCGGTGTTTTTATTTATGGCTGATGGCCAACGTTATCCCGAGGGCTTTTACAGATTCAACAGGTTGAAAGGAGGCCGAGCGCTTAGGGTGATCCCTCGGATTAATCAATGTAACGTCCTAAAAATTTGATTAGACATTTCATAATTTGCTTATTTATAATCCGTTCATTGTATCTATTCAATAAAAAATGGCAAAATAATGGGTTATGATTCTGATATATTGTCACCCCTAATAATTAAGATAAGCTTTGTAACCAGTAAGTATATTTTTATCTCCTTTCACACAACCTATGACAGTGGCAGAGTGATATTTCCAGTGGTAAAGAGCAACACTGCAGTTTATTTCTAGCTGCAGATTGAATGGGTCAGCTGAGCCGGGGTAGGAACATGCCCTCGCGGAATAGGTGCGTAAAATAGCAGCATAATATTGCTGTGTTTCGTCTGGTGAGTGCAGGCATCCGGACACCTTTATTACTGATGACGAGGCATTCCATCTCAGCCCTCAAGGGTGAAAACGCATCTACATTATGATTCGATAAGTAATTCCTGCGGCCCATGACACCCTTGACGAAAAATCATAATGCAGATGCGTTGTCACCCTTTAGGACTGAGATGGGACGTCTCCTCACCAGTAATAAAGGTCTCCGGATCCCTACACTCACCAGACGAAACACAGCAGATTTAAGCCACTATACTGGTATTCTGTGAGAGTTACGATCGTAACCCCGGTTGAGCAGACCCATTCATTCTGCAGCTAGAAACAAACTGCAGTGTAGCTCTGTATAATAATCTGAATTGAAAAAAAACTAATTAAAACAAAAAAGAGGCTTAGTCTAATAACGTTAAATGTACACCCATCTAATTCCAGAATAAAATTCATTACACAGACGTTTCTGAGACGTCAAGCCGTCACGATCGCTTCCAGATTCAGAATCCTAATTCAATTTAAGCAAAGGGTTGCCAGCTACGCGCAATGGGAAAAAAGCCGGGTGAACGGCGAGAGAAGGGCGAGGGGGGATTCGAAGACATGTCTGGGGGCGGCGATGTGTCAAGTCGCGTGCGGTTTTCGGTGAACGGGGTAATTGATGCGTCCTGGGTCACAACAGCTTTTTATATGTCGGAGGGAATGAGTTTTTTTTTGTTGTGATCAATATTCAGGGGATTTGTTCGATGTCACTTAAACCGTCTTGGATCTTGGTTAAGTAATCCGGGGGTATGTTAGAACGTGTTTGACATCAGAATAAATTGGAATAAATAAGTTTATTATACAATTTGTACAAAGAAACGTAATGATATCGTGATCGTAGCAACTGGCTGCTTACTTCTTTTGTTTTCTCATATCAACATACACAATACGCAAATACGCTTAATATCATGATCGGAACTGAAATTTAACCGATTGAGAAAGGATAACGAGTCACATGGAGGAATTTTTTTTTGCTTTAATTTTGTTTTTATTACATTGAGAGTAACAAACAAGCAAACAGTTCACCTGATGGTGAATGATTCCTGCGGGCCCATGACATCTACATTCATCCTTGACAAGGAATCATAATGCAGATGCGTTGTTACCCTTGAGGACTGAGATTGAATGCCTCGTCACCAGTAATAAAGGTCTCCGGATCCCTACACTCACCAGACGAAACACAGCAGATTTAAGCCACTATACTGGTATTCTGTGAGAGTTACGATCGTAACCCCGGTTGAGCAGACCCATTCATTCTGCAGCTAGAAACAAACTGCAGTGTAGCTCTGTATAATAATCTGAATTGAAAAAAAACTAATTAAAACAAAAAAGAGGCTTAGTCTAATAACGTTAAATGTACACCCATCTAATTCCAGAATAAAATTCATTACACAGACGTTTCTGAGACGTCAAGCCGTCACGATCGCTTCCAGATTCAGAATCCTAATTCAATTTAAGCAAAGGGTTGCCAGCTACGCGCAATGGGAAAAAAGCCGGGTGAACGGCGAGAGAAGGGCGAGGGGGGATTCGAAGACATGTCTGGGGGCGGCGATGTGTCAAGTCGCGTGCGGTTTTCGGTGAACGGGGTAATTGATGCGTCCTGGGTCACAACAGCTTTTTATATGTCGGAGGGAATGAGTTTTTTTTTTGTTGTGATCAATATTCAGGGGATTTGTTCGATGTCACTTAAACCGTCTTGGATCTTGGTTAAGTAATCCGGGGGTATGTTAGAACGTGTTTGACATCAGAATAAATTGGAATAAATAAGTTTATTATACAATTTGTACAAAGAAACGTAATGATATCGTGATCGGAGCAACTGGCTGCTTACTTCTTTTGTTTTCTCATATCAACATACACAATACGCAAATACGCTTAATATCATGATCGGAACTGAAATTTAACCGATTGAGAAAGGATAACGAGTCACATGGAGGAATTTTTTTTTGCTTTAATTTTGTTTTTATTACATTGAGAGTAACAAACAAGCAAACAGTTCACCTGATGGTAAATGATTCCTGCGGGCCCATGACATCTACATTCATCCTTGACAAGGAATCATAATGCAGATGCGTTGTCACCCTTGAGGATAGAGATAAGATACCTCGTCACCAGTAATTAAGGTCTTCGGATCCCTACACTCACCAGACGAAACACAGCAGAGTTATGCCGCTATTTTACGCTGGCATTCTGTGAGACGACGATTACGATCGTAGCCCGGTTTGAGCTGACCAATTCATTCTGCAGTTAGAAACAAACCACTGCGAACAATTACTGCAAATTAAAGCATCCTGGCTTCTGCTGCTTAGCTGAGATAGAGCGTTAAGGACGATATATTGAAACCACCATAGATATTGGTGTATGGTGGTTTCAATATATCGTTTTAAAAGTCCTTAACGCTCTACCAATGTTATAAAGTCGAAAGATGAGATATATATATATATAAGACTGACAGATTTTCGTCCGGTCTATTAAAATATAGGTACCTACCAAAACCATCGATTCCCTTAACTGACTCTTAAAGTGGGCTCCGAAGAAACAGCTGGGATATTAGATGTTTACTTTTCCTTCCAGTGCAGCATGAAAGGAACACAAACCAAATAAATAATGACTAAATATTATAAAAAATATTACAACAAAAATAGAATTGATAACACAATTTAAATATTTACACATATGGGCTTCGGTCTATAATTTGAATAGGATTACATCTTATATCACAGTTGTAATTGTAGGACAATACAAAAGAATAAAACAATTAAAATAAGTAGTATATTTAATTCATTACGTTGTAAAGTTCTAGTACATTGTGAATTATAGCAAATATTATATATATATATATATATATATATATATATATATTAGTTAAAGTAAGTAAATAAGCAACCAAACCCCGAGGTTACTCTAAACTCTGTAAATCGTATCGGTGTAAGCTTTGCTAATTGTGGGTATCGTAAAAAACACTGTAAAAAAAAATGTAAATTCTATGTTGATTTATTTATATATATTTTTACTACATTAGTAGTTTATGCAGCAATAAATTCATTCTCTTACTTTCTTTCGGTTTTATAAAAAGAGATTACTTAAACTAAATTTAAAAAAGTATATAGATTAGAGTTTTAAAGAAATCGTGAGAATTTCTAGTTCCTATTATGCAAAACTAAGTTCGTTTGTCACGATTGAGTCGTCAACTTTACAGACGTATAAGAAAATTGAGCGCGAAATTACTTTAAAGAAAAATTGTCGTGTCGGGGCTGCCACATGACAAAAGCAAATGCCCCGCGACCGCCCTTTCTCACCAGATGTCAAAACTTTTAAACAAGTCACCCAACTTGCCACTGACTCTAATTAGAGTTTCTTTTTCCATTTTACTATTTATTCAAACTCTAAAATAGTCAATTCCATCAAATTTGGCGAATTTAAAAACACTGGTTGCCAGTTTGAAACTACTCTGAGCATAAGATAGATCTGATAAAATGCCAATGGCCAATCTTTTCAATCGCCACATCGATATTAATTTTATAATTAACATTATTTACAAATTTATATCTAAAAATAACACAATTATTATAAGATTTTTCAGGTTGATGGCCACTGTTAGCACGCGGGCTTTTACAGTTTCACCGGGTTGAGACCTCGAGACCTCTATATATGGGTAACCAGCACAAGGGCTCCCGAGAGCCTCGGCTTGGACCGTTACCCTGTTTCGCGAGAGCGTCTGACTCGAGGGTGCCCGAGAGGGCGAGGGTAAGTTGCTCCTGACAGAGGATTATATAAATTAATATAATATCGCTATTATTATTAGCTATGTGTACCACCACTTCGGAATGCGTGGGCGTTGGAGAAGAAGTGGCGCAAGAAACTCCAGCGACGCTGCTATCGGTATGGACTAGAGAGAACCGGCCAGTAATATGGCGGTATCGCAAATAACGCTGATCGCGACGCCCTCGCCGTGATTTCTTTTTTTTATTACAAATATAAGTATATACGGTATAGAAATTTTGTAACTAAATTAAAAAGTGACGAAACCCGCTCAAATAAACAAATGGGTTGGCCACTTGGTAAAAGGTCTTGAAAGTTACACCGGATGTAATGTGTTACTCAATATCTGGATTTTTAATAACTAATAATCTTCACTTACTTACTTACTTTAACAGTGGTGGAGTTACACTGCAGTTTGTTTCTAGCTGAGTGAATGGGTCAGCTGGACTGGGGTAGGACCACGCCCTCGCAGAATACCAGCGTAAAATAGCATCATAATGCTACTGTGTTTCGTATGGTGAGTGTAGGGATTCGGAGACCTTTATTACTGGCCACAAGGCATCTGCATTATGATTCCTTATCAAGGATGAATGTAGACGTCATGGGCCGCTGGAATCACTTGCATCGGGAAAACTTTGTGCTCGTTTTTACTCATAATGTAAAAAAGAAAAAAAATTGGATTTGACTAGGGTGAGCTGCTTTTTGTCAACTCCATTAATTTTTATTATATTTGAAAATAATTAATATAGCAAAAGAATAAACATAGCTTCTCGTAGTTAGTTTAACAACTAACCCATAATCATTTAGATACCTCATAATTAGAAATAAAAAAATCCAACATCAATCGGTTTAATAGAAAAACTTTTTGACGCCATACTAATATCGTCAATTGATTAAAATTTTTAAACAGTTTCTCACTTGCGTACCGTATTGTTTGATTTAAAGAAATATTAAGTGACGAAAGTTTGACGTAACCAATGAAAGTTTCACAACAGTTGGTATAATAAGGGAACTTTTACACGTGTTCAACGGGCCAACGGGATGACTCAAGTTTGTAATTGTTTAGTTCGTGAGATATTACACATTTACTGGGCATTTTAATTACTCTGAAATATGGCAACATTATTCAAAAAAAATTAAAAAAAAACATTCCCGCATGCCCATTTGTGTTAATTCAGTTAGCCGTCACTTCAACTTTGACAACACGTATGTAAATACCCCTTAATTTACGTAAGGTATATCCTACAGACCTCTCTAGATATCGAAAAATAGGTGATTTTGAATTGTTAGATCCACACATCACCTTGCAACAAAAAGCACAGCCACACAAAAGCTAAAACGCTTTAGTATGAATAGGTCAGAGTGAGATAGTAGCGTAGCGTACTAGGAGCGATCCTAGTTTGGTGAATGTACAGAAGCGGATATATAATTACCTGGTAAGGAGGCATTCCAACTCAACCCTCAGGGGGGAAAATGTGTATCTTGAATCATCCCTGAAGATGAATGAAGTTGTTTATCGTCCAGAGCCACTACTTACCGTCAAGTGAACTATGTACACAACCAATGAAGAAAAACAATGTAATATAAAAATGGTCAGCCTAGTATGTAAGCGCTCTAAGATCAATTTTTCGATGTCTCAAGTTCCGACTTTTCCGACTTCCGAGGTATGACGCAATATAATTTATTGAATTTGCGAACTTACTACATCAACCGCGAAGTTTCAGAACGATATGAACAAACGTTAAAATGAGAAAACAAATAAGATAATTATTTTTTAACAGAACGCAGACTAAAGAAAAGTTTACATTACACTATTTATATTAAAATATTGTGTAGAAATCATGTAGGCGATTCATTGGATTTAACGACAGATAGGTTTCCTCATTTCATTCTCCCAACAGCATTTAATAAACGAACATTTAAAAAGTCTAGTTACCTCTTTCAGTAGAATCTATTATTTAAGGCAACGTTACAACTACCATTACAGGATTGTCCTAATATGTGTAGGAATTATATTTTTAACATTTGATATTTAAAATTTTTCAAATAAGTCATGGTTTGCTTGTATTTATTTCAATTATTCATTACATTAAGTTCAATAAAATAAATACAAATAGTTCCCGTATCGGTTATACCCTGGTTATATTACAAAAAATACGGATCGTAAAAATATGTCAAAACGTACATTCATGGTTAAAAGCAATCTGTACCATATGACATAACTTATTAAGGAGCCATGAATAAAAATCAGCAAATACGAATTACGCAATTATCATAAAAATCGGGACTGACGAAATTGGCATCGACAACGTGGAACCAAAATCGGATAACAATAAAAAAAGCATAGAAATGTCAGCAACGTCCTTATCCCTACGCGAAAGGCATTGCATGCAGCAAATGCATTCAGTATTGGCCGTGCGCTATTTTCGTGTTAGGCTGTTGCCGATTGTCGTGTGACAGTTTTTGTATGATTTATAAGTTGCTTGTTGGCTTGTTGGCCTGCGAGTTGCGGGTCACGCGAACACTTGTGATCAATTGTCTCTTATAGCGGAAGACCGTAGCTTTATCTTCTGTCAGCTTTTATTTATGGAAATAAAGGGGAAGGGAGCAGTTCACATGGTGTTAAGAGATCAGTGCTGGCCGACACCAATATCTTGTTTTTATGAACTAGACAAAGGTATATATATTGATCCATAGATCCCTCATCCATCACCGAAAATGTATCATTAATTTCTATATTATTATATATAAACGGCGTCGACACTGTGAAGGCCTGGTATTACTGAAATTCAGACAACCCATTCGTACTGCTGCATGGCTCGCCCACGTACGAATTCAAATATGATGGAAGATCTCGTATACCTGTCACGTCAAAATTAAAATGCTTTGACATTTCTGAGGACTACGAAAACCTTTTTATCATTGTGTCTTCAGTTTGACCGTGTGAAACACAGCCTGTCTGATTAACCTGCTCACATGGGTATGTCTTACAAATAATACATATACACATCAAAATAAGTTTGTGTTCACTTGGAAAAACTGAGATTATATACTTAATGCTGAACATTTTTGAGTTTTATATAAAAGCAATTGTTCTTTGTTATAAATATGTCATTAAAACAAAAAGATAGTAAGACTATCTTGTTTTTTTTTCTTAATAAAATTAATCCAATGACGCTATTTTGACGTTTAATTTCATGTGTTGCCAGCAAGTTTTTTTTATTTTAGTCGGTGTTTGTAACTGAAACGTTGTTATTGTTTTTAATTTCAAAATGCCAGGATTATTATCGAAAGTTTTGCGAAAAAGAATAATAACTTTGAGTGAAGAAGGTAACTCTACGGGAGAAATAGCGCACAGTCTCTGTCTCTCAAGCGTCGTAGTAACGTTACAGAGATCCCAGAGCGTGGGTAACTTGGCTGATCGACGTCGTAATGGCAGCCCAACTGTTCTTACTGCTGTTCAGAAGCATTACATCAGACTGCTGACTGCTTCCAACTACCAACGCCACTCAAATCAGATCACAGTTGCAAGCCGCATTCGGACGTGAAATTAGCACTTAAACCATTGGGAATCGCTTACACTAGTTTGGATAACGAACAGTGGAAGCACCAACCTCGAGAGCACCACTGAACACACGGCAAAGACAACAACGTTGATAACATTAGACGAGACAGCGTCACAGTGTAGGTATAAGATAAAGACGAAGGCATGAGGGAAAATTGCACTTTCATTGACTAAACCCTGGATCTGTACTCACCCAGATAAATAACGTCTGAGTCTGGAAAAAGCCTAGACACTCGGAAATCGAAAGAACTGTTACTGCCGTTTTGGTGTGGATGTAATGATTGGAGCTAGAACGCGTTTGCTTCAAAAACAAAGATCTGTGGCGACAAATTTGTAAAAAAACTGCCGATATCGATGGAATTGTTAGACCGTTTAGAAGAATTTACGGACACCGTTTCGTGTTTGTCGATAATAAAACGCCTGCACATAGAGTTAAACGTCGCTCTCCGAGAGTACAACATCTCACAATTAGATTGACCGACCGGCCCGCCTGGCCTAAACCCATTTTTTTTAAGCGAGCTGTTTGGAATCACCAAGTATCACGTATGGGATGCTCTTAAGCTGTTCGGAATCGCCATCCACCCCCACAGACCATGTCAAAGTACTGAGAAACCGCCATTTAAGAATTGAACAGACTACCGCAAGACTTATTGGATAACTTGATCTTCAGCATACCCAGGAGGATTTCCGCATGTGTTCGAGCTAAAGGAGTTACTTTGTAGTATTTTGTTGAAAAAATAATTTAAAAAAATTGACTTATTTTAGGTAAATCATTCATTTTATTTAATATACAAAATAATATCAATTCATTTTATAGATCAAATGGTAAAAGCTTTTTTTATACATTTTGTCATAACCGTAAAACAAAAAGATAGTAAGACTATCTTGTTTTTTCTTAATAAAATTAATCCAATGACGCTATTTTGACGTTTAATTTTATGTGTTGCCAGCAAGTTTTTTATTTTAGTCGGTGTTTGTAACTGAAACATTGTTATTGTTTTTAATTTCAAAATGCCAGGATTATTATCGAAAGTTTTGCGAAAAAGAATAATAACTTTGAGTGAAGAAGGTAACTCTACGGGAGAAATAGCGCACAGTCTCTGCCTCTCAAGCGTCGTAGTAACGTTACAGAGATCCCAGAGCGTGGGTAACTTGGCTGATCGACGTCGTAATGGCAGCCCAACTGTTCTTACTGCTGTTCAGAAGCATTACATCAGACTGCTGACTGCTTCCAACTACCAACGCCACTCAAATCAGATCACAGTTGCAAGCCGCATTCGGACGTGAAATTAGCACTTAAACCATTGGGAATCGCTTACACTAGTTTGGATAACGAACAGTGGAAGCACCAACCTCGAGAGCACCACTGAACACACGGCAAAGACAACAACGTTGATAACATTAGACGAGACAGCGTCACAGTGTAGGTATAAGATAAAGACGAAGGCATGAGGGAAAATTGCACTTTCATTGACTAAACCCTGGATCTGTACTCACCCAGATAAATAACGTCTGAGTCTGGAAAAAGCCTAGACACTCGGAAATCGAAAGAACTGTTACTGCCGTTTTGGTGTGGATGTAATGATTGGAGCTAGAACGCGTTTGCTTCAAAAACAAAGATCTGTGGCGACAAATTTGTAAATAAACTGCCGATATCGATGGAATTGTTAGACCGTTTAGAAGAAATTACGGACACCGTTTCGTGTTTGTCGATAATAAAGCGCCTGCACATAGAGTTAAACGTCGCTCTCCGAGAGTACAACATCTCACAATTAGATTGACCGACCGGCCCGCCTGGCCTACACACGATTTTTTTAAACGAGCTGTTTGGAATCACCAAGTACCACGTATGGGATGCTCGTAAGCTGTTGTGAATCGCCATCCACCCCCACAGACCATGTCAAAGTACTGAGAAACCGCCATTTAAGAATTGAACAGACTACCGCAAGACTTATTGGATAACTTGATCTTCAGCATACCCAGGAGGATTTCCGCATGTGTTCGAGCTAAAGGAGTTACTTTGTAGTATTTTGTTGAAAAAAATAATTTAAAAAAAATTGACTTATTTTAGGTAAATCATTCATTTTATTTAATATACAAAATAATATCAATTCATTTTATAGATCAAATGGTAAAAAGCTTTTTTTTTATACATTTTGTCATAACCGTAAAACAAAAGATATTTTCCCAAATGAATGTATGAACTTGAACACAAGAACACATGAACTTTTTTTATGTATGTAAATGTAAAACAGATATACCCTGCCCTATAAAGTTTATTTCAGTACAACACTAACATAAGACAACAGTTGGCATATATAAGCAATTGCCAACGCGTTTACAATTTTGTGAACCAGCTCACGGACCCCTCAGTTCCGTGAGCCCTGTGTCCGATGAAGCTGTAAGAGCCGCATAGGCTAACAGCATCAACATCAACAGAAACTAGACTACAATTTTGTGGTAGCAGAGTGTTCAGAAGGCGACAATATTAGCTGCTACTGATAATTCCAACTTGGGATTCATTTGAACATTTCAAAAAAATACCTAGTCTGCACACCGTTAGGACGCCCCACAAAAACCCTATAGACTAGCCAGATACATATTTCCCTGCAAGAATAAGGTTGGCCGCTTCAAGTGGGCTCTCTGAGCTTATCTTATATGCGCTCAGGTGGGTGGACTGCGAGTGGCGGAAGTGACGGCAGGAAAGGCGTTTTCCCTACCCCTCGCAGCCGAAGTGAAGTCGAGGACGGAAATTAGTGTCGGTGTTAAGTTGTCGCTCTGGGTATTTCCGCGGCCGAATTATAGCTATTGGCCTGCTAGTACAGTGCTCCCTTTCCTGGTCCCCATGGCAGGCTTCCAAGGGTGTAGGAGGGAGGGGTTGTACGTAGGCCGTTATATGATGTCAGACACGTAGGAGGACCCGTCCGTATTCTGGGGGGCCTTGCTTGGACAGACGAAGGAGGCATAAGGCATTCTTCATATATAAGAAAATGTTAAGTTAATTGGTATAAAGTGAAGACGGCCGCAAAATTCGCAGTATATCTGTTCTGAACAATAGTTGTAAGATAGTACAAGTTATCGTACATTTAATGATATTCAAATGGTATTCAGATCTAGATTAAATATATATTATCTTATAAATGTTCGATAGCAAAAGATATATGTTATTGATAAAATATAATATTAAGGTTAGGTAACAATAAAATTATAACTTTAATAGGGGGCCTTGAGACCACAAACCATTGTTTTTCAAAATTAAAAAGCAAAATAATGAAATAAGATTATTATTAATAACAAATTCAATGAATCATCACAGCCTACCAATAATTTACTGTTGAATATCAGCCTCTACTGTAAGTTGCCATTAAGCAAGTGCTTCAATAGAAGTCTATGACATGGCAATTAAAAAACACTCATTAATATTTTTAAATCTTCAATGTGGCAAACTAATAAAAAGAGTTTTTCAATTACTGTACTCGGACTATATCTAGACATTTTATGAATCTTTATGGGAGTACTTATTATTGTTATATAAAGATACAAAATAAAGTGCAATTATTATAATTTTTATATGAAGCCGGCTTAGAGATATTTTTAGGACTCAATTAAATAGACCACTTACTTTTTTCGTGCCGAACCCATGCTAGTGCACTACAGAGTAAGGCTAAAGTTTTTCCGGAGCCTGTTGGACTCTCCAGCAGACAGTTCTGGCTTCTGTTAATTGCCGTTATAACCTAGAAATCATTTATAATTTGAAGTAGAATCCGAACAGTCTAACCTGGAGTTTAAGCTATTTTATAAAGCAATCAATAAACTTTTAGCATTACTTAATTATATTAAATTTGGTACTTTGTTGGATACAAACTAGAGCATGAAGAGTTGGTATGACCAGGAATAAACAACATTTACAAAGAATATCAGCATAACAGTATTTCATATGGTGCATTTAGAAATCCAAGGACCAGAAGGCGACAGCACACAATGTGCATCTTGAATCTTTGTTGAGGAAGGATGCAGATGTGTGCTTGTTTGTCACCCCTAATATTAAAAAGAACTATCAGTCTACTGAAAAACAATAGCTCATGAAGTAAGTTTAGAAAAATATCACTATTTTTGTATATGTATGATGCTGTTGGTCCAGACACCTCTACAACTTTATCTAAGAAGACTAGTGAGTAGTGAGTAGCAAGGAAATGTCACCTAATTATGATAGTATACATTTCAATTTCCATTTAAGTACTCTAACTCACCAAATATTATTTGTATGAAATGATGAAATGATGGTTTAATAATGGACTATATTTGTATTTATTCGAATTCAATTCACAAATGGAAAATAAAGTAATAATTCTGATATTAAGTAAATTCTCACCTTGAACATTAAAGCTGTCTGACTACCATAAGGTTCAACAGGAATATGTACTTTTATACCACCTATCATTTTGTTGAAACCCTTTCCTTTTAGTATTATTGGTGGTTTCAGTACTTTCGCATTATTTTCAAAACTTGATTTGGCAGATGGGAACAAGTTCTTAATTAAAGTTTGTTTCTTCTTCAGTATCTGAACTTTATTCGGTTCTTCTTCATCTGAAGTAAGTTCGTATATAATAGTATGTCCTTGTGCATCTTCATCACTGCTTATACTAATTGAATTGAGTGGCGCAGTGTTTTCTAGCCTTTCACTACCAAGGACAAAACTTTCTTCATCTTCTGATATTTCATGTGCCATTCTATATGATAATTTGTAAGTATCTATATATATAATAGCTTTAATAAATATGTGTAATAACTTTATAAAAAGTATTTAAATTTGAGATAAGATTGAGATGGAGGGTTATAAATATTTCTTACAGTTCCTATTATACACTAAACAGTTCTAGTACATATATTTTTTTAAATACAAAAGTTACAGCTATTATTATGTGGTATAAATCATTACATTTTGCAATAAAAACATTTTCCGGTAATCTTAAAAACGGTTTTAGAGATTTGTTTTGACATTTCAAATGACGTTTGCGTCATACGTTTAGAAAAACACAAAACACTTAAATTTAAATTCCACGTAAAGGAATAGAAAAGAAAATCGTGATGGTAAATAACACAAATGTAAACAAAAAGCTAGTCAAATGGCAAAAAAGGATGGTGAACTTTAATCACTTTTATCCGTGACAATCACTTTTATAGGAGTAGCGAATGTTTTGAGCAATTATATAAATTCAAACCTGTATAACAGTATTGCAAGTTTTAATTTTTAAAGCATCTGGAGATCTTCGTTAGTTATAGCATATTTAAACTTTTCAGGTTTTAATGACAATAGTTAATGTCAATTTCGTCCACAGTGATATTCTATGATATTATAGTGCTGTGAGAATTATTAAATACAGAGAGGGATACACACAGGTGATGCATGTGCAAGCAAGAAGGTTCAAATTGACAGTGTCAAGAACACAGAATAAACATACAACACTCCCAGACTACCTCGCTTTTAAATCACGGTAGGCGAGCAAACCGAGCTAGAACTGCAACAATGAAATTGTTAATCACAATTTTAAGTACTGATTTACAACGCGTTCGGCGGTAAAGGAAAACAGAGTGAGGAAACTTGCATGTGTTTAAGTAATAATAAAAAAAAATGTGTGTGTAGCGGAGCTGCGTGGGATTTGCGTGAGACTACGCTCTAACACCCATTATAGAGAGGAGGCCTACTCCTAACAGTGGGATTTATATACAGGCTATTACTTTACTTTTCCACCCAGATCCGTGAAAGCAACATTTTGTGATACACAAATATTAAAAATCAGGTGTTAGGAAACATCATATCAATTTAAAAATATATCAAAAACATTTTAAATGATTTGTAAATTAATTTTGAACCAAGTGACTGATTATGCCCATTAGCTTTTCTACTGAGGCTAGCCCATAACACTACAACTAAAGGTTATAATTAACATATTGAAAAGATGAAACATATATAAATTGACTAAAGGTTTGAATAAACTGAAAATTCAAATCTAATGCGTATTCATTATATTTCTTTGAGATATAAAATCAGTTGTCATTGTTGATCGAAAGCGTTTTTTATTTATTTTTAACAGTGTTCTGTGTCTTGATCATTTCGACATCAGCTCCAATCTGAAAGCACAAATTCTACGCGAGTAAAAACGTTTTTTTGTGTTTCGTAGCCTTCTGGAATCCACGTGTAGATTACCCCTTAATAAATATATTTTTCTGTCTATATGTCTAATGATCATAAATTTCAACAATAAAACTCTATGCCCTTTAAATTTAATATATTGTTCGGTGAAATTTGTTACTGTGGGCAATAGGTGCCATGACGTAGAAACAAAAAGGATCCTTATAAACATATGATATCAACTACTCAGGACATAATATAGTCTCATAACTATCAATTCAAATATAGCAGGCTTCTTTCGCCTCCGTTGTTATCGTCTGCCTTAGACTGATGTATTGCACATGGGATAGCATCGGATGGCTCGAATGCATTTGTAGAGCCATACTTGACCGAGTAAGGCCAACGTCCTCACAGAATACAGTGCTTCAACGATACATTCTATCCAAATCCTCACGGTCAAGACGCAAATGCTTTGTCACATTTGCATCACAATAAACCTTATAACCAAGGACACAACACAACACAACGAAATAGTTACTTGTACTAAAACCTTTTGAATAGACGCTCACTCCCTCACAGAATACCAGCGTAAAATAGCAAAATGACGCTGGAGTGACTTAAGGCTAACCGTACGGGTTTCCTTAATTCATAAGCATTATGTTTATGCATTAAGATTCCTGATGATTGAGGGAGAAACTGTACGCTCCTTTGTCAACATAAAACAAATGAAATAACTTTTTCATCGGCAAATTTGCTTTTGGCATTGGAGTACTCGCCCTTGGCGCCTTTTTTATACTAGGTTCTATGTAACTAACCTTAAGTTAAAGAGAACCTAGTAAAAAAATAGAAACATGATAAGTACTAACCTAAGTCTTTGATCTCGGATTTTGTTTAAGGTTTAGCAAACCAAAAGGAAAACATAGTAAGTGCTACCGCCCATGCTAACCAACACATTTCGTCGTTATTTTATTAATTTTGGTTGTTTATATATTAAGGCTTGTATAGTAGTTATTACTTTTTAAAGTTTTATCGTAAAATTATATATCCAATACAAATTAATTTCGACTCTGACAGTTGATCGCGGTATGCAAAAAAGGCATAAATTTAATATAGCTGCCAGTACTTGTTAATAGTTTTATATTATACAAAAGTGTATCAAAAATGGAGTTAAACCTTTTTAAGACAAAAGATTGCGCGTTTACTACCAATATCTTTGTTACTTTTGCTAATTTGAAAAATTTTGAGGGCACTCAGAAAGCCTCCCCTTTCCCTGAAATCTTGGTTACTGCTATCTATTATCGCTATATCGCTTAACATTCACTTTCACAGTCAAGTGAATGGTGGACATAAACCAAGCTAGCATCTAAGAAATAGGGGTGTTTTGTTAAGAGGCATGGTATTTCAGGCCGCTCCATCGCCTGCAAGGCAACAAGGCACAGGTTCGGATACACATGGAGTTGTATTCTCGTCGCTGGGCATCTCTATAATAATTTATTTTTCCTGATCGCATTCGACGCAGAGAGATTGAAGTGAATCAAGATTTGTTATAGGTATCAAATCCAATTGCAAAAGGCTTGCACTTTCGCGATTTTGTAGTGGTGTACTTTTGCATTAAATAACGACTGTACCATAGAGAGTTCTTTGAATTTTTCGTAGTACAGCAGCTGCGGAATTCCGTTGTAGGTACACTGTACCAAACCCTAGATTCCATCGTCATTATGCCTGCACACACATCTCGCACGTTTCATTCTACGTGTGATGTATCCACAGAACCACTGGAATTTCCAAGAACCTATAACAAAGGAGTCTACAAAAAGTGTGCCCATATCCTATCTTAAAGTTCGGCAACTCGACAGCGTAGCCTCTGGTATGACAGATGTCTAACAGTTTACGTGATAACCTTTTATCAGGTGATCCATGACATATCTTGCGCCTTTGTACATAAAAAAAACTTACATAAGTAATCCGTGATATTTAACTATTGCCCTGGCTGTCACCCAAAGTTATAGTTAGAATTACTCTTTATACGACCTAAATAATCCTCTCTCCCCTATTTCATGCTCATCTGCACGTAAGCTTTTAAATAAAAGAAGAGTATCTGACTCTTGACCACTTGCTTCTGTAGTGTTTATATTTGTGAAAAAAACGAACAAAGAAAATAAAAAAGAACATTTTGTTAGAGGTCGTCCTAGACGAATTTACATGATAATTATTATTAAACATAATATTGGCATATGAGACTGATTGACCACAATAAAGTATTTATTATCTATTTTTATGTTGAGAATTTAATTCTGAAAAGTTTAAGATGATATAAGAAATATTATATGCAGGTATATTCACAATCATTAATTAATACATGAAAGTGAGAAATGGGAACCGATAACTTTAACTAACCAAATAAAGTAATTTTAACAAAGTAATCTTAAACAGAGTAATTCGTACACTATGTAAAAATATTACAGAATGAATAAATGTGTTTTATTGTTCACCCGCCATTAACGCTTTGCCGCCGTTGCATCAGAGACCCGCCAAAATGCGGCGCCATTACACGAGTGAATTGTCAGCGAAAGTTATGGTGCGTTATAATTTGGTTTATAACCTGACACTACGCTGTTTAGCCAACGCAATTAGAGTAAGTGACGCGAAATATCATTAAAAATATTAAATTTCGAGTGGATCATATAAGATACACTTAATTGGTAAATGCCAAATATGTAAATCATGATATATATGCAGTGCAATTGTATATTTTTATAATTATTCTAAAATATATATGTTAAACTATAAATCTGTAATATACTGGAAATACCATACATTCCTTGCAAGGGATTAAAGTAGACCACATTTGCAGCAAATTTAGTCATATGATATAGTGTCCACCAAAACTTGTTTTTTGTGAGAAAGAAATTTCAATAAAAAACAAAGTTAAAATATAATTAATTACACGGGCATTCTATAAAATACCGCTATTTTTTAGGGTACTAAACCACATTATTAGTGTACGTAAATATATCACATTTTAGGTAAAAAGACTCTCAGAAAACTATATGAAATGTTGCACACAAATTATTGAAATAACTTCCATTGTTCATTAGTTATTCTAAAATATAAAGTTCTTATCAAAAAACGGCCAGTCTGATTTACAACACTGTCAAAAAGCAGGCAACCCGTTTCTACGTAATGCTCTACATTGGCTTACCGAGCATGATTACGGTTTTTGTTTCTTTGATGACACCACTTTGCACTGGGACACTGCTATGACAAAAGGGGTTGAAGGGGGGGGGGGGTATTGGTAAGGGGGATGATTGCATGTTGAACTTTCAGTTGTCAGTTCAGTGGGTCAGTTAGATTGAAACTACCATACCATCTTTTGAGTACAGTGGATATCGTACGTTTTTCATTATTGACCTGCCTTACAATGGCTATATTCAGAAATGAAGAATACACAGGCATTCTGTTCGTTTACGGATTTTGCAACAGCGACGCTGCAGCAGCAGCGGATTTCCGGAGAGATTCTACAATCTGCACAAGGGCTGTGGCAAGAAGACTCGGATTATTCCAGTGGCATGGGTGGTTTACCGTGCAAGCAGCACGTTCAGGTTTAGGTTTTTTTAAATAATTTACCGTTTCCACAGACATTTCGCCCGTGCTCTTTTTTATCTAATCATAAAATACTTTAAAATAATTAAAATACTTTTGTTTCTTACATTTTTCATTTATTCATCATTACTGATATTTCTTATATTACTTATACTTTTACTAACTCCTACAATTTTTTCTTGCTCATCTTAATATATGTTCCTCATTATTTATTATCTATATTCTTATATCTATTTATTTTTCTAGGTTAATATATATATATATATATATATATATATATATATATATATATATTATACTAATGCTTATGTCATTAGTGTTGTCCTTATTTATGTATTTTTATTTCTGCGTATAGCTTTCTCTGCCGCACACCGATAAGAGCTGGCAAGTTATTTATCGCTACTTTTAAGTCTGTGTAGCTCTCAACATTGAGCCTCGCTTGCGTTGACGGGCCACTCCGTTATGAGGTGCAAGATATCCTCCTTGATGGTGTCACCGCAGACACCCGACAGATTCTCCTCACACTTGAAACGAATTCGTAGAACCCGCCGTGGCCCGTGAGCACCTGCACAGACAGAGCGTCTTTCTCCAGGTTTTTAATTGCGCGATAGGGTTCTGACACATCCGGGAAGAAGACTTTGGTGACGGAAGCCGTGTCACCTTCTCGATATTTTCTCCTGTTCCATTTGTCAACCGACTCCAAACGTATTTGTCGCTTGAGAAACGAGACATGGCACCGATTGTAGCCTGTATACATATATAAAGTAACAGCCTGTAGACACATATAAAGTAACAGCCTGTATACATATATAAAGTTATAGCCTGTATACATATATAAAGTAACAGCCTGTATACATATATAAAGTAACAGCCTGTATACATATATAGAGTAACAGCTTCTTGGTGTTAATTGCAGCCTCCTTTGCAAGTTCGTCCGCCCTCTCGTTCCCCTTCTGCGTGGGCTTTTACCCATGTTAGGGAGATGTTCTTCCTATGTCTCTACTTCTATTAATCTACAGACATTTTGTCTCGCCATCACCGCGAGGAGATGGAGGGAATCCGCATTATCACCGTCTGGAGGGCGGACCTGGAGTCGCAATAGACCCTGAAGTTCCGTGCAGAGTGCCGTAGTGCCCACTTGGCGGCTTCATTGATTGCCAGCAATTCCGCCTGGTAGACGGTGCAGTAATTACTCAGCTTGAGTTTTCGGGTACTCGTCTCGGCTGCTCCTATCCAAACGGATAGCGCCGCTCCGACTTTCCCCTCAATTGTACTACCGTCGGTGTAAATTCAGACGATAGCCATGCCTTGCGTAGGTTAATCCACACTGTCCCCCATGCAGGTGAAGTCCAGCTCCAGCCTTTCGGCAGAATGTGGCATCTCGGCATAGGGTGTCATAGTTTCCATCTCCCCCTACCACCCACAGCGATATGCCCCTCTTTACTTGGTAAAGAGAGGCTGCTTCCTTGACCCTTATGTCCAGGGGAAGTAATCCGGAGAGCAGCAGGACGGAATGCAGGGAGATCTATATACCCATACGATTTAACAATCATCTGGACAAACCATCTCTGCACGGAGCTACTTTCTGGCAGACCTTTTTAATGTCGCCGACGCCCGTGCGCCCGCAGCGTACAACGATCACAAAACCTCGGGGTTCAATCCCCATTGGACCTTAGCGACTCTCGACAGTTGGACGTACAAACTCTGCGCCTTCCTAGGTGAGGTTTAGTTTAGGTTTAGGTTAAGTTTAGGTTAGGTTTAGGTTAGGTTTAGGTTAGGTTTAGGTTAGGTTTAGGTTAGGTTTAGGGTAGGTTTAGGGTATGTTTAGGTTAGGTTTAGGGGAATGACTCACAAGATGTGCTTCGCCGCTCAAACAACGCAGGCCATTCTAATACCCAAACGTTTTAAATACCAGCAAAAACCTCTATCTATTTCGCTGGGATTTTTCTAGTGGCTGGGATTGCTTTCACAAATTCGCGAACCCGTACCCCTTTTATAAATTTATAACTAATGCCTTTTTCATACGAATACACCTCGGCAGAAATGAGAAGGATATGTGAAATTACTAGAATAGACAAGAGGACAAATGAATACAACAGGAAGCTTGAAAGTTGCACCTGTAGCGGACAAGTTGGGAAGGCGCAGGCTGGAATAGTTTGGATATTTAATCAGGGGCATGGCATTGAGACATATTACTAGGGGACGGTATGTTCCATGGAAGATCGCGCTGCCCTTTCCAACATACGAGGATATCCGTCGCGGGGGTTTAATAGGTAAAATCTCACATAACCCTGTCTTCCCTCAGAAGTCAGGGTATTAAAAATAAGGTCTCATATGATAAATTTATATTGTATGTACCTATGTTATATATGTAATTGAACTTTGTAGAGCAAGGTCTGGAGGGCTCGACAAAGTCTGTCTATGCTATCCCGCAGAGGTGTAGAATCATGTGGAGATGTATGCAAAAGAAGGATGTTGTTTTGTCGCCTACAAAGGTTTCAATGTATCACGTTTCTTCTTCGAACGCTCGATACAGTTTTGTCCACTGAAATTCAATCAAGCGTTAAAACGGTTTGACCTGTTACGGTTGATATCATTGAATATGGTCGTCTAATACCTTCAAGAAATTTAAGAACCCTCTAATTTCGTATAATCTGGTATAATCTTCACTTGAGTGACATTATTTAAATTCTTAACAACATTTCTAAGAAAATCATTAAGTGCGAGGGTAAGTTCAGTATAAATTGTGTTTTTTGAATATGTACTTCATTGTGCGTAGTATTTTCATTATTGACCACAAGAAACACAGAAGGATTTTACATATAAATAAGTAAGGCTGTGTTTCGTATGGTGTGAAAGAATCCAGTTCAATCAAATAACTGACTAATACCCGGTCTATTTTCATTCCATGGCAACCTTTACAATTTCGTAAGAAGATATAGTATTATTAGTAAATGCTTTAATGCGAAGTTATACATAATAATATTTTTATACAGTAAACCAATTTAAAACACTGTTAAACAAAATACGCATCTTTATTCAAAGATGTCACCCCAGTTTTCGGGCCATTCAACAGTTTACGTCTGCCTTTTAATACCATTCCAACAAATTGGTATACGTCATAAATTATAGTGCGAAGACGCGGCCCTTGTTGTCCCCTTTTGCTTTGTAAATGCGTTCATATTAGGATATAATAAATAACAATAAATGTTTGTTTCCTTCCACGTCGAAGGATGGGTTAAATAAAAAAAATTATTGAACTTGTGTACAAAACTTTGTAAGCATCCGAAAACTTTGTAAAATGAGTAAACATAAACCTACACCTCAATACAATTTTAGCAATAATAAGTAAATTCATTTCGGTTTTCTCACTTATGACATTTTTTGATACAATGCAAATTTTTGTCTGTAGTAAAAGTGCAGTGAAACAAAAAAAAAGTGGTTAATTACGTGGATAAGGATGGAGTTTCACTAAGTGACAACAAAAGCAAGTATCAATATTATAATAAAAAATATCTAGCACAGACTTTACCAAACTTCAGCGTCAAAACAGTGGCGCGTCCCTACCAATTATCGACATGCTTTATTACGATTCCTCTATCGAAGGCGCGTTTTTATCAGCGTACGTCGCTTCGTCCGATAGGACAACCCTAATGTATATTTGTTATTTGAACTAAGAAATCTCGGCCTTATTCCTTCGAATTAACAACTACTTTCAATGTATTAATATAGTTTGGATGCCAATAGTTGCGTTTCTACTTAATTTGATGGCAAAACTTTTCGTATCGAGCTCATTTATACTAGTATTATCAGTAGGGGTTCGCGCGGAATTCTAGCGGTCAATGAGCCGCTAAGATTGATATCTCAAGAAGCGAAATGTGTTTTTGTTGTTCCGAACACATTTGATTGTACGCGGACATACGATGATCTGTTAACTCTGCCGTTAATCTAAAAGGAAATCGTCTATAAAAATACAATATAAACTGATAAGCGAATAATTAAACAAATTGTAATAGAGTTATCGACAACCGACTGTCGTGCGTATTTTTATTAAAAGTTATGTAAATATTTATTATTGTCACCTAGAATGGCTTAGGTTAGTCTATAAATTCCGTTAGGCAGTAAAAAATACATTTAATCTACTAAAGCTACTGTTATAGGTTAAACCAAGGATAGTATGGTATTCGGAAGTATATTATTTAACATATAAATTGATGTCCTACTGATACAACGATGTCTGTTGGTTTTAATAAGAGAAATAAGATATAGTACCATAAGTATTCGCGCCCGTGAAAGGAGGAATAGAAATTAAGTGCTAATACTGTGTTCGTTTGGTGTTTGTTACGGGGAAATGAAGCATCCCATGTTAGTACTTGGTTTTTTCTTATTTATTTCAAAATTTTGTTTCCTAAGCTGTGTCAGAATCTGAGATAGACGCTGGACCATCTAGCTTGACATATCCTAGCACCTTTTGTAGCACCGAGTTATCCGCTTTTCCAATCCTTAGGTTTTATAAAATTAAAATATAACCGTTGGTATCCTATCTAGCCCTATTGGATTTCTTCCGTGCATGTCGATATAATAGATATAGGTAATAAAATTTTGTAAATTTTTGTAGTCCTCGTCATGTTATGCGTTGCAGTGCTGTGGACTGCATGCATCATAAAGATTGTTAAAGAATTGGACTGTAATACATTTATGTATGTTTCAGCCGTTGTATTTTTATTATTAAGTTGAGGGTGACAAACAAATATACAACTCACCTGATGATGAACGATTCCTGATGGGCTGTCACATATTCATCACATTTCAAATTCATCGTCGATAAGAAATTCATGTGCGATGTCATCTGTGAGGTCGAAGATGGAATGCCTCGTCACCAGTTATGAAGGTCCCGGGATCCCTACGCTCACCAATCGAAACACAGCAGCGTTATCCTACGGATTGAAACAAACTGTCGCATGGCTTTACTAGTGTTAAAATTTGGCATTTGGCTCTTACGTGGCATAATGTTCGAAGTGCCTAGCTACTAAGTCGCAGGGCCTGGGTTCGATTTTCAACCGAAAAACCTAAGCTGTGCATCAAAATTTTCTGTATAGTGAGTTTGTTGTACGTATGTCGCACATTCGTGTTCCGATATTATTGCATATGCGTTATATCGGACAAGAGTGATTCAGAGAGTACTTCACCATATATAGCAGTCGATGTCATCTGGTAACACCTCGGAAAATGTTATCATGGTCGATATTAACCAGGAAGATATCATTTATATTTCTTTTTGTTAGCAGAAAAGTTAAAAATTTAAATGGCAACAAATTATTCAAGTTTCATTACATCCTCCAACACTCCGTTAACCCGGGATCAAATGTGCCCATTGCAGTGCAGGTCCCGGCTTGTAATCAGCCGATTCAGTTTGCTCATTCGACCAAACGGCACGAATTCTCTTCCCCTATTCCCGCTAGTGCGATCTTGCCTAATCTTTTTATTTTGTTTTATTTTCTAATCACACAATACGGTACAAGCGAGACGTGTTTAACTGACTAAAGATTATTTTAGCTTCATAGTAAACACTGTATTTAAATGAAGAAGAAAACATCTGTTTTAAGTTACATTCAAGCGAAGAAATTGAGATGATAGGTGATAACTAACATAGTCTCTGACTAAGAAGAAATGGCTTCTAGAATTAATTATTATCGTTGTCTAGAATCCCGAAATATTTTGAAAAAAGCAATGTATTTTATATGAAATATTAAATTAATAACTTCGAAACCAATCTCAAAACGATACAATCTGTAACAACAAAATTTGTAAAATTCTCTCTATTGATATCTTGTTTTTTTAATCCAGCAATCGTAACAAACAAGGGTGACCCCGATGCTGTACACTTTTTGAACTAAAACTGTGAAATAGTAGGAAACTCTTGAAGTGTTTTGTATGGTGAGTGTAAGGATCCGGAGACCGGACACGGAAGATAAGAAACTGAGAAACTGCGTTATTACCAAATTTAGATATGCCCATCTCAATGTGGTAATAACGGTAATTTCTCGAATCTTTATTAAGGATGGATGTACCTATGTGTTTATGAGTGACAGTTATCATTTACCGCCAGTTTAAATATGTGCTCGTATATCAACAAGTAATGTAAAATTTTCATTCAATCATGGACTTCAGCAAAACATTGTTAATGATTTTTTGTCGAAAACTTCTATCAATACAAATCCACTGTAACTAGAATTAATTATAAACGTAATGCCGTCAGCGTATAGAGGTGGTTCTGAAGACAATATCCATCCACTCCATGCCACTCTTTTCAACTAAGGACAACATATCGCACATATTTGACGGTAATTATCACAAGTGGCATTTAAACAGGTGTTGTTTAAAGGTGCTCTAAATACTGCACTATACAGGACGTTTAAAATTTCATCGGATAAGAATAAAATCTTTTTTTCCTTACGAATGATTATCCTTGTATTATTAACTTTTGTTAGATTACTAGTTTAAACAATGTAAACTAATGTACTTTATTTTAAATTATTTATAAATTAATATATTTTAGTTAGTTACCTACTAAAAAAAAAAACGAAACATATAATTAAGGGCAGAAAATTGGTAGCTGGTTCATTCTGGTAATTACTGGAAAAGTGAATAATTAAATATAAATTAAGTAGATATTTCGCGAAATAACTATAATTGAATAATGGAAGGTATTCAAAATGTAACGTTAATATAAAAACAGTCGAGTTGGGAATTACAATTACACATTATTTTCCAGTCCAGTAGAATGCTTTATTACTCCCCTTCTGATTAGACGCCTGCTTGTGACAAATGTCGCGTGCCCGATCGATTCCTTCTAAGGTTATTTATTGCTACTATTCCTTATTATTCTACTTTAGTATAAACACAAATTTATTTTTCATTGTATTTCAGTTTGTAATCACGTTTGAAAGCATCGAATGCAGAATTAATATATATATATATATATATATATATATATATATATATATATATATATATATATATATATATTTATAGGAGAAAGGGAGCAAACGAGCGGCGGGTACACCAAGGTGCTGCATCGACGCCCTTGGACAACCGCAACATCAGAGGAACTGCAGATGCCTTGCCGGGCTTTAAGAAAGGAATAGGCTCGCTTCTTGTATGACCCTAATTCGTATTGGTCGTATATATATTTATATATGTACATATATATAATTTTAAAAAGAATGGTAGCACTGCTATAATTACTAATATTCCCGTTAACCATTCCAACTAAGCTTAAATGCTTTTGCTAGGAGATGCTTCACAATAATAGCCTAATGGCTGATTCAAATCTAATACCCTCGATAAGATTGACATAACGTACCCTAAACTGTTAGGCATATGACGCTTTAATACGTTAGTTTTGCATTTGATTTTTCCTGATCCTTTTAGGACTGTGTCGTTCTGTGTCTTTGAGTGAATGTTCATGGTTCATCTTTTTTAATTCTTTTTTACATGCGAACGTTTCTTCGTCAGCAAATCTAGAGCACACAACACCACATGGTCGATGTGATTGTACCCTGTAAATACTGCAAGCGTTCCTTTGTGACCTCGACGACTACTGGAGCAACTTTGAAGCTACCACGTACTCATGTCGGATTTTGTCTATTAACGAGACACCCGCAGACTAGGGTAACATGGGTTTATTTTGTATGCAACTTATTTGGGTGCTGCCTGTTGGTCGCCCGATATTCTACAGAATACAGAAATTATATCTTATACTTGTATCATAAATTCTATGACGTTTATTTAAAACTAACTTTATCTCCATATATATTTATATACATACCCACTATAGTCTCAGCACAAAAACATAGCGTAAGTTACATCGATCAGATATGTCGGGTTATGTCAGTGGAAGGTGCGTTTTTGTGCACGATGGAACACCTTGTTGGTAGTAAAATTGTGTCCTTGATTTTCAATCACGATGAAAAATGCGTTAGTGGTGTATAACTATTTTACGCTGGTGTTTTTAAAAAGTTTGAGTTGAATC
Source organism: Teinopalpus imperialis (assembly GCA_029286865.1). Classification (NCBI taxonomy): domain Eukaryota; kingdom Metazoa; phylum Arthropoda; class Insecta; order Lepidoptera; family Papilionidae; genus Teinopalpus; species Teinopalpus imperialis. The sequence goes on along the minus strand of JAGSMU010000030.1, from coordinate 9,427,288 downwards.
ATTATCATTTCTATCAGTTTCTGACTGCAGCACGGCTACACGACCCGGATAAACAGAATTGCTGATGATGATGGTGATATTAATTTATCCCTAATGGGAAAGGCAAAGGACTTTAGTCCATACAGCCAGATCTTGTTCGTATGATGGTTGGTCTGAAACTCTCCAGAATTGCTGAATAATTTATGACGTTTAAATTGAACTTTAAAATATAGACATATTTTTTTTTAAAATAATATACATACAGTAAAACAATATTAATGAAGCCAATTTATCAAAAAATTGAATTTCATAATTGGAACACCATTCATTTTAAATAAGCCAGCATCGTGCCGTTTACAGATAAAAAAGTTGTTTTAAAACCTAGTTCCTAGTAGTGTTAATATGAAGTAGGAATGTCCATCGAGGCTTGAAATATGCTGTACCGGATATATTTATGTGAAGTCTGTTGGCATCTGCACCTGTCTTTACTCCCGGAGGTCTAACTTGAACAATGCGAATAGATAACAATTTAGATTCGGCTCTTTTTGATTGATTGTCTTATAAAAAATCTATCGTTGTTCAATAAAAAAACAAAATAAAATAACGTCAATCCCTATAAAGCGAATAAGTAAAAGTTGATCTCTAATGTTGCGTAGAATGTTTTAAAGAACAAAATATGCATTTAATATCATGGTTTTTTCTTCTTTTCGAGTAAAAGCCAGTCTTTACTTCTCTTAGTTTTAATTTTTGCTTTACCTTACTAAATAAGTACTTCGCATAAATAATTATAATATTAAATATGGATAATTCGTATAACTTAGTGGTACATGAAAAACGGACGTAATACGATAATACGAGGGGTTAAAAGTTAAAAGTTTAGTATCATTTTCGATAAAATGTCATAATGCCAGACATTATGTCGACGCTATCAGAAAATTACTTAATATTGCTATTGGTATTATATTTATATTACTATATACGAAAATTAAAAAAAAAGCGGTTGTTATTGTTAAGTTTATTTCATCTCATTTTAAAATTAATGCACATTTATTATATTTTTACATATAACACATAATATACTTTACAAATAAAAACGTTTTGATGTAAATTATCTGCCTATTAACTAATAGAACATAGTACATGTAGACATTGCCCGCAATGGTCGATGCCGCAACGTTTTCGCCTCATTTAGAAAAAAGCCAGCGACATGGAGGACAAGCCTCGTTAGCCCCTGACTCTGACACGAACGCTCCAACCGACCCATTTTTCACCAACTTTCCCCTGCTTGAATGATCGCTGTCATTTTTTTCAGGAAATAAATCTCAAATGAGTCCGCCCCCGCTAGAAAAACAGACGAAGACAATCACAAGCTCATTATGCTAAGCTTGTCGCTACACGCAACCCGCTTCGTCATTTTTGACAATTTTTATGTCGTCATTTTTATTTTTTTAAAAGCCAACTAGCGCGTTTATTCGATCATTTATTAGAAAAGTTTTTCGATTTAGTTTTCCAACGATCAGCGACGAAATACTACTAATACTATAACAACGATGATATGTTAGGAATTATTAAACAGTTAGAGAATTATTAAAATTACCTTAATATGAACATATTTTCGTGCATTACGTTGTAGTCATTCCAAAATAGCTTAATATGACAATAGTTTCTAAGAAATGAGAGAAAACTATAGTGTTTTAAAATCTAAAAATTCCTCGGAAATAGATTCAAACAATAAAATACATTTTGCTATAATTATTAGAGCCATTCATTTATCTATAATAAGTTTTCAGTAATTACTTGACAATTGCGATGTCAGCACGGAAGGAAAAATACTTGAAATATGTATGACCAAAATCCTAAATATTAGTGGAAAAAACCAAAATATTTTCATTTTTTTTCGCAGTCCTACTGTGTCGCTTACTATTGATGTATATACATCCAATATCCAAGAAACGCACAAGATTCTCAAGATAGAGGCTCGTGTAAGATCATAGAAGCGCCTCTTTCAGATTACGGCGTGATCAGTACGTGCCTCGGTAAACATGGCTGACGCATTACGAAACCGCGAAAGTCCAAAAGGACCTGAAAATGTATAAAAAGAGATTCTGTAGGCCCTCCGCCATGACATATCAATTTAAAAAAGTAAAGTAACATAACATTGTTGGGCATAGACGACTTCTTTAGAGCATAGTTCACAACGCGGAATTAGGGAACGTCACATGTCTTCGGGAATTATTTTTTTTATTATTTCTTAGACATGCAAGTTTCCCCACACCAATGTTTCCCTTCAACGCCAAGCAGGTGTTAAAGCGGCACTTAAATTTGCTATTAACGATTTCATTGGTACCGTTGCCGGCACCGTAGATCGAACTAGGTTTGCTTGCGTACCGTGAATTTTAAGCGAGCGCTTGGATACGGAGCTATTAATTTAGGGACCTTTTAGTAATTGCTTTAATGTCTAGATAGCCCATTCTGATTATTTCATATGGAAATATAGGGATTGATTACAATTGCACTAACGATAATAGATATTTAAAATAAACTGGCTCCGGACTGGACCACTTAAGGGCTTCAAAATACATTAACATTCCCTTTATTGCTATTACCATTCTATTATTGGAACACAAAATCATTACGGAACAATAGATTGGATGGATGGTTTATGGAAAAACGGGAGTTACGTTACACGGACGTTGGATTATTGAGTTAAATTTAAACACTAATGGATTTTAATCTTATACTAACTTAATTACAGTTGTATAGATTATCATTTACATATTTATTTATAATATAATTTACTTTTTAAAGTAACAACATAATATGTACAAAATTACAATAACCAAAAGCAAACTAGAATTATCAGAACGTCCTGGGCCTAGTTTAATAAAATTTATATTTTATAGGATATTCTTTATCTAATTCTGATTTTAACTTTGTTTGTTATATTAACTTTCTCTCATAATAATGAACATATCTTTGGGACGACCTGCAATGAATAGGTTGATGTAGATTTGATTTATCTTAGATATAATTAATGCAACCAACAGTGTGTTGGGCACACACTGTCTTGGCCATCTGGTATTTGCGTTCAAATTATTTAACAGCTAACATCAAATGGGATTTTTTTATTTTATGTTATTTATTTATTTCGCGTTCAAATATATGTGTTGTTCCTATCGCCACGTGTACGCATTGTTGCATCCCGTTCTTAACTGTTACTTCAATGGCCTAAATGCTTCCAATATTTTAGACCCCACAATTGGTCGGGACGAACGCCCCTGACAACAGTGTCGGATAGGAATCGGAAAGCCATTACTGTGACGATTCTGGATCACTCCTCGTTTATAGCCAGAAGTCACGAAAGGTTCACGCTTTGTTTCCTTAATGGTATGTTGTTTAAACATACATGACGGCTTTGTTATGCATTTATTTTCTGAAACATATTTTAAGAAATTACCATATAAATTTAATACATCAACTCATCACTTGTGAGGAAATTTAAAGTTGTTGCATATCTTGCGCGCTTCGTTTTGAGATCTTCCAAACGGACTATTTTATTTGCGTATATTACTTTACGCGAATACCACGTATTTAATAAAACGAAGTTTAAACATTTTATGTCATTTATTTTAATTTTTCTAATTTAAAAAATTAAAGGTTTAAATGTAAAGTAACGCAAACTCGGTAAACTCAATTTACGATATGATCAACTATCATGTAGTTTACTTGAAGTTAAACGATTCTTGCAATCTATGACTCCCACAACAGGAATTACTTACCATCAAGTTAATAGTGTACTTGTTATTCACCATGAATATAATAAAAAAGAAACATGGGGAAGTTTAATCTAAAAGTAAGAATTTTATAGAGTAACAAGAAGATTAGATTTTCTTTTTCTTTTATTTCAAGTAAAAAAATTTGATAGGATATAAGATGTTATTTGTACTATTTAAAGTTAAAGTATTATAATAAGAAGTAATATAAATAAGTAGGGTATATTCAATTATTTTTAAAATAACTAAAATGATAACAAGAAGAAAGATGTATATATTTTTTTAAAATTATCTTATATCCTTGCTTAATGAGTACCAGAATCTGAAAGGTAAAGGGAGTTCTGTATTAACCCAGTAAAGTTCAGTGGGACACTTCTATCTTTAGATTTTATGAGGGCTGAAGAGCTTCAAACTATTCTAGACTTAAAAAATTGTGAATATACCCAAATATTTCATCTATATACAAGTGAAAATTTAGTTTCCACAGTGGTAAGGCTATATATACCCTTTTAATGAGGTTGACTTTTAGGACAAAACCATTTCTTAACATTATGTGCATATTCTTCACCTTACTTCTATGTAATAAGGAAGTTTGATCAAATTCCGCGTATGATATTATTTATAGAAGGGAATTACCCCACAGTGGTACGTCGATTGGTACCGTAAACAGCGAATGCTCTTTCCATTGATGCACAAAAACCCACTACATAGCTAGACCGACGGCTGCGTATCATGCAACTGACCGAGCGGAGGTTTAGCCCTCTCGTGTACCCTCGAGTTTCTCGGGCACGCTTCCGCGCCGAGGCTCACTCTCGGGAATCGCTGTGCTGGTAGGTTCCCACCAGCACTAATAAAGGTCACGGCCGAGCGCGCACTCCACCGCCACCTTTATACCCGGTGGGCTTTTATAGTTTCATCCTGTTGAGAGATGACCGAGCGCTTATGGTGTTCAGTCAAGACCTCTATTAGTGGGTAACCAGCACAAGAGCTCCCGAGAAGGAGCCTCAGCCTGAACCGTCAGCCCGTTTCGCGAGAGCGTCTGACTCGAGGGTGCCCCAGAGGGCCGAACGGCTCGGTCAGTTGCTTTTAACTAAGGATTATCTAAATTAATATCGCTCTTATTATTACTATTACTACACTTCGGGATGCGTGGGCGCTGGAGAAGTGGCGCAAAATACTCCAGCGATGCTTCTATCATTATTGTCTGTAGTAAAGGTTTTCCCTTTAAATGTTTCAGGGTTTACCTATTTTTATTTAAAATCTCATTTGCAAAACTTACACTGTAATTTTTGCTAGCATCAGAAAAATTGTTATTTGCAATGTTAGGATTGCTAACTTACCTGATTTACTCGACAGTGACGGAAAACATCGTACGGAATGAGGCATAAGAAATATGTAAAAAAATATATTTCGAACACATGCCCAATTCGCATGAGAGCCACGTCACAGATTATGCTCTAACACCCTCTCTTAAGAGGAGACCCACACCCAGGTGTGGGATTTATATATTTATATAGGCTTGTACTTTAAAATTATACTTTTGCAATTATAGAATGCGTTTCTGTGAAACGTAAAACAGATGTGTAACAAGTGGAACGCGAGGGACTGTAAAAACTGAATGGAGGCGAGACGAATATACTTATAAATGTCGCCGGGGCCAGTCGGTTGAGGAGCATCAGCTGCCGATGGAGATGTTAACACGCCGTTATTGCAAGTTTTACTGTAATCGTTCCTAGGGTTGGTTTACAGCGCACCGCACGAATGTTTATTAATAAATATTTTTTTTTCTTTGATTTTTAAGTTAACAAATTTAACAAAGAACGTACAATACGCCGGTAGAATTAAAAAAAAATTGCGTTTAGTTTAGTTTGTTTTTTTTATGATATGATCGATTTTTCACGTAATGGGATCGTAACACCCCCATTTATCCTCAATAAGGAATCATATTAAATATCTCATGTCACCCCTGAGGACAAAGAGGAAGCTGCTTGTCACTAATACAAAGGTCTTTTAGGACTTTTACTATTATTATTATTATTCTCGTCTTGCGGACCAATTCCCGCTACACCTAGTTCTTTGATCCAGTGTTGCTACACCACGTCACTATTGTACCAACGATTTTACTTTTTTTATACGTAACAAATTACATTTTTGACTTGTAATAATAGAAATATCTGTTGAGAAATACAGTTAGCATGTAATTCTAACATATATGACACTCGCAACTGTGACCAGGTGTTGTAATGTCATTAATATCAATTGAACATTGACCGTCTGCCACTTACACGGCCAGCATAACTTGACACATCTCTCCCCCTCAATATACACTTACAACAGACGTGTAAGAGTAATTCTATAGAAGGTTACAGTTCAACTTTCCCTGGCAAAGAAATATTTTATGAGCCGATTTCCGTCGCGCGAAGATTAATGTGATTTCACGTGGATAGTGTTTTTTTTTCTCTTTTGTTTTTGTGGATTATCATGTTGTTAAAATGGACAACAACTCATATATTGATATCGTTTCTATAACCATTACAAAAGTAAAATTACAGACTATAAAAGTTTGCCAGGTTCGTTGCCGCATTCAAATTGAGAGACAGATATGAAGACAATTACTATGAAGCGGTTAGATTAGCTTTTTTTGCGCTGCCGTGTTACGTGTTCCAATTGTGTGACATTATACCTTTTTTATTTTTGTTTTATAAACGTAACGTTGCTAGATGCGTCCGTCGTTTATATGAGTCTAGAGAATCAACGATTATCGAAAGTACGGAAGCGTTATTTGAGGTATGTTATTCTATAAATTGTAGTAATTTTAGTCTTGAATTTCATTAGATTAGTCGTTTAAAAATATTGCTTTTCCTTCATACTACTAAGTGCGTCGTTTGTCGAGTGTGTGAGTCTAGAGAATCAACGATTATCGAAAGTACGGAAGCATTATTTGAGGTATGTTATTCTATAAATTGTAGTAATTTTAGTCTTGAATTTCATTAGATATAATTCGTTCAAAAATATTGTTTTTCCCCCATACTACTAAGTGCGTCGTTTGTCCGAGTGTGTGAGTCTAGAGAATCAACGATTATCGAAAGCACGCAAGCGTTATTTGAGGTATATTATTCTATAAATGGTAGTAATTTTAGTCTTGAATTTCATTAGATATAATTCGTTCAAAAATATTGTTTTTCCTTCATACTACTAAGTGCGTCGTTTGTCTGAGTGTGTGAGTCTAGAGAATCAATGATTATTAAAAATACGCAAGTGCTATTTGAGTTATATTATTCTATAAATTGTAGTCATTTTAGTCTTGAATTTCATTAGATTAGTCGTTTAAAAATATTGCTTTTCCTTCATCACTAAGTGACGAAGCATTCCGCCTTAATCCTCAGGGGTGAAGATGCATCGACACTTTGGTGCCCTCTATAGGATGAATGTTAGTGTCATGGATGTTAGTGATCACTTATCGTCAGATAAACTGTGCGCTTCTTTGTCATTGTCAATACAAATAAAAAAAAACTCCGCAGGAAAGAATGTACACGATATCGGAGCCACACTATTAAATTATTTTTATATATACAACTTAATTTGAACAATAAATAAGTAACAATATGTAACAATATTATAAAATTATGTGATGATATGGTTCGAAATGATAACGACTGTCGTAATAAACCGATAAACTTTTATTTCTGCTTCTTGAACTTATTTTCTAATTATTTTCACACACTACACGTCTCTCAGCTTTTGGTCCGTAATCTATCTCACAAGTTCATTCGACGTTCACTGAATGTTATTGTTGAAGACGTACGTGGTGTAGTGGTTATAGTACCTGGATGCTGGGTCACAGGTCATAAGTTCGATTGCAAGTTGTGAAACAATAGTTGGGTATCATAATTTATTATTTTTCGGTTCTTGGTGTATTCGTATGTCCCGTATATTTAACACTGCATTAGAAGATATTTTTGAACTTGAATTCCATCTAACTAATAAAATATTTTACTCATTGATGTCATGGGGTGCAGGAATCATCTGGCAATAAACGAAAGAAATCGCCGTGGTCCACCAAGAGGACAACGTTATTTAGACGATGTAAATCTCATATAAATTTTAAACATACTATCTAAATACTCTTTAACTACACTGCAGTTTGTTTCTAGCGTAAAATAGTAGCATAATGCTGCAGTGTTTTGTCTGGTGAGCCTAGGGATCTGGAGACCTTTATTACTGGTGACGAGGCATTCCATCTCAATCCTCAAGGGTAACAACGCATCTTATGATACCTTGTCAAGGATGAATGAATCATTTGTGCTCAACTGTGTGCTCGTTTGTTATTCTGAATGTAAAAAATAAAAAACTCGTACACCTTTCATCGATATTTTCTGATCGTGTCTGCTGCAGTAATAAATGAAAAATAGGCCTCTTTTAAATCTATTCTTTAGATAGTTATATATTTCTACCGTATACAAAATCACAAATGTAGAAAAACAAAGCGTGTGTCACCATGCCAATTATAAATTGAGCGGTCGCTGCGCATCGTCGGTTCCATGCGGAGGGCATTCCATCACAGACGCCGACCCATTCGTTCCAGCCAACGTCCGTACCAGCGTCCGAGGCACCAGAGCGCAAGAGTCAATAAGGGCTGGGAATGAACAGGGCTGTTTGTCGAGATCCGTTCGCCCGCTCAATTATATTAAGATTACATATTTATCTCCTGAGACAGACGCTTTTCTTATAGGGGCGGTTTGTTACAATTCAAATAACACTAGAGTTGATACTGATATTATTATGTTTATGTTGAAATTCATAATGTCGTCCACATGATAGATTTAAACATGACATTTTCCCATATTATATTGGATACTAAAGAAAATTACTGTGTTTGCGATTTCATACGAGTGTAAACTCTTGAGAAGGTGTTTATTGAGTTTATTCGGCAACACGCCTCCAATGCATTGGCAGATTATTCATGTTTACGAAATATATTTTCTTAGATATGCAGGTTTTTCCTTCACCGCCCAGCACGTAGTAAATCAGTACATAAAAATTCAAACAATGTCATTTTTTCTGTGCCGGTACCGGTGATACCGGTGGTCTTACATAATTTTTTCACTTACGCGCAAGAGTCCTAACAACAAGTGTCCCTGGGTTTGCATAAATTCATGAGACACTAAATATTCCTTTCAATCAACGTCTTCTAAGATGAACCAGGTCATGGCTTTAGTTATAATTGTTGAAGCGAACATCATCGAGAAATTAAAGTGAATATTTAAAAAAAAATGTATTTAAAATTCTTGCTTTTAGCTGTGATGACAGTTCTAAATTACTAGTGTCAGGGTATCATGAATTGTATTTATACGTAAGTTATTTTAACTGGGGCTAGGAAATCTCAATCCAAATAATGAAGGAGATATGAGGAAACTGTCTTATGAACTATTTTTATAAAAACAAGTTTTAGATACTTAGGCAACTTCTTGGTCTATAAACATGAGTTTGTTTTTGAATGCAGGTTTACTCAGTTACGTGCAAGTATCATTTGATTGAATTAAAACAAAAAACATGTTGATCAAATTTAATAAAAAATTTGATTAGATAAATTAAAGCTTAATTAAATAAAAGACTTAATAGTTCATAAGATTGAATCCCCGTATCATCCATGGATCCAAATTTTCCTATGATGTCTGTAAATAAATATATCATATTCCGTGTTATTGTTCATTCAGACATATATTTATATAGAATTAACATCGAAAATGGAATTGTTACAACCAGAGTGTGGGTTTAAATACTTATGGAGAGTCATTATATGTATTTCTTGCAGCTGGGCTTGAGTTGCTGCCGTCTTAACTTAGATCCATCAATAATTGTAGTAACAACAAAAATATTTTAAATAGAACAACCTTTTTTTTTGGCATATGTAACAAAGATTTGAGATACAAGTAATTAAACCAAAACATCGAAACAGAGACAAACAGTTTAAGAGCCACACTGTACGTATAGCTAATTTCTTGCTGCAACATGAATAGATGGGGGTCGATGGGGGAAGGACAACGCTCTCACAGAATAGATGCTGAGTTTCGTCTGGTGGGTGTAGGGATCCGGAGACCCTAATTACTCGTGACTGTGATAGGATGCTTCATTCCACCTCAGTCATCAGGGGTCAGAACGCATCTGCATTATGATTCCTCATTAAGCATGAATATAAGTGCCATGGGTCGCAGAAGCTACCTTCAAATGAACTGTGGCCTATTTGTTACTCTCAATACAATAAAAAAAATCTAATAATCTAGAAATAAATTAAAAATTATAAAGATTTTTTTATTTATATATTTTTTTATATTCTCTAAATTTATTTTATCATCTCTCTAGATGTAACTGCACTGTGTCCAGTCGTTTGATCCCCAATATTGATTCCGGGATCAGCGGTTTTGCGACTCTCGCTTGATCATATCATTATATCAAACGCTTTGTTGTGCTTCCGTTATGGGATTTGTATAGTTGTAAACTAGATTTGCGGTTAACTTGAATCGTCGGATGATATCGCGAGCGAGGCGAAGATAATAGTTGAAATAATAGATGAAGTTGGTTCGGATTGGTATTATGATAAACAGAGTTTGAACCGCGGTGCAACTTGTTTCTAGTTGTTGGATGTATGGGTTGACTCGACCGTGGAAGACTCAAGGAATACCAGCGTGAAATCGCAGAATAACACTGCTCCGTTTTGTATCGGTAGCCCAATCTGGGCTGCGGTTGCAGATAGCATGGCAATTATAAATTATTTATTTACCATTATAAAAGGTATTAATGACGATGGTATAAATTTCAAATTATGCAATGGTTTCTCTTTTGTATCGCCATCTACACATAGCATGTAAATTAATGATAATGCATTACATCAAAAAAATATTAAATGTCAGATATGTCAAAATCCTTTAAAGTTTTAGTCTGAGTTTATTTTAGTACTCTAGGATCGGGAATCTATAAATACATATAATTATAATGTTACACTATGAGATAAATGTACTACACTCAAAATTTATCTTACAGCTTAACTTATCAGCATCTTAAGTTATTTCAATATTAATTATTTCTCATTTTACCATGACACTTGATCCACCTCTATTAGTTTTCGTAGAGTTATTTGCATCTAATTTGTTTGCTTTAAGTTTGTTTTAGTTTGCTAAATGTACATTAATTTCATAATCGATTTCTACAAATGTTTCCGTAAAACATAGAATATCAGAGTCAAGTAATTCTCCTATATTTTGGTGAAATATTTGCGACTTTTGGTAGGCACCCTTTAAACAATGATCGTGTTGATTAGCGACGAAAAAATGTCTGAGTTTTAGGTGCTCGTAAGTTATTATCCACGTTCTTTTCATGATTCTTGAATTTGTTTGTAAGTCGTTTATAATCATAACTATACTTTGGATTATCGGTTTTTAGGCCATTGTTTATTCCATCCGTGCTTCTACAAAATATGGTGTAGTCGTACTTCAAGTTCAGGTTAGAGTCAATTAGATATGCATATTCCTAAGATATAATATCCATATACAGAATGTGGTTTAATATTTAAATTCTCCAATTGAACAAATTTGTAGATTCAGGGCATTTCTATGTTGGTAGACAATCAGTGTTCCTCGAAGGTAAATTATTAATTTATAATACTTGACGGTGGAGTTAAAATCTTCTTCTCCAATACATATAACACAATATCTTCCTTTGTAAAATCTACAAGTTTAAATTTGGATTACTGATTCATTGCTCTAATCCCGATCCCGGTGTTAAGTAATGACATAAGTTATAATTACCGCCGAGATAACGTTGAGTTATACCCAACGTTTACTGAATTTTTCGTCATATTACTAACAAAATATGGACCTGGTCTGAAATAAATTTGGTTATTTTTATTATTATTCCATCTCAGTCCTTAGGGGGAGGCACAACGCATTGTGCATCATGAATATTTGCTATGGATATATATGTTTATAGGTTGCAGTCAGTTTTGTTAAAGTTACACTGCAATTTGTTTCTAGATGTAGAATGAATGGGTCAGCTCGACTGGGGTAGGACACGCCCTTAAGAATACCATCGTACAATAGCACCATAATACTGTTGCGTTTCGTCTGGTGGGTGTCGGCATCCGGAGGCCTTCATTACTGATAACGAGGCATTCCAACTCATTCCTCAAGATTGACAAATCATCTGCGTTGTGATTCCTTGTCAAGGATGAATGTAGATGTCATGGGCCGCAGGAATCACTTGACTAGGAACTATGAACCGTGTGCTCGTTTATTATTCTCAATGTTATAAAAAAAAACACCTACTATAGATCTATGTGACGGTTTAGTAGCTGGAACAGTAAAAAGTACATTTCTTCACACCCCAATGCTGTCTTGCTCGAATCAGAAAATCTTAACTTTGTCTAAATTTCTTGTATGGTCATTTGTGAACGAACGATAAATCAATCTGATTTACCTTACTTAATCTGTTACAATAAAATGTAATGTCAAAAAAAGTATTTTTGAAACATTATAATTTATGCCAATTGATTTTATAAATGACATTACGCATAAATCACATGTTCAAAATAGTCTGTACTCAATTTAAATTTTATAGTCTTGTAACGGTTTCTACGATATATGACTACTAACGAGCTGAGCCTGGGATTTCATACGAGAGAACATATTCCACACGGACGGGAAACACTAAAAATTGACGTTCTTTTTTTATTTGACAGGTCATTGAAAATTAAATAAGTACTAAATGTTTGTTTCAGTACAACATTAAAATCATCAGGTGACCTGTGTGCTCGTTTATTATTTTCAATGTAATAAAAATAATCCTTAATGGTTTAGCAATTGTGTAAACAAGCAGACAAATAGTCTATTTATCATGTGTTTCCATCGTTCACCGTGCACAATAGACAGACGGGACAGAGACACGGGACGCACACGCCGTGCCGATAACCGACGATTTAGGATACTTACATATAATTCATCGACTGGTATTCGAACCCAGGATCCGCACTACGGCACCCAGTCACACCAATCACCTTCAACGTTAAAAAGATATGTTATTCTAGTAATTATTCATCAATGTATTTAAATGTACACCTACGTTTACAGGATGTTAACGTCAAGTACACACGAAGAAATGAGTGGGAAATTGCCAATTGTGGTGCAAAAAACACATCTATTGGCCATGAAGTGTGACCATGGTATTTAACAATGCGCCTTTGTTAGCTTTTATTGTAATTCATATTGTACGGGTATATGTCGCGGGGTACGTTCGATCTCATTCGAGGACAATTTCTTTTATTAATAAATTGTCAGACAAATCTGCTGTTGAATGAATGGGAACGGGTCACGCTTTCACGGAGTATGTGTATCCACGGTTAATACTCGATTACTGGTTAAAAAAAACCCTCCACCTCTATCCTCAAACATGACAGTGCAAAACATTCTCCATTTTTAAGTTGAGTGGTCATTCAATATAAAATTAACAGTGCCCACACATTGATATAGTGGACGGGTGAACATTGATAATATAACAGACGAAATCAGTTTGCATGAGGAGCGGAAATATGACACATTTTCTCGTCAAATATCCCTCCATGATTTAAGACAAGCCTTTAGACCAGTGCCTGTTGCCAGTAAAGACTTACGATAGAGGGAGATGCTTTCTGATTCACTGCTGGCCGTATAAGAAATAGAGGGAGATGCTTTCTGATTCACTGCTGGCCGTCTAAGAAATAGAGGGAGGTGCTTTCTGATTCACTGCTGGCCGTATAAGAAATAGAGGGAGGTGCTTTCTGATTCACTGCTGGCCGTATAAGAAATAGAGGGAGAAGCTTTCTGATTCACTGCTGGACGTATAAGAAATAGAGGGAGATGCTTTCTGATTCACTCCTGGCCGTATAAGAAAGCTCAAAGTGCTGATCTCGTCAACCACAGATAATCGCAGTGCGTGATTGAGCCCCGCTAGATGAAGCAATGACGCAGTGTTAGTAGCTAGTATGCATATAGTATATATCGACTTTATTACTATACTAAACTTTAGGCTCCTAACTCCGTAAAATTATAAGCTTTTTGTATGCTTGAACCTACAAACTAGTTGAAAAGGTCCATAAATTGCTTGTTACAGATAATGGAATAATTGCACCTTTAAAACAAAAAAAAAAAGACAAAAACCTGTAGCCCATCCCACCGTAGCATATTTACGTTGTCGATGTGGGAGCGTTATAAGCTCGACAAACGTCACGGCGGTTACCTTTGAGTTGTGGGTGTGTGATTTTACAATTATTTCATTCAACCGTTTATTGACGGATGTGTTTTGACGGGGGTCATTCACTTGTCCGTGTGAAAATTATGACCCCATCATGATTTGATGTTCTATATTAATTTATCGTATTAAAACTAAAATGGTATAAAATATATAGTTGTTAAAAAGCCTTGTTATCCTATAATAAAGTGAGAAAAGACAATTGCGAGTATCTTTCGCATTATAGCTGTTGATTCTATTGAAGTTTACAACACAGTAACGCTACACTGTAACGTTATAACGGAGTTCATAAATAGCTCTCGACACTTTAATTATAATTGCGCTAATTCGTTCTAAGTAGCTCCTCGTGCTTAGTAATTCCAATAACAATTAATTAACAATCCTAACAAAGAGTAGGGTCGTAGTTAGACACACTTTTTTTGCTATAATAACGTGTTAAACGTAATTTCCTGGTAACTCCGACGGTTGCGCTGCACTGAAACGGCAAATTGCTATACAATCGATGTTTGATATTCACTGGGTTTTGCTTGATAACCTTGACTACATGCACTTTTTATGTCTTTATGTTAAATCTGCCATAGAACCGTCTCGATCTCATCAAACTTAAAAATTAATATATATAAATTTTGTTTATAAATTTATTAATATCTCCCGATATCGATCTCAGCTTAAATGGTTCTCCCAACTACAAATATTGATAAGGTACAGGCTAACTATGCTAGCAGTACGAGTACGGCATCGCTTAACACTAGGCGATTACTTACTAGACTAGCAATACGACTAGGCTGCTGCCTGGTCGTATTGCTAGTCTAGTAAGTAAACGTTGAAATATTAAAAAAAGTATATTTCCGAATTGTACTTGTTCTTTTGTCTATTCTAAATAACCTTCTTGTTGTAATGATAAAAGCCTACACGTCTATTTAACGAACAGGTTCCTTCGATATTCGTCTAAAAACGAGGTTTGCATAACAGCTCACTTTTTTACATTGAGAGTAACAAATGAGCACACAGTTCACCCGATCGTAAGTGATTACTGCGGCCCATGACATCTACATTCATCCTTGACAAGGAATCATTGTACAGATGCGTTGAGATGCCTTTAGGCCTGAGATGGAATGCCTCGTTACCAGTAATAAAGGTATCCGGATCCCCACACACACCAGAAGAAACACAGCAGCATTATGCAGCTATTTCACATTGGTATTCTGCGAAGGTTTGGTCATACCCCAGTCGAGCTGACCCATCCAATCTACGGCACTGACTTGACACCGGTTGTGGGTGGAAGTGTTGACTACCGACTTTATTATACTGTACTACTAACTTTATTAATAAAGAAATCTTAATAAATATAATTATCATGGTTAGTATTTAGTAAGTTTCTCTACAGATATTTATACAAATACTAGATATAAACATCATGGTCAATCATTATATCACAAATTATCACAGGCCTCGTTCCTTCCTGAGCAAACTAATACTATTCGCTTAGTCCTCACGCGATGTAACGAGCCATTTACGGCATTTTAATTGTTTGGTTTACGACTGAATCATTATAAATGCCATATTTGTAAATACAAATTTAAATTTTAGAAATAGATTAAAACGATTCAACCATACGAGTGTGTGATTTTCATGCATCGAGTGGTATAATATCCACTAAGTATGTATTTTGCTGATATAAATAAATTATTTCTTCTATTTTTTTTCCCTTTGTTGAAGTAGTATGAGCAGTACCACAATCCTCTCAAAGTCATATAATGAATGCGTTGTCACTGAAATCTGATATGGAATACCTTATCTTTAGAAAGGTCTTTGGTTTCTTTCTATTTGGAATATATATTTAAATTATGTTATAGTTGCTATTATCATTCTAGATAACCACTCCGAGTACGTCGATGCTTATGCTAGGAGATGTTTTGCAACAATAGTCTAATGGGGGATACGAATCGACGACCTTAAGTTTCGCGGATCGTACCCTAAAACCTTTAAACTATTGACGCTTCAAATTATCGAAAGGTAAAATGAATGCAGTGTCATAGACAATAGCATTCTCTTAAATATTAATAGACCAACATTTTATCATATCGTGTCTGATTTAAGCGAAAATGTCAAGGGTGGTTAGCACTCTAGCCTAGAAGATGCTAAATCACTCGCACCAATGTGGACACATCAATGAGAACCTGATATAAAAGGAAAAGAGACGTTGTACTCCAAAAAACACGTTACGCTATTTTGGAAAATTATAAACCATTTTTGTTTTATAGTAATATATACACTTCACATGGTCTTCACACAAAGAACGTCAATGGCGCAACAATTCGTTTTATTAACACTATTCAGAAACTTTAGGATAAAGGAGATAATTCCACGTATTCAAATAATAAAAACATTCACGGACTCCACCAATGCTCTTATTAAAATGACGCAACAAAGTAATTAGAAATGTGCGTTAGATTCAGATAATTAAGAGAATTAAGGAAAAATCTCCGGAATAGCGCCGTTTATTGGTGTTTTTTTCCAAAGGCGTGATGGTGCTGACGGAATCACGCTTAAATATATGAATGGGTTTTGTACCAGCGGCGAAAGGGCCCGTTTGCACAAGGAATCGCTGGAGCGGAACATTGTTAACCATTGCAATTTTAAGGCATAAACTGAATGAGTTAATTGACTTAAGAATTTATAATATTATAACATTCTTATAAACGCTATAATGACGGAAGCTAGAGACCGTGCAGTTAGGGCAACTACCGGAACCGTGGTGTCTACAGGAAAGCGTTCTTAAGAAACTGTTCCTTATTTTTCGAGTTGTTAACAACAAGTTAAACTTCTTACTTTAAAATAAAAAAATAATGTCTTTTTATCAAAAAGTACATGTACAATGAGACATCAGCCGCAACGATTAAATAAAGTTATGATGAGGTTTTAAATTTAATTTAATGTAGTATTAAACTCAATTTATAGTATTGATCTTAATTTAATCGTTATTTCATTTACATATTAGATTTTATTTGCCGTCTATAAAACTGATTTAACTTGGTCAAATTTTAAAATATTCACCATAGCTGTTGAAAATAGATATTTATACAATAATAAAGGAATAAATCATTATTAAATCCCACATAATGTCATTATTATTATTACATGTTTGTTTATAAGATCTAGAATCTAAGAAGTAAATCCATTTTAGCCTTCTATGTTACTGTATATTTTTTTCGAAACTTTTAGAATTATTTTCTACGTGCAACTCCTTAGCACTCATTGTTCGTAGCAACTGTAATAAATACTGTACAATTAGAGGTTATAAAACGTTCTCCGTTGTCGGTTAGCGTTAAATGGGGATCGACAAAAACAACGTGGCAGCCAGCGCGCACTTCGCACACTGCACTCTGCCCGTATACTTATCTGCACTATTATAGAACTGTAACTATTCATTGACGATTTATATTTTGAAAAATTAACTGGGATTGATTAATTACAGGTTTATGAATTGTTTGTTTGTTAGTTTATTATTAAGCAAAGATAAAAGAAAAGACAACAACAAAAACAGTGCTAGAACCACGTCGTAGGTAGTTTATGGTTGCAATATGAATGGGTTGGCTCCACCGGGAAAGTACCACGCCCCTACATAACAACGGCGTGAACATGCATAAAGCTCCTGTGTTTTGCATGGCAAGTGTGGCGATAGGGGGATCCAGTTATAGGTAACGGAGAATTCCATTTTTTTTTATCTTCGAGAACGTGTCCTGATTAAGATGATTTGTCACTCCTAAGAACTTTTGGATAAAGGAGCCTGCGACTTCTCTCAATCTGTTAAGTATATTACAATTTTAATGCAGTATTTAAAAATTTCAACAACAGCAGTCCGTTAGTGCATCAATTACGCAACAGTATCCACGTTCTTCCGTTCCGTTGTTACTTTGTTCACAAATAAATTATGGTGTGTCGTCCACACTGGGCTATGGAGCGGTGACAGATCGCACCAATTTGAATATTAATAGCGGCAGCGGCGCGTGAAAACTGACGCTGTGGGATTCACAGGATACTAAATAATGGAAGTGATAAAAAAAAAACAATACCAAAAAAAAACAAAAAACCCGAGTTGGAAATCATTATGTTTGCCTTTTCTTAAGGCGAAAATGCTGGGATCTCTGTGGTGTATTTTACCTAATTGTCTGTAATTGTAGGCAATACAAGGTATAACATTTTCTGTATTACACTGTTCTTAAAAAAATGATTAGATTCTTGATGATAGATGTCCGCAAGGCAAAAACCAACAATGATTTCGTGTATAAGTTAATTTCGTACTTCCTTACCTTTGGAACGTTTGTCCATGTGGACATAGTGGGACATCTTCCTTACGCATCACCATAATCAAGATGCATACCTTACCACTTGTAGAGTCACAATTAGATGTTGATGGAAACAGAAAAAAAACGTCACAATATATTATTATATTGAGAGTAACAAACGAGTAAACAGTTCACCTGACGGCAAGTGATTCCCGTGTCCATGTACATTTATCCTTGACAAAGCATCATAATGCAGTTGCATTGTCACCCTTGAGGACTGAGAGAATGCCTCGTCACCAGTAATATAGGTCTCGGGATCCCTACACTCACCAGACGAAATACGCAAGCAGCATTATGTTGATATTTAACGTTGGTATTCTATGAGTGCGTGGTCGTACCCCGGTCGAGCTGATCCATTCGTTCTGCAGCTAGAAATAAACCGCAATGTAGCTCGAACATAGTAGAACATAGAATATATACAATAACAATTTTCTCGCCTGACGCATCCAGCGCTTGGACATTTATATCCCTTGCAATCGACGGAGCGTTACACGGCCATATGACCGCGCCCTTAGGCCCATTGATGGCCGATGCATAAATCAAACGCCAATAAATAAATATCTCTCGAAATCGCTTCCTGTGCCTAATGCTCGTATAATTTAACATCCGATGATAGCCCCTGCCCCGATGTCACGTATCTGACACTTAGAAAGTGATATTTTAACAAATTGTTTAAACTATAACATATAAGATGATAATATCTTATCGCTACCCCAGGCTTTACACGAAATATCCTTCCATTACTCCGTGGAGTCAGCCGTCGCTAGTAATGTTTCAGAACCGATAAGACTTAAGGATCTTCAAGAAAAGAGCCTACATCTTTCTTAAAGGCCGGCAAAGTATTTGCGACTCCTCTGGTGTTGCGGATGTTTATGGGCGACCATCGGGAGAGCTGATTGTTCGTTTGCCACCTACTCTATTACTTTACTCTGACCAATTACTATTAATAAGTAAACTGTTTATTCAAAACTGTCCCCTTAGACATATTAGGCGCATTGAATTAGACCGAAAGTTATACAAAAGAAAATCTCAAAATATTTGGCCTACTGTCAGATTTAACACCTTCGCTCATGACCTTCAAATATTACAAATACTTAGCATTGGTGGGATTTTTCAATTATTATGATATTACGAGTGAGAAACTTGTATAATGCATTTATGAGATAATAGACGATGCAAATTACTCTAGATAATATATACCGTTTAAGATACATATAGATCTATATGTATTCATGAAACGCTTTCGCAGAATACATTAGTAAAACAGCACTGCTATATTTCGTTTAATAATTGAAAGAATTCAGAGACCTTATCACTGGAGTTGAGGTGTTCTTTCTATATTGAAACTCAGGAATGACGACACGTACGCACTGATTCCATATCGTGAATAAATGTGGGTGTTATGACCCTCTGGAAGCACTTACCATCAGGTATACTGTGTACATGTTAGTTATTTTAGCTTTGTTGATCACACCTTCCAAAAAGGGGTATAAAGAGCTTTTGCCTTAAGGCATTCTCTACAGCTCAAGTCAACCCGTGGCATGGAGAGAAATAAAACTAAAAAAAAATATTATAATAATTAATTGGAACTTATTCTACTAATGAAAAATATATAACATACCATATATATAAAAGTAAATATTTTTACATATAATATAATACATATTCACTGTCTTTAAGTAGTATTCCCGTACAAGCGTTTTTAAAAGAGAGCTTATTGAATGCTCTTCTTATATCTTCGGGTAAGGAGTACCAGAGACGTGTAGCCTTTAGCGTGTAGAGTTAGTTTAATATAAAAATATCATTTTGACTAATAAATAGAAAAATATAATTTTGGAAATATTACCCGTCAAGAGCGGATAGATCAAGGCCTGGGTGCTGATCCACTTGGGGAGAGGCAGGGCAGAGCGACGGCGCGTGAACAAGTCGTATTGTGCGCGCCAGGCGCGACGGCCGCGCCTTGCGGTACTAGGTCGTTCATCTATTAATTTAGTGACAGCTTGTAATATTAACAAGCATGAGATATTAACTAGATCAAAAACTAAGATAAGCATTTCGGCTTTTCTATGACAGTGTCTTTTGTTTACGAATATTCGGTTGTAATAATCGAGTACACATTAACCTGACGATATGTGATTCCTGCAGCCAACGACATCCAAATTCATCCTCTATAAGCGTGATGTGATTCGTGTGGAATAAGACAAAATATCTCTACACCAGTAGAAAGGTATCCAGTTTTTATCTCCATTCAGCTGATTCACATGACCTACCTAGTTACTATTCATTTGCCATTAAGTATTAATGACGATGGTATAAATTTCAAATTATGCAATGGTTTCTCTTGTATAGCATACAAATAAGAAATAATAATGTAGCTCATAGGCATTGAATTAAGAAGGGCTTCTATAGTTTTGTCACAGTCGAAGTGAAAAATCTGTATATGAAACAGAATTGTTCGATTTCCCAGATAAGGTGTAATATGGTTGTCCGGATTGTTGCCATTATATTTGAACTATTCCCAGACCTATCATTTTAAATCGATAAAGAGAATGCAGGAAAGTGTTAATATCTCTATCGACTTGCGTGAATTTACCTCACGCAGCGAATTAAAACCTGTCAAAGCCTGATGATGTGGATACGGATTGCTCAAACATGAAGTTAGTTGCCGAAGCTGCTGTCTTCTCATTAGACTTGAATATCAATATATTTCTTGTTTTCAGCACTCACAGCTACAATTTAACCAGTACAATATGCGAATGTGATGATATTTACACCATTCTTGTACTATATTGCTATATCTAAATAGTCCAAAGAGGCAAATACCTCTGAATTGTTGTTGGTGTCAGGACAATGCTCATTGACAAACGCCTATTAAACATCAACGCAACAGGCATTCGCCACTACCCACGTAATCCTGGAATGCCAAGTAGTGACAGCATAAAGGACAAGAGATTAAATTGCAGAAAAGGGCATCTGTGATTAATATATATAAAACTTGGGTTAGATTTGATTATATCGCTCAGGTGATCATTGAATTGCAGTGGTTATTTTATAATGATGCAAACGATTGGACAGTTGGTCAAGATCAGAGTTTGCTCTTGTACAACGACGCGAACAAAAACATTAGATTTCTTCGCGTATTTGACACTTACTTTTTTTCTCACTTAGTAATTGACAGATGCATCGTCCCTTTCATTAACGGACATGGAATTAAAGAAGTTTAAGTGATCAACATTATTACTGAGTCCTAGGTTCGATAGTTTAGTATTTGGACATCACAAATCAATGTTAATCTGGTTTAAATGTAAACCCTTCTAAATCACCAATTCGGAATCATCCGATCGTATCGCTTACACCGGCTTATAGACCAATGAGTCCTCGTTTCTCTTTTTGTGTAAATACATACGGCGCTGTAATGGATGAGAACCGGAACATGTCGTCATGATCGATATCTACGGGAGGACATGTTATCATTCTAAGAACATCTATGGTGTATGGTACACTGTTCTGAAGAGATTTAAGAGATAAAAGTCTAATCAGTGCGTCCTACCCGTCACGACACTCAATGTAAGGCTGCTCAATAAACTTATAGTTACTCATTGAACTATGGAAAGGACTATGTTCGGAAGTTCTCTAAAGGCTTGAATCTGGAAAGAGATGATCAGACTATTTAAATTATAATATATAATATAAATAGTCCACACTGAAGCCATTGGTCCGGCCATATTAACCGAAGAACGGATAATCGTTGTGGTTAATGAGTTTTGAGTGGATGACAACGGAATGGAAAACGTAGTGTAACCCTCAAACTAGATGAAGTGAAGATTTTCGCTATGTTTTGCAGTATAGAAAGCAGAGTACTCTGTGGCAATTGGTGAAACTTATTTCCAGCACTAATAATCTTTATTTATTTCAACTTACATAATTTAAAATAATTGCTTTTTGATCCCCAAACTAGCCTTGCACTGGACTAATATGATTCATATCACTACATGCATTTATTATTACATGTAAATACTTTCGGTGACTT
This sequence comes from Teinopalpus imperialis, assembly GCA_029286865.1. Taxonomy (NCBI): domain Eukaryota; kingdom Metazoa; phylum Arthropoda; class Insecta; order Lepidoptera; family Papilionidae; genus Teinopalpus; species Teinopalpus imperialis. The sequence continues at coordinate 9,404,879 of JAGSMU010000030.1, read as the reverse complement.
TATGAAAGAACTTATGTATTTTATCAACTGTTTTTTATTTCATGTCAATCACGTAAGTGATTCCTGTGGCCATCTATATACATCCTTGATAAGGAAACTACCCTACCCCGGTCGAGTAGACCCATTCACTCTGCAGTTAGAAACATAGTGCAGTATAGCTCGATAAAAAAAATATTTCTTAAAAGTCGTCGGACATTGATAATATATATTAATATAAAGTGTTAATTTGTGTAAAATCGTATCAAATACACTGGAAATCAAATTCACTTATCTCCGCATATTTAATATTACATAATACTGCTGTGTTTCGTCTGTTGGGTGTAGAGATACGGAGACCTTTATTACCGGTGACGAAGCATTTCATCTCAGACGTCAAGGTTGACAACGCTTTATAATACCTTGTCAAGGATGAATGTAGATGTCATGGGCCGCAGGAATCATTTGCCGTCAGGTGAACTGTGTGCTCGTTTGTTGCTCTTAATGTAATAAAAAAAAACCTATAAACCCCGCTGAGCATATGCTTACTCTCTAAAGAGCTTAGTCTATCACGGATTGACGAACTTCTCATTTCTTCGAAATATTTTTTATGTTTATATCTCAGTCATGCAGATTTCCCTTCATCGTCGAGCACTTTATAAAACAGCACCCCAAACTGAAATAAACAATAACATTGATACCGGAGGATTAAACTCGGTTTGGTCGCGTATCATGAATTAAAAGCGAGCGCTTAGACACAAAAATACCAATGTTTTAATTTTCAGAAAGATGAATTTAATTGTGCACGCACATATTTGTACTGATGTGCACAGATTATATAGAGTTTATAAAGTCGCCTGACACTTTAAATGTTGACGCGAATATCCACAGCGTTTAGAGTGACAACACTTAATAAAATAAAAGCAATAATTAAAAAGATAAATGACATTGACAGTAAAAGATTGCTTTTCGCATTTGCCTATCGCAAGCAATATACCAAATAAACATGTCCTTTTTGTGACTTTTAATAAGTGATAACTTAAATCGTTCTGCATTACTAAAAAAAACATGCAGCATTAATACTCAAATTAAAATGGTCATCATAACAAGTGTAAGTAACTAAATATTTCGATATGGTTAAAGGGATTTAATTTTGGTATGTGTTCGCTTCCCCTTGCCTAGATATTTAATTTTGATACGTAAACGCCGTGACGGGGTCGGCGGTCGAATAAATCTTATCCGGCATCAGCTAGCCAATATCACCGCGAAATATTAGCTATGGCAAATTCTGACAATAAGAACATGTCCACTACCTATGTATCTACAATCAATTGATAATGTACTTTATTAATATCCAGCATAGTTCTTATTCGTTTGCGCAGATGTTTTATTTTTTCTAAATGAGATAAGGAAAATTATATCTTATTACAGTCGGATTTGAGTGTGTTATTTGAACATTAGATAAAAAGTCACTAAAATGATAAATCCAACAATACTAAGTATTGTAAAATTATTTCTATCTAATATAACGATAAAGTTTATTTTCAAACAGAGAATTGTAAGGAAGCTTGACCGATCTCCAGGGATTCGGCAAGGGACTTTAGTCACGGTTTTATTTGAATTTGCCAGAATTTGCCACGACAAATATTTTGACATTTATTGCATTGGAGACTTGTGTTGAATAATAAACATTTGGCCACACATCGACTTCGATTGGACACGGGCGATATTTGGGCTTTGTGCAAGCGACTTGGGTCAGTCTCGAGTCAAAAATAAGTAGATTGGATGTCTTCTGATGATTGTTCTATATTTTTGTAAGTTTACTTTAGAGTCAAAACTCAAATTAAAACCTGTGCTTGTATCTTGTTGACACAGTTGACAGTTTTCATATTTAACGTAAACCTTTTGTGATAAGATATAGAGTGTGAGTTACGACTCAACACGAGTTGAATAGAGATTTCAATACTGATAATCTTACGGAGTAAATATGGGTATATTATTGTTTCGAACTTTATTTTTACTATTGTTACCATGTAGCCTGAAATATACATATCTGAGTATAGTCATAAAATTCAATTTTGATGATACCAAGATAGTAATAGATAATTATAGTATTTAGATTAATGTTGGAATTTAAAACGTTTAAAAATTGATTGGTCGCTTTGTCGAGAATTGTGGTAGAAACGTTACAGAGCAGAGCTGGAATAATAGGCTGAGCAAAATATCAGTGCGAAATAGCAGCGCACTACTGCTGTATTTCATCTGATATAGATGAGTCGAAAGACCTGTTTAAGAAATAAACTTCTGTCCTCCCTCCTCTGTAGTGATATTACATCTTCATCTAGATTTGTAGTTAAAGACAGATATACCTAGGTATCCATGTGCTATGGTGATTGCTTATAAAATTGATAACTGTATATTCGTTCCTAATTCTATGGCAATATTAAAAATTGTCAGGAAGTGATAATGGGTCAGTCCGACCGGGGTAGGACCACACCCTCGCAGAATACCAGCGTGAAAAAGCAGCATAATGCTGCTGTGTTTCGTCTGGTGAGTGTAGGGATCCGGAGACCGTTATTATCTTTGAGGACTGAGATGGAATGCCTCGTAACGACGCATCTGCATTATACGAGTAATTCTCTCTTGAGCCGGTGGGAATCACTTACCATCAGGTGAACTGTGTGTTCGTTTGTTACTCGTAATGTAATAAAAAAGAAACATACACCAATTAATATAATCTTATCATTTAATTATTAATAATTACATTGTTTTAAAACAAAAGGATGAAGATTATTATTGAATAAATAAAAAACACCCCTCGGTAACATTTTAGAAAGGAACGCAGAGCCATTATATCGTGTAGGTGTTCAGTACATTGAGTGACAATTTTATCGCATCGCCACGGCGGCGTCGCTCGGCCGTCAACCTCACGGTAAAAATCGAACAAAACAGTGACAATTGGTGCATATCCCCGACGAATTATCCCCCTTCGGCGCCTTTGTCCAATTGAAGCTTCCTTTATTTCGCCATTTTTGCCGTTTCTCCATTCTCATTTGGTTATTTATCTCGTCCTTTTTCGTTACAGACAATGAGCGGACTACTGCTCATTATATCGTCGCTGGTTTACCACGCGAAGCGATACTAAATCTCCGTTGGAATTCTAGCGAATTATCCGACGAACATAGCCCGGTTTTTTCGGGTGATTGATTGGAGTAAAAATTACTTTCTGTTTTTTTCCTACAGACACCGACGTCGCCTTGTCGATCGATTTACTCCATTGCAGGGCGGGATAGCGCCCGGACGGATTGACTTTTTAAATTCGAAGATAAGATAAATCTGTGTGGGTATTAACATACGATGAGACGCACGGAGCCTTGAGAGTCATTAATTTTATGTATCGCGAGGAGTAATCTGGTACAGTTCAGTAGCTCGTCGCTTCTCGAGAACTGTCGGAAATAGATCGGGCCACCCGTCACGACGTTCTGTTAATAACTATTTATATAAGTGTTTTATAGACTCATAATTTTAATGGACAATTACAATATAATATTTATTTGAGGTAAATATAATAACAGATCAAATAATATTAGTCGACTTATATGTAAACAGGATCTGGCCTGTGCAAAAATAACAGGATACTTCGCCTGTCGCTTTTATATAAATTTACGTATTTACTAATGTACCATTTGAACTACTTGAACTGACTAAATGTACTGCAGGTTTAATTTAAGGCTTTTGTTCAATTTTCAAACCTCATGAGCTTACAAATATCAAATGTAAAGACGATTTAAAAAAATAATAAAATCAGGTCATTTGTTTTGGCACTAAAATACTAAAGGTAACATTGAGTAATAGTTGGGTATACCATCCAGACGTGTTGCATGTATCTCTTATATTTGAATCGTCATTCAATCTTATTAGAGGTTCATAACATTGTGTATGAGTAGAGGAAAAAGAATTAGCGTTTGCACGAATGCTTACGGGACCTAAATACTGGTACATCCTGCGCGGTTAGTGTCATCAACGACCAGAAAAATCGACCAACAAATCTATCAGACGTTTGTATATCACATATTAATATGAACATAAAGAATTTATGTTATTACTATATTAAACTAATTTTTATAGCTATATTTGTGTTTTCAAGCAGAAATGTAATGCCTTACTTATAAATCTTAACTTTGATTACGTGTCAAATATTCCCAAACAAAAACTCAGATACATAATGCATAACCGCATCTATTGTGTTTCGACGATGGACGGACAGGATGTCTCACAAAATTACCGGACGATTAGTTTCCCAGTAAAACAGATTCGTATGCGTTGTAACACCGAATTCCTTCGCAAGAACAATTGGCATGGCCAGAAAATGGGGAAAAAAATGGCGGATGCAATTTGATAGATGGTATCGTGACTATAATTATTGCATTACCTAAATCGTTAGCTTCTCGGGAACCTTGTTTAGGTTTCTCAAGTCCACTCCAGTGCTTCTCAAAAACATTTGCACTATTTGGAATATTTGAAATTACCAATTAGTACATAGTAGTAAGGTCTTGCTGATCCTATTTTCTAGATCAGCGTGAAAGGGTAGATTCGAGCCGAGAACGGGGTGACTATCTCATAACAGAATACCACTATTGTATTTTATTATATTATAGATTTTTTTAAAGAATATTATCAGTGTTACTAACACTTAAATTCCGGCTAATCACTCCAACTAAGCTTATATGCTTGTGCTAGGAGATGGTTCATGACAATAGTTAAATGGCGGATTCGAACCTACGACCTTAAGTTTCACAAACCGTACCCTAAAACAGTAATTTCCGCGTAATTCCTATATGTATTATGTATAAAATATTAATCTATATAACTGTTTATTTTTATTAATTAGTTTATTGCTACACCTATCACAATATCTTGCCACACCTTGGATAGACTTGTAGAGAATGCCTTTGGTATTAAAACCGTTCTATGTGAAACTCTGATTCTGTTAACGTTAATGCAATAAACAGTAAATAAATAAATAAATACCACCTCAAAATAGGAGAATAATCGTATTGTGTTTATTACCGTGCATGTAGCGGACCGAAGACTAGGATTATTTCGGAAGTATTTCATCTCAGTCCTCAGACATTTAAAACGTATCTTGGTTATGCGAGGATGTCATCAGGGGAATCAGCTTTCGCGGTATTGCCGGAACGATACGACTTAGGGACCTTCATAAAAAGAGCCTACACTTTTCTTAAGAGCCGGCAACGCCTTTAATCAGTAATAATAAAGATATTAATTTAGATAATCCATAGCCAGAAGTAACTGAAGGAGCCGAGGTTCAGGGCACCCTCGAGTCAGTCGCTCTGTGCAACAGGGTAACGGTCCCAGCTGAGGCTCCCTTTTGAGAGCCCTTGTGCCGATTACCCTAATAGAGGTCTCGACTGAGCACCTTATGCGCTCGATCTACCTGGTGAATTAACCCTAAGAAAAAAATCAATACCAACTGAAATTGGTCAGAAATTTTCATGTCATGGAACAAACAAATAAATGAAAAGCATATATTTATACAGCGTAAATATACAAATTTTATTATACGCTTGTGATAAATCAACCAACCAACAACAAACAAAATCCTATGCGGCTATGTTAACCGAGATAGTCCAAGAGCGTCACGCTTCTATCTGTCGTGCTGTGGTCCAACAGAATTTAGATTTTCATAAAAGACTGTAACGAGACGAGCAATTTTGTATCTTCAACCTCAGTATTTAGAAATAGAATGGAATGAGACTATGAGATTAGTGAAGGCTAACTTATGTTAACATGTGTACATCACGAGCGATGTACTGCGCTAGAATCGTGAGTAATAGCAACGAGACATTCTGTTAGCAACCAACGCGCTGTGCGACCAATCTCTAATTTTACGTGTCATTACGCCTGACCGCAAGAAACCCCTTATGCGGGGTGACACGACGTAACAGCGAGGGGCTTCCCCGATAAATATCCCGAAAATGACAAAAACTCGACAAAGACAGCGCGCGTCCTACTAAATGGACATTCGTTAAAATTCTGTGGCGCCGGCACACCGCCACGATCCGGTGGAAATGTCGAAAAATTCATAAGTTTTTGCTTCGCTCCCAATTCGTTGCCGCGAAAATGCTCGAATAGCTGTCATTTTTTTGGCCCGGACACAATTGGGCCCAATCCTCGTTACGTCGTGGAAAAAACTATAACATACGATCACCTCCCTGATATATTCGGGGGACTTTTGTTACGTCCGGCGGCTTGTACATTCCGTTGAATTTTCCCCAGCAATAACGATTCGATTTCAACAAATTGGTCCGGCCACGGCAATATTCATTATTCACTGTGAACGACGAATGCCTAGGCCGACCTATAGCCTTCTCAAATAAAGCGTTATATAGATTTGACATCTACGTACACTCGTAAGCGCGCCACGTTTGGCGAAGTGGTCGAAGTATATGGCTGCTGCGCCACTCGTCCTGAGTTCGATTCCCAACCGAAGAACCATTTTTGTATGTTATATGCTTGGTTTCCGGGTCTTGTATGTAGGTCCTGTCTCCTTGACACTACATCTTCTTTCCATCGTATTGCACATGCAGTACACCGGACTAGGAAAGGGGACGGCGGGTGAACTTGTGACCTTTGTGAATGCACTGCTTACGGCGCTAATATATCCTGAGCACTTGATATTTTCTGGTAAGAACCATATCGCCGTAGTGGAAATCGACGAAGAGAACACCGCCATATCCGTAAGGGACAGAAAATACATTACGCCACAATACGTAAGGTTGCCAACGACTTAATTATCCAGCGAAATTCAAAAGTAGAGCATTTAATGGTCAAATGATGCTCATTCAATTCGGACACTTCCATTCTTCATTTGTTTGCTTAATGTTACGAGGCAGGGCTTATCTGCCTCATGTCATGTAAAATCTATTTCACTCATCCTGAGTATTGTCATTATCGTGCCAAGTCTATATTTACTTGAAAAGTTTATGTTATTCACTGTTAACGACAAATTCCTAAGCCGATCTACGCAACCTTCAATTGGTATTTTTGTAATCCTTTCCTTACCGGGTATATTAACTAGAAAATTACTTGTAGCCTACATTCTTAGGATAGGTAGCGAAACTAATTGCCCATTGGTATTAATTAATCATGCAGATGACTTATTACGGCTACAGGCCACGTACGACACAGCTTTATCAATACAAGCAAGCATGCGTGAAATTTTTTATGGTTGTAGTGTAACCTAGACTTCTATAGAGAAGTACTAGTATTAGGTGCATTCGAATGTTGAATTTTTTTTACATTGGCTGTTTAATTCTGTATGTTTTTTTGTGTATGACTCATCTATCCAACATTTTTGAACCATTTTGCATCGTAATGACTCTTATGAAGAAGTTCAGATAGACAATGGAATCCTCGTATAAGAATCAGTATTTCGAAATTATTGTTATTGTTTTCCTTCTCCTACTTCGACGAATCCTGTTTGATGCAAACCTTTTCCAATTCTTAAGGTGCATGTTATACAAACCGTGACACCATCACTTGCCTCTTTTCTTTTAATTTACTCTGTCGACCATCGCGAAGAAGCCATTGCGTAATGCGCAAGCCCGTTTCTTCGGATGTATCCGAAAAAGCCTCTCGAGCCCATTTTATTCTTATTTTTTTAATAAGTCAGTTAAATGAAATGGCTTCAATAAAACTAGAAGTCATACTATTATATAAAATCAAGGGTCACAAACAAACACGATTTGGAAAAAATTAAGCTGATCGAGGGATTTGAAGACCTAGTAGCATGCATGAGGTATATTGGGTTTATGGGCTGCAGTCCTCACTTACCATTAGATGAACTATGTATTTACCATCAGTATGAGTCACTGTCACTGCATTTGTACCTTCCTCAGGTTACATATCAATGACGTCGTATTAGGGAGGGAAGAGGATGAGTGCCTCATGTACCTCATATAGTTATCTATAATCAAGTCCTCATGGCAGACAACACATGTACATAAAATTTCTTATCGTGTTAAAATATATTTTAAATCAGGTGAAACGTGTGCGGCTTTGACACTCTTTAATTTTATAAAAGACAATACTGACAATATAATTTTAATTTCTGTATATATTTATTTATAACTTTTGCATTATTTCTAAGTTACAAAAGATCACTTACTAAAGTCCAGCTACCAAGCATCTGTCTTCTCATTGTCTCAAGTGATTTGTGACTATGCGGCGCCTTTAGCGAGACGAGGACAAAGATAATAAACAACATTAGTAAGACAGAGATAAGAGATGCTGATCTTTACAATTAATTATAATGGGCCACATCGCCTATGGGTTGTCCGATGGCTTTTTCCATTTTTATTCTCACACGGATTCCGAATTCTTGAAATAACAGTTCACGCCGCATTCGAAACGAACATCTGAGTTACGGCTTGCGTCAACTTTTTTTTTCAGATAAGATTCCAGAGTTAACGGCAACTTATTTAAACCATTGGTAGTAATTCGATTTTACGCTTTATTGTCCATTGGAAAATAATAATAATAATTTGAAAGACTATATAATTGTTTGGTCTGAGACAACAAGAAATGTGCCATCGACGCCCACAATAATTTCGTATGTATAGAGCATGTTTCATGTCCATAAAACTACTGAGGTGGCAAGGCTACTCTGTTGCGAGAAAACGACACTAGCGTGCTTCGGCGCTGTTTTACATAAGTCATTGTTACTTTCCTTATCATTGGTGCTAGGCTCGTATAGAATTATAGAAAAATGGTCCACAATTCATGTTCATCAGGTAACTACTACGTTCAACAGAACCTACATTCCTCTTCAATGAGTAGTACGAGGGACAACCTAAGGGTTAAGATGGAGTCACCAGCAATAAGATCTCCGATTTCTTTCACTCACCAGAAGAGACAGAGTTGTGGATAACAATTTCCATTTACCATTACGTGGAATAAGTTTTCATTTGTAATTTTTCTTGTGTAAAAAGTAAACAATGATTGTATCAAAATATTTCTATTTACAATAACCACTCGTATATAATAAAACGGGCTGGCATCATAGCTGGTAGAACGAACAATTTATGAGGAATAAAAGTTCTTGTGCGGCCCGGACTGGCAGTCGAAGGGTAGAATGATCCCCTACTATATGGAGCGGCGACCTATGCAAGTTTGCTGGAACTCGATGGATGGATGTTTTTATTTTCTTTTATTACATTGAGAGTAACAAACTAGCACACAGTTCCCCTAATGGTAAGAGCCCATGACATCTACATTCATCCTTGACAAGGAATCCTAATGCAGATGTCACCCTTGAGGACTGAGATGGAATGCCTCACCAGTAATAAAGTTATCCGGATCCCTGGACTTACCAGACGAAACGCAGCAACATAATGCTGCTATTTTACGCTGGTATTCTGCGAGGGCGTGGTCTTACACCGGTCGAGCTGACCACAGTAGCCACTGTCACAAATCTTCAGGTCTCAGGATCTTGCTTTGTGCTAGAGGTCAATGTTCAGCAGTATGCTATCGCTACACTGTAATAACAATAAGTTGATATATTAAAAGAGAAAAAACACCGGAAAAAGTCAACAAAAATTATAGCTAAATCACAAAAAATACTTCACAAGCGTACGTACCTCCTTTCGCCTCGTCCATCGGCTAGATCATGATAATTCGGTCCCAAGAACTGCATGAGACCAGTGCACACGTGCTGGCGATAATCGCAGCGATTACGCAACAATACAACGCGCTGGACGTTCTGACTAGGTATGCTGTAATTTTTTTTTTATGGGACATATTAAAAACACTTTTTATATTTCCTATGATTCTTCCTGATAGGGTTAAATCATAATCCAGTGAGTGGCAACGTGCGATGTGGGATATAGAATGTTCGGATTCAAATTAGTCAAAAAGAATTTTGAAAAGAACAGCTTGATGGAGTTCATCTTAATATTTGCAGAAAGTTATCTCTCGGAAGAAAAATATCCAAAGAATTTATAGCCATACGAAAGTAGTTAAAACTTGTTTTCCCAAAGTTATAAAAATATCATAGTAGTATATCAAGTGTCATACTATCATGATGTAGCACTGATTAAATATATTCTAGTTTCCTTACGTTTCCGTCTCTTCCAGGGACGGTAAAGCAGTCCAACTCCACGTTGTCGCTTTTTTTTTTTTGTGTATGAGTATTGCTGTTGGTCCACGTTGTCGCATGGACGCAACGTTAACGCGTGATATGCTGAGCGTAATTCGCCTCTTCTCCCTTTTTCTTATTTAGCATTTAAAATTAAATAGGTGGTATTGAAAAAAGTTTAACTAAATCACAGATCGTGCTAATCTTGGTGTTAATAAAGGCTTTAAGTAAAGGGAGGCAATAATTTTGACTAAACTGTACTTAAAAGTGTTTTATGTCGTCTCCACAGGGAAGCGGTTATCTGTTTGTGAAGGTTTAGAAACAAAATGTTTTATTTTTAGTTTCTCACTATATTTCTATGCATCGTCTTTATTTTGTGCATATTTGTACAATATTATCTCTATTTGTATTATTTTCTACGGGGGTGACATAATCATTCTGTGACTAAATTTTACATAATAAACAATTAAGAAAAAAATACAAATAAGTAAATGGAAACACGTTTCGCAAATCTAAAAACCCGTATTTTTTTATGTCATAGATGATTATGAAATTTCACTGAACTAAAGTTAGTGATATAAAATTATGAAGATGAAGTGTTTTATACAAAGCACCTCAATTTCCTGAAAAATAGTGAAGTTGATAAACGGAATTATTATAGCACAGCTAGTTTCACAACGTTTTTCAACTTTGTTTTTCTCGCAGAAATACTTTCAATAAGTTTGTCAAACGAGTGCCTCTCATTTCCTAATCAGCGCCCCCCCCGCTCACGAGTCTCATTAGATAAATCTGTAGAGGTCTCTGGACCAACAGCAATACTCATTCACAAAAAAAATAGCCTCTCGTTTATAGGACATCTACATACTTAGGAAATTACGGACCCTTTTCGGATATACACAATCACAAAGACGTATTTGGCCATAAGTCATTAATTCTGTTATATGTGTAGGTAGTTATTAAGAGATCAGTAGGGGGCGAAGATGATTCAGTTTTATAGACATAACTGCAGTTTGTCATGGTTGGAAGTTGAGAGTCAAAAGGTTGAAATATAGCTATTTTATTACGCGATTTATGCCAGAGTGTGAATTTTTTTTTATAGCATTGCGAGTAACAAACGAGCACACAGTTCACCCGATGATCAGTGATACCTGCGGCCCATGACATCTACATTCATCCTTGACAAGGAATCATAATGCAGTGGCGTTGTCACCCCTGAGGACTATGATGGAATGCCTCGTCACCAGTAATAAAGGTCTCCGGATCCCTGCACTCACCAGACGAAACACAGCAGCACTAAGCTGCTATTTTACGCTGGTATTAATTTGCTATAAACTGGCTATAATTTGATTCTAGCCCCTTCATGGAATATCATCAGCAGGGTCAGCAGCATAATTTATTAACGGGACACTCCGCCTAAATCGGGACTGTTGGAAGCCCTAGTCGGGAAGCCAACTAGTTTATTAGACGTGCGTCACACGATTCTCGCGATTTGTGCTCCAGCTCTGTGAATAGTATAGTCACTGCACCGGTTTGTGATTCATACGTCGTGGACAGCGGGTGTGCTTTTTACCAAATTGTATATATTTTTTATGACACAAAGTGCGACAAACGAGCACACGTGTCATGCGATGGTAAGAGATAGATACTCAAGAAGCACGTGTTATTCCCCCCAAGGACTGCGATCGAATGCCTCCGTACTATTAATTTGTTATTTAGTTCTCTACGCTCGTCAAACGAAACTCAACACACTTACGCCGTTATTTTCTGCTGGTATTCTGTAAGGGCGTAGTCCTTCCCCTGTCGAGCCGACCGAACACAGCAGTCACCCTGTTATAATATGGGTATGCAGTATGTTACATAAATATTTTTAATTTGATTACCTAGTGATCAGACTTCCGATTCTCCTATCCAGGGTTCCAAAAGCTTTGTTTGATATTTATGTAACATACTCATGTATTAGTATTAATACTTGTAAGAACTACTATGCACTTAATATCCGACGTGATTGACTCGGGATTACATAACCTTCGTACATCTTTTGCTATGAATGGTCGCGCCCTAGAGTCGTGAATGTGTCAGCTCAACTGGGGAAGCGTCAAACTTCCACAGAATCTGTACAAAGTAGCAGCGTTAGGAATTCAAAACAATAAACACATACACATTATCGTATGAGATAGAAATGTAGTGAGAGCCGTTATCCTAAAGGCAGTAGCCACTATTAAAAAAATTAAAACTTTACCCGAAGATAAAACAAGAGATTAAGTTTAATTATGACTTTCAAAGATTTTAAGAAATTCCTGTTTTAACTAAAACAAGATTCCCGACGCTTACTTTGAAGTCTTCGAAACCCGAACCTTCATTTGCTTATTATCTTCAGATACACAATTCGATAACCGCAGTGCCCCGATAAAAACTTAAAGTAAGATAAAGATCGGTGCTATAAAAGTGCCCTCATTACACACCCAAAACTCGTCCCGTATGAATGAACTCCAAACCCGCTCCCAATCTCCGCAGTTAATCAATCTAGCACAGAATAACACCGGACCTTAGGTTTTATCGTACATCTGCGGGGATTTGCGATGCACCTTCAAAGTTATAACTCGCCCAGTCTCAACAAAAACTAGTTTAGCATACAAATACGCTACCACTTAGCGAATAGCGCGTTCGAGATCTGATAGCGTACGCAATTATGTACGTGACACCTTGCGAACGCGCTTCCAGATTACATCTCTGTGTCCACGGCCTTAGTGTTGGGAGCGCCTCCAATTATTCTGGCCCATCATGAACCTCGTTATATACGGCAATTGTACTAAAAAATAGGCTTTTATGATCTTTACTCTTGTCACGGCTTTGATTAAAGAGTCTAGATTGTGAAGTTTAGTTTTTTGTTGTGTTTATATTGAAGAATGTTACACCTCTTCTATTTACCGTGTGTTTATCTTTGTTGTATATTTACACTTTGACTTTAATTTGTAGATACGTCGAAAATAAAACGTACATTCAAATAAAAAACTAATCTATTAGCTTATGACTGTGATGATTATTGTAATGTAACCTCGTGGTTTTCATCCACGGCGAAATTTTCTAAATATTATCAGATGAAATCAACAGCGCTATATATATTATAGTCCTGTATGAATTCGCGCAAACACAGAGGTATTGATCCTTTGTCACTATTCAGATAACGTGCGCGCGATAAGATCAGCAACAGTGATTCCGATCACGCGCACCCTACCTTAATAATATTATTCCGCTGCGGTGTTATGCGTGATGAGTGACAGAAACCGCAGATTCAATTACTGAGAAAGATTCTATTTCGATACAAAGGGTTGAGAACGCATCTTCATGTTGTCTTCAAGACGAGGATAGATGTAGGTGTCGATACGCAGCATAAGAACAAGTGAATTTAGATTTTTACATGCTCCTAGGTTGATAGCCGAGGGCACAGTTAACTTGATACGGTTAAGGAATTAAGTGAACCATGCAGCTCCAGATAACCGCATTCCTGGATAAGTAAACTCGATGCAGTTGACTTATCACCCCTCCGCGATGGAATGCCTTATTACCAGTAATAAGACTTTTAGATTGAAAGAATTCAATTATCAGATGGAACACAACTGCAAGTTTCTGTTAGCCGCTGGAATTCAACCTTGTCCGGTCGAACTGACCTATTCCTGATATAATATGAACAAGCTATAATTATATCACATAAACTCAAATTTATTTCAACACTTTTGATTGGTCAAATCGTTACATGCTACCGTGCAATTTAGAATGCAGATATTTGCTGAGGAAAGCACGTGAGACATTTAGTAGTTGCTTATTTAATAATCATTTTACATCCAAAGTGATCCAATATATCCTAGCCAAACATGCATCGTGAGAGCTGAGGCTACTGGCCGATCTTGGCACCCCTAGCTAGCTATCTGCTGTCTGATTATGTGATAGAACTTCTCTGTTTTCCTAATCTTTTGGCACGAACACAAGAATGGCGTCGGGTAGTGGACCAAGATTGGATTTGTGTTTGCACTTTTTTTTCCAGTTAACCAATCCAACTAAGCTGAAAATGCTTGTGCTAGGAGATGGTTTACAACAATAGTCGAATGGTGGATTCGAACCTACGTCCTCATGTTTCGCAGACCGTACCCAAAACATTAGGCTACTGACGCTTCGCTTTTTCCCGGTTTGATGGTATTATGCGCGTTGATGTCATTCGTAAATAGATAAATTTCATGTCTCATTATCGAGCATATAAACAGCTAACAGACAATGCACATAAAACTCCAGTCAATCTTCAAACTCTCCCATAAATTGCCCCATGGCGTTATCAACAATTATTCTTATTATGAAACAGAAATTAAGTGTAGAAATAATTATTAATAAAGTTTTTACTAAATTAAAAACACTTCATGCTCACCGATTCGAATTTTCATCACTTTAGAGTTGACTTTAAATCTTTTCATTTTAACAAATCAAAAAGATTTAACCTAGTGTTGGTATTTTTTATTATTAATTCCTAGTCTTTGAGTTAGTTATACTTACCATAGTAGCAATATTCGGACAGTTAAGGAATATCTAAGATTTGTCATTGAATTTATGTAAATGAACGTAATATGTAATATGTTTGCAGATATATAATAAAATGAAACAATTATGAATTTTGTCAATAGGTTTATCTATATGTTTTAATGAATAGTTCTCAATTACAGCTGTCAAATTTACAGTCTCTCGTCGAATTTAAGAAGCAAAAATTTTGTTTCGTTTGCAAGTAGAAAAGTGTTAAATTAACAATTTCTTATGGCGGTCCAAATCACTGTGTTATTCTTTTACAAAGAAAAAATGTTGAACTGCATTTTAAGTAAATCTATTTCGAGTTAAATTTTTAATGTGCTTAAATTTAATGAATTCCATGGAAAATTATATTCATTTATAATTATATATTTTGTATTTTAACTACATATTTATCAACTATATATTACAAACTTTTAACTTAAAGTTAGATTTTTCATCAATCGTTTTTTTTTTTCAGGTGCGTTTAATTATAGCATTCGAAATACATAAAAGATTAAGTTATATTAAAATGTTTATATTTTACAAATTAAATCTCTTTCTTCAATTATATTTAAATAAAAGTAGTTCGTAATAAATCAATACAGTTGTTAACACACTTGTTGAATGCATAAATAAAACGCACGCTTACCTCACAGCACAATTGACAAAACATATTTTCAAAATATGTCTATTAGTAAACACGTAAATATACCTTACAAATTGTATTTACAAAAAAGCGAGATTATTTTATATTATTCTATGAAAGTGGGAAATTAATCAATTTCGTCCGTCGCGATGGGTATGTTGTGACGTCATAAAGTCGACAATTATTCACACGATCCACTCTGACCCCGCAATGACAATGCCTTCTTTAATCTGCTTAATTTATAATGCCCTTTGGAATTCCCTAACATTAATATAATTTAAAATTATTTGTCTGAAAAATATTCATGGCCTTTCCAGGCACAAATAAAATAAAACTTTCTTACAGAACGAAATCATATACTTGTATTTGTGTAATATTTTTGTTTAGAAGTATGATAATTTCAAGTCATCAAATCGTGTGCAAATCAAATATGGCATCAGATCCATCCCATCACGTCGGATAATTAGTATCCTATTGCTATTGTGGAAAACCTAATGTGATTACTATTGTGTCATTTATTCTACGTGTACGTCACGTGGACTATCAATGAACATCTTTACACTGCAGAGTTGACCGCGTGATTGGTTACAAAGGTTTTTAGTGAGATTCAAAAAATTCCTACATAACGCAGTGCACAGACGATGTATGGTGTTTCTATACCAACCATGTTCGAGGAAAACGGACAATTAAAATTTTTTTTCTTTTTAAATTAATGTATATTATAAAGCGCTAATAAAAGAAAGAGAATCAAAACTAATTTATAACAGTATTGTTGGAATGGTTGATACAGAAGCACGCTTTGTTCGCGAGTGTACCGGGGGTGGTGCTGTGAGCAACTGCAGTCCGGACGCCACCGCACTTCTATAGGTAAAGCTTAACTATTTACAATCAAAATCGACCCGAATAGAACTCGACAGAAAAAAACAAAATAGGAACGATACAAAACGACGCCAACACTCCGGTGTTTTGGTGCGGAGTGGTGGGGGGAGTATAAATACTATGTACACGCTAGCTCGTCAATCCTGAGTCTCCACGTCCAAGCCGTTGACCATGCGCTCGATGCTCTTCAGGTCGGAGGCCGGCGGGGTCGCGGCGGTTGAGGTCGTCGTAGACGTCGGAGGATCGGGTGGCGGGTCGGCCGAAGCCGCTCGCGCCGGAGGTGATCCCGCCCTAGGGCGGGCGGGGGACGAACTCAAGCTCCTTGCTCGCGGAGCCACTTGTTCAAAAGCTGAACCTAAGCCTGGCAACGCGTACGGCGCAAACCTATGCATTTTGCTGAGAGATGGCGCTGGGGCCGGCGCAGGGGGCACTGGCGGAGGCGGTAGTGAATACTGCTGGAGTAATGGGTGCAGGTTGAAGAGCAGTCCCGGAGGCATTTGATGCGGCGGGAAAAACGGAGGCGGGTATAGCGAAGGCGGGTAGAGGTATGGCAGTAACGGTGGTTGCACCGGCGGGCCTAGGGAAACATCAGGGGCGGGGGAGGGGCGGGATGGACCCGCAGGAGGGGAGTTGGCGCGTGCACCACCTGAACAGGAGGAATCTGATCCGGCTTCTTCAGGCCCTGAGTCAGCGCCGCCTCCTGAGCTGAACCATGCTGCGGAAAAAAGAGTATTATGTTTATCTTCGAAATGTATATTAGTTTAGACCGCCTTTTATTTAGTACAATATTCTTCTTACCTGTATAAATAAAGTATAAATCAATAAATAAATTACGTACAGTTAGTTATGGATATACGGTTTCAAGAAGCAATAAAAAATTAAAATTTTACTATCAATAGCCTAATGGTTTAGGGTACAGTCTGCGAAAATTAAGGTCTTAGGTTCGAATCCACCATTAGACTATTGTCGGGAACCATCTCGTAGCACAAGCATTCTCAGTTTAGTTGGAGTGGTTAACCCATTTGATAGCATTGCTAATAGACTATAATAAAAAAAATATATGTCGTCAATACACCAGTAAAATTGAGAATACAAAATAATAATTAAAAAAAAAACGGTGGACAAATTAAATAACACATCAAATTTAAGTTGAATATGAGTCTTGATCGCTTTAGGTCTACACGTGGCTGTGTACAACCTACATTTTATTATTACACTGAGAGTAACAAACGAGCACGCAGTTCACCTGATGGCAAGTGATTCCTGCGGCCCATGACATCTACATTCATCCTTGGCTAGTAATCATAATGCAGATGCGTTGTCACTCAAAAGGACTGAGATGGAATGCCTCGTCACCAGTAATAAAGGTGTCCGGATCCCTACACTGACCAGACGAAATACAGCAGTATTATGCTGACATTTTACGTGGTCCTACCCCGGTTGAGATAACCCATTCATTCTGCAGCTAGAAACAAACTGCAGTGTAGCTCTGCCACTGTTCAAATAACTTTCTTCTTCAATCATCTTAACAAGAATAGTTGTACATCTACAAAAGTGATCATTTAACATCCGTGAACTGAACTGAACGAAATGTCTCTCCGACTTCCAGCAAATTTGCACAGTTCGTCGCTCCATCCAATATCAGTTCGTGCTCCACTGTGTTTACTATTATGGGGTTGCTACTGCAAAAGAATTCTGGTGTCATAATTCATCGGCGACTGGTGATGAAATCTATGTGTGTAATACTCACAGCTGGAAGTGTGCTGTGTGGAGGGCGGTGGCGGGGGAGGACTGGAGGGTCCTCCGACATCCAGAGGGCGCTCGTCATCGTCATCCCGCGCGTCCGAGCGCGCCGTCAACAGCGCCTGCCTGCGGTATACCGACAAACTACTCGTGTTATCTTATGAACATCCTTCTATTCCTACTACTTATCTTAATAGCATTGCTAAGATTCTTAAAAAAAAAAATAAAATAAAAAAATCGTAGGCAACAATAGCCCAACAGCGTATGCGTACTCATCTATCTCTGCCGTGTTCACGTCTTACAATGTTAAACTAAAGAAGTTTATTTTTCTAATATTTAAAGGGAACAATAAAATTTGTCTATATACAACGCATGATAGATCTAAGGTGTCCTTTATAGAGAACTGCTTAGAGAGGTCAACCCGTCAAGCAAGACAATAAGGGCTACCGGATACCAGTCGGATCTAGACTTCTGAATATTTTAATTAATTTATCTTTTATAATTAATTTTCAACCGACAGTACCATTGGTAACGGCGCCGGGAATTAATCGTTACAGATATTCGTATGTATAATGAACGGATTGAAACGATCCATTAATGAGTAAAACATAAAAAAATATCCTAAATCAGTATTACCGAGTTATTATCAAGCTATAGTATTTTAATATTTCTAGCCGCTAGCATTTTTAATTTATATTATTTATACTTCCAATAACTTTCGCTTATACTGAGTTTATTCCTAGAATTAATATACTTTGGTATTCATCTACACGATTAGATAAAATAAACTTCTATTTTATTTAAAATACCGCATAATATTTATAATAGTCATGTTACATATTGCGCAGTGAAGTGTAATTTATTATTCAACATATCCGTATGACCACTTCGCATAGTTATAATGATTCAGTTCTATGGATACCCGATGCCAATAGCTTAGCTTGCCTTGAAAAAGGATATTTACTTATATATAATGGATTTAATTGTTGGCAATAATCAATTGATACCCACTATAAAAAAAAATGATTTCAATGCAAAACTACAAAGGATGTTATCGATCTAAAACCCTCTGTAGAAAACCTTGCCGCCATTGGACTAATTGGTTGTCTTTATAATAGCTCAGTTAGTAGCATAAAGGCCAAGTAGTCTAAGGTACGGTCTGCGATATACATATCATAGTCATGGTAGGTTCAGGGTTGGCTAGATTCTACAATCGATGATTATAAATATACTCTTTAAGCTAGCTAAAGGTTTTTGCAGTGGTTTATCTTTTTTTATAATATTGAGAGTCACAAACGAGCACACAGTTCACCTGATGTTAAATGATTCCTGTGGCCCATGACATCTACATTCATCCTTGACAAGGAAACATAATCCAGATGCGTTGTCATCCTTGAGGACTGAGATGGAATGCCTCGTCACCAGTAATAAAGGTCTCCGGATCCCTTCACTCACCAGACGAAACACAGCAGCGTTATGCCGGTATTCTGTGAGGCCATGGTCCTACACCGGTCGAGCTGAACCAATCATTCTGCAGTTAGAAATAAACTGTCAAAAAGTGTTTTGTATCGGCCAAATAATGAAACGTTAGCCAAAATTTGCGAGGAACTTTATCTTTTCAACTAAACATTATAATAAAATATAGTTTTGTAAAATTTAAATCGGTTTCAGGTCGGTTAAATTGGGTGACATTTTAATATTTCGCCGTTAGTTCGTTACTTAAACGATTCTTTGATTGTGTCAATTTTTACATTTAAGGATTAGGCGGTTGATATAACAAATGTGTAATTAAAAAAAAAAATTAATACTATTTAAAGAATGAAAGAAGAATATAAAAGAAGAGAAAACCAATGTACTATGTGTATGTACTATGTTTTTTTCTATTCAAATAAATAAATGATATTTATTTATTTACTATATTTATTTTTATTCTGTGTTTATATATTATATTATTATTCATTTATTTTTTTTAGTTTTTTTATTATTATTCATATTTTTTTAGAATTATTATTCTGAGTATATTTTTTATTCATATATAATAATTTTGAGAAAATGACAACTCTCGAAGGTCTATTATTTTTATAATATAATAGAAGTGTTACAGTCAAACGCTTAATGCTTGTTGACACTAAAACCCTCGACCATAATTCACTATTATCTATCACGATTTCACACAATACTCTAATCCTTAGTACGTAATATTTCCATATAGTTTTATTAATTACTAAATGAACTTTATTATTCTCTAATAAATAAACAATAACTCAATAATTATGTGTAAAACGAAAATCTTACACTGTCTAAACAGTCCTGTACAAATAAATAGTTAAAAAAAATATTTTAATTATTGTAATCATATATACATATACGTATATTATGAAATGTATCCATGATTCCAAAACAAGACATATAGAAGCTCAGGGATTATCTTCAATAGATCGACAATAATTAACATTGACGTTTTAATAAGGCAATCAAATGCAATGCAAGAATAGCACGCATTTAGTTTCGCTTGCGATTATTTATAGAGTCGGGGATTTAGAATCCTCAGCAATGCGATGTGATGGACAAGTGATGTGTAGATATTCTAGCACGTACTTATGACACAATTTAATATCTTAGTCGACCTGATACCAACTACAAGCTGTCAACGTATGTGAAATTGGTTAGGATGAAGGTATCATCTTTTGATTTTTATTCTACGGATATGTTAAATGTAGAATGAGAGATTTGGCTATCATATATACGTAGTAACTGCTTATATTATGCCGTTTGATGATTCCATGAAGAATTTTGTATCTGTAATTAACTTTACTTTTATTTAATATATTTCGCAAAAAAAACAATATAACGAAATTACCGACTTGTCAATTTTATAAAATTAAAAACAAAAATGATTTTTATGTTCACTAAAAATAAATATATTTATAAATTTGTTTATATACCAATTATATTATTTCGTATATACTTGAATAAGTACATAAACAAAATGGTGAAATCAGTGTCTTTTATATAATCAGAAATCCATAGAGACTAATGAGTTGTAACATTATTAATATTAGGTCTTTACCTATGAAATTTCCGTGCTTCAGTATTGGCCATTTCAAACCAAAAAAAGTTTTTATTGGCTGTGAATTCTAAATTCAAACTAATTTTGTTTTAAAAACATGACATTCTTTTTACACAAAGTCAGTCTTTTGTTTATTGATTAGCGTTGTATTTTCATTACGTTTGAACATTTTTCGTCATAATGGATACATTAAAAAGTCGTGTAATTATGGAATATGAGTTCCGTCGTGGCATCAACGCAGCACAACCGGCACGTAACATTAACAACGTTTAAGGAGAGAACTTCATCAACGAACGCACAACCCGTTATTGGTTTGCCCGGTTCCGTTCTGGAAATTTTCATTTGAAAAATGAATCTCGTGGTCGTCCGGACACTTTGGTCAGCAATGATGAATTAAAGGCGATTGTGGAAGCTGATGATACACAATCTACAACCGAGCTAGCAGCAGCTTTTGATGTTAACATCGAAACAACATTGGTCCATTTGCGATAAACTGGCAAGGTGAAAAAGCTTGATAGATGTTTGCCCGCTGAACTTAACGATTGCCAGCGCAACGTACGCATTGAGACCTGCCTCGCGCTGTTCAACAGGCACAGAAATGAAAGAATTTTGAACCAAATTGTTACGTAAAGTGGATTCTGTTCGACAATCGAAAGCGCTCAGCAAGTTGGTTTGATCCTGGTTCAGGACCAAAGGAATGCCCTAAACGAAAAATGACCTCTAGAAAGTCGATGGTCACTGTTTGGTGGTCTAGTGCCGGTGTGATTCATCACAGTTTTTTTACCAAACGGCATGAGCATTACTGCAGATGTGTACTGTGAAGAACTGAAGACAATGATGGAGAAGCTCGCACATCTGCAAGCAGCTATGGCCAATCGGACGTCCCCACTGCTCCTACACGACAACGCACGATCCCATACTACACAACAGACAGTCTCCAAGCTGCAAGGGTTGGGGTTGGAAGTTCTCCCTCATCCACCGTACTTACCAGACCTTGCACCCACCGACTATTGCTTTTTACAAAATTTGGACAACTTTTTGGCGGGAAAAAAATTCAATTTCCGAGAGGCAGTACAAAATGCTTTTGAAGAGTTTATTGCCTCCCGTAAAGCTGATTTTTACAAGAAGGGCATCAATAAACTACCACTGCGTTGGCAAAGATGCATCAATTATGTGGGTGATTACTTTGAATAACAGAAATAAAAAAGTTAAAAAAAAAATACTTTAACTTATGTCATACAAAACGGCAATTTCATAGGTAAAGACCTATTGTATGTACTGTAAAAGCTTACTTTACTTAAACTGAGCACGTTCATTCATTGCGTCGAAACAGGTGTTTGGACGATGAATCTTATTACTTGAAACAATAAAAAAACTACTAGGGGTTAAGAATAGTTTACATTTATAACGACCCATAATTGTAAAGATAAATATTTATTCATTATTTAATAATATAATTAAATGAAGTTGTAAAGTTGACTAAAGGTAAAAGATACATATGTAACACAATATTACAAGGCCTTTTCCTACGGCCCCTCCAAGACCGATCTTCAGCTATACGCGTCCGGTTGTTACAGCCTATAGAGACGTTATTATTAATTTGCTTTTACTGAGTCGTCAATAATGGTTTAGGATACGAAACTTAAGATCGTAAGGTCCGAATTCACCATTCGACTATTGCTCAGCGTATTGTATCAGCTTAGTTGGAGTGGTTAACCGGAATATTAGTAATGTTAATAGAATTGCTAGTATTTGATACTTTAGTCAATTTTGTTTTGATAATAGTTTTATACGTTATATTAAGAACAGTCGATAAATTATTAGCAGACATATAAATATATATAATAATCTACATCTTATAAAGGCGAGGTCAACATCAGGGTCCCGGACGCAGCTCCGTGGTCCCCGGTGTACAGTGCTACATAAAATATAAACTAACATTCTGATTAACGTAGGCAGCTGTTCTCTCTCACGGTTGCCCATTTAAATATTTAGCGGGCTTTGCCACGTTTAACATGACATTTGAATATCATTTTGCTGAGATCCGTATGTGTAATTTGCAACATTTATATAGCCTTTCATTATGTAGATCAGGGGTGGCCAACTTTTCTATATATAAGATGTACTTTTTATCTTCCCCATCGACTTGTTGTCATAGGCGTAGTGTAAGAGCGAAGAAGTTGTGTGAAATGTATACTATGTTTATACACTGTGTTTCAGTATAATGTATATTTCAGCGAGGTATGGGTAGATAGACCAGTAAATCGACCGGTTGATCGCGATATGGATGACTGAGATAAAATGTTTCCTTTTCAGCAAGGGGGTCTGATAAGATTATCTTTTTTTTTATAATATAAGGGGTGGCAAAAGCAGACTCCGGCTCATAACATCAATCCTAAAGAAAGTTTCAGGCTGCATCTGTTGTAACCCTGAGAACTGAGATGAAATGCTTGCTATAATTGGGTTGCACTCACTTTTTTGCTATAAAATAACTGCATCGTAGCTCTACTATGTTATCTTTACTATTTTACTATTATATGCCATTATTATTATTAAATATACTAATATGTAACTCTACTATTCTGTTAGAGAGTGTTCCTCTTCCGGTTAAGGAAGATTTTTCGTGCTACGACAATTTCCTAACAGCAGTATCTAATGCTAGAAAGTATACCAAATCTATTTTTTTTACAAAAAACCACTCACTAAAGATACTGTTTTTAATTTAATGCTATATAGTTTGCACTTTTAACCCTAAGAGGGTGTCAAGCGTTTGACATTTTGGGTAATGGGCTGCCGCGACCCCCGACCGCCGAAAGGTTAATCATCTCCTAATGATAGTGGCGAAACCCTAAACCGGCGCCCTTTCACGGAGGTGTGCACTTTTAAACGTAAAAAGCGTATAAATAAGTCCTCTTCAAAGGACATCTGACTTTATAGTATCGGATCAATGATTCGGACTCATCCTTTGATGTAGGTAGTTAGAATTTTCGTCTATTTTCACATCGCAATGATCGAAGATTTATTTATTTGATTTCAAAC
This sequence comes from Teinopalpus imperialis, assembly GCA_029286865.1. Taxonomy (NCBI): domain Eukaryota; kingdom Metazoa; phylum Arthropoda; class Insecta; order Lepidoptera; family Papilionidae; genus Teinopalpus; species Teinopalpus imperialis. The sequence continues at coordinate 9,380,816 of JAGSMU010000030.1, read as the reverse complement.
TAGTTATTTTTCTAAGATTCCTCTGCAAATTTCATCACCAGTGCATCATCAATCAGTAACAATATTCGCGTATGGGCGATATCATCAGTGATTTTACTATTGTTATCACATCACCCACGTATCGAAGTTCTAATATATTCAATATCGTCACCACAAAAAAACTATGTAAAATTATTCTAAACAGAATACTTTCACATAGTTTTTTTTCCTACGGAGTTCAGATGTCCTTTATCATAACCTCCTTTTTACACCCAGGTTAAGAAATGAAGTCGTTTAATCTTAAAGTAATAGTAGTAGAAGTAGTGGATCTTTGTATTAGTTGTTTAAAGTCGCTAAATTAATGACAACCACATTGTGCCGTGCGAGGATTTATTTAATTTGGTTACAAACTCTAGTTAACAGCAACACCGAATCGCTCGTGTAGACTTCGTAGACATAACTGTATTAAGTAGTTTATTGTTAAAAGCGAACGACAAAAACCTTTATTATTTATTATTTATACACTTTATATGAAGTGAAACCCGTATATGAATCAATGTCTGACAAAAGTTCACTATGGGGTTGTTATAGCGTAGACGCTAAAATGTACGGACTTGGAATTATAATCTTATGAATATAATTTCAAGTCCGTTATATGTATACGTAATACATAGAAATGTCACGTGAAAAAATTATATCTTATAAAATAAAACACTGAAAACTTTTACAGTTGAAAAAAATAATTGTAAGTTATACAAAATCCTAAATACTTTTAATGTGAAAAATGTTGCATGTTACTGGCCTAACGTACAACAAGAAACGCTCTCGGGGAAAAAAATATAAGAGCCGACATATGAAAGTAGAACGTTAAAAAGATTTAAAACTGTCACCCCAAAAGCCACGGAGCGGCAGCAATTATTTGCCTTCTGTCGCCGCGAAAAACAAACAACTGTTTATAGCTCGCATTGTTTTACGGGCCCCTGGCCAACGCCGCTCCTTCCCACAGGCTCCTGATTACTGGGGCCCCGTGATAAATTCATTTTATTAACTCATCTCATCACCGACTGATAGAATTTAATTTTCCCTTTCCTGCAATGCAGGGCTGGCACAAATATATATATAAAAATGTACGATATTTGGTTTATAGAAATATTTTATATATTTTAAGTTAGTATTCATTTTATTGCAGTGAGTTTTAAATCGCTTTCCAATAGATGCAATCATATAAGAAAGGAAAAATTTATTAAATGGGGCTGAGAAAAAATTTCCGGATCAAACAAGACCCCGATTTGGGAAGAGTGTAATAAGAATTTTTAATTTTAGATGCCTGTTATATAATTTTATATGTTAAATAGTTCATTAGTTGATTTAGACGGAATAGTTTTTTAAGTTTAGTTAAGTTTCATTTGAGCAGGCGATTATAGACTGGATTAATAAAATAAAAAAAAACTATTTTCCTTAAGGGACTTATATTTATAATTTCTTTTGTTATTAGCCAAAAAAAATAATTTTTGGAGGAAGCCAAGTTCGGCAACCCTAAGTTAAACTCGTATTAGGGTGTTCGTGTTACAATGTAAACTGGTGACGCTGGGGTGGCCCGCCTTGTAATTTCACCAAATTTTTATCCCTAAAGCGGTGCAGTTAGCCCGAGACCCCTCGGATCGGAAGCTTTTTATTGAATCTATTGTCGTCGGGAAGACAAGGACGGTGTACTAAAGAGGTGCTCTGATTCTCTCCGTATTGTCTCCATGATAACCGTGGTAACAAATTGAATTTACAGGATTATTGTTTCGAATGATTTGATATATAATATTATATACTGCTGTCTGTCTCTAGCTGCAGAATGAATCCCCACAGAATATCAGCGTAAAATAGCTTCATAGTGTTACTGCCTTTCCTTTGGTGAGTGCAGCGATCCGGCGACCTTTATTACTGGTGTCCAAGCACTCCATCAGAGTCCTCAAGGGTGACAATGCATCTGCATTATGATTCGTTGTCAAAGATGAATGAAGATGTCATGGGCCGCAGGATTCACTTACCATCAGGTGAACTGTGTACTCGTTTGTTACTCTCAATGTTATAAAAAATAAAATAAAATAAAATTTAACTCTTTATAAAGTTATGATATAAATAGATACGTTGATGGTCAAATTTTATTAAGAAATACATGGTACATGTAACGAAAAGTAAACGCCATGAAGTTATCCGAAAAGAGAGTAAAATACGGCTAAGTTCACTTAAACACTTGTTACTAAGAAGAACTTGAAATAGGCGGTGATTGTATGCGGTTTCCTTTAATTTACTCTTTATCAATGTCAGCTATGGTAGTTCAGAGTCTGTCCTCTCATATTACAAGAGCTTCGCTATTCCAAAGGTCGTCATTAGGAAAATTGTTGGAACAAATATGAATAAAATTTCCAAATATTTACCAAAGGTTAATTTAAAATCCGTATGGTTGAAATTTTAAAACGGCAAAAAAAATATGCCAATCTGCTATTAAGCCCCGTGGCGGTACTTGAAGAGTCACCTCATGTCGTTGCTTGAAGTTTTGATGTTACTATTTATTAGCTAAAATAACTTAGTATTGAATTGTGTTATTAATTTGCGAACACCTATATTAACCCGCCTTTTTTTTTTTTTTTTGTTGTTTAATGTTTATATTTCTATAGAAAAACATATTCATAAGTTATTTTATATTTTTGTTACCTACGCTAAATAACTGTTTATAATTTAAAGGTAAAGGTAAAAACAAATTGAAATATTTTACATAACGTTTGAAGGCATATTTTTACTCTATAAAGTAGGAATTAAATTAAAGTAGTAAAGTAGATTTTTTTTTAGATTGGCGCTCTAGACGTAATCCTTCGCTGGGAAAAAAATATTATAAAACAAATTAGAGGGCTTCGAAATATGTACTTTAATAAATTAACAACCAGTATAGGGAGTTTTAAACAGTTAAGGACAGGAATTTAAATATTTAAAAACCACAACAGACAAATATACTGATTTTTTTATTCTGATTAAGATTATACTATATTACTCAGGTCTCTGGTTTCCTACACTTATCACTGATAATCGCATCGTGATAATTGACATAGCAACGTTGTGCTGCTATTTTACTCTGGTATTTTATGCGAGCGCTGGTTACTTCTTCCCTGGTTACACTGACCCATTCATGCTATATATAGAGACTATCTGCAGACTAACTCTACCACTTTTATACACTATAGTAGTAAGTGTGATACAACACCCACATTCATCCTCGATAAGGAATCATAGTGAAGATACGTTATCTCGTCAACAGTAATTAGGTTTCCGGTTTATATTACTCACTAGACGAAGAAATGATATAAGACGGTGGGCTACCATTTCCACATTACGACTGAATTTAGTTTGTAATGCATAACCTTCATAATTATAATTGTATTAACATAGAGGAAAATCCGTGTTACCATTGTGCTCTCTCAGAGACGAAATGCACGGTGTGTTCAAATGGGCTAGGTATGTGGACAATCGTCCTGCAATAACTCACCGTCAGTGTAGGTTAACCATGCGTTAAAGGTCAGTGAGTCTTTAATATATCTGAATATATGATACTCTCGTTTTTGAAAAAATGCTAAAATTTTATGTCTTGTTGTGGCTATATAGTTATTGTAAACATATGTAGTTTAGCAAATGGCTATCCATTCATTTTTTGAGGACAGGCACATTGTATTCGAATGGAAAGGCGGACAGAGGCGAATTATTACATTCCTTTTCAATACGTATAAAAAAGAAGCAAGACGCTTTGTCCGAATGCGAAGAATGTCCACAATGAAAGGATAGAAATTCGTGGTGCGTTCCAATATCCGGTGGTAGATGGGGATGAGATAAATAAATTATGTATGGTATATTCTCACGACATACAATTATTGTAAACCTCACAAGAGAGAGGAAGGCCTGCGGCACATTTACAGATTTTGTCCCCGGACATTTTGCATACTATATTAAATTTAGCATATAAGTAGTCTAGTAATTCCGTTCTAAGTAAATCCGCTGACCAAGACATTTACCCGTTTCACTAATAGAAAGGTATATCCCTACTTGTATCAACAGTATATATATATATATACTTTTTTTTTAAATAAATTAGATTTAAATGTTATAGTAATTTACGGCCGTTAAGATTCGTCAAAGAGGCACACGAATTAAGCTTTGGTTGGTTAGTCGAAATAGAATGCCCCAAAATATAATTTATATTTTATAAGATCATTGTTTTATATACAAACTTTTAAATAATATTTTAGTTAAGTTGCGTATACTATTAAATTGCTTTTTTAGTCTTATTATTTATACTACCTTAACGCTTTGTTGTTCATATTATAGTTTCATTCGTTCGAAATCTTTGTCAATAACGTTCTTGTTAAACAATTATAACTGTTGTAATGAAAATATTACTAACAATAGGGTTTGGAAACTATTTGGTTCGTAATAACCTGGTTATTTATATTTAAAAATATCTTGATTTTTAAGATCGTATGGTGGACCTACAACACAAAGGGAAACGATGAGATATGCGCGGCATGTGTCCCCGCTTTTCACGAGCGCGGCGTTTGTCAAAACGCTCACGTTTCCCGCACTTCCGGTCGGCGGCCATTTTGAAAAGATGAGCTTCCGCCGTCCAGCAACCGTGTTGCCCTCTAATTCGGAAGCTGCGGCGCGGCCGGATCCGGCACATAATGTTAAGTAAGCGAATTAAATTCTCTCTCGGACGTGTGCCTTTTTAAATTTCCATCAATGTGTGGGAAATGACACATGGTTTTATTAAATGTTCTCTGCACATAAATCTAAATTAAGTCTCTTTAGTTTCTAGTCTCTAATCTTTTTTTTTCAATTATATTTTAAAGAATAATACTATACCAACATTCTTATAACTCCAACTTAAGCTTTAAGCTTCACTGCAGGTTCAGTTATTGATTCATACTAAAAAGTTAAGTTTAGAAAATTGTTATAAGCTACTTGAAAATGTAATGTAATATTTCAAATATTTAAATCAACAAAATTTAATTGTAAATATCATTTTTTTTCACTAAAACTTTTTTTAATTTATAACTACTGTCAACTTTATAATGATTAACTCTTAAACTACATATCTGTACAAAGAGATTTATCTGGTACACTAAATATCTCAGTAGAGAACACCACATTATTATTAAAATATAAAAAATAAAAAAACATCGTCGTATTATCCTTAAGTCTATAAAAACTTTATAGACTAATCGAGTTCTCCTACGAATTAGGTATTAGAATCACGAGCTATCCCCTGTGGCGCGAGCAAATTACGCGCTAGAAAAAACCAAAGACGATTTTATCGCGGAAATCCAATTTTCTCCCTTGCACGCTAAAGACGCCAGGGAAAAAAGCGCCAAGTAGAATGACTCCACCATTTTGAGCAGTGCCTCGCTATGTTTAAGCAGAACACGAATAAGGAGGCGCCGGATTGGCTTAATTTGAATTTTCAACGGCGCTCCGTCTTGTTGGGTGTTGGTTAGGGTAACCGTTACTGTGCCATGGAGTTGGGATAATTAATGCCCGGGACTTAAAGGTGTAGTGTTGTACCTACGACGAGATTAAATATCTCTATAGGATAGTTTGATTATGCAGTACTTAATTGGCCCTTGTTTATACAGACACCAATGCATAAAAGCTAATTAATTGACGTTTTATCATAAGATATATATTTATGATAAAATATAAATTTTATAATAACATAATTTTTTTTTTAATGTAATGAAATATAATTATATAAAGTGTTCTTTTTCTGATTACCTAAGAAAATCGTCAAATTAGTTTAAAAAAATGATGCTGAAATGATTATTATCTGTAAAGTTATTTTTAAATAGATACTGTTTCTAGTCAACCCAATAATAAAATGAAATTACATAATGAGTGAAAATACAATAATATGATGCAAAACATATTAAACCGAAACCTATGGGGGAACCGAGATATACCATTATCCGAAAACATTCGTAATAATGGCATATCTACTTCAGACGGGTGCATTTGGAACGTCGGTGCTCGTGCCCTAATTAATTTGGAGAGATTCACAGATAGCGAGCTAATTTCGTTAGCCACTCACTTCGCTTTAAACGTTGCCCAGTTTGCTGGTCGTTAATCTTTCGCCTCTTAGTCCGGTATATCTTCGGTTAATTTACTTGGCGTTGATCACCAATCCGTTTGGATATTTGGACTTCTGACAAATCTCGAGAGGCAGATGTATCTTATTTTTATAATAACAGGATATCCAACACAACCATTTTTATAAAAGCATATCTAAAAAATATACGCGTGTAAGTTATGTGTGTGTACATGAATTTAAGTCACTTTAATATTTTAATGTTAGAGTAGTAACATCATATTCGCTTATAGATAAAGTTAGTATTGTTTAATTTAATAAAACAGTATTAACGAAATTATAAATTCTAATTCAATTACAAGAAGAATATAATGAACTTTAAATAGATGTTGGTACGGAAAAGAAAACGGTCATTATTGTGCCATTCAAAAATTGTATTTTGAAATGTTGGTTCTGCAAAATCTTCGATTTAATTTGAGCAATTTCTTCAATAAACTTACTAAAACCAAGTCTATGTGACTAAGGTGCAACTACTAATTTTTTCATACGTACTGCTATTTTTCACCATTTGTTTATAAGGGTAATTCAAAATGTATCAAAGGTTAGATACTTACTTCTTCTCTCTTTTGCCAGCGCCCGTGTCCCGAAAGCCTTTGGCGAACGGGTTGTTGTCTATCTTTAGCTGCGTTATCTGAAAATAATATCATACTGTAAAGCTATTACCATTAACCCTGTCATTATTATCTACTAGGACTACTCGGGGTCTACGGGGGGTGGTAGAGCTACCCTGCAGTTTGTTTCTAGCTACAGAATGAATGGGACAGCTCGACCGGGGTAGAACCATACTCTCACAGAATACCAGCGTAAAATAACAGCATAATGTAGATGTGTTTGATTTGGTGTACCGCAGGGATACGTCGACCTATATCACCAGTAATATACGAGGCATTCAATCTCAGTCCTCAAGGGTAACACACAGCATCCGCATTATGATTCCTTGTCAAGAATGAATTTAGATGTCATGGGCCGCAGGAATCACTTGCCATCAGGTGAACTGTGAGCTCGTTTGTTACTCTCAATGTAGTAAAAAAAAGAAGACTGCTACGATCCTTAACCACCGGCATGCTTCGGCTTCCTTTAAACTTAACTTCACTCCAAGCAGTCATAGATAACATATGAAATATAATGTTACATATTTACTAGATTTTATCATATTTTCCACTTTAAATTAACTTAAAATGGATACATAAAAAAAGAATATTGAGAATTGAAACAAAAATGAGGATTGAATTAATGTTAATGATAATTTTTCAAGTTTCATAAAAATATTACTTTTAAAACCTACCTTCTCATTCTGGTACGCAGTGACAGCGATGAACTCCGTCTCCTTGAAGACGTAAGTTCTGAAGGTTGAGTACGGCAGCTTGAGAATGTCGTTGGCACGCACCAGGTGAAACCTCGGCTGGTACTTGTGCATCGAGTTCAGGATCGTCTGCGTGACACACTTCAGACAGCTTAGGAACTTGATCGTTTAGCTTCAAATTGTCATCGATTAATAAAAAAATTGCAACAAAATAAATGCCAGGATCAAATTTAACTTAATTAAATAGGTATAACATAGTATATAAAATTAAATTATGTTCAGTCCCGATTTCCTAAACACACATACATGCACAATATTTACGTCAGAGACTGGTAAATCGTTTTAACATATTGATAATAAAAAACTTGTGTAATATACTATACCAATATATAAGATATTGTCTTAAATTCTCCCTATTTCTCGTTGTGAGCTTATATATATTTATTATGATATGTTATATACAACATACTTAATGATAAATGTAACTTAGCTTCTATTATTTCAAGTAACTTATAGCTTTCTCATATATCATCAATAATAAATAAATAATTGAGTTCACCTATCATACGCTAAGTTAGCCGTTTTACATTAAATATTATACTTGCGTGTACACATGAGTATTGGTGATGATTTAGATGTATTATTTTTTACATAATATGTATTTTTTATACTGCTACACCGACTCTTTATTATTCCTGTATTAATCGTAGCTAACTGGAACTTCTAATCTATTCATCCAACGGAAGCCTGGATGCGATTGCTTTAAGCACTAAGACCGCTCATTGTAATCCGAGTATACAATGTTAAAAGATATTAATTGTGTCTATAAGATGACACAAGTTTTCCCTACATCCCCACATTTATGAATTAAGTCATTCTTAATAATGCTTTTCACGAGTTTGTTGCCAAACAGGTTCTCGGGGCTTTATAGAGAGAAACAACGATATAATACGTTCATATTCAATATTGGTTCGTATTTGCCAACCATCAGTGCCTATTACATTTTATCGTAAACAATTTGCAGCAGCCCGCTGTGTCGTGCCTCATTGGGAGCAATCATAATAGGTCGCAATTCATCGAATCGTCAGCCCATAATAGTTGCAATTCATCAGAAGAGCTCGGCTCTTCTAGTTCATTACTTGCGTCACTTGGATATTTTGCATCTGTATCTGTTAACCATAGCAATCAACAATGATGGTTTTTGTCTTTATCAATCAATAATGTTGATTAGTAGAAATTGCACCTCTATTTTCTAAACTAAATGCCTTAGCCTTAGCTTTGATAGTAAAAAAAAAATTGCAATATTATTAAATAAAAACTCTTTGTTGCTAACCTACGTTGTCATTTTCTGAGCTCTGGATATATTTCAGCCCTTATAATAAATTAAACTTTTACTCATCGTGTTATATTATATATACAATACTAAGGATTGACTGTATAGTTGCGTAAATATTCAATTAAGGTAATCAAAATATAATACCTAGCTAAGGTATCGGCAAAAGACCGTATTCCTAGCCTAGTTAATATTCTTAAGAAACATCGAATATAGTGACCCTTTATACTCAAGTTTGTCTTTCCATACAGTAAGCAAAAAGCTTTTATATAAAGTAAGTTTCATACGTATGTAAGTTTAGACTATATTTCTTGAACCCCTCAGTAGTTGTCTACTTTTCCAAGATCGTCAATTCTGCACAAATGTTACTTAGTTTTCAAGTGATTCTTCTATTTGATCTATATACTACTTAGCCAACGATCCCTATTCAGGTACTACTATTATGACGCTATAATAGTGTTATTGACTACAACCTAGCTAAAACTTTTAGTTTCTTCCTATGCGGTAGGCACAGATTTAGAGTAGGATTTTAGAGTAGAGGAGAAGGGAAGTATGTAGAAAGAGAAAAATGTTATGTATTGTCACTACAATTTTGCTATAAATAAATTATGTAGATAGATATATAGACATACTTTGCAATACCACTATATACGCAATATATCGTTATTCGTTATTTTTTGCTAATTTATAGGTTTAAACCTTTCAAAAGTACCTTAAAGGTTTAAATTTATATAATAATAATGATGTTATATGCAATTTATATTGTACATAAATAAATATATATTTAATAATAATACATCAGTATTAAGTAATGTGATAAACTTAATAGATAGAATAGATACGAACCAACTATTTCATAATAGCTCGAAAGAATTATTAGCAAAAAGTTTCTCATCAATAATAAAGTTACTTTCATAAGGAAGTGTAGGCAATAGGTTGGCGAGGTATCCTGCGATCGTTCTCACCCCACGTGTCATTAAGGGTCATTATTGCTTACACCGTTGAATGATACATGAGCTGATCACGATCTATTTCAAAGGTGGCAGTTAAAGGAAATCAATTCCTACTTGCAACTATAATTGAAGCTATCTCGTGCTAATTGGTAGTTTCGTACTTTTTCTATGCATTTCTGCATTTCTATATTTACACTTCAGTGCGATCCTTTCACAATATGCAGTTTAATTTAAATAATATGGATATTATTTCGTCAAAAATATGCAATTTAGTTTAATTAAATTAAAATATTATGTGCGATATAAACGTTATAAATTGGGAGATCTGAGTGACCGACCGATTTCGCATCACAGCATTTTTACATCTAATAACTATGAATATTCTCAATTTGTATTTGATATTCACAGTAGCGGCAGACGAAATCTAAAATTATATTCAAAAGTTTGAGTTGAACTAAATGTCTGGCTTCTTTGTAAATAATTTTTAGATGTCTGTTCAATTGAATTAGACTTCAGGTGGTTAGTCAGAGTAAATAATGATAAGTTACAGTATTAATGTTCGCTAATAATTAAGAGATATTCTATTTGTGAGAATTCCTAAACAACAAAGACTAGGCCAGATATGAAAATAAAAAAATAAGTATATTTAGGATCAGAGCGAGACGTGTGTAAGATAGAAATAATTGAACAGATAAACGAGAAAAACAGTGGAAGAAAACCGCGGCCCCATAAATAATAAGAGAAAAATGTAAAATAAAATTGTAGCCCGACCTAAATAGCCAATAAAGATAGCAATTAAGCAAAACAATAACGGGGTTAACCATGATAGAACTATTTCTTCATTGATTTCTACTGTAATAAATTCAATATTCTTTTTAAAAACAATGCGTAACATATTCGTATCAAATTTAGTTTTTTTTTTTAAATATTTAAATATCAAATTGATTAATAAATCTTTTTGTATATTATAGGTTTTTATTGGTGACACGAACGTGCTCTGTTAAAAAGTTTTAGGCTATTATTAAAAGTTAAAATATTACTCATCGTGGCGCTCGTAACCGCCGATAGTTTGCATGTAATGACATATTATTTTGACCCCTCCGTCACCCAAATTATGGTATAGGCCATTCAATTTAAATCGTTTACTTCGACATGATTCGTGTGCCTAGTTATTTATAATCGTAGTTTAACGTATGGTACAATTTTTGAGCGAAATATATATAATTTAAAATTATTTTCATCCATTCATTAATCAGGAAATGGAAGTTATGTTTTCTATCACTGTCTAAATGGAATTTCAAAATGATTATTATTCTTTCTATACAGTTCTCGGGGAGAGAGTCAAATATCAATTACTATTGTTGAATGTAGTCTTGGTATAAATTAATAACAATAATCAATAAATCTCAGACACAAAACCAAATAATGTTTCAAAGGCACTTAATTATAAGTATTTGATAATTATAGCGCGAGAAGTACAGCTCAAGATACATATATTTGTCGTTCCCTGTCTTCGATGTAATGTCTATTGCATTTCTATTTAGTGCCCATTGTTTTGAAAAAAATGTTGCAAAGCATTAGATGCGGATGATTCATGTTATCATAATGTTTGTCCATCTTTTGTTGGATAAAAGAAGGCACGATAGGATATACTTATTAATGTGCAGTGTCGGTATCCTAGGAAAAATTTCCAATGTTATCACTAGCCTGCCATTTTTAATTTTCCCGTATTTGAATGGATTATCTGTTACAACGATAGTTGCCATATAAGTTCAAAAAAAATGGGTAATCTGTCACCAGTGATAAAATATAAGGTTGAAAGAAGACACATTTACTATATAGTCGGGTGTTAAAAAAACTGTTCATAAATAGCTTCTAACAATTTGCGTAATCCTGAATTTGGTCTTATTTATTGTAATCACTTGTTTTATAATATGTTTTGTAAGTTGTTGTTAGATTACCTCATAAATAAATAATACAATACGAACAAAATTACGAGATGATAAAACTATTTTACATCAATTTATTTAAATATATTTAAATACCACTGTTGGACAAAGATCTCTCTAGAGGTAAACTCTTTGAGAGAATAGACTACCACGAGCTTCCACTGATTGCACATGCTTTCGAAATATTGTCGTCACCAGTAATAAAATGTCCGTTTCTTTACTTCACCGTAAGACTACGTAACACTGTAGCGCTAGACTACTTTTTTAAAACTAGAAAATTTCGTCTACCTGCAAATCGATCAGAGGGATATGACCATCGTTATATGAATTCAAATTTGACATTGTCCAAGAATTATAATCTAGAAAAAATATTATAATCGCAGTTATTTCTATAGTGTATATACAATTTAGAAATAACTGCGATTACTACTATAATATACTGTATTTACAGTATATGTACAGTTGTGTAGGTACATAAGCTACTTGGTATGTTCTAACGTCAATACGCGCAAACTAATGAAGATAAGCGTCAAGTGGACGTTATTAAAATGACGGACGCATACGGACGTAATCTAGATATGTGTATCCTTTGTTGCCGCTGCGTTTTGTATTGCAAAAATAATCAGTTTGTATGCAAAACCTCTATTAGAATTCGTCGTCTGCCCTCGACTAGGCCGTGTACGCTTCATATATCAATATTCAAAGCGGTGGTTGTTTCAAATGAACAGTCGGTTCGTTCCACTGGTGTAAATAAGTCGGCATGCCCTGAGAAAGGCTCGTACAATGGAAACAGATATATAACTGTGTCTTACATTATTGTGCACATTATTGTGTCTTACATTTTGCATGCTAAGATTTATAGATTTTTAATGCTCCATTTAAGAGTTAAAATATGTTTTTATGTGCATTTGGATTGACAAGCAGTTCTGTATAAATTTTCTTTTCTTCTTGATGAAACTATACGTGGCAAACGTAGACAGTTCATCTTATGGTAAACATCAGTCAACTGCGATCAATCCTGAATGAAGATTCAAGATGCAAATGCGATTCCACCCCTAAAGACTGAGAAACCGTCTCTACTAGTAACCGGATCTCTACTTGGGTCTACACTCACCAAACGAAACAGTGTTATGCTGCCATTTTAAATGATGATTCACCGCGTGTTCGACAGTAAAAGGAAACAAGTAAAGTGCATATCAATATTTCGAAGGAACGCAAGTCCGCCAATCCGTAGTGGTACCGCGTGCCCCTCTCAAATACGCTCTGAAGAGAAGAGGCATATGCCTGACAATCTATCATATATAAGCAAAAATAGACAAAATATATCATCATCACAGACTATCAATCGTCCACTGCTGAACGTAGGTTGCCATAAAGCACGATCTTAAGGCATCATTATTAACAGTTATGTGTGGTTATGTATGTATTAGGTCCTTACATATGAAATTGGCGTCCACTTTTTCTTGTCCACTTTGATCTCAAATAATCTGGCGTTTGATGAGGCATTCCAAATTCAAATGTATTTAGGCTTATGTTAAATTCAGAGATTATTTTTTTTGACATTCTTCTATTAACAAAATGGAAAACTTGAAATATCTCGTTATTTACGAATATGAATTCCATGGTGGCACCATAAACAGCTTAATGGATTAATCATGTGTATGGGGAAGCTACTGTGAAAGTAAGCGCGGTACGCTTTTGGTTCCAACTTTTTCGTTCTGGAGATTTTGAGTTGCAAAACAAACCCTGCGGACTGCCGGAGACCCAAATTGACAATGAAGAATTAAAGGTGATTGTGGAAGCGGATCCATCGCAAGCAAACTACGTCAGAGTTAGCGACAGGCTTCGGTGTGAGTGACAACATAATTTTAATTCACCTGTAACCAATTGGAAAAGCGAAAAAGCTCCAGAAATGGGTACCGCATGAATTGAGTGAAGCACCAAAAAACACGCTACCTGATATTATTCAACCGTCACAATAACGAAGGAATTTTGAATCGTATCGTTACTTGTGATGAAAAATGGATGCTGTACGATAAACGAAAACGCTCATCACTGTGAACCCAGCAGAACCGGCCAAATCCTGTCCCAAGTGAAAGTTGACTCACAAAAAGATACTGGTGAGTGTTCGGTAAACTAGTCCTGTTGTTACGGCAGATCTTTTTGTCAACAATTGTAAACCATCATGGAAAAGCTAGCCGATAAACAATCGAAACTGGTCGATTGCTCTAGCCCACAGCTGCTTCATGACAACGCTAGACTCCATACTTCACCACAGATGGTGGCTAATTTAGAGGAGCTGGGATTGGAATGTCTCCGACACCCACCATACTCTCCCCGAACCTTGATCCAACAGATTACCGATTTTATCGAAATTTGGACACTTTCTTGCAAAAAAAAAATTCAATTCCGATGAGGCAGTCCAAACCACTTTCAAAGATTTTATTGATTCTCGCTCCCAATTTTTTTTTGTATTGGATATTAGGAACTATCTATAAAATGGCGAAAGTACATACTTTGATTGATTAAATATATAATTTCATAAAAAAAAGTTTTTTTTCTTTTTCCATATAATACGTTAATTTCATAAGCAAAAAAAATTATATAAGTATATATGTCTTTTTCGCACTTATTTGCTATAAGGTTATAAGCCCATGTAAAAAATAACAATAAAATACATACTAAATAAATGATTTAAATATTGATTAATAACAAAGTAGTAGTTTTTATTTTTATTAATTAAATAAAGTATATATTTCTGTATAAATCAGTATATATTTTCATGCTCCAAGATATGATTGTATTCATTTTACGTATTTGTATATATTTTTTATTCTACCACTATTTTTCATACATGTTCATGCTGGTGAATTTCTATTATAGATCAATTTATTTTATTTTATAAGTATTTGCTGAGGTATGGTATTAAATACTGTCACTCTACAATAATAAGAACGAGTAAGAATTTGAAATTTGAATCCTCTATTAAAAAACTACTTATCATGAATGATTATTTTCAGTATTTTACCTTATTAACGGCAGATATCAACAGAGGCGTTATACATACTTTTTACGTTTCTTCACTCAATGCGCATTACACATGGTCTGACAAAAGGTTATAAATATTTTAAGCAATAAAAGAAATAAATTTTATTGACTAATTGCACTTCCAGTTGAATCTCGCCACTCGTGCGATTAGCACAAATTGCTTTTAATTCAATTAAATGAGTTGATGACGTTAACTTCCGCCGGGGTCCTGATTTGATGTCGTGGGTTGCGTTTTGCGTTCATCCATTCCCATAAAATAATTAAATTTGGTATTCGTGCATACAGACTCTTTAGTTCTTTCCGAATTGTAAATTGACATAACAGTACAGGATGTCGTCATACAGTTCTTTAAAGGGTTGTGAATGCGATTTTTGTTACTTCTCTCTTCTATTATTCTATTCGAATTTCATGTTAAATACTATTTTGATTTAAAATAATATTCGTAATATAATGATATAACTTTATCCCTAAAGATATGTTTTTTCATAGTACAACTTTTTTTGTATAATAGTTATTATTATATGCACCTATTATACAGATAAAGGGAATGTCACCATGCATTAAAGTAATCTAGATTCTGTTGATGCTGTTAGCCTATGCGGCTCTTACAGCTTCATCGGGCACAGGGCTCACGGAACTCAGGGGTCCGTGAGCTGGTCCACATTAAAATAAATAAAATGGAATCCGGTTTTCATTTTACTACGTATTTGAGTGCGTGAGCGAGCTGTCATAGATAAGTTTGACAGATGTCATGGGGGTTACCAACTTTAAACATTTTTCCCCTAAAGTAGCAGTAATAACTAAATTTAAATACTCGTATTATAAAATTATTAGAATATGTTTTAATTTATTACGTTTTAATATTATGATAAGCATTGTAACACTTTTAATTGACTTGAAATTAAACCACACAATAATTATCAGTTTTATTGTAATATACTTCTTATAATTAATTAACTAACTTCACTTCACTATGTTTGGGTAATTTCTTGTAATATAAACTTGACGTTCTGATAATACTTTCTTGAAAATCCCTAATTGGCTAATGTGATAAAAACCTAATATTTATAAAATATAGAAATATTACTATTAAATATTATTATTAGTTGCGCCCCTACTACTTGTTCAAGTACTAGCCCGCATCTAATCAAATTTAGTTTATGCTTTTTTGTCGGATTAAATAAATCGGAATCGTCTTTTAAGTTAATCTATTTAACAATCTTATTATAGTTAATACAATTTGTTATTAATTTTTATTCGTTAATAGGATGATTTCTTTGATTACATTCTAGTGCAAACATAGCATAATTACATTCCATAGGTGTTTGGATGGTCTGTATTCAACCAATGCTTTTTTAATCGTTTGTGAACTGAAGGATAGAATTTATACAAGGGTCGGTGTCTTCATTGACGGGCGAACGAGTTTGCACTCTGATGGTACTAAGATAGAAGGTGATAAGAAGTTCATCGGCATCGTTTATGGGATTAAATAGCCTAGTCATTTTTACACAGCTGTTCACTGACAGAAAACAAGGAATCAAATTATTATGTTTACACGCCCACATGTTGGGCCTAACTATACTATATATTTTACATAAGAAAATGAATTCCACACTTTGGCTCTGAAGTAACAATTGAATGTGATTTCGGCTATCTTTTGGCATTCAACATAAGCAAAATCATTCTCTAGCTTTAAGCCAGATTATAGACTTATTTTTATTTTTTCATAGTGACACCATTGCATTAAATACGAGATGGTTCTTTTTTTTCGTGTTGTAGGCCGCTGTGTTGGCCCGAGGGTTTTTACAGTTTCACCGAGTTGAGAGGTGACCGAGCACTTATGGAGCTCAGTCGAGACCTACATTAGTGGGTAACCAGCACAAGGGCTCCCGGAGGGAGCCTCGGCTTGTACCGATACCCTGTTTCGCGAGAGCGTCTGACTCGAGGGTGCCCGAGAGAGCTGAACCTCGGCTCGGTCAGTTGCTCCTGACAGAGGATTATCTAAATTAATATCGCTATTATTATTAGCTATCTGTACCACCACTTCGGAATGCGAGGGCGCTGAAGAAGAAGTGGCGCAAGTAACTGCTCGCCGTCATACGAGGTGGACGCTTATGTAATAGTTTATAAGTTTTATGAGTTGCACAGTTTAGACCATCACGAACATTCAAATATTACACAAGTTTAATTTATAAGTATTAATAGTTTAAATATTGATAATCGGTGTAATTTATCTTATGTTATATAACGTTTACTTAGTGTTTATTTATTTTTTTCGTCTTTTTTAGGGCATTCTCGGATGACCAGCATCGAGCCTGAAATCGGTTACGTTATGCTGAGTGGTACCTTTTTATTTTATTTTAAGTGTAAGTTTCGATTTGTTGTGTTAGAAGTTGAGTCTTTTGGTAATTATGATTATCGGGTACAATATAAAAGTTTTCTTTATTTTTATATAATTACATATTTTAGTAATTGGTTTAGGTTAAGAATATAATATATTTAAATATTTTAGCATAATACAAATTCAACGATATGCTCGAAACTTTTTAATACCAAACTAAGTTATTTAAAATTATCTTCTCGCCTCTTTTCTTTTTTAAAATTTAACCACGAGTTAACAGCGACATAAAACTTATAAATAAAGAACTTAACATGTTTTTTAATGCCTTCAGACTTTACTATTCACAAAAGAAATCATTAATAAGAAGATAACAGTAAATATAATCTGTGGATAAATCAGGACACTAACCTACCATAACAATTCTGTTTTGACACACAATTTTTTTTTAAAACTAACGAAGCGGCCTGATCAAGAGTTGGTCATTTCCGAAACGATAACATTAAAATGAAATTATAGTTGGCGGCGTCGACTTTAATTCTGGAACTTTTATCCGTCCATCCAATTTCTTTATTTTACGGCTGGTCAACAAATTAATATGTAAATCGGATGCACGGTGGTCCGAAGTATCGATGATTCCCCTTGTCGATTAAAAATAATTGCTTGAGACGCATCGCACAGGATTAACCTTCAGTTGACAGATAGAAGAAACTTGAATTATATTAAGTGGTTAATAAGTTTTATTTCGGTTATATTTAATACATAATTTAAACGATACTTATAAATTATCTGAATTCTTACAGGTGGACTAAATTTATTTTGAATATAGATTACGGACAAATGTAGGAATGTAATAAAATGTAAATATTAAAACCTAAACTCTATTTTTATATAGTGCTAATGTGATGATATATAATTTTTAAACACATATTTCCGCTCTCCACAACGTTATTTATAGATTATATAGTATTTGAAATAAAATTTAAATTACAGTGTTGCCAAAAAATCCATTTATAATGTGTATTATATCCAAATCTCATATTGAGAATGGTATTATCCATCTGGTGTCTTTAGGCTGCAATAATTGTCTAACATCAGATGAACCGTGTGCTCGTTTGTGCTGCATACTAATATAATAGATTTTTTGAGTTTAAAACAACTAAAGTAACTGAACAAATGATTTAAATTACTCAGAAGGTAAGTAAAATCTGTAGTCACCTTGAGCTATAGTAAAATCTCGGTTTTAAAGGTATTTACAACTTCTCATGTACAGAAATATAATTATGACATTAATGTATTAAGTCCGTCTGTCGATGGCCACGGGATTGAGTTAATAGCATCGATGATGATATTAATTTATCCCTAATGGGAAAGGCAAAGGACTTTAGTCCATACAGCCAGGTCTTGTTCGTATGATGGTTGGTCTGAAACTTCTTAATAGCATCGGTTTGTCTCTATTCAGAAAGTTCAAGTGCGTATAACCGGCACTAGATGGCGCCATGGATACCGTACGATAAAATCGCTTCGACACGGTCACAGGTAATAAAGAAATTGTTCGGTTTTTTTTCTATCATATTAATTGAGATATTAGCCGTCATTTATATTGTTCATGGTGTTAAAATGTATCTTTCATGCGAGTGTTCCGTTAGCTATGGTTTGCGTGCATTGTTGAAGGAGACTTTAGTTTTTAACGTATTTTGTATTAAAATGTACTATGTCATTTTCAAAGTATTTATTAAAATTTTCATTCCATATATTAATATTCACAATAGTAAAATAAATTAAGTAGCAAGGTGAGAAAACTATATTTATTTTGTACAGATAGCATCCATATAAATATAATTTAATTAATTTATATTGTTAATAAACACATAATGCCTTTAGAATGCTATTCGCCACTAGATGTCACTGTCCAAACGTAAAATTTTACCATCCTTAGTTCAGCTAACCATTTGCACATATTTGCCGTTCCAATGACGTTTATCATAATCTAATTTTGTGATAGTTTTATAACAAGAAAAAAATAATTGACAAAACTTATAATAGTAATGTATATATAAAAATATATGTATACTTGCTGACAGATTTAAAAGAAAAAATAGTAAATACTTTGCCTATTAAACATAATTAACGGCGCGGATTATTCGATTGCAGTTGCCGTTTCCAAACGCACTGCATCGCCGACGGGCGTCGCCCCATACATTCGCGCCAAATGGCTAATTCGCGCGGCAAACACACGCGCCATAACTCATATCAACTAACCTAAAAGAGAGAGCTGTTTCAAGTATATCGTACCCGCTCTAACGAACTAGAGAAACCCAACGCGACGTTGTTTTTCCTTTTACCTCCTTTGAAATCTTATTTTGAATTTTATTCCTATAGGGGCGTGGATGCTATGTTGCATATTTTGTTGCTCGTTCACTCGTACGGGCGCCGCGGCCGTCCCTGTCTCGCTTTTTGTGATTTTAATTCGCAGAACGGCACCAGAACGTGATTCGAGTTTCGAGTCTATAGAACTTTTTTATTGCAAATATTCAGAATTCGCCGGAGCAAAGACGGGATTTCGGCAAAGAGGCGGATGATTATGCAGTATCGATTGAATTCGAATATCGTCCGATGTTGCGAATGTTCAGTAGCGACGGCGAAGAATTAGATGTCATGACAAATACGGAGGTCGCGATACTCAATAAATGATATTATTCCGGCAATTCCTCAGTCCACTGATTTTATTACCCTAATAAAACTTAGGTACCGATACATTTCAATATAGAATTTTATCTCTTTACTTTTAACCTTTTTTTTTAGCGAAATTCATAAGAATTATATTAGTTTAGGTACAGATAATGTATGCGTATATACGTTTTAAACACTTAGTATAAATAATTGGTGATCTTTAAAATACAAGGACAATAATAAATATGCATATTCTCTGTCTCATTCCCATTAAAGTCTAGAAAACAATCAATTCCTTATGCACAAGCTTGGTAGAGCTACACTGCAGTTGGTTTCTAAATGCAGAATGAATTGATCAACTCTATCGGAGTAGGACCACGCTAACACAAAATAGCCGCGTGAAATAACAGCATAATGCTGCTGTGAGTGTAGAGATCCGACCTTTGTTACTGGTGACGAGGTCTTCAAGGATGACAAAGCATCTGCGTTATGATTCCATGGGCCGCAGGAATATATTAACATCAGGTGAACTGTGTGCTCGTTTATATTATTAAAACTCTAGATGTAATAAAAAAAATAATCCTTATGCACAAATATACTTCGACTAGAAATCGGAACGCAACTCTCGACGCAGCAGATACTCTAACCGCTACGGCACGCGGCCGTGGACTTTATAACAACAGGCAAACAGCGAACTAAATTCCAAACATTCCGCACTAGCATAAATTTTCATCTACCAATTTGTCGTGAAAATACAGTTTTTTTTTTATATTTCATTAAACATCCAATTACTATCGATAATATAGAGTAATAGAGTCTTAATAGGTATATCTTATATATGTTGTATCATTCAGCAAAATTCGTAGCATATTACGTATTTTATGTTTATTTTTATCTAGCGCAAGAGTGTTAAACGGCGACGCTACAAATCGAGATACGCACTCGACTAGTGGATTAACTAATTCATAACGTAATACCAAAATTAGAACATTTTACGTGGGCGTGTAATAAATTAAAAAAATAACTCGTTTTCATACGATGAATGGTTTTGGGCTGTAGTAAATGTTAAGATTTTTTTTTATATAGAATAGGTGGCAAACGTCTCACCAGATGGTAAGAGATTACCGACGCCCATAGACATCCGTAACACTAGAGGGGAGGCATATGCTCGTCATGTGCATGGATCCAACAGAGAAGGACCATCCCCTCAGAGAATACCAACATGAAACAAAAGCATTACGCTACTGTGTTTCGTATGTTCCGCGGACCCAACTACAGATAATGGGGCATTCAATCTGTCCTTAGTGGTGACAACGTATGCATCTTCAATCTCAGTTGAGGACAGAGGTAGACGTCATGGGCTGCAGTTATCACGTGTGTGCTCGTTTTCTACCCCCAAATATTATAAAAAAACATAATTATTGCATATTAAAAATAACAAAAATATTATTGATTTACATAACGTTTTAATATAATTTTTAAAAAGAATATTAGCTATGCTATTAAAATTACTAACAATCCGATTAACAACTCCAATTAAACTCAAAATGCTCACGCTAGAAGATGGTTCACCATTATAGTCGAACGGTGGATTCGAACCTACGACCATAACTATCGTAGACCGTACCCTAAACCATTAGACTATTCACGTTGATCAATCCGAACCTGTTTAAGACGGTGATTAATACTCGATTACCAGTCTTAATACCGGTTGTAACAAATAGGCGATACTAGTATGCAGAAAAGGAAGCCTAAACTATAAAAGTAAATAATATAACAACCTATATAAAGATACCACTTCTATTTGGCCAACAGTGCCCAGTCCACAATGGAAAATGGTAGAGCTATACCGCAGTTTGTTTCTAGCTGCATAATGAATGGGTCATGTGTGCCATCAATGGGAATGTGGCAGCTCGACCGGGGTAGGACCACTCCCTCACAGAATAGCAGCATAACGCTGCTGTGCTTCGTCTGGAGAGTGTAGGGATCCGGAGACCTTTATCACTGGTGACGAGGCATTCCATCTCAGTTCTCAAGGGTGACAACGCATCTGCGTTATGATTCCTTGTCAAGGATTAATGTAGATGTCATGGATAGGCGGGAAACACTTCCTAAATGAACTCTCAATGTAATAATATGTATATATATATGTATATATATATATATATATATGTACATGTATATATATATATGTATATATATATATATATATATATATATATATATATATATATATATATAAATATATATATTATGGTAAACCATCCTCCTTGTTTAACCTGATGGTGTAAATTATTGGTCGTACACCTACGTCAGTACTTGGAAATTAATTTAAATGTTAGTATGGTTTCAATCCCAAGGAATATGAAAGGAATGCATCTCAAATGCAACACAAGAGCAATAAGCTCATTATGATACAAATTTATGCTAAAATAAAAATATTCTAGACTCACTTGTACTAGTTTAACCAAGAAATATAAATATTTATGACTATTAAGAACTATATAGCCTCAAACACAACAACAGCTTCCCATGGAAGTGGATCCGTTAACTTACTTGACTTAAGTGTAAAAGAATATAAAAAAAAACCCGAAGCGTTTAAGTTAAACCAGATTATGTTAGTCAGAGGAGCCGCCGATGGACCAATATTTACTCTAGCTGTTGACACGCAAACCGTCTTAGTTGTGTGTCAACAAAAGGGTTCACTAATGCCCTTTTTACCACAAAAAGCGTGGGCAAATATTGATATAAACACGCGCCGACAGCGCTAAATCATTGCAGCGGCCGACGGAGGCACTAATCGTAATCCATACATGTACACAAATTCACTTGAACTCGTATATCTTTAGGGAAAATCTATATCCAAGATGTACTCGTGTTTTTATTTTAGTAAAATAACCTTGGAGTGATTAAATAGACTAACACCCAAACGAAGTTCAGTGAAACTTGTTCAAGTCTATGTATTTACATAGAGTTATATAGTGCTATAAAGAGACTTCAAGTTTGAATGATATTTTCTGCGATGGAATTAGAAAATTCCTGTTGGAGAATAACATTGTTAATTCATCGTTACATCCCAAATAATTCTATCATAGCTTATTAATTCGTACCTTCTTCCTTAAGACGAACATAACAATGCTTCTGTATTGTGATTCCATGTCGAAGGTGTAAACCATCGGGTGTACCTCATTTAAAAGGTTTTAATCCCATCGAGATGGCACGATATCAAGTGTTAATCCTTATATTCGTGCTCAAAGAATGCCAAGCCTCTCCATGTATTTCCATAATCCACGTACGTTATAAACACCGGATCGGATTGACTTAAGCCATGGTTTAGAATTACGTACGTACCGAATTGGTAATCCAAAACAATCGTTTGGCGAAGACGTGGACGCGCGGGAGCAGATCCATTAGCGATTAACGAGCGATCGGCGGGTGGGCACTAAATTAAAATAAATATTTGCAGGCAGCGCCTGCGCACAAAGCGTCGCCCCTTTCATCTCCGCCGACATAGGTGCCGCCCGCTCTACGGTACTGTCGCGTACATCAAGCAACTATAATGATTAAATTGCACTGTACTTTGTTTATACATTAAATGCATCTATATATCTTGTGTGTGCAGTTCGCACCATCGCAATATCGCATTCCCGCTAAATAGTTGATGATTGTGCCGGTTTCTTGAACGAATATATAAATCTGGAGATATTAATTGTTGACCAACATAAATATTTGTCAACCAATAATTCTCTAGACCTTTATGAATATTCTTATAAATCTGAATAGCTTTATTTGGACATGAGCCTTTACCATTTTGAAAGGATTTGCTGTAGTACCTACGCTTAGCAGGCAAACTAATCGCAGGGAAATTTAAAATTAGACTGGCCTCAGACGTTCCTTTGCAGATTACATTTACTGCAATTTAGAGGCTTGAGGCGATTGTTCTTCCATCTTCGGTATCTTCAAGATAATCCTGGCATTATTCTATTGTACAATGCCCTTAATGTATATCACTTAATGCGAAATTTCTTTTTTATATTCCGTTTACATTCTCGCGTGTCTGAATTGCTTTTTTTTATTACATTGAGAGTAACTAACGAGCACACAGTCCATCTGATGGTAAATGATTGCTGCGGCCCATTACATCTACATTCATCCTTGACATGGAGTCATAATGCAGATGCGTTGTCACCCTTGAGGACTGAGATGTAATGCCTCCTCACCAGAAATAAAGGTCTCCAGATCCCTACACTCACCAGATGAAACACAGCAGCTTCATACTACTATTGTGTTTCAGTGTTGTTTTAAAATTTTACTTATCTCATATACATGTTATGGAGAGTTAGAAAAACTAATAATAATATTATATCTCCTAAAACGGCTTTTGGTACATGAAAATGTCTTCATCATTTAGGACTCTTAAAAATGATTCGTGATCGTTCAATAGAAAATTTTGTTCGTTACGGGTTTGACGATTTTATCAAGCTTGAAACGTGTAGATCCTGATTCTCCAGATTGTATCTAGAATACTCTTAGATGCTAATTGAATTTCCCACGTTAGTGTCTTTTGAGATTGCCCTTTATCATGACATTGTCTCCTACCATTTTGGTTCGTCTTATCAGATAAACATTATAATAAATTTGTTAAAGTTTGCGCCGCTTTCTGCAAGCAATGTTTATATGTATATATTTTTCGTATGAGAAATATAAAAGTGTATAGCCCCACACATATCCTCGATAAGGAATAATTGTGCAGATGCGTTCTCACCCAAGAGATTCCATGCCCTGTAATCAGTAATAAGGTTTTCGGTTTAATTCCTGCACCAAATCACTGTAGCGCTTAGCTATTATTTTACATATAAAATAAATAAATAAGTATTCCAGTAAGCACAGTCGAGCTGATATATTCATGCTACAGTTAGTTTATCCCACGTAAAAATTTCGAAAGCTACAGCTATATTTACAATTTCTTCATGTTCATAAGTCATTACTCAATCCATAGAAGTTATATCATGAACAAAACACTTAGCAGACTGTTACGTGGTGAGAATAGGTTGGCACGATCAAGGAAGGACTACGCTTTCACAGAATACCAACGTAAAATTGTAGCTTAGCGTGTGAAAACTGGAGACGCATTTCAGGCTTAATTACCATTTATGGCAGTGCATCCGCTATATAAGTATTATCAGAATGCATGTAAGTGTTATGGACCGCAGGAGTCACTTACCGTCAGGTTAACTATGTGCTCGTTACTCGCTCATTTTATAAAAAAAAATATGGGGTTGCAGCTATACCAAAATTATACACTATTTCAACTCAACGAAATATATAATAATACAACAATTATTAATTATTTTTTTAAAAATTACGATACTTGCAGAAAGACGAAATAAGAATTTAACATGATAAAGATACCTAACAACCACCATATTTCGCACACATATAATTAAATATGCTAGAACACTTGTGTCGTTCAGTGTACCGGGAAATAAATTACGTGTACGCATATCGATGTTATCGCTTCACCTTCATAAGCATGCGCCAAATGCATATAAAGGACGCGCTTTAACATAAATCAAACTGAGTCTTGCATTTGTTAACAATCTACATTTATATATCTAACAGCACTCGCGAATCCATCTGAGTTAACTTAGATTTTAGGCCACAGCTCAATTTTATCTAAGATGTCTTGATTTCCCAATTGAAGACAGGCCTGCATATGCAAACCCCTGATTAAGACGAAACCTTTTAAGCGGCTGAACGAGAACAAAGTTCACCTAAGCTTTTAACCACTACTCAACTTCAGCTAAGATGTATTGATAACCCAATGAAGATATACATGGACTCTCATCAGAATGCCTCAGGACAAGATAAAACCTTAAATGTGGCAAAATATATATTTTATGGAAGTAACGTTAGCTAAGATGTATTGATAACTTTAGAAAAGATATCCAAAATTTGGCAAAAGAGCAAGCAGTGCTAAAAGTTTTTTAGGCTCCTACTCAGCTTACGCTAAGATATCTTGATAACGTAACGGCAGATCTCCATAGGCCTCAGGGTAGATAAAAACTGAATGTGGCGGAATATATCGTTTCTATGAGAATGTTAATGGTAATTTTAGGTGTTGGTTTAACACGTGCTCGGTGATGAAGGAATACATAGTCCGTAAACTTGCTTTCCTTGCCTTGGTCATGTCAGTCATAGATAGATGTCAATCGGCCAATCCGTAGTACCTACTTAGAGGCGTGTGGCAGATTGCTCTTTTGTTCTTTCTATGATCTATATTCACAGTGGAATTTAAATATAAAAGCTGTTTGTTACTATACAGGTGACCAAAGACTGCGTAGACAAGTTATTTTACAATTAATATTATTAATTTTATTTGCACGAATTCAATTAAATGACAAATTATAAAAACGTAAGGTGAATTTTTATATAATACGACTAGATTACTTAGATTTTCTACAACAATCTCTATTTGTTTTCAAAATAACCTCCCTTAGGGGTAATACATTATATAGCTACATGGGCAGCCTATTGCAGCTTTAGCTAAATGAATCTTAGCTCTCTCATAAGGCCAACAGTGAAGGACCATGTCTTAGTATTGTAAGTCATCCCTAGCCCACACTTTTTTTTCAGGTTGATGTTGTTGTTGATGTTCTGTTAGCCTGAGAACTTTTACAGTTGCTATAAAAATGGGCCGGGTAGACCGAAGGTTTACGCCGCAGTCATCAGGATGATAGTAAGAAGAAAAAAACTACTAATTAAAAATAAAAGAGATGACAAAGAGGAAGTCGTAAGCAGTCAACAGTACTTAAAAAGCTCAATACCGGTGGACAAATAGAGGATGCTCTTTTAAAGCGTTCACGTGTTTTATGTTGACAATCAGAGCGATTGCTGACATCGGATACCTTGAAGCCTCACTGGCTGATACAGCACACCTGTACTTAGCGTATAAAATGTAAGTAAAGATGAAAAGTATTTCTTTTATTATTCAGGGACCGAGATTAAAAGGTTATTGGATTATCATAGATATTATTTTTTTAAATGAAAACAACATTTTAAAATGTTATTCAAACGCGGAAACGACAAAACCAACCAATTTGTTATTTTCACTGCCTAGCATTTAAGTAAACTAGGAGTACGCCCTTTGCTTTGTATCTTCGCCGTTTTAAAAGGGGAGCAAGTACGAGGGATGAAATAGTTTAAAATACAACTTAAGTGATTTCGTATATTATGTTAGATATATATCTCCTTGTCAAATTTTAGTTTACTGATGACGGTGCGTTCCATCTCGACCCGAAGGGTTGAAAAGACATGTGCAATTGAATCTTTGTTCATAATGGGCCGCAGTCATCACTCACCATGATTGTTTGTCTTTTCAAATATCAAAAAAATAAAAATTTATTTCCATTATCAATAATATTGCCATAAAAAAAAATGTGTACACGCGTAAATTTCCCGCGTATACACAACACAATTAATGACGTCAAAGCACTTGACAGATAAAGTCTATTGCCAACATTATAAAAAAAAGTTCACAACAATTTTTCTATCCTGGAATAGCGTTTGAAAAGTATAAATTTATAAAATTAACTCCACGTACAGTCTGTTCGTAACGGATCTTTAAGCCGCGCTACAAACAGAAGTGTTAATGTTTGCTCGCTGCAAGACAAACAGTCGTGTGTGCAGTAGGATCCTTTTACCGCCGCGCCGTATGAAATCGATATGCTAGTTAGTGGCTAGGGACCGAAGGAAAATTTCACAACTCTATTGTGATTGCTCGGGCGTAATTATTTATTTGTAGTATATGCAAACAGGCAGGCAACCTGACGGAATGCGCGGCAAATGTTTACAAGATTCACGCGTAGATAATATACTATTGTGATTGTTTGGCATGTTTCCGTGTTTGTTTTACCTTGAAGTTGGTTTATAAATTGTCCCCTTGAACGCTTATATAGGGTGATGATGCTATCCTAGCTTCTGTTATATAATAAAATTAAAATAAAGTATATAAATAAATGTATTTTTATTTATATACTTTTATTAGGTTCATTTGTCTGTAACCGAATTAATTGTTACAAATCTAGGTCGACAACATTTATCAGCAATTGTCGTATGGATTAGAAATTGAAAATAAATGTTATTCTGTCTAAAATAATATAGGACTTCCAAGCTGATCTCATGAATTGGCAAGGTGTTTTAATGACTGCGAATAAATCCATCAATGAAAGTGTGTTTTTAGATAATAAATTCTAGTCAATTCACTAATTAAACAATAAACCTTAAAACCGTTCCGTCTTTATCGTGGTAGCTTATATAGCTTAAGTTAATATAACTTATTATTATATCAGAGCATTGGTTAATATTTTAGTAACACAACAACAGAGCCTTCATTTACATGATGCAATATTTTCTAATTTAAGCATTGATTGATGATTTCATGATTTGACTCAGTTATCAAACAGAGGAATGGACCTAATTGCTGTTTCACGGTTTGATTCCAAAATCCGAAGATCGTCATTACCACGCATCGGAACCGGTCTCGGTTGATAGAAAAGAAAAAAGCTTTAAAGACCACAACGAAACTCATCAACTTTATTAATAGAGAAATACAAAAGTAAACGGCAACCTAGCATTGATATAGAATGAAGGTATAAAACTATAAAAACCTTTTAACAGAGCCGCTAAGTTCTTAAACATCATTACTGAAGTACAAAATCACCGGGGCATTATATTAACCGTTTTATAAAGAATCATGTGGTCGAGCATTTAGTTCGCTGGTAAAGTTCTGATGGTTTGGTCGTTTGATAGTTTTATGCCAGTTGTAATTGCTCTGTCGTCATTACGAATAGATTTTCTGATCCACATTTTAATGCATTATGCGCTGTCGCGGAATGAAATGCTTCGGATGTAGACTCTTCAGGATGATGACATATGTAACAACATTCTGTGCAGCTTCGCAAATTATTTATGCAGTGAACGGCTAAAAGGATCTCCAAATAATTGTCTCGGAAGTAGGGTAACATTTTATTTTGATCTTGTCATGTTATTAATAGTAGTTGGTGAGAAATATGTACATACTTTAACAACTGTCTGTCTGTGTGGAATGGAATTGCTTTTTACCGGCGTTACATTAAGTAAAAAGTGACAAATAACTTATTGAAAATTATTAAATAATTATCAGCCCTTTAGTCCCGGGCATGAGAATAGGGCTAAGGTACCGTGCCTGACGTACAAGGCGACTAAAAGGGTCTTGGGTGCGCGGGCGATCAGGGTGGGGGCTCTGACCGTCCGGGCAAGCGAACCCGGGGAGGACGGCAACTCGAAGCGGTCTCGAGTTGCCGTAGCACAGCGAAGGTGCTAAGGGAGGGGGGCGCCTGTGCATTCCGTAGTTGATCCCGGAGCCCCTCCCAATGCACAGACAATGACCACCGGTGGAGTTTTAGTGGTTAGAAATACCACAATGCCCTGTCTCTCCCCCAGGAGGCAGGGTGGAAGATTCCCCCCCTGATAAGAAAAAAAAGGTAATATAATTATATGTATTTTGATTTGCTGACTTACTGGCTTTTTTTTAGATGAGTGTTGGCTAATGGTATTTGCAAAAACCTGCGAACTGACAAACAAACTATTAAATATAGAACCGTCATAATAACCATAATAAAAAGTAAGAGGATTTACGCACAACATGGGTAAATGAGTCATAATATACTTGTCTCTGCGTATATGAATTTTTGCCCTGCCTTATAGAGGCGGCAATAATTAGTTAAACAAGTTAGCAGTGGTAGAGCTACACTGCAGTTTGTTTCTAGCTGCAGAAATAATGGGTCAGCTCGACCGGAGTAGGACAAGGCCTTCACAGAATACCAGCCAATAATAATTACTGTTGTGTTTTGTCTGGTCAGTGAGTCCAGAGACCTTTATTACTGGTGACGAGACGTTCCATCTCAGTCCTCAAGCGTAACAAAGCATCTGCATTATTATTCCTTGTCATGGATGGATGGAGCGGGCGGCGGGAATCACTTACCATCACGTGAACTGTGTGCTCGTTTGTTACTCTCAATGTAAAAGTAAAAAGTTTAATTTAAAATTTTCTGAACTCAATTTTGTATGAAAGAGACAATGAATTATTTCACTTATTTATAGGTGCATTTGAATTGGCTGACTATGGCACATATTTGTCCCTTACGGGTGTACGTGGATGTCAAATCTATAGAATACTTTATTTAAAGATTCTAGCGATTGCACGTTGACAACACCATGTTAGTACGTAACTGCGACGCGGACGCCATTACCGCGATTTTAACCTTTTTACGGACACCGGTTATTGCGTGCTATGTTGCTCGCGGGATGTTTCTCACGTTATCGGGCATTCGATGGAATGCGGCAACGGATAGTGAAGGATTTCGTTGTGACTTAAAATGAGGAT
Source organism: Teinopalpus imperialis (assembly GCA_029286865.1). Classification (NCBI taxonomy): domain Eukaryota; kingdom Metazoa; phylum Arthropoda; class Insecta; order Lepidoptera; family Papilionidae; genus Teinopalpus; species Teinopalpus imperialis. The sequence goes on along the minus strand of JAGSMU010000030.1, from coordinate 9,350,636 downwards.
ATTTTTTTAAGTGACAAAATTCAAAATTCAAAAATGACAGAAGAAACTTAAAACAATTCCAAAAAACCAATCCTTTAGTAAATGTTGTATATTTATACTTCTTAGTGGTTTTTGTAATATAATAAAACCATATTTTTTAACTTATAACAGATGCAACCAACGTAATAATTAGTAAAGATTAATCTATTTACATCCTATGAATGAATAAAATACGACAAAAACGTTGACTTATTAAAAATTATTTACAAATACAACCCAGGTATTAATCTGTGAAGATAAATCTACTAATATCCTATGATTGAATAAATACTATAAAATTTTGACACATTAAAACTCTTATGGATAACTGCCAAAGAACTCAATAAATTATTTTTTATACAGTTATTATGCAAACAAAAACATTCTCCATAAGTCGTTTTGCGTTAGATAAATTTGTTTAAAACCTGGCATACTCGGCAGTCTTGACGTTCAAAAGTATATATAAACCCTTTTTGATCAATTTACGATTTTGATCATCTACGATTCATTCACTTTCACTGCATAAAAAACAAATATTGACTCTGGCCACTAGAGCCATAAGCAAGATGGTTTTAAGAGTATAACATAACATGGACAAATCCCTTGGGTTGTCTGTGGTGCGAGGGTTGCGAGATAGGGTGAAAGCAATAGGCTTACGATGTCCCAGTAATTGATTGGCCTGGATATTGATGGGTTACGGTTTGAGGGTAGCACGACCTTATTTTTCCCCTGCCTGTAATAACCTGCTTCTTCGTAACTGATAGAGTATATTAATGGGATTGCATTGGCCCTATATTAATAATACACAGAGATTGCGTGTTTCTTATTATAGCTGAGTATTTGCGAAATGTTTAAGAAAGTGATTACATGATTATAACAATTACATATACAAATACACAAACTCTTACATTACATAATGGGTAAGCAGAGCATTAATGACTTATAAAGTTTCTTGACAGTGTTATTATGATTAGAAGTCCAAAAGTTGAACTATATTGCCAAAACATTTACTAATCCTTAGAGACCCTGTACAATATATTATTTATTTTCCTCCCAGTTCAGATTGAATGAAAGTTTTTTAAATATCCTACAATACATAACATGTATCGAGATAATGTTTGAGACTAGTTAATGACAAATATAGCTATATATACTAAAATATCGAATACACATTTAAGATAATGAGACGGTATATATAGTACAGGTACGTGTTAAGTATTACTTTCAAGTATATTAAGTACAAAGTATAAGTATTAAGTAAGAAGTTTAATAACATTCTGCAGTATTTTATACAATAAATATTCTTTAATTGTTTTTAAGATACACAAACGAACAACTTACCCTGAAGCTAAGTGATTATATACATATATGATGATATATTATATGATATAATAAGAAGACACAGACACTTCTAATCAACCTCATAAAGAATCACAATGCAGATACGTCGGTCTTCCTAGACTAAAATGGAATGCATCATTACCATATATATTTTTTTTTCTTTCACTGGACGAATCACAGACGAGCTTCTAGTTTACGCTGATATTAAGAAAAGTGTGGTCTTACTTCGGTTGAGTTGATCAATTCCTGTTAGAGATAGTTTATATCTGTCACGTGACCGAGATATATATGTACTACCAATTATATACGGTACATATAAATATACTATAAAAATATATAATTGTTAGATTATATAATTTTGGGTAAAAACTTTCAAGGACTACCCCCAACAACACAAAAGGCATATGTCAAAATAGTGCCGCAATAAACAAACAGACGGAAACACCAGCTGTCTAACGACAATATAACTATTTATTACCTTAATTATGAAACACAAACGCTTGTTAGTTTTTTCGGGAACGAACCCGTAATCATATCGTAATTAAGTCGCTTTTACGCCAATTCCGAGAGCTCGGTTTTTTTTCTAGCGGCTCATCTCCATAACCAGTTTGTTTATGCCCGTCGAAAATTGTGCTTATTGTTATGGTAATTAGGTGTTAATTTGGTTGACCGTTGAGATGAACAAATATTTGGGCTGGGGAAGGTGTTTTTCTCCTATATAATTAGGCTGCAGACACCTTGATGAACACTGCTGGCGCCTCAGGTTATATCGGCTTAAAAAGCATTTAGATTTTTTTATGCAGATTACAAACAATGCACGATAGACTGACAGTTTTCTTATACAGCTTTCTTAACACGTTTCTAATGAAGTAAGGAAGTGATAATCGAGAACACAGTAATCCCGTTGATTAGTAGTTTCCGGGGCCCATGGACATCCTCGATAAAGAATAATAATGCAAATATATTTCTAACCCTGAGGGCTGAGCTGGAATATCTCATAAGGTATCTCGTTTCATCAGTCACCAGACGAAACACAGCCAGACTGAGAAGATTTAAAGCTAGTTTTTTTTATTACATTGACAGTAACAAACGAGCACACAGTTCACCTGATGGTAAGTGCTTCCTGCGGTCCTTGACAACTCAGGATCCCTACATTCACCATATGAAACACAGCAGTGTCATTCTGCTATTTTACATTGGTATTCTGTGAGTTCATTAACAGATAGGTTGACTCACAAGGAAAGATTCTGTGTATAATTTACAAACGTGAAATACATTCACTTGCAAATTAAAAAAATCATCATCACTATAATCTATCGTTACTGCTGAACTTAGGCACATATTGATACGAAGAAAGATCTTGCATCACCTGCTTTCATCAGCAAGGTGCCAGTTCATCATTAGCTTTGCCAGTACCAATTTCTCATTCCATAAAATTAATCTTCATATATGTTTCGCTCTTAGTAAAGAATATAAAAGATAAAAAAATACTTAAACATTTCAAACGAATAATAATTCATAAAACATTGAACGTACAAAGTATCATTTGCTCTCATGAACGTCTATAACAGGTTGTAAGACGTCTATAAAACCTTTTATGATGCCTATAAAAACTCCATAAAGCCTAATTATTTAATAAATTATAGACTTATTTGCAATAACTTATGTAAAACGTATGTAAAGCTGAGGGAAATTCTGACGTAGTAATTAGAAATCGCATCAACAACAAAATAAAACGAGATTGCGTTTTCCAATTAAAAAACTTTCCATAAATACGTAGGTGCGTACTTCCATGTATTATGTAAAAGTAATTCGTTATCATCCCTATTTATGCAGCGGTCGAGAGGAGGGCGGGTATGCTTTCAAAATTGTACCTCAGGGTTCAAATTTCACTAAAATTACTTCTAATTTTTTCCCAAACATTTACACGCCTAAATATAGTTGTGTGTACAAAAAAAATGGCGAATTCAACAAATGATCGTTAGTTTTATTCTTATTCCGATAAGTTGTTTCTTTTAGTTAGGTCACATCATGGTTTTTCAAAAAGCCATGGCAAACTTTGGAGTTATTACTACTAGTTTCAATTTATTAACATAGTTTTTTTTATGATATTGCGTGTGACAAAAGGGCACACAATTTACCTGATGGTATGTCAATCCGTGGACCCATGAATCATAATGGAGATACGTTGCTTAGATCAGGACTAAGTTCGGTATTCAGTGTAAATTAATCGAGCCGAGGTATTAGTGCCACTGTGAGCTGTAGACATGCTTTAGCGAATTACAAATGTTTATGAAAGGATTAGACTAAAGTTTTCTGAAATGTCTGAGGCAAAGGCACAATCTGAATACATCCTATCTAACACACAAAAACAAAATACTGTTCCATATATCTTAGCAATTAAAACTGATAATGTTACAAATGACTTATCCAAATATAATTAAAAATAAATAAAGCACACATATTTGGGATTGTTAAATAAATACACACAAACAAGAACAAGTTTATAATCGAATAAAACCAATACGCACTTCTTATATGGCAACATAGAATTGTAATTCCATATTTGTAATTGATATATTATTTTTTCATAATGATTAACACCAAATCCATCAAATGAAATCAGTCGATTCGCGCTTTCTGACGGCGGAGCTAGCTTGTCGACTGCCTTATATGTGGACTAACGTATAAATCACTGCAGGCTGAGAGTTGTTGAAACATGTGTTAGGTATTTGCCCATTAGTGAGATTGCTAATGAATTAGCCGAGCGCCTCACTGACGATGGGAATTCTAACTCTGATTATTCCTATCCGTTTATAGTTAATAACGCGTGATCCATACACGAGGGCAAGCAGATCTATGAAATGTTTAACGGGCTTGATGATCGATTTATTTTCATCTATGATTCTGGTGAATAAGATATTTATTTTAGAATTTTGACTTTCTCAACTGTCTTTGTATTGTTTGTTTGTATTTTTTGCCTATACGACTCTCGGCTAATTGGATCCGCGATTAGTTATGACAGTTACTGATTAGTGATCAACTACTATCTTCTTAGGTGATACAACGATCAATTTCGCTTTGGATGAGAAACTGGAAACGCCTCTCCTCGCTAGATGAGAAATTCAGTGTTTCACGTTTAGTATACTTTTCTAGACCATATATGAGTGAGAACATCGTATGATATCAATTACCTCTTTATTCTATAAAAGTATCTTTCACAGATATCACTAGTTAAGTTCCACCTTATGCTCTGCACAGATTACAGCAACGCATTCGATGCTCCCCATCATTCGAGTTTGCTCAATCGTATGGTGTACACCATCCTGTATTAACCTGGTTTCAATATTTACCGCTAAAATGATGTCCCCCTGATCGATTTCGACCATGGCCAAATTATTTATTTATTTAAATTTTATATACATAAAACATACAAGGAAACTAAGTTAATAAAAGTATGTACAAAGACACAGCTTATTTTTACAATAAAAATCTCTTGCACCAGTCCTGGTGTTGAACATATTATCGGAAAAAAGAAAGAGTAGTGTACTCACAAAAAAAATAGACAACTTTCTCTATTACCAGATGATATTAAACGTAAAGGATATAGGTATTAAGCGTAGTGACCATTTGCAGTGACAGAGGAACACACTCAGACACGTATACCAAAAATTTTTCGTAAACAAATATTATATTTTTCTATTCGTAGCTGGGAACTATACTCTAACCAATACGCCCCATGGCCATTGATATAGTAATAATTTGGTACATAATATTCGTCCTCTTCTACAGCATTTAGCAGAAAATAATGAGATATATGACTATATATTAAAGATACACACATTACGTGATTAGCTTCACATGAGAAGGAAGAGTGGTGGAAGGAAGAAAGAAATCGGAGTTCTTTCTCTGGTAACGACGTTCATTCAATCTCCACAGGAGTGTTAACGCATATGAATCCTTAGTTTTTTTTATGGAATAAGTGGCAAACGAGCACGCAGCCCACCCGATGGTAAGTGATCACCGGCGCCAATGAACATCAGCAACACTAGAGGAGTCGCAAATACGTGGAAGGTGTAGGCTCGTTTCTTAAAGGTCCCTAAGTCGTATCGGCTCAAAAATACCATGTATGTGACAGCTGATTCCACGGAGTGGTTGTTCGGATAAATATAGTTGTCATGGCAACTGTTACCGTAAATCATCAGACGAACTGTGTTTATTTGTCAACCTGTAATATCATAAAAATGCGTTGAACAAAATAAAATTTATTTGTTCCGTGAAAATAGTACATTTTAATACAGAAATATAAATTATATTTTCTCCTGTTATCCCTGTTCTTTCTAACACCAGACATGTTTATTGAATCGTATTTTATTTTGGTTAGAGCGGTAACATCGCTTTTAAAAGTGTCGTTAATAACAGAATATTAAATAGTCAGAGAGTGTCGCATCTTGAATTTACACTGACGCCTCGTTAATTTAAACCCTGTTTAAAATTAATAAATAAATTAAACATTCTATTCCATTTTTATTATTTTGTTCATCTTTATTTTGTATTTGTTTTTTTGCCGTTTAATTTTCAACTTATTGTGTCGGCTACTTCTAAAAAAATATACACTTTAAAAATAGGACTTTAAGAATGAACAGTGGTAGAGCTACGCTGCAGTTTGTTTCTTGGTGCAGTATGAGTCAGCTCGACCTGAGAAGGACCACGCCCTCGCAGCATATCAGCGTGAAATATCAGCATAACGCTGCTGCGCTTCGTCTGTGGATGTAGGGATCCGTAGACCTTTATTACTGGTGACTTTCCATCTCAGTCCTAAAGGGTGACAATGCATCTGCATTACGATTCCTTGTCAAGGATGAATGTAGATGTCATGGATCACTTACCTAAAGGTAAAATGTGCTCATTTGTTACTCTTAATGTAATAAAAAAAAATCTTAATTACACATCGGTCAACATATTTATTATTTGAATGATCCTTACGCTGAAAGAATGGATCTTAAACAAAAGATGATATATGAAGATCCTGTTACCCAATCAATTTTTTACACACGATTTTAACTGCCAAAGGATTTAACAACATGCTCCGCCGAAATCATTGTAAAGAGGTAAGTAAGAAAAGGGAAGGGTTACCTACCGATATTATAATCAATTCTTAGTACTATCTGAAACATTACACTTATGTAACTATACGTTTCCATATACATTATTTATTTATTTATTTAATTTGGGTCGTGTGCAGCATCATACATGAAAACAATCATAATTCATTAATCCCTAAAGTCAAATCTGATGCATGCAACAATTAAAGAACACACATCAAATGTTAACATATTAACGGTTGTCGTGTCACATAAAAATTAATTAATGGAGAAAACTAAACCAATAACTGAATGGAAATAAAAACTAAAATGGAATTGAATTAGGAAAATTAAATAAATAAAATAATATCGTAATAAAATAAATGGCGAAATACATTTTTTTTTTTTTTATATTCTTATAGAACTATTATTTGAACTTCCTATAAAGGTAAAAGAAAAAAATCTGGCAGTTATCTATGGCATTTTATCTTCCTTACAAGTATTCTTAAATAACTTGCCGCGTCATTGGCATATATCTAACCCTTCGTTCGATCGATTGAACTGAGTATGAGTCCCATTGGGAGAAGGAAAGTAAGGGGAGAACAATTGTTCTGAGCCGAAGCTTACAGTCCACGAGCATGCAGCCCACTTTATGTTTAACGAAAGATGCCCTAGTGGCCGAGAATTAGTAGTGGAGGATAACGAGTCTTTATATAAGGAGGGTACAATAATGAACGTGGCTTCATAGAAGTCGTACTTAGTAAAGTAACTGAAGATATAAACATATTTGAAACGTCAGAGCTCGGAGAATATTGTTAGTCTTATGATTAAACAAGAAGTTTCTCAAGAAGTCAAGAGGACCTGTTTGTACAGGAAAATTCATATTGATATGAAATATTTAACTTAAGGATAACTCTCAAGACATTTATTATAAGCTCGTATTAGTACATTTTTTTTGTTTTTATTCAATTTGGAAAAAGGCTTGTTGCCTTATAAACTAAAGTTTTAGAAACTGTAAATATCCTGTAAGGATAATTCGAGAAGATTTCAAAATAATTAAATTTGTTGATATTAGATTCCTTTGCGCAAATAGGCTTCTCTGCAAATTATCTTGGCTTTCCAAAGAAGCCTATTAAAAACTTTCAATAGCGTGACAATTTTTATTAATAAAGGATTCAGTAAGAAAATTTCATGTATTCCATTTGTATTTATAAAGAGGTCAGATAACGCATTAGTATTATGAACTTAATATTATAATGAATTAGTATTATGAAATAGTTATATTCACGCATATAGCCTTTATTTGCCAATATTTCTGAGATCCTATTTAGAATATAAATGTAAAGACTTCACAAAGATAATAGTGAAAACAGTCTACTTTGCCGATTCAGTGACGTGTATAATACGGAAAAACACCCACTACTAACTTTGCCTTTTTATTAGTTACAATATATAATGTGCAAGACTTTGCCTTTACTTTTATGGAGACTATAGTAAAAAGTCTTAGAATTATAATGAGCCCTTTCATAATATAAGAGCGCCAGAAATAAAAACCTCACCGCTCTCCCACCAGTGAAACGTATTCGTTTTTATTTGTTAATCGTTATCCACAATACACAGAATTACACGGCCGAACGATCTCCCGTTTAAAGGCATCCAGTTACCGGTAGGTAACCGTTGAAAAAAGGTATAATAGACAAGGCTCAACCATAAATAATAGAATCATTAACATCTGCCGCTATGATTTCGAACATCAATTTTTTTGGCGCCCAAAAAAAGGTTATCCAAACGATGCTTATGAGGCCTAGTTAGGGGCGTCATCGGAACATGAGTTATTTTGACGGTTGTTTCGTTATGTCATTTTTTTTTTAATTTGATATCTAATGATGCTTGTTGACGCCAATGGTTGCCAACTGTCTACTAACTTTTTATATATGAAATAGGAATATTACTATTATAATAGGAAATTTACTGAATGTTTACTTTTAAAATATACTTAAGCCGTTATTTTAAGTTCAGTAAAAGTACAACTAAAAAAAATGCAAAATTGCAGTGCGATTATTTATTATCGATTATTATTTAATTTAAATTCATCGAGGTATTTAAGTGAAAAACTCATGTAGGTAATAAAATATTTATGTTAAATAAAATAATTCGTCTTATATTCGAGGTTAAAAATCAAAATGTCTACTAACCAAATGATCTGAGTGGGGATCTCTTGGCGCACTAGGCACTGGATTGGGCCACAGCAACTTTGACAACATCCGTTGACTTTGGTTATAGATGAGCTCCTACGAAGGTGAGAAAAATGAACTTTAGTATGATAAGAATAAAGGCGAGATAAGCCTGACGATGAAAAGGAAGTGGGAAGGATATCCTTATCGACTTAGGTTATGTTTTTTTAGTCATTGTTAGTGAAGTAAACGTAAGAAATAGTGTTTTAGATGATTCATTGATAGTCAGACCATATAGCGTCTTCCACAATGTTCCTTTTTATTGAAACAAATTTTAAGTATTGTATAGTAAGAAAGTATTTGTATAAATTTCCACCTGAAATTAAATGAGAAAATAGTCTTGAATGAGAAAATGTGTCAGCTCATATATATTAGTTATAACCTACAAAGAACAAGAGCCTACAGTTGAAATAGATCACCATTTTAGCTCAATGGTAAATAAATCAAATGTTATTTTTTCTGGTTACTAACTACTCAACTTAAAAAAAATCGAAGAAGGTACTTGTATTTATACAGTTATGTTACTTTATAAACTTGAATTAAAACCAAACTTTTATCGAATTCCTTAGAAATTGAACAATCAAAGTGGGTGGTAAATATCTCTACATGTTAACAGAATACAAGTTATAAATGTCAAGACACATATTTCATAGAATCGATCGCCGATAACTAAACATTATATTCGCATCGAAATAAGTGAGATAATTATTAATAATAATATGTTTTCACTGATTCCGTGTCCACACCTCCGGCGAGAGGCGAGTTCATGCTGACGATGCATACTATCAACATTTGGAAAGTTTTGAATGTAATAAAATAAATCTCTATGGAAGGAAATATTTATTAATAAAGAGTTTTAAAACAATTAATTATTTGATTTGTTTTAAAGTTTGCACACAGTTCACTTGACGGTGAGTAATCTATAATTCTCATTGACATCTGTATCTATTCTCAAATAAGGCTGTAAGTTAAGGCGTTAAGGGATAAGAATGAATCTCTCTTCACTAAATTCAGTAACCGAATTCTGTCACGAATATTTCGATAAGGCGAACAAGTCCAATTTTTTTTATGAATTGAGGTTAAAGTATTCAGTTCTGGTCTCTGCAACTCATGTTATCCCCTAATATCCTCAATAAGAGATTAAGACGCAAATATAAAATTATCATCGTTTAAATTCATTGTTATTCCATGTACGTCCACTGTTGAATTCCCTATGTTCCATTTACAGGTAAATAGCCACAGAGCCACTTGTATCCATTTATGTAATAATAAATAAAAACTTGAAAAAAACTACAATACATAGCGAAGTAACAACCCAATGAACAAAGAAGCGTATATTCTTACAAACATAATGCAAATTGAACACTCAAATATATGCACTTTCATAAGCACAAAAACGTTTTTCAGATTTCGAATAGCCGAGTGTTGACCACTCCTGGCGGTAAAAAGTATAACGAGACGGTAATAATAGGTTGGGCCAACTTCTCGCCTGCAAAACAAACACAGTCGACAGAGCAGCCGAGCTCAGAGAGTGCTAAATTACTTTAATAACGGCGCTGGCCCGAGCGTGGACAGCTTCGGTTATTTTCTGAAGCCTTGCTAACAATTTTGTATTTTATTTATGATTTTCGTGACTTTTAGTTTTATAATTCTAATTTAAACTGTAATGTAGTACTTTGTAAATATTTACAAAATTATTTATAATTTTTTTATTTTCGTTCTTACATAATTTTAAATAGGAAATGGTTTTTTTAACTTACTTTTTAACCGGAAATTATTAACGGCGGTAACGTTAATTGAGAGATATATATTTGTAATAAGAAACAAAAACATACAAATATATTAAAGGCTTATTAATTATATTAGTTAACATATGGAATAATATTTATAATTTTATTTATTTCTCTGTGAAAGGAAGTTGGGCACGTACTCGTAAGGCCATGTGTAAAATTATACCAATAAATGATATTTATCTTGCATAATACAGCTGTCAGAATTATAGCCGTCGGTTATATCTTTTTCGGACCGGTATCGGATCATCGACAGGGTCCATTAATAACCGGGGAAGTCGCTTGCTGTGCTTAACGAAATAGTGACGATTATGTTATAAGGTTTCATTCATTCATCATAGATTCAAGCATAACACTCTGCGTATTATACACACATTTAGGTCCAGCGTATTAACGCAGTCGTATTCAATTATGACTCACGGAACTGAGATGTGGTTGGTTTTATACTTTTATTTTTTTTTATTTCATCGAGAGTAACAAACTAGCACGCAGTTCATCTTATGGTAAGTGATTCCTGCGGCCCATGACATCTACATTCATCCTTGACAAGGAATCATAATGAAGATGTTGCTTGCATTGTCACCCTTGAGGGCTGAGATGGAATGCCTCGTCACCAGTAATAAATGTCTCCTGATCCACTCAGCAGACGAAACACAGCAGCATTAACCTGCTATTTTACGCTGGTTATCTGCTAGGGCGTGATCCTACCCCGTTCGAGCTCATTCATGCTGTAGCTAGAAACATACTGCAACGTAGCTCCTAGTAGCGTAACCTTTTATACAATATTTGTCTTACTACAAACAAATAAATAAATAGAAAAATAAATAAATAAACGAGGAAGCAGTTACAATAAGTGATTGGAGACCATCCATCCACAACAAAGAATCGGGATACACATGGGTGGTTACGACTGAGGAGACGGAGATTCTATGAGGGGATTCGGTCTTGTAACCATGAACTGGGTCTCCAGATCGCTAAACTCATCTGATAAAACGCAGGAGCGTTATGCTGCTATTTGACGCTTGTATTTCTTTATTAAGACTTTATTGGTCACACCTTACAAAAATTAGTACAAAGGGCGGACTTAATATTTTAGGGCATTCTCTACAAGTCAACCCGTGGCGCGTAGAAAATTGTGGTAGATTTGATTGATTGAAAAGAAGAAGAAAAACTTAAAAAATGATAATTAGAAATAACTTAACTTAATAAATAGACGTACATAATGTAAATACATCCATAGTTAAACATATAACAATCGGTGACGAGAGTTATTTACCATATTAATTAGCACCATACGTCTCTAAGGGCATGAATGTTCCTCGGTCGAGCCGACCCATTCATGCTGAAGCTAATTATTTGAATCGGTGTTGCGTTAATTTAGTGTATAAGAGAGTCCAAACTTTACTAATTGTTTAAGAAAAGAATAGTTTTCCTGTAGAAATTTTGTGATACTTTACTATACTCGCAAGCAAAAAGATGATTTGAAGATTATGTATGTATCTTTTAACAGTGACAAACAAACACACGGTTTACCTGACGGAAGTGATATATATCTGCGGCCAATGACATTCACACTCATTCTCGATAAGGAATCAAAATGCAGATACGTGGTCACCCTTGACTACTAAGATGGAATGCCCAGTCACCCATAAAATGTTGTCCGGTTTCCTTCACTAGTCAGAGGAAATATAGCAACGCTTAGCAACTATTATAATCTGCGAAAGTGTAATCCTTCCTCAATATAACTGTCCTTTAACTGTCTTGTAGTAAGTAATTAACTATCACAAATTACATGTATTTAATTTAAGATAATAACAACGGATAGACAGTTCATCTTATGGTAAACGATTCCTGCATCAGTGCCATCTGCATCGTCCTCACCCATGGGCACTGAAATCCTCGTGATTAATAATAAGGTACCAAGGTGATCACACACTCAGGTGAACCGTGTGCTCATTTGTCACAATAAGTGAAAAAAATATAATAGTTAAAATGTAATGTAAAGAGCTCTATCAGTTTGGGATCGCAAGAGTACGTGCAAAGGGTGTAATTAGGTAGTTGTACAAATATGAATGAGGCAAGCGCTGCGCCCGCGCAGCCGGCACGCCTCGGCGCCGGGGGGCGGATATAAATCCACCAGTTTTGAAACAAGTAACGATTTTTTTTTGTTTTTTATTAAAAAATATATTTACATCCATTTTAACATCTAGTCTATGGTCACTCATAAAATAGACGAACTTATTTATGAAGATTCTAGTAGTTGAATTATGTTAGGTTAATGGTATATCTATATCTATACTATACTATATCTACTGCAAAAATATTTGTAACAACATTACTACAATACAATACAATACATTACTACAATTGGATTTATAGTCAACTCCGAGCCATGAGCTTCAAGTAAATTAAAAAAATATTAATTTTGGAGAAGGTTCTTGTTCAGAAAGGAAATTACAACCGATAAATAGATTATTTATCGGTTGCAAAATTCTTATAGCAGAATATTTTGTAATAGTAGAAGAATTAATTTTAATTTTATTGAATTTCTGTCAAATCACTACCAAGTTATTATTGCGGATATTACATCTAGCATCATTATACAGCGACAACTGACCGCCATCGGAGCCGAAGAATCATTCTAATTAAGCGCCATAAAACTGAAAATCGTTCCCAACAGTCGTTACTTTTCACCGAGGTTTCGAAGAAGATGAAAAAAACAAACTAAAAACTGCCTTTTATGCACGAGCCCACCGTACGATCGTAATAGATTAATGATATAGCCTGCGTGGTCTGCTCCTAAACGAAGAGGCACAAGGAGAGGTCGCGGTGTACGCGAGGTGGCCGCGCGGCTCGTAATGACGCGGCGGTCGCCACCCGCGCGCGTTTGAGCGAGACGATGCTCTAGAAGCGAGCAGGACGGGAGAATAATCGTTGAAGGCGCCGGTGGCGCGCCGCGGGGCGGCGCCCGCGCAGGCCCCACGCGCACCGCTTATTGAGAAATTCCCAAGATGATGCATAATTCTCCTTTTGCTTTCCTCTGTAGTTATTTTACTCCCTGTTAACATTATTACCATTTCGGTGACCATGCCCCCAGACTCATATATTATCTTGAACATCGTCGCTTAGTTGGAAATATTATTGATTTATGTTAAAGTATTAATACGACGTTGATTACGTTTGTTTTAAGAGATGTCTTTTTTATCTGATCAATATTTGTGTGATGTTCAGGTGGTTGATACTTTATATTGTTTTGAATGGATAGTTATTATAATGGAACTTCTTCCATCAATATACAGTTGTTTTGAGATGGTTTATAAATAGGAAGAAATAAAAACAAGTTATTAGCCCTTCTCGATCACACTTAAACGAAGAAAAAGAGACCGCTGCAATAGTATTATAGGCGTTAAAACAAATGAAAAAATAATTGATATATTCCTGTTACCCAAACCAGCTCGTATAGCTGTTAAAACAGCAATCAAGTCTTATCAGACAGTTATGCTAATAAGACAAGCTAATTCCCAAAACCAACAAGCGACGAACAAAACGGTGGACGAAGGGACGTTCAAAAAGAAATAAGATGGCAGATGAGCAGACGGGCGCCATGGGGCAATTACAAACTGCGCCCGATCGAAGCACGAAATATAGCTGTCCGGTTAGCCCGGTACACAGCGATAACGCTATAGCTCTTTAACGTTATGAGTATATTTAATATTTTGAACACACAAAAACTCTGCATTCAATATAGACCTGACAAAGTAACAATAAAGTGAAAGTGGGTGAAATGTATTTATGCATATTAGACTAAAAAGCATAAGAAAGACTATTTTTCTTTATCCTTTTTTGAGGAGTGACTACAATTTTCTCATATACTCTTATATAGGCAACTACTAGGACAGGATTACTAGTGTACTAAATATATATAGCCTTTTGTAGCCTTGCTTACTCTTACTAATCATTGTTTGAGCTGAGTATAGTACATGTTTAATCTTCATAATACTTTATTTAGGATTAGAAGGTTTTTAATTGTTTTTTTAATTTAAATTTCAAACAGAATTAAACACAAACAATCTAAAAAGGTGAAATTTGTTTAAATATATTAAATTCTTTTTATTAAACGATGATACGTGAGAAAATATATATTTTTATATAAGGCTAGATAGAGCCTTATACAAAAATATATATTTTCTCGCGTAGCGATATATGCGCAGATAAAGCATCGCAGCATCCAAATACTTAATTGAATTTTAATTAATAAATTAATATTGGATAGGTGACGTTATAAAAATGTTAATATTGGGAAGTAAACATTTTACAAAAGAAAAATGTCTACTAATATAAGATATATCTTAATACGAAATGACTCATGGTTATACCAAAAATATATATTTGATATCTTTGATATCAAAACTAATATAAATAAGTATTTCTACTTCCGTCATATATTTCTTTCTGAAACATATACTAAATATCATTAGTAAGCAGCGAAGTGACAAAGATATAGATGTTAGTCGTGCGTTTAAAACAATATATAATTCAATTCAATTGATTAAAAAAGCTAAATTTTAATAAATAGCATGAGCTATTTTGAGCTAAATTAATACAAACGCGGGGCACGAACCCGCGATGTCGGGAATTCGGTTCGCTTTCTAGTCGCCGATTTTTTAGAAGGCCTACAACGTTCCTGGCGTAAATCGTGTTCTAAGAAGTTAAAAAAACTGGTAGAACTTCGCTTAAATACGGGTTGATTTCATATTGTCGTAGATATTATATCAAGATTGTATACATAAAAATGCTGTCCGGTAGGACAGAAGGAATCCATCATTGCATCGTCATCGTCCTATTTCATAAAATCCTTAAGAAAACTTGTAACAGTGTAAGAGCTACGGTGCAGTTTGTTTCTAACTGCATAACGAATGTGTCAGCTCGACCGGGTATGGACCACCCCCTTACAGAATAGCAGCTGCATGCTGCTGTGTTTTGTCTAGTGAGTAGAATCCGGAGACCGTTATTACTGGTGACGAGGCGTCGCATCTGCATCATGATTCCTTGTCAATGATGACGCAGGTGTCACTTACCATCAGGTGAACTGTGTGCTCGTTTGTTACTCTCAATGTAATAAAAGAAAGTAAAATATGAGGCATTCAATAGACCATCCATTTGTGCAAAGTTACTGCGGCTGCCTACCCATTTTTGTCAATACAGAAATTAACCTTTACCGTGATCCCATAGAGTACCATCGCGACCTACGTAGTATTAGTGTGTAGTGTGTGTGTTAGTAGTGTAAGGTCCAGGTGGATCCACAGTGGTCCACGGGAGACGCGATGGGGGTCTACGTTGGCGTGACAAAAAAAATGGGGGTTCGCAAGCGGGGTCCACGAAAATTTATTTGCTTTCGATAGTGAAGAATTAAAATGCTGGCTTGACTTGACTTGATCTGCCTACATTGATAGGTGAAGTCAACGTACTTTACAAGTATATCCTTTATAACTATATTTGTGATGAAGACCGGTGACCCACAGTGGACTATAATAGGTGGGATAATAGGCAAATAACCCTTGATTAAGTGAGTCAATTATTTGATTGCAATTTGTTAAAGATTTAGGTAACTGTAATGTTCTTTTGTTTGTAGAACTATTTTATTCGTTGTATCTTTTTAAAAGTCGAGAGCCACGCTGCAGTTTGGATCTAGCCGCGGCATGGATGATTCGACTGGGGAAGGACCAAGCCCTCATAGAGTACCAGCGTAATTTTTAACATAACGCAATTGCGTTTCATACGGCGAGTATAGGAATACGAAGACCCTTATTACTGGTGACGTGACATTCGATCTTAAACCTATAGGTCCGTATACATCGTCGGATGTATCTGCTTTATGTTTTCTTATCAAGGACGGATGTCGGTGTCCCACAACATCGCCATCAGGTGAACTGTGTGCTCGTTTGTTACTCTCGATGTAATAAAATAAAAAATGCTGCTGTGTCTGGTGAGTGCAGGTATCCTGAGACCTTTATTACCGGTGACGAGGCATTCCATCTCGGTCCTCGAGGGTGACAACGCATCTGCATTATGATTCCTTGTCAAGGATGAATGTAGATGTCATGGACCGCAGGAATCACTTACCATCGGGTGAACTGTGCGCTCTTTTGTTATGCGCAATGTAATAAAAAAACAAAAAAGACACGGCACAAAGCTACAATACCGATACTAAATACAGATACGAAAGGAAACAATTTTTCATATACTAATATTGTTCCTTGGCTATTATAATCAACTGATTTACTGAGTGAATCCTGCGGCCCATGACATCTACATTCGTATCTTGACAAGGAACAATAATGCAGATGCGTTGTCACCCTTGTCTGAGATATTTCATCTCAGTCTCGTTGCCAGTAATAAAGGTCACAGGATCCCTACACTAACCAGACGAAACACAGCAGCATTATGCTGTTATTTTACGCTGGTATTCGGTGAGAACGTGGCCCTACCCCGGTCGAGTTGACCCATTCATTATGTAGCTAGAAACACATGGCAGCGTGGCTCTACCACTGTTGACACCTGTTTAGAAGCGGTCCATTGGTACGGCGATATTCAAAGTACGACAGAGGTACCAGACAAAAATCCCTTATCTATGCAGGTAATTAATCCTTAATACAGGCCTGGCCCGGAATGGATAAAGTGAAACCTCAAAGGTTAACTTAATACAAAGGCTAGCTTAGCGCAAAGATTGCTTCCGTATATAATACATTTTTTTCACTTAGTCTAATCGAACAAAGGCATGCGTGCGAAGCTTCGACGCAACGTCACCAAACGTCACATGTTTGCCAATCATTTAGCAAACTTTGACAATTCACGCTCAGCCTAGCGAACCTCTATTGGCGTTGGGGCATGTATGATTGTGTGGTATGAAGGTATAGAGGTAGCATTAGACCGGACGTACTAATCCGGTAATTCGAGCGGGGCGTGACCCTCTTGGAGCGGCCCGTGACGTCACGCCGGCCAATGGCGGCGCTGCTAGCTAAGCTCATTGTCGCCCTCCACGATTGATACTATCGATAGGCCACGCTGAATGGACGGTGTGACCCGAATGCTTAGTACAAAGAGCTAGAAAAAAAAACAAATACCTTTTTTATTTTATTCTAGGACAAAGAAAAATAAATAAGGCTGTTCTTTGTTATCGATACTTTCGGAAGTGAAAAGTAAATTTTTGAAGTGAAGGAAATGAATTTTTAATATTTTATCCATCGTATTTTTTAGTTTAAGTTAGTAATAACTTTTTGCTTTACGATTGTAAGTAGATACCTTAAGTACGTACTTACCGTAAATTTTTACAACTTATAGATATATACAACAAAAACTTAGGCCTAGCGGCCATTACGGATGTGACGTAATAACTTAAGCCCCAAGCTCAGCGTGGCGTTCCAACTAATCCTATGCTTTTGTAAAATACCCTAGTTCTGTCACCCCAACTAGAGATATTTCCATGCATTACGTGTTGCGAAACAAGTTATTTAATACTATAATTATAAGGTATAGATTGGGATGTTTTTACATTTTGTGATTGCTATGAAATGGTATTGTTTGAAACGATGCCGGGGGTCATGGTGAAATTTATTAATAAATATTCCTAACGTATGCTTTACCTTACGCCACCGATACCTTGTTGCGAAGAGAACAACGCCCATTTAATTTTGTATGGAAACTTGTTAAAAAAAAAAGAATATTACTATTAATTCCGATCAACCACTCCGACTAAGGAAAAAATACTTGATCTAGATGGGTCACGGCAATAGTTGATTTTGCGGAAACGAAACTACGACCCTGAGTTTTGCAGACCATACCCTAAACCATTAAACTATCGATGTAAAATATGTAAAATACTATCAGTTTGTTTTGTGAATCATTTTAATTTAGTTTATGTAAAGGTTCCAAAAGCGCACATACCACGGTTTCTTTGAGGCATGTACAATTTTGTTAAAATCCTATATGAAAATGCGTTAGCGTCTCTTACGTTTAAGTTGGTATGTACTCTATTCGAGTTTAAAGCCCGTGTTTCATGTATTCTAGTCTTCAACAGCTCATAATGCAGAATTAAAATGCTTCCAAATCAAGCTTTTATTATTGCTATTATTATAATATTGTTTTTGAATCATTTTTGCTATTGTACATTTCTTTTAGACATCCACGTTTAGCAGTAAAGTCAAATGTGCTTACTGCTTTGTTTCACGTGCATAAGTACTTTATAAATTGGTAAATGATATTGGGAGTCCTTAGTAATTTTTAAACCGTTGGCTAATAAACGTATTAATTAACTTAATTATAGATCAAGTAATCGTTAATCATTTGACCATCGTTTAGAGGCAGTAGAAGCCTTTATAAACCCTTAGTGTTTGCCTATTGCACTAAAAATATAGAATTGAGTGTAAAAATTATTACTTATTTAATTTAGCACATCTTGTGTATTTATCTCTGCTATAGAACAGTCACAAAGTTTACCTATATATATCACACTGGTGATTCCTGCGACTCCAATACGCCCGTATTCATTCTCGGTACTAAGGAATCATCATAATGCAGATGGGTTAGCAACGCTAACATGAATTTTCCGTAACTAGTAAACGTTTATCGTCCCACCAAGTTCGTAAAAAGATCTCGGAACTCAATACACAAGTACTTCTCAAACTGACGTCACACATTAAAACATAAACATAACTACGGAGTGTTCTAAAGTGGCCGCCGTTATCTGTCGGCCATTGCTCGTAAATCGTCTATCGGTGAGCGCTAATCTCGTGCACAGGGCGGTCTCTGGAGCACCTCAATTAACTGGAGCGTGTTCAAAGCTCCACAATTAAATAGATAAAGCCACGCTTCTGGTGGTCCCGTGGCGACTTCTGGCGACCAATTTGTTTTATCAACTACTGGCCCACGCATTAATACGTAACGTATTGACGATTGATGTTGACGTATTACTTTTAAGGTTCAAAATTTAAAAGTCTTTAGCCTGGTATTTCATGTTGTTTATCTTCATGTTATTTGCTCATATCTTACACTATAAGTCCGTGGTGCTGAGATCAGAATATCGATCTCGATGCCGCGCCGCGATTTCTAAGTTCGATTCTCTGCCGGAGATTAATATTGGTGCATTACAATTTGTTATGTAATTTTCGGGTATGAGAAGCAGTGATTTTCTAACTTTCTCATATCTTATTGAATATGCAGTACTCGATGTATTGATAGATAATATGTACCTGTGTTTGCGCGAATGCTTTAAGCAATATCATATAAGAGTTTTATTTTATCAGGTAACTTTTAGTTTACCTCGTCATAGTGGAGACCGGCTAGAAGAACATGATCCTTCGAATTAGTTACTTTTTCATATTAATTTTTGCCCGTTAAAGTTAAATAAGAGGGTCATCTTATTTGTTTCATATGATGCTTTTATATCATTTTTTTTAATGTTAGCAAACGAGTTCTTACCGTTTTGAATTTTAAAAAAAATGATAATTTTTTTAATTGACAATTTTATTCTACCTTGTTTATAATTTTCTGCCACCGTTCAACTAGATTTCCAAAACATCCGTTAGAAATCACCCGTTTTCAACTCGAAATTTCATACACTAAAATCGTAGCCCACTGCAAAGATATATATTTAGTAGGTGGATATGTAAAAACTGTTTTATTTAGAACTATTTAATGAAATTTTATATCGTTTCGACTTCTGTACTCAAGTATTTATTATATTCTTACTAAAAGCGTATAAATATATATATAAATATATATATAAGTTTGCAATTAGCTTACTAATTGTTTCAATTACACGCAACTATTATTAAAACTAAAAAGATTATTCAATGATTGAGTATAATATAGACTGGTCATATGTATTAAAATGTTTATCAAAATTGTCGACGTTTTGTTTGTTCATTTACATTATATTACAAAAACGAAGTACATTAAGATAAAATAAATAATATGTCAATAATGATACATAATGCCAAGTTTATTGCAGTTAGTATTTATTCACGCGTAAATATATCTTCATATCGAAGTCTCTTATTATCGTTAAAATGCTACAGTGGTTCATCTCCACTAAACAATTTACTAAATCAGTTCAATTCAAAAGTTTTAGTCAATACAGATTTGCCCCAAGTTTAACATGCTAGTTGCAATGTTTGTCAATGTTGGCAACTGTGCTATAATGACTTGCGTGAAGCACTGTAGATTTTCTCGTTTATATATTAACTTAGGTGATTTATTTATACATTCTCATTTAGTTTTATTATTTCTTATATCCATGATGTATAACCAATTTAGATCAATTTCAAATAAAAAAATAACAGTGTAATATATTCTATATTATGTACGATTTTAAGACTTTCTAACAATTAGATAAATAAAAAAGATAATAGGCATAATAACCGTTGCCTCTCAGAGACACGATTCGAAGCGCCACATCTGCACCGCGGCGCAATCACCGCGATAAACAAAATAACGACAAATAAAACGCGCTCGTTCGACGGGCGGCGCGTTTGAAGTTCTCAAAGGAGACCGATTTGTTTGGCATAAAGAGCTCTTTAGTGGTCCGTCTATATCGGCCTCATGAGAATTTATTCTCGCTGTTATTATTGCAATTCAATTAATGGAGCACAATGTTCGGTCAGGTTTCGCCGCTTTAATGCTTACGGATCACCGTTTGGGGGATTTCGTTTCGTTTCACGTCAGTACAGCGTGGATTGTCATAAAGATGCTTATTTAATCGCTCACGCGAATTACGCGTCGCGAATTATGATTGGATTTTATTTTAGCCTGTGTAAAGGGCCTCGGACGAACTCGATGCATAATGATATAAAAATAATAACTCTTTTTAAACGTTACTGTAATAATAGTGGTCATTAAAGGTAAGATTAATATAATGGACGCTTTTATTCGACCTGTTATGAAATTAATAAAAAACTGGACAATATTGAATTTGCATTACGAACTGAGACTTAATTAAGTCGATAATTAGTTCGATACTCAGTCCTTTGTTGTTATCCATTGAACTTTTAGTAGTCTAATGGTTTAGGGTACGGTTTGCTAAACTTAAGATTAAAGATCTTTATTTCTCATAAAAACACAGTTTCGCTTACAATGAGAAAAATGTAAAAACAATAAATGGGCTTGCGAGTAATGTAGGTACATAAAATACAATTTATCTAAATTGACAGAAATTAAATTAAACATAATTGAAGTTAATATAATTGAGAAGCGGTTATTATAGTTTGGCAATAATATGTGATTAGAGTTTGTTTTTGAAAATATTCGTACTGTTACAATTCTTGATCTCGTCCGGCAGTCTGTTGAACATTTGAACGCCTTCAAACAAAATAGTTTTATTTCCATATCTAGTTCACGGAGTAATTGTTTTAATTTGTGTTATGTTTGTTATCCCTTTTTCGAATTTAATGTTAGATTTAATGTTGTTGCTTTTTATATTCAATCCATCAAATCCATCTCCAAGCACAGGCATATTTAAGCTTAGTTGGAGTGGTTAACCGGTATGTTAGTAACATTCACAGCATTACTAGCATTCATTAAAAAAAAATTGTATAAAGCAATTTAGGTTTTGATGTAGGCATTATGGAAATATATCTCATCATCTCGTCATTCATCTGGTGGGTTTCGGGAAAGGAAAAACAAGAGTAACATGCCCGTTATTGCAAATTATTATACAATCTATGATTTAATTCAAGAAACGCCTATGGTTTATTTTATGAAGCGTATTTTTTTTAATATAGAATCCCAGTGCTATTAACATGAATAATATTTTGGTTAACCAATCCAACTAAGCTTAAATGCTTGTGCTAGGATATAGTTCACGATTATAGTCTAATGGTGGATTAGAACATACCCGAACTATCTTAAGTTTTGCAGACCGTACTCTAAACCATTAGGCTATCGAAGTTTATAATGATTAACGACCACCTGTCTGCAGCTACCTACCCCATAAGCACCTATACACATCAATCCTCCACAAAGATTCAAGATGTGCTCGATACCAGTTTCTGATAGCGAGTTCACTCAACATACAAGACACCAGCATTATGCTGCTATTTCAAGTTGGCTCTCAATGATGTCGTGACCCATCCCCGATGGAGCCGATCTAATCATGCTGTAGCTAGAAATAAGCCGCAACGTGGCTCTACCACTTTTATTTTACTGTATTAAAAATATTTAAAACTGATTATTGACGTTTACTCTTAGCTGAAAAACGTATCTGCAAGTATTGATTACTTATTAAAATAAAGATACGTTGTAGCCTCTTAGGACAAAGATCGAATGCCACAAAACCTTGTGTGTAAATTTTGACCACTTTACCTATAGAAATGAGCAAACATAGAAAAAAGTAATATATCGAGCTTAATAATAGATTGTCAGTTAAATGAACAACAATACATACTCAAAACGCCACACAGCTATTAAAGGGTATGCACATAAAACTCCTTTCAAGTTTTCGGTCGCATGAAACGGCCACCGGTATTTGACGCACATAACCCGTCAATAAAGGTTCCGTTATAATCGGTCCTTTACATAAAAAAACACTCAGCAGCATTATCTCTTCATCCGCTCCAGAGTATCGGGGCTTAGAAATACTTGAACTTTTCAAGTTAGACGTTAGAGCTTACAGCGATACTGATTCCTGGGGTTCGATCGGTTCGTCCTCGACACTTTCCTTTATGAAACAAAATGGAGAAATTAATCGTGATGTGTGAATTGATTTTTTTTTTACAAAATTTGAGGTGATCATTTAGTAGTATACTAAAGTAAAATGTGTGTTAAACACATGGTTTATGTGATAACTGGGGCCTATCAACCCCTACAGCCTATCTACCCTCAATAACGATTGAAAATCAACATGCGTCGTCACCCCTGCGGACTCAGATGGAACACCTACCTTTAAATTTTACTTTTTAAATTTTACATCGATGTCGATAAAAATACAAGTGCTTTATCAATATTATCCTTAAGAATTATGGATACCGTAATGTACGTTATGCCACGGCCACATTATCGGGCTACGCCGAAAGTCATTATTCTCGCTACATCACGATCACAAATAATTGTCATTACGTCCGCGAACCTCCGCGTGAACTCGAGTGGAAACAACTTCGATCTTGGTACGACTACATTTCAGATTTAAATATTAAATAATCGTTGAGGATAATTAATTACAACTAAAATTAAAGAAGCAACCAAAATGCAAATATAATGTTATCTTATCCTTTAGATAATTGGCCTAAATTTTGGCAAAGTTCCTATTAATGAAATTCGCTGTGGGGCGACAACGCAACGCGAACTTTCGTCCGATATCGTTGTCGGTTAATTGTTTAACTGATTGATATGAAATAGAGTTAACTCTACTTTATTGGTTGTTGTATGACAAACAAATAGCAGGCTTGCCAATCGCAGTGCGGCATGTCCCGCGGGATGGAGCGAAGATTGCAAGTAAGCGAACTGTTGTTGGATGCAGGCAGCTCAGGATTGTTTTCAACTATTGTGATAATGTTAAAACAAAGTGAAAGACTCACCCCGGTCAACTTCAACCGCAGCGTTGTTCTAATTGTTTTGTAATAACTAGAAGATAATGATGTTTGTTGGTGATATCAACTATTCAGGATATATTATATATATGTATATATATTATAGTGGCATAACTATTGAAACATAAAGACATTCACTCGTTACTCTCTCGTCTCGTACTCGTCCCCTTCTTAGTCTATGTAATGATGAGTAATAAGACCAGAGGTAGGTTTATTGCAGTGTCCGGGATCTATATATGCATACATATACACAACCATACCAGAAAACCAATAGTTTGTATTACACAAACGTTATTGACTGTGTATTGAAGTCCAATATCCAATAGCCAGGTGCTCTGATCACCACGCTACTCTAACGTTAAGTTAGTTTTTTATCAAATCACTATCACAATGGACATCCCGCTGTACCTTGAGGCTAAAATAGTGAGAGTAAAGTTTACACAACAGTGGTAGAGCTAAGCTGCAGTTTGTATCTAGCTGCAGAATGAATGGGTCAGCTGGTAGGACCACGCCCTCACAGAATAACAGCGAGAAATAGCAGCATAATGCTGCTGTGTTTCGTCTGGCGAGTGTAGGGATCCGGTGACCTTCATTACTGTTGTCGAGGCATTCCACCTCAGTCCTCAAGTGTGACAACGCATCTCCATTATGATTCTTTGTCAACGAAGAATGTTGATGTCATGGGCCGAAGGAATCACTTACCATCGGGTGGACTGCGTGCTCGTTTGTTTTTCTTAATGTAATAAAAGAAAGAACATAAGTTTATATTAATTAAAATATTGTTACCGAATTGAAAAGACTTAGATGTGTACAAGTAAATTAAAATAAGAAAATTTAAATCGCGTTTCGTTTCACTTAATTAACTAGCTTATAATTTTTGTGTCATACGTATTCGAGATTAATAAATTTTAAGTCTTCATATTGAAAATTACGGAGCCCGTAGCAATTGTAGATAAAAATGATTATACGAAATAAAACATATAAATAGACCAATGTTAACCATTCTCTTATAGCAAAAATAAATAAATTAAACTACTAAATGTACATACGATACAAATAACATTGTATTTGTAAGCGTCTCCTATAAAAACGGCGTGTTGCTATCTCCTTACAAGTATCGCCTATAAATTAATAAAATAAGACCGCGTCGGATTAATTGAAGACATTGTCGGTATGTATGTACTTGCGTATAATCTTTAAGATTCCTCCGAACGCGTTTCGAGTGTTTGAACGACTGCCTGCCCCGGACTTTTTAATTCTTCAAGAGCCATGAAGTTTATATTTTTTTTATGGATATCTTATAGTAGGAATTACCTTAAAATATTTCACGTATATTTTATGAATAAAATAACAAGTTACGTTTAGCTCATCGTATTTCAAACATTTCTTATTGTATTTTGAAATATTTAATTATTAAACGTATTTTCTATAAAGTCTTTCGTTTTCTGTTTCCTGTTTCATTTTTAAATAATTTAAGCAAGTTTTACAAATAGAAATTATCAAGTTCGTCAAAGAGTCGAGTGCGCTGTCATTGTCGAAGACCTGATGTAATTAGTCTGCCAGTAGGTAATTGAACCTTCTTATTTTCTCATCCTCAAATCCTTCTAGAAGCTTCACAGATTTACTTTCTTACGAAAATTGTTAATTTTAAAAACTAACAATTGACAAAAATTTACGTATTGAAAAAATTAACAGCTTTAAATTTTCCCAATTACACCTTGAATATATATAATAAAATCGTACAACAGACTTTTTGTCTGTTTGTCTGTGCGTTTGTGCACGCTAATTTCCAAAATGGCTGAATCAATTTACTCGTATATGTGGTTTTCAGTGTCAATGTGAGATAGGGGTAACATATCTATGTTAATCTTAAAGAGCTACTTTTGTGCGTAGATGTTCTAGTGAATAAAAATTCAGTTAGTTTTTAAATAAAACAGTAATTTTAAATAAATTAATACTCGTTCATTATTTAATGTATTTTAATAATGATCAAGGAAAACAAAAAAAAAAATTGGAAAGATTTTAATACCGCATCCACGTTAATGCTGCAGTCTTGCATCACCGTCCAACGAGGCAGCACATTAGTCGGTGGTCGGGTGACAAAACAAATGAGTGTTTTAGCGCTATCTGAGCGCGCTTTCATCTCGCCGCCAGTAGCCGGTAGATACGGACCTCTCAGTATTATCTCCTGTATTTGTATTACGCTCTTGTCGGACATTAAATACCATTTGACATACACTGCGGTAGACTGCGTTTGAGTGCATTTAAGCTGGATATTTTCATTCAATGTATGTTGAAGTTTGAAGATTTTCAAAGGGCTATTTGCATAGTGTTCAAATGCTTGGTTATACGTTCAATACATTGTTTTGCTTTATATTAATGATGGGGTATTTAGGTTTATACAATCATAATAATTATTTATAAAAGCAAACTATTACATTATCGTAAATATAAAATATACAGGCGTAAAAATAGATTTCAAAATTATAAAATTGAAGCTATACCTATAGATGTTTTTCTTTCTCCCTGATTTTGACGTATCATCGCGGTACTGCAATTAAATCTACTTTGGACAGGATTTGCTTGCGACCATTTTTGTATATATCAGGATATTTTTTCGCGTTAATGTTACCTTATTGACACACATTTGACTTGTAAGGACGGTCGTTAATATATCAAAGATTAAGTAAAATTACTTCTCTAGCCATTTATTGGCTTTGGACGTAATTTAAAAAGAATTATTTAAAACTAAATATTAATTTACGGTATGCGAAACCTTACGTCTTTTGATGTGTGAATTAAATGCTATGAAATTCGTGTTAGTTAAATATCAATGATAAGCCATAGTGACTTAACTGTTTAATCAATGAAATTACTTAATGAATTCTTTCAAATTAATATATTCCAATAAATATTTTTAATTATTATTTATTTTATTTATTACATTGGTAAGTGTCCTGCGGTCCCATGACATCTATGTGCATTCATCCTTGACAAGGAACCATAATGCAGATGCGTTGTCACCCTTGAGGACAGAGATAGGATGCCTCGTCACCAGTAATAAAGGTCTACACTAGGTCAAGTCACAGTGTGTTAATAAAGAAACTACTACAATCTGCAAAGTGTGCTCTCTTTTGTACACTAAATTAACACTACACTGATTTATGCTACTTCCTGCTGCAGCATTAATGGGTCGACTCGACCGGTGACTAACTAAAATAAAAAAAACTAAAGTGGCATCATAACGCTGCAGTGTTTCATCTTGTGAGTATAGGGATCCGGAGGCCTTGATGACACTCCGTCTCAGTTCTCAGGGATTACAAGGCATCTACATTATGATTCCTAATTGATGATGAAAATAGGTGTCATGGGCCGCAACAATCACTTATTATTGGGTGGCTGGAGTAGTTGTTTATCACGCTCTATACAAATACAGCAGAGAATTTCTTAAATAAATATTATACTCACATATGAATCTATCTTGCTACAAGCAATATCAATTGGATGACATAAAATTTAAACAACCAGAGTTATAGACATTCTGCGGCAAAAAGGCACGCCATATATAGAAAACTATTATAAATTTCAGTTGTATCGAAAACTTTAATAGCATCGGCTTCGTTGCTGTAAAAACTACTTCTTACACTCCAAAAGTATGTGTAATATATAGCGTGGTATTCTTTTAATTATCATCGTATTTAAAGGTGCTTAAGGGTGCGTTATTTTAGCATTCATTAACATTGCGGCCTATTCGGTACGTTTAATAAAGTTTCGAGTATCAACGCCTACTCCATGAACGCTATGTGCCAAAAGCCCCGACCACCAATAGCCACTCCGATACGGCGATAAGGTGTTTAAATTCAACTTTTTATTGCGCTTTATCAACGGGTTAAAGCTTATTCACTCACACATATATACTCTTTTAATTGTACCTCAATATATCCATACACTTCCACACATTTACGTTAATTGACAGATTTACTTATGCGCTTCATTACTGGTTGTTATAAGAGTTTGTATCTTTGTTCGTTGGGTTAAGATCGTTATTGCAATGATCGGTTTAGAAGGTTTTGTTGCGCGTTTAGAAAATGGGATCCTGAGGTTTTACGAAACTGTTGAAGTCGAAGTATTTGCTGATGCGTTATCAGTATAATGCACGAGTTGTGAAGAATGGTCGTAGTGGTATCGACTATAAATTTCGGACGCAATTTAGATAGCTAAAACGATAAGGTCTTTGTTATTTTTTTCTATTGATTTTTTATGCTGTCGCTAACTTGTTTTACAATTCACACGTGCACTTACTGTTTGATGAAGTGAAAACCAATTCATCAAATCTTGTCTTAGTAAGCGTAGCTTAGACAATATTCTGGGAAATACAGAAGTTATTATCTTTTGCAATTGGATGTTATGATGTCGATGTCTATGACAAAATGTCCAAATTCTTACTTGTGACTTCTTATACTTCTCGCTTCGCTTCTTTCAATCACAAACTACTCTGCAGTTTGTTTCTAACTGCAGAATGAATGGGTCAGCTCGACCGGGGACTACGCCCTTACAGAACAGCAGCGTAATGCTGCTGTGTTTCGTCTGGTGAGTGTAGGGATCCGGAGACATTTATTACTGGTGACACATTCCATCTCAGTCGTCAAGGGTGACAACGAATCTGCATTATGATTCCTTGCCAAGGATGAAAATGGATGTCATATGCCGCAGGAATCACTCACCATCAGATGAACTGTGTGCTCGTTTGTTCCTCTCAATATAATAAAAAAAAGCACAGGAGAATTTTATAAGGATTAAAATTATAAAATAATAACGTTTACGCAAATATTGGCCTATGCCATCGTGACTCTAAGACCATATGGGTCTATATGTATTTAGTTAGTTAAAATAATAAAAATTATAGCTATCCATTTGTAGATATAAGATCTGGAGTTAAACGCCTACAATGACATATATTAAGTGTCCAAAGTGGTGCTATTAGCGAGTCCAATATATAAAAAACGTCGATAATTCCATCGATCCGTACACACGGGGACACAAAGACAGGTAGCCCAATACCGTTAAGATGAAAGTGACCAAGATAATATTAACAGCCCGGGTTAATATTAAGGCAAGTAGCATTCCGTGTTTCGGTTGTGTTGTAAACTTGAAGAAGATACGAGCGCTCACAACACCAAGGTGGTCTGAATAATCATATCGTATTTGGCTTAGTGATTTCTTTGCATTTAATTATTCTTTAAGACGTTTAAAGGACCGTGTAACAAATGGTGTATTTTATTTGTATACATGCTAAATACTAATAATATTTCTAACATCTCACTCATACATTACATCTTCTAAATGAAATCTTTATTGTTTATCCGTCAAATAGGATATTTAAACTTTTAACGTTATATTTCCCAAACCGTAGACTGCTATTTATTTATTTATTGATGTGTAAATTGTTTTCTTTAATAACAAGGTTTTTAAATATTCGTATAGCATATAATATCGTGGTTATAGATGTCGGGAACAGCGTTAAATAATATCATAGTTTAGCGATTCAGCGTTTAGTCTGTTGAAACAAAGAAACCGTGAAAAGTGACCTTATTAGGAGACATTTCTTCTTGGTCTTCAAGGAGACAACGCATAAGTATTATGATTATTCATTGGGAATGAATAACGCAACTGTGTGTTTTTTTGTCACCACTAATATTATAAAATATAATGTGTGTGTAAACATTAATTGTAAAAATGTAAAATTAATAAATTATTAATATTGGTTGATTATAATAATTTGGAGTGCCTAACAATACTTCAACGGTCAAATGGGGGATTCAGATTTGATACTTTTGACGATTATATATGTACAGGCATCGTACAAACAACTGCGTAAATTCTTCAAGTATCCGCAACTATGGAATTTATTACTTATATATTTGAATAGTTCTACTAAAGTTATATTAAGAGTAGTGCAATCAGTCACAAGTCAGACAAGTGCAAAAAAAATCATTTGCAATATAATTTTGAAGATGTGAGCAACATCTTTATTGACTAGAGTTCTCACAGCGCGAGGCTGATCTGGGTGATGAGATGTCAGTCTCTTTTATTGCTTTTTTTTCATATTTGCGCTATCTTTATGTTGACTAGAGTTCTCACAGCGTCAGGCTAATCTGGGTGATGAGGTATCAGTCTTTTTTTGTGTTTTTTTTTCATATTTGCGCTACCTTTATGTTGACTAGAGTTTTCACAGCGCCAGGCTGATCTGGGTGATGAGGTGTCAGTCTTTTTGTGTGATGTTTTCATATCTTTATGTCAGATAGATATCTGAACAATGCCAATAAACTTGTTGTGTTTTGAATGCTTGATAAACTTGAGCGAATTCACAATGTATGCCTACCTTTATACTTCAGGCTTCATAAATATGAACAAATTTCTTATTTCGTAAACAGCTCAAGTGGATTATATTTAATCTACTTTTTACTGAGTGATGTTTAATCCTTCTACTCTTTTACTTGAAAGACTCTATCTATTTATATCTCCCTAATCTCCGACCACTTTATCTGATCTTTTAATAAAATAACTCTTTGAACTTTCGCTCATACCTCTTCTTTCTTAAGTAAATCTTTTATTGTTCCCGCTTATGGAACATGTACATGCATAAAATGCTCTGTCCAGTTTTTCATTTAAAACCTAATATTTATTACTCGGAATTGTAAGTCACGCTATCCCAAATATATGTATATATTTACTCTATTTATATATAAATAGTATATAATAGCATTTATTCATTTAATCTTTGAGTACCTCCAGCTTTATCATTCTAGTTAAAGGAGTGGGTTGTCGACATTGCTTTCAAGACGATAAGACTGCCTGTTCCGTAATTTTCTTTATCCTGATCTTTACTTCCCTGTTCTTTTATTTGTGTACGATAAATAATATGTTCATTGATTGATTCAAGATACACACACGTTGACATCCCTAATGATTGAGTTAAAATGTCTAGTTACTCGTAATTAAGTCTCCTATATCCTACACTCACTGTAGTGTTGTGCTTCTATTTAATCGATGCGGTCACAATCGGTCCTGAGAGGATTTGTATTTACGTTTCCAGCTGAATGTTTTGTGGTTTGCCATTTGGTTGTTCGATGAAATGTGTTATTTATACGTACAGCTATATTTACTATCTCATACTTATAAAGCTACATACTTATATATATATAGTAAATAACTGATTTAATACTGTATTCGTTCACTCTATGGTTAGCCAATTACTGGTTATGAGAAATTCGATGTTAGATTTCAGTGCTAACAAATTCATTCAGAATGAATGTGGTCACATTCTCAATCAATCGATTAATGGTCCACTATTGGAAATAAGTAACCCCTTTCAATTAATAAAACTCACTAAGTGTCTATATCCGAAACAATAATTTACAATTATGTTTCAACCTTAGATTTGTCATAATAAAAAAAATACACAAACATTTTTAACATCCAAAATTTAAATAGAACTTACCTAAAAGTGTTATTTTTACCCCAACAAAGCAGACCTTCGGCCTCTGGCTGGGCAATGTGACATGAAAGGAGCAGCCTCCAGACGCCCGCCCTCGGTTCCATACAATTTGTCACGGCGGGCGCCGCCCAACCCCCGACAAGCCTTTTTTGATACACGAATACTAACGAAATGTTCCTATAGGTTTACTAGGCTGTTTTCAACCTCGAAAATATACATTTCTCGGAATCGACCTGAATAATTTCTTTCACTGGTTTACTTGAAAACTTTGGTTCTTTACATTCGATTTATGAGAAATGAGGTCTTTCCTCTTTCGTTTTTTTATTGAAAAACAGCATGCTACTTTCCATATTATTACCTGGACCCTATTAAATCCCTAGCACAAATGTAATGAATGAATGGTTTATTTTCTAATGTGTGGTTGAGTTGTGTCAGAGTTACATTTCGTAGTTTTGGCTACTTCGGTAAATTTGAAAATGTTCATTCTCCTTTTCATGAAAATTATACTATTCGATCTGAATTTCTAGTTGATGGAGTCCTAGAGGGTTAGCAGTAGGTGGTGGTTTAGTAATGGTCATTAGCAGACTTACATAGACATTCTATTTTAAATAGAGGCTTTCGAGATAAATTTCCCACGTTTTCCTGCAGTACACAGAAATATGTATAAACAAATCAATCTTAAAACATGTCTTAAAACAAAATATTATTTATAAAGTATCAAATAAAAGAAGTATCCTTGTTATTCCACTTTGAAAAGCATTTACGTTTGTCCCTTACACCTCAAAGTATCTCCTGAGAAGGTATATCACGCGAAGTCGCCGGGAAATGCGTAAAATGTGAAATTGTCGTTTTCACGACTGACAACGCAGGTGTGAGGGTGCGACTGACGATATAATAAAAATATTGAAAGAAACGAGAGGAATTCCTCACACGAGCTCACCGGAATACCTAGCAAAGTGTGGGTACCACATAAAGCAATTCAAACTAGCACTTATCTACACGCGGTAAGGTATAGAACACGTTGTGAAAAATATACAATAATTTTTGATGTTTTAAACGCGAGAACAGTGAAATGAAATAATGGTAGCATGTTACTATAATGGCAATACATCGTTATACTACGACTTTGGGTAAATTGAAAAGGTAATGTCGAGAAAGATTTGATTTACGGTGTGGTTGTTGGAAATTGGAATTCCTTGAAATGTTACGAATGCCGTGTGGCATGCCGCTTTGAAGTCAAACATAAGTTCAAATACAAATAACTTTATGTTATTAACACTACAGTAACTATATTTAGTGTATTCTATATTTTCTCAGTTAGGTTTTCAGTACATCAGACTTAGGTAAATGACGATTGATTAATGTTTGCGCCGATATACTATAATATATTCTACTAGTTGATGTCATTTGGGAAGAATCATATGGTCACCTTGGTCGACTAGAAAAAGATATACTCTGGAAGCAGCACAGCAGTTCTGGTGCAGTGCAGTACAAGAATGGACGATGTCGCGGGAATTGATGATTATAAATTTTTTTTCAATTCTAAATACAAATCAAATTAGTAGTGTCATTTGAATTTGATAGGTGTTCTAGAGAAGATTGAGTATAAATTTGATTATCATCCGTAGGTGTTAAGAAGACAAGCAGTAGTATAAGAGAGACACGTCATCAACCATTATCAAAAACTTGCTAGTTAGACCTGCTCATTCTGCAAAAGCTGCTCTGAAAGATATTTTATTACCTAAATTTTTTTATTATTATTATTAAAAATAATAATAGAGGTATGAAAGAAAGAATGAAAAGCTAAAAACAAAAATCCACAAGTATTATATATTAATGTAGATAATTATTACTCAGAAAAAACTGACCGAGCCCAGGTTCGGGCCTTTCGGCACCCTCGAGTCAGACGCTCTCGCGGAACAGGGTAACGGTCCAAGCCGAGGCTCCCTCTTTGTGGCCCTTGTGCTGGTTACTCACTAATAGAGGGCTCGACTAAGCGCAATAAGCGCTCGGTCGCCTCTCAACCCAGCGAAACTGTAAAAGCCCTCCGGCTAACAGCGGCCATCAGCCCGAAAAAAACCACAAGTGTTGAAAATTCAAAAGATAATTACTTGAACCAAGATATATAAATAATAATGACAATAACAACGCTTATCAATTATAACCAGATAATTGTGTAACTTGCAACTAAGCGTGGGAATATTTGAAACTATACATATCAGATTAATTATAGATCATCAGACCAATATCTCTTTCAAAGGTACTACGAACCAATAAAAAAAAGATCACCGACAATTAATAAACGGAATATGTGATAAGGCTATTTTAAAAAACAGTTGAAGATAACGCGTAAGTGTCGCATCGATTAGACCCTTGTGTGTCAACTCTGACGGTTTTACGGTGTCCATATGCAAATTAACCGAGCAAATGCACGTCATATTTAGGGTGTCTTGGTGACGTTATCTAGCTGTCCAGATTTAAATAGGTCAACGGAAATAATGTAAAAACTTTGAAATATATTCATAGAGGAGTTTGTAAGATCTACGAGTATCTTATAACAACAAAACCTTTATTACTGATGACGAAGTATTCCATCTTAGTCCTCAAGGTGACAACGCATCTGCATTATGATTCCTTGTCAAGGATGAATGTAGATGTCATGGGCCGCAGGAATCACTTACCATCTAGTGAACTGTAACCTCGTTTGTTACTCTTATTTCTATAAAAAAACATATTTATGTTTTTGTTTTTAATGCTTCAGTTACTATGAAAGATTATTTTATTATTCTGCTTGATACATGAGTGTATAGAGCCATCCACCAAGTTATGGAGGAGATTATATGGTATGATTCTCTACGTGACAGAGAAATAGCATCTGGAATTCGCAATGAGGTCCGCAGTTAAACAAAGATACCCAAAAATATGTAAAAAGTATGAGCAAAGCAAATACCTCGTCGTCAAATCATGACCGTTTGCCAAGAAACATCCTCAAGTTTTATATAGCAATCTTTTTTGTAATATAGTCAAATACAATTAATAGAACATTGAAAAAACTACGTCAAAAAGCAATAAAATAGAAGAACAAAATGCTTTGAAAATGAAAGAAAAACTTGTATATGATCG
The DNA here is from genome assembly GCA_029286865.1 of Teinopalpus imperialis. Taxonomy (NCBI): domain Eukaryota; kingdom Metazoa; phylum Arthropoda; class Insecta; order Lepidoptera; family Papilionidae; genus Teinopalpus; species Teinopalpus imperialis. The sequence continues at coordinate 9,315,968 of JAGSMU010000030.1, read as the reverse complement.
CAATTCAACCTGTCGAGTAGGTTATAAATGTCCCGGCGTAGCATAGAATATCGGTGGAATTGACTCCGCGAATGGGGCCCGAATGGCGTGAACTCAGCCATTCGGATGAAAATAACATGCTTGTCAAAAATTTCCATGCCTATCGGTGGACTATCTCACGCTATACAACCGTTTGTCAGTTGCTTACGACGTTGTTTTACCAGGGGTCACAGGCGCACAACAAACGAGAAAATGATAAGTTTTTATATAAAAAAAGAATGATATCGTATTGGCATAACGGATAACCACTCCAACTAAGCTTAAAATGCTTTCGCTAGGAATTGGAAGAAGAAGAATTAGAAGAAAGTATTCGAATAGATGTTGCAAACGTAGTTACAACGACGAGTACACTTGTTACAGTCTAACGACATTAAGTTATCAGGGATATGTTATTCTTACAATATTACCCGAAATTATCGTACACAAGGAATAGATTTACAGATACAATTATACGTATAGTATTAATGTTATACGTATAATAAGTTTAACTAGTATGAAATGGGGAATATTCTGTTTTTATTTTTGTATAAGGAATGTTTTTAACATTCCTAACATTCCGGTTAATCAGCCCAACTAAGCTTAAAATGCTTATAAGACTATAGTCGAATGGTGTATTCGAGTCTACGACCGAATGAAGTTTAGCAGAACGTACCCTAAACCTATAGACCGCTTCAATTTTATAACCACAGGAATACTATAGTGGTAACGCTATCCTTACTTTGTATACATAAAAAGTTAGCCTACCAAGCGAACTCAGTCTTGTCGGATCGATAGAATAAAGCGATTAAAATACTGAATAAAATTAAATGAAAAAAGTCAAACAAATGAATAGTGGCCAGCTCAAATACAATTTTATGACGTTGATACAACCAGAAAAGTATTTATAATGTATGCGTGACACCAAGATTGTATCAATACGGATGTTAAGTGATTACTGGATGACTTTGTGTACAGATACATGGTCACCTCTCATGACAATAATTCAAAATTACAATCATCCTACGTGAGTAAATCTAAGCATTTGTGTCGCTCTGATATTCTTTACCGCCTCTACAACTAACTTGATATTCGTTTTTTTTTTCATTTTTGTACACTCATTCTCTTTTCTATTTGGGATATTTATGTATTTGTCCTATTCTGAAAAGTTAATCCAAGGCCTATGATATAAGATAATATACACCTTTCTGAATTAACTTTTATAATATAATATAGAGATAGGCCAGCCTTCAATTGTATGACTAAATCATACAATTGAAGGACTTTAGATTGGTCATTCCACCCATTCCATCACTATAACTCATTTTGTGTCTAACGATGAAAGAAGAGTACATAATATATCTATTATCAATTAACTTCCCCATAAGCGACATTTAATAATCTATCAACAACAAGTAGATTACTGACTCCCGTAAATACGTATGATTCTATTGCCTTAGGAGGCTTTTTATGAATTAGTACTGCAGCCACAATTCAGACTGAGTTGAGACCGCCCATCTTAGAACCATAGTGCAGCACTATGCTTCTAAGGTGGGCGGTCTCAAACAGAGAGGGACCATACCAGATTACCGGCGTAAGATAGCAGTGTTGTGTTGTGTTGTGTTTCGTGTGCATAGGAAAACGGAGGAAACCTTTGTTGAGGATAGTTGATGGTTGGTGGGTATTTTGGTATATAGAAAAGAAATGAACATATTTCATTACGTCGGTTGAATGATGAAATATATTCATTTTGTAACCGTCGTAATCGAATAAAAGTAACTTTAATTACCTTTCTTTTTTTTTTGTCTATACTTTTGGACAAAAATTATATGAATTACAAATTAACATAGAAGAATAGTATTTTTTTTAAATAGCATACTTTTTTACGAAGCATGGTGTTGAAAGGGAAATAAATACCTGACTCAAATAATGACGTTCATATGTTCAGAACTGACATTTCTAACACCTAAATTACACCATTAGGCGTGCCATTTAAACGAAACTCATAAAAAGGAACAACATAAGAAACCGTTATTTTGGCACCCCCCCATAATAACAGTTGATTTGCCCCCTCCTCACGCCCACGTAGAAGAGTGTTAGTAACCAATTTGTGTTGACCCATAAGTTTTAAGCAATACATGTGAAAGACACATGAGGTGCTCCATTTCAGAGGGGTGAGGTGGGTCGCATCTTATTGGTGCTTCTATGCATGCGTGTCTTCGTCCCATCCCAAAGGTTTCAGCCTAATGCCACTTGTATCGGACATTTTATTGTCACACGCTCGTAGTTTTTCGTGAGTTGTGATGCTTGAATTTTATAAAGTATGTTGGCGGTGACGTTTTTATTGGTCCTAAAGGTCGGATAGGAGTAAAGTTGGAGTGTTACTAAATTTGCGGTGTAATTTTGGTGGGTTATTCGAGTTGGCTTTCAGTTTTACAATGCTGGCAGTATATGATCTGATAAACGCGACAAAAATAGAAAAAGGCATTGGATATTTTAATTATTTTATGTTTTTTTTCATAGCATTGACATAAACAACGTGAAAAGGTTCCATGTAGAAAACACCAATCGTTAAGGATAATAGTTTTAGAGTAGCTACTGGAACACGCGTAGCAGGATCTCCAACCTACATGGAGCGACCTGTTTGCAATAGGTCGACGGATGTAGGTGATTCGGCTCGTGGTGCTTACGAATATATGGGAGAGATTAATGGTTAGAAAAATTATTCATAGAGTAACATAATGATGATAATTATTTTACCCATGTTTTCCACCTCAACATAACTTATTACATAACCAATGACAATAACCGTGAAACTGATATACGCTGCAATAATTTCTGCAATAATCCTGAAAAAATGTCAACTTTATAATCTAAATGACACTTACCAAGTAGACAACTTGTGGTTTCTAAGAAATGAAATACAAGACCGGCGATTAAATGAGCCCCACATCTCAACCGCATGGAGTTTAATAGACACGTCAAAATAGAAAACCTCTTCGAAGAACGTAATAAAACTGAGATCGTTATACTCGAGGCTCTGAAAATATTTCGACTATTTGCTCGTCTTCATTTTTAATGCCGACGAAACAGGAGGAAGGGCGTTGAGCGGTCGCATGAATAAATTTTGGCATTTCGATGAAATGCGGTGGGGTGAAACTTGTGGAAGTGTTGTTCTCTCAATTTTCCCGCCAATTTTCGGTCTACAAAATGGCCGCTCCTCAGGCACGCACTGTCACGCAAGTTGCGACACGCGATATAATCGTGTAAATAAAACTAAGGAAAGACAATCCAAGTAAGGTTATTTTAATAAAGACTGTGGCTGAAAAATAAAATATGTCATATAAGTTTTAATTCGTTTTTATACTATTGACATTTCCTTATTAAAAAACCTGTTGTGTAATTTTTGACCTCATAACTCAAAATTGATGAATCTTAAATATAAATAATGATAGATTAGGGCATATTCAACTCAAAGTCAGGAAAATACTACACAGTTGCTAATTTTTGCATTATTAGTGTTACGTAATCATAGATAAAATTAATAAATTAAGACGATTGATTCGCTCGACATGGAGCTATTTTTTAAATCAAAATCAAATAAAAGTAAGTAAGTAAAAGTCAAATAAAAGTATTTCATATATTCATATGAAATACTTTTATTTAACTGCTGCTCTGCCATAATTAACATTAAATTAATTGTTTAATAATAACAATAGGTGTTCGAGATCATGAGGTGCTTGAGAGAAGCGGCGCGGCGTCACTGTTAGATGTTAAATGACTATATGAAAATAATCAATTTCTATCTACTGTGCCACTGTATCGTTATAAATACCTAAGTAATAAATAATCCCAGTTGGGGCAACAATCGTGTATCAAGTGCGAATGTCCAATATTTGTTGCCGGTTCGGGACAGTGCCTGTCGTTCGACACTTTCCGCAACATGAGAAGGGCCAATTGCAAATATTACCAAACAAATAGATTAGCGGAACCCTACTACTGTTTGCCGAAAGGTGAAACAACTTCGAGATACGCTTAAGTCGATTGACTGGTAGTTAAAATATCTAAACATAATGTGAATAACATCCGTTACTTAACGAAATTGATGTGACGTGATTATGTTTTTGAGGCAAAAGCAATAAAAACCTGTTAATTTATTAAAATTTATTACTCCATAGACACGTTTTTGTACGTGAGAATGTCTCCGTTGATAGTTTTATTACAATTAGCTAAACAGCTGTAGCATGAATGAGTCGGAACGACTTCTCGCGCTCACAGAATACAAGCGTGAAGTTGCAGGATTGCCCTTTATATTGTCGTACTAAGTTTTGGTGGTTGTACAGATTCAGGCACTTCGAGTATCACGGTAGCGAGGCACATACGTGTATTTATAATCTTAATTGAGAGAGGATGTAAATGTTTATGGGCAGATCATCTACCTACGAGAAGAGTCTTATAAATATTTATTTATTTACTCTTTATTGCATTTACCCTAACAAAGTTCAAAGTTCACAAAGGGCGGACTTAATGCCAAAGACATTCTCTACCAGTCTACCCAAGGTGTGGTGAGTTATGTGGATGATAGGTGTAGCAATAAACTAATTAATAAAAGAAGAAAAAAAACTAAAAATAACTAATACAAGCAAATAATAATACATACATATATAAACAATAGTATACAATACAATATATGTATATGGGTGTATATTAAATACATTATCAATACGAATCGCCACGAAACACGAGCTTACGTATAGTAAGAGTATTACAAAATAACTTCTAGTTTTGATGTTAGGGGTTGTTAAGTGCTACAACAAATGCATTTGATCCCAACTTGATGCGTTGCAAATATTTGCTCATTGGCCTCCCGTGGGAAAGCCAGCATACGTATTCGGTTTTTACCTAGAATATTCGTACACGAAAAATTTTGCAGAAAAACTTATACACTAAATTACAAGTGGTTTTAAGCAATATTTTTGAGTAATATTAACATTAATGCGGTCTCTACATAAGTTGATAATATGTGCTATAAACTATGTTTTTAATTATAATCTCTTAATGATTTGATATTTACTAAAATAGCGAGGAGGCAAATTATAACTCCTCTTGTTTTAAGTAATGGTTGGGGCAAAAAAGGAGACACTTTACACATATATATATAGAATTTACTTATTTAATTTTCGGCAAGGAGCAAGGGCTGAAGCAATCATTACCTTTGCCTGTATATACGAGTATACAATATGTACAATGTTATAACTGAGAGAACTGGAGCGTTGCACTATACGTATTATTATATATTTTTATTACTTTGAGAGTAACAAACGAGCATGATGTTCACCTGACAGTAAGTGATTCCTGCGGCCCATGACATCTAAATTCATTCTTGACAATCATAATGCAGATGTGTTCTCACCACTGAGGACTGAGATGGAATGCCTCGTCACCAGTAATAAAGGTCTCCAGATTCCTACACTAACCAGACGAAACACAGCAGCATTATTGCACTACCACGCTTAAGTTTTTCACTCTAACTTTTAAAAAAAGATTTTGTAATAATCACGATGGCAGTGGCCACCTATATATCGATGATACTTTTCATCTGGATCCAAATTATCTTATGGTTCACCTCAAGTGGCTCCTGTGGCCCAAGATGCCGACATCGGAAGTCAAAATTAAGATGCGTTATAACACTTATGGACACACGTGGAATGCATCTCTAGTAACAGGGGTATCTCGTTTCCTACTGACATCCTTCCAACTGGAGAAGAATTACTGAAGTCTGAGCTCAGTGTCATTCCATGGAAGAGGCCGATGTCTAGCAGTGGACTGATACAGGCTGATATGTGATCTGTGTGACATGTGGTATTTTGTGTAAGAGTAGAGTTCTTTTACCTTTTGTGGTAGATTTAACATTCATGTTTAAGTTACATTTCAGTTAAAGTATGTATCTAAGACTTCGTTTGATAAATCGATAAGCACAATTTAACACGATACTGTGAAGAGTACTAATTTCTATAATATATATATATATATATATATATATATATATATATATATATATATGTATAAGCTTCTGTTAGTACATCACTAGGACATGTTGGACACGTGCTGGTCATTTGATGTTTCAACTAACTAGATATCGGGCAAAAGCCTACCTAAAGCTATAACTATACCAGAATCTCTGGGCATTAATGGCCTTTCGCATACAGTCAGCCCACGAGCGAGAATTAAGTATGCTTTGAAAAAGGTTTTTTTTAAAGAATATTAGCATTCTTTTAACATTACTAATATTCAGGTTAACCACTCCAACTTAGCTGAAAATGCTTGTGCTAGGGGATAGCTCACGTTCACAATAGTCTAATTTTGTATTCCAACCTAGGACCTTGAGTTGCACAGACCGTACCTTCAACCATTAAGCTATTGACGCGTCAGGTTCTACGGATCAAAAAGCCTATTGATAATATACAAGTTGATGATGACGATAGTACAGCTTGATTGGCATCGGTGTTAAATCTGTAGATTAATTTTCATATATGTGATAAGTTATCTAGAGAATTATCTATATATACAAGCAATCTTAGGCATTTTAAGTTGCATTTTCTGTTCCATTTTTGCTTTTAATTTCAGCATTTACTGTGAATATTTCGTCTGCTGATGTTTGGCCTTTAAAATAACTGTACTAGAACTAGGCCCCATTGAGGTCAGTTTGTTTGTTTGTTTGTATGATTAAGCGATGCTAAGATCGTTAACTGGTAAAAAAGAACTGTATCTTAACAAACATTATTGAGTGTGCATTTTCGATATCAGTATAAAAATCATATACGTGATGCCTAAGATATCTTTTAGCGAATTTATAAGTAAAAATAATACTAAATATTTTTTTTATGAACACAGATAAAATAAATTCGGTTTATCACCATAAATTTAACGACTTACTTTTTTATTGTTATTTCAAATTTTGCGACGTAATTTTGAGTTCGTTGCACGTGTGCGTCAATCTTTTTTTTAAGACAAAGGGCTTACGCGTTTCGATTATCAAGCATTCACTTGCCAATCCGTTGATGACAGTCTATATTGATGATCTGTGCTCGTGTGAGGACTGTCAACATTGAAAGTATAGTTTCATAAAACACCATGTTATCAAGATAATAATAGTAACACTGAGTGTGAAATAAAACATACAAAGAGTAAAAGAGACAGATAATAGATTTTTATAGGCAATAAACAACCAAATTTAGAATTTTTTTATGTCAAATGACCTCACACACGTGAGTGTTATTCCGAAGTTTTATATTACGACTTTTAATTAAGTCTACCTGACTTAATGAAAACAAGAAAAATTATTAACCGTTATCGGTAACCTATGTACTGTGAAGTAATATATAAAGTTCTTTATGACTAAACATAGACACTAATCTATATACTATTATGTATGTATTATATATATATATATATAATATATTATAATACTATATAATAAATAGAATAATAGAATTAATGGTAGATTAAATTAGTAACCACGGATACAGTACTACTTACACAGAAAATGAAAATATACAACCAAGAAACAAATCTTCGCCTGGGAATCGAATCCTGAATGCAGTCTAGTATTTATAGAATTTACAACAAATTACATACAATTTTTTTTAAATAATAATATAATAGGTTTATGCAAGGTTTTTCTTTATCAGAGTTCAACTGTTTACCTACAGTTAGGTTTTTATTCAGACGTTAACCAAAAGAAGCGCTCGTAATAGTACGACTACCCGTTTTTAATAAATCTAATAGCTTATATATATTATCGATATCTTTATTTCCCTATACATTTAGATGGATGATTACTTGTATTCAATAGGGAAGGCCTATGTCAAGTCGTGGACTGGATGAACGGGCAGTGTTAATGAAAAAAGTGCTAAGCTTTTGTTTGAATATCAGTCGAATGTTCCCAACACATCACAAACATTTGCTTTAATATTTAGCTATTATATCAATTCGTACAAAATTGTTGGACAAATGTATTTACCAACAAACTCCAATATTTGTTAGCGCATTGTTGGTTAGCGTCAACAAATAGACGGTTTTGTTTTAACATATCATTGTTGTATAACATTGCCAGTTTTGTTTTCTTTTCATCAAGGTCCGAACCAACAACCATAATCCATAAGATTACAAATATATTGTATTGTAAATTCAAATACGTTTAACTACCGTTCAACTCATAGTTTAGGCAATTTAAACCTTTTGTCCGGAAGTTTATCTCAAGTTTAAGCATCACTTTATAAGATGACCTCCTTACCAACTCCCGAACTTTAGACTGGAACCTTGGAAAGTAAATGCATGTTTTGAAAGTTGAGATAGTCACAAAATACCTATAGCCGCATAATCATTCATTTGTGTTGAATCATGCGTATAAAGAAATATTGTATTTTATAAAGGACGAGACTGTTAAATATACTAGTATATATAGCTGCTAAACTTTTCTATCTTACATAGATATAGACATTTATTTAAGGTCAAAATACTAGGACGATTAAAAAAATAAATAACTTGGATAGTTGCTTGTTTTTCAAACAACTACATGTCAATAAAAAACGAAAGATATCAACAAACGTAAAACATAATTGAAAAGAATATGTTTATTCATATTTTAAGTTCTCATAAGATTTATGTAAATATTATTAAAATTATTTTTAAACAAATCATAATCGTATGAAATATTTGTAAAACATCTTGAATAATATGCCTATGTGAAATATTATTAAGAAAAGAACGTTCAAACTCCTAGCGTATCAAGGTCAAATTGCATCGAACCCACTAGACTTCCAAACTTTTAGCGCCAACTCGCAATGATGAGTTAACAAAAAGGGCTTTAACCTTACAATGTACCAGTCAAGAGCGTAAAGAGGATTATACTTTACACCTCGCTCCCCAACAATAGCCATTTGGCTTACGTAATTGACAAAAGATGCTTTTGATGACTTAAAAAACTGTACAAGAACTCGTATTGTGTTCCACACAAAGTAAAAGACTTGAAGATAACAGTATAATTAACTCTTTTATATTTTCAGTTACAGATTTGTTTTATTACGTCTATAACTATTATGTGAAGCCTTGATTATAACATCTGTTCATAATTATCAAGTCGTCATTAGTCAAAGTTGAGCCTGTCTACTCTAAGATTGCCATAAAGCGCGAGCTCGAGTGGATCGACTTCCGGCAAACTTTCAGTGATCGTAGCAGTAATTCGATAGTATGCATATCTTTGAACATGTCATAAACAACCTTATACATTAATGTGAACTTGCTTGAGTTAGTCATTTCTTTTTTATATGTTAATCGTAATTATATTAGAGCATGACCAATTTTGAATAATCTCGTATTAAAATACTACTCATCATTATTGACGACTCGATTTGTTTACATATTCTAGAGCATATTTTTTTACTTAACCACTACCTTAAGTTACATTAACATCTGGTACACAAGTTATTGCATATAATTTTTTATTATGTCGTTCATCCATTCATATTACTCGATACATATATAGGTATATGTCGCAAGAACATGGTGAAGATCACTAAACCTAACTTTACTAAAAAAACATTTGTTGAAATCACTTACAACTTCTTTAGGGAGATTACCCAACAGAGTTGTTATTTTAACATCATCCGTGAATTGGTCATTTACCTTAGGGATTTGATCAAATTTTCAATTTTATAAATATTCAATATATCTCTCCCAAAAAAAATATTTTACAACTTGGCTAACTTATAAAAGGCTAATTTGTTCTTAAATTATCGCATAGCTTCAACTATAAAATGACGGAATATAAGCCACAACAATGAATAATTAAATCGTTGCCCTCCTACAGACCCTAAGATGTAGGTAGCCTCTCGCTTAGCAAGATTTTATCACCCTCTTTGCCTGAGAACAATTTGCGAGGGGCTCACCGATCAGGAGGACGCCTCAGTGCCTCCCAAAGGACATCACCTTTTGATCAATAACTGTATATAAATTAAGCATATGCCCTTTGCTGCTCAAGCAAGCGCACCGGTTTCGCTGGCCTTTGTATGTGTGTTTATAGGAATTTATTTATTTGGGGAACCCGTGCGAAAATCGCTTCACGGTTACGCAAACGATATACAAACAGTTTTCGATCGGAAGTATTTAGTTGAGGAGTATAAATTTTAGCCTAGATACAGACGATATTATGAAGTAATAAATCTACTTACAAGCTTTTTTTCTGACTGCAATCGGCAGCTGCTACCGACAAAACTCGCAGCTCGCCCACAATACGCTACTTGAAACGAATTAGACGCTCGAAAGATTCTGCAGAGATTAGCCCTTTACAATTAAAACAGACGGCGGTTTTTGCTATCAACGTAATAATGGCCCCCCGGTGGAGAATGGCCTTATTATGTGCTCCGAAGATGTTTTTATTGGGAAACGGGTGCGACGCCGCCACTAAACGTAATTGAAGGAAGATTTCATGCCTGTCGTCATGTCTTTTACAATTAATGTAGATGTAGAATCTCATATAAATAATGTAAGAATAGCTAGACTATGTATCAGATGTTATCGGGAGACCGCGTTGCCTGTCAAGAGACCAATTCCTAGTCGTGGCAGGCGAGTATGTCCATTGCTTACCTAATGTCTTGCTCGATGTTTCTGGTCGCATACCGAACCTGCGATCCATATTATGCAGTTAACTGTCTCTTTGATGTGTGTAGGTGTTTATAAATTAGACCGGTTTCCACGGTAGCTCCCCAAGACCGGTGGCACGAATCACTTTGCGACGGCATTTCGCTCGAATAGGACAGTCGTTTTCAAACTATATTAATTATAGTCGATAATTACTTTGGCGTTTTAAAAGTGCTTTGTTTTGATTTTATGTCTAACGCAATGATATAATGTTAAATAATTTTGAAACGCTTATGAAATCAATAGTTCAAATATTTGTACGCTTTAATGGAAGCCAATGATAGTATAGTATAAAAGAAACTATTCTTGGCTATAGATAGTACTGACCTGATTGGGAATAAATACAGCAGGGGACTAAACGGACTATTAAATGATGATGTTAAGAGAAAGATAAGGAACCATGTCAATAGTACTCTTAGCTGCCACTTTTTTTCCTGATAGACCCATTGTTTAAGCCTTCAGGATAGATTGTTTACACCAAATATGGACGGTTCTCTTGTAGATTGCAAAGTTTAAAGGCAAAATCGGACTATTAACAAGGAACCATACTATATTTTATATATAAGACATAGGAAACAAATCCGTTCCCACATTCCTAACAAGCAACATGGGCTACTATTGCATAGACCAATAGTCCACTGCTTTTTAATCTCGTGTTTATTAGACCCTAGCAATAAACTCTGTTAAAAGGGAGACCACTAATAATTACTAAACGCTTTCGCCGACCGTTAAACAGTCCGAGATGTCATTATAATTGACGACACGCCAACCCGCGCCCGTTAGCGTCACTATAAAAGCCGCCAACCTGTCCTAAACTGAGAGTATTGTAAATAACTGATTGCGGTCAATATATCCTCGGTAGGCCATTTGATTCATGGTCCCCGCTTGTGACTTTTTCCGAGTTTTATTGCCGGCGTCTAGATAGCACTGTTGCGAAAGCGTGAAAAGGGGATTCTTGACAGGTTATCAACCTTAAGATCTAAAGAAAGAGGTGTGACAGTAACGAAAACTACAGAACATACTCGTAGAAAAGGAGCATTATCATGAGATAAAGTAAAACACTGCTGGACTAAGCCTCTCCCAATCTGGGCCATAAGCCGGAAGTTTGGCTTCACGTATGGATCATCAAAATTACAATAGTTGTTCATTGAAAACCCCTACAGCCTTTGATACCTTTCTTCATCCTCGAAAATGAACCAACACTGTAAAATGAGTTGCCATCTCTAAAGACTACTTAATAATTATATTACAGACTTAGTTTTGACTAGTTTTCATGTTCTCAAATTTCATAACAAAGATTATTAAAAGTTACTAATAACCTAATAATTAGAATTAGATAATGTAAAGCAAATATACCGATTATCAAATTAATAACGACGTAGTTGAAAATAATGTTTGACAAACTTTTGTTTATTATGCTCGTATTAGTGTAGATGGGAAATTTGATATCCTCCTTACTGGTTTCGGACACAACGACGTCATCCGGTAACGTGCAGGTTCGTCTCTAGTAACCGTAAGTATTTGTGACGGAGTCCTTTATTTTGATAAAGATAGATATGTACAAACGAGTATCTATATCGTTACAGCAAAACTACTATAGCACGAGAACATCTACTTATATATATATATATATATATATATATATATATATACATCTATATATATATATATATTTCTTATAGCTATATTCATTCTCGATAAGGAATTACGACGATATCAGCTTCCCATCACATACCTGAGAATTTAAATAGAATTTTTCCTTATATCATTCTTTAGCCAAAATTAGCATCTTTATTTCTACTGTCCCAATCATTGGCAACAGTAAATATACCGTACCGATAAAGCATTCATGTCAATGACTGTAAAGATACAAAGAAAAAATATACAAACAATTTATATATATATATATATATAACGACGTTGTAATTAATTGTCAAATTCGTTATTTCAAATAATACCGCCAAAATTCTAACCTCCATCATCAATTTTTGTAATAACGAAAAACTAAATAAAAAAAAAAACGAAACTCCAGCTGCATACAGTCAACTCGTATATTCATAAACGTCAAAACTAGATTTGAGTAGTAGTAGAGTTACAAAAAAAACAACAGATCATAAGATGTAAGTAATTTATTTTTTCTTAGCTCTTTGTTTCGCACGAACACCTTAAAAACATGGCTAGTGTTACTAACAGGGAGCGACATATTCACCCGTCACACCTGCCAATCGCTTTACATTGTACGAGTGCTATGAAGGTTTTCGGCTGGTTAGATCATTTCATATAAAATAATAAAATTTTATAGTTATAAATAGTTCTCTTTCCGCTTATAGATTAAACACTTTGTTTTGTTCTATACTTGATGTTTTTTTTAATATTACTAGGATTGACAAACGACCACACACAACAAATTCCAAAAAAAAAAATTTAAGCATTGAGAGTGACAAAGAATCATAATACAGATGCGTTGTGACCCTTGAAGACCGAGATGAAATGCCCCGTCGCAAGTAATTCTGCCGCTAGAAACAAAACTGTAGCGTAGCTCTACAAAAGATGATTACCACTGATGCCGCTGGATTCAAGATAAATGCTTTGTAACCCTCTAAGCATGTATTTGGTCCCTGTATCGAACCACCATACGAAACACGGCAGCTTTATGCTGCTATTTCATACTGCTAGCATATATTATACGAGTATATAATATATTTTAGCGATGTTTGTATTAGTGGTCGTAGACAATAGAGTATCAGCATGCTTCCGCGAATGCTATGCTACGTTTTACTGTAGGGACTCCAATACATTGTATGTGCAATATGATCGGAGGAAGGATTAGTTTCAATGTTCAGTACACGGGGCATACATTGTATGTGCAATATGATCACAGCAAGGATTAGATTCAGTGTTCAGTACACGGGGCATACATTGTATGTGCAATATGATCGGAAGAAGGATTAGTTTCAATATTCAGTACACGGGGCATACATTGTATGTGCAATATGATCAGAGCAAGGATTAGATTCTGTGTTCAGTACATAGGGCATACATTGTATGTGCAATATGATCGGAAGAAGGATTAGTTTCAATATTCAGTACACGGGGCATACATTGTATGTGCAATATGATCAGAGCAAGGATTAGATTCAGTGTTCAGTACATAGGGCATACATTGTATGTGCAATATGATCGGAGCAAGGATTATATTCAGTGTTTAGTACACGGGGCATACATTAGGCAAACCTAGACGCGAAGCGAAAACCAACAGATTGGGATACATGATTATTTTCATCAGATGGGAATCCCATTCAGTAGGTACTACCACTAACGATTACCTAGGTATTCCAACTTGTACGACTGCCATTTTTTATGTAATTTTATGGGTATATATATATGCTTGGAGTGTATACTTAATACATAACTAATCAAGTGAAAAAAAAATACTATTCTCTATTACAGATAGTTGCGTTTAAACAATAACAAAATATTCTTATAACCGAAACAACAAAACTAATCGATGTTAACAACTGTCGATAATATCTTATATGAGAAATCGTCGGTCATTCGAAAATCGGCATGTCGTGTCGGACAGGATGGCGCGGGACAAAAAACTACAAAACAAATTCAAAGCCGCTATCTGTGTTCCTATCTACTTGCCTGTTACTATAACAAGCATCTTCTTACGTTTTGATATACGGTATCTACAGTTTAAAAAAATATTAAAATATAGTACTTTGCAAATTTATATCTAATAATAATTTACAAACTCTTAATTTCCACATTAAAACTCTGAAAACATAGTTATCCATATTAATATAAATTTCACTCGAAAACCAAATATTAGAATACATTCGTAATCAAAATACCCCAGTTAGTACGCAATCTTTAAACACATTTAAAGAAAAGGAACCGAATAAAGATTTTAATAACAACACTGGAAGCGTTTAAAGTATAAAATATGCATCGCATCGCATCGAGTCAGCTGTTCACAAAAATTCTACGCATACCATTCTGAACCGTCGTTATTTCAATTACCCGAGTCCCTCGTCAAAGACAAAAGACCTGACACGGGGAAAAAACGACAGCAAAAAACTTGAAAAAAAAAAAAAAACAACCGCTCATCGCAGGAATTAAAAAAACAATCGTCTTATCTATGATTGGATCGCGGTCGTGTAAATGCACTCAAGTGTATTAAGTTACCTTGAAGAGCCGCCTTTCATTTTCGGTAGCGTTTTTTGAAATTGAAACTGGAATTAATTCTTTCTTCAAGTAGCATCTCTGTGGTCTTGTGTTCCTAATGTAATTACTCTTATCACTAGCCATTACAATTAGATGAAAGAGCATGCCGCCGGGTGTTGTAAAGTTCAAATCTCGACTTTCTAGTCATAGCGCGTTTGATTGGGTCAAAATCATATGTTTGAAACTTCTTTACACTAACAAGGCACGTGTATGGCTTGACCTATAAAGATGCAACTGGTTTATGCTATAAGATTTTAATACAATGTTGAATTTTACTCTAAGGTTATCAACTTTTTGAATAATATATCCGTTTCGTTTGTTCTAATCTACCATATTGTATTATGACGAAAGGTCTTTGAAGATTATTAAAAATATGTATAAGTAAATTATATTTAGAAGTAAGTAAAATTTAATCGGCAACAGTTGTCAGAGCAAATGTTATACAATATTGGTACTTGCCACTTAGTACTGTCTGTATAGCCAATCAGTATTGGTGTTTTGATTTAATGGTAATCAATCAGTTATTTGTGCAATTCTTTTTAATACTGTTCCACAGATTATTTCGGCATGGAGTGAAAAAAGGAAAACATTTAACATGACCACAACAGTAGATTAAAGGGCGTGTGATGTAGAAACTAGGTCTTCTTTTTTATGAAACTAGGGGTGAGAAAAGAGCTCATAGGTCACCTGTTTTTTTTATAACATTGAGAGTAACAAACGAGCGCAAACAGTTCACCTGATGGTAAGTGATTCCTGCGGCCCACGACATCTACATTCATCCTTGACAAGGGATCATAATGCAGATGCGTTGTGACCCTTGAGGACTGAGATGGAATGCCTCGTCACTAGTAATAAAGGTCTCCAGATCCCTACACTCAGCAGACGAATCAGCAGCATGGTGCTGCTATTTCACGCTGGTATTCTGTGAGGGCGTGGTCCTACCCCGGTCGAGGTGACCCATTCATACTGCAGCTAGAAACTGCAGCGTAGCGCTACCTCTATAATAATGAAGTTTGATGAGCCATATGAAACATATCAACGTCATGCTGTTATTTCCCGTTGGTAATCTCAAATTGCGTTTTCCTTCTCAGCTAAACCGATCCATTCAAGCTGCTACCGGTTTCTGGTATGTTGTGTGGCGTGAGTCTAGTAGAAATTAATGTATAGTACCAATTAATAAAGTACTCTAGTTAGTTATGAATTTACTAAAACGGAACAAGAAGATAAATCTTAACAAAAGTTCCTATCTTTTTTTAATTGTACCGGTGAAAAGATAATCTATGGAGCTCCTAAACGGTGAGATGGTTACCCAAAGTAAATAACCGTAATAGCCGTGGCGGGCACAATGCGCTCCCGCTGCTCGGCCAACAGGGGTTCGAACCCGCGGACCTCTTTTTAATTACAATATCACCCACATTATAAACTTTTTGCTTCGCAACAAAAACTTCGTGGAGACTGCTACTCTTTTCAAAGCCTTTTCTTTGTTTTTTTTTATATTGTATCGCCATTGTTAGTCATCGATTATTGATCTATAGATATTTTATGAACATATAAATATTTGGAAATCCATGAAATTTGTTTTTATAGAAAAGGGGGCAAAGAAACTTGCAATGCATCTTCTGAGGGAAAATCGTGAACATCTTTTGTTGAAGGTCTATAAGCCTTATTAGTACAGACATGCCTCTGGCAATAGCTGATTTCACACAACTTTACTAAATTTCCGCTAGGCAATTCGGAGCAGTGTAGAAGTCCAGCTATATAATGCGCCTTAGAATCTTATTTCAAGATGCTTCAGAATGATGATGATAGAACTTATTTAACAAGTTTCATCTTGCAAATATTCGAAGGATCTGTAACAAGATCTATAGATTTTTTTTATCTTTTATTCCATATAAATATTTTCCCAACATATTCCTAAATTATAAGTGTAAGTACTGTCCCCTATTAATATTTTTTCTAGGTTTAAGAGATAATAAATTAAAAACTAATATATTGCTCATATTCGTTTTAAACTGTGCAGTTAAGATCAGATGCAGATCAGAGGAAATCTTGGATGGAGTGCCAGCGACATAGAACGCTCTGTAAACGCATCCTTTTTTTTCTGGCTGATAACCACTCTTAGCCTGAGGGTTTTTCACCGGGTTGCAAGGTGACCGAACGCTTAGGGCACTCAACCAAGACCTTTATTAGTGGCTAACCAGCACAAGAGTTGCCGAGAAGGAGCGTCGGTTTGGACCGTCCCTGTTTAAACACATAACGCCTACTAAAACATACGAACGTTACAAACCTTGTAAGTGTGCAATAATCGGAAACACCCCTTTATTTTACTTTATCAACCGTCAACACCGGTTGATGAAATGGCCGTGATTATGAAATACGACGACATCCTTGATTTTGGGTGTGTAATATAACTCCGGAAAAAATGTCCATCTATCAGCCTATTTAAGTTTTTTTAAGTTTAATTATTTCTAAGTTTGAACATAATTAACAATAGAAATGATTTAAATAAAAAAAAATCGCATTAAAAAAGCAGGTACTCACGAAACCGTGTTTGTCGCTTATGTTGTTTGTCAGTTTGAGTTTATGGAAGGAGACCACCTTCTGCATCCACTGCTCGCCGGTAGACGGGGAGTCCGGGTGGATGTACATCCTCTTCGGCATCTCGGGGTCCGCCTTCCCGGCCACCATCCATCGACTCCGGAAACAGAAGTAACGCTTAGCCGTTTGCACGAGAAAAATATATAAAGCAATCTATTCTTTCTACACTCTTACATAACGAATTCTCTCTTACAAAATGAATTATTTACAACATTAACAAATTGTGAATGCAAATAGAAAAGTTGTATGTAAAAAATTTACAATATAACAAAAATTTACTTCATTAATTTTAATTTATATTAAGGAAAAAAAAAATCGATTGCCAGTAAATGGATACACACACTTTTGATATTACGTCAAAAAAAAGCAAAATGTAAACCCACAGTAAACGCACATACACAAGCTGCAAATAAAAAACGTTCTGCAATAAAATTTAATCTAAAATGCGATTAAAGGTGCGTTCACAATAGACCGAGTAGAGACAGTAGTTAACGTATATTAGTCTCATATAAGGTTATATCGGACAATCAATACGCAATTACTCCGCATTCAATGCGGAAATCGACTGTAAATAGTTACTGCACTGCATATATGTTGTAACCGGATACACTTTGTGCTTTCCAAAAAATCAAACTGGGTTCTTGTATCTAATATTGTCACTAATTTTATACCTAATATAATTCGTTAGTGTGAATATGCCTTATTAAAAGTTTAGGCCTATTTATAATCAAAAGCGAATCAAGGATTTAATTATATCATGGACATAGACATCTGTGTTTTACTGTAAACGTGCCATTAACAAACATACATTCGTCTATATTTGCTGATAATCTAAATACGGCATTGAAATTAAAAAGAAATCGTCGATGTCGATTTGAACAATATTTTTTCACATTTCTCCATAACCATTAATAAATATTTACCATTAAAAAAAATATAAATATAAAATTCTATCACCTTAACTGTAATAGTATGCATTTACGTTTTATTAAATAAATATGTAAGCTTAAGCGCCTTTTTACAATTAATAAATAATCTTTTAAAGGTTCCTCTCACGTTTATAATAAATCGCGTGGTTAACAGAAACCTATAAAAGTTAATACTAACTAAACACACACCATAACTAGAAAAAATAGCAATATTAACAATGTCCACTAATTACGACATTTTATACTTCAAAAAACTTGATTGGAATCTTCGGTAATTACTTGAAACGACTCAGACGGTCGGCTATACTCCGTTACGACACAACGCGAGAGATAAAACGACCGATTGCCCACATTTGTGAATAAAATATTTCTCACCTCGTCCTTTATCAAGTGTCAGCTGTTTGTAATAATTATAAAACTATATCAAGTCGCTCGCGGTGGCAAACTTTCAACATGCGGGCAAATGTTCGAGCAAACTCGTATGCTTATCTATAATAGGTAAGACATTATTTATCGAAATTAATTATTAATCAAGAAAGATTGTAATTAAAAGAACACGGACCGCGACAGGTGTGCGCATAAATAATTTAAGTTATGACGATATAAATAATAATGTTTATACCGACGCTAAAGCGCGAACATATTTGTTTAATATAAATGTCCCGACATACTACAGAAGTTAAAACTGCATGCATGGCTACAATTAGGCGCCAACAGCTAGTTAATAAGCGTTATAATTGCTAAAATACTCATGAAATATCATGCAATGGCGATGAAAAAGCAATCCAACATAATATTACTGAGATTAACAATGCATAACAAGAATGATGTGAATGAAAAGAGATCTGCGTTGAGCGAAACATAATTGGCACGCCCTGGATTTATGTGCGTTTGTTAAACTACAACAAAATCCTAACAGCGGTATTGTCAAGAGATAAGATTCAAAGTAGTTTAATTCTGTCAAACCGACGGTATTAGGTAAATCGAGTGAGCTAAGTGTAAAATTTGGAATGGTTGAATATTCCTCAGTTAAGTCCACGAATTGATTCAAGAATTAAATCACGCAGATCCCAATCGCCTTCACATAATACGCATGCTTCTTGCCTCAATTTGTTTTCTTTTAATGACGATTTAAATTAAAATAAGTAAAACGGACTCAGTAGACATCATTGCCTTTATTACGGATCTCTTATTTTAATTTAATCCTTTCAGTTATTTGTTTATACCTGTTGTGGAATTTGTATCTGCAATCGTCGGCAGCTACGATGTCCATTAGCAAAATGTATTTTGCTTTTTTATCAAGACCAGAAACGCGAACTTTGTAGGCAGGAAACATACGTCTGCAAGCAACAGGAGAGAAAAACATGGGTTGGGCCTCTGCGACAACGCACGGACGACATCGATTGTCAGGCGAGTTTCACTTTTAACTAGAATTTTGCTGCCAATAACTAACGCTTTAGCTTGTGACCTCCTATCTAACTTATCTGTCTCTCATTTGTGTTAATCCGATAAATTCTACCGAGATTAATTAGTTTTAACGGTGTCAAAGAGTGTGCTTGTTTGAAGATCCCATAGTATAAACAATGTTTTGGTACAAACTGTGTTATTAGGACCCTAATATCGAATGCCTCGTTACCTAAGTAAATAATGTAAATTAAAAATGTTATTTTACAGGTATTTGTTTAGTCTGTTGTAAAGATCTGGCGCGTTCGACGAGTGTTACAAAGTATTCTAGAACAAAAAGATGTCGTTTCCGTCACACAATACTAAAAATGGTAGAGAGCGCTCCCATTGTGCAGTTCTCGTGAGACATCGTGACCGATGCACGTGATCCTATGCACTGACAAGTATCGAATTCATCCCCAACAAAACAAGAACAGAAGTAACAACCGGAGTGAATTTAGAAGCCCCGATCGTGCAATTGCCAAAATAATTTATGTACGAATGATTTGTAATAATTAATTACCATATTAACGGTGCTAGGCGGCGGGTGCCTTTGTCGGCTGTTGGCCGACTCACGGACAGATCTCAGGGAATGTTCGGATCGTATTAATTAACGGATATTAAATCGAAGTTTATCTCGCATCTCGATGTTGCCAAACCTGCGTCTTAACCGTTGTCAAAGTCGGATTTGAATCGTTGTTCAACCTATCGCGTCTTGTTATCGAGATTCGATAAATACATAATCGAACGGAATCGATCTATATAGTCGATAGTTTTTTCTCGTCTAAATCACTTTCTGTCAGTTTCGTTTAATTTACTAAAATGCGGGGAATCGCGTTGGCATTTCTCACCTCGGTTGTCGGCGACCGCTTTTTACGTTAGCACTGCGGTGATTTGAGACAAAGATATTTTAATGATATTACCCCAATGGATGCGTGTTGAATCCTTAATCGTCGGTCGATTCCAGCCGGTACAGTACAATGTCGTTGGCCTTAAATTGAGCGTGTATTGGACAAATTGTCAGTGCAATTAAAACAATCGAATTAGGCATTAGTTGGTAACGAGACATGTGGGCGGCATCACAAGCTAAATGAATGTAACGGCTCATGGTGTCCGTGGGAGCGACTCCAATCGTCGGTGCGCTGGCGTTATGAGCTACCGAGCGACAATCTGGCATCGTCACGCCAAATTCTCGCCCGTTCTATGATATATGAAGTTTTAGGCTGGTCCCAGGTGATGGATAAGTGCACTACCTGTTGTGGAACTTATATCGGTAGTCGTCGGCTGCGACGATGTCCAACAGTAGGATGTATTTGGCTTTCGCGTCCAGTCCGGACACGCGAAACTTCATTTGTGGGAACATTTGTCTGCAAATTGGAATTCGCATTGTATAATTACATTATGCGATCGGGTCCCCTAAATCTATCATACACAGAGATATTACAAGAATAATAGAACACATACAATAAAATCAGTTCCGTGCGAAAGCATCCGTAATGTCTGCGTTATTTAATATGCCTTCAAGATAGGCATTTTTTTTTATAAATATAATTTCAATCGCCTTTACGGTAAACGACTACACTCGCCACTTAACAGCAGCTTTAAGCGTAAATTAAAAAAAAATACTACACTTACCTACAACTAAACTTTTGATAATAATGAAATAAATCAAAACCTTAACAAAGACATTACGAATGTTTAAACACAATTTACAAAAAAAATAGATTATAGAGCGCTTGGTTGGTCGTTACCCACGTGAACACGTGCAACTGTGTGATAATTATGTTAATAATTCATCTCTAAGATAATTATTCTTATGATGAAAAAAAAATATATAATTTATCAAGTATTTAAGAATTAGGCAAGAAGAAGTTTATTCATGTATTATATTTGCGATTTTTAAATAATAAAAATCTTGGGATGTTTGACTTTAATTACATCCATATATTTATACATTTATGTATAGCGATATTTTTTTATTAATAGTTTTTTTTTACTAAATAAGAATATACGATAAAGTGTTTTCAAGAATCAATCTCGAGTTATTTGATTACAAATGCTATTCGCCTTATATTTAAATATTTGCAATATTTATTTTCCGGCAGACTATACATTTTGGTTGATAATTCATAAAAAAAAAACACGGAAATATATTCTACGAGGCGCCATGGGTTATTAACCATTTATTATTATATATTATTAATTATTTTTTTTTACACATATTTATACATTTATTATTAAATATTATTTATTGATATTATCGTTGAGAATAGATGTAGTTGCCTTCTCCTCGACACTAGTGATAAGGGTATCCGGATCCCTACACCCACCAACAGAAACCTAACAAGGTGATGTTATTTTACTCTGGAAAGAAAATCTGCTCATACTTTAGTCAGCCACAAACTCGAACGTGGCTCTACCACTCTCCAAATCTTACTAACAGGAGCACCAGTTTACCTGGACAAGTTTATGACATTCTGTTCTGTTGGGTTTTTTTTTCGAGCTGATGGCCGCTGATAGCCCGAGGGCTTTTACAGTTTCAACGGGTTGAGAGGTGACCGAGCGCTCATGGCGCTCAGTCGAGACCTCTATTTATGGGTAACCAGCACAAGGGCTACCAAGAGGGAACCTCGGCTTAGCATGTTACCCTGTTTCGCGAGAGCGTCTGACTCGAGGGTGCCCGAGCGACGAACCTCAGCTCGGTCAGTTGCTTCTGAACTGTTCAGTCGGTGTGACGACATAACATACCGAGTTTATGTACGTTTCTCTTTAATTCTAAAATATATTGAACTGTGTGTTTCACTAATAAAATACATCATAAAACACACACTTAATGTCAAACGGACACTTTTTCAAGTCACTTTCTATAGACATGCGATAGTGATACAGCCACTATTGTGTATCGAATGGATCTAACAGTAACTTATAGCGATTATATAATATATATATATATATATATATATATATATATATATATAATGGTGGATTCAAACAAACATACGACGTTAAGTTTTGCAGACCGTACCCTTAGCTAAATTAAAAATCTAAACGCTTTTGACGCGTAAATAATGTTGCATCTTGGTCAAACTTACTGAGTCACTTACTTGGCCAGGGCTATATTTAAAGAGCTACACCGGAATCTTAAACAGTCGGTGATGGTATATGCATAAGTATTAATAAATTATTAATTGTGATTTAATGTGTTTTTTTCCAGCATAATCTATTACGAGGCAGTTCGACGTGTTCAATTCTCTATGCTCAGTTTTTATTATTATTATTTTTTAGTCTATGAATGGCGATTGAATTTTTCGGAAAGCTTCAGCGATAGATTCATCATATGCTGGAATGTCGACAATGAACCGTGTATTCGTTTATGAACCTTTTCATTAAATAAAACACTTTTGATGAATTTTTTTAGCATTATAATACCAAACAGTTCCGTATCAATGTAAACAAATGCTTCTTTAGGTTCCCAGGTATTGACAATTAAACAGAAATTTTCCCTCGGCGCTCGTCAGTGTGAACGCAGTTTAAGGCTCATTAGACCGGTGATTTATAGGCGTTACGTGATGGACACACGGAGCGTTTTGCCGACAAGCTGATGAATGTCGTGCCGTGTGGCGCGCCCTTACGCATACAAAGTCCAAACTTTATAGTACACTTTGTGTATCCATATTGCTATTCCGTCAAGTGCGAAGCGAGATGAATCCGCGATGTTCGACAAAACAAACAAATACCCAAATTTACAAAATTTAAAAGGCTCTCATCTCTATCTATGTATACGCTAATGGAGTAAAATCGTAATTGATATGGTTTGTATATTTTTTATTATTATTTTTTTGATTTTTTAAATATGGCATGCCGTGGAACAACTGAGTGCCTGTTAGATTCACTGTGAAGCTAAAGTTAAATGAATTATCTCTACAACTAAAATCCAACGCAATACATATACTTTCAGTGGTATAGCCACACTGCAGTTTGATTCTAGACATTGAATGGGTCGGTTCGACCGGGTAAGGATCATGCCCATTTCAATAAACGTTATAACCACAGTTTACCAAGACTTTTTGAATGGAGGTCCACGCACAGCGTACCATCCTAAAATGGCAGCGTGGAGACCTTTAATACCCCTGGTGACGAGGCATTCCACGTTAGTCCTCAATGGTAACACAGATGCATTATGATGCCTTATCAAATATTATTGCAAGTGTCATGGGCGGCAGGAATCACTTATGTGAATTTGTGTTCGTTCGTATATTCCCAATGATATAAAAAATATTGACAATACATTAGGTCATATAGGGCACGTGTACTCTGTACTGAAGAACGATCACATTTACAACTCCAATTTCTCTCTCTTCTATTTGACCAGAGTAAAAGCGGATATTGATTTTAAGGATATTTTAAGCCAACTTGAACTTTAACTAATGGTAAATTGACACTAGACACCAAAGACTGTTTCGTTTCGAATTCTGCACAACAGGGATACCAAATAGATATTTAAAAAAAATATCTCAAATTGATCCTTTCCTACTATCCACCAATCAGTATAGGAAAGCAATCGAAGAAGCACAACATCCTAAGTAAGTTGACCAAATAAGATTTTCGCTACACACAACATTCCTAATTTAAAACATAAATTCACTCAAAAACACATACACGCACACAAACTAACACATACAAACTTTACTCTCGCGCGTATTGCTCCTATAAAAAACGATTAGTTTTTTACAAATTACAGGATTGGTTAAAGTTTGTAGTACATATTATCATTTTATGTATATGCTGTTGTATTCCTTATATAAATAAATATAGTCAGATTTTAGCTGCATCGTGATTATATTATCAAAAAATCAATCACAACAGTGTAGAAATATATCAAAGTGCCTTGCGTAAATAAGTTCACAGCGTAGCGCTTGGGAGACACCTTCCCTAAATGTAACCAAGGAATATAAATACGTGTTAAGTCTGAGAGAGAAACATTCTCTCTTCATTTGCAATTCCAATTCAAACTTCGTCACGGCAAATAAGATTATTCGGTAGCAGAGTTTACGACTTGCAGAGCATTTTAGAATGATAAAATATTTTAGACTCTCATTAGCTATTTTTAACTCGGTTTATAGCTCGATTAACGGAAGCTACATTCAAGTGGTCAGCTATTTAAATAGCTTTATTATATATGCAAGTTACTTTGAATCGCTTTTGTCACCTGTTCTGATAAGATAAGAAACCTTATAGCCACCATATTATGTCATTAATGTAGTAAAAGGCTTCTTGTTTATGATATATTTCGTCTATAATCAAGAGATATAATGCTTTTTATAATGTTATGAACATTAAAAATCTACCACCGGTTCGATCAGGACACCTAAAAAGACGAAACGGTAGCAAATTCTGGTGGTATCATTCTTTTTTTATTTTATACAGGAAAGATACCACTTGATAACTTAGTAGTAACTTTATATTGGTTTTAATTTACGATACAAGTAACAAGGCAAGTACTAGGAATTTTCCTCTGTTTCTTTGTATCCTAATAGAGTATTTGAATTATTGATAGGATTATAGGAGCAAATTAATTATAAACCCATATAGAACAGTGAAAGAGCTATAGTGCAGTTTGTTTTTAGCTGTAGAATGAATGCGTTACCTCGGCCAGGATAGGACCACGCCCTCACAGAATGCCAACGTGTAAAATAGCGGCATAATGCTGCTGTGTGTTTCGTCTGGTGAGTATGGGGATTCGAAGACCTTTATTACTGGTGACGAGGCATTCCATCTCAGGCTTCAAGGTTGACAACGCATCTGCATTATGATTCCTTGTCAAGGATGAATGTAGATTTAATGGGCCGCAGGAATCATTTGCCGTTAGGTGAACTGTGTGCTCATCTGTTACTCTCAATATGATAAAATAAAAAATATATATTCGTCATTTTTTAAGTTTATCTATAAAACCTATTATTATAATAATACTAATGAATGTAAAAGAAAACAAAGAACATGTCAACAACAATACAAAATAAGGATACCTTACGTGGCAAAAATCTAACTATACCCTCCGCAAACCGCACGATGTCGTTGAGTAATCCAATACCAACTTGTCAACTAAAACTTATAACATACCAGAATAACGTGGCCTGTGACACATGACTACCAATCTCCCCTGTGTTGCATTCAGCTTTATCTCCACCAGCGGCTGGAGGTCAAGGCTCGTTGGTTAGTCAATTGTATATAGACATCTCACAAAAGGGAGTTTCTATATGCGGAGGGGTCTTATAAGCTGGTCTTTGTTTTATACGAGATAAGCCTCGATTGTCAATCACATATATCAAAGAGTGCCTCAATCAACACCTCAAAGCGTTCCCTTGTTAACTACACAAATAATTCCATCGGACTCATATATTGATAACATAAACTCAACAAGCGTGTGTTTGTTATTGGCTGAGTGATTAATCGTTTATTATATGTTATCAGAATCCTAGCTATTTGCGATGTTAGAACTATAGTTATAACTGTTTAACTATTACTGGATAAATAAATATAAAAAAATACGAGTGTAGATGTGTCCATGTATCTGTTATACGACAGAATTCAAACTAACATCCTCATCATCTCGATGGTTGACAATCCACCACCGTGCGCATCAAGCGGGATTTCCTGCCGTGCACAACTACTCTATGGAATCAGCTGTGGCCAGCGGTGTTTCCGAACCGATACGACTCAGGGAAAAGACCCTACACCTTTCATAAAGGCCGGCAACGTATTTGCGTCACTCATATTAATCAAATATATATATACAAACATACACTATTGATAAAATCTATTCAAGCATTCATTTAATTCTTCAAGTTCAAAAAGTCTATATAATCATTTCAAGTGTTAATTGCTAGAAATAATAAAGAAATACATGTAAAGCACCATCCACTTTATAACTCATGCCACACTCAAATGTTAAATGGCGCTTTTACACTACCTACATATGTCCATGTATTTATTCTTTAATTAATTAGTTGTGGACATACTAGGATCGTTAGATACGTTATTTTAAAATTTGTAATTCAAAATTGATACTTGTGTTAATTTGTGTTAGATGCATTATCGTTAAATAGTGCTTTGTTTGTGTTTAAAAGAACTTAAGATACTTATTTCTACAGTTCAGTGATTTTTTTTTAAATTGAACCGTCAATAGCCTAATAATGGTTTAGTAATTTAAAATAATTTACAAATTTAACAAAAATATTTTGTACGGTACATATACAAGACAAATTGCATAATATATTATATCTACTATCTCTATTTATATATCTATATTTATTAGAAATTTATAAACTTAGTGATCGTGGTTAAACTAGTGAAGCAATATTTTTGCCTGTTTGTCCCCCTTTCCTAGAAAAGTGGTCGCTAGAGAATGCCCTTGTATTCTCTCAGTATCACTTGGTATCATAGGTAGGCATAGGTGGCACGCGTCTAGCAAAATCACGCTTTAAAAAAAAAAATTAGCGATATTAAAATACCAAGATTCGAATGTAATTTGCTATCATGTTTCATATTTTTAAATTGTTTTTCTTGGAAAAAAATGTTACCATTATTTAAAAACGTGTGTCCCATACACACACGTTTTTAAATAATGGTAACATTGTATGTACATAATAATAATGCCTTTATTTATACTTACATATATATAATATGGTAAATTTATTTATTATTTATTTAAATAATGTTTGGTTGTGTTATAAATCTTTCTCTATCATAAAGGTGGCCGATAGAGAATTCCGAATGGCATAGAGGGGCGGCTCATTATTACCGTAATTTTTTTATTTTATGTATCAATAAAAAATAAATAAATTATTTTACAAAAAATTAAGGTTATGAAAATTATTTCTGGTGTAAAATAATAAATGCTTATATTTCTCAGTGCTTAAAAATCGACTATTAATGGTGGGGGTCATCGTGTTAGATTCGTTTTAAAAGTGTCGTTGCGACATAAAGGGGGGGATCAAGGAGGCATTCGCTAAGGGTGGGGAGAGGCATCTGCTCACACGTTGACGCATTCTTGCGGCTTCGGCCGAGAGCCGTCCGGTGTCACTGTAGTCTTATTAAACAGTTAATTAAAAAAAAAAAGATGCATGTAACTTCATTGCATTTTTTAGAACCGACCATATGTGATGAATTGAGGTTATGTGAAGTTCATAATGTGTAAAAAAGGTAAAATATATATATATATAATTATATATATATTCGAATTAATTATTTCAGCCCATTTTATTATTATAACAACGCGCTATTCAACAATATGCAATTAATGAAACACCTGGCCTTAATTTAAATGACTGAATGGGTTGATTTCTCGCCAGATACCAGAGATTAATTAATGATTCCGGACACTAAGTTCCGTTAATTAGTCTCTTATATGATCTGATTTATGCATAACAATTTGATTAAAAATATCTGGAACATGTTTTTTTAAAAATAATCGTTACATAAATAATTTTAAATGCTTAAATTTGATTAATGTCCTCTACCTTAATTAATTGCAGAACAGTCGATGCGGTTGTCGACCATTTTTTCTTCTTTTTTTTTGTAGTCTTAAATTTATGAACAGATATCAATTCAACGATTAAACTAAAGTTAAGAGAGTGGTAGGGTTGGGCGTTAGTCATCGACGCAGCTCGCCTTTCACGCGAATCAGCCGACACTGCATCACTATAGCGCGCTTCACGATAAGTATGAGAGTTGTCTTTTTACTATCGATGCTTGTCACCTTTTTAGTGATAAAGATAATATTATTTATCAAAGTATACAATGAGATCGAACGCATGATGCAAAAAAATAATAATTGTAATGTTAAATAACTTCAGCAATGTAACAGTGGTAGTGTTTCTAGCTGCAGAATTAATAACATACTACGACCTTCAAGAATACCAGCGTATAATAGCAACAAAAGGCTGCTGTCTTTCGTCTGATGAGTGTAGGGATCCGGAGACCTTTATTACTGGTGACTATCTCAGTCCTCAAGGGTGACAACGCATCTTGCTTGTCAAGGATGAATGTAGATGTCATGTACCGTCTGAATCAATCGCGATAAAGTATCATAATGTGAAGGAATCACTACAATTCAGATTACTTATGTAGGTCTCATGTTAAAATGAAGAGTTAATAGTGTTTATAAGTATCAAAACTATTAGACTATTAAACTAGATTAGAAATGAACTTAGAAGAGAAATAAGCTGAGAGAATGTTTTAAGGAGAAGCGGAAGCATGTTATTATTACAAAATAAATAATTTATTTGACCAATAACATTTTTTATAACAGAGGGAGATGAAAGTATTTTTCATTTCATATTGTACATAGTTGTAAATATGTCGACATTTGCAAATACTATACCTGTGAGTACAACCCTACTGCGTTAGTTTTCGTGGGGTATAGAGCGAATTACTAGTGTGTACGTTGCCTTATAAGGTTGGCAGACAAGGGAATTGTGGCGCATTTCATTCGACTCACGAATATACGAACGCATGAATAACTGCATTACTTAATAATTAGCTACTAACATTATGATCACCCCTCTTTATAGCATGTTATAATTGTTATTGCAATTAAAACCTTATGACGATTAGAGTTTGGTTGAATTTAATATTTATTAAAACAGTACAGGTAAGTTTCATAATGGATCGTTTTTGTATATAGTTCAGTGTGCTATTACACGGCGGGGTGTCTGTCAGACTCTGGAGTTTATTATTGTGCAAAGTGCAGAACGAAACGTTGACGGTGTCTAAATTTCAATCACGGCGATATCGTACGGTTATTACAAGATGAGTCAACTTCACAGGATGTTTTATAATGCCGTATACATACGCGCAAACACAGAAGTTTTCATTCGTAGTCTCATTCGCCGGTTCGATATAATACGAGTGCAATAATATCGGAATTAGATTCATCTAGATGCAGTGTCAGAGACACGATACAAATTCTCCGCTGGATACAGAAATATACAGCATCCTGGTTAGATCATTACGCCACTCAGTCGTCAGAATAAAATGAAACAATGTGTATCTCTTAAAATATAATCCGATTTGATAATCGTAACTGCAATTAAGATTTCATTTTTAACTATTAAATTATTTAGTAATAATACCATAGTTTCTGTTTTGTTCTGAGTACAGTCTGATAACAATGATAACGATATAGGCATTTAGAATATGCATCTTAAAGTATACAATAATAAACTTCATACAAATGAGACTTGCTACGTGGGTGCTACACGGAATTAAAGTTAATACAAAAAGCAAGCAGTCGTGGGTGTATACGAAGCTGCACCTACTTGGATTCTATGGATGTGCGCTTAAAGCTTGGCCTAATTGACAATTCCTCAACTAAAAAAATGGAGGGGATATAGCTCCTCTTTCAAGATTTACGATTCCAATAATTATTATTAAGATTTACAATAGAGTCACAGAAAGAAAAATAATGTAGTAAAAAATCTAAATTTAACCGTTCCGTGCAAAATAATACAATTTTGATCGGCTACGGAAAATTTATCCAAGAGACCTGTCTTGATATTATCTTAAAGAAATAATAGTGACTTTTGGATACTTTGATTATGAATAAGCTCTATCTATTTCTAAATTTAAATAACAGTTAAGCTCGAAAAAATATTTAACTAAATGACAATTATATGTCCCAATAGTAAGTATTAGTCAATTTTCTTTTGAATTTTTATATACTTTGATTATGAATAAGCTCTATCTATTTTTTAATTAAAATAACAGTGAAGCTCAAAAAAATATTTAACTAAATGACAATTATATGTCCCAATAAGTAAGTATTAGTCAATTTTCTTTTGAATTTTTATTTAAGTTAGTATTTTTTTTTTAAATTATTATTATAGTTTAATTAAACGTGTCCCTTCTCTTAAAACATTGTTTTTGTTCGTCCGTCATGGTAAGCCAAAACATGTAAGTTGTTTATTGAATGGTTAAAACACTATTAGCCTATATTAAAAACTGTTTTTAGTTATAACCTAACCTAACATGTCGCTTCCATATAGTCATTGTTCGGCATAATCTCGCGGGGCGCATGTCCCACCCGCGTAATATAGTGCCAAGATCGACTATATAGATAAACAAATTCTGCCACTGACCACCATTGTGGTAATTAATAAAAATAATTCAGTTTTTTTTTAAATAGAGCCTTCTATAAATAAATAAAAATAATTCAGGTTTTTTTAAAAATAGAGCCTTCTAAAAATAAATAAAAATAATTCAGGTTTTTTTATAAATAGAGCCTTCTAAAAATAAATAAAAATAATTCAGGTTTTTTTATAAATAGAGCCTTCTATAAATAAATAAAAAAAACTGCTTGATTATTTTTTAATTATCATCACCGTAGAAGTAACTTGCACTTTAAAATATTTATTAATATACGTCTTTAAATAAAAGATTTCAGGTAGTCAAAAATTTGAAAGTGAGTGAGACAAAAATAACGAATAGTATTTTATAACCCTTAAGTCTTGTTAAATAACATAAAAACAACAAATTATCTAGTCCATATTTCGTGTGGGGTGTACAGTATAAGGCCACATGACGCCGCTATGACTGGTTAGATATTGCTTTATAGTGACAAGACAATATCTTTAACAATACACAAAAATATTCGAGTCGTCTCTTTACTAACCTTTTACAGTATGTCTGAAAAAGCGGGTGCTACATTAGACCAGCAATATTTTTTATCAAATGTGAAAACACAAATATATTTTTATGAAAAAAAAAAAAAAAAAATAAACTTAAAAAGTAAGTCAGACCTTAGTAGCGGCGTAACATGGCGTGTCATTTGGTAATTTACACTTAATGTTATCGAATGAACACACGCCTTTGTTATCCGCCATTTTACATGTTTAAAATTAAAGTTAATAATAAATCATGCTACCCGTTGATAAATACAATTTAAAAACGTTATACATTATTTGAATAAAGCTATTATTAATATATTTATGGTATATTTATTTTGAATAAACTTTTGTTATCTTTTTTTTAAAAAAAAGTGACATTACAATAGTAACTATTAACGATAAGACATTGATTGAGGTAATAATCATATTATAAAAACAATATATTTTAAGTAAGATATTTGAATAATTCGAATTGTGTTAGAACGACGCTAGCTTCAGGCTGCAGCATGAACTAACGGTTCCACGGGCAAGGACCACGCTTTCACAGAATACCAGCTTAATATAGCACCATACTACCACTGTGTTTCATATGGTATACAGGCCTTTCACCTCAGTCTTAAAGGGTATCACGCATCTGACTGTTCGTTGAGGATCTCATCGTGTTTTGGAGGCCGCAACTATCTCGTTCTCCTTCTCTAAAGGTCTTTTGTACTGTGTGGTTCATCGTTGTAAGTGCCTGTAAACTTCTGTAATAGTCTATCCCCAGAAGATCCAATATAATCGTGGCAAGATCGTTGCACTCACAAAGTATGAGTTTCGATGTGTCAACGTCCTTTTAGCAACGTCTGTACAATGGAGCATCTGTAACACCAATTTTCTTCAACATATGATTCGTATTACTATGTTCTACCTAATTCGCTGTCTTCTAATTCCAAATGATATCATTCGTGCCTTCTTCAATGATTGCCATATCTTATGATTGCCTTGTTTTGTCCAGTTGTGGAACTAATAATAAGTAATAATAGTAAGTAAATAATGAATAATAAGTCTTTTTCCGGACCATAATCCATAGACAGGTACAAGTATAAATGTCAACTTAAAGACTTGTGTTATTTAATGCATTACTTTCATAACAACTTTAACAATAAATAACATTGTTAAAAAAAAATTATGCTTGCCGTCTACATGTTTTGAGACTGCCATTTTCACGGGTCTATATGATAGCCATAAATGTTTCATACCCTTGAGGACGGACGTATAGGTATTTATGTCGACCGGAGGAGGACCACGCCCTCACAGAATACCAGAGTGAAATAGCAGCACGATGCTGGTGATTCGCCTAGTGAGTGTAGGGATCCGGAGATCTTTATTACTGGTGACGAGGCATCCCATCTCAGTTCTCAAGGGTAACAATGCATCTGGATTACGATTCCTTGTCAAGGATGAATAGGCAATAGGAAGATGTCATGGGCCGCAGGAATAAATTACTATCAGATGACCTGTATGCTCGTTTGCACCCAAAGTTTCATAACAAAAAAGAATATCAACTACTTTTCCTTTTAGCAAATTAAAATTGTAAATTAACTACAAATATTATATACTCTAATTATAAGTTCATTTAATCAATGCCCCACAGCAAAACAAGTGTAACATTTCTGTTTAATTAAAACACGCCGTCCATTCAACCGGCGATTTGATTTGAGACTAAAGTCGTTTCGGTAACTTTAAAAGATTCGTAAAATGGAAAAATAGCTATAAATAACGATTAACAAAAAGCGGTGTCATCTCGATTCTCTTATCGGAGAACGGGAACAGCGTGCTCCGTCGACAGTAGCACGCGTAATCAACAGTGGAAACTGTGGAGTCGCAATTGGGAGACAATTTTTTTCTTCTATTATTATTATGGATATGAAACCTTTGCACTCGGATAATTACTTTGTTCTCTGTAAGTTAAGAAATTCAAAAAGTAATTTTAATATTTATATTTTTGACTTCATTCCTCAAACATGTTTATAAAGTAACTGCCAGCAAGATTTTCCATAGAGAATCTTCCATACAGTCCTAGAGTAGTAGTAAAATAGTCCTGGAGTAAATGATTGCTCATAGTAAAAATAACTCCGGTTTTCTTGTAGTCCCTAGACTAGCAAGGGTCTAGCTTAGTTATACTAGCTGTTCACTATAATATAAATAAAGTCTATATATAAATCCCACTGTTGGGCATAGGCATATTCATTGGAGAGGGTTTTAGAGCATAGTCCACCGCGCAGCTCCACTACGCACTGGCGGACTTCATATGTCTTCGAAATTTATTTGCACTTAAATTGCAATTAACAATTTCAGTGGTACCGCACTTAGAATTGCAAATAACAATTTCAGTGGTACCGCACTTCAAATTGCTATTAACAATTTCAGTGGTACCGCACTTAGAATTGCAACTAACAATTTCAGTGGTACCGCACTTAAAATTACAATTAACAATTTCAGTGGTACTGACACCGGGCATCCAACTCGGTTTGCTAGTGTACCGTGAATTAAAAGAAAACGCTTAGACACAGTTTATAATATATATCTTTTATAAGATTGTTATAACTATTATTTTATGCATATATTTAACACAAGCTTTTCTGAATTCTTAATGCAA
The DNA here is from genome assembly GCA_029286865.1 of Teinopalpus imperialis. Lineage (NCBI taxonomy): Eukaryota > Metazoa > Arthropoda > Insecta > Lepidoptera > Papilionidae > Teinopalpus > Teinopalpus imperialis. Next base: position 9,281,745 of record JAGSMU010000030.1, on the reverse strand, counting down.
CTTTACCAATAGTTATCACGTTTACAAAACTCTAGGGTAAAAACTAGCATACAACCTGGTAAATGGCCACGGACTAAAGACGTCTATTCTCAATCCCAGTTACAATGCAGTTGGGTTATCACTGTATAAGACTGAGATACTTAACTTTTTTTTTATTACACTGAGAGTAACAAACAAGCACACAATTCACCTGATGGTACTTGTTCTTAGTTAGATGAAAGTTATTCTTGCATTCATCCTTGAAAAAGAATCGTAATGCAGATGCATTGTTACCCTTAAGGACTAAGATGAAACGCCTAGTCACCAGTAATAAAGTTCTCCGGATCCCAACACTCATCAGAGGAAACACAGCAGCATTATGCTACTATTTCACGTTGGTATTGTGTTAGGGCGTGGTCCTTCACCGGTCGAGATTACCTTTTTTTATTCTTTTATTCTGCAGCTAGAAATAAACTGCAGTGTAGCTCTACCACTGTTAATGTTTTACGGCTCTAGTTAATAAGTCACTAATATGTTCACTTAGCGTATGAAACACAGGAGCATTGGCTGGTATAGTGTGATACCGTGGTCATCCTATCAAGCCAAACGCACACAGCTTCTAAATGTGTTTGTTCAATCGATGCCAATGATATTTCTTTGTTATTGCCATATCATTTAGACAGTTAGGAACGTATATATTAATTAATTTATTCTTTGTTTGCTATAAATAAATAAACATTGTACAAAAAGATAGACTTAATGTCAAAAGGCATTCTCTATCAGCCTACCTTTGGGTTGAGCAAAGAATATATTACGGGAATATATAAAAACAAAAAAAAATACATAATAATTCAATTTATCTATTACCCTTATCTCACAGATAGAAAATTATATCATCTTTACTTTAAAGCCAAGGCTAAAAATTGCTTATAGAGCTTTATTGCGGAATTTGGATGCTTCAAACGTGCAGGTAAACATTGACTAAATAGGAATTGAAATTAACTGGTATTTATTTTGTTCATTGCAACAAAATTAAAATTTTTCATGAAATAAAGTAAATATTGTTATGAAATGAGTTTTATTTAAAGTATATATAATAATTGTAATGTAGGCGCTAAACTACTTTATTATAGAAAAAATGAATTAATTATGTTTTATAATGATTTAACTTAGAAATGATCAATTAATTTCCTATTTATTTAATTTATTATATTAATGTACAATTTCATTTGGGATTAACAAAATTGATAAAATAATTCCATGAATAATGTTTTAATATTTTGGTACATGTAGGTGTATAAGTAGATGTTATTATAAAAATCATGTTTCTTTATTATGAAAGGCAAAGGTGTACTAACAATAAAGCCAAGTATTGAAACTATAATTCTTAAAATTATAAAATAATATGGTTCATATCTTTTTACAGATTACACGATGGATATATTTTTTTAATGAGATCAAAGGCGCCTCCACTCTCCTCCTTCGCTGATGTAGATAAGGCCGTGATGTAACTTTGCTCTCGCCGGTGCCACCTCATCGGGGTGGGCTATTTACCAACCTTACTTCACACCGCATTATACTTGTTAGAAAGATATCCTAATAGCTTTAATGCAGTTTTATATAGAACTTAATCTGTAGTAAGATGCTTTGTTATAAATTGAAAAAAGTACTCTTAATAGAGCTGCTTAAGTCTTTATTGTCTTAGAATAGTTTATTAATTATTCATTCTAGTCACGTTTTCATTGTTGCTTAGTTACTCAAAACCATTATTATTATCACTAAAAGCCTGTAGATAGTTGTCAGCTGAATAGGACATTCACCACGTAAAATATACCATAGTCGCCACGCTTCTAAAGAATTGGCGAAGTGGTTACAATCTACCCATAATCGCTTCATATGACTCTAGGTTTGAAAACAGGTTGGTCAGTTTACTTCGGCTGTCATCTGTTTTCATCATTAACTGTACCGTATTTTTTTTAAAAGAATAAATGGTAAAAGAACACAAAGTTCACCTGATGGGAAATGCCTGACGATGTCCAAACCTACATCCGCTCTCAAAATAAGCGTCTTGTTCATGATTCCTTTAGATATATTTTAGATGCAGTAATGAAGAAAAACACAAAATTACCATTACCAGTGAATCGATTCCCCGGACTCTTTCAATCCCCAAACAGAAACAGCATTAATGAAGAATAACACAAAATTACCATTACCAGTGAATCAGTTCCCCGGACTCTTTCAATCACCAAACAGAAACAGCATTAATGGAGAATAACACAAAATTACCATTACCAGTGAATCAGTTCCCCGTTCTCTTTCAATCACCAAACAGAAACAGCATTAATGATGAATAAGACAAAATTACCTTTACCAGTGAATCAGTTCCCCGGACTCTTTCAATCACCAAACAGAAACAGCATTAATGAAGAATAACACAAAATTACCATTACCAGTGAATCAGTTCCCTGGACTCTTTCAATCACCAAACAGAAACAGCATTAATGATGAATAACACAAAATTACCTTTACCAGTGATTCAGTTCCCCGGACTCTTTCAATCACCAAACAGAAACAGTTTAATGAAGAATAACACAAAATTATCATTAACAGTAACTCGGTTCCTCGGTTTCTTACAATCATCAAACAGAGTCAGAGCATATATAAGTAGCTTTTTATGTCCATATTGTGCAACTATACTCTCAACACTATTTATTCCTATCAAGCATGTACAAAAGAATATCTTTTGAGATTTGCATTGTTGAATCTGTATGTCATTTGCTTATAATTTATTTATTAAAGCTTCATATACGGTATGTATAAAGGCAGACTTCATGCCTTAGGCATTCTCTACCAGTCAACCTTAGGGCAATGCAGAGATGAAATGAGGTAGGTGTATGCTTAAAGAACTTGTCGTAATACTATTATATATAACAAATAAAATATATATACATATATATGATATATATATATATATATATATATATATATATATATATATATATATAAATACATAATCATTTAATATTGAGATTATTCTGTCAATCTGTTGTGAGAAATTGCTCCGGAAACTTTACCTTAAACGCGTAACGATCTGTAGCCGCCATGACTTCAGGAGGTAGAGCATTCCAGAGAAGAACAGATTGAACATTTTTATAATGCATATCGGATTCCATATCGGACAACAAAACTAACACCTTGTTAACATTTGTGCCTCTAGTACCACGATAGGCCATCTATCATATTTGCGACCTAATTGATAATTGTTTGTTTTCTCTTTTTCCCCCTAAAGCGAAAGACTAGTTTTTAATATTTAATCAATAATAAAACAAATAAAACAAAAAGTCCCACATGTTTTCTAAGTCCGCGTGTCTATCGAGATCAGTTTTAAGAGTGGCAGATCTACACTGCAGTTTGTTTCTAGTTACAGAAGGAATGGGTCAGCTCGACCGGGGTAGGACCAAGCCCTCACAGAGCTCTGGTGAGTGCAGGGATCCGGACAACTTTATTACTGGTGATAAGGCATGTCAGTCGTCAAGGGTAACAACGTATGTACATTACAATTCCTTGTCAAGGATGAATGTAAATGTAGATGTAATGGGCCGCAGGAACCACTTACCATCAGGTGAAATGTGTGCTCGTTTGTTACTCAGAATGTAATAATAATAATAATAGTTTGATGTTAACGGGTTAATCCCAACCAGCCTCTCGAATCACCTGAGGCGGTTGGGATTCCGGGACGGTCAGCTCCGGGCTCAAATGCAGAAAGCGGTGCTGCTTGACACCGTTCGTATAGTCTGCTGGTTTCTTTCCCTTTCACCCTAACCCTTGACCGTTGGGTCTCCCCTGTCAAGGGATTCCCGTGTGGTCTTTATATATGTATTATATTATATAGTATATATTTGGTTCTACATACGTTTATAGGTTTTATTTATTTATTCTATTGACCAACCAGAGATGGAAAAAAAAATATCTCCTAAATAATAGTTTGATGTCACATTTTATTGTCTAACCTATTCGGAATAGCCACGTTCTAAGAAAACATATGCACTATGCTAACATGAACAGCTAAATAGTATTTTAATTTGAGGACAAACCAGGCGCAGACCTGTAGGCCTTCAATTACGCTCAATTGGATCCTTAATCGTACGACTAAAATACTAGACGTGTACTATTGTAATGACGCTAACGTATCAAATAGATATTTTATTTTTGTAAGATGTTGTATTATTTGTAAGTTTATTTTTATTTCTAGCGATAAACATTAATAGCACAATTTAGGAATTTAATTTTAAGAGGTTACAAGTTTATTTTTTTGTCAATGTTAACTCACTGATCAATTCAGATGACTTATTTATTACAAGATCTGATAAGGAACGCCGAAGAACCCGTGATTAACGTAATCGTTTTGCGTTTATTAATTTTTCACTTCGTTAGTATAAATATGTATTCTTGCAAAATTTCTTTTAGAAAGATTTTTTCGTTAGAAGGAAGTTTCGTGTTCACTGAATTTAATGCGGTCCGTTTTAGGCTTTTTAAAACATTTTTTTTTCTATAAACACTCTAAAGGGTAGCTGGCCTTCCTTGTGATTATCCAAAATAAGAAGTTTAAATATAAAAATACAATTTATATTCTCATAAAGTAAAGATGGGAAACAAAAAAAAATATTGCAAAGTATAAAAAATCTGTCAGTACATTTAACAAACTTTACTATAAAAAATTATGCAACATCAAACATTTTAATAAACTCCGCTCAAACTGCAATCAATAACTTGAAAATTGTCATCAGTCATCTCATCTCGGACGATTATTAAAAAAAATTATAAACGCGGGACTTTTGATCGAGCGCACCGGCAGCATGTCGTTCGACAAGTGTCGATTAGCTAAAAAAAAAACTCGACACGATGTCGGTGTCATGTCGCATGTCACAACACGTGAGAGACTCATATACGTGTTCAGGAATAGATCGTGTGATAAGGAATGAGTAATTATACGGAACTTACGTTTCTTCGGATTCGATTGAGGAATAGAATAGAATGCAGTTAGGTGAGTTTATTTCATTATCAATAATGTGTGGTCGACTGTTTATTTTTAAACAATATTAGCAATCCTATTAATATTACTAATAATCCGGTTAACCGTTCCAATTAGGCTGAATTTTTTTTTGGTTCACGTTAGTAGTCGAATGGTGGATTCGCACCTACGACCTTAAGTTTCGCAGACCGTACCCTATATCATTAGGCATTTGACTACCTATAATGTCTAAATAATACTGTTAAATCTTATCCGTTATAATATTATATAGCGGAATAGCTAGTCTATTTTTTTAATTCATTTCTATCTGTCTGAACATTTATAAAATTTAGCCTTTTTCTATTCTATTTTATTAGACTTCCTCTATATCACACATTCGTGCATCAAATAAAATTCACCAAACAAGAATCTCATACTTCCTCATGATAAGGTCATAACATGACAGATGTACATATAACTGACTGTATTGCACTTATAGGATTGACTGATTAAAGGTATTTGTATCTAAGTACGTACGTAGTGTAGCTACATAGTATGTTCGTAGAATTAAAAAAAACCAATGCCAATTATATACTGGCCATACGAAACCAATGGTCCATTTATGGATTTTTTTTATTATCCGTAATTTTGATAACAACTAGACTACTAGGATTTGACTTTTCAAAATTCTCTAGCTTAGGTCTCAAGTTGAAGAAAAACTGTGATATTAAAAAATGAGACTATTTGTAAGAGAAGTTCGTATATAACCATGGCTACGTAGGCTAGACCGCGAATTTAAGTTAGTGAATAGGTAAATATTTTTTCAATACATTTCTATTTTCATTGAAAACATGAGAGCACTTATCACTAAATAGTATGATAAGCATGATAAGTAATATGACTAAGACTAAGACTAAGTATGATAGATAGTCAGTAATACATAACAGTTATAAGAATACTCGAAGCCATAAATGTTAAAACAATTGTTGCATGCCATTTCCTGTTCTAACATGCAGAGTTTCCGTCACGTCAGCGCGAGTTGCAATCAATCGAGTTCGAAATTTTAAGTGTAGAAAAGTTCTTGAGTGTCCCTGGATGGATAGATGCCATGTGCTAGTCGGTGGATGTAGTACGGGATCGTACATTATAACCTTCTATGAAGGTCTATGTTAATATACAGGTTATTGACCCTTGATTATTTAAAATTAGATTTATTTATAAGAAGATAAGACATGTATATTGAGCATAGATAGAAACTAACAAAGGTTTTTTAAACCATTTAATAGACATTAGTACAAAACAAATATGTAAATCAAGACTGCGATTGGGGTCACCTCATCGCTGTATTAGGTAGATATGCGCGTAGAAATCTACTTTAGATGGAAGCCAATTAAGCAACAACGATTAATTACAAGTGGAAAGTAAACAATTAGCCAAAATACGGTGATACACATTCAGAGAGCTGCCGCTCCATATACGTGATTTGCTTTCTTATTAGGGCATGTGAATCTCGGTGCTACGTGATCGACTTGAGAAACATCGAGACACGAGCAATTATCGAATGCTTAAATCGATTTCACATCGAACAGTTTGAATTGTGTAATAGCGGCCATATTACATTCCTTTACATTAATAAAAATAAGAGTTTATGGTAACAATAACAAGAGATAGCGATAAAAAAGTGTCAAGAAAATTGTTTGCTTTATAAAACTGTTACCCAACGTTGTTTCATAATATCTACAAAACATTTATAATTTAAAAGTAATATGTCAATTATTATTGAAATTTTATAATTCAGAACAAACATGTGGAGAAAAATTGCTAATTAATATTTTAAAATGAAATAATATCAAATATCTGGCCAAATACAAAACGTGGCTGACGGACGATGCCAAAATTTGTAACGTCGTCGCGCGCCAAAAATGATAAAAAAAAACAACCGCAAAATGGCGGCGCACGGCCGGTACGACAGTGGCGAAATGTCGAGAATGCATCCACGTGGAGTGGCCCCACGAATTCAGGGCCAAGCGTAGAGGCTCCTGTTCCCCGTGCTTTATTTTCGATGTCTCCCATTTGTTATACATAATACATGTAGGGCCCCTATCGCGGCATCGCAACCGACAGAGAATTTAGAGACGGCGCCACCGGACCCAGCCGCCGATATGATACAGGCTGATAATTTTTGAAGTCGACAAATTATAAATTTATAAAAGTTTTAATTTTAAACTTCGGTTAAATAGGTAATATAATGTACAGTCCAATTAGGTCTATAAATAAAAAAAACTAAAATTATGTTTTGATGATATTTGAGGTAATAGTAATATGTACAAAGGAATATATTGATGCATAAGACGACGTCAATTAAACAATGTTGTTTTAATTTTTATTTTTTTATATAATATCAAACTAACGCTGCATGTATAACGTTGAACCGATTCCCGAATCGGACCGAGTTCAGAGGAATGCGTCGAGACATGAACTTATGAGTTACAACCACGAGATATTTTGTGAGGGCCGACGAAATGACGGTCGATAGAATTAGCCTTACAGATTTACAGGAAGAGAATCAGTAAAACAATTCAATTACATAAAATGTTATATAGTTAGCTAGTTTTTGATAAAAATATCTATAGTCAGACTTAATATTTTTATTCCTTTTATACAGTAGCCACACAACGAAACAATTAACACCAACGGGTCGCCTTAAATGGAGAAAATACCGTTCCACAGAATTAATACTAAATGTTTGTTTCATTAAGTAACCAATACAGTCTAAACTCTTTATAACGAAACTCAAGGAACCGAGCATTTTTTATCGTTATGGAGAGTTACCGTTATATGGAGTGAAGACATAAAATAATAATATTAAGGTAAATCAATCAAATTGTTGTCTTTTCTACGTTATAGAGAGTTTATCGTTATAAAGAATAACGTTGTAAATAGTTTACACTGATGTGCAGTAATAACAATAATAAAAAAATCTTCACAAGTAACTACAAAAAGTTCTAGGAACGGATATGTCCTGGATCCATAAGTTGTTATTAAAAAAATCAATTAAATAATTCTATTTGCGTACTAACTAGAATTAGGCCTTGAAACATGGCGTCATTTACGACTAATTTGTTTAAAATCCCGGTTCCGTTTCTCGAAATTTGTAACGAATCATTCCACGTATGGAGCCGAGATGGGGAACTGCGAGGTGACTTCTTGCATGCCAAGTGACCAGGTAGTGTGTGAGAAAAACCCGAAAAAAAGCTAATAGCGTATGCCGCTCGCGCGCGATCCTTTGCCATTGCGCGCGATAGTGAAAATTAGCAGGTTATTACCGTTAAATATTTTTATGATTATACAATAATAGCGTTTCGTCTTTTTTTTTTTTTAATTATACCTATCTATCTTCGTCGTTTTATAACTTAGCAACAACAAGGAAACCAGGAATATATTTATTAATGATATCTTTTTGTTCACATAATTATTTATCAGTACTTTAACGTGATATAGGGAAATGACTGCTGTATGTATGCTGTAACTGTGTGTACGAATTCTAACGAAAATGTAACTCCCGGTTGTAATAAGATCTCTTTGGTTGTAAATAGCTTTCAAAATAACTTAAAAGAATAGGAAACGAAACCGAGGTTTGTGAATAAGATTTCAATATAACAAGCATAAATTGAACAGGGAATCGGCATTTACAATTTGCGCGGCGATCGGCTTTATTTGTGGTTGCATTTATGCGCACGCGATCTGAAATGATTTGTTACATTGCAACACAAGAAAAAAGACAATCGCTAAACAATTTATACGTGTTTTTTCCCCGCCTTTTTTTAACACGTCTCCAGCAATTACTTTTTTAAATGTAACTCAGTAATTGTGGTGTCCCGTTCACTCGCTTCGAACATGCCTTTTATGTAAGCGATCCTTGAACAAGAATTCTGTTCTTGAAAATAAAAATGAAGAAGAAGAAGAGACAGAAGGTGTGTGACTTTAGATGTCACACAGCTTCTGCAGTACGTTTTACTCTCAAAGTGCATATGACATCCAAAATATTTTCCATCTTCGTATGAACTTCATTAAGATTAATTATCCATACCCTTGCAAAAGTTATTGTACCAATCGGTCTGTAATCTGTGTTATAAAGTAAACTCAGTATGCCGCTAGCAATAACAAATATATAAATATTAATTACTTACTTTCAATAAACCATATTATTAGAAGATTGATATGTCTTAATGAGAAAGTATGAAATGCAATAGGAAGACCAAATAATAAATGGACATATTAATGATAATGGATTAAAAAGTTTACCGAATTCAGGTTCAAGCGAACATATGTTCGCGGCGTGTAAACGTAAAATTACAATTTATAATGAATTCTTTGACGAAAGCGAGTTTACTATCGTAAACTAGTGCTCACACGAAAACTACCTATAACTGACGTTTTTTGTTTTATTTAGCCGACGTTCAAGTTGTTTTTCTAGTTTCGATCGATACAATTATGAAATGACAGATGACAGTTGAATTGTGGATCTGGCGAGATTTGATATCAGAGAATTATTTTAAATCACTTTTTATGATGACGATAGTTTTTCTCTATTCTTTTGTGTCGATGACATCTAAATATAGATATGGGTTATTATAGCGGCAAAGGATTTACAATTCATTTGCGGCTTGGCAGATTGGCTAAGATGTGCTAAATGTAATATGTGACTCAATTAGAACCCACTGAAAAAGCACTGAAAACTAAACTTCGCGTTTCTTAATAGATTATATTTTATAACTGAGATTCGAACATGGGAGGTAGGAAGTGATCTCAGGATAGTACAAAGTAAATCATTTCAATAAATGGTCTTTAATGTTTACACACATTGTCTTTATCTTAACATCATCAGTATTGTTTTTTTTTTAATTAACATTCATCCTTGACAAGGAATCATAATCAGATGCGTTGTCACCCTTGAGGGCTGAGATGCAATTCCTCATCACAAGTAATAAAGGTCTCCGGATCCCTACATTCACCAGACAAAACACAGCAGCATTATGCTGCCTGCTATTTTACGCTGGTATTCTGTGAGGGCGTGGTCCTACCCCGGTCGAGCTGACCCATTCATTCTGCAGCTAGAAACAAACTGCAGTGTAGCACTACCACTGTTGATTATCTCATTATTATGTCTAATAATATGGTGACATTTTCAAATAATAATAAATAATTTGCTCTATTTTAAGCTTATATCTCTACCTTTAACCATTATCGAGCTGTTTCATATAGAGTATTACTTCTGTTCAAAGTGAAACACTGTAGTTCTAAAATACCTATCGACTTTTCATTAGTCTGAATAAAAGTCCATCCTTTGATGTTTACCGGCCGTACGGCAGTCAGTATTGTATATAGCTGATTGTCTAATCAGAGAGCGAAACGCCTATCAATTCATGTCCGGGTCGGCTTCGATTGTTCTAAGCTCCATTCACATCACGATCGGGTTATGTTACTATATCGACGCCTCGTACGTCTCGTACGATTTCGGCCAACGTTAATCTCCTACAAATGCTGCGTACGGCCCGCGAATACATAATGGCGCACCGTAAGATTTCTGCTTCCTTGTTGTAATTTGCAATTGTTATTAGTTCTCGGAGCCTCGACGTCTGTCCCGTCCGTGTTCTGATCTACGGGGAAGCTATAATGTATGCTTTTTTTATGTTAAAAATAGATATATATATTTTGGGACGTCGACTACTGGAATAATTAATGATCTGACGGTGATATATATTCGAATAACATAGTTTTTTTTTTATTTTCTTCTGTTTTTTTAGCATGGCAAGTATGGTAGCAATGTTATTTACATTACAAACATTATTAACCACTCAAACTAAGCTTAAAATGCATCTCCTAGGGATGGGTCACAACAAAAGTCGAATGGCGAATTCGAACCTAAGTTTCGAAAAACTTATCTAATTTTTTTTTTTTACTTTAACAATTTTACATATATGTGTATCGCTAAACTACAATGTAATTTGATGGCGACAAATCATTAGGCTATTGTCGCTTCTAAAGTTATTAAGATTAGAGTAAAAAATATAAAGGATAATTTGTAGCCTATATGTTGTTTCTGTTCCATTTACAGTTCAAGTCATTGCGCGGTAGATTGATATAATCAAACATGAATGGAGTTCGTTGGATGCGGAATACTGATAAAATATAGCCGCATAGTAGGTCTGTGTTTTATTTTATTGTATCGAGTATGAGAGGTAAGTGATTCCTGCGGCCCATCCACAATCATCCTCGGTATGAAACTCTAATCTAAACTAAACTATAACCTACTTTAAACCCATCAATTGATTTCCCGTAAAGGATTGTTAGACAGCAGATCTCGTCAAGTCACATATATATTACAATGTCTTTAGCCAACTAAAAAAAAGCCTTTTACTGGACATCCGCTAGATTTAGTATGTAAAATTTTAATTTCACCTAGTCTCAGCCGAAACCCATCTGAATATATACCCATCTAATAGGGTTATATTGGCAGAATAATAATTCTCATATGTATCGACGTACACCGGCATATAGCCGATGTTTTTTTTTATATTATTGGGGGCGACAAACGAGCTCATAGCTCACCTAATGAGAGATGTGCTGGTACCGGGGCCCATGACACCCTGAAGATTAAGATGGAAGGACCACGTATCTCTATCCCCACCATATGAAATATATTGCTCCACGTATAATATGCAAATTCACCATTAATATCATCTCATGTAACAAAAAGTGGTTATTTTTCTATGATTTTTTCCATATTCAACACAAACTATTGTATGTTTCAAAAAAAAAGTACACATAATATTCAAATATTTGCAATAACCTCGACAGGCCGTTTTTTGGGACTTTTCTTTTATAATTGGATATTCAGCATTCGTACACGGCGAAGACAAATTTGCTGCAGTTTTCTTACGACGTGATTCATAACGAGCTTAAACAGGATGCAAGTATGACGGTTGGACCATGTCAAACGAAGACAGAACAGACACTATCCAAGCAGATCACGTAAGGTTACACTCCGTTGCGCTAAATAGACCTAGACTGTGTAATAAATTCAAATTATGTTTAGTGTATTATGGAGATATCAACTGCGATTTGCGGATTATGGATTCATATATGGATATAAAGAAATTTTTATAATGAGAAATTGTCACATCATTGTTTAAATTAAACATAAACTACGCGTGAATTTCTTTTAATTTTCAAATGTCTATACAAATATTTCTACGTAGACATTAGTGGAAACGGTACTTTTTTAATTAAGCAATTTTACTTATAACTTCATACGTTATTTGAGCGTTTAGAAAGAAACATGCGCCACTTCTTCTCCAGCGCCCACGCATTCCGAAGTGGTGGTACAGATAGCTAATAATAATAGCGAATAATTTAAAGAGTTCTCTGTCAGAAGCAACTGACCGAGCCGACTGACAGGTTCGGCCCTCTCGGGCACCCTCGAGTCAGACGCTCTCGCGGAACAAGGTAGTGGTCCAAGCCGAGGCTCCCTCTCGGGAACCCTTGTGCTGGTTACCCATATATAGAGGTCTCGAATGAGTGCCATAAGCGCTCGGTCACCTCTCAATCCGGTGAAACTGTAAAAGCCCTCGGGCTAAACGCGGCCTTCGGCCAAATAAACTACTGAACTGATTTTAAAAAACTGTTTAAGTTGAAAACACCAAACTACTACAAATAGAATTACCACTATTATAAAAACATAGACGTACATAAACATAGATCCCTTTAGTAGACGAGACCGCCGCGCACGTGTACCTAGAATACGAGGAAATGGGCTCAAATCCTCAATTTGTAGCGCTCGCTCCAGGATACCGGCGAATGTGTCAGGAGACGTCTGCTTTATTTTTGAGTATATGTGATGATGTTGAACCTTTACAGCTTTACCGGAACAGACTCGAGAGCAGAAGGCTTGCTTGGTTGGTACTGACTGGGGTAGCCAGCCATTTTTCTGAACGCATTAATTTGACCAATTAAGACTTTAGATAGGGAAAAGGAACGAATTAGCATAATCACGAATTGGGTACATTTGTTTACATGCCCACAGCGACGATACTATATGTATGTATAGGGGAAAACTTCAATATAATAAAAATAACATCAAAAATATCCAAAGATCTAACAAAAAAGAAAAGCATTAATATTATATAGTCCTCACCAAATGAAATAATATATTTATTTTATTTTGAATCTTAAAATACCTTATTGATCGGATAATCTAGAACCGAAGCATTCATATCAACGAAAGTGAAACGCTGGAAGACGTTGCAACATAGACTAGACACACAGAGGAGCCCTTGATCACGTTCTGGCCGACGGTATGTTTAATCTCGCCTGCTTTAATAACCGCGTTATATTATCTGTGCATATGTTTGCGATCTGTTACCGTCAAAACTTTAAATTTTGTCATGAATTAACTGTCAAAATTAAAACACTTTTTAACTACAAATCTTATGGGCCATCGTTGACATAATATTTTACTGAAAAAAAAGTACACAGTAATTCATAACGAACTATAAATATTTTCTAAGAAACATAAAACAAACACCGAAAGTCATAAAAACTACACAGCGACAAAGGCAAAAAAGAATGTTTAAACGAAACTAATGGACCGCACCACAAGCATAACTCAAAACAAGTTATCACTCATATAAATCATACATTTTTACAGCATTCAAAGTGGGCATTATCTCAACTGATTAGCTCGGAACAAAGATTCTGCTGTGATCTTCAAAGTATCCTTTCAGTGCGACCTCCGAGGTCGAAAGATAGGAGCCTAATAGGCGGCTATTGATAAGTGAAATTACGTATAGGGTCATCATGACGAAATTATTATCTGTGAAATTTGAAAAAGCAATGCACACTCTTATGTCATAACACAATTTTTTTAAAAGACTTAAATGAATTTAAAGGAGAAGATACATCTTTCAAAGCCACATGTAATAAAAATAAAGTATTTGATAGATTTATGTTGGTTTTGCGTTTGATATATATTATGTAAAGTTACAAAAACTTACTTTGTAACCTATTGTTATTCGTTTGCTATATCTTGATTGTTTCAAATATCTTTCAGAATATATTACTACCAGAATAATATGTTAGGCTTTTTTGTTTCTGTAGTTTGTAAAAGCGGGAGTAAATGATGTTAGATTTTGGTAAATATAGTGCTGTATAATATTACCGCAAACAAAGTGACACTCCGTTATCGCCCCGTCCTGTACTAGTCTGATATAACGCGCGTAATAACATTAGGAAGATTATTGACATGAAGTGTCAGGTACGCAAAACACACAATACATCGAGATTCAAAATCCAACAATTTGTAATGCTCAATTATTATTCAACCAATCTAACCATCGTGAAATGAGAATGTTATCTCCACCATTTTGACAAGAGCTCTCGTTTCACTTAAATTACATTTTAACCCCTAACTTCTGAAAAAGGGCCAATATATGTAGACGCATTTATTTCCAGTAATATAAGACCTGTATTAATAACAAATTGTGGTGGAGGGAGATGAGAATATATAATAATTTTATACTTTTTATTACCCCTAAGCATCACTTTACACACTTTATCAGATACATTTGGAAAATATTTCTTAGTAACACTAATATAAAACTACCTTTTAACTACCATTAACACTAATGTTATACTTATGACTTTATGTGCAAGAAAAATAAAATAATTGTGCACAAAAGAAATAAAACATTACTCCTATTCTGCACTGGGAGAAATAGAAAGTGATCGAATGTTGAAAGTCATCGAACGAACGAGCTATTCTTTACCAAGGCTTATTGAGTCAGTAAAGAGAGTCGAACCTTTCGATGATTTTGTTGAACAGAAGAAAGAAAGCATTCTTGTAAACTTAGAGGTACTAACTGGTCCTATTCGCCTATGCCCCTACTTCGATGTTATGCATGGGCCATAAGATCGAATGAGTTTTGTATGCCAAGGACAGCGCATACTCAGACCCGAGAAGAAACAATCTGTGCATAAATATTATTCCTCAGTTGGAGCGTTATAGGACCCACGATGCCATGTATTCTGTCCACTACGCCATTTGATCGTCGGGCTTTTGATATTCTGTAATCGACAGGCTAAAAACTTATCAGCCTATGCCCATAAAACCTCTTACCATTAAAAAAATTGGAAAGTGGGTTTATCCACTTAATTTAATTTTTTTAGATTCTTGATGCTTTGCCTACCCCGCAAGCAAATACAAGCGTGTTTGTTTGTAATAGTGTTATTTATATTTGAGTTTAAGAATATATACCGCACACGTAGTTTAGCCCTTACAAAATGCCCGCTACAGTAAAATTAAGAATTACAATACAATGATAATAATCAAAACTTGTTCTAATCATAAAAGGACTATATCATTTCGGCAAAAAGATTTATACAAGCGCATAAAGCGAATTGACACGAACCTTTAGCTCTGTCCGAATCCGTTTAATAAACAAGGAGATTGAATCATAAATAAAAATGAGACTTCAGTTTTACGACTCGTGGGATATCGTTGTTTTTGTTCATTTAAATTGTTCACACTGTCGCAAATCAGCTTAACCGTGTTAGGATGGGGCTCATCCAACTTGGTTTTATGGATACAAGGCGGTCGTGTCGTACTAATTAAGGCACTCGTAAAATGCGAGGGTCCCTCGTCAATCAATGCTATAGGGCAGCCCTGGGTTTATTGGCGGCGTCAACTGGTGCAAAGAGGTACGTGGGATTGACGAGTGGGCATAGTTGCGGTAATTTAGGCGATAATAACGAAATGTGCAAAGCACTTGCCGTGTTGCTAGTGTTGTATACTATATATGATTGAATAAATATACTTTTTTTTATATAAAACTAAGAGCGTTTAAAAGGACTAACAATTTAACTGATGATAACTGATGACTAATGCGAAGAAACATTTATATTCATCTTAAAAAAAGATTAAGGATGCATATGTGTTGTCACCCCTGAGGAGTGGAATCTCTCACTACCAGCTGGTAGTAAGACAGTAACCGATTTTACCATTGGGAGTGTTTTGAGGAGTTGTCCGGATTGACTCCAGCCGCTGGTAGTTTAAACATCGTACATCATGACAGAATTCAAATTTTCATCCTCAACATCTCGATGGTTTGCAACCCATTATTGTAAGCGTTATGGGAAATTTTCTACCACGCATAACTACTCCGTGGAATTAGCGGCCAGTGGTATTTACGAACCGATATGATTTAGGTGCCTTCAAGAAAAGAGCCTACATCTTTCTTAAAGGCCGGCAACGCATTTGGGACTCCTGTGGTGTGGACACTTACCACCAGTGAGCAGATTAACCACCTATTCTATAAAAAAAAACAAGTTACTAAAGGAGTTAACATTATACTTAATCACATCCAGAATTCCTCATCAACAATTATACATTCACCATAAGAAACACATCATCGTTAATTGTTGGTATTCTATAAGATCATGATTCTTCCCCAGTAAAGCCTACCACAATAAGTTACAGCGTCGCTCTGTTACTACCAAACTTGCTAATTTCCACTAAATATTATATGCGGAAATTGTCAAATTCAATTTTCTAATAAGTATACTCTGTACGGTGCACTGTTGTATTGTTCTAATTCTATATGAAATAATTAAACTAAATGTAATAATTAATTATCATACTAATTGTAAATATAGATTTCAATGTTATACTCAATCCGAATTGGTATTAACGAACGACAAAAATAACGAAGCAATAACCGTATTGTAGCAATCAGTCTTTCTTTTTTATTTTATTTTCTCATTCAATACCACAAAAATGAATAGACAATTCTAAAAAGACTACTTCATAAAACAGTTTCCAAAAGGTTTAATTAAAAACTTAATAAATACCTAGACGACACATCCATTACTAATGTTCAATGTATTATAATGGCAGTGGAATAAGGGTGTTAATAAAATACAATCCGCCAGAAACATGTCCTCACTCGCCACGTCCGCCGTGATGTCACCGGCCAAGGTCTGAAGGTTAAATGAATTGTCATGCTTGCAGATTGAAGAGTTGAGGCCAATTTCCGCGGGCGCGGTGAAGGGCGACGCTGACGAATTTATTTGCTCATTGAAGCTGCATTGAATGTTTAAAGTGCAGTTTTATTGAATATAAATAGATACGTGATTTTATGTGGTACAGCCACGACGCGTTATAAAGTAACCTTAGCACCAATAGATATACTAGATCTGGCAGGGAACGCACTTTCAAAGGCCCAGCGTATAATAGTAGCTTCGTGATGCTGCGTTGATGCGTTAAGGCTGTTCTAGTCAGTATTCCATTTTAGTTTTTAGGTGTGACAACGCACTGCATTTGCATTAAGATCCTTTAAAGTAGATGAATATGTCGAATGACATAATTAGCTGTCGGAAACACTCGCCGTCTTTTCAGAGCTTTGAAGGTATTCGTTTTTAACTTGACTTTGGTTGACTGAATTTTGCACTTTGAATCTTTGAGAAAGATTGTTCATTGAACGCAACAACACTTCATTAGTTGAATTATATGGTACATGTATGAAATGAAATTGCTAACCTTTGCGTTTAGTATAATTACATAAGATTTACGTAAAACGTGAATGGTACTTGTTGTCTCTCTCTGAAGTAAATAAAAGACATCGGGGATATTCGTCTATTTTGTATGATATTTGTCATCTATTCTATTCCCACTGGATGGTTTAAAGTCATATTCATTAAGAGACTATGCAGCAAAAAATTTTATGCTTCTTTTTCTTGTACTGTTAATGACAACATATACAAACACCACCACCCTAATCCTGCCACAGGTCATCTGAGATGGTAAATGTTTACTATGCCTACATTCAATCTCGACAAGGAATAATGCATATGCTTGTCATATCTGTGGGTATAAGATGTAATGACTTGGCACCAATAATAAGAGGTCATCGGATCTCTATAATCACCAAACGAAACACAGCAGCTATTTTGGGCCGTTATTCTGTTAGAGCGTGACTCGGTCAACATATTAATTCCGCAATTAGAAAAAGCTGCAGTGAGCCTCTGCCACCACACACATTTTTTATTATTATTACATTGAGAGTACCAAACGAGCGCACACAGTTCACCCGATGGTAAGCGATTCCTGTGGCCCATGACGTCTACATTTATCCTTGACAAGGTATCGTAATGCAGATGCGTTATCACCCTTGAGGGCTGAGATGGAATGCCTCGACAACAATAATAAAGGCCTCCGGTCCCCTACACTCACAAGACGAAAAACAGCAGAATTATGCTTCTATTTCACGCTGGTGTTCTGTGAGGGCGTGGTCCTACCCCGGTCGAGCTAACGCATTCATTCTGCAGCTAAAAACAAACTGCAGTATAGCTCTATAGGATATATAGGTTTGCCACTGTACACTTGCCCGGTCGACAGATTAGTTAGAATAAACTGCAGTGTGCCTCTAGCTCCGTATTTTTGGCAATACGTACTCAACGCTGCCATTTGTTTACACCCTTAGTTCCCAAAGTGGCCCAGGTGGACCCCCAGGGGTCCACGGGAGACTCGACGGGGGTCTAGGTTGGCGTGATAAAAAGATTCACAATTCGTAAGCAGGAGTCCACGAAAATATATTAGCTTTCGATAGTGAAGAACTAAAATGTTGGCTTCACTTCCCCTGTCAATGTAGGCAGATAGTATTTTAAGAAGCTCAACGACTTTTACTTGCATATTCCACATGTTTCATCGAATTTAGGAATATGGTAGAAATGTCAGGGAACCTCTGGTTTACACCTTTATTTTTGGGTATGTGTTATGGTAATTCCATTCGTGTACAAAATATTATTGATTCTAATGAGAATACTTTTGAATATTTTATTTGCAAACTAAATCCAGACTACAGATATCATAAATTATATTTTAAGAAGTGTCATAACTCATTGAAATATTTTTTTCTAATAAATGAATTTAATTGTATTACATTAAAATATTTGATTTGTATTATAGTTAAGTATTAAGATATTATTATGTTTGTTTTACTCTTTATATGTTTTGTAATATATTTATAAGAAATAAATTTAAAAGAAAAAAGCCACATATATCCATCATAACAAAATTATTAATATCTATTCTCGATTTACATGTTTATTTGTATGAAAATTTATTGCATATTTAAAAATAAATTAATGACGTTATTTTCAAAACCTAACATAGTGTCATACGATTCTCTTATGGCCCACCCACACAACCGTAAATGCACCCACACACTGCAGCTCAAAGACAAAGTTCAAAAATCTACGGAACCCACGTGAATAGGGAGTCTCCAATCAATATCAGCTCAGTGCGACGCAACGCACTCTGAATGCAGTATAAAGACAAACTATGTTATTACCTAAAGACATATTATTCCATATACAAGTTTCGTGTGCTATTGAAATATATAAGTTTCTGTTTGTGTATTTTGTATTTATGTATATTGTCTCTATCAGAGTGACGGAGATTATAAGATCTATGCACATTTTTTTGAAGCTTATTTGTTCCTAATTGTGGTCGAGGTAAAAGCCCCGTAGCCCTGGGAGGTCTGAGTGCGTTACGGCCGTTGTGTTACGGCTTCTGGTTTTCTATTTCCAGCGGCAGAGAAACAATAGTTGGATATCACAAATCGTTCATTTTCTGGTATGGATTTATTGTATGAAAGTCTCGTTTCCCCTGACATTGCACCTGGCCATTCTGAGGGTTTATTGCACATGACTTACATCGGATATGGGTTAGGGTCGATCAGTTTGTGTCTATGGTAACGAGAATGTTTCAAGCACTATAATACATTTATGTCAAAACCGGAATTCGCCTCGGAGGACATCAAAGGTACCGCCGTGATCTTAGTGTGAATATTTGACTTACTCCCTACACTCTTAAACAATTTTCACACACCATCGATGTAAAGACGCTTTCACACAAATAAAGATGATTTCCAATAGCAAGTGAAAAACGTCGGGTTAAGAAAAACGAGCAGCGCTTCTCAGAGCGCAGATCACGTGTGAATTACATTCATACGTGTCAGTCACTTTTTTAACCTAATAATTTACTTTTTCACGGCTGCCATGCTTGGCTGAACGCTTGGCAGCTGAGTGAAATATTAAAACATAATATATGTACATCGGCATTGGTTTTATATATTTACTTGCATTTTAATAATGACATAAAAGAAAAAAGTTATTAATTTTTTACGTATGTTCAATAATAATATTTTTCAAAAAAAAATTAGTAGATGTGAAGGTAGGTCCATAAATCTTAGATATAGATTCGAATCGAATTCTGATTATGTTAAAACTTTAATTGCAATTTGAAGTGCGCCCGGTGGTGAAGGGAAACATCATGCTTAATAAATAAATAAATAAAAATACCATCTCGAAGATAATATAAGAATAGTGTGAATTCCGCCAGACTGCAATAGAATCGGGTGGCGGACTATTTTCCAACATCCTATCAAAGGAGGGGGCCTTATGTCCAGATTCATATATAGGTGTTACTTTTTTTTGCTATAACTATATAAATAATTATATATTACTGGCAACGAAGCATTCCCCGTTAGCCCTCAACCGTAACAACGTATCTACATATATCTAGACATTTTTATTTTAGATGTGATGTCATAGGCTAAAGTAATCACATGCCATCAGGTCAATTATATTTATTTTTTAAAGCTATAAAATCTGATAATGCAAATACATTTTTCGTTACAAACTTATATAATAATAATAATAATAAAGCATTAATTTAATTCCATACAAGACTACATTTTAGTTTTCTCTTTATAGGCATGCAATAAAAAATGAAATCCAGGTTTCTCTATCTTTTGCGATGTCTAGCCATGTTTTTCCTGCTACCGTCTCTATTTCGTCTGCCCACCTGCAAACTTATATAGTACTATTTATTTCGGCTGCCCCTGTACATATCTGTGACTATCAGAAAACTTAACTATGAATAGTATTGCCTTTTGTCCTACACACGATATAGTTTGTGCACATCTATGACTCAATATCTCTCTAATGCGATGGGGGGAATGAACCTCCCCTCCTTTTTTAACAAATACTAACGAATGGTGTGAAAACTTGCTGTTCACGTATTAATATAGTAAATACTAAAAATAAGGTCGTACCTTCGATTTTGACTTACTAATATATATATTATTAAATATATAGATTATTAAAGTTAGCAGAGGTTATAAAGCTACGCTTTCCTCGTGATCTAACTACACGTGGGTGTCAGACTCGGTTTGTACTAAATGTGTACCAAAGTTTCATTACACCCGTTGTGCGTCGATTATTGATGCTCACTGTAAACACTTCCAAACACTTCAGGTGAAATATGTACACCATTTGCTATCTCTGTCGACGATAGGTTTTGATGCTTGAGAGGTTATTTATTATATTATTTTTATTATATAAATAATCCGGCACTAACGTTGGGACGGAGCAAAAGACCGCATTCTACAAAAAATATGCTACAGCATTTTATAGCAGAATGAGGGTTTTACACTTTTAACTGTAAGATAAGCAAACAGCTCCGTTGTCGCCGGTGTGGCGACATTATTGTTATTCATAAGTAATTGAAATAATTTGAGATGTTATATTTTATATTGTATCATATTCATATATAAACTGTTTTCAATCTTCGATAAGATGCGCTCACACCAATTTAACACACACACTCAAGTAACTGTTTTCCCATAGTAAAACTGGCGCTCATATTAAAAAAAAAACTCACTCGGGGATGCTGGTATATAATTTATACGACTGTCAAGGGTTAAAATAATTATTATTGTAAGATACCAGAAAGCAATGACACCCTCGCATATAAATGTTATTAATAAACTTAATTTCAGTGGCGTACCACACACAGGGTCAGTCAAGTTCAAATGTGGCGATAATGACTGGAAATTAATTCACCTAACGTACCTAAATAACATTGTAGCGTGCGACGCTCGTAAATTATCGCTATCAAATTTATTAATATTTGTCTAACATCTCTCTATATGTCTACTAGGTGGGATCCTAGTTCTAGATACGATGGACGTATACAATCTGAGGGTCTCCTCACTTTTAAGGTGAAACTCAAACTCAACGATAGAATATTTTAAAATAGATTTTATTTTTTTGTCGTATATAAGATACTATTTTGGGACCCAAATGTAATAATTTACTTTATAAAGTACTGGCCTACGGTTGGCCGTAACGTCAGTTTATGTTATATGAACCATTATTATTGTAAAAACTATATTTTTAATAAGTAAATTGCAGCTTAAATGGTCAAAGACCATAGAGAATTTTATGATTCTTATGGAAAATCGGCCTATTCTCTTTGAATGTTAAAAAGTCGCATAAATTAATAGTCTACTGGCCTACTGGTGGCCCGTAAAGTCAGTTTATGTTATATAAACCATTATTATTGCAATAACTATATTTTTAATAAGTAAATTGCAGCTTAAATGGTCAAAGACCATAGAGAATTTTTATGATTCTTATGGAAAATCGGCCTATTCTCTTTGAATGTTAAAAAGTCGCATAAATTAATAGTCACTGGCCAAGGGCTGGCCCGTAACGTCAGTTTATGTTATATAAACCATTATTATTGCAATAACTATATTTTTAATAAGTAAATTGCAGCTTAAATGGTCAAAGACCATAGAGAACTTTTTTGATTCTTATGGAAAATCGGCCTATTCTCTTTGAATGTTAAAAAGTCGCATAAATTAATAGTCACTGGCCTACTGCTGGCCCGTAACGTCAGTTTATGTTATATAAACCATTATTATTGCAATAACTATATTTTTGATAAGTAAATTGCAGCTTAAATAGTCAAAGACCATAGAAAATTTTTATGATTCTTATGGAAAATCGACCTATTCTCTTTGAATATTAAAAAAATCGCATAAATTAATAGTCACAAAAAGAAACTTTAAAAGCATTAAGTAAAAAGCTCTTTCTTATAAACGAACTTCTAAGTAATCCAATTCAGCAATTCATCGCCATATTATGCTACGTAATATGAATAATTATTTTGTTCTCTATTAAAATAATAGAACACAGTTAATCAATAAATAATATTACAGGTGCACTCGTCACTTTTTAGGACAGGTGATACTTGAGAAGTCAACTTTAACCGCAAAGAACTAAAAAAAATAGCTTTCGGAAAAGGGTGAGCGGTTTCCGTAGACATATATTCTCGTACATACATATAAAAAAACTATATGGTATAAACTTTCTTGTCTTCTTTTTTTATTTTTATAACATTGAGAGTAACAAACGAGCACACAGTTCACCTGATGGTAAGTTACTTCTGCGGCCAATGACATCTACATTCATCCTTGCCACGGAATCATAATACAGATGCGTTGTCACCCTTGAGGACTGAGATGGAATGCCTCGTCACCAGAGTAATAAAGGTCTCTGGAGCCCTAAACTCACCACACGAAACACAGCAGCATATTTTACGCTTGTATTTTGTGAGGGCGTGGTCGAGCAGACCCTTTCATTCTACAGCTAGAAACAAACTTCAGTATACCTCTACCACTGTACATACCGCTCTATATTTGGTTTATTAAATACGGATAGTTCACCTTCTGGTAAAAGATACCACCTAGTGGCACATCCAAAATCAATATGCGGAGATTTTGTCAAGGATTAAAGGTTTTGTATTTATAAAATAATAGGTGACAAACTACTTGCTTACATTGTTACCTACATCCATTTACAAGAGAAAACACCAGCGCTATGCTGCTATTTCACGACAGCATCACAATAGAACTGTGTAGTGATCATTCTCCAATCGTTAGAAAATAGATGCAGTGTAGATCTAGCAATATTTTTTATAAATGTTGGTATTATAACAACCAATAGTTGGGTGTTCAATAATTGAGTAACTTTATTTGTTTTTTTTACAAGTTAAACAACCATTGTACAAAAAGGCGGACTTAGTACCGGTTAGCATTCTCTACTATGGGTTGAGTAGAGAATATATTGTGGGTGCAAGAAATTACAGCGTTCATTATACTTTGGTATTTTGTCACAGTGTGATTGTATATCGAGCCAAATCATTCATGCACAATTTTTATCTGCCGTGCCACTCGACCCCTTTTTTTTCGTTCTGATGGCCGCTGTTAGCCCGAGGGCTTTTACAGTTTAGCCGGGCTGAGAGGTGACCGAGCGCTTATGGCGCTCAGTCGAGACCTTTATTAGTGGGTAAACAGCACAAGGGCTCCCAAGAGGGAGCCTTGGCTTGGACCATTACCGTATTCCGGGAGAGCGTCTGACTCGAGGGTGCCCGAGAGGGCCGAACCTCGGCTCGGTCAGTTGCTTCTGACTAAGAATTATCTACATTAATATCTCTATTATTATTATTGGCTATCTGTACCACCACTTCGGAATGCGTAGGCGCTGGAGAAGAAGTGGCGCAAGAAACTCCAGCGACGCTTCTATCTGTATTGACTGGAGAGAACCGGCCTGTGACAACCACTCGACCCCCACATATTATAAAAACAAGCATTAAAAGCAGAGTGATTACACATATTATGGGATAATATAAATAGGGATGTTCAAACTTCTGAATAGATTTTAAACATCCCATTGCTTTTGGGGATTGGACCATTCCGACTCTGGATATATTTTATACAGCCCGTATAGGACATTGCCGTCTGCGGAAACATTAAGAGGTCAAATTACATCTAGTTTTTTTTTTATTGATACCAACTGCAGCCTGGCTCTACCATATATCACCATGCTTAAAAAAATCGTCCTGATTAGTTAATCCACAGCTGAACGTAACGGCGTGTGTTATATATTTATATATATATATATATATATATATATATATATTGATTTGAAATATAATCCTAATACTCTTGCATTTATTGATTTCCTGCAAACTTTTATAGGACGTCACTCCATCGAATGGACACGGGCTTTCATTGTGTAGGAGTTCGTTTTAAGTCACGTTGATAAAAATAAACACTCTTGGGTAATACTGTTACGCAACACCTTCCAAATAAAAAATACGAGCTTAATTAACGATTTTGAAGTTCGGAAAGTTACAAAATGTATTTCGAATACAAATTAAAAACTCTCCAGCGTATTTCCCAATTACTTAAACGCGGTTTTTGCACTTATTAGGGTCCCCTAATTCGTGCCGACGTTACCTCAATGGGGGAATTCGGGATTTGGAAATGAAACTGTGAATTTCACTTATCTATACTAATGGGAGTTTGCTTTCCGCTTGAGTGGCTGTTAAGAGACAGTTTTCACTTCGAATTAAATTTCATGCTTTAACAGGGATCAAGCGTTTGACGGTACTGCCAACGTCGAGGACCGAAAAAAAGTTGACGGTGCATTCGTTAGCGATTTCCAAAAAAGAAAAAGTATGAATAAAAAGTAATTCAAGTACTGACAGACTTCATTACTCACGACGCCTCCATTTTTACCTTTTTCTCTACCAAATATGATCACATCTCCCTGTAAACCACCATTATATATTTTTAATATAAAAGAAAGAGTTGGAAAAGAAATTAAGTGGACCGCATCCATACAAGAGTAGAACAGTGAACATTGACCTACCGATTTGATTTACCCTCTCAGAAGAACAAAGTTGTCTTTATTATTTAAACTTCATTTAAAAAACTAATTTAGTTTATATCAAGCAAACATGCCTGCGGAGTACCCTCCACGCCTTGCCTAGTACCATTTATCTATATTCTTTAGTACAATTTGTTACAGTAATAATGGTTTCTAAGAATCGATCCGGTGTCCGTCTCTGAAGCAAGATACTTAGACAATAACAATAAGGACTCAAAGGCAAATCAATCAAATAGTTAAATGAAAGCGTAACGAAAATATTTATAATTGATATGCAATTACAATATATGTCCAAGACGATATCTTGTGGCTGTTACTACTGTCACCTACAGATAAAAGATTATAGTGCCGTTAATATTGCCGCAAATATAGAGCAGTCATTTGTCTTCATCAATAGTTGTACTGCTATGCTTGCGCAGTGAAAGATTTGTATGCAGTGTCGGGAACACAGTACATCCAATATAAAACCTAAAACCAACAATCTGTGATACACGAATATTGTTTCTAGTTAGGGAATCGAACCTAGGACCTGCGACACTACGCGGTCGTTACAACAAAAGATACAATTACACACACCATTATATATAATTATGTGACCCAATTATATTCTTTACACAGTAGACAATTAAAGCTACATTGTCAGGTATCACCTGTTTTTTTAAAAAAAGTGACTATTACACACCTGTATTTCATTAACTGACCAACAGTGTTAAAACTAAAACAAGTACAAACAATTTTTAATCTTATAACGAAGTACAATTTGGCCTAAAATTACTTTACTGAACAACTTTGCCGAGTTATGACGAGTGCTTCATGAAATCGTTTTATTTTTTTTAAACTGGAAAAATTTAGTTAGTTTAAAGATGCGTCTTTAACGATAAGACGATAAGAAAAGATACGAAATAAACATAAGGAAAAAAAGCATTTTGTAGTAGGACGTTCGTATAAAAACACCTAGATATTACAGTTTTCGCACCATAGCCAGCACTAAGCACAATTGACATAATTATAGCACATGCGTTTCAACGTGTTAGTCTTTTCTCTTTTAATAACGCTACAGTGAATGATGAATATTCATTGTATTCCGAGTACAGTGTATTCATGGCAAGTTAATAGCGTTTTCTGTTTTTATGTCTAGTTCATAATTCATTGTAAAAGTAACGTGTTTCCATATATAGCAATAAGCGCGTACACTGTCGGAAAGGCGCTGTAGTGAGGAGCTATAACTGTCAAGTTTACGTTACACTTTTTTGCTGATATCGCAATGGCAATTGATATGGTTACATATACGAGTATATTTACTATGACGCTATTAAACGTTATAAATTTGGTGTATAACAATTGTTGGTTCATTATTACCCCTTTATTTATGTATAACTATTATTTATGTCATATATATTACTGATTGAACGAAAGAATGTAATACAGTTAGACGGTTAAGTAACTACTGTTAAATCCTTAATTAACTATTTTTTTTTTTTAAAAAAGTTTTTATTTCAAAGAGATTATTTATATATATTCTAGACGAATTGTCGTATAGAATATATATAAATAATCTCTTCTGTATTTAAAATTTACACTGAAACTAAGACATAGATAACAGTCATAGATGTAGATATAATAATTAAAGTCAATTGGAACGAATTAAATCTTAGAATTTACGGCTATGTTCACGGAAATCTCTTTGATGAAACTTTTCGCACCTAAAGCTTTAAGTAGCCTTTTAAAACTTTCGTTACCGTCGCCGCGAGGTGTCGCTGTCGCGACGGAGGCAATGCTTCTCTACATGTTGTTACCTATTCCCCTTGACTAAACTATAACGAGCTCCTTTACGACACAATTTTTATTCTTTTATTTTATAATTTTTTCACGCGATGGCGGATATGTATAGTTCGATGTTTATGTTGCCTCTCTTTCTTCTCTGTATATTGTCTCTACTTTTGACAATATCTGTCAAGAATGACATATAAGCTGTTGTCAAATTTTATTACATTTAATTGATAAGCTAATATATTACACCTCAAAGATTAATGATATAAATAATTTTATCATCGAAAGAAAATTTTCTTTCAGTGACAGCTTTAGAGAAATACCACTTAAATTGTAACAAGTTCTTAATACAGGGCAAATTAGGAATCGAAAAAAAAACCCTTTTGAGTGTTGTGATAGAGGAAGCAAAGAATAAAAAAGGTAGCAGCTAGATGTATCAACTCAAAGTATGAGGAATATTTAAACCTTTTGACAGATTCATCATAAGCCTGGGATGAATTAAATTTACACAAATATTTTTTGCAAGAAACGCAACTTATCCCAATCTAGGGCTCCACGCATTCAGCCATCATGAACTGATCGCCTACCCAACATTTCACTAAATGTAGTTTCCATTATGGGACACTTCCACCCCATGGACAAAACAGTTCATAAGTAACTAAAATTCTCTATCTATACGGGATATTTTAACCGGTGCCCTCGGCAGTTTTCTCGGTGCCGGTATCAATGAAATTTCTAATTGCAACCGCTGATTAACCATGTCTAAAAACATGAATGCCAAAAAAAAAATTGAAGACATGTGAAGTCCACCAATCCGCAGTGGATCCGAAAAGACTATGCTGTAACACGTTCTTTAGAAAGGAGATTTATGCCCTGCAGTGGGATATATATATATATATACATATATATATATATACACATATATATACACATATATATATACATATATATGCTGTTACTTTACTGTATGCAAGATATCTGGAGATTACAATTATGAATTAAATGTTTTTAGAGACTAAAACGTAACTGGTAACAGCAGCGTCTAATGTACATTAGTTTAGTCTAAAAACGGTACTTTTTATGAAATTAAAGTAGATGATGGTGGTGACACCCCTCTCCCCCTCCCCCACATTCATCCTTGTGATGGAACGTTATTGCACCATCATCCGTGTAATAAGGCATCTCATACTTACCAGACGAAACACAGACGGGCTAAGTTATATTTTAATCTGGCATACTATGAAATTGTGTCCTTTTCCCGTAACCCTTACTATAGGGACCATTTAACTTTACCGAAGCGTGGGACTTTCACGAAAATACTACCAACGTGAAACAAAATTATTTGCAACATTCGAGCCCTTGTATATAATCTGATGATGATAGTGTAATTGAGTTATAATACATTCTCTACTTACATTTAAGTATTAAAAAATTAACTTTTGCTACGTTTTTACACTAGCCAACGGCAGGAAGCAAAAACTCGAAGCGGCAACGTAGACGTGTAAATTGACTAAAATACATTAATTTATGATAGTTAGCGTGCCGGTGCGTGAGTAATGAAACCGTTTAGAAAGTGATCAAAGAAAAACTGCTGACACGTATCGGTGGATTTAAGAATAGTTCAATGTTTTATTTATAATAATTTATTACGGAGTGTAATATTTTTTAACGATTATGTCTCACACGGCTGGGCAAATGTGTCTATGTCTTTCTTCCACTCGTTTCTCTATTTTATCGTATTCTACGCACAAAAAAAAATTAAATATTTGGTAGCGGCGACATTCTTGTGGGTCCATGGGCTTTAAGGTTCACCCATCCTGGTGATCTCTGCTAGTTACCGCAACAATTATAATTTGATACAAGAAATTGACGAAATACGATGAATTTAGAAGATGAGGAAATTATCAAGCTCGACACCAAGACTAAAATAATACCAATTCAAAATAAATGTAAACGGCTTAACGTTGCAATGGTTTTATGAAATACATCAGACAAATTTCAAGTTCCCAACTGTGTATATTAATTTGATAACTACCGCTTAGGAAGTAAAATAAATCTTTTTTGTTGTATTTCCTGATGTGGTGCTCGGATGAGTGTTTGGTGAGGTAAAAAAAAGTTGTGAGTTGTCTATATGATTCACCCTTTAAATCTTGCACTTGTCAATAATAATAATTAAAAATAAATCCAGAGCAAGGACTGCCTATTCCTAACAATAATAGGATTTTAAAAATGTTAAATGGTTATATATTATATCCCTCATGTGTGTAATAACACTCTTATATAACTTGTTATATGCACGCGTTCACAGTACCATGTAAATAAATTCAGCATAACTGTAGTGTATCTGGAGATCCGTAAAGCTGGTGTAAAGGCATTCCTTCTTAGTCCTCAGGGGTGACAAGGCATCTGCATTATATATTTTTTCATTACTTTGAGAGTAACAAACGAGCACACAGTTCACCTAATGGTAAGTGATTCTTGCGGTCCACGACATCTACATACATCCTTGACAAGCATTGTCACCCTTGAGGACTGAGATGGAATGCCTCGTTACCAGTATCAAACGTCTCCGGATCCCTGCACTCACCACACGAAACACAGCAGCATTATGCTGCTATTTTACGCTTGTATTCTGCGAGGGTGTGGTCCTACCCCGATCGAGCTGACCCATTCATTCTGCAGCTAGAAACAACCTGCAGTGTAGCTCAAGCAGTTGCTGAGGATGAATGTGGATGTCGTGACCATCAGATGAACTGTATGCTCATTGACCAACCTCAATACAATAATCAACACTGCCACTTTGTTTGATGATACTAATTTCGATAGCCAACTATTGGTTATTATACAACCAATATTTATAAAAACATTAGTTGGGATACGCTGCATTCACTTTCTAGCTACAGCATGAATAGGTCTGCTCGACTGGTGAAGGACCGGGCTCGCATAAAATATGAAAATGAAAGGAAGGAGGCTTTGGAAAAAATGAATGAATGAATTTATTGCTAGGTTCCAAAAGGTAAAGCCAACAAAGTTCTTCTAGAACCGTCAAGAGACTGCAAGATAAAGAACGGTCATATCACTGCTGTGATTCATACGGTGAGGATTATATTAAGAGTAAGGTAACGACGCATTTCATCTCTATCCTCAGGAGGGACGATTGCATCTTCAATCTCTCCTAAGGATGGACGTAGTACCATCCGGTCAACTTTGTGCTCGTTTCGTATTATAAAAAAAAAGAAAGTCAAAGACAACTGAGTCAGCTGCTATTTTACGCAGGTATTCTGTGAAAGTGGCACTTCCCCGATCATCTAAAACCACATATTTATTTAAGCTTTATATACAGTATGTATAAAGGCGGATTTATTGCCTTAGGCATTATCTACCAGTCAACCTTAGGGCAATGCAGAGATGAAGTAAGGTAGGGGTATGCTTAAAGATTTTGTCGTAAAATATTATTATATTAATTATATTATATAAAACAAACAATATACGCGTCATGTAATCATCATATATGCTACAGACATTTCTTTGCAATAGCGTCGGAAGATTTTTGCTTAAAGAGTATACTATTTGTTTCTTACTGAACTGAATTGATGTAGATTGTAGATATTATTTTATCCCTAATGGGAAAGGCAAAGGACTTTAGTCCATGCAGCCAGGTCTTGTTCGTATGATGGTTGGTCTGAAACTGAACTGAATTGAGTTTTAAATGTGTGTATGTCTAATGAATTGTGGCATGAATGCCACTAATTAACCTTTTATTTGCAATTAAAAAATTACGATCAAAGTATACGATTCTCAAAAATCGTAATGTATACGATTCATCTTTCAACATGTTTTTCAAGTGTCAAATGAAATTGAAATTATTTAAAAATCAATACTCATTATTTTTAACTCTTCTGTATGTATGATATCAATGAATATTTCATTCAATCTCTATGACAGAATCTGTAAAAAAGTATGTAATAAATCTTTTAAGAGATTAATTAAAAGATAAATCATCTATATACTTCTAGAGCTGAGTACATTTAAGGCTTTATCATAATCATAAAAGCTCGTTATAATTGTTACCAGATAGTTTATAAAACTTGGTGACCTGTGAAATAATTTACAAAAAAACAATTCTCTTTAAAAATTCTTACTAAAAAATGTTATTAATGACGATACAACACAACTCATACATCAATAAATATACTGGAGATTGGATAGTGCGCGGAGGTCTTAAATGATTTTAAGCTCTTTGTATGTAATCTCAACATTAAATTTGTACAAGATGCTGGCATGTTGAGACGCAATTAATTAACTAACTACACCGTGCCGACGGATCGGCAGAAGCACATTTCATGCATGGACACCCGTTACGCATTCTGCCAATGTTTATTTTACGTAGGTACACGTTTGCGCTATGACATTCTAAAATATCGTTGAATGGGAAAGGTATATATAATATTATTGACAGCAAGGATTCCGTTTAACCGTATATTGTAAGTCGTGACGTTTTTTTATTATGTGTAAAATATTTTGAATCCATTAATGTTTACCGTATACATTAAAAGTAAGTACTTAAAACATTTGTATCAAATCACTTACTAGTCAATTTGCCAAGAAAACGATTAAAAGTCAAAGAAGAAATTAAAAAAAATCCAAAAAACTAAATGTAAACTATACCACAATTATAAGCATCAAATACATGACTTTTTAAAAAAAAATAGACGCATTTTCATAATTTCTAATTTAATATTGCATCCTTATATTTGTATAAATTAAATTATCTTTTAATCAACCATGGATAACAATTATTACAATTGTCATAATAAAATGGCAACATTTGCTCTTAAATGGTAACTCCATTAGTTGGTTTACATGATATTTTATAAATATAATAAAAATAAATGCCGAAAACGTTTTGCCCGAAAGGAGAGCCTAATAGTTCCGTCTGTTAATACCGGCGGCACAAAACCCGCGTGCAAATACTAGTGACTTTATTGACAACCGCAGTGCTAAAGACGTTATCGAGTCTGTTTACATATCGTGTTACAGGCCGCGCCCACAAAATGGCCGCCGATCACAAAGTCCGTCCACTAAATTAGTTCTAGCTGACTGAGACATCGAAGCTGACGGGTTAAGCACGTGGACCTAAAGAAACTTTATGGGTCTTAAATATGGAATCGAGTACAGAGTTGCCATTACTTCGGCTCGGTCTGTTGATGGCTTCGAAAACACAATGGTTACTTTATGTCTGTGTTTTACATCTTTCTTTTATGAATATAGATCCACAACCTATAAAATAATCCAATATATTCTACGATAACTTTTAAAATATTGAGGAGTGCGGTAATTGGAATAATAAGGAAGGAAAATATTTATATTTCACATTTTAGACCATGACTGAAGAAAATAACTTTATGTCGCTAATCTGTTATTGAGAGTAATAATTTAGCTGTGGTCTGTAAAATTATATGCATCAACAATATTTTGTTTTTCATAAAATCGAGTAACAAGACAAAGTTCTCTTAAAGTAATTATATTTAATTTTTGCCAGACAGTATCACTAATTTAAAGTACGTAACATTGAGCCTATGATATATTTAGAAAGAAAAACATGAAAGAACTTCAGGAAAATTAAATTTTGTGGTCCTATATAAATCGCTTACTGCAAGCCCATAAATTATTTAATAAATTAATTAAAAATAACATCATACATTACGTAATTATTAAACATCGATTTACATTACAAATCGAATAATCGCTAATTCATTCTTTTGAATTGGTTTAAAATCAAACACGTAATGAATGCCGATGGATTATTTCACTATATCTCGATTAAAGCCCACCGCGTCTTACCCAATGTTATTATTTTAATAGTATAATTCTATTGACATATCACTACGATATATTTATCCTGTAATTTTGAAAACGCAAGCAAATGCTTTCATGTTTATTTATTGTTGGGTGTAGTCTTTCATTTGTAAATTGAAACTTTGTATTCTTGGTTTTAAATTGCAAATAACTGCCTACACGCAAATAAAAATTATTCCGTAACTTAGTTACGGTATGTACTATTGATACGTAAATACGATAATTTCTAAATTAAATGTGACAGGTCTGCTAACTTACAGTTAACTGGCAGTCAATATTAGTATTTAACTTATTATTTATTTATTCTAAATTGTTGCTCTAATCTACGTTAAAGTACAGTAAGTTAATAATTATGTAATATAATATATTTATTATAATACTTTGTACCTTTAACGATTTATGTTCCCGTGGATTTTTCACGCGCACAAGAGGTAAATTACATTCTCCTATCAAAAATAGGTAAACCGTGTTCTATGGTGGAATTAATTTAATTTAAAAGCGATCTATTGCCGTGCTACGGGTCGCGGGTTCGACTTTACGCACTGGAAAAAATTGTTGGAATGTGAAAATGAAAAAAAAATTGGCTTGGAGATATTTGTTTCAGTCAGATTTATCCATATCGATAAAGCTAAAATCAATGAATGTATCCATAATATAATATGGCTGCTGATGCGTCTTACGATACAGGAAAGTGTCCTTGTAAATGGTTGTGTTTTTTTAAAACACCTGACACACGTAGAGTTATAAAAACTATTTAGTGTTAATAATTACTTTGTATCTTCTTATAAAAAAATGTATAATATGATATAGACCATATAAGAGCATATTTAGCTCTCACATGTTTTCAGAGTGTACGGATTTATTCGCACGTAATATAATAATATTCTCAGTATCAAAATTATTATAATTCATTTACATATTTAAAATAAACGCGATAAAATCCGTTAAAAACTAATTTTATCTAATATATTTATGTAAATACATACTATTAATTATACATATTAAAATATTGTTAAAGGCGCAAACATATATATAATTGATGAAAGATTGGAATGTTGTCAGATACAAAACCCAAAAATCAACAAATTGCATTCAATAAAATAAGTTATAACGCTTAAATGCAAAAATTAGAGCCTGTTATGCTATTTTACCATATAACCTATACGAGTATATCCCTCCGAATGGAGCAAGACAGAATGTACTACCCGCATCCAATACTTGGGTTAAAAGGGACACAAGGCTAGAAAAAGGATTAAAGACGGGCAGCCGTAACACACAATGCGGGTTAGGTGCTTGACAACCGGTCTAACAATAAAAGAATATTATAAAATAAAAAAGCTTAATACTATTCAATTAATTCGACCACGGTAACATCTATTTATTATATATGACGTCAACATCGCAGGATGTATTATAGTGCCGAATTGGACAAACACAGTGGCACTCAAGCGTCCACCCCTTCTCCAAATACAATCGAAGGAAGGTTAAGACGCATGAGAGACGGGACGAATAATTTGCAATGGGAAAATATTAGCCCGGAGTGGTATTTAAAAACATGTTATTATACAAGTAGATAGGTTATTTAATTATTTGAATGGTATATGTGTAAAGGTGTATCTTATATTAAAACTGTAATGGTTAAGATGTCGGACTCGCAATCTAACAATCGTGTTGATCTAGAAATTCGAATTCTGTTTTAACAAATCAATATATTTCCATTTTTCAAATTCTTCAAACGAATTTCACGACATCTTTTGATGATTACCATAGGGTACATTTTTGATGCGCGAAGATTCCACATCCTCTTCCCAGTATCGGTTATATTGTGAGCTATCCACCTTTCTCTGAGAAAATTCCTCATATTAAGATCAAGCGTTATGCGTCATCGTTTTAAATATACGTTCAGCTTAATATCGGATTGAGTGTTGATGATTCTAAGTATTGTTATGTTATAATATCAATTTGGTATCTTAAAGAGAACAGTGATTAAAAATAAATGAAGTATAAGCTTATATATCTATGCTAGGCATAGGCGTTCTCGCTAGACATATCCATTCGCAGTGGAGCTCCACTGCGAATTGGCGTACTTATTCGTGCAACCTACTTGAGGCTTCCTCGTGTTAAATGAGTACTTGAAATTGTAATTGTGAACAGTTTAATTGATGCCGACACCGGGGATCGAACTCGATTTACTCCCTTCAAGACGAAAGACTTTATTTATTTTTTATTTTAGTACTTTCCACGGTGTTATGTCCTATGGAATTTTGCTATGGGGAATTAAATAAACAGAATTGCAACTGATGTTTAAAGTATATTTATTTTACTTCAAAAAAGAGTTATACGCATTACTTATAATCTAAAATCTAGAGTACCGCTAACGAAACATTTTAAAGAAATAGGCATATTAACGGCTATCTCACAATATTCTACAATAGCTGTATAATGCTTGTAGCTGTACACGCTATAAATACAAAGAACAAATACTTGTAATACCTATTTGTCCTTTAAAAAAGTTACGGAAAAGTTCTTGCACATATTTAATAAAACTCCGCAAATAATAATCGATTTGCCATTAAATATATTTTTTTTAAATCAAAAAATTCTGACAAATATGCTTGGATTTAAACTCTGGAGTTCAATACTGGATAACTTTTGAAGATTTTATAACTTATTATTTAAGAATAAAAGAAAACAATAGAGCAGGAGTCGAGTTTTGTGAAGTTTATTCTCGCTGGCAGCTGCCTTCCAAAGCGGTGGTCCTATTACCTATCTTGACGATTCAAAAGTGTTTTGTGTAAACCTATTTGAATAAAGCTTCTTTGATTTACCATCAGTGTCTAAATTGCCGCTCAATTGCACATGGGATTATTGTCAATCAAGTAGGTTATGGGTATATTAAAAAAATAACGATTTTTATATTTCAGTACCGGCTTTGCCTACGATTTCATGCTTATAAACTCTCGTATATCCTAAACGCACGTGAGACACACTTTACAATGGACGTTATAGTTCTTTATTTGTCAACCGATTTAGAAGAAATATACACTAAATATTAGTCCAAGTTTGTCTTAATACATCTACCAAGTTCAATTTGTTTTAGTTATTCTAAAATTTAGAGCGCAGACGAACAGACAGAAAGTCTGCTTACGATTTTTATTATTATATGTATAGATTAGAGAACAAACAGGCAACACAATTAACCCGATACAAATCGATTCCTGCAGTTGTGTTGTCATCTCTGAAGGCAAAGATGGAATCGCTAGTACGAGTAATAAAGTCTTTAGTTAACCATACAAAATACAAGTACGCTAAACAACTACTCTGTTATTCTGCAGCTGACCTATTCGTGTATAGCTAGTTTATAACTGCGACGTGACGTTTTTCTAATCACTTTCAACTTTAAGGTAAGTTACTTATTGCGCTATTTAAGGTAAGAAACATCTCGTTTTAGGACAACTTTGCACCAAGCGTGACGATTACAGCAATTACTTCTTACAGAGCGGCCTATAGTGGCTCGTGATACGAAATTGAATATAATTTTTTTAACTAAACGAGGTAACATGCAACGGCCCATGTATATAAATCCAACTATCGGACAGTAGGTTTCCTCAAGATGTATTACTTCAACTCCGAATACGTGGTAAATGAGCACTTAAAATGGCATTTAAAATTTTTATTGATACCAGCACTCTGCGACAAACTCCGTTTGCTCGCACCGTGAATCAATCGCTTAGGGACTGACCTACCACGGATTGAAACTAAGTAAGATATTTTAATTTAGGTTATCAAACGTAAAAAGTTATTTTTTTTCATCTTTTCTAATATTTATTATAACATTAAAGTCACTTCGGTAATTGATGCATGCTTGTTTTAGATGCCTAAATAACAACGTAAATTACCCAAAGCAAACCATTGTAAGAGAGACATACAGAACGATAATGCGCATTTACTAGTTACACATTTAATTCTTTGACCCTCTAAACATTAAAATAGTGACGTTTTATCTGTCCTCTATATATTATGATCCATTGCCGAAGTGCGAATTTTAGCCGTGAGTGCGTCTACTTATATATTACATTCCATACGTAATCGTTAAGATTTATATAACATATTTCTATTACACTTTGTATTGATTGAAGAGGCGTAATGCTTATGTCACATTAAAGTCACCGGTTTGAAAATTTAAATGATTAAATTAATTTCAATTTAAATACAACCCCGTTTTATTTTTGTCGCAAAGGGATATAACACAAGACATTAAAGAATCAGATTTTTTTATCTTAATATCTGTAGTCTTGAATCTGTTAAGATAAATAGATGATAGTTATATTGAATAAGTTCTATTAGAGTTGAATTCATTTTGATGATGATGATAATGATATTAATTTATCCCTAATGGGAAAGGTAAAGGACTTTAGTCCATACAGCCAGGTCTTTATGGTATGATGGTTGGTCTGAAACGGCAGAGTTCATTTTGAATTTTGTGTGTTGTATTTTTTATTGTTTACACTTAAGTTTATTAAGCACCGTTTAAGTATATTTACTAATGACCAATTCTAGAAAATAATGTAGACATAATTAAAAAATATATATATAATTCATTATACACAGATACAGAAAAATAAATATATTAATGAAAATTTAGTACAATATATTTACAAAGAAATTAAGTTATATAAATTTACTGTGTTTTATTACGCTTTACGTATAGTCTTTTAAGAAATTACAGCCCAATAAAATATTCTAACAGAGTTGCTAGCTAACTAGAGTCCAATTATTTTAATATGTAAAAAAACTCAAAAATGTACCTGTCTATTCTAAATACTTTAAAGTAGTTTAAAACTTTATCCACTTTCTTTGAAGCAATCTATTATAATACTATCGAGAATTATAAGATGCAATGAATAAATTATATCGTTTGTATAAAAAATACGCACGCGACCTGGGAGGAAAATAATATTAAACAGAATCTCCAAAGGAACAAAACAAGTGAACGTTTGAGGACAAAAGTTTTAAAACAAAAAATAAACGGAAACATTCATAAAGATTTCGGGGAAAGTCACCTGGCGCTTCGCACAAAAACCCTTCTAGCAGATTTCCTTCTACACTTCACTTTTCTTGCCTTAAAAAGTTCTTGCGCTTTGATGTTTGAGTGTTACTCTCGAAAATTTGCCCTAGTAGCCCCTTGAGTGTCTATATCGACGAATATACATTAAAGTTAATTTTGTTTATTTAATAAACATCTCGCTGTCTATACTAACAATAATAGCAAAAGGGTTATAATGATGACGATGATATTAATTTATCCCTAATGGGAAAGGCAAAGGACTTTAGTCCATACAGCCAGGTCTTGTTCGTATCATGGTTGGTCTGAAACTCTTGTAAAGG
The DNA here is from genome assembly GCA_029286865.1 of Teinopalpus imperialis. Lineage (NCBI taxonomy): Eukaryota > Metazoa > Arthropoda > Insecta > Lepidoptera > Papilionidae > Teinopalpus > Teinopalpus imperialis. The sequence continues at coordinate 9,243,095 of JAGSMU010000030.1, read as the reverse complement.
GTTATAAGTTGTTATAGCGCCAAAGGAAAACGAGAGGTTAAATTCATATGCGGCCTGTTGCATTTGTTAACGTTTTTAATTTTACAGAAGCAATGAACTAAATGCAAGTTAAATTAAGATTGTTTTTAAATTTCATAATTTAATTCTTTTACTCACGTATTCTTCGCGTTACAATATATTTAGGTATTATATTGTATTAACTGTACCATTGTATTTTCAGACAATTAAAAAGTAAAATGCCGTAACTTCCAACGACACACTTGCTTATTTAAAAAGAATCAAAAGAGTTTGTAATTTAAATTTAATAAAAAATATATTATACAATAAATATTTTAAGCATACCTATATCAATTTATTAACTTGCTTTTGTTCGCCGTATATATTTTTAAATTTCATGTTTGTAAGTGCAAAAAAGGATAGCAAGTAAATTTAAAATTAATCATAGTTGATAGTAAGTACCTTTTTATTTGTAACCAGGGATGTTTTGCGAACCTTATATGATATTTGCCTGTCAATAAATATGTTTTGGTTTAAGTGCGTGGCTATGTCAGTGTTTTACTGCATGTTTGGTATAAATGGAAATGGTACCGCCTATAAAAAATTGATGTTACACCATGGCTTATAAAGCTGAGGCAGTAAAAAATATTACTTAGATAAAATTCATTTCAAATATATTATACAATATATACAGAAAACGGTGTTAATATAATAAATAAAACAATCTAAAAAAATGGATGCCGTAGTTATAAAAAAAACATTTATGTAAAATCTAAATGCGCTCTATGAAATTATCAACTACTTTAAAACTTTTCTTTGTATTATTTTTACTATAAACAAATTTATGTGTTGATAATTTCAAAAGAATATTTTTAATTAAAAAAAATATTTTGTACTTTTAACAATTAATCCAACCTAACAAAGTTATTCGTAAAATGGTTTACTTTTGGCTGTCATTCTTGTTAAAAGCATGGTGTTCCTCTTTTATTTAAAACATTTTACTCATTATATGGTCTATTCTTTTGTAATAAACAGGGAAAAATCATCTGTAGCGCAATTAATTGTAAGTCATTTGCCGTCGGGTGCGTTGTTTAGATGAAAAAATGTGCCTATGAAGCGGACATCAACCCTTTTTTTCTTCTAGCCTCAATATTTTTTTTTTATTTAGGAATAATTGACTGTAAACTTTTGTAGTATTAATTAAGTTTAAATTAGGAATATTGATTATAAATTTAAATGTAGAGATATAAATTATAATGTAAAATTTTGTTTTATGTTCTAGGCAAGTTTGAAATAATTTATTGTGTAAAAAGTTTACTCCGACCATCATATTACTGTTAAAGCTGATGTGAACTAGATTTATTACCATTTAGACACATTATATGTTGTTGTTTCCAGTTTACGTAATGCGGACCGGTTTTACCGGTATAATTTGTATCATAGGTGACTTAAATGAGATGTTTTTATCTGTTTAGATTTAAACGATATCCGATCTGTCTCGGGTTAAAGGCAAGAAACAATTAATCGCGCCGACGTAGAGTTCGCTACGATGTAAACACGTAACCGTGATCATTGTAATCATAATTTAGTCCTACGTATTCAACCCTAAGCCTTACTTACCCAGGACTTACACAAGAAGGCAATTTTTAAAGGTGTACATTTCACACACAGCACTTTTCACGTGGGTATCGAACACAGACGTCGGGGCCGTACTGACCTGCCACTCTTGGTGATCACCATCTCGGTGCCGAGCTTGTGAAACTTCTCCCAGAGATCCTTGCCCTCGAGCGTGACTTTGGGGTCGTCGACGACGCCGTCGTCGTCGGGTGGCAGCGGTGCATAGGGCGGCGGCGGCGGTTTCAGTAGAGGGCAGGGCGCGGACAGGGCGGCCGCCAACGCCGCTGGCAGGTACGGCGGCGGCGGCAAGGCGCCAGCAGTCAGCAACGCTGACACCGAGAAGTCGCTGGGGCGCGGCGCCAGCAGCGGGTGGAAGGCCACGGCGTCGCGCCGTTCGGCACCTTCGAAGCGCATGCCCGCGCCGCCCGGGGCCCACGGCGAGCGCTCCACGGCCGGCGTGCCCGTCGGCTGCAGCGGTCGCGCGAGCGCCCGCTCATACAAGGTCCATGCCGCGTGGCCGGCGGCTCGCGATCGTGACGCGCAGCACTCGACAGTCGGTGCGGCCGCTCTCGCGGCGGGCGTCAAACGACTGGCCGCTCGCGCCGCTCGCGACACCCTCCCGGCGCCCCGCGGCGCCCTGCAGCGCCCCGCAGCACCCCGCGAGGCGGAGCCGCCGCGCGTTGTTTTTCCCGCGCGCTAGGTGTCCGCCGCGCCACACCTCGCTCTCCGCTCCGCTAATCTGGTTAATGCCGCGCGGGGGCGACGCTCGCCGCCTCCTTCTAATTGGACACGTTTCCGTTCGTTCATCAATTGAGCTCGTTAGGTCTCGCGATATCTTTTGTGGCCCTACGTTGCCTGCCGCTGCTCTCATCCTCTCGTGCATGCAGCGTTTTCGCGAACGCTAACAAGTTACTCTGGCCGACTTCAAAAGTTCGCTGCGTACGTGGCCGCGGAGATACGCGTTTTTGATTTTTGAATTAGTCCTTTGGAAGTAGTTTTGTATAGAAATTTATTTTCGTTCTTAAAACTAAACTTTCTTTATATACGAATATAATTTTTTAGTGCCCTTATCTATACTCATTTTATATCGAGGTAAAAGATAGAGGTATAGGTTTTTATTATATATAAATTCTCAGAAGGGTGAAACATAGAATTATCTCTAAGTATCAGTTAGATGATGAAGAAAAGACCATTTTTTTTAATTATAAAATTAAACACAAAACTTACATTGGAAGACTAGTTTTATAATTTTTAATTTAGGCAATATTCTTGAATTCCAATTTTATTATAAAAACAATCAGTATGTGTCTTAGTTAGATTTTGATAGAGAATTTGCCCAAAAGTTGATTTTGTGCCTGTAATTTTATTTAAATTAATTTAATTTTTGTTATTACAATTATAGTTTAAAATTATAACTTTAAATTACCAATTAAAAGTTATTTAAGTAAATATAGTTTTAGTTTTAAAGTTTAAAAAGTTTTTAGTAAAACAAAAGTGTTTACTTTAAATTTTAACGGTTTATAAAGCGTAAAACTTAGCTTATATGAAACTATATACTTACGTATAAATATATACATATTTGAAAAATTAACTTTTTTATTTGAGTTTTATGTTTTGATAAGTTTTGGTAAACTACCAAAGCGATTTTGTTAAAACAAAAGCATTGTAGTTACACACCTTAAATTTAACATCATGAAAAATCAAACATTTATTCTTTTTTTCTTTTTATTGTAAAAATATGGATTATGTTTCTAATTACTTTAGTTTTTTTTTGTATAATGAATATAGAAACGAAGCACCGAAGTCTTAATTTTCTGACAGAGTCAGAGTGCGAAACTGGTTCTGTTCTTTTGACGTTAATTTAAACGTAACACAGTACATAAGGTTATTTAATTACCCTGCCAAATTGAAAATCACAGTGAATATGGCCGAATATTGCCCCGCGTACATTATCGGAAAATAATTTGTGGTCCGTTGTCGCGACATAAGTTCGATGTCGCAAACCTACGGTAAACATATGTGGACAAATTATGAAATATTGGAAAAACATCGCGATATTGGTAACGAATCGCATAAAATGGATAACGGGTTTGCATTATAATTGCATTTATGGTTAACTATATTCGAAAAACCATGTCTTAAATATTGTTTATATAGACGTCGAAGATATCGACTTTCGAGTCGGAGCGAAAGCTCGCCTCAACGATGACGGCTCATGGATGTTCTGCCTCCACTTGCAGCGACAACGCGAGCTTTGGCGAAGCCCGATAATGTGGCTGGTTCGTAAAGCTCATATATGAAACAATTTGATATAAACGCATTTGAAATTGAGTCGAAAAAAAGGCATGAACAGAGAGTGACATAAAATATGAGTGTCTCTGTTTATTGCTCTTGTAAATTCTCTATTAGTAAATTCTAAGCTCGTCAGATCTATATTATTTACAAATTTTAGGTATGTTGCGAAAGCGTCTTGCCGTTTTCCGACGACGGTCATTTGCGAACTTTTTATTTGTTTTACTAAATTTAAAGGTCCTACTTGTTTTGCAAGATGAAACTTCGCGAGCTTAAAGTTTTTACATTTCCAATAAAATAAAATGATATAAAACAGCCAAAGCTCCAGTTTCTTATCGAGCGAGTAAGCCTTAATTTTGTAATGAAGCTCAGTATCCTTTAATCTGATTATGCTTAGTAAAACGCGTTAAATTAAATTAAAAACAATAAAATATTTACAATAAATTAAACCTGATGTACATCAAAATAATCTTACCGTATTAAAAACAAGTTACATAAGCTAAACTAACAATAAACGGAAAAAAATTAAAGTATTTTTTCCGGACATTTTTATCGGAGCCATGGTTAAACTAAATATATTTATTTATTTATTTATTTAGTCTTTATTGCATTAATCTTAACAAAGTTAACAGTTCACAAAGGGCGGACTTAATGCTAAAGGCATTCTCTACCAGTCAACCCAAGGTGTGATGTATGATAGGTGTGGTAAACTCATTAATAAAAGAAAAAAAAAACTAAAAATAACTAATAAAAGCAAAGAATAATACATATATAGATACTTAATACATAATACATGTATACACATTATATATATGTATATACTATGAAGGAGCATTGTCATAGTAATAAAAAAAAATGTATTAAAAAGTATCTTCTATATATTCTAATTAATAATGTTAAATGTATTTAATATATAGTTAATTTAATTATTAAATGTAATTTTTTATTTAATAAAAAGCATAACTGCTTGTGCTAGGAGATGGTTCAAGAGAATAGTTGAATGGTGGATTCGGACCTACGACCCTAAGTTTGGCAGACTGTGACCCTAAATCATTAGGCTATTGACGTTTTACAGATATACAGAGCAGAGTTATTCTTATTGTACATTGTCATACTCTGAAAATGTGCTCCTTTTTTGGTCGATCTAGAGCTGGTTTATAATATAGTGACTCTATCATGCTTATAACTTTTAACAACAGATTTATTAAAAAAAAAATCAAAAATAAAAAAGCGATGAAACTTTAAGGTACAGAGCGACTAAGGGTGATATAACGTGGTTGAGTCATGTCACAGCTATGAACTAGCTGTAGCAATTTACTGCTTTCAAGAGAATCATCATTATTTGGTAACTTTGCACGTCTGTGTGTGTTTCGTTTGGGGAAAGAAATCGGACAATTTACGATCAGGCATTCTAAGCCCTCGGGGCTGATAACGCATTTGGACAACTCTTGTATCATGGGCCGATCTCATCATCGAGTTACTTTCTTACTCGCTTACATTTCTTTGATAGATCTCGATAAGCGTTTAAACATTAAACTTTAAACAAGGCATTAATATCACGTACATTTTAGTACCCCACAATTTTACGTCGATCTCTCCCATGTAATAACGTCGTAATCACCCTATTTAGCATTCGTATGGGTGATCGCTGAAAAGTCGCGCACATTAAAGAAGATTCCGAATAGTTTTGACATTTTAAAATAAATAAATGTATATTAAATATATAAATATATATATTTCTTTTTATGTTAACATATAACTATCTCGTTTTATTCATGGCCCCATAAAAATATTTTTAAATTATTTCAATGTTCTGTTTATTTAAATACATACAGAGAAACCATTAAAATGTACGACGGTATGTTGTAATTGGAATCAGATGAAATCAGTCGCACTGAATATATTATACGAGAAGAGGCACACGAGCAAACACAGAGGCACCCATTCGTCGTGACACATCCCATTCTTAAATATGATGCATGAACAGGATCATCGGAGGAAGATTCGGATGCTGTGTCAGGGACAGGCCTTATACACAACACACCGACACCGAAAAAACAACCGGTTTGTGTTTATAACAAATATTTTGTCCTGAGTTGGATATATTCAAACCTAGAGTTCGCGATGCAGCGAAAAAGTAAATAAAATAAAAATAAACTTTGTCATATAAATAATACTTGATACTTGTTTCGGCGAGATAATTCTTAATTATTAGTCAGAAGCAACTGACCGAGCCGAGGTTTGGCCCCTCGGTCACCCTCGAGTCAGACGCTCTCGCGGAACAGGATATAGGTCCAAGCCGAGGCTCCCTCACGGGAGCCCTTGTGCTCGTTACCCACTTATAGAGGTCTCGGCCGAGCGCCATAAGCACTCGGTCACTTCTCCATCCGTTGAAACTGTAGGAGTTCTAGGGTTGACGGACAGCGGCCATCAGTCCGAAAAAAAAAACTTGTTTCGACCACAAATTTATCGAGTTAGTATCAATTTCTAGACTCGCTCACATACAATGACGCCCAATCTTCGTATGTAGACTAACTCTGACTAATAAAAGTAGGTGGGTATATCCTGTTCCTATCCAGACTAACTCTTCCCGCTGTAGATGTATTCGTCTACTCCACATTTCCTGTGTACTCATAGCAAAGTACTGCTGCCTTTTTATATGCATGATTTTGTTTATTTTATAGTACAGAAAAAATAAAAAAAAATACGTACCTATATTACACACTAATCTATTGCACACAATCTATATAGAAACGACGCGGCCGTGCTTTTCTCACAAAAATACGAGGCACGCTGATAATCATTTTCATTATACTAATATTGTAATTGTATGTTATACAGTAAAAGTACACGAATATCAGATGTGTTTATGGAAGTATCAAGAAGATATTTCCCTAAACACCCCCTCTGTTGTCGTCTACGTTCTTCGTCCACAGGGGTCGGAGTGCAGCGGTGGTGCAGCAGCAGTCTCCGCGCCATCTTCGCAGCATCGTCGTTGTCTCCCTACTCAGCGGGTCTCCCGCTCACGAGTCTAATTAGATAAAGGTATCTGGACCAACAGCAATACTCACACACGAAAATATAATCCCTAAACACATCTGATGTTACTAAAAAAAATATGTTTAAAAAAATATTTCGTGCATGTCGTTGTACTTATGTATGTCTGTAGTCACTAATCACAAGAGCGCCTGAAAAACTTTACGTATTCACATTTCTAAATGAAATAGCATTGATATTTAGAAGCTTAAAATACATTCAGAATACATACCCATTTACTTATAATATCACTAGACTAATACTTATGGTTTGCTTATAATAAGAAATAAAAAAATATGTAAGTATTGATAAAAATTTGATACTTAAATTAAATTGTAGTGCAATCAATTCATTATCATTATCACATGGGCAATTAGAGATTTTTTTTTAAATAATTTTTTTAGAGAATTTTTTTAAAAAAATATGGTTACTTTAGCAGAGGCATATTTTTCTTAGGAGTATAAATTTTTCTGTTTATCTTTACAATTCGTCATCTTAACTCCTGTATTGTTCTGGGCAACTGTGTTCATCACAGTAGAAGACTATTTATTATATCCAGTCAGTATTTATTTTTCAAAAATCAACTAGTTTTGAAAAAAGAATTTGTTGTTGCCAGTAGTTTAACTTCAACAATAATAAAGTGACTTATTTAAAAGAAAGAACTTATCCTAAATATAACATTTCTATTTTGTTATTTCTTAATACTTTTATATTCATTGTGTTATTATTAAAATCATTATTGCAAATAATTAAACGTCATTAAAATAGTAATGATATGATTAATTTGAAATAAGAAATATATTAATTTTTTTTTTCTTAAACTCTGACATCGTTTTAATTTTCTTAATATATTTAATTTTTTACGAACTTAACTTTTTGCTTTGAATTTTAATGTGGTTTATTAATTGTGTAACTACTTTAAATATTGTATTAAATATTATCTATATATTTGAAATAATGTATTTTATATTAAAACAAATATATTATACATACTATAAGCATTATATAAATATATTTATTTATTTATTTATTTACTCTTTATTGCATTAACCTTAACAAAGTTCAAAGTTCACAAAGGGCGGACTTAATGCCAAAGGCTCCATATTATAAATATTATTTATAAAAATATTAACATTACTCAATATGCTGACACGTAAATTACTTTTGAAAAATATGTACCGACTAAGTTTTTATTATAGTTTCATCTTTCATATATACTAATCTACCATAAAATAGTACCATAAAACACTGAGCTGTAGTATTATGATATAATTATGTGAATCACGTCTCAATTTATGATGGAAATTGAGGAATAGTGTTACTTTGCAGCAACACAGTTCTTACTAGTGCATAATAGTTTTTTTTTTTTTTTTTGTTGTTACCATTTAAATTATGTATTAAACGTACTCTTTTACAAAGAAGCGGAACTTTTTAATGCTTAATATCTAAGTAATCAATGTTTTCTTTTAAGTACATTGCTATCAAAGAAATACTCAGATATGTAACAGCATATCAATGTCTTTGCAAATAAATAAATTGTTTTTTTACTTTCTTTGTTATTGCCTTTGTTATCACCTGTGAACACCGTTAATTAGATTAACTATTTGTTTATAATAAATACAGTGTACAATATGTTATACTATTGATTATAATCTGTTAATATATTTAATTAAAAAGCATAAAATTGCATAGAATACAAATTCGCATAGAAAATACAATATACAATTGGTTCAAACCGAACAAAAATTTATAATTATTATTAGATTCTGCGTTTCAAGGTACAATGTTTATGTACAGTTGCAATAATTTCCTAATAAAGATACAAGGAACTTGTGCAACCATTTAGACGTTAATAATCGATATCCTTAGGCTTAATAAAGAGAAACCCGCATGAGCGGCGATCAAAAAAATATAATTCGTGGCAAAACAAATTCGTTGAGCAACTGGAAGTGAAAAAATTGATTCCGTCGATACATCTATCGTGGCCCATTACACTTTGAACGGATTGAACGGCTGCGTTTTCCTGCTGTTCATAGTTTTAATTACTTAATTTAATACTTTTTTCACGCAGTTGCGTCCGTTTCTAAGTGGAATGTTTCTTACATAGATTCTATTACGCCATCCTTAATACGAGTGAAATAATGACAACCGTTTATGTATTAAAATGAAATAAACACTTTTTACAAGTGATTAGTTAAACATTTCGGAATTGGAAAAATGCAATTTGTGTGGTTATCCGTTAATTGTGTATTGGCGCTTGGAAAAATATATTTTGGTATTTATTTATCGTTCATTTTAAAAAATAATATTTCTATTATTATTACTTAATCTAGGGTATTACCTCCTGAAAATCTTGTTATTTCCTGTATATAATTATTATCTAAATACAACAATCAACCAATTAAGTAGTTAATATAAAATTTAAAAGTATAACATAGATTATTACGTTAATATTTATAATCTATGGTGACAATCAGAGACAATAGCTTACGTTTCAAAGAGTTAAGCAATTTTACGCCTCAACTCAACTAGTTGTTTGAGACTAACTAGAACCAAGAAAGGGTCTAGTAAAATTTAGTACCCCTTCTGTTAGTTGTGGTATCTTGGGCACTAGTTAGGACCTTTTATAGATTATAATAGTTGTTCAGTTATACAGAATACCTAATTGTCAACATGAAATCTACTCAGATTTGGGTTGTATTTCATTATTGGACTTGCTAATAACAAGATAATGGTCTTAATTTCCTGTTTTTAGTTAGGCACCTCTATTAAAGATTGTATGGAGCAGCTGTGGGTGAGTTAAAAAAAAGAAAAATTAAAAAAAAAAAATTTAATTTAATTAAATTTGAAATTATCATTAGGAGGTGGTATTATCTATTGCTTGTAAACATGACGGGTGATGGGGACAAAAGGATTTTCCTGCACTGCCGCCCGATTACTAAAATATCGCTGTGTAACCATGATCTATTGTTCCTTAACTGTCTTTTAGTGATCGAATACACAGTGCCGTGCAATGTATACGGTCTACTTTTCAATCATCATACGAAACATAGCAATAGTTTAAATCGTATAGAATCATCATCAGTAGAAGTTTTATTCAAGTAAGTTTATACAAAACACTATTGAATCGTCAATACAGCTAATAAGGCCACCGCTTCGGAAGGCAGCTGCTAGCGATAGAAACGGCAAGAAACTGGACTAGTTGCGCATTACTTATTTTCCAGTATTAAACCCAGAGCTCAAAGCTTAAATCCAAGCATATTTGTCAGACATTTTTTTTATTACATTGAGATTAACAAACGAGTGCACAGTTCACCCGATGGCAAGTGATTCATGCGGCCCCTGACATCTACATTCATCCTTGACAAAGATTCGTAATGAAGATGGGTTGTTAACCTTGAGGACTGAGATGGAATGCCACGTCACCGGTAATAAAGGTCTCCAGATCGCTACACTCACCAGACGAAACACAGCAGTATTATGCAGCTATTTTACGCTGGTATAAAGGCGTGGACCAATCCCGGTCGAGCTAACTAACCCATTCATTTTGCAACTGCAGTGTAGTTCTACCACTGTCAATATATTTTGACGAACAGATTTTAGGATTACTTTTGGTTTTTTTACAACATTTTAAATCTGTTTAATGGCTAAATCGATTATTATTTACACACGATCGATTTTACTGATTTCCGTTAATACTACTAAGCCCAGTGAGGACACTGAGTAGTCCCGTGTTGTCTTCCCTCTCGGACACAGAGAGTCCGTCGCTCTCGCTCAACAGGGTAACGGTTCAAGCCCTTGTGCTGGTCACCCACTAATAGAGGTCTCGACTGAGCGCCACAAGCACTCGGTCACCTCTCAACCCGGCGAAACTGTAAAAGCCTTCGGGCCAACAGCGGCCATCAGCTCAAGAAAAAAAACCCGTGTTGTCGTAACACGGTGATGGTGTTAGGAGACGTTGCCGCTCCCAGGGACGTGGCTCAGTGTGTTAGGCTCGTGTGCCTTTATTTCGACCGGCAGTTCATTGGCGAATCTTCAAGGAAAGAGAGCCTATACCTTTCTTAAAGGTCGGCAGCGAATATGCGACTCCTCTGCTTGCTGGTTGGCCATCTGTTCTATGTAAGAAGAAGAAGGTAAACGCACCTGATGTTATGATTACTGCGGCCCATGTCATCTACATGTCTCAACGAAATATCAAGACGCATATGCATTCTCACTCTTGAGGACAGAGGTGGTTTACTCCGTCATCTGTACTAAGCGGATACTGCTAAATTACCTTGGCAATTTGTGCGAGCGAAGTCATCTCCCGGACGACCCATTTGCACATTACTCGTTGTGTTTAATTACGTAACTATTTTAACAGAAGCATTCTAAAAAAAGGATACAGGTAGAGAACTTATTGTACGTGGTATTTTTAAAAACACGGTTCTTCCCCTGTCTAGCCGACACATGCATAGACATTAGCCTCATAAGACCTCACGATAGGTATACATTTTTTTTGTTATATTAAGTACAAGGTAAGAGATTTTTGCGGACACCCAGATACATATTTAATTAAATTATAATACAGGCACGTTGTCACCGCTGAGGACAAGACCTTATAACCAGTTTTCTTTCACTCGCCAGTCGAAAGACAGTAATTATAATTTAACAGTGGCGTTCTGTGAAAGCTAGATCCTTCCTCGATTCAGGCGACCTATTTCTCCTACAGCTAGTTTAACGATGTGGCACTACTCAAAAATTAATTACGTATATAAGTTAAGTAATATACATATATACAAATTGGTAATAGGTACGATTACATAAATAGTCCTGGAGCTTTATTACGAAATAAAAAAAAATATATGCTTTTTAAATGTTAAGCAAAAATTTAACCCAAAAATCTTTAATCTGCAAGAACTAAAATAAAATACATTTTTTTTTCGTTAAACTCGTGCAACCTTAAATATTATGCCTGTGTTCATAGACAATGGATGGAATGAAATGATGTATGTAAAGCCGCGCCTCCAATTCCTAAACTTGTTTTGACGTAAAAAAAGATTAATGGACTATGCCCCGACATATAGTGGTCAAGTTACATCTGCTGCATGAAGTCAACTCCATAGAGAATACATCAAGTATTTCCTATGAAGAATTCATAGAAGATTTTTTTTAGCAATTCTATTAATATTACTCACATTCCGCTTAACCACACCAACTAAGCTTTTTATTTAGATTCTAATGGGACTTCGATATTTCTATCAAAAGTTGAATCTTGACCTCAAGCAGACTCAGCGGGTGCCACATTTGGTCTAACAATTCGTTAATTTTATTAATGAACATGCTACGTCCGACATGATATTGTCCATATGGTAATTTAAAACTGTTAATTCCGAGTGATACGAAAATAAAAAATTAATCGTGTCTAATATTCTGTCTTATATTTCTAGTCCAATGGAGACTACAAGAATTAAGAAAACTTTATAATTTTCTTAAAAAGCACATCCGAAAGGACGCTTTGTTTCGGCTACAAAATGACCTGCAGACTCGCTGCTTTACAGGGGAACAGCCACGACCTCACAGAACGCCAGCGTGAAATCTCAACATAACGTTGCTGCGTTTCATAATATTACTGTAGGGTAACGGAAATCCAATTATTGCTAGCGAGACACATCACAATCCTTGAGGCTGATAACGAACGTACATCTTGAATCTTGCTTGCGAATTGATGTATGCATCTAGGTGTTTATCGGCCGCAGTCATCAGATTAACTATGTTAATTAATCACCATCACAAATTATAAGTTAATTTTATTTTTAAAGTTCTTTCACGTTATTCACAAAGAAACAAAAATCAGCAATCTTCAATAATGATTAAGATATGCAGAAATAAAATGGAAATTTTGTTTGAAATTCCAAAATGATAGTTATATCAATTTTATTTACATTATTTTAGATAAGAGTGTTGTGTGTGCAATTAATGTAGTGTTTGATGAAAATCGAAGCGCATGTTTAAACGGTCACACCTTTTAAGCATAAATTGAAAAGAAACAATAATTAAAACAATAAAAAAAGTTTTAAAACAAACAAAAATTTATAAAATATTTAATTATATATTAGTAATAAATTCCCGTTGGTCAGTTATGTGTAGAAGAAGCGTCATTATCGAAATGTTGAGGTCGTAATATCAATGAAACACGAGAGTTAAACAATATAGTTCAAATCTTGCTAAAATTTTTTGATAGCGATACTTTGTCTTTAAATTGATTAGGTTGAACATTTTCATAAATTTTGATACTATGACTATTTTACTTGACGGCGGAGAACCTACGCTCTTTGCTGTTGAGCTACCTATGTCGTTAGGAAATTAATGGTTATAATTTATTTTAAAGATCCTCTTGATCTTTTAAATGCTTCCTAAATCTTTTAGAACTGCCTTCTCAAGTTCAATAACTTTATTGATGTCGTAATATGATTAACTAATACACTTTGTCGTTGGCAGAATATACGTTTGTTGTTAAATTCTGCAAAACCTTCTTGATTCTGAACCACCGACGTCGCTGAGTTATTGTTAGTATCTTAACTCCCGCTCCCGTTCATCAGGAGCTGTGGAAAGCATCAGGACAAATAGGAAAAAACGTATGTATAGTGTCAGAGATAGTTCCCATAGTATAGGTGTCTCAGAGGAAAATTGTTTTTGTTTGAAAATTTGTTTTTTTTACAAATATTGAATTCGCATATGTGTATATGTGTGTGAAAGTGTAGTTTTTACAACTAAACCATACGATTGTATTTTTTTAAATATACGCACAATGTGAAACACATATGTAACTCGATCTTTTGCTTGTGTTGCAACTGTTTTGTCAAGTTCGTCAATGTTGCCCTATAACATACTATGCTGAAAGGTTAAGGTTTATATTATATTGGTAATTTAATATATAGTGTCAAATTCGTGACAAGTAACGAAGTCTCTGGTTTCCTTCACCCATCATATTAAATATGGTAGCAAGGTGGTCGTTCTATAATACGCTGGAATTTTTTTTAAAGCGAAGTTCATCGCTTGTGGAGGCGACCTGTTGTTATATAAGTGTGGCTAGTTTAAAGTTACGAATTACTTCTACAACATTATATCCTTTAAAGAATTACAATGATAGTATATTTGGAGTGTGACCACAGACACGATATAGTCATAGACAAATTTTAGGTATATTCTACGACATAAAACTTTTTATAAAACCTCAAGTAAAACTTGACCATAACTCCACGTGATGCTATGCAGTCTGTGTTGGTGATGTTTCGTTGAACTGAACTGCTTTTTGGTTTATTCACTCACATCTTCTAATTAGTTCTGTTTGATGAAAAAATGAGTTTTAAATTTAAATATTGTAAACTGCCATTACTATATCACCGTCAAACCTAATGGTGTTCTGAGATAATTACTAATATTATGGTGTACTCTTAGCACAAGCATTTGAACTTGGAATGGTGTACGATATGTAATAATATATTGGACGTTAATATGTTTGCTAGTATTTTTTTTTTAAATACCATTCAAATAACAATATTACCTAAGTATTAATACCTAAACCATAAAGTAATAATAATAATGAAGTCGCCATAATCAGCCACTTGACAACACGTGACATTAAAGCATTATCTTAAATTAAGAAAAAAAAAATAACCGTCGAATCGATAAGACAAATTTGATCAATAAATGTCTACAACTTAAAATAAAAAGTTAAATATTATAAAGAGAAGGGGAACTTCATTTCTTAGGCTTTGTTGTTACGCATTCAACATTTTACATTGTAAAAACAAAGCTGATTAAAACACACAATCAGATATGAAGAACCGGTTTCGGCGTGTTTTATAAGTTAAGGGGGAGTTAGCGGGTGTTTATAGCTATAAAATGCTCTGATAATTCGTAACAAGTTTTCGCGATCCTTGTTTTACAGGTTAGATATTTTCAATTTCACAATCAACATCATAGCCTGTCAATAGTCTACTTCTGAACATAGGCCTTCCCTCTAGTTTGTCACAAAACACGCCACTGAGCAACCAGCAACCAAACCTCCTGCAAAACTGCTACGCTACATCTGCCAGTCCGAACTTATCATTCAAGAACCTTTCTTCCGATCAATTCTACAGCTATATTAAAACTTTTAGCTGCCTTTAATATAGTAGAGTCCTGACAAACAGCTGCATTATGATTCCTTGTCAAGGATGTATGCGGATATCGTGGGCCGCAGGAATCACTTGCCATCAGATGTGGTGTGTGGCATTGTATTTATAATTTCAAACATTAACACAGGATTGGCGATTTAAACTTGTATTCTGTGAAACCGTGTACTTCTCTCGGTCACGTCGTACCATTACTGCACAGTAATAATTGGTTTAACATTATGAAATCACATTGCCAAACTTATATAGAATACCGTAAACAATTGCATTGCATCGGAACTTTCATCTTATAGATCCTATAGCATCACACTCGAATACAGAAGGGGCTGCCAATACACGGCACTATAATAATTCCTACACAGTTGACGTCAATTGGTAACGACTAAAATATATTGCCATTCTATGATTCTATCAAGGTTTAGTTCAATAATTTATTATCAATCATAAATACGGTTTGTAACTATTTGCTTTTAAACGCTATAACATTTTTGGAAATTAAGTTAAAAGAGCCTGTTCTTCATAAAATTAAAACATTTCGCGGACTAAAATAGATGAGAGTTGTCATTGAATTTAATTATTTCTATTCAAGTCGGTGTCATTTAATAAACGAAGCCTGCTATGAAGCCGTGGAAAGCCTATGTTAATTGCATTAGTAATAAATTCTTTTTCTGTATACAATGTTAAATTATACCCATAACCAACGTCATTAGATAATTATCTGTCCATTCAATATGCTCTTATATCTGTTCATAATTAATAGAAAGGTAACATTAAGTCTGCACTACACTTAAGAATATTTTTATGAACAATTTCTTGCTTCAAAGTAAAGCGCCATCTAGAGGCGAGTAGGAGTCATTTGCAAGCGTTATAAAATAAGGTTACTAATGTATTGAAGTAATTCCATTAGATTTTTTTTGTGTCTATTATATTAATAATTTATAGAAAATGAATATAAAGTACCTATGTAACGCTCAGATATCTATTTATTTCCAAATTAAGCGATGCTAAAAATATGTTATTTTAATAGGATATTTTGATTCCAAATATTATTTTATTGTTGTTATCAAATCGATCTCTGAATAAACATCTCTTATCGTACCTTTAGAGAACTGAATTTTTGAATTTGCCAATATAAACGACTCTATTCTTAGTACTGAATACAGATGACTCTTGGGAGGATAGTCCATTGAAGCTTAATGGAATTCACTTTATTTTCTTGTCTGCACGATGTTTAGTTTCATGTGGTAAAAAAGCACTAAAAAGTACAATTAAGATTCTCATGAGAGCCGGCGCCGGCGATCTTCCTAAGATTGATTGCAAACCATAACATTTCCAGATATTAAGCTATCATGGCTCTAACAATATAGGACTTTACAAACAAATTTGGAATCGCTTATAAATGAAAGACTTTAATGTAACAAATATATCAAAAAATGACGAATCGAACAGTATTAAGTCATAAAAAAGTTTAATTTGCAGTGTAGTGTTTATAGTTAATGTCTGCAGCGTGTCCAGGGGTCCTGAGTTCGATTCTAAGCCAAGGACAAATATTCATAAATTGTTAGTTTTCGGGTCTAGTTGTGTCATATTTTTGTCTCTGTCACACATCTTCTTTCACGTACAATACATCGGAATAGGAAAGGGAAAGACAAAAGAGTGCTACTGTATTTACACGAATTCTTAGGCACTTTAACATATACTGAGCGATCTTAATATCCTCCTTATCGATGTCGACTACGGCAATACCTTCTGGTTATTTCCGTACAATAATCAAACGGAAAACAAAATATTATTCCAAAGTCAAATGTTTAATACAGTATCACAAATAATTAATCCACCTCAAAAGAGGAAAACATTCAATTATTCAAACCACTCGAATACAAATCGCACCGACGTCGGGATAAACAACAAATCTCCTTACAACGCCCGCACTCGACGGACTTTATCATACTAAGAAGATCCGTCTCCACGATTTTTTCAATAAAGATCGCGCGGTTTCCGCTTACTTCGACAGAGTTGTATTAATAACGAGGGGTGGCAAAGTGAAGATAGATAATAAGTGATCAAGAGGGTATGATCGAGAAAATTCGGTTATCCAGAGATTGGGTTCTTGCGCGGCCGGAGGGCCTGAATATTCCAAGTGATCTGAATTGAAACCGTCGTGCTTATATAATCTTTTGATATCTTTTATAAAATTATTAATCTGCTTAATATTAGAGTTTGAACGATATATAAAACAATTTATTTAATTACTGAAGTTGTAAAGTAAGTAGTTGTATTAGACTTACGTAGTACTGTTTGATTCAAGTAAAGTATTTCATTATTTGATACCCAAATATACGTTGTTATGAAAGATTATAATTGACATGTACACCGTGACGTAGTATATAGGGGTACCGGGTTGGTACGAAACTTTCGATTCTCATCTGAGGAACAATCTTTGTTTATCCCAAATTGTTGGATCTGAATATGCAAGCTTCTGGTGCTGAGAGAAGTGATGAGATCCTGAAGATATTGCTCGAAGATACCGCCGTGGTCAAAAACGACCAGGACGTATTATAATATTTTCAGTAATTTTAAAAGGAAGTTTTAAAAGATTGTAAACGCTGTGAAATTTAGGAGGATGCATTATAATTGACGATGAGTTCATTTTATATTACATTCTTTAGTATTTCTACTGACCCCATTAATTCCTACAACCTCCGGTCCTTGATCCGTCCTTAAAGCAGCCACCACAAGCTAGAAACTTCAAAGCATGTCTTACATTGACTACCCTGCCTCATTTAATCCGAACCACTTAATCGTTTACATTCAATCATCACGAAGTTAACTCGATCGTATATAACTTCCTCGGTTAACAGAAATGAGCATCGATCATTAACAAAATACAAAAATAAATAAAAACCTTCCTTGGTGTAATAGAATTTTATAAATGACTTGTACAACCGCCTTTCGTGTAGTTCGTTCCTGACTTAATAAAACAATTAAGTTTAAAATACTAAGAAATAAGGGCACGCGACAAGACTACGAGTGTCTAACGGCGTACACCTACGAATACATTTATTATATCTACACTGGGAAATCATCATCGAATTAGCTGTCTGTCTCACTTTCCAGGTATACCGTAAAAATGTGAAAAAAATGGAAATCGAGTGTTTACGTATTTATTTATTTGTTCTTTATTTGCACAAGAATTTGAATATCAAGATTCACAGGAATCATTTACCATCAGGTGAAATGTGCGCTTGCTTGTTAACCTTTAACAAGTTTTTATCAAGTTTATAATTTTAAACTAACATTCTCTGATTGATGCAGTTTAAGTCTTAATCAGTAACTTAGAGAAAGAGTCTAGAGAGACCTATTTTTATTTATTCGTTTTATTTATAGATGGAAAATGCAAAGGAATAAAAAATTTCAAAGTTCATTCGTGCAATGATGCATTTTCATTAAAATCTTAGAAATTAAAATGTTGATGCGTTGTCAACCTTGAGAAGGTGGAATGCCTCTTTGTCCATAATTGAGTTATTGGTTTCCTTTTTGGATCTATATTATTGCAAATCAATCAAATCAAAAGAAGCTTTATTCACGTAGGATGAAACAAAATATTTTGAATCGTCACGATAGCTAATAGGACCACCGCTTCAGAACTGTCGAGAAGAAACGGCAAGAAACTCGACTGGTTGCTCTTTTTTTAAATAATAATTTACAAAATGTCCACGAGTTGTCCGGTACTGAACCCAGAGCTTAAATCCAAGCATATTTGTCAGACAAACATTTTGACAGATAGTAGTAAGATTGTATGATTGATTGGTTTTTAACCAATTTTTTTAATTTGTCTAAAGATAAATCGATTGTTATTTTCGGAATTTTATTAAATATGCGTATGCTATTGCCAACGAAAGATTACTGTACCTTTTTTGTACGTAGAAAAGGTGTCACAAGTTTGTTTTTGTTTTTTGTATTCTTAGCCTGTACATAAGCTTTTGTTGAATATTTTTGTAAACTCTTAAGTATAAACAATATGTTATCTTAAATATATTGTGAGGTAGCCGTTAAATGCAATGTTATTTACAGTATTAGGGGATAAACGAATTTAATATACATATATAACTGTAAATAAATTGATTATAAGTACTGAAAGGAACCCATTATATCTACGTCTGTCTTCAACAAATGTTCAAAATTAACATTCCATGACTGAGAAGTGATGCCTAGATAGCTCCCTACTACTCACCATACGAAACGCAAGAGCATTATGCTTCTATTTTACGCCGGTATTCTGTGACGATATGTCCCGCCATCACCGTCCTATTCACATTCTAGCATTAAACAAGCTTTATCGTAGCTCCCTTATTGTTAATAATCTACAGTAAAATATTCCTTAGATGAAATTATTTATTTATTTACTTTAAAGTTAAAGGTTCACAAACGGCGGACTTAATGCTAAAGGCATTCTCTACCAGTCAACTCAAGGTGTGGTGAGATATTGTGATAGGTGTAGTAAGTCTAAAACTTGCTTATATAAAATGTACAAATAAAGAATAATACATACATAATAATAAATAGATAATACAATACAATAGCATTAGCTACCAATAAATTCCATATGTGGATTTGGATTGTCATTACAAAATTTTAATGACCCAAGATATCTTTTAGTACTAGTGATTAATTGCTTAAGAAAAATTAAGTCGTACCCGTTATCTCTTCTAATCTTAAGCAATGCTCTTATTAATCGGCGGCAGGTTTCAATGAAATCTTATTTTTTTTATTACTAATATTAGGGTCGACAACGCACACAGTTTCTGATCCTCCCCACCCCACCCCCTCCCCCCCCATCCCAAACGTAGATTCAACACTCAAGTGTTCTTCAAGTGTTGTCATCCCGAGGACTCGTTCCGTGTGATAAGGGTCACTATACTAATCAAATGTTACACAGGAGTGTTATGTTGCTATTTTACGTTGGTATTCTTCCCCGTTCGAGTCGAACTATTCATCCCGCAACTAAAAAACAAACTGCAGTGAAGTTCAACCGCATAAATTTTATTACCAAATATTATAAAATACATATTTATTTTTAAAATTATTAAGTATTTATAGATGCCCCTAATTCATTTTAGAAGTCTGTGTTTTCGATTGCATCGTGTTTTAAACAATAATATATAATAGCATAAAATGAGACGGTAATAAATTATTCTTTTTTTATTTGGACCAAAGTGAACCAGTTTTTATTTATTACGGTCCTTTGAAGTGATTCATAAAATGCTATTTTAGTGTCACTTTTTATAAAAAACGGAATAATTATCACACGCCGATTAAACTTAACTATTACGTGGGTACTAATAAATGCACTTAGTTACATTAGATATAGATATAGATACACTTAGATACATTAGATATAAATATAAATACACTTAGTTACATTAGACATTGATATAGATATAGATACATTAGATATAAATATAGATACACTTAGTTACATTATTAGATACACTTAGTAGATGGATTTACAATGTTCGCAGATTTGGGACTTAAAAATGTCACCGTTACGTTGTTTCGTGATAATCAATATGGCGGCCTCTTATTTTTGAAGTTGATTTTCTATATTTCAAAGATACCCCGTACGAGAAGGTGATAGAGTATCAAATGATAACTATGTAAACATTTTCACTTAATTTATTCTTAGTCTCATACTAAGAGAAAATTATTTAATGATAGATATCGTGTTGATATAAAATAGTAAATTTCATATTAAATACTTAATTATACGTAATTAAAAACTTGTAACCGTAACCGACATAACCAACAATAACAGCAATATATCCGGTCGATTACATAGTTCGCAAGACCAATAATCACTAGAAAAAAGTTCTCGAGGGACAACCTCACACAGGCAAACGTAGTCCATATAAGACGAACAACCCGGATTTTCAGTAAGACGTGTTTCGTGTCTAGATAAGCTGAAACTTTAAATTTTAGTTTCATATTTCTTGTTTCGTACATCATTGATCTCCGTAGGGCTCCGTTTAAGTGCAAATCGAAATTGTCTTATCTTGGAAATGGTGTCTATATGAATGCATTAATAACATGTTGATTAAATACTATAACGAATGCCTCACTAAAATAATATTTATATTTTGAAGTTATTATATAAATTCTTTTTGAGTCAGTTTATTATTTTTGTTTTTGTTGTTGACTGTACTGTGCATTGCCAGAGACTTAAATATGACAAAAAGGCTTTCTTTGGCTGACCAGCATATTCGTACTAGAATGTTAATCCTTTGTCCTGTTGATGAACTCTCTACTAAAGCAAACGGCATATTCCCTATATTGTTATATATAAATGTGACTTCCATTAATTACATTTTTTATCCTCAACTACGGGCTTAAACATATACTTGTATATGTAGTATATACAAGTGTAAGTGTGTGTGTAAGTGTAGTTATGTACTATAGTAGTACTACACTATATAGTATACTACTATATAGTATACTATAGTATACTATATATAGTATATTACATATAAAATAAGTATTGTTACGCAGTAGCGTTACGCTTCTATTCCAAGCTGAGCGAGCGAGAAACAAACCGCAACGAGTCACTATTATAAACGAAACCGTGATAGGTATATTTTAACTGCACTTTAATAAATACACTTTTCTATTTTTATTTATTGTTTTTCAACATGCAAACAACGAATCATGAAGCGAGTTCTTACATTAAAATATTTAATCGTATTGTTTGAGATACGATGTGTTTGTGTGTCATCTATCTCGTTCAGGCACAGACTAAAAAGGCACGCAGCTGACATGGCGCGAGTGCACTTCACACATAAATACAGACAACAATAATCATTATATTAGCCGGTAATCAAATTACTGTTATTGAGGCGCACCGGCTCGAAACGGCATTATAACCGCCGAGTCATTTTTATGGCGCATTTTCGAAGAAAACCGCTTGGGTGGGCCTCGAAAACTCACTAATTCAACATATTCCTTGTTGCAATCTTAACACAAGAATATAGAGGCGACAATCGCTTAGCAGGAACGCAATTAATAAGTTTGTGTCGGTGTTTTGAGTAAGATAGCTCGTTTGGAACCGTCAGCGTTTTATTGGTAGGATAAAAGGTTTTTTTCTACCAGTAGTTTGTTATGGGAAATTTTATAGACCTATATGTTTGTTTGTATGACCAGTTTGTTCGTTCGTGTGGACAACGAATATGCGTTCGGCTCGACAAATTCAGTATTTCTTCAGCGTTCGGTTTATTTGATTATTAAGGATTGTAATAAGCTTATTGAACCCTGGTAGAGTCACATTTTTGAACATATGTAGGGTTACATTTTTGAACATATATAGAGTTATATTTTTGAACATTGGTAACAACGTTTTAAACAGTTGTAGAGTTACATTTTTGAACATATGTAGAGTTATATATTTTGAACATTGGTAGTCACGTTTTCAACAGTTGTAGAGCTACATTTTTGAACATATGTAGGGTTACATTTTTGAAAATATATAGAGTTATATTTTTGAACATTGGTAGTAACGTTTTGAACAGTTGTAGAGTTACATTTTTGAACATATGTAGAGTTATATTTTTGAACATTGGTAGTCACGTTTTGAACAGTTGTAGAGCCATATTTTTGAACAGATGTAGAGTTACATTTTTGAAAATTAGTAGAATTATATTTTTGAACAATGGTAGTAACGTTTTGAACAGTTGTAGAGCTACATTTTTGAACAGATGTAGAGTTACACTTTTGAACATATATAGAGTTATATTTTAGAACATTTTTAGTCACGTTTTGAACAGTTGTAGTTACATTTTTGAAAATTTGTAGTTATAGTTTAGAACATTGGTAGTCAAGTTTTGAACAGTTGTAGAGTTACATTTTTGAACATATGTAGAGTTATATTTTTGAACATTGGTGGAGTCATATTTTAAACTCTTGTAGAGTTACATTTTCGACAATGGTAGAGCTTAACTACTGATGACATTTTGTAACATGCACCAAGAAGTATAGAAACCGAAAACCTTATTGGTAGCGAGACTCATGGTCCTCTGAGCGGTTCTACGGCTGTAGAAAGCCCGTAACCTCAGGATTGCATTGCATTTCTAACGCCTATTTTAATAATAAAAGGTAAGGCTTTTACAAAAAAAATCCTATAATAATGTTAAACGAGCGAGTCTCCTGTTCGATCACGATTATTTTTTTGTTCTGACTGATTGAACCATGCAGCATCTTGTGCTGCATGGTTCAATGTTTTACCATGTAAGCTTATTTACAAGATATTCTTGATGTGGTCGATTACAACTTCCGACATGCACTGGGTGTTTCCAATGATATCAACTGCGCAGGTAATATTTTAGTGCCGTAACTACAGGCGTTAATAGAGTAACTCACTTGTTTATGCCAAAGGATTTTGTCGTTCGTTCAAAATTCACAAGTCGGTTATTGAAAATCTTTTTGTTCTTGTCAAGCTTGACATGGTTTTTGCTTCAATATAGGTCATGAACAGTGGTAGAGTAACGTTGCAACTGCTTTTTAGCATCAGCATGATGGGTCGGCACGAATGAGGAAGGACCACGCCCACACAGATACTAGCTTGAAACAACAGCATAACACAAATATATTTTATGTAATTTATTTATTTACAGTTATTCTTATAAAGCAATTATTTTTGCAATATTATAAACTTTCACATTAATACTACATATGACATTATTGGCTTTTTTCTTCGAGTACATTATTATTAAAATTCCTTAAACAAAACTAGGCATATTTATAATAAATATAGAAATATCTACCCCGCGCGTCACGCATCGCTTCTCCCGCGTACAAGCCTCTTGAGACCTAGGGGGCCTGAAAGGGGACCTAACTTCTAAGTGAATTGCAAGAACAACGTACCATTATAGATGTATAGACAGAATTTAATGTTTGTTTATAAACACCTGTAAACGTTTTTTCTTTTTCTGGAGTAATCGATATTTTGCAGTAATATATCCAAATATATAATCATGTATAAATTACGTATTTAAGCAATCCGTAGAAACGTTAGTTTTGTGTACTTTAGTAATTAAGTTTTCTTTCTTTTTGTTACTTCAAAATGTATAACTGTTTGTTTTACAAAAAAAATATTACCGTTCAATAATACCGTGGTTTGCAGGGTACCTCAGGATCTGGTTCGTGGCAAATGGTAGGAGAGGCCAGTTCAGATCAAACTTCTACAGATTAATAAGATGACGATGGTGGTAAAACCGGTGATGGCGAATACATCGGTTTTATGTTTTAGCTTTGATTGGTTGGTTAAAACAATGACTTTTACGTTACTAAGATTCTTAAAAGTTTACGTCCGTTGTACGTAAATGAGGGTAAGGCTCGCTATCTTTTACTAAAGATATATATATATATATTGATATAGTATTTGTATATCAAAATTGGATTTATATGTTCTAATTATGTTGTATATTTTTCTTGTTTTAGCAGAAACAGTCATTATATAAACTATTTGAAAAGATAAAATTGAACGGAGAAATAAATATAAATTAAGTTAGATCATATTGCAATTTAAAGTGATGTTTTGTTATGGATGGCGAGAGCGTCATAAACAAGGTTTTTCGCGATACCGCCATATCACTGGCCGGTTCTCTCCAGCGTCTACGCTACTGTAGCGGTACAGATAGCTAATAATAATAGTAATATTAATTGAGATAATCCTCTGTCAGAAGCAACTGACCGAGCCGAGGTTCGGCCCTCTCGTGCACCCTCGATTCAGACGCTCTCGTGAATCAGGGTAACGGTCAAAGCCGAGGCTCCCTCTCGGGACCCCTTTCGCTGGCGGGGTGAAATTGTAAAAGCTCTCTGGCTAACAGCGGCCTCGGGTTAAATTGAAGACACCAAGTGAAGGTGACGTCCGCCAATCAGTGTACAATGGTGTAACACCCTCTCGAGATAGGAAACCTATGCTCTACGGTGGTGCTTATACATCTAGGCTGTTACTTATTTTTTACTTCCTATAGATCAGATTGTGGTGTATATACTCTATAGTAAGGATGGTAAAGATGAATCTCTAGATCAGTATCCTGAAGACGAAAGCAGCTTGATTATTTCTTTATTGCTGATAAAGGTAGCGACAGTTAGCCCGAGGGCTTTTACAGCTTCACTGGGTTGAAAAGTGATATTAATGCATAACCAGCACCAGAGTTCCTGAAGGGGAGCCTCTGCTTGGACCGTTAACATGTGTTCGAAAGCGATTGACTCGAGGGTGTCCCAGGGGTTGAAACCGCGCCTTAATTAGTTGCTTCTGACGGATTAAAAGCAGATCGATTAGATACTTGTATATATATGGTTGCCAGTGGTCACTCATTGTCATATAGAGTTATTTAATTGAGCCACTTTATAAGATGAGATGACGAATGAGCTCACAGTTCCTTATATTAAGTATAAATTTCATCCTCGTCATCTCTGTGGTTGGCATTCCACCAGTGTGCGCTTCACGCGAAATTTCCTGCCACGCACTACTACTCTGTGAAATCAGTTGTCGCCAGCGGTGTTTCCGAATCATTACGACTTAGGGCCCTTCAAGAAAAGAGCCTACACCTTCCTTAAACGTCGGCAACGCATTTGCGGCACCTTTCGTGTTGCGCATGTTCACGGCGGTGGTGATCACTTACCATAGGATGGGATGCATGCACCTATTGTAGAAAAGTTATACATTCTTGTCTTTTGTAGATCAACCTCCACCAAGATTCAAGAAGCACAAGCATTAACGAAGCCCTGATGACCGAAACGGAATACCACGTTATCAGCAATTGGGTTCTGGGCTCCCTACCGTATCATACGAAAGACTGGAACGTGTTGCTGCTATATCTGCCGGTATTCTTGGCAAATGCCGACCCAATTATGGTGTATCTAGACGGCTGTCGAAGTTATGTGTTTTTTATAAAAAAATAATATTTTCAATAATATAATAACTAATATTCCCGTTAATAATTCAAACTAAGCTAGTTCTTAATTAATCTATAGTTTTAATGTAACAGTAATTCTAAGTTTTACTTAAATTAAATTTCATCCGGAGGAGGGGCTTAGCAGCTGTATCACAGGTCTAAGACCTAGCACGGTTGCTAAAGAGAAGAAAATAAATGGTTGAAATTGTAATTGTAAATCAAATAAAATAAATAAAATAAACTAAGCTAGTAGTTGGTCCACGACATTAAGGCAGAACGTACCATAAACCATTAGGCAAATGACACTTCAAATTGAATCTGACATTAGCATCTTCTGGCGAATAGGTGGCAAACGAACAAGCAGCTCATCTGATGGCAAGTGATCGGTGAAGCGTGTCTCTACCTTTGAAAAGGTTTTAATGTTTTATTTTCGTACTTTTCCAATATGCTACACTTTTAAAAATCAATATTAATAATTTTATTTGGTGATTATAAAATTTGAAAGCTCTGTGTGGGTCCTTTGTAAAAAAAATGTTACCTTCTTTAATTAACGCCATCTGTTGGAGAGCAGTCTTAAACAGATGTCATTGCAACTCAATTGTATATCTTTTATGATATTTTAAGTTATAAACCTATGTTTAGTTAATATTATCTTAAACTTATCACCGATCTATCTAGAACAGTTATGTTATTAAAATGATATAGCGACGGTTATGATTTAATCAAAATTACTTTAATTATATAAGGGTTTATAATTTTAGTTATATAATATAGTCTTTGTTTATAAAGATGTCTTTATTTTCTTTAAACATTTTTATTTCTCAACAATGTCGTGATTTAACATATTAATAATTTAAGAAAAAAGAAATTGTTTTAATATTAGAAGTCAACAAATATTTCGTGTAGTTTTTTTTCTTTTGAATACCACAACACTGCCAACTTCATCTAGACCGAGACGCTAAAAAAAGTCCGGTAAAAAAACACCCGTCTCTAAAAAGGCTTTCGGCGCGATTCAAGCCTGCTGGGCAACGCCGACTTACTTTCAAATTAGACGTCTAAAACTCCGGCTAAAAAACGATCTATTCGATACAAATATTGCACACGACGGCGGCGGTGCACTGGTTAAAGAAAAAAAAAAGGAACGAACTCACATTTTATTTTTCTCTGAAAGGAGCTAGCGCGCGCATTGTAACTCCGATGCGCCGGCGCATAAAACGAACAAAACTCGTATACGCAAGCGCTAAGCGAAAGAGACAAACATATTAGACAAACACAATACGAGTGAAGGAGACTGCACAATTATGGGCGTTCCAATATTAAACCCCGTATCCAATTAAAGCTCATTGGGCTTCCAAGTGGGCGGGATCTATAAGATTCAAGCTAATAGGGATCGAGCTAAAATGATCTATAGATCGCAGCAGCGCGGCGCTGACTGTATTGTTATCGTTAATATCGTGGATTATTTATTTTATATTTACGTTTGATGGCTGAATATATATCGATGTGAGGATTTTATGAATTCAAAATTCGTTTACGAGTTTAGGTTTCTGTATGGTCCCGATATTTTTGAATTGTTTTTAGTCTTACTATTTTATCTGCTGTTCTTGTAAGACCATTCCATAGGAATTTAAGAAGGTAATATAGGAGGCCTCGTAATAAATACATTCTAAAATTGGTTTGACGATACCTACATATTAAAATAGGAACGGAAAAAAATGATATAATAAGACAAAGAAGGTTCAGGCATTTTATATCTTCTTTTATCTTTGTTAAAGAACTTTCTTTCAATTGAGATTGTTTTGAAAATATTTTTGTTGAGTCCATTGAGCATACGTCAATAATATTTTTATTTGAAGAGCCAGGCCAACGAGGTATATTTCACCACCTGATAAGTAACTTCTGCGGGCTATGGCATCCACGTTTATTGAAATAGAATTATATTGGCAATGCGTTGGCAACGGCAATGACTAATATAGACTGCCTCGTCACCAGTAGCAAGCATTCTTTCTTTCATTCACCGTACGAAACATAGCAGTCACAAATTACGATTTAACGCGTAATTATTGTGAGAAAAGTTGATCTCATCCTTGTCGACTTGTTTTGTTGTTTACTTGTTTGTGTGCTATCATGTGAACATATTTTATTTATTTCACACTGTATTTTTTTTAAAGTATAGGCGGCAAACGAGCAAGCAGACCAAAGCGTATTTTTCATTTGTATTTGAAAAAAAAAACATATCTTTACGTTCTTTAATCTACTAAATGCATTTCCTCATTAAAATGTACAACATCACAATGACAGTCTCGTAAGAGTAGTCGTTTGTTTCTAAATCTCGATCACTTTATCCGAGCTGGTTCCACACTCGAATGTTTCGAAAATTATCGAGAGTTAACTAATGAGCGACTGGCAGTTTCGATTGGGCTATCGTGGTTAAAAAAAAAACAACAACCATTTGTAAAGGTACGTCACTAGAGTGCGCTAGATCTATAATTTAATAGGCAAGTACTTCAATAGAACCGCGCCCGTATTGTATGGAGTTACGCGAACGACGCATTCGCTCCCGTTTCCTGCCCTTAATTATCTGTAACTCTATACTATATTCTATGGCACGTCTGTAGTTTTGTTGTCAGACAGACGTTCGAAATTTTAATTTGTGTTAGCCGCGTTGTTCGATAAAAAAAATTAAAAAAACAAAACATTTTGTTAAGTTTTTTTAGTTTTCAAGCGTAAAAATTATTGTGAATTACTAAAGTAAATGTAAATGAATAGCCGATATATCTTCTATTTAGTGTTACAGAGGTCTTTATTAAAAAATATTAGAAAAGAGAAAAATAATGACGTGTAAGAATTTTCGGTGTGGCTATTGAATTAATTAATTTTTTTATCACAATATATAAATCTAAAGCGTAGTAATTTTATCTATTTTTTATTTTTAGGTTATAAATTTATATAAAAAACGCCTGTTTCTATTGACTATCTTATTATATTTAAATTCACCGACAAATAAATGTGATACATTATTTAAGGTATCCATTAAACATTTTATCGGTGTCGGCACCGGACCTAAAATTGTTTGCGAAGTTACATATCGCTTAATATACCGCAGAAATAACTTTAAACAACATTCACCTTTAGATCATTTATTAAACATACAGAAAAACGAATCTATATAGAAGATAAATTATGTATTAGCTATTTTATTACGTGTGTTAATGTAATTTGCTATGACAATTGTACTTTGTTATATTTATATTTCATATAATTCATTAAAGAACACCTGCTTTGTAGTAACGTCTTTCTATTCTCTAATAACGATACTTATCACTTTGATTAAATCGCTCGTTATGATTAATTAACGTAGTTAACACGATGAAGAGGTAAGCAGTAACAATATATAAATATTGCACTACTAGCTTAGAACATGCCTATTCATATCTCCCATGACATATAATCTAACAGTGCGTAAGTCACGATGCAATTGGAAACTAGTTTCAGCATGAACTGGTCGACTCGAATGGAGAAGTACTCCAAACAGGACACGACTTGGCAGCATTATGCTGCAATGTATGGAATGATGAGCGTAGGAAATCGGAGACCAGATAAGGCGTGGTATTCCATCCCATTGATTAGGAGTGACAATGCTGTCTAACCTAAGGTCAGAGTCTTTCTAGAGGATGTATGTAGGTGTTCATGGGTCGCCGTCAGGTGAACTCTGTTCACGTTTGACACAATTTCCAACTTATTTCTAGCTGCAGAATGAATGCGTCAGATCGACCGGGGTAGAACCACGCCCTCACAGAATACCAGCGTAAAATAGCAGCATAATGATGCAGCTGGTGAGTGTAGGGACCCGGAGACCTTTATTACTGGTGACTAGGCATCCATCTCAGTCCTCATGTGTTACAACGCAACTGCATAATGATTCCTTGTCAAGGATGAATATAGATGTCGCATGAATCACATGCCATCAGGTGAACTGTGTGTGTGCTCTAAATGTGATAAGAAAATAATAAATCAGAAATAAATATATACTATGATCTTTTGTTTATCAACGATACCGTTTACAACGGCTGATAAGAAGCAAGAACCATGTAAATATGTCTATAACTCATTCATATTACATGAACTTTATGAATCTTATGATTATAACACATTATAAGTTAAAAAGCCAAGAAAGTAGTTGAGGTATATTTCGTACGTGTGACAATTGAGCACACAGTCCACCTAGAGAGTAATCATTGCGATGACCATCTATTTATCTCAGATAGGGCTTTAAGATCCAAACGCGATGTTATACCTTATTAGCAGTAATAATGTAAAAACACGTTTTACTCTCAACGTAAATAGAAAAGAGGCAAGATGCTATTTTATGGCGTTTCATGAGATATCGAGATGTCCTAGTCGAGCTGACCATTACAAACGACAGTCAGCTTTCAGCTGCGGCGTGGCTCTACCAGGTTTGGAATTATTTGGGAATTGTTTTAGATTAGCTACGCTTAGTTTTAGACTATAGGTACCAGCAACGGTAGACGGAACGTAACAGGACTGGGACCCGGTGGTGATGGTTGAAGCCAGTAATTGTCTTGCAAATAGTTTGCATCTTATTTCTTCATTGCACTCGAACTGTCTTCAGATTAAGTATCATGACCGATGCGAAAAAGGATTAACCACACCATCCATGCGAGGAAGTGCCTTTATGTTTTTGCATTTAGTTACGCCACTATGTTATATTATGCACCGATGGCGTCATGTGATGTCTTGCGGACATCAACGTGTAAGAATAAGTCGGAATTTGATCTCCGAAACGATTATTTCTCTAATATGAAACTTTGCCATTCAATCCATTATTGAATACACTTTAAGTTATAATAAATTCCTGTTTTATTTTTATTATTTTGAGTATCAAACGGGCAAAAAGCTCACGTGATGGTATGCAATGTCTACAGCCTCCGGCACCCACATTCATCGCCGACAAGGAATGATAATATAGATGTCATCCTGAGAACTAAGATGGAATCTTGTTTCCTGTAATAGGGGTCACAGACGAAACACAGCGCCATTAGGTTGTTAATTCGCGCTGGTATTCTGTGAGGGCATGATCCTTCCCCGATTGAGACAATCCAAGCTGCAAGATGGCTCTGACACTGTTAATGACAAAATACCTAGTTACAATATTACAGATGCATTATTATAATATAACAGAGTTACATCGAAGTATTTCAATAACATTTGATTATCTTTTGCTCTTGACAGAGTAACAGTTAAATGCTTTATTTAGCACTTGCGCTTGTTAAAATTTTAATAAGAAACCAGCATATCTGTAAAATACACGAAAAAGGTGATGCTGCGTGGTAGATGACTATAATGAGCGCAGTGGAACATCAATAGGTTTCAAAAACAAGTTTCTAAAGGGTTTCTAAAGTACGTTAAAACAATAAAAAAACATGAAAGCAAGGGTGACAAAAAATCACCCATCTCATATATTTTTATGTAGTTAGTGATAGATTGGAGTCCGTTAACACCAACATCAGCCTCAATCAAGATTCAAGATGTGTAAGCATCGTTACCCTTTAAGGACTAAGATGAACTGGCTGGTTAGTACAAATAGTTCTTCTGGACATAGGTACACACAGTTACAAATACAATAAATGAGTTACATTATTAGGCGACGAAGAACAAAAAAAGTGATAAGGTAAAGTTATATAAAGTTTAAGTTCGGCTTAAGTTAAGTTTTATGCTGGTATTTTGTGACGGTGTGGTATCTGGTCGGGCTGACCTAATCATACTGCGCCGTA
Organism: Teinopalpus imperialis; assembly: GCA_029286865.1. NCBI lineage: Eukaryota > Metazoa > Arthropoda > Insecta > Lepidoptera > Papilionidae > Teinopalpus > Teinopalpus imperialis. Next base: position 9,211,250 of record JAGSMU010000030.1, on the reverse strand, counting down.
CTGTACTATTTGTAGATAAAAAATCTGATCAACACAATCTAGTATGAATAAAGCATCAAAATTTACGGCATAAACATTGGCAGAATCAATTCAATAGAAACTGTTAGAATAATTAAAATTAAATTAATATTAAACTGAACTTCATAAATGAAGGCACGTGCTATACGATGTTGCAATAAAGTGATACGAAAGGTTCGTTTCATTTCTACAAAAATAAAAATTTTATCAAAAAAATTAATCAACAGACATGGTGCTTTAAGTACAATTTCATTAAGACTCGGACATAATTCAGTATAAGCTTTTTAGATCCGTAACGATAATAACTTTGGGGTTACTTAACTAAGCAGCGATTTACTTGTTAGTACATAAAAAAGGGCTAGTGCCTTGTAAGTTTCAATTATTGTTGTTGTAATGTTTTTAAAGCGGTGAACTACGACATTAGATTCACGACACACCGATAGTAGATTCGTTATATCCCATCTTTTAATTGTACATGCTAGATCCTATAGTATTAAAAAATGGTTTTTATACTAATAATAGTAAAAAATAAAATTCAATAAAAATTTGAATAAATTTTGTATTTCTAAAAGGGTAAATCATTATTAAAAATTTAAATCGAGTATATCAACATAAACAAGAAAATACGGTAGCCAACAAAATCCGTCTTAAATGTGTAAGTTAACATAGTCGAATATCAACGTCCCCGACACATCCTAAAAATGTTTTTTTCGTGTGGCAACAATGATTTCCAAATTCAAATCCAACATCTGCCGACACTCAATAGTCTTGCATTGTCACCGTTCCTTTTTCAAATTTCCCCATTTATATCGTAGGGTGATTACAGCTCAGAAACTGCGATTGGGTAATCCAAATTCATTCAAATATGAACTTTATTTTGTACTAGCAAGTGTTTATTTGTAGTTTTGTGATGGTAGATATATGTTGGCGGTTGCGTAGTTGGATTATTTGTGTTTTTACGGCTTCGTCGGGTGTGGGGCGGCGTTTGTAATCCAGTGTTAAATTTCGGAGGTTCGTGTCGGCAAAGAGTGGGCAATTTTTAAATGTATCATGTATCAGGTTTGAATTGGTGAGGATTATTATTCGTTCGCTTTCCGCGGTTTTACACATCGACACATCCCTTCTAACACTCGCTTAATAAGGATATTTCTTTTAAGGCTCCATAAATATAAAAAAAATAAAAAAATAAAATCAAGGCCTACATAGTCTGGTCAATAAGTGCGCAGTAAAGAGCTATGTTTTAAAGTGTTTGATTGTCTTCTTTTTAAGTTATGAAGCATTCCATCTTAGTTTTCAAGGGGCCTTGTAGGGCCAACCATACTATGATTCCTCTTAGAGGATGAAAGTGTCAGTCTCCAAAGTAATCACTCACCATTAGTCTAACTATATGTTCGTTTATCTTCCATAGTTTCATAATTAACATTCCATCTTAGTACACATCTATATTTCTCTATTATTATATATTGGTGTTTCACAAAAAAAAACAAAAATTACACGCCGCCGTCATAAATGAGTACTCTGGTCTTATTTTTCATGACATTGAGAGTAACAAACGAGTACACAGTTCGCCTGATAGCAAGCGATTCTTGCGGCCCATGACATCTATTATGATTCATTGTCACGGAAGATGGTAGATGTCATGGGAAGGCAGATGCGTTGTCACCCTTGAGCACCGAGAAGGAATGCCTCGTCACCAGTAATAAAGGTCTCCGGATCCGGATAAAATTACGAGTCTAGGTGTATTAGAGAAAATTCAGACGATGTGTGACGGAGACAGTAGACATGCCTAAGACATATTTCGCACATGCATTACATTTAACTAAGGTAGATAACATTGAGTGAATATATCCAATTCAATGGATCCCCTAGAATCCCTTGCATTGATAATACTATGCTTATATCCCCTAGGGGTGAAAACGCATGTGCATGTGTCATGTCATGGTCTTTTGTTTTTTTTTAGACATTTTAAATATATCTTTAATTAATTATAGTCAATGAGAATTTTAAAATTATATCTATTTAAATTATATTATATTTCGTTTTATTATTATTCTTGGTATGAATCTATCCTTTAGGAATTATATAAATCATCCGCGACCAGTGGAAGAGTTACACTGCATCTGTTTCTAGCGGCAGATTGAATGGGTCGTCATCTCGACCGGGGTAGGACGCCCTAACAATACCAGCGTAAAATAGCAGCATAATGCTAGTGTGAGTCCTTCCGTCTGGTGAGTGTAGGGATCCGGAGAATCCTCAAGGGTTCATCGTTGACAACGCATGTGCATTAAGATTTCTTATCTTTATTCATAATACTGTGTGTGTTGATAACGATGGTATTGATCGCTTGGTAGATATATCTATTTTAATTATGTAAGCTAATACTTGTCCACGATCTACGGAAATTCTTCCCTATTTAACGACTTTGATCACAAACGTAAATCGTAATCGTACGGTTTATTTTGTGTGTTTCGTGTGGATCTTGGTAAGCGGTTGGTTCTTATCCGGTCTATATGGTATTGTAGTCTTGAATCGTAAAAAGTACAATCTGTATATCGTCTGTATAATCTATGTAACGAAATTTTACCCGAGACCTAAATTTGTTTATTTTAACGAAAAACTACAGAACATCGGTATGTAGCAAAAACCACCATTAACTTCTAAATTTCACTCTCTATTTCCAGAACTCCCGCTTTTTCATATCACTCTTCACACATTCCATTCATCTTTTCCTTGGTCTTCCTCTAATGTGTAGACTGCATATTCTTATTTTTGACGTCCATAGTAATATGACTTTAATACATCGTCAATACAGGGTCAAACCATGCCAGTGACGTGCTGATATGTACGAAAATGGTTAGCGTCGGATATGTGCTTTTGACTGTGGCTCTTAAATGGCTCCGCTCGACCAAGGTATCTCCACGCCATCACAGAATAATAAAAATAGCACCATAGTACTGCTGTGTTTCGTCTAGTGAGTGAAGGGATCCGGAGGCCTATATTATTTTGCTGACGAGGCACTCCATCTCAGTCCTCAAGGGTGACAACACATCGGCATTATGATTCCTTGTCAAGGATGAATTTAATTGCCATGATCCGCAGGAATCATTTACCATCAGATAAACTGTGTGCTCGGTTGTTACTCTAAATGCAATAAAAAAAATACGCGATACCCACCAGACGTATGAATTTCATAGCTTAGCTTAAGTCAACTGTAGTGGAAAAGGCTACAATGAGGCTAAGTGTTTTACGTAAAAGCTGAATCGAGAGATGCAAGATGTATTGCTATGCGAATAACAAAGCAAAGTTTGGTTAAAAAAAAAGCTACATATTTCTCGCATGTGTTATCCGCTCAAATAAAAAATGGACACCTACGAAGCTTAGCTTTGCCCTCGCCCACCTCTGATGGAAAGATAAATAAATGTAAAAAAAAACCATAACGTTATATTCCAGTAATAAAATAGTAGCACAAAAGAAATTAAATCATATCAGAGTTAGTATAGTGGAGCAAAATTTTACTAATGGATTTCATTTATTTTATTAAAAGCCTAATTAAAATTTAAATAGTTTTGGTTGCGTTTAATTAACAGTTGCAGCCTGTAGTGGTTTTATTATTTCTATGCGAAATGTACGTTCACAATTAAATAATTAAATGAAAATTATTTACAGTCAGACTTTTATAATTCTCAAATTTCTGAACGTTATTTTAAGCTACTTCCAGTTAATTAATTGGTCTCACTGCGAATTTTAATTTTCAGTACACCTTGACAGAACGTTGGCCACTTTATACCACTTGTCATTAATCGATTCTCGTTAAACAATTTTAATTACAGTTGACAATGAGTGGCATCAAACCATAGACAATTGGCAGCACAAATGGCTTATTATTTTCTTACATGGTCTCGGCATACATTGTCTTTGTCATTGTCTTTAGACATGTAAATAGATGACAGAAATTGTAGGTTTCCTAGCTACTATTATTTTTTTGTCTTTTGTCTGGTGACGCGACTTGTGATATTCAATAATTATACATTACGTTGCAGAAATATTTATGACAAAGTTTTTTTATAGACTAAGTCAAGTACAATAACGGTAACCAGTCCAAAACTCTTTATATCAGATACATAACTTTTAGATAGTGAAAACGTGTTAAAACGAATTTAAATAGTCAAAGCTGTTACAAGAGTCTACTTAACCAGATTCTCCGCAATACCTATCGCTGCAGTGTTTCGCATGATCTGGAAAACTGGATACCAATTATCAACAATAAAATATTCAATGTTAGTTGTCTATGGCCCCAAGCAAACTTGTCATCAGGTGAACTGAGTGATCTTTTATTATCTCAGCATCATAAAATATAATAAATAATGAAAAAATATAAAAAATAAATCACATAAAAATATGTAGTAGTTATTGTTATTATAATTACGTACCAAAAGGACATGGTGACAGAAGTCAGAACGTCTGGGTTTTAAAACTAGATTGTGCAACACGTAACACATAACGTTTTACGGTTTTATGAAACAAATGCCTGACAGAATATACATATATACTTATGACATATATTCATGTAATCATAGGAAATTGTATTTTTTTTATTTTATGTATTTTAAACAAATACAGGCACTATATATATATATATATATATATATATATATATATATATATATATATATATATATATATTTTATATCAATTATGCTTAAGGACTGGTAAATCAAAATCGTGGTTGTTCGAGTAAGCGGTTATTGGTAATAATGAATGAGTGCGTCATTAGCCTAATGGTTTAGGGTACGGTCTGCGGGAAACTTCTAAGGGAAGGGAAGGTTCTAGGTTCGAAACCACCTTTCGACTACTGTCTAAAACCATCTCCTAACACAAGCATTTTCACTTGGTGTTGTTAACCCGAATATTAGTATTGTTAATAGAATTAGTAATATTGTTTAAAAAATAATATGTGTGAAGTTATGTAGCTCATAGACCTGGTTAACCGGTGGCCATTGCGAATATAGCAACGCCCCCATCTTTGTAGGTAGTGAAGAATCCTTACAATATCTCACGTTACGTCAATCCGCATTGTTAATCCAAAGAACCATGAATGCAGTATAAGAGGCACATTGCAGTCAGTTTCTAGTTGTAGCACGAATTAACTTTGCCCTCACAAAATACCAGGTGAAATATCAGCGTAACCCTTCTGTGTTTCATATGATAAGAGTACAGAACCGAAGAAGGCTTTTATAGAATTACTGTGGAAGGGACAGTCCATCTTCAAATTTCTTTGTATGATTGAAATCATCCACAATATCTTGTTCGCAATCATTTTTTATCCGACTGCACCAAAAGGAGGGTAATGTTTTTTTGTTTTTTAATGTTTGTTTAGATACACTGTGTACAAGTATCTCTATTCACTTGGTACGCTCTGTGGCCTAAACTATTTGATGTATTTTAACATATTTGTATTGTAATATATGTCCCCGCCTGCAATACCTTACATTTAATTTATATTTTTTTGGCATATTCTATTATTTGCTTAAGAAGGTATCGAACAAACGACCATTGTATTATGCATTCTATTTTGTTCCAAAACATTTCTTGTCAATCTCCTTTCTGCCTATTAATTTTTAAGCACTCAGGTTTTATAATAATAGAGATATTAATGTAGATAATTCTTAGTCAGAAGCAACTGACCGAGCCGAGGTTCGGCCCTCTCGGGCACCCTCGAGTCAGACGCTCTCGCGGAACATGGTAACGGACTCAGCCAACTCTCCCTCTTGGGAGCTTTTGTGCTGGTTGCTCAATAATAGAGGTCTCGACTGAGCGCCATAAGCGTTCGGTCACCTCTCAACCCGGTGAAACTGAAAAGCCCTCGGGCTAACAGCGGCCATCAGCCCGAAAAATAAAAAAAACAGGTTTTATATTTTCTTTATAATTACAATGTTTTCTTTTCAGAAGTTTTTCTGTTGTTGGTTTTTTTTTTTAATAATTTGTTTATATCTTATTTTGATTGAAGAAAATTGTCTGTCTGTGCAGCAAATGTACATTGTTGTTAGTAGATTTGATGTAATTATACAATTTCTTCGATCAAAGGCATATGGAAATCTGTGTCTAAAAGTCTAATATAAATGCATCAATTGATAATATAACTAAAGAATAACTGAATAAACAAAGATATTGGAACTGAAACAATATATTTAATCACGCTCTTGGTATTGTAAGAAAATACGACATTTTATACCAATTTGACGATAAAATTTGTGTTTACTTATTACAATTAATTATTCTTAGTAATATTTAATTGAGAAAAAAGTGATTAATAAATTTTGTATTTTTTTAGTGGATGTGTTTTTACTAGAAAAACAACTAAAACAAAATGATGCTTTGTACTTGAGAGAGCGATGATCTGTAAAAGGCAGTATGAGGCCTTTGTTATTACATCAATTTATACCTTTCCTACCTGATCATGATGAGACCTGATCCTAGGCCTACTCTGTAAGAGTTGGAACATAGGCCCTCATCCGGCTCCAGCTACGGCGTACTTGATATGTATTTGAAATATTCCTTATTAGCAGACTTCATATAAATATATATTTAAATCTACTCCGATTTTATATTACTTATGGTATACAAGATGGAAATTATTTCGTTAAAATAACTCTTTTTATAAGTCTAGATTCTGTTGATGTTGATGCTGTTAGCCTATGCGGCTCTTACAGCTTCATCGGACACAGGGCTCACGGAACTAAGGGTCTGTGAGCTGGTCGACATTAAAGTAATCTAAATTCAGTTGATGTTGATGCTGTTAGCCTATGCGGCTCTTACAGCTTCATCGGACACGGGGCTCACGGAACTGAGGGGTCCGTGAGCTGGTTAGTAGTTTTCCTTATCTGTGGTTCTCTTACTTATACAAAGCTCTCATAAACTGAGCGTGTCGGTCTGCTCTGAGTGTGTTGGACTGCACTGTTATGAAATGTGGCTTCCTTTTCCCAAAATGATACAAGTCACGGTTAACTTGGACTTATAATTTAAATACCGTGACGGATACAACGTAATTCCTACGGTCCAATGAACACGTCCATTTACGGTTGTTTGATGGAATTAGGGTGTGTGTGTGTTAGTAGAAGAATCATACACTAACTTGTTTCTAGCTATATGACTCAGTATGCTTCATTGGGGAATGGCTACGACCTCACAGAATACCTGCATGATATAACACTCTAACTTCATATGATAAATGTAGGGATACGGAGATCTAATTACAGGTAACGAGGCATTCTATCTCAGTCCTCAGGAGTAATAACGCAAGATGTCATGACCAGCAGGCATCACTTACCATCAGGTGAACTATTTTCTCATTATCACCCGTTGTTTAACAAAACGAATTGTTGGCAAGTGATGGTATGGTAAGTGTGGTCTGTGTATGATCTTCAATGCAACTAATAACCTCGATGAGTAAAATGGAATGCCAAATTTTTTGTCTTTTTCGACCATGCGAGCACATAGCAGTATTATAACACTTCTCTGGTCGAGCAGATCTATAGATCACAGAGTCACGAAACGCTAAGTTAAACGTGGAAGCTTTTAAATCTTCCGATATAATTAACGATGTATCAAAACAAAATTTGATAAGGCAGCAAATATGCACTTTCAATTATATAAATTTCCTCCACTATATACCAACTTCTTTTCTTTGCTTCCCGTAGATGTAGAGAGGTATCTCTTATTAAGCGATACGTCCTATACATAAAAAATATTACTTTTATTTTTAAAAAGATAACATAGCTGATGAACTATGTTATCTTTATAAAAAAGAAAAATAGTGATTGATCCTTGCAGTCACACCTGTAAACTTACTCGGAAGGTTATCGGTTATTTTATCATCAGATTTATTTTCCTATCGTACGTAAAAAATTTGGATCAATCTATGATTCTTAAAAGCGATCAAGTCACTGTTAGAACCAACGTCAGATAGGAACGTGATCAGAGCAGACCGACACGCTCAGTGTATGAGCGCTTCGAGTAAGTAAAAGAACCAAAAAACTATATATCCAGCTCTCTGACCCCCACTTCCGTGAGCCCTGTGTCCGGTGAAGCTGTAAGAGCCGCACAGGCTCACAGCATCAACATCAACAGCCAACGTATTCGTCGTACAGCTAAATTAATTTGCTTACTTTCCCACCTGTTAAACTTAATGCACACACATCTCTCTTAGTTCAGTGCCAGGGAGTTTACTACGGGTACTATATTTGTTATTGATTGTATGGAATGAAGATTTGTTTTGCTTTATTTTGTTTGATATATTTATTTTAATTATTATTAAGCGTTTCATTTAAAATTGGGTAGGCAGAAATTTAAAATAAACATGTATGCATATACTACATCCGATTCATAATTGCTTAAAAGGATTTTCTTACCGCAATCTAATAACAGAAAGCTTACCGTCGAATAAAAAAAACACCCACCCCACCCGGGAATCGTTCGAAAAACAAATTCTCATCGCCGAAAAACTTGTGCTTGCTTACCGCAACTGTCAAAAATATACGAAATCGATTAGCTAACACGGCACAGTTCGCTAGACTTTCCCGGCCTTACGAATGTCGGAAACTTGTAAAAAAAAAACATTCGAACAATAGGGAAGGAAGTTGGGACCGCAAGACGTTGAAATTGCCCCGGCACATCCCTAATTATACGATTTTACTATAATTTTGTGGCGAGCGCCGTTGCTTGTGAGTCGTTTGGAATCACCACCTCCATTGTAACGTTAAGTAACAACAAATCAAATAATATTAACAGTCTGCTTATACCTTTTGTCCGCCGTGATGGGGGCTCGTTAAAAACGCTTTCCTTTTGGAAGGGAATTCGAATTAAACAGTCGGGAATTATCTTGGAAATTTCCGATGCCGGTCTGGTGACTCTTTCATACAACTATATGTATCAAAATCTCTTTGACAATATAAAAATGGAAAGAAAACATTCAAGACTTGTGTGCTTTTTCATTATAGATTTTGATTTATTGCTTTAATTTGTTCTGTATTCAACTGAATCTACATTATTATAATAATTTTCTCAACTTAACGTACGTTAATAAAGAATTTACATTTTATTCTTAAATAACTATAAACAAATGTATTTGTAATAATAGTAAATCTGGTAGTAGTAATTATGCGCGTGAGTTTGACTGTTTCAGTGCGTTCATTTTTGCCTTTTTTGGTATTAAAATATAGAATTTAATTAATATCATAATGATTTATTGACAACGAAAATTAAATTGAAAATCATTGGCATCAAACATTTTACGCGGTACAGTCACAATACAGTTAGTACATAGCTACTTGAATGGGTCAGCTCGGTTGGGTAAGGACCATGCCCTCATATAATACCAATATGGAAATAGCAGTATTACATTGCTGTTTTGTATGGTGAGTATACAGATCAGGGATACGTATACGTCCGTCTTGTATCTTTGTTGTTAGTTTGTAGATATCATAGATCGCAGTGTAGTTAAAGTATAAGTATATATAAGAAAAAATACCAGGTGAAATGTGTGTTCTACAATTATATTATGACAAATGACTTCCAGGGAGTTTATGTATATTATCACTTTATTTTCACTTTTTATGTCACTTTGCACAAATTTTCAGAATTTATATCGACATGCGGTCTGTTTGACGAGAAATGTATGTTAATTAATACATGGAATAACCCACCCGGTAATAATTACTAGACTTTGTTTCTATATTACATTGTAGACGACCTGTATCAATTTTCTTACCTACGGCCCAATTTCTTTCAAACAAGTCTTGTTTGTATATTATTATTTTTACTCCCAAATTGTGTCACTGTCACTGCAAATAGTGGACGATGATTCTTTAGTAAAGTGGAACTGCAGCGGAAAAGTAAACGACATAGCTCAAATGATCAGTAAACTAAAGTGGCGATCTGCCAGCCATCTAGCTCATAAAACCGATATCCACGATAAATGAGAGAGTGCTACATTAAAAGCTCATTACAAGAATAGATAAAAAAAATAAAACTGTACTAACTATACTTAATTATACTATACTTACTATACTTATTTCTAATTTTTTTTTCGGTGTGTATATAACTTAACATTTAGTATCAGTTACCATGTCAGGCTGTCTTGTGACATAGGCCTCCTCAAGTTCCCTCCACATTTGCCTGTTCAATACTGTCCTTCTCCAACCTCTGGGTAGATCGTCTTCCCATCTTTTTCTGCCTTCCTCTACGTCTATTTCCGTCCCGCGGGGACCCTTCTGTTACTTTTTTGGTCCACTTTGCTGGTGTTGATCTCATCATGTGACCAGTCTATTTCCATTTCAAGGTTCGCGTTTTTACTTTAACATCTGCTACTTTGGTGATGCTCCTAATCGTTGTAGCTTTCCATTTGTCTTTTAAACTTAGTCCTAACATACTTCTTTCCATTCCTCTTTGGCATACACCCAGTTTGTGCTCAATTTTCTGTGTCAGTGGCCAGGTCTGGCAGCCGTAGGTGAGGCATGGAAGTATACAAGTGTTGTAGACGGTTTTCTTTTCCGAGATGGGTATAGATTTATTTTTCATAATTTCCCTGAGAGACCAGTATCTTTGCCAGGTATTATTTACTCGTCTTTCTACTTCTTTAATTGATGTCTTCCATAGATATGACTTGACCTAGGTAAATATACTCTTTTACGTAATACAAGAATAGATAATAAACATTATATTAGGTGTACAATTAAGTTTCCGCCGTATTTTTATCAATAATTAAACTTTTTTTGTGCAAGAACGGTACCCTATGTTAATAATAATACTGATATTAATTTAGATAATCCGCACTGACCGAGCCTCTCTAGGGAACCATCGAGTCAGTTGCTCTCGCGTAACAGGGTTACGGTCCAAGCCGATGCTCCATCTCGGGAGTCCTTTGGCTGGTTAGCCGATAATAAAGGTCTCAGCTAAGCATCATTAGCACTCGATCGTCTTTCAACCAGGTGAAACTGTTAAAGCCCTCGGGCTAAATTCGGCCATCAGTAAGAAAAATAAGGTACCTTATTTTTTGTTCAAAGTATTGTCCATCATTACCAACGATTTTAAACGATGTAAAATTTCTTGATAAATCCCTCCGAATGTGAGTGCAAGTTCTTCTTGCGTTCACCTCGAATCTTCCAATAATGCCTCTAATTTCTCATATTTGTTACACTTACGGCCTTCCATTGCGTTTCATCGTACTTTAACTTTTGGAACTACTCACGATAATTTCTCTCACTTCTTTAAGTTATTATTTGAATTGCTTTCAACCTCACCATATGTTTCTATAAGCAATCGATGCGTCGCAGCTGCAGATTTCTTCAAATTAAAGAAGTTAATCAAAAGTGCCCGCACATGAGTCTTATTAGGCTCATAACTGGACATTTTCGCACGAAGAAAAGTACATAGGCTGTTACAAATTCGCTAATACTTCGAGATGATAGTATTGCCGGACGGCCAAAATTACGATAAGACAATTTACATTTCAACCAAATCTAACGGATGGGGCCATCACTTGTCAAATGGCGGAAACTTATTTGTACACCTAATATATAGCTTATAAATATAAATTTAAAATATATAAAATTATAATAAGAATCGAAAATATTTGTACATTTTAGTATGTTCACATATTAAGTATACGATTGAGAAGTTTTTAGTATATTTTAAGAATGTACTCATTTATTAAATAATCGAGTGAATCAGCTTCGCAGTCAAGAAAAGAATTGAGGAACTTCTGCTTTCAGTGGGGAAAACTTATGCGTTTTTTCGTAATTAAGAAAATTATAATTGTACTTATTTGGGACAAACGTCGAAAGGGAAGGAAAAGTGGTAAGAAATCTAATAAGTTAGAGTGAGTAGATAGATCTAAGAAGGTTTAAGTAATTTTAAGAATAATTTTAATAGTAAGAGTAAGTAATTTCTTTTTTAGGACCGCCCAGCTGCAAATCCATCATCAACTACCTACCGATGTAATGTAGCTGCTGAGAGTAAAATTGTCACTATTATTGTGTTATGCACAGTAAAACAAATGAAAATTCATAACTCTTGTGTAACTTTAATAATGCGTAATCAATATAAATACAAAAACATAATTTCTGTTATTGCAAAGATATAGCACATACGTTCAGGTTTTGGTAGGCGCCGAGCCACGATCACCGACGAAAAAAAGTAATTTTTAAACGAAATATTTATCATGTCGGCGGATGGGATTGCGGAGTGCAGGGCTGGGGGGAGGGGGAGGGGTCGGTGCTGAGTTAGTCGATCGTCAATTAATATTAAGTTGGAATCTGTGGGATTCCGCGCCGCTGTCCGAATTTTATAGCGGCGGGCGCCACCCAGGCCGCGGCACAGGGGCCTGCATGGAATAGCATTTATAACTAATGTCTTAAAATATTAATACGACCCATGTTTTTTTGCAGTCTGTAAACAGGTTTTATAAATTAAAACAGTAATGGAGTAAAACCTATGGAGACTGGTGGAGAAAGATTTTTTTAACTGAGAAAGTTGTTGCTACCACGTTGATAACTAAATATTGTGTATAAAATTAAATATTTAATAAAATATTATTTTAAAATTATTCTATGTTATAGCATGTTGTATAGTAACTATTTGAAAATCAGTAGCAAAACCTAATATTGGGACTTCAACTCACAATATCTGAAGCATATAGAGGTTTAACTTTTTTCATTACATTGAGAGTAACAAACGAACACACAGTTTACCAATAAGGAACACTATTGGTAAGTGATTCTTGCAGCCCATGACAAGGAATCATAGTGCAGATGCGTTGTCACCCTTCAGGACTGAGATGGAATGCCTCATCACGAGTAATGAAGGTCTCCGGATCCCTGCACTTACCACACGAAACACGGCAATATTATGCTGGTATTTTACGCTAGTATTTTGTGAGGGGGTGATCCTACCCCGATTGAGCCGACCCATTCATTCTGCAGCTAGAAAAAAACGGCACTGTAGCTCTACCACTTCCCAGCACTTTCTAGCACGCATACATTATACTGTCTATTTTTTCAATATACAATCAAATTCAACTGTCCGCACGATTGTTTAACTTTACCATAATTTATAGTTCAACTATTCTTTGAAAAATAAATAAAACAAAAAATATAATAAAAAATACGGATAGCAAGCATGTCGACCCCACCGCACCGCTGTTCTCGCCGCGGCGCCTAGGCCGCAGCGAGCGGCGCGTTATGCCGGCCATGCTCCATTATTTATACGCGAGCCTCTCACCAACATAACAGCGTACAACACCAACATTAAAACACGGCCAATATAACATAAAGTACGAGCGGCAAACGTGAGCCGCTCCGTGTGGCCGCCACGCTGATTGGACTCCGTCGCCTCGCCACTTCGTGCTCATTACACTAATAAACTTCAATAAACACAACAGGATAGGTTCCTGTGTGTGTACACGCGTACATTGTTGTAAACACGTGATATAGGTAGACGTAAAACTAATAGTACTAAAACCTCGTATCTACACGAAAACAAACTAACAATTTAACGTTTTAGTATGATATTAAGGGTACGTGATTACTGGAGTCCAGGATGTTCACATTCATCCGATATAAAGACTTGCGTTATATTTGTTTTATGATAACAGGGGTGACAAATGAGCACACATATAATCTGATGATAACTGAAGCCCATGTACTGTACATTCATCCCCAAGAAAAATTAAAGATGCACGTGCGTTGACCTAAGTTGCTGCGATAAAAAATATATTGAGAAATCAATCAAACCAATTGAGCATATTTTCTCTCTATTTACTCGGGGTGGTAGCTTTATTTAGATTTCCTATTATATGTACCTAATTTTCTTCCTCCAAATACAATAATTTCGAAAGATGAAAATTGGTCGGTTTTTTTTTGTCATTACAGCATAGATACGTCCAGATGCTGAGCACAAATCACCTCTGTAGACGATAGATAACTGATATTAGAGAATGTAAGATTAGTAATTGGAACTACTAACTTACTCTGAACCAGCCAAAACCCTTGCATTCACATCATCGCATGTAATAAAAAACCATATAAATATCTAAATTCATTTTACTGCTAGACGTAGGCCTGTATCATACCTATATGGTCAGGCTTAAAGGTTTGTCAACAAAGTATTGGAGTAGAGAGAATATTCCAACGAATTTACTCGATGTCATATTTACATAATTATCAGATTTGATAGCTGCATCACTATATTAAACCTGACACGTGTATCTTAAACAAATAATAAACGAAAATAATTCCGCAGTAGCCGACGGAACACCTTACGGATCATTTTACTATCGATTTGGCGGTAAAAGTGAGAAACATGAACATATGTCATTTTAAGTATGTCTACATATTATAATTATTTGTTGCCACAGACCGACAGTCGGTGAGGCAGAAACATAGGGGAAAAACAAAGACGTTTATTTGTGTAACAACGTCAATTTGCAAGAGAACAGAAACAAGGGCCACATAAAAAGTTTTTTTCGTTTCCATTCAATCTATGTTATGTTTATTTTGTTGTATTCATACAATTTTTGAGTAATAAAATTGACAATTCTGTAATCTAATTTAATTGTAATAAAGTTTAAAAATTATTATATTTTGATTGTAAATATATATTATACTATTACGTCTTAGTGCTACTAGTATTTTAAATTTAGGTATATTTCACTCAATTCTATTCTCTCCAAAATCGTTTGAGGCTAAATTAGTAATATAACTCAGTAAAGAACGTTATTAGGAAAATTATATAACATATGTTTCGTTATTTGGAAAATCCTTAACAATCGGGCCGACATAGCCTCTCGTTTAGGTCAAGTCCCTAAACAATTATAAAATTAAAAAAAGAGTGTGTCATAATTTTATAACAAGTTAGATGAAATCCAATTTTATAAATATTATAGAACATATTCGTAGTTGAACTATGTCACAAAGCGAGCACATCACACCGCATTAACTATAACGGAAACTGTTAAGAGATCAATTACAAATTGAAATCGACACGATATAACAAAGGTGACCGATCAAGATCGAAAACTTGTTAACGTAAATGATAGGCTCGAAGCCGACAAAACAAAACAAAAATATCTAATTTACAAAGGAAACAAAATCAGGAACGACAGCGATAGAGCCCATGTCATGTCATAATCATGTTTTATAACCGCCAAACAACATTGAAACACGAGAACAGATTAGAAATAGACATGAGATACTCAGGAAAGAGGTTGGATAAGAAAATTAAAGATGGTTGCTGTGTGCTCGATGACGCGTGAATGTGACATCTCGGTGGCGGTAAAAAAGAAATTGAACAGATAAAAAAGCAAAGAAACGTCAAACTTAAAACGAGATATTCTATGCATCGGGTGCGAAATGTTTTTCCAATTTGTTTTTCTATCGATTATAAAAAAACTGTTAACATGATGTAATGTTACTTTTATAAAATGTAATGTCTTCAAACATCTTTAGCAAAGTAATATGAGGTTGCCCTGCAAGTATATTAACATTTTATGAAATAATTATCAATTCAATTTTAAAATAATTAAATTAGTAAATAGTTAAGATATTTTACTGTTTTTTTTGAGAAGCATTAGTACCTTAATGACGACAACAACTTCGATTACTAAGTTCACTTGCGCTCTGACATCATTTACATACGTGCCCCCCGAATTCGGACGTTAGCCGGGATGACGACACGAATTCAAACTAATTTACATAACATGGCGTCGTATGTATATCTTAATTTTTTTATTACAGATGATTGTGTATATTAAAACAAAATGTTCATTTAGTTTTATATTTTCAATGAATATCAATCGAAATTCTAAAGTTACCCTAATTAATTTTCCATAATAATCATCATTGTATGCAAGACAATCAATAGCCAACAGTGAAGATAAGTTTAAAAAATAAATGCATCATTACAGTCTGTAACAACTCATCTAAATATCCTTTAACAATTAAGATTGCTCTATAAGAAGTACGTTCATATAATGTTCTTTCTTTTTTCAAATTGTTTAATAAAAGTGTAATTTTTATTGCTTACTTAATTTTTACTTTCATGCTTAGTAAATTTTTAAAGATAAACACTTTGAACAATAGATTGAAATATAAATATATTCATAATTAGTAATAATATTCAATCGTATTCAGATATTAAATGATATTTCAACAAATATGACATCGACGAGGAGGGTCCATTTCTACCACGGCGATAAATTTAGGTCAGTAGTCAGACATAAACTACGCGGGATATATTCCCGTTAGCATTTGCTCAAACACATATGCACTCATTCGCTGTTCTCTTCTCTACTACCATGTAATTCACGTACAGTTAAATTAGAAGTAAACCGTTACTTTGGAAGGTTACTTAGCTGTCAGTTGAATTGTGAAGAGTGCCAATAAAAATGCCCGAATCTGTCAAACTGTGATACTCGTTAGATTATTAAAAAAGTTTTAAGTTTTTTCAAATAGGAATTATTAATAAAACTTTGGAGATTTTTTTTATACATGGCAACAACAAATTCTCTACTGCCGTTGACTGTACAGTTAGTTTGTTGTTATTACTATAAGCTATGTTTTCTAACGTATTTTAAAATAATGTAGGAATAGATTATATTGTACATCTGGGCATCAACCCAACATGATCGATGCAACCGTTTCATATTCCTATCCCAACGTGGATCGAAGTCCACCAATAGCGTCGTAGCATAGATATACAAAGAACACTGACTAGGTGTTAAATTTAACACCCTCGCATAACACCGCAATATCAACCATAAACAAACATTTTAAAGTACATTTTTCTCTAAATAGCAATTTCTGAGCACAAACAATAGATATCCTTCCTACGTTTAATTTTGAACTTTATATCAATATATTAAAGCTTATTCGTCTATTCGACGAATACAACAAATGTTCAGTTATAGGCGTCAGTTTTCACACCTAATAGTCATTAATGAATTTTATACCCTAACGTCCTGTGATAGAGTGGTGTATTGTTAAAACTGTTAACGTGTTAGGCTATTTCGTTGAGTAATTGGTAAAAGGTGTCGGATTTCTCGCCTTTGGTGTGAAGGGTCGAATACAAGAATCCTGATTGGTGAACAGCCCCTTCGTCGACTTGTGTAGTGTTGATATGACATAGCAAACACAATGTACGTATATCACTTAATATAGGCAGGAACATTCCATGTTCTTTATCAACATCCAATTACTTATAATTTTAATTTATGACATTATCACATAGATATTATTTTATTTTAACTATTTAAATGCTTGTTATTAATTAAAGGTTTAATGATTTTTTTTCAAGAAACATAAAAGATACTGAGATGGAATACTCCGTCGCCAGTAATAAGGTCTTTGTTTTCCTTCACTCATCAAACGTAACATAGCTGTGCTAGGACAGAGTTAGTATCATATCACATGTGTCTGTTAAAGTTTGGTCTTCCCTGGACCTTTCTTTTTCTATAATATAAACTTTCATTTTGCCATATAAAAATCATGAATGAATTCTAGAAATTTATAATTATAATTCTTAATATAATCTGGCGTTACATTGAAGAAATCTATGACATAAAAACAAAATTACGTTGCATAAAAATTTAGCAACTTAATTTGTGTAGGTCGTCAGTCAATGGGGACGGCGTCCTATCTATTAAAATATCCTTTTAGATCCCTTTTAATAAGTCACGTGATTAAAAATAGATGGCGGTGTTAGTTTAAACTGATATAAAGACGTTTCAAGACGCAGAGTCAGAGACGTAAATAGCACTTCCTAGAAACCATAAGAGCGATTAATCTACATGGTATCGTCCATCTAGCCCAAGCGGGCGTCACGCGCGAGGGCTCGTTCAGACGCGGCTGGAAATAGGCCACGCAGACGTTCACAGAGAGTTTATCTAAACTAATTGTTTTCTTTTTATATCATTAAATATGGACCCGACAAGGTAATAATAATACTTACGAGTGAGCGAAATGCATTAACGCATGCATTACCTAGAGCAAAAGAGACCGATAATATTTATTATCTAAGTATGTTATTTTGACCTATAGATGATAATTCCCTACTCATCAACCCTCCCGCTCGCGATTCTAATAAGATAAAGCCGTAGACATCGCTGGACCAGCAGCAATACTCATACAATAAAAAAAAAAAAAATTGACCGAAATTATAATTATTTCATGTTGTTGTCTCGTATGAATTAGATTATTTTATAATTGTAGGGCAGTGGTGTACGTGTACAGTAAAACTCCTATCTCCTATCCTATACTGGGTAAGTTTCTCAACTTACTCGTGAAACAGAAATTGTTTGTTTGAGTGTGTGCTGCGGGTATCCCACCCATGTCTGTTATGGAGCATAGAATCCTGGACGCAAACATGCAATCATGCAAGAGATCTTGACTATAGCTTGTCTCTGTCAAGTAAAGACTGGACTAAATTTTCTTCATAAAGTTTACTAAAATTTTGAAAGGTTTAAACGAAAACGTTCTCTTACAAATATATACAACCAAGTTTTACAGCTATTAGTGTATTGTGCTGAATTCCTGAATACCTTATTGAGAAGATATCATCAGGGTTATAAATGTCAGGCATTCGTAAGGAACTTGGTGTGGCCATAATAGCCGAATAAACATAATCCTAATGTTTAAAGTGATTATAAACATTTGTTAATAGAAAATGTCTGTAATCTCTGTTCCAGCGACATTATGTTACATAAATAAATTTTAAAAAAAGTGTGTGTGTGTTACATAACGCACTTAAGATAATAACTAAACACTTTATCTCGTCTTTTAGCCAGTACACTTTGTTTGTAAAAAAAAGACATTAATTGCAATTGATAACGGTTTAACTAAATATATTATCATTAACCGACATATATAATTTAAAACCACACACAAATACACATCCATATAGATTCATATATATTTGAATAACCTTAAAATGAATATATAAGTTATCAGTTCTCACGAAAACTTGAGAGACAATTACATCCAACTTCATGGTGTAGCTTTGAGATGTCGGTGTGTGCACACATCGTTAAAGATCCGTCTCATCATTTTTCCCAAACGCGCCAAAAGAAGTATAACTTAAAAAAAAAAACATTTGATCTTTTACAGCAGATTTTTTAATTGCAACTTCTCTATGGACCGCATCCATTCAGCTTAGCAAAGCAAGCTTAAGCGGCCCACTTTTCGCCTCTATTCTAAACGAGTCTAGGCGTAACGAGGGCCGCTTTATCGCATAAGCTCGCACTAAAGAAGCTAAAAGGTGCGTAACCTATTTTGTGCTCAACCTTTTTATGTTTTAATGTATTTGAAGAATATAATAAAAAAAAATAACGTTTACATTATACAATTGTTTGTGTATGATGAAATTTTTCTGTGAGTTATTGTCATAAGGAAGACGTAAATGAGTAACGTAAAAAGTGTTAAAGAAATTACATTTATCGTATCAATAAAAGTGATAGAGGCCATGTTAAAGCTAGTTCCTACTCTGAATGAGTTCACTTAATTCACTCATACAGCATGCAGCTCGGCATATCAAGTCCTAGTGGAATAACAGGATATTACTATAATAAGTCTTCTATTTAATAATTAATGCACCGAGAGCAATCCGTAGGCCTGGTCAGCAGTCAACTAGTGATAGACTGAAATGATAATGACGAAGCTTATGCTATCAATAAGAACCCTCAACTCATACTCGACGCTATATCTCCTGTAAATCAGGATGCGAAGCGGAAGTTTGTCTCCCGTATTTTGAAACGACACGATAAGTCATCGCATTGGCCTGCCAAAGCTTTTGCTAGTTAACCGTTAGAAAAAAGCTCATTAAATGCAGCCACGAAGCCTTTTTCGTTTCCATGTCACGTTTCATCTCCCATACTTGCAAAACGTTGAGTGTATTAAGGAGGGAGGGTTACAATAATTCCAAGAGTAGAGTATGGTAAAATGCTACCGAAGAAAAAGATGCCCTCGATTAAGTATTTATTAATGACTATAAGAGCTTAGAGAGCTTTTTCTATGAATTAAGATGATAAACATGCATACGATTCACCTGACCCCTGATCTAGGTTTTTTTTTCTATAACATTGAGAGGAACAAACGAGCACACAGTTCACCTGATGGTCAGTGATTCCGGCAGCCCATGACATCTATTCATTCTTGACAAGGAATCATAATGCAAATGCATTATCACCCTTGAGGACTGAGATAGAATGCCTTGTCATCAGTAGTAAAGGGATCTGGATCCCTACACTCACCAGACGAAACACAGCAGCGTTATGGTGCTATTTTACGCTGTTTCTGTGAGGGCGTAGTCCTACCACGGTCGAGCTGACCCATTCAGTCTGCAGCTAGAAACAAACTGCAGTGTAGCTCTATCGCTGTAATGTATTGTCCAATATCGACACCGTCTTTCATCGTCACCATACGAAACACAGACTACTATTTCAGGTTGGCATTCTGTGACCCTCACATCAGCGGTCTTTCCCCGGTTGAGCTGACATTAATGATGCAGCTACACTCCAGCATCAGCGTGACTCTACCAAAACAAATAAAAAGAGGTCTGCAACAAGATTACTCATCTTCGAGTTCATCTGATCCGACTCGCTATTACAATCTACAGCAAAGAGCAAATATCACCACCTCAGTTTTTAGCTTTACTTTCATACACCTTATTCCATACTAAATAAGGTATATTTTCATATAGCACAATATTTTCTTGCGTGTATCGAAGTTGTTTAGTTTGCCTCTTTTTGTCGTGATAATATTGACGCTCGCATGTTGCTTCTGTATAACATATCTTTATTAATTATCAACCTTAACTTAATTGATTTAAGGGTGGAATTAATTAAAATTGTATATTTACCAAACGCATTATCATCCTACAACGCTATTAAATACTTTATCAATGATGCTCATAGCAAACATGTTTCAATTAGGTACTTATTAGTTATACCAAGATAGTGGTTTGTCCAAATACGTGCATATACGCTGTAATATAAAATAAATAAAATGAATAAAGTAAATAAAATAAAAGAAATAATTAAATAAATAAAACCCAGTATAATCAACTGTGTTTCGTAGGGGCTGTGTAATGCAGGGATCCGGTAACCGAGTTCCAGGTAACATAGAAGACATTCTTTTGAAGGCATTCATAGTTTGCCTTTGCATCCTGAGGCTCTATTGATGATTGATGTAGATTGTTATGGACCGTAGTCACGACTCATGATCAAGTGAATCGTTTAGCATCCCAAATACAACATAAATAAAGCAAAATATGGATAATGGATATGGATTTGGACAAGTGTTGTAAGACATGAGACTACAAAGTGACGGAAGTACTTCTTACAAAACTTGTGTGCCTTACCTTAAGCTTTTTAGACGGAGATTGCATGACTCTTTCTTTCTTTCTCTCTTCCTCTCACACACAATGCACGGACTCGCACACTCAAACATGCACGAACATGCACTACAATAATTGTGCACTAACAACTCTTTAACAACTATTGCAGATCTTGATTTATTTCTTTTTTAGTTTACTTTGATTCTATTCATTTTATGGAAAAAAAAAGGAGACCTGATGACCTGCAATAGACGTTTATCGTCTAGCTTGGGCGTCAGTCTCCCTAATCAGCTTGAGCACAAATATATATTTGTACTAAGGCTTATTTGTAAACACGATGTGGTGAGAAAATAAATGACATATTATTATTACAAAACATGTGTTTTGTATATTTAAAAGTGACACTTGAACTGTAAAGATCTTGTAGTGATATATACATAATTATATCTCATTATGCAAATGGCTATTGCTGCAATTGAAGAACGCTCAGAGACGATTGACTGTCGTAAGACGTAAGGGCCTGACGGTATACCGTGTCCTACCTTGCACGGAAGCGTCCCCTTTGAAATGCCAGTAACGGACACCCATCCAAATAAGGGCAGACCGAACGTGGTTCAACTTGGCGGATCTGTTAAGAAAGCCTAATCAAGGTATAAGTTGATATCAAGTATATAAATATATATACTCTCTATATACATATATACATATATATATATATTTATATATATATACATATATATAAATATATATATTATATATATATACATATATATATATAAATACCAGAGAGTGACCCGAAGGTTAACATTTTTTTTTATAACTTATGAGCTACGCCAATCCGGAGTAAATATGCACTGAGGACTAATGACTATATATGGACTCGTGACATTCGCGTGTCATGGTGATTAGAGTACTTGCCTACAGCGTCACATTCCGGATACGATTCCAGCCGTTTTCATTATCACGAATTGTTAGTTTTTTTGTACTTGTTTAATAATGTATATTACATTTACATCTGAACCTTCTTCCGATCTTATTGCATATGTATTACAGGACTGAGAGGTAGAGTGGAGTGTGTGCTGACATCGTGTTCGGCACTGTAATACGAGTACACCCTGAGCAGTTGACGTCATCTCGTAATATATTACCAAACCATGTTATATCGCCGCGGTCGAATTTAACCTGGAGAACATCATCAACATATTTTTTTTATAATAATATAATAAATAAAAATATTAAATTTCACAGTAGTAGAGCTACACTGCAGTTTGTTTCTAGCTGCAGAATGAATGCGTCAGCTCGACCGGGGTAGGACCACGCCCTCTCAGAATACCAGCGTAAAATAGCAGCATATAATAGTTTCGTCTGGTGAGTGTAGGGATCCGGAGACCTTTATTACTGGTGACGAGTCATTCCATCCCAGTCCTCAAGGGTGGCAATGCATTTGCATTATGATTCCTAGTCAAGGATGAATGTAGATGTCATGGGCCGCAGGAATCACTTGCCATCAGATGAACTGTGTGCTCGTGTGTTACTCTCAATGTAATAAAAAAAAATTGTGTGGCAGTGGGCCCTGAATATATTCTACTTTTGTTCCTTTAGTTGCCAAATATGATGGGCCCTGAACATATTCTAGTTTTGTTCCTTTAGTTGCCAAATATGATGGGCCCTGAACATATTCTAGTTTTGTTCCTTTAGTTGCCAAATATGAGTCATGGTGTGGAGTTTGTCGGTTTGAATTTATGCCGCCGGTGATGTAAATATTCACGAGGAAGCCTGTACATATAATAAATAAAAAATAAACATTTTACGACGAGCTTAGTCGACGAATCTGAACATAAATAGAGCTGCGTGACGAATTACACTCTAATGTTCTCCCTAGTGAGAGGATATGTGTGGTACGAATATTCCATCAATATACTTCCATAACTTAGTTGCTTTTTCATTACTCGCTTCCAGTAAACTTTGTGAACAAGACATTTGTTTCGAACGAATGATGCGATACGTTTGTTATTCATGCAGTTTTTGTCATCTTTGCAAGTAATCAAACCCTCTATAATACTTTTTATCGGGTATCTACAAACTGTTATTGCAGGAATGCCAAACAATATTTTTTCTGAGATATTTTTATGAGGTGATTATTATGACGGTCGTAGTATTTCATTTCTTAGGTCTAGGAAGCAATACCTCGTTGGCAGGTGTATATGTTTATGTTCTAAAGATAGTAGCGAGCAATAATGGTTAGAGTGAGTACGCGGCTTCTTAGATGATTCCCAGTCGAGGAAAAATATTTATCCAACATAAATTATTCGGTTTTGGGTTTGTGTTTGTTAGATATAGTATGTTATTGTATTACATGTTGTTTGTATATATGTCTTTTGTGTATCGTGTCCCTGATACTGAAAATTTTCTCCGATCATATTCCAGGACGAACGGAGAGGATAATAAATAATAGAAAACTTATAAACTGAGAATAAATAATAAAATTTGCTTATTATATATGATGTATTGAAAAAAGAACAAACGGTAGTTTTAAATGTTTTTTTGCAAAATTTTATCATTTGACTCCAGTGGAAATGGAAACACAGTAACTAGGTACAGTCGATTTATCAGCAGCCATCCCACCCGTAAGCCTCGGCATTACCGCAGAGCGATCTCGGCGGCATAATATGCACGTGGGTAAATTTCTAAAATTCCCGAGTCTTGCGGATCCCACCCGTAAGTCACGCCGATAGTCCTGGATAAAGGGCCAGCGGCACAAAGGAAAACGACGATCGCCCTGCCCCCACCCCCTTCTCCTCCCGACCCGACCCCCCGGTGGGGTGTGGAGGCCCCCTCTGGGATCAATTTCAGCGGGAGCGCCTTCTCGGCTCGCGTGGCGAAGTAATCGCCTTAGACCGGACCTTAGTGTCGTTATGTGGCCAGTTTTGTGCTTGATGTTTGGGATTAAGCGTGTAGATATGTGTATATTATACTCGTATAAAAATACTACGGATAAGCTAGGGGTTGGTTTAGCCGACATTTGAAATATGACGTTGTAAGGCAAGGAAGTCTTTGTTCATTTTATAAGATCATTAGGGGTTGGTTAATATTATAAAATTGTTCTAAGTAATTACAAATTTTTAAAGTTTCTTTTATTTAACCTTATAGGTTTTTTATAAGATAAACTATATTTATACTTTTGCGAAATGCAATTACTTTGACATCCTATGGATATAAGAGAAATGATAAATTTACCTAGTCACCTTTGGATTAATTTTGGAAAACAACCAAAAAGATTTATTAGAATTTTTTACTCGGAAATACATCGAGCATGAATTAACTATTTCGACAATTAAAACAAAGCGAAAAAAAAGTTTATTCTTAGCATTCGTGTATTAATTTTATAAAAACAAACAAAGTATAATAAAATTTTACAAAAACAAAATACTATAATGGAATTAATATAAAATAGCATATAACAAAGTAAAATTTTACAAAATACAAAGCATATTAAAATTTATAATTATCGTGAAAAAAGAGGACTAATGTTGCCAAATACCATATAAAATGCGAGGCTTCTGGTGCTACGATTGGCAATTCCTCTGCTCATCCTGGCAATTACGTCATATTTACTCGAGCTTATATTTCACGTAATTTATTCCCGTGGGTATCATAATGGCTAACTATAATAAAATGGTATGCTAATATAGGAATAAGGAAATAAAGGAGGAGAAATAAAAGAAAATTGACTAATCTACTCATCAACTGGTACTGTCTATTTGGTTATATTATATTATTATAAATAAATAAATAAATGAAACATTTCTAAGTAGAGTACATCGCTTAATGTGGCCAATACGGGTAACCCTTTCAACTTAGAAGAACTTATCCTACCAGTTTTAGTTATGGCATAGAGAAAAAGCTTGCTGCTAACTTTTTATACGGTAAGTATGTTCAGATAGGATAGGATATGAAGTATGTATACAGGTTTTTTTTTAATTGTGACATATTTCTGTTGCCCGTAACGTTATTTTTGTACAGACAGGGGTAGCTACGCTGCAGTTTCTTTCTAGCTGCAGAATGAATGGGTCAGCTCGACCGGTGTAGTCCTACGCCCTCACAGAATACCAGTGTTAAATAGCAGCATAATGCTGTTGTGTTTCGTCTGGTGTGTGCAGAGATCCGGAGACTATTATCACTGGTGTTGAAGCATTCCATCTCAGTCCTAAAGGGTGACAATGCATCTGCATTATGATTCCTTGTCGAGGATGAATGTAGATGACATGGCCCGCAGGGATCAATTACCATCAGGTGAATGGTATATTGGTATGTGCTCGTTTGTTACTCTCAATGAAATAAGACAAATAAATACACAGTAACTGATATCACTTTGGACCATGGCATAGCCTACATTCATAGTTGATATAGAATAAAGATAAATAGCAGATGCGTTTATACCCTGTAGATTAAAATTGAATAGCTTGTCAAGAAAAAGTCTCCGGATTCATTCACCAGACGGAAAACAGCATCGCTTATGTACTACTTACGCTGGTATTCTGAGGAATTGTTGTTCTGAAATTACATACTAATATTTGGGATCGATATCTAACGATAGGTCCACTTTCTGTTTATGACTGAAAAACGTTTAATAATTTATGTCATGTATATTTTAAGTACTTGTTATCTGTATAGAGTATTGTTACCATTCCCAAATAAGATATGTTTCTGACTAAGTACGTATCCTTTACGTTAAGCTATTATAATAATATTAACAACATAATTTTTATTTCGATTAAAGAAAAACTAAATACAATTTATTTTACTTCATCCATGTGTTTCGTAGCAGAAACCTTATTGGTAAACACATGAAGTGTTTAAAAAAAGAGGAATATTGTCGTTACTGCTTCGTAATCTACTCTCTACAAACGTTGCCCTAATCTTTTGTATTATTTCTTTACTTTATTTGATTTTCCAACTATGAGTACAATATAAACTTTACAAAGTACAATAACATAATTTAACTAATTGTCTCATTACTTACAGGAAAACACGGCATGCACAAAAAAATATATTGTTAAAAATATACTTATAAAACATGAAGGAAAAATAAATTACTATTCTTGGCTTTCTGCAAACACCTTTTTTATCACATCATTAGACCATTAACCTTACTGCAAAATCATCTTCTTTGCTGGAACGGTTGCATATAGAATATATACCCTTCTATGCGTGTATGAGTGAGTAAGCACGTCATATCTCTTTGAGCACAGCAGAAATAAGCCTGCCCCAACGACTCCAAATCCATTGTTATGGTGCATATTCTTATTATAAAGGTTAATACTTTATATGGCTTCTAAAGTCGACAACTCGTCGATAAACCTATTCAAGTTCTGAAGTAAAGGACATAGTCCACCTTACATACAAAGTTCGCCTAAGAATCAACAGGCATCAAATACTGATTTGCGGGTTCTACTAATTATCAATACATCTTTGAAAGTAGATTGAAACAACGGACATTTCAAAGAATTTAGTAATTAACAAAAATATTTTAGGTTAGTTTTTAATATAATTTCGAACAGTAGTTAATTCAGTTTTTAAGTCTATTTTCATAATTATAATCTTTCATAATTCAATTATAACTAATTTAAAATGTCTGTATCTAATTAGATTGTGGTATATTCGATAACACAATAGTTTTCGACATATTGTGTAAACCTAAGACGAAAGCTTACATTAATGCCATCCAATTGATTATGACCCATGCTTTATATGGGACTATATGTAAAAGGGAGGTCAAGCTGTATCTCTTACTATTGCTTGAGATTAAACTTGCGCCAGTTTTATATTTATTTAAAGCGATGCGAAGCGAATAAATCGATCGTTTATGAAACTTTAGATATCAAACGAAGTCGCGTTTCCTTGCTGTTTCATAGATTTTATTGTTGTATTCGTGAAAATCTTTTCAACCTTTCTATCTCCAGTTATATTATGATCTAGTTATATACAACTCACAATGACAAGTGAAATGTCATAAGTAAAGTACGTCAGTTACAAAATGGAGGCATTAATTCTCGCCGCGCATAGAGCTTTAAGCTTCAGCTCTTTTTATTACTTTACGTACGGATTCAATGCTGTCATAGTGACAGCGCTTGATAATCGTAGAACACGGCGTAATCAATGAAACTCCATTTAATTTTTGAAACACAAATGTAAACTGTCCGTGAAATTCTAGTTATTGTATTAAATTGTATTAAATGACATAAATTAAGCTAAGAATTATGATATATATCACATGTCTGCTAATTCCATGGCGAATTTGGACTATCTCCTTTAATTTTTATTTTCAATTTCCAGTATGATCTGAATACAATGTTATTTTTTTTTAAACAATTGACGACGAATTGTAGTCGTCATCTTCGTCGTAATTATCGGGGTGGACGTGACAAGGAAGATGGATGGACCTTTCTTCATAAATAAGCACTATAGAAATGTAAGTTTCATGTCTTTTTTTATTACATTTAGAGTAACAAACGAGGTCATTGTTCACCTGATGCTAAGTGATTCCCGCGGCCCATGACATCCACATTGAGGACTGAGATGGAATACCTCGTCACCAGTAATAAAGGTCTCCGGGTATATGCACCAGACGAAACACAGCAGCATTATGCTGCCATTTAACGCTGGTATTCTGTGAGGGCGTGGTCCTAGCCCGGTCGAGCTGACCCATTCATTCTGCAGCTAGAAACAAACTGCAGTGTAGCCCTACCACTGTTAAAATCATTCATATAACGGTTAAAGGTTAAATGTCATGTTAAAGTACATAAAACTGCGACAAAGTAAATCAATTTTATTAAACTTTTAAAGTAAGCAGATGGATGCAGCAATATGGATGGATGGTGTTTATGATCAAATTCAATACAATATTGTAAATTCATTATTACAGGAACAGTTTGTGCCAGTTTGTAAATTATATATTTCATTAAGTAGATAATTTGAAAAACCAATCATAAACTATATTTCTTCACCATTCACCACCGTCTCTGGAAGTCCTTGCCCGAAGATATAAGAAGCGCTTTTTTATAAAAGGCTGGTACGGGAACACTTTTTAAAGAAGAATTAATATGGTAAATTACTCTTGCATATATTTGTACATATATGTTTTCTTCCTTTTTTTACAATGTATGCACTGCTCTACACCTAACACAATGTCTCTCCACGACAAGGGTTGACTGGTGGAGAATGCCTTATGGCATTAAGTAAGTGTGATCAATGAAGTTTAAATAAATAAATAAATCAGTTTACTTATATAACAATCTTTGAATCGATTTGATTAATTCTACCGATTAATTATTGCAGGTGAAGTTGTTGAATAATATCTTTACCGGAAGGACCAGGACTTGGAGAGAGCAAATAATTCATTTAAAAAAGTGTATAAATGTTATTTTAAAAAATTACAACTAATTAATTATATATATATGCCCTTCCCCTTAACTGTTACTTAGATACCATTTTAGTATAATTTATAATCATATTAACAGACTGATTTCCTTAGTACTTTTATTTTAAATATTAAGCCATTCATCACATGGCAAAAATATTAACATAGTTGTACGTATAAACCTGACGCTTAGTCTGTTACGTTATAAGATTTCCAAATTACCAAATCCAAATAACCAGCATTGGATTGCATTTTCATTGATAAGGGTTAAAATGGAATAACTCGTAAGATGTAATAACGTATCCGGTTCGTTTTACTCACGAAACTAAATACAGCAGCTACCATTTTTACCCTGATATTTGGTGAAAGCATCGTTTTTTCCCGGTCAAGTCAACCGTTTCGTACTACATATGGGATACACCTTAAGTGTGGCTCTACGTTAGCGCTGAAACTGTGACTTTAATTTGACAAAATCAATACCACGTTTTTGGATCATCGAGATTTTCTTTCTTCAATATCGTCTATTTTTAGTGCGGATCTTTTGGGTGTTAAGAAGGGTGCTTCTAGAAAATTTAATATAAATAAAAATATTATTCCTATGATTTGAATTACATCTATACAGATAACACTAGTAAGATAATCGATGTTGATTGCGATGACCAGACAATTATCTAGCCATTTTTATATTTTTTTCGCAAAAGGTGTTTTAGTGACGTAATCATTCAAGCAGATAGAAGCACTAGCTAGTCATATACCTTAGCCGATGTATCCAAGCGATAAATTCAGAAAATGTGGTTACTTAAATACCCCAACCAAACATGTTCTATCCATAACTGAAAAATACAAGCTGACATTGAACGTTGGAACAACGATTTTCAGAACAAAAAAAACTATCGAGTGGCCAGTTTCAAGTTTTGCGAAACGGCCAGCCGGCCAAGCCGCACAATGGCGAAGCTTCGCAGTAATTCAGTACCGACACGTTCATACGTTGGTACCGTCGCGTACACAAGCCGCAAACGTGCGGAGGAATTCGTGGGAGGGAGCCCCCCCTCCCGCCCGCTCCCACCCCACGTGCGACGTCCTGTCACTGACAAATGGCCCGGAGGAGCTCGACCCCGGCACCCTCTCCAGCCTCGCCGTGTAGTTGCTCTGTTTTCTAAGATAATGCCAGCGTATTCTAGTATTGTTCTCGGTACACTGCGGATTTTATTTTATACATATGTTTTACACGTTGCTATGGAATGTACATACTCTTACTCCAATTAAAAATGACACAATATACCCTATATTGTGTCATTTTTAATTGGAGTATGAGAGTGGTATTTGCTCAGTCATGTTTTTTTTTTATAAATCTTACAAACTTCAATCGGATGCGAACTTCACAACTAATTCATGATGATAAATAAAAGGAATATCCTGATTTAAGGATAAATGTTTGGGTTATTTCCAGATTCATTTATTGTTTGTCGGCTAGTATTGTAGGTTTTAAAGTTATTTTTAAAATTATTAATCGGGTGATCAATACCATTTTACTTTTTATTACATCATCAATTGCTCTTCATGTGATGATGTGATTAATGAACATGATATTCAATCCTGTTATTCGTTAATATTTATAGTAACATTTAAGAATAAGTTGGAGATATAAAATGGAACAGAAAAAGAAAGAAAATTCACGTTTAGAATTAACCACTAATTGCCAACTTTCGTCAGTAGACAATGAATGAGACATGAACGATATTGTGTTCCCTCAAAATCTAAAGAGACAACAAAGTTCAGGTAAATATATTAAATGCGCCGAGAACACCTGAGTTCTTCAGATGTCATCCCCTGAGGACTGGGATGGAATGCCGCGCCATCAATAATACACTATGATAATATATATATGTATATATATAGCGGTAGAGCTACGCTGCAGTTTCTGGCTGCAGAATGAATGGGTCAGCTCGTCTGGGGTAGTACCACTACATCGCAGAATACCAGCGTGAAATAGCAGTATAATGCTGCTGTGTTTCGTTTGGTGACTGCAGCGATCCGGAAACCTTTATTACTGGCGACGAGGCATATCATCTCAGTCCCCAAGGGTGACAACGCATCCGCATTATGATTCCTTGTCA
The DNA here is from genome assembly GCA_029286865.1 of Teinopalpus imperialis. NCBI lineage: Eukaryota > Metazoa > Arthropoda > Insecta > Lepidoptera > Papilionidae > Teinopalpus > Teinopalpus imperialis. The sequence continues at coordinate 9,180,314 of JAGSMU010000030.1, read as the reverse complement.
ACGATGAATGTATAGATGTCATGGACCGCAGGAATCACTTGCCATCAGGTGAACTGTGTGCTCGTTTGTTACTCTGAATGTAATAAAATAATTAAAAAAACTGTTTTTTTTTAATACTAGTGGTGTCCTACGAACACTAAGAATTTCTCGTTCCGTATGAAGCATATTAACGTTAGTATAAAATTTTTTTACACATATGAAATATATTAAGTATTTGCAGTGTGTGAGGAGCCTTATCGGAGGGTGCTATAATTTCATAGGACGGGCGTCGGGCGTCGCTTATCCGGGCGCTGCTTGCAGGCGCCGCGAGCATCGCCTCTGCCCCATCCCCCGCTCATTCACAACACCCCACCTCCCCTGTGCCCGAATGTACTTCGGATATTGAAAATTTTCGATATCCACACACTCGAGATTCGGTGTGCTATTAGTTCTAAAAGAAAATGACAATGTACCTATGTAGGCGAGGTAGAACGGTGCACGTTGGCTGATTATCAATTACTTATTATTGATTGTTTAACTTTTGTTTTATTTAATTGCTGATATATAAACGAAGTATTAAATAAAGACTTGATAATGACACTGAGAGTAAACGAGCGAGATGGCATACTAAGAACAATTAATGTAATGCATATAATATTTTGTTCGTTATAGTTTGAAACTCTTATCTCAAATTGTCAGATCTACATAATATAACCAATCCCTATAAGTCTCTACTTGTGTCGATGTTTTTTCAAAAAAATGTTTCCTTTTTTTTTGTGATAATTTGTTAGCGACAGTACTGGCGCTGCGCGTGACGCTAACTAATGTGACATTTTACGTGCGCAAAATGCGATAACAGGGACTGAACTGAACTTTATTTTCTTCCTTTACTTTTGACGTAAATATATTTTTTATTAATTGTAATAATAATCCGATTCCATAGTGTTAATAATACATCAGAAAATATTATTACGACAAATTTAATCAAATTCCGGCCGGACATATCTATCTTTATGCTAAAAATAATGATGGAGCGTCCGAAACAAAATATTGAAGCCAAAAGTAATTACGAAATTGCACACCCGAAATTTAGTGCCAAGCAATACCCGGCAAGCTTAATAGGCTTCTCTATTTTGATTGCGACGTCTTGTTTTCGGTACGAGAGGGGTCCACCTTACGATTAGCCACAGCTATAGGGATCCCTCATATTTTTGATATATTGTTTTCCTCGGCAGCTATTTTTTGTGTGTTTTGTTCACCCAATCATCAGTTATATATTACAGTCTATCTGACGGTAAATGATCAATTTAGCTCTTAAATTAATTATTGTAAACATGATTACTTAGTAGCAAAACCCGCAACGCTGAGCATCGGAGTAGCGGTTAAATAACCCAACCCTTCCTGTGTGTGACTTATAGTGACCTTGACTATTTTGTATAGTATTAACTACTTTAGTAGTAGTAGTTATAAAATGAATGGGTCAACGCGACAGGGGACGCCACGTCTCCAGAATCCCAGCATGGAATAGCAGCATAATACTGCGGATTTATTTGGTGAACCAAGAGATACGAGACCAATGAGGATCTCCAGATTATGCTGTTGTTTTATGCTGGTATTATGTGATTGGTTCAAGTAGATCCAATCATACTGCTGATAGACAGAATGAAGATAATTAATAGTTTACCATCAGAAGCTATAATGTTTTAAATACTTATGTTCAATTTAAAGACCGGCAGCGAATCTGCGACACCTGACTCTGTCGTTGATGATGAATATTAATGGGTGATGGTAATCACTTACCATCGGGTGAGCAGCTTGCTCGTTTATCACCTATTCTATGAAAAAAATATGTATATACTGAGATCATAAGTATAAATATATTATCAAAATAAATAACTTGAACATCAAAAAATACCTGTGTTTGTAGATAGTATCTACGACTCAATCGGTCGCGTCTGACGGATTAAGAATTGAGCTGCAATTTCAAACTAATAAGGGAGTTATGATGTAATGTTATAGATTAGATTTATTTATTTCATAAAACAATTGCATTATAAATTACTCATGTATTGGTTAGCCAGCCTCTAACAATCTCTAACGCTAATTTAGCATTCAGTAGTTGACCGAGTGCTTATGGCGCCCAGTCTAGACCTCTATTACTGGGTAACCAGCACGAAGGTTTCCGAGAGGAAGCCACGTCTTGGACCGGTGCCCTGTTTCGCGAGAATGTTCACACTCGTTCCTCGTCGTATATATATGGACGATATTGATACCGACATTTACTTCTAACGAAAAGAGGTTAAAAATATGATATCATATTTTCTGTGTAGGACGACCCCCTATTAAATGGAGCTTCTAGGTTCACCAGTGGACTATTGATAGGCTGTGATGTGATAATGATGATGTTTGCTGTTCCTACCAGCTTATGTGAACAATTATGTAATTTGTCTTCGCAAAAAAACCTGTATATGCTATAACCCACTGCTTGGTAGAGGCCTCCTCTCTGGTGATGATATTGTACACAACGCGGATTAGTAGATTTCACATTTATTGTATTTTTTTTTACTCATGCATTCCCCACTTCAACTTCTCCGTCTACATAAAATTTATATTTACAATTTCATTGGTGCCGGCACCGATCGAGTTGTGCTTGCACGTGTACTTTATAAATTAAAAGCAAGTCTTTATACATTGAAACGGAGGGAGACAAGGCTCGTAAGAAGCTCAAAATTGCTAAAGTTCTAGTTGTCTTTACTTCGCTGTCGCATTAGTAGCTTATGGTTTTCAAACTGAAGGTCACAAACGAGCAAACAGTTCATTTCAATTAAGTGTGTGATAACTGCGGTCCATAAACACCAAGATCGTCACGACCAACACCGTTATCATCGACACGTTCTTCAATAAATATTCATTGTACGGTATACTTGCTGTCCGTACCATGAGGATTGAGATGTTATGCCACTCTACACCGACCATAAGAACCATGGCATCACCATGTTTAAATGCTCCTCCCTGGTCGGGCCTATCCATTCGTAAATAAATATCGTCGCATTCGGGCTAAGGATTTAACTATCTTAACGTAAGTATAAAGTTATACCTTATACCTTCTACCCTGTAGTTAAAACTCGTCGTAGCATAAATAAATTGATTAGGGAAAGACTGTGTTTTCGTAGAGTACTTGTAAAATAGGCGGATAGTGCTTTGTGGTATGACAAATAAGAGAGAAACAAAGACATCATTACTTTTTTTGTTTACACTTATATTAAGTGGCAAACGAGCAAGCAGCTTATCTGATGGTAAGTGATTATTGCTGCTCATGGGCATACTTAGCACCTGCGGAGTTCGAGGTAGATAAGCTCCTGGTCTTTATGAAAGGTGTAGGCTCTTTTCTTGAAAGTCTCTTAGAAGTATCGATCGATTAATACCGCTGGCGACAGCCGATTCCACAGAGTAGTTGTGAGCGGAGGAAAATTTCACGTAAAGCGTGGTGGATTGCCAACCATCGAAATAATGAGGATGTAATTTTGAATTCTGTCGCGATGTACGATGTTTAAGCTCAGCGGTTGGCATAGAGATGCAAAATCTCTTCGCAATGCCAATGAATCAAGCCGACCGGAAAGTACCTGGCGGTCAACGAATCCAGTCGCTCTTCGTTGAATACGGTCAAATGGGAGAAGTTATAACTTGTTTGTTACTTAAAAGTTTTCACATTCAATAAACACCTGCATACTTGAATATTATTTTCAAAAATGTACACAAAACATTCATCACCCACCCCGACAAGTATGTATTCAGTGAGGCAAACATATTTGCATTGGACAGTGGTCATAAATCTCGCACTAAATGTGTAACGGCAAAGGCCCTAGGATCTCGAAAGGCGCCTCAATAAGCTGACCACCCTCGCGATACGGTGCCGAAGCGACGCTCAACAAAGCCTACATTATTGTACGTGCCACAGATTATAAAACAGACGCGTTAAAAAAAAATAGAATATGTTATCCATTTCATACTAATCTGTTTTCAATAAAAGAGCATTTTATAAAGACCGACATGAGTCCTCTAGTATTGCGGCTGTTCAGGGGCGGGTGGTGATCACCATGGATATTATACCATTAAAAGGGCCGCTTGCCTGTTTGCTGTTTGCCCCCGTCTTGTCTTATTAATATATTTTTCGGTATCTGAAGAATTTCTTGAATATTCGTAAAAAAAATATATGTGATATTTCTATTACGTCCATATTGTTGAAATAAATTTATCCCGACACTACACGTTACAGGCAGTACGTATGGCATAATGACGTCCGTATGACGGAGGAAGTACCACGCGTTCTCAGAATACGAGTGTGAATTAGCATTAGGCTGCTGTGTTTCGTATGGTTAGTGTAGGGATTCGGAGACCTAAATAGAGATAGTACGGGCATTCCATCTCGGTCTTCGGGCGTGACAGAGCATGTGCCCCTTGAATCCTCGTCGAGTTTAGTTAACTTATACCTAATAAAAAGTATGAATTGTTGGCACTTAAGAATGAAAATATCATGAAAAGAAAGAAGATATCATATCAATCTAAAATTATCTTTCGAATCGTTTTCCAATTAAAAATGTAATAAATTAAATGTGATAGTTATTAAAATTTTCTACCCAAAGTAAACTCTACAAATATTTTCATTACACGCATACACGCGCAAATACCTTTCCGTGCATGTGTCGTGTAGTCGAGTGGGGGTTGGGGGGGGGGGGGGATCTCTGCTGACCCTTGGCGCCGCCTTCAGATTGTTACGGCCAAAGAAACACTCCGGTGAGATAGAGAAAACTATGGATTCAAGCTAACTATCCTGAAATATATATATTTTTTTTAATTATGCATACATATATAATTCACTTATTAAGTCTTATTTATGTATGACAAAAGAAGAACATAACTCAAAAGAAATTTATAATTAAGTACTACTAATTTCAATATTAAGATGTTTGTACTTTTGGTTTTATTATTTATAATAGGAAATTATAAATAATATATAATAATATTTATTTATTTATAACAAATTTTTGGAAGAAGATTTTGTGTAATATCTTGGCTGGTGTAGTTGTGCCAATATAGCAACCTGTAATTCAACATTCATCAGTAAGTCAAATTCATTATGCGTTTTAAAATATTTCTAATCATACCCGCTCCACAGGATCGCTGTGCTCATACAGACACATTCAAAAGGATCGCGAGTTTCTTGCGTCCCGCGCCACTTTCATTTCATATTTTATTTTATATTTTTATTTATCCGATGCTGTATTTTCATAACGCAGACTAGACTCGGATGGTTTTTATGGAGGTGGCTATTTGCCGCTCTGCTTTGCATCAGCGCTTTGTGATTGTGTGAGCCAGTGAATGCTGAATTTACACGAACATAATCACGTTCAATCGAGCGTCGTTTTACTATGGACTAAATACGTTGACATTTATATTTTACATTATATACAAATTTTTAAGTTATCGAGTCAATTGACATTTATTTTAATGTCAACTGTGTTGTCATTATTTATACTAACGCAAATATAGTATTGCAATATAACTCCTACGTTTAGAGACAACATAGGCGACATTTCCAATAAACCGCCTGCCTTTTTATACGAAGAGAAAACCGAATGTCTGGCTGACAATCTCCAATGCTCAAGATCCAATCGAACCTTTACCGCGTCGAGGGAACGCGTTCCGACGTTCACCCCATTTGTGCCGGAGTACCACAAGGCTGCGTCCTAGGTCCTATTTTATACACACTCTACACCAACGACATACCGCGCACTCGCAGTGTAGAGCTAGCCCTTTTCGCCGATGACACCGGCCTCTACGTGTCTTGATTGAAACCAGACGCAATTTGTAAACGCCTCCAATATGCAGCCAACACCTTAGGAAAATGGTTTCGGAAATGGAGGATCGAGGTTAACCCCACCAAAAGTGCAGCTATGTACTTCTCTCGGCGCAATAAAACTCCACATCTCCCAACTATAGAGTTATTTGAGCGTCAATCCTGGGTAAAACAGTCAAGACTTAGGCGTCACATTAGATAAAAGATTCACCTTCGTTTCCACCCGTTACTCATTAAAAATAGCAAAATGTCCCTGCGTAATATAATTACACTCTACAAAGCGTGCATCCGACCCATAATGACATTCGCAAGCTCCGTCTTTGCGCATGCCTCCCCGCGTCATTTTCATCGACTTCAGGTAATACAAAATATTTTCATTACACGCATACACGCGCAAATACCTTTCCGTGCATGTGTCGTGTAGTCGAGTGGGGTTGGGGATCTCTGCTGACCCTTGGCGCCGCCTTCAGATTGTTACGGCCAAAGAAACACTCCGGTGAGATAGAGAAAACTATGGATTCAAGCTAACCATCCTGAAATATATATATTTTTTAATTATGCATACATATATAATTCACTTATTAAGTCTTATTTATGTATGACAAAAGAAGAACATAACTCAAAAGAAATTTATAATTAAGTACTACTAATTTCAATATTAAGATGTTTGTACTTTTGGTTTTATTATTTATAACAAATTTTTGGAAGAAGATTTTGTGTAATATCTTGGCTGGTGTAGTTGTGCCAATATAGCAACCTGTAATTCAACATTCATCAGTAAGTCAAATTCATTATGCGTTTTAAAATATTTCTAATCATACCTGCTCCACAGGATCGCTGTGCTCATACAGACACATTCAAAAGGATCGCGAGTTTCTTGCGTCCCGCGCCACTTTCATTTCATATTTTATTTTATATTTTTATTTATCCGATGCTGTATTTTCATAACGCAGACTAGACTCGGATGGTTTTTATGGAGGTGGCTATTTGCCGCTCTGCTTTGCATCAGCGCTTTGTGATTGTGTGAGCCAGTGAATGCTGAATTTACACGAATATAATCACGTTCAATCGAGCGTCGTTTTACTCTGGACTAAATACGTTGACATTTATATTTTACATTATATACAAATTTTTAAGTTATCGAGACAATTGACATTTATTTTAATGTCAACTGTGTTGTCATTATTTATATTAACGCAAATATAGTATTGCAATATAACTCCTACGTTTAGAGACAACATAGGCGACATTTCCAATAAACCGCCTCCCTTTTGTATACGAAGAGAAAACCGAATGTCTGGCTGACAATCTCCAATGCTCAAGATCCAATCGAACCTTTACCGCGTCGAGGGAACGCGTTCCGACGTTCACCCCATTTGTGCCGGAGTACCACAAGGCTGCGTCCTAGGTCCTATTTTATACACACTCTACACCAACGACATACCGCGCACTCGCAGTGTAGAGCTAGCCCTTTTCGCCGATGATTGAAACCAGACGCAATTTGTAAACGCCTCCAATATGCAGCCAACACCTTAGGGAAATGGTTTCGGAAATGGAGGATCGAGGTTAACCCCACCAAAAGTGCAGCTATGTACTTCTCTCGGCGCAATAAAACTCCACATCTCCCAACTATAGAGTTATTTGAGCGTCCAATCCCCTGGGAAAAAACAGTCAAGACTTAGGCGTCACATTAGATAAAAGATTCACCTTCGTTTCCACCCGTTACTCATTAAAAATAGCAAAATGTCCCTGCGTAATATAATTACACTCTACAAAGCGTGCATCCGACCCATAATGACATTCGCAAGCTCCGTCTTTGCGCATGCCTCCCCGCGTCATTTTCATCGACTTCAGGTAATACAAAATATTTTCATGCGCAAGGCCACCGGTACGCCGTGGTCCTTGCGTAACGAAAATCTACACATAGATCTTGAGCTGCCGACCGATAGCTCAGTACCTGAAGCAGGCTTCTCGCCTATATTTCTAATCTGCCGTCACACACCCAAATCCGTTGATTGTAAGTGCCGGCACTTACAATCCCATCGCGAATCACCGATTCAACCGCGTCCGGCGGAGACTGAGGCACGCCTTCGACGACCCCGTGGACGTGACCACCAGGGCCCAAGCCCAACTTCATAAAACAACTCTCAACAAAAACTCTCGCGAAACAGGGTGACGGTCTAACTCGAGGCTCCCTCTCGGGTGCCCTTGTGCTGGTTACCCATATATAGAGGTTTCGACTGAGTGCCATAAGCGCTAGGTCATCTCTCAACCCTGTGTAGCTGTAAAAGTCCTCGGGCTAAAAGCGGCCATCGGCCCGGGAAAAAAGGCGACATTAGTCACACCAGTACACCCAAATTCTACAATCACAAATATTCCGATCAAGAATTCAACCTAGAGCCCACTATTGGGTATGGGTATGTCTGGATGTATTTTTATGACTTTACCTAACAAAGATTTCAGAAGCATATTCGTTATCACTCATAAGGACTGAGGTGTAACGCTTCACTACCAGTAACTGGGTCTAAAGATCACTACACCTAGGGTAGGTTAGGGAGAAACACCCACAAGTACATTCTTCTTATTCTTTCTTTCTATTAAATAGATGGCAAACGAGCAAGCAGCCCACCCGATGGTATGTGATCACCACCACCCATGAACATCCGCATCACCAGAGGAGTTTCCGGCCTTTAAGAAAGGTAAGGTAAGGTAGGGACTTCTTCTTCCTAGTTCCTTCACTGCTGAGGATCGCGACCACGAATCAGTCTCCATCGAGTGCTGTCAAATGTAGAGAGCACGGTGCATGCTATCCCCCACCGCATTCTTTATTGTGTCAGCCAATCTTGTAGCCGCCCTTCCCTGAGCACAAGCACATTAAACATACCACAACATTATGTCCCTAAATAACTATGGTATTCTCTCTGCGTGTGATACTTCCTCGAGCCGACCTGTTCATACTGTAGCTAGTAAGTATATGCAGCGTGACTCCACAATTAACAGCTAAGAATATGTTATACTGACAATTAGTAATTAGTAAAAATTAAAGTAAAGCTCAGCAATTGAATTGTCATCGAAATACAAAGTGTTCTAGGTTTACATTATTTTGAAAATATGGGTTAGTCAGCGTTTCTTTTTGTAAGAGACAACTCAATATAATTGTTTATCGTTGTAAATTAAAACCTGAAACCTCAATCTAATATTCCCTTGATCCGCTACGAAATAAATGAATATCAATAGACCGACAACCGCGCTACTTTTGAATAAAATTTAATTAAATAAAGTAATTGGGAACTACAATAGATTATAAGTCTGTTGAGTTGCAAAGAGTTCAATTGAATTTCAGATGAAGCATTAATATCCCAATGATTTAGGGTACGGTCTGCAAAATTTTAGATCGTAGATGCGCACCGTCGTTGTCCTGAACCATCTCCTAGCAAAACCAATTAAACTTAGTTCGAGTGGTCAAATGTTAATAATTTTAATGTAACAGGCTTAGCTAGTTTTCTATTAAAAAAAAAGTATTTTAAAAATGTTTGTGTAGTTAATTAATTTGCTACATTGGCCGCTAAATGCTTCATTAAAATATGATAGATAATTAATAAACACAACTTTAAATGAAACAGAAAAATTTGTGCTTACTTGCAAATAGGTTTTTCTTATTTACAGACTCGCCATCGAATTAATACCATGACCATATTAGCAATGAATTTGGTAGCCACAATTTCGTGCTCAGATCTAATAACCGTAAAATGTAACAGCGAAAAAACAGAAATCAGGTTTTTGCGGTCTCTACTTTCATTAATGAAAATAAACAAACACTATACTGTTCTGCTGATGTTAACAAAATTGTATTTATATCATTGTTATTTGGTTAACATGTAGATAATAACGACAAATAAACTAAGGCGCAACCTTCAATATATTTAATTGTGCTAGCGCAACTTTGCAGCTTGCTTCTGGGTGTAGCATGAATGGATCCGTTCGAAAAGGGTACCAGCACAACAAAACTCTCATTGAATACCATCGTGAAATAGCAGTTTGTTCTGCTGTTTTACTCACCGGTCGAGCCGACCCATTCATACAACAACTAAAGTTACGGCGGTAGAGCTACGCTGCAGTTTTTCAGTTCAGTTTCTGGTGACGTGGCATTCCATCTCAGTTCACGGGTGACAACGCAATTGCATTATGATTCCTTGTCAAGGGTGAATGTAGTTGTCATGGGCCGCAGGAATCATTTACCATCAGGTGCAGTGGGTGCTCCGTTATTACTTTCAATTTAATAAATAAATAAAAAGATGATGATTGGCTCTACTACCATGTAGGGATCCAGAGGACCAGAGTCATCGTACCGTACCGTGAAGCATCTTATCTCAGACCCAGGGCATGACTACGCATGTATATTTTGATTCTTTGTTATGGATGGATGTAATTGTTTATGGGTTGCAACTAGTACTTGCCATCAGTTAAGCTGTTTGTTCGTTTTACGCTCTCACTTTTATAAAAATAAGTATAAAAATCTACTAAATATTATTTAAAATAAAATCAATTTCATACGCTATTGACACGTAAAAAATGTAAAAACATTAACAGTGAAGCAACGATAATCCAAAACAGAAAATAATGATCTTGAATATAGACTAGATAATTCTTTGGCGAACTTTGAATTATTTGACGAACGACGAACAAACTATTTTCTCAAAAGATAAAATTCTCATTTTGACCAATGAACAATCATAGTCCCCTGATGGTAAGAGATTTTGGTGTGGCCCACATTCATCAAAAAGTCATAATGCAGATGTGTAGTCTTCGTTGAAGACTATAATGGAATTTCAGGTCATTAGTAATAAGGTCTTCGGTTTCCTTCTTTCATCATACGAAACTACGAAACTTAGTAGCGCTTTTTTGGTGCGACTTTTTGATACCAGCGGCTTCATCTCGTAAATTTATAATTAAACGATTTTCTTTTAAATACGTATATAATTGCGAACATCCGATTACAGGTCATTAGTAATAAGGTCTTCGGTTTCCTTCTTTCATCATACGAAACTACGAAACTTAGAAGCGCTTTTTTGGTGCGACTTTACGATACCAGCGGCTTCATCTCGTAAATTTATAATTAAACGATTTTCTTTTAAATACGTATATAATTGCGAACATCCGAACAACAAAGGTAACCGTTAGTGAAAGGCTGAGAGTAAATCCACCGGAAAACACCGAAAGTGCTAAAATGTTAACTCGGTAAGGAGGAAGCGGGTAATTAAGAGGGTCGGCACTCCCAAATAACAGCTTTAACTGTTGCAGATAATGTTTAAGGGAGGGATACTTGAAAAGTTTCTTCGGCCTCTGGCTATTGAAATAGCGAAGGGAAGTTAGGAATTCTGTGGAGTGCAAAGGGAAATTTTATGACATTGAAACAGTAAATTGCAACGCAGCAAAATGAAATATATATTGTTTTTGCTCGTCCTTTATTTTGTATTGTTCTGTATTTTTTTTTCTGTTTAAAGCACCTACTCTTTTCCTCCTACTAGAATAAATATCAAAATTTAAATATACCTCCCGATGACTTTAAATTAAACTGTATATGTAAAACTATATCTTATAGTTTTACTTGTCTGTGTGATTATCAGTTTAATTTCAACTAAGCATAAAACAAATAGATTATTTACATGTTTTATTTTAAAACGCTTTTTGTCTATATTTTAAGGTATGTTTCATTTCATTTCAAAATATATTTATCCACTAAACCTTAATCTGTAATTTTTAAATATAGCTTAGTTTATATGGTTATTTCTTTTAATGCGAATTACAAATAGTTTATATTATTGGTAAATTATTAAACGTAATAATTATTGAAATAATTTTAGGTGATTACAGTTCTCAAAAAATATTTAAATGACGACTGAAGCTTGGTGACCATGACGTATTTCAAAACAGCTTTGCTTATTATGAGAGTAACTAAAAGCGATGTGGACGTCATTACTTCACCTTCAGTGGTGTGGTGAAATACATCACCTAAGCCAAAATGGAACACGATTTTTTTTAATAAAATTTCTTATACTCGATAAGAGCAAATTTTCAAGGACGAATTTGAGTACAACGTTTCTATATATAACTTTTTATGAACACTTATGCGAAATGAACGGAAAATAGGTTCTAACCAACATAGGGTTTCATACCCATTTAAGCGTCAATAGCCTAATGGTTTATGGTACGGCCTTACTTAAGGTCATAGGTTCGAATCCAGCATTCGACTATTGTTGGGAACCATATCCTTCCTTTTTCGTGGTTACCTCTCCGACCCGGAGTCGTCATAAGGGTTATACCGGACTCCAACCAACTAAAACCCCACGGTGTTCTTCCCGACACCCTTGGTGGGGACTACGAGAACGCCTTTGCACACTACCGTAGTCTCGACGGCGTTAGCCCGCTGCAGGCCCATCTTTTAATATGGGGTGGAGCTGGAGGTCGCGACCCCTTCTCATTTACGAGCGCATGTGAACACCGCGCGCGCCATCTCGGGCTATTTGGCGACGGTCGACCCTCGTGTCCGTCACCTAGGCCTTGGTTAGGGAGGTTGAAGGAGGGCGTGATATACCCTCCTTCGGCGCCCAGTTCTCTGGCTGTGGATTGGGAGATCAGTGGATCTCTCTCTCTCCATTTCTGCAGCCTCCTTCTGCGACATAGTTTGTTCGCAGAAGGCGACAACGGTGCTCCACGACCTCTCATTTTCCACCGTAGCCTTAATGAGGGCTGGTAACGAGAGATCATCTCCCACTACTGCGGTGACGTCTCGGCGCAGTTCAGCCCAGGCTGGGCATTGTTCCAGCGTATACTGCGCCGTGACCTCATGCCATCCACAATGGTGACACATGGTTGTCGGCTCTCTTCCTGTCATGCGGTACAGGTACTTACCGAAGCACCCATGGCCCGATAGCACCTGCACCAGCCGGAAGGTTAGTGAGCCGTGCCGTGTGTTCATCCAGTCTTCAAGGATCGGATGAGCAGCCTCGACAGTCCTGCTGCCTGCCCTAAGGTGGAACAGTCTTTCGTTTCAATTATGAAGCAATGACTGTCGAGCGTGTAACCTCCGTAATTCCCACTCCCTTGGTAAGAGCTTCTCTCCAGAGTCAAAGCTCCAAACGCCAATGCGTCTCCAGATCGCAAGGCATGGATCCTGCCATTATACACGCCGCCTCGTAAGAGATGGAGCGGTAACCTCGAATGACCCCGACTGCCATCGCCCTCTGGGGTCTTCTCAGGAAGGCAACGCTCCTCTCAGGGAGGGCCTTTACCCAAATAGGCGCCCCATATAGGGCCTTCGACGGCACACACACAGTGGCTGTCGAGAATTAGACAAAGGTAACATGTGTGAACCATATCCTAGCACAAGCATTTCCAGCTAAGTTGGACTGGTTAACCGGAATATTAGTAATGTTAATAGAATTGCTAATATTCTTCTGTCGAGGGTGAGACCAAGGTACCTCATGTGTTGTGAACCATATCCTAGCACAAGCATTTCCAGCTAAGTTGGACTGGTTAACCGGAATATTAGTAATGTTAATAGAATTGCTAATATTCTTCTGTCGAGGGTGAGACCAAGATACCTCATGTGTTGTGAACCATATCCTAGCACAAGCATTTCCAGCTAAGTTGGACTGGTTAACCGGAATATTAGTAATGTTAATAGAATTGGTAGTATTCTTCTATCGAGGGTGAGACCACGGTACCTCATGTGTCGTGAACCATATCCTAGCACAAGCATTTCCAGCTTAGTTGGACTGGTTAACCGGAATATTAGTAATGTTAATGGCAATTCTTTATTTCGAGATCTACGGAACACACAGCTGACCTTTTCCACTGAACCTAAGCATGTCCCCAACATCCATTTGACCACATTCAACGAAGAGCAGTTCGAATTGGTTGATGATCAGGTATTTTCCGTACGGCATCACTGGCATTGTGAAGACATATTGAAACTCTGTGCATTCTTGAGCGAATTTTCTATAGGGAATACTCTGAGGAATGAGTTGTTCGGATTTATTCCAACCGCTGAGTTAAAATATTGTACATCCTGACAAAAATTAAGATTTCATTGTGCACTGTGCGTTTTACGCGTACTTATGCCACAGAGACACAACTACTCTGTGGAATGAGGTCGTTAAAAAAAGAGCCTACGCCTTTCTTAAAGGCCGGTATCGCATGTTCCACTACTTTGATGTTATGGATATCCATGGGTGGCGGGAATTACCTACCATCAGGTAAGACTCCGCAATCCTAGGTGAGGTAGCGCCTTCGTTTGCACACTCCCTGAACTAAGGCAATAGGAGACCACTGCTTATTATCGTCTTCCTCGGGACCTATCCATATCTGGACCACCCTGATTGCCCACGAACCTGAAGACATTTTATAGTCGCCATACACGATATGCCTGAGCGCTATTCCGTAGCCTCGGAACTACAATGCTATAGAAATCGAACCTAGGATATTCGACACAGCGGCTTGGTACATTAATTACACTGCTTTGTTTATACTAAATGGTAATTTTATAAGCGTATAAGACATATTTCCAAATAATTAAATATCAAAATTAATTATCAGAGTCCGCCGTCCACCCTAACGGGCGGTATTTTATCCGGGTTATCCTTAAGTACCGTCAGTTAGGCTGAATTGCTTTATCTCTTCACCTTCGTTCGTAGCTTCACGCCCCCCCCCCCCACCAACACCCACCACCCTTATCACTTTATCCACTTTAACCCCCACTCGGGCGCGTTAATAAATCGCTCCCATTCAGTCTATTTCTACTTCATTTGTGAAAAGTAATACAATTATATTTTAAGCTATTGACGTTTTATATGTTGCAATACGATTTTAACGTTTGGAAACGTTAGTAATTTAAGGCAGATATTTATAAAAGGAGGATTTGATCCTTTAAAGAACATTAATCTGACAAACGATTACACAGATCATCTTGTGGTGAATGATGAAGTATAGACTTAGGTGTCGCCAGTAGACAGCTAGATAGACTATCTTTCATCAAAGACGAGAAGGGAGAATGAAAGATAAAGACGATATTTCTTCTCCAGCGCCCACGCATTTCGAAGTGGTGGTACATATAGCCAATAATAATAATAGAGATATTAATGTAGATAATTCTTAGTCAGAAGCAACTGAACGAGCCGAGGTTCGGCCCTCACGGGCACCCTCGAGTCAGACGCTCTCGCGGAACAGGGTAACAGTCCAAGCCGAGGCTCCCTCTCGGGAGCCCTTGTGCTTGTAAAAAAAAAAAAAAAGAAAACCGACGATGACAGCCAAGGCGAAAAGCTTTTTGCCACCACTAATTTGTCATTTGATACAAATGATACGTCGTCTGCCTGGTAAATAAGACTTTAGGGTCACGTCAAAAAATGGCAGTTTAGTATTTATATTAGACTGACTGCTGTGTCTCGGGTCTTGACTTCAATTCCCTGACGGCAAAACTTGTGTACCACAAGGATGAGTTGAAAACGTATACATGTCTCGTATCATTTACAATGCATCAGAACCTTGCTTTATGCCAATTATAGATGTATTACATCGGATTATTGAATGGAACAGTAAATGAGTACCCTACGATGTGTTTGCAAGAGCTTACAGCAATATAAGTTACCCTGCGTAGTTAACGAATGCTGGTGACTGAAAACATTTCTTTATTTAAATGTCAAGATAAAAACGAGTACACGGCTCCGTTAGTAATTAGTACGAGGTACTGCAGATCTAAATAATCAAGGTGCGTAATTTGAGCAACCATGAGCGTTACGATTAAATGCCTCATTACAACTTCTATTCCTTTCACGTAGGTTCGCTATATTACCCGGTATTTAATAAGAGTATAGACATTCCCCGAATAAGATTTTTTGGTCTAGTATACCTGTTCATGCTATTGGCAGTTTTTTGCTGTAGGATTTTTGTAGCATGAGAAAATATTCGAAATTAAAAAAGCAATAATGGTACTCATACCAGAAATAGTTAAGGAACATCCTTATAACAGATGTAAGGTCGTTCATTTTCCAAACAATTTCCCTCGGCCTCCAGGTCAAGGGAGCGTGTTAAAGACAGGCCTCTTTACGCGCATTGTCTGGGAAGTAATTTCAGACATATTCAGGGCATCGAACAAGTTCTAAGTAGAGAATATTATATAAAATGATCCGTAGCAATTCTTATTACCTAAAGTAAAAAATTAAAGTATTAGTATCTATATGTATGTATTATTCTTTATTTATTTTGTTTTTTTAGTTTTTTCTTTTTATTAATTAGTTTATTGCTACACCTATCATACACATATCTCACCACACCTTGGGTTGACTGGTAGAGAATGCCTTTGGAATGGAAGCATCATTGTAAAAATTATCTAGATTAAGTCATAAAAATACTTTATTAGACACCGTGTGCAGTCGTGTGTTCGAAACCCCAGTTTTGGGTCAAATTTATAAGGTTAGGCAGATAATCACAACAACGTATAAATAGAATGAAAACGTATAAGGCAGAATTCAAAATTTCATCATCATTCATCTAGATGGTTGGCAATTCACCAAAGTGCGATTTACGCGTACCACGCACAACTACTCTGTGAAATCAGCTGCCGCCAGCGGTATGTCCGAACCGATACGACTTAGGGTCCTTCAAGAATTATGCAGAAATGCATAATTCATTTAAAGCATAATGCATAATAAAATTCTTTAGACATTAATTGGACAAATTAGACTGGTAAGTTTTCTTTGTCATCGAGGCAAATGTGACTAATTATAACAATTAGATTTTTCCAAGCATTCTTCAACAAAGGCCAACACACAATGCAATAAAACTTGATTTGTAACGTAAAATTGATTTGTGAACGATTACTAAGTAATCATTATTCATGGGTTCTTTACGAGTATATATTATTGCTACTTGGACCGCTATTAAATGGCTGCGTTCAAATCCTATAGCCTTGTACCATTGAGATCTCATTTTTCAGAATTTTACGTACAAAAAAAAACAGTACGACTTTTTTCTTCTACCTTTATGGCGTATATTTTCATTGGTATAAAATTATGGTTAAATATTACGCTGTAAATATATTTACTATAATACAAAAGTAAAGATAAATTCAATAAAATTCATAAAAGACGCTAAATAGATTATAATCATTCAAAAAATGAAATAGCTCTAAGTTCCGCTCATTAATTGACAATCAATGTGAATTGTTTATTGACTGACTCATTACCAGCAAAGCGAGACGGGAAACAATAAAATGGTGCCGTTTTTCATCATGATAATATACATGTCGATAATTAATCTAACTTTAACTGATAAAACGTGCGTAAAAATCTACGTAGGTGGGCTGTGGCGTGAACTTAGTGACTTAGTAACTAAGCGGACGAATACTAAATCTGAAGAAAACTTTTAATTTTTAACTCTGTTATTTTCCCGTCGATGTCGACGATTAAATTATATAACTTTCAGACGGCGTCTTAGCAGTCAGAACGTGGTACTGTGTTCTAAATTAGTAAAAAATTGAACTTATAATCATCAGCTCATCGTCTTAATGACTCTTTGTTTATTGGTCGTGGTGCACCAGATATAATATAGAACTCAGTACGTGCACACACATGGAGGATAAGGCTATTCCTAGACCTAGACTAATCACAAATATACCTACAGGCTGATAATTTTATAATGTTCTTAATCAAATATTGGTTTCTGTCACAGGTTTTCTTCTTAGGCTGGGCATCGACCCAATACTCATGGCATTTATGTACCGATCTCGCAATTCCACTTTAATGCCATCATTATTCCAACGCATACATGATATTGTACACCGAAATGAGAACATTTTTTGAAATATTAATTACAATATTATAATTATTATATGAAGAGGACAGTTTATGAATGTAGACCGGAAAGTGTCACTAAAAGCAAATCAACCAGGAAGAGATCTTAATTTTTTTGTTCAATTTCGTAAAGTTATTAAATATTTCGTGCAGACTGCGTAAACATTAAGATATGATTTAATTAAAAATGTTGTAATTGACACACTTAGAATATATTCCCAGTTCTCTCAGAAGAGCTACTTCCAATTGCCACAAGATGCTATCAAAGTTTGAAGCAAAAAGCTACCCACACGTGCCACAAATATCTCGAAAACTTCCATAGGTCGACACTCTGTCTAGTTGCCCTACATTGCATTTGCCAATAAGATGTTGTTATTAGAGAAATTTTTATTCCCATCGGTTAGACTATATAAGTATTGAGAAATTTTTAAATATATAAAATAATAACCCAATAATTTAATTTAAAAACTAGTTGCCTTCCAAATGACAAATTAATCTCTCGAAAGTTGCTTGATTTTTTTTGTGAAACGTTTCGGTGGCAACGAGCCGTGACGAATTAAAGCGACATTTCGATTGTTAGTAAAGGTGCGTTCATCATAATAACATTTTTTTTTATATCCTTTCAATATTTCACATCCTCAGAGGAAGATGATTTTGTTTTGTTTTGCTTTTCCTGCCCTCCAGTGTCAGGAATCGTACAATGTATTAATTACTAACAGCTAAGCTAAGAAGGGCTAAGCTTAAAATTATTTATTTAGACAAATAACTCTAAAAATCAATAAAATTGTCCACCTTTCCGATCATTCATCTTAATCTTAGGGTAGTTATGTCAAGTTACCAGTAATGTCAAGTGCCCAGGCTATGACGATGAGGATGTCTCGCTTGTCGACTTCAATGTTGATGATATCTTCTGCTTGATACCCACTATATTGTAGTATAGAAGAAGAAGCATTCGCAGAGGTGTTCACTCCTGGCTCCATCCCTAAAGTCGAAGGTATTTGTAATAAGTCGAGAGGATAGTTTACATATACCTTATAAACCATCTCACATAATTGAAGGGAACGTACTTAGGGTTAAGTAATAAATTATATTATAATAAATAGATTAACAAATTACAGCTTACTAAAACTTAAAAAATATTCTATTATATATATATAAGTATATATATTATATATATATGTAAGTATTTATGACGAACATGCACACGGCACGAAACACGCGATAGTGTTAAAAGATCCCTGTCAAATACTTTCGCTTACTCGTAAATCTCATCTCGATAATATAGGCAAGATGTGCGTAGTTAGTGGCACAATGGAATCGTACAGTGTATTTTATATTATTCCATTGCCATTTAATACTATTTTGTATTGGATCTCTTATACGAATGCTGTTACGAAGATATCGCCCATATTTATATCGGCGACATTCGCGTAAAACCTAAAGAGAAAATGTGTTCCTTAAATATTAAAATTGGATCTACTCATTTTACAGCTGTAACAGAAAGTATGCATAATTCCTGTTTTTAAATGATATCTCCAGCGATATTAAGCAACCGAACTAAAATGCTTAAAAGGGGTAGTAAAAACTCTGTCTACAAGTTGAAAAAACAACAATAGACAAAGTTTCAATAATTGGAAGGCATTTAACAATTCCAAAAGCACCCAAAATGCATTCATGCACATGTAAGGTTCTGTGTTCAATTCCAAACCGTTAGTGCCGGACAAACAATCAGTGAGCAAACGTTTAGTGCAGATTGGGATCCGAGCAAATGTCTCGAATTTTCTTTTTTGCTGGAATTACTACAATCCAATCCCATAAGAAAGGTCCAGTATGACAAAGCATTGCGCTCCTTACGCACGGTTACATTAATCCAATCACAGATCCTGTGACATTTTCCGAAAGGAGCAAATTTGCCATTTTCTAGTGGCGCACGGTGGATTAAAATTAGACGGTTGTTACGCATGTAAGGGAGTGATTGAAAATATACTGGCAACAAATGTTTGCAAATGTCAAAAAAAGTTTGACAAACACAACTGCTGCGATTTATTTACTTTTTCATAAATTCAGCTTTTGTATAGGTTATAGAATCGTACTTTATTAGTATTATTTTAAATTAATATTTCAAATCTAGCTCATATTATACATACATACATTATATCATATACTACTGATAGTACATAATAAATTATGTTATTTCCATATTAAACGCATGTCTTGCCTATCCCGCCAATTATCATCCTATTACAAAAAAAACGGAGGGTCCGTTAGATTATGGAGTGTAAATTGTATATTATACTTGTTTTAACTTGCGCCTTATTACACACTTAAATAACACACTTCTTCAAAATCGGTGGTCATCCAATACAAGATGCTTACGGCATATCCCTGGACGGTCAGATAAAGGACTTGCTGATTGAAAGGTCTCGCCGTGAAGTCACCAAGCGCCGGTGATCCACAGGGTGTCTGTGATCACTTTTTATGTTTCACATTAATAGCTCAACAAAAATACTGTGGAGATGTATCGGTCGAATGGTCGTGTAGGGGTTGTATTCCACCAGACGGTAGTTACGGGTAATATTTAATTATATAAAATGGTATACATGTACAAAAGTTATTTTATGGTTTGATTATTACCGTGTCCCAGTTATTAGTAAATCAAATATTTATTTTAAGTATGATGGATTACTTGCGTGGATATTGTATTATGTCTTCGACATGTACCAACACAATAACTAAGAAATTTGCAGTCAGTCGCTTACTTTTTATATGTATTTATTACGTAATATATCTTTCATTTACTGTATAATTTATTTCCTTTAGATTAATATTTAATATAATAATAATTTTTTTTTAGAAATTTGTGCATGTTGTGAGCCCAATGGCCTTAACAACTTCACCGATATAGACTAGCGAGTAGAATGTAACCCTCTGGGTTAGCAAACAACGACGATGCTGGCAAGAAGACGGCTGCAACACTGCTGCCCCCTGACCGCTGTAGGCCAAGAACGACGAAGACAGAGTGGAATGAATAACCCTCTGTAGTCTTCGTCGATAACCCTCTGTTGCCTTTATCGTTAATTACGATTCGAGTATCCCTGTTAAAGAAGTTCAAACTTCGGCTTGGACTGCTATCGAATAAAGGCGGATTGATCTATTTAGAAGCGGCCTAGATCACCACGAACGGAAATCTCGCCCCAAGCCCTCCTACAACTACACCTACAATGTCACCGGTCAGCTATATTGTAGCACTTGCGACCGGGTATTCAAGAGTAAGTTCGGCTTCGCAAGCCATATCAGGGCTCATGCTCGGAACTAGTTAGGGTCGCCGTCACCGGTCACGGTGTGGACAACAACATGAGATCACCAGTGAATCTCGTGTAGGCACTGAAATGGCAACCCCACACTCGCCGGCGATCGAACTATGAGTGCCCTTTATTTAGGTATATAGTATACTATTTTTATGTTAAATTAAATTAAATTATGTTTTCAATTTCAATGATAGCATATGATATGGTTCACGAAGTTCAAAAATTTTCAAAATTTGACTGGTAGGTGACGTTAGTCAAAAACACTAAGTCTACTAATTATACCATTTTACGGTGCTCACGGTGATTAAATAAAATTAATAAATATATACAATTAGAATTACTTGCAATAACCAGTGCATCTTTGCAGCCGAACATCCATAGACAGTAGACATTTTGAAACATAGATTAGGCATTTCACCTTTCAAAAAAAACAGAAGCATCCGCTTAGCTAATTAGCAGGCAGAGACAACTAGCACGGATTGACATCAGTCGGTCGGCTGTCGGTGACTACTCCGCGGCGAATTGAATCGTGGTTCGTTTAAAAAAAAGTAGACTTGGAACGTTGGCGCCAACGCGCCCGCGAGCCTCTTTATTTGAATGTCTGTTGGCATTCCAATTTCTTCTTTTTTTTTAAATGTTACGCTATAGTTCGAAGACATCGAATTTGAAGATAGAATGAGATTCGTATTTTAGTTCTTTTTATGGCAACGATCTTTTACTGCATAAACATAGTAGTAAATATAGAAATGACAAGATTAATAATTCTGAAAGTAAGAGAAATGACATATTGAGAGCGAAAGAGACGCAGATAACATTTTAGTTCCTGATTTTCGGCCGGCCAAATAGATGCGTTGATAACCTGATAATCAACCAAATTTAGAAATTGTCTATGTCCAATTTTTACTAAGATTTTAAATTTGGCTGGTTAATAAATCTTACTAGGCCTTAGGTAGCCATCAGATGTATACAACTATTTATTTAAGTTTTATAATGATTTGGTATTAGTTCTATAATTAGTGAGTATAAAAACTGCATATATTTTAAGGGAAATCTCCCTGTTCTTGAACAATTATGATCCTGTAGTAGACTAATTTAAAATGTTTTTTTTTAAACCCATCTTTTATAGTTATTTATATAAAATTACTCCATTATATATCAAAATTTATTAGTTGTCGTGTATAGATGTGATAATATACGTACGTCTTTCGTCCTGACGAATGTACCTTAAACTTCCCCCTATCTTATAGTACATACTTTTCAAACTACGACTAGTGAATTGTTTATGGTTTCTTACGGAACTATGAAATATAATTGATTTCATCTTATAACACCTAGAATATGGGATAAAGACTTTATAGCTACGACAAGACTCAACCAAAATTTTGTGTGTATTATTTATAAATTTATTGTGTTATAAAAGTATTTCTGAATTTATTGTATTACTTCTTATCAACTGAATTTTTGAGTGAAACGTTCGCAAACTGCTAATGCTGAGCTACTTGCGCAGTCACGCTAAAATAACAATTTTCATAGGGATTCCTTATCATTAAAGTTAATTAATTGTATTATAATTATTAATTTTAACCAGACATTCGATAAGTCATCAATATTCAACTATGTATTAGTTCTAATGTATGTTAAAATATTTTTTTTGTCGCAATCTCGTCGTTAGACAGAGTGAATTATCGATACTGTGAATTTTACTATTTTTTTAAGTGCTGCTCGTACGCTTTTCGTGTGCCTCTATAGGTAACTATGACTTAGTATTTTATCATTAAAGTTAATTGTTTGTATTATAATTATTAATTTTAACCAAACTTTCGATAAGTCATCAATATTCAACTATGTATTATTTCTAATGTATGTTTAAATATTTCCTTTTTGTCGCAATCTCGTCGTATGACAGAGTGAATTATATAGTGATACTGTGAATTTTATTATTTTATTAAGTGCTGCTTCGTTCGCTTTTCGTGTGCCGCTATAGGTAACTATGACTTAGTATTTTATCGTAGGACAGGTCGGTATGTGAGGTGGGCGCAGCGGGGAGCGTCGTGTAGGAAGACCACCCGCTTTCGCTATGAAGTAGACCCGTATTCCGAATCGGAAAAGTATATTTCTTAAAACTCTAGTGATGTTCTTCGTACGAAGTTTTGGTCATGATCTTTGGTCTTAATTTGTATGAGATTGATGACAATACCTTAGAATATTTTTTGATAGTATTACATAATACAAGCATAATGGTAGCTTAACAACGCTATATTTCATCCGGCGAATAAAAGAAACAGGAGACCTTATTACTGATGTCGAGCCATTCCTTCCATCTTAGCCCTCAGAGGTCAGAATCCATCTAAATGCTGAATCATATTGAGGACGATTTGGGGACGAATGGACCATAGAAATTACTTAATATTGGGTGAACTGTGTATTAGTTTGTTACCTATTTCAGTCTGCAGTTTAGTTATATTGAAAGAATATATAGATTATCTGCTCGAAATAGGAAATGAGGTAATTCGCTACGAATGCTAAAGTACAATAAGTTATAGTAATATGATGTCGAATATAGGTTTCATTTAAACTTTGCTATAATCGTTTGGCAGATGACATTACCCTGGGATCTTAAAATATAATATAGCGGTGAAATCAGTAATCTTAAAAAAATTGTAGTTCAAAATGAAAGTCCTTATTAGTAATGAAAAATAATTAAAAGAAATATATCGTAGACGTGTAAAGTCCACTAAACCTCAATGAAGCTGCGAGGCGAACTTTACCTTTCTAGAGAGGTGATATTAAGGTTGATATAATGTGTTCCTAGTATATTATAAACGTCTTACTCTATACGAGGTTATTACGTTCTCACAATATGTAAGCGGTTGATAAAGTACCTCAAATAGAAAAAAATACAAATTAACTGTTCAATCTCGCTAGTATTAACTCTAAATTCATAATTTCGATTGCATCCACAAAATTTTGTATTCCACTATTTTAAAAAGACCAGACCAAGCATAGGACCGTAGGTAGCGCACCCTTCACTAATTGGCGCCCGTCTTCTTGATCTGATTTTATCCGTATACGTAATTAACAAAAATAATCGACGCGGGGGACGTCTGCCTTATTTATTCTAATCCTTTAATTGTATCAACCATTGTTTTCAGTTCGAGGACGATACAAGACTTTTTTTGGAATTTAATTTATGCCCAATTATATTCAGTAACAAAATAATAATATATTTTGTTGTGTTTAACACATTTTTAATAACCTTTACTTACACGTCAAGATTTGTCTTGTGATTTTGTTTATGATTTTGTGGAATTTGTCGTCGCCGTCACCAATTGGAAATATTTTAAATTATTGTACCCTTATTTTTTATTTAGGATACAAAAGAGCATGTATATCACCTGATGGTAAGTGACACCTGCGGTCCATTGCACCGACATTTATCCTCGATAAGGAATCATATGGCAGAGAGCGAATGCCTTATTACCGGCAATAAAGCTTTCCGGACACTCACCAGATGAAACACAGCAACGTTATGCTGACATTTTGTGAGATCCTTTAACCTTCCCCGGTCGAGCCAAACCATTTATGCCCCGGCCAAATACAAGCTGCATCGTAGCTCTACCAAATTTCAATGATGACACACCGTTGATTGAATTTTTTTTAAATCATATATTGTTTTTATCTAATAACAAACTGCCGACACGTACGACGGACAACATAACCCTTTTTTTGTCGTTTGTATGCTATGCGAAATTCTTAATTTCTTCTTCTTAGAAT
The DNA here is from genome assembly GCA_029286865.1 of Teinopalpus imperialis. Classification (NCBI taxonomy): domain Eukaryota; kingdom Metazoa; phylum Arthropoda; class Insecta; order Lepidoptera; family Papilionidae; genus Teinopalpus; species Teinopalpus imperialis. The sequence continues at coordinate 9,155,547 of JAGSMU010000030.1, read as the reverse complement.
TCGAATTCTAGATGTGAAGGGTGAAAAATGTGTATATAGTTCAACTGCTGGTATGTGATTCATTTGGCCGATGACATCCACATTAATTCTCTATAAGGAATGATAATGCAGATTAAAAATACCTCTAAATAGTAATAACGTCGAATTCTTTCTTTTACCAGATAGTTTCCTATAGAAGACCTTAATGCTATCAATTAAGTAGAAAACCCATTGTAAATAGGTTTAAAAAACAATTGAAATATTTCATACACTGGCAATATATGAATTATGGATCAATACTAACTATAATGTTGAATTGTTAATATATAGAATAACAAGATTACTTTGTATTTGTGCATAAATAATTTTCTTATCTATGGTTCACAGATGTAACGATATACCATACATGTCACGCGTTATAATAATTGATATTGACAACGATTATCACTTCTTAAATGTCATGAATATATATTTTTGAATTACCTCTTAAATATAATTGCTTGTCCAAAATGTTAACTGTTAGAAAAATAACGATTCTGACAAATGAAAACCATACATATGTAATTTATCTGTTGTATTGTGTTTGCCAACAGTATTAATAATTCAAAAAGCAATTATTACAGCTATTAAATAAATGTGTGCCTATATTGGGTATTTTTAGTCGTTATTGTGGTACGTAATCGCATAGAATATAACGAATAACACTTACCCTTCTTCAGTTAAAATAAAAAAAATACCAATAGATAAAATAAACTTTATTATCTGTGCGTATTCTAATTTATATTTTGTTAATGTCATCAAATAAATAAATCATCCTCTTCGGTGGATCTATTGTAATGATCAAGAAAACGGATTGGCCTGATTAAATTCTGCTGCCAAGCACCGGTCTAGATTTCGATCTAGGATAATCAAGCGAGGTGTAAGGTGACAACTTACTCTCCAAATATTAATCACAATTACACGCAAAGCTCTCGATACAAGTTCCGTATTTTTGAACACAAAATCTCTTTGAACAGAAGAGGGAGAATCATGATATAATACATGCTACGGTTATTAACCGGTGTGCACAACGATCTAAGTGACGTTATGGACAATTCAATCCCGTCCTCCTGGTTCTCTTGATTTCGATCACGGTGATGTTTTCTGTCACCAGATAACTTCAACGTAACGCATGTACAATAGCAAGAAGGTTCAGATGCTGTTTTCTTATTATAATTTTAGGGCGACAATCAAGCATACACTTTATCTGATGTCAAGTGAAAACTGCACCCATGACTTCCCACCCATCTAAACAAAAATTAAGATCTACATGCGCCGTTATCTGTAAGTGGTGATCAACATACGAAACACAGCAGCACCATTATTATATTTCGCACTGGTATTCTGTGAGGGCGTGCTCCTTCACCAGGTCGAGCCGACACATTCAAGTAGCAGCTAGATTTTGCTGTAGACTATCGCTGCAGTAAGGAACTTGGAACATATCTGCAACACAGAATAATAATTAGTGCGTAAATATTACTAGGTAAATCGAACCACGTTAACGCTATACATGTCTATATTTTATAAACGCATAATTGTAAGTACATATCTAATAGAAATGATTTATATACAATTTACCGTACTCGAAACTTTCATCATTAATTGATCCGTACAGCACGTGGTGTCCCACGCTCGGCGGCGTCACTTTGTCGGCGTATCAAACGCCACGCGCTGCCGTCGCCGCATGCGCCTGCGCCTGCCACCACCGACCGATTTACTAAGCTCAATGCTTACCGGGAATTTTCGGATCGATGGCGACAACGGATGCTGCAAATTGTTCTCTGAATTTTATGTGTTTTATTATTTTTTTTCTAATTTTTTATGCACTACTGCGGTCATGAGTTGAATTTATAATATACGACGTAGCGTACGCAAGGTTATTAGGAATTTATTACTTATTACCTATTTATTATTAAGGCAAACACAATCGTTACATGCCAAAAATCTCAACAAACATTGAGACCCGTTATATTGGAACCAATACGTGACGTGACATGACATACACAAACTTGCAGGAAAAATTTTTTAGACTTACGAACATTGTCTTTATTATATAATCGTTACATACCAAAAATCTCAACAAACATTGAGACCCGTTATATTGGAACCAATACGTGACGTGACATGACATACACATACTTGCAGGAAAAATGTTTTAGACTTACGAACATTAGTCTTTATTATATAATCGTTACATACCAAAAATCTCAACAAACATTGAGACCCGTTATATTAGAACCAATACGTGACGTGACATGACACACATACTTGCAGGAAAAATGTTTTAGACTTACGAACATTGTCTTTATTATATAATCATTACTTATTAAACTTGAGTAGAGGCAGCAAAGTTCAAATTGTTGAGCAGTAATTTATGTCAGTGAAGTAGGTCTTGTTAGTTACGGCAGACATATATACAACGGTGACCTTGAATTTAGTACGTCTATACGAGAGGATCTTGAGACATTTCCTCTGTACGTGGTCAGAGTAAATCGTTTAACAGGATGACAATATTATCGAGAAAAATATTTCTCATTAAGCTATTGAACAGTACTAGAAAGTACAGTACAGTTACTAAAGCTATAAGGGTTGCTTGAATTCATTCGTGTATATCGTTACATAAAGTTATTGTTAACTCACCTTTCACCCTTCACTTACAAAATGTGTGATTGGAAATAAAAAGTTTATTTCAATGATTAAGTTTCCGTAAATAATCTTAAAAACTATACAAATAATATAAAACAATAATCTGTTAAAATTTACAGTTTGTATTTATTATACATTCTGTAGTCCGTATTTTTATACTTTCTCATCTTTTTATTTATTTACAAGTCCGATCTATATTTGGTTTTTTGGAATTAAGGCAATCGCTTTGTGATTATAACTTAGACCACAGCCATTCTACAGTTACAGGAATGTCGAGAGAGTAAGGAATATGAATGTTGCATCGTGCATCGTGATATTAAACCATGGGCAAGCGTTAAGTCTAATCAATTTTACCTTACCAATATGATGTAAAATACTTTAATAATTCACTAATTAATTGTTTATGTGAGAGTAATAATTAATGTTATTTTTGAATACTTTCAAACCATAATACAGTATTTTTTCATTGACATGCAAGGAATTTAGAGATGAATAAAACGCAAGATACGTGTTTGAGAATAATTTTATCTGACTCTCATTTCGATTACAGAGATAAAGAAATGAAGCGAAAATATGTCTGATCTATTTTTTTTAATTGAAAGAAATAATTATGTGATATGACAGGAAAGGTTTTATTTCTCTGACAGCTGTCATATTAGACGTATACAAATAAAAGCATCGATTTGTTTAAATGCGTCGTAAAGTTGAATTATAAAAGTGCCCATAAGTCCGGATCTTTAAACATCAATACCTTTTTCCAAGCTTAACGTTTTTTATTAATTATAACTGATTATATGTCCTAATAGAATGTTTCTACTGTGATTGCTTTTGTTATCGATTAAGTTCGTCATATACATACACGTGTCTCTTTCTAACTCGACATTGGCAGAATTATCACAACGATAGTGTCATATTTATAAAAAAAAGCGTCGTACTAATTTCTAGCATAATAAGACTTACCAATGTGAATGATGACGACAAAGTACTATTGTGCATCTTATGTTATGAAGAGATCTAAACGATGTCAAAAATTACAAGTAATAAAACAAAAGGCAGTTTACCTCGTTTATCATTTAACGAATCGTGGTAGGTCGCCGGGAGGAGTACAGTTTTAGATTCAGCTTCGTTCTATTTGAATTTTTTATCGCCTCAGGTCATTACTGAAGGAACACACTAGGCAAGAAACATGGGCTCTTTAGAGACAATGGCCAGTTGACAGTTCAACTGTTCTCCGCACTTGGACTCTTTTCAGAGAGCTCAAAGAAAACAAGCGAAATTGGACGTAACATCTATATAGAGCTGAAGACACTGTCTGTCATTTTACACTCGTTAAGTTAGTTTACTTGCAGCGCGCTCACGATGGACTCTCACAAAGCGCCCATATGAATAGCTAAATGTTCGACAAACATTTCTGTTGTTACACTATACTAGAACAATGTGAAACGTTCTATTCAAATCGAGATTAGAACGCTGCTAAACCAAGAACGCTAATTCGTTTCCTTGTTGGCGTGGAACACCATAACGGCTACTCAATCGTAAAATTTTACAGAAATTAATGGCTGGCTGTTGAGCGTAAATTTAACTATTTACTAATTAAACCGAAGTTACTTTTTAGTAATTTTTACTTCTTTCTACACGAACCAAATTAAAAAAAAAATTTATAATATCTTCCTGGTCGATTTTGTCTACTGCAATATTCTCTGGATTATTAAATAACTTTAATTATCAGAATATATTTCACCATAAACATTCATACAAACACAAACGCCTCCGTCCCTTTTCTTTTGGTGTGGAAGTACAATATATATTATACCTCGGTTGGGCATCGAACCCTTGCAACTTAACACCTTGCGATGTAGCAGTAGGTTACTCCAAAATACTACACTACGTCAAAATATTACCATATTAAAAGCTCATATATAGAACAAAAAATTTGTGCAATTAAAAAATGTTATTATCCTTACGATTTTCCATGTAAAACGAACAATGCAACAGTTCATCGGTTGCTGCAAATAGTACATAGAATACGATCCCGAATTTCAGTCAAAACTGATTTTAAAAATATATTTTTTTAATAATATTAGGGTTGTATAATGACACAGTTCACCTTATGGTGAGTGATGATGCGTTCTATGACATCTACATCCAACGCACACTGTGACCCTTTAGTACTGAGATGGCATGAGAAATTACCTGCAATAGGGTCCCCACACTTACCACACGAAACATAACAGCGTTTTACTGCTATTTCTCACTGGTGTTTCAGATATTTTTGGTGTTTTATGAGGGCGCAGTCCTTCCTCGGTCGAGCTTATCGATTCGTATTGCTGGAAACAGCTGTACTATACTGCTGATAAAAAAATTTCTAATTTATGTGCTTGTGTCACTACCTCTACAAAGCTGTATCATGTTGCTTAAAATCATAAATGGAATTCCGGTATTTTTTTTTTCCGGCTGATGGCCGCTGTTGGCCCCAGGGCTTTTATAGTTTCACCGGGTTGAGAGGTGACCGAGCGCTTATGGCTCTCAGTCCAGAACTCTATATATGGGTAACCAGCGCAAAGGCTACCGAGAGGGCCGGAGTTCCGGTATCTGAACAATAATACTATTAGACTTTTACAAAGAATTCTTCTCTTTATCAAAAAACTTTCTTACAGGTACATTTTATTGCTTGATAAAATAAGTTTAAGCCTATTAATACATTTAAAAATCTGTTTGATTAAGATAAAGTTTGTTTGCACTGTGCTCAAGCGTAAATATTAAAATTGTTCCTTAGTACAAAATGTCATCGGTATCGAAGTATTAAGACTGACAAAGCTGCAAATCCAAATCAATTATAACACCTCTCTAGTAAAGTAAAGGAGAATCTTATATCAGGTTAATATCGTAGCACAATAAATCTAGCTTACAATAAAGTTTTGTTACAGTGCATGTAACGCATCTGGCGCGTGTCCCGCATACGATGGCGTCGCGATACAGCATGCGGCAAATGCTAATTGGACATGGTCCCCGCAAACGTGCATTACGCCTATTTGTAGTTAAAACGCAGATATAAACTGATATTAACTTACATATAATGGACAATGTGTTCATTTTACAAATTGTTATACATAAACGATATACTGGAACTATAGATGGATTGATTCAAGAAGCGTCAATAGTCTTATAGGTTTAGGGTACGGTCTGCGTCTAAATTTAAGATCGTAGGTTCGAATTCGCCATGTCATGAACCGTCTCCTAGCACAAACATTTTAAGCTAAGTTGGATTGGTTAACTGGAATGTTAGTAATTTTAATAAGTTTGCAAGCATTCAAGTTAAAAGAAAGTTAGATGATGTGTGTTTGTGGGAAAGTCGATGGAAACGACTAGATCAATAGATCGGATCATACTTTGCGACATCTATAGAGGTCGAGGAGGAGGGAGTGATCATAACAAAATCATGAGAGCTGATCCGACTACAAATGTTGACGAATCGCGTTAACGGTATCTTCGTTTGATATTTTAACTACAACCAAGTGAAATGCTCAGAGAAAAAATCTGCGGTTTTCTATGTAATTGGTGCGTCCAATACGTATGTATATTAATAATTCCTTTTCTTCGTACTTAACATTTCATTGATATTTTTATTTCTCGGTGTTTTTCTTCACTATTGGGGTATGCTGTAAATAGGGCATACACGGTAAATATTTAGTACCACAAAAAAGTGAAAAACTTAAAATCTGTAGTGCTAATTTTTGTTTCTTGCGGAACATAACTATAAGTTTAGTAGTAAAATAATGACGCAGTCTTTCAGTAACGTTAACTAATTAGATTCACATCTTACATTAATGTGTAATCCTCATTACAATACTCGTCTCTCTCTCTCCTCCTCGGCTCTCCAACTCCGTCGGCTAGTCCAAGTTTCGGCTGGAGTGAGCTGACCTAACAACAAGATCCACTAATTATAATAATAGCGTCATAGTATATTTTACTGTTTGTTCAATTCTTCAGACAAGTTACAAGTTAAAAATAAATATAACAACTCGAGGGTCGTTTTACTACTATAGATAAAGTAACATTTACTTAACGTTTCTCCTCAGATGACTTACATTCTAGCATTGATTAGGTTCTTTATCACGCAACCAAATTCTTGAAACGGAAAAATGTCAAAAATTCCATGCTCTAAAAAATTTTGACATTCTAACCGACTCGGCACCACGTTAGTGATGTTTGGTGGTTTTGAGATGAATAAATACATAAATAAGGACAGACAAGGTATAAATAAATAAATACAAATGGAGGCTACTGGCGCCACGCTCGCCGACGCGCGCAGTCTTCTTGTTGCTTCGTGCGTGGACAGAGACTATCGATGAGTTGTCTTGTGTCTTTATGTTTTGAAGATTATTTTATAAACATAATATCTAATGTTAAGAACTAGCAATACAATGTATGTGTTTACAGTTAGATTGTCGCAATTTTAAATTAATAAACAAATTTGCCTATTTTTAAAAGCAATTCTTGAGATTTTCAGCCCCTTTCGATATCTGCATTCCAAACTGAACTATAGTTTCACCCTCTAAAATTACATTATACCAATAAATATATATGTGTTTAAGATTAAGTATAAATCTATATCGTTATGTGTTAAAGATTGGCAATAAAAAAGGGATTACGTGATGTAAATGCTTTGATAACAACTCTTTTGAAATTTTGCTTAAATTCAATGTTTAAAAAATACTAAACAGATTTTCGGTGGCATCAGCTGATGTAAAATGGGTCTCATCACGTCCAGCTAGAATGAAGTTCTAAATTAGCTGTTATGTATTAGTTCTCAATTGTTGGATATTAATCAAGTATGTATTCAAAGTTAAGAATTTTAATCAAAATTAAATCACTTATTTTAATGCTGTAATATATTATACTTTTTGATCTATTCCTAACAGCTACTCTAAATATTTCACTGTCACTTGTAGGCTTATCGGATTTATAAACGCAATATTGTATTTGTATAAAAACAATGGCCTTATTATTGCTTGTGAGTCGTGTAGACGGGCCTCGCTTTGCTTTATTTTGTCGACTCCTCGCCACACTCGCCAAAAAGTTAAGGCTTACGTGCAATCTTCTTATTTTTCATATTTAACTCTGTTGCCAAACATTGGCCGTTTTGTAAGTAGTTTTGTTACAATAATCGTGTAATGCTGATATTTATATTGTGTATTGTAATTTATAAATTGAATAAACATATATTTTTTATAAGTTATAAGTTTATTCTATCCTGGTTAAGGAGTAAAGATGTAGACGTCTCGACACCCCTGAAAACTTAGATTATTTATTTTATTATTAATACCTCATACCAGTAATAGGAGATTCCGTCTGCTTTTACTCTCCTTACGAAACAACAGAGATAAACTGATATTTTATGCTGGTATTCTTAGAAAGCTGGAGCCTTCAGTCATTTCAGACAGTCAACCTGAATGGTTGAAACCAGTTTCCAACAAAATTTGTGATTCCAGCATGTACGAAAACATAAATATATAATTTAAGAAAACATTTAAAATCCATAAAGGAAGTAATCGTTCGTGATAAAAATTAAATATTATAAAACAACTTTCCTGAACACCTGGCGTAGTTCGTACAGATAAGTTAAAGTTGTTAAGAATTTCTAAACAAGGGAGCATGATCCGGTCTAAGCCGGCCATTTTTCATCAATATTTAATCGCTCCCAACATTCTGGGTTTTCTTTACAACACCACTTAACCCTACCGCGACAACCCTTCATCTATAATTCCACAATCCCTGCGGGCGTTAATGTCACGCCTTCAATACATGTTTAGAACTGTTGATAAGAAAAATTTAAATACTCTCCTAAATTATCAATCATTAAGGTTCATATTTCTTTACCAAATCTTTGTACGGAATGGGGTAATATTGCACACGCATTAAAAGAATAAGTCTTCAGGTGCAAGCGACTACGCTTTATATGCATTCTAAACTACCTTAATAGTATCACTATAAAGTTGAATTTCGAATATTTAGAGTATATTATAAATATTGCTAAATCGTAGGTGACAATCATGACGCCATGTTGGTTTGGTGGGGTGGTGGGGGAAACTATGGGGTGTCTAATGAGAGACTTATACTATTTTAATTGGCCCAGGACGACAAGTTAACGTTTGAAAAATCGATAGCATTTGGTTTATTAAAGATGTATTAATTTCGTCAATTTAAATACTTGAAAGCAAACAATTAAATATTTCAGTTTTTGCTTCACTTCCAAAGTGTTAACACGCAAATGAGAAACATAAACAACGCTTTTTATTCTATGTTATAATCTCTATTTGATTTCATCCAATCAATCAATCCAACTAGATGCGGTTATTTCTGAAGAAACAGATTTTGTGTTTAGGTCAATAATCTGTTACTTATAGGTCTGGGACTTATAAATAAGGTATACGAAGCGATATATTTTGAGAACTACTTGTATATTAAAAATTTTACTAGTTCGTATTCTAATATTAGGCTTTTGGCATGTATATAAAATTACAAATTTCATCATCTCTTTTCATCTCTTTCAGATTGAAATTTGAATTTTATATTCCCCTGTATCTTGTGTAAACTAGGATCGATAATCGTAAACAAGTTAAAAAATAAAAACAGTGAGTTTCATTCTAGGCAGGGACTTCTGAATATCATCGGACCCACGAAATTTAATGATAGATTTATTCTTATCAATGATTATATTTGGGGAGGAAGAGTAGGAGAAGCGGTTGATCACTTCTCTCCCGCCATTGCACAGTGAGAGATAAATGGAATGAAATTATGTCTTTAGTTGGAAATTTACCCATACATGAAGTATTTAGGAGCGCCTATATGGGCTACTGGAGGACCTGACATTGTTGGCATCTTTTTGGAATTCTGTGAAGATTATTTTTGGTTTTTTGCTTTTTACCACTTTGGTATAGATGCTATTTATTACGTTGTTTATGAACCTTTAGAAGGATGATCGAATATCAAATGATCGAATGATCAGATTCAAGGCTGGGCTTCAAGCTGGCCACGCTATATGTTGAGTTCAGACTGACGAGATCAACAAAACCAGAACGGAACGATATGATCAACGAAAATATTAGTAATGTGCCGATGAGCTGTCAGACCACTTCGAACATTCCATTGTTTAGCAGTGTAGATGAATTATTACTGCGATATCTTCCGTTTTAACATCTTGTGATCATCTTGAAAAAATGCCTCCCTACACTAAACAAGAAACACCTCCAATACTCACAGTTTCAAGGATGCAGCACTCGGTCTTCCCCGTCGTTATTAAAAAGACTCCTCGTTCAAAAGACGTATCAAAAAATAAAACCGCATTTCGGTTTTGTTTTCAATCAATCCATTTCATATCATTCCATCTTATTCTTCTAGTATCCAATTTACGTGTTCAAAAACTCCAAGTGTGATCTGTGAAAAGTTGCTTTGCATTTTGGACAAGTTGCAAGATCATTGTTTCAGTCGTCTACTGATCGCAACTACCACGTTGTTCCAGCTGTAGCAGAATAGTATCTTCGTGAGGCTCGCGGTCTACGAAAGTATCAGTCTCCACAAAGCAAGACACTTTACGCGGTTAGACCGCCTAGCCCACCCTCGAGTCAGACGCTTCCGCGGAACAGAGTATCGGTCCAAGCCGAGGCTCCCTGTTGGGAGCCCTTGTGCTGGTTACCCACTAATAGAGGTCTCGACTGAGCGCCATAAGCGCCTCTCAACCCGGCGAAACTGTAAAAGCTCTCGGGCTGACAGCGGCCATCAGCCCGAAAATAAGAAAAGATCGCCTAGCATTAACCAAAGCTTGTTATGTCTTGGGCCACTCCTGTTGTTGTATCCATATTATTAGGACAAAATATATATATTTGTGGTCATAGATCAGACAATGATAAGTACATTTTAGCTCAGTATGACTTAATAATATAGGTATAATCGCCAAAAGTTGAAATAGAAAAGTAATCATAATCTGATTAGTAATTAGTATTCAATACAACAGTAATATTTTGCATGTAGTTATTCTGATATGACCAAATGAAAGAGTATTTTTTGGCGATTATACCTATATAATATATATTAATAAGTCATACTGAGCAAAAATGTACTTATCGTTGTCTGATCTATGACCACAGATATATATATAACCAAACATAGATATGGACATAAACAATTCGTTAATATCAAATATCTGATATTTGATATTAACGATAATTGTTATTTTAGATTATCGTCGTAAGGTTTCATTCGGAACAATAAGTTGTCAATAATTCACCAACATTTTAAAATTTCTATTAAGTGTTTAATACTAAATAATTACAATATAAGTAAAAAACCAAAACGAATTGACTCAAAACGCGAGTAACGGTGATGTCTCGATTTATTTCAAAAGCAGCATCTACAATCCGGCCCGGTTTCCGTTGAAGTTTTAAATTCGCATTAATATGTTGTAACTTCGAATAATTATTCTGGCACAAAAACAAATTTACAAGGAAGGCTTATGTATGTTTTATGAAGCAAATACGACCAAATAGTTCACCTGATTTTAAGTCATTGCTACCTACGTTTAATTGAGGTGAAATCGAATGAGTTTATTAACAAAAACCCTCCTATAATATAATAATTGTAATCATAATAATTATAGAAAATATAAAATCGAAATAATAAAAAGCTGGAAATAAACGAACAAACTTGAAAATCGTTCGATTTTCAAACGAACAGCACTTTCAGTTAGCAAACAAAATGGCAAGGCATATTTTCCAAACGATTGTTACTTCTACAATAGGAGCTGAGTACAGAGTTCGTATTGACACAGGCCTCAAGACGCTTTCGAGTGCTAATTTCGAGCTCTCGACCGAAGCAGGCACTTAGTGAGCAATCGACCGCCCTTCAGCACAGCTATATTAGGCTGAGTTAGACTCGAGTCTACCTTCAGCTCCGCTTGAGTGAGCCGTATCCATGACACCTTTGGATGTCCGGTAGAGACCTCTACCAATTGTTCTCAATCTAGATTTGAAAACTTATATTCTAACTTATACTGTAAAAGACGGCGTAAGTTATTGCTTCATTGTTCGCGTTAGTAAAACTCATTTATATTTCGTTTCAAATGTCTCTCAGTCATTCATATATAAGAAACTTTCTTGACTTATTCGCTCAATCACTGCTAGCAATTTTATTATCAAGAAACGTGTATGAATGCAATCTTCAATCTAATAGTAAAAAAAATACATCATTTGATTGCACTTTATATTTTTGATTAGACAGACAGACAGATACTGTCACAACATTTAATATTGAATTTTAAACAAAAACAAATCGTCTTTTACTTATTTACAGATTGATTTATTTTATTAAATTCGATCCTGGTTTAGTGTAGATAAAGGGACGAGTAAAAATGGTGGTTTTAATTTTATTAATTTCTAATAAGAAATACAGATAATTATGACACTCTATAGGTCAACAAACTTATCTATTTCTCACTTCTATTTCAGTTTGATTCGTATTACAATAGTAAGGTTCGATGAAAAGGGTCAGTAAGGGGTGGGGGTGATGGTGTGAGTATCGAGTGGACAGGGCGGGGGGCAAATGCTCCGGACACTAGAGGGCGAACGGCGAGCACCGGCATCGGCTTTTGACAGTCCGCATTGCTGTAGTGTGCGAAACTTAACAATTCTGACTTTCTAGTGCCATTTGAATCGTATTTGAAATAAAATGTCTTTGTTATTAAGTTTAACTAGAACAGAATTTCAGTTTTTCAGTACGATACATTTAATTATCCTCTACATTTTAACAGTGGCAGAGCTACACTGCAGTTTGTTTCTAACTGCAGAATGAATAGGTCAGCTCGAGCGCGTGGTCCTAGCCCTCACAGAATACCAGTGCGAAATAGCAGCATAATGTAGTTGTATTTCGTCTGATCATTCCTCAGGGGTGACAGCGCATCTTCATTATGATTCCTTGTCAAGGATGAATGTAGATGTCATGGGCCGCAGGAATCACTTAACATCAGGTGAACTGTGTGCTCGTTTGCAACTCTCAATGTAATAAAAAAAAAATATTCGAGTGCAGAAAAAAGTCTTCTTATTTCTTACGAAACTTTACGACGAAACGTGCTACAATTCTAAACACACAGATGAAAAATTCTTAAAAATATTCAAACATCTCAGTTCAATACATTCTCTTATTAGAACTGATATTCTAAGACTGAGAATTTCTATGTTCAGTTAGAATTTCATGCATTGAGCACCTAATACTTCTTAGCTATGAGCATTGCATCGCATATTGTATATGTGATATTCCTGCTGCATACCGTGCGATTGTCAGCTTACACTCCAGATATAATAGGAAATTATTGTTTATGAGACCAGTGATGACCAAATTAATTAAATAAATAGGATCAATCGTCTGTTTGAATCCTTTGAATTAAATATACGATTTAAGCTAATATATTAAGGCATTCATGCATTATTTAGATTCTTTGAAAAAAAATACCTACAGTAATAACAATTAAGAACAATAAATAAAAATATATTTATATATCGTCCAGAGTTTTATTAACCCATTAACGCCCAAAATGAAACTGCAGTATATTTTTCTATTGTTTTTCTATTTATTAGTCCATAAGGGATAAAATATGCTATATAAGAAGATAAAATGAAAAAAAAAATGTACATATCAAGTTTTAGGGGTGTACTCAGCCGTGTACAGTGGGCGCTTTAGGAGTGAAATTGTTTGAAACAAGGTCGTTCAACACAGCGTTTTCAAACATATTTCGCAACGCCAGCGAATACTTTGGTGACAGATAACACATCGCAATGGGTTTTCCATCCGTTCAGGATTATGACCATTATTGTTCCGACCCCCTAGTGCCGCTGAGAATGACGGATGGCTCTTAGTTTTCGTTGGACGTAAAGAAGTCCGTGCAATAATTCGTCTGAAAGATAACTGGTCCATGTAAGTTATCTCTTGTTTAGTTTTACTGAGCAAAACATGTAGTCGCCAAGCATTTGATATCGCCATATCTAACAAATAGGTAAATATAACCCACCACCACTTTTTTCCTTTTATTGAAATCCGATAAAGGCTGATAGACTGATCCATTTGGTCAACTCCACCCATTCCTTTATTATAGTTGACAAACATTTTAGGTATATTTACGTCAACCTTTTGCTTTCTGATGTTACACCATCGTTTGACTTTGTCCAGAGGCTCTATGTCATCAAAATTAGTTCCCATTGTAACGACATTATTGTCCTTCCAACGTACCATAATTATCTCATTCTTTGTATCAAAACTATAATCATATTCCGCCCTAGGCTTCTTCTTCATATTTTTTACTGTGATCAGGGGACATTTCTTCTCCGATTTTCTCGAACGGTTCCAGTACCTCTAAAACCTAGTCTACCCAAATCGAGCAACAATTGATGATTGGTAAAAAAATTATAGAAATATACGATATGCTCTTTAGGAACTACAGGCATTTTAGCCAATAAAGATTTCACGACTCTCGCACCAAGGGTATCATCAGAAGGTTTTCCCCAATAAACATCAAACGCGTAGCAATAACCATCTGAACTTGTCGCAGCCCAATTGCGATAACCAAATCTTACAGGCTTTCCTTGTATAAATTGTTTTGATGGATGACGCCCAAAATATTTGATCATGGACTCGTCCACAGACAAGCTTTCATGAAATACACCCCACTGACTAGAGTTTCACTGGTAAATACCTTCCGATTGGCCATTTCAACTTATAAGTAATACTGTAAACAAAACGAAATTTTAGTACGAATCTGCCCGCTGTACCCGCCTGTGTACAACAAATGAAACAACCCCTACTTTACAAGTTTTGTAATAAACTTTCATTCTTACGTTATTATTACCAACACAATTAAATAGTCTCCATAAAAATAAAAAAAGAAGTTGAAATATTTCACTATTTTTGATAAAAACCAACAAAATAATCTTACCTTGTATGTCGTGTCTGGACTCCGTATTTTATTACAAAATAAGTGACATTTGTTTTCGCGCCACCGCCTATTTTTATTTATTATGTGGTAACTAGTGTCATCTAGATTTGTAATTTCTAACTACCTTCAACACTTACCACAGATAAAATACATAATTTATCGATTAAGTAGTTGTACCTGTGCAGGTACAGAGAGCGGTAATGGGTTAATCAAATAAGCAACACCATAATAAACATCAGCCGTTTTGGTGTCGAAGTGATATTTGTCTGAAGCCAGCTAGGAGTAATTATTACAAATCCATATTCAATTGTACAGCCATATGGAGTAAGGGAAATGATCCGTGGTTAACCGGTACTAAGTACGGCAATGGACATATTCCCCTAGACCGAGATCCCTTTCAACATTAGAGGATTGATTGTAATAATTATGCTTGAGAAGCTAACCGGCGCTCGCAGTACTTCGTTACTACAAATTACGGGAATTAAAGAAGGGAGAGAAAAGTTTTGCGCACATTTCTTTTACTCAATATTCTAATGCTTTTGCACAGTTTGTATAATGATTAGTGAGTCTTGCGGTTCATGTCAATTCATAATACATCATCGATAAGGAATGATAAGGCAGATTTATTAATAACTTTGAGGACTAAAGAAACCTTATCACCAGTAGTAAGGTCTCCGGATCTTTTCACTCGCCGGACAAACACTAACGATTAATAGCTATTTTACGCTGGTATTGCGTGGAGCAATGTCGGCCTGAACCTAGCTACTCATGCTGGTCACCATCCTGGTCATGCTTCAGCTGGTTTAATGCTATAACCATGCCACAGCAATAATCCAGCTCTGGCACGTATACCTCAAGCCAAGGACATTTAAGATCCAGGATAAATATAGGGGTCCAGTTGCGAAAATCACGTGCTAGTGAGCGAGTGAGATAAGTGTTCATTTGCCATGGCTCACGCACACGCGATAGTCAGAATCAGACTTTATATATGTTTTGTAATGGTAGAGCTACGCTGCAGTTTCTAGCTGGAGAATGTATGGGTCAGTTCAACCGGGGTAGGACCACACAGAATACCAGCGAGAAATAGCAGCATGATGCTGTTGTATTTCGTCTGGTGAGTTAAGGATCTGGAGACCTTAATTATAGGTGACGAGGCATTCCATCTCAGTCCTCAAGCGTGACAATGCATCTGCATTATGATTTCTTGTCAAGGAAGAATGTAGATGTCATGGGCCGCAGGAATCACTTACCCTCAGGTGAATAGTGAGCTCGTTTGTTACTCTCAATATTATAAAAAAAAGCATAGCGTAAGAGTTGACTGAATCAAGACGGCATACGTTCTTTTAGAATACCGGGAGATTGCTATTACACCAAGGGAGTAAAAGAACTAATACTGCTAACGAGTTAGTTCTTACTGTTCCTCATTTTATCCATTGAGGTAAGGTTTAATTGTTTTCGTAATTCATGACAGAAGGTGCTTCGTGCTCGTTTGTGCCTCTTTACTTTAAAAACATTACTATTTTTTTTGTGCTTTCTTTAGAAAAATTGAAGCCGCCTTACTTTCGATTTATATTCATTGAATACGTTAGCGTTTCAAAGTAACGTTGTCCCTAGACACTAGTCATATTACGCCGTACTTGCTACTTGAATATATGGGATGTTTCGGAAACCCTTGGAGGATCGTACCAATTTCACTTACACACGCTCGCGAGTGAGCGTGTGTGGATCCTTGAGAAACTGAAAAAGGGTGAAAGTAAACTCGTACAAGTGATCTGATTCTAAAAGAAAACTTTCTGAAAACCTTTTTTAATATATAGTGAACTGTGCTCAAAAAATGGAACACTTATGAATCACCTCGGTGTCTGTCTATCACAGACCTTTTTAATAGGAACTATTTTTAGGAAGATTTTTTTTTAATAAAACTATTGGTGGAGTACACCTCATGGCAAGTGAAGAGTGCGGCCCATTAGTACTCCGTCCATCCACAATAAAGATGCAAATTACTAGATATCTGGGTCGCACCAAATAAAACACTTCAACGTTTTATAGATGTTTCATGCTGGTATTCTTTGAGGATTTGGTCCATCTCCGGTCGAGTCAATCCATTCGTGTTGCTAGAAACAAGTGCCTTTTGAAAACAATTAGTATACGTAAGTTATACGTATGTTTTATTGGTAATGTGTAACACCGAGTATATGTTATTATAAGAAATAAAGAAAGAAAGGAATATACATTTCCCTTAATTGTACGTGATGCTTGTAACCCAATCACTCTCTTCTCCTGGATAAGGTATCATTAGTTTTAAATGGATTCTTTGTCACTCTAATTGAACGGAAATACCGTTACGGTAAGCTACAATTTTACCATCAGATCTCAGGGATGAAAACGCGTCTGCATTATGATCTCGTATTGGGGATGAATTTGTGCGTCGTAGGTCGCACGAGCTTCATATCATCAGGTTATACTGTGTGCTCGTTTGTTATCTTTGATATAACCAACTTAGAACTCAGGGGTTGAAACGTATTTGCAATATAATTCTGTTATGTATTGCATTTATTATATGTTTATTTGTTAAGTATTGTCTGTTTCTGTGCAGGCGAGGCATTCCGTCTCAGTCCACAGGGGTGACAACGCATCTACATTATGATTCCTTCTCAAGGATGAATGTAGATGTCATGGGCCACAGGAATAACTTACCATCAGGTGAACTATGTGCTCGTTTGTTACTCTTAATGCTAATAAAAAAAAATGTATGTGGGCATCATAGACCGCCATGAGCCAATTGTCTTCGGTCGAACTTTATGTTACCTCTACCTAACCTATACCTATAATATCATCACCAATAGAAATATCTCACGATCTAATGGACATCGTTACCAAACGGACTACTACCAATGACTAAGTTTTCCAGATTCTTATTAGAAAACATCTCACAGTAGGAAATATTAATTTGTATCCAAACTAATATGTTCATAATAACTCTTTGTAGAGTCTATCTATATCGATTGGGATAAAACTGACACAAGCATCACAAAACTAGTCAGAATATAAATAAAAACTTGCAACGTATTTTGAATACCCGTCCAATTCGTACAGACCGGTCTCGCTTGACCCTTTAATTGTCGCTGTCAACTAGTAATTGACCGGATCGCTTCCTACTTATCGGGACCACCCGCGATCAGCCTCTGCATCCTTTTTTGTGTTAATTACAGCGACTCGATGCACCAGCGAGCGCTCTAAGGGCCATCATCGCCTTGTAAGAAGAAATGTTGCATGCACCTCGTTTGTGCTTATGGCTGTTTTATTAATTAATTATGTTTTAAGAAGGTCTTATACCTTATAGCACAGATAGCAAATTATGCAAATGCAATACAAATTTCGCCTTGTACGTGTAAAAATTAAGAAAAAAAGAGTAAAAATAATTTCAGAATTTCTTGCCGGTTCTTCAACGAAAAGTTTTCTAGAACTATTTGTTCAAACGTCCATGAGAGCTTGCATAAGAATAAACTGAATAATCAATTAAAGACCTTGATTCTACCTAGATTGTAGACCTTATTGGGTCGCTAAGTTTATTTTTTATGATGTCACCTGTCCCTTATTAAGACTACACAACGAATCTAACAATTACTTAATTATAAAAATCGATCAAGCTGTTTGAGTGCTACGAAGACATACACAGAAACGCACAAAAACATAACCATTTTTGACGGTAAGGTTTTCACCCAGTTTTTACCACACAATTTTTTTTTAGTGTATCAGCTTTGTTATTAACATTACTAATATTCCGGTTAATCACTCCAACTAAGCTAAAAACTCTTGAGTTAGGAGATTATTCACGACAATAGTGTAATGGTGGATTTGAACCTACGGCCTTAAGTTTCACAGACCGTATCCCAAACCATTGGGATATTGACACTTCATTGAGAGTTATATAATTCTCTCGTAAGCTAGGTATTTGTAGAGTCATAGAATTTTGAATGAATGTGTTTAATACTGCTATTACCCACTCGACTACGTGGCGAATATGCCACAACGAAACAGAGAAAAGGTCAAGTTTAACAGAAAGATTTTGCTTATTCGTTTATAGATGATGATAAGGTGTAATAAACAAAATATATATATCCATATATATTTTGATTCCACATTCCTTTTATCGACCTATTTTTTTTCTGGCTAATGGCCGCTGTTAGCCCGAAGGCTTTTACAGTTTCACCGGGTTGAGAGGTGACCGAGCGCTTATGGCACTCAGTCGAGACCTCTATATATGGGCAACCAACACAAGGGCTCCCGAGAGGGAGCCTCGGCTTGGACCGTTACCCTGTTTCGCGAGAGCGTCTAACTCGAGGGTGCCCGAGAGGGCCAAATCTCGGCTCAGTCAGTTGCTTCTGACAGAGGATTATCTAAATTAATATCACTACTATTATTGACTACCTGTACCACCACTTCGGAATACGTGGACGCTGAAGAAGAAGTGGCGCAAGAAACTCCAGCGACGCTTCTATCTGTATGGACTGGAGAGAACCAGCCAGTAACATAGCGGTATCGCGAATAACCTTGTTTGCGATATGAGGGTATCGACCTAGTCACCCCCTTTAATGATATTGGGTTTAAATACTTATTGGCTACATGTATAAATGGAAAGTGACATCTTGGAAAGGAATTGTAAGTAAGCGAAAGCTCGCCAAACCGAGAATTTAAGTGTAAGTGACACTGCCAATGAATATCGATGAAGCACATAAACGTGTTGCCTTATTGAATTAATATATTGCCTCTGAATCAGCTTATTTTAGTACTATAAATATAATTACGTAATTACGTAATATACGTAAAAAATAGTTCTCTGGCCCATAAACTCTGATATCCATATTAACAACTGAGATATCATGATGACTATGAGGGTAATTATCAGATGCCATCAACTGTAAGCATTTGGGCAAACACTGAGGCACTCACACGTTCTCCACTGCCCTATTCCGATGTGCAATAAAATCGAAGAAAGGTTAAGATGCAGTATTAAGAACTTGGGACTATGTAATCCCAGGTTTGTTTTTTTATTACATTGATAGTAACATACGAGCACTCAATTCACCTGATGCCGAGTGATTCCTGCTACATTCATCCTTGACAAGGTATCATAAAGCAGACGCGTTTTCACCCTTGAGCACTGAGATGGAATACCACGTTACTAGTTACGCTAGTATTCTGTGAGGTCGTGGTCCTACCCCGGTCGAGTTGACCCATTCATTGTGCAGCTAGAAACAAACTGCAGTGTAGCTCTACCGCTGTATAGAGAAATAAGAAGATTACCGATTACTTTGCATACATAACGCTGAAATAATAAATTAAGCTAATTCACTGTGAGAGGCAAAGTATTATTACGTCTTTTGCCTTATTGAAAGGCAACATATTTATGTGCTTAGTCCAGAATTTTACTCCAGCGACACTTACACTTAAAAGTCTCTGATGGGCGAGCCTTCAATTTCTAACAATTCCTTCCCTGACATCTTTCCAGATTTAAACATGTAGTCAATTAGTATTTAAACCCAATATCATTAAAAGGGGTCATCCCTTTTAATGATATTGGTCGATAGAGGTCGATAAAAAGAATATATAGTATATTCTTGGATATTTTTTTTAATTAACTTTTTATAACAATAATAGTCTAATGGCGGGTTCGGACCTACGACATATGGCATCGTAGACCGTACACTGAACCTTAGGCTATTCAAGCTTCATTGGTTATATATAACGATAGATATATATTAAGAAAAATTTAGAAATTCATTTATATTTTTAGATATTTAGATTGTTTTTAGAAATATTCAGATATTTTTCTTATATTTTAGATATTCATGCATTTGACAATAACATAATTGAACAATAAATATCATTAAAACTACTATCAACAACGAAGCTTAAAATTAAACGACGTAATCAAGTCACGAAAACAAGATAGAAAATGTCAGTCATATTAATTGACTGTCCAAATTCGACGAGATTCAAATTATAGTCGGCTTTATTAACAAACAGATGTATCAATTTCCAAAGGGCTCGTTTCACTACGTACCTGTGACGAAAGGAAACATAACGGTTTATGATATGGCTCCAAAACATCGCCGCCATATCTTTAAATTAAACTTAATTGGTCATTAAAACCACGCTAATAAGGTACATAATCGAACAAAGAAACATAAAGAAAAAAATATGTCACGATTTGTTACAAAAATCACGCAGCGTAAATGTAATGGTAGCCAAGAACACGGATGAAGGGAAAGGATCTATGTTTGTTAACAGTTGACTTGTTAATCAGATAATCTCCAAGATGGCGGGTAGTGATTTATAAATGAAACTCAGGCGCCGCTTGTCGGCCGTCGCACTGCTCTTTCCCGTTTTTTGTTTCTCAAACTTTCGAAATAAAATTTAACGAGCTCGAATGTCAAATAGTGAGGAGCGAGACCGGTCTTCGTCTCGCGTTAAAAGACTACCGAAAAGACCAATTTGTGATAAGACGTATATAGAAGTTTAACCACTAATGACAGACTAATTAGTAATAACAACATGCGTTTTCGTTTCTTTTAACATTCTCATTGGAACCTTAATTCTAATATTTACTTTTATTTTCAAGCTGGTAGTTTTTGAGTACAATTTATCAGATGATTTTACCGGCGCAGGATATTTTATAATGTTGTAAACGTTTGCACAAACATATAGACATTAACTAATGAGCAATAAGATAGGAGGAACGTTCGAATGTAGTGTCATATACATGAGAGATAACAACAGTCCCGAAAACCAATAAATTATGAAGCATATAACATTCCCGCGGCTGGGAAATGGGCCATCGACTAGCGAAGCAGAAGCCACTGCGCTTCGCGGCCGTTTTGATTACAGTATGTAGGTACTTTCACACCACTATAAAATGCTATAACAGGAACTTTTGATCACGACAGGAAACAATAAATAAGTTAACCACATCGATTATCTGCTCTCAGCCAACAATTTCGTCAATGTTATGCTCTCCGTCGCGCGATTTAATTTTAACAATAAACAATGTTTAATAAGGTTTGTTGAACCTAGTCCAATTATAATGACTGTTACATCAACAATACAAGAACATTTCTAACTTACGAGTTCATTTGTTCTATGATATTTATTATCATTACATTTAGAAGCAGCTGACAAAATATGCATATTATGTATTCTATCCTAAATATTGTATCCTGAAAAATATTAATCTTACCTACAAAATGAAAACTATTATGTACCGTATATATATTTACATAATAGTGCCAATAGTTAGCTACAGTAAAAAAATATATGAGAAAAGAATATACTCTACAAATACTCGACCAGTCTAAAAAAGTTAAGTTTTTTTTTATGATAATCGTGAATTATTTATTTAATTTTATTTGTAACTCAAATCGCATAGCTAATCAACTTTAAATTTAATCTATAGGTCTATAGAAAGCATTGAGATTAAAGACTTTATATCAATGTTCACTATAAATATTCTTTTTCTACACTAACTCAGAAGATATTCATAATCATAACCTAACCTCAAATTTCATTACTAAAGATAGGCGTCAATGTCATATTACCACGATCCGTATGCACGTCCGTTGCGTCTTCGAATTCTGTTCTGTGCTATCCTCCAAAATTCCAATAGACTAAAAACCTTTTTAAATGTATTTTCGCCTTATTTATTGGAAACATCCAAAACAAATTTGTAGCTCGAAATACACAGTATTTTTTTTTTATGACCTATACGAGTGGGGTATTTTAAAGCCTATTAATTAGCTGCTCTTTTGAAGCTCGCGACGTTTTTTATTGGGTAAGAACCGTCCTAAATTCCTTAAACCTGTCACTAATTGATTCTGAATAAAATTTTAAAGACTCATCTTAATTCGTATTCTTAAAACTTTTTGTTATATAGCCTCTGTGATAGCATCTTTGTCCAATTCCAAAACAATTTGTTACTTTAAAAAATTATACAGATCTATATTATACGGTTGTGTTAAGTCATAGACAAATATTATGATATATGGAGAATGTGTTCATCTTTTCGTAAATGTAAAGTGTTTTTAGTACGCAGGTGATTACTAAACGACGTAATCAAACAGTGAATCTGTACCATTATCAGGGTTAATAAAGGAAACATCTGTCCGTAACAATATTAACCGCGGCGCTATAGCTTTCAAGGTACACTGGACCGCTACAACGCATCACGGCAAAGAGCAACCTTCCTCACCCACCATAATAATCGGTAACCTGCTTGAAAGAGGGACAGCTATACTCAAATATACAAGAGGAAAAGAGACAAAAAGATAAGTATCCACTCACGCAGAAGTAGACGAAGATAGACTTAACAAGGCGCTGATCGGTGCGAAAGGGAGGCGCGACGGTCTGGGTGGCCACCCCCCACAGTTGGTCAATGGCCATAAAAATGAGTATAAAATTGAAACATCAATATAATAAGCAATCAACGTGGCCCAGACCGGACCTAATTATACAGGGCGAGCTTTCGTTATAAATTACCTTATGCCAAAGATACAGATTGCTCCAAAATCGAATTGCTCGCTGTTTTGACTTGATTTCCTGATAGCGAATGCGTTGTACATTATACGACAATCATGTTCCATAATAGGCACGTAATTGGCGCCAAAAATGTCGATGTTTGTCATTAACGATAAACCTTGCTGTGTTAACTTCGAAGCGATTTATAACACGATAAACGTGTGTTCAGATTACTTTTATATAAAGATATTTTATTATGTATTAAAATATTATATAACAATCTTTCGTTGATTATTAGCAATGATTATTTATTAAATTACTTCATTATATTTTTAATTCAATTTAATTACTGACTGCTATGTATTAATTATATTTTATAGTGTCGTTGTTTTTTTAAACGGGCAAACCACTTAACGGTTTTATCAAGTGTTCGTGGCAGGCTAGATAATTTCAAAGAGTAAAGAAAATTATTATTTTATATAATCTGTGAACATGCTTTAACTTGCTGGGACTGGCTGTCATAACTGGATAATGTGTATGATTAAGTTTTGGCTCCTCGGGGCAGTAGGTGCCGTGATATTCAGTTTGTTGGTTTTTCAACCTTCCTTTTTTTTTCTACCCCGCCCAATTTTGGTTGAAGTGTAGAAACCGCTGTTCTTATATGGATAGGACATAATCAAAATTAAAATTTGTATTAACATTCGGTCGTCCTTCATTTACTATTTAAAAATAAAATTTAAGCAGTATTATTTGTTTCACTACAGTTTTATATTCATAAATAACGTGATTTATTTTGGATCCGTTAATGTATATCGTGCTAGATATAGATGAAGATATTAATGCCTTTTTTTCCATTTTGAAATATTTCGACTTGAACAATGGAAACTAAATGTCCTTTATAATTAATATTTAATATTATTTTTTACAATAAAGAAAAATAAAATTTATTCAGATTTTACATGAGTATCATAATTCGAAACAAATATGTTTGCACTTGTTCTAAGTACCATTGGATATTATGTTTTCCTTTTGACCGTATTAGACAAATATTAGATAATTGTAATATCAGAATGTGACAAACGAAGATATAGGAGTATTGTAGTGGATTAAGTATCGACAAAAACATAGCGAAAATCATGCGGCTTTATCTATTGCGCCATTAAAGCATTTATGAATACAATACAGTGTTTACTATTCAGAACATATATATTTCCACTAGAGCCATCAATCAGAAAATTCTTTAATTGTACCTTATATCAAATTACCTATAAGAATAATTAACCTATGGAATTAAAAAAAGGACAGTTCAAAAAAAATATTACAAGAAGCTGTATAGGCTATATTTTATAACCGTTATGTTACATAAGGCGTGCATGCCAATAACACTTAGTAAAGAAAAACTAGACTGTGTGCTAATAATAAATATTTCTATTGTATAAAAGCATGTAAAGACATTGTGATAATGATAAGAGTATTACGAAGCCCTGCCTGTCTTATGTCTAGCTCGTTCCAGTGTCCATGTGAAATATAATATTTAACTGTGGTAGACCTAACTGCACTTTGTTTCTAACTGCAGAATGAATGGGTCAGCTCAACCGGGGTAGGACCTCGCCGTCACAGAATACCGGCGTGAAATGGCAGCATAAAGCTGCTGTGTTTGGTCTGGTGAGTGAAGGGATCCGCAGACCTATATTACTGGTGACGAGGCATTCTGTCTCGGTCCTCAAGGGCGATCCGCATCTGCATTATGATTCCTTGTCAAGGATGAATGTAGATGTCGTGGGCCGCAGGAATAACTTAACATCAAGTGTACTGTGTGCTCGTTTGTAACTCTCAATGTAATAATAAAGAAAAAAGTGAATAATAGATACAAATAAATTTATTTAAAACAACCGATTTATATTACGCGATTATATTCAAAATTATTTCTAATATTAACTTACTAGCTAATTAATTTTTCAATTCATCCGTCTTATCCACAACAGTCTAGCCAAAAAGCTGAGCCCACAAATTTAGCAGTCGCCACAACTCGTCCCGTATAATAATTTACGGGGCACGGTTGGTGATAATTACGCATTTAGATCTGCACCTAGTGCCAGTCTATCGTAGTCCGTGGGTGGCGTGACCGAACACTATCGATGTCGATTCATATCGAATAACGCTGCCAATTGCGGGTTTTCGTTTTCGTGTCTTATTCTGTTTGTATTTGTCCCAACCTATCTCTGGTGTTAAGGCATGTGACTCATCAGTAACATTAATGAAAATATTTACTAGTACATCACCATTATATATCATTTCAGTTAGTTAAAATAACATAATTCATCTTTGTGTATTCAAAAAATCGCCAAATTCGCAAGGTGAAGAAACAAACGGCGATATGAACAAGATAATAGGATAGTATCAGCTGTATTTCATCTCATAGAACATACTTTCGGTGCTATTTCCTAAAGAATTGTCTCCTTTACATCTTAATGTTGCGATACCAGCAGCTCAGTTGAAATATTAGTCTTTAAAATATTTCTTCCTAACAGGAATATCCACAACAATTTACCCAAATAGTTAACAAATTTGATTGATGAGTTTCTGCGACTCGGCCCATTCCTATAATTTACGGCACAGTTGGTGATAACTGCATTTAGATTTTCACCTTATACCCGGCGATCATAAGTCCGTGGGTGGCGTGATCGAAAGCCATCGATGGGACCGCAATGTCGATTGCTATCAAATTGCCCACTCGTGACTTAGCCACGGTTCCTATAATGTCTCTCTTTATGTAACTCGGGATCGGTGTCCGAACGATGGCAATAGTTTCTGGTTATCAACCTCGTGACAAGGTAATTCGCGTTTACAAAATTGCGTTCCGTTTCTTTCCTGATTACGTTACCAAATTGACACAGAGTTGGAATTTAATTATTCCAATATATTTTTGGCTCAAGGAAAAATTGGAAAAATGTAATTTAATTTCATACATGTAAATTTTTATAATATTACATAAGGGTGATGGTGATATTTTTCTGTTCCTTTCCATACATTTCTTTCAATTGCCCGACACTGTATGATTGTTTTTTTATTATATTAAAGTGTTATTAATGCTAAGCTTGTGGAAACTGTTCATCCGGTTGGAACAAGGTATTGCAATAACTGTCTTACAAATAGAACCCAAAAACTCTGATTACACTCTTATACTCATGACGGCGATGCGTGAAATGTGGCAGCAGTCCACAAATTACATTTATATTTTATAGACATATCTTCTAATCTATGAGACGAGACTTATAATAATGTATATAAATAACAATAGAGCTTTTGATAGCTGGTGGAGAACCAATACTTCAATTTCTCCATAGGCTGTTTAATTCCGTCCTTCGGTCTGATGACGCAGGAGACGTGGAGCAGAAGTGTTTTGTGTGTATTGAAGACGACTTACAGACTCCCAAAAAAGCCGGCCAAAAAGGCCATAGTACCAGAGACCACGTACACACTATTCAGCAAATTATACAGCTATATTCAATGACCAAAACACTGTCTCTTAATGATAGAAGATATAAGATGAACAGAGACAAGACTATTATCCATGTCACACCTATACCGCTTGTTGTTGCGAGAACGATGCACGAAGTTCTTGACAAGTATACTTACCTAGCGCAAATAGTTCGGTTAGGTAAGTCCAACTTCAACACAGAGGTTAATCGGTGGATTCTCCTCGGATGGGCAGCTTTACGGAAACTGTATATTCTCTCGTCCATGATACCTCAAAGTCTAAAGGCAAAACTCTTTAACCAATGCATGTTGCCATGATGTACGGTACAGAGACATGGCCCTTGACTGTTGGCCTTAAGATAAAGCTCATACTAGTTGTTCGAGCTATGGAACGGGCTATGATCAGTCTTTCTCTGTGTCATAGAAAAAGCAGCGTAGACACAGCTCAAAAGATTAGCAGGCTGAAGTGGAAATGGAACAGGTCATATAGCTCGTAGAACCGATAACCGATTGGGAGGAAAGGTTCTTGAGTGGCAACCTCGGACTGGTAGACGCAGTGTATGGAGATAGACGTTCACTAGATGGAGCGATGACCTTTGCCAGTTTGCGGTTTGCTTGGAGAATAACTTTAATATAATTATTATAAAGACAATAACAAGTCTTCACTTATAGATACAGATTAACAAATTCAGAAATGTGAGCAAACAAACCATGAAACAATTCACACAGTTAAAAGTATGGGCATTTTAAAAAGACAAACACAAGGATATAAACAATGGGTTGAAAAAATGTGTACTTATTCCGTAACAAAACTAAATTATTTAAAGAACTCCGAGCTCAAACATCTCCTTGCTGAAGACACGATAGATGATAATGATGATATTAGAGGGTACCAAAACAAAGTTCACCTGATGTTAAATGATTTCTGTGGCCAACAAAGAATGTAGGTATCATATTCATGCTTGATACACAATCATTATACTATACAGACAAATGGAATATTAGAGTCAGTATGCCGTCTGATGAGTCGGATTAAAACTCTCCACCATGGACTCTCTGTCTGGTTGAATGTCGTAGTTTCCGGCTCGCACGGTGAACTTGTATCCATCCACAGTCATACAGTCATCTGCATATTCTTTTATGCAGATCAAGAATATGGATAAAAAAAGGTTGCAAAAATAACGAACTACTGCTGATCACCAGAGTTTATAGCCATTTCTTCAAACGACCACCCGTATCGATCATTCACTTAGGAAATTTTAAAACCAATTTTACAGATAGGAGAATGTAGGAATTTGATAAATAAATGGAAGCTTGCCGATCGAGGATATCGTGTCACACTCGGGTGAAGGCTTCAAAAATATCAAATAGTGTACAAACACCATGGGGTGCCTATTCTATACTCGCCCCATATTTGCAAACTTACAGGACTCATAAAATAGGCATTGTTAAAAAAGAGGCGGTACAAGCGCGTGAAGAAAAAAGCTCAAGTGAGAGCCATGTTTGGTTTGCTGGTTATATCTGGATTTCACATTAACCGTAAAACTATTATTACTACATCTACTATTGCTGTGGATGGTTAGTTGTTCACAGCATCCCGACGTAAGGTTTATGACATTATTTGTATAAATTATTTTTCTTTTGCAGAATTGGCTAATGATCTATCAGGTTTTCAGTGGGAGTAGTGAGTAGCGACATAAATTCATTTTGGCAACTATAGCCAGAGATCTAAGACTCTAGAGTCTCTAGAGATATGCGATTAATTCGTACCCTATTACACTAAAGTGGTGTTTATACTGGATTTCGCAGTCTGGATGAAGACTTTTTTATAGACTAAAACCGGGGTTTTGCGTGCTGAAACATTGGCCCAGGCTTGCTACATCAAAATACGGTATTAAGTACCCCATTGCCTGATATATGATGCGAAATACTACCTTAACAGCGATCGAGCGGTGCCGAGAAGAAGGGCAAAATGCATTCAACCAAAAAAATAGCCGCAACTGGTCTTAATCAGATGAAAGAATACTATATGGGTATTAACATTACTAGAATTCTGGTTAATCATTCCAACTGAATTTAAAATGCTTGTCCCAGGAGATAGTTGACGATAGTAGTCGAACGGCGGATTCAACCATACGACCCTAAGTTTCGCAGACCCTGAATCATTAAGTGATTGAAAATTCCAAGTTATACGATAGATTTAAGTAGAAGCATGATAGTTAAACTATTGATTCTTCAATATATCTCTACACTCGCCTCCTAACTCTAATTCAGGAGATGAGTACCACCTACGGATCTATTCAGGCAATGGTTCAGCAGTTCCCAGTTAGGCCGTCACGCATGATACTGACCCTGATTATTGGTCAGCAGAAGTTCGAAGGTCCAGTACGGTACGGTACCATATAAACGGGACGGTCAAGCAATTTAATTTTAAATCTATAGTTTGTTCATTATCTAATCCAAATATGAAAAGCTTAATATAGGAAGCATCAGTTGTATGGTATTTATGTCACTGTTTGCTAATAAGCGTATAATTTAAACGTATAAATAAAGAAAGCAACTCGAACAAACTTATTCTAACGTCGCCTGCGGAGGTGCACCGCTCGACACATTATCACCTGCGCAAGATGATATTGGATGGCATTGAGTCGTTGTTATTTCTTTTACATATCGCTGTTTCAATATTATATTTAAACGATAAAATTATCATATTTTTTTAACACTAGTGTATTTAACACACAAATTTTTGCGCAATATATTTCGCTCTCTATATAAAATATATTTCATTTAAAATTGAGTATAAGAAAAGCTCGATTCGGTAAAAAAATGACACATAGAGAGAAATAGAGATCACAAGAGGCATTCAAGAGTCTCGCTATGTCCAAGCTACTAAAACGTACGTGTAGTTTACGTTCAGTTATTTACTTCATCTTCGTCAATTGCGTGTGATTTGAGTACCGAGCATCATTATCTCATTAACATCTACAGACTTCTGTAGATTAAAGTCATGGGGGTCAACAATATCGGCATAATTTTTTTGTTCGATTTCAAGTTGAGTAAGTTTTTGTTTGGTAGTTTCATATTTATATTTACATTGCTTTAATATTTGATTTTCCTTAAATTTTATTTTTAGCAACCTAATAAATAAACGTGTTATTTGTGAAGCAAAATAATTTATTATTTCTATTTTTTTTTTTTGAAACAGAAAATCTAATAGAACATAATTCACCGTGCACAAAACTACGACATTAAAACGCCCATCAAATTAATATAAAACGAACGTCGACTCAAAGCAACTCTGTCCAATTTAAAACAAGCTCAACCTTCAATGCTGCCTCATTATCGAGTTTGGTGCACGTTTAAATAATATAAATAATTCTTGGGACCGAATAAATTGACGTATAATCATAGCGTTACAGAGATTAGAGGTAAATATAGATATTATACGCCAAGAGAGCGCCATGGGTGGTGGCATCCTCACGGCCAGTGATGTGGCTGATGACGTGACACCATCGTTTCAACAAGGCTGGATTATTGATCATTAGTGATGGGATTGCTGGTATCTAAATTATTGTTTTTTGTTGAGCAAGAAAATTGATTAGACTCTGAGAATCGAAAATGACTCACAAATTATAAATTGTTGTAAGGTTAATAACTTATTTATGTAGTAGCCGATGGAGTCGGACAATAAATTTAAAGGTGTCTAACGAATTCTCAATTTAGCTGATGATGTCAAGACATAAAATATTTCTATACAAGTCACACAGCGGCGTAATGGTGCTGCTTTATGCTGGTGTGCTCTGAATAAAACGTAATTTCTGTTCAAGGGTTGATTTTGAACTACATTACTACAGAAGGCAACATAAGACAATCTCTTATCGACACAAGACATAGGTACGTACGTGTACATATGTTCTTCTTTTTATAATATTTGGGATGCTGAACAGGTACATAGTTCACCTGCATTAAGTGATGACAGAGGACCATGATATCTGGATCCATCCTCCAAAGACCCACATGATCATAGCCCATCTGGACTGAGATTGAATGGCTCGTTACTACTAATTGGACCCGCGAATTCTGACGCTCACCACACAAAACACAGCAGTATTATAGCTGCTATTAGGTTAGTGTTTTATGACGTCGTGGTCCTTCTCCAGTCGAGCCAATCCAATTTTGTTATGGGTAAAACCTAATGGGTGAGCAGCTTTAGGAAGGTGTAATGTGTTAGTTGAATTTTCATTTATAGTAATAATGTTTTAGAATAGTTTGTTAGAGAGGTAAAGAGAGTCAATGTTTTTGGTAAGTTTTAGGCGATAAATCTACAACCTGTCACTATGAGTCAATACGTTTTAAATCTTGACCTTCGAAACATTGCCAACGATTCGGTCACTAATGGTCTTGATTAATATAATCGAGACTGTATATTTGTTGGTGCATCCTTTATGTGTGTGCTTCATTCATCATCATCAACAGTCTGCGGTAATCTCCTAAGGCCTAAGCACGTGCCAGGGAAGGCCTTGGCTTGCCTGGCACCCTCACTGTGGTACGGAAGCTCGGGACCACGTCCTCCCCCGGTTCACTTTACTGAATGATCAGCACCCCAACCTGATCTTATAGGACAGGTAACCTAAAGGACAGGTAAAGTAGTTGGATTGTCAGTGTCCACGTATCGGTCCCATACAGGCAAGATGCATTGGTCGATCGAAGACTTTCGGCTTCAGACTTTATTGTATAAGTAGGTAGTCTATCGGTGGTAAAGCTACGCTGCGGTTTCATTTTAGCTGCAGAATGCCATGTCATACCATGCCATGCCCTCACAGAATTTCAACGTAAAATAGCCACATAATTCTGCTGTGTTTCGTCTGGTGAGTGTAGGATCTGGAGACCTATACTACTGGTGACGAGGTATTTCATCTCAGTCCTCAAGACTGACAACGTATGTTCATTATGATTTTTTGTCGAAGATGAAGGTGGATGTCAAGAGCCGCAGGAATCACTTACTAGCAGGTGAAATGTGTGCTCTTTTGTTACTCTTAACGTTATAAAAAAGAAGAATATTAGGTAACATAACCTTCAAAAAGCGTGAAATAACATAAAATATTATAACTCTCTTGGTCATTACTCAAGTTAACATCTATAGTACTCGTTTAGGTAAAGTGATATGAGTATGTTGAACATAAGGAGAGAGCAGCGATAAACACTCAACTTAGAACGGCGACGGTGGCGACACAGGATGGGGTGGCTCGCTTTGTGTGCCGGCCACGCACTGTGACCGGACCATTAGTTATCGTAGCTACCGACAACAAAACAATTTGGGCACGGGACCAATTTTTTTGCTCTACGTATCTTTTTTTGTAATTATCGGTGACAAATGAGCACACAGTTCACCTGATGGTAAGCGATGATGACCTTCAATTCATGTGTATTATTAACACCGAGGACGGAGATCCACTCGCTAGTGGTAGTTGGATCTCTGTTTCTCTACACTTACAATACGAAACACATCCGTGCTCTGTTATATTATAGCTATAAATATAAAACCAAAAATAAATAGACAGTCTTATATTATATTATATTTAATGTAATATTCTGTATTCGGATATATACCAACCTTACTACACAATCATCGCTTATTTTTACTTACATTAGTTTAGTGAAGGATGGCATAAATGAAATATGTGCGGTGTTCGCGTGACGGCTCCATCCCCTTTGACGTCGTAAGGGATGCCACCCACCCCCTCCCCACTTAGGCGATTGGATTTTTTTTATAAAAATAGAAGCACTGCACACTTGCAGCACCTTTGATACGGTTAATAATAAAAATAACTTAACTAAAGCTCGCAAACTCGGATAGACGAAGTTCGCTGCTTAGTAGATTCATGGTTTATTTGATTTACGAATGTCATTTTAGGTAATTGTGCAGTTCGTTTCTATCTACAATATAAATAGGTCCAGTCAACCGGGGGAAGGATCACAGAATATTCCCGTAAAATAGCTGCATAAACTGCTGTGTTTCGTTTGGCGAGCGTGGGGACATCCGGAGACCCTTATGATGGTGGGCGACGAGGATCCCAGTACTCAAGACAACGCATCTGCGTTATTATTCCTTGTCTAGGATGAATGTAGATGTCTTAGCAACCACAGGAATCACTTACACTCAGTTGAACTCGTTTGATACTCTCAATGTATTAAAATAAAAAAAAAATAATATCTGTGTCCTCAGACAGTTCTATCTATCTGTGTTTGAGTTGTATCAAGTTGTAGCTTCGATCTACCATGTAGACATGACTCTTACAGCCGGCAGCAAGAAAATAAAACTGGTAGTTACTGCGTTATCCTTATTAGAATGAACCGTTACTTTTAAGTTAATAAGAATATTATATGAATGTTATATGAATAAGGTTACATTATTTGATTGTAATTTTTTTTATTTTTCCATTTGACTTTATTGTATTTTAGTTGAGTCCGAAACAAATGTAGATAAAATATTAAAAATATATGTATAATTACAATAATCTTGTTCAAACTATCTCATTGGGAATAAATTTGTAAGCGGAATATAAGTACATAAAATAACATAAGATATATATGAACTTTGGCAATAGTAGGAAATGTTTACGAAAAGAATAATACAAAACAATTATGTAAAATTAATAGATATGTACTAAAGAATCCTCATATTACTACTGCGAAGTTGAAATCGACAGAACAGCGACATCTTCCGGTAAAAAGCAATATCTTCTCTTTTGCACAACTATTAACTATCACTGACTGCTTTGACATTTGAGTAAATGCATTGTAATTTTATTTGTTTACTATATAAGTGCTTAAATCTAAATTTTTGGATTAAAGATAAAAAGGAATATAATGTTTTTACCGATATTAATATACATATGTATTTCAGACATGTAAACATTATTAATTTTGTATTTTTTAATAAGTTTTTGAGTTTTAAAATATTGTGACATTTAAATGGTCTCAATATATTACGGGAAATCGTGACAGAAATTACAATTTAAAGAGAATTCTTTATAGCTCGTCCAAATATTTATTGTATCCCATGATACCCCCTGTCTGTAGAAAGGGTGACAAGACACGTGCCGTACTGTACAAGGGAAGTTTAATGCCAATATTTGTAGATCTCTCCAACCCCTGACGATGTATAAAATAACGAATAAATGAAGGCTTTGAGAAATACTTAACCGGTCACATTAAATTGGTCCATTCACCACAAAAGATTTGATTTAATTCGTTTAAAATTTATCACTCTGTGGTTGTTTGTCGGTGGGTCAAATTTGATTTCGGATATTATGAAGTGGTCTTTTATGATCTCGGCTTCTCCAATAAAGTTTATGATGTTTGTAATAGTCATAAATTTGAGTAATCTCCGTGGTGTTGATATTGTTAGCGGAGAACATGCAAAATCCATTTCAAACCTTGGATTCTTGCCGTGGTATTTAACTTTAATAGTTATACTTTATACTTTTGAATTGTTTTGTTAATTAAATTTAAAGATTTGCGAATTGAATTTGAATGTTTTATTATCCTAACAGTTTTACAAGCATAAATTTGGATAAGCATCTGTGGTAATATAAGAAAGAAAGAAATAAGAATTGTTACTTATATTTGTTTTTGCAATTTCAATTTATCGACATGGAACAATAACGTTCGAAGACGATGATCCCAATGTTGAGAAATTTAAACCTTGTGCTACGTTATGGGTAAATTAGTTATTATTTCAGTCTTGAGAGACAGATTTGTAGTTAACGAAGCCCATCGGTCATGGTACGAAAATTTGACATAATATACCTAATATTATGGTCACTACATGTGTAAATTCACATCAAACAAACGGAATTCCACACTATATGTATATATATATATATATATATATATATATATATATATATGAACTTAAAATTTGAAATGTTCACTGTATCAGGCATGCCAACATCGTACTGATATATTTATTCTGAGGATCAAGGTAGAATGCGCTGTAGTGGCTTAAGACAGAAATATTTGATTATAAGTGAATACTTTGACAATATGAGATGTTGCAACTGACAAAGCAAAGAAACTCAGCAGCATTATGTATTTCGCAACATTAACAAAAAATGCAAAACAAAATCTATTAAGGGTCGCACTCATCCACCCCGCGTAAATCTAAATAGGGGAGAATATACAAATTATTATATTCCTTAATATCATCACACGACCATTACCAGCAGTCAGCGGCGCGTGACCTAAAATTATTAGACGCACATTTTTGGTGTTTTTTTTCTATACGTCCGTATCGCTCGATGGTCGGGTATAAACTGTGCGTTCCGGAAGTTGTAAAGTAGTGATTTGTAACGCACGCGCCGCGACGCCTGACGGTACTTCCGCAAGCCGTCATAATGACGTATAGATGCTAGAGGTTCGGCCAAAATGTCTTGCGTATCTGTAGTCCCATTCTCCACGCTCCCCTCTTTAACACACCCTCCGAGTTTTATTGTCGATATCGGGCAAGCTTTTGCTTTTATGCTCTGTTTGGTTAAATTTCTCTCTCCATTTAATTACACTTGCGAGTCTGTAATGTGTTGCGCATATGACGTCAATCTCCTTTAATGGCGTGCCTACAGCTTAATTGCTTCTTTTAACGATTGCAACTTCGAATCATAGAAATTTAGTGGAAACTTCGAAATATATATATACAAAAAACCTTGATATATAATAATAGTACTACATTTCAAGTTATTCATTAAATCTAATATAAAAAGTGAATACTTCTATAATTTTCTAACATCTGGCATCTAGCATCTATTAAATATGTGGGACGGATGAAACGTCATCCTGGCCGATTTAGACTGCGGCGATATCTTCTGATTTTAATATATAATGGTTCCGTTGGTATTCGCGTTCAAACTATGATCTAACGTGCACAACAATCGCATGCGCACATGCGATTGGAAAAAGGTTCCGTTGCAGTGTCAGTTAAAACACATTCAAAGCAGAAAACCAACAAGTCGTGATACCTAAATTTCCACTAATGCCTGTGCAACGGACTGACCAAAAATCGGAAGAGTATGGTGAAAGGTGTTTGCGATCGCTATTCTACCTGACAAGGCGATGACGGTAAATCCACGTTATCTCAGTAACTTTTTAACAGTGGTAGAGTTACACTGCAATTTGTTTCTAGCTTCAGAATTAATGGGTCAGCTCGACCAGGGTAGGACCACGCCCTCACTGAATACCAGCGTAAAATAGCAGTATAATTTTGCTGTTTCGTCTGGCAAGTGTAGGGATTCGGAGACCTTTATTAATAGTGATGTGAGATTCTATCTCAGTCCTCAAGGGTGTGAACGTGTCTGCATTATGATTCCTTGTCAAGGATTAATTCAGATGTCATGGGCCACAGGAATCACTTATCATCAGGAAAACTGTGTGCTCACTTGTTACTCACAATTTATTAAAAAAAACTTATCACAAACTAATGACAATGATAATAGCATGAAGTTTCTTTAAAATAATAATTGTTTTACAATTTTAAATCAACGACGAAAACGAATTTGACACCGTCATAATTTGTTACAACGAGTTATATAGTGTTGTAATAACAAAATATATTTGTACTATTCATTTTAAGCTCCTCTGTTGTTAAATTGCAAAATAAAATATTATTTCTAATTAATATTATAACAAAGGTTGTCTGTTGAATATTCCTGGGATATCTCAATCGTTTAATATCTTCGACAAACAAATGTTTACCATTAAATATTCACGAATTTAAATAGTGTTGTAATAACAAAATATATTTGTACTATTCATTTTAGGCTCCTCTGTTGTTAAATTGCAAAATAAAATATTATTTCTAATTAATATTATAACAAAGGTTGTCTGTTGAATATTCCTGGGATATCTCAATCGTTTAATATCTTCGACAAACAAATGTTTACCATCAAATATTCAATGAATTTAAATAGTGTTGTAATAACAAAATATATTTGTACTATTCATTTTAGGCTCCTCTGTTGTTAAATTGCAAAATAAAATATTATTTCTAATCAATATTATAACAAAGGTTTTCTGTTGAATATTTCTGGGATATCTCAATCGTTTAATATCTTCGACAAACAAATGTTTACCATCAAATATTCACGAATTTAAATAGTGTTGTAATAACAAAATATATTTGTACTATTCATTTTAAGCTCCTCTGTTGTTAAATTGCTAAATAAAATATTATTTCTAATAAATATTATAACAAAGGTTGTCTGTTGAATATTTCTGGGATATCTAAATCGTTTAATATCTTCGACAAACAAATGTTTACCATTAAATATTCACAAATTTAAATAGTGTTGTAATAACAAAATATATTTGTACTATTCATTTTAAGCTCCTCTGTTGTTAAATTGCTAAATAAAATATTATTTCTAATTAATATTATAACAAAGGTTGTCTGTTGAATATTCCTGGGATATCTCAATCGTTTAATATCTTCGACAAACAAATGTTTACCATCAAATATTCACGAATTTAAATAGTGTTGTAATAACAAAATATATTTGTACTATTCATTTTAAGCTCCTCTGTTGTTAAATTGCTAAATAAAATATTATTTCTAATAAATATTATAACAAAGGTTGTCTGTTGAATATTTCTGGGATATCTAAATCGTTTAATATCTTCGACAAACAAATGTTTACCATCAAATATTCACGAATTTAAATTCACTTTGCACTTAAAAATTGTTCATAACATGAATTAAGTCGGCGATACATGGTGACGTCATCCGTTCGTATAAAACCTGCGTAAAAAGCACGCAGCTGTCTTTCAAATGACAATTGAATGTCATTATTAATAATAATATTATTAATTTAGTTAGACCGTCGCAACTGACCGAGCCGAGATTCGGCCGTCTCGGGCATCCTCGAGTCAGTTATATTTTTTAATTTATATCTTATAAATTAAACATATACACGTACTTATAATCTTAAATATATTCTAAAATATTGCGATGCCGGATCGATAGGGTTTCTGGCTCAGCATTGTGTCG
This sequence comes from Teinopalpus imperialis, assembly GCA_029286865.1. NCBI lineage: Eukaryota > Metazoa > Arthropoda > Insecta > Lepidoptera > Papilionidae > Teinopalpus > Teinopalpus imperialis. The sequence continues at coordinate 9,117,868 of JAGSMU010000030.1, read as the reverse complement.
GCATAAACCAACTCTGGTATTCTGCTGACACCTATTAAATGACTTCATATCTGCCTATGACAAATAATAAATTGGTTCATAACGTATTGAAATAGATTTTAAAATAAATAAAGGAAATAAAGTTTTAAATACAACAGACGTGTAATTCTAATAAATAACAATCAATATAATTAAACATTCTTTAAGCCTACAATTCGTATATTAAAATATATATATATTATATATATATATATATATATATATATATATATATATGTATATATATATATATATATATATATATATATACAATATTATTTATACAACATTTGTTATATTCCGATGTAATGTAATATATAGGAATCAAAATACATTTGGAGCAGTTTTTTTTTCAACGTAATTATTAAAAATAATTGGATAATTAAATAAAAATGTATTACGTAAATAAATGTTACGTAATACAATTTTTAGCTTATAGCTCGCGCAGAGCCTCCACAGCCGGATATTGTGACAACTGAACCACGAGAGTAATGTTTGTTATTCAAAAATATTATATGGTATTTCCTTCCATTTCTATGTTCACAAAACACTTAAATACACAAACGCAAACATACGTCATTTAGCTGCGTCGTCATATTGTTATCTTTAAATAAAATCTTTGTTATTCGTCGTCGACGAAGGGACATATGCAAAAAGAAGTGCTATATATTCCCTAAGTAAACATAAGAAAATTTATATTTATTGTAGATCGTGTTTTATTATATTTGGCTATGCTTTCTTTTGAAGTGAATTTTATTTCTGCGAAAATTAACGGGTTAGGGTTATGTCGGATTCCTACCAACCTAAAACCCCATCGTCATTAGCACACAGAATCTCGTTTGGAACGCAATTGCAACCCTTCAAATACTTAGCCACGATAGCCCGTCCCGGGGATCTAGCTAGACGTGGTAGTAACATGGAAGAGGCCTTGAACAGGGGGGGGCACCCTGGTCTAGGCCAAGTCCATGGTTTCTGTATATAAAATCTTTTTTTTATCTTAAAAGTGTGTTTATCTTAAAAGTGTGTCGCGATCGACTTGTTGTCATAAGCATGGTCTAAGGGGGAAGGAATAAGGGAATTCACTGTGTTTCAGAAAGATGAACTACAGCGATAGATGGGTAGATAGACCTGTCGATCGCGATCGACTTGTTGGCCACCCCTGGCCTAGACTTCCATGCGATCGTGTTTCACAGTGGTAGAGCTACGCTACAGTTTTCTAGCTGCAGAATTAATGGGTCAGCTCGACCGGGGTAGGAACACGCTCTCACATAATACCAGCGTAAAATAGCAGGATAATTCTGCTGTGTTTCGTTTGATGAATGAAAGGATCCGAAGACCTTTATTACAGGTGATGAGGCATACCATCTCAGTATTCAAGGGTTATAACGCATCTGCATTATGATTACTTATCAAGGATGAATGTAGATGTCATGGGCCGCAGGAATCACTTACCATCTGGTGAACTGTGTGCTCGTTTGTTACTCTCAATGTAATGAAAAAAAATCATGAAGTACCAGCATTAAATGTTAATTTAGCTGTAAAGTGTTACAAATATACTGTTAACTTAACAGCAATTGCATTCCTCAGAGCAAACTAACATCTTGATTTATTATCGAGGGTACATCCATCCTCATATATGTCGTTGGATACATCACGTGCGCGATCAACCCACATTTGTTTACAATTATGAAAAACATAATAAACTACGATGTTTTAGGTTTGTTGTAGTTACTTTGAAATAAGTACGAAAAAGATTCCGAACGCTCGAATACTGAGATCTAGACTAGACTCTTCAAATAATATCCCGACTTTTTATAGAAGAGGGACAATTTACTATTGTCGCTTTATTATCAATAAGTTAACCGTGTTATTAATATAAACAACTTAATTTGTTAACGGAATTTTAATTCATCTGTTGACTTTCCAATATAATTTAATTTTATTGTCTCAATATAAACTAATATATGTACTGCATGAATATAAACTAATATACGTACTGCATGAATATAAACTAATATACGTACCGCATGAATATTGACTTTTAATTCCAACTCCGATCCGAAGTAAATAACCAACAACTGAGATAAACAGCAATAATTTTAAGACAATACCTATTACCTTATCGTGCTCGAAGTTTTCCTCGTAGCATTAAATACACTTTGCATTCGTAAGCCTTTGGATGTTGATACGATATCTTACAAGATGAATTTAGTTATTCAGTCAGTGGGTTCGTACTTTCATATGTCCGTCGTATTTATGGTGGCACTAACACGCAAACGGACAAGGCGTTCCGTGGGCACGCTCGTAACGCGTGCATGCCAAGATGATTTCTGTCGATTCGGTTGTTATTCGAGATTGTTGCCATCTCCGTCTTGTTACTTTTTATTTTGCACGCTTATTGTTAATATCTAAAATCTATGCTTCTTTAATTTGAACTGTTTTTTTTCTTCAATATATTAATTAACTTTAATTTAAACGGACTGTTTTGACTATTCATTTTATTTATTTATTATGTGAACGTAACATTTCACGAAAAACGAGTATTCCATTTATTTTGAAAATGATGAATAAATGACTATGTGCCAACACAACCTGTATTGTTGATGTTATTCAACCAATAAGTAACGTATAGTAAATATTTTTGATATTTGTTAATAAACAAATAAAAAATAGTATTTTCTTTTCTAGACCACAGCCATATTTTGAAGTTAACTTAATGGTATTTCTTGTTAAAGTAAATTGCTTGTTAAAATAATACTACATTCATAAACTGCAGTATAAAATATATTAGTCGTTGTTATAACAAAATATATAAAAGCAAAATTATTTGCTTTTTGATTTTCTTTGATTTTTGACCACTGAGAGTGAATTCATCAATTTAAGCATTTTATTACAAAATAAGATCATCAAGATTCACCAGATGGGAAAACCTCTGACTTGGTACACCCATCTTTTATATAATCGAACGATGCGGCGACCTTTGACTAAAGTGAAATATCCCGTTGCCCATATTAATATATAATAGGTCTCAAGTCTATACTAATTTGATATTTAGGGATACTTTTTGAAAGCGTGGTCATATCCCGGTCGAACCCAACAGTTATGTTGCAAATATTATCTCAAATGATGGTGTCGGATGAGGGGCCTTCCATCTCTGACACTGCGTCTGAGTCTGTAATAATAATAAATTCCACATTGTCGATATATATTGAAAATAGCCAAATTACCTCAGTCAAAATCGAACCATGAGAACATCACTTAAGTAACATATTTTGAAGTACAAGTTTGTAGTTAACAGATTAACAATGTCTTTTAATTTCGTGATTTATTTGTATAAAATTGCTGAGTTTCTTCTAAATAAATATTTACGAACAAATCAATGTAATCACCAGTCTTTCATTTTCATCTCTAACATTACATCATCAATAAATCCACCGGTCCCCACGTACAGTATAGACAAAGTAAGTCTCATTATCTCCCAGTAATCTCACCAGATATTAATCTACAATGCAATAAAGCCCAAACTGGGCGAGACAACTTAGTAAAATGCTAGTGGAATGTATAATTGGTGACGCAGGCCCCTATGTGTGCCGTAATTGGAAGTGCAGATTGACGAGCGACGGAAAGCAGCCGCGAAGGAATCTTTGAATCGAAAAGTGGTAATGAGGCCGGTTAAGGAGACATATCCTCCCTTTTCAATAACGGTTTACGAACAACTGCAAGGAGTTGAGGTATAAATTGCCGTATAAATTAATTAACCGTGGTGTTAGTGCTTTTTTTTATTTCCATCCGACAAGACTGTTCTAAAGAGGTTTTAATTGTTAATTTATTGTCCTCTTCAACAATGAAAACTAACGTCCATATAGACTAGGCGTACGGTCAGCAAAATATAATGTTGTAGGTTTAAATACGGCGTTTGACTTTTTTCCGAACAAGTGGTTGAGCTTAGCTTTAATGGTTTAGGGGATATTATGAATGTCATTCTTATAAAATAACAAATTTATTTAGTTATGGGCCATTTTGCATAAACAAAATTATTCAAAATATTTGGATGTTAGTATTAATTTTTTACGAACAATGTTTTAAATTTCGGAATGTCGGTATTAGGCTTATTAAAGTAAGAATTGAGAAAATGAAAAATTTAACGAGATCATCACAACAAAGAAAATCGTTACATGGCCTTACTTATCAAGTGACGAAATGCAGACAAAAAAAATCTAAACTATCTTTTTAACACAAAATAACTTAATAGTTTATATGTTGTTAACGATCCGTTTAGTAATAGATACAGTTACAGTAGAAATCAAAACTTTATCTTTTAATTTACTCGCAAACACTAAAACTCCGGCATCAGGGCTGCCAACAAGCGGATAACAAAACGCTACCCCTGGCAAATTGACACAGTATTTGTTTACATTGTTAGCGGTCAGGGGAATGGCAAAAATGTTGGGTTGGTAACGAACCGGTAATCCGATTCCGAGTGGTCAGTTCTCTAAAGTTTCGATCGGCAATCAACTGTGCTAACAGATCTATTTCGTGTGCAAACACGCTGCGGGCAACCCTGCCCGCTCGCGTAAACATCTTGTTTGTGTGGACTTGTTTTGTTTGTATATCTATTCGATATTTGTGGATAATAGTTCATGCGGGTGTATAATTTTGAAACAACTTTTATATTTTTATAAATTTCCGTAATAGTATCTGACAAAATACAACATGCATGTCTGTAATCTGTATAAGAGAGTCCATATAAGATTGACGAAGGTAGAAATGTTTCCTATATCAACTATCATATCTATCAACTTTTGAATTTTGCATTTTACCTTAACTTTCAAAACATAATAATTAAAATCTAAAGTAAAATAAATACAGCAAGAATATTTTGTGATTTGTGTTTCATGTTTAGATAGAACCACATATTTGAATTTCATAGATCGACAAGATAATATATTCTAATGGAGATATAGTAATTAATGCTGTACATAAACATCAGATAGAATATTAATGAAGAAAAAAAAAGAGTTTTTTAAACTTTTTTAACTTAAATGCGTAATTGAAATTATGTTAAAAAAACAACTGGGACCGTGTAATTAAAGTAAGATAAGATTTTGTAGCAAATAATATTAAAGTTGTAGTTTTAGCATTAGACTGGGAATACACACAGCTTATACTGAGTGAACTGAGTTTATATGAGTAAGTGAAAAGTAACCTTCACATATGAAACCCGAAGTTACACATCAAAGAAAAAACAAGATATATGCCGACAATGGTAAAAAGTGACGCAAACGTCCGATTGTAAAATTAAGTACAGAGAGTTGGAAAAAAAAGCAAAAGGTCTTATTAACTATTCATTGGTGCGGTACACCAAAAAGGGTTTATTCGCGGACGCAAAAACCTTCCCAAAAGGGAGATTGATATATCCGCCTAATTTGCCTACATTCATGGGACGAGCAATAAAATATGTCATATCATATGGCCCCATTTAATTCCGCTTGCAACCGAGACTAAAAACAGTCCATTGAGTCGACGATGTATATCCTGTCTGAATTCAAGTTGGACAAAAAAAGGGAAATTGAGGTTTTGAGATCGTTCCAATTAAACGCAAGAGAAAGGCTTAAGTGATGGGGGTCTCGAGGACTCATAAATCAGTTTAGTGGATTTTAATTATGGTAATCAGGATGTCCTTTTTTGCTTCGTCTCTTTAGACTCTTTTGTTGTCTAATTTGTGTACGAGTTCTTGATAATGTTTGATTTAAATCTATTCTGAGAAGAGTTTATTCATTATGATAGGTTTGTTAACTAGTTTTTGTTCCTGGATTCACTTGTGTAAAACTTTTGATTCACCAGTTTACAAAAGTCGTACTTTTCTTGCAATTGTTTTGAAATAGAGACCATAGAATTTTTGTTTTCGAATTGCAAGGTTTTATATATTATAGTGCATTTTTATTCAAGTCTTTTATCGGTAATATCCCAGTTAAGATGAGGGAAATTAAAAAAATGCCGATGACGGTCTTTTTGGCCAATTTCAACTAGTAAAAGTAACTACTTCAAACTATTTAATTTAGGCTTGGTTCAGGGTTGTTTAAATAAACAAAATCTACCACCAGTTTGACCAAGACGTCGTATTCCAACAAATTCTCAATAATATATTGTTTTTTTTATTAGTGTTGGCAAACTAGCACTTAGTTCACCTGATAAATGATGGCTGGTAATCATCACATTCGGTCATTTTAGCCTTGATTTCAGGATGATTATTTTCCATGACGTCGACCACAATTTTATTAAGAATACATTCTATAGTAGCATATTGTAATATACAAATGGTGTAACTAAATAACATAGTGTAATATAATAAAGTGTAATTCAACATTAATATCTGTGTCTAACCATAACTGTAACGTCACTATACGAGGTTTTAGATTAAAGTCAAAAAAACCGGAAAGCTCTGCTTCCAAACTTGAAAAGACGAAGGAAGAAGATACTCGAAATAGTGATATTCAGAATCATCTAGATTTTGATAGATTTGCGTTTATGATGATAAACACATGGAAATTTTTAATATGTGCTACAGTTACGCCCCAGTTATAAACTAGATTTATCACAAAATGGTCGCCTCGACAAGAACTGATCTGCGCTTTCCAGATTAAAGTAACAATACCGCTCCGGAAATTTTTCATATGAAAAAAGAAACGGGAGACCTTGTTACTAGTGTCGAACGATTACATCTTAGTCCTCATAGGTAATAGGGACCTTTATCATGATTACTTGTGAAAAGTCAATATATAAAATTTCATAACATAATAATGAAACCACGCCTGTTACCACACATGTACACTGTTGTTTATAAAAAAATAATTAAAGACATAATTGGTTCTTACTTAAGATTGTCTTAAATATAATATGAAAAGATATAATTATAAATAAAAAAAGTAAAAAAAAAGGCTCATATGATTATATCATTGCTATTTATACAAAGTAAACAAACATAAGATACACAATCAGTTTTCTAAACGTTTTAAAACCTAAGTTAGAAGAGATTTTTTTTTGTGTTTCAGTATTTCTATTGCCCAGAGACCTTTACAGCTTTATCTAATTAGACTCGCGGGCGGGAGGCCCTCTGAGTAGGGAGACAACGACGATGCTGCGAAGCTGGCGCGGAGACTGCTGCTGCACCAACGCCGCACTCCGACTCCTGTGGACGAAGAACGTCGACTATAACATTGATAATACGATCCGAAGATGATAATAAGTAGGTACGAAACCTCGACTCGGATCGTTATCTAAAGGGAGGACAAGATAGTAGAGAAATGTTCACAATCCATAACAAGGCCACACGCATACAATTAGCACAAGTATTAGTTCCGTGTGAGAGCGTTAACTATCAGCACAATTTATCCCAACAAAAAGCGTTTTAAATTACTCTTAATTGTGTTATAATGCATCTGATATAATCTGTACACGATAATTTGTAGATAATGATAGAGTGCGTCAAATTCTATTGACTGTAATGCTACACATTGTGGATACGGATTGTTTGTTTTTGTTCCTATCTAACGCTTAGGAGCTTGTTAATGAAATTGTAACGCAGTTACAAAGTAGATAAAAATAATTGTATTCGAGTAGTGTTGCTCCGTCAAGCTCAAGTTTAGTGAGATATCTGTCATTTATCCTCAGCGTCGGCATAAAATTATTAATAGGAATTTATATGCTTTGGTCCACCCTAACACGTATTCGACGTACAAAAACCATATTAATATTTACAAAGACAGAAAATATTCAAAGAGTTGGTGAAGTCTGTAAATTCGCAATGGGACTATGCCCTAATAGGCTCTTAAGAGGAAAGCCCTTTATCCGACAGTTGAGTGATTTTAGGCTGCTTTAATGTGAAAGCGACGTAAGCATATAAAAATCTTATATGTAGTATATAAAGATGTACGAGAAATGGCTCCCAGAAATAACTTCCCACAGGAGTCAGGGGCCGCAGGAATCACTTACCATCAGGTGATTTGTGTGTTCGTTTGTCTCCCTTAACTAATAAAAAAGAGTATGTTCCAAAATTAATTAACATGACATTATGTTTAGTCTCTTTTTTTAAGTATCTTTAGCAAAATAGACATCGTATTTAATGCCTATCGGCATTCTACATCACAGATCATTATTTTTTTTATCTGCCGTTTTCCCTGATGACATTTATGTGTTATTGGATAGTCGGACAAAATAAACATCTATGTCTTGCCGCATTTTAATTAATTAAACTTAATAAATGTTTGTAATAAAAATTGCTATTCTCTTACAAGCTTTTTAAGGTTCCATTTATCGTCGGAAACTCAATGAAACTGTTTTAAACCTGAAATTGTAATGATAAATAATCAATTCGTCAATTGGTGTCTACTGACATTTTCTATAAGTACTGCATGAACTACACGAGTACTTTAAACATGTATTCAATTATTAAATAATCCCACACGTCTTATCAGGGAAGTAATTTTTTTTTATTACATTAAGAGTAACTAACGAGCAGACAGTTCACGTAATGGCAAGTGATTCCTGCGGCCTATGACATCTACATTCATCCTTAACAAGGAATCATAATTGAAATGCGTAGCCACCCCTAAGGACCTAGTTGGAATGCCTCATCACCAGTAGTGCTATTATTTTGTACACGCAGGTATTTTGTGAGAGCGTGGTCCTACCCCGGTCGAGCTGAGCTCAGCTCTACTAGAGGTCTCTGGTTAATAGGCATTACATCTCAATCCTCAAGGGCCATAACGTCACATACGTTATTAAGGATGAATGTGTGATGGAAAACCGCTAACAGACGGAGAAAAATAATTCTTCAGTGGCAACGACGGTAGAAGGAGCGACGTCCCGTGAATGTGTTTTTTTTTATTTTATTCAAAGATTACGTCTTTTTAAAAAAAATAAGAATATACATATGACATTAAAATTAATAACAAGTCCTCCAACTCAGCTTAAAATACATGGGCTAGGAGATGACAATAGACGATTGGCGGATTGGAACCCACCACGGTAAGTTTCGTAGACCTTAAAGATACATATATTGTACAATTGTATTTAGTACGTACTAAATGAGAGTAAATTAAGAATGGCATTTGATACGTTTTTGCCGTGAACATTTCATGTTGTTTATGATCTTTGTTTACCGTATTTCAAGCTCTATGGCTTTAATATATTTAAATAGAATACTCTTTTGAATAAGCATAGTATACATTGAGTATCTCGTCGGTGTTTAACATGGGTGAGAAAAGTTTAAGAAACAACATTGACTTTAATTTTTGGAATCTAAAATACGTTTTCTTGCGAAAATATATAAAAAGGCCTTTATGTGAAAGAAAGTAAAGTAACAGACTATATATATAGTTCCACTACTGAATTGCCGACTTCACATAATTTAAAATTTTTTTAACTATAAGACATTCAGGTTTCCTCACCATTTTTTATCTTCACCGCCAATCACATGGTAATTCACCATTTAAAATTGCAAATACAGTATTTTTCGGACTATAAGAGGCACCGGACGATAAGATACACCTCAAATTAATTAGATGATTTTTAGAAAAATATAGTTAAGTGTTACTTTGGGATGATAATTTTCATTTATTGTTAACATAACCGGTACTAGCAATATTCAGTTCATTTTCACACTCGGCACTATAACTCGTCTCGTTAATGTCACCGTTTGTATTCGCCCGCACTGTATTGTTGACGACGAATACATTTATTGGAAAAAAATGTTATTGTCGGACGATAAGACGCATCCAGGTTTTATGCGAAAACTACGGTTACCGTTTCATCGGTGCCAGCATCGGGGTACTCGATTTACTTTTGGACTGTGCAGTTACTGAGTAAGTACCGCTTAATTTGAAGAGAAGAAAATTATAATTCTCCTCGTACAATTATAATCAATGTGAAATTGATTAATATTGCTGAAAGTTCATGTAACACTTGCCTAATATGTGCCTATTATTACTTTTCTATTATTTACGAGAACAATGCAATACATATTATACAATTGGTTTTATATTTAAAGTATACTTATATTTTTTTATTACATTGAGAATACACACAATTCACCTGATGACAAGTGATTCCCATGTAGACATCACATTCATCGTAAACAAGAAATCATAATGCATGTGCGTAGTCATCCTTGGAGGACTGAGATGGAATGCCTCGTCACCAGTTATAAAGATCTCCGAATCCCTACACTCACCAGACGAAACACAGCAGCATTATGCCGCTTTTTCACACTGGTATACTGTGAGGGCGTGGTCCTACCCCGATCTGTCGGACCCATTCATTCTGCAGCTAGAATCAAACTTCAGTGAAGCTCTACCACGGTTAAAAGAATATACCTATCATATATCAAATATATATCAAAAGAAACTTTAGGTTAACACAGGTATAGTAAATCTTAAATTGCGAATATTTATGTGGGAAAACTACAGACGGTACACATCTATGGATAAATAATTGGCTAAGATATGTATGAAGAGCAAGATCGCAAACAATAAAGCTCACACGTCATCACCAATCGTAATTAAACCTATAACCATACGGATATACGATACTACATAGTTCAGTGATCAAATATGGATATATCCATTTCCCATTTCTGACCGCCAGACCGTTCTGAACCATTAGAATATTGGCCTAAATAATCCCTTAAATCCTTAATCCAAAACCAATAAACCTATGTCTCGAGGACTCGGTTCATCTGATGATTTCTCATCCCTTTAGATAACGATCCGAGTCGAGGTTTCGTACCTCCTTCTGAGTGGCCCTCGGATCATATTATCGCCCCCCTCTGTTGTCGTCGACGTTCTTAGTCCACAGGGGTCTGAGTGCAGCGCTGGCGCAAAAGTAGTCTCCGCGCCAGCTTCGCAGCATCGTCGTCTTCTCCCTACTCAGCGGGCCTCCCACTCGCGAGTTTAGTTAGATAAAGTTGTAAAGGTCTCTGGAACAACAGCAATACTCACACACAAAAAAAAACTGATGATTTCTGCCTCTTATCAAATTTACATGCATAATTGGTAAAGGATTATAATGCAGCTGATCCCTGAGGACTTAAGTGGAATGCTTCAACCAGAAATAAAATCTCATCTTTCTTTCACTTCCCAAGCAAAACCTTTAACCCTCCCTCTATGGATCCAACTTATTTTATAGCTATTCATCAAATCCCATCAACCAACAATTGTATATTGCACAAATCGATCTTTCCATTATCAGTAACGTGAGAAATTACATTATCGGCGGGCGATGATTGTGCAAATGCGTGCAACGACTCAGCATCCCTATAATTTATATCTTTGTAAAGTCAAGCGGCACCCTCTAGCGAAAACTTCCTACCGGAAGACGGCAGCCGCCATTTTGGCTCGCACGCGGCAGGAAGTGCGGCGCACGCGCATCGCCGCCGTCACTTCCGTTTTGCTATCGTCATTTTGGCAGTTTAGAGAAAATATTTGTGGAATTTTACAATTCTTAATTTATAGTGGTGTCGAAACAAATTACTGAACATTTATTATACGTTTTATAGCAGTATATTACTACTAAATATTCTAATACTAGAGACACGCTATACTACTTTGCTGTGCAAAATCCTGACGACCGCGTTGAGTAGTAATCGGATTACCTTTCCCAGTCGAAGAACAAAATTAGTGTTAGACAAATTGTTGATTTCTGGTATGTTATATAATTTATTATATCCCATGCCCCTGACAACCTGAACCTTCGACCGATCTGATTGCACCTAAATTACAATGGTATTCCATTGAGAAGGGGATGATGAATTACTAGAAGGGAAATTAGCATTAAAAGTTCATGTCCTTACTTAATTTTTTTTGGCAATAAACGATTTCGTATGTATAAAATAACTTTTAATGTAGAAATGCAGACAGCAGTTAGCAACAGGATGTAGCCCGCTGTATCCTGTTTCTAACTGCTGTGTTTTGAGGTGCTGTTTTTAGGTTGGCTAGACAGGGAATGGACCTTGATTTCAATCGTCAGGAGTAGTAAAATGCATCTTAAATCTTTGTTTAGGATGGATCTAGATTTGTATAACTCACACATATCATATATCTACCAGGCGAAATATGTATTCGTCTATTACCTCTAATATCTATGCAGACTGTTACCGCCATATACATAGCTGGTGTCTAAATCTTTTCAACTTTAGTTATACCAGAATGTAGCGATAGTAGGATATATTTCTCATCAGTGACCTTCCTTCCTATTAATTCCTGCAGCGTCTACTATAGGTCAGAGCGAGACAGCCATTTAAGGCTAGAAGAAGGTTGACCGTAACGGACGCCATGTTTGAGAAGGAGGACAAGTTCGTTCTAATCCGCCGCCACGAAAACATCTCTCCAGGGCTTTTACCGGTAAAGGTAAGGCGCTGCATCTTGTGTCTTCCTCTTATTCCTGTTTCTCCATACTAAAAATAACCTTATGCCCAATCAATGTATACTGCTACATAAAGTTTATTACAGTCAACATTTCTTTTTCAGATTCTCATAGCATGGCTTTGAATCACCGCCCCAGGCTTTAAGAAGCCTAGAGAAAACCGTTTAGACAGTTCTATCACAGACGAAATAGGGTTTTTTCAGAAGAAGTGCTCTTCTGTGTTAGAAGTAAGTGGTAGTGTGTCATAAATACAGGATCCCAACCTCATAGAGTACAACCGTAAAGTAGCAGCATAATGCTCTGTTTCCTATAGTCAGTGGAAGGAACTGGTGACTCAATCAGCTATAGCTAAGGAAACTTTCTATCTTAGGCCTCACGGGCGACAACGCATAAGAAACATGATGAGCTTCTGAAGTCCACTGCAAGACAAAATCTATCTTGAAAATAAAAAATAAAACTTGAAAATGAAAAAGAAAGCATTAGTATTTTGGACTTGGAGAAAAGATGAACGAATCAAGACAAAAACTTTACGATCCGAAAGTAATAGGTCTAATAAGTAAACTAGTTTTATTTTTTATAATAATAAAAAAAAGCAACCGAGCCGCAAGTAAATTGATTGCTAATCTCCAAATAGAATCCGTTATTAAACGAGGAATCCCCCAAATAATACTGGCTACCACAATTAATGATTTATTCGTAGTCAATAACGTCGTGTATTATTATGAAGATTGACGTCGATAGAACGAAGCGGCCCCATCAATTCTTTCCGTCCGTCAGCCGACGTAATCGTGGAAGCTGCTGTATCCGATTACTGGACAAATTGAGTTTCCTCGCTTAATCTATTAATAGAAATAATCAATTATGGCCGACGAATTATACAAGTTTTTTTTTTATATTTTGAATAAGGAATACTTTGTTTATAGTCACAGATGGTTTTTCTTTTCAAGTTTTTTCCAGACTCTTAAAAGCAATTTTTGCTTATAATCGAAATGTTTTGTGAAAAAACACAATTTTTGTTAAGAAATTAAGGGTGATGAACCAACACACAGTTAAGGTGGTAAGTGATATTTGTAACCCATAAACACCTATATCCATACATAACAAAGATTTAAGATATACATACATTGTAACCCCCTATGGCTGTGATGGAATGACTTTCCAGTAGCTATTTGAGAGTGGTATGTTACCATTTCATGCTTGTATTCTGTGATGGCATAGTACAACCCCGATCAAGGCGACCCATTCATGCTTCGGGGTAGCTTCATGCTGCAGCGTGCCTATAAATATGAATAATAGTAATATGTAAGATTGATATTCCCCATGGACACCCACATTTTCAATGAACAGCAAGATACTGCATCTTCCTTTGTCACCCCTTGGAAATAAAGATGGATAATAATTACATAGGTTTTTATGTCTATACGAAATAAACAACGTTGAGTTGTTTTCTTGAACTGTCAGTGGTGCATCAAGCAACAAACAATTGAAAATCTTCCACATGTGACGTAAGATAAAGTCACTACTAATATCACAACTGATTCTCCCTAATAAGTCTTCGTACACGCATAGACTATCTATTAACACTTCACCGAAAGTAAAACATCGACCTTAAGATAGAGACTATTACTTATGACTGGTGAGCTTCGGTTTCGTAGAGCGTCGTCTCTAGTAATCAGTTATAAGTTGATGTGAGACAGCGATGACGTTCTACAAAGTCAAGGTTTCCCGATCGTACGCGATTGACCCTTTCCAAAAGACGAGGTGTATTAAGTTTTGCCGTGTACCGTATATGTATGTAAGGCAATTTTTGTTACCATATTTTAATAAAAGTAATATTTATTCATAATTATCACTTTGTGGCTAGTTTCTAGCTAATGCTTTCGTATGGTGAGTATAGGGATCCGTTGACCCAATAACAGGTAATAAGGCATTTCATCTCAGATCACGGATATTAATGTCATATTGATAAACCTATTTGTAAAGTTAAGAAACCGACTCGCTTAGCTCTTACGGCTATATATATATATATATATATACGTTCTACAAAGGTTTCCCGAGGGTTCTACAAGGGTTTAATTATATATATATATATATATATATATATATATTTATTGCCGCAAGAGTATAGAGTAGAGTGTAGAGTATAGAGATTGTATATATATATTTATATATATATATATATATCTACCGAAGACACCGTCTCTCTAAGACTAGACGATGTCCCCGTGAACAAAATTAAACAGTACACCATCTCATTGCAAAACTTTAAACACTGTAGTAATAATGAATTAGGAAACACTGAATTACAATACTAACAAAATATTTTAACACCAACCCAACTTTCAAATAAAGATATTTTTTTTTTGCATTACTTCGAACAAGAGATGAAGACAACAGATGAGTAGATGATCATCTCCGTGTTTACGCGAAGGCTTACAGCACTTTAATACCTTCGTTTTCGTTTATGTTATCTACTAGTTATCACAATATATGGCCGCGGTCGCAGTAGACCAGGAGGATAAATCGTTTCGGAAATAAAAAATCCATAACAAGTATAAGAAAAACTAAAAAGTATAAGATATCTAAAATATACAACTATTAGACCGACATGAGCAACCTCATTATACATATTTAACCGCAAAGTGAATATGGTTTATCGTTTTAAAACCGTGTAAAGTATAATTTTAAAATACTTAAGTTTGTTTTAATTATTAAATTAAAAGTAATGCATTAACTTATTTAGACATAAGCAGTATTTTAATAAGAGCGCACCATATGAGAGAAAGATAAAAACGTAGATTTATTAACTTAAGAAATAAGAACATTCAGCTCTATCCACAGTGAGTGAGGATTGTCTTACTCTCACAGTAATTGTCTCCAGGAATTAAGCACCTACATGTATATTTTTAACAGTAGCTGCATCCGTGATCCTTACCACGCTCTCATAGAATACCATCGTCAAATAGCACCACACCGCTGTGTTTCGTATGGTAAGTCGTATGATGGTAAGCGATCCAGGGATCCTTATTTATATATAAATAGGCATTCCATCTCAGTCTTCTGGGGAAAAAACTCAAAGGATGTATGTAGATTTCGTGGGCCACGGTTATCACCTACCATCAGGTGCACTGTGTGCTATATTGCTATCTGTTATAATAATAAAAATAAATAAATAGGAGTTTAGATTAAAATCAGTTTAGCAGCATACACGCGCATACATAAATAAAATAAAAAATAAAAAAGCCTTTTATTTAACACTTAGTAAATTTAAACATTTAACATATTCAGTATTTTTAGTATAAAATATTTTTATTTATCATTACTTATACTGTGTGGAAAATGAAAATTATCATGAATTGAATTTAAAATTTTAAAAATATTAAATTTATATTATTTTGAATTATTAGAATTTAATTGATTTTAAATTAGCGTGAACCCCTCCATTTGAGGGTAAAGGCCTCCTCCAAAGATACCCAGTAGTCTTTATCTGTGGCGCCTTCTTTCCACATTTTTCCAGCCGTCCCTTCAACTTCCTCTTTTTCTATTACCCCGGGACCCTGGCCATGACGTCAGCCGAGACGCTCATTCTCACTATGTGGCCCGCCCAACGCCCTGCGAATTTTTTTAGAATTTTTCTAATTTTCATCAGGCTTCTTTCCATGCTGCGTTGGCATGAGTTTATTTTGTTTTTAACCTTGCGTGTGAATTTCCATGTTTGGCAAGCGTATGTGGGTGACGGTAGGAGGCAGGTGTTCATGACGGTTCTTTTAATTTTGATAGGCATTTGACTTTTGAAAATTTCTTTTAAGCTCATACATACAATCAATTATTTAACCACTTATTTATATAGATAAACATATAGATGATTGATTATTTTAAAGAATATTTGTTATCATATATGATCAGATTTAAGAAATTCTCAACATTTTGCAGAATGAGGTGAAATTAGAGTATATTTCATACTCATGGAATAAAACTTAGTAATATCCTTGATAGCGCTGAAAGCAGAAAATTTAATTCTGATAATGCTGTTGTAAAAATAACATCAAACGCTATACTGAACGTGATCGCATGACAATATGTCTTAAGTGCTTCGTGGGCATAAAGTTCGTGTCTTATGATATTGAAGTTTGTATTTGTTGTTTTTCTTTTATATATTACATTAGGAGTGAAAAACGAGTATTCAGTTCACCTGATGGTACGTGTTGACTACGGTCCATGGCATATAGGTGCTATCATCAACACAGATGCAAGATGTTCATGCGCTGTCATCATCGTGGAGTGAGTTGTTTGTTCCTGTAAATGGTACCCCGGATCCCTAGCACATGAAACACAGTAGCATTCGTTCTCTTCGGTGATGAACTGTGGTGAAAACTTCGTTAACTTTATTTTAGTATCTTGTTCTATATATAATATATAACTATTTTTATAATTTTCGTTTTATATTTATATTTTTCATTATCATGAATAATTGCTATGATGCTCCTGTATCTTGTAGCTTCCTTTATTGATGGCGACGAGACATTCCATCTAAGTCCTCATAGGTAACAATGCATCTGCATTATGATTCCTTGTCATGGATGTATGTAGATGTCATGGGCCACAAGAATCACTTACCATCAGGTGAACTGTTTTTCGTTTGTTACTCTCAAATTAATGAATTAAAAAAATATATATATCCTCGATACAGGTTCATAATAGGGATGCTTTGTCAGCTACTTTGGACCAAAATCGAATACATTGTCATCAGTAACAAGGTGCAGGTTTTTTCGATTAACTTACGTAACACAGTAGCACTAAGATACTATTATACGCCGGTGTTCTGGGAAAGCATGGTACTTCCACGATCTAGGCGATCTATTTGTGCTTTAGCTAGTTCTATTCTCTTCCGCGATTCCGACAGAATATCACCGATAAGATAACACTTTTGCTGTGGTAATATTCTGAATCGCCACTTCGTTCTTGTACTGTGATGAAAACATAATTTTCTTTCTATATATAATATATAACTATTATCTTAATTTTTTTTATATATTTTCATTATCAATTATAATTGCTAATACTTTCCTGTACTTTACCATTTTCTATGTTGCAGTAATTAGTTTTATTTTATAATATTAAGAGCGACACACGAGCCCATAGTTCGACTGGTGGTAAGTGATGACGGTTCATGGCATCAACATTCTTTCTCAACAAAGATTTAAGACGCAAATCCGTTACCACCCCTGAGGACTGAGATGAAAGATGAACCTTTAACTCGGTCCCTGTGTCCTTACACTCACGAAACAGCAATATTGTGTGAGAGCACGGTCCTTCCTTTGTCGAGCCAACCATTCTATAGCCAGGCTCCACCGTATAAAACAAAACCTACAAGATATATTATTTGTATCTTCTATTTCTTTCTCTAAGGTACCGCGTATCTTTATCATGTAATACCTTACTACCGTAGGAGACGTAATTTAGCCAAAACGGTAATGGCTGAACGCAGCAGTGATAAATTTTACTACAGTAACTACAAGTTAATATTTTGATATTTTTGATAGCCACCCGGATGATGCTAAGTTAGTATTCTAAACAAATCTACATCTAAGACTGGTAATCAAGATTTAAGTGGTTTTCTGGTCCTTTCGACCTTGTAAATTAAACTCGTCGTGCTTAGCATTTGGGTGTACCTAATTTTCCAGACGTATATCTGACAGTCGTCCTGGTGATCAGAGATTTTATAAACCGAAAGGTGACAAACAAGCATTCAGGTCACCTGATGATGAAAGTAATGACTTTTTCTTCTTTAGGTACCATCTCCTAATCTGGCTGGAGGTCGACTATCTGAATTTTGTAGATAGCTGCACGAAACAAGGATCTTGTGTTCAGGTTGAACCATGCTCGAGATTCTTAAACCATTATTTTATTACGGCCAAAGTACTGTAGCTTGCGTTTTTAATAATACTCAAGGCCTGTACTTTGTTATTCACCATTTGCATTAATGTTTTATTTGATATTCAATCCGCCCACGATATTTTCAGAATTCTTCTGTATACCCACACCTCGAAGGCTTCTAAGTGATTGCTCATATTCAGGGTTACAGTTTATAACTCTACGCCATACAGAAGAACAGAGAACACGTAGCAATGTACCAAGCGCGCACTGTTATCTAACAGACAAGATATCTATCTTCGAAGATCGATTGCAAGGAAGATGACTCGGCTTTAGAAAATGTTGCGTGCTTGCTCGATCCGGTAATGACTGCAGGTCATAAATACTTACGTTAACATCTTCAGCACAAATGGGTCGGTCAAGCCCGAGACGGGACCACACCCTCAATGAATATCAGTGTTAAATAAAAGTAATGTTGCTACTTCGTTAGGTAACGGCATTATTGATGATAAATTACATGCATCTTGCATCTTTGTTGAGTATTGATGTAGATGTCATGGGCAGCAGTCATCTTTAATGATCAGATGTTGTGTGCACATTTGTGACCCCTAATATTATAAAGAAACCCAAGAGCCAAGAATCAACTAAAATATTCTGGAGTAGTTTAATTTACAGTAATATGTTGAACACGAAATAGTTTTGTTTGTAAATTGTACGTATTTTATCTGCACCTATAATATATCAATAAACTAATTGACACGAGAACTGTTAATAAAGTTTATAAAGTGAGAGATACTCGTATATTCGCTCTCTCTAAAAAGTTTTTTTGGAAGCGCTGTAAAACCACCCACCATAAATACTTATTCAATTTCACCGTTCTCAATCACTGTATATATCGCATTTCTTCTGTGGATTTCATTAAAAATGTCTGTTATCTGTTGGTATATATCACGAGAATGCTAAAGAACACCGATTTGTTACAGAAATATTTGCCTCTAATCTGACAATGCTAAATGGAATAATATTCGCTTAGCGTTAAAACGCAAAATTCGAAAGCATTTGTTGGAAGTAGCGTCAGCAGTTTCACTACATTGATAATAATTATGTATATATTTTTGTTTTATAGTTTATGTAATATAAATATGTATTATTTTATTTAATATTATAAATTCCAAAGTTAATATTTTGATATTTTGATAGCCACCCGGATGATGCTAAGTTAGTATTCTAAACCAATCAACATCTAAGACTAGTAATCAAGATTTAAGTGGTTTTCTGGTCCTTTCGACCTTGTAAATTAAACTCGTCGTGCTTAGCATTTGGGTGTACCTAATTTTCCAGACGTATATCTGACAGTCGTCCTGGTGATCAGAGATTTTATAAATCGAAAGGTGACAAATAAGCATTCAGGTCACCTGATGATGAAAGTAATGACTTTTTCTTCTTTAGGTACCATCTCCTAATCTGGCTGGAGGCTATCTGAATTTTGTAGATAGCTGCAAGGAACAAAGGATCTCGTGTTCAGGTTGAACCATGCTCGAGATTCTTAAGCCATAACGTAGGCCTCTTTCCGGGTGGTCTGTTTTTATTTTATTACGGTCAAAGTACTGTAACTTGCGTTTTTAATAATACTCAAGGCCTGTACTTTGTTATTCACCATTTGCATTAATGTTTTATTTGATATTCAATCCGCCCACGATATTTTCAGAATTCTTCTGTATACCCACACCTCGAAGGCTTCTAAGTGATTGCTCATATTCTGGGTTACAGTTTATAACTATACGCCATACAGAAGAACAGAGAACACGTAGCAATGTACCAAGCGCGCACTGTTATCTAACAGACAAGATATCTATCTTCAAAGATCGATTGCAAGGAAGATGACTCGGCTTTAGAAAATGTTGCGTGCTTGCTCGATCCGGTAATGACTGCAGGTCATAAATACTTACGTTAACATCTTCAGCACAAATGGGTCGGTCAAACCCGAGACGGGACCACACCCTCAATGAATATCAGTGTTAAATAAAAGTAATGTTGCTACTTCGTTAGGTAACGGCATTATTGATGATAAATTACATGCATCTTGCATCTTTGTTGAGTATTGATGTAGATGTCATGGGCAGCAGTCATCTTTAATGATCAGATGTTGTGTGCACATTTGTGACCCCTAATATTATAAAGAAACCCAAGAGCCAAGAATCAACGAAAATATTCTGGAGTAGTTTAATTTACAGTAATATGTTGAACACGAAATAGTTTTGTTTGTAAATTGTACGTATTTTATCTGCACCTATAATATATCAATAAACTAATTGACACGAGAACTGTTAATAAAGTTTATAAAGTGAGAGATACTCGTATATTCGCTCTCTCTAAAAAGTTTTTTTGGAAGCGCTGTAAAACCACCCACCATAAATACTTATTCAATTTCACCGTTCTCAATCACTGTATATATCGCATTTCTTCTGTGGATTTCATTAAAAATGTCTGTTATCTGTTGGTATATATCACGAGAATGCTAAAGAACACCGATTTGTTACAGAAATATTTGCCTCTAATCTGACAATGCTAAATGGAATAATAGTCGCTTAGCGTTAAAACGCAAAATTCGAAAGCATTTGTTGGAAGTAGCGTCAGCAGTTTCACTACATTGATAATAATTATGTATATATTTATATATATATATTTATTTTTACATATGTTTGTATTTATAATATGTATATATTTTTGTTTTATAGTTTATGTAATATAAATATGTATTATTTTATTTAATATTATAAATTCCAAAGTTAATATATAATATGTATATATAATTGTATAAGTATTTGGATGTACTGTATGTTTCTTTTTTTATTTATTATTATTCATTTGTCCGTACCTTGATTTCTCTGAACCCTCCCAAGGTTGGCTGGTAGATAATGCCCTAGGCATTAAGTCCGCCTCTGTGCATATTTTAGTTGTACAAAAGTTTATAAATAAAAAAAAAATAATAGTCGTATATAAGTAGCATTTCTTCGCAACTTTATTGCATCATCGCCATAGGGCTGACTTTTTCTCTAATCAATCTCTGATTACGGTTGATGTTCTAGTCTCAGACGGGAGATATCCAACTAGTGATGTTCTCCTGATCGATTTCGACGTCGCTGTGTGTCTCCTGGTTATTATCTTTTTTTTTGGGTTGATGGCCGCTGTTTCATCGGATTGAGAGGTGACTGAGCGCTCAGTTGAGACCTCGATTAGCGGACACCCAGTATAAGGGCTCCCGAGAGCGCCAAACCTCGGCTCGGTCAGTTGCTTCTGAAAAATTAAACAAAAAAAACTATATACTGGTTATAAGCAAATAATATCAACTAAACGGGATATATTTTTGTCGTAAACATTTGTGCAAACATAAAGGCGCTCACTCGTCGTCGCCTTCCCTAATGCGATGTTAAATATGTGCAATAAGAAGTGGAAGCTTAAATCTAGTCTCAATGACACGGGACAAATACGACTAGACCTAAAAACTAACAGTGATTCATACATAATATTCGTCGTAAGATGGATCGAACTAAGCACGCTAAATACCTGTCCGACCAGCCTCAGTGTGGATAAATTTGACAAATACTACTTCCGATTGTTATTAAATGCAATTAAAAACAGTTGACGATGAAGAAGTTAATATTCAATATTCCAAGAATAATTATAAAACACTTATTCTGTTATGAAAGATTTATTTTTGTATATGTTTTTAAATATAAACGCCAGGCTACTTAATAATAATAATAATAATATAATATTAATAAATCATTTATTACAGATTAAATTACAAAAGATACAATTTAAGTATAATAAAATCCGTATGCAAATTAGTCATCTCTAAAGTAGATTAAAGTTAAAAATAAAGTAAACACAATATCAAAAAGTCAACAGATTAAAATTAATTAAAATAAAATATGCTTAAAATTGATTCGAAAATTATGTATTTGTTATTATGTCAACAATAAATTTGAATACATTAAAAAATGAAATCTTTATAATCAGATAAGGCAACACTAAATATAATTTTAATTAAATTCTTTCAAAATAAATAATGAAAACTATATACTAACACATAATTAATATTTGAAATATGATTGATGAAAGCTCCATATTTTAAGGGCAGCGTTACCCAAACCCTTTGTGTAACCCTATCCAATATCTCTAGACAGGAGAATTTGTTGGCGTATCATGCTATTAGAACTGCCTCGGACCCGGCCCATCAGTGAGGCGGTTCGATGTCGCATTATTGCTTGATAAGAAGCCACACCATGTTCGACAAGCATACCCGACGCTCGACAGTACCTCGGCAACCCCAACAGCATCCTGAGACCGTTGTTGTACTGGATGCGGGGTGTGCCGGCTGCCCGCTTCGTATAGCTGACCCACAGACCGCACGAGTAAAAAGATTGACAATATGCTTTAGGGTAGTGACTGTTGTATGAACCATGTCCTTGTACAAGCATTTAATCATAATTGAATTGGTTTACGGGAATGTTAAACATGATAATATAATTTATTTCAATTTCTTTAAAAATAAAACAAAAAAGTTTATTTTTGCAATGCAGTACTATATAGTATATTTTTATAACCAATCTAAACATTTTTCAAGTTTGTATTTAAAGAAGATTATAATAATAGAGACAATTTATTATAATACGAATTCTACAATACCATTCAAATCCTTTTTCTTGTTGGAATTTCAAATATTGCAAAAAAGCAAGCAAAGTGAGCAAAGTCATCGCAAAATTTACAAAATCTAAAGCTATTTTTTCCATCATATTTGTCGTGCACTTTTTAGCGGACTATCAACAGAACTATAGCTACAGCATAAAACACCTCCCCACGCTCGGCGCAGTTTATCACGGTATCTACTAACAAATTGCCACGCTATAGTTGACGGCCTCATCCGCCGATATAAATCTTCTATTGAAAGACGCGCCATTCACTGGGTTTCTTTCACCGTCAAGACAAACATACGGACGCGGCACTGTGCAAACACTCCTGCGGGACGGAGATCAAAGCGCGATAGGATACAGAACCCGGTTTAAATTGGCGCCAACTGACGGGCGCCATTTTGTAGGTTTTCGCGGTTATGAGACTTTTTTTAAATGCTATGCGGGTGATGTGTTATCTTAATAAGTTTTCTATTGTCTATGTTTTCTTAACAAATGTTTTACTTAATTTAGATATGCGTTTCCATCTTTTATCCAAATAAGGGTACATGGAGACAGTAAATACTATTTACATTTCACCTGCACTACATGAGCCCCAGAATCCAAAGAAACGAAATTTATTGGAATTAAATAGCTTTATACAAAAACTCGTCACCGGAAAAAGGCATCATATATGTAAATATATATTATTTTTAGATGAACAATAAACTGAACTTATAAAATTTATTTGGATCTTAATGGTATAAGTTTGCTAATTAGCACAGATAGTGTAGGACAAAAGTAACCAAAACAGATACGGAATGGATATATGTGAGTTGTTTTATTCTCATAGGACAAATAAAGCCATTAGCAGAATGTTGTATATAGCAAAAAGTCATTCGTATTTCTTCTTTCTTAAATAACTGCCGCTTATGAAGGTATTGTGCATCGAAAACTCCATAGCAAATACTGCGTAAGTAAAAATATTTTTTCTGGGAAATCTTCATCGTAAGGTGTATCATTAATTTATCCCTATAAGTCAATACCTATAGGAAAAATTCTTTTTAATATAAACGGCAACTTTAAGAATAAAAACCAAATACACATTGAACCCCATATTTGAGTGTGCGTGTAATGCAAACGGTGTAGTTTTTCTTTTCGCAGCCAAACAAATTTATATATGTCCGAGTATTCAGTTCGAATATTTTACACAGGGAGAAGTTTTGTAGAGAGATTACTACACCAACTTTAGCATTTAGGATGTCAACTGAAACATTTTACTAATTTGAACAAGTTTTAACCATACACAACTAAAGATTTGAGAGAGATGAGAGATTTAAAAGAGTTTAATTCTTCTGGTATTCACCATCGAACATTAAATAGTATAATATTATTTTAAAGTTTTAAAGACACATTTCAAATATATTTTTTTTGTTTCGAAATTACAATCATTCATCATAATAATTTGATTTGCACTCACTGTAATAATTTACGTTGCATCTCAATTTTGTTCTTGTCGAGATCTTGTTGTTCATGAATATCGTAAATGATGTTCAATAACTATTCGATGTGATGTGAGAACTATTTTGGTTTTTAATTATTCGCACAATATTTGTACACGTATTGTTGGGAATATCTGTGTCAGTTATAGACCAATTAAAGGTCCAAAATAAACTGACGAATTTCGGGTCACTATATATTAATCTCACCAGCATATTTTAAATTACATGGAGATAAATCAAAGTAAGTTTGCGGAAGATCCATGGATTCAAAGATCGTGCTAAATGGTAATCTGTGGCCGAGGCTTATACTATAACAATGGAGTAGTGGTGGGCTGAGATAATAGTGGGTTTGAGACAAATTCTTATACACATCAGTGAATTCCCCACGACCTGTAGTTATTTTCTAGTGAATACTGGAAGATGTTAGTAAGTAGACATGGTTTAACGATGGTAGAGCTACACTGTAGTTTATTTCTAACTGAAGAATGAATGTGTCAGCTCGACCCGGGTAGATGTCATGGGCCGCAGGAATCACGTAACATCAGGTGAATTCGTGCTCGTTTGTAACTCACAATGTAATTAAAAAAAAATGGATCCGAAAAACTGCGATAACAACAGTAATGAACTATGGTTATAATATAAAGTCAATAAATAAATCAAAAGAAGCTTTTATTCATTCAGGTTTATACAAAATACTTTTGCATCAGTGGGAGTATTGTGGTAATCAATAAAATAGGTAAATAATTATCGAATCGAGTTTTAAAATTTAACGTCATATAAAGTTAAATTAGCCATTTTTTTATTCATTTTTTTTTGACATTTGAAAGAAAATTTATATCAAATTATTAAAATCTCTTTACTAACTTTTTACAGTGAGCCTGTGTATGTAATATATATATATATAACTACATAACTAAGAAGTAACATACAACGGCACTCATCGTTGAAATATTTTAAAAAATATATATTCCTTCTCTTTTGTTTTAATTCCATTACTGTGAATGGTATTGATAAAATACATAAAATAACGACCTCTTATACATCGTACATTATAAATCGTAATAATAATGGTAATTACATATCTATTATTATAAGTTATGTCTACTAGCATAATTTATAACTAAAAGAAAGTACGAAGTGACGTGTGTGATGAATTACGAAACGTAATTTGAATGGACTTTATTAATTACAGACTACAGATCTGGAATAAGCTGAGGATAAAAAAATATAAATTTTAATTAATTTAACAAAATTGCAATGATAGGTGCCACATTATAGGACAGCTGTATTATCAATGACTCAGAAATTGACAAGTATTAACCGGAAACCGTTATTTTAAACTGACGTCTTTTTACATAATCATCTTTTATTAACGGAGAGAAGTGTGATATAAATATTATAGCTATTTTAAAAATGTAAGTAAACACGGAAGTAAGACTAAAATGTCTTGTTATCTTAATGATCCTAAATAATGACAGCGGTCCATGTTACATCCATCCTCAACAAAGATTCAGCAAGCAGATGCGTTGTGACCCATGAGAAGAAATCCCACGATCCCTACATCACCATACGAAACACAGCAGCGTTTACTACTATTGCATGCTGTTATTCGGCGAGAGCTTTGTTCACCCAATCATGTTGCAGCATTATGGTTCTACCATTGTTTTTGTAAGAAATAACTTGTCCAGACCTATAATATGTTTAAAATCAACTTGAATTCATTGGCGTTTATTTTCCGATTTTAATGTACTTCTATTAGCGAGTATTGAATAAAACATATAGAAATATAAAATGCAAGTGTTTTATCTCTTTGTTACAATTTTGGAGTTAAATTTATATTTCGCCTTACGGCGGGGACGTCGTTTTACTTCTATATTCTTTTTCTGTTGGGCGTTACAAGGAAACATTGAAAACATTGATAGGTTGTGTGCTTGCGCGATTGACTCGTCGAGAATATATGTAACTACTTACTCTATACTTTGTGCGGAATTTTATAAAAAAAAAAATTCCATCCATTTAGTTAAAAACTCCGACAGGAAATTAAGACATTTAATAGGAATTACAGTAGTAGAGCTACGCTGCAGTTTCTAGATGCAGAATGAATGCTCGGCAAGGGTAGGACCACAACCTCACAGAATACCAGCATAACGCTGCTGTGTTCCGTCTGGTGAGTGTAGGGATCCGGAGACCTTTATGGTATTTACTGGTAACGAGGCATTCCATCTCAGTCCTCAAGGGTGACAACGCATCTGCACTATGATTTCTAGACAGAGATGAATGTAGAATCACTTACCTTCAGATAAGAACTGTGTGGTCGTTGTTACTCTCAATGTAATAAGAAAAAGGAATTCGTGGTATCTATGTGTCTCACTATCTACACTTTGTGCTGGTTAGATTATGATACCGCTCTCAATTGCTGTCTTATAAATTGCTTTTAAATTAATCGCGTTAAGCTATAACGGAAGCCCTAAAATCAATTGCCGTGATATATCTTGTCTATGAGCAGTAATCACTAAAATTAATGTACCACTTTAGATATAGACATCTTATTTGATGAATGTTTCATAAAACCGGTTAAAATTATGTAAAAAATGTTGTGCTGAATACAATTGCCTGGAAAGGAGCAACAATAACATTTACTGTAGAACGAAGATTCTTAATTCTTTCTTTTCAAAAAGAATGTGCGAGGTAACGAAGAGATGGAAGAAAGCGAGGCTAAACTACTAAACTATAGGTCAATTATCACCAAATATTAGTGGAGTATATACTCAAGGCAAAAAGATTATCGGTAAGTTTTTACTGAATTATTACTTATACACTACACACTGGTTACTGCGCCGCGAGTCCTGCGTTCGATTGTCAGCCGAAGAACAATTCTTGTGAGCTATAATTCGATTCAGCCTGCTGAGTTATCAAGGGCCACATTTCTCACTTTATCATAGGGAGCGTGCTCGGCTGTCATCTCTGATATTATTAAAAATAACCTTCTGAATGCTTTAAATCAGTAATTTTCCCCTTTAACATTAGACGAGACATGGTGGCCAAGTCAAAACTTTAATTATTTAAATAAAATTAATAAAAAAAAGCTAATGACTAAATATTACAACTTTTGTCAGAATATTTCTCTGACAAATATGCTTGGATTTAAGCTTTGAGTTCAACACTGGACAACTGTTGACATTGTGTTATATTATTACTTTTTTTAAAAAGAACAACGTTCTACTTTCTGAGATGACTGAGATTATATAATCGGAATGAGTGTTAGGTCAGGAAGGTGTAGAACAACAACCAACTGGTGAGGTTTCTATCCAACTCTCGTAACTAGGAACTCGTAATAGGATTGCTATGGAATATAAAAAACTTTCCTTTATTGATACACCTTTCTACGAGAAATAACTTGACCTAAGCTGTGAAAATATAACATTTCTATTGATGGGTATCACACACATCCCTCGCATCGCATCTTCAACCATCCCCGGTGGAAAAGCAGCCTTAATCCTATAACGTAGAGAAACATGAGTCATGGATAATGCTAATTCAATGGTAAAACACATTTTCTCTAGCTTGTTTTATGCAATGAGAGTTATACTATAGGTGTAAGTAGACACATAATAATTAGCTTGTTCAAAAACATGGATATTTCCTCTACAACTCCAAAAGTGCCTCAAGTCGTGGCTAGAGTGTTTATGAGTTTTGATTATTCATTCGCATGGGGCAACGAGTACTCTAAGTGCCAGGGTAAACAGGAAAAGCTAACTACGGTCTATCCAGACGTTCTCATATTTTCATCTGTTCGCATTTCGCCCTCATATTCATTCAAGATATTTTAACTCAACATTATCAACAGTCTCTGAGACAAGACCGTAATTATATACCCGACTTAAATGAAAACTAAAATAAAAAATGAAGTTATTATTAAATAGCCTGCAAATCATTCTTTTACAAATAAGCTCACTATAACTCATTGAATTATGTCAACTAACTTCCTATTCAACTATCCTCGCTTCGCTTATCCAGTCTCTGCTATATATTCAGAGTAAAATTTGCAGCAATGCCACTACGTCGTGTCAAAAACTATAAATCTTGACTTGAAAAACAATTATACGTGTATCATGAAGCACATCCAGGGTTTACAACTTAGGAAACAGATACTCCAATCACTAAACCTAACCTCTGTAAATGTCTATAAAATTGTAATTGCTTGTATTTTTAAAACCCAAACACTAAGCTTCACGCCTCACCTCATCTTCGTCGTGCCGGTATGAAGTCGAGATATTCATGTCGTAGTAGAAAGATTGATCAGTCAGTGCCACGGGTGGATGCTAGGGGCGTTCATGTAATGAGAAGAATTCGAGGAGACACACCCCAAAAAGAAATTTTGATCCTGACGTGATTTGAATACGGAACCATTTAATATAGAGTCAGACGTGCTATCGTTGCTCGACGGAGTCGGATATTGTGGTACATATTTATTTATTTATTAATTTAAACTTTATTGGTCATACCTTACAAAAAGGGATACAAAGGGCGGACTTAATATCTTAAGGTATTCTCTACCAGTCAACCCGTGGCGTGGAGAGACATTGTGGTAGGTGTAGTGCATACATTGTAAAAATCAAGAAAAAGAAAATATATAATAACTTAAAAAAAAAGTATAAATATATATATAATGTATATATATATATATATGTATATATATATATACATTATATATATATATATATATATTTACAAACTTAGAGTAATAAATTATATGAATATTACTTATTTTTAACAGTATCTATCTACTTCTGGTTCACTTCCTTTTATAGTTGATCAAAGACGGTGCGGCTAAACATTGAATAAGCGGAGACTAGGTAAATCAATTATATCATTATGAATTTTACACAGCCTACAATTTTCATGTTTGCAAAGCTCACTGGTTAAACAATATCTAGTAGAAAGATGTTATTCCAAAAACCGAAGTGAATGTTTCGCGAACCGTTTCCAATAAAAACATCGGTCTAGACACCCCCGCCCCTGTCCACTTCACCCCAAGTATCTTCGCTTGTTTCTATTGAATTATTCAACGCAGTAAGGGAACGACCCGCGAACAACGTACCTCGTGTCGCATTCTGTACAGGTGTTCACGTCATAACTACTGACTTCTATTTGATACAGACATTGTCTTACTAACACCCATAGAACAACTGTTTAGAAAATGTTTGTTTTACTAAGCTTGCTGGTAAGCTAAGCTCGTAAATCTTATATAGTGAACTGTAAGGCACAAAAACATTACGCTTAGCTTTAATTCTACCCGTAAATATTTATGATTTTTGTTTTTAATTATGAAAAAACTATTCTCACTTAATATAACAGTACGAAAATAAACCGAGTTCGATGCCGGGTGCTACGGTGCCTAATGATATTGTTTATTGCCATTTTAAATGCTCATTTAACACGTGCTCGGTGGTGATGGAAAAAAAATCACGAGAGAACTAGCACGTCTAAGAAATAGATAAAATAAAATATCTCTATGACACGTGAAGTCCGCCTGACACAGAAAGTCACCAGATGATAGGTAAGTGATACTAGCAGTTCGTAGTCACCTATATCAATCCTCGATAAGGACTAACTCAATGTAGTCACTACCCGCTGAGGACTACGATAGATGAGAGATGCCACGTTGCCAGCTATATTTAGCAACTTTTAATTGTGTCAAACAAACTGCTTACTAGGTCATTGTAATGCTGGCCTAAATGAATAGAGAACATATAGGTCTGTTGCCACCCTGAAGACTGGATAGATGGAAAACGAGCAAGCAGCCCACCCGATGGTATCCGTTTACCGCCGCTCATGATAATCCGTTACACTAGAGGAGTCGCAAATGCTTTGCCGGCTTTAAGAAAGATTGTTACTTACCACGCAAAATACATTACGTTGTTTCGATGATATTCAAGGCGAGACTAAGAGTGAATCAAACTGTTCAAGTGAAATTATACACATTCTATGAATTAATAATAATAATATTAAATGTTCCTTTTAATATTATTTATTTATATATTTAAAACTTGTGCATTAAGGTTTAAGTTCAACCAGTTTAGGTAGTAGGTAGACTAGACACATTAACATGATATGTAGGTATGTATAACTGTTCAATATTTATTTCTCTTTCTTTATTTTTGGCCCTCCTATCAAGTGTACCTACTACCTAACCTGGTTGAACTTAAACCTTAATATAAATTAAATACATTAATGTATAATACATAATAAAAATAGAAATATATTTATACACATACATATACTCAAATATATATATATATATATATATATATACATGTATAACAACATAATATGTTGAACACAGAATAGAAAAAACGTAGATTCGAATAAAAACTTGCGTTTGACATGACTAAAAGTTTAAAATATAATAATATTGTATGTAAGACTAGCGGGATACATGTACTGGCTTTAAAAGAAGTTAGAACATAATATATTTTTTATCCTTGAACTACTCAAATTAATGATGACATCCAACAGGCAAACCAGGGTGATAATATTACTAAGTCTAACTGAGTAGAAGTCTCTTTGTAGAGTAACGTTATTACATCATTAGGTATACGGAATGAGAAATTTCATCAAAGATTAAATGGCAAAATTTAAGTTGTTTAAACATTCGTAGTTCATGTCCTCATTTTGAAGATGACGTACACATCTATGAGTAGATGCTGATAGTTAAGCCGGGGCTTCATAGTTTCGAATCTAAGTTTTACCAGTAACTTTGCAATAAACAAAGCGGATTTAGAGACTATTTAATTTTTAGTATAATATATTACTTGTTGTCTGACAATTAATGGTGATTGATTAAATTTTACTTAGCGCTTCTAACATCACTTAGGCGACGAGATAATGTACTGGAATCTTTAAAAAAAATTAAAACCCTAAATATAATATACGAATACGAAAGACAGATAAGAAACTCAAGAGGATATCATATGGCACATGGTTCAGTGTACCTTAAAAAAACCTGGCCAAGTCGCGAACGACCGCTTTGGTTCAAAAATGCAGTTAATTGGATATAACGATCTTAATTGCGTTCGTTAACGAGCATATTCACAGTCCATTACCTTAATATTATAATAGTATGTAATATAAAATATGGTCATACGTCCCATTAAAAAAATAAAGCTACATTGAAAAGCTAGTGTTGACCAATACACGATATTTACTCGTACATCTAATACCTTTTGTACTTTATACTTTTATGCCAAGATATTATCATTTTAGGATTATTTTTCAGTATTAAATAAACTGTGTTCTCATGAATTTTCTATTTATTAAACGTGTGGGCGACTATGACCTCATGCTATTCCACCTTCTTCGCATAACGACAGGGCCATGGGAACACTTTCGCACACATCTACCGCTGTGTTCAAACATGCCTTTGTCCTATCAACCCATCTGTTACTCGATTGGGAGAAAATAAAAATGTAAGTCAGTTTGCTGTCTTCTCGAGGAAAGAGTAATAAACAAAAAAACAGTAGTATAGGCTAATATAGGTTGACTACAAGTCGAATTTCTACACTAAGATTAGCCACTTGCCGGCTATAGAAAGACGGCTAGTGAAACTGAGATGGGACAAATTCTTGGTTGGTTTTGGGATTTTCGAGTTTAATTTTTAACTTTTTATTCCCTCACGTTTCCAGTGCTATACACCACTCATGTTCACGGAGGGCTAAGGTATTAAACGTCTTGATATTAACCCGGAATACCTTCAGCTTCTAATTATCAATTTTGACCTGATCTACGCAAAAGGTGCTTACTCACTAAATTGTGTGTGGCTTGGGATTTTATTTTATTAATCGCAGCATCACTGTTGGTCCTAGCCAACTTCTCTCTTTAAACTAGAATGATTTTTAACTTCAATTAACTCGCAAATTTTGAGATCTAAGATTTGATGATATATCTGACTTCAAATATCTACGCTCTAAGCTCCTGCAGGAAGTAATAAAATTGTTAATTTTTTTTATTGAATGTGTATAATTCGCGTGATCACTACATGGCAACCTTGTTCTTATCTTTTTTTAAGCTTATAAGTATAGAAAGGTTTACACTAATACTTCCAGCACATTAGTTAGGACTTATCAATCAGATGAATTGACCGTGAGAATCGGCCATAGTGTTATTAGTAACGACAACTATATCCCCCTATATTTCTTTATGTGATACAACAGTTTACCTAAATTTTATGTATACTATAAGTTTATATCAGAAAATATTTGATTTAAAGTGTAATATACCCTTAAGTATTACGACATTTACCACGTTAAACGCATGCAATAAATTAATTTAGACATTTGATTAAAATGTAATCAATAAACCCATACATCGGGTAATACGACCCCACCGCAAAAACCACAGCGGCCGTCTTAATCTAACTACTGTACAAAATGAACTATAAAAAATACTTTCGAATATTTTTTGATTTAAATATATAATGTGGTTTCAAGAGAGCGTTTTATCCAGAAGACCGGAGGTCTAGAAATTTTTTAGGATGTCAACAGTCTAGGTTCGAACCGATGCTATCGCGATACCTACGGGTTCGACAGTGAACGGGATCTTATATATTGTAATGTGTATATATTGTTAAAGAAATAAAGAAAAACAATAATTTCTAAACAATGTGAAGTGTGTGATACCTCGTAAAGGACTGTGCTGATATAGTCTACACTGAAGATCTGTGCTTAGTGGTTGATTACAATATTATAAATTTTCATGATATTGGCAAACGCACTCTCACTATCTCACAGTTATGACTATATGGAATGTGGATGCGATTCAGACTGACATTGCATCCTCAACAAGGAATCATCATAATGTAGACGCTTCGTCACTCCCGAGGACTAAGTACATTTCACCTGATGGTAAATAATTCCTGCCGCCCATGGCACCTACGGCCTGGATAAAGGAACAAAACGGTAAAGTCATTCTTTATAACTACGATGGAATCCCGTGCTAATGTAAAGTTTTGGCTCACTTTCCATCAAAGAACTGCGTGGATGCGTAGGAAGGGATGTGTGTGAAATGACGAAACCAATAGGAGCGTTTGATTTTCATAGTTTAGCTCAATTTAGCTTTGGTTGCTTTGACATACTCGCTGAAGCGAGCTACGCATAACACGGAGCAGAGTTGTTTCGAAACCTCACGTAAAGCGCTTTCTTGCATATCTACTCGCACTATATGACTTAGCTTTGATGGAAATACAACTCATTATTTCGTCCTCACTCACTGTTAATTACTTCTTATACCCCTGGTAGAAAAGCAGTCGTCAGGTGTAACTTACTATGTAAAACATGGTACTCAACTGATATTTTACGAAAGTATCGTGGGAAAGCGTTGTCTTTCTTCGTTCGAGTCGACCTGTTTGAGGTTTCTGTTGAACCTACGCTAGGCTATAGTAATAGTAGACTAGTGATGGTCGAAGATGATATCTATTATATGACCTCCATCTCTTGTATCTTGGAACCCCCAAAGAGAGAATAGAAATCTAGCGTGAACGAGTTATTCCTTATGAGGGGCCCTCGGAATCGTATATCGCCCGCCTCTGTTGTCGACGTTCTTCGTCCACAGGGGTTGGAGTGCAGCGGTGGTGCAGGAGCAGTCCTCGCGCCAGCTTCGCAGCATCATCGTTGTCTCCCTACTCAGCGGGCGTCCCGCTCGCGAGTCTAATCAGATAAAGCTGTAGAGGTCTTAGGACCAATGGCAATAAACATACACAAAAAAAAAGAATGAGTTACTACTTAACTACAATACAAATATTTGTATTTACAAATAATTATTTCTTTTCGTTCTAAACATGATGATAGTGAAATAGCAGTATATGTATGCTATAATTGGTACTGTCTCATACCAAAGTGTTTTGCATTATTTCGCACAAAAAAATCAGTCCCTAGCATTTGTCATATTTGGGAGTCGATATGCTCTTTGTGAAATTTGAGGACGTGAGGAATTATTTTATTATTTTTAATCTATATAAAACAACAGAAATATATTAATACCCTCCATTGTCCTTACTAAAGCACGCTAGCAACGCCCTCCTGGAAGACATTAGAAGTAAATTTCTCGCGAGACACTTTTTATGGTCAGATAATCACTATCCAGACGGAATCCTTAAATCAAAATTAAACCCTTAATAGGACAAAAGAATGTTAAGGATGTGTGCACACAAAGCATTAAATTTGTTTTTTTTTTTTTAAGAATTGATGTATTGAAGTACATTTCGAAGGTTTAAAGTGTGTTACATATCTTATATATAAAAGTATATTTAACTTCACAAGTTATAAACGTCTCATAAAGCTACAGGTTATACATTTTTTTTTTTAATAGAATTCTAGCATTGCTATCACATTAATAACATTCCGGTTAACCACACCAACTAAGCTTGTGCTTGTGATAGGAGATGGGATCACGATAATAGTCTAATGGAGGATTTCGCAGACCGTACCCTAAGCTATTAGGCTATTGAAGTTTCATTATATCAGATAAGACGAGATCGTCACCTGTACACCTGACGGTAAGCGGCTGTCTTATTTATTTATTTATTTATTTATTTATTTACTTTATTAGGAAACTTCACAGCATACAAGAAACATTAAACATAAATACAATTAACAAGGATATTTAGCCATCAAAGAAGTTACAACTATATACATTTTTTTTTTAAAAGTATGTGCAACAGGAGTAACATACATTTTAATCTGTAGAGTAGTGTGTGTGTGTGTGTATGTGCGTGTGTGTGTGCGTATGCATCTTGTTAAGGCGAATTCAGGAGTGCTTCAGAAACATCGTTTAGAAACTGATTTCGTTTAAGATGGAATATGTCAATATTTCCAAACATATCATTATAGACCTGCATACATCTATATAAGACTGAGCTCCGGGCATATTTCGTTTGACATTATAACACATTAAGAACAAAGATTCTTTTTATAATATTGTATGTGATAAATAAGCACACAAATAACCTGATGGTGATAACAGCGGCTACCACGTAAATCTTCAACAAAGATTCAAGATGAACATACCTTGCCATCCCATAGGCTGAGATGGAATTCCTCGGTACCTATACTTGAGTCCCGTACGGGCACACCTAACGAATCCCGGGAGCGTTATCGCTGGTATTCTGCGTAGGTGTGGTAGGTACTCCCCCGGTCTGGTCGATACATTCATATTACAGTTATGAATTGCAGCGTGACTGTAGCACTTATAAAGATGCGTTGTCAGATCGAAAAATTAATATGGAAAGACTTATTTCTAGTAATCTAATTGCCGGTTTATCACTCACATGACAGCCGCGTCTACTATTTCAAATTGATATTCCGTGACAACGTGATCCCCAACCGACCGATTCTAGGTAATAGCAGATTCCTTGTTTTCCAGTACTGCAAAAGCCCTTAGAC
The DNA here is from genome assembly GCA_029286865.1 of Teinopalpus imperialis. Lineage (NCBI taxonomy): Eukaryota > Metazoa > Arthropoda > Insecta > Lepidoptera > Papilionidae > Teinopalpus > Teinopalpus imperialis. Next base: position 9,081,943 of record JAGSMU010000030.1, on the reverse strand, counting down.
CCTTGTCAAGTAGGCATAATGTGAAAAGCCTGTGAATACATGACCTTGTGCTTTAGACCTTTTAGTTTGTCGACAATGTTTAGAATTTTTTTTTTATCAATTCATTGAAGTTAGAAGTTGACAAATGAACATAAGTTAAAAAAAATAAGCCAATCAACACATGTACCATCGAGTACACAGTTTACCTGATGGTAAGTGATTCTTGTGGCCCACGCCACCCTCATACATCCTCGATAAGTAATCATAAAGGAGAAACGTTGCCTCTCCTGGGAACTATTAATTGCGTCTTCAGCTCTCTACGCACAAGAAACAAAGAAGCGCAATGCTGTTATATCACTCTGATATTCTGTGAGATTCTCGAGGAGTGACCGTGTATTTTCATTTGGTGATGTAGGGCAGTGCAGTACATGGCATGACGACCAAGTATGGGGGAAGTCGATGGAAGCAGTTGTCTTAGAATCGTACTTCGTATCAGTCTGTTTAGAAGCCTAGGTTCAGCAGAGGACTGGCAATAGGCTGAGATAATGATGTCTTCGACAGGGGAAAGGCCATCTTTCTCTTGTTGAAAAAGCTCATTCATGATGCTGCGAGAAACAAGCTGCAACGTGGCTCTATCACTTTTAAAACTGTGCAACCAAGATAGCATACAAACGAAAATAACAAACAAAGACTGCGATAAAAGAAACCAAATTACATTACTAACAAGATGAACAAATCTCATCGGGGTTGTAAGAAACCATGAATGCAAACAATCGTTAAGGAAAACGGAATTTTTATAGTGTACCGTGATCTCGTGCCTCTTAAGATTAATTTAAAGACATTACGGACATACAAACGCTAACTTAAACTGCCGTGTGTTAATGAGTACATATCACCTTATATAATGTTTAATGCGTTAAAAAGGAACATTTATTTAGCTCTATGGTGGTGAAAATAAGGGCGATATTTCGATAGCGGTGCACCCACAACGCCGCCCACTGTTCGCATGTTGTTCCGAGAACGACGATGTTTTTGTGATTCTCAGCTTGAATGTAGTTCCACTGGTGACAGTGGTGGTACTGATATGGGTGGGGTTTGGGGCCGACACCCCGCGTAAATGATTGCGATATGAATTTACATCGATAAAGAGCGCAATAAATCTGTTTAATTGCGATATTTCCATACTTGGAGCATGCAATATAGAACGTGGCGTGTACAAGCGAAATATATTGAAGTATGCTCAGTGCTAGTAAATGGCATACTAGACATATATATATAGAAAATTCTTTACAAGAACATAATATTTTCTTTCTCACCATGCGAAACATAGCAACACTACGCAGAAATTACGCTTTATCTTTATATTTTGCAAAAGCGTTGTCTTTTCCCGGTGAAACTAGTGATTTTTTCTTAATTCTCTTAGCAGCTTACTATTTTATGAATGCAAGGCTGACAAAAGCGTACATTACACTTGATGGTACGTAAGGACAGTTATAATAAGTTACTATAACTTAAATCTTTCTTGTTATATAAAATATATTTAGTATTAAACTACTTCAGTATTGGTTCAGCCACAACGGTGGTGGAGCCACGTCTGAAAATGTATGTTATGTTAGAGAGTACCATACATTTAACTAGTCTGGCCATAAATACTGTTACATAAAAACTTTTCATTTTTCAACTTTTTAATTATTTTGAATTTGGAACGTATATTATTTTAAAAACTTCTTTCGATTTTGCGCCATTTCACATAATTTTTCGTGTTCAACATCAAATTACAATATGGAATGGGATGTTAAAGAAAATAGTCACAAAGTGGGTATATATAGAGCCGTCGATCATATTCAAAACACTTCAAAAGCTTGGTATCAGCCGTATGTTCGTATATCGTACTATCAACAGATACAACAACACTTCCTCTGTCGAAGATCAGAAAAGATCGGGTCGGCTGCGTGCTGTTAGAACTACAAAGGCTGTTAATGTTGTTAAAGCCAGAATTCGTCGAAACCCCATTAGGAAGCAAAAAACTTATCGCGAGAAATGAAGATTTCCGCTAGGACTCTCTCCCTGAACATCGTCGATATACTGGACATGCACTAAATCAATCTTTACAATTAAAGAGAGTGAATTGATCAAAACGCCAGCAGGACTCTGCACCTGGTCACAAGGCACAAACTACCCAAGCCTGGCTTGAAACCAACGTTCCGGACTTTAAAAGAGTTGAAGACTGGCGCTCATCTAGCCCTGACCTCAACCCTTTAGACTTCAAATTATGGTCAGTTTTAGAGGACATGGCCTGCTCTAAACGACACGGTAACATTGAGTCTCTTAAATAATCTTTGGAGCAAGCAGTCGCGAAATTTCCCTTGGAATCAGTGCGTAAATCCATAGATTCGTGGCCAAACAGATTAAAGGCCTGTATAAAAGCCAAAGGGGCTAACTTTCGAATAGAATATTTTTTAATTTTTTGCTGAGACTAATAAATATGTTGGTATAAATTTATTAATATTTGCATTACTTCAATAAAAAAAAATCATTTAATTTGTAACAGAACTTATGGCTGGAGTAGGTCGTCGATAAATCGGTTGATCAATGGATCAGTCGGTCGATCAGATCAGGAGATGAACAAGAAAAAGAATCACGTTAGGTCATCCTTATAACATAATAAATGTGTTCTTTTGAATTTACTGCGTCGAACTTCTATTTTACATTGATATTATACAAAAATAAATGGTGGTCCTCCAATGGTCCACCGGTAGTTTGGAGATGTGGTAGCTGTGTCTACATTGACTTTACATACTTACACGGTCGAACCAACCCATTGATGCTAGTGTACTAAGATCGAACTCATCATCATAATTTTTTTTTCAAGCATCAAATTCAAAATAAGATATTTTTAAACTGATTCCATTTATAGATAAAACACTGACCGTGCAATTAACTCCTGTGCGCAAACCAATTCAACTTCGCTATGAAAGCATAATTCAAATATTCGCACATTTAAAACTTAACCACCTCACTTTTGTACAAAATCAATCCATACTTTCATATCACGTACATCTCGGTACATCGGTGCGCTAGGGCTCTGATTGCAATCAACCGAATCAACCCTTATTGAGTTTGCGAACGAATCCCGAATGCGTGCATTGTATTTGTTTGCGCCCTAACCGAACTGTTTGCTTGGACTATTATCTCTGACTGGCAAGGATATAAAGCAGTTCGTTACTAGATGTTACCATTAGTACTATATTTCTACATCATAATCGTTATGGTACTGTAACTTTATTCATGTTTATAGTTTTTAAGTTATACTCCTTTTTTCGGGTTTGAGAAAAATTATGAGAGTGAATTTTTACGTTGCGTGCGCACACCATGAAGTTGGTTGGTAATTGTCTCTCAAGTTTTAGTGATAAGTGATAACTATATTCAAGATATATCAGTGGAGATAAAAAAAAATATTCATAGATAAATGTACATGTGTATTTGTGTGTGATTTTAAATTATATTTTGTGTTCAGTGATTGTTTATTTAATTTAACCGTTATCAATTGCATTTTATATCTTTTTTTCACAAACAAACTGTACTGGCAGACGGGATAAAATCTTTACTTGTTTTTCTTATGTTAGGCTATGGAAGTATAACTTCTTACGTGAGTACATCGCACAGCGACTTACACGCGTTCTAGGCCGCTTATAAAAATCGACCTGCCTCCCTCTGGATAGCGATCCGAGTCGAGGTTTCGTACCTCCTTTTGTGGGGCCCTCGGATCGTATTATCGCCCCCCTCTGTTGTCTACGTTCTTCGTCCACATGGGGTCGGAGTGCAGTGGTGGTGCAGCAGCAGTCTCCGCGTCAGCTTCACAGCATCGTCGTTGTCTCCCTACTCAGCGGGCCTCCCGCTCGCGAGTCTAATTAGATAAAGCTGTAAAGGTCTCTGGACCAACAGCAATACTCAAACACAAAAAAAAAATGCTTACATAAGTACCCGCTTTATATGTATGTTTTACCTAGGAATCGAACTAATTCTTGACGGGGCATACCGATACTCTAAGCACCGAGTAGGGTGACAGCAGTGTATTGTGGAAGTTAAGATTTGACTCGTTTTCGTTTTTTTCTTCTGTTTATTCGGGCTAATGGCCAATGATAGCAGGAGGACTTATACAGTTTCATCGTGCCCTATTATAACAAAATACATAAAATGTATTTTGTTATATTAGAGCACATAACTAGTAATTCTTTGCTGTGTCTTCTCATCAAAAATTACATTACAGAAACTTTTCTATTACAAGTAATTGACACTACGACCCGAATAGTACACTTGCATCTTCCATCAAAAGCAGGAACTACGTAGACTAAGATGAAATGTATTTTGTTAAAATAATGCACTATCTAGTAATTCATTGCTGTCTCCTCACCAAAAAAATTGTTTAAAAAAAAAACACTTACTATTACTTGATTATTACTTGATTCGTGATTATAACATTGGATACCAAGCTTTCATTGCTACAGCCGTTCGCCGAAAATTTGTGTAGCTAGAGACGTTTGGAGGTCGTTTTCATATTCCCCATGTGCAGGGCGGTAATAACATCTTCTAAACTATTATTATAAAGCCGAAGAGTTTGTTTGAACACACTAATCTCTGGAACTATTGGTTCTAATTGAAAAATCCTTTTTGCATTGCATAGTCCATTTATCGAGGAAGGCTAGCATGGCGGAGCATAAATCAAAAATGTTGCAAAAACGGGAAAAATTATTTTTTTTGAGAGCTTCTGTTGCGTGTGATGCGTAAACTGTTAAATTTACCCAAAAATCTTGTATGATGGAATTGTTCCCATTTAAAAGTTCTAAAAAAAAGCGTTGCTTTACAAGTACGTAGTAAACAAAACTTCATGTCCCTTCCAGTCTTTATAAAATCTGTTGATATCTCATATATGCGTTGCGGGGATCTATATTATTTTTATCAGACGATTTATCAATTTTTATATACTCTGTAACCTCTTAGCCAGTGTAACATTCTGTATGTTATGCTATTTGTTACGCGATTGTTATAACAACTGGAATAAGGAGACACTTTTATTAACCATATGTCCTAATATTCTTATATTTTATCTATCCATCATTAATTCATACCACTCCTAGGATATTGTTTGTTTAACAGAAAAGAAATATCTTTTCTTTAACGTTACAGTGGAAGGACAATTTTGTTATGATTAATAGAACATTGTTTTAGCAATTTAGAAATGAAAATAACTTTATTATTTATTCCGTAGGTTTGTATTACCGCGACTTTATTGAATAGTTTAAAAAGTGTATTTAAGGCATAAATATGTAATATTTATTACTATTAAAAGATAAAATAACAAAATAGAATAGAATATCTTTATTGGTCGTATACTTTCTCGTGAAGATGGATTAAACACATACAAAAAAAAGGAAATAGAATTTGTTATCAAGATATACATGTTGTCATCCTTTAGATGGAATGTCCTGTTTAACGTTTGCCACCTCTTCTATATACTTGGATGGCAATGCTAGAGCCACACTGCATCTCGACTGAGGAAGAACCACGACCTCAAAGAATACCAGATTGAATAAGCAGCGTATCGCTGGGTTGTTTCGTATGCTGAATTTAGGGATACGGGGGCATAAGAGCATACTATCTTAGACCTCAGATTGTGTCACACATTTGTGTTGAGATTAAAAAATTTACAGATATATATTTTATATATTACCAGCTATCTCACAATAAAATTACATACGGCTAACAGCTTACACGTAAGAAATTACAAAAATATTCTACAAAAGCTGATGTACACGCTATCAATACAAGAAACAAAAACAAACTAGTAACATCTATTTTTCGTTTTTATGAGGTCCAGAAATCTTTCTTGCACACGCATATTTAATAAAATTCCGCAAACAATAATCGACTTGCCATTAAATCGATTTAAAATTTTGGTTAAAAACTTTAAAATTTATAAAAAAATCCTATTACTCTATCTCAGAATATTTGTCTGACAAATATGCGGGAAGCTTTGAGCTCTAGGTTTAATAATGGACAACTCCTGGACATTCGGTAAATTATTATTAAAAAAAAATTAGCAAGTAGTTAGTTTCTTGCCATTTCTTCTCGCTAGAATCTGCCTTCCCAAGCGATGTTCCTATTAGCTATCTTGTCGATTCAAAAGTGTTTTGTATAAACCTCCTCGAATAAAGCTTTCTTTTGATTAGATTTGATTTGAATGGATCTAGATGACAAGGCTCAGTTAGAAACAAGCTGCAACTTGGTTCTGCTTATATTAAATATTTATTATTACCAAAAGGATTATACATTGCATTCCATCACAGACATAAACTACGTCCGTTTGTACAAATCACTGATTATCTAATGATCAATCATAACCATATTGTAAACATACAATTTTGAACTTTATGCTAATAATAATAATGACGATCCCTACTGCAATAATTTGTATATATAAGTAATTTCGGCTTTCAGGAGTCGGACCATTCGATTCATCAATTTGATTCGTCTTCATTACGGGAAAAAACGCGATTTGTGAACGAGATATTTACCAACCCGGGATGTATGGGACTTCATTACGGCCCGTATTCATTGATGTATTCACATTATTCGTACATTTATATTTATTAGTTGATTGCTTGTGTATTTATTCTGTTGTTGTATTTTATAGGATTGTATTTATTAATAATACGTTATAGTATTGGCGATCATTTATATCTAGGACCTATCTCTTACATAAGGGTAGATCAATAGTACTTATTCCTAATTAGCTTGTTTATTTTAAATTTGGAGTATAATTATTATTAAAAAAAATAGAATAAAAATTTGAATGCTAATAAATTTAATAACATAACTTAGATTATTTTTTTAATCTCCGTTGATTACTCCAACTATGTTAAAACGTTCAAGACAGACGAATTGAATATCGCAGATCGTACTGTGAACTATAAATAAGATTTTGACGCTTTTAAGTTATAGTAGTTATCTGACATATATTTAAAATTATTTGTTTAAATTAATATTATTATTAAAAAAAAAAATTATTAGATCATAAAATGTCTCAAATCTGAAAACCTTCTCAAACACTTCGAAAACGCCGATATTTTATTAATAGATAATAACTGCCGCTTGGCGTTGTGGAAGGAGTATTTATGAAATATTAAATATTTTAATAATGCATCCTTCACTTATACCATGACCTACTGGAGAGAAGTCGAGGGTTTATAGGTTAGGTGTTAATCATAATCCATATAGACAGTACGATTAGTAAATAATTAATATAGAAAAGACCGCGTGGCGTAGCGTTTATAGTACACGACTGTTGCGTTACAGTCCCTGAGTTCGATTCCCAAGAGCAGTGTTTGTATATGAGCCTTGCCTTAATCTGGTCTTATTGCATATGCATTACATCGGCCTTGAGTATGAATTGAGTGCCTGTGTCTGTTTGCACGAATGCTTAAGGCACTATTATATATCTTAGTTGATGTCATCGGAAAAAATCGCCGCATTGATTAAGATGACGTAATTTGAACAGTGTTAGAGCTACGTTTCAATGTGTTTTCGGCTGTAGAATGAATGTGTCAGCTCGAACGGGGTAATATCACGCCTTCACTGAATACCAGCATAAAATAGCAGCATAACGCTGCTGTGATCTTTCTATTTCGTCTGGTAAGTGCAGGGATGCTGAGACCTTTATTACTAGTGACGAGGCATTCCATCTCAGTCCTCAAGGGTGACAACGCATCTGCATTATGATTACTTGTCAAGGATGAATGTAGATGTCGTGGGCCGCAGGAATCACATGCCATCAGGTGAACTGTGTGCTCGTTTGTTACTCTCAATGTAATAAAAAAATAGCCACATCATTAGCTCTTACCCATTAGTGGACCAAATTTCAATTGCAGCAGAATCTCCACAACAGAATAACATGCCATAATCAGATCTCAATCAAAGCTCCTGACCGTTAACAGCATGATGCCGTATTCTTAATAAACTATAAGGGTGTAGATAATTTCAATCCTTATTCTGATTAAAAAAAAACTAGCTTATTTACAGAAATCAGAATCGCGTGCGTACGTTGAAAATTACAACGCGTCATCGTACCAAGGATCAAACGAGCCGCATAAGCCTCGCCCGTTACGAAAGTGACGATACAATGACCACGAAACGCCACCACTTCCTTACAAATTGCCCTCTAATGACACACCGTAAGTAGCGTACGTAATTTACTCCAAAAAAAAACTTAAAAACCTGCATCCGATTATTTGTAACCGCATCTTACCCGTAACTTTTTCTTAACGTTTATTAAACATATATTCAGTTTATCTTCACCTCTATGAACGTTTTAAGCCGAGGTCGACGAAGCTTTGTCGGTTTTCTGAAAGATAAATGTAAATTTGTAATGTTATAAGAAATTAATCTGTTACTGCTCCCGTTTGCAATATGTCGATGTTACTGTTTGTAATTACGATGCGGTTTTGATTTTTAATGTTTTTAAACCTGTAAACTTGATAATGACAATCTTTCTTTCTGTCATTACCATTTTATTTATTTTATTCTTACTCAGTTAAAATCAAGTATCTATAATTAGAAGTAATGTGACATTCGTTCTAATATCTTTATTTGTTAAAATATGGGGGTTAAAAAAACGGAGCCGATTGCTTCATCACATTTCAAACTCCCAAACTTATATTAATCTATTCATAATTGGATTTTTAAAAAGCCAGCTAACATAAGAGCGGATGAGAACCACGAATTGTTCTTATTTGCGATTGTTTGATTTTGAAAAAGAGTTAGTGTTGGCTAACATATGGTCCAGGCCACACTTCGGCAGGAACCATTTAAAGCAGGTATAGGCAACCTATGACATGTTGAGGGCCAAACTTTAGCGTGCAAATACGTTCGAGGGCTGCGTTTAAAAGTACTTAGTGCATTTTAAATTAGTGATAATATTTTTTTTAATTATCAGTCTTGTACGATGTGTTGATTTATTAACTTGATTGATTTTGTGTGCATTTTGAGTGGTTACTAATTTTAGTTTGTTATTAAGTTTATTGAACGAAAAGTAAACAAAAATGATGGCTGGTGGAAAGAAACGAAAAGTTAGTAAACGTAAATTTGCCGCAGCTTAGAAAATTCGCAAGAAGATTGATTTGTGCGTTTAGCAGTACTTATAAATGCGAACAGTTCTTTTCATTGATGAAAGTTAATAAATCAACACAACGTACAAGACTGTCTGACGATAATTTGGAAAATTCTTTACGTCTTTGTATCAGTGGAATTAATCCAAATATCGATGGATTAGTTTCCCAAATCCAAGCTCAAGTGTCTCATTGATTTCGTTGTATTTAACTTTGGTAGTTCCTAACAATTGCAAATTTAACGATTTAATTATAATGTACCTTTTTTTTATATTTCATTTTGTTATTTTAATAAATTGTACTATAATAACAGTGTCGTATTATTTCATGTCTAATATCTATCGCAAAACCACTACTTTAAAATGCACTAAGTACTTTTAAACGCGGCCCGCGAACGTATTTTCACGCTAAAGTTTGGCCCTCAACATGTCAAAGGTTGCCCTGCCCATACCTGATTTAAAGCAACGTCAAAACCACTGTCCAATAGTCGGAGGTTATGAATATTCAAATACAAAATTCATACCTTACTTCTATTGTTTCACTCAAAGTATAAAGCTCCCGGAGAGTCAATATAATTGGATACATATATACAACTTGGATTCTCAGTATTTGTAACGCCGATAATAGCGATATATCCTGGTTATTATCAGATAACATCAACTGCGCAGAAAATATTAGTGCCTGATTGCGCAAACATCGGCACGCACTCAGCCGGAACTCTAATCACTACTACAATACAGAATGGTATGATATATTAAATAACAATTTAGAGGGTTCATTCACGTTAAGCTTATAGTAGCATGAAAGGGGTCAACCCAATAATAGTGATAGTAATGTAGATAATTCTCAAGCCAAGGTTGGGCCCTCTCGGGCAACCTCGAGTCAGACCCTCTAGCGGAACAGCGTAACGGTTCAAGCCGAGGCTTCCCTCTCGGGAGCCCTTTTGCTGGCCACTCACTAATAAAGGTTTCGACCGAGAGCCGAGTTATTTTTTTAAAGGTATTCAACCTCGTGCTTGACGCTTGAGTCGATTTTTCTGCTCACGCGTGTAAATATTTATTGACTAACATCTAATTTTAACTTAATGTCAAAATAAGACACATTATGTAAAGAGAGTAAAGGTAAATTGTAATTTTTAAATAATCACTAGTCCAGCATTAGGTAATGATTTCTAACATCAGTAGAATAAGTACAGATCTGACCTGTAATAATTTTATTTAATGATTATAAAAAAATATATTTTTCAGACTACAGACTAGTACTTTTCAAGTAAACTATTTATTAAAATCGACAACTAATGACAAATGATTGCATCATAACCTATTATTTTTTTATTTTGCTTCTAACTTTATTATATAATTACCAAAAGTGACATTTGTTTAACCATCTACACAACAATTTGCTATCGGCCGTATTAATTCCATACAAATTGCTCCTCTTTTTCTTCGGGAAGACAATGATAATTGTTTTTGCAACTGTTTCCGATCACATGTCGAAAAGGACAATAGGCCAGCGGTGTTCGTAGTCATTTTACTTCACCCTAAAACAGTTCTTTATAATCTCTGAATAAAGGCTAATTGCTTTAAAAGCAAAACATTGAACTGTAATAATTAAATAATTAAGTGTTACTTTTGTGATGTCGAAATGATTGCATAGGTACTATGTTTTTAGTCGATTCTAGTATTTCTAGAAAATCAACCTGCGTCAGTTTATTTTTTTATGAATTTTTTGTGTATATAAAATTGTCGTTTAATCACACCTTCAGTTAAATAATAGTAAAATAGTTAACTTAGCAAAAAAATTTCACTGTTCTCTAGAAGACACCCGCATTGTTAGAAGCGTTGCAGTATGGCTCTATAAGTGTTAAAAAGTGAACAGTGGAAGAGGCACACGGCAGCTAGTACCTAGCTGCAGCGTAAAAACACAGAGTTAGATCACACCCTCACGGAATACCATCGTGAAATAGCATAACACAGCTGTGTTTCATGTCGCTGAGTTTAGGGAATCACAGTCGACCTCATCGAATGAACTTCTCTCACTCTCTTTCTTCTTTCTTCTCTTCTCTTTCTCGTTTTTCATCCATAGTTTCATGAGTAAAGATTATTTCTCTTTTTTTATCTATTTGTTGTCTACCCTTTTGTTGTTGTATGTTCACTGGAATAAACACTGGAGCTCCGGGTCCAAAACTGGACACATCTATGACATTTTGTAACTTATTATTTAAAAAGAGTTACTAGACGAGTTTCTTGGCATTTCTTCTTCTATCTTGATGATTCAAGGGTCTTTGTATAAACCTACTTGAATAAAGCTTCTTTTGATTTGATTTGATATCGGGGAAGACATTACGACGAATAGGGAGGAAGTGCGTTAGCTGCTACACAAAACCTAACCTATTAAGCTTAACCCTGCATGTTTTGACTGTCGCTATTAGTTGGTAGTCAAAGTTCTTTATATCTATACCAAACTGATTGAAAAACACAAGCAACTTCCAAAAAATGAGCATGCATGTAACACGCGAAGTCGAATTATATAATAACAAAAAAAATTTAAAAAAACTTGTTGCTTTATGCGAGGTGTTTTTAGGGATAATAAGGGATAATTATTAATTGGCACATCGGTTGCGGTCAAGCTTGCTCGTCGAGCGCGTTCCCATACAAATTGCGGTTCCTGCCTGCCATTAGTGAAATGGTGGCCATATGCCGCCTAACGGACTTTTTATTGTGCGTGCAATTGTGTGAATGTGATTGTTGCACTAATTCTTTTCTTATGAAATTAGGGGTAGGTTTGGTAGAGATGCTGCCATATTATCTTGGTATATTTTTATATTATTAATGGTGACAAATAAATAGTACAGACATCTGACGGTAAAATAAAGAATTTCTATAAGTAATGCCAACTACATTTTGAGGGATGTCATTACTAATCCGAGCTTTTAACTAGCTGTAGCAGGAATACTTTAACTTTACCATGGCTCTACTCCGTGGCAATAATATAAATACTAATATTCTGACTTATACAGAGAAGGCCGCAGTTCGAAAACTAACTGGCATCGGATTAGATCGTGTTAGAATCACGTTTTTCATGTATACAATAGGTAATAAGAATAGATTAGCGTTGTTATGTTGTATGTGGAGTCTGAAGAGTGAAAGAGTTTCGTACCGGGCTTGTGGAATAGGCCTAAGGTACCCTTAGCATGTCGTGTAAGCTTCGTTTTCAATACTTGCTATGACGCAATAATTCACTTGATCTATAATATTATCGATGACTAGGTGTACTGTATTCTTATTTCTTATCTGTTACTTGGAAGTTATATGATTAAAAGAATTCAATAATCAGAGACTTTTTGTATTACTGGCTATTTTATCCTATTGCAAAGAAGGGTTAAATTTTACTCGCTAATACTATACCCCCCCGTAGCACGCTTGATGTTTCTATTATAAAGTTATCGATCGATTCTCTATGACTGACCGGTGACATAAGTAAGATGTCATCGCTAAAACGCAAATATATTATTGTCCTTACTTCTAATGGCAAAGGTAAAATAAAATATAAGTGAACACAGTTTCACTTATTTATTTATTTTAAACTTTATGATAAATATGACTGCGGCCCATAAATTCTACATTCATGCTTAACAAAGATTCAAGATGTATGTACATAGGTTGTCAACCGTGAGAAACAGCTGCGTTACCATATTATTTATTTATTTATTCTTTATGTTCCTAGATAAGGTTTATAAGCGCGGACCTAATGCCCAGTGGCAGTGACCCTGAGGGATCGAGAGAATGTATTGGTAGGCATAAAAATAATAAAACTTACTTAGATATAAATATCATATTTCAAATATACATACATAACAAAATAACACATAATAAATATCATTTCATAGACATTAAGACGCACGATATGGCAGACAACACGACATACAGACAAATAGAAACAAAGGTATAAGTTGGTTAAGGATAAGTTAAAAGAATACGACTGCTCAGTTACTGCAGGATACTTGCCCTCTTGTGCTATATGAGAATTTAATTTGATTAGTGTATTTGATAATCTTTACGAGAAAAGTACTGTTATAGTGAAAATAAATAATAGGAAGCGGTGTCGGCAACCTTGGGTTGGCAACAAAACAAACTGTATGTAATGATAGCAAAAAGAGATTTTCTTTTTCGATCCTGGAAAGCCTCTCCAAATAATATGAATAAGCGACTAGAATACACAAAATATAGAAATAGGCTTAACAAATTGATTAACAAAGCGAAGAATAAATATAGACAGACACAAGTCAAAAATTGAGACATTAGGAAGATATGGGCACATATAAATGCATGGCTTTGCAAAGCTTAGGGAAACATAGATAATACAATAAAAGAGTACCTGGGACAAAATGAAAATTTATTTAATATTTGCTCTAACGTTGCAAAGACCTTTACAAAAGAGATTAAAGACATAAAACATGGGTGTAAACAAAATTTCTTAAACAGAAACGATTATGTCGAGTGTAGTAATTTGTCTTTTCGATATAAAAAAATAAACGAATTTATGGTTAGTAAAATAATCAATAAATTAAATCAGAATAAAGCGCCGGGGCTAGATAAAATTAAGGTACTGGACTTAAAATATATAAAGAATGACTTAAGTCCAGTTTTATCTCACTTTATTAATATGTGCCTGAAAACAGGATATTATCCTAATTTATTAAAAAAAATCACTATTTACAAAAACGGCTCACACTTAGATTACAGTAATTACCGTTCCATCGCCATGCTTTCAGTTCAGTCAATAAGATCGTTGAAAAATGGTGTTGCGACAAATTAGCACGTTCTTAGAACACAACAACATATTATCGGAGTGCCAGCACGGCTCCCGGCCGGTGCGGGACACCAGCACTGCGCTTACTGGATTCGCGGACACAATCAACGAATACCAGTAAAAACCAGGTGATAGCACTGTTTATTGATTATAAAAAAGCGTTTGAAACATTAGATTATAAAATATTATTGCAAGCGATGAATGAGTATGGAATTAGGCCCAACAAATATTTTTTTTAGCAATTATTTAAAACAAAGAACACTACAGGTTGTGGTCGACAATGTTAAAGGGGAGGAGGTCAGTGTCAGCTTACGTGTCCCTACTGGGTCCGTCTTCGGCCCGACTGGTTTCAATATGCATGTCAATAGTTTCGTTAAAGTAATTAAACACTCCTGTCTGTATATGTACGCTGATGATATGTGTCTACGACGACAAAGATGTAACTTTTGAACACACTTTTATTGCTTTCTGTAAACTCAAATACCCATGATTGCTTTGTATTTTTACTACTTGTGTTGTTATAATTATTTTAAAGAACTCAATAGGTCGCTGCAATTACTTTACATGTCAAATAAAATAATGCGAAAGATTATATGGTATCAAACATGTTCGCAGTGAGGCATTTTAAAGGGAATAATTGTAAATAGTTTTATATTCTATATATGTTGTATTTTTTATTTTATCTTTCGTTTCTGTTTGTCTCCAAGCTAAATAAATAAATAAATAAACTGGAATATGTACCAAATTATAGATATCTAGGTTTAATTTTAGATGAAAACTTTAATTGGAAATGTCAAATAGATGAGGATGGTAGGAAGCTATCAATACTCTTACGATAATTCTATTATTTAAGACACATTGTAGATAGAAAAACCTTATATATGATATATTATGGTAGATTCTGTTATACATTATGGTGTTGGTATTTATGGTAGGACCTTCAAGATATATTTATTTTAATATTGAAAATTTGCAAATTAAAATAATTAAAAATTAGTTAACAAGAATATATTAGAAACGTGTAAAAAAGACTACAACGAATTGTTTAGAATATGTATCATTTTGCCTTTAGAAAATAAAATCAAACTAAAGATAATATTAGATAACTATTTCAGGGAAGAATATAAAACTAAAGCAATACTTACAACACTAAACGGGTCAGAGTGGCGCAATACGTAATGGCATCGGCAACTAAATGCTACGGGGAGAGATGCACTAAACATTTAGTACCAAAACTATGTAACGATTTTAAATGGCTAAGAACCGATCATAGGATCATAAAAAAAAATTATAAAAATATTTCTTATTTTTTTTTTAATACCATAGGTTTGAAATGTAGGTTAACAATGCACGAAATTGTGTTTAATAGTGTACATGTATTGTGTAGGTTTTATAAAATATTTTTTTTTTAATAATTTTAATGAATAATTCAATCGAAAATTTTATAACCTACCTATTAAAAATTTGCGTTAGAACAACATCAAATTCGGCGTAAGTTAAGAGACACACAGTCAACCTGATGATACGTGCGGCCCGCGTCACCCATTCATCCTCGATGTGGAATAATAATACGTAATCAGTACGTACGTAATAATAAGGGTTTCCGGATCTCAGCACTCAATAAACGAGACTAAAGAGCGTCCTTCCCCAGTCGAGCCGCCTAATTCATGCTAAAAACAAGCTAGAAAAAACTATAGCGTAGCTCCGACCGCTGTTAAGATGCAGACATAATTAAAGCAACCGATAATTAATTTATTCATAAAGGTGTCCACTGAGCGCCATAAGCACTCGGTCACCTCTCAAACTCTGATGAGACTGTAAGAGGTGGCCGCTTTTAGCCCGGGCCCCAAAAAAAATTATATAAGCATGACAGTCGCGTGGTTTTACAGTCGACCTGCTGCTACGTCATAATACCAGCCATAGAGCAAAATTAATGTATTACAAATTGTTGGTTTTGAATTTTTGAAATCAAAGTCCCATAATTTCTCCAGCACTGGGATTATGTCACTATCTACAAAGTGGCAATAAATTATCGAATAAAATGGTGCATATGTATTATAATCAAATGTAAATAAACTATGATAAATTTGTATATCAAATACGAAAACACTTCTTCACCGATCCATTATACAGTTGACATCATCCGGTAATAATTTGAAAATATCCGTACTAAATCACCGTAACGAAATAATTCAATTTTAAGAAAAACTTAAAAGGACTCTACTACTAGTACTAAAAGGACTAGTTCAGAGACATTTTGAACTATCAATAAAACTTAAAAAAGTTATGAAATTTATTAAAATAAAATAAAGATATAAACAACAATTTCCCGAATGTAAAGCCGCGCTACAGTGCCCGAGAACTCGTTCCTACAACTCAATCACTATTTGGATCCATTTATTCTCGTTTGCTCTTTAGTATGCAAATAACAGGCGAGGGGTGAGGGTCCCTACTTAGGGGAAGGGAGGGGGCTGTACAAAGCCTCGGCAGGCTTTGATCTCGTCGTGACACTGCCACCTGTGCCCGCGATAGATTTACGCCCGCAATCCGTACCTTAAGTATTGTCTGAAGATGACATCGTGCTATCGAGGGGAGAAAGACTAAACGGATGAGTTGGGAAACATTCTGTAATTAGAGAAATGAGATTATTACCAAGCATTGATTTGGTTATATTTTGTAATTAAACGTTGTTCGATGTTGTTTCATTTTTAAATAAAAATTCTATTTACACATATGTATATATATACTTATCCTGACTGACTGACTGATTCTTCAATGCTGAGCCTAAATCGCTGGGGCTACCAAATTTTGGCAGTCGATGCCTTTTATGATGTAAGTATCCACTATGGAAGGATTTTTCGAAATGGGTGACATTTCCAAAAATCCAAAAGGGGATGAACGGTTTTATGGAAGCCCGTAATTTTCAATGTAACATGAAATTACATATATACTCGTTTCTGTTTAGAAATAAATGTGTATGTATATCGGCTTTTTCAAAACTTTACCCGTAAGACGGTGAATTAGAAATTGAAAGCTTACATGGGAAGTTCGTAATTTGAAGGAAGAAGCATACGAAAGCTGCGTCTATAAAGTTAAGGACAATTTTTTTTTTCTGTAACGTTTCTTTTATTCACATGCTTTTGTTTTTGTAACGTTGGCTTTCCTGTTATTGAATGACAATCATTATTATTTTTAAAATGTTACATTTGTTATATTCGAGGAAAGTTTTTCTAAAAGCTCTCATTTGATACTCTTGAGTGACCGACATATAGCAGTCAAAAAAATCCAACGTTACCAAGGTTAAAAATCAAGTGATTGTAGTACATTTTTAAATAGACGAAACATACAACGTTAAAAATAATAGTCCGGTAACAGGATGCATTATTCAATTGAAAATATTTTCGGGGGACGCGAGGTCCACTTATATGGAATTGTTTGGTCCGGAGGCAAGCAAATATTTTCAAAATAGGGGGCCACTCGACGGCGATTGTCAAATTGACCGAATGATTGTGAAGGGGAACGCATGTTTGAATGGGATCTGCCTTGCGTTGTAAAGCATTCGAATATTTAGTGGATAATGTAATTGAGGAGGATCTAAAATATTAAGATATTTAGCACTTATCTAATTATATTATTTAGTTATATAACTTTACATTTTCACTTTATTAATTTTAACTTTATAAATTTTTTAAACTTTAAAAATTAATTTGCTAATAGATCTTATTTCTCTATAGCACCGTTAACATCGTTCGGAAACCTGTCCTATATTGCAGCATTAACATCGTTCGGAAAGTCGCAATTAATAATAAATACTTTAAAGTCAATGCAGATGTGAGTGACGTCGTCTGTCGCATTCAATCAAATTACACTTTTAAGTATAGGTAGGCCTTCTCTAAATAATACTCTTTCTTTTTGTTTCTTTTTTTTTTAAAAGAATATTGGTAATGCCATTAACATTACTAATATTCCAGTTAACCACTCCAACTGAGCTGAAAATGCTTGTGCTAGGAGATGGTTCTCGACAATAGTGTGATGGTGGATTCGAACCTACGACCTTATGTTTCGCAGACCGTACCCATTAGGCAATTGACGCTTCAATTATGCTTTGTTGATAACATTGTATACATCTCTTAATATAAATATTAAAGTAATTATTGTTTTAATTACACGTTAAAAATATCTAGCTGAATAACATAACACAGTGTTAAACAATCACAAATTATCGTTATTACAACTTATTTAAACTTAATTTACTGCTTAATTGTATTAATAATTCAATTATACAGCATTGTGCAATTACAATTTTAATTAAAACATCATTAAATAAGACTTTAATTTGTAAAAAAAGAAACGTAAACGCGAATAATAAGAATTGTGCATCATTTGTAAATGGCATTTTCTCCCCAATGGAAGGTTCTGGCGATCCGTAATACAGACTTAGGTATAGACACCCTCTCACCTAATCTTTTTTGTGTAATTTAAATATACGTAACTAGTTTCGCTTACTTTGTGAGAGTTAATAAATTATTATTATTGTTATTGAATCGTCAAAATAAAAGAAACTTTAAAGTGACATGATTGCGTCTAGGGACCGGGAAAGAACCACACTTTTCATAATACCAGCGTAATTTTGCCGTTTCGGCTGATATATGTAAAATGTAATCACATTAAATTACTTTTTTCATTAGATCACTTATTCAAAGTATTTATGGAGATAATTAGATAAATATAACAATAGGTTCTCGATAACATGATTTCTTTGCAAAAGTAGGGTTTTCGTGAGCTTGTGAGAAAATTTAACTAATGTATTTTAATATAGCTTTACGAAAGACATCAAAAGTCTGTACATAATGATAAATCTTAAATATTATTGAATTTAAATTTAATCAACTATATATTTATTTGTCAAGATATTGCGATTTTCTAAATAGATTTAACATAATAGCTACAGTAAAGTTACTAATGACTTTATTAATAACCAAAGTCAAAATGATAGCATAAAGTGGTCAAATACCGCTCATTTATAATCAAATTTCTTTAAGTTAATATATTATATATAGAAGAATTTGACTTTAGGAATTTTAAATTAACAATATTTGTATTCTATGAATGTTAATTTTACCAACTAAAGAAATCGTTTATGCAAACAGGAACATTAAAATAATCGATATTTTCTCGGTCACGCTGAATATTATCTTCATATTTAAAATAATTAAATCCAAGACCGAGAATTCATCTACTTAAAACTGACGTCGGATTCTAACCATACTGCCACTTAATTCATCCCGTTTAATGCATTTAATGCATAAATTCTAAAAATCAATTTTATTTCGTTATTCCTTTATAAGCAATATCTACTATTAAATTATCATCCATTAGTCATCTAAAGGAAAGAAGAGAGTTATCACCACGTTTTCCACATTAGACACAAAATGGTTACACCATACTATATATACTCAAACGAACTTGCTGTGGTGATGAAACCATTTCACAAAACGAAAGTACTATCTGTGCATCCGATGAACATTTAATGTACAAACAAAACAGAAATGTAAGTATCAAAAACCTTTCTTTGGCTATCGGATCGAAAAGGGTCCCACGTCGCATAAGTACCGAAGATATCAGATTTTACAATAAAATCTACAGCCGCATCGTGCGTTATGGTATCACCATAACGGCACCCCATCATCGGCACGATCATTATAATTATACCAACCATAGATGCATTTAAATACCACCTTAAACCAAACGTTATAAAGAATATTGTCGTACAAATCATCGTTCAAAAACCTATGCTATATGACACAATCCTCTGCGCAATCGCACGTCATCATCACGATTTGCCCTAAGGTTACCGTTTGCATTATTTCCATTTTAGTCCATATTACAACGTATTAAGGTGGTTATATGATATATTTTGAGATATCGCGGTAAATTCGTGACAGGCTGTTGGGAGACAACTTTGACTTCATAGATGTTCTCATTTGATATTAACGTCTTATTCGGTGAAGCTAAAGAATTTTCTAGTAAATATAATAGAAAATAAAGTTTGAAATTATTGTTAGTAATAACTATGCGATAAATAATATAGAACTAAACATCTGTAAAATGTCGGTTTTATTATAATAATTGCCAGCTGAGGTTGCCACTATTGGTTCACAGATGGCAGTATATAAATAAGACTATTGAAGTATAAAGTAGGGACATCTATTGGTTTATAGTGTTTTAAAAGAATCAGCTTTGAAAACAATTTTGAAATTAATAATAAATATATTTATCCTGCACTTAATTTATTGCCATTAAATTAATTAATAATACGAATTATAAACACAAAAAATAAATACAATTACATTATAGCCCTAAATTTTTAATTATCAAATAATTCTTAATAGTATTACATTTTCATATTTCCAATTTTTCTTCATTTAATAAAATACTGTGAATATTGTGTAATATTTTGTATATTCTAGCGGCATCTATGCATATATTTTAAAATATGATGTTCATTGCGCATACGTCTTTCTCAGCTACATTTATGAATTGTATGTGGCAATTGTATCTAATTCACAATATACACAAAAGATGGCGCTTTTTGTACTTCCTTATAATTATTAACACCATCATAGATTTTTCATTTTTTAATGTTTTACTCCATTGCTAATCATGTCCTCCTGGTCGAATTCAGCTACGGCTCTATCTCCTTCTTGTTACCAGATGACAAAACTGCGTGAGATATATTAAGGACTAGGCCTTTGTGTAATCTCTGAGGCACTCACTTGTCTTCCTCTACCCTAAATCCGATTTAATGCATATCCAATCTAACGTACGATTTAATCAAATGAAAACATAAAACAAACCAAAAAAGGTTTTATACAATCTAATCAAGGTAAGTCCAAATGATAATATACAATAATTGTTGTATGTATTTCGATTTTTTTAGCACTATTCGTATGGCGTCAATAAATTTTTCTATAATATCAGGATCATAGCATAGCAGATTATATAAAATCCACTAACTGGCTGGTATGTGTTGGAGATACAAAAAATGACACCTTTACATATTTATCTTTGTATAAAATTCTATACGTTTATTAAGTGGTTATTTTCGTAGTTTATATTGTTATACAGAAAACAGAAGCACCTGGAATAACTGATAACTTGTTTTTGTCCCAGTTATGGATAAATTTTTCTCCTTTAACGCCGCAGACTACTCGATAATAGTCTATTTCGACCACGGCTATATATCCAAGTTGTTTACAGATGACGTCAATTGTAGAGCATAATAGAGCTGGAAAATTTGCACTTTGAAAAGACAGAGGATTTCATTTATCGCTTTCGTTTATGGACTGCAGTCATGACTTACCATTAGAAGCTTTATGTGCTCGTCTGTCTCTCAAATATCTACAAAAATATAATTCACTTTTTTAAAACGAACTTTTTGAAAGACACCCGTAACTATATATACAAAAGAGAGTAGATACACTTGTCGTCCCCTTCCTTATCTTGGTGCATGGACGTGGAGAAAGGTCAGTGTCAGAGAAACACACTTCCTTTGATAGGAATAAGGAAAATACTAATATAACTGTCAGTTTTATCGGTTCGTTTAAATGAGAACAAAACCCGCGGGTGTGTCGTTAATACATGTGATTAGATTGAGAGAAGATTTAGATCCGCCAACAAGGATACAGGACATAGGAGTAAAACCTACCGAGACCCAAAAACCAACAATCAATGATACAAGAAATGTCTTCCCTCTTCTGGTAATCGAATCCAGGACCCACGATGCTTCACCCTCCTACTCTAACTAGGGTACGTAAGTAGATAAGCTCATTATTTTTAAGTGAGTAATGTAGAGGCACACACTTTACCTGCATCCATCCTCCAAGTCAAGATGCATATGCCTTGTTAGTTACAATGTTACCTTAACGGCAATTGGGTTTTCGATTCCTTTTACGCACTCCTACACATGAAACAGACCAACATTACGCTGTTATTTCAAAGTAGTTTTCTGTGAGGTTTCCATTCCATACGGCTGCAGCATGCCTCCATCACTGTTGAATGAATGAGAAAATTGTGAAACTTAATTAACCTAGAATTATTTGAGGATAGATGTTGATAAGATATATGGAATGCAATTAACAGTTAACAAGATGACTTGTTTCTAAATCTTTATAATAAACAAATATTTGTACAATGAAATATCACGGTCTATTTTACATTGTATTACCAAATGATTAACATTACAAGAACAAATTCTGTAGTCCTTATAGAATCAGAAATAAGATTCAAAATGTAAGTATACAATGGATCGGTAAGTTGAACGACACGATTGCAAAACAAATCATAAAATGTACCAGAGCCTATGTAATAAAAATTGTATCACATTATTTTACGTAACGCAAAAACCTTGAGGTTTCTCTTGTGTTTCACTTGATAGAACTTAATTATATTTGTCTTACTTTTGTAAAAATAAATTATATTGCGGCCTTCGTGCAGTCACCTATATACTCCTAATAAGCACTAAATAAACTCGCCTTATGTGCTGTTGACCATAAAGATCCTGCAATAATGTTTTTTCTTTTGTGCTTACTGCCGATTATTTTGTGCAACTACGGAGTACCAGCACTTAACTGCTGGTAAGTGATCGCTGGTAACCTATGATACCTCAAATTTCATCCTCCTTAGGAACTATATTCCCCATGTAACTGATCACATCAGCATCAGTAATAACTAAAAAAGAACATAGAAGGCTGAAAAGAAAGACATTTGTTCATCGCCTTTTTACTTTTTATGTGTAAGTTAAAAGTATTGCACTAAAAAGATCGAAACAAGATTGAGAATAAACAACAAAATTAAAATAAAATGTAAACAATTACTTTGTTGTCAAGTTCTCGGAACCCATTATTTTTCTTTCGGTTTATAATTTGCAATTGAGTCCCGTCGGTTACTCAACTTAATGAGGGAATTACAGATCATAATATAGTCTGTTAAACCGAAGTAGACTTTACATTGTTTGTACTTTATTTTAATTTTGTTTTCTATTCTCAATCTTGTTGCCATCTTTTTTGATTTTTTAATTATATATTTTATTTTGTATTTTATTTATAAACAATGCATTTTATTTTACAATATTAAAACATTTTAAACCAATTTATAATTCTTACTTTAATTTAAACATATAACCTATGTATATAACATTTAACAAATAAAGGAAATTAAAAGAGTATAAGGTATATGTATTTTTGTAATACTCTTTTAATTTATTATTACTATTTCGTGCCAAAAATCCATCATTTTTCAAATATCTATCTAATGACATGTTGAAAATGATGTTTTTAAAACGAATATAACCTTAACTGTCGAAATCAATCCAGCCGTGTGGAAGATACGAGGTAATAAAGGAATTTACAAAAATACAAACATAGCCCTTCCTTGGCAGTCGGGTAAAAACAGAAAGACAGTTTTATTTATTCTACATAGTTTGTTTATAATATTATCGGTGGAGAATTAGCGTTTAAATCACTGCATTTATTTAAATCACAAGTGACTGCGACCCTAAACATCTACGTACGTTCATATGCATTGCCACCCCTGAGGGTTGTTATGGAACGCCTCTACCTGTAACTGGGTCTTCTGATACTTAGAGAATTATGCTGTTATTTCACGCTGGTAGTCTGTGATGTATAGACCCAGTCATGTTGCAGCTAGGACCTAATTGTAACGTGGCTTTATCAATGTTTTATAATAAGATTATATAGATATTAATCAATAATTAAAAAAGGAACAAGATAACATACAACTCAAAGAAGTTTCATGATTAGACCAGTACCGTTATCGATTATACGACATTTTACAAGATGTATATAAACGGTGAGATTTTTAAATTATTACATTGAGAGTAACAAACGAGCACATAGCTCGCCTGACCCTTGACAAGAAATCATAATGCAGATGCGTTGCCACCCTTGAGGACTGAGGTGGAATTCCTCGTCACTAGTAATAAAGGTCTCCGGATCCCTACACTCACCATACGAAAAATTGCAGCATTATGCTGCTATCATACGCTGGAATTTGGTAGGTTAGGGCGTGGTCCTACGCCTACGCTGGTCTACGACTGTCAACTGTCTCTCTCAGCCGAGAGGTAGTGTTGGTGCACACAATCGTAATACTTTTTTTTGTATGTGAGTATTGCTGTTGGTCCAGAGACCTTTACAGCTTGTATCTAATTAGTAGACGTAGAGAGTAGTAGGGAGGCCCGCTGAATAGGGAGACAACGACGGTCATGCGAAGCTGGCGCGGAGACTGCTGATGCACCACCGCTGCACTCCGACCCCTGTGGATGAAGAACGTCGATATAAGCGCTCGGTCACCGCTAACGGCGGCCATCAGCCCTGAAAAAAAACCTATACACGCACATTTATCCTACTTTATAATACAAAATGCTAGCCTTGTGAGTTCACCGAGGGGGCAACAAAACAAGTCTATCTCACTGACTATCGTGTTGAGAGTGCAGAGAGGCTCCTGATGCAATTTTTTTCCTTCCGTTCAGTTGCGGGCTACATATGAAGGCGTCTGAATGGAAATTCCTAAAGCAAACAAAGTTGTATACATTAAGGGATAAAACGGGATTACGCACAGGAATACACACCGTAATGTTTCTTATACAGATATCTAATAAATTTAGTCTGTCCACTCTATAACATAAGCTTGTACTCAGCTTAATGTGAGGACCAAACTTGGACCGTTGGATTCGGCAATAATTATTTAATATTTGAAAAGGACACAAAACGAAGGTCTTAAAATAAATTTCTATATGCTTCTTTACAGATGTTAATAATATTCACACAAAAAAATATCCACCATTAAAATTAATTATCAAATTTCTAACTTGCGTATGTCTTACCATATGCATGATAAAAGATTTTTTCTCAAGTATATGATATTGTGACACTTAAATGTTTTACTGTAACTGGTTCTTTCTACTCCAAACTACCATATCTATCTATTTCTGGAGTTTTCCCCAATCGTCAATTCAAATATAGCATCTTTAACTACCTACGGAATATCGTTCATTATTAATATTAACTCAAGGGTTACTGCCTTCAAATACTGCAGATCAAGTAAAATATTGATTCGGCAGATGTTTCTCATATAATGTACCACTAACTGCTAGCTATCTCTAATATAGCTAGCGAAATAGTTTAGTACTAAGATGTGGAATTCTGGCAAATTAATTTAACAATCCGTCGATATCGACTGAATCAAACGTTTATTTAATGTCGAAATAATTTATATCAAACTGTCCTACCAACCTATATTCATTGACGGCGCTATTTGAGCCATGTAACTTGTATATTGAATTCCAAAAATAACTACGCATCTGCCTTATCAAAGCTAAACGTACTGTCAGGGGCCGTAAAGTTAACTAAGCAACTTACCATCAGGTAAATTGTATACTCGGTATCTTACCCCAACTTTTCATAAAAAAAGCAATATTTTCAATATAACGAAACCACTGTTTCGTCTTACCATCAATGCGGCCACAAGATAAGATCACTATCTCTTATAGTCTTATAGCGTCTACTTAAAAAAATAACCGAATGTATTAATAAAAAGTAAAATAGCAGCATAATGTTGCTGTGTTTTATCCGGTGAGTGCAGGGATCCGGAGTCCTCAAGAGTGACAACGTATTCGCATTATGATTCCTTGTCGAGGATGAATGTAGATATCATTGGCCGTAGGAATCACTTGCCATCAGGTGAACTGTGTGCTCGATTATTACTCACTGTCATAAAAAATTGCAGATACAATGATAAATATATCACTTGCGCTGTTGTCGCTACCGGATGCGGACCATCAATTCTTATAAATTTATTTCATGGGCAATTAGGATGTGGAAGTTGATTTGTCTTTGTGCTCACAATCCGATAATAAAGCGAGCCATTGTCAAAGAATTGCAAACGTTTTTTTTTCATTAGAACATCGAATTAATCAAAATGTACAAAATTGCGTTAGACCGGATGCACTCGACAGCCATAATACGGCTGATTAAACTCCTGCGTGCTCGCCTGCAAGGTTTAGTACAGCGACAATGGATTTAGTGGCTGTCGTTATTGTCCGATTTGCAATCTTTAGATATCGTGTTTTAGACATCGTCGGAATAATGAATTGAAACGTATTTCTGAAACGCACAGGACTTACGACCCCTTACAAAATCCATTTAACTTCTGGCAGGGCGATGATGGATACCAACCGGTAAGTGGAATAGATTTAATAAATAATTCGTAGATTTTAATACATCTTACCGTATATCGTATGTGATTGCAGGCACTGGAACAAATATATAAGGAAGTGCTATGATTTTTGATTCATACATCCGTGAAGGTGAAATAAATCACATTGTTATGTATTGCTGTCTTTTCCATCAGTTCGCAGTTCACATGTATACTAATATTGAGACTGAACGATTGAGATACATCCGTTTGAACTAACGGCAGCACCGATCTTAAGATACATTAATCTCCGCGATGCTGACGGAGAATGACAATTTTGCCGGCCACTTACATAGGAAGCCCGCGCCACATGCACGCGCAGATGATGTCATATGTTAGGCATATGGCCTCCCAGACCTATTCCCAAAATACAGAATATAATAAAGAAATAAAGAGAGTGTAACCCTCAATGGATTAAAATCAAGAGGGAACAGCTACCCAGCAAATCATCGATTGATACAAATGACATCACTGCCGGAGTTTATAAACAAAATTTAAATCTCTTATGAATTTAATCATAAAAAACGTGTGTAACGTTTTGGCCAAGTTCTGTGTTGTACGTACACCATTGAATAGCAAAAGCGTGGTTTGCCATATGGACAAATTTTAGTTTGGATAGTTGACAAAATCAGGCTAGATGAAATAAACGATTCTATTATTTCAGTTGAAATGACCGAGGTAACTGTTGATCCGAAATTGCATGCAGCGGTAACTAATAACATGGTTAGTCACAGACACCATAACAGGCAATTACGGGTACTCATTGTACCGTCGGCGATAAGTTGCGAACAATGAGCGATATGCAGCTGTGAAAGTCAAATTACAAGATGTTCATGTGGATAATAGTTGGATTGTGCCATACTCGCCAATATTGTCCAAATCTTTTGAAGCTCACACCATTTTAGATGACAACATATTCCGAGTTTAGCGATATTATTTTTAAAGAACACTAGACAATAATTCAACGCCAACGCACATGCTGTTTGTTCTTTGTTCACTTCACTTGAACGGTTCACAACAAATTTTCTAAGAGCTATTTGTTGTGTAGAGATGCAGTTAGGACGGGGATAATCGTATTCTATTTGTCCATTTTACGTGTATTGCGTTGAAATATTAAAACGGAACGGTACGTTGTGCTTTTCAGGTTTTGTATCAAAAAAAGAAACGGTGTTACCGGACTTATATTTTTTTAACTGATTACGGTTACATATATAATTTGCCTCTTAAATATGTAAATAAATGCAAAGATATGGCCCTTTTCGCTATAAAAAATGACGAAGTATCTCAGTATCAGATGAGTCACTATGTCAGGAGCAACGAAGCGATTTGGGGCAACTTTTCATATTCAATCCACGAGACACACCCTACAGTAGCCCATTTGGGAATACTTCAGGAAAATGGACAAACAGTATATTTCAATCGAGAAAATACGGCGGACAGAGCAACATGGCCACTGTCGACAAGATTGATAAGCTTTTTCTCAGTTTGTCAAACAAATGCCTTCGCTCGCACTTTAACGTATGTATACTTCTTGATATAAAATAAATGAAATTCATTTAAATTAATAATCTAAGCAATGTATTTTAATAATCTGACTAAATTCAAACCATACACGATGCAGCCAATATTATTGAGCTCGATGAATAGTAGTTAGAAGGATGATTAGCATTTATAACGGCCAATCAAAAGTTATAATGAAATAAATTTTAGATGATAGTGTAGAATAAATAAAACTGTCTTCCTTTTTTTATTTGTTAAATGTTTACACTAAAATCAAAATGACTCACACCGGCCGATTTCGACCACGGTGATAAAATTTTGCAGTGTTCTAAGAAACGACGGGACGGACAATCACAATAAGTACATAAAAAAGTAATAAATTGAATAATAGAAAGGTTTTTTTACCCTTCAACCTTCTTTGTTTCTTTTTTAAGTTATTACTGAAATTAGAACTGTATGCTACTTAGGTAACGCAATTCCTAAGGAAGATGGATGTGTCTATTATAATTGTCGGAAACCCATCATCTTTACATATTTACGCACCGGTATACAACACAAAAATGTAGTTTATCTACAAGCTACATTACACAAGCACATACAGTATTTACTTTCATATAAATGAAAGAAATTCATTGGAATTAATTATCTAAGCAACTTTAATTTAATAAACTAACGAAATTCAAACCGTACACGATGCAACCAGCCTTATTGATCTCAATGAATAGGAGTTGGAAGGTTGATTAGGATTTGTAATGACTTATCCAAAGTAATAATCAAATAATTGGTAGGTGAAATGAAGTTTACCGGTACAGCATTCATCAAATAATTTTACAATAAATGTAGGTGGTTGAATTTAAAACAAGTATGATAATGTTATTGTACCAATATCATCGATATAAATTATTAGTAGGAATAAGACGTAAATATTGATTCTTGAAACTGATAAGTTGACATTATAAATAATGATTAATTAGAACAAATTTCTAGAATCCACTTTATTAATGGTAAATCATAAGTATTTAAATGAAAATAAAGAATATCAATCATTTAGAAAATAGTATAGATAATCAAAATAAAACAAAATTTAAAAAAATATGCATATAGGCCAATGTCAGTGATAGTTTTTGGATTTGATAACAAATTTAAAAGATAAGAGAATTGTTGTTTTCTAAAGTATATTTTCATATTCCCAAAAATTCATCATTCATCGGTTTTTAAAAATGAGAATATATGCTATAAGTTATTCTATATATGTAGTTATTTTATACATGTACTTGCGGCGTCAATAACACAATCACCAGATGAATTCTTTGTACTGTACACACAAGCTATATATATCAATGTACAACATATACAAGAGTCAGTACAGTATTGGCTTTACACGGAAATTCTACGAGTGTCCCGTCTGGTACGATAACGGGCGAACAAAACTATAATGACAATCTTTTTAATCATCTGTATTTTGTTCATCGTATACGTGCAGATACCAGCTAAAACAATTCCAAAAGTTTACAATGAAGACCGAATTGATTTGATCGAATACGAAATGGAGATGCATTTAGGAAGTGGTATCATTTTAAGCGAGGAAGAGAGATTAGCCAACGAAATTTTAATGAACTGGAAACAAAAAGAAATTGACGAATCGTTTCGCAATCCGCAGTACTATAACTTCTCGAAACACTATTTTGCTTACAGAAACGATATAGCGAAATCTAAAGTTTATCAAATTATAAGGCGTATGCCTAAAGGTGCAGTGTTACACGTTCATAGCTCGCTAATGCTCAGTGCGGGACGCATGCTGGATTTGACATATGAGGACCACTTGTACACTTGTTACACGGGCGACGATTTAGAATTACAATTCTCGGACGACACTCCCACGCGGCCTTGTCCCGTAAACTGGTCACTTCTCAGCGTGCTCAGACAATCTTCCGATAATATCACAGCGTTCGACGAGAAGCTGAAAAAACATTTCACTCTCTATCAGGAACACGATTGTGATAAATCAAATGACATTAATTTTATTTGGAACAAGTTTGAGAAAGTCACGTCAAAGATATCGCAATTGATTGCCTTCAGGCCAGTAAGAGAAAAATTTTTCTATGAAGCATTGAAGGAATTTTACAATGATAACATTAATTATATTGAAATCAGAAGTGGTTTACACGAATTGTACGAGTTGAATGGTACAGTACACGACAGATTATTTATGCCGAGATTGTATCATCATGTGGTGGAGCGTTTTAAAAAGGAGCATCCGGATTTCGTCGGTGTTAAGTTAATTGTGACCAGACACAGGTTACAGACAGACGAACAACTGCGTAATTCTATTGCATTGGCGAGTCAGTTGAAGCGCGAAATGCCGGAATTCTTCGCTGGTTTCGATCTCGTTGGACAGGAGGACTTGGGGAGACCTTTGGCTCAAATGTTTTCACTTTTGTCTGAAGCGAAGTCTAACTTACAATACTACTTTCACGGAGGTGAGACTAACTGGAATGGGATATCTACTGACGAGAACCTTTTTGACGCTGTTCTCTTAGGATCAAAGCGTATAGGTCATGCGTACGCGCTCATCAAACATCCTTCTCTGTTGATAGCTGTAAAACGAAAAGACATTGCTTTAGAGGTGAATGTTGTATCAAATGTGGTGTTAGCTTTATTGCGTGATGTAAGAAACCATCCACTAGCTACATACTTAGCTCTGGATTTACCAGTTGTATTGTCTAGTGATGATCCAGGAGTGTGGGGAGCGGACCCTTTGTCTCACGACTTCTATATTACCTTTGCTGGAATTGCAAGTAAACGTGCCGATATCCGGCTACTAAAGCAGCTAGCACTTAATTCTATAAAGTATAGTACGTTAGATGACAACAATAAAAACATATTATTAAAGGTATTCTATAGTAAATGGGACGTTTTTATCAAACAGTTAATTGCTACGGGTACATCTTTTTAAGTCAAATTTATTTAAAATGTTATCCTAATTATAAATGGTTGTCTAGTAAGATGAAAAGTTTTGAATTATTAATTGAATAAAATTAATTAATTAAAATGAAACTTTATAAAATTGTACACATGGTTTTTTTTTCATTATTGATATAGTTTATTAATCCTTCGAAAAAAACTTTGTTCCAATATTCCGCTATAATTTTGTTACTTAAAAAAAATACGTAACATAGAAACAGCTTTCCATGCATAGTCGAATTCTGTTAGAGTTCAAAATAGAAAATAAATTTTACTGAATCCCTAGTAGTAAACATTTCTAATATATAATTAATTTATAGAACACGTGATAGCGACGTAAGACAATCCTTGACACTGAAAGCTATCCAAGAAGCATGTTTATATCACAGAGCAGATATTGTATTAAGTCAAAGATCTCTTAGAACGTCACAAATGAATAGTTACTGTTATTGAATTACTAATTTTTTTTTAAATTCTTGAGTCTTACTTTTATGATCTTCATAATTTTTGATGAATGACTTTGCAAAAATTGCATTAATTTGGGTATTAATATTTAATTATATAAAAAACAATAAGAAAATGAAAAGCCTCAAATTTATTATAAGCAAGCTTTAAGCAAGGTGATATTTTTAAAGTATTTGTACAAGCTACATTTAATTGGAGCATCTATATACATTGCGGTTTATACAGATGTTCACGGTTTTACGTCTTGCTGTCAAAATTAATCAGGACAACAACTAATAAATATAATTTTTTGATCTGATCTACGCAAAAATTGCTCACAGTGTTTTGAGATCTTGCAATGGGATGTTTGATTTGGAATTAAATTTTATTTCTATGTAATGTTGGAGCTTATCCAAGATATGATCGAAGAATACAAATTTTGATACAGAAGCTAGAGGTGAAACTTCACGTAGATCTTTACTTAATCTATACTTTATTTTTAATAGGCTGGTGTTTGACATGAGAATATCTTCTTGAATATCTTTGTTAACATTAAATATTTTTGTGACGTGATCGAATAATATTTTTTTTATTTTACGGCCGCGAGACATTATGGTTACAGCTACCTGACTGCAGCATCACTGAGCGATGCCTGATGATATCCAGCCCGGAAACAATATTTTTTGTAAATCGAAGTCGGAAGTCAAATAGTTTGAAGTCAGGTCTAGGTGTGATATATGTATGTCCTGTGTCCTGTACTTTCTTCGAGATTCTGATCTTATTGTGAGCGAGTGTATTATGTACTTGCGTGAATGCTTTAATATATTATTTAATTATAAAATTTAATATATTCTCTGCAGGTGATGTTATCTGGTAATAAGTAAAAGATGGTCGAAATCGACGAGCAGAATATCATCGCATAATTTAAAAATATCCATTTCGACTGTCTTGTTTCTCGTTCAACTATAGATTACTAGATAAGTAATATATATATATATATATATATATATATATATATATATATATATATATATATTAGATATTAGTTTGTGGAACTGCAATCTGGAATCTTTAACTGTATACGGTTCATTACCATATAGTGTGTCGTCATTAGTGAATCGAAATATTACTAGTAGATATCTTGAGGTTGAAATGGAATAAGATAATAATTTTATCTCCTTACATCTCAATTCACGCACACAAAATGCTAAACTGTTATTTTTATCATGTCTTTAGCATGCCTAAATTAAAATATTAAATTAATAATTATTCATAGCTTTTTCAGTCGTTTTGTGGCCGAAGTACTTCTAAGTCTTTGATTTAGACTAATTGGACCGAGTAAATATTAAACTTTTGAATAATCCATATACATAAGAAATAAATTCTGTTCGTTGGTTAGCACATCACTTGAGAACGAGTGCATTGATTTAGTTGTTTTTTAAAATTGTCGTAATTCAAATTCAATTGTCCGAACTAGGTTTTTATTGAAAGAAAAATGAGAAAATTTTCCCGGAAAATTGCCTAATTTTGCGAAAGACTGAACATTATTTTTTCCATGAGATTTTTGTATGAACTCAAGACCAATACACGATTTTAGCGATGGAAAATTTTCACAAATTCACAAACAAATTTCTTGAAAATTGGATATGACATCTGACGGGTCTGCTAGTAGTAAATAATATTATATATATAGCACTATTCCTTATACAGTTCATTTTATTATCTAATAGTTTATTGATTAATCATCATCTCATCATCATCATTTAATAAATGTATAACAAGGAATAAAATTTCTGGAGTGCGAGCCGCTCCACGCCAAATTTCTGGCTGCAACGCGTACAAGTCGACTAGATAGTGGAAGAACCACATCATAATGTATGCTGTGTTTCGTATGGTGAGTATTCGTGTGGAACCCAGTTACCGCTACTGAGGTATTCTATATCACTACTCAGGAATGAAAACATATATTTCTTTATTTAATAGTTTCTCTACGCTTTAGCTCTCTTAGAATATATAACAATTCGCACTCCACAAATTAATATTTAAAAACAAATAATGAAAAAAAATGCATTACTATCCATAAGAAGTCGACCGGGGTATACTAGAAATAAAATTCTTATATCAAATAATAAACGTTGTCGAGTTGCATGTACTAACATAATTGTTAGTAAACTAAACCCTACTTCTGCACAAAACAAGATACAATAGATACCTATTTTAATATTACTTTAATCCTAAGTAATAAAAATACAGTAATAATTATCAAATAAAACACAAGCATGTCCACATTTCTTAACGCAATAAATCTCCGTTCTCCAAGACTGACGCCAATTAGTGTGAAGCGACACCTAACGACTGCCCTGATAAACGAAGCGAGACGTGTGAATACGCCTTAATTAACATTAAATTTTAAGTTTTAGTGGTATGCAATAATTATATCATTATATCTGCATTTTTTATTAAGTATATGGTCAGATATATAGTTATGGACAAATTAGTACAAAGTAAGTAGTACAATAAATTTCGACCGCACTGAGAAAATCCTTTGAAATTAAAAGATAAAAGTATATATATAATTATGATTTACGTTCTTAAATAGTGCTAAAATATTACCAGGCACTAAAAAAAGAGATGATGAAGTTTACTAATACAACTAATTATGTATCTAAATCTTTTATACAAACCTAATAAATAAAAAGCAGAAAATTTCACATAATTTAACTTAGTTTATAAATTATTTTCAAAGATCTGGATAGTATTACTCGATGTTTAATTAAAATCATGGCTGCGTACGACGGTTAACTTGTGTTTATTTTATTTTTTTAATTAATAATATAATATTAATAATAATTGATTTAAATATAAAATTAATGATATACTTTTATTTTGATAACTCCGAAATTTTTAAGGAAAGAAGTGAACCAATTTAAAAGTTTCACAGTTTTTCAAAATAAAATAATATAATCCCACAAACGTAAGCGATTAGTCGGGTAATTTTTTAATACGATGGCGTGTCAATGTTTGTAGCCGTAAAATCCATTTCAAATATGGCTCGGAAGGAGCGTATCCTCGACCGAGACTACTGCAAACGGAGCGTGGGTACATTTAATTAGAAGAAACACATCAAGGATGAACGTGAAGTAATCGAGTGTGAGGCGTCGACACTTAAGATAATAGAGTTCATGTCTAAATTTAACTCAAGTCAAATAAACCGATTTGTTGATTGCAATTTATAAATAAATTGCATTAAACGCGGGAAACCCAAAGCTTGAACTGGACACAAACCGGAAACCTTTTAACAGTGGTAGAGCTATACTGCAATTCGTTTCTAGCTGCTGAATCATTCAGGTCAACTCGAACGGCGTAGGACCACGCCCACACAGAGCACCAGCGTGAAATAGCGGCATAATGCTGCTGTATTTCGTCTAGTGAGTGTAGGGATCTGGAGAACTTTATTACTTGCGATGAGGCATTCCATCTCAGTACTCAAGGGTAACAACGCATCTGTATTATGATTCCTTGTGAAGGATGATTGTAGATATCATATATTGTTTGTTACTCTCAATCATAAAATAATAAAAAAAAAACCCTATTAATCCTTTTGAGGCATTCCATCTTAATTCTCAGTCACTACTCAGTTTTAGTCACTCATATCTCCATTATAATACCTATAGATGCATGTTAACCTTTCTCTGACCTTATCTAACTTAAATTTTATCGGACTGTAGAAAGGGACGATGAGTGAGTGCGTCTGTCTGTATTTTCGTGAACTTTTACGATACTATAAAAAACCGTGCGTTGTTGACGTCACCTGATAATAACCATAAGATGTTGCCGTAATTGAAGGACCGTTCGACAAAGGGCCATCATCGCGATCATCTTATGATGTGAATATTAAAAAAATCAAAATAGTCACAATACATAGTCAAGGAATATCTAACTGGTATAGTCGGTACTTAGCTTAACCGTATTTTGTATGAGGTAAAAAAAGAGGTTAAAATAGACTTCTGAAATTGCAATCAAGTGATTTTTAAAATGGCACGACATTCAAAATGATTTTATATCGATGTCATGTGTTCAACAAGGGTATACCACTACTAATATATATATATATATATATATACCTAGTTCGACCATAAGTTCTGTTACAAATGAAAATGCATTTTTTTTAATGAAGTAATGTAATATTATTATTTATTAGTCTCAGCAAAAAAAAAAAAATTCTATCCGAAAGGTGGGCTATCCCTTTGGCTTTTAATCTATTTGGCCACGAATCTATGGATTTACGCACTGTTTCCAAATTTCGCTACTGCTTGCTCCAAAGATTTTTTAAGAGACTCAATGTCGCTGTGTCGTTTAGGGCAGGTCATGT
The DNA here is from genome assembly GCA_029286865.1 of Teinopalpus imperialis. NCBI lineage: Eukaryota > Metazoa > Arthropoda > Insecta > Lepidoptera > Papilionidae > Teinopalpus > Teinopalpus imperialis. The sequence goes on along the minus strand of JAGSMU010000030.1, from coordinate 9,046,435 downwards.
CCTCTAAAACTGACCATAATTTGAAGTCTAAAGGGTTGAGGTCTGGGCTAGATGAGGTCTTCAGCTCTTATAAAGCCCGGAACGTTGGTTTATAGCAGGCTTGGGTAGTTCGTGCCTTGTGACCTGTTGAGTCCTCCTGTAATGTCCACGGTATATTTTTAAAAAGTGTATTGCTGAGATATTTCACAACATGATCCAAGACTGTATCTTGATACACTTTGGCTGAAGTTTTCACTCCTTTTTCACAAAATTGTAGTTTTGAGACTCCTTGATAAGACACGCCCCACCAAACAATCAATGACGCAAGATGATGACCACGTTGTACCTTTCCGATCACTTGAGCAGCTTCTTTAGAACTGTGAGCATACACTTTATCATTTTGCTTATTGTAGTGTTCTTCAATTGTGAAACTTTTTTCATCGGTAAAGAGGATATTTCTATGCCTTTCACCTGCGTATCGCGACAGAAGACGTTTTGATCGATCCAGTCACTTTAATTGTAAAGATTGATTTAGGGCATGTCCTGTATATTGACGATAAGCATCGAGCTTCCGGTCTTGTTTTATAATACGCGACAGAGTCCTGGCGGGAATGTTCATTTCTCGCGATAAGATTTTATGCTTCCTAATGGGGTTTCGACGAACTTTCTTCTGGCTTTAACAGCATTAACAACCTTTGTAGTTCAAACAGCTAAAAAATTTTCTGGTCTTCGACAGAGGAAGTGTTGTTGTATCTGTTGATAGTACGATATACGAACATACGGCTGATACCAAGCTTTTGAAGTGTCAGTGTAAGGCGATCACTGCAATCCCATTTTCTTTAACACCCTATTCCATATTGTAATTTGGTAATGAACACGAAAAAATATGTGAAATAGCGCAAAATCGAAAGAAGTTTTTAAAATAATATACGTATTCCAAATTCAAAAGAAAACTTTTTATGTAACAGTATTTATATATATATATATATATATATATGCATTTTAGTTTTATTTTATCTTTTCTGTGCCTTGCTTTTGCGGTCTCAAGTTTTTTTTTTCATTTTATATCTCGTTTTCGTCACATATTAGTTACATACATTTTCATATTTCCGTATCCATATAAGTCCTCAGGTACAAATTTGTTACATCTACTTTGATACTTCATAGGAAAATACCACTTTCTACTCTTTCATCAGCATACATGTAAATGACCTTGATCAGATTATATTTTAACAAAATGTGTATATAATTGTTACATACGAAATAAATTTCTCAAATTTCTCAATCGTTCATGATCATCATCTCATCGTCATTGTCCGCAGGAGCCGACTGGCCGACGTAAGCATTTGCAAATAACGTCCACTAACTTGGTCCCCAACCCATTGGATTCAAATGATGTCCGCCACTAAATATACGAGCAAATTACTAAAGATTGAAGAAAAGATAACAAGGGAGAAGACATTGAAAAAAAATAAACACTGAATATAAAAACAAAGTTTATTAACATTTTTAAAATTATTATAATTTTAAGAATGAATAAGAAAAATAAGAAAACTAACAAACCTAATGTTACTTTTATTACACCCGTATTTTCTTTTATTGGAAAGCTCTCAGTTTTCAAAATTTATTTAGGCTTGAAGTGAGCTTGAAAAGCTTTAAGCTTTGACCGTAGGTAATATACAAGTAATATGACATATGCAATACTTTCAATTATCAAAAACAAAAATTGGTTTACATTTTTTTTAATTTAAACTACAGAGTATACTAAGTACAATAAATATCAGTCATAACTAAAGAATCGACGTCTTATACTTATAAACGTAAATGTAAAACATTAAAAGATAAAGCAGGATATAGTTTATCTTTTACACAAATTAATACATACTCATTTCTGATTGTTGCCTAGTAGCAACAGTTGAAATTCCATATCAACTATTCAATAATCATAATCAGTCATTAAAAATCATACAATAATGATTATAACTATAATGTTATATTATTTATCTGAATCGCAAAGGGAAATTGCAACAGAATAATCAAGTTAAAATGAGATTATTATAAAGATTTTCGTTAAATAACGAAAAATTCATCGGAAACTACCATTTGTCTCTAACAATATTATCTATAAACTTAGTCCACCGTATGTTAAATTCGTGTACTACTTTATCCTTGTTTGATATAGTGCTGTAGTACAATGAATTCAGTGCTAACTTCTTCAAAAGTCTCAAGTCAGCATGTCTACTAGCAATACCTACAAAAGTAACATAAAAGTCATGTGTTAAAGGTTCAGCATCCCACAGACCTGGATCGTCACTGGATATCACTACGGGTAAGTTATGAGCTAGGAATGATGCTAATGGGTGATTCCTTACGTCTTCTACAAGTTTTAGAATATGATTGGATATAACATTTACTTCTATAGCTATATTGTTTTTTTTCACTTCCTCCATCAGTATCGGATGCTTGATAATAGCATACGCGTGTCCAATACGCCTAGCTCCAAGGACTATTGCATCTGCTAAGTTTTCATCAGAACTCGTGCCATACCAATTAGTCTCTCCTGCATGAAAGAAGAAACTGATTTCATCAGTTGCATCCAATAATTCTGGTATGAAGTCCTTGGTTGGTACCCCTAAATCTTCTTGTCCGACTAAATCAAATCCAGCAAGAAATTCAGGCATTATCTCTTTAATTTCTTTTGCAATTTTTAAGTACTCTTTTACTGTTTTCCCATCAACCAATCTTAATGGAGCGTAAATCAGTTTGGCACCAAAAAAATCTGGGTAATCTCTCATGAATTGATCAACGACTGTTTTATACGATACTGCTGTTGCAACGCTATCAAATACGTTTCCCTCTAAGTCATACAGTTGTGGCAAAACACTACGTATTTCTAGATACATTATGTTATCCTCCCTTATGGCTTTTAGCGTGTCATAAAAATATTTCTCCCATACTGGTTTATATGTAAACAAGCCACCGTTGTTGATAAAATAATTTTGAAATTTACCCCAAACTGCATTAATGTCTGAATAGATATATTTAGGATTATCAATCACTAGAGTAAAGTGCTTCTTCAACTCACCATCGAACTTTTCAACACTTACTGAAGCATATCTAGCGTCTTTAACCAATTGCCATTGACCATTGCAGGAAACCTTTGGTCGTTCTGCCGAAAATAAAAATCTTGCATTATTTTCTTCAAAACACACATATAAATTGTCCAAATATGTTAGTTTCAATACATAGTCAGCATTGAGTAATCCAGTGTCATGAGCATGTAAAATTGCGCCTTTTGGCATCTTCTGAATCAACTTAAATAAATGCGATTCCATAATCTCTATCCTATAATCGAAGAAATGTTTCGAAAGGTTATAGAGCTGCGGATTCCTAAAACCAAAATCCAATTCACGTAATTTTAAGTCCATTATAATTTCGTTCGCTTTCTGTTCACTGTCACTAAGGACTATATCACTTCCTAACATTACGTCTAGTTCTTTCTGTAGTAATTCTTTTCTCTTCTTTAGAACTGTCTCAACGACATTTTCAGAAAGGACCAGAACCGAAGTTCCTATCAAAGCATAAATCAACACTGTCCACTTTGCACCCATTACTGAATAAATATATAAATGACAACTATTTAAATATTTTTATTCGGGGCAAGGTTAAAATAAAAACGCACAAAAATATCCCTCACGTATAGCACGAGCTATTGATTGACTGTCACACGATTTTAATAATAAAAAAAATGTAATTGGCACGTTCACGTGCTCACCGTATAGAATAATCAATATTTGTGATGATAAATTGATAAAACTATTCTCGTGAAATATATTAAATCTTGCAATTTATCAGATGATCGACGCCTGCCGATTGTCATGATAATGTTATTGATTAGTAAACCTTCAGTTATAAACAAGGAACAATGGCCGTATTAGCTGGTACGCTAGCAAAATGCCGGGTCTCTGTTTACAATTGCTTAAAATAATTAAATCTAATAAAATAAACTTAAATTTAAAAACGAAAATATCACCGATCACTATATTTGTCTTTATTAAGGCACACGATACAAGTTCAAAAATACATTACCCTGTTAACTTTACTTTATTAATACTAAATAATCATACAATATTTAGTTTTAAAGACTTAAACAAGTAATATATGTATCTACACTGTACGAATATTTCGATAATAATATCCTCTACCTCGGGGAAAGTTCCTTAAGATGTCTACCGCGAAACGGCTGAAACTCCTAAATCAAGGAATGTAAAATAACATATACTTTTTCAGTATCTATAAATTTCTATTAATTACAAAACCTTAAAGCCATAAAATTAAAATCAACTCATGTGACGCTTTTTGCGACTTTGATATCGTTACAGACTGTTCACAGCGCGTTTTCTCACATGCACAAAACAACGACAGTCATTGCTAATGTGGTAATGTTCAAAATGTTCCCATGTAGACAAATCAGTAAGTTATTGCTACCCTAAAGTCCTTAACTTAATAATTTGACACAAATAAACCAATCTGTGAAATATATGACGTTAAACTACATAAAGCTAATTAACTTTCATTTGGTGTACTACATCATACAAACTTATGCCAGAAAAACTTCGTGTTGCCAAAACGCCTTGCATCTGCTGCTCTCAGAGAATATCAGGGTAAAATATCACCATAATATTCTTAATGTGTTCCTTAGAAAGGAGTGAAATTTGTGGATCTGATTACTCCTGTTCAGCGTTACACACGTGCCAGATATATATGAACCTTCTGACGGACTTGAGCTTAATAATTACATTTTGAACTAATCAACCAAAAGATTACAATCCGAGTTTCTAAAGAAGTGGCTCTCTTTCGCAGCGGTCCTTACGAACTTAAAGCTCGTAAAAGCTTCGACAGGCTTAAATAGAATAGATATTTTTACTTATCCTTGTGAAGAATTATAAAAATATTTAACAACACGACATATCAGATAATTGGACGAAACAAACGGACATTTTAATTTAATTTTATAATAGAGTTCCATATACATAAACAAATGCAGTGTAGCATAAGCGTTGTTATAAGAACTGCGTAAGCGATCTGCTTCTTGGTAAGTTTATGTTTACGTTTTTGAAATCTGAATGCCAACACTGATGAATTCAATAATCGAATGACATAACTAAAAGTGGGGGTGATAGCACTTTATAAATATAATAATATCGGGGTATTTACTGGTTTCGAAGTTATCAACATTAGTCCTAGTGGTGTGACAACGTATCTGCATTGTGAGTTCACACTAATAATCACTTACCATTAGGTAAACTGTATTTTTTTTTTATAGCAGCTAAGAGGCAAACGAGCAAGACGGGTCACCTGATGGTAAGTGATTCACCGCCGCCCACTGTCGCAGTTGTTGGGGAAGACCGCTGATGGCAACGAATTCCAGAGATTTACTGTGCGTGGCAGAAAACTGTTTTTAAAACGCATTGTAGTGGAACGCCAACCATCCAGATGGTGTGGATGATAGTTCCGGCGAGACGATCGGTTGCGAAAATCAGCGGCTTCTATTAAATTGAACAACTCCTCGGAACACTCCCCATTGTAAATTCTGTAAAGTATGCATAGGGAAGATAGATCGCTACGCAGTGCCAAAGAATCTAGCCGATCGGCAAGTTCAGGATTGTCGAAAATCCGAGATGCCCTACGTTGGATTCGGTCAAATGGAGATAGCTGATAACCCGGAGCCCCGGCCAAAAGGTGGCAACAATACTCCATGTGAAGCCGCACCTGCGCCTTATACAGTTTAAGGCGGTGAGCCGGCTTCAAGTACTGTTTGGCCCTGTTGAGCACTCAGAGTTTTTTGGAGGCCATTTTAGCCTTGCTCTCCAAATGACCGCCAAACTGGACAACACTCGAAATGTCGACGCCCAGAATGCCAATGTTTGGCTTGGCACAAAGGTGAGTGTTTCCGAAGAGTGGCGATGCGATAAAGGGGGCTTTTTTAGCGGCGAACGCGCAAACCTGAGTCTTAGAAGGGTTAAACTGGACTAGATTTAGTCTCCCCCAATCGGAAATGTTCACAAGGGATAATTCGATTTCAGACACAAGTTTGTTCCGACACTCATCGACGTGATCCCGAGAGATATTGCTGCGGCCGAAATACAGTGCATCCACGGTACTGTCATCCGCATAGCAATGAATGCCACTGGTATGCAACAAATCATTGATATGCAGAATGAACAATGTCGGGGATAACACCGTCTAGCCGAGCCGTCTACGATGACTTTAACTCTCCGTTCCGCAAGGAAACTGCCGATCCACCTACAAAGTCTCTCAGGAAGCCCATAGGAAGGAAGCTTCGATAGTAAGGCTTTATGCCAAACCCGATCGAAGGCTTTCGCTATGTCCAAACTAACGCCTAGTGCCTCACCCCTACTCTCAACCGCCTGCGCCCAACGGTGAGTTAGTAAAGCCAGAAGATAAGAAAGCTTTGCGGAAGCCATATTGGCGGTCGTTGATCAGCTGGTGCTCTTCCAGGTAGCCCATGAGCTGGCGGTTGATTATGGATTCCATTATTTTGGAGAGTAAGGAGGTGATAGCGATAGGCCTGTAGTTGGACGGATCTGAGCGGTCGCCTTTTTTAGGGATCGGGTGTACTAGAGCCGTCTTCCATGAATGTGGGACAACGCCGAGGACATAAGAGTGTCTGAATAAGCGCGTTAAAACCGGTGCCAGCTCTGGAGCACACACCTTCAGCACAATAGGAGATACTCCATCGGGCCCACTCGACTTGTTGACATCCAGGGAGAATAGTGCTTTCCGCACAGCACACTGTGTTAGGCGGACGTCCGCCATTGTGGTTTCACACCTCGGGATGGTAGGAGGAGTGTTCCCCCTGTCGTCAAGAGTAGAGTTTTCCGCAAAGATAGAGCCAAGAAGATCGGCTTTCTCCCTTGCGGAATAGACCAATGAACCATCCTCCCCGCGCAAAGGTGGTAGTGTCGACCGACAGAAATTACCCTGGACAGCCTTGGCGAGAGACCAGAATGCACGAGAGCCAGATGGCAGGCGTGCCAGTCTCTCGCCAATTCTCCCAACGTAATTCGATTTTGCCAATGCAATTTGCCTCTTAAAGAACCTGGAAGCAGTGTTGTACTTCTTCTTGAGTGAGTCAGAGTTTACATCCTTAGCGGCCTTTGCCCTAGCCCAAGCTTGGTAGCATTCCCGCTTGCGACGATGTGCGCCACGGCAGGACCCACCAAACCAGGGCCGAGACCTGCCAACGACGGGCACCGCTGAGCTAGGAACAAACAATTCCATGCCCTGCAGCACGACGCCGGCAACCGAATCAGCACAGGTGCTAGGATCCTCTGACTTGAAGCAAATCTGCCCCCATGGGTAGGATGCAAAGAAAGAGCGCATCCCGTCCCAGTCTGCTGACCTGTAGTGCCAAACACGTCGTCTACCAGATGAGTTACAGAGGCGTTAGGTACCTTTTTTCTGGTACACTGTAAAAAGCGTTGTCCCACCGGGGTCCGTTCGACTTTTCATTATAACTGAACTTCCAGTTCTGATTAATTTACCGACCCGACTTAACGAAAGGATATTTTTGCTGTGACTTTTTTTTAGTCAAACTGTGAACTAAGCCGCCACAGAATATCAACATGAAATAGCAGGATGACGCATCATGTGATGAATGTAAGTCAGGAGACTCAATCGGAGTATTGCATCTCAATGCTCAGAGGTGACAACACATACGCTTGATCTTGAGTCTTTGTTGTGGATCGTCGTAGATGTCATTGGCCGCAGTAATCGCTCAACATTAGGCTAACTTTTGTCACACCCAACAGTGTTAAAAATATGTTTTTCAAGCTAACCCACCAACGGTGGCAATAAAATAATTTTGAATAATACTTCAAATTGTATTGATCTCTATAAATATCTTTAGGATCATCAATCACTTGTTTTTTTTTTTTGTTTGCGTTCGTTGATTCGAGCATCAGCTGTATTTGAATTGGTGTTTTATTGCTGGTTTTTTTTTAGTAAAGTATAGAATTATTTTTACTGTCGTTTCATTTAGCTGTACTAACACGACGGAGCGTAAATAATGCCAATAAAACGTTTTAAAAATGTTTTTTTTTAATCAGGATCGATTTTTTTTCCGTCCCATCATCAAAGGTGCCATTAGTACTATCGTATGTCTTCGTTTTCGGAATCCTCGGTCTCCTAATACCCTGTATACGTGGTGACAATTTTTAATATTAATCGCTGTTACTTGATTTGATGCGATTTAGGAGATGAGCTGAATTTATTATTTGGATCTTTTTAGTGGCATGGGGTGCAGTGTCGAGGAGATGATTCTCTGTTTAAAGTCCCATATGCACAATATTACGTGTTGATATTATTAGATTACCCCGCTGTGGAAATTGACCAGAAAGGCGGCATTGTAAATAATTATCTATAGTTTAGTGATAAGGCCATTATCACCCGCTATATCAGGCCGATATCAGCAAGTACAAAACACAGCTTAAATAAAAAAAAATCACGCATTTGTAAATGAGAGCATACTACAACTCGTGTCAATACGTGAACGTTCCCGGACAAAGTTTGTGCACCACGAATTATTATTGTAGTGAACAAGTAGTATGTATTACAGGGTGCATCTAAATGGATTTATCAGGATTACTAACCGTTCCGAGTTTCGTTAGAGATAAAGTAGATAAGATAAAAACTCAGCCAAGCATACAGGCTACTACAATAATCTTCAAATGTGTCAATGCTTATCTTATAATCTGAGGAAAGGTTATCTATGTTTCCCAATGTTTTACAGGATACATTTTGGATAGTATTCCGTGTTTGGTTTAGGACTATACTGTGTTCTATTACGTTTTTCGTCTCGTTACTGTAACGTGGTCATAAACTTCCTATGACTTTAAAAGCTAGCTCAATAACCATATTGAGTATGATAGATGTGAAATATTAACGAAAAAAAGATTATTAATGGAAAGCAAGATTAAGCAGTTTCGTTACTAGTTTCAAGTGTAGGTTATTTAAATCAATATTTTTATATTATCATTCACCATTTTATTGATCCAAGTAATACAGATGATCACAACACTGATTACAAATGTTGGGACCGTAAAAACATTACGCCTTAACGTATATTAATGTTAAATATTAAACATGATATACATTATCTATTACTAACTACGCTTATCAGATAAGGTATCGCACTCATTGTTGCCTAGGCTTACTAATCTTAAATCCTTTAATATATATATCTATATAATAAAATAGAAAATTATTTATCATAATCCCACTGAAAATTTCATCCGGAGGAATTTCATATTGATAAATGAGATTATAAAGACTGTAAATTCAGCAGTTTTACTATTTGCCTCTAACAATATTGTGTATAAAATAAGTCCAACGTATGTTATATTATGCTAAAGTATGATGAATCTTGTCCACTACAAATAATTCTTCTTCAAAAGCTATATTTTATATTTTATAATTGCAACAGAATATGTCGACGTGATAAAAATCATCAATACAAAGTTAAATATCAAAACTTACACACAAACGGTGAAGTAATTTATCCTTTTTAAGCATATTTACGCAATATAATCAATAACAAAAGTATTCTGGAAGACGAGGAAGAAGAAGGAGGAGTCTGAATAACAGAAGGATTTGAAATGCTGACTTCACCTTGCTATACATACAGTATGAGTACATCACTAACACAATCCTACAAAGCCATAGGGCGATATTGAGCGATAAAAAAAATACTTATTCTTTAAACGGTGTAAATTACAGTCAGCGGCGACTACCAAAAGGGGTTTCGATTTCAAAGCGTTGCTTTAGAGAAACTTAAAAATAAAACTGAAAAGAAATATAAGGCCGCGCCTCATCCGCCATGATTTCATGCAACGAAAGGGTTGGGGTACGATAAAGTGGTACTTGCCAGTACCGCCCCGCTCTACGCATTCGTTAAAAAAAAAGAAGAAAAAAGATGGCGACGACGCGGGAATTCACGTATGCTACGCTATAGATATCCCGCATATAAATTCACACTCGTCTTTCACTTTAATCTCCTAATTACAAATCTCTCAAAATGTGGATGACACTAAGTAAAACCGACTTGAAAACAAAGGGCGCACCCCAATATCCATAATCTCTAGTATGAATTAAAACGGGTCTCATCGTGCCCCACCATTATAAACCCAACACAACTACACAAAGAGGTCTGTCTATACAAAATATGAACTTTAATATTTATACTACCTCCTTGTTTCTCGCGGTATACTGTTGCCAAATATGTTATGACATATATTTAATATATTACGCCTTGAAAATCTAAAATATAATAGCAATATTCTAGCCTAAATAACGTTTTACTGCTGAGCACAGGCCGCTTTAATTTATTTTTTCACCGGGTTGAGAGGTGACCGAGCGCTTATGGCGCTCAGTCGAGACCAGCACGAGGGCTCTCGAACATGCCGCTCCTGTTCTGAAGGTATTGGAATTTAGTATGCCATGCAGCTCTACCATGTGGACTATATGTGGTCTTGCATATTACCTTTATTCTTCTCACACGTTCAATGTTTTTCTTTGAGAGAAAATCATGGTTTCTCTATTGCCATGATAAACCACTCATTATATTAATTATAATTACAATTAACAACTTATTGGATCCAGGATCAATCTTAAGTATACATATATACTAAGCTACCACGACCCTTTTATAAATGAAATAAGTAAGGAAACCAATAATATTTAAAAAAAATACTGAAAATACTAGACTTTGTGGATTGTTCTATTTTTTACACAATTTTTTTTTTTGGCTGATTGTCGCTTTTAGCCCCGAGGGCTTTTACAGTTTCACCGGGTTGAGAGATGACCGATGACCTGTATTACATTTTTATAATGAGGTTTGAGGTTTTAATCACTATATACATAAATAAAGTAAAATTTTAATATGTCAAAATACAAATAAATACCTAATAAAACAAAATAGACATTTCGTTCCTTTCCACACACATTCGTATTATTGAATATTATATCAAATTGTCAATGGTAGAACCTCGCTGCAGTTTGTGTTTAGATGCAGCATTAATGGATCTGAAATGTATTATCTAAAGCGTCAATAGTCTAATGGTTTAGGGTACGGCCTGCCAAACTGTAGGTACTGTAGGTTCGAATCTGTCATTAGACTATTGTCCAAAAGCATTTAAGCTTTGTTGGAATGGTTAATGGGATTGTTAGTAATTATAATAAGCACTGATTGTATTATTCTAAAAAAAAAACTCAACCGGGGAAGGACGAAACATTCACAGGATACAAGCAGACCTGACCTGGGTGACGAGACATATTCCATCATATTCCTCAGGGGTGACAGCGTATCTGTATTCTAATTACTTATCGAGGATGAATGGCTCGTAGAAATCAATTAGGTCAATTGTGTTGTATTCTCAACTATAGAAAAAAAACACAGCCTTGCTTTAATGATAAATCAATAAAGTTACCAAGTCTTTATGTCGCGTACAGATCTACCGATTAATGACTATTCGAACAAACATAAACAGCTCATCACTAAATTACAATCAAAACATGTATTGTGATTTGTAAACTCATTGAATATCTACAACACATAGTTGGGGGCCAGGTCATTGCGCTCCGTAAGTCAGTCGTTATTGAACGTTTGTAACGTTCACACGAAAATATCAACATGCGCAAGATACTATTCCTGTTTGTTTACACTGTATCCGCAACTGATCTCACAGAATATATCGATGAACGATTCAAAATCCTACAAAACGAAGCTCTTTTATCTATCGGCGGTAACACTTCCCTCAGCGATAAGGAGGCCGCGGTCAATAACTGCCTGATGAAGTTCAAGTTCAAGGAAGTTGATTATTGGTTCGATAATCCGAGATATTTCAATTGTTCACATCATTACTTCGCTTATAAAAAAAGCATCCAATCTTCTAAGGTCTACAAGATTATAAAGGATATGCCGAAGGGAGCCGCCCTACATGTCCACGACATGGGACTTCTAGGTCCCGACTATTTAATGAACATTACATATATGGAGAATCTTTTCGTTTGTTTCGGAAAAAATTTGCATTTAGTATTCGCTGATAAAACGCCAAACATACCTTGTGATGGCCAATGGCAGCTTATGAGTAAAGCAAGACAATTTTCACATAACATAACCAAGTTTGACGCTATTTTAAGAAAGCATTTCACATTAGTGGTGACAGATCCGGAGGTAGTTTACCCGAGCATACGGGAAACATGGGGAGCTTTCATGCAGTTTTTTATCACTGTCGCCCCAATGTTGTCGTACAGACCGGTATGGGAACAATACTTCTATGACGCATTAAAGAAATTTAGAGAAGACAACGTTATGTATCTAGAAGTGAGAAGTATTTTACCAAGTCTATACGAGTTAGATGGCACTGTATATGATCCACTGATCACAGCAAAAAGTTATAAGAAGGTGATAAAGAACTTCATGAAAGATCATCGAGATTTTATAGGTGCAAAGCTTATATATGCACCATCCAGGCAAGTAAACCGTTCAAAGTTAGAAGAATATATAGAACTAGCAAGGAGAATTAAAGAAGATATGCCTGAAATCTTCGCCGGTTTCGATTTAGTGGGACAAGAGGATTTAGGAAATCCATTAATATTATTCGTTCCTCAATTATTGGAGTATGCTTCAGAGTTCAACTACTTCTTTCACGCTGGAGAAACAGATTGGTACGGAACACAAACGGACCAAAATCTTGTTGACGCAATACTTTTGGGTGCAAAACGTCTAGGACATGCATACGCGCTGCCCAAACATCCGGTAATTTTGAACGAAGTTATTAAAAGGAATATTGGTTTGGAAGTCAACGTAATATCAAATGCAGTTTTATCTTTAGTACGTGATATACGAAATCATCCACTGAGCACCTTCCTCGCACATGGAATGCCAGTGGTTCTGTCCAGTGACGATCCAGGAGTGTGGGAAGCGGACCCTCTCTCTGAAGACTTCTACGTGGCATTCGTTGCTATAGCTAGTAGGCTGTCCGACTTAAAATTGCTTAAACAACTTTCTATAAACTCACTTAAATATAGTGCCTTGGACTCTGATTCTAAAATCCAAGCTTTACGTAATTTCCACTTTAAGTGGAATCAATTTATTAATAATTTTAATTGTTCTGTCTATTAGTTTTATACTAGTTTTATTTTATATTATCACTGGATACTTAAGTAACTGAATGTTATAGTTAAAGTAAATGAAGAAATTAAATGTAGTTTATATTATTTATAAAACAATATATTAAAGATTTCTCATAAGACACGTGTATTTAATTAATATGGAGTATGTATTTAACGATTGTATTGTTTTAAATCGCGGCACAATAATACCACAATTTTTTTTTACGTCTCTGATTATATTATCTCGCACTTTGGACTCTGTCTTCGATCAAATTATTGCATATTGGTCTCAACCATCTTGCTCAGGGATATAAATGACCTGCAAGCTTTATTTATAGAGAATTATTATAACATTATTACTCCAATAAATATTTTTTAAGAAAAGATGATAATTTTTTTTACTGACGATATTTACGATGACTGCAGCCCATAAACACCTACATACTTCCATCCTTAAGAAAGATTCAAGATAGGGTGACGAAGATGAGAACTCATGTTACGTTGTCACCTCTAAAAAGACAGGTTTACTTCACTCACCAAACCAAAATTCAACAGTTATAACCTGTTTATAAAATTTTATTTTTTTATTCTATATCTATGAAAATATAATCCTCCCCGGTCGATTTGATCTATTCATGCCGTAGCTTAAAACTAGAGATAGGTTGGCTTAACTACTATTTAAAAAAGTTATAAATACGCCCTTAACTATTAGAAATACATCGGAGTCCATCTGCGTATTGATTGCCAAGTTATATATATCTCAATCTTGATACTAAGATGTCGCAGCACATTTTCTATAAACGCAAAGGTAAAAGCAAACATACAGACGAGAATTCTAGAAAAACATGAATGTGGTGAGTTGGAACCTTTAAATCGACGATCCCAGTTTTTATTTTTTCAAATCAAACAAAAAAAAATATTTAATATACAAACATGAAATCATTTATATTGATAAATGTTACCATTAAGGGACGGTTAAGATATTTACAAGACCCTGTGCATAATTTAGTATGCCGCGTAGTTGGATTAGGTCATCTTATTAAACAGACGTTGCGGTCGGATAAGGCCTGTTTAAATTATATGTAAACATGTTACAAGGAAATAACAAACTAGTAATACAAATATATAATATAGATAATAATAATCAGAACAATCTGAAGCTATTGAATTACACTTGTATTAAAACTAAATTAACTTGTGTTTTCTTTTTCTTATTAGATTAAGAGTAACAAACGACCACACAATTTACCTGATGGTAAGTGATTCCTATGGCCTATGGCGTTCTACGTTCATTCTTGACAGGGAATCATAAAGCAGATGCGTTGACACCCTTGAGAACTAAGATGGAAGCCCCGTCACCAGGAATATAGGTCTCCGGATGCCTACACTCACCAGACTAACACATCAGCATTGTGCTGCTATTTCATGCTGGTATTCTATGAGGGCGTGGTAGGACCCCGTTCGAGGTGAACCATTCATTCTGCAGCTAGAAACAAACTGCATCATAGCTCTACTACCGACTGATGAAATACCTAGCCACCAAGTTACGAGTCCTGCCAGTATCCATTTTATATTTCCGTCGTGATCAGTCTCTCTTTAAGAAAATAACAGTGACACACGCTCACATAGATCTTGGTAAATGAAGACTGGAGACTTCTTCGTCCACTAGGGTCGGAGAGCAGCTGTGTTGCAGCAGCAGTCTTAGTGCCAGCATCATCGTTATCTCCCTACTCAACACTAGACTAAAACAAAGAAAAAAGAAATCGAATCGCTGGTTCCCTACACTGACCGTAAGAAACACGGCATCGTTATGATACTATTCCACGCAGATATTCCAGATGAACGGACCCACGTTGCAGCTAGAATCAAACTTCATCAAGGGTTCGCCACTGTTAGAAGCTACTGACTTCAAGAATAACTCAGTCTTATTGTTTAAGACCAACATATTAAATTATACATATTATGACATATTACACCTTCATAGGATGGTCTTCTTTTTCATAACGTTAAACACACATGAATTTTAAATATCTATATGTATATAATACATATATACATTTAAAATAATGATTTCAATTACTTTATCTGTGGTTCGAAATATAAAGACCGCAGATAATGTTTCTAAATTAGAACGTCCGGTCATATCGCGGTCATTTGATCATTTGTTGTTTATGCTATAGACACGTATATGTCGTTGTTGCATTAGTAAACATAGTATAATTTTGCAATCACATTGATGTTCGAAAGTTACTTTTCTCACTATGAAGTAATATCACGTTTCATAAACATCCTTATAAGGTCAGTCCATCCCTTGCTCATCAATAAATAATATCTAGTTATTCTTTGAAAAATGCTGCGATCGCTACTCTGTCTGCATCCATAGATATGATGCGAACTTACACTTGATTAACGTTTCTTTTTACGCAAGGAACAAGCAAGGAATGAAGGAATAAGCAGGGGAACAAACGAGCTAACGCAGGGCATATTTTCCTAAGAGCAAAACCAGCAAGCGCCGAGTGCATATTATTTTATTAAAAAATACAATTATAATTAATGTTACTAACACTCTTGTTAACCACTCATACTAAACGTAAGTGCTTATAATAGGCATCACGACAATAGTCCAATGGTGACGAATCTACGCCGTTTCATTTCTAATGTCTGTATCTAGCCTTTTTTTTTAGCGTGGGGAAATGCCTACGCATACCCGCCCTAGTGGGGGCGAGGACGGGTTATGTCGGACTCGCACTGACTAAAACTCAACGGTGGTCGTCACCAACGCCCGCGAGGGGTCGCGGGATCGCCGTAAGGAACGCAACCGCAACCCCTCTGCGCTTCGCTGGGATAGCCCATCCCGAGGTCGTGCGTGAAGATCGCACCCCTGCAACCCTTGCGGAACTATCACGACACGGTACGACGTCGTGCCGTCGTCCTCGGGGTCGCTAATACTGGACGGTTGGAGCCCCCACTCCTATCGTCAGGGACCCGTTTACGGTAGGGGTTTACCGATGGGAGGGCCGTGACGAGGCGCGAGCGCCGCGTCGGCCCGTCTCCGAGCAGGATCGGTCATCTCTCTATCCCGCTTGGCAGCCTCCTCTCGGACCGAAGGAGGCTAGGGCCCTCCACGCCGATTCCCGTCGTATTTAGCCTAGGTTATGATGACACTTTTTTTCTATTCTATTAAGTCTTAACAAGACATAAAATAATAACAATAATAAAACAGTTTATTGGCACAGAAAAAAAAATAACTTTATATAAACAATATTATACACTTTGGCAAACGGAGGTGACTCAGCTTTTGCTGACACAAGATTATAGTCCAGTGCAGCGCTGGTTTTCAGCCACTCAACATATCCCTTAGATGTAATGCGGGAGTCGATAGAATTGAGGGCTTCCCAATCACCGTATAAAAGTTATACTTTACAAAGTGTTTGTACGCAACAAAACAAATAAAGATCTACAACTATTGACAATGTAAATAATATTCCTTCTGTGATGATGAACTAAGAATAGAATTAAAGTTTTGTTCCTTTACACGGCATAGCAAATGAGGGACTTTAATAAATCCATAAATTACCTGTATGTATTACACAGAACTGCATCACCCTTAATGGCAAAGAGTACTTTGTAACGAAAAAAGGAATTGAAATTTCCGTTTTCGAAACTGTCAAAAAGCGCGGATTCCATTCTGTCTAGCTATTTCCATACAAGTATCAAAGCGTTGAAGTTCTGTAACATTAAAATTTATAAAAAAAGTTAAGCATTCAATTTTGCTCTTTATATATATGTATATAAAGACCTCGTTTCGTATACAGCTAGGAAAAAATGGTCTGAGATATATCCGTAGAGTGCAGCAAAACTCGTGAAGTGACACCCTCCAGAGAAGTGTTCTCTACACTAACGAACTCATTGTCTGCCATGCTAGATGCTACCCGCTTGTTGGGATTTGTATTTTCCATGTAATACCTAGGGAACACTCTGTTCCACTGAGTATTCTTTGACTTGGAAATTATATAACTTGAATTTCTGAATGCATACTTGTAAAATTCTCCTAGGTTCGTAAATTCATGCTGACGCATATTGACAGCGGTAATGCATTGATATACTAGTACAAAATAATTAGATATACAGTAATTAAGTGATGATAGGTAGAATAGAATAAAATAAGTTAAATAATCCCATATTCTAATTAGTTGACCATGAATTGTAACTTAATTATAAAAGTCGAGGAAAGTTATGTTATATTTTTTTATTGAAAGGAATTTATATATCACTTTAAAAAATTACAGTACTTTAAACTTAAGTAAGTGCCTACACACTAGGTTCTCATTTAAAATATTTACTTACAATGACTTTTGATTACAAATGAACATTATGATTTTACAAAACAAATGCATTTCTCAGAAGTGGCTAAACGATTTTCCTTTTCATGTATTTTGAGTTGCGGAATGTGTAGTTCCGTTTTATGCGTATCGATTTGTATATTCAAAAGTCTTGTTTACGTTTTCTGACCACCGATTGTAAACTGGTGGTAAAGTAACGGTGTAGCTAGGTCAGCTACAAGATATGTATATTGGGCAGCTGGACAGGGGATGGACCACACGCTCGCGATATACTTTCGTGAAATTTCAGAATAACGATTGGAAATTTGGTTGACGAGGCATTCCATTTCTGTAACCTTGGATGACGAAACACCTGCATCCTGAATCTTTCAGACGTACACGTCGTGGATTGCAGTCATCGCTTCCATCGGGTGAACTGTGTTCTCATTTATAAAAAATGTAGTTAAAATAAATGTAGTTATAAATTAGCTACAGCGTAGCTAATTTTAGTTTATTTGACAAGAAGTTTAGTTTGTGTATTGCGACGAAAACTATATACTCATTTGTCATCAAAAGTGAGTAAATATTTATTTAAATGAGAACTTGTCCAGACAAACCATACTTTAGTTTACAATACTGTATTTTTTTTAATATAAATATTTAAATGTACATAATGTATATATTGCATGATTGTAGCAACGTCACTTGCATTTAGCGTACTCTTGATGGATAACGGTTGAGGACTGATGACCGACTTTTTTCTATTACATCCGAATATTTCCAACCCATATCTCATGGCTCGAATCAATGACTATATATGAGCCATAGCGCCACCAACGCACAGCAACACCCAGTGTAACGTGAATGGAAGAAACTTAAAAAAAAGTTAAAAAAAAAAGTCGCAGATATTTCTAGCGATATAATGAAGAGGTCTTTGTCTTACAGTTCATTTTAAAGTGCCAGTAACAGTTTCACAACTTAAATAAACTATAAGTCAAAAATGTCAGTAGCCTCTCAGATATCAAGTCCTCATAAAATACAAACGTCCAATAGTAGCATTACGCTGCTGTATTTCTTATGGTGTGCACTATTGGGATCCGTGGACCCGATTACAAATAACGCATTCAATATCTGTCATCTGGGATGACAACGCATGTCCATCTTGAATTTATCTCGGGGTTGGATATCGATATCGTGGACCGCAGTCATCACTATCGGGTGAACTGTGTTTGTTAGTCGATCCTAGTATTATAAAAAAATTGCTTCATATTCTGTTTAATAACATATGACGTCGTCTGTGCAGATTAGTGGTTTTAAATTTAATAATTCTAACGTTATAAAATGTATGAACGGCGACGCTACGGCATACTTGTAAGACCATCGACAACGCTGTTTGCGGCATAGTCGATGATTTAACAACACATAAAGTACATAAAAACATCAGACAAATTAAATCTTTAAAAGATTTGCCAATTCTTACTTCCTCTACACAGACTTTGCCGAGTAGATACCGAGGGATAATCACGCGATCCTCTTCTGTTATTTCTGATCAATTGAAAGAATTATCTATCTATTTTGTTAAAAGTACTAATTATTGCCAAGTGTTCAACCTTATGTTTCTGTTTTTTCCAATTATTATTTCAATTATTATCATCAGCCTGCCTGACAGAGAGCGTCAGCGAAAAAGCTAATCAGTTTACGGGCATCAGGTAAATTGTGTTCTCACTCCTAGTATTATGAAAAAATCAAAGATAATGGTGGAAAAAAAATTACCCAGATATCCGAGTACGGCCCTGTGAGACAAATGTAGAATTGTAATTAAAAGTAAATACATTAACGATTCACTAGCTACTCGTAATTCATTATCATGTCAAAATACATTATATGCCACACTCATAATGGCTTCCAATGAAAATCAATTGTACTCGAGGCGTACCGATGCGATCACTGATATTGTTACCCGCTATTGTTCGTCACTCGAACATAGCCAGTCTTTAATTAAGCAAGGTTTTGTTCGACGAGAGGATACGTATAGACACCTGCGATCTCTCATGTTGTATAAAGTAAAACTACCAATGTAGTATTATTTGTTTTTCATTCGCTCATACTAATAAACTAGAAGTAAATGGTTTTTAATGAAATAATCATTTTAATTCATATATAATAATGACGCGGTGCCAGCGATACATTTGCTAGATATGATTTTTCAACAAAAAAACCAAAAAATACAACAATAAAAAATATTAGGTATAATAATCTCCTTCAATCGGACCATCACCAATCTTGTATTGAACCTATGTGGTTAAAAATATTTCATAGTGCTTTAAAGCACAATATAGTTTTATTCAGATGTTCTCGTGTAATTTTAGTAAGGTAAGGTGACCATGAAATAGATGAAGATAAAAGAAACTAAAACAATTAGATATACAAATACTTTTAAGACTAAAATTATTTTTATATTTTATTCTTTGTCCGTCGTTCTTTGTCTATATCAGGGATGTTACGGAGGTTCGATTCCGATTCCGAAAGTTCGGAACTTCCGATTGATATTACACCTCCGATTTCGACTTCGGGTCCGGTTATATTGAACCGGAAGTTTTAATCGTTGGTCGAAGCATATATAAGGGGCGGCAAATTTATAATATTGAAGATTTTACTTAATGACTACAATAAAGAAAAACGTATGCCTATTAGTGACGATTCCTTATTATAGTGCAAAGTTAATACAAAATTTCAATCTTTAAATCGATTGCTCACCAATATTTATCGTGTCCGCCAGCCTCAGTAGCAAGCGAACAACTAATCAGTGGTGTTGGCTTAATCTATGAC
The DNA here is from genome assembly GCA_029286865.1 of Teinopalpus imperialis. Taxonomy (NCBI): domain Eukaryota; kingdom Metazoa; phylum Arthropoda; class Insecta; order Lepidoptera; family Papilionidae; genus Teinopalpus; species Teinopalpus imperialis. The sequence goes on along the minus strand of JAGSMU010000030.1, from coordinate 9,026,108 downwards.
TCTCTGAGAAATAGATTGGATGGAAATAAAGCTGCAAAGCTTTTGTTCATCAAATACAATTTACTTCTTGTGGAGTCACTTCATTTAATTTAATTTATTATTTGTACGTGATTAGTACTGGCTAAGCTAATTTTTATTTTTAAGCCGCCAAGAAGGCACATTATTATATTTGACATTAAAGAGACTGAATAATAGTCGTATTATTTTATTTTGAACTGCTCCTAATACACCCCGTCTTCGTTTCCGAATTTGGTTCTGGTTCCGATTCCGATAAAACAAATTTAAAAACTCCGATTCCGATAAAACCACTTCCGTAACCTCCCTAGTCTATATACATAAGCATCTACTTGTAAATTTATGTTTTCAATATTTTTTACTTTTGCACCTACCAAAATTTCTTCACACCCACCCAGTGTTACCTGACAGAGAATTTCCCTGGACTTTAGTCCCCCTTGTTAACCTTATTGAAGGGATAAAAATAAATAAAAACACAAGACAGCATTAATTATATTAAACTTACACACCGTACACACGTAAACTTTCACACCTTAAATTCCATTAAGAGTTTACTATATCTTTCACCAGGAACTTGTTAGGGCCCCGAAGCCCACAATAACTTTTCAGAATTGAAACACAGATACCGGTCATATCTTAGAATAAAGAAAATACCTTGACCAAATCATACTGTAGCTTGAACGTGCCTCTAACACGTTAATATGTGTTAAAGTGTTTACATACCCTTTACTTAAGACAGTTGCAAACGAGGAAGCAACTGACCTGATGATAAGTGATTACCGCCACCCATGAGGATGTTCAAACAACACCAGAGAAGCGCAAATGCGTTATAATTTATAAACAACTTTGTTTTTAAAACAATAAAATGGTTGGTTCATAACAATTATAATGTATAAAGACGATCACCGTCGTTCCAGCTTATTATTTCAAAATGATAAACAAAATTGCCCACGATTAACTACTAGGGTACATTTTAACACGAAAACTGGGGTTTTTATTTAAAATTCTTAAATCTTGAATAACCTGATAAGTTTAACCAAGAAACTATATCATAATCAAATTTGCTGCAAATGTACATTTTAGAGAATTTTCAATCCCTTAATCGGGCATCGCATGGTGAGTTTCTATACTATCGTTTTGGATATTTCTTGCATGCAGACGATGCGTTATACATCGTTTTTTTTAAATTTCGAAGCAATGATCCGGTTCTCTTCACTGATAATAAAACTGTTTTTATCATTTAAATGAATGGAGGTTCCTTCAAGAGTTGGTTTACTATTAACGACATCAACACTCAAAAGTAGGCTGCAACGTAATCAAGTACTTGTTTATATTATATTACGAGTAGAAAAATTAACATTATGAAGCAAATCGTCAATTAACGAATAACATTGTTATTTATTATATTTATTTAATTATCTTGATATTCTCCATAGTTTCAAGTCTTCAGTGAGAAGTAAAATTTGTAATATAAATAGTATATATATACTACTATATAGGATATATATAATAGAAATCAGGTACTAACATAACAAAATAAAGTGCTCATTGTCTTCATTAAAATATGGTTTTACTAACATATTATTTGACGTTATATCAATTATATATATGCCATACAGTCTTAAAGCAAAATAATAGTCTCACGTCTTATCCTAATCGTAATAGACAGAGGTAATTATGCACATTGGTATGGAGCAATATCACATGTTTAGAAGTGCATTATAAAATATAGCTCTTAAACAACATACAAAGTTTTGCAAATTTAACAAATTAATATAAATAAAATAAGTCTAATCTTCCCCAGCGGGCACAGCATCTTCTAATCTTTTGATATATTTTACTCGTAACTCAGTCACAGCATCGCCCTTTAACTGATCCTGAAATTTAAAAAGATAATATCTTATTTTTACAACACTGGATTTTTTCTGGATGTCACAAGATGGCGTTGTCCTCAGGTTTATTAAAATAATATTAATATGGTTCGTAATATTAATATTGTCAATAGATGGCGGTTTAATATTCAAAAATAATTCTGTGGAATAAGACTATTGAGGGTGTGATCATAATGGTATGATAGAAAATCTTTGTAAAACGATCCTCATTTGTAATTTCATGTTGCCTCGAGATGGTCGTATTCAAACCCTTCTTGCATCCATATGTTGTATTCCAATTAAACCGCGAAGCGATTATTAAATAGCAATCTGGTCAACCATACTCAAACAACAAAAAACAAATAACATCGAGTCGCCCTCTAAGATTAACCATTTGGTTTCATAACTATTATTATCATAATTATTCTGATTCCTCATATCAGTTGGAACAATTATGAAAATCTAAATCTTTAAGTACATACTGAACAAATGCAATAGAATATTGACCTATTTCATTATAAAGTTTAATTAATTAAATTTAATAGTATTGGATTTATATCTTCAGCTTCATTGTTGTAAATCTGGTATTTTAACGAAGTATTATATCGAGGTATTGACACGCAGGTCTGATTGCTTATGGCTATTTGCACATGCCCAAGTTGATATTATATATACATATATAAATGATTTGTGTATTTTTACTCCAGTCAACTCTTAATTATATTATTTACACTAACACTGTCTAAAGAAGTCTATATGTGTCACTTTAATACTTTAAAACTGTATGCGGTGATACACAATATTTTTTTGCGATCACACCTGCAGCCAGTAAACCTGTTTTTTACAAACTATATTTGGGTGACAGACTATTAGTATAAAACCAATCCAAATCTTCCAAAGAAACATTGAGTCTATGGACAAATCTTTAGAATGCAATCCAGTATTTTTTGGACTTCAGAAAGGTTAATGATATGTAAAGCAAAAGAATACCATTAATTAATACATACACATTTTTTATCTTATATGGCTAAAACCCCTATTTTATTAATTATGTAGTACTGTTTTACCTGTACAAACCAGCATTGAACATCTAACTGTACCATTTGCAAGGCTCCTCGTATGGCACCAGAAATCAGAGCACAATATTTCAGACCGTTATTTGGTATCTCTACCCACTCGCTGAGGGGACATTGGTCCCATACTAGAGAGAACTCATCACCTGAACTACTCCAACTAGTTACTGTAGGTTGCATGTTGAGGTACAACCTGAAATTTTAATTATAATATACAGTCTAAACTCTTTATAACGGAACTCAAAGGACCAAGCATTTTTTATCGTTATAGTTACCGTTATATGGAGTGAAGAAAGAAAAACAACCAAATTCACAATAATTTTTAACAATAATAATTTCTATGTTATAGAGTTTATCATTATAAAGAATAACGTTATAAATAGTTTACACTTGTTTGATTATGAATTATCCTGTTATTTATGAAAGATTAAATTAAAAATTTAATGAATGATAATACAACAATGATGAAATTTATAAATCATATACAATAATAAAAGGTATTGGAGCGTAGTATGCCACAAAATTTCTTTGCAGGTTTCCTTACAATGTTTTATTTTACCACCATGTATTTCATAAATAGACACCTAAAACTTGAATTGTTAATTTCATTGGTACAGGCAGTACACCTAGATTTTTTGTATACCATTGATTTATTATTTTAAAAAAATATATGTGCATGTACCAAAAATTAATCTTCAACAATTGGATAGACATATGTTATAAAAGGTACTTTGAGAAATATTGTAAATAAAAGAAAAGCTCACACAATATTTTTATATAAACAATAATATCAAAGTTATGGATAATGTATAAATTATAGTAATTACTTAAATGGGAGAATAAGTATGCTTTTCTGTATTTATTTAAAGTACCACTATAACAATTATCACAAATGTAACAAAACCCTTGTTTCTAGCTGCAAGATGAGTGGGTCAGCTTGACCAGGGAAGTACCACCTTCACAGAATATCAGCATCAGGTAACATCATAAGGCTGCTTGCTATATTTTGTATGAAGAGTAATGGTATCTGGGGTCCAATTATAAGTTACGATGCATTTCATCTCAGTCCTCAGATGTGAAAATATATGTGTATTTCAAATCTTTAGTCTTTGCTGAGGATGGATGTATATATTATATATGATGACACAGCCATTACTTACCATTAAGTGAGTCTGTGTTTGCAGTTTATTTTCTTTTTTTTTAATAATAAATGTGTTAATTTTATATAATAAATGAAATATTTTTAACTAAAGTAATAGGCAAATACTGTAATATAAAAATTTATCTGTCCAACCGATGCATAGTTAAATTTAACAGTCAAATTATAATCCCACCTATTTAGCCAAAGTGAATCTCTATGGTCTTCCCCAAAGTAAAGTGGGAGTCCCTCTTGCAATTACCAATTAGATCTTTAGTTCTCTCTTATATAACGAGTAAAACACAACTCACACACCAACAAAATACAAAATGTCTTCCTTAGTATGTCATACAATATTTAATAAGCTCATAGGTATGGATTATTAGTTAGTAAATGATGATTTTATGAATAACTTGGGGTGTGGATTTATTTACACATGTCAGTATACACCTATCTAATATGAACAGATTCTTCAGTCATGTATCTATTAGGGGCAAGTATATGCCCATTAAACTTAGCAGAAAATCAGTTAGTCTGATGTAAGGTATTATACAGATAAGTATTTCAAGAGAACAGTAGTTGGTTAGCGTAGGTAAATTCCAAAGTATGGAACAACTAATAGCCAACAGTTTGACATTTATTACCTACTATCCACTATATAAATGGACAAATGACTTAAATTAATTTAAGCGATTACATGAAATTTACCTGAAAGCCTGTTGAATTTTATCAGCAGTCTCCCTCATCTCCAAACATCGGTTCGAAGAAGTTCGGGCAAGAAAATCTTCAATCAAACGTACGCCCATATTATATCCTATTCGCTCCAAATGTTTATTTACGTCGTCAGTAATCTCAGTTTCCTTTAACATTTGAGATACTAAGGCGCCATACGTGAGTGTAAGCAATTCTGAATTCTGAAAAAATGGATCAATTTTTTTAAATATACAAAATACTACAAAGAAAATATTGTTAAATTAATACTATGCTAACTCACAACTTTCTTCGCGTCAAGTCTAGAAGTTTGTCTAGACATGTTAGCTTCTTACTTATTCGTTGTATGAAATTGTATTTTTAATAAAAGATATTACTTAGTATCGCCTGTTTACAATTACAAAACTCAGAGTTTAAATAAACTAATGGTATCTCAAATTCGAGTACTTTGACAGTTTTCAGAGTTGATATTGATGATGTGAGGTCTAGTGCTGCCATATACAAACATTTAAAAAAATGATAAAACATTTATTGAAATTGAATATTGAATATTTTATAGAAATTGATAAAACGTGTATTTCTAAAAAGAAATCAGTGAACTCATAATTTCTCAGTAAATTAGCCCAGCTCACTTTTTGTATTTGTAATACTACTATAATACTATATCGTCATGTTAAATGTCATACTATATTTTGTGTGCTAGTATTTGATGATAACCAAACACCGGTAATGAATCATTTAAGTTTTCACTTACGTTTTTAGTAACCTTATTCACATTAATCATTAACAAAGAGCTTAATCATTAAGTTAGAGCCAATCTGCACTAGTTCCTAGTCGTAACATGAATTATGATTGAACTCACTAAATATCAACGTGAAATAGCAACATAACAATGGTTTCGTATGATGAGTGTAGAGATCTGGAGACCCGATTACAGGTACCGAAGCGTTCTATCTCAGTCCTAGTTGACAATGCAAAGACATCTTGAATCTTTTTTAAGATTAATGTAGGTGTTTATGGGGCGTAGTCATCACTTACGAGTCTTAGTCTTATAAATGTAATAACGTTTTAGGTGACAATTAGCCCCAGGACCCGTGAATTCCAATGATTAAATATTTGAAATCAAAAATTATTTTCAATGGTTAAATACCCTGTAGTTATACATTAGAAAAAAAATTATTGATTTTTTTTCTTGCTGATGGCCGCTGTTAGCCCCAGGGCTTTTACAGTTTCACCGCTTTGAGAGGTGACCGAGCGCTTATGGCTCTCAGTCGAGGCCTCTATATATGGGTAACCAGCGCAAGGGCTCCCGAGAGGGAGCCTCGGCTTGGACCGTTACCCTGTTTCGCGAGAGCGTCTGACTCAAGGGTGCCCGAGAGGGCCGAACTACGGCTCGGTCAGTTGCTTCTGACAGAGGATTATCTTAATTAATATCACTATTATTATTAACTACCTGTACCACCACTTCAGAATGCGTGGGCGCTGGAGAAGAAGTGGCGCAAGAAACTCTAGCAACGCTTCTATCAGTATGGACTGGAGAGAACCGGCCAGTGACATGGCGGTATCGCGAATAACTTTGTTTGCGACGCCCTCGCCGTCGGCGGGGGCCATATGAGGGTGCAATGTATGTGTGTTGTGTTTTAAGAAGGGCTTGGGCCCTGGTGGTTCCGTCGTCAGGGTCGTCGAGGGCGTGCCTCGGTCTCCTACGGACGCGGGTAAATCTGTGATTCGAGATGGAATTGTAAGTGGCGGCACTAACAATCAAAAGGTTTCGGTGTGTGACGGCAGAGTCGAAATATCGGCGAGAAGCCTGCTTCAGGTACTGAGCTATGGTCGGCAGCTCAAGATCTATGTGTAGATTTTCGTTACGCAAGAACCACGGCGCACCGGTGGCCTTGCCCATGAAACGATTTTGTATTACCTGAAGTCGGTGAATGTGACGCGGGGAGGCATGCGCAAAGACGGGGCTTGCGTATGTCATTATGGGTCGGATGCACGCTTTGTAAAGTGTAATTTTATTACGCAGGGACATTTTGCTATTTTTATTAAGTAACGGGTGCAAACGACCTAGGACGAACGCTGCTCGATTCCGTACGCGGTTGATATGCGGACCGAAGGTGAGTCTTTCATCTAATGTGACGCCTAAGTATTTGACTGTCTTTTCCCAGGGGATTGGACGATCAAATAACTCAATAGTTTGGAGATGCGGCGTTTTGCTGCGCCGAGAGAAGTACATGGCTGCACTTTTGGTGGGGTTAACCCCGATCCTCCATTTCCGAAACCATTTCCCTAAGGTGTTGGCTGCAGATTGGAGGCGTTTACAAATAGCGTCTGGTTTCAATCCAGACACGTAGAGGCCGGTGTCATCGGCGAAAAGGGCTAGCTCTACACCGCGAGTGCGCGGTATGTCATTGGTGTAGAGTGTGTATAAAGTAGGACCTAGGACAGAGCCTTGTGATACTCCGGCACAAATGGGGTGAACCTCGGAACGCGTTCCCTCGACGCGGTAATGAAGAGTTCGATTTCGGAGAAAATCTCGTATGATAAGTACTAGTCGATCGCCAGATCACACACACCGAGCTCATATAGTTTGTATATGAGCCCATTGTATGAGCCAGACCTTGTCGAAAGCTTTCGCCACGTCGAGAAAAAGTGCCCCAGTTTGGTAGCCCTGAAGAAATTTACTGAGGATGTGCTCCGTGATGCGGTGCTCTTGATGTGTGCACGAGTGTTGGGTGCGAGACCCGAACTGCTCATTGATTGGCAGCCCTCGGGACAGCATGAAGTCCTTGAGGCGGGTGAGGATGAGCCTTTCATATACCTTACCCAAGACTTTGAGTAGGCTTATGGGTCGATAGGCTGATGGATCGGTTGGATGTTTTGAGGGCTTGAGAATCCCTATGACATCGGCTTCCTTCCAGGTGTTCGGGAAGATGTCTTTGGATATGGCCGCGTTGTAGGTTATCACCAGTAGGTGTAAAATGGACATGGGTAGGAGTTTCATCACCTTGTTGGTGATACCGTCGGGGCCGGGTGCCTTGCGTAGTCGCAGGTTTTTAATTATGGACTCAACTTCGGTGCATGTAACTTGAGTGACGAAATCGCGAGATGGTTCCTTACTCCTCCGGTCGACCTCGCTGTTAACCATTTCAAGGTGAGCGGCGTCGATCGGTAGGGTGCTCGGTGAGCATTGGAGCTCGAGATTGTCAGCCAGACATTCGGCTTTCTCTTCGTCTAAGAAGTCGGGTGGTTTATTGGGACGCGCTAAGGGAGGCATTGTTTGAGCGTTGCCCCCTTTTAGGGATTTGGGAAGTCGCCAGTAGGCGAGATGGGAAGGTTCGATGTAGGAGAGGTGATTATCCCATCGATCGTTCCTATACTGGGCTATGCGTGATCGGACTTCACGCTAAAGGGTACGTAGCACCAGCCGGTTACTTTCAGTGGGATATAAGTCATGGTTACGAGTCGCCGCATTCTTGCGCCTCATTAGGTCCTTTATGTCGTTTGGCAGGGTCCATCGGTGGTCTTCCACCGAGGGAACCTGTCTCGAACAATCCTCGACTACGGTCTGGATGTGCCTAGCGAGGGCATGAACTGCGAGGTTCGTGTCGTTGACTGAAGATATGTTCCTAGGAATAGCATCTAGGTGAGGTGATGTGGCTTCCCTCAGGGCGTTACTGAATCGGTGCCAGTCTACAATGGTTTTGGTGGAGGGTGAGGTTGGGGCGGAGGGCCCTAACCGAAGAAGAACGGGGCGATGATCGGAAGCGAGCTCATGGATGGAGTAATACTTGTGCGTCACGTCTGCAAGGCAGGTAGACGGACGGGATTGTGATGGGGGCGTGGCCAGTCATGGCTAGCTGACAGACCGAGTCTTCTAGGAAGGTTAGGGTTGGCGTATCGACGGGCTCGCAGTGCAAGGACTTTTTATAGTAGATGAGAGTTCCGCCATTAGCGGCGGAAGTTTTATCATTCCTAATGATGTTATAATTCGCAATGTTGGGATTGCTAGTGTGCGGTTTGAGGAATGTCTCTTGCACTGGGAGCACATCGACTTGGTGATCGCGAACAAAACTGAAGATTTCGTCGCGTTGATTATTAATACCGTTTGCGTTAAAAAATGCGACGTTAAGGGAACGCGGTTTTACTCTGCCGTTGTAAAGGCCCTCTATGCTTGAAAGTTAACGATGGCTAACACTACATGTTGGTAGCGCATTGTGGCAGCAATCCTGATTTCGGGCTTGCCACTGGAGTCCCATAGGGCTTTTGCAAGGGCTGAGACGTCGGCGCCATTGAAAACGGCGGCGAAGCGACACACAAGGTCGAGGTCGCTTTCGTTAACCGGCCGTCCGGCTGATGGAGAGGGCTGCTCAACCGGTTGAGCGACGGTAACGACGCCGATAGGAGTTTTCCATGCGGGACGTAGAGGTCGAAAGGAGCGAGAATAGGCGCGGGAGCGGCGATCGGTGTATCGGCTACCTTAGGCGCGACTTTAAGTGCCGGGCGTTTCAGCTTGGGAGCCTTTGGGCAGCCAAGGTAATTGGCTGTGTGTCCCACTGAGTTGCACAGGACACATGCGGGGGGCCCAAAAGCAGCCAAAAGGGTGTTGTCCTTGGGTCTCGGACAGTCGGTGGTGCCATGGTCACCCAGGCACTTTACGCATCTGAGTTTCCCGAAGCAGTTGCGAGCAGAGTGGCCATATAACTGGCACATGTGGCACTGGCCCAGAGGGCCGTTTTTATGAGGGCGCTCTATTGTGGGCCCAGAAAGGTGGCAGCACGTTTTCAGGTTAAATACTTGCTTCCCTGCCTCGGACCTTTCGAGGGCCACAATTACCATGTTGAATGGCTTTTTGTTATACCCACTGTACATCCTATGCACGGATAGGACGGGTAGATTCTGAGCCTGGAGGTCCTCTTTGATGAGCTCTGGGGGATTTCCCGCGGAAGGTTTTTAATAACCACTCTAAGTTGGCGCTCTTCTGCCAGGGTGTAGGTGTGGAAGAATACACCTTTGTCTTGTAAGTAGCGGGTGACCGCTCTATGGTCATCCGTGGTTTCTAGCTGCAGTTTAATGCCTACAGCGGTGGGGATCGCTTGATATTTATAGCGATTGGAAAGGGCCGATACGACAATCGGCCATTTATCTTGTGCCTGTATGAAGACAGGCGGCGGGCGTTTCGATGGCTGTGAGACAGCCGAAGTTTGGGGGGAGCCAGTAGGGGCGCGCTGTGGAGCGGCGGGAGCTTGCTGTGAGGCTGCAGAGGGGGTGCCATGGGGTTGGGCCACAGATGTCGATGGCCGGGGAGAGGGGACATCGCTTTCCCGTTTTTTCGCCTTGGGTGGCGGCGTCGGGGCGGGTGAAGCTCGCTTTTTACGCTTCTTTTCCACCAGCGTGAAGTTGCTGGTGTCTTGCGGGAGGTCCTCGGGGGACGAAGGGCTATCTAGCTCCATTTCGGAGACCGAGGAGGACGATGAGGCGGAGGCCCTTGAGGGTGATTTTTGCCCCTCCGGTAGGGGTTGCTCTTTTATAATGTCTTCGAAGACATCGGGGTATTTATGCTTCAGGCAGCTGACCAAGTGCACAAGGAAATCCATGGTTGAATTCTCCATTGTACACAAATTATTAATAATATTACTATTATTACGCGGGATGTGTGGCCTCCGGTGGGGTGCCGGGTAGAGTAGCCTACTTCCCTCCCTGCCGGGTATAGGCAGGGAGGATGTGTGCCTAGTAGTGTAGCCCTAGTGCGTCCAAGTGCCAATCTTATTTGTGCACTTGGATGTGTGCTTAGAGCTAATTAAAAATACGCTTGAGACAATTATAAGTCTAGCGGGTTGGTCAACCTTGGCTAGGGCACTACCCAAGGCCAAGTTTACGTTGACTCCTTCCGCTATCATGCGTTTCCCAGAAGGGGAACCGCGGGCGTACGGGGCTTGCCCTACACTAGCTTAGTTAACACCGCAAGGTATCCACTAGTGTAACCACCCAGGTGGCTTTACAATAGCTTTCTTGGAAACTAAATTCCAACCACAATAGCAACAGCAATAAAATTGCTCGGTGTATTGTTCTCGGAACAATGGGTGCGCAGGTCGCTTGCTCGGGGGCAGGTAGCTCGGGACCATCATGGCGGGGAGCCGGGCGACCGTTCTCGGCGACTGCTGAGCTTCGAATGAATATAATTGAACATACTATTTATTGCCCCTTGGTTTTTTAACTATAGCCAATAAACAGAAATTGCTCATTTGTAAATAAAACTCAAAGTTTTGTGTGCCTATTCAATTAATTGTAGACACCATTTTAATAATCCAATCAGTATAATCCGATAGTTTTGTGTAAACTCCGGGGTAATAACGTAGTCCACAACCGTATCCAAAAGATACCAAGCCGATAACCACTCCTTTATAGATCAATGGTCCGCCAGAGTCCCCATAGCATCCGTCTATCCCATCCATTTCTATATTACCAGCGCAGAACATAGATTTTTCAATAGTTGCCCCAATCGTGTTATATCGCATAATGCATTCCTGTTGGTCTATTGTAACCATCATCGTGTATTGCAGTTGATCTGGCTGGGGTGCTCCCCGCTGAAAATTAAAAAACATACTCAAGTGAAAATAATTACTTTTACGACGTATGTATTTAAGTGTATAACATATTAAATTGTTTGATAATAATAGTGACTAAATACTGTGTGCTCTAATGATTTCAATAACAGGATGCTAAGTTGCGAGTTTTACGTTTGCTTCACTTCAAGCCAATTTATAGTAAAGTAAAGTGAAAACCTATATAAATATTCAAATCCCACTGTTGGGCATAGACCACTCTCCCTGGCTCTACTGCAGTATGACAGATTACATATGTTCTAAATATTTTTTAAACACCTATCACGCACTAACCTAACACGAATCAGCATTAACATCACGAGACAAAAATAATCACATAGTTATGACATAACATCCATCTTTAACAATGATTTAATCATCTTGTCATCTTATTACCTAAGAAGATATTGGTACCGAGGGTTAAGTGGGCAAGAGATATTATTAAGGTAATCAAATGGCAACACAAATTATCTTATTACAGTCACAAAGTATCTTAAACAGTGACAACGTATAAGACGCGGCCTGAAACTTCTTTTAGCATGGATGTACATGTCACGGGCTGCAATTATCAATTAACAATAAACTATCAGCTGAACTTGGATAGTGACGATGAGTAAGTGTGGCGGTGTTTGCGCAAATTTTTATTTTATTTATTTATTTTTATTATCGGCCAGGAAAACGTACAGTACGATTTTTTTTTGTCAAAGTCAAACAACAAACATAAATATACCTGCGTTGCACCCCACCCCACAAGTGTGCAGAGAGAATTTGGAGCAATTTCAGCCCCAGGTTTGGTTATTGTGCCTTGTCTAACAAATTTACTCATTGTAAAAGGCGTAGCTACTCTTAAAACTGCTATATCGTTCTTGTAGTAATATTTGTCGAAAGCTTCGTGTGGTATTATGGCCTTTATCCGATGTAAGACTCCACCTCGGGTGCGATATGATGATCCCACGCGTACTTTCCAATAGTGTGGCTTAGTGTAACTGAAAATTCAAATAATAATATGATATAAATACAGATTATAATAAAAGTCGTGGTAAATCATGAAATTTTATTTTTAATTAAAATAATTATAAACTGCCAAATGCCAAAATTTGCCAAATTTGTTATGTTTCTATTGTTCATTAAAGAAACCTGAGGCAAGTATACAAGTATTGAGGCAGTCCATATATTGTTATTTTTTTGTGTTTGTGTGATGCTGTAGGTCCAGTGACCTTTACAGCTTTTCCGAAACAGACTCGCGAGCGGGAGGCCGGCTGAGTAGGGAGACAACGACGATGTCGGCACGAGCAATGCTGCTGAACCACCGCTGCGCTTTGACCCCTGTGGACGAAGAACTTCGACGACAACAGAAGATGGTGACATACGATCCGAGGGCCTCTCGTAACGAGGTTCGAATTTCGGCTCGGTCCGCTGTCGTAAGGGCAGGTCGTTTTTAAGGGCGACCTAGATCAAGACTAAATCTCGTGTAGGCCGCTGTTGGAAGATGACATCGGTGTGGTATAATTTCGTCTGTTGTACTAACTTGTAATACGTGTAGGCGTGGGTGAAATAAGTCGTGTCGCGGTTGAAAGCCGTCGGCGAAAGCGCTCGGACCGGGCGGGAATACGCATTGCAGCGTCAGTAGCCTCCTTAAGGTTTAAGGTACGGTAACTTAAGGTCGTAGGTTTGAATCCACCATTCGACTATTGGTCGTGAACCATCTCCTAGCACATACATTTTATTTCCGGAATATTAGTAATGTTAATTGGATTGCTAATATTCTTTAATAAAAAGTCCATCTAACTTGCAACACCTCTATGCATTTGTTAAAGAATTTACTATGAGGAGTGTTCTGACGAGCTGAATGGATTAATTCCAGCCGCTGAGCTTAAACTTTATCCTCATCATGTTGATGGCAATTGACAAGTGTGGGCTTTACGCGAAATTCCTGCCACACACAACTTCTCTGTGGAAGCTGTCGGGAGCGGGGTTTCCGAACCGATATGACTCGTGTACACCTTTCTTAAAGGCCGGCAGCGCATCGCGATCAGTGCTACTCCTCTGATGTATATATACATGATATATATTTTGTCATATTTGGTTTTAACGTTTATCCAGGTTATCATAACCTTGTCCTTTATCCGAACAATACAAGATGTGTTAGGGATTAGAATAAACCTAACTCATTTAAAATAATTAATATAATGAAATAATATTTATAATAAATTAAACTTACTTCCTTCCCGTGTTTTCATTGTATTGAAAGCAATGGGCAGTTGATATTACGTGCCGTGACGTCAGGATCACACCAGCGCAATGTTGGCTATACTGAAGTGTGGCCCAAGGGTCTAGGAGCAATTGTGCCAATATTGGATACTGGCTTATAGTTGTTGGCGCGCCACCTAATACCCGCGTGAGTGAAAACTGTGATTGAACTGAAATAAAATAATAAAAAAAAACTCATTAACTTAGTAAAATGATGATGTGGACTATATGTTGCTGTCGGGATCGATAACGGCGATATTTCGGTTATTACTGTCCATCAAATCCCTTGTAATACATATTACACGTGTAATAAGGCCAGAGGAAGGTTCGGATACAGTGTCAAGGATAACGGGGCCGGTAAAACTAAAACTTTTTTATTTCCTTTTATGACATTGATGGTAACAAGGAAGCACAGAGAACACCTGATCTGTGTCACGAGATCTTCAAGATGTATATGCCTTGTCATTCCTGAGGGCAGAAACGGAATGTCTCTTGCTACCAGTGACCCTGAATCTACTCTACACTCTACAAAAGAATGCAATGAAATATTGCTATTTCAGGTTGGTATATATGAACGCGCTCCTATCCCGGCAGACCTGACTCATTTGAGTTGCAGCTTGAAGCAAGTTGCAGTGTGGCTCTACCGTTGTACAAATTGTTGCACAGACTAGCCTCATCGTGGAATCAAAGCTAGTACTTTTTCCTCGCTAGCCAGGTACTCCCTGCGCATTCCGAAGTGGTAGTACAGGCTAACAGCGGCCATGAACTCGAAAAAAAATCCAATTACTTTGACCACTAATCATTAAAAAAAACAAACTATTAGTACAAATTATAAGATGAATACTATAATTTATACTTATCCATCAGTAATCACCTAATTCCAGAAGTTTTGCATAGGCTATTACCAAGTTTGAAAGATTTTCCAAAGTCACGATTGTTATAAGAATACCACTACACTATGGAACCCAATATTATGCACGATGCTACAAGTCTGATATAGGCTATACCTTAAATAGGGAGATTGGTCACCAATCGCCAAGCTTGGTAATAGAATTGGAGATTGAATATCACACCTGCAAACCCTAGGGAGATGCTGTCAGGCGTAAGGGTACTTTAAATACTATATTTATATATTATCATCATTATTGTTATAAATTTTCAACAAATGGTATATTATAATTTGTCGGACGCTTGGTTAGTTAGTCAAGTAAATTAGACTGCTGCGTCATAAGTCCGGGGTTCGATTTCCAGCCGTGTAACTATATCTGTATATCACAAATGGTTGGTTTTTCGACTCTCGGTGTATTGTATAAATTATATCTTAGACACTTCATCTGATTCTTCCTCAGATATTATTCCATTAGCATTGCAACGGACTAATATTGTACGACGATTTCGTTTGTGTTTATGCGAATGTTGACGTTACAAGAAAATTTCCTTAGCAGTTGATGTCATATTGTAATAAGTAAAAAATATTGTGGTCGATACCGATCAGGAGATTATCATCATTCTAATCACCATTAAACTAAACAGCATATGCTTTGCATTTTTACCAAGAGCTGCTTAAGTTTTAGACGTGAAATGGGTCTATTAAGTAGGAAAAGGACTAACGATAAGTTATTGATACATGCCAGAAGGATTTGGGCCGATGGTGCTAGGACTCAATTTCCATCCAAACTGTCAATTACTACGTATTTTTTTTTAATTTACACATGTCAAGTATTTATCAAACCTAATTACTATAAAGTCTTTTCTGACTTACCTGCTGCCAATGAAACAATAAATAATAAAATAAAGTACACATTTTGAACACACATAATTAATTGAATAGTTGAACAGTATACTAAAAAGTGTTACTCCTTTCTGAGTTATTTGATCAAACTGAATGATCAGAGTCCCGTATGAGTCTGTTACTTTCTTGGACCTAACGTGGGTTATAAATTATAATGGTTGCTATATAGTTCGACGTCATGGTCTTGATCTGTTACTATTAATATAATGATGATATACATATGATATGACTATCGCGCGTCCCAGTGATCATATATTTACAGCCGACGATCAATCCTCGGCTAGGAATACTATACTATATGTTGTAATAATAATATAATATTTGTTGTTATCATCAAGATTATGATTTACCTGACATAATACCAGCGTGATGTAGCAGCATTATACTGCTGTATAACGTTTGTCCATGTTTGGGATACGGGGACCCAATAACAGGTATCGAGGTATTCAATCTAATCCTCAGGGATCTCACAACATCTCGAATCTTTGAGGAGGACGGATGTTGAAGTTATGGGCCTCAGTTACCATTTACCATTAGGTCAACTCGTGTGCAACCTATAATATTATGAAAAAAAACTATACGCCACTTTAAAAGCAAATAATGCAGCCGGTACTTGCACCAGGTATAGCTTGTAGTTAAAGTTCAGTTCTGTTTCAGTTTAGTTTTAATGATAAGAAAAGATACTAATATTTGGTCATCATACTCACCTTAAGAATTCTCTCCTTAAACGGATAATGCATGCATCGATCTACCAGATATTTCACCTATCACAATACCCCACCTCATCTTGGGTTTTAACTTCAGCTTTTGTGAACCTCTAATTTTGTTTAAATTAATGCAATAAAGAGTAAACGAATAAATGAAAAAATATTATACTCGCGGTTTGGGATTTCAGGTACACTTATGTCAAAGAAATTTTGTTCCAATTTAGAATAAGTACAATATTTCACACAATAATAGCTCACTAAAAAAACGTGGGAATAAAATAAAAACTAATAATGTACGATTTCTTATAACATAGGATTACTTAATTTACGGATACATTGAATAAAACTAATTTTACGGATTATATTGCGTATACTTCAACTTTTTTAAATCCCAACGATACGACTGCTTTACAGCCCTCTTGTTCACATGGCAACTGTTGTCTTTCTTGATGTCATAGCTCGAATTACCGTCCTCTTTAAATTAATTAAAATTACCTTTATTTAGAGAAGTTAGCTGCTTGGTCTTGCTGACGGCTTGATATCATGTGATAAATATAATTAAATCCCACACCAGATATACCACTACAAGACCTAAAGATAATAAATAAGTAATTCCGGTTAAATATGGTATAAGGACGGCAAACACGTTAGGTGTTGGCCTGATGCCTCCCTCTTCCTGTGACCATGAGTATAAAAAAATACCCATAACGTCTGAAATTAAACGCAACAAATTCGTAAAATTAATTTTAGACAAAATGTACAACCTCTTAACATTATTAACTTCGTTACAAAGTATCAAGATACGGTAGTACTGTATATTTACAGTAAAATGCAAATAACTTATATGAAGAATATAGGAACATCAATCATTTGAAGAGTGGTATACTTTTGATTAAATTGTTTTGAGATATTAACTTCGCATATATTTAAACGCTAATTAAAGTGCCGTTAAAATGAGCATGCGTGACTGTGCTTGTTAATACATTTTTTTCGAACCTATAACATTAATGTTATATAAATTACAAATCCCATAGTACGAGTATGTGAAAATGAATATGTTTTAAAGGATATTTTATATAGTATTATAATAAAATTTATATTTATAAAACAATATTTATCCAAAAAAAAATTACCACACGCGGTACGTTCCGATGGTTAAGACATAGCATTGGTGACCGACTAATGCCGGAAAATGTAATAAGGTAGTGTCTAGCGCAATGATTTTTGTATGCCCAGTGATGGACATCTGGGCAAGTCTTCTGTAAATTCCATCAGGTAGTAAAGTGACGTGGAGAACTGAGTACTTGCATCGGTTGCAGGTGCAACAGAAATTGCCTAGATCTTTAAATAGACCGAAGGCCGAGTAAGTAGATATGAATCATAATTCTCCGACTCTTTCTTGGTTTTTGCGAGTGATTAAGGTTCATCCATCTAAATACAAAATAATCCGAATCCTTAAATTAAAGATAAACATTCGGCATGGTGTATGCTTATGTCCTTTATCTATGCTACAATATATTTTGCACTACAAGCCACATAAAGTTATCTATGCATAGTAATATATTTACTTCCGCTAAATATTTATACGCGTTATGTATAATTAATTAAATCCCCACTTATTTTAATTATTAATATTGTGTATCTTAAAGTGACACTATAAAGCAATTTAAAAAAATATTAAATATTATTTTTTTTATTAAGTCTAACCTACCGAAGCACCTAAGTTAATCAAGTAAGTTATCACTGGGTTCCTGATGCAAAAAGTAGCATCGTCTAGTGACATTTTGTGTCCTATATTTTGCAATTCCTGACCATTATTCCGCCCATATTCAACGGATCAAAGGTATTATAATGCATATAATAGTCAGCCCTAAAAACTAATATGAAATGCCTCCAGTAGTCACCAGAAATAAAGTTTCCATTTCTTTCAAAACAAAAACGAAACACAGTTACCCCAAAACTTCTATTTAATGGGAGTATACTGAAGAACCATAGTCCTTCCCTGCCACATTTGCAAATCAGATATATAATTATATTATATTATTATATTATATTTGAAAATAAATAAATAAATAAATATATATTTATTAACAAGAAATGTATACAACTGTATACATGGGTACCAGAGACAACACACAGGACGAGAAGTAAAGAGTATAACAGGTGTTATACTGGATATCTATACATATATTTTTTCACTCCTCGTGGGCTTCATTACGTCACATGCTACTACACGAGCATGTTCAGTTATAATTTCCTGTGGTTTATTTACTACTAATTTTCCAGTTTAATTTACAATTTGAAGTTTTTTCCATTGCCATTGAGATGAAGCATTCATCTCGTTAAATAACATCAAAAAGTTAAAAATTAAACAATATCGAATAAAACTAATTTTACGGATTTTATCGCGTTTATTTTCAACATTTCTAGTACTCATGTCATCTCTCAATTCATTTTAGTCATCCGTGGTTTGCCCTCGTTCATCGCCCGCTCTTTCCTCCTCCCCTCAACGCGTCGAAGCCAACAAAGCCTCTATTAACTTATTTTACTTCATCTTATTAAAGACGTACCTCTTCTATGCGGCATCTATTATTTTGATTATTTAATTAAAGAAATGCTACATATTTAGTAGTATAAAAATAAAATGGTATATCATCCAAACTAAAGCAATTTCATGGTACTCAAAATGATTCAACTGTATAATATATATATTTTATTTAATTAAAACTCACATCTATAAGCTAATGAATTAGTAAGGTAGTTGCTGTTGCGATGGTCTTTAATTTTTCTCACTCTGAAATTAGTGTAATTTATGGTCTAATTGAGCTATAGCTGGCAACTGGATCGGCTGAAGAACGTGAAAGAAGAAGAACATATGCTACTTTATACTGCATGGTGGACGAGGAAATAGGAGCCACAATAAACCTCAACACAGCTGCATCTCAATGAATAGAGATAAAGAATTGATTTAGGTGTCTATGGCCGATTACCAATCACTTATATTCACGTGAAGTTCTTGCATGTACATAAGGTTTTCAGTGAAAGTGACGGTGCTTACGGACCCTTAAAACTGTACTCTTTATAACACAACGAGTTAACTGCAAATGTAAAACATTTAGTACTAGTAAAAGTAAATTTAATGTTGCAAATAAAAATTAAGAAGATGTAATTTAATTCTGCTACTGGAAACTCGATCACTCTCTGAGAAAGGTGTATGTCCAATAACAGAACATAGTATATAAAACTGGTACCTTATCTTTTTATCACCTTATAATAAACAAACAGGAAATAAAAAAATGATCGTCGACGGTTGTGTAGAGATGGAAAATGACCGATGTTTAAATCTTAACAGTTGGAGAGACATGCTGAATTTTGTTTCTAGCTGCAGCATGATTGGTTTAACTCGACCGGGTAAGGGCCTCGCACTCACAGAATTCCAGCGTGAAATAGCTGCATAACACTGCCGTATTTCGTTTGATGAGTGTAAGAATCCGGAGACCCTTATTGCTGATGGAACGACGAAGTACACAGAGGCTACAATGTATCTTTTAAGATTTCTTATCGACGATGAATGTGGGTGCCATGGGCTGCAGGAATCACCATCAAATAACTAACTGTGTGCTTGATTGTCACCCTAAGCAAATTCCTCGTCGTTCCTCAGCCTTTTAACATATCTAAAGAAAGCTTTCCACAAAAACACCGATCGATATCGGCATTTCCTACATGATTTGGTCAAACGATGCTAGTTTTCTTTGATGGGTGTAGGCAACAAATATGAGGCACTTGTTTTAGGACTTTTACCCAGTTTTATGGGTTTTTACCGCCAAAAGCTCAAAGAATAAATAGTTTCGGAAAACATGTGTATAACAATAGTAATAATTCGGATGAAAATTAAATTTTGTATTGTAAACAAATTAACATATCACATACATTATATAATATATACTCTAATAAAATAAGAAACTATTAACAATTTTGTTTAAACTATGATCACATTTTATAGCAAGTATTAGGACTTAACCTATGAAATTGCCGTTCTTCAGTATTGCCCATTTCAAACAAAAAAAAAAAGTTTTGATTGGCTGTGAATTCGAAATTCAAATGAATTTTGTTTTAAAAATATGTCATTCTTTTTTACAAAGTCAGTCTTTTATTTATTGATTAGCTTTGTATTTTCATTACGTTTGAACATTTTTCGCCATAATGGATACTTTAAAATTCGTGTAATTACGGAATATGAGTTCCGTCGTGGCATCAACGCGGCACAAACGGCACGTAATCAACAAAAACGTTTACGGAGAGAACTTTACAAACGCATAATCCGTTATTGGTTTGCCCGGTTCCATTCTGGAAATATTGATTTGAAAAATGAACCTCGTGGTCGTCCGGACACTTTGGTCAACAATGATGAATTAAAGGCGATTGTGGAAGCTGATGATACTCTGTTGATTGAGCTAGCAGCAGCTTTTGATGTTAACATCAAAACAATATTGGTCCATTTGCGACAAATTGGCAAGGTAAAAAAGCTTGATAGATGGGAGCCCCACGAACTTAACGATCACCACCGCTACGTACACGTTGAGACCGCGCTGCTCAACAGGCAAAGAATTTTTAACCGAATTGTTACGTGCGACGAAAAGCGGATTCTGTTCGACAATCAAAAGCGCTCAACAAGTTGGATCCTGGTTCAGCACCAAAGCAATGCCCCAAACGAATAATGACCTCTAGAAAGTTGATGGTAACTGTTTGGTGGTCTAGTGCCGGTGTGATTCATCACAGTTTTTTTACCAAACCGCATGAGCATTACTGCAGATGTGTACTGTGAAGAACTGATCACAATGATAGAGAAGCTCGCACATCTGCAACCAGCTTTGGTCAATCGGTCGTCCCCGCTGCTCCTACACGACAACGCGCGACCCCATACTGCACAACAGACAGTCTCCAAGCTGCAAGAGTTGGGGTCGGAAGCTCTGCCTCATCCACCGTACTAGACCCACTGACTATTACTTTTTCCAAAACTTTTTAGCAGGAAAAAAATTCAATTCTTGAGAGGCAGTACAAAATGCCTTTGAAGAGTTTGTTGCCTCCCATCCAGCTGATTTTTACAAGAAGGGCATCAATAAACTACCACTGCTTAGGTAAAGATACATCAATTACATGGGTGATTACTTTGAATAACAATACAGAGATAAAAAAGTTTGAAAAAAAAATACTTTAACTTAATTCATACAAATGGCAATTTCATAGGTAAAGACCTATTATATACATATTATAACAAGATTATCTTATAATGCCCTTATTACGAATTACACCTTGTATTTGTTTGTCAATGCTAGTGTAATATTTCATATGGCGCAATAACTTTGTAACTCTTTGTAAATCACCATCATAAAAGGCCTGTGACAATTTTTTTTGCAAATCCTTTATCATTGCTTTGTTCTCTTTGTTCAAATTCATTATCTCTTCCTCTGTGTTCACACTTTCTACTTCTTCATTCTTTTCCATGATCTTCATGAGAAATTCTTGGTCTACCTCTGTATTTTCTGGTATTTCTTTACCCCTTAGCTGAAGCATGTATATACCTGAAAATAAATCAATACTGGTCAATATTCTAATGCTCTATGATAATGATATTCTCATATTTTAAGATTATAGGACATTTCTTATACACATATAACAATAATAATATTTTTTTTTTGCAATAAGAATACACACTTTACATATAATTAAGAACTAAAAAATATTTACTATAAAATCAACAATTCTTAGTTTGTCCACTAAAACTGTAAACATTTTGTGTTAAAGTCTAAATGTAGCCAAAAATATTTTGTATTTTATTTGTCAGTTCTACCGGTGTCTAAACTAGACCTAGCGTGTATATATACTAGTCTCTTCCAGTGTCATAAGCCATGAGTTAGGCACTTTGAATGTTTTATTTATTGTTTTAAAATTAATAAAACGGTGTAAAAGTCAAAAGTTCGAAATATTTGAAAAAAGGTGTATTAAACACATTTTTTTCAAATATTTAGAAATACATTACCTCTAGCTAATGGCTCTAAAAGAGTTTTATATGCTTCATTCACCAAAGATGAATATTTCTCTGAGATTTCTTGTTCTTGTTTTCTTCTATAATAGAAATATAAAAAGTCCATCAATACCATGTTATTATATGTTACGAAAGAAAAGATTATGAGTACACAGTTCATCTTATGTAAAAGATTCCTGCAGCCTTAACACCTACTCATTCTCTATCAGAAGGCATTATGCAGATGCTTTGTCATCATGAATATCTCATTACCAGTAATAAGGTGTCCAGTTTCTTTCTTTCGCCAGTCAAGACAGAAGTGGTATACTGCTATTCTGGAAAGAGTGGTAATTCCCTAATCAAAACAATATATTCATACATGCAGTTTTATCTAAAATTACATTAAAATTAGCATATATTGCGTCCCTAATTGTTCTAAAAATCTTCTCTCAACTTAGAGATTGATAATGACTTCCCTCAAATTGTAAAGTTGTAATTAAAGAGAAAATATTACAAAATAAGCTACACTTCCACAGCTTTTCTTATGACAATGACACAAGCATATGTATAAATGATATAGAGTAATAATAAAGTTAAAATCTATCTCTTTGCATTTAAAGTCCACCATAGTTAGACAGATAATCAGGGTGACGGAAATATTTCATTTGAACAAGGGGTATATGATACTCAGTAATGGGTCTAAAGTGAATCTAATAATTGTAAAAGGTATAATGATAAAAACTTAAGGATTATTGTGCCAGTGACCCTTAACTTTATTTAACAATGACAATATCTTAGTAGCAGATTTCAATCATGGTAACATACTTTGGTTGTTATTAGATAATGTCAAATATTAGGCACACATTGATTCTAGCTCTATATTCAAATTAAATGTTCGCATATAGCAATAAATACGTCAATTATATATAACTTACTTATTTGCAAATTTATCTGGATGTAGATATTTTTGTAGCTCTTTAAATTTCTTAGCCAAGTCACTTTCATCTAAGTCGTATGTTTCATTTACACCCATGATTTTAAAGTAATTTTCTTTTGTTTTAGGGTGTTGCAATGAATTGCAATTTGAACAGAACAAATTTGCCACTAAAGTATTTGTATTTCTGCCACATGACCAACAAGAGACATATCGACACTGAGTTAAAAAGTGAGATTTGAAATTAACGTTCCATATAATACGACCGAAAGGCATACTCCTGCGTTGTAACTTCGATATAGCCTTGATAATTTTCAGATAATACTTAGTTAATTATATTCGTTACAATCTGTTTCAATGTTACATAATGACCTATTTATGGATTTTATTGAATATTTATATTATAGTTTGCTCGATTGTAGTCACTGCCAACAATTTGTTTTAGTATTTACAATAGAACTTTCTGGTTGTATTATTATATTACTTTCCAGCATGCACATAATTTGTCTTCCGTGTCCAACTGTCACACTGACAATGACAATGTCGTCTGTCATAGACTCAAGTCAGCTGATTTCAGTACGCGTTCAGAATTTAGAAACGATTACTGTCTTTTTAGGCGTAAGATTATATCGTTCTTCATATAATATTCATTCATCTTATAGAACTATTTTATTCGAGATAAACAGTTCTCTCGAAATAAAAAAGTAATAAATTAATTACAATATTAGTTATTTATTTTATTACATTGTTTATATTATGTCAACGGTGGCTGTGCGGCTCTATGTACATTTATCGCGAAGTTAGAAAAAACTACATGTATTCAACAACATAACAATCATAAAAATTGTACTCCTTTTTTCTGAATACAGAAATTATAAGTATTTATAAATGCTTTGATGTTTATTATAACGTTGTTATTGAAACATTTGCAACTTTTATTATTGTCATAAGTACAATGGTGTCTTACTTTACAATTGACGCCACCGACGAAGTCACTAATTTTCAGAAGGAAATATCGAACATGATGCACGGCTTTGGCGACAATCCTAATCCAAATGCTGCCACGGTGGTATTAGTAGAGAGCATAGTTTTACAGCAATTACGTCAAATGATTCAAGAAGCTTTAAATCACTCAAATATGCGTGGAGGTAAATTTATAACAAACTACGATATAATTTATCTAATGCGCAAAAATAAATTCAAATTGAAACGCTTACATGATTATCATTTAAAATTGGATCAAATAGAAAAAAGCCGTCAGGTCGCAACTACAGAACCTATAATTCCGGGAATTATTCTTGAGGATGAAAAAGACCCATCTATTAAAAAAAGGAGAACTCATATTGACTTCATAAAAGAATTCGACGAAGCTGATGAGGTAAGCCTCATCAAATTTGATGCCATAGATTATTTGAGAAAACTAAGAGCAGCTAAAATTACGGAATCAATGTCATTTGACAAATATGAAGCATATCATAAAGCTCGATGCAGTTCATTTCGATCTGGTTATGGACTAGGGAAGGGATTTGCAAAACTAGAAAAATGGCTTAATCCAAATAAAGAAGTTAAGATTACATTATCTGCATTAGAAGTATTATGTTTTTTGGCCTATGAAACAGTTGCTGAAATAGTGGATGCTGTATTTTTTATACGACAGGATGCAAAAAAAAAGAATGGAGATCCATTTAGCAAATTTGAAGGAGGTCATTTCTGTAATCCCATTAGCCTTAATAATGCGGTTTATATAAAGTCTGGGTATGAGGGAGTTCCTGCTATTACTGTTGCAGAAATAAGGGAAGTGCTAAGAAGATATTTTAACCCAAGATGTGGTATGAATGGTTTATTTTATAGGAATATGAATATAGATTTGCCTGTTCGATACATTGCTATTTAAGATTTAAATATTTGCTAATGTTTGGTATTTATTTCAAATTGTAGGTTTGAACATGCCATTAGACTATTGTCATGAACCATACCATCTTCTAGTACTAGGTTAACTGGAATTTTAGTAATGTTTATGGTACTGCAAGCATTCTATAAAGAAAAGAAAAGATTATTTTAATGCCAAACTATGTTGTAGTGAAACCATACCTTTATAAGAAATTCCATAACTGTCATTCTCAGGCTTCTGAGGAGTTTCAGACCAACCATCATACTAACAAGACCTGGCTGTATGGACTAAAGTCCTTTGGCTTTCCCATTAGGGATAAATTAATATCATCATCATCATCATCAGGCTTCTGATTAGTCCTTAGACATCATCTTTATCTCCCCATTGCTGAATATAGGACTTCCCTTAGCCTTCCACTGTATGTGTTCCTACATTTTTGGAATGGGTTCTAGCCCTCTTTCCTCCAACATGTATCTTTTTAAAAGTAATACAATATGTTTTTATTAAACAGTCTAGTCTTTAAATGCATTTTGTAAATATAAAACATACATTAAATGAATATACACTACTTATTTGCAGTTTTCTTTGCAATTATGATTTCATACCAGTTAACTGTTTTGACCTTGTTGGAAAATGTATCCCTTATGTGCTTCATACAAATTAAACAATGATGAATATATTCATCAAACCCAGAGTGTTTGAAATGAAATTTGGTTGCGATGAAATGACTTATATTTTTATTCATTCTCATTTATTTACATTAACATAAATAGGAACAAAAACATCAAAAATAAAGTTGAGAGTTGACGAGTTTTTGACTGATTTAGATTATCTACTTTATGACCCTGACTCCAAATACAGTAACTAAAAAATTGTCTCACACCACAGCCCGGATGTAAAAATTCTTGTTCTCCACTTCTTGAATATAGGTAAATAGGCAACAAAAGGATCTTCATTCTTTTTTTTTTAGTACCAGCCATGCCACTTAATAGTCTTACTGCATAGTCTTGCCTAAGACAATTTATGAATCCATTATAATAGTAACTGACATAACTCAAAGGATTGGTAAGCTGAAGTGGCAATGGGCCTGCCAAATACCTCATAGAACCTATAACCGGCGGAGAACCTGGTATTGGCCATTGCAGCAAAGTAGTACCTCTGCTAGATGGATTGACGACCTGTGTAAGTCTGTGAGAAGTCGATGGATGCAGGTGACTCAGTACCATACTCTTTGTCAGTCTGTTGAGAAGGCCTATGGTTAAGCAGTGGATTAGTGCTGGGAGCAATGATTATGTCGATATTGTAGATAAGCATTTTATTAGGTCCTTACATATGAAATTGGCGTTTTGTCGAACTGGCCACTTTGATCTCAAATAATCTGGCATTTGGTTAGGAGTAAAGTTGACTTAGTAAAAGGTACTGGTGAGTTTATGGTGCACCGGTGCTGGTGTCATACACTACAGCTTCCAAAGATTTTATCGATTGGATACAGCAATGGAATCAATGAGCTATCTATAAAATGGTGAAAGTGCATTGATAATAATGGTGTACGTACTTCGATTCATCATATAATTTGCTAATTTCATATGTAAGGACCTAACATATTTGTAAGTGTTAATGTCTGAACACTCTTGTGGGGTAACACACTTCATTCGTAACTAACAATTTTACTAATATGTCAAGCTGCAAATATGAATTAGCTGTAGTGAAAATAATTTTTTTTTCAATCAATTTTGTTAGGGAATGAAATTTTTTGTTAAGGGTGTCTAAAATATGTGATCTCGCTTATTACAGTTTGTATGCCCTCTTATCAGAAGACGATTTTTGTGATTAACGAATAATTAAGAGACAAAGTAGAAAAATTACCGACAAAATGGGATATTAAATCTGATTACTCAAATAATTAGAAATAATCTTTCTTTATTTATTGGAAATAAATCATCAAAAAGTTTTATAGCCATACATGCATACGATTTTTGGAAATTGTTAAAAGTATTTTATTTCTTAAATTCGCATGAAAAGATGTTCACTCTATAATGAGCAACAGGCATCCAAGTTAAGGAACTGGCTCAAATATGCGTCTCTAAATAAAGATTTTATATTTAAGCTATTTATAATAATTAAGTCTTTCTACAATACTGGAAGTACTTAACGATCATTTAGGATTGTGATTGAAAAACTTTTTGTGCCGAAATAAAAGCTTTTATTTATATTTGAAATAAGTAAACTGTACAAAAAGTTTCAGAAAAAACTTTGAAATTTACTAGAATACTGACAGATGTTTATATTTGTATATATTCAATTTCCTGATGTATTACTAAAACCTTTACATAACACTTAGCACACAAAACAAGAGAATGCATATTTACACAATTTAATGTGCAATATGTTTATTGAAGCTTGATGGAGTTAAAAATTTGTCCTTTGGATAAGTATGCTTGCTATTTATTTATTAATTTAAGTAAAACGTGAAGATGTTTCTTGATGTTTATATCACATCTTAGTTTTCAATGTAATTTTACTTTAACCCTTTATGTCCAGTTGTAAAATTATGAGTAAATAAGAGATTACACCACCAACCAACTGTAAATAATATAATTTTAATTGTTTAATGTATCAATATAAATATTATATTGCGGTGTCGCGTCACAAAACTTGTAATAAACGGGCTGTCGTTTCACGAACAACGACCAATCAGCGTTCGAAGCGCTTGAATTGTCATTACACAGTATTCGGATGTCGCGGATCAACCAGCTCACGGACCCCTCAGTTCCGTGAGCCCTGTGTCCGATGAAGCTGTAAGAGCCGAATAGGCTAAGCGTCAACATCAACAGAATCTAGATTTCGTGGATGTACAGAGACATACACAGAGTCAAAGCCGAGGTTCGACTGAGCGCCGCAAGCGCTCGATCACCTCTCACCCCGGTGTAACCATAAAAGACCTCGGGATAATAGCGGCCATCAGCCCGAAGAAAAAAATCAAAGCCGAGGCTCCCTCTCAAGAACTCATGCGCTAGTTCCTTTGCTAGTTTTATTAGCAATGATCTTAGTAGTGCACCCTAGGTGCTTTTTTTTTTTTAAACTTTCTAAGCAAGTGCCTTGACCACAATCCCACCTCATGTTAAGCGGGAATGCAGTCCTGGATGGTAAGGCGCATTAGCTCAATAAATGCCTATTCACTCTTCTCTTGAAAACACCCACATTGTAATTGGAGGGAAAGACAGACGCGGGCAAACTATTCCAGTCCTTTACTGTACGAATAATGAATGACGAAGCAAAGCGCTTTCTTCGGATTTGAGGGACGTTCACAACAAACAGTGAATCGGGAAGTCCGATGGTGGAACGGGGATGGGGGAATTAGATCATGTAATTCCTGAGCACACTCTCGCTGCTAGGCGGCTACCTTCGCACCCGGAGTTGTAACATCCTTCGGGCCAACAATACTATAGAACATAGTTACAACTGTACATTACTTATTACACAATCTGATTCAAAAGCATTTTATGATATCAATAACATCTATAAGACCTGGCTTAGGTTTAAAGTAGTTTATAAAAAACCTGTCGTATCTGTAAGACTTACTTTTAACTATATATTTTTTTATTAATTCACTTTGTAATAAAATATGTGATTTTTTTATTTTTACCAAATCAATGTACATTTTGTCCCTGTTTATTGCTTTAAATCATTTCATCACAGTTACACTGCAATTTGTTTCTAGCTGTAGAATTAATGGGTTAGCTCGACCAGAGTAGGACCACGCCCTCACAGAATTCCAGCGTAAAATAGCAGCATAATGCTGCTGTGTCTCCTCTGATGAGTGTAGGGATCCGGAGACCTTTTATATTATTACTGGTGACAAGGCACTCCATCTCAGTCCTCAAGGGGCAACGTATCTGCATTATTATTCAATGTCAAGGATGAATGTGGATATCATGGGCCGCAGGAATCACTTGCCACCATGTGAACTGTGTGCTCGTTGCTCTCAATGTAATAAAAAAAAACTTAAATTGTCTGAATACGAAGATGAGAAAGTTTTACATAGAAAAAAAAAGTTCTAAAATCACGACTTACCTTAAAAACAAGTGGCCTTTCGAATGTACACAAACTCAGGGGTGAATATGTTGCGT
Organism: Teinopalpus imperialis; assembly: GCA_029286865.1. Taxonomy (NCBI): domain Eukaryota; kingdom Metazoa; phylum Arthropoda; class Insecta; order Lepidoptera; family Papilionidae; genus Teinopalpus; species Teinopalpus imperialis. The sequence continues at coordinate 8,996,966 of JAGSMU010000030.1, read as the reverse complement.
CATTTGTTACAATGAGGCGGAAAAACATCTCAAGCTCATTGCAAAGTGGTCCACAGACAGAAGGTTCAATAGACATCATGCGATTTACCAACAATTCTGTAGTTCGCATCTTTCATAAAATATTAAATTAATATTATATGTAATATAAGGTGATTAAAATTCCATATGGAACAGAAGCAGTAAATAAGTTATATTTTAAACATCATAAGCAACCCTAAATAGTGAAAGTTCTACTTCTATCTCTTCTTCATAACTTTAGCCAATGCTCTTGTGGCAGAATAATTGTCACACCAGTGTCGGTGACTTGCTTAATCATGCCTCTCACATGATAATTTACTGGTACATACCAACATGAAGTGGGTCATGTGTCGCAGGTGTTTTAATCCACCAGACGCTCCGAAAAAGGTAGGCCTGCGAGATTACCCAATTGAAGGATGAATGCATTCGAACGTGTATCATTAAATAATATTTCTAAATGCAATATCACAGTTATTGACTAACGCTGTTACTACTAAATGTCAAATTTGCCAAAAGTAATAACGAGAATCTTTGTGTAACAAATTGTTTGGAATCTGTAATTCGATACAAGTTCGATAATTTCCCATTGACAATGTTGTCATTATACTTTAACAAATGGCTGAGAATTTTCTGTCATTATATTCCGGTTTATACAATGTCAATTAAACAATAAAATAAGTTAAATATACCTATATACCTCAATTACAGTCTGTTGACATGGTTCTATCAGCAGCGTCACGGATATGCAATGAAATATGCACCAAGAAACAAACAATGCCATATCAAACGAGTCACTGTTATCCGTGATACCTGATGAAAAATAATGAAATTTTATGTTTATTTTGAATATCAGTAAATCGTTCATTATTACAGCAAATAATAAATAATGTCAATTAATGATTAAATAAACATATGTATACTGGTATAGACTTAACATAATTGTCGTGGGATGAACATTAAACGAAACTTTTATTTTAACTAAACTTACAATTAATTGTTGCCTAAAGGTGTGTTAAAATGTTTTGACCATATATCTTCTTATGTTTATGGTCTGCAATCACTAAACAACAGATGAAATATGTGCTTGTTTGCTCTTACATATTAAAACAAATGCATACAGTACTATATGCATATAGATATACATAGACGAGTACATAACGCAACTATATAACATAACAGCAACGTAATTATTGCGCAAACTTTTGCCTTTCCTAAATAGATGTACACATAGGGTAGGCGGAAATTGGAATATGAAAATCCTCGTATGTCCAATTTGAGCTTCTCGAATGTTGCTTTCGATGTGACTCGAATTTTTGTTTTTATTACATCCAGAGTAACAAACGAGCACACAGTTCACCTGATGGTAAGTGATTCATGCGGCCCATGACATCTACATTCAACCTTGACAAGGAATCATAATGAAGATGCGTTGTCACGCTTTAGGACTGAGATGGAATACCTCGTCACCAGTAATAAAGATCTCCGGATCACTGCACTCACTAGACGAAACACGGTTTTATGATGTTCATGATTCACATTATGATGGCATTCTGTGAGAGTAGCCAGAATTTTTATAGCTTGGAATATTTGGATCAAATTCGTTTCAGATCATATGTTTATTAAAAAATATAGTAATTGCATAAATAATCACAAATTACACAGAACACTCACTTGTCGTTAACTTTCTTATGTTATTTCAATCCCATTTACTACCCTGTGTGTAAGCGGTCGATTTGTCAATGTTCATTGCTTTATTATATATATATATATATATATATATATATATATATATATATATATTTTTATATATATATATATATATATATATATATATATATATATATATATAAATATAGTAAAGTTGTTAACCACAACACGCTTGACGGTGCAGTATAAGAAATAATGTTACTTTACGTTTTTACTGAATGTCCCCGGTACCTACACGGATTATTAATTAGAATTTACTATAATATTATTAAACCGCAACGTCGGCGCGTATGGCGGTGGAAATAACAATAACAACAACAAACCTTGAGTTGGTAAGTTACGTAAAATCATAACTACAGAAAATCCAGATACAACGAAAAACATCAAGAATAATGCCAGAGTTATCAGCAGCGAGATGCCATATCTACTGTTGAGATTTCTTATAATATCACATAACGAACTGTACGTATCAGCCGTGTGACGGATGGTTTTTAGCGCCGATCTTGCTGCATCACTCACGTTGACACCTAGTGACAATAAAAACAATGAACCTTAAGTTTGATTCACTGTCAGGTACAGATGTTAGTATCACATATCATAGAGGGTGACAAAAGAGCACACATGATGAACGATAAAGATAACTGTAGTCTATAACACACCTTCCTCGACGAAAATTCAAGACGTTAATTAAATCTCTTGTTTCCAGTAACTCTAGGATTTCTAGACTTGCCGTATGAAACAACAGAGTGCTGTATTTTCAAGCTGATATTCTATTAAGTTGGTTGATCTTTTCCAGTCGAGCCAGTAACAAACTGCATCGTGGCCTTACTACTGTAAACTATGTGTACATTATTTTGAGAATGTTTATTACCGTAGTATATATCTAGATCGAACGAATTCCCCAATCTTATTAAAAAATATATTAAACTTTATTAAATTGTTCATTTTTTAAATTATCGACTCTAATTACAGATGTATGTATGCGTGTTCTTATTATAGATAGGTTATTTTCACAGGCAAAGATTTAGATCTGTCTATGGTTGTCTTCAAAAATCCGGTGCAAAATCTAATCTGAACTAAGTTTTACGATCGGAGAAAGCTCATGATATCTTCTGATGCCAGATGAAATGAACTGCGTTGGATATTACCATATATAATCGTGAGCAAAAAAATCTAAGCACGCACTCGACGTACGTTTGCGATCAAAAATCTTCGTAAAAAAAATCTGTTGTTCAGATAAATTTTTTGACTATTGTAGATTGATGGTGAAGATTTTAGCTTTAAAATGACATGTCATATATATTATTATATTCTTTTGACGTGACAACGTCTTATAAATCGGTAACGCTAGGAGGCATTCGCAAAAAAGTATGACTCATTGTCCCGTTACGCTTGAGCCGAATCAATATTATATATGTAATCAATATTATATATGAAAGTAATATTTAAGAATCAAATTTTGCAAAAAAATCATGAATAGAATCAATATCAGGCTTATTATATACAGATAATTTTCATTAAGAGTACAGAAATTTCTGTTATAATTGAACCTACTTCGTCTTAATTCTGCGGTTAGTTTCTTCAATTGTCGGTTCACTGCTTGAAGCGCCATATGTACTTCAAAAGCTACTAAAATAAATTGCATCTTCACCAAGACCATTATAATGTAGCCAAAATAGAACCATGCCATCCTTATAAGATTATTGTCTAAAATAATACAAAAATATTTATTTTTTGTGTGTCCAAACTAATGCAATACGATGCTCTGCAAGATAATAATGATTAGGCACAATACGGCTAAAGTAATGGCCGCTTGTAACTTGAAAAAAAAACAATGTACTTGATATCGGTTATTTTTGTGATCAGAGAAGTAAAAAAAAAAATTACAGCTGAGATGACAGAAATACAATAAATTCCCACATATTTCATCAAAATCCAAGATATATTATCTATATCTATATTATAAAGAATCATTTATATGACTTAGGAAAATATGTTATCTTTTTTTTTTCGGTCTGATAGCCGCTGTTAGCCCGAGGGCTTTTACAGTTTCACCGGGTTGAGAGGTGACCGAGCGCTTATGCCGCTCAGTCGAGACCTCTATTAGTGGGTAACCAGCACAAGGGCTCCCGAGAGGGAGCCTCGGCTTGAACGGTTACCCTGTTCCGCGAGAGTGTCTGACTCGAGGGTGCCCGAGAGGGCCGAACCTTGGCTCAGTCAGTTGCTTCTGACTAAGAATTATCTACATTAATATCTCTTTTATTATTATTGGCTGTCTGTACCACCACTTCGGAATGCGTAGGCGCTGGAAAAGAAGTGGCGCAAGAAACTCCAGCGACCCTTCTATCTGTATTGACTTGAGAGAACCGGCCTGTGACATGGCGGTATCGCGAATAAACCTGTTTGCGACGCCCTCATCGTCGGCGGGGACGGTATGAGGGTGCAATGTACGTGTATAGTGTTGTATGAAGGGCTTGGGAAAGATGTCATCAATTCTTAAAATAGATTCAAGGTTTTGATCAAGTACCTTATCTATGTTTGTCTATGAATAAATTATGCAATAAGTTTCAAATTAGACTATATTTTACCACAGTTTCAATGAGCGTGCAGTATATCTTTAAAACAATCGGGAAATATAATTTAAGGTAATTGTATGTCTTGCAATATTTATATTTAAATCATTGTCTGTATGACCGCACACCGAGCTATTGCGGTCTTCCGTGGATGTTCATTGATACAAGCACGGATTTTTTAATATTTTTTATTAATATAACTAACGTTCCGGTTAATTTTATGTTATTCCGGTTGGACAGGCAAACTAAGCTTAAAAGCTTGTGCTAGGAGAGGCTGCTTTGTGGTTCACGACACTAGTTGAATGGCGGATTCGTACCTTAAGTTTTGCAGACCGTACCCTAAACCATTGACGCTTTTTTGCAATGCATGTTTTACGGGATTGTGGAACGGGGAATTATCCATCAATTTCATTTCAATGTTATTTTATTTACTATTAGTTCCTAAGAAATTATATAATACTAACAACTATGGGCTATTGGTTTGAAAATAAATTATTTTATTTCATAAAGTTACTAACTTTAAATCTTTATATTGTTTTCTCGTTGAAAAGAGATGATGTCTTTTTTTTCTCTACTTACATTTATTTTTTGATAGCACCGCCCAAATTTCCATACAACATAAGATACTAAGAGTTATTAAATAGAATATTATCATGTTATTTCTTCTTCTTTCGATTGTCATTTGTTGGTTGTGCAGTTTACTCATATTCAACTAAAACAGGTTTTCATAATGTTATATAATATTCAATTGAATTTCTATAAATATTACATAATGCAAAACAACATAGTCGTATTTTCTCGAAAGCAATGATTTATTTATTTATGATATTATGTGTTAGTATGTGATATTTGTCGCTCATGAGTGAGTAAGCTTCTTTCATCAGAACAGACACACACAGTAGCGCTAAAATGCTATTTTTCTTGCAAATTCCGAAAAGCGTAGTTGTATCCAAGTAGAGTCCAACTATTCGTGCTATCGGTATCAATACGATCATATATCATATACGGTATCGGTATCGGTGCTACATTGCTGGCATATCATACATAGGTACCGTGATCCGTGAAGTGTAAACTGGAACATATATCGAAATACGTTTGCGAGTTGGATCATAGCGAGTATGGTAAATCGTTACGATTTAGCGTAACCCATGTACATATACCAGTGAACTAAATAACCTAATGATTGTGATTTTAAATTATACAATGATGTGAGACTTGATAAACCAATTTAGATTTCCTAAATATTTAGAAAGTTTGAAATGTATATATTGATATATGTTACCTTTTGTATCGCGTTTAAGTTATCAATCAATAGCTTCATGCACTGTCGACCCTTGAAAGCATAGTATGCCCCGAGGAAAGCTGTGATGGCAACCGATGTCGAAAAAGAAATATTAATGGGCTTCATTCCAAAAAAACTTTCAAACATATCTCCAGGCATATTAAGATTCCAAATTATCAAACTTGAAGTGCACAAAACTGAAAATAAACATGTTCGGAGTTAAACCAGATCGTGGAAATAAAACTGATGTTGTATTTTACATATAATTCAATTATGACAATATTCAATTATACACAAGTAAATTTAATTTTCTTACGGAAACACTACATCGTGATCTCTATTAAGATCATAGCTCTATCTTTTAACGACTGTAAACACACTGCACATTATGATATAAATTAAACAAGACATTTATTGTATATTTGCGCATATCCTTCTTTTACTAATTGTTTTTAAGAAGACTTGATGATTTTTTTATTCCCGTAGATTGAAGTTTAAATGGGACACTAGAGCGTGATTTATTTGGAGGATCTAGTGGGAAATCGTGTAATGTCCGTAACACAATATCTAATGTTGTTTTCTTCATCTATTATGACATGAGACCTTGTACCTATTTTATTACAATTGGCAATTTCTAAATTAATTTTTCTCAATGATGCTACTGGTATAGGAGAGTTTTTTAGAAAAAGAAGGAGGTCCTATTCTTGTCAGTCTTAAAAAAAAACGCACAAATGTTAGCAATGCATACATTACCAACATTCCTGTTGATTACTCCAACTGAGCTTTAATCCATGTCATAGGACATGTTCTTTGGCATATATGCCAAAGAGGAATGGAAAGAAGTATGTTAGGACTAAGGTTAAAAGACAAATGGAAAGCTACAACAATTAGGAGCATCACCAAAGTAGAAGATGTTAAAGTAAAAACGCGAACCTTGAAATGAAAATGGACTGGTCACATGATGAGATCAACAACAGCAAAGTGGACCAAAAAAGTTACAGAATGGTACCTGCGGAAAAAGACGTAGAGGAAGGCAGAAAAAAAGATGGGAAAACGATCTGCCCAGAGGTTGGAGAAGGACAGCAATGAACAGGCAAATCTGGAGGGAAACTTGAGGAGTAACTGATATTAAATGTTAAGTTATATAGACACCGAAAAAAAATTAGAAAAAGTATAGTATAATTAAGTATAGTTAGTACAGTTTTATGTTTTATTATATTACAAAATGTACAAAGGTCCGAGTAAATAAAGGTTATTTTTATTTTTTATAGGACATGTTCACAACAAAAATTGAATTAGATTAGCAGATTTAAAGGATACTAAAATAAATTCAAGGGAAATGTTCACAGTCCCTTAGTGACATCAGATAACTTACATATAAAACGTAAAAAAATGGAGTATTTTTATGATAAAATGATAACTTACATAAACATCCAAAAAGAAGACGTCCGTATATATCTGCTAAATATGAATACTGGATAACAAGTTTATCTGAACGCCGCACAAACTGAAGAGGCGCTACGCCAGCGAGACGGGACAAGCGCAGCACCAAAGCTAAGGCTTCACGCACTTCGCACTCTTCTAACATTTCTTCTTTATCAAATCTATATATTCCAAATCAAATTTTTTCTTTATCTGAAATTAAATTTCTTTTACTGTTATAGACAACATATTAAAGTAACATTCTATTAACGATTAAATTTATACAGTAAAAATCATGTTTATAATGTAACCTACATTGTATTAATTGCCCTTTGTAAAAGAGACTGAAGTCAGAACTGGGTTCTTTCTATTACTATAGATCTTTTTATTTTAACAATTGAAGTTATAATATTTTAAATCTCTAATTTTACACAGGCGTCGCCCAACTGACATGTTTTGCCACGTTTACCTGATTGAATAAGGTTTAGAACATTAGACTTAGACGCCAAAAATTATTGGTCTTATACTGTTCCAATGACAACAATATTTAATATTTTATTATATTGTTACTTATATTTCTAACTCAAAAGAATTTTATAGTTTACCAATTATTTATACTTCCCAAATAACTTACCATCACTAGGAGGGTACGAAAGGGCTATTAAAGTACAGGCAACTTTGTAATTATGCTGTCAGGGTTACGGCTAATGATTGATAGTGATCATATTCATACAAAGTAGATCAATATTTTTATAGAACATGTAATTAGTTCATTTTAAAATGACTATTACCGTACACTGATTATTTTTATAGCTTTTACTAAAAGTTCATTCGGTCAATTTATATAAATATGCATATATATTATATATAAACATATATACATAAACAGCCGGTACAAAATAAGGGATTCTGTGATAGATCCCATCTAAATTTTTAGGAGTTGGTGAAAAGGTAAACGAAGAATAATCTTTAGATTTGTTATTTCATATAGACAATTTGCGATTTGCAGGGAAAAAAAATGTTAAGTTGCAAATTGACTATTTTGTTGTGGATTTCTAAAAGCAAAGTAAATTTTGCATTTACTGTCAGAAATTAGGTTACATTAAAAGTCCTGTACACCTGTTGAGTCTAGAATGAAATGGTTAACATCGTTTAATTATTATATAACCTAATGCATTACACAATTATACGTTGTTCTGTCTTACGACGTGTGTTTCTTCCAGGAATTCTAAATTTTTATTTATACTATTATATATAGAAATCCTCCCGCCACAGTTCAGCAATAACCGGCAAGAGTTGAGCATCGAGCACACAGTTCACATTTAATTTTTATTTATTTTTTTATATTTTATTGCATTAACCTTTACAAAGTTAGAAGTTTACAAAGGGCGGCCTTAATGCCAAAGGCATTCTCTACCAGTCAACCCAAAGTGTGGTGAGATATATGTATGATAGGTGTAGCAATAAAATAGTTAATAAAAAGAAAAAAACTAAAAATAACTAATACAAGGAAGGAATAATCATAGGTAGATGTTAAATACATAATATATAAATATATATATATATATATTATATATAGAAATCCTCCCGCCACAGTTCAGCAAATACCGGCAAGAGTTACGCATCTAGCACACAGTTCACATTTAATTTTTATTTATACTATTATATATAGAAATCCTCCCGCCACAGTTCAGCAAATACCGGCAAGAGTTACGCATCTAGCACACAGTTCACATTTAATTTCTATTTATTTTTTTATATTTTATTGCATTAACCTTTACAAAGTTAGAAGTTTACAAAGGGCGGCCTTAATGCCAAAGGCATTCTCTACCAGTCAACCCAAAGTGTGGTGAGATATATGTATGTAGCAATAAAATAGTTAATAAAAAGAAAAAAACTAAAAATAACTAATACAAGGAAGGAATAATCATAGGTAGATGTTAAATACATAATATATAAATATATATATATATATATATATATATATGTATAGGTATATACTACACCAGAATATTTGCTTGTTAATAAATCATATTATTTTTCTATTATAGTTTTCTTTCGTTCACATTTCGACAAAAAAGGAGGCAGTATCGTAATTACTCTTATAATTTTACTGTCTCCTTTATATCCTGCTCATAAAGTTGTTTGGCACATTGCCAAGCTGTGCTGCCATTGTAGTGTCTGAAGCGTTTATTTGGCATCGTTCAATAAGGCAAACGAACGGTAACTTGTTATATCTTCTAAGTAGTAAGTAGTTAAATTTACAGAGTGAGAGTTTAGGGATCCGGAGAGCTTTATTACTGGTGACGAGGCATTCCAACTCAGTCCTCAAGGGTGACAACGCATCTGCTTATGATTCCTTGATAAGTGTACATGTCATGGGCCGCAGGAATCACTTGCCGTCAGGTGAACTGTGTGCTCATTTGTTACTCTCAATGTGATAAAAAATAAAATAATAATAATTCATCATCCTTATAATGATGATGGTAATGATGTATTATATATATAATGAAAAACCAAAAAGTAGTTAAATAATTGCTTTACTTTTTTCGTTACCAGTTTGGTAAACAACAAGCTGTTCACAATATGATCAGAACCGTATCTATGTTTTTTCAAATAGATTTTTCCAAAATTCTGAATCGACTCCCTAATTTCTGACTATGTGTCTGACAATTTAATGTAATGTTTTTTGCATTAAAACGCAAGCTGTCTTTAGAATATGATTTAATCTTTTAATGTCTTGAGAAACTTCCGGTGTACGTTTTCTGCGGTCATTGTCATCGCCATTCAATACTTACGAAAATCTTTTGATTTCGGTTGATACAAAATTGTGTAATATTGGTATATGCGTATACCCGTGAACTAAAAACGCATTACTGTCTCTGGTTTATTTTACTCACTTGCATTAAGATACATTAATATTTTGTATAAAGTCTTTAAACTGTGTGTATCAATGATAATTTAAGGAATTATGATGTTTTCCTTCATTGCCGATAGTTTAAACAAACTATGTCACTATGGTCGATCTATGGAGAGATCAATTATTCCAGCCGCCGAAACAGCGTACATACATCGAGACTGTAATTCAAATTTCATCCTCGTCATCTCGTTGGTTGGCAATCTACCACTGTGAGCTTTATGTGAAATTTTCGACCACACAACTACTCTTTGGAATCAGCTGTCACCAGCGATATTACCGAACTGATACGACTTAGGGACCTTCAAGAATTAAGAGCCTATACGTTTCTTAAAGGCCGGTAGCGCATATGCGACGCCTCTGGTATTGCGGATGTCCATGGGCGTCATTATCACCAGCCGTCAGATGAGCTGTTTGCTCGTTTGCCACATTATGGAATATAAAAAAAAAAATAGTGTTTCGTAACGACGTTGCCTGACATAGATCATAGAATCAGTAAACTGAATTGGCATTGCCACATATCTTGTAGAACAGAAAACGAATCGTAAAGAAAGTCACTCGAGTAGCAACTCCAAATTCACTATCACAGAGCGAAAACCCTGCACTGGATGGATTGACGCCCTTGCAGTGCGAGATAAGTGATGACAGAACAAATAATCAAGACGCACAAACTTGTCCGTGAGGAATGAGATGGAATCCCCCGCCACTAGTACCAGGGTCTCTTGATCCCTCACAATACGTAACATGGCAACGCTATAATGCAATTTCACGCTGGTATTCTATGAGGGTTCCTTCCCGGTCCAGTTGAACGATTCGTGCTAAAGCTAGTTTAGCTTAGCTAGCTAATTTATCATTTAAGTCGTAGCTAAATACAAGCCAGCCGAGCATTTCTACTATTGTTAAATTATGAACTGGATATATATACTTATCAAATGTAGGTACAGGTTTATTTTATTATGGCACTTGATCGGTTTTCAAAAGGTATCCACAAAGAAATCTTCTTCAGTGCTACACTTATAAACTAATTAGGAAAAAAAATATCTAAGCAAATATAAAATATATAATACCTTTGATGAACTTCAAATTGAAAGAAGAAGAAACTCAGTTCAATTTTAATCAGCGAAATTTACTACAATTTTATTGGGTGTTTCTTATTTATTTCCTTATATAATACAATATTGTTTAGATTACAATTAAACGCGAAAACAGAACACGAAACTGGAGCATGCATTTTTTTCGAAATCAATATATTTAGGAAGGCAATGAACACTTTAATAGCTTTAAAATTTAGTAAGTATGCTTGAACGTCTATTTAAAGTTTTCAAATTTGCATAAAATCTGATTGTATGGAAATTTTAGTCTATAACTGCATTAAGACGATCTTAATATTCTATGTTGTTTTTAATCCTTTATGTCCAATTGTAAAATTATGACCAAGTAAGAGATCACACCACAAATCATCTGAAAAAAAATGACTCGGTAATATCACAATGTATATTGGATTGACGCGGGCGCTGTCGTGCCGGGTCTACAATATGCTGTTGATTCACGAACAACGACCAATCAGCAACCACAATGCGTGAATCACGATTTCACAGTTTCTTTACAACTTCGTATCTAACATATATTACACACATTATTATACACAGAGAGTTCCGATACAAGGCGGGGCTCCCTCTCAGGAACCCTCCCTTGTGGATATACAAACGTCTCAGATGAGCTAACTAGCCTAAGTGTCTGGCCAACCTGGTGAAGTTTTAACGGCTTTCAGGATGTTTTGTGATTGTATTTTATATAACAGATGGCAATCGAGCAAGCACTTCACATCATGATAAGTGATCACCAGAGAAGTTACGGGTGGTTGAGTATGGTAACACACGAAGCTTTTTAGAGCCCAAATGGTCGCTCCATTAGAAGTTTGGAGAATGTTGTTTACTGAAAAAGATAAGTTCAAAAATCAAGAATTACCTTGATGACAAGTGCCCTCTCCAATGTACACAAACTCAGCGGTGAATATGTTGCGTCGTTTGCTACAATGAGACGGAAGAACATCTCAAGCTCATTGCAAAGTGGTCCAGAAAAGGAAGGTTCAATATACATGATTCGATTCATCAGTAATTTTGTTGTCTGTATCTTTTATAAAACATAAAATAATATTATATCTAGTATACAAAAATATTAAGATAAATTGTAAACGTTTTGACGTTGAAGATAAATTGTAAATTGGAAGCCCAGACGAAGTCGAAAGTGTGTCATTGAACATTGTTTATTTCCAAATCCTCTCTATACGCGGTGTACTTTACTAAATTTATCAAAATATTTGGAAACAAAATTTCTTTGTTTGCTTATGTGAAACAGCATCATTAGCATTATAAGTCGGAGATAAGTATGGTCAAATCTGACTAGATGTTACAGTTTTGCCTTTTTTTACTGTCTGTACTAATGGTGGTACTTTATGTCTGGTTAAAGAATATAACCGGAGACCTTATTACAGCTGATGAGCTTTACTATCTTAATGCACTGGGATGACAACGCATCTGCATTATGATTCCGTGTCAAAAATGAATTTAGGTGTCACGAGCCACAGGAATCACTAACTTTATTTTTTTTTTCGGGCTGATGGTCGCTGTTAGCCCGAGGGCTTTTACAGTTTCGCCGAGTTGAGAGGTGACCGAGCGCTTATGCCGCTCAGTCGAGACCTCTATTAGTGGGTAAACAGCACAAAGGCTCCCGAGAGGGAGCCTCGGCCTGGACCGTTACCCTGTTCCGCGAGAGCGTCTGACTCGAGGGTGCCCGAGAGGGCCGAACCTCGGCTCGGTCAGTTGCTTCTGACTAAGAATTATCTACATTAATATCTCTATTATTATTATTGGCTATATGTACTACCACTTCGGAATGCGTGGGCGCTGGAGAAGAAGTGGCGCAAGAAACTCCAGCGACGCTTCTAACTGTATTGACTGGAGAGAACCGGCCTGGGACATGGCGGTATCGCGAAAAACCTTGTTTGCGACGCCCTCGCCGTCGGCGGGGAATCACTAACCATCAGTTGAATTGTGTACTCTTTTGTTACTCCTGATATTATAAAATAAATTATGGCATTGTTCTACAGTAGATTTTGTATGATTAAACATCTATAATAAATAAATGTTAATTTAAATATGATAATAAAGTTAGTTAATTGTACCTCGGCCCCGGTTTGATGGCATGGTTCTATCAGCAGTGTTACGGATATGCAATGAAATATACACCAAGACACTTGCAATGCAATATCAAACATGTTACTACTATTCTTGTTACCTGATGAAAAATAATGGAATTGTATTCTGTATTATTATAGGTAAATCATTTACATTCATAGCTACTGAATCCTTACTTCCCAAAGGTTCAAGTGGACCCCCAGGAGTACACGCGAAACTCGACGGGGGTTTACGTTGGCTTGACAAAAAAATGGAGGTTCACATCTATCAATTAGACAGATAATATTTTAAGGAGCTCAGCGACTTGTAAATCTTGCATATTCCACATTTTTTGTCGAGTTTTGGGAATATGGTAGAAATATAGCTACAGGGGGTCCACCGGTACCAGCAAAGTTTTGAAAGTGGTCTATGAGAAAAAAAAGTCTGGGAACCTCTGGTCTAAATGAATAAAGTCATAATAGTGAAATCTTGTTGACCACAATTACACATTCAGTGTAATTGTGGTCAGTCTTTTTTGATACAGTGGTTGAGCAACGAGAATATTCCTAAAAGAAAAAGAGTACAATATTATATCTAGTAGACTAAAAATATTTAGATATGTAACGCTGTGCTCTATATGGTAAGTGTAGAGGTCCAGATAACCAGTTGCAGGTAGCAGCCATTCCAGCATTCTCAGTCACACATAATACATGTGCATCTTGAATCTTTGTTAAAAATGTATGTAGATGATTATAGGCCGCAAAGATAAAATACCAACAGATGAACTGTGCGTTCGTTTGAAATTTTGCAATCCTTAATAATAAAATGCTACGCGGTATTAGGTGTTGTACATCTTAATATAACAGCAATGTAATTATTTGCGCATTCTGTTGTACCTAAAACAGATGTAAAGCTGATGAAATTATCAGATAAACTTTCAGAAATATTTTATAAACACAGATATATAAACCATCTAGACCATACAAACCTTATATATATATATACATAGGCTAATACTTATACGATTATTATTTATATAAGATGCTTATTAAAAATGTAGAAAATAATGCTAGTAAATATTCGGGCAAACACAACTCCTCGTTCTAAGCACTCACCTCTCTTTTCTTATGAACAGTCTACAGGAAAGCCCATTTATCAAAGTACGGTTAAAACCAAGTTCGGGCACATATTAATAATAGTAATTTTCTTACAAGTATTACTAGACCACGTAATCATCGCGTATCATGTACAAAAAACCGTTTATAATTATATAATATAAAACATGGAATAAATTCAAACCTAGTATACTATTTGGATGGTTACTTAGATTCATAACTAGCAAAAAACCAGATATTCCGAAAAATATTAAGAATAATGCAAGAGTTATCAGTAGAGAAATGCTATTTCTATTGTTCAGGTTTCTAACGATATCACATAATGAGCTATACGTATCTGCCACTTGACGGATAGTTCTTTCCGGTGATCTCGTTGCATGACACACACCTGGTGACAATAAAATAGTAATTAGAGGATTTAAGCAGCATAACTAATTTATATGATAGACTTGTAAAGACAGACTACACATAAACGTAAATTTGAAGTATACCTCTGCTGTTTCGAATGGTGAGAGAGAAAATCCAGAAAATTAGGCAATGAGGCTCATAAAAGCATATATCAATTACTGAAATTGTTTATAAAAATCCAACTTACTTTGTCTTAATTCCGTAGCTAGATCCTTCAATTGTTGGTTCACTGCTTGAAGCGCCATTTGTACTTCAAAAACTACTAAAACAAATTGCATCTTCGACAAAACCATCGTAGTGTAGCCATAACAATACAATATCATCCTTATAAAGTTATTGTCTAAAATCATACAAAATATTTGTTTAGGCTGTCAAAATTATTGCAATACGAAGGCAAATATGATTGCGCACCGTTTAGTAAAAATGATTAAAATTTAGATTAAAATTAAGATAAAAAACACCTTGTTACATCTATGGTTATCAGGAAATTTTTGTGGTTTTTGGCTCCCGATATGTAAAAAAGTAAATAAAACATTAGGACCCATTGTTTCTGATATTTTTTTCAGTAAATAGGAGTAGGGCATTTAGAGGCTCTCTATTTTATCTTGTAATTGTCTTAATTACTCTTTCCACAAACATTCTTTTCTGAAACTCAATCCCTCTTTTAAAACAACAGCATGTCGTAATAGAGTGCATTGTATCTTTATAAGTTTAATCAAAATGTTATAGATTCAAGGTTTTGACGTCCCCGGAATAAGCTTTATTCTAATATTAACTTTTCATTTCAGTTAAATATCTTCTTTTTATGATATTGGTAAAATCAAACGAGCTCACTGTTCATCTGATAGTGATAGGAAAGTGGTAAATGTGGCCAAGGATATAAACATCCGTCCACAACTAAGATTCAAGATGCATTGTTACTACTGAGAACTGAGATGAGACATTCCGTTACCTGTAATAGGGATCTTGGAACTCATCATGCGAAACACATATTCTGTGAGGGTATGATCCTTCTCCGGTTGAGCCGACCTTTTCAAGCCAGAAACTAGACGCAACATGAACGAGCACTACCACAATTAATTAGCGTGCAGTATACCATCAAGGCAAATATCCTTAAAAAGCTATCGTCTATTAAACCGTAACCATAACTTTCCTAACTGTTAGAATTTATTATTACTTCAAACGAAAATTTTAAATGGTGCATCTTTAGAATTTCTTGTTCTCGGAGTTTAACCAGCATATTTTACAGACGATTTAAGAGGAATTGATTGTTAGACATTTTTTCAACTTACAGTTGAAGTATTCTTGTCGGACTGTCCATATATCCATCCATAATAAGATACTAAGCATTATTAAATAAAATGTTATCATGGTAATCCTTCTACTTTCGACTGTCGTTTGTTGGTTGTGCATTTTATTGATATTCAGCTAAAACAGGTAATAGTAATGTTTATATATTTGAAAAAATGTTTACATGAAACAAAATATTGTAGTTTCTTCAAAGGCTTATGTAGTTTTTATAATGATGATATAAGGGGTGGGTGACAAATGAGCATTAATTGTTCACCTGGTATAAATCATTCCTGCTTTCCGATAGGTTACATCATCGCCGATAAGGAATCATAACACAGATGTTAAAAAAATCTCAGATTAGGACCAATAAAATGAAGTCATTTTTAACTTCACGAAGACACAAGTTGACGCGTTTATCGCTAAAATAATCCCTTTTCTCACTTCAGCTGGTATCGGAATCCTAGGCGTTGACATATCGAGCGACGTTCAGTTCCACGGTCACTCGAGGGTAAGGCCAAATTGGCCTCTAAAAAACTGAGGCGGTTAATAGATAGATCAAGAAAGTATTTCATGTCGGCTGTACTGTTCAAATCTCAGGGCCCATGGGACACCCCAGTACCAGCTCCTTCTATTTGACCGCATTCAACGAAGCGTGCCGCGAATCGTTGATGATCAGGTACTTTCCGATCAGCTAGATTCACTTGCATTGCGAAGACATGTTGCATCTTTATACATTTTTTACTGAATTTACCACGGGGAGTGTTCTAAGGAGTTGTTCGGGTTAAATCCAGCCGCTGAGTTTAAACATCGTACATCACGACAGAATTCAAAATTTTATCCTTATCATCTCGATGGTTGGCCATCCCCCACTGTGCGCTTTATGCAAAATTTCTGCCACGCTCATCTACTCCGTGGAATATATATACGATACCACTTAGGGATCTTCAAGAAAAGAGCCTAAATCTTTCTCTTTTAAAGTCTGGCAGCGCATCTGCGACTCCTCTAGTGTTGTGTGTATAATTACGTACGTTTTCCGTTTATTTATTTCAAACGGACGACGACCGTGTTGGGTAGTGATCAGAGTATTTGATTACGATTTCCAGATTTCCAGCCGAGAAAAAACATTTGTGGCACACTAATTGTTAATTTTACCAACCAACATACATTATATTTAAGTCATTAATTGACATGGCAATTTATCTTAAATACCTTTTGTGTATAAGTCCTGGGTAAATTTGTACTACTCGTGTGTTGAGTCTACGTTCTATGCCAATTTGTCTTACACATGTTTTATGTATGAGACGTGTGTCCCTAACACTGCATCCGAACCTTCTTCTTCTTATTGCGTAAGGACTAGGGAAGGGAACGAGCTATTGTTTTTCACGAATGCTATATTATATTATATTATTAGATGACTACAATATATCTTGCGTGTTGTCATTTTGCCCAGCGTTGTAAAAAATCTATACACAATCATACAATAGTCACAAATGTTGGTGACCAATTTTGTTACGTAAAAATCCCAAAAATCGGAAACCGGTATACACACTGACTGATATATATTGATTGAGGTCACTTGTCCCCATTTGGCGTGACCCATGTACATCCATAATACACTAATGATAATGATTATCATGGTAAATAAATGGTCTTGATAAAACAAATGAGGTGTCAAAAGTTTGAAATATGTCTATATAATTTGTTATTATAACCTTTTGTACGGCATTTAAGTTTTCAATCAATAGCTTCATGCCGCTCCGGCCCCTGAAAATAGAGTATGCCCCGAGAAATAACATGATGGCAACCGATATTGAAAAAGACATATTAACTGGCTTCATTCCAAAAAAATTTTCCATCATATCTCCAGCCGTGATAACATTCCAAATTATCAACGTTAGCGTACATAAAACTGAAAATAAAAATATGTTATGCATTCGCGCATGTTCTATAGATTAAATTACATAATTCATAAAATTATAAAATATATAACCCAACTAAATAAGTTATAATGCTTTTAATTTTATAAAATGAATCCAAAATTAAAAAAAAATTAAACGATAACAACACATGAATTATTTGACAGCTCTAGTGCCGTTAAATATTTTACATTTTATATTACATAAAAAAAAAATTCAAGCTTCATAAGAATTAATACAAATGTTCACAGATACTAACCGAACACAATCATTACACCAGGTAACTTTTATATAAAACATTAAATAAATAGATAATTTTGATGATAAAATGGTAACTTACATACACATCCAAAAAGAAGTCGTCCGTATACATCTGCTAAATATGAATACCGGATAACAAGTTTATCTGATCTTCGCTGAAACTGTAAAGGCGCTACACCGGCTAGACGTGACAAACGCAGCACCATGCCTAATGCCTTAGGAACTTCGCAATCTTCCAACATTTTTCTATACGTGAAATAACTAGAATTAACTGTAACTAAATAGAAACTCGATTTTACTGTAACAAATACTTACTAAAGTAACAATAAGAAGATTAAACGTTATAAAAAATAGCATCTTACCATCAGATGCTTTAAAAATGCATATTTGAATATTTAAAGTTAAAATATTAATCATAGAATCATACGAATAGAATCTCTAACTTAACTTAGTCTCGCACAAGTTGTCATTTTCGCCTCATTTACCTAACGGGTCAGGGGTCAGAATATCAGATGCCCTACTGGTAGCGTCTATACGCTGTCTCAACTCTAAAGCAGTGCGCTCTAAAACTGTGGTCACTTCTGCAACATATGTCACCTACCCATTGCCACTTCAGTTTGAACACAGGAAATACTATCTCTGCACTCGGTACTCCTGGGAGTGTTCTGAGGAGTTATTCGGATTAACTCCAACCGATGAGTTTAAACATGGTATATCACCGCAGAGATTCAAATTTCATCGTCATCCACTCGATGGTTGGCAATACACAACTGTGCGCTTTAAACGAAATTCCTTGCCACGTATAACTCTATGGAGTCAGCTATCGTCAGCGGTATTTCCAAACCGATACGACTAAGGGACCTTCAATAAAAGAGCTTATACTTTTTTTAAGGGTGGCATCGTATCTGTGAATAATCTAGTTTTGCTATGGATGTCCATAGACGGCACTAATCTCTTACTATCATAGGAACTGCTTCACAAACAACACCAATTCAGTAGCAACAAAATTCTCTAGAAAAAGTTAAAAAAAAGCTCGTGTCCGATAAATCCTGAGCATAGCACTTTTCCTTATTCTCTGTACTAGAAGTACTTACGACTAAGGATTGATCACCACATGGAGGCTGTTATCAGATGACGTCAACTGAACAGGATATATGGTAGTGTCGAGGCCTCGTTGTCTCATTCCCTAATCTGATGTAATGCATATGCAACAATATAGGAAGAAGTATCAAAGGAGTTAAGTAAATAGGATTGGAGCACAACTCACGACCGAGAGTCGGTCCCAGGACAAGTAGCAACCGGGTTGCTACATCAATGTGACCATCCATCGATATTGATATAATATAATAAAAAACAATAACAAACACACAAGGTCACAACAATAACAATAACAATACAATGTAATTATGTGTACATAACTCCTAAAATTGTTCCAAGTTTAATTTCCAATATATTCCTATGATAAATTATCCGGATTACGTAAAACTTGATGGTAATCGATAATCGAGGACAAGATCTATGATGTACATTCTTTGTCACCTTTGAGTATTGAGATGGAATGTCTCGTATCCGGATCACTACACTATTTAAGACATTACAAATACATATATCTCGCTGGTATTATGTGAGGGCATGGTTGTTTTATTGTTGCAGCTAAAACTAAGTACAACATGGCTACATCACTTTCCAATTTACAATAGTATTACATATATTTGTAACTCATAAGGATTTTACTCATTACCGATATTTATTAAAATCCAGTAATGTGACTGTTAATGTACAGGAAGGAGGACACTTTGTAAACACGGTGTTTAATTACATTGTCAGAAGGACGGCTTTTGGTTTAGGGTGAACATATTTATACAGAGTAAGTCAATATTTTTAATGTACCGTATTATTAAAGCTACAATTACCGTGCACGGAATATTTTTATTGCTTGAATTAAAAATGTATGCCGTATAATTAAGGTGTGGCAACCCTATCACGATATTCAAAACAATCAAACTGGCACCGCAATTAAAAATTCCAATATTTTATATATATATATATATATATATATATTGGGAGTGGGGCAATCGGTTCTTCGTTCGGACTGGGGAAGCAACACTCAGCAACCTATATATTCCCATATATCTAATCATATTTATTAACTTTGACAAAAATTCACTAACAACTTCAAGATTTTATCATACATATATAACATATTTGTTCTTTCATGCTCCTCTATCCGGATGTATATTAAAATTGATAAATTGTCACCACTCCTCACTATGGCTACACTCCCGTTCCTAATACATTGTCATAATAGCGTAAACCAACTATCTTGATGGTCCACAATCCCATATAGGAATACCATCATGACTGTGGGTCTTCCATTCTCACTCGACGAAGTTTTGTGATTGTTGATTGTGAGAGCATAATAATTAAAAATACATTTTCTTCAATTTATTTATAATTATAATAATAATATGGCACTAAACTTTTGACTTGATTATATTAACCAGCGGAAGCGGAGGAGATAAACGACGAGGAAGCCATTCCAAGGATAGTTGTACCAAACTGGAGTAAGGCGCGAACGATGTCCAACTTAAGTGTCCAAAGGGGCGATTCTGATTGTGTGAACTGAAATAAATAAGGAATAATTAGGTACACAGTATATTTCTTTTTCGCTAGATGCATTAGCATGATCTCCTATTATGATGCTTATCAGAATATATTATAATGCTGTATATATTCCAGCAAACACAAGCACTCATTCGTCTCTATTCCAATGTGACATGTGGAATAAGAGTAGATTGAGATGCAGCTAACGGCCACATAATATACATACAGCACAGATCAGAAAACCTAAAAACAAACGTTGATCCTCGGCTAAGAATCCAATACAGAATCAAGAGCCAGGTCTCTTTACTACGCCATAAAACGAAAGAGGGAAATATTCCTCAGAAGTAAATGTCGTACAGAGTCATCATTATCTACAGGAGAGTAGGGATCGCAATACCATCGGTAACCGTATAATGATGTGGTTAGTATAGATAAAATTTTGTATTTTAAACTAAAGTGTGTTCTTGTTTTACAAGCTCTCTTGAAGGATTATGGAGCAAAACTTAAATCGATTTACGTCGATAGAGACATTTAACAACCTGGGTGTCCCGGGTTCAATTTAAAAAAAATTGTTTGGGTCTAAGAATAATGTCAATTACGCCGTGCTTAATTGTGACATTTATTAATATGATAATTAAAATTTATCTCAATCGAACAAAATAGAACGTAAGGGAATATAAATTTCAACATACGCAAATACTTAAAATCATACAATAATAAGATTTACATTAAAATTTAAATATGCATATTAAATTAGTTTGTCGAGAAATGGTTGGTTCAGCATGTGCGTTGCGAAATTAATCTCCCAAAACGCTGATTTTCAGCCACAGACCTATATATTGGCTACACGTACGAAAGTCGATAACGCAAGAAAAAAATTATAAGTAGTAAATATAATATGAATAAAATTTACCAAAACAATGGACAACCGAGTAACTGACCCCTTGGTATTATTATTTTTCTCGAACTATCCAACTATTTTATTTGATATTTTTTAGTTTTAATACGCAATTAATAAGGCAAGACAGTATGTTACACAGATAATTGCACGTGCTTCAAGTTTACGACCATAAAACTTCTAGCATTCTTTAAAAATCAAAAAAAGAAAAATCATTTTATAGAATTTTCCTTGACATAGACAAAGAGTCATCGATATCGTTAGAAAGATGAAGTAAATATACAGCCGAATAAAAAATTGTACATTTTTATATATTTTTTTTTTATAACTGACTGAAAATATTATAATTAAATCACAATTTAAAGCTATATTATTAATAGAGGGTAATTAAATAAGCACAAAATTCTTATGAAAATGAAAGACTTTTTACTTTAATGTTTAATGATTGATTAGAAAAAAAAAAAACTCATACCCATAGAATACTCACATATTTGATTAATTCCATTTTATTCATGTTTATATGAATAACACTTAACTCAGAGATCGTAATTTTCTTTCTACATCCATAATCGTATGAAGAAAGGAAATTAAACACCCACATAAAGTCGTCTTAACATGACCCGAAAGGATTTTTCTGTTTTTTTTTTGCCTGGACAATGTGTTTGTCTGAAGTCTTATAAATTCTGTCATTTGGTAACTTCAAAGTTAACATTTAAGTCGCCACTCTCATTCGTCGCGACAGTCATTTTTATTCAGGTTTAGTCATAGTCTAACAAAACGATGTATATCTATCGGATTAACTAAAGTTTGAAGGTAAAAAATTTAAATAATAAGGTTTTTTGTCTCAAGCGCGGAAGATATCAGTGCTTCTACATTTTCAATTGACGTTCATGTCACAAAAATGAGTTTATCTCTATAAGTGTAATTACAGTGAACACTGGGCATTGTAGAAAGTCAATTTTGTATAATTATCTAAAAACAGGAAATCTCATCTTGTGCTGCTTACCAAACTACGTTCCAAGTTCCGGTTCTGATTACTAAATATTAAATCTAACTGTTTCACACAAGCACTCAAAAGTTAATTATATTTTTTTATCGTGAAAGTATTAGGTAGCTACACACAAAAAAAATGCTGGCATATGATGAAAAATTTTGTAAAACTTTAAATTTGTAAGGTGATAAAGTATCTTTTTTTACGCCGGTTCTTCATCGCCATGGATGAGAACTACCTCCCGAAATCGATTTAGACATGTCTCCCAATAATGAAATAAGTAAACTAGCAAAGAATCCCGCGGAGTCTGCCATTGGTTTAATTTTAGCATCGTCTTCGGAGCTTGCGTCTGGGTCACCGGCCTGCAAAATATTTTCATCAAATAGTTGATACACGTAGCTCGAAAATAAAGTTTTTATATTGAAATGAATACATACCGATAGTATATATGATATTAGTATATATAAATTCCCTTTATACTTACAGCACTTGTTCCTTTTATTAATTTTGAAAGAAAGGTTCCAAAAAATTCACCATTATTTTTCTGTAATTAATCAAATTTGATAGGTTTTTAAATTCATTACGAATTTGATATAGAAATAAAAACTTTTTATTGTCAAGCCATCTACATACCGCCCCTCCACCAGTTATTGTATCCAATGACGTTAAAAGATAGCTAGCAATAACAGCCCCGGGGTTCTCTTCGCCTTCAGACTGAAATAGGATATTTAATTTTCAATAAATGTAATATTATTTCACTTAAACTTTCTTTTAATTTGGATCACATACATACCAGTAATCCAACAAATAATCCAATTCCAGACGCAATAAGGCTATTTAAATCAATACCATCCCCCTGTAACATAAAACCCAGTTTTAAATATTTTTGAAACATGTTTAATAATAAAACTTTTTAATACTTACACTCAGATTTGCCACAATTCCACTGACTGTGGCCAATAGAGTTCCTAAATCTGACCCGTCCTCCTGAAATTATTGGATTTTATTGTACGATATTTTTATTAATATTATTAATAATGTCGAACTAATAAACTTACTCCACCGCTAAGTCCAGCTAAGAGACCTAAAATTCCACCTCCTCCGCCATCACCGCCGCCTGGAGGTTCATCAAAATCATAATCTGAATCATTGTTATCTTTGTCGCCATCAGTATCTAAATTAGAATCTGGATCCTGCTTGGAACCATTGTCAATATCATCATTAACATTTTCTTCGCTATCCTCTTCTACACTGTCTTCTTCTGATTCCTGAGTTTCACTCTCAGAACGGTCATATGAATCATCGTCATTATTTTCTTGCCTTTGATACGATGGCTTTGGGCCAGATATGGAATGTATTTTAATTCCATTATCGTTTACAAACTGACGACGGCTGGGTACGGACATTTGTTTTTGCATACGAATATTTCTTAACAAGTTTCGAGTAACCTATAATTAGACAAATGCCAATCATAACTGTTATTAAAAGCAGAACATATCGGTATGTTTTTTTTAATTTTATTGTAAAATATGAAATAATCTGTAATAGTACTTACTTTGTGAATCCCGATATTATGCATGATATTTGCAGGTGTAAGACTGGATTGCGGCACATCACGCAATTAATCAATCACAGTTTTGAAATGTGCAGTGTTAGGTTGAAAAGATGAAAAGAGCTAATGACAATAAAAGAATTTAACCTCAACCGAAGCATAAACGTAGTAAATATAATAAAGACTCACCGTGACTAACATAACAGAAGAAAGTGTGAAAGAAATAAATGTAAAGAACCCGTCACATTTCTTATTTGTCACTCGTAACAACCTTATTACTCAACTAGTTAAATGTGTATAAATATATTGTAAATATGAAACATAAAAATACATAATCCTTACACTTACTTGACTAGCGCTAGAACCACTGAACAAAGCGGTCACCACTCTTAAAAGGCTGAATATATTGCTACCACCTTCACTTGGAGTGGATTCTGATTCACCGAAATCGTAGAAATCATCGTCATCATCAAAGGGATCTGGTGTGGTTTCGGGGGTAGTTGAGCTTGTAATATTGCTTACAGAATTCTCTTCAATGTTAATCTGGAACAGATTATAATAGAATACAATGTGGACGGTATATTAGAACAGTAGGACACCATTAAAATTATAATAGGTAATAACATATATCTTTGTCCTCAGTAGTAACAACGGAACTGCATTTTAATTCCTCATCGGATAGATATTAGTGTCTATGGGCACCTGATATCGTTTACCATCTGGTGAATTGTATGGTCGGTAGTTAAATAATAACATATAAACAATAACATATAAATAATAACATATAAATAATAACATATAAATAATAACATACATAATAACCGTAATAGCAAAAGAAATCGTTTTAGCGTAAACATCATTTTAATTATATAATATTGTTTATTTACATTAGACGATCATAAATCAATACTTTTAAATTGACTTGTATTGTATTGATGTGTTATTTATAATGTAATAATTTTATAAGATATATATATATTTTATATGACATTGAGAGTAACTCACAGTTCACCTGATGGCAAGTGATTTCTGCGGCCCATGACATCTATATTCATCCTTAACAAGGAATCATATTGCAGATGCGTTGTCACCCTTGAGGACTAAGATGGAATGCCTAGTCACCAGTAATAAAGTTCTCAAGATCCCTGCACTCACCAGACCAAATCGAAACATTACAGCAGCATTATGCGGCTATTTTACACTGGTATTCGTGAAGGTGTGGTCTTACCCCGGTCGAGTTGACCCATTCATTCTGCAGCTAGGAACAAGCTGCAGTGTAGCTCTACAACTGTTAATAAATAAACTAATTTAATCTAGTCTGACAATGAAGTTGAATTTGAGATGGAATGTCTCGTTATATATAATTAGATCTCCGGATATCACCCTACACTCGACATCCAAAGCACAGTAGGATAAAGTTGCTATTTCACGCGTTACATTGTATCCCTTTCCGTCAAACGGACATCTTTATGTAGCAGCTAGAGACAATAACTAGCTGCCACGTGGCTGTACAATTATCAGAACTAAACATTGACGAAGGAGGATTTTATTTATTTAACTTTTATGTACACATATTATTATTTATTCAGGAAAACTAAGATATGAAAAGTATGTACACAGGCGCAATTTATTTTAATAATAAATCCTTTCGGCAGACCTAGTGTTGGACATATATAAAAAATAATTTAAAAATAGAAAAAACAATTTAAATACAGGACTGTATTTATTTAATAATACAATAATATATAAATAATAAATATAAATAAACCGTACAATAAAGCTAATTAACATAATATTTAATAACATATTCAACTGGATAAAGATAAGTATTGTTCCTTCACTAGTTATTTTAAATAAGACAACAATTTTCGCGATACGATTTTTTTCAGCAAGAGCATTCCACAAACCCAATTGTGAAGTGAAGGAGTGAATATAATGTAAGTGGAAGTGATACAGAAACTAGTTTTATGAGAGCGAATTTTTATTTTAGTAAAATAAGACCATCACTAATTTAAAACAGCCATTTGTTGGAAATATACATAATGATCGTATTCACAATGTTACATACCGAATCGTCGTCTGTAGCCCTTTTAAATCGATGTCCGGGTGCTGGCGCACAAAAAGCACATCCCAAAAGAGAAAACGCCAAAATTGCAGACACACAAGTACGCCTCTCCATGACCGTTGCTGTAATACAATACATGTCACTGATGGACAAAACGACAAATATAATGTCTTAATTCGCTTGGTTAATTCAACTTTGCGAAAAGGTGGCCAAACCACAATATATTTTAATTGTTATATATTGAACGAAAGCATTTCTTAATGTATTTTCTATTACAATACGTCAAATTTCGTAATACTTAATTAACTGTTAAAATGCCCGATTGAATAGTTACCCCATCGAAGACATTTTGTAATTGATGGAAACTGCCGCCGCCGCAGTAATATTTTATAACTTCACGTTTTCTTGTAAACGCATACAGGATGAGTGGAAAAGATCCAACGTGGAAAGAGAACCAAAGTTTAAAGACATTTTTCCTTACAATATTTGTTTTGTTTTTGTTTACGGCTACCTGGAGTATATTGCCTAGCTATCCTGGGTTTGATTGCCAGTGAAGGACTAACATTTTGTATCAAAAATTGGTGATTTTCGTAACAAACTACTTAAATTTTATAACAGTGGTAAACTACAGCTAATGCTCACAACATGAATGGGTCGGCTTGACCAGTAAGGGCCACGCCCTCTCAGAACATTCTCACATATGGCGAGTGTAGGAAATCGGAGGTTCAGTTACATCACCTCATGCATGCATCACCTCTGAGAAGGAATGCCTTACTTCTCAGTCCACAGGTGATGGATGTCATCACGAATTCTCGTGATCGGGATCGATGTACGCGTTTTCAGGCTGCAGTAATCACTTACCATTTTACTTCTTGCTTGTTACTACTAACCTGTTATCATACGGATTTTAGGAAAAATCTGTATATATTTTAATGACGCTTCACAGCAATTGAGCTGTTTATTGTCATCGATACCATTATTTCCTTAGAATTGTTTGGATTACTATCTAGAGCACTGATTTTCAACCACAGTGCCGCGGCACTTTTATCGCCTAATTTTTAAAGTGTGCGACCAAATTTTAGATGTAGTAATTTAGATGTATATAGCAAATCTTAAGTAAAATCTGTGCCGTCAAATTTTTAAATCGTTAAAAGTGTACCGCGAGAAAAAAAAGGTTGAGAACCACTGATCTAGAGAATGCTTTCAAATATTCACATTGAGACACTCAATCGCCATTAAAAAGAAAAATGTTTCTAGTTATTAAGATAATTATGATTAAAGGCATCTGATCTATTTTGCTTATATTATAGAGGCGTAAAGATTCGCACAAATACTAAGTCTCTACACTGAAGGTCCATTATGTCGCCATTTCCCAAATAATGTTAACGAACATTTTGCATGGTAGAGTCGAGGACCAGTTATAAGTCAGTTGTAGCACAAATAGTTTGTGTCAAGATAGGACCATACTTTTTTAAATTATAGCGTAGCTTAGCATAACTGTGTTTCGTCTAATAAAAGAATGAAACCAAAGACCTTATTACTGGTGATAAGGCATTCTATCTTAATCTCAGGAGGAACAACACTTCATTTCCCCCACAACTATTACAATCATTCATATTACGATTTGTTTAAAGTTTAGATGTAACCATGTTTTTAATAAATGTTACAACACAATGCTTTGATAAGAAAATCTTCCCACACGAAACTTTTACTTGTCCAAATCGAACGCAAAAATTACAGCAATTATTATTTCGATATAAAATTACCACGCCACGAACAATTTCGATTTTTATGGCATTTACTAAAAGTATTATTTGCAATCTAAATATTTAAATATAAATATGACAACATTATTCAAAAATATTCATGTTACAATATTAATGTTGCAGTTATGCAATTTTTTTAATGAGGAATAGAAGTTAATAATGGTACAGAATAAATCGTAATTACCGTCATAATTAACTTAGCATTGAAATTGACCTTCATTAAAATGCAGTAGATATGTATATACAGTCACACATTAAAAACCAATTATGAGCCCCGTTACAGGTAAAGAAAATATTTCATAAATATACTTCTTAGTTGTTGATCTGGGAGTAGTCCAACAGCTCCATTATATTATATAAACAATAATAACAATATTTATAATAAAACGCAATCGCCCGTATATTTGAACAAATCAAAACTTTGGAATTACTATATAAATATTACAGTAAAATTTTATATCCCTAAAAGAAATAAACATTTTTTTAAACATAGATCTCATCTTATTTTTTAAAATTAATAAATCTTTTATTTTTCATAATGATTTCATAAACAACCTGTATGAAGGGGCGTGAGAGATTCAACAATGGTCTATCGGAATACATATTGCGCCACTTGAATTGCCAAATCAAACTGTCGTTGGCACGGTTACTTCCCTTCTGTAAATTACCGGGTATGGTAACTACACTGTCGTAGTATCCTCCAATGTACTTCCTTTGGGAATTAATGTGTTATTACTGCGTTGTACAGTTGAATGAATATCGCTTTTATTTATTTTTTTCATTGCTTGTGGCCATTGTTAGCCCGAGGACTTTTACAGCTTCACCGATTTGAAAGGTGGCCGAGCGCTTAGGGCACTCAGTTGAAACCTTTATTAATGGATGACTAATACACGGGTTCCTGAGCGGATCCTCGGCTTGGACTGTTAGCCTGTGTGGCAAAGCGACTGACACGAGGGTGCCCGAGAAGACCGAACCTTGGCTCGGTCTAGTTGCTTCTGACGGATTAACCTAAATGAATATCGCAACAGTTATAAACCGCATCTTAAATTAGTGACTGTGATAATGAATGAATGTGGTATTGGTATTAATTTTGACAAGGGCAACATCTTCTGGTTATTACGAGATGACATCATCAGCGCAGGATATATTAAAGTGCCGAACTTTGGACGGTTCATTCAATGCAAGGAGTCCTTGTAAAGGTGCGGTGGTACTTCATACAGGTACAGCTTTTGTCACTATAAAGCACAAGTTGTCGTATGTGGCATATTGCTGTCCTATTTGGGCAGGCGTTGCAAAATATGAATTTGCAAGTTTAAACTCAGAGAGGTATGCCATATGTATTACCCAGATTTGGTTTTAGTCAACCTGCTTAGCCTTGAGCACAGGTGCAAGATTTTATTTTTTTATTTATTACACAGAGTAACAAACGAGCACATAGTTCACCTGATGGTATGTGATTCCTGCGGCCCATATCATCTACATTCATCCTTGACAAGGAATCATAATGCAGATGCGATGACTCCCTTAAGGACTGAGATAGAATGCCTCGACACCAGTAATATAAGGGTCTGCGGATCCCTACACTCATCAGACGAAACACAACAGCGTTATGCTGCTATTTCACAACGGTATTCTGCAGATAGAAACTGCATCGTAGCTCTACCACTATAAACTACTACACAATGTACTCTTGTGCAGAGTAGTTAGATAACTTGATTCTGCCATCCCCCTTTTGTCATCGGACACCTTACTCGTGGCAGGATCCTTTCCTTGTGGATTTTCCTCATGTTCGGACAAAACGATATGTTGGCTCATTTTTAATGCGAATAGCGACGGATTGTGATATCCTCATGACGAAGTTAACGAATACGAAAACTCCTCGAGAAGTTGTGAACTGTGTTTCATCTTCCTCATCAACCTTCCCGATTTCCACAACACGATATTATTTTTAATGTGATATTTTTTATAAATATATCAGAGCCGTATTCTTAAATTTATACACCATAACATGGTCCGGATCAATCCGAGAAGCAGTAATATTCTTAATAAATCTTAAAAGCAACTTAAGTCTGCCGGGTCACATGTGATAAGTAAAGAAAATCAATGACCCGATTATTTTTAACATCTAAAAGCTTCTATCAAGGAAGGAAAACTTTAAATGTTTACTAAAAATAATTATCCAACTCACCTTAATGGCAATGAATTTACAATCCCATTAATTATCTAAAATTTACTTCACACAACAGTTAACATGTATTAACAAAACTTTAAATATAGTAAAGTCATGTGTTAACCAGTACTTTGCACGTGAGAGACTGTTGTTTTTTTTATTATTTTAAAACGAACACAGAACCTCTACGTTAAGCGTTGTTAATCGACGAAGGCCACAAACATGAAGGTACAATTGGAAATAAGAGCAAAATAAAAGGCCGTTCGAAATTTTATAATATTTTATTAGTGTTCTATATTTTACACATAGTAACCGGATACTTTCTGTATTATAAGGCAAGCAGTGCAAACTTATTTTAAGATAATAGATTAGTTAATTAAAACTATTATAAGGCAATGCAGGTTATTTGAGTCAAACAGTAATAAACAGCGACGTCCTGGTGATTAGTCGGACTGCTAAACATTGCGACCGTGTGTTCTGACTCAAACTTATGTATAATTTTTCATTCTTGCAAAGAAAAAAATCTATGGTCACCTTTGATTCTTAGCTGTATATTACTGATTGCGGGTAATTCATGTAGCCTATAGGCACTTATGTTCACCTCGATCGAGCTACGTGTCTATGATAAGGTAAATTACTTCCTCCCTCACCACGGAACGCTTTGTAGTACGACATACAAAGAGTGTGGTACTTCTCTGCCAGAATCGACACATTCCATAGTCCTCATCCCCAAGCAGTGTCATGCACATTATTGACTATGTATATAGGGCAGTTAGATGAACAATCGTTAGTAAAGAGATATCTCCTAGACAATTGCGATCACGTCAATATCTTCTAGTTTTATTTGAGTACGTCAATTACGCAGGTTTCATTGCAGTGTCGTAAAGATTCGCACAAAACCGAGGCACTCACTCGCCGTCTCCTTAGCCCCCGAAGTAAAGCATGTGAGAGACACATGCATGACAAAAAACGTTCAAATCCGAAAAACAATCATTTGTGATACACACATATTGTCGTCGCCTGGGAATCGAACTCAGGGCTAGGTACTACGACTTCCTAAACAACCAGACAACCGTCCAGTGCTTAGGAGAGATAAAACAGCCTATCGTCAACATTTCATTGTTACTTTTTCATTATATAATACTTATGCCTTGTCAAACATGCAATATTAAAAAGGTATGATATTAAAAATAGAGTAACATGTGACACTTAAATTTGTTTCCGACATCATTTTGTTTACGTCATATACTCTCAATGTCAAACATAATTGGTAAACGAGTTATAACTTACACGTAATCGTGAAATACATTCATTAATTTCCATATACTAAAACCTTTAACCATTTTTTATATTCAAGTTTAAACTAGCTCTAGCAGAAATAGATCTGGTTGATGGTGGAGGGCCATGCTTTAAATAATACCAACGTTAAATAGAAAGAATACCGGAGGACCTACTACGGGGGACGAAGGATTCCATCTTCGTCTTCAGAAAAAGGCATCTGAAATATGATTTCTTATCTAGGAGAAATGTGGATATTATAGGCAGCAAAGATCACTTACTATCAGATAAACTTTTGTGCATTTGGATGAAAAATTATTGTAGAATTAATGTAATAATATCATTTCTCAAATATCCTTTTAGTAGAATTGACTATTCAAGGCGATAATTTCTCAAATTAGTAAAAGAAGAAATTTTGCACGACACGTCAACGGTAAACCCACTCTGCAGCGTATTTCCAAGAAGAACCATGACCGCACAGAATACTAGCATGAAATAGCAGCATAATGTTGATGTGTTTCGTTTGAAAGAAATTAAGCCTCTAGAAGTGAGACATTCCATCTCAGTCCTCGAGGATGACATCGAATGGGAATCTCAAATATTTGTTGAGGATGTATATAGGTGCTTATGGGCTACAGTCATCTTTTACCATCGGGTTTGTGCACCGGTTTGGCACTATAAATTTCATACTAAAAGGCATTAACGACGTAACGTTAGACATTGACTAAAATTGCTACGAACTTGAGGTTTGTTGTAAAAAAATATTTTATCAGTGCGTGCTATTTCTATTTGTGTGTACATTTACGCAATCGACGAGTGTATACATTAATCCTTTTAAAATTTGAACTGAAATAATACAAACATCGAGGCAGGAGTGCATGCGCAAACGTAGTCCTACTGGTAAATCATTACCTGTGCCACTATAAGGTGATTAAGACTTGCGAAAGGAAGATCAAGGAGAAGATGGATGGATTGTGACATGAAATATATGTGCAATTGATGGTAAAAAGAGAAGAGTGTAGACAGTTTATATATAGCCTTACCTGATCCAATTTATATGAGAGACTTATGTCCGAAATAACATTGTTTAAAAGCTGATAATGAAATTATTAACTTAGGAGACATTTGATTTATAAATTATTAAGATATTTATAAATTATTAGGTATGAAACTTCGTAGGTAAACGGTATAATTTAAAGAATGAAAGAAAAATGTAACTTTTATAAGTATAGTTTACTATACACATTTAGGATAAGTTATAAATATTTAGGATTTATAAGGATTAAAAGAAAGTCATAGAATCTAAAATCTATTGTGAAAGCATATTCAATCGGTTCCAACAGAAGCATCGGCTCTGAGTGGGCGGAGCTTCTCCAAAAGTGGTATTGCCACTCCTACCAATTCATCCCAAGCTGCTAATCGTCGACAAGGATCGCATCCGCATTCATCTTCCCCAGTAATATCCCCCTCCTCGAAACCGAGATCCTCTCCTGAATATCCTGTTCTATCCAAGTCTTCATCCTCAAATCCATGATGCAAATGTTCACCGAGAGTGTCAGCTTTATCTGCCTTTGTGTCTAAACTTTGAAATGGTATGTTGGTGGGTCGCAGTTTTGTGTCTACCTCAAACTTAACCTTTAAAACAAAATAGATAATATCTTAATCGGAACGTGCGAGTAAGAGATCGATTTACGGTATTATGCGGTATTACACAATGACGAGACAAGCATAAGGTAATAACACGACTGATAATAAGTTTTTTTTATTACACTGAGAGTTACAAACGAGCACACAGTTCACCTGATGGTAAGTGATTCCTGTAGTCCATAACATCTACATACATCCTTGACAAGGAATCATAATGCAAATGCGTTGTCACCCTTGAGAGTTCAGATGGAATGCCTCGTCACCAGTAATGAAGGTCTCTGGATCCCTGCACTCACCAGACGATAGACAGGAGCATTATGCTGCTACTTTACGCTGGTATTCTGTGAGTGCGTGGTACTACCCCGGTTGAGCTGACCCATTCATTCTGCAGCTAGAAATAAACTGCAGCGTAACTCTACCACTGTTTAAAGTGAAACGCGTTTACGCATAACATTCCATAGGCACAGAGACTCGGATATATTTTTTTCCCTGCCTACATGTTTACGACTTTTCACTACAGATTAGCCAACCAAATTTAGTATTTATTTATTTCATATCGTATTATATAATAGATCACTATGATGTATAAATTCAACATTCAATGGGTATGAACAAGTCCTCTAGGTTTATTTCAACTAAAGAGATATTTTCTTGTTGTATAGAGATGATATAAAATACATAGAATATATCATAGTGCCGTAAGTAAACAAAACTCGTCGATCCCTTCACTACTCCAATGTAATGCATGTATAAGGCGTCAGAGACATGGCATATACTGTGTATTAGGAGACCGCTTCCGAAAACGAAGACAGACGATAGTACTAATGACACCTTTGGTGATGGGACGGAAAAAAAATCGATCCTGATTAAAAAATCATATTATAAAACGTTTTATTAGCATTATTTACGCTCCATCATGTTAGTACAGATAAATGAAACGATAGTTTCATAAAAATACAAACTTACTAAAAAAAACCAGCAATGAAACACAAAATCAAAAACAGCTGATGCTCGGAACAACGAACGAATGCAGCCGGCGTTCGCCGTTGACGGCACTTTGATCATTTCCACAAATAAATAAAGCGTTAGACATTCCCAACTTTTATTTTATAAGCTTAGGAATCCCTACCGACTAATCTTTTTATGGAATTTAGAAGTTATAACTCTAATTATTGAATACAACTTTACAATCAATTGTACCCTGACGTAACCAGAAGCTCGTTACTACAAAAATGATATTAGAATATTAAATTAACCTAATTAGATACTCACGTACACAATTATAAAAACTATTTATCCTTATCTTTGATTTTGTACATGAAATTAAAAATGAAATGAAACAGAATAATTTGATAGTTAAAATTAATTGCAATTATGATCGACAGTTAGTTAATCTAATGAATGAATTTAAAATAGTATTCTTATACTTTATGTTAACAGACTTTCCGTTTTTAGTCCGTCCAATACCATAATTTGAAAACAGGTAGGTACGTCACAACTATCTAAAATTACTTGCAATTTTTATTGTGAACGCCGCCTCTAATTCTTTTATGGCGCCTGCAAATTTTGTACCTACAAAGTTGTAAATTTTGGGGAGCGCGGTATGAGCGCGCGCCGCCACCGCGCCGCGCCCGGGCGTTCGTTGATCCGAGCATTAGCCGTTTTTCATTTTGTGTTTCATTGCTGGTTTTTTTTAATGTATTTTTTATGAAACTATAGATTCATTTAGCTGTACTAACATGATGGAACGTAAACAATGATAATAAAACGTTTTAAAAATATGTTTTTTTTTAATCAGGGTCGATTTTTTTTCCGTCCCATCATCAAAGGTATCCAGACCAAGAAGCCAATAATTTTTATTGAACACACTGTACTGTCGGTGTATGAATATTAGATTTACAGCGGTAGAGCAGATTGATATATGAGATTGTTTCTAGCTTCAGAATGAATGGGTCGGCTGGACCGGGGTAGTACTACGCCCTTACAGAATACCTGCGTAAAATAGTAGCATAATGCTGTTGTGTTTCGTTTGGTGACTGCAGGGATCCGGAGACCCTTATTACCCGTTGACGAGGCATCCCATTTCAGTGCTCAAGGATACCAACGCATTAGGTACCTTGTCACGGATGAATTTGGATGTCATGGGCTGCAGAAATTACCTGGCATCAGGTGAACTGTATGCTCGTTTATTGTTTTCAATGTAATAAAAAAAACGTCAGAAACTTTTTCATGTCAATTAATTTTCAAATCTTTATCAAAAAAAATTACGGATACTAACGTGGTGACGTTTGGATATATCCGGATCGCTAGCGGCCCGGTCACCAGACCGCGGCGCCGCGCACGCCGTAAACACTGAGTCATCGTCTGTAAACGAAAATTTACATCATACAACAGAATACTAACGATATATAGCATAATCTCTTAGATACCTCATTACAAGTAACAACGAATTCTATCCACCCATGGGTGAGATCGTATTGTGTCTCCTTAAAGAGAGCGAATGTCACATTCAGATAATCTGTGCACTCGTATGCCACGCCTATATAAAAATATGATGAAAAAAATTCTATAAAAGGATAAAATTATATAATGATCCCTTTGACATATTTTAATGAGTAAAGAAAATACTGATTACGTAATAGTTATTTTTTCTACTTAAATATCTGTTTAGGCGAATAGAGGGAATAAAAAATCCCACACAGATTTTTTATGGCTTATGCATTGTTAGCTCACTGTTAGCATGAGGGCTTTTACAACTTCACCGGGTTGAAAGGTGGCCGATTGCTTAGGGCACACAGCCGAAACCTTTATTAATTAGTAACCAGCATAAGGGTTCCTCAAAAGGAGCCGCGACAAAAGCTACTGATTCGAGGGTGCCCGAGAGGGCCGAACATCGGGTCGGTCGGTAGTTGCTTCTGATGGATTAATACACAGAAAAATTCCTCTACAAAATGAAACGACCTACGAAAGTTTGCGGAAAGTCAAACGACAATATTACGACATTGCGCTAAGGTCGATACAATCTATAAGGAATACATTTATCTGTTAATAGAATAACAACTAATGGTTCTTGTCTCAGATATACTATAGATAACTCTATCATCCTAGGGTTTTCATTGAAAAATGTCTACTAAATAGTTTATTATAAACCACAAATTTGCAACTTTTCGAAAATTTGAAACATATTCCAGGTATATTCAGATCAAGGTCTTAAAATTGTAAGTGATACTATTGAAAAAGATATAAAATAGAAAGATATAAAAATATCATTCAAATTTAAATTAAAACAAAACATTTTATAAATAAATTTCATATCAAAATAATAACAATTTAAAAAAAAACAAATAAAAAGAAATTTGACCCCGACGTGATTTGAACACGCAACCTTCTGATCTGGAGTCAGACGCGCTACCGTTGCGCCACGGAGTCTGTTGAGATAATGATCAAATTAGACTATCTATAAGTGTTTAATATACGTATGATATTGTTTTTATGTCGTTTTTTATCAACAGACAGATTACACGTAACGTAATTGCACGCAACTTGAATATTTGCGTACTACTTGTTACGTATAATCTGTTATATTCCTATGATATTAATTTAAAAAAAATTGTTTATGATATTTGAGGGTTGCGTAATCTATTATGTCACAAATCCTAGGTTCGATTATCTCTCAAGAGCAACATTTGAAAAATAAATATTTTTATTACTTTAATTGTAATTCCTAACCTCTGAAATTGCATCCGAATCTTTCTCTGATCGTGTCGCATGTACTTTGAATAAGGGATAGAGACAACGAAATAATGTATCTAGCCTAGTCTTTAATATCGGATGTGCAATAAGATCAGTGGAAGATTCAAATATAATAATAATAATAAATCAAGAAATTTTTTACTGGGTATCGAACTCGGAAACCATAACACTCAAGTTCACCCGCCGTCATATATATGTACATATATGTGACACGGGGAGAGCGATAATACAACTTGAGCAAAACGTCTAGGCAGGGGGCAGATTTATTTATGGATCATCTAAACAATTATATTAAACTGAAAGATTAGGAAAGCAATATGTATATATGAATATCCCATACTTGAATTTCAGACAAAATCAATATGCTCGCATTGTAAAACGGAGCTTACCCTCGTGTGATGTACTCAGTTTCATATTCGGGTGTACGGGTTTCCACTAGGGTGTAGACGCGAACCGGAAACATTCTAACTGATACAACAGGGAACTCGTATTATGTTAACAATTCTGGGCTTTATTAATTTAAAAAATATGTGGTAGAGCCATGCTCTATTTATAAATCGACCGAAGCCCGATTAGTTGATGAAGGACCAAGCTTTATTTAATAAAATATTATTTTAGACTAGAAAAAAATTATTTATTAAAGTAAAGAGACGCAATATACTACGTATATTTTGTCAACTGTTATATTTCAATTATTTAAGATAATACTAAAATATAATTATTAAAATGTATAAATAGCTTAAATTTGAATGAAATAAAAAAATATACAAGTTTTAATAAATTATACGCATATGTTATTAAACGTATTATAATTTTCCACGTGGACAAATCCACTAATTACAAGCAAAGAATAAACTTAAACGTTATCGAATTATAATCTCTGTGTCTGTATTTGTGTGCACTGTTGTGTTTGTGAAAGTATGCAATAAACCTTATCAGGTTTGATCATATGCATATGTATTATAATTCGTTATCGAGGTTGAACTTAGGCGTCATGGGCAACGGGAATCGCCTTCAGGTAAAATGTGTGCTACTTTATCACCTCCGTATTCCATAAAACAAAAATATATTAACTAATATAAATTACTCTTTTATTGAAAAAGACAAAATGTTGGTGATATGTATTTTACAAATGCCTAGACTTGTACATTATTAGGACATATTTTAATGTCTGTTATGCATATTTATAAATTTAATATATAAATAGTAAGAAACAATATAAAATCAGCAATGATCTATATTGAACCTGTTATTCTTTGAATCTTTGCTCCAGCGTGCGACACTCGCGATTTGATATAAAGTAGGCTGGTTCATAATGATTTCAAAATAATAAATTTTGTATAGTTATAGTTTCACAAATCTGGTACTATATATGGTTCTTCAATTTTCCAAACAACACACATATTTTGCAATGCAACGAAAGCACTTCAAACAATACCGCAAACATGGCGTGTCCAGTTTCTGAATAAACACGTGGCGTTTTGTTCATTGTGCATTAATTTCGAAAGCTTCGCATTTTAATATCTATTAAAATTGTAAATTGATATGATATCTTATAATCTTTAATGCATTTAGTTAAGTTTCGACATCGATCCAAAGTAAGTTATGAAAAAAAATATTTAAGTCTTGCATACAGCTTATTGTATAAAATTTAAGGTTTTCCTGTTTCGATACATTCTCCTTAAGTGTGGGAGTGTTAATAGGTTAATGGTTTAGGGCACAGGTTAAGGACTGTGAAACATTTAGCTTAGCTGAAGTAGTTATCGGAAAAGTAACTCTGGCATATATTGATATAAAAAAGAGCACTATGGAATTGTCCATGTTCAATCCAATTGTACAAATTCATGTAAGTTATATAGGTAAATCCTTTCATTCATCCATGAAAACTCCAATTTGTTACATAATATAGAGACAAAAACGAAATGGATAACGGCTTAATGTAGAAAAAAAGACAGTTTTCGCAGTCGACTTTTAAACCACTTCATTCTTAAATATTTCTGTACCTTATATTTTATTTGACATTATATCAGCCCTTCACCTAAAGTAAGCCACCTGCACATTGATTGCGAAAAAGGTCAAATATGTCCTAGCATACTCACGTTAACGAAATTATAAGGGAGAAACTTAATAAGAAATATCTAATGAAAATTACTAATTGAAATTATAAGGAATTCACAATGAATTATAGTAAATAATTTAAAACCACATCGTTACACCTACCGGATAAACTACATTCATAGAAAGATACTTTTTGTGTTCTGTTCTGTGTTTCACAAGGTGAACTAGAGAAACCTCAACTCAATTGCTAGTAAAGATTTATTATTATTTTACTCACTAGAATGACTAAACACCTTCATCTCTATTACTCGCAGGGGACACGTACTTGTCACACACGCATCCCATATGAAGACGCAACTGTGTTCGTCACCTCACATTCATAAAAGAGAACGTATCCTTTACCTTTCTATATATCCGAGGATCTTATTTTTTGCAATTATTGCCGATAAGAGAAGGCTAAAGTTCAATGCCACAATTGAGGAATATTTAAAAGTGTACGTATTAAGAGGTTATATAATATAAATAAAAAAATATCCATTTGTTTAGGAAAGACAGACAAATATTTTACTACTTAAATATAAAATTGATAATAATTATAAGGATAATATATAAGGATATATTGCTAAGTTATATATTGTAAATTGTCTTCTCTACCAAAATTTCATGAATTATGTATTTTTCATATCGTGTACAAAATTAAAAAAAAACAATTAAGTAAATATATGTTGATATAGCATAATATATTATGATATAGCATGAGAAAACTAGAACATACCAATAAATGCTGCCAAAGCCGCAGTAATGAGCTGAGCGTGCGCGGCGGCGAGTGGGTGGTGCGCGTGCGCATTCCATAGAGCGCGCGTCAGCAGCGCTGCAGCTGGTGCGTCGCGAGCGTCGGCCGCCGCGTGCAGCGCTGACGCAGCCACCGCCGCGGCCGACACTGTGCTCGCACCCGAACCGCACACATTTACTAGCACGCCCGCCGCCGCGTAGCGGACACTAGCGTCCTCTGATTTTATGATACAAAATATGTAATTATTATTTATGCCAATCATTTATACATAACAATCTATATGTGAGGGCTGCGACAGTGGGATACTGGAATTAAACGAGGATGGAACGTCGCTAATGTTGGGTTCGCACTAAATGTCACTTAAGTAAGGGGTCCGTCATTAGGCAGTCA
Source organism: Teinopalpus imperialis (assembly GCA_029286865.1). Classification (NCBI taxonomy): domain Eukaryota; kingdom Metazoa; phylum Arthropoda; class Insecta; order Lepidoptera; family Papilionidae; genus Teinopalpus; species Teinopalpus imperialis. Next base: position 8,956,913 of record JAGSMU010000030.1, on the reverse strand, counting down.
ATAGGACCGTGAAAAGGAACATAAGTTATGGGAAGATTTAGGCGTCCCTTTCGGTTAGAAATGCTTTGCTAAGTTTAGTTTGCACTGTTTGCGGGTAGTTCGTGAAAACGGGCATTAAGGTCGAAAGTTCATCTCAACATCCTAGCACGACGCATTTTTAGAGTAGAGATAATAGCACTGCAAGCATTCTTTTTTGAAAAGATGAGATAGATAAAAACGCAGATGGCGTCATCGCCAGTTCCTGTGTGCCGGCAACCAAATCGCGCAATGCACGAATACGAAGGGGTGAGGAACAAAGCACGCTTTGTTGCCGCCTCCCTGATGATTAACGCCCTCAATATGTTATTTTGACTACTTTCATATTTCATATTTTATAATCGTAATAAACGCATCATTATCGATTAGAAATATGAATCGTTTAGTAACGTAGTACTTTGCCCGATATCGTGGTACTGCCGTGATCATTTAATATCGTAGTGAATTGATTCAATATACTAAAGATATAAGAACTATTAAACTTCTAGTTGTTCTATATTATACTAACCGTGCTCCTGGTAGGACGGTAGGGCGTCTAAAGCACCTTCCAGCACTAGATACTGCGCGGCACGGGTCGATCGCGACAAGTTGCCGAGAGCACGTACCGCTTCACACGAGGCCAAAGTTGTTCCATCTCTATTTTTCCGCAACCACCGGCAGGTTGCTGTACGAAAGTATTTACATCATCAGTCTCTTGTTTTTATCTCCAAATTTCAGTTAGTAAGTTGGTAATAAATTGGATTGGATTTAAAATAAATATTTACGTTCAACGCACATGAATTCTCTTTTTATTTGTGTATCTTAAACCTTTCCTATCACTCATGGGGTTACCATAGCACCTCATCATGATACAAGAGTTTTGTAATGACAAACTTTTTACAACTAGCGTGCCTGACAACAACATTTTGTGGATTTATTGGAATACTTTGCGAGTTTATTTTGAGTGGTATTGTTATTGAAATTATACAGGCCGTATACTGGAGATGGCATTCAACTTGCTTAGCCAGCTAGTTTAGAGCCACAATGCAGCAAGAATACCAGTATAAAAAAGTATGTGATCACTACTCTGTTTCGTCTAGCAAGTAAAAGAAATTATCACTGTTGACGAGGCATTCCATCTTAGCCCAGATGACGTGAAAAGGTTCAAGGCCTTCGTTTTACAATAAAAATAAATATATGGTGGATATACTTATATATCAAACGGATACCTTACCTTTACAAAGCTGCTCAAGAGTATCATCGAGGGGATCGAGGGGATCCGGTTCGAGATAGAATGTGATGTTGTTAAGAGTGGCGAGTGCAGCCGTGGCAAGTTCCTCTCGACTATCTATGTAACTATCTCCTTCTCTTTCTTCTGTCTCGGAAACCTCAAAATTTACAAATATAATTGTCTTAAAAACTATACTAAATATTATGTACGTGTAATATGAGATGAGATGTGTGATTATAGGTATAGGTATCGATGGCGGGGTAGCTCAGTGTCCATTAATATTCCTCTGTACCATATGACAAGTGAAAAATACCGACATCAAATTGCTGGATGATCTAAACTAAGGAGGGATAAAGATTTCATGGACCACAGCTATCATTTACAATCAGGTGTCTGTCCTTAGTGCTCGTTTTTACCGATAATATTATAAAAAAAGTATAGTAATAAAATATAAGCATAGCATTCAAATCAAATAAAATCAAAAAAAGCTTTATTCAAGTAGGTTTATATAAAATACTTTTGAATCGTCTAGATAATAAGTAATAGCTAATAGGACCACCGCTTCGCGAGGCAGCTGGTAGCGAAAGGAAACGGCAAGAAACTCGACTAGTTGCTCCTTTTTTTAAATAATAATTTACAAAATATCCAAGAGTTGTCCAGTATTGAACCCAGGCCTCAAATCTTCAATCCAAGCATATATGTCAGACAAATATTCTGACAAAGAGTAATAAGATTCTTTGATTAGTTAGTATTAAACCAAAATTTTAGATCTGTTTAATGTCAAATCGATTATTATTTGCGAAATTTTATTAAATATTTGTATGCTATACCTACGAACGATTTCTGTGCCCTTTTTGTAAAAGAAAAATAGGTGTCAAAATTTTTATTTTTGTTTCTTGTAGTGATGGCGTGTACATAAGCTTTTGTAGAATATTTTTGTAATTGTATCTCTATACATACCAGTTTGGTTATAGGTCTTTCTGCAACATCCAGACATGCAAGTAAAGCTTTGATTGTGCGTTTAGCGTGATGAGCCGCTAGTCCTCGACCGGCTAACTCCGATAGGCATAAATTGGCAACGACCCGGACCGTCTAAATAAACAATATTTATATCAATATTTATATACATCTCCAAATTTCATGGGTAATTAAATTCATAATTCAAAAAACTTAAAGCAAGTTTTTTTCATAGAATTCCTTACCAGATGCCATCAGGAAGGTCAGTAAAAAAGGTTTTTCGAAAGTTAGGTTCTTGACTACTTACTTAAGATTCAGATAATTCCATCCTCTATAGGATTTATTGGTATATTTTATGTTAGTTATTCTTTTCATTAATTATTTTATTGTTACACCAATTAGAATTTCTCAGCACACTTATAAGTTGACGGGTAAAGAATGTTTTTGGCATAAAGTCCGCCATTTGTGAATTTTCAATTATGTTAAGGTCAATGCAATTAAAAGTAAATAAATAATAATACTTTGGGAATTTTCGAGGCTAGAGTGAATAGGTTTCTATCGTGCTAGGGTGTTCACGATCTAAGATTAAATCGTCAACATCAGGTGAGATAGTAGTGATTTTTTCGTATGGTGAGTGTACGATCTTTATTATTGGTGGTGTGTTTTCGGAGGGCTATTACAGTTTTTATTGGTGATGTATTATATATATAAATTTTGTGTGTGAGGTGTATCATAATGGTGGGCCCGCAGGAATCACTTACCGTCAGATACACTGTGTGCTTGTTTGCCACCCTTGGTTTCATAAAGTACAGATATGTGAGCGCCAGGGATTATATACCGTTTTTATTTTTTATTTGTATTTATCTTATACAAGCACCTAAGTTTAATTATATTTAATAATTGATAAACGTACCTTAATTAAAACATCTTCGTTCGAACCATCTGAGCCACCTAGATCAGAACCTAAAAAAGAAAATTCGTTAAATTAAATTAAAATATTATATTTACTAGTTTGTCAATATACCACGATATGAATACTTATTAATATATAATAATAACCAGGTACGATTGTTATAAATTATCTTATGTTAATATTCTTAATATTTCTTCATAGCGCATAGAATTAATTAAAGAGAAATTTCTGACCCACTAAATGAAGATCTGGATCTGATTCTGGATCTTTCGTGTCACGGTCGTTGCGCTTCGTGTACGATTCTAATATAGTCAGAAGCACATCCACTCCGCCCTCCTCATTGTAGATCTAAAAAGACTATATCTTAATATCGTGCCGTATTATAGTTTTGAGATCGGTTTCCCCGAGGGAGGTCTCTAAAGATCAATGTAACTTACCATTGATCTTTAAGGACCTCCCTCCCTCCCAGGTTGTATGGATTTAAGTTCATATGAATCTCATTCAAAGTTTTTAAGCTAACCAAAACTTAGGTCCTAAGATCACACATTTAAAATTATGCCTTAAAAAACAATCAAATCTTATACATTGCGAACAACTTTACCTATACAGGTTGTACAGCATTAATATAGTTTTTTTAAATTAAATTTAGAGTTACAAACGAGCACATAGTTCACCTGATGTTTAGTGACATCTACATTCATCCTTGATAAAGAATCATAATGTAGGTGCGTTGTCACCCTTGGTGACTAAGATGGAATGCCTCGTCACCAGTAATGATGGATCCCTCTACTCAACAGACGAAACACAGCAGCGTTATGCTGCTATTTCACGCCGATATTCTGTGAGGGCGTGGTCCTACTCTGGTCGAGCTGACCCATTCATTCTGCAGTTAGAAACAAACTGCAGTGTAACTCTACCACTGTTAAAGTATAGTTTTAGCTTACATTAATCCTGGCTTGTTCATCAGCGGCAGCCATGTTCCCCATCGTATAAGCTAGTCTCACAGCGAGGGCAGCACGCGATGCGCAAGCTGCCATGGCTCTCAGTAACGCATTAGCACTCGATGACGACGCACACATCCACTCGCAACAAGCCTCCTCGGCCGATAGCACGCTGAAGATAAACGAAGTTACAAAATCACGCAAATAAATTTTATGAAACTAAGGGTAATAAACGAGCACACAATGAACAGATGCAATAAATATTAAGTGACGATTCTGACCCATGAACACCTACATCCATCCTCTACAGAAATAGATGGAAATGGAATTTTCTTCCCAGGGATATGGAAAGCATACTTATGGGTAATGGGTATCCAGTTTCCTACAATCACCATACGAAGTACAGCATTCTGCCAAATTACGCTGGTATGCTACAGATTGAGATGCAGTGGGGTTCCATCACATTAAAAAGAAGACAAAATGCAAATAGTGAAAAAGTAACAACAGGAATTATTACAAGCATTTATTAAGTAAAAAAATATTTATTTTAGGATCATTAGTTTTAGCTAAAGCATCTTTTAAATATACAAACACCATTATTTACCTGAGGCATCGTGCTACGTTGGTTAGCACATCTCGATCAGTATGCAATGGCAAAGCCGCTAACAGTTCAGCTAGTGCGCCACTTGACACAAACGCACTTGCTGTTTTTGACCCCCCACTCGCTAAATTACGGAGTGCTCCCGTTAGCTGGTAGAGTGCGTGTGTAGCTTGTTCCTGGACTTGACGTGGTCTTTCCGCTTTCTATAATATATAATGAAATTTTCCCTACACTATTGGATAGTAAGCACAATAGCACGATATAAGACTAATCACTCTTGCCTTGATAATGTTCGAATTTCCGGTCAGGAAATACAGAGGGAGGAAAGTTGATCTACCCCTTGGCGTTGCATATCAGAAAATAGTTAACCCAAACGATTGATACGAAAGCGCAGGATGTCAACTATGTAAGGGTGAAACATCTCTGTACGTATATTGGGGCCCGTAGTAAAATGGGGCTGGGGATCAGCTTGTTTATTTTCTGCGCGTAAATACATACTATATATAATGGTCAAGTTTGGCTCTAAAAATAGCATAACCAATAACTCTTTTCTCCCGGTCTCCACTGAATCCCAAGACTTTGACAGAGGAAGTGTTTAATTGTTTTTAAATTTTAATACCGTTTAATAAAACAATATCAATGATATTTAATTATTATTCAATATCACTCATCCAAGAAAAAATTGAGCACAAAAGTTGAGACAATCATTTGTATGATGTCTGTCTGTATGATCAGCTATATGATTGCGATGACTATCAAGTATTCGCAGTTATGCCTATGCGATACGTTATGTTACGCAAGCAGACCCAGTGACACGCAAATCACGGCATTCAGATGCTGTATAATATATAGTTTTTAGATCAAATATTAATTGTATAATTGTTATCCTATACTTGTTGGGAAGATTGAAGTTTATCAAAGCAATATTTCAAATGAAATTGATTTCCCGTAACACAGTGTATACGTACCTTATTTTTCACTTTGTACTAAGCCTCTATTGCAGTGCACGTTATAAAAAAACGAACTAACTTCCTCAATTACCGAAGCAATTCCACCAAATTATCAATAAAGGGTACCGCATTGTTAAGTATCTTCAGATGTAACGCAGCCAAATGTAAGGCGCCAGCTCGATGCGCCAGCATACATATTCGAGGCTCCAATGCTAGGAAACGCAGTGCCCCTGCACCGTACACGCAGCACTCACTCTCTGCAAGTGGATCAGCTCGCCCACACCCTTCCACCAACAGTTCTATGAGAGAAATATATAAAAAAAATATTGTTATAGTCGCGCGGTTAGGTTCTGAATATAGGAAGTTATCGGCTAGGCCAATGAAAGAATTCTGATTTTTTTTTAAAATTGAATTAAATTGCTATTTATCCAGGTGTCACTTAATATTATTCTTCAACAAAAAAATAACTACGAGCAAAAGGCACTTACTAACGGTTGTATTGTGTTCAATTAAGTCACTTACGGTTGTTTGACTGGACACAAAAATTAACGCATGCATATATTTTTATTCTTCGCGTATTACCTTTAATTTATTTTCTATGGAAATTAGGAGTATATTCTTATACTCGTTTAAGGAATATAATATGAAATCCATTATATTAAATGAAAATTTTATTACGTTTTTAATAATTCGGTCACCGGTTCCAAATCTTGCCGTCGATCGCGTGAGGAAATATGAATGCTAAATAAAAGTGCAAGGACATGTGAAGTCCATATATCATATTGGTGATCGAACTCCGTTTGTCTATGAAACTATAAATGAAAGCACATACTTAAAACATTGTAATGTGAGTTCATTTATAATTTATAAATCACTAAATATTTTATGCTATATGCTGGAATGTTTGCCCATAATTTTACTGCAACAATGTCTGTTTATTTTTCTCTTCTCTCACATTACAAGTTAAATATAATATAAAAGAATATAACGAATATTTACCCAACAAGTTACTGTTTCTAAAGAAGTGGTCGTTTTTGTCGTTCCTGGCAATTTTGAACACCAATTTACAAGCCGCTGCCAAATGATTACCAGTCACACGCATCTATAAATATAGGATAGTTTTTAATATATTGTAATACCATATCCATTCGTGGAAATATTCATAAACATCCATCCAAACAGTAATCCATATGTATATATATATATATATATATATATATATATATATATATATATAATATTTCTGTCATACAATTGTTGACTTTCGGGCCTAGATGCGTTGTATGTATGTATATCCCGTGTCACCTGACACTACAACATATATAATAAAGACACATTTATACAAATACACTCGTATCTCCCATTTAGCTAACATCTGTACATACAGAGATGTGAGAATAAGGAGCATGATATTTATAGATAAACTCAGACTTGTAGTGAGAGAAATAATAAATTATTATTATTATCTGTAGAGATTTAATAGTAGATTTTTATTTTTATTCTATTGAAGATGACAAGCGTGCACACAGTTCATCTGATGGTAAGTGATTACCCCCATATACATCCTGGATAAGTACTAACTACTAACACGGAATATCTCTTAACCAGTAATAGGGGTCTCTCGTTCACTGTCACCAGACGAAACACGATAAGCTACTACTTTATGCTGGTATCCGGTTAGACCGTGTTCATTCTACTATTGTTTAAATTTATTTATATAAAAATATTTACAGTAAGCATGGCTCTTGCGATGGCCACCAATACTCGCTCTTCCTCATTGTCAATATGGGCATAGAGGGAGCGCAGAACGAGCTCCCGTAGATTGCTGGAAGGCGTAGTCTTTTCCAAAATGCTTTGCATAGCCTGTATCAGGACAAGAGTCCTCTCAGAGTCGGAGCTGCGTTGCGACGCTAATGCTTCAGCCAGTTCTAATGTGGTCATGCTGTATAATCAATAAGTTAATGATTACCATAAATACATATTAGTAGTATGATTATTTCTATTGTAGTGTTGTTATATATGCCTTTATCCTTGTTTTGAAAAACAAGATAGAACGTTCGTATTTATTAACAATTATCTGACATAAATTTTGTTTCCTATCCTCTAATATAACTTATAATTCTTGGATAGTTTTATCGTATAAAAATAGTTTTTTTTTATAGTTTTGATGGTGACAAAAGAGCACACAGTTCACCTGATGGCAAGTGATAACTGCCCACATTCATCCTGGACAAGAATCATAATGCAGATACGTTGTCATCCCTGCGAACTAAGATGGAATGCCTCGTCATCGGTGACGTTACACGATTATAATCAAAAGAAGCCATTGTTAACGTTCAATTGTTTTTAGCGGTACATATCAAGGTCTATTTTTTTTTTATATAACAAATTAGCGTATACGCTATTATATATGAGCTATTTATTATATATTTAAGAGTTATAAATCATGTATGGTCTGTTATAACTGTTGTATAATAACCTTTGGATACTTTTTGTCTGCTTTTAAATAAATTTAGTTCTAAAGATAAACAATTAATAAATTTCGCTACTCACCTTTCATAATTATCGAGGGACGTATTCGACAACTGTAGAGGTAAATGTTTAACTGGAATATCTCCAAGACCTAATCCATTATCACAAGACACCGACTTGATGCACGCAAAGATCCTTCGCTTGTTCACAGCTGTCTCTGAAGTTAGTGCTGGAATATTTCCTTATAATATATAGAGTGTAATTTCTATCTACGCTACTCTTCATGGGCAAATCATTTGTCTAAAACATTAGATCGTGAGTTTGAATTGCAGCAGAAATTAACCCTTTGCTCCCGGATGTCACTGTTGAGTCGACATTATAAAACAAGCAAAACGCTACGTTGTCGCTTCTAAGGCATCGTTATAGGTATTCAAATAGAAATTTGTATTTAGGAAGTCTACGCGTTATTTTGAATGAAGCAAGATTTTTAACGTTCTATAAAGATGTGTTAACATCAATATAGTCCAGGAGTTGTTAGTGGTTTACAGTTGGAGTTGCTGTCAGGGCTAGGTCCTTCCCCGGTCCAGTCGATCCATTCACGTTACCACCAACACAAACCAACTGCGGAGTGTATTTACACAGGTCAGATATGATAACATTGGACTGTTTGAAGTTATTCCATATCACACTATGATTAAGGTTTATGTTCTGCTGATCCTGTCTCTCTGTCCTCGACTCGGAAACCAGGTATTCTAACAATTACATAACTTGACCTTCCTTTATGCAGACATATACAATTAATAAAAAATCTTACATTTACTTCCATGAAACTCATTAGTTAAACCTTTTGTATTAGCAACATCGCTGTTGACATCTAATGGCCGTATTACTGATATAGTTTCAGATAGGTTTGATATTGACGAAGATCCTGAAATAAAATTCTTCATTTACTTTTATTAAATGCAAAATTAAACCATTCTATGTTAGTATTTATAAAATACGTCGACGTAACGTCTGCACCTAGTTGAAAAACTATGTAAATATATTCCTAGTATGATTGTCGGTTCTTTATCAAAATAAAATGCATATCTCTTTTAAAGAAACTGTAATCGTAATAAAAATGTAAATACAACTCACCATCCACGTTCATTTGGCCGGTAGTATTTCGTCGGTGCAACGGTTTGCTTTTTCCACTAAGGTGAGGTAATTTGGTAAATCCACTCCAAGTAATACCATCTCCAGAACGCTCAAATGTCGTCCGTGTTTGATGGCGTTGCTAAAGAAGGTGAAAATAAATCATAGGGATAGTTATTTCAGTGCATTTGTATCATTATACCTTATCATAAGAAAAATCGAAAATCTATAAAGTAACATACTATCCTGAATACACTTTAAATAGAGGCTAGTAGAACACTCTAATTCCATTATTAATTGACTTCACCGACAGCTTAATAAAACTTAACTTATAATTTGTATATAACGTTTTTTAAAAAATAACAATGCTTAATAATATAAGTTTAGATAAAATTTTCAGTGTCTTGCAAAACTGAACCTCCCGGAATCTTTCTGTGATTGTTGCAGAAGACGACTTAAGGGAATGAAAAATGCACCTCATGTCCCCAATAAATAATGAAATAAATCGAATATGGTATGCTAAATTGAAACATCTCTTGATTTGAATCAATATATATTGATAAATACTATCGATAATCCACCAGCAAAGCGCGATGATAACTGAATATCTGCCACTTGAAAACGGCCTACGCAAAACATATTTAAAACAGAATTACATTACAATTTGAACTTAATATAATTTATTTTGGATATGATTGTTTTGATTAAAAAGAAAGCTCTTTACCGAATTATCCTTTTTTGTGCCATGTTTATTTTCAGTTATAATACATTCCTCACTTGAATTCTCCTCCTCAAAACTAGCAATGCGGTTGCCTGTTGATTTGATTGGTGTTCCTTCACTATCTTCTGTTAGACTTAAATACTTGAGACTGTATTGAACATAACATAAATTGTACATTTTACTTATAGTTATACTTATTTGTATATTCGAATAGTAATGTTCTATTCGAAGTTTTTATTATATTAGGTTTTACAATCGAGCGAATAAACAGCCCTGAGGACTAAGATCAAACTCCTCGTCACTAATCATAAGGTCACCAGTTTGTTTTTTTTCATCGGATGAGACGCAGTAGCGCTACGCTATTATATATCGTTATTGCACATGGTAAAATCTAACTAGAAAGGGGACAACGATTTAGAGCCTCTGTGAGAAATGTGATATATTCTACGCGGTTGGCGTAATCAAAGAATATCACCGTGTTTGAAATCGATAACACTATAATTACCACATGACATAAATTGTATTTTAGATATTATATGACATTTTTAATAATATTTATAATACTCCTAATGTATTTCAATGTTTAAAAAATACAAATAGCAAAAGATAATTTAAAAAAACTTATACGTGCATAACGTGCATACTGAACATAACTTGTTATCTTATCTATGATGGTTAAACGTTAATTTTATGTTAATATGTTGTTTAATATATAACATACTATGTGCTAATATTGATACCGATATCATATATAATAGTTTTACACGTTGGTCAGTTTGGCTTAGAATTGACTGATTTGATGAACACCGAACTATTAGTGGTTTAGTTTATATTTTTATATTAGGAATAACATACCAACATACACTTAACCTGATGGTAAGTGATTCCTGCAACCCATGACATCCACATTCATTACGAGAACTAAGATCGCGTACTCGTAATGAAGTCTCCGGTTTCTTTCATTCACCAGAGTAAACACAGTAGCGATAAACCATAATTTTAAGTAAGTCTACCCGACCTGCATTTGTGCTAGTAGCAATACGGTGTGCCTAGACAACGCTTAGACCAGGAAGATATACGTAGAGTAAACTTTACTGAATTTTATTTAATTTGCCTGCAAAAGACCCTTACTCAAAAGCACTGGGCGGTCTCGGGTCACGTTTGCGCGCTCGCTCAGTAAAGAGAGTCCGCTGTGGTTCGCGTGGTGTGAACGGACGCCTTGTTCGTAATGGTCGCAAAGCGCCTACGCCACTAGATCCGCTCGAAGTGCCGCTCATTTCTGCAAAATAATAAACTATTAAATTTGGGATTGTTTTTTTTTTTGTGTTTGAGTATTGCTGTTGGTCCAGTGACCTCTACAGCTTTAACTAAATAGACCCGCGAGCGGGAGGCCCGCCGAGTAAGGAGACAACGATGATGCTGCGAAGCGAAGCACGAAGACCGCTGCCGCACCACCGTTGCGCTCCGACCCCTGTGGACGAAGAACGTCGACGACAACAGAGGGGGGCGATAATACAATCCGAGGGCCCCTCATAGTGAGGTACGAAACCTCGACTCGGATCGCTATCTAAAGGGAGAACAGGATAACTTTAGAAGCGGCCTGAAACACGATTGAATCGCGTGTAAGCCGCTGCACGAGGAAGACGACGTCGCGCTCGCCGGCGAGCACGGTGTGGCGTGTCTGAATTTACGAGTGTGTGTACATGAGAAGTTTGTGTGCGCGTCTGTTACGTTGGTCGGTCCACGGTTAAGACCCTGCCGCTCGTTGCGGAAGGGGCTGTGATAACGTTAAAGTTAATATTTGCCGTCAGGTTATCTTCAGGCGTTATTATGGCGAATTTAGGACGTCTTCTATTTGGAGGGGTATCCCTCTCTGGGATGTAGTCACCTGCTGCCACCACCAACGGGTTCGGGTGATTTTCTATCGAAGCAAAATATCATAGTGATATTTCTTTAAAATACTTCATAGTGGAGGGAATCTTGAGATCTCGGTGTAGTTCCGAGTTCCTTACAAACCAAGGAGCGCCTGTCATCCTACGAAGAATCTTATTTTGTAACGTTTGAAGGCGCTTAAGTCTAGCCTCCGGGATATGTGCGAATACGATGCTTGCATACGACATTACAGGTCGTATGCAAGTTTTATATATTTGCAACTTGTGCCTTAAGGGCATTTTGTTGTGTTTTTGCAAGATGCTATAAGGACGACCTGCAATAAAGGCCGCTCTTGCTCTTACATTTTTAAGATGTTGTGTAAAAGATAAGTTACGGTCTAGCGTAACTCCTAAATATTTTATGTGGTTAGGCCACGGGATAGCTGTTTTAAACAACGTGATCTTAGAAAATTTGCTCTCCATCAATTTCCTATGAACACGAGCCCATTGACAATTGAAGATCATCGCCTTACTCTTCTCTGGGTTCACTTCGATTCTCCATTTCCTGAACCAAACGCCTAGTGCGTTTACTGAGAACTTGAGACGTGAGCAGAGAATCCTAACGTTTATATGGGCTGTATAAAGAGCGGTGTCATCGGCATATTGTGCTAATTCGACCGCTCTCGTACGGGGGATATAACTTACGTAAAGTGCGAAGAGAGTAGGGGAAAGAACCGAGCCCTGGGGGACTCCAGCTACTATGGCCCTAGAGGACGAGAAGGTGCCCTCGATATAGTAGCGAAAGTTACGGTTCGACAAGTATTCTCGTATGATGGTCACGAGTCTGTCCGGCACTCCGATTGTGTAGATCTTATAAATTAAGCCCTCGTGACCAGACCTTGTCAAACGCCTTCGCTACGTCAAAGAGTAGCACCCCCGTCAACAAGGGTCTCTTTCTATTTTTATGTTTCGAGATGTAATCCACTAGCCGAAGGACTTGAGAGGGGGCAGAGTGATTAGCCCTGAACCCAAACTGCTCATCAGGCAGAAGATGCATCTCCTCTATCGAATTACGCAGTCTAGCTAGTATCAGCCTCTCATAAATCTTCCCCAGCGAACTGAGGAGACCGATGGGTCTGTAGCTAGATGGTAGGTTGCTAGGTTTTCCTGGTTTCCGTATCCCTATGACCTTGGCCTCCTTCCAGACGTCTGGAAAGGAGCAGCCGGAGAGGAGGACATTAAAAATGGTCACGAGGAGGCGGATCAGGTGACTAGAGAGTTTCAACTGCCAGAAGGCAGTATGTGACGGCGTGATGTCTTCTAGCAGACCTTCCCATCTTTTGCCACGGAGCTCGGCCATGCGCTCCTTGACCTTTCTCTCGAGGTGGCGCAAAGCGGACCTATTGTATATACCAGAAGGGCCTTCCCCGTTTGGTACTCTTGTAAATTCCAGAGGACCGACTATATCGAAGATGGATGTTGCTGCTAAGTTTAATCTAAGTAACCTACGACCGTTTGTATTAGTGACACGGGAGTACCATGCACTATGTTTACTGTTAAGGTCTCCTGCTAAAATCACCGAGTGACCCATGCTCAGGAGTGTCTCGATGTCGTCCTTTAAAATTATTTTAGAAGGAGGGAGATAAACTGAGGCTATAGTAATAGCCTTGTGTCCTGTCATTGCAAGTCTACAAACAGACGATCGATGTTGATGAGGGGGGGGGGGGGGTTTCTATCATAGTGCAATGCAACGATGATTTAAAATATATTATTGTGCCGCCGCCTCTTTGGCGGGGCGGTCATTTCTAACTAGTCTATAGTTTGCCACCTTAGGATCGCGCATGCTTGGCTTGAGACCTGACTCCTGCACAAGCATGATGTTTACCTTATGGCATGAGAGGAATTCAAAGACTTCCTCCTTCTGTCTTCTGAGGCCGTTCGCATTGAAGAAGGCTACAGCTATTGATTTGGGTTTCACTCTTGATGTTTGTGCGTCCATTAGGAAACCCAATATAAAATTAAATTACTATCTAATGCAGAGTGTGTTAGGGACTTTCGGACTTAAATACACCGAAAACACCTAACAGCTCTGATAAGGTCGACGTGTTCAACCGTGGCTTTAATGCGCTCACTAAACGAGCCATTTCTAAGTTCATTGGCTAACATAGTGATTTCGTCAAGATTTATTGCCTCAGCGAAATCACAAACGTATTCGAGGTCAGATTCGTAAGACGCGGTTTCTGACCCGAGCGTGTGGGGCGATGGAGGCGCACGGGGCGCAGAAACTACCCGCGCACGCCGCGGTCGACTCGCGGGAAATTTGGGATTATCCACCAAGAGGCTTCAATGAAACTGGCACTCCTTCCAAAAATAGTAAATGATATGAAACGATATAAATTGAAATATTCGACATAGTTCTTATTCATCTATTGTCGTCATTTAAACCTATCATATTATTATTATTTATTTATTTCTAATACGTTATATACAATTTCATCTTCTTTTACATCGGGCTCTTAAAACTTTTGGTTTGTGTGAAGGGTTCACATTCTAGCTGGTAGTTTACAATTTTTTTTTTATTTCATGCGACGGATACGCGTTACACGTTGCTGTACAAACTAGGGACTTGAGACATTAGAAAATATAATTGTGTTTAATGTGGTGTGTGTGAACTATATCCCGAAAGTGTATCGCGGTAAAATATGACGCAGAAGAACAATGAGACTTTTAATGCGAAATTCCAGTAATATAATCCTGAGGAGCAGCCGGGTCGACCGATTGACAAAAGCTGGTTGCAGATGTGGGAGCTTCTCCATCATTGTCTCCAGTTCTTCACAGTACACATCTGCAGTAATGCTCATGCCGTTTGGTAAACAGCTGTGATGAATCACACCGGCACTAGACCTCCAAACTGTGACCATCAACTTTCTAGAGGTCATTTTTCGTTAAGGGCATTGCTTTGGTGCTGAACCAGGATCCAACCAACTTGCTGAGCGCTTTCGACTGTCGAACAGAATCCACTTTTCGTCGCACGTAACAATTAGGTTCAAAATTCTTTCATTTCTGTGCCTGTTAAGCAGCGCGAGGCAGGTCTCAACGTGTACGTTGCGCTGGCGATCGTTAAGTTCGTGGGGCACCCATCTATCAAGCTTTTTTACCTTGCTAATTTGTCGCAAATGGACCAATATTGTTATGATGTTAACATCAAAACCTGCTGCTAGCTCGGCTGTAGATTGAGTATCATCAGCTTCCACAATCGCCTTTAATTCATCATTGTTGACCAAAGTGTCTGAGCGACCACGAGGTTCATTTTTCATCATCAAAATTTACAGAACGAAACCGGGCAAACCAATAACGGGTTGTGCGTTCGTTTGTAAAGTTCTCTCCATAAACGTTGTTGATGTTACGTGCCGTTTGTGCCGCGTTGATGCCACGACTTTACTCATATTTCATAATTATACGAATTTTTAAAGTATCCATTATGACGAAAAATGTTCAAACGTAATGAAAATACAAAGCTAATCAATAAACAAAAGACCGACTATGTAAAAAGAATGCCATGTTTTTAAAACAAAATTAATTTGAATTTAGAATTCACAGCCAAAAACTTTTTTTTGGTTTGAAATAAAAACCTAATACAATTAGCACATGGCACAATGACATTAGAAAGGTAGAAGAAAAACTATGCGTGGAAATGTGCCAACGGTTTCCCCTAGCAACCTTTTAAGTGACAACAATCTATATACGACCGCGCGGCCTTTGGTTCAGCCAAATTGAAGGCGAATATGAATCTTTACACAAAATGCCGTTTCGTGCAAATGGCTGAATCACGCTGCAGGTATCGGTGTGAAAATTCGACATTGATAGATGGATAGACGTGTAATTTAAAAACAGGCAACCAATGTAATCAACATAATGATAATTCGTGTATTTTGTATGTTATGTAGAGGTATACTGATAAAGTCAATCCCTAAAGCATGAGCATAAACAACTTCTTATATTTTAACATTCGTAGAGCCACGCTGCGGCTACTTACTAGCAGCAATGGGAAAAAACTACAACCTCACAGAATATAAAAGTGAAATAACAGCAAAAGGCTTTCGTATGATGAGTTTAGTGATCCACACACAAAATTAAACAAATAATGCTGTACAAAAACCGACTCCGATAGCAACTCAAATGCAATACCCCTACTTAGCATGTAATAAATAAATAACTGAAGTCGATAAAAGTGTGATTAGATTAACAAGGACACATTGTATAATAAAATTCCAACTATATATATACTATATATTATAACTTTTTTTATACAACAGCAAATTTCATAATAAATGACGTCAATCGCAACAAAAGAATTAAAGATTGGGGCAACTGTCGTGACTCGATGTCGTTCATAAAACCCATACGACATCGACAAGGTGAAATGTGGTGTCGAGCGAAATCTAGATCGACGATAAAATTGGTGCCTTATAAAGTAACGACTTTAGTGTAGGAGGTAAGACATTTTACCTTATATAAATAATGATATTCAATACAACTATTATAGCGCTATATAGACAGTCGCCTGCAAAAAAAATCGACTCAATCTGTACTTTTGCGGTCAAAATTTTCTCCTAAAAAAATCTGTTGCTCTGATTTCTTTTTTGACTATAGTAGATTATAAGTGATTCTTCTTTATTAAAAAAACAAATACATTTAAGCTCTAAAATAATGAAACATTCACTGTTAAGAAAATACAGACAAAAAGACAAAACATTTCATAAATTAAATAATAAAAAACAATTCAATGTTACCCCTCTCCTGGCTCTAAATACAGTTCCTAATCGGTTCTTCATAGACCGAATATTGACTCTCTTGACCAAAACAGGTGAAAAGCTGAGGGTCCAAGGTCAGGGCTATATGGTGGATGCATTAACACTTCCCAACCAAGCTCTTTCGATATTTGCTGAGTGGCTAAATATGTTTTTGGTCTGGCCTTTTGATTAAAAACCACATCCTTTCTGTTGATCGATTCCGGCCGTTTTTTCTCTATTTCTTGCTTGACTCTCAACAACTGTTGGCATTAGAGACCTGATGGTTTTGCCCGGCAGTAGAAGCTCATAATGAACGATGCCCTTCCAATCCCACCAGACACACGGCATATTAAGATTTAATCCAGATTTCGCTATAGTCTGTGGAGTTTGACTACCTTTTGAATATGTTCTTTTTCGAACCTTTTTGTCGTAGGTATTCCACTTTCATCACCACTGATCAATATTTTCAAAAACGGTTCGGTTTCATTATGGTTTCAATGGAGAATCGCAATACGAAGACACGATTCATTAGGTTTCTTTCAGCTCGTGTGGCACCCATAGCTTATTTGTATATTCAGACTTTTACAAATGGGTCAAAACTGTTTTGTGGTCAACGCCTTGCTTTTCAGTTATTTTCCCACTACTAATATGCCAATACTGCTCCACTTTTTCAAAAACGGCATCGACTTTATCTGTAACAGGTCGACCAAAGCGAGCTTTATCTTGTGCATCAAAAATATCGGACTCGCTCATTTTGGCGGACAGAAAAACAACCTTTTTATTTTTCTGTTTTCTGTTTTTAAAATGATATCTATTAAATAATAGTAGGAAAACCAGCCTGATACCAATTAAATATTACGTATAATCACAGAGATTATACTGCAATTTTATACTTATAAAATTACGAAAAAACTTTTTCTCCAACTCATTATTATGACTTTAACCCTTATATAAATAGTAATATGGAGTATTCGTTTAACACTTATAAAAATTGTATAAATAACCATCTAGTTAAATGCTTTATCTGCTCAAAGTGTGAAAACTGATAAAAGAATTAAAATATTTAATTCTGGTATTCCGATTTCTCATGTATTCTTCTGATATTAATATAAATTATATCTTTTGCTGTGCTTGTGTAGTTAAATTTGATAACTTTAGTAATTATTATGTAACATATATGTATGCCTTCGAAAGTGCCTTTTATACACAGGCCCTATATACTACAATTCAACTTACCGTCATAAATAGCAGCTCGAGCTTCACTAATGATTTCAGCGGACGTCTTACGGCGTGGAGGTGCGTAGAAAGGGGTACCTGCGCCTCTTCTAAGCCCCCTATCGGTCATTGCCACACCTATTGCAAAAAGTAAGATTTAAATTAATGATTAAAAATAATATGTATTAAAGGTTATCTTAAAGTTAAGGCTTAGGTACGCATTAAACTTATTTGCAAGATATTCAAACATTGATTTTAAGTTTATTTCGAACACCGAACACTAATTTCCTTGTTGTTATGCATTGTTGAAGAGCTAAGAAAACCGTTATGTTTTTAGAATCATCTGCAATCCAAGTTTCATAACGTTTTTTTTTTGTTTTAAGGTATTTTAGTGGAAAAAAATCTCAAAACATATTGAAATAATATCGTTTTTCCTCGCGCATTTTTAAATTTGGACTATAATTGTTTAATATTGATAAATAACCAGTATTTAAAAATTAAAGAAAAAATGAGATTTTAATTGATACTTTTTTTTAATACATTTTTGATGTTGCATGTTTGACTTATTTTGAAAAAAGCTAAAAACATGATAAATCAAAAATCGCTTTGGTATAATTTAATGCGGGTTAAAATTATCGGAAATAGTCACCCCTATCACCTCCTATCGAGAATACGTCGAATTACCAATAACCATGTAAATTTTTAAATGAAAATTAATTTAAAAGCTTAAATCAAATACGTTATAAGTTCTGTAGCAAACACTTCATTTAATAAATTGTATTACTTTTGATGTTTGTGATAAATATATATATGAAAACAAAATGTTTTCAGTCACTCATCAAGAAAATGTTTTACATCGATAAGCTACGAATCTGAATTCTTAATTTAGCACTCTCTTAAATCTAGTTCTGTTTAACCACAACAGAAAGGCTAAACTTTTTTTCTTGCAGGCGAGATTTCTGTAGATTCGCACCAGCACTGCCTTGATGACATGACAGCTGGTGTCTTCGAAGTCCGAATCTTCACTAAATCGTTTGATCGTTCTAGAAGTTTATAAACCATGGTTAATGCGTAACCGCAGCGGTGAACTTTAATAGCCGCAACTCTTTCATTTGCATGCATTTTATTCATTAAATTAACATTTACGTTTATCAATTTTATTTTAAAATTTTACTAACTTAAATGTGCGTTAAAGTTCCTTAATCAAAATCAATCCAATCATTTCTGCTCAATTTTCAAAATTTAAATTAAATAATAATGTGATAGAATTTATGACCCGACTATGTGGTATTAGTTACACTAGTTACATAGAATTATGTTTCATATTTTCTTTTTTAAATAGCAAAATGTGCTTAAAGCTTTTCAATTAGACTATACAGTTCACCTGATGGTAATCGATATCTCCATCACATAACGCATCACAACCTAATCAAGACGTCGATGCGATGTTTTTCTTTATGGTAATGATGGAATTAGTTACCAGTTTTTCATCAATCAGGTTTCCGGTTTATTTTAGTAAAAGTACGAAATTCGCATGGCTACTATTTTATAGTCAAAGCATTGTCCTTCCACGAGCCCTCTAGTCTTCTGCCCAGAGCACTGCTATCGTTTCAATATCTTTCTGGGAAAGGGGTGAACGGTAACTACACCTTAACTCACTCAAATGTCAACTTCACCTGCATGTGCCGGATAGCGACAGCCACTATGGAGTGGCTGTGGTGCTCCCTGCTAGACAACGAACGAGGCTCTGGCGATCAATTAATGGCGGTATAATCATAATCCCTAGCCAAGCCATCGGTCGAAAGAGGCTTCAGTGATCTTGGTCGTCATATAACCCTAAAATGTCTAGTGCAGAAGGAAACGGGCTACCACTGCACTATTATCCCATGAGAATCACTATGATAAATGAATTCCATAAGACCTTGATCCTTATCGTAATGGGACTGATAAGAGTGAGGGAGAAGAAACATAGTGATTTCACAATAATTCAAAAATCTCTATTTATTTAATTTTGAACTCTATTACTAACCATATTTTACGTTGCATATAAGTTAAGTCACTATTATTCAAATTTACGTTGAATCGAAATTAAGTAAAAAGATGTAAAAAGTTCACGAGTAGGTCAAAGTAATAAATAGTTTTTATTCATTTGCTTGTCACAGTGTAACCGTATCACAGCTGAACAATGACACAATTCCAATCTACTGTCTATTACCGAATGTTGTTAACGATGATGGTGTAACGACGACGAACATTTACGTAACGAAAATATTATAACGATGTCAAATAGGGTTATTCCAGACAGCAGGAGTCACTTACCATCAGGTTGAACTGTGTGAGGCAAATAGAGCAAGTTCTTGTAAAGATCTATGTCCAGTACTTTGGATGCTCATGTCAAATTATAGTCTAATGGATAATCTATACCTTTGTCAATAATACTATCACATTGCCTTGATGTTGTGGCGATATACAAAAACTTATAACTCCGTTGTGGTAATAAATCCGAAAAAAATCGAGTAAGAATAAAAACTCAAATGATTATAGCGAATTAAAGAAATAGAAAAATTATTACTAACATCGAACAACTTCGATTCAAAACTCATCAGCCGAGCGTAAGTCAAGCCTATGTAAATCAAAGTTCATCTGAAATTTCCTACAATTTTATTGCACATTCATTAAATCGGACTAGGGAAAGGTACGAATGAAAATGTGTTCGGAAAAATGTTTATACCGAGACTATCAATTTTTTATATATATATTTTTAATAATAATAATGGCGTTAATCGAGTGCATTCACCTGAAAATTCATTCTCAAAAAAGATTCAAGAAGCATATACGTTGTCACCCCTGAGAACTGAGATGAAATGCGTCGTTACCTGTAATTGGGTCTCTATACTCATCATATGAAACGCAGCAGCATAACTCCTATTTTGACGCTAGCATTATAGGAGGGTGTGAAACATCCCCGGTCGAACCTACTGATTTTGCTGTTGCTATATGCAAACGTGGCTCTTAAAAAATTGTTACCAGATAATTTCAACTGCTCAGGATATAATAGTATTTGCACAAAGACTCTTTACTCATCTGTTCCCTTTGTAACAAGTTATAAAGCTTATGAATTCGGATCATAATAAGGTCCGGATGTAGTATCAACGATACGAAACAAGTACAAACACACCAGGACGAAAAAATATTATGTTGCCCTCAGTTTAGAACCCAATCTCAAGAATTGAACCCAGGACCCTAGGCGAAACCGCTATGTTATCGTGAGAAAGAAAAATTATTTATATATTTTTTTATTATTATGGGGTTATTACTTCAAAAAGCGACTTTAAACTTTCTAACATTAGGACGCGACGAACTTTGGCTATTTTAATATAACAAAAATTAAATTTTGAGCAAAATGAGACTTGAGTCAATTAAGGAACTTTAATTTTATTTAGTCACTAAATAAAAATTTAATTAAAAGCAAGCGCTCAACAAATCAATAAGCTTATTATACTTTATTTTATATGCCCTACTACTTATATAACATACTTTAATATATATAAAGAACTTAATGATTTTTTTTACAAATAACAAAATTAAAAAAATCATAAATTTTCTTACCAAGAATTAGTTCAACAAGCAAAGTGTTGTTAGTGACTTGCGCATATCACAAAAATAATATTTCTCCACGAAAGCTCTGTCAACAATTCATCCGCCTACGAAAAAGCGGGCGTTGTGCTACGAAACACAAACCTTACTGCATGTGAACTTTCGTAGCTCTACCGCAGTCACGATGTATGCCGATTCTAGGAAGCTACTAATATATTACACTAATATACTATGAGGATAATCACATTACTGAAGTCTTTTTTATTTTGGTTAGCTATAAAAATATTCTATTCAAACTAACCAGAAATCGATCGTATATAAATTTGAAAATAATAATTAACATGAAATGTATAAAACTTATTAGATATATTTTTCCTTTAAGTGTTAACTGAAGAAATGTGATATACTGGTACCACAGAACTATTGTTATCGCCAAAGGTGATAATAATAGAAAAGCAAAATAAAATTAGAAGACTTACGTTAGGATTGCATATTTAAACACGGTATTTAGGAAGGGTTGTATTTAATCCTCCACGAGATTAAATAGAAATTCCAAATGAACTGAAACTGATGCGATCTTTGGACAATGTTCAATAATTTGTTTGGTAGTGTCTATTGTGTGCTATAAAATTACTAGCTTAGAAATTTGAACTATTTCTGACTCTTGTTTTCAATCATTACCTATAGTCTCTAACGTAGATGTTACAATCTCGAACATACACTGTTCCCAGTAATAAATAATAATCCGTACAAGCAAAATATCTATATGAAAAATCCATAAGCAGATCAATCCGATAACTCTTTCCAATTTCATTAAACGATCGTGATAGTTGGAGTGGATAAGTGTTTGATAAATTTTAATATAGAACACGCGATGCATCGGCAACCAAAACTATTTTAATAAAATAAATATATACTTTAAATTAGGTACATTCGACGTAACAACGCAACGACGTGACGACGTCTTAGTATTCAAATTCTCCTAGTATCACGTTTCTGTTTTATCCGTTTTACGACTCGACTTATTCAAGTATATCACTTAAAAACTCTGTCTATCCCTAATTTCTATAAAATTATTAATATAGGTCCTTATTATTAATTTCGTAAATTTACAGTAAAATAAGCAAGTAAAGTTAGTATTAAAAAAATCTTAAATTCCATATAACTTGCCTTTGTACTTTGGACTTTGATAAGCGTACAATAAACACATGATTATTTATTTAAATGTACAGACAACATTCTCATAAATCAAAGTTATCATTATTATATATAAAGAATAACAGTCCCTGTCCCATATTATTTATCAAAATCATTTACACTGCAAACATTGCTCAATAATGCATCAAAACTAAATAACTCATGTAATGGTACACTGGATCGATCGAGGGTTTGTTGTGACGACCGATAGTAGTTCGGTCGCCTAGGAAGAGAGGTTAACACGCAAGGCGTTATCAAGCTCACAGTTATTTAATGTGAATCTATTGGACAACTGTTTCCTCTCATTTTATCCCTCACATACTGAACATACAGGTATGATTCCTGTTGATCATCTTACATTGGGGAAGATACGCTTCACGGTGATTTCTGTGCTATATACCGAAAACAAATATAAGGAAATGGAATTCTGTGGAGAAAAATCCGAAAACGAACTAAAAGAATCCTAAAGTTCTAGCCACTAAGCTACTACTAATTATTTAAATACTGTGAATAAAAACTCGACATCCATTAGCATACTTTACATAGTCTATTTATCTGCAGCACTATTTGAATACATAATATAAATGCAAATAGCAAAAAACATATTATTGTTACTTACAATTTGTATTTATACATTTTGACAACACAGCTTAAATGACTTTTAACACCAAACCAATCAAGTACTATTAGATGTCATCGAAATAACGTTTTAAGATACGAACAAAAACCTTAATTATAGACGTAGTATCAATAGACAAAGTATTTGCTTTGAAATATTGTCCGTTTTTCTTAGTAAGAATTTCGTAATATTTATAAGGGTGAAAAGATTTCCTACTAGTCAATTACGCCCACGACAATATGAAGTGATTGTTACTAAATGACATAATGCATAAAATATTCGGCGTCGTAAGCAATACGCATTAATACGGAGGCACTCATTTGCCGCTCCTTGCCTCAGGCGATGGAATATCAAATTATAGCTCCTGCTTATAACAAGGTATCTTCAAACTGAACCCTGTGCTAGTGATTAATTCTAAGATTACCAATACGTACATTAATGTGTACGATGGATAGACGTTCATATTAGTAAGTTCTCCTATACAGTTCAGTACGTCTCAATCAGCTTTACCCAAATTATTATTAGTAGAATGTCCCGATTTTAAGCCTAAAATTATATAAAACAGTTTTTTATTTTGTTACTTTATATTATTTAATCAGTTTAAGATAAAAAAAATTATGTAATATCGTAATTATAATACCAAAATAAATAAACGTATAAATATAGAAGACATATTACAAAGCTTTATTAAATTTTAGAGTCTTACGCTTGATTCGATATTCGGAATTGAGTATATTGTCGTCCTTTGTCACTGACACGGCAATGTACAGTTAGTGACGAAAAGAATACATCATCTCTATACAAAATGTTATTAAATTGAATTTAAAACTAATAATGAAGTTATTATATATTTTTTAGTATCAATGCAAAATAAGGGGAAAAAAATGTAAAATGTTAAATCATAAATTATTGATGAAGCAGAAGAAATATTCTTCCGATTTATACCTTTCAAACATTACTATTATTACGATATTATGACGATATCTGTAAAAGGCAGTATTAATTGATACGTTGAAATAACTGCTTTGATCAAAAATTTAAACAAGTCCATTGATTTATTTAGCAAGTGTAGTTCAAGTGGGTAAATGGCAGTCTTAAAACAAAAATAATTTGTAAGTGTTTGTTAAATGAAGTGAGTATGGTATTAAAAGAATTATTTTCACGGTCATCACACAAACTTTCTAATTGTTATAGTAAGAGAGAACTTCATAACAACAAAATTGTTAAAAATATAGCCGTATTTTATGACTTATATTTTTATTATATTTTACGGTGTTATAATTACATTATTACGTAAAATTGTTTTTATTTAACTATTTAAATTATATAAAATGTCATAAATTTTCTTTATATATATAAGAAATTCAAATAATCGATATCGGTAAAATCTCTTGAGATTTTTACGCTGAAGGGTACTTTTAATTTTTCCGTTAAGTCGAGAGTAGAGTTAGCGTTAGAGTCCTTAAATCGAGTTCATTCCAATAAAGAGGATGTACAATAGTAAAAATAAAATGTGAACTTTTATAAATATATATAATACTTATATATTACTAATTAACAAATTAGCTTAAACGATAAAATACAAAACATCTTAATTTTTTTCTGGATCTTATTTAATTTCAGCTAAAAATTTCAAAACTGTTTCTTTATTCCTATGACAGTGACATTATCGAGTATTAAGTTCTTTCTTTCGTTTCAATTATTGTTGATATTAGAAGTTTCAGACCAACCATCATACGAACAAGACCTGGCTGTATGGACTAAAGTCCTTTGCCTCTCCCATCAGGGATAAATTAATATCATCATATTGTTGATATTATATGAATTATTTACGATAAATTTAGCTGAAATAACATTACTTCTCAATTTTGCAATGGAAAATAAAAACTTTTTATTTTTTGATTTGTGCCGGCTGTGCCTGGAAAAACCAGGATTAAGGAGCATACATGAAATTACACAATTACCACATGATATTTTTGTTTGTACTGGAGTTAAAGTAATTTACTACACTATTGTTATAAATTTTAAGCATGACTTACTGGCCTTAATATTCACAAATAATTAAGGTATCTATTTCAGATAATCTGCCAGACAAAATTTGTAACAAATGTACCGATATCATCAAAATCGCTATTGGTTTTCGAGAGCTAGTAATTAAGAATAATTTACATCTCAAATCTTTACTTGGTGATACAAGAGATAAAGAGGTATGGTTTCTCCATCGATGCCCGTAATGGGCCTTTAATGAATTTTCTTTCTAATTATGCCATGTTTTTAGAAAAATCAAGAATTTTCAAGTGAAGAAATTAAAAGCTCATTTTTTATCCAAAAACTCCAAAACGAAAATTATTTAACACCACATAAAAGTGAAAATACTTTATTAGCATCGAATAATCAGACTGTGAGTATGCATTACCAAAAGTATTTAATATTATAAAACATACTGAAAACATATTGGCAACATCTTTATCATATGTTTAATTTTCACCATAATAAATGGATTTAAATTATACTATGTACCAATAACCATTTGTTAATTATCCATTCCTGTCACAAACACTAATAACTTATTTAATTTTAACTTTGCCAGTATCGCATTTTAAATTACAATATCCTTTATTCCAGTGTGCTAAAGGGATACAACATATTGTTTTTATTTTACTTATTTTTTATTTTTCTACTATTTTTATGTTATTTAGTTCTTAATAAGGTTTAATTAAGGTTCTTTTTTATAGCAGTGCACATCAGAACCATTAAAACTAATATCAATAAGAAAAGATTTATTTCCAAGTTCAGTTCAGGTATTGTTTATTCAAAATTTAAGATATTTTATTAAGTACCTAATTAATGTCAACAAACTGCCTTTATAAATATATTGCTAGATTTAGTACTATTCTCCACACATTTAATTAATGCATCTTACTTGAATACTTGTGAATGATGCAACAAATGTGATCAGCCTATTGCTACTTTTGGCTAATAGAAAAAGACATGTTATAAACTAAACTAAAGAGAATTTCTATCCATAGCTTTTCCCATGGCTCTCTAAGCTACCCTGTGCTTAAGAATTAGCCACAACATAAATATCTATAATTAAAGACAGTTTAGACTATCATCCAAATATTTTATTCCAATTTTCTTTCGAGGTATGAAGTTTATTTCATTATTCATTTTTTATCATGTTAAAGTATGATAAATAGTAATATATAAGTTTAAAATATGTGACATGATCTATTAAGCGCCTAATTATAGTACATGCTTGCACTTTAGTTGCCTTCTTCTATATATATTTTACAGTTCAAGGAATGGACCACAGGCCCTCTTGCCTTTGGACTGTACACTAGTGAGTATAATAGTGAAGTTGTAGAGATCGTTAGGGCCAACAGTACTACATATACATCATACAAGGAGCAATGTAGGCCTGTTAGGTGGTCTTGAAGAGAGAAGGTCACTACTACATGATAATGTGGTTTAAGTATATAATAAATAAAATTAGGCAGGCAGAACATTAAAGGTACATGAAACAACTGCAATCCACCATAGACAATGTTAAGAGAGTTAACAAGGTTGAACTGTATCTATTGACTTCTGTTGGCAGGTTACTAGCTAAAAATAAAATATCCCATAATAGTTTTGTTGTTCCATCCCATCTTTTGTTGAGTTCGAAAATAGTTGTTGATAGTACCTGTACTATTAACAACTATTTTCGAAATACCCTAGTACTAACTTCACATACAATTTTTGTGATACTGATGACTATTAAAGGTATGCCTGGAAAGAGAAACAAATCTCTGTTCATGTGACTTATTTTCTATCCTTGTCCAATATGGAAGAAACAATTTTATATACAGCTTTTACAATGTTATCTAATCAATTGAATCTGTAAGGAAATTGCTTTTGTTTTCTCAATATTTTAAATAGATCATTTTATGGACAACAAATAATATATTTTAAATATATTTTTAATTATTCTAATTATTTATTTATTTATTTGCTCTTTATTGCATTAACCTTAACAAAGTTAAAAGTTCACTAAGGGTGGACTTAATGCCAAAGGCATTCTCTACCAGTCAATCCAAGATGCGGTGAGATAGGTGTAGCAATAAACTAATTAATAAAACAAGAAAAAAAACTAAAAATAACTAATACAAGCAGAGAATAATACATACATATATAGATATTAAATACATATTACATGGATAAATAAACAATATATATACATACACCAAAAACACATTAGAGTTGTGTAGCTTAGACAGCAAATGAATTTGCAATAAAACCAGTAAAGTGAGCTGGAATACAGATCTTGTTATTAAACGAAGATCAAAGAATTATGTCATGAGATAAAGAAAGATATTGGAATTTATCTTTAAGATAAGAAGGTGATGACGGATCATTTAAAATGGAGAAGAGAACTAGTAAAATTCTGCAATTACGCCTTTCTTGTATGAAAGCCAATTAAGCTGAGATTGATATTGTGGGATAAGGTCATGTTTACGCAAACTAAAAATAAATCGAATGCAGTTGTTCAACATGCGCTCCAGCTTGTTAAGAAGTTCAAGGGAGAGGTCTGGGTACCACACATCTGCATAATTAATGATAGGCAATATTAATGTTAGGACAAGCATGACCTTTGATTTCATGGGAAGGAAATGCTTTAGATGATAAAGAGACTGTAATGTGGCAGTGACTTTGCGGCTTATTTCTGTGACTTGTATTTGCCATTCAAAAGTGTCATCAATATGTAGTCCAAGATTTTTCACAGAACTATTAAATGGTATTAAAATATTATTATAACAGACAGGTTGTAAATTTGAAATGTTAATCTTAGCTAGGGGCTACCTACGAACATTGCTTGACATTTCAAAGAATTGACGGTGACTCCAAAACAAGATGACCAATCCTGCATAGCATTTAAGTTACAATTTACTTCGTTAATCCCATTATGGAGGTCCTCAATGATTGTACATATAACTGCAGATCATCAGCGTACAGATGGTATGCGCAATCAATGGTGGAAGTGATCAGATTGATAAAAAATTAAAGGAGAAAGTATACCGCCTTGTGCACGCCAGTATCTACGTCTGCCAAAGTTGAGCAATTTTGCCCTACATTGACTGACTGCTGGCGACCTCGAAGATATGAAGAAAATCATTCCGAGGCAGTAGGACCGAAGTTGTAAAGGGAGAGGATAGAAAGAAGGATATCATGAATGAAATACATTCGAAAAATCAATCAACACCACCACTGTAATCTTTCTCTTATCCATACCCTGTCTAATGTCATCTGACCTTGATAAGAGCAGTGGTAGTTCTGTGACCGGAGCGAAAACCTGATAGGGACTCGGCAGGTTATGTTTAGATATAAATAAGGAAACTTGCTTGTGCACACAGGATTCCAGAATTTTGGACAGAAAAGGCAGAACAGATATCAGCCAAAAATGTTTAGGTAAAACAGGATTTGGGACCTTAGGTAGAGGGTGAACAAAAGCTTTCTTCCAAACTGAGGGATATTGATCAAAATCAAGAGAAAAATTAATTATATGGGTTATCCAAGAGAAGGTGATCTAAAATAGTGACAACCATAAACCAGTAACAACCATAAAATAAACATAAATGCAGATAGATATTAATTTAATATAAAATGTATTTTAATATACTTATTCTCCTTTCAGAACTCGCCTATAAAAGCGGATGAGTCCCAAGGTAGAATTGAAGGAGAAAAGATGAATATAGAAAAAACTGGGGTAAGTTTGACAAAATAAAATGCAGCAGCTATATTCTCTAACTCCTCCATTCCAGCTCCTGAACTGGTTCCCACCCTAAGAACGATATTTGTACAATACAAATTTTTGGTTTTACAACAATCTTCTATTAATATTATTGCACATGCATTATATTGGCCTAAGGAAAGGTATGACTGCCATCCAATGATGGACGAGTGCCTCTGTGCTTGCACAAATGTTTAAGTTACTAAGAGACATGGTACCCAATTGACAGCATCAATTGAAAAATCAGAAGATATTGCTGTGGTTAAAATCGACCAGGATGCCTATTATACAATTTTTTTACTCACTTATTAACTAGATGGAGAATCATTTATTTTGCAAATAGATAGATTTCTCTTATTCAATAACAGCTAACATTATGCTCTACACGAATTCAGTTGAAGCACCTACTTGAGTTCTTATGAATTATACAAAAAATGTCTCAATCAGACTGATTGCTACTTTGGCTTGAAAATGGGAAAATTTGTCTCAATCTCATTGTTGGTATACAAATAAATTACAATGTTTATTAGCATAGCCTTTCCCACTGCTATCTGGGTTTTAGAAGTAGTCACAACATCAGTGCCCATATTTAAAGTCAGGGTACACCAGTTACATATTTTTATTCCCATTTTCTCTTCAAGTATAAAGCTTACAAATGTTTTGGAAAAGTGTTATATATTATAATGATAAAGTTAAAACCATGTGAGATTGTTTATTGCAACTCCCAATACATGGTTGCTCTTTAGTCTCTAAGTTGTCTATTTATTTTACATTATATACTGTCTGCTCATGAGTCCATTCCGGAGCAGCTGCAAAGGTCATTAGATCCAACATTATTAC
Organism: Teinopalpus imperialis; assembly: GCA_029286865.1. Taxonomy (NCBI): domain Eukaryota; kingdom Metazoa; phylum Arthropoda; class Insecta; order Lepidoptera; family Papilionidae; genus Teinopalpus; species Teinopalpus imperialis. The sequence continues at coordinate 8,927,076 of JAGSMU010000030.1, read as the reverse complement.
ATATATACTAAGAAAGGAATAATGTGGGTTTGTAGGTGGTCTTGAAAAGAGGATTGTCTATGCCATTTATTAAACTACTGTGTTCACCACTAAATACTGTCAATGGAAATGTAGTTTAGGTTCTATTTAATATTTTATGTTCTATTTAAAGATGAAATAATCTAACCTATATCCATACTTTTATAAAGGACAGGCAGAACATAAAAGGCAACCTAAACCCACCATTGAAAATATTTAGAGATTTAATAGATGAACTACATTTATTGCTTTGTGCTGCTTATAATTATTATATATATTATTGTCCCATAGCCTCGAAATGTAAATTGTAATTGTCTACATTTATGTTTCATTTAATCTGACCTATTGTTAATTGTGTAATTAGGTATTAGGAATTAGTATAGAAGTTAGGGGGGTAAAGGGCACTTATCAAATAATAGTGTTACATTGATGTCTTAACTGTATCCTCTATGTCCAGAATAGACGAAACATAATTATATTTGTAACTTTCACTGTAATTGTTTTTGAAAACTTGTTGATTCTGCCCATCTTTGTTCTGATAAAATGTGTGAGAGCAATATTTTTTGTTACCTACTGAGGACATTAGTTAAATGTGAAATATATTTTCACATTATTATACTCTTTTCCAGAGCTCGTCTACAACCGAGAATGACTTACAAGACAGAATTAGAGGAAAAAAGGCAAATATTGAGAAAACAGAAGTTATTGAATATAAATGTGGGGTAAGTTTATTAAAACAAGCACTGTTGTAACCCATGTACATAGACACCAATGGAGTTAGAAACTATGGTTCAATTGCTGCAATAATACATATTGGTATCAATTGAGAAGATTTCACGTCCTAGTAGGGGTTAGGGGTATTCTGGTAGGGTGTTAAGTTAGGCTGTTCTCAAAAAGTAGCCAGAGATCAAGGGTTCCAATTCCATTCGGGTCCGATGAGATTGGACTGAGTAGTCACAAATTATGGACGACCTCAAATTTACAAAATTACGGCGAGGTTTAGCTTTTGCAGCGTTAATAAATGCCTAAAAAATACTACGCAACTGTCCTCAATCATCAACCGCAAGGGGCAAGTGACAGGCACTATAGGTACTCCGGATCAAACAATGGTCAACGGTGAAAAGATAGTTATCCGGATGAGAAGTCACTAGAAGAAGGTCCAACGGGGAAGATGTATGATCCTCCACGTCTGGAACTGGCGTAGGCGAAGTGAACAGTTGCTTCAGATCATATGCCAAAGCAAAGTCTTGAACAGATCTCCCCGTATGAGCGGTTGTACGCGATCCAAGCAATTCGGTGTGGTGGGTTGATAAAGTCACCGAGTATCGGTCACGATCTCTGCGGATGGGAATTTGTTGTTGCACCGTGTGTGCCATTTGGATATGGTTTGCTGGGATTTTCCAAAATCGACGGTCGTGGACTATGCGTGGTGGAGGGGTGGGGGGTACCTCACTCGTTAGAAACGTAGAAGTGATACATTTATTTTACGGCCAGTATTCTGTGAGGCGGTGGGACGTCTCCGGTCGACCCGGCCCATTCATACAACAAAAGCGGATGCTGATGTCTAGGCTCTTCAACGTGCTAAACTTTAATGGCTAGTAAATTTCAGTATAATCATTTGTAAAAAAAAAGGCTTTATACTAGGTATATAACAGGACGTAGCAGTAGTGAATAACAGCCTTCAGAAAAGGCTGTCTAACCAGCCTTTTTTGAATATTTTATACTTTCAAAATTTCGGTATAATCATTTGTATTAAAAAAGGCTTTATACGAGATATATCAGCACGTAGCAGTAGTGAATAACAGCCTTCAGAAAAGGCTGTCTAACCAGCCTTTTTTGAATATTTTATACTTTCATAATTTTGGTATAATCATTTGTATTAAAAAAGGCTTTATACTAGGTATATATCAGCACGTAGCAGTAGTGAATAACAGCCTTCAGAAAAGGCTGTCTAACCAGCCTTTATTGAATATTTTATACTTTCAAAATTTTGGTATAATCATTTGTATTAAAAAAGGCTTTATATTAGGTATATATCAGCACGTAGCAGTAGTGAATAACAGCCTTCAGAAAAGGCTGCCTTTTTTGAATATTTTATACTTTCAAAATTTTGCCGGTTCCGGTGGACAACCTGCAACTACATTTCTACCATATTCCCAAAACTCGGCAAAAAATGTGAAGATTAGATTTACCTTGGAAATTTGCCTTGCGGCATTTGAGTTCCAACCTGGAATTAATAGTTTTCGAAAAAAAAGAAAGTGAGAGGTGATTGGTTAATTAATTAATGAACTTTTTTGATATGTGCTCACAGCACAAGGAACCAATCAATTCTCTCTTATTTCATTTCGAAAACTCCACATTCGGAGTGGTAAAAATAAGAAGAAAATGTAGAGAGAGAAAAATAGTATTTTATTTATTATGATAAATATGTAATTATTACACTATTAATTATTAATGTTATCATATTACATTGTAACATGAATGAGTCTCACCGGAGACTGTCGTCGTACTAAACCCCCAATCAGTCTCGAATATTTAATTGCCGCCGCAACACTTGGCTATAACAAAGCGTGCTCCGTATCATTTAGTATCTGTACAAAACACTGACAAAAAAATATTTTATATAATATTTAACGTAAACTGGCAACAAATAATTTCCTCATTTATTATCTATTTTCAGGATTGCTCCAAAAACTTCTTAACATGGAAAAAACTTTACTTGCATGCGCGTCTCCACAATAAAAATATAAGGTGTCCGATAGATGGATGCGCCAAAAAGTTTGCGACTAAAGGCGATATGGAGAAACACATCCGAATTCACACGGGCGAAAAACCGTACAAGTGCAATATCTGTAATCGAAGATTTGCACAAAGGGGCTCATTAAAAAGCCACAAAGACTCTGTACATGCGCTGCAGGGTTAACGGTACGTCTCTACCAGGGATGTGATTATGGGTTGCCATCATTTACCATCAGGTAAATAGTGTGCTCGCTTATTACCCTTATTTCCATAAAAGATATATACGTTTTAAAAGGCAATTAAAATATTAAATTGCAACACTAAGGGTGTTGTTTAATTGTAATTTACAAATTGTACATATTACAAAGTTACATGGTATGCCTGGTCGTTTTATTTATTATGCACAAACAGTTTGCAATAACATAATGAATATAAAACCAGTGTCAGATATCTAGATAGATAAAGTTTACAAAAGGTATGCCTCTTGCAGATGCATACCTTTTATAAACATTGAGAAATTTCTATGTTTGTTCAAAAGCTAAAATATCTTTGTTTTTAGGCAATTATAAGTTACAAACGATCACTTATGGTAAGTGCCGACTGCAATGAGATAAATAAAGTTCCACACGATTCGTCATCCTTGTGGATCGAAGATTTGACGAGAGCAGATTTGGATCTCTACTATGTGTAGATACCATACTATATTTCGTAGCGTTATACGGCAATTTATTACAAGTATTCTGTGTCGTCCTTTTTCGGTTATGCCGACCCATTCTAAATGCAGCTGCAGCGTACCAGTCTTGATTTGCGAAATTTTGCATAGATGTCTTATAGAATAGACAAAAAAGTTATATATATCTTATTTTTTAATTACTCCATGCAGCTTTTGCTGTGATCATCCTACGTACGCAGCTAGGGATTTTAACATCTGATGCAATTAACAATTGAGAGCTACAATGGTCAAAACTTTTGCTTGCATAGTACAATATAAACCGGGATTCGAAATCTTTAAAATTGAAATAGCAAATATCAATTTTAATGTCCCCGATGATTGGGATACACGGACTAAAATTTGTAAACCATCGTTTCTCAATTATAACAAACGCGTTCTTCAGGCGTTTGATGTAAAGGGGGATCGAAATCTGTTCAAATCAATATTTATAGTTGAATACTATAATGTTTGCGTTGTTTTTATTACCTAAGATGTTTTCGTCTCATCTTGTAAATTCCTCAGGACGACCTCTGTCCCCCATGTATTATTTTTTTGTGATTGTTGCCACGGGTAACGTAATTGTACTTTGCTCGTTACTGGATTTAGATATTATATAGTTAATATGGTTATATTGAAGTATAAATGATCGAAATAGCAGTGGTAATCCATAATTATTATTCATTCATTTTATAAACCTTACAAGAGAAGATTTTTTTATTGTTTAATTATGAACAGTTCAATTGTTGGTAAGAGATTCTTGCGACCCGTGACACCCACATTAACTCTTGATAAGGAATCAATGCAGATGCCTGTTATCCAGATTGTCTCAAAACCTTAATAAATTTTACCGTCTTCTAAATAATTATTCGATTTTTCTTCGGCTTAAGTATATCTCCTTTCATCGCTCTAAGCTTAAATGGCGTCCTATCTGGCGTATCAAAGGCGTAGCTCCGAAATTCTACCTAGTATATAATTCCAAAAAAAACAAATTCACCATATTATTTTAAGAATTTTTTCATCTTTATACTATTCATATCAGAGTATCTCGTCCTTTTAATCGTCTCAAGATTCGTCCGCCACAGCATAACATTGTTTTCTTTAAATATCCATTTACTATTCAGACGATACAGCTCTGGAACACCACCCTGCCTGATGTCATTATACGAGCTCCTAATAAAAATAATTTGTCATCAGAATTTTCTATTTGTTTTCATTATCTATTCTTAAATTATCGTAATTTACGATATTTGTTGATTAGTATATTTTATTTATTGTTATGTATATATTAAGTATTCTCCATCTCAAGGGTTGACTGGTAGAGAATGCCAAAAGGTTCCCATTGTACATTTATTTCTTTAAAATAAGGTGTTTGCAATTGTAGATTAAATAAATAAATAAAATCATTATTAATTTTTAAAAAGTAAATTGATTAACGCCTTTTTCCAAATGAGAAAATATTTTTAAAAAAAATTAAAAGATATACAGACAAATATTTTATTACTTTTTATGTAAAAGGAAGTTGTCAATACAAAACCTGGACGAGGTACACCCTGCCTTTTTATAGCGACTGTGACGCACGCTTTATTTTAAGATCAGAGCTACTGGAAGAAAATTAAAAGTTGATCAAAAAATATATTTTTTTATTTTGCAATAAACACTATTTATTTACAGTTTAAATATCTGATATTTCAACTTCCTCCTTGGGATTTTTGAATTCAATAATGACTCTACTTCTGTCATTAACTGGTTTAATTCATACTTTCTTTTTGGTATTATTGCATTGGGTTCAATCAGCGCAGGTTATATCATCGTACTTTTTTATTTTTCTACGTAATTACTTTCTTAAGGCCTTCTTCACTGTTCCTTCTTGTATCAAAACATTACTCATCTTCGTGCGCGTCAGAAAAAATCGTTTACATTTCATAAAAGGGAAATGCCGTGATGTTGGTTTCAACTGGAAAAATAGCTGTACTACTGTACAGCTATTTTTCCAGTCGTAGGCAGTAATAAATAAGAACTGAAATCGGGGACTGAATTGGCATTAAAGACGCTACCACTCAGTAGAGTGGCGAAAAATAGACATGACTATCGCATGATGATCGCTGACTTTCGACGAGGATATGGCACAACAAGAAGAAGGCAGTAATCAATACTTGTTTGTGCATGTTCTGTTTTCTTCTCTTTAAAAGGCGAAGTTATGACCTCCTTTTAATTTTGTCCAGAGGAATAAACGAGTGACCGACAACGGGAAATAATTATTCTAATTTTTTATCGTGTCTTGGAGCCCTAGTGTAATGCCACTCTCCTAGTATAGCAATCATACATGTTTTTATTATGGCTGGAGCACTCATCAAATACAACTTTGAAAATTTTCACTAGACTGCTCTTATGATTTCATTACTTCCCTTAGCGTGTGTTATTTGATTATGAGTAGTAGTCTCTGTTTAGTTAATTTGGCTTTTATTTTATACTTCATATTTTTTATTTCAATTTTTTTTACGAGTCTAATTTTTAGTCAAAGGTTTGAATGTGATTGCGGTTGTCTTGATGAATTTTGTAAAATGTCTTATTCATTTTATATTTTATTTTATTTTATTTCCATATTTTCATTTGATATTTATTTTATTTGATATTTTTCATTTTATATTTATATTTTGTCCGGTGATATTCAGAGTGGAACAAAATATTCGCGCATTCATTTCATCGTATTTACATTTTTACGGTACTTAGGCACTTAGGGTATGGGGCACACGTATAATAATATTGCACAATATTATTCAACGTGTAGGGCTAGTATTGAAAAATTGCGCAATTATTGAACAAAAGTTTGAGTGAGTTTAAATTTTATTGTGCAATATTTTTTTATTGCACCGTGTAGGCTTAATATTGAGCAATCTTTTTCATTTCACTGTTTTAAGAGGTCGCGATCGATCAGTCACGGTGTAGTGTAGGTTAGGTCGTGTATTGAAATCGAGCAACATGACTAGCAAGAATACAGTGAAAGATAAAGAAAGTGAGTTTTTACTTGAGTGTAATGAATTGTATAGAGATTTACCGGTATTGTGGCAATTAAAAAATACTTAAACTTCATTATGACCGGGAGAATAAAGAGATGTTTCCACAAGCAACAAAAAAAATTACCAGTTTGAGAACAAAGAGCTAAAAAAATATGAAATCTGGAGCCGGTACAGATTCTACATACGTACCAACGTTATGATACTTTCAGGAATTGAATTTCTTGCGAGATCAAGAATTATCATTATACTCAGAGTCTTCTATGGATACTCATTCAGTTGCAACAGCTGATAGGGAAGAGGATAATGAAGAACAAAGATCTGTAAGTTATTTGATTATATTTTAATAAAAATCAAAATTTTTGCAATCTGTTTTTTTAAATGTTTATGGCTCGGTTACAAGACCTTTAAGCCAAACTTTTTTCATTCCCGAAAGCGCCAATTTGGTAACGCTGGGTGACTTGAATAGAACTAAAATTATAGTTTAACAAATTTATTTTGCCATGTAATTGCTCCTTCATTATTAAAATATTCACAAAAGTCATTCCTTGCTTTCTGAATTGTGATTTGAGTGAATTTCTTTGATTGAATGTGTGTAATGGAATCATTTGGGTGATTGCCTGTGTTGCAATCTGTACATTTCCGGACTCATTATCTTCACGGGGAATCAAATTTTGTGAGAAGTACGAAGTAGACTTTCGTAAGAAATAATGATGATAACAGCAGGCTAGGACAATCTTTCGTACTTTTACTGGATGCAGTGAAAAGTCTTTGAAAAACACCAAAACGTGTTGCTAATATTCCGAATGTACTTTCCACTAAACGTCTCGCACGTGACAAGGAATATTTGAATATTCATTTTTCCATCGTCAGTTTTCAACCGCTTTGACTGTATGGCTTTAACAAATTTGGACCCATTGAAAAGGCGTCATCTCCAACAAAAAAGTATGGAAGAGTCCGTGTCGTGCCAGTTATAATTGCAGGACTTGGGAGATTTAAAGTGTTATTCTGCAATCTTTTTCCCAACTCAGTATTTTGTAGTGCACCGCCATCTGACACGCCTCCATTGGTTCCAACATCGACCATTATCAATTGATAATTAGCATTTACAACAGCCATCAACACAATACTGATTTTTTTTTAATAATTGAAATGATATGATCTTGACCTAGGTGGTTTCTTAATTTCCACGTGCCTGCCATCTATTGCACCAAGTACATGAGGAGCATTCCACATTATTTCAAAATCTCTTGCAACTTCTTCCCATTCTTGGCTTGTTTTTGGTAAATGAAAAAGAAAACACAGAGTTTAATATATTTTTTTTCTTTATTTTTAGAAACTCAAACATCTTTAAATGAAATTCAAGATTCACAGCCCAATCAAACTCCGTCTCGTACAACAAATACACATACTTCTAAACAGGCAAGGAAAAATGAACAACTTATAAATTTAAAGCGATTAAACTGTTACATCCCTTGAATTTATACCATAGTTATAATGCTTAGCCGACCCGATGTCGAATAAGCATATTATTAGATAAATAAGCCGGGACTAGCTCGAGCTAGACAGACTCCGCGCAACCCTCTAACGTCACGTATCTCTCCCTTAAATTGCTATTTCTTACTATTTCAAGTGCTATTCCTGTTCTATATCCATACTAATTCTATATTGTAATTTTAGTTTGTGAATAAAGTGTTTTTAAAAAGACAATCGGAGTTCTCCGTTTAACATTTGTAGGCAGCGGTGGAATTTCACGGTTTTAGAAATCCCCGGTAACGTCTCACAAACTAAAGTGCAGTGAATATCGTGAAATGTATAGTTAACATTAACTGTGAAAACTACCAATAAACCTTACTACCAGTTTGTGCTCGACCATTCTCTCCAGTTGGAAAACTATATTATACTTACCTGATCTCTGCATCCTGTGGTATCCTTCACTGGCTGCTTCAATCCCTTGTATATTGGAGTCGCCGAGTCCTGCTAACAATAAATTAGTACATACGTAATCTCGCCGTATCCTGTGCCATTCTCCGCTGTATCCTGTTAAAAGAAAACATTCGAAATCTTCGTGCATTAATACTACATAGCGTGTTAAACACGCTCCTGTCGACCAATCATCCGCCGTCGTCTGCATAATCTACGAGTGGTGATGCTGCTTATCGCGAAAGCCGCCGTCGCCGTCTGCATTCTGTGAGTCTTTGGTCACTGATTCCCAAACTTTACAACAAATTATTTTTCTAATTCCTTTGTGTACTATTTTTATTTTTTGTGTATATTGTATTAGTGTATTCAATCAAAATGTTCGACCCCAAAGACGAAGGCTCATCCAGCCAATCTAAGACTAGATCTGCTAATCAACAACCTAGCCAACCTCAAATGACACCTTCACAAGTCGTAGATATCAGTATCCTTATTAAATTCATAGGATAATTTGACGGCACTAGAGAAAACCTAATTCCTTTTATAAATAATTGCAAGAATGCCCTTGATCTAGCTTTCAGTGAACAAAAATCCTTGTTATTCAAATATATACTAAGTCGATTAGAAGACGGCAGAATCCGCAGTCAGCATCAATGAATTTGGAATTTGGAAAGACACAATTTGGGGAGAAAAAACATTACAGTCATTTGTTAACTAAACTTCAAAATCATAGGCAAAACAATAGCGAAACAGTTAGCCAGTCGCACTTAAAATAGCACGTTTCTATTTTAAGTGCGTCTTTGTTTTCTTTAAGTTTTAATTTGAGCAAACTTCTCACGGAAATAAATATTTCAATCCCAACAAGAAAAAAGGGCGAACTAGCTGGCCGAGTAGCAGCTATGAAAGATTTGGCTTTCCACACATTTATAACAGGACTCCATCCAGGCATATCAACGGTAGTCCGATGTCGCGAACCGGACACCTTAAATGCTGCAAGCAACCTTGAGGAAAAACTATTTCAATCTACTAGGCGAAGCTACACGAACAATAACTATAGTAATCGTAACGTTCATTCTAATCCGCGTCCCCATTCTAACAACTTCGAGCAAAGACAGATGCGCCCTAATCCTAATAATTCTCCTTCCCTAATATAGATATTGCAGGTTCCCATGACACACTATCGAAAACTGTCGTAAAGGACAATTTAATAATAACCGCTATAAGAACAGTAACAACCAAGTTCGTCTACTTACTTACTTACTATCTCCACTGAATCATTTACCAAATCTACTAATTCTCCTATATCTATTGCCAAAACTTCTAATCCAACTAAAAATACTAATTCAATGAATACTAAATCTTCTGAATCGATTGCAAAGCCTACTATATCATATACAAGACCTGCTATATTTACTAAATCGATCAAAGAACATAGTAAATCCACTGAATCAATTGCAAAACCTACTATGACATATACAAGACCTACTATATCTACTAAATCGATCAAAGAACATACTAAATCCACTGAATCAATTGCAAAGCTTACTATGTCATATGCAATACATACTAAATCGATCAAAGAACACACTAAATCCACTGAATCAATTGCAAAGCCTACCATGTCACATACAAGATTTACTATATCTACTAAATCGATCAAAGAACATACTAAATCCACTAAATCAATTGCAAAGCCTACTATGTCATATACAAGACCTACTATATCTATTAAATCGATTAAATTAGTTACCATTCCTACTAAACTAACTCTTACTAATTCTTCTAATTCCCATACAAACGCCGACTCAGTCAAAACTAAATCAGTTGCAAAGGTTTATGAAATAGTAAATAATCTCTCGAAATTGTTACTTCCGCATGTCCTCGTAGAAACGTCAGCGTCATATTTACCACTCTCTTTACTAATCGACTCCGGATCCTCTGTCAGTTTAATTAAACAAAACAGCATTCGTTACAAACCAAGTCTTAAATACGAGTTCATTACATTAAAAGTTATAGATCCAGTTGAAAGCACCACCCAAACTTCAGGTCACTTCATCCTGAAACTTAATCTTTCCAATTCACCACGGTAACCGGTTTGCCATCAGTTTCACGTGATCAAGAACATCAATTTACCTTACGACGGTATAATCGGCAATGATTTTCTAAAAATACTTGAATGTTCCATCGATTACAGCTCTGATTCCCTTCAACTCGGAAGTCATAAAGTTAAACTTCACTTTTCCGAACCAACTTACCTTATTCCGCTTAGAACTGAAACTGTTGTACAGTGCTCTGTATCTAATACTGAAGTAAAAATCGGCTTAGTTGTTGACCAAAAGCTATCTAAAGATTTACTAATAGTGAACTGCCTTGTTCAAATTAAAGATAATAATAGAATCAACCTTACAGTAGCCAACATCTCTGAATCCCCTGTTATCTTCAAATCCAATCTCGGTTTCAATCTTACCCTTATTAACGAATGTTACACAACTAAATCTGCTAAACCCAATGAATACCCAAAACGCAGCGCTATTCAACCCACTACCGAAGTACTAAAACAACTCCGTATTTTACATCTAAATGATGAAGAAGCGCAATCTTTAATACATATCTGCTCTGATTTCTCGGACATCTTTCATTTGCCAGGCGAAACACTTACCTTTACTGATGCAGTCGAACACAACATAACCACTACATCCGAGGTCTAATATAAATACTAAGTCATACCGATTTCCCGAAATACATAAATTCGAAGTAAATAAACAAATCAATGAAATGTTAGAATGTTAGAGAGTTATTGAACCCTCCTTTTCATGGTCATCTCCGATATGGATCGTGCCCAAAAAACAAGATGCTTCCGGTAGACAGAAGTGGCGCATTGTCATAGACTACCGGAAGTTTAATGACATTACAGTCGGAGATTCTTACCTTATACCCCAAATCACCGAGATCCTCGATCAATTAGGGAAAGGTATCTATTTCTCAACCCTCGACCTAGCTTCCGGATTCCATCAAATTAAATTCAACGAAAAGGATGCTCCAAAAACAGCATTCTTTGTGCCTCAAGGCCATTACCAATTCACGTGCACGAGCTTTGGCCTCAGACAGGCGCCTTCTACATTTCAGCGGCTAATGAATACCGCATTATCCGGCCTTCAGGGAGTTCGTTGCTTTGTTTACCTATGAGCTAGACAATGTAGTCATTTACTCCCACGATCTTCCTTCCCATATCTCTAACCTAACTTCCATATTCCAGCGTCTTAGGAAATTCAACCTCAAATTACAACCGGAGAAATGTGAACTTCTCCGTCGTGAAGTCACCTACCTAGGTCATGTCATATCTGAGGACGGGGTGAAACCTAACCCCGATAAAATAAAAGCCGTCACTGAATTCCCTACTCCTAAATCCCCAAAAGACATTAAATCCTTTCTTGGCCTCGTATCCTACTACCGACGTTTTATCCCTGAATTCTCAAGTATCGGTAAGCCCCTTACCACTCTCCTAAAAAAGGATCAGCCATTCCTATGGCAAAATCAGCAACAACTATCCTTCGAGCTATTAAAACAAAAACTTACAACTGCGCCAGTTCTATCCTATCCCGATTTTACCAAGACTTTCAACCTAACCACGCTGTAAAAGCCCTTCAAGCTCAACGCGATATTCTTGATACGACCGATCCCGCTGAAACACTGACATCCCTGAACCCTACAAGAAATCCTACTCCTGAAATTGTTCAAACTCAAAACGCACCGAACCCTATTTCCCCTACTACATCTCAAATACTAACTCCTTTGCAAAGCGATTACTCTGACTTCCTAAAATCCCTCGCCAAAAACGAACCGTATAACACCAACGTATCCGAACATAACCTAAATAAATAATAATAATAAAGCCTTACCAAATCACATTGCAAAGTCCTAATAATTCCTACATCCATAGACTTAGACGAGTCTAACCCTTATTTACAGGAGATATTAGGAAATATACCGAACCTAGAGGAAATAATTAATAACGAAAAACAACTCTACACGTTTCAGAGATTATCTCTTAATAATAAAATATACTACCCTATATTTCCTAAAGTTCACTATTTCGATGAAAGTTCTTACTAAGAAATTTATGAAACTATGAGGACAACAAGAAATGAATGAATACTAGTTAAAGAAATTGCTATTTCCGACTTTAAAAGTTGTTACGGAAAACACTTGTTTATCAAAATCTATAACATGCTCACATTTCTGTTTCATAGTACTACCATATCTATCATAATAAAATCATCTACCCTACTCCATCCGAAATCAAGAAAATTCTTAGGTATAATCATGATGTGCCTATCGCTGGACATCTTCGTTCGGTAAAAATGTTAAAAAGAATCCAAGAAAAATATTCCTGGAAAAACATGCGGTCCGATGTAGAAGAGTATGTAAAACAATGCTCTTCATGCCAACAAAATAAGGCCCTTAGGAGAATAAAACGTGCTCCTATGCAAATAACTACCACATCCACCGAACGACGAGTATCCTTTGATGTAGTCGGTCCACTTCCAGAATCTGGAAATGCTTAGTTAAAATACATCCTAACTCTACAAGACGACCTTACTAAAAATTCCCTAGCTTATCCTATGCGCAGTGTCACAGCCGAAGAAGGCACTGACTGTCTCGTACACTTTGTAAGTTTATTTGGTATCCCCTATACAATTCTTACAGATCAAGGCACAAATTTCACTTCTGATCTTTTCAAACAAACTTTCTTAAAATAAAACAGCTCTGGTCCACACCATACCACTCCCATACCCAAGGCGCAGTAGAACGCAGTCATTCGACACTGAAAGAATATTTAAAATCATTTGTAGATCCAAATCATTCAAATTGGCCTAGATACGTGTATACCGCCGTTATACACTCACATATATAACACTCACGCTGCAACTAACCTTTCAACCTACGAACTTGTATTTGGGCGCAAACCATTTATTCCCGGCTCCTGAAACAACAAATCCTGAATATCTGAAAATGCTACAACATCGTCTGAAACACTGTCGCGAAAAAGCTATATAGAATATCACCACATCTAAAGAAAGGTCCAAAACTTATTACGACCAACATACACGCCCAATTCCATGCAAATCAGGGGACTTTGTCTACCTTAAAAATCATCTTCGCCTTGGAAAATCAATGTCGCCTATCTGGAAGGGACCTTACAAGTTATTGAAAATAAATGGTAACAATACTTTAACTCTCCTCATTAATAGGAAACATGTTGCCCATCATTACCATGAGGTTAAACTAGCAAACACGTCTCCACAGAATAACTATGAGCCTGTGGAAAAAACTTAGAATTAATATTAGATAAAGGTATTGGTTCATACAATAAGTCAAATAAATATATACATAACTTTCCTAGAAAAGTAGATAAGCTAATAATTTAATAAGCAAAACAAAATATTTTTTTTTCTGCCTCACCTTAATTATATCCTTTTACTAACTTATCTTTTGATTTTATATTATATCAGGTGTATATTCAGATGAAAATAGAGTTAATTATAACCTCTCATTTCAGCGCAACAGTGCGTACCCAATACATACAGCCGATAACCTCAAGCCCCGGAATTATTTTTGATTATCTAGGAAATCTTAAGATTAAAAACGGTTATCTAGATGTACATATCACATTATCCAGCACACATTAGTAACATCGGATCCATATTAGGCACTCTTAAGGGTTTTTGCTCCCCAAGCAATCTAATTAATAATAATGATTGCAACAAGTCTATAGAACCGCTCGAAATTCGCCATCAAGACATAAAATTCGTATAGTTCCCTTGAACATTTAATACCTAACAGTAATCCTAGATCTGCCTGGATTGCAGCTGGAGGGTCAACTTTTAAAACAATTGTTGGCACCCTAGATGAAGATGATGCTGAAAAATATGAGAACGCAATAACTATGTTACAAAACAACGAGAGGAAGCTGGCCTCACTGGTAAAAGAAAATATTCTTGTAATTACTTCTATTTTATCTTCATACAATAGAACTTTACAATATTTGAAAACCGATGAAGTCATCTTATATGATGCTCTCCGCATTAACAAATAACATATCCCGGGAATCCACTGATCTGAAAATAATAACAAATTTCGATTTTATTTTAAACAGTTTGGAAACCGCTGTCGTAACGTTATCATTTCAATTGGAAGACTTAATGCTATCGCGTTTAGTCTACGGAATGTGCTTAGTCCAAACATTTTATCACCTCGGCACTTATACCAAGAACTCGCCAACAACTATAATCATTTACCAAACGACTAACTTACCAATCGATTTGAATATAAATGAAATTCATATTTTATTAAGTATGATTACTTTGAAATGTTATTATTATAACGATAAAATTATGTTTTTAGCTAAATTACATTTAGTTATGCCTAAGGATATGATTTATACCACAACCAACCTTTGTTAACGCCAAATAATGACCCCGAAACATTTAGCTTTATTATTGACCAAAGATGGTCACTGCTATGTATTTAAAATTTGGAACCCAATACTGTAAAATGGAAACATTAAGACCATGTTTAACATATAGTGAAGTAATATATATATGTTAAATTGCTAACACTTACTCCGTCGATGCCGGCCAGAGTTGTGAAAGTGATTTGTTGACAAAAGTAATAAATAAATTACCTGAACAGTGTCGTCCTAAATTCATAACAGGAAAGGTAAAGATCTGGAATTCTTTACAGAGTAATCGGTGACTATATACACAATAACAACCAAGTAAATTATTTATAGACTGTATAGGTTCTGGAACTAGTGAAACAATAATTTCAGGAACCGGTATACTTACCGTGCCTAACCGATGTACTGCTTGCTGTAAAAACACCATGTTAATTCCGAAAAGTTTTATTTTAAATATAAGTTTACCAATAAGATATTTCGACTTCAGTTTGATAAACGATTCATGTTGTATTCTAAATAAAATAAATGATATGTTGCCTAATGTACCCCCTATACATATTCATGAAATAGATTTGGACAATTTAAATAACGATCAGAAAATAAAACCGCACTTGGCGGGTCTAGACGAAATTATAAACCAACCACACATAATTAAATATGGGATACATTATTCAATGTTAACTATTTCTAGTTTTGTAATAATTTTAATCTTTATATTGTATAAGTTATTAATGTGTTATTTCAATAGCAATTTATCGCATTCCCATAAACGTAATAAACTCGCATCTAACTTACCCGATGAAATTATCGAATTAGAAGGAAACATTAAACCACCATCCCCGCAAATAAGAAATAACTAATATTCTGTAAAGTTCATCCTTTAACCATGAACTTTACTCTTGTCGGGGGAGTTGTTACATCCCTTGAATGTATACCATAGTGATGATGCTTAGCCGTCCCGATGTTGAATAAGCATATTATTAGAATATATAAGCCGGGACTAGCTCGAGCTAGACAGACTCCGCGCAACCCTCTAACGTCACGTATCTCTGCCTTAAATTGCTATTCCTTACTATTTCAAATGCTATTCCTGTTCAAATGAATTCAGAACCAACACCAGCACAAATTGTCAATGAAAACCCATTGATAAGCATACCAAATCAGCAAACTATTAAGATAGGACACCAAGTACATAATTTTCATTTCCTCTTGGAAAAAAATGAAAACTGACATTTGCTCAATACATATCTTCATTCACAGATGTATGAACATTTTTTTTTTTAAATATATAAAAATTAAACAATTCTCTAAATTAATATTGTGATTGATACTTGATAAAAAATAAAAATTTCTTACCTCAATATAATCCTTGAGAAGTTATGATTATATAGTATGATTGCTCTACAGGTTTCCATAATGATAATACCAAGAGCTTGTGGGGAAATAGCACTGCTAAATTTCAAATCCTCGAAAGTAATTCCAGTGGCTAAATAACGCAAGTCGTTGATAAGTTGAAATCGCTTCCCTCATATCTGTGTTCGTTTTGTCTTTGCAATATCCTTCTGTTTAAGCCAAGTCCTTTAAAAGCCTTTCGTGAGTGTAGACCAGCCTTCTTTTCAATCATTCTTTAACCCATATTCATATATATATATATATATATATATATATATATATATATATATATATATATATACATATATACATATATATATATATTCATATTAGTTTTCCTTTTTTTTATTCAACAATCACGAGCATGGCTGCTGCCAAAACTTCGTCGTCAGACATGTTGCACGCACAAAAATATTGATGCGAATGGTTTTTTTAATTTTATTGAGTGAATGTTATTGAAAGTTTGGATTCAAAGGAGGTAGGTATATTAACAACAGTCGTTCTCCTTAAGCATAAATTGTTGCCCAATAAAATATAAAGTTTATTCTACAATTACGATGGTGGCACTGAAAATCTAGAACCGGCCAGTTAGAAACATTGGCAATTATTGATGATATATTGCATTAATTAACACGAGAAAATTTTCGATCCATGGTTTATTATGTATTAATCAACAACAAATCTATGATAGACTTCGATTGGCATTTTATTATGAAGCCCCATCTTGCGCCACTTTTTGCAATTAGTTTAATGAGTTGTAAGTGTGGGCTTAGCAATCTCGGTAATGATCTGCGTGAGAGTGATATCTGAAGATAACCGTAGTGCTGTGCGACAGCATGATAGAGGAAGACCATAGAGTGACCTACCATTAGATGCAGGCAAGCTAGGCCTTGGTATGAGTCAAGTACAAAAAATATTACACGAACATTTAGGCATCAGGAAGCTTTGCAACAGATGGATTCCCTATACTTTGACCGAAGACCAGAAACGCCTTCGCATGAACTAGTACCGGTAAATGTCAGAAAAGTTCAACGGAGGTGAATCGAATGCTGTATTTGACATCGTCACAGGTGATGAAAGCTCCGATATATTGCTACGAACCCGAAACCAAAAGACAATCTGCTGTGGGTGTTTCCTTTAGAGGATCGGCCAACTAAGGTAAAGAAAGGGAGAAGTCAAGGAAAAAAGATAATCGTTCTTTTGCTGGAAAGGTCGTTACGCGTCAGTTGTGCCGGAATAACGTGGGAATCCTGATAACGTGTTTATGAACCGGGCACAGTCGAGGAAATTTTTGGTCGACATCACAATCCCAAATGTTGAGAACCTCGTGAAAACGGAAACAAACAGTGGCGTGATATGCCGAAATTATTCCTATAGTCGTTTTTTTCTTATTTTATACCTCATATATTTTCAAAATAAAAACGGACTATTTGAGTCAATATTTTATCTAACAAAATGGTATGAATATTTTGAAATAATTCAATCGGACTAAAAATAAATATATGTAAGTAGCCCGAGTCCCGGGATAACTATGGCATCAAGACATTAAATACTTCATTCCCCCACGTAACCATGAGAGCTGGAGAGCATTCAAAAGTCAGGAATAAAAAAAAATGCGACTAAATCCGTTTTAAAATTAGTTTTATTCAATGTAACCTACTTTGTTTGCATAAAGGTATTATATATACACAATGATAATATTTTTTATGTACACAACCCATAACATACATTTTTTTAAATATTTTTTTTAAGTGCATAACATGAAATAAGGAAAATGGAATATAAAAGATAACATTTTAATATTGTATATTACAAACTTAAAACTCTTCTTTACACATCTGTCTCCATAGGCACTCTTAAGAAATAACATATCTTAATACCGTGATTAAAGTCAATGAAAGGTATAGTAGAGCAAAAGGAATGTACACACGGCTACAACTAAACCTAAGATGAGAGAGTCCCTGCGTTTACGGGCGTTTATTCTGTAGATGAGACTATTTAGCATTGGAAACCTATGAAAAGAAAAAAAATTGTTTTGTTCAAAATTATATAATGAGGAAATCCTGTCGTCGATTTCGATCACACAGATATCTTCTGGTCAGGACAACATCAACTGAAGTATTTGTGCAAACATAGACACTGACTTGTCCCCATATTTTCTATTTCGATGTAATGCATGGGCATATATTCAACACATTCAGACTCGAAAACCAAGTATTTCTGATGCACAAATATTGTTCTTTCAACTGGGAATCGAACCCAGTACAGCAAGATACTCTAAACGCTACACCACGCAGACGTCAAATTAAAATTTTATATGTTTGAAATATGTCAAAAATACACATAGTGGAATATTCCAATACCCTGTGTAAAGCAGAGGACTGTATCTGGCCTGGGGAAATATATATATAGGCTTTTACCTTACTTTTTACATCTATTTGTTTCTTATAGAGAAAAGACAGTGTCAAGAATAATAACTTACTATGAAACTGATGTTGGAATAATTGGATTGGAAAGATGAATCTAGTTGAAGATATAAATCAAGTCAATTTAATATATTAGTTTACCTATTAGCAATGTCATTGAACCTAGTCTGCATACGTTTGAAGGTCTGCCGTTGTGAAGTGAGATGTTCACGTGCTTCCATCGCAATGTTGATCTGCTCATCCACTAGGATGTGTGAGCTACAATAAATGTCAATATGGATTATAGTATTTACTACCTTTAAACTGGTCACTGATCTGCTCTCGTTCTTGAAAGAAAACTGTCTAAATTTAATTTTATTATCTATTTTAGTATAGTATGTATGTTTTTAAACAACATAGAAATTTTAAATTTATTTTGCTTTATTTGTATTCTTTTAACCAAACTTAGAAGATAAAATCGACAAAAGTAAAATGCATACTTATTACCTGTGTAAATGGTGAGCCTCTTTAGCATATTGGTCTCTTCTGCTTAGTCCGGCTGCGGCAGACGGAGGAGGACTACCGCCACGTAGTAATTCCTCACGCTCTCTTCTTGCACTTACTCGGGCCGAGGTCTTTGAGAACTCTTGTTGATAGTCCTGGAAAAAAAAAGCAAAACATTATATTCTTATCAATTCCATTGATTCCATTTTGTTTTGTGATGAGATAAAGAATTTGTATGTCCATTCCATTGTCGAGTAGCCTTGAGTTGGAGTAGCAAAAGTTGATACTATTTTAGTTATATCTTCCAAGTTTTTCCAAAATATATAAGAAACATTTTTGAATTACCTTGAGTATTTGTTTTAGATAAATAAAAACATAACAAAAGAGAAAAATGATACGAGGGGTGATCAAAAAATAATGATAATCGGTTATTTCTAGTGCACATAAAAATTTCTTTTGCTACCCCACGTATCCACTAGATCAGCATAAACAATCATATCATATAAATAGGCCACGATTTCTAGGAGGCAAATTCCACATGACATACGAACCATCGAAGACGATATTAGAGCAGAAATCAAGTGCCTAAGTGCTTGAAAAAAATGTCTACCAAAGACATACACAGCGACTTAGTGGAAGCATTGGGGGACTGGGTCTCCATACTCCACAATTGCACGATGGGCCAACGAGTTTAAGCTAGGTAGAACATCGCGAAGGACGGCCTCTACATGAAGTGAAGATAACGTGGAAGAATCGTACTGCCAGATCGAATAATGACCATGCACCAAAAAGGACACAGAAACAATTAGTTGCCTCACATTTCTGCAGTGATGTTAAAGCAAAGATTCCCAAACTATTTTGGGCAAGAGACCTCATCCAAAATGAACTGATACCTCAGACCCCATAGCCTAATTACTATAAAATCTTTACTTTTTTTCATATTAACACAAAATACTTACTAATTTTTGACTTTGTGATCCAACCGGATGTGAGCTAAGCTGACATAATTTTCTCGTCAAAATTTAAGAAAATAAATAGACATAGAATTCAGTAAATATCAAGTGTAATTAATAATTAATAATACAAATCACGTAGAAATACTTAAGTATGTAATTATTTTTTGAAAAAAAAAATATTAATCGCAAAGTAGAAATAGGTAAAAAAATAAAAAAATCAGTGTGATGGATGAACCGGGTTTAGCTAGATTGTCACCAGGGAGTTTCTACCATAGATTGGTACAAACTCCCTGGTGACAATCTAAATCCGGTTCAATATCGTTGAGTTGCAGCCTTAAATCTCCGCATTCGTTGATTTTCAAACGGTTTCTTTGTTTTGTCAAAATGTTTATAACCACACCATTTTTGGCTAAGTATGATGATGTGAAAAGCGATAAGGTATTTTTCAGCAATGTTCCACAATGCAGAATAATGTGTGTTTTATCATATAAAATAAAACTTACCATAAGAATCTCTCTGTGCCTTTTTATTGTATGCATGGTAGCAGTTCCATTTGGTGCCGAATCTGCCATTTTGTCATTAATTGCAGACAACTGTAAATAAAGTAAATAAATTGTGAAGTTTCTACAAGTTATACAGTGCTGAAATGTAAATAATATAAATATATTTCGAAAATGAAACCAACTATAAAATTATTACAAACCAGATATTTAGTTTATAAAGTGATTTGTCCTAACAGATACCTTATTAAGTAGTTGCTGAAGCTCCATTGACATAGTGTCAAACATATCATCACTGTTGATTAATGGAACCGCCTCTGAAGATAAATTTGATGTTCCTGAACTAACACCCAATTTACTAAATGCCACTAGTTTAACATCTATATCATTTTCTAAATGCCTTGCTTGCTTTCTTAGATCTAAAAAAAAGGAAAGGGTTTGTGTGAGCAATATACTAAAAATCCTCATCACATGCCATCTGTATTATATTTAGTTTCTAAAATTTATTTGACCTCACTACTTAGGAACAAGATTGCCTGCCGAGTTGTGCCTCCTGGGTTTGATTCCTAAACCATGGTAATGTTTGTGTAACAAAAACAATGACTGTCCAAATAGAACAAAATAATCTTTGGTTTCTTGGTTTTTCCTACATGTTACAAAAAATTAACTATAAAGGGTAATTAACTATATAAAGATACTAGAATACGATCAATATGGCGGACAGTTCAAAATGTACTAGACTGATTTTGATACGCTTTACGAAACTCGGTACAAAACCGGCTGGATTCCTTCATGGAATATTTTTAAAGTTATTATATATATTTTTTAACTTACGTCAATTTAAGACTGAAAACTTTAAATAAAAAAAAAGGTATTTCGGTAAAACACCTTATCTATCCTTACGAACAAACAGATGAGGCAAATGATGAAAGTTAAGGTGAATTTACTGAAATATATACCAAGAACTTCACACTATTAGTTTTAATGGAATTATTGATGAAACTGAAGTAAATCTATTTTTTCAGCAGAATAGTCAGTTGTCAACACATTCAATTTATATTTACAAATAAGTAATAACTACTCATAGATGCAACGTCATAATTTATAACAGATGACACGGTAAGCTTTTATATTATAGTTTACCTTCCCAAGATGATCCCGACACCACACTCATTTTGTAAACAGCCTGCTTTCACTATAATAACTTAATTAATTAATAAACTGTTTACAAATTTTCGAGCAGACAAGTAAACCCAAGGTTTATTTTTATCCAAATAAATGACGTTATGAGATATGTTGCTACCAGTCGAAAAATTAAATATAATTTTAAACGTCAAAAGTACAAAATAATTTTATAACTTAAAATTTAAATGAGTGATAAGTAAACCAAAATCCAGTTAAAATCTATTATTACCTATATTAAATAGTTAAAAAATAAATAAACAGGTAAATTTTTAATCTTTTATATTGTTTGAAAAATTTTTTCACATTAAAATTTACAATGTTACCCTTACGTATATAGAATAATTATTGTTGGTAAACAACATTGGTTACTTGTCAAAACTTAAGTAAATGCGATAGTAGTTTCAGACCAACCATCATACGAAAAAGACCTGGCTGTATGGACTAAAGTCCTTTGCCTTTCCATTAGAGATAAATTAATATCATCATCATCATTAAGTAAATGTAAGGGAACAGTATACCATTTTTTTGAAAATTAAATAATTTCAGGTTTTACTAGACTTTAAACTCTAATTAATAAGGACCGTTTTAAGTTATGTTATGAGTAATTGTAGCAAGTCTAAAATACCTGCACTGGCCGAATATGTTTTAAACAAAATAGAAGACAAATTAATTGAAGCAGATGTTAAACAATGTTATTTACTTTCAATAATTTATTTTAATAGGTGTTTTTGAATTATGTGAATAGCTGTTTCCTCAGTTTCAGACGAAGATCTACTGTCTTTGTATTCAGTATTTGGCGTCGTATTACAAAGGGCATTTGATATTCTTGAAAAATATCCTACTTTCGTGACTTACAGCACTACGAATACATCACAAGTGTTAATTGAAGTTAAGGGCGATAATGGCAGATGCTATAGAGTATTTCCTCGTATCAACTTTTGTCCATGTAGAGCTTTTAAACATCAAGTTTTAGAGAAAAGAACACAAATAACCTGCAAACATGTATTAGCAGCGAGAATACAACTAATATTGGGTAAAACCGTAAACAATGAAATTACCCAGAATCAATATTTAATGTTAGTCAAATCCATGTTTGATTTAGAAGAAGAAAACAATGAATGAAGGGACTTCGCAATATTATTTCACTGCTTCTATGGAATCAGGGAAAACACTTTGCAGTTTGTTAAAAGCAATACAGTTTCAGGAGGTAGGTTGGTTAAATATTGTTAATATTATTATTTTTAATCCTTATAGTTTTTACTTACCTACAATATAGTTATTATGATAGAATCTTAGAAAGACCTTAGCATTACAACCAATGACCTCAATACTGTCTTCACACAGGAAGGTCTTAATATGGACAAGACGAAGGTCATATCTAATATTCATATTACACTCATACCCATTATTGTTTGGAGCACTATGAAATCAAAATAGTTGATCAGTATATTTATCTATGATGAATTATCCAGTTAGGTAAATCCATTCAGAAAAGTGTCTAGCCCAATATCCTTCAATTCTATTCCTATGCACTGAAATTTAATACAATTGTTCATTGCCATGGTACGGGCATACTGTGTCTTATGTAGAGGTTTGGCATATCAAATAAAAATGAATAACTGTTATATAAATCATTAAAAATATGAGGAATATTTAGGATCCATCATTATAAAATATATTTGTAAATAGTTACCATCGACAGTGTGCCGTGTTCTGTGCTATGCCAGAGGGGTTGAAGCTTACGGTAGAAGAGGGAAAATGTGTGCAAGCTTCAGCTTATGTACCAGCAGATAACTTCACAGAGTACCATATCAGAGAAGATGTGGATGTTATGTTTAAGGTACGGTATTATATACTACTATTCTGGAACAAATATTATATTAAATTTGATTTAAAATATCCAATTGGTTATACAAATTTCTCTATTTACAATTTCATCATTTCTTATTTAAAATGGATATCCTCAATAAGGAATCAAGGTATCTAAGCTTTCTCTTGTTTCATTACTAGGATTGGTTTGTACTTACCGCATGGAATTAATATGGCAAGAAGCTCCTATTTATAAAATATCTTGTTGAATTAGAATGTTATGGAATAGGGGTTTAGGCATATTGAATTGCCATATAAATTCCATACCGTTGACCATTCCACACCGTTTGAGCCTGATGCTCGCAACTCCTCGCCCGCCAATGTAATCAAATTAAAGTTTCATATCTATTGATTGAAAAGAAGATGTAACAGTCTGTATATATTAAATCCCATTGTTGGGCGTAATCCCACTAGAGTGTGATAGTCCACCACGAGGCTCGACGGAGGATTGGCGAACTTCGTGTGCTTGTATTGTTTTATCATTATTAATATTTCTTAGACATGCAGGTTTCCTTACTATGTGTTCCTTCAGCGGTATATATACTGAATGTTTCTTTGAGGTAAATTATATCCGTAAAAACTGCATTTGAATTGATTTTGTCGTTTAGTAGGCACGCACAGATCATTAAACCTCCGGTTTTCATGCGTGAGGTCCGACTATATAGATACAAAATGATTGATCGATCGTCTGGTACATTGTACAGATGATTTGCTTTGCCTTTTAAACGAACTTCCAATTTCAATCAAATCCAGATTATTAGGTCAATAAAAGTGTTCAAATTATCATACCGCGACCTTAGAGTTGTCTATTCTTGGTACTATAGATGACGCATTATGAACTGAGGCTTCGGGTCATAAATCATATTTATCTGTCTGTCTCGCTCGCACTTATAGGTCTTGTGGAGAGGTGTAGTGATGTGCGTAAGAATTGTAGAGGTGCATATCAATAACGGGATAGGTACGCTAAATTAGTAAAATATAATAGTATTAATAGGATCGTTATGCTAAATTATGTTAAGTATTAATAGGAATAATTTTTCGCTATCTGAAAACAAAAGTTTTTAATTTGTAAGATAAAATGTGTTTATCTTTTCTAGGGATGACGCATCGACCCCGCGTGCGCAGGTAGCTAAGTATCGATAACGGGTTGTATTGCGTGCGCATTCCGCATACTGTCAGTGACATTTATTGCCAGACGACTCAGTTTAAAATGCGTCGACTATAGACGTCAATGCTTCAAAAATAAAGGTGCTACTGAAGTGTTGGCATGTTTATATTTGTAGCATATAAGGTCTATGATTTCGTATAAAATTATACTTTTGTCTCCAAAACCTAGGTTTCAGAATTAAGATGAATATATTTTTAAATAATTTTATATTTTATTTAATCCTTTATGTACAGTCGGGTTACCAAAACTTCCGTCAGTTTTTTAATTCATTCCTTTATCAAGTCATAGCTCTTAGTACATTTTGAAACTAAACCACTAAGCAGACAATTGCATATAAAATAATATTTACTTTTCGTATGATATCAATGTTTAATATAGTATACACCTTTCTATAATTTTGTCATATCAAAATCAAACCTTTTTATTTGCCATGTTCTGTTTCGTTAGAAATTAATTGGCATGACTAATAATTGCCCTAGTGCAAGCAAAAGTCGACTTTAAGGTGACGGAACTTTTAAAATCCGACTGTGCTTGTTTTAAATTTTATTCCAAATTTCAGATAAGTATTGCAGTTTTAGCCGAATGCTTGAATATATTTGGCTCAAGTGAGGAATCGAGTCTAAAAATGTACTATAGATGTGATGGATCACCTTTACTTCTAGTGTAAGTAATGTACAGTGGCTCTACTATATAATAAATAGCGCAATGAAATGAGATAATTTTTAGTCAATGATATCTTTCCTCAGCCTACAGCCTCAATCCGTTCACAACGTGATGACTGATTGCGAGATATCAACCCAAACAGCGGATTCGGTGTTAGATCTGCGCGACGAGAATGCCGGCGAGGTCGCGAAACTTGTGCTAAAGGCCCCGGCTTTCCTCGGCTTGCTAGCTGACTTAGAACGTTCATGTGATATCTTGGAGCTAAATCTTTCACCAGAGCATCCAAATGTCAGCATTGTCACTTACGGAATGCAGGTAATGATAAATTTGTTTGTAAATGCTCAGTTAGGCTGAATGTGAGATATCGGGTCTATGTGTGCAAACATAAGACAATTTTAGCACAAAACCTGAGGTGAAAACATTTTTCTTAGATACAGCTAGGAATATTACTTACATTCGTGCTACATAAGCATTGTTACGCGCTACTTCTAGATGTGGAATAAAAGATCGAAACTTCTAGTACAGGTTTTATTTGCAGTAAATAGTACATGGTCATAAAGAGCAGTCGATGTTATTCATAGCACAAGTCATATTTACTTGTCACCGATCGTTGTATCGCACTGTGGCTAATAAAAAGGCAGAATCGCTTGTTTTTCTAAATGGCCATTATCAGCCCTAAGGCTTTTACAGCTTCACCGGGTTGAACGGTGGCCTAGCGCTTAGGCCACTCAGCCGAGACCTTTATTAATGGGAACCAGCACAAGGGGCCCCCGAAAGGAACTGACTTGAGGGTGCTCGAGGGCCGAAACTCGGCTCGGCCAAATACTTCTGATGGATTAATTAAATTAAAAACATTATTATTTTTAACGACACTTACCACCACTTTGGACTGCGTGGACGCTGGAGAAGATGTGGTACAAGAAACTCCAGTGACGCTCTTATCTATACTAATTGGTCCGGATCTCCTAGGACGTGTCTCTCTCTCCTACTTTCCCGGTTCTAGTGTTGGTAAAATGCGATGGAATTGTACATGGCGGCACTTACAACCATTGGATGTGCGTGTGATGGCTGTCATCATATTTTTGGAAGATAGCTTTATATAATCGGTAGCTCGAAATCGATGTGTAGATTTCCGTTGCGTACGAACCAAGGCACTAGATGGCTGTTGCGCAAGAACCGATTCTGGATTACCTGAAGCTTATGTATGGGATCCGTTGAGGTATGCGCAAAGACGGGACTTGCTTATGTCATGATTGGTCGTATACACGTTTTATATTGTGGACTTATTACAGAGGGACTCTTAATTTTTTTGTTTATGAGCGTGTGTAGAGGACCGATATCAAAGGCCGGTATCGGCGATGACGACGAGTTATACAGAGCGAAAGCGCGGAATGTCTTTGGTGTAGTCTGTAGAGTGTTGTGGACCTAGCAATGAGCCTTGTGGGACACCGGAGCGCACACCTTCGACTCTACATCGGAAGGTTCGATTACGCTGGAAATCTCTTGTGTTGAGATTGTGCACATGGTTATCGCCGTTTCGGTCGCATTTATATATGGTCCGTGACCAATCTTCCGATCTGGAATGCATTAGATACGACTCTACCATTCGTCGCAATTAGGCAATATTTAACGAGAAAGACAATTTTCACAATCAATACACTCGATTGACACGAATCAACTAAATATCATTCCTGGATAACTGTAACTCCACAAGCGTTGTTCGACATGGGTTCTGCACAAACTTAACTATGTGTAGATGGTGGATGCATGGATTGGTGCAATTTTATGAAATTAAACGAATATTATATTCCGACAGGTAATGAAAAATTGTTTGATATAACCAAATGAAGTAAATAAAACAAAGTATTATGATTTTAAATAAGATTATAAAGTAATACGACCCTGAAACATAATAATGATTTAATGTAGAACATCTTTGTGATAGGACAACTACTTGTCTTTCTTTGCTGGCGGGATCAATATTACCGGCAGTAGCCTAAAAATTGTAGGCAGATAGGGTAATTCAAGTAATTTCTGACCAGGACCGTTCCTGTATCGACATGCCGAAGTCATCGGACATGGTGCAAAGCTTCAACTGTGAAGAGGCGATCACACTAAAATATCAACTGAATCAAATAAGACTTATTATGAAAGCACTAGCTTTGTCTTCAAAGGTTAGTACGTTTGTCATCTATTAAATGTAACTATATAAAATGTTCTTACTATTGGTACATACTCACGTATTGGCAGTCATAGTAAGCCTAGCTGCTTAAACAATCTTTTGCTACCTGTAATTAGTTTGTATGGTTGTAGCATATTTATAATCGCCCGTGTGTTGAAAGTTGTAGATTATTCTGGTATATATAAAGTGTCTTAAGGATAAATTTATAACGCGAAGTTTTCGTCTTCACAATTTTACCGATTTTTTTAATGGAATGGAATGGAATACCTTGCGTATACGCATCTATAATACTGGCTTTTCAGATATTTCAACACAATTATAAATAAGAAATAGCTACGTACAAAAAAGTTACAAAGTGACAACTTTTCTTATTTTTGTTTGGTTTCTTGCCCGTTATTCTCAACATAATGGGTCGTAGAAAAAGTTTTTTCGTGTTTTATAATTAAAAAGTTGCAGTAAAATATGTTTTATTGTAACTTTTTATGTGACTGGTATTGATACCATTACACAATTGAAAAACAAAAAAAAAACTGTTTTCCACAATTTTTCTGTCCCCCATAATGAGTGAATCTCACGAGGAAATATACAACACAAGCCGTAAAAAAGAAATTGTAACGTTTATGGTCTTAACACAGTATCAGTAAGTGATAAAATTGGTTCAAATGTTTTCAGTTCGGCAATTTTCATGTTTAAGATGAAGGTTGATATGGTCGACCTGTTACAGATAAAGTCCGTTCCCTTTTTTGAAAAAGTAGGCATATTTATTTATTTACAATTACACTTTCAACCATTTATTTCTTCTCTTTAGCAACCGTGCTAGGTCCTCGACCTGTTACAGCTGCTAAATTTTAATTCAAATTTAATTATAATTTTAAATTAAAATTAGTAGGTACGACATATTCTGTCTATGGATATATCACTACCTTTACAATGGCAGCAAGTTATTGAAAAGAAAGAGAGATATATTATAATAAAATGTAAATAAACTATGATAAATACGAAAAAACTTTATCCACGACCCATTACACGCTAAGCGTTAACTTGTAATGAATGAGAATTGAAATGATTGAATATTTTTCGTGATAAAAACACTAAAAAAATGTATTGTTTTGATAAATTGACATAACACCAAGGAGAAGAAAATGACAAATGACGAAATGTCTTGTTTTAATATGGAATACTAATGTTTATCGTTTTCAAAAAAGGTAGTCCTTACGTTCAGTGTGAACGGTCTTCTGCTTCTCCAGCTCAAATTGGAAAAAGAAGATCAAAGACAGATGTTTTCGGAGTTCTACATAGTGCCTTTATTAGATGATTAGTAAAGAATATATATAAGTTTTAAATTTGTATCTGATTAAATACTGTAAAACAAATTTGGTGTTATCAGAACTGTTAATATGTGAATAAAATATATTTTGAAATATTTAGTTTTTTTTTAGTTTAAGAGGATATTCTATTGTTAATATAAAAAAAATACTAGCTAGATGAATTAAATATCAATACACACTTGTATGAAGAAGATTTTGTGTAGGTTTCAGTGAGCTGATTATTATTAGGCTGAGATGGTCAGACTACATCATGCAGAAAATATTTAATGTTAACTAGCAACACATAGGCGCCCAGCGATTGTGACGTACAACAAATACTCCTAATGATATCTTAGTGATTAATCTATATTATATCTAAAAATCATAATTAGTAATTTAGTTAATCATTAAATTAATTTGACGTTGTAAACAATAATTTCACTTTATTAGTTTGTAATCTGACTTATAATTAATTTTATATAAAGCGGATGAGGACGCGCCATTGTGGCGGTATTTTTCGTACAAGTAATTCCTTGTACAACGTTACGCTGTCTGAATACAAGTCATTCCACAAGACCCGCAAGTGTTAACATTAAGCAAATTGTGGGGAATTTGCTGTCACTGTCACCCGTAGAAGGTACCACTGTTGCTAATTCTTTAAGTTCTTTATCAGGGTTCTTTTTCGTTTATTCGACCTCCTCGACCCAATAGATTACACGTATAAATATTATTATACGCTTAAAATATTGAAGCCATTGATTGCCGACTTCTCTCTTACCTGGCCTGGGTGGGGTGGTTTAGTATGAAGTCGAACATTGTGTGACATAAAACGATTGATCGTACCAAAAATCTGACGGCTCACGTCTGATATAATTTTCAAAAGAATATAGCAGATATATTTATTTTTAAAGTTGATTTTTCGCCATTAGGGGATGCTATCGGTATAACAGATATTGAAATATTTAAGTTTATTCGACATTTTATTTTGAAATAAAACCCCTAGACAATATTATTTATTACAGTTTCATTAGGGAGGTTGTGATGAGAGTACCTAACTCTCATTAAATATAGCGTATTCTCGTAAGGTTAATGATCCTTTATTCAATTCAAGTTTTAGACTGTACGGCTTTAATTCTCAAACGGATGACGGGTAACACACTTGAGAGTGTGATTTTTTTTACTTTCTCAAAAGTTACGCACTGTAATTGAATTATCATAGAAATTTTAAAGTAGTGCATTACAAAGCAAATCTTGTTTGCTAGCTAGACCTATAATTTCAGCGTGGCTATATCATTTATGAATGAAGCACTTGTATTCTGGATATTCGAGGCAAGAGAGCAAGTCAGCACGGAACCGTTCGTTTGACAGACATCTAACGAGTGTAAGCCAGAAAGGACTATGATTAATATAAAAACCATATTGTGCAAAATATATGTCTATATTTCACCATTTAAATATTACATACATATCTTAAATAAGGAATGCTTAATATTTCAACATTCGTATAATGAAGACATTAAAACTCATTTGAGCCATTTTATTACATGCACAATACAAAACTGTTATAATGAGAGTGACGTACAAGATTCTAATACACATCTGGCGACATAGATTCTCATTATTATCAACAAGTAAAACAAACAAAATTAAAAAAAATATGTGAAACTTAGTACATCTGTTAAGAGTTGTATACTGTTTAAGACATATATCAAGAGTCATAAAGATGTAAATGTTTCTTAAATAAGCAAAGTAACGTTTTCTTGGCCGAGAAAAGGATAAAACCTTTTGTACATTGTCTTATTTTTCCATTGTACTTGAAGTAAACTTAAAATCGAATACACATTTCTACAAGATATACACTTTGCATAAACTAACAATACAACTGTTGGACATTTATTCTTGTAGCCCAGTGTAATGTAACAGTAGTATGTAATTTTTTATTTTAGTACTTCCGTGAACACAATCTGTTAGTAAATTAATTTGACTCATAGAATTTTGAGGTACAAAATAGTTTGCTGTATAATTATGTTCATTTTAATATAATCCAGTTATTTAAATATACCAAACAACAAATACGTTATTATTACATTAAGAACAGCGTTATTTATTATTCAATTCCAACAACATTCAATAAGATATTTTTATCTAAAATCTCATTTATTTAATAACACTCGTATCCGGCTTGAAGGACCTAAGAGATTCGTTTCTTAATAATTTCATTCGTAACGTACCGCTAACATATTGTCAATATATTAAGCGGATTTATATTTAATTGATAAAGTCTCGTGAAAATCAGTTCAGTAGCTTCATTTCGCTTCTGTTTAATTTATGCTATACTTTACCTAATATAGAATTACAATAAGTTGATACAGATAAAATACAGCAAATGATCCAAATATGGATTTAACATACTAGCCCCTGTATCCTAAAATACTCTTTGACTAGAATATACTTACAAGAAACTTCGTTTCTGTTTTTTTTTATTTTGCAACTAGCAAATGTAAGTAATTATATAATCCCATGACAAATACATTGACTTATGATTGGCATTGATTGTTTATGGTAGAACACATATGGAATATTTTTTACAAATATGATTTCGCTTATTATTACCTATTTATTTATACAAAAATATATTTTACGGTATATATTACTGAAAAATGTATTGGGTACGTATAACGGAATGTTTATTTATTGTATGTGAATTTGTAACATCTGTCATCGACGCAGAAAGGGGATGGGTTGAGGGAAATGTACTGGACTACTTAATTTTACTCTAATACTAAAATATGAGTTAGGTATGTTTTTCAACACTAAATATTTTAAATTATACTATGACTATATTATTTTACATCTTAGCCTTAATATATACTTGGCGATTATTCAAGTTTAAATCAGATTGATAACGGAGCAATAAATAAAAAATACCTTACACAATATAGTGATATAAGAACAATTTACTATAAGTGTATCTAAGTGAACAATATAACTTAACTTGCAATGCAATATTTTCCTAAGCTAAACTCTAGTGCATTTACATAAATTTACTAATCAATTTACAATAGAAATTATTGCACAAATAGTTAATAAATTAAACATATTTATAGCAACACCCACCATACTAGCACATTTATACAAACATGAAACAACATTGAACATCCGATGTTACAATAATGTATAATTATTTACTAAAATGATTATCGATTAATAGAAAAAGCGAATGTTCGAGTCTCACGTATCAGTAGGTGGACCTACAGGTACATGTATTGGCATCCATCTTAGGGTTGACATTCACTTGCGCAAAATTGTTTTTTTTTCTGTTCGGATATTTTTTCCGAATATTTTTTATTTTCTCTAGGATAGATATTTAAAATAAAATTTGGACTCTCTTAGTTTTCTTTTTCCGTTGTGTTAAAAACAGGCACATTTTCGCGATCCATAATTGCACAATGCCCAATTCTATCCCAAGTCTTAAGGTCAGATCAGATCAACATCCGTATAGCAGCATTTATTTATTATATTCTTAACAACTAGTATTATTTTATTAATGACATAATGATAGACAAGAAAACGTAATTTGTGTAAAACCTCGCGCCATTTTTGACATTTCAATTTTGAGCCGGCGAAAGAACAAACAACCTCCTATTCCCAACAAGATCCAAATCCCTAATCGATCAGCACGCACTATAACATCATCATGTGAAGTATGCGTTACATGTGATTTACTCAACTAAAGGAGCAAGCTAGTACCTGCTAAGCTGAACAGGCAGTTTTGACTATAATTAATAATTATAAAGAACTGCACGCTCTCTCCTCCACTGGACCATGGACTGGACCTTCCTAGACATTTCAATCACAATATCAGTACACCGTTGAGCACGCTCCTCATTGACCTAAACAAGATTGTGAGCATTGTGCCATCCATCGACTAAACAAAAAACTTTCAGTCGTCCTTCCATTTAGTGGGGAGACGCATATTATTCTTGTACATGTTGCACTCAAGAACTCTTCTTCATTGAGTTTTATTTCGAATACTTTAAAGTCCACACGCTTTATTTTACAAATAAATTTACTTAACAATATTAAGTGTTACAGTATAATATAATACTACACGAACAAACATTGTAGCCGAAAGTTGAGAGAATAAAAAAAAAGTAAAAATAAATGAATAACATTTATATAAATTGCGTAGGTTAAGTTCATATAGGGAACAGTCTGGTTTTCCTGTTCGATTATTACTAAAGCTTATAAAAGATCAATAAAATCTAATATTTCTGTAATTGTCTGACCCACGCTTTACTTGTGTACAAATATCAACAGCTTAATATATAAAAAAACCTTGTGCGATAACATTGAAGGAAGGTATGTGAAGTCCAGTATTTTTTTAGGTTATGATGCACCCAAATCTAAAAAGGTAATTGGTAACCTTGTACTGGTATTGATTTCGTCTAGTGATCAAATTAACGATCCACTACCACATTTCTTTATTTTGGAACACAATTCAAGTTATAATGAACGTTTAAAATAATACGCTATTCCTCTTTAACAAATTTGACAATTTTAAATATAACTGACGTTTTAAGGAATGACTAATTCAATTTTAAAATAACACTTATTATTTCCATTGCATAATTGCCATACTGTTCTTCTGCGACTTGACGATCTGTGCCTTCGAAGTTTGTCATATGACCCTTCCTCCGGTATGTTCATGATTAGGTGGTAGGTAAAGAATAGTAGTACCTATAATATTTTTCCGTTATCAAAAAGGACTATGAAATACTTTTTAAGGGGTTTCATTGTGATTTATATGTCGTACTCAATTGATATTTTCTGCTATATAAATAGAATCTATTTTTGAAACTAATCTTATTTTTTTTATCAAAATAAACCTAAAAACCGTTCCTAATGAAATAAGAGCGTAACAGACAACCATGCTAACTTCGCCGTGTTCGTTCTTAAATTTTTCATTAATTATTTAAAATGTCTGGAATTCGATGTAAAATAACAGGAAAATAACTTATTATCAATATGAATCGTCACGTTGACAACTGAAAGGTATACAAAACCAGTAAATGTTACATGAAGCTGTACTTATTGTCGACGGCTCGTATGTCGTGGTGGGCGCCGCTTGCAACCAACAAGGCTTCCAGTTCAGCCCTCCGCATCCTTACGTCACTGCCATGTGTCACGCCAAGCTGAAGATATAAGCATCAAATAGAATTTCCACAATGATACTTCCTGGATAGGTTAGCATAATCTATGTTTATTTGTCGCGTAGCAGGCGGGAGAGATATTCAGCAGTAATCGATTATAGATAATTTTCCTAATTTGAGAGAAACGTTTACATCCATAGACTACATATAGGGTATTATTTACAACAGGTGAATGAATTAATGGAAAAGAGCGGCCTAAATAGCCACTACTTCAACAGAAAGATCATATTTCGATTTCAAAACTTATTGTATCTGGTCCTAAATTATTTATGCTTGACATTCCTTGAAATCAAAATTCATTTGTCATATTTGTTAAAGAGGTATTTCTGACTACACTACATAATTATTCTGTGTTATTTACTACAATATGTGATAATTTAATAGTTAAAATGCAGTACGATTTTGTGATATGTATCATTTCATTTCATAATGATGTAACCAGTCTAAGCCTCCTTTATTTAATAATAATAATAAAAACAGTCTGTGGTACTTCGTAACAAATTATCATTGTCAATTTTCCTAACAAAGATCCCATAATGTTATACTTAAAAATAACAAAGTCAATTCTTTAGTGCAAGATAATAACGTTTACTTTACATTTAAGTAAAATTAAAAAAACTTTGGTTGATACTGATTTTTTTCAATCATTAATTTGTTGTCAATAGGTTGCATTGAGTGTCATTGGTTGCACCTTTAAGAAATAATATTTTAAGGCTATGTTAAATTCTAGTGTACATTTAGTTGAGCCCAGAATAACTTAATTGCATAGAAAATTACATAAAAAAACATTTTAAAACCATACAATTATGAATAATTTTCTCAGGTAAAAATCAGAAATCATTAATATATCAACCAAAAATATTAAATTGCACTATGTATTAGTTTGCAAGGTACTTTTAGCGTTACCTTTTATATTTATCAATGTTCTTTTTGTACATATAAACCAAAAAATAAAATGATAGGAAAAAATAAAAATTTCAACAAAATTATGAAATGGCTAATTGTTGATTTCGTTCTTAAATGTATTTGCATCAAGGTAAAAAAAAAAATTGAAGTTAATTTGATTGAAAGCTTCCTCTTTACTAATTTTATGATTTTTATGTTATATATTCATCAATATGAAAAAGGGCAAATCAAAATAATTTATAACATTATATTTATTATAATTAAATGGAGACATTACTGTGGAACTATTATTTTTTAGGTTTATTTATATGTATGTTTTACCGATTCTTATAGTCGGATTGATTTTATTTCCAAATATATCTAACTCTTATATGTTATGGTTACAATAAAGTTAATTAACTGGCAAATAAATTACGCTACGTTTGGACTGGATTATTATGTGACTTCATAACGCACTTTATCCTAAAAACGTAAACAAAAATCTATACGAATTAAAAATGCACTACATAGAACCATGAACAAGCAAGTATATATCATTACATAATTGTGATATTTAAGTTACCTATCTCTTACTACATAACATTAATTAGACACAAAACTATAAATTAATATTAACAATGAAATAATAAATAAAATGCATGCTCAGGAATAAACTAAACAAGGTATTTGATTGCTAATAAAAAATCGAAAATTATGAAATGGCTAATTGTTGATTTCGTTCTTAAATGTATTTGCATCAAGGTAAAAAAAAATTGAAGTTAATTTGATTGAAAGCTTCCTCTTTACTAATTTTATGATTTTTATGTTATATATTCATCAATATGAAAAAAGTTTTAATAATAAAATTTACAACCAAGAAATATTATTAAAGCTCGAAAAGAACATCAGTTCGATTTGTACAAAATATAGACAAAGTTTGTTAAGAAATAAAGTCTATGTTAGTACAATATAATAACAGTCCGTCAAATAAGACATCAAATATATCTAACTCTTATATGTTATGGTTACAATAAAGTTAATTAACTGGCAAATAAATTACGCTACGTTTGGACTGGATTATTATGTGACTTCATAACGCACTTTATCCTAAAAACGTAAACAAAAATCTATACGAATTAAAAATGCACTACATAGAACCATGAACAAGCAAGTATATATCATTACATAATTGTGATATTTAAGTTACCTATCTCTTACTACATAACATTAATTAGACACAAAACTATAAATTAATATTAACAATGAAATAATAAATAAAATGCATGCTCAGGAATAAAATAAACAAGGTATTTGATTGCTAATAAAAAATCGAAAATTATGAAATGGCTAATTGTTGATTTCGTTCTTAAATGTATTTGCATCAAGGTAAAAAAAAATTGAAGTTAATTTGATTGAAAGCTTCCTCTTTATTAATTTTATGATTTTTATGTTATATATTCATCAATATGAAAAAAGTTTTAACAATGTACACTCGGTGCTGCCTTTAAAAAAAAATTTAAAACTAACCGACGTGTAACGTGTTTACAGAACCAAAAAGTGTTTACTCCTTTTACAGAAAACAATATGAAAAAGGGCAAATCAAAATAATTTATAACATTATATTTATTATAATTAAATGGAGACATTACTGTGGAACTATTATTTTTTTTAGGTTTATTTATATGTATGTTTTACCGATTCTTATAGTCGGATTGATTTTATTTCCAAATATATCTAAGCCTGGTAACAATACATTATATCAAGCTGATTTAACGAAAGATCAGAAAATTATGCCTATTGGGAATCTTTATTTCGTGTTTATATTAATTTAGTTTTAATTAAATTTGTTTATTTCACATTATCACGGTTTTTTTAAATATAAGCCTCAGGCTAATGAATTCATGATCATCAATATCACCAGATATTGAACGAAATAAAATGGAAGCCGGTATTAATTTTACTATGTAAACGTGTTTTTTTTTTAAATAGTATAGGTGGCAAACCAGCAAGCCATGTGATCTGTTTAGCGTATGTGCCAAGGGCTAACATACAACATTTTATCTCAAATATCAATATTACTAACGCTAATTATGTTTGAACACATCTACAATTAATTTTATGTTCTATTCCTCGAAGTTGTGATCGTTTTTTTTCATTTAATGAATAAAGTATCATGTTCAATGATATTTTCTATAATTTTGTGTTTCTATCAGTTTATGTGATATTTTGTTTGATGATTTTTATCAACCATCTCACATCATATAAGGTCTTTGGATAGACGCTCAAGCCTCTCTATTTTTAATCGGAATTGTTTGAAAAAAATATTGGTGAAAAGTTAATTCATATAATGTGTAATGTCTTTGTGAACATTTTAATTATTTTTGCACCGTTTGCGACACACGAGGGCATTTTTAATATTATTAAAATGATGTGGTGGAACGTTCGAAGTATTTTTTCGTACTGAAAAATTTCAGGCATATATGGAGCGCATGTGTGAGCATGTTAGGTACTTATAAGATTAAAACATTAATCATGAAACTTTTCTTTTTGTTCCTTTTGGTATATATTTTTGGAGTGTCAAGCCCATCTATGAGTTTATAAGTCTGAGCTATAAATCATTAAAATAACCAATAACATGATTATCAGTTATTTTATTATCATTTCATTTCATAATGATGTAACCAGTCTAAGCCTCCTTTATTTAATAATAATAATAATAAAAAACAGTCTGTGGTACTTCCGTAACAAATTATCATTGTCAATTTTCCTAACAAAGATCCCATAATGTTATACTTAAAAAATAACAAAGTCAATTCTTTAGTGCAAGATAATAACGTTTACTTTACATTTAAGTAAAATTAAAAAAACTTTGGTTGATACTGATTTTTTTCAATCATTAATTTGTTGTCAATAGGTTGCATTGAGTGTCATTGGTTGCACCTTTAAGAAATAATATTTTAAGGCTATGTTAAATTCTAGTGTACATTTAGTTGAGCCCAGAATAACTTAATTGCATAGAAAATTACATAAAAAAACATTTTAAAACCATACAATTATGAATAATTTTCTCAGGTAAAAATCAGAAATCATTAATATATCAACCAAAAATATTAAATTGCACTATGTATTAGTTTGCAAGGTACTTTTAGCGTTACCTTTTTTATATTTATCAATGTTCTTTTTTTGTACATATAAACCAAAAAAAATAAAATGATAGGAAAAAATAAAAATTTCAACAAAATTATGAAATAGTAAAGTATATGGGGATTGCTGTGCAAATAACTATATACATACAAAAAGCTACAACATCAATAGCAACAGTATATAACAATAACAAACTTGTTCATAGGCCAAAACAAGATTGAAGCATGACAGAGACAAATGTTGACAAAAAATAGAGATTTTTCTTGATAATAATATTTAAACTATTAAATCATTATGGTACAGCTGAAAGAACACGCACAGTTTGAACGATATTAACCTTCTTTATTGTCATTAGATGTAAAGATATTGATTTTTTTATTACTTTGAGAGTTACAAACGAGCACACAGTTCACCTGATGGTAAGTGATTCCTGCGACCCATGACATCTACATTCATCTTTGACAAGGAATCATAATGCAGATGTGTTGTCCCTTGAGGACTGAGATGGAATGCCTCATCACCAGTAATAACGGTCTCCGGATCCCTTCACACATCAGAAGAAACACAGCAGCGCTATGCTGCCATTTCACGCCGGTATTCAGTGAGGCCGTGGTCCTACCCCGATCAAAACAAACTGCAGTGTAGCTCTACCAATGTTAAAATTTTTATTTCAAAAATAGTTGAACTATTTTTGACATTAATGGCATCAATGATTTTATTTAATTATTATAATTGCACTAATCATTATTATTAGCTATTGTGAGTAAAATACTATTTATAGTAAAGCTATTAAGAAGAAAGCTATGATAAATATTTACAGGAAAAGGCGAAGATTTCGGTGGGATTCTAAGCCTCATAATAATCTATATTATAATGTAAAAATACAATTGAGTGCCGATGACGTGCACATCTTTCCGTTCATTTATGCGAGATATATACACTAATGAATCAAAGTGTGCAATGAGCATTAGAAAACAATAGTTCCACCTTATGAAACTGTAACAGTAAGACAAACACAAATATAATTTGTATCAACTTTAAAATAATATACTACTAGATTGAATCTATAACATGTTTTAATAACTGAATAAAGAAAATTTAATCTTCGTGTAAAACAGGACATAATCAGGTAGATATATGTAGGTAACAAAGCTTGTTAATATCTTACAAATGATACAGAGTAGGGGGTAGTTATAAAGTGACCGACCTACACTTTTTTTTACAATAGCATAATTTAAACAAAGTTAAAAATGTATCATTTATTCATTCATATTACATACCAAAAAGGCAAATAATATCTTGTAATCTAAAATATTTTCAGATTCATATCCATATTTGTTTTAAACGGCATCAATGCTAATAGGATTAAATTAATTTTGTGTTGTTAATTTTGCGCATGCCGTAATGTCTGACTTAATTGTTTATTTCAAATATGGTCCCATAATTATTGTATAAGTTGTGATGAGTAATATCTGAGATAGATAATGAAACTATTCAAGAGGTGATAGCAACCCACAATTTTATCTAAAGTTTTGTGTAAGCATAATAAAATTTTATCTAAAAAAAAACAGTAAAAATTATTATCCGAATGACTTCAGTGAAACGGACATGTTTCAATTTCAACGGTTCTTTGCTTTCTTGCAACAATTTTTATTGTTTGTTCATGTTTTGTCATATTCTATCATGAAAACAGAATACGACATCAAAAATAAATGTTCGAATCTCATCAACATTTGTCTCAGGGCACATTAAGTGAACCAGGCTGACCTACAATGAGGCACAAGAGGAAAGAGAAAACCACAGTTAACAACATAATATAAGAATAGTAAAGAAAACTATAGAAATGAAACTCTTTATTCCTTTTTCCCCTGTCTGTTCCTAATATAATTGTAATATTGCATTTCATTGATTATGAATTTATTTATGCTGCAAAAAGAATATCTTTGTATGTCTAATTGACACTTTGTTAAATATAATGTAAATCTTTTCTTGTTTCTGGAGTGCAAAGTGCATATCTTCAAGTATAACTTGTGAACTATATTTTTTATGTTTTATTTAGCATGATTAATCTTATTAGAATCTACAAACTGTCATCTCTTGATCTGTTACTCATTGTTATTAGTTAGGTCAATAATATAGAGTTTTATAATTGCTACTCTCTTACAATTTTTTTTGTATTTTTCAGTAGTTGTATATATTTCAGTAGGTATGTACCTAAATTTACCTACAAATAAATATTTCAAAAAGTTTCAAAGTAGTAAATGTGTACATACTTCCTTATTAATTATTAATATTTAAGTCATCTGCAAACGTTTAATGTCTTATTACAATGTCGTATTATTTTAAGTTTATTTTATACATTCCATGTACCAATTGATTGTATTAAAAAAGAGATTTAATCAATATTCCGACGCTTATAGCTGGGGAGGGGTTGAGTATCGCTTCTATAGTAACAATTTCTATTCTTTGCTATCTACTAGTGTGTTTACTATTGTTTGGTATCTATGAGAGCGTGTGGGCTCACTTGGTGTCCGTGATGGCAGACGACGTACTCGGTGAGCGTGACGTCAGCTGCCCCGCCCGACTCCAGCGGGATGGGATGCGCGCGAAAGTGCTCCAGCATGTCGTGCACATTGGGAAACCAGAGATGCTGCACTCGGCACTGTCCGGTGTCGGATAGTGTCATGCGTAGGTGCTTTGCACGACCCTGAGAAGTAATAGATACATTATATTCGAATGTACGAATAAGATTTTATTATTAAACGGTTTGTTTCTAATTTTTTACAGTTCACCTTATGATAAGTGATTCTTGATACAAGTGGTGGAAACTCGACGGGGTTCTACGTTGACGTGACAAAAAAAAGTAAGCCCCGTCGCTTAGGAATTGTGAACCCCATTTTTTTTCCACGTAAATTTATTTGCTTTCGATAGTGAAGAACTAAAATGTTGGCTTGATTTCACCAATCAATGTAGGCAGATAATATTTTAAGAAGCTCAGCGACTGTTACTTTTAAAAACTTGCATCAATGAATCAATTAATTAATTAACCAATCAATTCTCACATTTCTTTTCGAAAACTAAAATTTCTATAGTAAGATCTTATCTTGACATTTATTGTCGAGATTTTTGGAATATGGTGTAAATGTAGCTGCAGGGGGTACACCGGAACCAGCAAAATTTTGAAAATGGTCTATGAGAAAAAAGCCTGGTAACCTCCAGTCTAAGTCAACAGTGGATGTCTGACTCATATCCATATTCCATAAGGCATTAAGATACCTATATGATTCCATGTCCTGAGGACTAAGATGGAATGGATTGAGAAAATTCCAATACTGAGGCTTATTTTACTCACACAAAACTGAGCTGCTTGTACTTCCAAGTTCTAACGGTTTTTGGATAAAGAGTGGCTTAATCATGTATGGACAGAAAATATTCCATCTCCATCCAACAAAGCATGAATATAATTGTGGATTAATGGTGATTATGGACTGATCTCTTACCATTAGGTGAATGTTGTGCCGTACTTTAAAAAATATTAATTGAAGTAACTGTTCTGGTCTCTATTTATGAGACTTGCAGTTTCAATGAAGAGGCACACATACAAATGAAAGCCTTCCCTGCAAATTGAAGGTAGGTAGGCAACTAAATCCAACTTGATTCAACACATCTAGATATCAGTGATGCTGTGAGTAAGATTTAGAGGATGACATTATACTTCACTTACACTCAATCAAAATATTCTCGAATAGGAACAAATTTTAAGATAATCAAAGCACCTCAATGTCATTTTTAGTGTAAGCTTTAGTTTGATCTATGGATTTGCTCTATGGACTTCATCCTTAGTGTCTTATGTCTATAAATTTTGGGGAGACTGTCTCACCTGAAAATTGAAAGTGAGCACATACTCCCCGCGTCGTGTCTCGCTCTGTCTCACGAGATAGCAACCGTGTGCGGCGGCACCGCCTGCCAATACGCAGGCAGCAGCAGCCGCTCGTGCTAGCGTCCCGTGAAACCAAGGCCATTCGCAGAGGGACACTCGTCCACCCCCCGAACAGGCCTCCTCTGCTATTGAACCTGGTTGGATAACAGCCTTTTTGCTTTATGATGGTCTGGGCGACAAATGAGCGAATGCAATGAGCATAAGGTTGATATTCAATTTTTTCTATCGTGACAACATTCACAAAAGAGAAGACTTTAGACAAATAATCTATCTAAATGGCATTGAAATTATGATAAACCAAAATAATATATAAATACAAGTGGTCAAGCCGGTGGAATATTTGTAAAATACTTTCACATTATGCGCTCGGACATTTTTAATTATCTATATAATCATTTTAAATATCATTAGAGGCTCTCTTCCTATGCAGGCTACCTCGAGTTCTTGATTTTTTGGCCGTTTAGCCCATGGGAATATATGTCCCTGAACACATAAGAATCCGTGAAGAGTAAATAGATTGGTATAATATAACATGATGATGAATCATTAGTGTGACATTCTAGTCAGTGCACCAAAATAAAATGCTTTGTACAGTTCAAGAATTTAAAGTTGATTTTCCTAAACACTCATACATTAGGATTTAACTCAACAAAGTCAAGGGAAAAAAAATATTTAAAATTAGTCTTAGATACATAAATGGAAAAGTAATTTAATATTCGATATACAATTTATTGAAATGCTCTTTAGTGAAAGTATAAAAACTTATTGCGAAAAATAAAGTAGTGCAATAACTCCTAGCAACTCTTTAATCATCTGTTAAGACTCCCAAAGTACTAGCGAAGGCTCTACTCTAGACCTGGGCTGCGTGGCTTGGCAACTGTAATGAGGTGGTCCATACGGTGTTTCTTAGAATACAAAATCTTGGTCGTAAAAAAGCCAAGCCGCTCTCGGTAAGGGATGATAACATAGGGTGCAAAACCTCGTCAAGGCATTGCTTTGCATTTAAATTGCCTCGTGTCTAAACAAGATCTGTTCCCGCTGATTGAGAGCCCACCCCACGACCGTTCCGCCTTCTTAGAGATGAACTTGCCAGGGATTATGGAATCGGACTCTGGCGACCGGAAACACTCCAAACTCGCACCCTCCTTGAACGAAGTCTGCACCGAGACTCGTCGAAAAACAAAACACGTGCCCCCTTATAATCAGTCCCTGGCAATTGTGCGTTATCTTACAACAAACACGTCATCCTCGGTTCGACGTCACAGAACTGGAACTCTTAGCGATGAGCGAGCGTGAAAATTGACTACACGTAATCTCCGTCAGTTTGGTCACTGACAACCACTTGGTGTTTGTTGGGACTGCAGTCTTCTTACCAACCAAAGAGCTGTAATTTGGGGCTGCCTGCATAACAGTTTTGTCTCTGGGTAACTGTGTATCTTCTTTGGTGACGTTCAACTACATCTCCTGCAACCAGTTGCGTGCCCATCCGTAAATTACGCTTAGACGCCAGATATCACAACTTCACGTTGACTGCGTCTAGCTTTCAAATAACAGACACCCCTAAGCATCCCTTCACATTAAGTGACGTTGTGACATAACCAGTCATAAAAATTATGAGAAAGAGGCGATAGTTATTCAAAGGAAAAAATCTCTTCATTACATTACTGCGACCAAGGTAAGTTTTCTTTCCTTATTTCCAAAATGTTTTGGTATTTTCTAAATTTTTTTAAAATTTCAAACAAGTGTTAACGCACTTTCAACCTATATTCATACATTATAGTGGCCAACTTTTTTCTAAAGAGTTTTCATAAGCTGATATACAGTCGTGAGCAAAAAAAATCGAGCCAAGCTCTACGTTTGTAAAAAATCTGTTGCTTAGATTTTTTTACTACAGTAGATCTTTTTCATCTTAAACTCAAATAAGGAAAGATTCACTTTAAAGAACGTATAGACAAAACAAATGAAATAATAAAAAACAATACAACATTTAGTTTACCCCCCTGGATCTAATTAAAACTCCTAATCGGTTCTTAGTATACGGGATAAAATTTTTCAATGTTTCTTCAGAAACGCCATCCCATTCTTCAGCGAGTGCTTCTTGAAGCTCCGATCTCGTAGCTGGCACAGGAATTCTAGCCCGAGGTTTTCTTTTAAGCTCGTCCCATAAATGCTTAATAGGATTTAGCTCTGGATCACGTGCTGGCCACTCAATGCTATAAATGTCGACCTGATGCAGATTCGGCAGAACAGAAGCTGCAGTATGTGGACAGGCATTATCCCGCATTAGCATAAACTTTGGTAAGAAATGACATCGATCCCCTAATATCTCTTCAATATATCGGTTCGCCGTCAAACCTCAAAATCTGCTGCTAGTTTCGATGAAAACCAACTGCCATGGAGAAAGTCTGTTTTCATCTAAGAAGACAACAGAGCTGTTTGCTGTTCGGTCGTCCAATTCACGTGGTCTCCAGCGAAACGTAGCCGGGCTGCTCCATGAGCTGGGATAAAGTTAGGGCCAGTAGCTGACCAAAAGCATTGCATTTATCTTTTATTAAATTAGAAGAAAATAGAAAGGATTTCTCTAACCTAATTCCCCTTCTTCTGGAGTATCAGTGGCTAAATCAGCATTACTGGTGCTGGCTGGTAGATCCCGGCGCGGCGGCAGGTCCGGCGGCGCAGGTTCTGGAAGTCCCGCAAGTGAATCTGGGGGAGGCTGCGTAGTGGGTGCTGATCGCATGCAGTACTTTATTGTAGCTAGCCATGACTTCATATCGTCTACGTCGGCCGCTTCT
The DNA here is from genome assembly GCA_029286865.1 of Teinopalpus imperialis. Taxonomy (NCBI): domain Eukaryota; kingdom Metazoa; phylum Arthropoda; class Insecta; order Lepidoptera; family Papilionidae; genus Teinopalpus; species Teinopalpus imperialis. Next base: position 8,882,108 of record JAGSMU010000030.1, on the reverse strand, counting down.
ATTACATATTCCATGTTGTTGTCTGCCTGAAAATAATAATAATGTACTTTTAAAGTGTAACTTTTGACTCATTTTGACTCTCATTATTTGTTAATGTATGTACTAGGGTATGGTTCACAAAGATAATGGAATGATGTCAAACCTACACTGTTATATATAATTATTTAAGTATAAGTTTAATTATAGTTGTATTTATTCTGCAAACAGATAATGAGGAACTAACAAAAATATTAGAACCAAAAATTGCAGCAAGGCGATTGTAATATTGGTCAATTTTCTTGAATGGGTTTAATTATGAAATTCAACATATAAAACAACCAAGATGAATATTTATCAAAAGTTTTGAATGTCTATTAATTATATAGTTAATTCAGATTTAGAAACATTGAAATGGCAAATGGTTCAAAATTAAACTAAAAGGATAAAATATTATGTATACAATACAATAATATAGGATATTGTAAAGATGGCTGGCCAGTTAAAATTTCGGGGAATAATGATATTTTAGGAGAAAAAATAAAATCAGTGTCGAAAAATGCTGTTGCGGCTACAGAGTTATTATTCCAATGAATTTTAGAAATAATGTAATGTTTGAGTTACATGCCAGTAATTTAGGTGTAACATGTATGAAAGATATATCCAGTTCATATTATTAGAGGCCAGGTGTAGATAAGGAGATAGACAACATAACAAGAAACTGCATTAATTATTTGCAAAATCACAAAAATCCAGAGAAAATCAATTTAATGTTGTGATGTCTATCACCATTTGGCATAAGTTATATACAGATTTCTTAGACCCATTATATTCCAAAATGTTTCTAGTAATAGTGGACACCTATTCAAAATAGCCAGAAGCATTCCTTATGAATAATATAAGAGCACAAAAATTGATTGTATTATTTACAAGTATATTTGTTCATTATCCTTTATACTGGGTCACCAATAATGGATCTACATGGACTAGTGCAAAATTAAGTATTTTTTGTAAACTAGTGGGAATTAAACAGACATTCATCTGACAACACCACCTAGCAACCAACAGGTTGGCAGAACATTCTGTAGAAACATCTAAATCACATGTAAGAAAAATTGTACAGTGGAAAAAACTTGAGTATGCATGTATATTGTTTTTATTTGATTATAGATGTATTGTTTACGAAATCACAAGCTATAAAGTCTTGCAAAATTTAAGTTAGGGAATGTTGCAATGTCATTTTTCTTTATTAAGAGCAAATCCTGTAAATGATAAAATAGATTTTGAACAAGTTAAGGACAATTATGCATCAGTTGCAGTAGGGAAAAGGACCATTACCTTTAAAAGAAATTAAATGGTTATTACTAAGAGTGTACTTATTAATTGGCTCATATGAAATCAAGATATATCACACACCATTACAGATTTATTTATGAAACTAATGGTTCACATGATTTTCCTTACTCAAGTGCCCCCTACTCGTGAATAAGGATAGCATGTTGGCACGATGACTGCTGCCAATCCATTGCTCTCCGACCCCTGTGGCCGAGGAAAGTCAACGACGACAAAGGGGGCAAATATGATGCATGCCACACTGCAGCCTAGTTTCTAACTGCATTATGAATAGTTTAGCATGATAAGGAAATGATCACACCCTCCATTTAGATAACCAGCAGGAAACAGTGGCTTAACTAAATAAGCACATGTCATGAACATATAGTAAACTCTACAGAAATTAAAAGATTGCAGTTTGTCACTAAATAGAGAAAACAAAAAAAAATGGTAGACAGTAGCAATCTTAATGCAAATAAAAATCTTTAAACATGTTAAAATTATGTGTTTTCATTTTAATTAATAAAGTATTATTTTTTATATATATTTTTATTATATATTTATTGTTATTGTATTATAAAAATACAATAACAATAAATATTTGCTATTTAATATTTAATATAATTAATATTTATATTGCTCCTGGTCGATATGGACTATGGGAACATCTTATTGTTATTAGCAGATGTCACCTGTGCAGAATCTATTAGTCTATTGCCAGCTTTTAGCTTATGGATCCTTCTATTGTTCTGGGCTATGTTGGTCACTTTATTCTGTCATGCAAAGAAATATTGCATGTAGCACATAGCTTGTCGAGTGACTGACCTTGCTCATATAGCACACAGTGATGTACCATGTCGGAGTTCCCTAGGCATCATCAACATACACTTATTAGGTTAAGTTTAAATTAAATGTACTAAATAATTATGATTAAATTAGAATGTCCACCTTACCAATATTTTCAAATTCAACAATTCCATTACTGCTATTTATATTGCTAATATTTTAATTTATAAATATCAAGTAATTCATAAATTGCATTATATAAATGAAGCTTTGTAGCAGTATATATAAATTTACTGCTACAAAGCTCACTTAATAGCTCACACATGAGATATTTATATATTTATTTGCTTTAAAGATAACCAGTTATTAGTATGTACATCTGTTAATGTTATTAAATATAAAAAATTATATAAAAAAACATATGTAATTATCTAATATATTAAGGTCAATAAATTTTTAAGTCTCAACAATAAGAATAACACACATTAAAAAATATAAATACAAGTTTCAAACAAAAGTGATATAACACTGTTACAGATATTATTTAGCCTTTTCAATCTCAAACTAATCATGTCAATTCCATAAAATTTTAATTAGCTAGCTTAGAAGAGTAAAGTAGAGCTGTTGCTCTTCTTAATAGTTCTAATTTACTTTTCTGACAAGAAACATGAGCTTTTTAATGGCCTCTCATCAATTGCCACATTGATAATTTATTTGATTCTATACCAAACAATATCTTATAAGAATAAAATTAGTTATTAGTAGCATACATTTAAAAAGTTTGTGAGCAAATAAATCTTTAGCATTTCAGTCTTTTATATCCTTGAGATATTATTTAAATTTTATTATAGTTTAGAAAATCATTTATTATTATTATATTCATCTTAAATAACATTTGATATTTTATTATAAACCACACACATTTTTGTTTTGACAATGTGTTTATATTAGGAGCCAGTATGCTAAAACCACAAATGTTTATGAGTCATCACTTTATTTTACACAGAGCTTAGGGATCTAAAACCTGACTATTTAGACAAAATTTACTATCTCTAAATAATACTGCCACTTCTGTCCCTTCTATATATTGTATGTAGACTAGTGAATGGGTTTTATTCCATCCATCTGATGATTTTATGATATAAACTGAATACTTTGGGGTGAAGCTATATGGTATGATGATATCCTCTGGGTCAATTTAAACATGCTCATGGTTATAACCAGATTATATAAACCATGCAGGATGTATTATAATACCATATGCAGCAATAAAATATTGTTGTTGCATTTAGTGAGGGTCAGGATTTAGTGATCCCATTATTGATGCATCCCATATTCCATCTGTCCTCAAGTGTAAAAATAAATATGCATTTTAAATCTTTGTTGAGAACAGATGCAAGTGTTTTTCTTCCTACCATCAGATGAAGTGTGCTCTTGATTGTCACCTTAATTTAAAGAAATGAATATGAAGGAAAGATCAAACTCCTAAAAAATAAAGATTTAAAAATTGAAGAAAATTACCTTCAGAACAAATGTGTTTTCATGGTCTGGCATCTCCAAAGCTGTAGTTTCTCGGGCCTCTGATATTAGAAAACAAAAAACCCCACTCCGTGGCTTTTGAGCCTTTGGTGGTGAATAAAACTCTAACATATAGCCTCCTACAGTCTTTACTAACGCTAACCTGCATTTCTCCCATTTCTGTGGGCCACTAGGCTGCTCTAAGCTTTCTGGTGTTAGGTAATTTACCAAACCTTCCTTTCTACATTCCACAACGATTTTAGCTAGTTTTGTTTTACTATGTTTGTTTAAATTTGAAGATAATTCAACTTCATCAGAATGCTGTTTATGAAAAAGACCTTTACCGCGTCGTAGACCCTTAAAGGATAATCTCCGGAAAAATGGTTTATGTTGCGTTTTCGGAGAGTCCGTGTCTTCTGAATAATCACTTTCATCGTGACCAGTGTGGGTGCCATTAGGGAGCTTGTGCTGAGCTTTCAATTTCCCGAACTCAAAGTCGAACTGTTCAGTAAAACAATCTACAAATTTCTTCAAAAATTCCTTTTGTGTAACGTTAGGTCGATTTGATGGATCATTTACGCCAGTTTGAATGTAATGTAAGCAAGCCTTGGCAAAGTCCTGAGCGGCGGTTTTGGCCTGACGCTCACAGAACTCGACCCATCCGTCGGGATCACCGTCGGACGGGCCGGCCATGGCAAGCAATTTCTTTATGAGCTCCACTTGGCTGGCGCTTGACTATTCCACATTAAACATAATAACACTATACCGATAAGGTAACTGATTCACCAATCCTTATCTAATTCTATGACAATTTCGCAATCAAAATAAAATTGACGATGCTCACAAGGTTCTAGCGAAAACAAGTTTTGTTGCCATGTTTCAAAATTTATGTAAACAAGTAGTGTTTGTTGAAAAAAAGATGGTTACAAATAAAATTTAATAATTTTTAACGGCATATCAATAATAATAATGTGTTGTAATAAAAGAAAGAATATTTTTTGAAGATAGCGCCCTATTATTACTTTGTATTTCTAAATAGAAAAACATAATAACTGAAATTACGCTACATCATCAATTTTTCATTTAAAATGCTCATAGGTCACTTAATTTCCATTATAATTTTTTCAACTAAATATATTATAATTGTTACTTAATTACCATTAACCATGAAAAATTGTAATCTTCTCATTTAATGTGAAAAACGTCATCTAGTGTAAAACATCGAAAACTACATGTTTGGCTAAAAAAAATTGTTATAATACTGATAATTGATACTAAGGTGATGATGATAACAAACGCAACAAAATGTCCTTAAGGTATAAGTTGCAAATCTATAAAACTTGCATACGACCTGTAATGTCGTATGCGAGCATTGTATTCGCACACGTCCAGTAGGCTCGAATAAAGCGCCTTCATTAAATACGCAATCATAACGCCTGATGATATTCTGACGGCAAACATTAATTTTAACACAGTCCCGTCCGCGTCGAGTGGCAAGGGCTTAACCGCGGACCGACGCTCACGCACACCAACATTAAACAATCCAACACGTTAATTCAGACACGCCACACCGCACTCGCTGGCGAGCGCGGCGTCGTCTTCCTCGCACAGCGGCTTACATGCGATTTACTCGCTGTTTTAGGCCGCTTCTAAATATCGACCTGTCCTCCCTTTAGATAGCGATCCGAGTCGAGGTTTCGTACCTCCTTATGAAGGGCCCTAGGATCGAATTATCGCTCCCCTATGTTGTCGTCGACGTTCTTCGTCCACAGGGGTCGGAGTACAACAGTGGTGCAGCAGCTGTCTCCGCGCCAGCTTCGCAGCATCGTCGTTGTCTCCCTAATCAGCAGGCCTCCCGCTCGCGTGTCTAGTTAGATAAAACTGTAAAGGTCTCTGGACCTACAACAATACTCATACAAAAGAAAAGCGAAACTATACCTGGGAATATAACGAGATTTAGTGTATCTATATGAATGTATGTTAATACCACATTTTGTTAATAAATCTTTTCCATATTATGTTTAGCATATCTTTCAACTTACGTAAAATAGCACCATATATTAATTCGCTTCAGTACTTCAAAAGATAAGGAGTATTAATTATCTGTTTTCGATAATATTATATTTTGTTATTATCGAATAGGTCTATTTCACTTCTCAAAATACGTCAGTACATACTATATTATACACGTATTATATTATTTTTGTACTATATTTATTTAAATTTGTAGTACCAGTGTACTACAAATTTCAATAAATATAGTATGAAAATAATTGATAAATAAAAAAAAACTTGTCCACCAATCGCGCATTACTTCGAGCTTAGCTGGTGGAGATGGAGCACAGATACTGGAAAATCAACCTGTTCAAATTCATTTTACTAAGGATGTAGAATGTTTTTCATTTTTCAACAAAATATGTAAAAATATATGTTATGATAAAGTGGTACAAGACGGAAACATTTTTATATAAATTATCTATTAATCAAATTTATAACTTGAGAAGAGTGTATTTCATTTAAATAAATGACTGACAAAATATAACAACTTGTGTTGCTATTTATCATATATTTTTTAGATAATTATGTATGACCCACAACCTACAGTCAGAAATTAATGAAATAAATGATTTAGTAACTGAGTACAGGGCCTAAAAAACAGTACTATAAGGAAGTGTCAAAGTTTGTTGAAAATCCATAAGTGTCGTAATTATAGAAATTGGTACTAGATTGTTATATTATATGTTACCTTATTATATACGGTTCGACACAAATATGTTGTTTACGTTATTGAATATGATCGATCAATACTACGTAAACGACATGTGTACCAATTAGGATATTAAAATTCAAACGAAGGAAAAAAAATATTTTCTGCTCTAAAATTTCACCCATATTTATAGATAGGTTGAAAAGAACATTATGTCTAAATATAAAGTTCATAAAAATGTTAAAGTTTAATAAAAAAATATCTATATTATGACACAAACATTGTTTCCGTTGCCACCAAAAATATCAACCAATTCTTGAGTATAATCGCTTGATTGTTACCGTGAATGAGTAATTTTGCGTATTATATGCGATGAAAAAATATTTTTAGTAGGGGCTGAAATAAAAAAGAAAAAACGCGCCAATTTGACATTACGTGGAAATTCTTTATATATATTTATCATCATATTTAATCTATATCAGGAATTTTAATGAGGTTCAATAAAAGCTTTTATTAACTTGCTTTATTAGTATCAGCGGCACGATATTTCTGTATTTGTCTGCATTCACAGGGTATATTGATTTAACGAGTACCTTGTCTTCTTGATCAAGTACCGGTCGCTAGTCCAAAATCCAACTATAGTGTAAGTTTATTTGTTCCTAATAATTTTCTATTCACTTTTTTCTATTTTGTTGACAAATGTGTTAATAGTTCTGAAATTTTACCCGCGTATGTAATAAAACTATATGCAAAATTAGTTCTTTGAAGTTCTGGATGATTAGATATTTAATTATTAGTCTTAAAAAAAACTGAAATATTCATACAAAATAAAATACTATATATTCGAATTCATTTCAAAACCATGAGATAAATCAGGACTGGAAAAAATATACAATAGTATAATTTTTATTATACGTACAAAAATTCACTTTGGTTTTCAGAATGAGATTATTGCCTATTATCGGTGTGATTAGTTTTCATAAATTGTCTCTGTCTCACAGTGTAAAAATCAAAGCTTACCTATGATACGGGTTTGTGATTTTTCAAATAACAATCCTCATATTCGCTGAGACACTACACTTTACTAATTTTGTGAAAGTTAATCTGTCTCTTCTTGACTTCTACCTAGAATATATTTAAGGAGAGCTGAAGCTAGTACTTCCAATAAGTGTAAAGCAAATTTAAATTCAGCTTTTATTTGGAAAAACAATATGGAATGATTAATATCGTAGTAGTTACTAAATTTGGTCAACATGTACGAAGGTCAACAAGCTGAAGTGCTGAAGAAGCATCTAGTTTGTAAAACTCATAATCGTCATAATTAGCAACCTAGTCTGAAGGTCGACTCCTCTATTGATGCATGAAAACTTGTGTAAATTTGAGGAAAATACCGATCGAAATACCATTCATCGCTATCTATTGAGTAGGCCACGATCAGTAACAGACTAATATTTTAAGTGATAATGTTAAGATGCGGCTTACTAGCAGTTTCGCTATACTGTGTTGCATGTGATGAAACAGTCTTTATTTACCATTAGGTGAACCGTGTGTTTATTTGTCTCCCTTAATAGTGTATGATCAACCTTGTTATTAATATTATATATTACTTTGTGTTGTCTAATATATAGATATAAAACATAATATATAAAACAAATAACTTTATGAAAATTTAAACATATTTTATGAAATCTATATAAGTAAAAATTAAATGCTGTTCGTTGGTAATCGCGTCACTTAAGAACGCCTGGACGAATTGGTTATTTTTTAAAACCTGAAAGTTCTCTCTCTATGGACAACAATAATCACTTACCATTTTGTTGAACCGCGCTTTCGCCATTTCATAGTTTAATAAGTACTCACAGATACTTCAGATTCTTCTTTTTTATTCTTTTAATAAAAAAAGGCATTGTAGAAGAAGATATTAGATTAAGGAATTCCAGGTCATTCAAAAATAACTAGGAAATAATTGTCCTTGGTTACTACAATAGGCTCACACCTTGATAGGTTACATTCGAAAAAAAGCGGAAATGAATTTATTATTAACCTCTGTCTGAAGTATATAACTATAACGTATTCCTAATTTTTAATCTAAATATGTTACAATATAATATAGATAAACAATTTAAGTAACATTACAACACGCCTATTTCTTTTTTTTATTTACTCCACATTTATTTGTAAAATTCACTAAGCCATACCTAGAATGTAACATAGTTTAATATACCGTTTGGCATTAAGACCGTCTTTTTGTACAATGTTTGTTTTACTTGTGCAAATTAAAAATAAATAAATAATAATAGTCACAAACCGTCTGCTACAGATATTTCATTAAAAATAGTTATGGAGGCCCCATAAATACAGTCAGAAGGACCACTCAAGTGCGTCATCGGTATCGGGGAGATGTACGAGTATCTGTGGTAAGCACGCGCGCTCGTGTGTGTCAAATTTCCAATAATCTTATTTTGGCGCGCATCAGACGATTCGATGACGGAAATATGGGAGACATGTTGCGAACGACGCGCCGCGCGGCCGTTCACCTGGGTAGCCCGATGATAGTTTTATGGCTCTATATTTTGCGATGATAAAAATAATGACACCTTGACCAAGGAGGTTACTTTCTAGCACAATTGGATTGTTCGGAAAGTTTCGTAGTTTTTGAAAGTATATATTACATTTAATGTCAAAAACTACTTTTTGATGTCAAAAATTTATATTTAATGTAACATCAAAATGTAGAGTGAAAAGTATGACACTGATTTCATAATGAGGTTCCCCTGAACCACCGAGATGATAGGAACATACGGGACGTGGAATTCTACAGGCATATTCTTGAGTTGAGTTGTAATTTTTTTTAACATTTACTATTCGACAATCCAAAATATTTTTAAAAAAGTATCATCATTATATATTTTAACGTTAGATACGTTAAACGATATAGGTAATTGTTTTATTTACTAAATCAAAGGTAATACATATGATAAATAATGAAGCGTCTAATCTTTAAGGTTTATTTTTTTCAAGTTAATAAAGAAACCAAAAAATGGTTTTCTAATTGTTGTTATTACAAAAACAATGTCGAATCACCTCTATCTGTCCGTCTGTCCGTCCGTTGCAGATTTTTTTTCACACCACCAAAACACCAACCCGCGCTACGTGCTGAAGTTGCGATTGCCGCCGTTTCGTTCTTTAATTCACCAAGTGATACACAATAATACTGGGCTACTATTTTAAGCTGGTGTGGTGTAAACACAACAGAATCCTGATCCTGTCCAAGTTAAACCGACATAGTTTCTAGTGTATAGCTGGATCGTAGCTCTTTCACTTAATCTACATTTTTATATGTATTTGGTCCCACTTAATAGGTTTTATTTTAAAATTAAAAAAAAAAGTTAAAAGGTCTAACCACCCAACTGACTCTGTACGGCTGGCGCCAGTGAAATGAAATTTTCTTTTCTGATTTATCATGCGCTCGGCGGTAAAAGAATAGATCGCAGTAAAACTTATCATACAATATTATATTACATACTGTAACACTTTATGATGGTGGTTTGTGCTCAGCGGAGTAGACTGTTGCTTTATTGTATTCAACAGAAGCACGTTAGGAAATACAATTGAGTAAAATTTTTTTTCGGCTAGTTCGGATAGTCACTGTTAGCCCGAGGGCTTTTACAGCTTCACCTGGTCACAATTGTGAAATTTTTGTCGGATTTTTAATTCAGGAGTGTTGGTATGTGTTCAGGATGCCTCACGAATAAACAATTGAAACTCAAAACGATAACTAAATGTTATTATTGTATCTTAGAAATTATTGAACTAATCATTACCGTCTTGGATAATATTCGGTGATGTTTAATCTGGTTTGTAGCTAAGTTTATCTCAAAATGCGTTAAGTTAATGCGTGCCACAGGCGTTTTTGATTCGTTATTAAAATAAGTATGTTATTAGATAGGTTGAAGGCGAAAATAGTTTAGGTTGTCCATTTAGAACAGAAAGTAGTTTAGAGAACATTATTTATTTAATTATTCTTTATTGCATTAACCTTAACAAAGTTAAAAGTTCACAAAGGACGGACTTAATGCCAAAGGCATTCTTTACCAGTCAACCCAAGGTGTGGTGAGATATGTGTAGCAATAAACTAAATAATAAAACGAAAAAAATTAAAAGTATGTAATACAAGTAAAGAATAATGCAAACATATATAGATATTAAATATATAATAATTTATCAAGATTCTTAGTTTTAAACACTTTGAAAGGTGACAAAAAAATTCAAACACCGTGTACCTCGATCCCTAAATATAATGAGAATTAGTGTTCCATTCCATTGCACTGGGTTCTTCCGTTATTCTTTCATAGTACAGGCCATACTTTGGAACGTTTGGAACGCCCTTCCGGATGATGTCAAGAATGCACCCAGTAAAGTTTCTTTTAAATCCCTTCTTCGACAACATTATTTGAAGGCAAATAACATCTGATATGTGTATTTCCTCTTGGTATCTGTGTATTTATGTATATATATATATAGATATATACATACATATATATATATATATATATATATATATATATATATATATATATATATATATATATATATCTGACCATAAATACTGTTACATAAATACTTTTCTTTTTTTCAACTTTTTAATTATTTTGAATTTGGAACACGTATATTATTTTAAAAACTTATTTCAGCCTTATGTTCCTATATCGTTGAAAACCAGAAAAGATCGAGGCGGCCGCGTGCTGTTAGAACTAAAAAGGCTGTTAATGCTGTTAAAGCCAGATTTCGTCGAAACCATTAGCGAGAAATGAAGATGACCTGAAGCTCCGTGTTTATCGTTGATATACAGGACATCCCTTAAATCCCCTAAATCAATCTTTACAATTAAAGAGAGTGGATCGATCAAAAAGCCTTCTGTCGCGATACGCAGGTGAAGGGCACAGAAATATCATCTTTACCGATGAAAAAAATTTCACGATTGAAGAATACTACAATAAGCATAATGATAAAGTGTACGCTCACAGTTCTAAAGAAGCTGCTCAAGTGGTCGGAAAGGTACAACATGGTCATCATCCTGCGTCAATGATGGTTTGGTGGGGCGTGGATTATCAAGGAGTCACAAAACTACATTTTTGAGAAAAAGGAGTGAAAACTTCAGCCACAGTGTATTAAGATACAGTCTTGGATCATGTTGTGAAACCTCTCCGCAATACACTTTTTAAAAATATACCGTGGAGTTTCCAGCATTCTGCACCTGGTCATAAGGCACGAACTACCCAAGCCTGGCTTGAAACCAACGTTCCGGACTTTATAAGAGCTGAAGACTGGCTCTCATCTAGACCAGACCTCAACCCTTTAGATTTAATAATTATGGTTGGTTTTAGAGGACATGGCCTGCTCTAAACGACACGGCGACATTGAGTCTTAAATAATTTTTGGCGAAATTTCCTTGGAAACGGTGCGTAAATCCATAGATTTGTGGCCAAACAGATTAAAGGCCTGTATAAAAGCCAAAGGTGGCCATTTCGAATAGAATTTAGACTGACTAATAAATATGTAGGTATAAATTTTAATAATATAACATTAATTCATTAAAAAAAAATGTATTTTAAATTGCAACAGAACTTATGGCCATATATATATATATATATATATATATATATATATATATATATATATATATATATATATATATATATATATATATATATATATATAATTATATATTTATTGTTATGTATGTATGTATTATTATTTATATTTATAACGTATTATTTTGATGTGTATCTATGTACAATTTGATATTTTTATCTAATTAACCTTTTTTGATTTTATGCCTACCAACATATTCTCTCGGACTCCCAGGGTTGACTCGTATGCCACTGTGCATTAAGTCCGCCCTTGTAAACCTATTATTTCAGGCACGTAAAGAATAAATAAATAAATAAACGCGGCAATTTAACTATATCAAATAATCAAGCTAACGCATGGTCAGGTTAATACCTAGACAGGGCCCATATAAGCACCAGGTCAAGAATACGTCATCCTCATCGATCTTCAGTTCCAGGGTTCCTGAGTGAATACATTAGCATTGTGTATTGTAATATGAGGTGTGTGTGTATGGTCATGTATGATCTAGATTTGTTCACGCAATCTTGTCGCTTCAAGGAGACGTCGTCTCAAAGTTTCAAATAACAACACTGCGTGCGTGTGCTCGTGTTGAATCACCAAGGTTTTCTATGGGAATATACCAAGAGTTTATTATTTACGAGGACACGAGGATTGTATCTTACACTTTCAAAGAAATAAAGGGAGGAGATAATATATCGTAAATGTGGATTGCGAATAAGAGGTCAGAGGTTACATCGCAGACAATAACTAAGTAGTGCTAGTATTTTTTTATATTTATTAAAACTTTCTGCACAAACAGTGTACACAGGCATTATCTCCCAGTCAAACCTTTTGGTACAGAAAGATTGAGTAAGTGCATTTATACATTTTAAAATAAAACAACATATGTATACATAAGAACTACATTTAGTATATATATACGTATTTATATTCACATCAAATATATACTTATACATCTACATAAATATATATATACATACATATATACATATATATTAATGACGAACTTAATTTGCTGATGATTTTTTAAACAGGTATTCGCGAGCTTTCTTTTTGAATACAAAACGACTTTTGGCCATCCTAATTTCGAGAGGAAGCGCGTTCCATAAAAGAACAGACTGAATAAAGAATAAAGAATGCAGAATGTTGAAAAATGTCAGAACGGTGAAGAGGACAATGAAGGAGAAGAATGCGTGGAGCGAAGATTTTTGTTGCTGAGCTTTTGTTTTTGAGCGAAAATGAGGAGATATATAGGCTGGGGTAGTGGGAGTATCTAGAAAGGAATAAAGAGTGGTAAGTGCCACTTGATGCCTTTTTTTATATAGAATAGGAGACAAACGACCAAGTAGCTGACCTGATGGTAAATGATTACCACGACCCATAAACATCCGTAACACCAGAGGGGTAGAACGTGTAGGCTCTTTTCTTAAAGGTCCCTAAGTCGTATCATAAACGTAATCAATGCCTGAAACTAATGGTGTACACAGACAAACTTATATGACCTGTCACTGAGTATACCTGTTTCCAATTGTATTGTTTAGATTTCATGTATGCATTACTACTGTCAATTGTCCTACTGGTCGATTATAGTTAAGTAAAGGTTAAACTTATCCAGAATCGTGACCTAACACTTTGTTTTGTTTTTTATGTATGTACCCAGCCAACTTTTTTTTATTACTTTGAGAGTAACAAACGAGCACACAGTTCACCTGATGGCAAGTAATTCCTGCGGCCCATGACATCTATATTAATCGTTGATAAGGAATCATAATGCAGATGCGTTGTAATCCTTGATAATTGCGATGGAATGCCTCGTCACCAGTAATAAAGGTCTCCGGATCCCTACACTCACACATGAAACACAGCAGTATTATACTGCTATTTTACGCTGGTATTTTGTGAGTGGTCCTACCCCGGCCGAGATGACCCATCATTCATCATTCTGCAGCTAGAAACAAACTGCAGTGTAGCTCTACCACTGGCAAAATATTATTTCTATATTGGGGCAAATTTATAAAATACCGAGATTTCAGGCTATGATATAACATTCGCCCTATTTTATTGCCGCATTTTAGTATAAGCACATAAGAAATTTGAGTTAACGTTGCACGAGACTTGGAACCCATTGGGTTTACGATCAACTACAGTAAACAAAACGCCACTGTTCCTTGTTTTCAAAGAAAGTTTAGTTCGACTAGGTTAACCACCATGTTGCTTAAACAAGGATACATTTATTTTTTAATTACTGTTACTAGCTTAAACTAAGAAAAAAATGGGTTTTTTTATTCAATTTAGGCGAGCGTTTGATTACAACCCTGCTTGTTTAGTGGCGATAAAGTCTTATCCGGGGAATACTCACAATTTAAATAGACCCTATTTATTATTTTCGTGAAGAAAATTATATCGTAATCGGAAAATACGCATACAGATTATCCCAATTCTTTGTTCTACGGTTCATCCGGATGCGCCAATATCAAAATATCATCTGTGTTGGGGAGTTAAAATGATAACGAACTCCTTCGAACAGAAAATAAAGATATTCTTGCGCGAACATACACTACAATTATGATATTAATTAAAATAAAAAAAACGTTGATCTTGTATCAGTCGAAATGAAGCGCCTCTGTTTCACGATTTTTTGACACCTGACGTTGACATTGAAGTTTGAATTTTATAGGTGCTGTAAGTTTTTTACATGGACATCTCTTCGGAATCAGTATTGATTCACTGCACAGTAGCGCCAACAATTTTAATATTCGACTTTTTCTGTTTATATCATAATTCGATCGCTGGGCAGAGAAGCCTCTCCCAAGTTAGAAAGGTTACAAACAGAACAAACAAAACCTAGATTGATTGATTGTTCACTTTTTGTTCAGTAATGCATACACCTTTGACCGTATTGTATTTTGCATATTTACTTGTCTTTGGGAAAGACTTGAACCCTATATCCAAACACACCTTAGTAGGCATGCGTACCTCTGAGATCGAGTGGGTACCGTTTAGGCCGAATAGGGACTCTACTATGCTTTTCTATGCTTTGGTCACGTTGTAAAAAAAGATTTTAAAATTATTTTTAATATTTTTCTGTATAATAATAACATGAAAATAATTACATAAAATTTTCGTTCTATTTTTTTTCCGTGGTGATGGCCGCTGTTTGTCCGAGGGCTTTTACAGTTTCACCGGGTTGAGAGGTGACCGAGCGCTTATGGCGCTCAGTCAAGACCTCTGTAAGTGGGAAACCAGCACAAGGGCTCCCAAGAGGGAGCCTCGGCTTGGACCGCTACCCTGTTTCGCGAGAGCGTCTGATTCGAGGGTGCCCGAGAGGGCCAAACCTCGGCCCGGTCAGTTGCTTCTGATTAAGAACTATCTACATTAATATCACTATTATTGTTATTGCCTATCTGTAGCACAAATTCGTAATGCGTGGGCGCTGGAGAAGAAGTGGCACAAGGAACTCCAGCAACGCTTCTACCTGTATTGACTGGAGTACGAGTCGTACTTTTTTTACAATGTCCGCGATAACCAACCTTGTCCTAAATTACCTGATATGGTATAACATAGTCATAATAGATTTTTTTATAGAATAGGTAGCAAACGATCATGCAACCCTCCCGATGGTAAATGATCACCGCTGCCCATGAAAATCCACAACACCAAAGGAGTCTCAAATGCGTTATTTGTAATAGTATATAGCCATAATATACAACTTACACTGAATACCAGTATAAAATATAGAGTTAGGAGTTCCAGAACTCTGAGTATTGTTCAAGGAACCGGATATCCAATAATGCATCATTGCATAACTATCTCGTGTTACTGTAATTTCACTTTGATTGTCCCAAGCGGTGTAACAAACATGCACATAGTTCATCAGATGATATGTAATATCTCGACGTCCACTTCTATCTTTGATATGGAATTATTATACTACATATATATAAGTAGATATATCTACGGGTTGCTGTGTTTCATCTGGTATTTTTCGTTGGTTAAGCGTGACTTTTCTCGAATTCCGCCTACGCAATTGCACTAACTGTAAACTTCTCCCTGTGGTTGCCACCATTAGACATTTTACTTGTGTATTTTAATCTATCCGGATCCATTTAGTACTCATGGAGAACAGTCGAAACGTTTTTCTGAAGATGCATCCGGCGATGTGGCCGCGCGAGTGCCCGTTGACAGACAAATGCGCGGGAGGAAGATGGCGTCGTTAACGCTGTCATCGCTGCCGCTATAAACGTAAATAAAACGCGGGAAGGACTCTGGATTTTTGTGTTGCGTTCGGAAATGCACTTTGTTCGTGGTACTGTGGTAAAAGTTATTTTAAATTTAATGTAGTTTTATGATTTTAAAGATGTGTCGTAAAGGAAGGGTTTCATAAAACTAACAACGGTTATTAAATTTAAGTAAAGAAAAACCGCGAAGTATAATGAATGTTTGAGATTATACCATATCGACCATCAAGACAAATATGTAAAATATATTATTTAAGATAATATCTAAATTATTTAATGTTCGTCATTTACCTGCCATAGATTGTACGGCTAAATACAAGATTTTATAGAGAATTTAATAATGAGTTTCATTTTAGCTTTTAGCATTTGATTTCTGACCGCAGCTTTGCGCTGATCATCATTTGCCCTAACTAGAAGCATCGTCTAGTAGCGGATGGTGGGAAACGAATACTAAATGTATATAATAAATACAATAATCAATCCTCTACAAAGATTCAAGTTGTACGTAAGTTGTCACCCATGAAGATTTAAATGAAACGCCTCGATATGATGATGACGATGACGAACACACATGTATGGTATCTTATTCTTGAGAAACTTTCAAAGACAGAGTTACTCCAGACAAAACGCACATATTATTAAAATGATGGCGATTAGGTTCAATGTTCAAACTGCAAATAAAAGAATGAACTTATCTCATGTTTTGTAAATATATTTCATATACCAATATTTTACATAAGCTATTTATTTCAACAGCAGTAAATTAAATATAACACTTAAAACTGAAAATGTTATTTGTAAATTTATTTCTTATTATCATTACACAAGAGACATACGACATTATTATGAAGCACAGATAATAATGTACGTTTGTGTCACTAAAATACGCGTTAATATATCTTCGCATCATTTTCTAATTATAATTTGTAACATTGTGCTCTCTGTGCAATGTGACTCATTAAACTTCCTATTAGCCGGAGATTTGTTGCAATTTTTGTTTTTTTTTTCGTCCGCACGAACTCATGTGGGATGATCTGTAAGCGACTGCTTAAAGCTCCGCCTAAATCCTCCATCTTGTTTACTCACTAGTTCTTTCGCTTTATCTGAGAGAGAAGGATATAGTACATGCCACGCCTAGTAATTTTCATGCCAGTAATATCGTTCTGGCAAAAGAGATTAAGAGGTTTCTTTGTAGTTTTTATTTATAATAGAGTTAATTTATATCATCTTTTATAAATGGCATTTTATGGTGATATAAACTATGACAAACTATTTAGCTACAATATAATGTATGACGACTTTGAAGTTTTGCAATGTATGTACATGTGGAAATTACAGCGTTATAGGAAAATTTTATATTCGATATATACAATGGCCATCTATTATTATGTACCTGTTGTATAAATTTGCATTATTAGTAATGGACAAGCTCAATAAACTATCATAATAGTATCAAACTAAATCGGTACTGTATGCGACCTAACCGATACTATGTAAAGTATATCCGCTGTACGATAAATCATTTCCGGGTAACGTTTGGAAATATATATCTTTCTTTTTTTTTTACTTTAATTGTTTCTATATTTATTATACATGAACTTTATGGTTCAGTTTTATTGAATAAAATCTTATTGTATTGTCTATTATGTTAAAAAATATATACAAGTTGTTTGTGATTTCAATAGTTACAGACGTCGTCTTTCGTAATGCGAACTTTATTTGACGCAATAGATAATTTAATTCACTCCCGCCACTATTACTACTATATATATTAATCCCACTGCTGGGAAAGGAAGCCTCGTTTCTAGAGAAGATGTTGTAGTATTGGCGGACATGTCTGTCATTGTCAATATATTTTTTTCTTACCCATGCAGATTTCCTCCTGCATCTGGATTCGAACACTGTTTGCTCTCGTACATTGAATTACAAGGAAGCACTTAGAGGTTAGCTCTCACGGCCGAAAAAATAAATGCTAAACATTATTTCTGTATAAAAAATAATAAGTGATTTCAATGAATTACGAAATTTTTAAATTTTATCATAACGCAAATATTTTACAAATATTTAAAAATACGAGTACATTATCGTATTTCGTTCCATCAGTTCCTATATTGCGTTGTGAGGGTTTGGTGTATATCATACATCAGGTAGAAACTAGGCAGTTGCAGTTTCAGTGTTTCGTAAGCGTCTGAATCTCGCGTCCCTGTCTATTTGAGGTTATTAAAATGTGAATTATTTATTAATTTGAATGAAATAATCGATCAAATCGTTAGATATCACACCTTTTAACTCATTTAAAAGACGGTGGAATCACCTTTGTAAATCGACTCTAAATCCACTAAATTATTGTATTTAATTTATCAGAGGAGCAAGAGTTTAAATATCAAAAACTTAATTCATAACTTATGATATGCAAAATTATTAAGTTACCTAAATACGTATATTGTATAAGTATTTAGGTAACTTAATAATAAAAGTGAATGAAACTCGTGCAAATATTCCATCACTTGTGTGGGCCAGTAAATAATTTCTTCATTGTTTACATTACAAATGGTTACCGGTGAGTTCGCAGACACGGCGCAGTGTTGCCAGTTAGCTTGTTTATACGACTTGCCGACAGACAGGCCCACTCGTCTGCTTATATATAAACACTAGGTATACAGGTGAACCACAACCGTACGGTATATATATGTACAGTAAAAATAACTTTACGTTACATGGTAGCAAAGAACTCTGTCGTTGGTGGTCTAATTGTAAAGCGAACGCGTGAAAATTAAAGGTTATAAGTTACAGGTACCGAATTCCCTTCACTATTACTATTGTTATTGACGAGGCGTGGTGTTCTGCATATTTGTGCAGCTGCTTCGCTGGTCCTGGATTTGATTCGCAGCCGAGAAAGACTATTAATGCTTACAATTTTTTGTTCACTGACACGTTTGTGTCCAGTCGTAATGAAACTGTGCGCATGAAAAACCAACGCTTAACAAAATCTCTACGCATCAGTAAATATCGATATTATTGGAGACAGAGTTATGTTTTCTTCACGAGTACATTTTTATTACGGCAACATCGAAATATATATTGTCAAAACAAAAAAATATATATTTATGAGTCTGTGTGTGCGGTATGTACTGTGTCTTTCAATCTTATTGCCCTCTATCACGCTAGGAGAGGAGACAAAGATTAAGTGCCTCTGTGTTTGCGATGCTTAATGCATTATATAAAACCCTATGAACGATGATATCGTCCGCCACATCGACTAGAAGGATCATCATCACCATCATCCGGAAAATTATTATTAATTTAGTTTTTATTTTATATAGAATATGCGATAAACGAGCAAGCAGCCCACCCTACGGTAAGTGATCACCACCTCCCATGAACATCCGCAACACCACAGAAGCCGTCAATGCGTTGACGGCCTTTAAGAAAGGTGTAGGTACTTTTCCCTATGTCGTATCGGTTCAGGAACTTCGCGTTAAGCACACAGTGTTGGATTACCAACCATCGAGACGATGACGATGAAATTTTGAATATACGATATTATCAACTTCCTTAAATTCAGTCTAAGGGATAAGTCGCTCCAAGAAAGCAATAACTTCTGGATTGTTGACTCTTGGTATTGATAACGTTGGTCACGAGAGTTGAACATGACTTTCTAGAGTAGGTGATGATATCTACGTCCATCATCTACAATGATTCAAGATATATAGTATGCCTTGCTATTCTGAGGACTGAGATGGAATGTCTCTTTATCTGTAATTGGTCACTCACTATACGAAGCACAGCAGCGTTAGGTTCCTATATCGCGTTTTGAGGGTGTAATGTTTATCAGATGCAGTTAGGTTTGCACCCCTCTGTTTAGCTCGGCATGTCCTAGACAGTTATTCTAGGTAGAGCTACGATGCAGTTTGTTTCTAGCTGCAGAATGATTGGGTCAGCTCGACCGGGGAAGGATCACGTTCTGACAGAACACCGGCGTAAAATAGCAGCATAACGCTGCTGTGTTTCGTCTGGTGAGTGTAGGCATCCGGAGACCCTTCTATTACTGGTGTCGAAGCATTCCATCTCAGTCCTCAAGGGTGACAACGTATCTGCATTATGATTCCTTGTCAAGGATGTATGTAGATGTCATGGGCCGCAGGAATCACTTGCCTTCAAGTGAACAAGTTTTTTACTCTCAATGTAATAAAATATATGGAAAAACATTGTCTTTAGATACCCTAGCGACACTCTTGGAATGAGATAGATCCGGCACACTCTCTTACGCTATACCACAAGACCTGGCATGATTACAACAAACTTTATTTCCGGGCATGCAGGGATGCTTTATTTCACAAGACACGCGATCGAAGTCAAACCAGCTATAAACTTTAAGATGGTGGATTTTTTATGGTTGTTTTTGGATGTTATTGCTATTAACAATTATTTTAATAAAATATACAATTTGGTATTATTTAATGATATATTTAACATTTTAAAGTTCTGTTATATTTATCTAACCATATATGTTGGTCCAGAGACCTCTACAGCTTTGTCTAATTAGACTCGTGAGCGGGAGGCTCGCTGAGTAGGGAAAAAACGACGATGCTGCGAAGTCGGCGCGAAGACTGATGGCTGCACCACCACTGTACTCCGACCAGGTCAAGGAAGAATGTCGACGACAATAGAGGAGGGCGATAATACGATCCGAGGGCCCCTCAGGAAGTTTCGTACCTCGACTCGGATCGCTATCTAAAGGGAGGACCTTAGCTCTTACTGTGAGCAATAATACTAATAATACAGGTTTAAATAATTATAGTTTGTTGTACTGTAAAACATGATATTTTTATTATTGGTGTTACAACAGTTCTTATAATCATAAAGAAAGATAATAAATAACACGAAATGAAGTAACGAGTTATATTATAAGCTCATTCGAAAACATTAAAAATATCAGAAATACAAATAAAAATATAAAAGCACTGCTTGCAGAAAAGTTACTTTAATAAAGCTATAGATACTTTCGATACAATCCTTTTACAGAGATGCGAGTCAAATAACATCTTTGAATTTGGAATAACTCTGACTTTTTTTTTAGACAAAAAGTTGTTTTTGGTTACACGCAGGAAGGTATGTTGTATTTATGTTTCACAGTTGCGGCAGCAAGAATATAAGCAAAATTATACTAGACAATTAGGTTGGCTAGATTGAAAACAGCGTAAAATAGTAGTTTAACGCTACTATGATTCGAAGGGTGAATAAAGAAATCGGAGACTAAAGAAATCGGAGACCTGGTGACAATGCGTCTGCTTATAGATGATAAATGTATCATGGGCCTGTCCATGCAAGCGGAGAAATTTATTTACGATTGATATTTTTATGATTTATATTATTTAAAAAGGCTAGAACTGTTTTCCCTGTTTATGTCTACAATATTTACCTTAAAAACTATCATATTTACGTTAAACTGTTTCCTAAAATGCCATTTTATGCTATAATTTTTGAATTTGTCGAAATATACATTTATGTCCATTATATGTCAATGTCAATCTACCTTGTACAAAATATTCTGCTACGCACAGCTCGTTTGTGGAATCAGCTTGAGCGAGCTATATTTCCGAACAAATTGGTCCTGTCGGACTCAAGTACCGACAAAAAAAATATATCTGCCTTTCTGAGTTCGAGGATGCCCAAGGGCGGTGATAAATTACCATTACTACAGCTACAGGTCCGTAAACATCACTTTTAATGAAAAAAAAAATCAATTTGAATATTTTTTAAATGGTTAAACCATTTTATTCATACTAATGTGTGCTGTCATTTACGCCTGCACTTGCTAATTTTTAGATTAATAATGAATAAAAAAAAGTACATTAGATCACTCCTAGTGTCTTGCAGTGCAGAAATTTGAATAGTAACGATGTTCACACTGCAAGTTTTAGGTGATGAGAGGAGTCCTACGTGCAAAGGATCTCATAATTTAAAATGGTCAGTAGCTGTAACTCCATTGTAAGTAACTTGCCTTCCATCCGTAGCGCTATGATTATGTCAATTATAATTACTAGTAACTACTTATCCTTCGCCGTGATAGCTAAGTGATCGAGCACTTGCGTTTATTGGCATGATAAAGTTCGATACACGGAATCGGCAGTGAATTTCCTTCACACACCGTGAGGAATAAGTATGTAAAAATATTTCCATGACATGCCATTGAAATATTTCGATCACATGTGAAATATTTACAACCAATCCGATTGATCCGATTTACAGACAATCTGCATTGGAACACGCTGGGTGGATTACCTTTCATGAGAAAAGTATATATGCCTAGCAGTGGTAACTTTGATATCACTTTATTTAAAGTGTAACTTTACTTTATTGATTTATTACCTTTATGGATATTTCTAGGAAATTGTTATGTAAGTTTTCAGAGCTAGGACTTTACTTTACTTAATTTTTTTATTATGATATAATTGTGGATTTTATTCTGTTAAACGTTTACCAAATAGCACGTTTTTGTTTATATTATTAAAATTTCTTTTATCGTCGTTTTGGCGAAATGGCCGTTGTATATTTATATTTTTTTTAAACTATTATATTTTGTAACTCTATCCGCAAACAATTATGTGTAATAATCACTACCCATAATTATAAGACTTACACGATTTGGTTTTTTTTCTTTTACTCTCTTACGTGAAAGATCGGGACTAGTTTACGTTGTGTTTTCGATGTTGATTTTAATCTCAGCTTAGAAAATATGTTACTTTCTAGACTATATGCGACTTGTACTATTTTGCGTGGTCAGTGAGATGAATCATTCTTTCGCAACAATAGCGGTAACTTCTACCAAGGATCACCTCACATTTCATCACTATATATTTGCAGTCTAGATCAGGTGAGCCCCAGATTCAAAGAATCCCACAAGATAATTGGTAAGAACTATAAAGGATAAGTTACATAGCCCCAGATTCAAAGAATCCCATAGGATAATTGGTAAGAACTATAAAGGATAAGTTACATAGCCCCAGATTCAAAGAATCCCATAGGATAATTGGTAAGAACTATAAAAGATAAGTTACATAGCCCCAGATTCAAAGAATCCCATAGGATAATTGGTAAGAACTATAAAGGATAAGTTACATTACTCCTTGGAAATCACTCACCAGTTAGGGTTCCACGCTTGTCGTTCATTATTCTTTTAATCTAATCGTTTGTTTTTAAATGCTTGAAAGTTTTCTTATTACCTACTTAAGGAGATCAGTATAGTATTTTATTGTAGGTCCTTTTTTTTTGCACATTTAATTATATAGTACAACTCCCTTGCGTTTTCTTGACCTGCTCGTTGAATAAGTTAAATCAGTATTTAATATATTTATTTTGATAATATTTATATTAAAACTTTGTGTGTTAAAGTAAAATGTAAATTTAATAAACTATTGATACTGATTTTGTAACAAACAAATGTAAAATAAAGTAGAGAGATTATTAACATAATAAACATTTCCCTATAAAATTAACTTTTGGTTTCTGGAAGCTACCTACACGGGGCAGTAGGCCGGTACAGTACATAGCAACATAAATAAAGTCGGAGGTATCAGATTGGGCGGTGGGCGGGAGAGGGCGGTGATGCTGTGCCGACACACGCCGACGACAGAAGCGTTCCTCTCGCGCCGGTCTGCGCGCGCGCACTGCTTGATTAACGCGCGGAAAAACTGATTTATCGTGTCGCGTTGAAAAAATAAATCGGCGGGTAACTGGGAAATGTGATGGAGGGTCAGGAGTGGCGGGACGAGTGGCATCAGCCGCGGCTAATGGACGGTCAGTTCTACAGCGGTTATGTTTTCTTTTTTTTTTTTAATTTCCGAGTGTGCGTAGGGTCCAAGGAGGCCGTATTATAAGGCTGTCAATGTTATTTCCAAATAGAAAATACAATGAGCTCTATAATGGTTAAGGTAATTCTAAGTGATGCTTTAAATTACAAAGATTTTTTTTTAATTTTTCTGTCACTAAGAATAACAATCTATTGTGACCATAATTGACTAAGATATTAGATCATTATCAATATGAGCCAAGTAATTTCTGCCAATTTTACGTACTCTCTTACAAGCTGGATATTATATGACGCTAATATAAAATTCGAAATTATGATTCTAAGATTAAAAACTATATGCTATATGTTACTTTTGTTATGGATTACATACAATATGCTCGCAATATACTGTTCAAGTCTTTAACTCTGCTATTCCTTTATTCATAAGGTTAATTTTATCCATAAAGATAAGGATTCTTTTCAAATTTTTTTGCTTAATCAGCTAATATCAAAATAAATTCATGCGTTAAATTCGAGTACCCGATATTCCGTACCGTATTAACATTTGTCGGTATTAGGAAGTTAGGAAAAATTACAGTTTTATAATTGCAATAAATGCTTATCCTTATAAGATTATAAATGAGAAATTTTGTATATTTGTGTGTTTATAATTCAAACACTTTGCAAAGACTCTAAGCATATTTGAAAAGAAAAGCAATATTACATTTGAAGCATATATTCAATGTCTTTTTAACGATTAAAAATAATTCATCACGTGCATAGACGTTTAGGTAATATAGTGCATTTGTTGATCAGTAATACATCTTATTCTGGTTACTCTCATTCTACAACCTATACACAGCAGCATAAAGCTACTATCGACGTTGCGTATGAACGTCATGAAAAAGTAGCCTTTTCAGGTCAGCCCAATATATTCGTGCCACAGGTAATCTTAGATATGGCGTTACTCTTTCACGTAGTATCTGATGCAATAATAACAGTGGTAAAACCTTTTTCAGAAAAAGCATTAAATTTGCCTTATTTACAGCTTAAAAAAGCTTTATTTATATATATATAATACATAATAAATTTTATTATCTACAATATATAATATATTATCTTATAATCTTATGCATATGCATTTTATGACTTTCATTTGGATATTAACTTTAAAAAGTCTCCTTTAAGTGCCTGTCAGTTATAGTTTAAACTTTAAATATCTTAAATACAATATTTAATATATTATCTTATAATCTTATGCATATGCTTTTTGCAACCTTAATTTGGATATTAACTTTAAAAAGTCTCCTTTAAGTGCCTGTCAGTTATAGTTTAAACTTTAAATATGTTAAATACAAAACGAAGGGTCAAATAACATTAACATACCGAACTATAGTCTTGGCATAGCACAAGCAGCGAGCAATTCCGTGCGTTCAGAACACATTTCTCTGATGGCGTTCATTCATCTATCTGTCGTCAATAGCGCATGCGTTTCCCGCGCCGACGATTGACGGGCGACGTTGCCCTCCAAGATGGCCGCTTGTGATTTTTGTCACTGTCACATTTCTAATATGCGTGTGTGCAAAACGACAGATTGTAATTAGCGCGCGAATTCATCTTCTCTGTTTATCATGTATTGACTGCTCGTTTACATGCGTTATATATGACCCGACTCTGTTGATATATTTTCAGTATAGGAGTTGTTTTAGATCACAAGTGTCTCCATAATGTATCCCTATTGAGCTTCTCCTTAGCCGGCCCTTCAGTAAGAGCCAGATAAGGAACTTAGTAGATATCGTAGGCGAAATGATGTCAATAGGTCCCTCTTTAAATAAATTAAATTCTCCCGCATCTTGAACAATGGCAACACTATCAAATGGCTTTGTCTGTTTTTGATGACCTACCTGCCCAACAAAAAATAGGCTTAACTTTCTTAATCTCAATTTACCTTGAAAGTTGTTACAGAAAACGTGTACTATATACTTGATCTTGTTTATTAATGGATACTTTTGATGTAGGTAATGTAAGTGGATTAGCAATCGTTACCTGTCTCTTTTCTTCGTGAACTTCAATTCTGATATATTTGTGACCTTTCCTCAAACGAAACATAATTTATTTGTTTGAAATTTTTATTCCTTTTTTGACCACGGTATTATTATTATTTTATTATTTCGGTGTTTTTGTTCTCACAGTATTTGAGATAAATTAGCACACAGTATATATTTTCAGAAACACTTCTCTCATAAACAGTTGCTTGTCTTTATGATTCGGAAGATTAGGATACAGCATACGCGAGAATTGAATTTAATTTTGCGAAATAATTTCAGTAATTCTTCCATTATCCGATCCGATAAGTGTAAGGAAATAAAAGAATAAAAGAAAAACTGGTACAGAGCACAACAAAATTGAACACTTCGAAAAGAGATTTTTACTAGCCTTATCAAGTCTTGGAAATGATTCTAGGGCCTCCCGCTCGCGAGTCTAATTAGATAAAGCTGTAAAGGTCTCTGGACCAACAGCAACACTCACACACAAAAAAAAAAGAAAAAAATAGATTCTAGGGCCTGGACAGTTTATCACCTCCTTCGATTCGTATACTTTAACCGTAAATTGAACAAAAACAATTTACATACGTACTCTATTTTCGTACCGGTTTTCAAAGAAATCTTGCATCTTTTCCTTCGTTTCACAGTCATAATCATCAATTTCCTGGTTTTCCTCAGACCATGCCAGCCCGTGACTTCTCAATTTACCCATCTCAGGTGCAACTTACAAACTTCCTCTTGTTCTGCATCTTATTCATTCTAGTAAAACTCCCGCACGTGTATATCGACAACACTTCCGGAGGTATGAATTTATGATATATAATTATAAGGTATACGATATTTCGATCCAACTCAGTCATACCGAAAAAACTTACTATCACATGAGCTGCTTGCTTGTTTTTATTGTTTTTTTTAATAACATTGAAAGTAACCAACAAGCACACAGTTCACTTAATGGTAAGAGACTTCAGCGGCCTATGACATCTACATTCATCCTTGATAAGGCACATGCGTTGTCACCCTTGGGGACTGATAGCCTTATCACCAGTTATAAAGGTCTTCGATTCCCTGCACTCACCAGACGAAACACAGTAACATTATGCTGCTATTTCACGCTGGTATTCTGTAAGGGCGTGGTCCTACCCCGTTCCAGCTGATCCATTCATTCTTCAGCTAGAAACAAACTGGAGTATACCTCTACCATTGTCAATCGTTTGCCACGTATTTTGCATAAAGAAAACAATTACAAAATAACTGTTCTCGCGATCATATGATGAAACGTAAACATTATGTTCGTCTAAGGAAATGTGAAGAGTATAAATCTTTTAGACGAACATAAGCACAGGGTTGTGTATAGTATAACATGTCAATTAAGATTAATGACGCTGCAGGGTGGGCGACATTTTTTGTGGTAATTAGCCGTCGGCTAGCGGCCATGCCGATATGACACAGTCTCATTCTAGTGAACTTTGTTTTAAAGTTCACTAATTACTTATTTTGTAGGAGCTCTTTAAATTTATATTTAAAAAAAAATGTTTAAAAACGATCGTTATCAAAGCCACAAAAACTGTTACTTTCCGTGGGAAAATAGGATTAACTATATTTAATATTATAAAAAAAGTCATTACTTTTAATGGCCGACCGATTAATGTAGCGGCTAGAATTATGCGGCAGCACAAAATACCACCGTGAAATAGCAGCATGCAAAAAAGCTGCTGTCTTTCGTACGATGAATGACCAACGGAGACCGATTATTATATTGGTCTAATGGTGCACTATCTCTGAGTCCTCTAGGCATGCGTATGCGCATCTTGAATTTATTGAGAATGTGTGTAGATGTTTACAGGCCGTAGTCATCAATATAATAAGGAAACTATCCTGTCCTGTTCTGTGTATCCTGTGTGTCGTCGTTGGTCATCCTCGGTTTTACAAAAAAAGGTATATGAGTAACAAAGAGCTATATTCTTTATGCGATAAAAGTTTTCTTTATTAAGATAAACATAGCTTTTCTCTTCTTCGCGTTAGACTGACGGTGTACTATTAAATTATTTCGGGGACTTTACACTCGTGTGCAATACCAGCAGAATGAGCTTTTTAACAGTAGTAGAGTCACGCTGCAGTTTTTTTTCTAGCTTTTTTTTATTACATTCAGAGTAACAAACAATCACACAGTTCACCTGATGGCAAGTGATTCCTGCAACCCATGACATCTACATTCATACTTGACAAAAAATTATAATACAGGTGAATTGTTACCCTTGAGGACTGAGATGGAATGCCCCGTCACCAGTAATAAAGGTCTCCAGATCCCTACGCCCACCAGACGAAACACAGCAAATTATGCTGCTATTTTACGCTGGTATTCTGTGAAGGCGTGGTCCTACCCCGGTCGAGCTGACCCATTAATTTTGCAGCTAGAAACAAACTGCAGTGTAGTTAAACGTACTAGTATCATGAATGGGTCGGCATGACCGGAAAAGGACCAGGACCTCACAGAATGCGATTACAACCAGCGTATAATATAACGCTACTGTGCTTCGTACGGTGAGCGCAGGCCTCCGGATATCTTTAATACTGATGATGAGGTATTCGATTTTAGCACTAGGGATGCATCTACATTATGATTCCTTATCGAAGATAAATGTGGCCGTAGGAATTACTTACTATCACTTTGTGCAGTGTGGTTGTGTTGTTTGTTACCTTAAATACAATAAAAAATACAGATATATTATTGCTCCTTTCCGTATGGCTAGAGCTCTTTATACCCATAGCTTTTAGAAGTTGACCATGTATCTGTATTTTTAATCTACGTCAAAGCTTCATCTATGAATCGTATTGTATGCTTACCGTCTGAACTGTGTGCTCGTTTACCACCCTTTCATTCGCAAAAACTTTAGCAATAACTTTATCTCTTTGAACACATGTTAAATATAGAGTCGAGTGTTAGTGGGGACGAGCGACTATAATCTTTCTCTGCACGGTAAAAAAAACTAATGATTTATGTCACCCTTGTAACGGAAAGCTGATGGCAACACTTTCAATTGCAACATTTTAACCTTTTTTTTAAAAAAAATATGTTACTTGCGAAGGTGTACAGTGAGGCTAGTAAAAACCTTGTATGAAAAATACTAGGTAAATTATTAAATACTGATGAGCTTTGGGAAGAGATCTATATTTATGTGATAAATATCATAATTGATTTAGATTTTTTCAAAATAATTTCATCAGAACAAAATTTTGCGATAATATTTTCTAAAAAGGGATATAATATTCCGATATGCCTTTAGTTGAAGTCCAATATCGGAACTTGTTCATAATATAATGAAAAACATTATCATCGACCGTTCCTGATGGATTCAGTCCACCCTCGATGTGACAAGATTTGTTATATTTGCCATGCTTGCCGGTAGTTAAGGATGGTGTACATTATATCGGTCTTACATTTTTGATGTATTATTACGTATAAAGCCATGATATTTTTCTAACTTAACTGATGTCAAAAAAGTAACTACATTCAAAAATTAAAATTGATAAGAACAGTATTCAATATGAGGCCGAGGTCGTGTGTAGAGTTGCAAGTCGTATGCCGGCATTAAATACTGTCCCGTTCTACGGACAGTATTTACTGCCGTATTTAATACACTAAACTTCGCACTTCTAATGCCAATTCTTCCTTCCTCTCCAGGGAGGGCAGAGCTAAATGTCACTCAATATGTTAATTTTTCTTTAACAAATGTTTCTAATACAATCGCTTACAAAGCCTCCTTGAAAAGTTTTCAAACTACCGGCCAAATCACATAATTGCGAAAAAATTGTTATTTTAAAAAGAAATAGCATTTTATCGCATCTGTCAAATCATCGGTAACGGTAACAAAAAATAACATATTGCAGAGTTGTATCCTCTTACACGTGGTCCTATCTTATCATGAAATTTGTAAACGCATTTATCGTTATGACTCTCGTAAATGTGACATTATGTCCCTTCCCGCGTAATACGTTCTGAGGGAGATGTGGAAAAAAAAACTTAGGCGCGGTTCCAAGACTTTAGAATCATGTAAAATTTGTAACATTTATTGCTGGTTCGATATCATTTATACTTTTAATATCGAATGTATTATTATGCTTTTTATATATTTTAGTACTATTACGAATATGACATATTTCATAAAGAGTGTCGACAACTCTATAGTTTATTATGATAGTGGTCGAATCGGATTATTGTGTTTATTTATTTTACTTGCTGTAGCAAGAATAGATTGGTTTGACCGGAACAGGCCACGCATTAACGGAATGCCAGTACCGTAAAATGCTTTGCACTTGTCTGTTTTGTCTAACGAGCGAAAGAATATTGCCTTCAGCGGTGAAAACGCATTTGCATTTTGATTCCGGACGTCAGAAATAATTTAGTATCTGTGAATGTTCGCTACATCCTAATTTCATAAAGAAATGGTTCTTGTAGTATTGTCCTCACCCCTTCGAAACACAGAAGTGTTGGGGAATAACCACAAACGAACACACTATCATGTTCCTGCTCATTTAGCTTCAGTGTACCTTTCGTATAATAAAATGGTATACATACTATGTACTCTATGTTATTTTGATTAGCACTTTATTTATAGGATCAATTTCATAGAATTATTTTACATATGATATAAATGTAGAAGTATTCATTCGTTCAAACAGTACGCACGGTCGGGACCAGAAATTTTTGGATGGATACGGCTTATCCCTAGAGATATAGTTAACGAGTATAGTAGTAACTGATATATTTAACTGTAGTATTTTTTTTTCCCTAAAACAATGTCTTTATAGTTTAAAATAATATAACTTGAGATCTTTTTGTTTTAATTAGTCTGTTGTCTGTGCTAAGCAATCAAGTAACATATGTTTATGATAAAACTTCATCCGCAAATCCTCATGAGAACCGTTTGTGTTTACATTGATCTATAAAAAATACAATTCTGTAATAAAATTTTGCTTATAATTTTCCCTTATAATAGTATTCATATTTTTTAATTAAATTGTTTTTGTAACTTTATTTTAGGAAACAATTCTCTCTGCATTTGTTTTTTATTTTATGACCCAATTTGAATTGCAGTCCAGTTAATTGTATTATTGGCAATAATTCTTATGACGATATTATTTTCTACATTTGAGCTTTATTATATTATATATTTGTTAGAGCTTTTGAAGGTCGTAAATGTATCGTTACGATCAGATGAAATTTGGTATGCTGTGAAAATATGATCGATATAATAAGTAATATTTAAAAATATCTAAAAATAGCCATACTCCTCTATAAAATTTACGAAATATAAAGACAGGCATGCTCAAGCATAAGTATACTTCAAAGCACCACGCTGCCACTTATTGCGGACGTTTAAAATTAAATATTGTAACAATAAACAAGAGACCGGCGTGCGAGGGTTTATTTTGTTTCCAGCGCTATATCGTGGTTCGGTGATGTTGTGCCTAAAAGCTACATAACTAGACGTATAAGTACAAACTGCGATTACAAATTATGAAATATATGTATTTAAAAAAAACATATTTAACTAATATTTATTTATTACTTTACGTGGTAGAGGTACGCTGCTAATACATCAATGTAAAATTGTAACTTAGTGTTGTTGGGTTTTGGCTAGTGATTGGAAGAAACCGGAATACTTATTATTAGATATTTCATTCAGTACTCGTGGGACAATGTATGTGTTCTAATTATTTGTGTCACGCTTTTTATTCAAAGCTATTTTATATACTAATTAATTTTAAACATAACCCATGTTAAATTAAATTGCTTAAGTGGAAAGAAACCGGAATACTTATTATTAGATATTTCATTCAGTACTCATGGGACAATGTATGTGTTCTAATTATTTGTGTCACGCTTTTTATTCAAAGCTATTTTATATACTTATAAATTTTAAACATAACCCATGTTAAATTAAATTGCTTAAGTGGAAAGAAACCGGAATACTTATTATTAGATATTTCATTCAGTACTTATGGGACAATGTATGCGTTCTAATTATTTGTGACACGCTTTTTATTCAAAGCTATTTTATATACTAATTTATTTTAAACATAACCCATGTTAAATTAAATTGCTTAAGTGGAAAGAAACCGGAATACTTATTATTACATATTTCATTCAGTACTCATGGGACAATGTATGTGTTCTTATTATTTGTGTGTTCTAAGTATTTACAAATGCACAATTTTGGGCATTAGATAAATCGGAATGATCACCATATGCGTTTTGCGAGTTCTCCTATTTTTATTCTCTATTTTACTCCAATTTTATTTACCTACGTTTCAAAAATATGCACGGTAAGAACTTAACACTTGATGGCATTGACTTATCTATATTCTTTAATAGTATATACAAAATTACACGTACATTGCACCCTCATACCGCCCCTGCCAACGGCGAGGGCGTCGCAGACAAGGTTACTCGCGATACCCCCATGTCACATGCCGGTTCACTCTAGTCAATACAGGTAGAAGCGTCGTTTGAGTCTCTTGCGCCACTTCTTCTCCAGCGCCCACGCATTCCGAATAATTGCAATTTTAATTTAGATAATCCTTAGTCACAAGCAACTGACTGAACCGAAGTTCAGTCCTCTCGGGCACCCTCGAGTCAAACGCTCTCGCGCTACAGGATAACGGTAGAAGCCGAGGCTTTAGGGCGCCCTTGTCCTGGTTACCCACTAATAAAGGTCTCGGCTGTGCGCCATAAGCACTCGATCACCTCTCAACCCGGTGAAACTGTAAAAGTCCTCGAGCTAATAGCGGCCCGTAAAAAAATAACGTAATAATTTTGATATATGTTTTATAATACTACATTACAATATTATAAAAACGAGCACACAGTTCACCTGATGGTAACTGATGACTGCGACCCATGACATCTGCCTCCGTCCACAACAAAGTTTCATAATATTCATAACCCTGAGGGTTGAGATCAGATAGTCTCGTTACCGGTAATTGGGAAGCTGCATTTTTTTAATTAGATTATAGCTGTCACGTTGCTTTACTATGTTATTATTTGGTCAATGATGGTAGTATAGAGAAGGCTAGGTAGCATCCGCATTACGATTCCTTACCAAGGATAAATATGAATATGAACTACACTTTATTTGTTCTATAATATAATCTGCACATTTCACTTCATCCGGTACATGATATGTGTATATACATTATGATTAAACTGCTTCTTTTTATTTCGATTTATATTTATTTATTTAAAACAGTATATATAAAGACGGACTTAATGCCTTAAGCATTCTCTACCAGACAACCTTAGGGTAATGCGGAAATGAAATGATAATGAAATGGAGGTAGGTGTATGCTTAAAAATCTGGTCGTAAAATAGTATATATATATACATATATATACTATTAATTATATTATAGAAATAAACAATATAGGCGTAGTTATAAAATACATATATAACTAGACATATATATATATTATATATATATATATATATATATATATATATATATATATAAATACATATAAATTGATAATTATTTAATATTGAGATGATTGAGATGAGATTGCCAATCTGTTGAGAAATAGCTCCCGAACTTTCGCTTTAAGCTAGTAACGATTTGTAGCCGCCCTGACTTCAGGAGGGAGAGCATTCCAGAGACGAACAGATTGATCAAAGAAGGAGGAATGGATAAAGTCGGAGTTTTGAGAAGGACACAGAAGTAGAAGGTTGATGGTCGAGCGAAGGTTTTTATCGTGGTTAGAGCCAAGGCATTGAAAATAGGAAGGAGGAGTGGGAGACGTCAGATTAGAATAAAGGGTAGTGAGAGCACGCAGACTTCGCCGCAGACGAATGTCTACGAATTGAGAACGATAAACAGACACGTGATTATAATTTCGAAGGTTATAGATGAACTGTATGCAGTTATATAGAAGATCAAGTTTGTAAGGAGATCTGCATTCTGATCGTAATAGCACACATCGCCATTATCAATCAGGGAAAAATTAAGGTTTGCATAATCGTTATTTTGGTCTTGGACGTTTGAAAGTTTCGCAATTTGGAAATTTGGAAAATTTGATTAGAAACAATGAAACAAGAAATATATTTTTAAAATATTGTAAGGAGTTGGCTCTTGCAGTAATCAATAGAAATAGAGTGTAGTATTATTATTTATTTATTTTAACTTAAATATTATTTTAACCTTTTTTTTAACTTTTATTATTATTAAAATCTTATTGTATTATTTAACCAAAAGACATGCCTGGGACATGCCCCTTAGAGATGCAGAGGCTCTCGAATCGGCGGAACTCCTTGCACAAACCTTTTACCCGGATGACTATGTAACAACAGACGAACCTTGTCACAAGAAAATACGAGAACTGACGGAAATTACCCATCCTTTGCAGAAGCGGAGCTGGAATTAGTGCTTAACCCAAAGAAAGACCCCGGACCGGACGGTCTAACAGCTAACATCGACTCCATTAACTATGGATAGCTCCAGAAGGAAAAGGAAGTATTTCTAGCTATAGACAACACACGTTTGAAGCTGGAGTACTTCCCGAAGGTCTGGAAAATCGGGTCGTGGTAACTTTTTGGCTAACACGAGTCACTTGGGCTTGCCAACTCAGTGTTTTGTCAATATGAATACCGAGGTCTTTAACATTAAGGCGCGCATTTCGATAACAAAGCCATAAAAAATAATTGAGGGTAGAGCGACTGTGTTCAGCTTATTGAGTGATGACTACCTACTATTATGACCTGGCACTTGGATTAACAGAAAGACCTAATCTATCAGACCAGCTGTTAATATTTTCTAAGTCCCTGTTAATCATGGCCACCGCTGCACATACACTATCGACACTCGCCTGTGAATATAACTGCAGGTCTTCGGCATAAAGGTGATACGTATACTGAAGGTTTTGGGAAATGAGATTAATATAAATTTAAAATGACAAAGAAGAAAGAAAATTGCCGCCTTGAGGATCACCGAAATGTAGGCCACACCAGCTAGATGAAGATCCATCGACTGACTGTTACTGATATGATAGACAGAATTTTGAAATGTGTTTAATGACCGTATTCGTTCGTAGTTCTTTTTAAGTATAATATTAAAATTAAGATAAATGTTATTTTTTCTATCTAAACGTTATCTCCTAATTCTAAAATATTAAAGCGGAGATAGAAAAGTTTATTTAGTTTACATTACAAATTTACCGAATGCTTCCGATGAAATTGTGATAAAAAAATAAACACGGATACTCATATATTAATGTATAACAATGTTTTCTTTTCCTTTGCTTATAATGGAATAACAAATACTAGTATCGATTGTAAAAATAGAAGATTCGATTGTTTAGAATCGGTAAAAATAAATATTCCGTTGTTGCCACTAACATAGCTTCGAATTTAGTTTGTATAAAAGATAATGACGTGATTTATGTTCCTACAAATTTGCTTAAAGAGGCGTTACCTATTTGAAAGAAAAAAAGCGTGTGAAGTGCTTTTAACAGAATGGACGTAAATTACAATAAAGAAATGAGTATTGGAAGTGCAGGCCAAAATATTTTTTTAGGTAATTTAAATCATATCTGAAATAGATGAAAATAAAAATTGTCTAATAAAATTTAATGAACTTTAGGTTCTTAAATATTTATTTTTTGTGTCATCGTATGAGAAGCTTATTTGAGTGCGCTAAGGAAAAAAGGAAATGAGTGCGATGGTGGAATTCTTTTTAAATTTTCGGAAGTGGAATAGAAGAGGCTTAGAAAGGTTGATAACAAAAATATTGACATAAAAATATACAAAAGAGCACACAGTCCTGATAATAAGTGATATAATAACGCTCTTAAACATCAATATCCACACAACCAACACAGTTCGAAGAAGCACTTGCGTTGTCGCGTATGAGAACTGAAATGGGATGCCTACTTCGTCTCTGCATCCTTACACTCTTCATTTTTATTTTGCTATTTCACGCTGGTCTATCTGAGAGCGTGGTCCTCTACAGTCGAGCCGACCCATTTAAGCTAGAAACAAGCTGCAACGTCGAAAACTATCCCCAAATTAAAAATTTATTTGAAGATAAATTTGGCATTTTATAAGTTTAATCCTACATTAAAAGAAAATAAATAAAAGGTTGAAAATAATACAACATTCAAAAGCAACTAAATGAAACAATATTCTCCATAAATCATCGGGGACGGTATCGGAAGTGACAGTTAAGTCTAAATCGGCCTCCGCGCCATCCGTACTCCGTATTATGAATTTATGCGGCCATTGTTTGTTTTCATTAGCGCGTTCGTAATACCGGCCTTTTTGTTTCAATACATTTTTTTTCAAACACTCGAAATAGACGTTTGTTTTGTAAGGCGTGAGAATTTGAAAGGGAATGTCAACGGTGGCTTAGCGATTGAGATTTCGTAGGTGGTCGATACGATTATGCCAAGTGGATGTTTTGAGTTATTTATGACGTTACATTCGGTTAGCGTAGCTCAATCAGACGTCATCATGCCCGGACCATACTTTTCGTTTCCGAACGTGAGACTTGGTTGGTCGCTTTGCGGATTAACGCTTCATAGACTTGACATTTTAATAATTAGTAGCAGTATTGTTTAATGCTAAGTTTAGTAGTAGCTGTTTAAAATTATTATGTAGATTTTTTTTTTTAATTGCTATAAAAACGTTTTAATTACAACAAACAACACATTTGTATTTCTCATTAAATGTAGAAAAGTACAAAACTTCGTTGAATTAAATGGGTGGACAAGATTTTTAAGTATTATTTATGCCCTGGCATTATCGAGCTTTCGAATGGCCAATTTCGATATCGGTATAACATTATTTTAGATTGAGATAAGTAATCATAAGTTGTTGAAGTAAACAAATAATTAATTCAAAGATGTCTTTGGCAAAAAGTTCTTATTTCTTCTGATTATGCTTCATTAGCGTTTCTTGAGAGGATCACCTTTATCAGCATTAAGTAATCAAAACATAGATGCATTGTTACCCCTTAGAACTAATATGGAATGCCTCATGACATAGGGTTCTTGGTTTCTTTTACTCACTTAACGAAGTACAGGAACGTTAACCTACTATTTTACTTTGTTATTCTGTGAAAACGTAGCCCTACCACCAGACTAGCCGACATGTTTGTGCTGTAGTTAGTTCATAGATCCAAAGTCCCCTAAATAAGATTGGGTTAAGCTAAACGATGTTCCACATGTAACATTAAAAAAAAACGCTAGTTATAACAATGTAATTGCTATATACATAAACTGAATAGCCTTTACCCTGCTCAACTTCGACACGCT
Organism: Teinopalpus imperialis; assembly: GCA_029286865.1. Lineage (NCBI taxonomy): Eukaryota > Metazoa > Arthropoda > Insecta > Lepidoptera > Papilionidae > Teinopalpus > Teinopalpus imperialis. The sequence goes on along the minus strand of JAGSMU010000030.1, from coordinate 8,844,773 downwards.
TGCTTAAAAGAAAAGCGTACGTTTATTTCACTTGAATGCAATAAATGCCATCCCACGGATACAAATCACCGATGCCGCTTGTAATCCGAACTATGCGCGGCGGCATACCTCACCGTTCCCGACGTCGCGCTCCCGGATAAATTAGGCCAATTAGTTCCGATGTCGCGGCGCCCGGCTGTGTGTACGCGTCCGATTTATTCGAATTTTAAATTTGAATGTTAGGGTTGCCAGTTTTAAGAATTTACTTAATTGGTAAATAACAATTTATTTTATATTATACAAGAACATGCTTTCCCTCGGAACGTTAAGTCGTTTTTAACATAAATATTTTGAGATATTATGATGTACGAGGATAATGTATGCTCGATGCAGAAAAAATGTACGTTTGATTATTTGATTTTTTTTTTCATGAAATGATGCCAATGCCTACAATATGTTATTTTCCTGATAAATATTATATTAGTACCGAAGTTTACAATGTTGTCAGTGTTGTTTTTTGTCTCTTCTTTTTTTGTTAATTTGTAATTCATATCAAGTTCGTCGTTTTGAACACGAATATATCTCACATATGGTGATAATAAAAGTCCATTGCAGTTCAAAGATAAAAATCGAGTATAACAGAAATCACACTAAAAATTATGTTGGAAATTTTAAAAGGTAACGAATTGCACCCGCACCGCCATGTAAGTAACAACATGTCCGACTTGTATATATATATATATATATATATATATTATCAAACTGTATAAAACGTATGGACTCAATCAATACATATTATATAGTACAACATTCTAAAGAACGTCCGTTTTGGTAGCATTTAGGCCATTATATATATTAATGTAACACTCATTTGTTTAGGCGTATTTTGATTTATTTCCCGCGCAGGTCATCACTTCCCGCCTCTCGTCATTACTTACTATCGTTTGTGTAAGCAAATATGGAAGACGTTTTATAGTATTAGAAATTACTTTAGTATATGAATGAAAGTTATAAGTTAAGTTATATACATATATAATTAAAAATAATACTATACATATAAACTATACGAATTATTTTATATTATTCGTAGTATCCATTTTTTATGTGATATTTGCATATTAATATTTTTTAAAATTTTCCAATAAATGAAGATTTTAACAACAATAAATTTAAGCCTTGGTGCAAGCACTAAAATTTAGGATGGCAGTTTGTAAATAGAAATAAATCTTGTTCTTAGTTATAGGTTTGCCATGTAACTAAAATCTAACTGAACAAATAATTAACTAAATTGTCAGGTTTAGATAATGACTAGATAGTATCTATTTATTTAATTTTCGTACCTTTCGGGGATTGACAGCGATATCAACAGCTACCAGCAGACGATGCTGGTACCATGGTAATGGTAGTGCCGTACATAGGCCATAAGTGTTGACGGGCGATCGTATCTCCGTATCTGAAAAAGTAGTAAAGTCATTGATACGCAAATTTTGGTAACAGAAAATAGAAAAATAAATTATAGAAATCTACTCCATGTCAATGTATCCGACGTAATGAGGTATGTTCACCAGAAGATTCAGACAGTAAGATATTGTTTCGAGAGATTTATTTTACGACATTAAGTGAAATTCTTGGCAATAAATAAAACTAAACTATATCTACCCAACTTTAACTTAACAAATAATACCTCATTGTGTGTAATAATATTTCACTTGGCTTTAATAGGTGAATCAAAATCATAATTACTTCATCATCTGGGGAAATATTTAATGCATAACTAAACTTGCCAATTTTTTTGCATGCCAACCATGGTATTATGTCGGACTCACACCTACAAAAATCAAACGATGTCCTGTTTTCACCGCTAATGACAGGGCCATGGGAATACTCTTTCAAATATCCGCCGCCCCACTAACAGCTTCGTCTGAGTATTTCCGAGCTGATACAAATTAGAGACTTTCGAGAAACAAGCCTACTCCTTTCTCAAAGATCGGTTGCAACGCTACGGGTATAGCTGGTGTAGAAGGAAGGCAGTGATTATCCCCATTAATTTACTCGCTTCTTTAAAAAATAGGAGGTATTTTAAACAGGGTAACGGTCCAAGCCCTTGTGCTAGTTACCCACTAATAGAGGACTCCACTGTCGGTCACCCGGTGAAACTGTAAAAGCCCTCGGGCTAACAGCGGCCATCAAACCGACAAAAAAAAGGTATCCTCTGTTAAGCTCTGATGAAAGTTCTTCTGCCTATCATTTTGGTTTTATTTCGATTCTTCGGACACGCACGAGTAGAAATAGGGTGATCTACTCCTCGGCTTTCTTATTACAATTCCGAAGGGATAATATAATACTAATGTTTCAAGCTTGCGTCGAGTTTACACGCTCGGTGTACGACGATATGCTCCGAAGGCAACGCTAATGGTGATTTGTGTCTCAAGCCTAGTTAACTACCAACCGAGCCTGTGTATCTAGACATTTACTACATTTATACATTTTACTTCGATGGATTACATTTATTTAGATAAAGAGATTTATTTGTAGCTATTATTATTTTACAAGAGCCGAGGTAGGTCAGTGTCCGTGATTACTTGTAATTACATGATTTACGAGTTATGTAATTAAACGATACAATGCCAATGAATAATAATTGCAATTATTAGTGCTGGTATACCACGTTCTGCTATGCAGAAAAACAAGTAAGTCTAAGAAATAAATTGAACACTTTGAAGATATGCTTAGTCTGTCGTGTAATCCAATGTGTTGATGAATAGTAGACATTATCCATCATGCGGCCTTAGGCCTACAGGGATCAGATTATCTGCCCTGTTGAGATTCTAGCCATGGTTGATAATAAAATTAGTTTTTTATATTTTTTTCTTGATTAAGTGGCAATCGTGCTAGCAATTGTTTCCAATACCCTGTGTACCCCTAGCCTATAACCCATCTCTTATATTTCTATACTTTAGAAACTTTTATACTTTAGGCAACATTTATTTGAACATTTGTCCTGAAAATGTTCTGTAATTGTAGGAATGAATTTATTAGAGAAAGAACCATATTTTTTTGAAATCCAATATTTCATAATTTAGGGAACTTTACGTGATAACTAAGACCAAATAGCCTCAAATTCTGATACATCACTCCTTAAAATATTTTAAAAACATTTATTCGAAATATAGTAAAAGCAAAAACACTTAGGTCCACGTATATTTGGCAAAGGTTTGCATATTTGGCAATGCAGTTGGAATCAGTTTCGCTGTCGATGCTCCGAAAATAGCCACCAGTTGGCAGCATCAGTCAATCAACAGTCAAAACAACGCAGCCGAGCGACAGGGACAAACAGCGCACCATCTAGCGTGCTAACACAGCGTTCCTAGAAAGCATCTGGATCTCTAACAATGGCTTCTGAAAATTATAAATCGATTCCCGCCACAGGAAACTGTGGCAATAGTTTAAATAATATCAAATAGTTCAGCTGTCGTTTTGTTGAGTTATATATTTCTGCGGCGTGTGCTAATTTATTTTCTATTGTCTATTGGATGCAAAGATTACTAATAATGCTGATATTCATGATGATTTCTAAGGTTATGAGATGCATTAATAAAAACTCTACCGGAAATAAATTCCACTTTATTTCCGGTAGAGTTTTATTAATGCGTTGCAACTATATTTTATATTGCTTAATTAATTTCATTGAATGAAACTTTCCCGTCTTGGAATAATTCCCTATACTCACCACTCTGAGCATGCAAGTTACTAAGCGCAGTAAGCAGTAATCTTCAAATGTACTCTTGCAATTGTTGCCTAAAGAAGGTCGGTTTTAGCCGTGGCGAAATTCTCGTGGATACTTCTTCACGGCGGGGACAAAAGACAGAAACGCCGAACTCGCGTACTCCCGACACTTGGCGACGTTATCTCTGGATTGGGTGAAGCTGAAGCTCACCATCTTGAAGCCTTAGCCACATGGTTATGGACCACCTCTTTGATTTACCTAGACCTCGCATGTCAGCGAACGGTGTGTAATACCTTCCTCCAAAGCCGGACTCTAGGACTGCGTATCGGGAGATAAGTTCCCGCTTTCGCTCTTATCCGTAACTTGCTTTTGCGACATTCAAAATGTATTGTAATAAAAGCGCAAGATCCAACGTGGAAATTTCAGGATTCAGTTGGCCGTTTTTTACATAGAATTGGTGCAAACGTGATGGTAATGGCGATGGTACGGGCCTCCGAAATATTTACCACCAACGTTCACAAGCAGATTTTTTTTTAATTTTTAACTAATATGCGTATTATTTAAACAGCGGTTTCAATGGCCGGAATACGTTTCGTATAGTGACGCATGTCCATCGGTTTGTTAATGAGCTATGCTTACAATGTTGACACGACGTGATCAAAGGAGATTGCATTGTGCTTATTCATTTAGCGTTTTATTGTCTATTTATAAGCAAAGCCAATGCGGAGGGATTGGTTTACTAATTCTTAAATGTTTGTATCTGCTATTGCATAATTTCACTTTCTACAGACTAGACAGAAAGAATCGTTATATTTAAAAATTCCGTATATATTTATGTATATATATATATATATATATATATATATAACTAGTCTGGCCATAAATACTGTTACATAAAAACTTTTCTTTTTTTAAACTTTTTAATTATTTTGAATTTTGAACATGTATATTATTTTAAAAACTTCTTTCGATTTTGCGCCATTTCACATATTTTTTCGTGTTCATTATCAAATTATAATATGGAATGGGGTGTTAAAGAAAATAGGATTGCACTGATCGCCTTGCACAAAGTGGGTATAGAGCCGTCGGTCATATTACAGATACTTCATAAGCTTGGTTACAGCCGTATATTCGTATATTGTACTATCAACAGATACAACGAAACTTCCTCTGTCGAAGACCAGAAAATATCGGTGTGGCCGCGTGCTGTTTGAAGTACAAAGGCTGTTAATGCTGTTAAAGCCAGAATTCGTCGAAACCCCATTAGAGAAATAAAGATTCCCGCTAGGACTCTGTCGCGTATTATAAAACAAGACCTGAAGCTCGGTGCTTATCGTCGATATACAGGACATGCCCTAAATCAATCTTTACAATTAAAGAGAGTGAATCGATCAAAACGCCTTCTGTCGCGATACGCAGGTGAAAGGCACATAAATATCCTCTTTACCGATGAAAAAATTCACGATTGAAGAACACTACAATAAGCAAAATGATAAAGTGTACGCTCACAGTTCTAAAGAAGCTTCTCAAGTGGTCGGAAAGGTACAACGGGGCCATCATCCTGCATCAGTGATGGTTTGGTGGGGCGTGCCTTAACAAGGAGTCACAAAACTACATTTTTGTGAAAAAGGAGTGAAAACTTCAGCCAAAGTGTAACAAGATACAGTCTTGGATCATATTTATACTCCTTACATCTCTGATAAAAACGATATAATACCTCGTAATTAGCCATGAGGTTTCTGGTTTTTGTCACTCACTGTAAGCGTAGACCTGGTCGAGTCAATCTATCGCTTAAAAAGTCATTTATTAATGTTTTAAATAAATAGACCAATATTACAATAAAAAATGAGTGGTGCGTTCATTAATTTCCAAATTTGTAAAAAATTTTAACTAATTAAAAATGTACATTGCAACGAGTGAATCAGTAAATGCTCTCACAGAATACTGACTACGTAAAATAGTGTTGTCAATTACTGATTACTGAGCTATATATGTTCGTCCTGGATTTTAATTATCCAAGTCTTGATCTTAATCCATTACTTAGGACGATTGTAACTATAAGATATTTTGGTTTGGACCAAAGTGATCACTTAACAGAAGGAAAACTGTATATCCGTTTCGATACATAAACTATTTTCAAAAATATTACGTTTACTTCCTTCAACTTTGATAGTAATTATTTAGAAATATTTCAAACACATATTGCATGGTAGCAATCGTTTTAACAGTGACGTGTGTCGATCGGCTTGTTAATGAGGAATGTCTGCGATGTTGGCACTCGAGATGATCAAAGGGTACCATGCTTTTGCAGCTAATTCGTTAGGCGGCTCGGTGCTTAGTCCTTTATTGTCTATTTGTAGGCAGAGCTCTGAGACTGAATGAGTTTTTGAATTTAATGAAAGAGCTTCGTGCAAAATTATCTTTTGTATGAATTTTAACGACTGCACAGTTTAGAAGGAAGCAAATTGACTACTTACTTGAAAGTTCTTATTTCTCATGCGGACAAACATTGTGTAACTCAAATTTCATATCTGAAATTTTAAGGGAAAACTTGAACGCAAATGCAACGCAATCGAAAACGAAAACAATGTCTTAGTTTTCTTGACGATTCGTAACTTTGCAGAGATAACGTTTTAATAATAACCAGAGAGTCAGATTAACTTTATTACGGATTGACTTGGGATACGGATTCTTTTCTGTCTTCTAAGCATTGTAAACAATAGAGGGACTGTAAAGTACTTTTTAGGTTTAGGTTACCCTTGATGTTCTTAACCTTGAAGAGACAAGACGTGAGTTTATGTTTATGTACGCGTGCATAAATAGAAGAATAAATTTTCTTAGTTATCACAGATTGTAAACGTGTGTCATTTACTTGTCCTTATTTTTTTTTATTTGAACGTGTACTATGCTTTGATTGATGAGCAGATATATAACCCTTTTAAAGTCTTTGAGGCGGGTAGCAAATGAATAAATAAAAGAATAAATTTTCTTTGTTTTCACAGATTGTAAACGTGTGTCATTTACTTGTCCTTTTTTTTTTTTTATTTGAACGTGTACTATGCTTTGATTGATGAGCAGATATATAACCCTTTTAAAGTCTTTGAGGCGGGTAGCAAATGAATAAATAAAAGAATAAATTTTCTTTGTTTTCACAGATTTTAAACGTGTGTCATTTACTTGTCTTAATTTTTTTTTATTTGAACGTGTACTATGCTTTGATTCATGGGCAGAAATATAACCCTTTTAAAGTCTTTGAGGCGGGTAGCAAATGACTTTATGTAATTTACCACCAATAATACTCAGTGGTTGCACTATGAATACAATTTAATATCTGGGATATATTTTTTTAAAATTGTATTTTATTTTTATTATTTATTATTTTATTACATTGGAATAAGAAACGAGCACACAGTTCACCTGATGGCAAGTGATTGAATGCCTCGTCACCAGTAATAAAGTGCTCTACACTCACCTGACGAAACACAGCAGCGTTATGCTGGTATTCTATGAGGGCGTGGTCCTACTCCAACCTTGACCCATTTACTGCAATCTGCTCGGTGGGTGTTTCCTTTTGAGGTTTGACCATTTAAGGTAAAGAAGGGGTGAAAAGGGAAAAAGATGATCGCCTTGTTCTTTAGTCGGAAAGGTAATTTCGTGACAGTTGTGCCGAAATATGGAAGGACAGTTACTGCAGACTGATATGTTTATTGTAGTTTGCCTGTTGTTTTGGAAAATGTTACTTCACGAAAAACGCTTCAGCGCTCTCCGCAAAACCAACAATTGAATATTTAACTATGGTAGGTGTGGAAACAATGAGTCATCCGTCATATAATCCTGACTTGGCGCCCTGCGACTTTCATTTATTCCCAAGAACCAAAGATAAACTTCGAGGTATTCGTTTTACACGCCCTGATGATGCGATGAGTGCGTTGGAAAATACCATATATAGATCCTTGACGTAGAATGGACCCACTGCTTTTCTCAGTGGTTCCATCGAATGCGAAGACATATAGAACGGAGACTAAATCGAATATCAATAAAATTATCGGATTTTTTTTACATTGAACCGTTTTTTATTTTCTAAAGACTCATCGTGACCAAGGTATTAAATGCATCTGAGGGCAACAACCCTTTTACGCAAATTGTGTCAGTCACAATTATACCCTGAGAAAAATTACTGATAAAATTGACTAGATGCTCATCAATTAGACAGTCTAATTGATTTTAGTTGTGACATTTATTGTATTAAATTTTTTATCCTAAATTTAATTGAAGGATCTGTTTAATTTATGGTAATAATATTAATTGAAACTAATTGTAATAATTATAAATAGCACTTCTATTATTATGTATTAATGCAAAATATATATGTATATCTGAAAATAAACTTTATTATTAATATAGTTGAAAGAGAGGTGTAATATTAGGTTAAATTATTGACGTCACAATTTTTGGTATTAATTGTTAGGAAGATCACTTGTTTTATCAAAAACTCATTATAAACCATTTGTTGATACAATGCGGCTAAGCAATATGTGGGGTGGAGGAGTGTAAATCAAACGTCGCTCCCGGTCTTCCATCCTGCAGTACACGTGTTCCCTTATTATAGGGCTGTACGAAACAAATTAATTCAATATTTAAATTTTGAAAAACTGATACGACAATAAATTCGAGTTAAGTAAAAAAAAAATCTAATTATGGCGGTCCACTCATGGAGCCAAGGTTAATAACCTACCTAGATTCTGTTGACGTTGATGCTGTTACCCTACGCAGCTCTTACAGCTTCGGACACAGCGCTCACGGAACTGAGGGGTCCGTGAGCTGGTTATTAGTGTTCCCAGTTAATAACCGCGTAAGAATTTGCCACAATAAACGGACAAAAGCCAAGCTAAGAGAAGCTATAAGATCTATATCAAGATTTTGATATTCATATATATAATAACAAACTCTTTATACATTATTTTAGATGTAACCGTAAATTACTATGAAAGAAAATATTCAGAGACCTTTATTACGAGTGACGAGGCATTTCATCTCAGTCGTCAAGGGTAACAACGCATCTGCATTATGATCCCTTGTCAAGGATGAATGTAGATGTCATGTGCTGCAGGAAACACTTGCCGTCTAGTGAACAGTGTGCTCGTTGCAACTCTAAATGAAATTAAAAAAATCATAAATTGTAATTATATTTTTCAAAAAAATTTTACCACCCTTTATTAAATATTTTTATTAAATATAATTAATTTACAAAGCAACAATATTTATAGTTAGAATAATTATAATTGTAAAGTCCCGTTCCTTGTAGTTAGATACCAAAAACGCTGGCTGAAATATCTCGCTAATGATCCTTTGAGCGAGAAAACAATCAACCCTTTTGTCAACAGTAGCAATGACAAGTCGAGGCTTTATTTCTCTTAACAACTTTATCGCCCGGGGACCCCAAGGATCTCAACTGCTTTACAAGTATTTATTTTGATTTGAGTTTTTTCAAGTGGCGAGTTTTATTCATTTTGTTGATCGCGAGGACCATGTATAACTAGGCAAATTGTATGGTCTATTGTGTATGATATGGCGTTTAGATGTTTGTTGATCGCGGGGACTACGTATAACTAGGTGAATTGTATGGGCTAAGGTCTATGATATGGCGTATAGATGTTTGTTGATCGCGAGGACCATGTATAACTAGGCAAATTGTATGGTCTATTGTGTATGATATGGCGTTTAGATGTTTGTTGATCGCGGGGACTACGTATAACCAGGTGAATTGTATGGGCTAAGGTCTATGATATGGTTGGTGTATAGACGTTTATTGATCGCGAGGATCATGTATAATTAGGCAAATTGTATGGTCTATTGTCTATGATATGGCGTTTAGATGTTTGTTGATCGCGGGGACTACGTATAACTAGGTGAATTGTATGGGCTAAGGTCTATGATATGGCGTATAGATGTTTGTTGATCGCGAGGACCATGTATAACTAGGCAAATTGTATGGTCTATTGTGTATGATATGGCGTATAGATGTTTGTTGATCGCGAGGACCATGTATAACTAGGCAAATTGTATGGTCTATTGTGTATGATATGGTTGGTGTATAGACGTTTATTGATCGCGAGGATCATGTATAATTAGGCAAATTGTATGGTCTATTGTCTATGATATGGCGTTTAGATGTTTGTTGATCGCGAGGACCATGTATAACTAGGCAAATTGTATGGTCTATTGTGTATGATATGGCGTTTAGATGTTTGTTGATCGCGGGGACTACGTATAACTAGGTGAATTGTATGGGCTATTGTCTATGATATGGCGTATAGATGTTTGTTGATCGCGGGGACTACGTATAACTAGGCGAATTGTATGGGCTATTGTCTATGATATGGCGTTTAGATGTTTGTTGATCGCGGGGACTACGTATAACTAGGTGAATTGTATGGGCTATTGTCTATGATATGGCGTATAGATGTTTGTTGATCGCGGGGACTACGTATAACTAGGTGAATTGTATGGGCTATTGTCTATGATATGGCGTATAGATGTTTGTTGATCGCGGGGACTACGTATAACCAGGTGAATTGTATGGGCTATTGTCTATGATATGGCGTTTAGATGTTTGTTGATCGCGGGGACTACGTATAACTAGGTGAATTGTATGGGCTATTGTCTATGATATGGCGTATAGATGTTTGTTGATCGCGGGGACTACGTATAACTAGGTGAATTGTATGGGCTATTGTCTATGATATGGCGTATAGATGTTTGTTGATCGCGGGGACTACGTATAACTAGGTGAATTGTATGGGCTATTGTCTATGATATGGCGTTTAGATGTTTGTTGATCGCGGGGACTACGTATAACCAGGTGAATTGTATGGGCTATTGTCTATGATATGGCGTATAGATGTTTGTTGATCGCGGGGACTACGTATAACTAGGTGAATTGTATGGGCTATTGTCTATGATATGGCGTTTAGATGTTTGTTGATCGCGGGGACTACGTATAACCAGGTGAATTGTATGGGCTATTGTCTATGATATGGCGTATAGATGTTTGTTGATCGCGGGGACTACGTATAACTAGGTGAATTGTATGGGCTATTGTCTATGATATGGCGTTTAGATGTTTGTTGATCGCGGGGACTACGTATAACTAGGTGAATTGTATGGGCTATTGTCTATGATATGGCGTTTAGATGTTTGTTGATCGCGGGGACTACGTATAACTAGGTGAATTGTATGGGCTATTGTCTATGATATGGCGTTTAGATGTTTGTTGATCGCGGGGACTACGTATAACTAGGTGAATTGTATGGGCTATTGTCTATGATATGGCGTATAGATGTTTGTTGATCGCGGGGACTACGTATAACTAGGTGAATTGTATGGGCTATTGTCTATGATATGGCGTATAGATGTTTGTTGATCGCGGGGACTACGTATAACTAGGTGAATTGTATGGGCTATTGTCTATGATATGGCGTTTAGATGTTTGTTGATCGCGGGGACTACGTATAACCAGGTGAATTGTATGGGCTATTGTCTATGATATGGCGTTTAGATGTTTGTTGATCGCGGGGACTACGTATAACTAGGTGAATTGTATGGGCTATTGTCTATGATATGGCGTTTAGATGTTTGTTGATCGCGGGGACTACGTATAACTAGGTGAATTGTATGGGCTATTGTCTATGATATGGCGTTTAGATGTTTGTTGATCGCGGGGACTACGTATAACTAGGTGAATTGTATGGGCTATTGTCTATGATATGGCGTTTAGATGTTTGTTGATCGCGGGGACTACGTATAACTAGGTGAATTGTATGGGCTATTGTCTATGATATGGCGTATAGATGTTTGTTGATCGCGGGGACTACGTATAACTAGGTGAATTGTATGGGCTATTGTCTATGATATGGCGTATAGATGTTTGTTGATCGCGGGGACTACGTATAACTAGGTGAATTGTATGGGCTATTGTCTATGATATGGCGTATAGATGTTTGTTGATCGCGGGGACTACGTATAACCAGGTGAATTGTATGGGCTATTGTCTATGATATGGCGTTTAGATGTTTGTTGATCGCGGGGACTACGTATAACTAGGTGAATTGTATGGGCTATTGTCTATGATATGGCGTATAGATGTTTGTTGATCGCGGGGACTACGTATAACCAGGTGAATTGTATGGGCTATTGTCTATGATATGGCGTTTAGATGTTTGTTGATCGCGGGGACTACGTATAACTAGGTGAATTGTATGGGCTATTGTCTATGATATGGCGTATAGATGTTTGTTGATCGCGGGGACTACGTATAACTAGGTGAATTGTATGGGCTAATGTCTATGATATGGCGTATAGATGTTTGTTGATCGCGGGGACTACGTATAACTAGGTAAATTGTATGGGCTATTGTCTATGATATGGCGTTTAGATGTTTGTTGATCGCGGGGACTACGTATAACTAGGTGAATTGTATGGGCTATTGTCTATGATATGGCGTATAGATGTTTGTTGATCGCGGGGACTACGTATAACTAGGCGAATTGTATGGGCTATTGTCTATGATATGGCGTTTAGATGTTTGTTGATCGCGGGGACTACGTATAACTAGGTGAATTGTATGGGCTATTGTCTATGATATGGCGTATAGATGTTTGTTGATCGCGGGGACTACGTATAACTAGGTGAATTGTATGGGCTATTGTCTATGATATGGCGTTTAGATGTTTGTTGATCGCGGGGACTACGTATAACTAGGTGAATTGTATGGGCTATTGTCTATGATATGGCGTATAGATGTTTGTTGATCGCGGGGACTACGTATAACTAGGTGAATTGTATGGGCTATTGTCTATGATATGGCGTATAGATGTTTGTTGATCGCGGGGACTACGTATAACTAGGTGAATTGTATGGGCTATTGTCTATGATATGGCGTATAGATGTTTGTTGATCGCGGGGACTACGTATAACTAGGCAAATTGTATGGTCTATTGTGTATGATATGGCGTTTAGATGTTTGTTGATCGCGGGGACTACGTATAACTAGGTGAATTGTATGGGCTATTGTCTATGATATGGCGTATAGATGTTTGTTGATCGCGGGACTACGTATAACTAGGTGAATTGTATGGGCTATTGTCTATGATATGGCGTTTAGATGTTTGTTGATCGCGGGGACTACGTATAACCAGGTGAATTGTATGGGCTATTGTCTATGATATGGCGTATAGATGTTTGTTGATCGCGGGACTACGTATAACTAGGTGAATTGTATGGGCTATTGTCTATGATATGGCGTTTAGATGTTTGTTGATCGCGGGGACTACGTATAACTAGGTGAATTGTATGGGCTATTGTCTATGATATGGCGTATAGATGTTTGTTGATCGCGGGACTACGTATAACTAGGTGAATTGTATGGGCTATTGTCTATGATATGGCGTTTAGATGTTTGTTGATCGCGGGACTACGTATAACTAGGTGAATTGTATGGGCTATTGTCTATGATATGGCGTTTAGATGTTTGTTGATCGCGGGACTACGTATAACTAGGTGAATTGTATGGGCTATTGTCTATGATATGGCGTATAGATGTTTGTTGATCGCGGGACTACGTATAACTAGGTGAATTGTATGGGCTATTGTCTATGATATGGCGTTTAGATGTTTGTTGATCGCGGGACTACGTATAACTAGGTGAATTGTATGGGCTATTGTCTATGATATGGCGTTTAGATGTTTGTTGATCGCGGGACTACGTATAACTAGGTGAATTGTATGGGCTATTGTCTATGATATGGCGTATAGATGTTTGTTGATCGCGGGACTACGTATAACTAGGTGAATTGTATGGGCTATTGTCTATGATATGGCGTTTAGATGTTTGTTGATCGCGGGGACTACGTATAACTAGGTGAATTGTATGGGCTATTGTCTATGATATGGCGTTTAGATGTTTGTTGATCGCGGGACTACGTATAACTAGGTGAATTGTATGGGCTATTGTCTATGATATGGCGTATAGATGTTTGTTGATCGCGGGACTACGTATAACCAGGTGAATTGTATGGGCTATTGTCTATGATATGGCGTATAGATGTTTGTTGATCGCGGGACTACGTATAACTAGGTGAATTGTATGGGCTATTGTCTATGATATGGCGTATAGATGTTTGTTGATCGCGGGACTACGTATAACTAGGTGAATTGTATGGGCTATTGTCTATGATATGGCGTATAGATGTTTGTTGATCGCGGGACTACGTATAACTAGGTGAATTGTATGGGCTATTGTCTATGATATGGCGTATAGATGTTTGTTGATCGCGGGACTACGTATAACTAGGTGAATTGTATGGGCTATTGTCTATGATATGGCGTATAGATGTTTGTTGATCGCGGGACTACGTATAACTAGGTGAATTGTATGGGCTATTGTCTATGATATGGCGTTTAGATGTTTGTTGATCGCGGGACTACGTATAACTAGGTGAATTGTATGGGCTAAGGTCTATGATATGGCGTATAAATGTTTGTTGATCGCGAGGACCATGTATAACTAGGCAAATTGTATAGTCTATTGTCTATGATATGGCGTATTGATGTTTGTTGATCGCAGGGACTACGTATAACCAGGTGAATTGTATGGCCATTGTCTATGATATGGCGTATAGATGTTTGTTGATCCTTGGGGACTACGTATAACTAGGTGAATTGTATGGCCATTGTCTATGATATGGCGTATTGATGTTTGTTGATCGCGGGGACTACGTATAACCAGGTGAATTGTATGGGCTATTGTCTATGATATGGTTGGTGTATAGACGCTTATTGATCGCGAGGATCATGTATAATTAGGCAAATTGTATAGTCTATTGTCTATGATATGGCGTATAAATGTTTGTTGATCGCAGGGACTACGTATAACTAGGTGAATTGTATGGCCATTGTCTATGATATGGCGTTTAGATGTTTGTTGATCCTTGGGGACTACGTATAACTAGGCAAATTGTATAGTCTATTGTGTATGATATGGTTGGTGTATAGACGTTTATTGATCGCGAGGATCATGTATAATTAGGCAAATTGTATGGTCTATTGTCTATGATGGCGTTTAGATGTTTGTTGATCGCAGGGACTACGTATAACTAGGTGGTGTATGGGCTATTGTCTATGATATGGTTGGTGTATAGACGCTTATTGATCGCGAGGATCATGTATAATTAGGCAAATTGTATGGTCTATTGTCTATGATATGGCGTATAAATGTTTGTTGATCGCGGGGACTACGTATAACTAGGCAAATTGTATGGTCTATTGTCTATGATATAGCGTTTAGATGTTTGTTGATCACTTGGGGACTACGTATAACTAGGCAAATTGTATGGTCTATTGTCTATGATATGGCGTATAAATGTTTGTTGATCGCAGGGACTACGTATAACCAGGTGAATTGTATGGGCCATTGTCTATGATATGGTTGGTGTATAGACGTTTATTGATCGCGAGGATCATGTATAATTAGGCAAATTGTATGGTCTATTGTCTATGATATGGCGTATAAATGTTTGTTGATCGCGGGATTACGTATAACCAGGTGAATTGTATGGGCTATTGTCTATGATATGGCGTATAGATGTTTGTTGATCCTTGGGGACTACGTATAACTAGGTGAATTGTATGGGCTATTGTCTGCGATATGGCGTATAGATGTTTGTTGATCACTTGGGGACTACGTATAACTAGGTGAATTGTATGGGCCATTGTCTATGATATGGCGTTTAGATGTTTGTTGATCGCAGGGACTACGTATAACTAGGTGAATCGTATGGGCTATTGTCTATGATATGGCGTATAGATGTTTGTTGATCGCGGGGACTACGTATAACTAGGTGAATTGTATGGGCTATTGTCTATGATATGGTTGGTGTATAGACGTTTATTGATCGCGAGGATCATGTATAATTAGGCAAATTGTATGGTCTATTGTCTATGATATGGCGTTTAGATGTTTGTTGATCGCGGGGACTACGTATAACTAGGTGAATTGTATGGGCTATTGTCTATGATATGGTTGGTGTATAGACGTTTATTGATCGCGAGGATCATGTATAATTAGGCAAATTGTATGGTCTATTGTCTATGATATGGCGTTTAGATGTTTGTTGATCGCGGGGATTACGTATAACTAGGTGAATTGTATGGGCTAAGGTCTATGATATGGCGTATAAATGTTTGTTGATCGCGAGGACCATGTATAACTAGGCAAATTGTATGGTCTATTGTGTATGATATGGCGTTTAGATGTTTGTTGATCGCGGGGACTACGTATAACTAGGTGAATTGTATGGGCTATTGTCTATGATATGGCGTATAGATGTTTGTTGATCGCGGGGACTACGTATAACTAGGTGAATTGTATGGGCTATTGTCTATGATATGGTTGGTGTATAGACGTTTATTGATCGCGGGGACTACGTATAACTAGGCAAGTGTATGGTCTATTGTGTATGATATGGCGTATAAATGTTTGTTGATCGCGGGACTACGTATAACCAGGTGAATTGTATGGGCTAAGGTCTATGATATGGCGTTTAGATGTTTGTTCATCGCGGGACTACGTATAACCAGGTGAATTGTATGGGCTATTGTCTATGATATGGCGTATAGATGTTTGTTGATCGCGGGGACTACGTATAACTAGGTGAATTGTATGGGCTAAGGTCTATGATATGGCGTATAGATGTTTGTTGATCGCGAGGACCATGTATAACTAGGCAAATTGTATGGTCTATTGTGTATGATATGGCGTTTAGATGTTTGTTGATCGCGGGGACTACGTATAACTAGGCAAATTGTATGGTCTATTGTGTATGATATGGCGTTTAGATGTTTGTTGATCGCGGGGACTACGTATAACTAGGTGAATTGTATGGGCTATTGTCTATGATATGGCGTTTAGATGTTTGTTGATCGCGGGGACTACGTATAACTAGGTGAATTGTATGGGCTAAGGTCTATGATATGGCGTATAGATGTTTGTTGATCGCGAGGACCATGTATAACTAGGCAAATTGTATGGTCTATTGTGTATGATATGGCGTTTAGATGTTTGTTGATCGCGGGGACTACGTATAACTAGGTGAATTGTATCGGCTATTGACTATGATATGACGTATAGATGGATTATTTTAAATAATACTAAATTAATATAGAACGAAAAATAAATACCAGAAAAAAAAACATGATCATCCACTATAAATAATAAAATGATACTGAATCCAATCACGGATATCTATCACGCATTCGACGAATATAATACATAGGTGAGAGGGCAATAAATTTAACTGTGCGGACACTAATGGCCTATACACGGCACCGCCTCAAGGTATCGACGTGGTTCCACTCCAGTTGGAACGGAGTCACTTGCCAAATTAAACAGTCCTATAATTAGGACAATTATCTGGCATAGCGTTTAGTCTATCGTTTTTATTTTTTTGCTTAAACCCCCAAAACACTGGCCTGCTTTTCCGGAATAGGAGTTACCACAATGTCGAATAATTCCGAAAAATATTACTGACAATTACCGATAAATTATTGCGATACAGTGAATAAAACTGAGTAGCATTTTAGTGGCAGCATGAATTACGATATGAAATAGTTACTCTGCTTTATTGATAGTACTAGCGTACTCATTATCAATTTGCTGGGTTTACTCTTAATTAATTTTAACATCTTAAATCAACTTGATTTTATTGTATTAGGGGAAAAAAAGACAACACATTTTTATCATATATTCATCATTTTTAACGTACTTTATTGAGTGACATAAACCAGTATACATAATAATGTTCAACGGACTAGTTGTCCTTTTACATTTATGATAAGGAAATTTTATATATATATATTTATATATATAAGTGAAAAATTACTGCGCCAAATACACCTATATTTAACTATGTTACGGGAACATAATGTAAATGCGTTATCACCCCGGGGGTTAAGATGTAATGCCTTGTCATCTGTAATAGATTACATTTTCTTTTCCTCGTCCTAAAAAGTAGAGCTTCGTTTTTTACGTTGGTATTGTGTGAAAGCGTGGCTTCTCGGTCGGAAGTTGACCGATTCCTTCTGCAGCTCGTGTATAACATTGATCACTTCATAGTCAATGTGGCCGCTGTCTAGATCTTGCTAGATTACTTGAGTACCTCATATTCAGCAGTCTACTGATATTTTTACAAACTAGCACACTGTTCATGTGATGACTTCGCTCCATGGAATCTATATTTTTTTGATTACATTGAGAGTAACAAACGAGCACACAGTTCACCTGATGGCAAGTGATTCCTGCAGCCCATGATATCTACATTCATCCTTGAAGAGGAATCATAATGCAGATGCGTTGTAACACTTGAGGACTGAGATGGAATGCCTCGTCACCAGTAATAAAGGTCTCCGGTTCCCTGTACTTACCAGCGAAACACTTCATTCAAACACTTTCATTCTGCTGCTAGAAACAAACTGCAGTGTAGCTCTACCACTATATCCATCTTAAACAAAGTTTCAAGATGCACATGCTTTATCACTACTGAGGACTGAGATAGTAAGCCTTGTTATCTATCTGTATATTGGATCCCCAGATCCCTACTCTCAAAAGAAACAAAGCAACGTTATGCTGCTATTTCTTGCTGGTATTCTGTAAAGGTAGTTCCCGGTCAAGCGAAGCTCATGTTGAGGTCAGAAACTGGCTGAGAATAGCACTACAGTTAAGAGCTATTGAAAGTTATGCTCCGAATAGAAACAAACGGGTTCGTTTTTTAATAAAAATAAAACAATGATTCATGAGAGTAATAAAAATAGAAGTATTGACTTGTATAATATTGCACGTGGTTTTGACTCGGTCAATGCGTTTCGATAGTACAGAAATAAAATAGAATGTTGCTCCTTAAAATAAAGCTAAGATCATTGTCGTTTCTACGTAAGTATACTTTTCATCGCCTACCTTATTTATAATACCGTCTTGACAACGCGCGATGAAATTATTGCGGACATTTTGAATACGTTTTGAGTTTCCCGCCATTATACCAATTAGTTGAGTGAGATGTCCGCTACAGAGAGGACGCATTACGATTTTTATGGCATTCTTTATTCGTTTTGTTGTTTGGTATCGTCAGAATCGAGGCGTGTGTATTAAAAAATAGTTTTACGAGTTCAATGTTCAGATCAGTGATTTCAAGTGAAGTGCTAATATATTGTCGTTACTTGTTTGGGTAGGAGTAGTGCCGGTTTAACTATTAACCTTAGTTTGCATGATATCCACAGTTCTTTTGATAACTAAGAAGTTCTAAAGTTATCGGGTTTTAAGGAACGTAATTTGAAAAACGCAGATTGATATTAAGTGACAGATGTGAAGAATGTTCAATCAATAGACAAGGAGTCTACTTTGATCAACCGCATTTTTAATGCAAGCAACATGATGTCAATTATAAGATCTTATAATACGTGGTAGACCCACACTACACCAATGAACTAGCACGTTAGATTGGCACGTTCACATAGGACCACACTTTTGCAGAATACCATTCTAAAATGTTGGCTTAGCGTCGATGTGTTTAGTATAATGAGTGAAAAATGATGAGACGTCTTAGTCCTAAGATGCAATTTAATTTTCTTCAAGTCGTTGTTAATTTTTTTTATAGGAAGACAAGTTCATTCATACGTTCTCTTGATGTAGCGTTGGCTTTTAATGTCACGAAAATTTCTGAACCGAACTTGAGTTCTGTCACTCGTACCAGCACCAAAAAAATTGGTAATTGCCATTTTAACTCCTGATTTAACACGTGCTCGGCGATGAATGTAAACTTCGCTTTGTTTCAGGATCATTTCTATTTCCTCGTCACCAGTCTCTGCAACAACACAGTAATTTTATGATGCTATTTTACGCTGGTATTCTGTGAGGGCGTGGTCCTACCCCGATCGAGCAGACCCATTCATTCCGTAGCTAGAAACAAACGGTGGTGTAGCTTGACCACTGTTAATGCAGTTATAAACCATGTTTCTTCACCTGTAAGTATATCTGAATATTTTTCTGTCTCGCTGCGTAGAGATCATAAGTTATATCACCATAAATTATACATATATATGTATCATAAGTTTATATCAATCCAAGTGACGTTCTTTCTGCTCATCGTTAAGTTTGTTCGGCATCTATCTCGAAAAACGTTTACGGAAGGACAGTTTTCTATGAATTATACTTTACAATGCTGCTGATCTTATACCTAGTTCTTGCTCAAGCTTGTTTAATACGCAATTCGTCGCTTTTCGTGATTATTTTTTTCACCAGTTTTAATATGTTTTGAGAAATAGTTCATGACCGACGTGTTCGCACAGAACTTTTTCGTACTCTTATAAGCAAACCTCGTTGTGTTACTCTTTTTCCCGCCGATATTTCGACTATGCCGTCACACATCCAAACCCGCTGAATAAGCGCTGCCACTAACAATCCCATCGCGAATCATAAACGACGCGACCACCAGGGCCCAAGCCCTTCATAAAACACTACATGCACCCTCATACCGCCCCGCTGACGGCGAAGACGACGCAAACAAGGTTATTCGCGATACCGCCATGTCACACGCTGGTCTTCTCCTGTCAATACAGATAAAAGCGTCGCTGGAGTTTCTTGCCACTTCTTTTCAGCGCCCGCGTATTTCGAAGTGGTGGTACAGATACTCAAGCCAATCCGAGGCTTTCCGCGGGAGCCCTTTTGCTGGTTACCCACTAAGAGGTCTGGACTGAGCACCATAAGCGCTCGGTCGACGTGACCAACCCGTGAAGTTCAACCCAGTGGAACTGTAAAAGCCCTCGGGCTAACAGCGGCCATCAGACCGAATAAAAAGAAACAGCAAACCAATTAAAAAGTTTTGCTCGTGGAATAGCAGACTCATGAAAAGTAGTGGCTAAAAGTTTAAATCATTCTTTTAGTTTTACACCTATTTTATAGTCGTAATAAATCATAATGCGAAAATTACGTCGAGTCAGCTCTATTGTTGCGAGCTAATTCTCGTCAGAATCTCTTGGTAAATACATTTACGAATATATAATAAATAATTCAGCAAATGTATCAAGCAAATAACAAGCCTATAAGATAGTGTATAAATTACCAGTGTCGAACGAAATGAGTAAGGAGTATCTAATTTCATTTTGCCTGATCCCAATAATGATTCTTTATTGAGGAAGCACTTATACATGATTTCTCAATAAAGAAGGCTCTTCGGTCTTAGGTTTTAACAACAATCGAATGTGTATGTGTATCCATCTCATTTGTATTCTAAATCTAAACAATTTTATTGTTTTGGTTCATCTTAAAAGTTTTATTTCTAGACCGAATGTTTTTCAATTCGGAAGTATGGCTGCTTCTTTGTTAAAAATATTATTTTTATAATATTGGGGTAAAAAGTTTAAGCGTTCATAACTGCAATGGAACATGACAAGCATGACATCTACAAAGATTCATAATGCCCATGCACTGAGGACTAAGATTCTTGTTACTCGTAGTTGGCCTCCGAGTCCTTGCAATCACAAAACAAATCACAGCAGCGTAATTATGTTATTTCATTTTATGTCCTAGCCAGGACTACGTCTACCCGTCTACGTTACCATTAAAAGTCAGCCGCTACCACAGCTAAATATGAAACGAGAAAGTAAGGATCCTACCCATGGAGGCGGATTTGCTTCTTAGTGGATAATCGCAAGCTATTACCGATTTTGTTTCTCTTGTTTTACTTCAGGGGATGGAACTCTTCATTCTATTGATATTACGCCCTTATTCGCGTAAATAATGGAATTCATTGTAAATTACCAGCTCATGAGTTATCTAGAAGAACACGAGCTGATTAGTGATTGCCAGTACGATTGTAGTTGGGGTCGCCCAGCTGGTGACCTGTTGGTGTACTAGACTCATTGATGGGTGCAAGCAGTCGAGTCCAAGGGCCTTGGCGGTTAGTCTCAACGTAGCGAAGGCCTTCGATCGGATTTGGCACAGAGCGCTTCTTTCGAAGCTTTCTTCCTATGGGCTTCCCGAGAAAATATGCAAATTGGGTCACCAGCTTTCTCTCGAACCATAGCATCAAGGTTGTAGTCGACGATGCATGCTCCGAAACTAAACCAGTGAATGCCGGTGTTCCACAAGGCAGTGTGCTATCTCCTACCTTGTTTCTTCTTCATATCAATGACCTTTTTGCAAATTAATAACATTCATTAATTTCTGGATGAGAGTACTGGGGATGCGTTATACACAGGCCACGCCAATATTTCTCGAGAAAATATCAATAAGTGCCGGAACAAACTCGTGTCTGAGGACGAGATTTTGTTAAACAAAGTTTCAGATTGGGTAAGACAAAATCTTATCCAATTTAACCCAACGCAAGACACAAATTTGCATGATTACCGCTAAAAGGAAACCCTTTGTCGCGTCTCCTAATTTTTTTAAATACTCCCATTGTTACTGCAGCTAGTATCAGCGTTGGTATATATATAAAGCGACGTTCAGTTTGTCGCTGTCATTTGGAGGGTATAGTTGGCCTGTAAAAATCTTGATATGCTTAATAGAGCAAAATAGTATTTCGTATCGACTCACTGTGTACAACTTTACAAAGCGAAAGTTCGCCTTCAGATAGAATACTGTTCTCATCTCTGGGCCTGGTCACTGCAGTTCCAGCTCATTTCATTTGAACGCATTTAATGAAGAATAGCTCGAATTATTGATGATCTATGCACTTTATACATATTATATTTACCATGGGAAGTGTTCTGAGGCGTTGTTCGGATTAATTCCAGCCGCTGAGTTTAAACTTCGTATATCACGAAAGAATTCAAAATTTCATTCTTATCATCTCGATGGTTGGCACCTGAAAGTTTTACGCGAAATTCTGCCACGCACAACTACTCTGAGGAATCAGTTACTGCCACTGATATTGCCGTACCGATATGACTTAGGGATCTTTAAAAAAGAGCCTACACATATTTTTAATTACTGGCAGCGCATCTGCGAATCCTCTGATGTTGCAGCTATTCATAGGGTTAGTAATCACTTACCATTATGTGAGGTGCTTGCTTATTTGCCATTTATTCCTAAAAAAAGAACAAGGTAAAGAATGGCGATTGGAGAGGTCTAGAAAAGGTAGTCATAGGGAGACATCGCTTTATTAAGGGCAAGATGTTGCAGTTCTTGTTTTTGTTGTTTGTGATTTTTAAAACATGATGGCATCTATTTGGTCTACTTTAACACGGCGGTTTCTTAAGATGTTATTAGATGTTATCAATAGCGCAGTATATATTAACTGCAAGTAAGCATTCATGCAAATATAAAACCAAACCGTCGTTCTCCAGTCATCATACTCTTCCGTAATTCAATGAAATGTATGCAGATGAACGACGGTTTGGGTGTATTGACAGTGATAGGAGAAATCCTCATAAAGCAGCCAGATTCCATAATTAGAGAAATGTGTGGTGTTGTTGCATAAATTTCCAGCGAGAGGTCAGATATTCTGAGCTTCTGCGTCAGGTATTTCACGTTTACTCGTAATATCGTGCGAAAGAATAATTTTATCTTTTTATAAACAAGCATAAAAATATATATTTTGTCTTCCACAGGTGGTTTGATAAACAGTCACTGTCCACGGAGCAGCTTCATACAGCAGTCTATAGCAGAACGGGTTGGCCGTGATCCAGACCAAATACCAACATTACCTCCACTTCACCATCCTATTGGAGAGGTAACTTTATAAACATATCTTTCATGATAGTATTTAGTAATAAAAAGCTCATGTTCAGCAAAAAATTGGTATGAGTAGAAGAACGTTTTAATTTGATAAAGACAGGCCTCAACTATGGACTACGATAAAGTCCGTTCGTCTGAGGTAGGATCACGCATTCCTAAATACCTTAAAACACCTTAAAATAGAAGACTAAAGCTACTGTGTTGCGCCTGGTGAAAAATTAAAACTTATTACAGCAGGAAAGAATGAATGTGGGTGTCATGGCCCGTAGGAATATGTACACCGTCATGTATACTGCGTGTGTAATTTGCCAATCCTTATCATAAAAAAAAATTATGACGTTTCCTCATGTCTCAGTTCTTAGTGACCACGCAGCTGTATCTTATTTTTGCATCCTTATCTAGCATAAAGGTGTCATAAACCGGATGTATCATCTCTAGGTGAATTATTTGCACGTTTATCAATCTTATTTCCAAAACCTCTATTAAAATGTGAAGTAAACACACCGTAGTGGTCCCGTGATCACGATCTCTCTACGAGTATCAGTAAAAAAGTAAATGGAGCCTAATCTGCCACGCGACTTCACTATGGATTAGCGGAGTTTACATGGCTTCGAGACATTTTTTTTTTTATGTCGCAGACGTGGAGATTGTAATTGTATTTTCCTGCGATATTATATTAATATTTAGTTTAATGTTAACATATTAATATTTATTTTTTAGCAGAAGTCCTGCACTTAAAAATTACAAGTATTATTTTTTTATGGTAAATGACTCCTGCGGCCTATGAAATCTAAACATTCATCCTTGACAAGTCATCGTAATGACACATAATGTACTGAGATGAATGCCTCGTCAATAGTAATAAAGGTGTCCGGAGAGTAGGGCTCTCACCAGACCGAACACAGCAGCATCATGCTGCTATTTCAAGCCGGTATTCTGTCAGATCGTGGTCCTTCCCCGGTCGAGCTGACCCATTCATTCTGTAGCTATAAACAAACTGCCTGAATTCATCGACCCCGGCACCTGGGAACGAAGTTGGATAGTTCGCGTACCGTAGAAGCAAAAGCGAGTGCTCGGTACTTTACGTGTTTGAAATATATTTCATAACCCGTACATCCAAAGTTATGATGCATTTTTTTAAATAACTCATAAACACAACTCCACAAAGATGCACATACGTACTTGAAGATTGAGATGGAATGCTTCGTCACCGGTTCCCTATAACCACCAACAGCTTAAGGCTGCTTAAGGTAGTATTCTGTACGGGCGTGATTCTTCTTGTTCGAACCGACCCATTCATGCTATAACTGTGCATGCTGTACAGCGTGGTCCAATAACTGTTAGAATATTATTACGTTATTAGGTTCGTTGCAGAGCTTATAATAAATTACCACTTATAATTCCAAATAATTATCTCATTCATGCCAGCAATGGAGGGTCGCTTCCATTCTGGAGTACATAGGAAGGTTCCGGAAATTGAGTTACTTTAAAACTAATTACATTATATCAAGACGTACGGCTGGTCTTTATAATTTCGTTGTGGATATTCCTCTGTGATGAAGCGTGTTCGAAGATATTCTTCTTTGTTTTTATAGCGAAGTATCGAAATAATTTTCCTGCAGCAGTGTTTCCGTCCAAGTGTAATGTTGGTATCTTCAAGAGAAGAGTGTATAGGCATTTGCCTAGCTAGTGTGCACTATCCACGTTTACATCAAAATCAGATGGGACACGACAAGCTTTTGTGTTTAATAAAACATTTCCGACAATGGACTCTAAATAATTACTTATATTTCAACAGTATTGTTTTAAACAGAACTCAGTGTGTGCACGAAGTACGTACTCTCCGTTACAAGCGCTCAGTGAAAGTACTTGTCGGGACCATGGCGCTCAGCCCGTTCCACCGCCCCAACTGCCACCTCCACGTCTCCAGGTAATAATTCCTACAAAATTTAATCATATAAACTCGATCAATCGATCGACCATACCCAATTAAACGATTGATGTAAAAACCTATTTGCATGACCATGCCCTGGAAGTTTTTACGTAGCGATTTAGCTTAAAGTGTCACTGCATCCCAATGTGCCAGCACTCTTATTGCATACGTTTTATATCTACTTTGCGCAAAATACTTACGCTTACTTACTATCCTGGTCGTAATTTTTTTTTCATATCGATCATTGATACGTTTGCTTTTTTGAAACAGTGGAAGACAGAAATGTGCTTTTTACATAAGACATTTTTATGATTAACAAGCACTACAACGAGCAAAATAAAAAATGTATGGTCATAGTTCTAAGCAAGACTCGCAACTTGCTGAAAAGTTTAACGTAAGCATCATTCTATATTTATCATGGTTTGATGGGGTTATCCTAACGAGAAGTCGCAGAATTCATACAGTGAAAAATGAGTACAGACTTGGGCTAAAGTTTATCAGTGGACTGTTATGGATTGTGTAGTGAAGTTTCTCATTAATACACGTTTCAAAAATGTACCACGAATTTTTCACTAAGTTTCTCTCCTTGATCACAAGTCACGAACTACTCCAACCTGGGTTGAAAACAATGTTCTGGACTTATAAGAGCCCTTCTTTAGTCCAGATCTAAAACCGTCAGACTCCAAATTTTGGTTAGAAGTATGGAGGACGTAGTATCTTCAAAACGTAACTCCGTCATTAAATCACACAAGTAATCTTTAGAGCAGTGGTTAAATTTCCCATGGAGACAGTTCATAAAATTCATGATTCCTGTCCAGAGATTTTATTATTATATGTATATTAAAGGAGGTCACTTTGATTAAATTTATTTTTAAACAATCCCATAGATGTTTCTTTAAAAAAGATTGATATTTTAATACGACAAAACTTATCATCATATTTGGGTATGTTAGATTCTGCAGAATGGGATTTTTTTTATAGAATAGGTAGCAAACGGGCATGCAGTCCACCTGATGGTAAGTGATCACCGCCACCAATGAACATCCGCATCACCAGAGTAGCCGACAATACGTTGCTTTTAAGGAAGGTGATATCATCCGGTAATAACAAGAAAATTTCACCGAAATCGACCATCATAACTCCATGGTAGATTTTTATCAATACATCGTTTACTGTTAACGTGTGATTAATTTCACCGCAGGATATACAAGTGTAATTCGACAGGTTTCAACGCAGAACGTGACTCTCCATCCAGCGGTGGCGCGCTGCACCGCCACACTGGAGCTGGCCACTCTCTGGCGAAGCTTCCACGAACTCGGCACCGAGATGATAGTCACGAAGGCCGGCAGACGAATGTTTCCAGCACTACAGGCTCGACTAGCTGGGCTACTGCCTAACGCAGACTATTTGCTACTGGTGGACTTTGTGCCGCTCGATGACAAGAGATATCGATACGCTTTTCATAGGTTTGATATTTTGATATCCATTATTTGTAATTATTAAAAGGAATAGTGACTATAGGCAATATTTTTCAAAATGGTTTGTAAGGGAGAATATACTCGCTATTTCTCCAAATTCCATTCACCTGCACCCTACTCGAACTCGATAACCAGAAGTTCTATCTGAATATATCAATCTAATCTCTGACTTTTGTTTGATACAAATGGGCAAATAGCATAATTTTTTATTATTTTTAAAAAAAAAAAAAATATTCATTTTCTCTTTTGATGGCATTGTAGTCTCACTAACAATAGATAAGCAGTCACAAAGTCTGAATTTTTTTTTAAAGTTTTATCTTTCTTGTACTAAATGCCGTAAACAAAAATTTAATTGTAGCATCTTTTTAATGGGCTCAGCGAGAACTCCCACGGCACTTACCTACAATGTATATTGTTGCTGTGTGCACTCTGCTAAACAATGTAGATATTTACGATTTTCTATGTAAAAGTCATAGTCTAGATGAAACTTATTTAGGTTACCTCAAATATATGAGAATATAAATTGTTTTTTTAAAATAAAAAATAAATAAAGGAACTAATGTTACTAGAATTCTGCCTAGCTGTCTTATTGTGGATATTTTGCTGCTGGTGAACGTTGTACCGCTAGACGATATGAAATTTCTCTCTTTTCCCAAAATACACAATCAAAATATACAATCTGTCACTACAAGCCTATACTACAACTTATATTTGGTCATCTCTTATATCAGGTCTTTTAAGCTTGAATGTAAAGAAACAGCTGCTATGGTATATATGTATAGAGAAGTTTTAGACTTTGTCTCTTACGTTGGCTTTAACTACTTTGACAAAAAATTCGATGCATGGTAAATTTAAATTATTACTATGACTTCTTTGATTATTATATCTCTGACTTTTCCATTGAAGCTGCAGTTGGATTAAATTTCTTGAATTATTATTACTTTGACTTTACCTTTGTAGCTCCAGTTGGGTGGTGGCGGGCAAAGCAGACCCGGTGTCGCCGCCGCGCATTCACGTGCACCCCGACTCACCCGCCGCCGGCGCGCACTGGATGCGCCAGCTTGTCTCCTTCGATAAGCTCAAGCTGACCAACAACCAGCTCGACGACAACGGACATGTATGTGCGACAAACCCAGCAGAGGTTTATTTAAATATTCAATTTATTTTTTCTTGTCGCCCTTGAGGACTGAGAATGAATGAGGACTGGGAATGCCACGTCACCAGTAATAAAGGGCTCCGGATCTCTACACTCACCAGACGAAACACAGCAACATTTATGCTGCTATTTTACCCTAGTATTCTGTGACGGCGTAGTCCTATCCCGGTAGAGTTGACCCATTCATTCTGCAGCTAGAAACAAAATGCAGTGTAGCTCTACTACTGTTATAAATATACTAAAATCTTCCAAATAAAAGTTTTGTGATAATTTTTGTTTTGAGGTTATTAATGTATATAGCTGTGATAAGATTAGAAGACAGTTCTGATCCAGCTGAAGAAGAGAGATGTACCATTTGTATTGGAATCGTCGCTCATGAACTTCGCGGAAGGAACGAAAATTGATTATATAAATTTTAATAAAACAATTAATTTTAAGATAATTACATATTAGTTATTGTATTTGATAGTATTTCTTTTTGTCATTGGAGGTGATAAACGCTTATACAGTTCACCTGATGGTAAGTGACTCCATTAATGATACCCACATTGATGCTCGATTAGGTATTCTGTGAGGGAGTGGTCGTTCCCGTGTCAAGCCGACCCATTCATTCAGCTAGGGACAAACTGTAGCGTTTCTCTATTATTGTTAAACACATTACTCTCATATTTTAAAAAACAATACATAGTAGTCCATTACTTTTCATATGTGTCCTTCGGCTGATGGCGACTGTGACTTTTTTTTACATTTAGAATGACAAAGGAAAATAAAGTTCCCCTAAAGTGAGTGACATCCATCAACAAAGATTCAAGATGACTATAAATGCGTTGTCTGACAATTGAGATGGAATGACACGCAAATTCATTCGCGATAAGAGATTATTAAGCAGATATGATCTGACGACTAAGATGATCGTAACCTATAGACAGAGAAAGAAACTAGAAATATTACTGTAAGATCTCATGTTTCTTTCATACACTAGGCGAAATACAGCAACTATTTTCACTGAACTATTCTGTTAAGCCTTGGTTCTCAACTTATCAAGCCAACATTGATGCCACAGCTGCGGCGTGGTCCTAGTACGTTAAGCAATATTTTGAACCGTTGGCTTATGATTCGAAGTCAGCTTGATGTTACTGTACAGATAATATTGAATTCGATGCACCGCTACCAGCCGCGGCTGCACGTGGTGTACCTGCCAGCGGAGGGCGCCCGCGTTGCGCCCTCCACCGTGCCCTACCGTACCTTCGTGTTCCCGGAGACCGGCTTCACCGCCGTAACGGCCTACCAGAATCATCGGGTGAGTTCGGAGAGCACAGTTGTATATTTTCAAATTCTGTTCCATAGACTTTTTTTTATTACATTCAGTGTAACAAACGAGACACAGTCCACCTGATGGCAAGTGATTCTAGTGGTCCCATGACATCTACATTCATCCATGACAAGGAATCGTAATGCAGATGCGGTATTAATCTTGAGGACTCGGATGGAATGCCTCGTCACCACATATAGGTCTTCGGATCCCTTCACTCACCAGACGAAACACAGCAGAGTTATGCTGCTATTTTACGATGGTGTTCTGTGAGGGCGTGGTCCTACCCCGGTCGAGCTGACCAATTCATTCTGCAGCTAGAAACAAACTGCACTGCACTAGCTCTACCACTGTTAACCCACTGTTGGAGTCTATAATTCTCATCCTACCTACATATATCATTGCTGGCAATATCAATGTCAAGAAATGATATACGAGTAATAATTTTGAAATCTTTAAATATTTTATATATACAATGCATTATATCGTTTTATATTTTTTAAATGTTATTATTGTTTTAAATTTTTAGCGGAAATATAAACCTTTTGAAACAATTGTTCAAATTGTTGTAATTTTGTTTAACTATTTATTTATCTATTATAAATAATTCTATGTAAATATATATTTTTTAAATTATATCATATTTTATATTTACAGATAACACAACTTAAAATAGCGAGTAACCCATTCGCAAAAGGATTCAGAGACTGTGATCCGGATGATTGGTAAGACATTAAAAAATACAGAAAAAGTTAAACTTATACATAACTTAAACGAAGCCACATTGTTCAAAATTATATAAAATCCCCGTCACAACACTCGCCATCAATCAAACAGCGTGTGTGGATGATTAAATTTTATGCGTAAACTCATTTCAGAGACACTGAAAACGGCCGTTCGAACAGCCGGTGACAATTTACTTTTACGACTTGTCGTAGGTAAAGAGTTACGTTTGACAGTTATGGCGGACATGCCGTGTTGATTTCCCGCCAAAATAAGAACTTAAGAATCGTAACCTAAGATAAAGAAAGATATTTATGAATAATTATTGTCGTATTATATTAAGCGTCATGGTATTGTCCGGGCTCTTGCTTTTAATTTCATGGTAAGTACGCTTGCAAAGTTCGAGTTCGACGCCATTAATGATGTTGTTAATTGCAATTTCAATTGCTAATTTATCATATGTCCGAAGGAAAACTTCGTAAAGAAGCCTTTGCATCTAAGAAATCGATAAAAGAATATTTCGAAGAAATGTGTTGCCTTTAATTAAATATGTGTTAGTTAACGTGCTAATTCAACTTAAAAAAAAAACTACACGTAAAATGGCTTAATAACGGCAGCAACATTAATAGGCCGGCACGACCGGAGTGTCCTACTCCGCCTCTTTAAAATCTATTCTACATTACATTCTATTGCTCTTTCTGTCTGTCTTGGATATGCAATTTTATTTGATATAGTCAATTATCGGTGAATGGAAAAAATAAGAAATACTTTTGTTGAAGGTTAATTATATTGAAAATTTAAAAAGTTTCTAATGACTGGATTTTATACTATTACTATTGCCGGATGCAAAAGTATGTATTTTTTTATATTACTACGAATGACAAACGTATATATAGTTCACCTGACGGTAAGCGATGGTTGCATCCCATAACATTGACATCCTTAAGAAAGATTCAAATGCATTTGTTATCTCACCCTTGAGGACTGAAATGGAATGCCTCGTTACCTGCAACTGGGTCTCTGAATCCTATCTTTTATCATACGAAACACAGCAGCGTAATGTTAATGCTATTTTACGTTGGCTTACTGTGAGGGCTTGATCCACCCTGGTTGGGCCGATCTATACATGATGCAGCTGCATTGTGGCTCTACAACTGATAAGTTATACTTGGAATACTGAGACTTTATCATGGGAATATATTAGAAATTTAACCGTACAGTCTCATTAGTAAAGCTTTGTTAGTTTGACACTGGCCAGTCCGATTAAAGAATGTAAACAAAACAATTTTTTTCATAACGGTAGGTATATTATGTCCATGGCAAGCGTAACTTCCAAGCTTCAAGCGTGTACACAACGAAACATTTTTTGAAACGATTTTGTTTACATTTCTCTCTTAACCGCTATTCTCGTTTCTGCATTGGTTCTCCAACGGGACGTAAATCTTATCCATCGCCGTTTATTCCCACGCCCGACATAAATTTTGTTTATTTTACTGTGTTATTCGACGCAACATTTTTTAAACGCCCAATAATATAAAGACCAATCATAACAGATACGCCTATAATATGTTACGCAGATAAATATATATATGTATAGAAATTTCCTTTTGACGTGACAACGTCTTATAAATCGGTAACGCTAGGAGGCATTCGCAAAAAGTATGACTCATTGTCCCGTTACG
This sequence comes from Teinopalpus imperialis, assembly GCA_029286865.1. Lineage (NCBI taxonomy): Eukaryota > Metazoa > Arthropoda > Insecta > Lepidoptera > Papilionidae > Teinopalpus > Teinopalpus imperialis. The sequence continues at coordinate 8,812,997 of JAGSMU010000030.1, read as the reverse complement.
CTCGAGCCGAGAGAAACCGTATCAAGCCGAGTTAAATATCATATATGTAATTATCATTAAATGAATAAAATACTTTAATTGTGATTTAATATATTGTATATTAATAATTGTTATTCTATGGTACATGTATATTGTTATTTTGTGCATTGTTTTAGGATTCATTGTCACGAATTTAACGTCCGAGCGCCTTGCGCCCAGGTGTATGGGCGTTTTTTTTAATTGAGCTTTGATGCTTTGAGCAACAAACTTTTTGACAGATTTCTGTGTCAATGTCGAAAAAGTTCGGTTTTAAACATGTTATAAATGTTTGTTTAGTATACTACAAATAAGTATTTTAGTATAATGTATGGTTAGCATACGAAATTAATTAAGTATCAAAAGACAGCCGCGTGAAGTAGTAATTAGAGAACTTGGTTGGTGGGCCACGGGTTCTGGGTTCGATTCAAGCCGAGAAACAATATTTGTGTATCACATATTTTTGGTTTTCGGTTCTGGATGTGCATCTCAACCTGTGATCCTATTGAACAAGCATTACATTGAAATCCTATTATATTCTTTACTATAGATATGTACCTATATCTGTGTTTGTGCAAACGCTTACGGCACCATGAAACATTCATCATGTCATCTGGCAATAAACAGAAGATCGAAATAAACCAGGAGGACATTATCAATTAGATACCAAAATAAATGAATAAAAGTATTTTATCTACCATGGAAACTAATGTTCGTTGTGTGTGCTATATTTGTTGTAAGATTTTCTCTTCGATTTAACATTCTCGAAAAAAATATAATAAAACATGTTGAATATATTCACCGATTAAGGGTAGACATATACCTATTTATTTGCGATACCGTTTAAAATGTTAAAATCGCAGATGGAGCCTAGGCAATTATTTATTTTAATTTTGTTAATAATTAAATTGATTTACGTATTACAAGCGCCTGTAAATTTGAAATGTTAAGTTAATGTGTTCTTACATTTCGTTTCTACTCTAAAATGGACGATGTGAATAATATGAAGGCGAGCATAATGTTTAACTATAAATCTATTTTATAGTTAGTTAACACTTACAAAATAATATTTTTTTAATTAGCGTGCCACGGGCATCGAGTTTCATTTTTGTTTTTATTTAGAAGTAAGTATTGCGAAAAAAATCGTAAACTCATCAACGGCGAGAATGATTTAGGTTATACATTAACGTATTATAAACAAATCAAGTCATTAATTATATCGGAACAAAAAACCGAGCGCCATGTGCATAAACAAAGTAAGAGTGAGATAAAAAAAATTGATGCTCATTTTTTGTCCCGCTCAAAGTTCTTTCAATAGAACTTCCTGGTATGATAGATTAATCACGCCCAGTATAACTTATGAATGCCATTTGTCGTTTGTTGTCAAAATAGAGGATTATCGGGAAGTAACTCGACTCCTCCTCATAGGCGGGCTGCGATATTATTGTCTAAAAAAAAGGTCTGTTCGCATTGAGGTGCTTAATAAATGAATTATTGAAAGATACATTATTAGTTGGAACATACATTATTTAGTCATATTGTAACCCTGTCTATGCAAATGAATAGCAGTATATATAATTCATACTACTTAAATGGTTATTATCACGCGCGGTAGAGATGTTCTAGTAATACACAATAAATAATAATATTTGTCGTTTATGAACAGCCCCCCGGAGCAAAGCCAGCAAAGAGGCGTGACACGGCGCCGCGAGGTGGCGGCGGCCGAGCCTTGTCCCACTCTAGCGCAGCCTTACGCAGCAGAACCCAGTGCTTGTGGTCCGCTCTATGCGCATGCGCATACTGTGCGGTAAGATAAATTCCTTTATTGCCCTTTCTATAGATCATTTTGGGTCAAACAAATTATCATTTTTATAGTTGAGTAAGTGAAGCTTATTGTAAGTTTTGTCATTAAGTGCAGATGTGTTCTCTGGGGATCACTTATGGTAATGAGAGGTTTTTTAAGCAGATGAGAGAGTCCACCGCAAGAGATTGATGTTAGGAGAAAAGTGCAGTATATTTGCGTCCTCCTTCCCATGCCACCACATAACGCTCTTAAACAATATAAACTTACCTGGTTAACCCTGTAAAATGTATGGTAAAAGGAATATGTTTTATATGATTAGATTTGAGTATTTTGTAAGCAACGAAGGAGTATTCCAAAAGGCCTAAGCTATGTCTTTCCTTTACAAAGAGAAAGATATATCTTACTGCAAGTATTTAAAGTACCCGCACTGAAAAGTACTTCTTGGTACCGCTGCTGTTTTTCATACATTGATGTGAATCAGAGAGATTATAAACTTAACGAGGTACTGTTATTGGTCTCCAGAGGTAATTTTGCATTATAATACTAATTCTGAATTGAGATTAAGCTGAATAATGTATTTCTGATATTTCTAAAAAGAATATAATAATATACAATATATTAAGAACATATCATATGTATGTATGTTGATGTTGTCAGAGTGTCCTAAGGGAAGAAATCAGACAGGATAAGGTACAATTATCATCCAAATATACAGAACTAATGACGTACAGCATCCTGTAATGATTTTACGTTCGTAAATCGGCTTGCTAATGTTACTTACAATGCGAGAAATCTAAGTGGATTTCTAGTAGCCCTAAATGTATGATATATTTGTTTAAAATGAAGTACAACACAGTTTTGCTTTCTAGGTATCAACCACATGCGGGTCCCAACAGTGCTTATAGTGCATATTATGCTCATAGATAGATGCAAGACTTCAACCATAGAAGAGGTTTGTGATATAGAATTAATATAGAGATCAATCAGAGTGAGCTGTAGTAAAAAGGATGAAGTTAGGTACAAGTTTATTTAAATATGGGAATTTTGCACATGACATCCTCAGCGACATTTTATATAGTAAATGATTATTGTAACTGTAAACCAAGTATGCGAAATGGATTATTTTGGCTTAAAATTCTAATTGCTTATGAACTGGAAGTCAAGCGTGCGGTGACCTGCCTGCCTGTTTTGCATTGGAAAAATATGTAGATTTTATAAATAAAATCAACGGAAATTCTAATGTCTCCTAGGTGTTCGTTGTCATGACGTGTACTAACACAACGAAATATAAAATTGTATCATCGAAAAGTAAAAAAAAAACGATTCTCGTATAATGAAGTTACCAACAGATCTTCTCCTTATTACTATTCTACTATTTTAAATGAGGTCAATGAACTTAAAGAATACAAGGTTTTTACGTGTATTTAGAAATTAGGAAATCTTCATTATACTGCGTACTTAAACTTCTAGGAATTTTCATTATTGAGATATGTCACGTTCAAGTGTGACATTTATTACTTAAGTTTACGTAATATAAGTACTTCAGTAATTTACTTCATTTCTTTAACCATTTGTAGATATAGACAAATGTTGCCTAAACTTTCGAAAGTTGAATTAAGTAATATGTTTATAATTGTCGTAATATATTTCAGTATTATTTTAATTCGATACAGATATATTAGGCAACATTTGTCAGTACAATGTTACCAATATTCTTGTTTAACACTGTAATCTAGAAGTAACTTCATTAGATGCATTCAAATTCATTTTAAATAAAAATGAAAATGAGTGCAATCCAGCCAATGTGCCAAATGTAACCAAAGTATATTTATAATAAAAATGATTTGGTAAATATGATTGTATATTTATTAAAATCTATCAAATAAACTTGAATAAACAAAATGTCTTTCATTCTACACTATTTCTGCCTTAATCACTATTTTTACAGTACACAGTTATAGAGTTAATTAGCCACCTTTTTATCAACAAATAAGATATGTTTTCATATTAATAGAAAATAGTACTGCATTTGTTGAGGTAGGTTTTCAATTTGAGGAGTCCTATAATGTGCTTTTTCGGCAATTGTGTACGTCATCACGTGATTAACTGTAGCTGAGCCTGGTTCAACTTCATGATCAACATAGATTTTTGATGAAATTGTTTCCTCGAATTCTTCTCCAACTAATTCTGGTTCAGGCTCCATAAAGTCATCAAAAGGTATAATATACGTCGATTGAGGCTCCATGGAACAGTATGGTTCATAATATTCATTGGGCTTAAAAGAAACCGCATCGTAGAAACTTTGTTTGGGGGTAAGTTGTGAACTGCAGTACATGTCATTAATTGACGGTGATGGAATTTGTGTTTCGTAAGGATAGCTGTGGTAATGGTTGTAGCCCGAATAAGGGTCAGCATAATGTACGTGATTAAATTCTGTATGAGTTTTTAAATGGTCATCTATTTGCGGTGAAACCTTATTCGATTTTATATCGTATTCGAAAAGAGGAAGAGAATGTATGGGGCAAGTTAAATTTTCTGGCTTCTCAATTTGTACATATTGGTCTTTGTTTTCTTTTGCTAAAGATTCTTGAGTACAGTTTTTCAAATCACAAGCATCTTTTAAAATTGATGTGAGTTCTTTTGCTTGTTCATTGGCAGCCACAGCCAACTCTGAAAGAATTTCAGTATCGGGAGTAAAATCGATACCGTATTTATCAGCGATCTCTTGTGCTGACATCATTTTTTCAATAGCAATGTTCTGGTATTCGTTATTAGATTTAATATGCTTTAAGAGTCTCCATACAAGTTTGGTGCTGTCCATTGGAGAATCAAGAGATCTTTTCTTTCTTAGGCTGTTCTCTTCGGTCCCATTATCGGTTATACTTAAAGCGTATGTAAGAAGGTTGGCCATTTCGCTTTGGATTGCATTTGTTATTGTTGTTGCCATTTCTTTGATTTCTTCCAACTGCTCCTCTGGTGATTTATCAGAATTTACAACTTGAGCCATGGATGCGGTTGAGGGTGAAGGAAACAAATTAGTGTCAGGTTCTACAAATGTATCTACCCAATCTTCTTTTGCTTCTTGAGTAGCTTTGGGCAAATCCTCATCAACTTCGGGCGCACTGTAAATTTCAGTTTTGTTTTCATGTTCGTTTATGTCTATATCTGCATAAATTAAGGTACCCTGTAAAAGAAAACACTGCATTATTAAGTATTGTACATAACTATATCCTTTGACGAAACTATTTTTCAAGGATTTTTTTACAAAATTTATTTTAAAACTCTTTTATCCCGACGTTTTGTGTGCTTTACAGCTTTTTTAGATCATCTTAACTTCATAAATTATAAAATACAATTCACAATATAGTTAGAAGCAAAGAGCTCTTTAGTTTTCCTAGATGTATTAGTAATTCGGAATCCTAATAACACCTTCCGTCATACGTGTATAGAAAAAAGACCCACACTAAGACATATTTGAACGGTGAATATCACCACCATCCATCATAGTTAGCTACCGTAGGCAAGTCTTTCTTTCAGAGAGAGTGAGGGATTTGTGACAAGAAATACCTTGTCTCCCAACTAAAGCATGTCAAGCCAATTCTACATGGCAACAAGCTTCGAATCCCGCGCGTTTGGTCACGGGACTCAGTGAAGCCGGCCATATTCCAGAAGAGCCACAGACATCCTAATTTCTAGAGAGAAGATGGCTGGATGCAACAATCAGGATTCTGTGATTGATAAAATGTCCCAAACCAATACTACTGCAAGATCTCAAGATACTGCTAGCTCTTTCTACTTAAATAGGACCAAAATTAATAGTTAAAAGCTGACAATAGTTTGAGATAATTATGAGATCAGGATGTTAAATATTTCCGCCCTACCCGTGACAATGACTACTGTAAACTAATCGAAACGTTCTAAAATAAACTAAAATTATATATATGCATATATATATTTTTCAAATAAATTACACAATCGTTTTATTTCATATGCAAAGCTTAAAGTAAAATTGTTATAGAACCCAATTAACCAAAATTATCAATATAATATATTTACCTGTATTAATAACACTAGAATAAAATGGAAGAGTGCCATGTTGAACACAATGTGATTTTTTTGTCTCTTACTCATGTGTTTTATATAAAATATTATCATTCCATTAGGAAATGATTTGGTAAATATGTTAGCAATGATAATTACGTTATTTGATAGGAAAGGTAAGATTCTGGTAAATGTTGTGTAATTATGTATTATTTCATTTGTGTAATAAAATATTTTTTGTTTTTTAAAATTACATCGTATATTTTTTTATTAATATTAACAACTACACGGTCTTGATCTATCCTATTTCAAAACATTATGTAACTGTTCTAAAAATATGTTTTGAATAATATTAAAAAACCCTAAGTTACTTGCAACACGAAGCTTGTTATAGGAAGAAAAGAATTAATGAAATGTAACTGAACTGAACTAACTGCGTAGTACGTAATAAAGGAATACGTATAAGTTTCTTTAATAAAATCGAGAAGATTTTCACTAATAAATGTAATTCGTGCAAAACATATAACTTATTACAAAATCTCTGCTGGCAAATATAACAGAAACACAAAGCTATCGATCTGTTTACTCAAATAATCTAGGACTTGATGCACAGATGCTAATGTTGTAGAATACAGTATGAATATTAAATACGGCATATCGTTTGTTTTTAAAATTTAAGACATAAAATTCCCAATACATAAGGCAAAAATGCTTGGCACTAAGCATCTTTACATTGTGAAATCTTATGACTTTTAAACCATTAAAATTTATGCTCAAGGTTTGTTTGAGCATAAATCATTTAAAATAAGGCTTGATCATATTGTATTCTTAATATCAGTTATGTTCAGCCAGTGTTTTAGTATAGTGGTAGAGGGAAACTGCAGTTTGTTTCTGCAGCATGAATGGGTCGCCAGACCTTGAAGAGGACCGCGCACTCACAGTACCAGCGTTAAAGTCGTTCGATGAGTGTAGTGATTTGGAGATCCTTCTTACTGGTAACGAGGCCTTCGATCTTTGCCCTCAGGAGCGCATCTGTACTATGATTTCTTATAGACGATGAATATTGGTGTCATGGGCCGCAAGATTTATTTACTATCAGGTGAAGTGTGGGCTCGTTTACTTTAAATATTACAGTTTAATGTCGTTTACATTTCACCACAGATTGTCTGCAATGATTTGTCGCTTTCCCCAAATGAATGCTAGTGCTTAACTCACTACTACTACTATTTTGGAGTTACTATTAGATACAACATGATTCATGTTTTTACTCCACTTAGCATACAAGGAAATGAAGAAAAAAATAAAACTGGCATTGAATATGGGATCACATTAATTACAAAATTAGAAAATCAATGATTTATTAAATTAAATAATGTCAAACATATTGTGGCGCTGGAATTAGTTCAGAGTACCTCGCATATGGTGAGTGCGCATGATGCGTGGACGGTGGTGGATATTCAGGTATTGAAGCATAGTGCTGTTGAGGAGGTACCGTTAGGTATGGTCTGGATGGGTAGGAAGGAACTGGTGGGGCCGGGTGTTCAGGATATGAATACTTGTATTCGTATCGAATAGGTGTAGGATATTGGTACTGTGATGAATAAGGAACCGGAGGTGGCGAATATTGTGCGGGAGGTACCTGTGGAGGTGTTGAATAAGAATAGTCATACGAAGGGATCGAAGGGTAACGGTAAGGGGTCGCAGGATAAGAATACTCTGGTGGTAGGGCTGACGATTCTAATGGCGGATAATATGTGCTTGGTATTGAAGGTGATGGAAGTGACATTGGGGGATACGGTGACATGGATGGGGCAAAAGCTAACCCAGGAGGCGGGGATGGCGCAACGTATACGATTTGTGGTGGCGCTGGGACTGGTATTGAGTATGTCGGAGAATAATATGGCGACTCGTAGGCAACTGTACTCGGAGCATAATCATTTCCCGTAATCGATTCGGCGCTGTTTTCTGTGGTCGCGGTGGACGACTTCGGCTTAGCAAGTATAGCTGGAAATATTTCAATACAATTATACGTTTCTATTTATAAAATAGTAAATTTGCATCCTAAATTTCAAGAATTATTTCTTGCGTATATTTCACATTTGTCATGCTATGGTGTTGTATTCTTTTACTCTCCTCGATTAACTGAATATCGTTTTTTTTATTCAATTAGTGGCCGAAAAACAGTTTTACAAATGGTAAGTGATTCCAGTGGCCCAAAATTCCCATCTAAAACCTCGGAAGGAGTCGCAATGCGATGTCACTATTGTGGGCTAAGATGGTACACCTCGTTCATAGTAATATAGTGTCCTCGCTATTTTATTCGACAAACCAAACACATTACGCATTACGCTACTATTTGCTGTTCAATATTCAACCTTTTATAATCAACGCAACCTATATTATTGTACCGCTGACGGAAAGCACAAAATTATCATTACAAATATACTAAATCCAAAATAAACTGACAAAAGGCGTCAGTATCAATAAAGGCTAAAGACTTGGTCTATTATCTCCTTCTTAAACACGGTTAAAGCCTTGTAATTAAACCGAATGTTTTAACAATAACATTAATAAGACACGTAAACATTTTTATGGTAGACCAATTTTTAGTGCTATATATTATGATAATCAACTAAATTCATGGTGATAAGAGAACTGTGTCACGAGATACAAGTTCGATCGGGAGCAATATTTACGCAACAACAAATTATAGGTCTAGGTGTTGTTTTACTAATATGGGTCTCGCATACTGAATCTTCAATTTGATTGACAAGAATATAGAAACATTTTTATTTAACATCGTTACATTACATTAGCAATAACAATAACTGCATATCCTCAATCCACCGGTTCCTTTCCCTCTCACCCTGATCCTGGACCTTAGGACCCCCCTGTCGGGGGACTCTAGTCTGGTTGGTCCTTATATTTGTGTATTTTATTGTATTGCATATTATTTGCTGATACTTATTTTATTTCTTAGTATTTTATTTATTGACCAACCAGGCGAAGTGAGAAATGAATATGCCACAATAATATATGCAATGAACACAAAATATGAAAAACTAAAGCATGTAAACTAAATACAATGGAATAGATCTTGACACTGACTTGTAGATGACAAGTAAGTGTAATGTTATACCTTCCGGTACCAGGTATTAGATACCATTGTTTTAAACCTTCTAATTGTTCACCTGCGAATGCCGCTAGGGTCACAAACCATGCACAAAGTAAGGGACAAGTGACAAACTGTAATAAAGCCCGTTAATATGCTGACAAGATGAAACACAAAAATAAATAAATAAATATGTTATGAATGAATGTCTAATCAATATGTCTAACTTACATTTCAATAACTAAAAGCAATTAATTAATTGATTATGATCATGCACTGTTATACCATGTCAGCTGAAATTTAAAACGACAATGTAAATGTCATTGTTTATAAACAAATCAACTCAACTTACATGATGAGTACAGTGCTTCGATCATCTGATTCATTCGTTCGTTCAGAGACGTCAGCTGAAAACAGTATTGAAAAATAAATTATTGCTACAACGCTTGGAATGAGTGTTTGTATGGTTACGCGAATGCTCATCACTAACATATATCATGCTACGAGTATGACAAATGTACTGTACTACTAGTGACAGACTATCACAAAAGTCCTCTCATAAATATAATATGCTAAAGCATAGACTATCTATTAAGGACGATAAAGATCCCTGAATATGAAAATCGAATCCCTTATTAGCACAATTTGGATCTTAATCTTCTATTTTTTCACTGTATTGTATACACTAGAATATACTAGTAACCTGATAGTGTATAGTGAAACCTACACACCACAAATCCATCGTGAGCTATGTTACAATATATAAGTGTAAACATTAAAATATATTTACACATAGCCTTTCTTAGGTGGATGACAATAAACATATATTTTACTTTATCGTTATAATTTTAAATTAATGAAATGAAATGTACGAAATAAAAAAAATATATATAATATTATAATTATTAATAATTAAAAATAAATATATTATTTTATATATACGACTGCGAAATTTGTCTGTAAGTGCTGGATAAGTCTTAATATAGCTTTTTGTTCCTAGATCAATTTGAAGAGAACTGGGAGAACCTACTAGGAGGCTTAAAGCTCTTAGGATAGATTATTAGCAAAAGCTTATATTTGTACAAGAAGGAAATTAATTATTATTAAATTTCTATCCGCTTTCTTACTACAATTGTAAGGTTAAAATTTAATGTTTGGCTTTTAACCTTACAGTCCAAACAAATGGAGCATTTATTGCAAACAATATTTACTTAAATAAGCATAATATATAAAGACAAGCATACCTTCCCACATTCACACGTACGCTAATATTAACACACACGCATACGCACAAAGATTTTAATTACTTTTCTTAACTGTTTATGTTACTTTAAAAAGTTGTCAAGATTTATTGTAAACTGTGTTTTATTCCTTGTTCAGGAGTCGGAGATTTGTTATACGATTATCATTAAATATTATTGATTAGATTCATTTGTTCATTCGATTCACGGACTTTATGTTTGGGATAGAGAAGATCAAGAGTGTATCAGATTTAGTAGAAATACTTTTAACAACTGTAACACATGAATTAGATGCTCTCGATGTAACTCTGAAGATTTCAGAGTTACCGAAATTGATTAGGGGAACACATCAACATCTTTGTAAAAACAAAAAAAGCATTACCTGTGATTGGTGCAATTTCTGGCATGGCGTCGTTGGCGTAGCATAGCAAAGGCTTAGGCTTAGAGTACTCAATGTTATAAAATAAATCAACATTTTTTATAATTATTTATATGTTCCACTGTACTTCTTGTGTCTTTTAGAACATTATGCTCCGTAATATCGTTTTTAGTTATATTTAAATAAAATTTAAATGCTAATCGAATTATAAACGTGATGAGAGGAATAAATAAATCAAGAGATATTACGATAAGATGAATTATTGATAAGGATTATTTGATAAGGACTATTAGCTATGCGTGAGGATTGCGAAGACACTTAATCTTATATAGATACGCTTAATTTCCTTGATATTTATTATAAATGTCTACTTTAGTATAGTACACTACATTTCATTTGCAAACATAAAAGACGTTCTAACATGATTAAGTATGGATTCTATTACATTATGTATAGTAAATTATTACGTGTAATAAATATTTACCTGATTAAAAAAAAAATTGCAATACTTGAATAACAATAATAGTATATTTTTGATTATAATCTACAAGTGTGCTTGAAAAATTGCATTGTCCGTTTCCGACTGTATTTTAACTTTACTAACGATGGAATTAATACAATTACTTGTATGTTTGAAGGTACCATCGACTTCGTACGAAATATCACACTATCATGCTGTGTTTACTTATATGAAATGAAAAATAAAAAAATAACCTTCCAACAGTAGATAAAAATAATAGTATGAAAATAAATAAAAAATAAAATAAATGTTATTGTTTCAACAACAATAAATAGCCTTGATTGCAGTGTTTCATACAAATTTAAATTTAATTGTAAACCTACATTTCTATTACTAATTACTTTAATACCTTATTAACATCGAAATCGACATACGACATCAAATTAAACAGCGATAAAAATATGCAGACGGTTTTAATGTTAGTATTTCTGTATGTAAGTGTATAAAACTAAGAAAATATTTTTGTAATATACTAAGCCCTCATAGAATACCATAAACTTTGCTTTTGCTTTGCCGTATATAAAATAACGAATACGATTATCAATTCAAATATTACAAAAAACCTTAGTAATCCATAGTGACTGCTTCTAGCCGTATTGACTTGCACCCGATCAATAAGATCGTACCCAGCACTAAATCTTCTATTAATATAATATTAATATGTAACAAAGTATGAATAAAGCTAATAATATTTGAACGTGACAATTTAAAATTTTAGTAGTCATGTGTCCTTACTATGAAAAATTCAAAATACATAACATAACATTTTTTTTTTGAGTTTTAGAGTTTTGAATACGTTCATGACATTTGTTCAGATAATTACTGTAAATAAGTTTACGGATCATTTAAACTATTTGGTAAATTTGAACAAAACATAATCGAAAATCAAGCAAATACTTTTTTTAATATATGAAAAGGAAAGGAAATAAAATATTTATAAATCCATTCACGTAACCATGATAAGCATTGGTAATAAGTAAGTAAGTTATTTTAATTAGCATCAAAACATTCAATGAAGTTAATAAATTAAGTCGATTGAATTTGAGAGAACAAGTGGGCAATAAATTAAATAGTTTTATGAGATCATTAAAATAGAATACCGACTACATATCAAATATACTAGATATCAAATATGGTATACTAAGAAAACAGTTATTAAGGGAGGATGTACCTATGTACTAATCTTGCTAAGATATTGAGGTGACAAACAAAAATCTTGTCTATTTTGTTTCGATATTCATTCGATAATCATTTAAATTAAACAACACATATAATTAACCATCGGATATGGGTTAGTTGAATATCTTCCTGTATAACTGAATTCGAGTTTTCCTCCGTGAGTGCATTGATAACATCGAATTAGGAAGAAGATTAGAAGGAATAAAAGACTAAATATCAGCGTAGTTGATGCATCTGGTAATAATAATAACAACAAAAACAATAGCGATGTATCGCTGTTCAACTCATCGTTTTAATTCATTATTAATAAAAAATACCTCGATCTTAGTAGTTATAGAGTTATTAAATTAATGTTAGGGCTTCTCCTACAATTCGTGCACATATACACTACGAAAAGCATATCATGAAGTTACTTACAATCTTTTTTATTATAAACAAAATCTGCAGTACTATTCTTAGCAACTAATGTTTCACTTCCCTTCAACTTAGTAAAAATAATTTCTACGCTTAATATAAATAAAGACATCACAGCTCCAAGTATCAATAGAGTCAAAACTGGTGCTATATCACCAAATTTCACTCTTTCAGCTAACAACGCAGCTCTGCAAGGTGGTGGTAGTATTCTGAGTTGAGAGACGAGTCGTTTGGCTAATCCTACTTCACGAAGCCAGCTTCCTTTCGAGCGGAAAATATCGATCCATTGTCCACGTTTTGTTGTTGTCACCCATGTTACACTCTGAAATTAGTAAAAGTGTTTTTTCTATAATACTAACATTATGACATTCGGGTATATATAGTTCAGCTTATACATAAATACAATACCATTGTTTTAAGCTGGTGGTGTGGTATGGGCGTGATTTTTCCGTGGTCAAACTATACCATTAATTGAATAGACTGACACTAGATACCTGCTCACGGACCCCTCAGTTCCGTGAGCCCTGTGTTTGATGAAGCTGTAAGTCTTGGTAGGTAGTTTGTCGTGGTAGAGCTACACTGCAGTTTGTTTCTAGCTGCAGAATGAATGGATCAGCTCGACCGGGGTAGGAACACGCCCTCACATAATACCAGCGTAAAATAGCAGCTTAACGCTGATGTGTTTCGTCTGGTGAGTGCAGGGATCCGGAGACCTTTATTACTGGAGACGAGGCATTCCATCTCAGTGACAACGCATCTGCATTATGATTTCTTGTCAAGTATGAATGTAGATGTCATGGGCCGCAGGAATCACTTACCATCAGGTGAACTGTGTGCTCGTTTGTTACTCTTAATGCTATAAAAAAAAAAAAAGCTGTAAGAGCCGCATAGGCTAACAGCATCAACATAATCTAGTCACTGACACTAGCTGCAAGGGTGTTCTGTCACTCTTTACGCTGTATGTATTATACTATTAACTACGTGTTAAAGGTGAAAGTATTTACATTTCTTAAATATGCAATACCTTATTTACATGGTTCAACATGTTCGGCGAGTAGGACACAAAAATATGTGGTACCAGCAGTGGTTTTCTTCCTACTTGCCAATTCTTTCGTCTGTTTTGTCGAATCTCTTCGATATAGTTTTTTGGGGAGATCATAAATACATAATTGCTCGTGTGATTTCGTGTTTTATGTTAACATATATGTTATAACCTTGCAACATGCATCATAACGTTTTAGAGTCTCAGGTCCTGAGTTCGGATCCCGGCCCAGGAATAATTTTCGTGTACGTATGTATTTGTCTCGTGTTCCTAACTATGCAACCAAACTTCCTTCGATCTTTATAATCGGATATTTTATAAAAAAATATAACAATACCTCTGGTATTGTATCCACATATTGTATCATGCATAACTGGTCATCTGTAAACGTTTTCAGATGGGGATAAATTTGGTTATACTCAGTATGGAAAGCTACGTTCCCTTTTCGGATGAGCTCAACCCCATGTTCCATGTCGAAGTAGAAACGGGATGTTTTCTTTCTTCTTTTTAAATATTCAAGCTCATACCAATTTGTTTCGACCTAAAAAATAAAAATAGTATTGTTATTATTAAAACGATGATAAAAGTCATAATCATTTTCAAAAAATGTAGAGAAGCCGTTGTTAACTAACTGTGACCAAACCGTAGTGACAAATCTTTTTAACATAATTTTAAATTTTCACGTAATAATTGTAGGAAATAAAACAGAGTATTTTTTACATACGTCAAACATCAAATATCGCATATAGTCATAATCTTCAGATGCTATAGCATATTTGGAGTCGGCCAATGCTCGCAGTGAGTTGGGGCCGCTACGACCGGAGCTCATAAGCGCAGAAACAATGGCCGACGTGTAATAAGCATGGATTAACATTGACGAAATGGACAATACCACGAAGGTCCATCTACCGGAAATGCCCTCTGGAACAGCGCTTGCATCTGTGGATTAGAATCGTCTTATCGTGTTATTATAGTACAACAGGTTAAGCTAAACTCAAAATGTCATCAAGTTAAAAAAGGCAATGGTGAAAATGGCCCCAATCAAATTGGAGTGATGAGTAGCTACCGTGGTAGCAAACGCTGTACAAATTGACCCTTTCTAGATGGAGAAAGTTCACTGTGAAACGTAGCTTAAGATTGGTCTAGAAGACAATCTATGAGGAAGTTCTAAGTTTAATAATGAGTTAAAATAAGTAATAATTATAACATTACTTCTAATTTTTCTTATATACGACCAATACGTTGTCTATATCTCTGCAAAATTCAAACTTAACACAATAAGCCCTTGAAATCCCACCACTATATAATGTAATCGATATCATATTACATACGATAAGAGATAATAATAGATAATCCCATAGGTTATATTATAACAAAAAGACGGAATAAATACCAGGAAAAGTACTTATTGCTGTGACATTTTTCGGGGATTTGATTACTAACCCTGTTGCAAGTAGGTCGCCAGTACAGCCATGTAAGCGCCTTCTTTCTCGGCTGCCTTTTTAGCTGTCACTTTTTGTGCCAAAGCCATGATAAGAGTAAACCCAAAGCACGTCCACCAAACCCCTCTTGTAAATGGCTCTACGTACATATTACTACTACTTTCACGTTCCGATAAGTAGGTGAATCCAACCCTGTTAATAAAGATTTTTTTATGAAATTAGATGGTGATAAATGACCACACAGCTTAACTGATGCTAAGTGATACTTGAATCACTCCTCATTCTCGATATATGTAATTGTTTTAGAAAAAAATATTTATAAACGAGCCCCCTGTCCATCTGATGCCAAATCATCTCTTATATGCTTATATCCACGTCCTTTAAGATTTTCTTCATCTTTACCTTCCTGTCAGCCCCATCTTCAAAATTGAACGACAAAACGGGAATTCCTTTGAGCTTCTTAACGATCCGGATATTTTTGTTGGGTCATATTTGAGGTAGATACTCGGAAAATACACCGACATTGTACGAACTAGAAATACGGAAATTGAATTTCTTTGATTTGACCACCATAGCCCACGATTAACGATTTCGAGTCACTTATCTATGATGATGTCAACCGATTTCGACTATAGCGGTATCTCTTGGTTATTGTTAAATAACAGCATTTACGCATTGTATATTATTCTAGTACCGTAAGTATACGTCATAGAGCTCGCCGAACAGATCACCGATGAAGAGAAAGGTTCTCAAGTGGCGTTCGACGACCCCCTATTAGATGGAGTGACGAGCTATATCGACGTCTACGGCAAGACGATGGCTGCAGTTGGATAGTACTCTATGGCAGTCTGTAGGTTCGCTCTATGTCCAGTGAGGAAGGTACAGATGTAGTGTCTAGAACACGGGGCATAGACACGGTACACCTAGATCTAATAATCAAAATTTTCTTTTTAATGACATCATGTATTGTCCGGAAAAAGAAACCAGAAGTCGGAGTAGAAGCCAGTTACTCTGAACTTTACACTACGCGTACATACCTCTGACATATCAAGCATATGACATATATCAAATATATCAAAAAATAATTAACAAACCGAAATGGCCATATGGAGAGAGCGTAGTCTAATCGGGTGATACGGTTTGGTAAGATTCTTAAAACTCCACCGGCGAGATCTGCAGTGCCATGCGATAGCATGAGAAGCATGCTGCTGTTATGCACTTCTGCACTCCACAACTTCGTTGGAATCAGCACTTCCCTGTAATGTCAACAACACAGTAATATCTATACTATAAGTAATTTAGCAAGAATAACAGGCGAATAAGCCAAAAGTCTTGTGTTCCATTCCCAGCGCGTAGTTTGTTCATCCCAACGTCCCTACCAGAAAATTTGCGTTTTCTATTCTTGGAATTCATCATTACCATGAATATAAATATCTCAACTAATTTTAAACATTTTAGACTGATGGTAGCCCAGGTTAACTATAACATCGGGACGTTAAACACTCTAGTTCCTCCCTGATGCCATGCTGTAAAGAACTCTAATAGCCGGGAATCAAAAAGTTTAAATTACGCCATCAAATCCGTTTTACTAAATTTGTAGTATTTATATCTAAATGATGTTTTTAATACGACCGAAAATCAACACGACTTTCAATAGTAAAAATAGGAAAAAAACATTTATTTTTGTCTCTGAAAATTTTGTATATATTTTGTATATATGCATTTTTTTTAATGCTTGCCCCACACTTATTGTTATACCCATGTCAAAGTTTTTCTTTTGCCATAGAAAATTTTAATACAAACATTACGAACTAATTTGGCTGACTTCAACCTTTTTGTTAATGATTTATTAGTACTCATTCGTTATGAGGTTTATGTTAATTTCTTGTGAGGTTACGATCTAAAGTATAAAAAAGTTCCTGAACCGGAAACTGAATTGAGGAATTGTGCATTTTCATATCACGAAGGGTTTGCATTAAAAGTGAGATCGGGAAGGTCTATATCATCAAAAACAATTTTATCGAAAATTAATTTTGTGCATAAAATTATAGGAACAGTAAAGCAACAAATAACAGGAAAGTTTAGAATTTAGTTGAATGGCCTAAAGCTTTCATTCAATATACCAACTCAGCATTAAGTGCCTCGATGAGAAGAACAGATGCTCTGTAGGAACAGCGAATGCCACCATCACGCTCTGCAATTGATCTATCCCGCAGGTACTCTCTAAAGCTGCCATTATACGAGTTTTGGGAATAATGGCCCATCTGGTGAACGAACAAAAATACTTTATACAACCAAATTTTAAAAATGATTTACAGAAAAGACTTTATTACTGATGAGACATTCTATCTCAGTCTTCGAAAGTGACTATGCATCTTCATTATGAGTTTTTCAAGGATGATATCGTGGGCCACAAGAATCATTTATCACCTCCTGTTATACTATCAAAATCAAAAGAAATCTATATAAAAAGCAATAAAATGAAGCCAAAGGCCATCATAAAACTATCATATCAGTTTTTTTTGTATACAATTAATATTTCATATATGTTATATGGATATTTTGGAAACATATTTAGTGCCAGCGAGTAGTTTTTATGAATTCGTCTATGTGGTTTCAATATTGTGAATTGTCATTAACGGTTGAAGAGCCAAGCTACATCTATTACTTTGTAGTACACTAAAAATTATCACGCATTCAATTGGAGAATTACCACACTCTCGTTGCTATTTTAAGCTGGTATTACGTATACCTAATTCTAACACTATTATTGACACATGAAAGAGAAAAAAACTTAAACTCAAATAATCCGACCAACTAGAAATAAGATATTCCATTTTAGTCCTTATCATTGCTACTTTATCAGAAGTGCATAGTACTTCCATCTTGAATCGAGGTTCAAAAGGTACAGTGTGATCTGTTGATATACTGAAATCATAAAAAAACCGGACAAGGTCAAGTCGTTCTTTCACAATCAATGTTATCTGCCATTAATTGTTACCGAATTATACCATTTTGAAAATGTACTTCAAAGATCTTTTAATAGATAGAAAGAAAGCTGAGATGATTCCATAAATGTTTTGTTATTTGAATACTAAGCGCTAGAAATGTTCAGTTTCTATAAATTTTGGGATACATACCGGAGTAGCAATCCTTAAGGGATACTTATTTAGATCGAAACGTCGAAGGATTCTCTCTCGTTCATGAGTCAATTGTAAGCCTGTAAAATGGGTCCAATAACCCCAAGTATGAGTAGATACACCATCACCAGGGTGTAGGTAAATATCATCAAAGACAATTGGACTAGTAGGCAATAATTTGGTATCTGTGAAAAAAAAATGGTTAAAACCTTCATTATAGGCACAGTTGAATACAGGTCCATCTATACACTGAGTTTTTTTTATAATATTATGCTGAGCTACGGATGCAAGTCTTAACATATTTTGGAAATACATATTTATGCTAAAGCGTACAAAAGAACATGCATATATATATATATATGCATATATTTATTTAAATATAAGTTATATAGTCAATGTACTTTTTTAATAAAATTAAATTCGATATTTAGAATAGAAAATAATTTTTTGGTCTCGTAACATTGTATTGAATTGAGCTCAATTTCATTGATGCTGGCACCAGAAATTGAACTCTGTTCACGTACCAGGAAGAAGAAGCCAACGCTTAGACACCGAGCTATCACAGCTCTTTTAATCTTATGAATAGATAATAATTATTTTTATATTGTTCAATCTCGCCCAACACTCTTTCCCCGTTATATTGTCATGATTTATGATGCCAAGCAACCTGAATCCATCGACTCCCCGTAAATTTGTCTACACTCCATCTAATATGTCGATAATCGAAGTTACAAATTAATAATATATCAATAAATTACCATTTAAATTGCTCCGATTTCGATTTTGATGAATACGCATTACAACAGCATCTACGTCGTATCGGGCATTGTGGATGAAATCTGGTATTTCGTAAATAAACAGCCATTTGTACCAATGAGAGAAGTGTCTTAGTCGAACCTGTGAGATTTTTTATTACAATCATGAACCTATCATACTAATCTTAGCGTATCAATTGAGTTAGGTCGTCGTATCTTTTAGGAGTGTATCCAAAACTGTATTTGTTGGTATAAGGTTGCTACACTAGAATTGTTTCTTCCCAGTGGTCAAATCTTCCTGATATGTGGTCGGCCTATATCATTATTCATATAAATATTATGCAGCCTTAATATTTTCTCTGCTCAACCCAAAGGCTATCATAGAGATAATGTCTTTTAGCATTAAGTCCGCCTATTTGTACAAAAAGTTAAGAGTAAAAACGTTTAAATTAATCAATAAATAGATATGGTTATACTTCAAATCTATTCTATTATAGGACTGTAATTTTGTTATTACATAATATCAAGTATATTTCACTGTTTAAATTGAATGAATCTCTTTACCGCTGTGAATAACCTGAAAAAGGTGTTACTTTTTTCCTTTTAAAACTTTTTCATTTCTTATTTCTTGTAATTGTAACTTATACTTCTCCTTTATATATATCGTATATACTTAGTATATTCTGCTTCTTTTTTTAATGTTTATATGGCTTCTCTTAATAAAATCTTGTCAATGTCATATCATTTATTTATTTATTATTTTTGTTCACACTATACAAAACGGAGTACAAAAGATGGATGTAATGCCTTAGGGCATTCTCTACCAGTGAACCCGTGGCGTGGACAGAAATTGCTAGGTGCGGTGCATACATTGTAAAAAAACTTTAATAAAAATAATAATAATAGTAATTAGAAATTATATTTTATTTATTTATTACTTACTTATTCTACCCTCCTCGTTATGACAGATATTTATAAGAGGGTTCTCTAATAGTAATTACTTTCAAAGTGATAAAAATAGCCTTTTTATTATATATATATATAATAAAAAGAATAGAATTTTAAAATTATTCAGTTAAGCACACCCATGCATGCTGCTAACAGAATGCGAAAACTTACTAACTTGAAAAATAAAATCAAGCTGCACAAGAAAAATATGACATTTTCTAATTTGATATAACCATATCACAAAAGTGGATCTCGTCTCGGATCTAGGATGCCATACTTGCAGCTGATAGTTCTCCATTATTTACGTGATACCTGCATATGTTTATTGGTAAATTGTAATGTTAGAACCATCACAACACAATGTTTGGAATAGATATTTAGTTTACACTTAATCTACTGAACCACGAAAGTTTAGAAACGTCAATAGCTTAATGGTTTAGGGTACGGTCTGCGACTTACTGGCACTGCACTGACTTACTGCAACTAAAGGCCGTAGGCTCGAATCCGCCATTAGATTATTGCAGTGAGCCATCTCCTAGCACAACCATTTTCAGCTTGGTTGGAGTGGTTAATCGGAACATTAGTAATGTATATAGCATTGCTAAGATTATTTTAAAAAAAAGTTGTTGAATGAAATTATGAAATACTAACCTTACTTAAAGAATCTTTTGATGAAGGAATATATAAAATTCCGTAGAAGCGGTCCTCGTCACCATGATCTAAAAGTGTCGAGTTACAAGAAAACGCAACTGCGATAGAGTAATATGAAAATTGTTTTGCAAAATTTACTCGATCTGCAAAAAACTGGTCGTTGAGCCATGGAGACTACTTTATGACTATTAAATACAGGACTAGGTGATAATGGGTAATTGGTTTGAATAAAAGCACAAACAAGTTAGTATAACCGATAAATTTATTAGTTCCGTCATTAAATTTTTGTTTATATTCAAATCAGTTGGTACTGATACGGAAATTTTCTTCGGTCTTATTGTGTAAACTTTACATTTGAAAAAGCTAGGTGAGGAAAAGATGACTGAGCGTTTATACGAATTTTGGAAAAAAATATATTAAAAAGCAGTTCATGTTAAGATGTTAATCTTGGTAATGACATCGTGGTCACTGTCGGTATCATTCTTTATGACTACAAAATAAATGCCGACTGTTGCTAATTAGCTGTACACTTATTGTATAAAATGTATTTATTAAGGCTTACCAATCGCTGACCAACATGTTAAAACTATGACACTCCCGACTAGTTTGTGTCTAAACAAATTTACTATGGCTGGTATTAACATCGTCTATGTTTTTGCTACCTGTACCAAAACAAATTGCCTATTTTCCTATTGTTTACCGGCTTATAAGCCAAACGAATTTTATATATTTGCAAGATCGTAAAAATAAATGAATATGTAATACTATAATGTTCGACTAGTTTGGATACATGAAAATTACTGTAGCAAGGTGAATTTATGCCTCGTGCATTATAAATTCAATTATAGGTTCTCAACAATGCGATAACAAAGTGGACGTAATAAATCGTTGAGGTTGTTTCTTGTATCGTGTTAGTAATAAATTATTAAAGGATTTGGCAGACGTCTGCTGCTATCTGTACGTTCGTGTATAAATTTCAGGAAAAGATATTTTCTATGTAACTTATATTAATGCTCATGGGGAAACCTAATAAATAAATAATAAAGGTAAAAAAAAATACGAATGTGTCATATGACAAAATTCTAGCAATTTGCAGTAGAGGCGCAAGAAGACCTACCATGTGCAATCGTGGGATTTGTATAAACAAGACGTAAATTTTAATATTTTAACTTTAATTATTCCCTCTTCTCTCTCAATCGGAGTCAATATTTCATTACAATTCTCATCTATAATTTATAAGTTAGAGAATTAAAAGTCACAATTAATATTATAATATTTTGTCAACAAATGTTTATTTAATTGTAATAAATAATAAAAGTACTTCATTAAATTAAAATTTAACATATTTCTCATGACTTTCTTAAAAACCTAATTTATTGTAACCATGATTTATATATGGTCTATAACGGCCTTAATAATAGCACGAACAGCTGCAGGGGCAAGGAGGGGGTAATTCGATAGGTTTAGGCTCTAACGACACGGGAACTGGAGGTGCTACCATAAATGCTGTCATCGGAATGCCTGGAGGCGGTGGAGGAGCACAACATGGAGGTGGTGCAGGTGGTACCAATGATATCACTATAGGTGCAGGGGCTGGGGGTGGAGGTGGGGGTAAGAACATTGGTGCGGGAGGGGGACAGGGTATCATTATAGGAGCTGGTGCCGGTGCAGGTAAGAAAAGAGGTGCTGGAGCGGGCGCAGGTAGGATAAAAGGTGCAGGTGGCGGAGCAGGGAATATCATGGGCGGTTGTGGCAAGCAAATAGGGGCAGGCGGGGAGCTGATAATATTATCGGCGGCAACGACGGCGGTAAAGGTAGGGGTAGTGGAATAGCCATCGGTGGAGTCGGAGGAGGTATGCAACTCGGCGGTGGTGCTGCCGGCATTAAGACTAGGGTCGGCGGCGGCGGAGGTGGTGAACATTTATCACATTCTTTCTTTTCTGTAAAGATATTATATCTAAGTCAACGTTCCTAATGACTATGATAAACAATATCAAAGTGTTCTTGAACAAGTGTATCTTACCTAATTTTGCAGCTAGAAGAGGTTTTAATAAGCTGAAATAAACAAATTATATATATTAATATTTACATGAGACAAGTCACTAAAGTTAGCCGTATCATCTAAACAGTAGGAATTTTCTAGTTAACATATATTTCTGCTGTCGAGAAGAAGGTTAGTTATTTTCTGGAGATAAACAGTAACAATTTGTATTCAGCGAAATCAGTATGACAATATAATTTAAGTATTAACAGTATGTTACTATAATTGTGGCATGTATGATATTTAATTTAACATCACTATTGTATTAGGCAAACCTGTATCTGTTGAATAAATATATAAATAAATGTAGATTAATCTTACTGTTATAAACAAAATGCTTTTATAAAGGTCAAGTCAAGGAAAAAACCGAAACTTTACTTTCGAAAGATACTCACGTGGCAAGAACAGCTTTATTGCATTCCTTCATTTCCTTTAACGCCTCGAGCTGTATAGAAAAATTGAAACAATAAACTTTAAGATTAATATTATAAGTATATATAATATTGTAATAATATTTTTTGAAGATATATTTTCTAAGGTTAGGTGAAATTATGTATGTAACGAGAGAATACATAAAGTTAACATAATAAACACTGTGTATGTAATAATTTGGCAAAATTTATTGAAATTTAGCCAGATTATTACATATTCTAATAATTTAATGAAGTACTTTTATTATTTATGAGTGCATCTTAAAATTCTTTGTATCGTGCGTTCTGACAAGAAAAAATATACTCATTTACTTTTTAAGTATATGACACTTAAATCACATACCAAACATATTTTTTTTTCACAACAAGCTTTTACGTAGACCGTAGTGAACAAGAGAATGCTTAAGGAGGACCAAAAAATTTTTTGACCCCCCATTTCCACTCCGTCCAACACCAATGCGAAACTAATTATGCATTGTAGAAATATTGATGAGTATTTATGTAGTCCATTACGCTATTTCATACATAACTGTGATTAACTGTGAAGACAAGATAAACTGTGAAGAAATTTATTAAAATTTTCTATGACCAGATTGAACGTGCTGATAGTACTAAATTAAAAAAATAAACATAACTCGTGTAATATTATTATCTCTTTTCAAAGTGCAATTATCGTTATTTTATCTTTTGTAAGAATTTAACATGCAACTTTGCTTAATATAATATATAATTTTTTTATTGATTTTATGGATGTAAAACGAGCGCACAGTAGCTCATCTGATGGTACGTTATTCCTACGGTCCATGACGCCCACATTTGTTCTCGATAGAGTTTTAATGTAGATACATATTCAGCCGTCTAAGTCTAAGATAAGTCTAAAAAGAAGCTATCCTTCCGAAAGCCATAGTAGCGCTAAACTACATACACATCTACGCTGGTATTCCGTAGAACTCGATACTACTAAGCTGGTAGCGCCAACCTGTTATGGTGTGTAGTTATATTTTATAACTGCTGCTGGACTCTACCATGTACGGTAATTTTTTTTAAAAAAAAAGCATTTGAAATTTTTATCCACTATCCATCTGAACTTTTTGTCCCTAGGACCTAACACAATAAATTATCATATCTTAATGATCAAGGTTGGTAAACTATTATTTTATTTTCATCATTTAGCGTTATAACTTAGCATTATATTTAGATTTTTTTCCTATTTCAACATTGTGGTATTTTATTTAGGCGTATAACAATAAACATGTATAAGATGAGACGTACTCTTGTAATATTAATACGTATCTAACATAATTTTTCTGTGTAATATAAAATATATTCATTATATGAATAAATTAAAATCGTTCAATGTTTGTGACAATGTTTTTTTTTATTGTATTGAGAGTTACAAACAAGCACACAGTTCACCTGATGATTACTGATATATATAATGCTTGATAAGACATAAAACAGATGCGTTGACATCCCTTAGGACTAAGATGTAATAATCCTAACTACTGTCACCAGTGTGATGAAACAAAATAGTATTATACGCTATTTTTTGTTGCGAAGAAGTGATCTTTTCCCGATCAAGCGGAGGCAATGCTGCAGCTAGAAGCATACTAAATTTTGGCACTATCAATGTTAAAGCGTGGTTCAATGTAGAATAATGAATTCAACTTATGACATCAATTATCTAATCTGTCAGCGATACGCTGTATATTATTAAATAAATGTTTTATATCTTTAATAAAATAAGTTATGTAATATTTTAATTACCTGTATTTTTTAACTACAAAACTAACAAAACGCCATTTTTATCATGAAATAATAATTGCCATTGTTTATTGAATACGTGATTAATCAGATATTTATTAATGATAAGGTTTCAATTGTTATTTCGTAAAATTGTCGTATATAAAACCAATCAGAATGAAGTGTGGGTTTAAAACGTTAGTTTAAAAAAATAAGATGGCAGGTTTCGTATTGCAAAAATGCATTGTATTTTATTCTTTGATATCCGTAAGTTATTTTCTTATTAGTGAAGTACGTATTAGATCATGTGTATGTAAGTATTAAAAATATATATATACAGGTTTTACAGGTACTGCTGTGGGGTTTACATTGTGAATCAAAGATGGCGAAAACTTGTATGCGACGTTCACCTTTTAGTTTAAAAATGGATCAACCTTTACAAGCCAATGTATGTCTTCCAGAATCACATAAAAGATCCATCATAACAAAAAAGTCCGTGTCGCAGAAACAGCAAAGAAGACGGAGATCGTTGCTCTTACCAGGATTACCTTTGCTACCGCCCTTAATACTACCGCCTCTTATTCCAAAATTACCTCTTCTTCCGTTACCTCTTCTGCCACCTCCTTTGCCATTAACAACTTTAAAAAAACCACTGAATCCACTAAAAGTTCCAATATTAGGTAAAAGGTCAGTATTATCAAAATCTATCCGTCCAAAACTAAAACCTATTAAAGTTCCGGGTCTGGATTTTAAAGCGGGGAAGAGAAGAATATTGGAACATCTTCTCAAACTGAAGAGGAAAGGATCGTTGACGACTGAAGAATATATGCGATTTAGGAAACTTTTATTAAAATAATTTATTAGAACTAAATATTTTGTTAAAATCGAAATAAGGAAGGGATTTGATAGATAAATAACCGATTTTTTTATGTTTTGCACTATATATCCGAAAGTTAACTGTTTTCTATTGAAAAACGGTCGTTAACTAAACGGAATGAAACGATGTGAAGTGTGAGAAATGAGTGTGAAGTGATAGTGACAAAGCTTAGTGAAAAGATGCGTTGAAAATTACTTTTTCGTCGGAACAAGGTTTTATAATTAATCAAATTTTACTTTCGTAAGGAAGCGATTGCTACTTAAATGTAAATGCCGGTAGAAATGAACTCTGGGAAGAGATTTAAAATTTTATTGATTTATTTATATTTAATAATTTATTAATAAACTCTGTGATTTCAATAAAATTATTTTTATTTCCATTCCTATTTTTGATTGATATATTACCTAAGAAACAGTGAAGATTTGAATTCAGAAACAGTTATACAGGACACTTATAATCTACACACTCAGCAATAACTTAAAAAATAGGTAGATTTTGACCACTTGTCCAGTTAAGGTGTTTATTAGTATCCTTGATACTATGACCTTATATGTATTCTCATAAACATCTAACGATGGTTGATTAGTGTATAAAGATTCATCGAATTACACTAAAATTAAAACTTACGTGCAGATAATGAAGAGCCATATCACCACAGCAACACAATGCCAGAACTCAAGAACTCTCTCGCGCACAAAAGTTAACGTGACCAAGTTTACTCACTTTTGCCTTTCTGCACAATAAGCATGAATAATGATTTCAAGAAGAAGCAGTTTTGTTGGCCTTTTTGTCTCCATGTCCCTCTAATGGGCTTAGAAAGGCTGATGATGCTATAAATAATACCCACAAAAACGTACGTTTAGTTTTAAAATTCACGTTTATCCTAAAACGGGATGTTACGGTTGAATGAATATTTTTAATTAACCCCAAAATGTACTGAGTGACGAACATTCTATGGAAATTCATGTAAATACACTTTGAAGTTAGTACATAACGGACAAACATTGTAGAAAAAAGATACTAAATTTTAAGTTAAGTTAGAACGAGTATCAAGCGGCTTGGTATCAAGAGGAATGGTGCTTGAACTAAAGCTTGAAGGAATTCATGCTTTGACTACCAGCCGAAATCAATATATTATAATAATATTAACCTAATCAATAATAATTCTTTCTGTTTTCTTTTTATTAATTATATTACTTGTATGTTTACAACTCATTCTGTGGACGCGGTACAAATCTTGCATCTGTGACTCAGTGGCCTTTCTAGTACAGATGTGGTTATAACTAATCTACATAGCCTTAAACACAGGGGCGTAGTTGGCATCCTCTTCGTGTTTTACAGAATACGTTTTGGTGTGTGCGCAGTTACACGAGATTACATCTATTTATTTTTTAATCTCCTCGTATATACTAAGAATGGCAATAAATATATCGCATAAAAATAAAAGAGCGTGTTCTTTGTTTTCTACATTACAACAAAGGATTAGAATAATTTGCCTGTGTTAGTGTTTTTATCCTATGGACGCCTTTATGAAAAATCTTTAGCATCTCTATCTACGTCAACATTGAATACCAGGTCAGAATGTAATCAAGCACTACTTATTGGAAAAAAAGTGAAACAGCACGAAATAGAGAAAACACAAATTCTAGTTATAAGTGTAGATAGTTATCTAGGTATAAATAAAGTTACCTTAGATCTAGATTAGACAAGACGTATATAGTAATGTTTTCATTGATATATTAACCATTGATTTATTTTGTAGTGCATATCGTTTTTGAGGTGTCGATTGAGGTGATTATTGTTTTTGGTGATCAATACACAAATTGGAATCAGTTTCAGAAGCGTCTGACAAAAATAAGAGAACGATAAGATATTTAAATCATGTAAAGAAGATTTCGATAGTATAATGGAAACATCACGCCTATAGCTGTCGAATTATAAAAGACAGTAATATTAGAGAAAGACAAAAGTATTAAATTTACCTCATGTTTATTAACGTACTGGTGTGAACAGAAAAACATATTTTAATACAGACATTAAATGTCTCCTTTAATCTTATTGATACAATGAAAACACCATCACACAAGTAACATTTATTCAAAGTACTAAACTCAGATTCTAAATATATTAATGAAAAGACAACATTTTGAATAAAATTTATTAAATCCTTATAAAAGTTTTGCATAATAAATTACCTTATCATCTTATTGAACAACCATATAATAAAACTAAATATACTTAACAAATAACTGCATGATTATCAATATATAAAGTTATAAGATTTGTGCCGGTGCCCTTATTACCAAAGGTTGGCAACGCTCTTGCATTGTGGTTGTTTATGGGCGGCGGTAATCACTTACCATCAGTTGATCTACTTGCTACTTTGTGCCCTCTCCTATAAAAGCAAATCTTATAAAAACGTATTTACGTTAACATAAAATAATTAACATTAAAAACTTATAAATTGGACATTAGTAAATTAGGACAACTTAAAACACAGGTGAATTGATTAAGATGGACGTTACCAGCATTCTATTCTTTTGATGCGATAGGAGGTCTATTTAAATAAGTACGCGAGATAATAGGATAAATTTAGTTAAAATTTTTATATGAATGCAGCCACCCTTCTTGGTATCCTATATATATCGCTATTATGTATCTTTATTTGTCTGTGGTAGTCTTTCCGTCCGAGTATAATGTGGGTATCTTGAAGAAAAGAGTTAATAGGCATTTGGTCACCATTTAATACCAGATGGGATTGTAGACAAGCACTGGCTACTAAACATTTAAAAAAAAACAGGGCTATACGATACGTTTAAGTTTTTAGGTAATTGTTATCGTATAATCATCTGTTTATGATAGCATATTGACGTTTTTTTTGAATAAGCGATCCCTTACTTTCTTTCTGCTGATCGTGTGCCTTTGTATTTCAATAACTACTTTACTTACTTTCATAACTATTAAAATGAAAGTTAATATTCTGGCATGGATATGTTTTTAGAGTCAACTATCTAGAGTAGGCCATAAATAACTGTACCTCTCTCTTCTATGTCCACGTAAATTATTCTTAGGTGATTTTCTGAAGCTTGGTGTTAGTGGCGAGAACGTTGACAGCGCGGGCTAACATATTCTTGAGTTTTCCGAAAAACGCTAGAAGGGTATGGGACCAGGGTCTGTCCCCAGCTCGACAGGTGAAGCATGGTTCCATTCCGTTCGGCCTCAATAGCGATTGTTTCATTAGAATACTGCCCTGAAATAAAAAAATATAGTAACGTCAATATTTAAAAGCGTTACCATGCAACTAACAAACTAACGAAGAATTGCGTGTGACATAAAACTCTTTAATAAGTGTTTCGCTTGGTGTTTTCCATCTAATTTCTAATTACGAGGTATCTTGGAACTTAGATGTGACGGCGGAATATTGTCTTATATCTAGTATATCGAAGACGTAGCTTTATCTATATCTTTTTAATCAGCTAAATTGTATGCTAGCTATATTTTATTTTAAACAAAGGAATTCAATTATGAGATACTCCAGAGCTGTAAATATTAAAAAGCCACATGATCTTGTTATAGTAAAAATGAAGTAACAGTCTAGCCAGATCCCACTTCTCTGTGGAGCATACTCTACCATGCAATTGGTGGAGTTCATATTTATATGTCTAAGATAAGATATATTAATATATACCACAAATTCAAGTTACCCTACGGCGATTTCCATTACCATCCATTACGTGGTAATCAAATTAGTTATTAACACTTAAAATTGCAATTAACAATGTAATTGGTGCCGTCACCGGAGTTTATTTTTTGATTCCGTGGGTGTACAAACGAGCACAACAACTGTTGGTAAGTGATTACCGTGACCTATTACATCCATTTTCATCGTCTATAATCTCTAAGTACTCAACCCTAATTTACTCACTATATCCGCATACCGTGAAATTAAAAAGAATCACCCGCGCACTGTATTAACGTTTCATTTGCCGTTTCTAGTTATATATAAACTATTAATGTATATTATAACCGATTGTATTATGGATACATCTTATTATCGGTTTATATTATCTGCGCTATTATCTTTTACAGATAATTAAGGACAACGATTTCAAAGAATATCTGTAAAAGATAATAGCGCAGCGTTATATATTTTCAAAGTTCTACTACTACTAAAGTACTTTATTAATTCATATCATTAATAAAGGTTAGTCTTTCCATGAAATATGACATTTGACCACTTATGTAAAAACAACTAAGAAATACGAGTACGTAGCCAACCAAAGACAAATTAATAAATGTAAAGAAGAAATAAAACAAACCTCCGCAATAAAAACAAAAGCCATCACAAAGAGAAGCCAGGCGAGTTGTCTTCTTAATTTCATTTTCGTAATAAAATCTGACTAGAAGATACATAAACAGACTTCCCACATAACAGCCGCTAGTAAACCACTGCATACTCTACTCCCCTCCGTCTCTAGAAAGTTAAATAAAAATACACAATCACGTATGAAAGATAAGCAACGACTGATTCTCAGGGTCTGATACTGAAAACGCGATCTTGCACATCGAAGTGGGTCGTACAACGTGCTGAGTTGGTATTATTTATATGAAATTGAGACGTGATTATTCGTATGTCATTTTCAATCTCACACAATGCATCGAACAGCATGTCTCGGTACGTGATGGTGATTGCTGTGGTACTTGTGGTTGGTATTAAGTAGTCAAATTTGTTCCATTGTTCTTTTTTTGAAATTTTGTTTGTAAATGTTACGGTTATTGATTTGTTTTTCTTATCTGTATAGTGTCATATAATACGTTATTTTTGCGGTCATTCCAGATGGATCGATTGCATGAATGTGCGCCTCCGCCCCTGCGTTTGACTATTGATTGTGGTTCTAATGAAGAGGTGAGTGATGTAGCTTTTTTATGACGACGTTGGTTACATAGAATCCTATACTACGGCTTAGGTACTTAATTACTTTGGCCATTGCATTTACAAATTAAAAAAAATATTGTTATCTGTAAAATTCATCAAATTTTCGGTTTTCTAGTCTCGGTATTTTGGAACTGGCCGCTTGTGACACTTCTTTTTATTCCGTATAAAAATTGAATCTTGTTATAACGGGCGAATGCCTCTGTTTGTATAAAATGTACGAATTTATTGGTAGCACTCCGAGATCCGATGATATTGACAAGCGGAATATGGTCGAAATGATAAACACCTAATCTAAATCCTCTTAAAATGCTCCTCTATCTGTATTAGGATGATATACAAGAACACAGCTCATCTAACGGCAGGTGATTCCTGAGACTCATACAAATAAAAAAAAGAAACCAGATGCCATTGTATTGACACTCTGATGCCTTAGATGAATGGCAGATGATGAATATTCATAAATGAAGGACATGTTGCAGCAATTTGACCTTACAGAATACCTACATAAAAAAGCAATATAACACTACTGAAATCTCAAGAATCTCGATGTGTATTCAGATAGATTGACTTTTACAATAATGGCATTGCTTAGTCTGTGGTCGTAGATATGCAGGATGGTTTTATTACTGATTTTACATAAACTATCCGACATGCAAACTCCCTTTTTTCGAAAGCTTAATAACTCATCACTATCTGCCATGACTATTAATGTACTGTTAATTATTATTATTTAATATCAATATTTTATACTAATATGTATCTAATATTTTGTATGTCAAAACCAATAAATTTGAATCCGATTATGCACTCCTGGGAATAGGCCACCTCTCTCTTGACATTTCCGGTTTTTTTAAATTTACTTCTTAGATAATTTCCTCACGATGTTTCACTTCCGCCAAACAGTGGTAAATCAGGATTTAAAATGAGGTGAAATGTTAACTTTTATATATTATATAAAATTTTACATTTCACATTACTACGTCCCGGATATTATATAATACGTTGTAACTATATTTTATACATTTACCTACTATTTCTGCATTTTAACGTTTAGTTTTTGCCCATATTTTTGTGTCCGTCGTTGTCATATGTTATTAAAAATTAATCTGTCATTTAAAATAGTTGCGTGGAATGTCGTTTTTAACGATAAGTTTTAAGTTTTTAAATTTTAATTAATATTAGTTTTGTTTTAAATCTATTGAACTATAACAATATGCTAAAGCTAAAGATGAAATATGAATAACACTGGTTTTCACTGGCAACCTTGATACAATTTGAGAATTTATTTATTTATTAACTATCTTAAATATAACAATTTCAGGGTTATTTACCGATGGTGAGATCTTCGTCATCCGAGCTATTCGACACGTCGTACTTCGACATAGATTCCTTCTGTTCTGTCATAAATCGAGCTATTCCTAAAGCAGTAAAAGACGGAAGATTTATACCCGTTGAGTCCGAATATGACCAGGCTGGTTACGCCGACTCTCTAGCACCAATTGCGATTTCTCCACCAAAAGGTTTTATACCAAGCTTGCACAGATTAAAAGGTTCTAAATTAGGAATACCAAAAATAAGCGTACCAAAATTAAAACCATCACTTCGTGAGCCTTCACCTGCACCGCTAGTAGGCTCGCCTATGACCTTGACTTCTTTCAAAGTCAACATCGAAGAAGAGTCAAGTGTTGAGAAAATGGAGAAGTTCAAAAAAGGAGTACAGAAGCTGTTGCATGTTGTTAAAGTGCTGGGGCAAATAGACCAGTATCTTTCTCAGAGGACTCGAATAGTTGTCGAAAAATTGTCTAAAACTTTTGGTGATTAACGTCACATGCATCTACCAGTACATAACTTGATGAGTGGAAAATGTATATACCTAAATATAGTTCAAGTTTTATATTTTTATACTAAATGTTTACCGTTCATTATTGTTTTTCATTTTAACTATTGACATTTACAACCAATTTTTTTTTTAAACTAAGTTGTCCCCGTTAGTTTGGGTGCAAATAAGTAATTCAACTGATGGTTAGTAATGAATACAAGCCATAGACATGTGCATGCAGCCTAAAAAAATTTCAGATTAAATGCTTCGTCAGACACAAGCAAAAATTATGCTGGTATTTCTATGTTCATGTGGTCCTTCGCCGGTATGTTGGTTGGCAATCCACCACTGTTCACTTTAAGCGAAATTTTCTACTTTCTTTTAATAATTCTGTGGAATAAGTTGTCACCAGTGGTATTTCCGAACCGATACGACTTAAGAAAATCCAACAAAAGAGCCTAAATCTCTCAAGGCCGGCAACGCACCTGCACTAATCTGATGTTCGTGGGTAGCGTAGATCTCTTAACAACAAGTAAGCTGCTTGCCCATTGGCCAAAAAAAAAAATAATCACCTTTATTTTAATATCCATCTGAATTTAATATACCCTCAAATCATTATATACGTATTATTGTCAGTAACACTGGCCTCCGAAATAACTCGTGTATTGCATAAGATCAACAACGTGAATTGAACTTTGTCCAGGTTTTTACTTTTTTTACATGAGTATGACAGATGTGTATTTACATATGTGCATGAGTGCTGGGTGCAAAACCTAAACTGTTCAGGGATGGGTAGCCCTTGCGATTAAAATCCCTTGGGCGGGAAGAATGCGTTCATGATTTTTTTCCAGTGCCTTTAGGAGACTGATGGGCCGATATGAGGTTGGGTCGGTCGGATGTTTCGACGGCTTGCCTATGACGTCTGCATCTCTCCAGGTTTTCGGAAAGATTCCTTTAGATGTTTATGATGGGGTCTGGTAGGAGTTTGATTATTTTATTTGAGATACCATCAGATCCAGGAGATTTGCGTGGTCATAATATTATGATGATGACTCAACTTCGGAGTGACAGATGCATGTCGACCATACGAATGTGTTCGAATTCGACTGGCGAGCTGCTCGAAGAGCATTGAAGCGTCATTTGGCAAATAAGAGAAGCTGTTGAAATAATATATTAAAATATTGAATAATCAAGAAAACACTGCATTAGTTAAATTATAGATAATATCTTAGAAATAGTATGAATATAAATAATATGATTTATAATGACATTTATGCACACTAATTTACACGTAGAAACCCGTCGTGAAATGGTGGATTAGTACTTCTATGTTTTATATGGTAAGTGTAGGTATCCGCGGATCCAATTAACGATAACGAGACATTACATCACATTCCTCAGAGTTGACAACGCTTGAACATATCGAATCTTTATTATTGATGGATGTAGATGGCTGCACTAGTCGAACCTACCACTTATCACCTAATGTTATGCCTAATGTTTAGGTGAACAATTGACAATTTTTGTAAGTTTTCTGCAATATTATTGTAATAATGTATATATATATATATGTATATATATATATATACATATATATGTATATGCATATATAGCTCTAATTTGATATCCTTACTATTGTTAGTTGTATTATATCCAATGAAGTCCGAGTGGTAAGATACCTGGATGTTACATTGCCCCATGTTCAATTCTCAGCCAAGGAGCAATAAAAACAATATGTGATATGAAAATTGATTGTATGCAGTTAATATACCATTATTTAATATCCATAACTATTAAGAAATTGATACGATGTTTCAAAAATTCAGGAATCTGATTCTTCTCGAGACCAATAGATTTTTGATGCAGTTTACCTAAGGTAGCTGTCGTAGTACACGTGTAATATATTGTTTATTGTTTAATGAACCCTTAATATATGCATGTTGAATTGAATACAATCACAAATTAATCGTTTATTTGTTAGTCCTCGTGTCCAAGGTTAAAAATACATGAATGCTTGCACTGTTTTCGTGTTTTTTTTAATAAAAAAATAATGCACATATTATTCATCAAGAACTGGCCACACTAGTGACGATCAGTCTAGTTTGGGCCACACTGTAAATAGTATCAAAACACTTGCTAATTAATGCAATTTCATTGCATATACGAGAGAATGCATTAGGTACTAAAAGTCAGAGAAGCTTTGATTTAATATATAATACTCTCCCAATTAATTGTGCCTTGCTCATATGGCAAGAAATAATTATAATATTTAGATATAGATTTTTTTTTGTACGTTCTTAAACATCGAATACACGGATTTATTTCATCGATAATTTAATGTATTTTCGCTACCAAACTAACGTTTACTAAAAAGTGTACAAATGCTATTGTGTGTTAATACGACTCTGATGAACTCTTTTACAGTTTTAATTTCTTGAAATGGGTATCACAATCGGAATTAATTTTCTGTTATATGCATAATGAAACAATAATTATAGCATATAAATAGGTGTCTACTTGAACTTAACACCCCAGTGTCAATGCGAAGTACAAACGTATATAAGAGTATTAAACAAAATTTCTCTGAACTATACATATTTTATATTTAGCTATTAAAAGTGAGTACATTCTTATAATTATATAAAAGAAACATTAAAAATAAACATTTTAAAAAAAATGTGTGGCATTTGAGAGGATAACGAGCCACGTTATTTATCTAGGGTGACGACGAAACAAATTTATTATTTATCTCAAGTTACGTCGCAATGTTCAGTCATATTAACATAACCAACTATCACACTGAAAAACATTTAGAACGATATTATTATTGAATATTGAACATAATGATATTGTTTATAAATAAGTTTAAATCTTTGTTACAGAATAGATAATGGTACCGACACCTCAAGAACAGGATACGCCTAGGCAAGGAGTGGAGGAAATGGACAAAACCGGCGAAAGGGTCGTCATTTCGGGCATGTCCGGCCTTTTTCCCGATTCCCGTCACGTGAAAGATCTTGCTGATATACTGTATAATAAGGTAAAACTGTACAACGTGAATTCCTTTTTATATTAGTGATTTTGTTCTTGTACTATTATATTGCTTTAATGACTCTTTATTTTACAATGGCTTGTGTGTAACATAGAATATTGTGGTAATATAACAAATATTATCCCAGTTATAAGAATAATATTCAATTACTAGAACGCATTGAAAAAAGTTAATTCGTAGACTGTACTCTGTTCTCTTGCAAGCTGGATAAAGAACTTCTGGACCATCAGCACGTCTGTTTACATACGTACCCTTTGTGTCACCAAAAAGAAGAGAAAACTATGATAGGAAAGTTCCATATCACTTGATATATCGAAATATAATAAAATATTCAGAAAATTCATAGATGTAGATATTGATGATAACTGAAACCTATGTCATTGTAAGAAGCAGATTTTAAAAATAAAATAGGAAATAATCCAATAAAAATAAAAATAATAACTTTATATTACTGTTTTATTTTTAATCTTGGCATTCAGTGTTATTTTTTCTTTTAATTCTTGATGGTATATTTTATAAGAAAGTTATTGTGTTATACTTTAATATAAAGTGTTAGTAATAACGCCACCAGTATGAGGGGTAGCTGAAAAGCTCTCAGCTTCGGGTTTTAAAAGATAATATAAAAATATAATCAATATAGTCTCACTCTACTTCGATGGGGCCTACAAGGACTAAAAATTTCGCGTTTTTACCCTCAAAATGCTCTTCCACGGTTGTCTTCATTTGTTATCATCGAAGTCAGTGTCTTGACATTCCTGCTTAGGAATGCGCTCTGTTTTTCCTAAAAACACTTCGCGAACTATTTTCCACAGTGCAGCATATCTGCATCTATTGTAGTTTTTCTGAAAGGTAGTCAATCAGTATTACTCCTTACGTATCTCAAAAAATGCTTTGGCCATGAGTTTCGAAGTCGACTTTCCCATCTTAAACTTCTTCAGCTTTTCCCCTTTTTTCTATCCACTGTATTGATTCTTAATCTGCTAATATTGTTGAATCCAGGTTTATATATATAGCAACAATATGGGTGTAAATTTCGTACGAGTTGTTATTGCACAGGTTCAAAAACTCCAATGATGTCACAACTTGACGTTGCTTGTCGAGTGTGTTAATATTTTCACCGCACAACGTGCATTCTATTATGCATTCCTTTCTATTGTCCAAATCTTCTATACTGCTTATTTATATGCATATATTCGACGTTCATCCAGTACGATTTTTTTAACGACTTTGGCGATGTTTTCGACCTTAATCAAAAAAGCATCGCCGTTTGGGCACCCGGAGCGGCCGTCATCTTCCAGGAAATGGCGACCACGCTGAAATATTCGTGCCCAACGTTTTATAGTGGCAAATGGTGGTCCAGATTCTCCGTATACTGTATACATTTATCCTAAAATTTCTTTTAATGTTTTCCTGTTTTACAAGGAATGTTATCACGGCACGATGCTCTAAAAGCGATGACTCGGACACTGTCTGGTGGTCGTTATTACACAGTACTTAAAGCACGACTGTGGACCTCCTTAGACTTGTGTCTTTTGAGCCACTTCATATATAAACATAGTTTTTTATTATGTGATGAAAATTCACTCTCGTATTTTTTAATAACGTGCCAAAGGAAGTAAAACTTCAATATTTTTTAATGAACATGATTGCATGATAGACAAATATCAAAGTGATATAAAGTTCAAGTATTTTTTTTTAATAACTTAAAATAAGACATAAGGCTGCGTTTATGTGATAGTTAAAGAAATAAATTCTAAATATTTGTGCAGAAAAATCCTATCTCGTCTAAACCTCGTTGGAAGTATAATCACCCAGAAGTGGTACAGTACGTTGGCAAAGTTCCAGATCTTAATTTTTTTGATGCTCAATTCTTCAAAGTACACTACCGACTTGGACACACTATGGACGCGATGGCTCGCAAAATACTAGAACAAGCCTATCAAGCGATCTACGATGCTGGTATGTTAATTTAATTTTATAATTATACAATATTCATTATATCAGCCTAGTTATAAACCAGGTATTAAATATTTTCCACTCTACTCGACTCATGAGTAGATTCAATTGCTATTCAATTTGCAATTTCTCCTTGGATTGCCAAACCCTAATATACAAACTCAATTCAAACTCAAATGTATTTAGTTTAAATAGACGTTTTGAAAAGTACTTTACACACATCAAATCTTCATAAGATTCCCATATCGGAATGCAGATGCAAAATGTCATCCTCTCTATGATTGTCTACTCAAGACTGCTTTAAGGTATCCAAGGACGGTCTTAAGTGGAGGCCGTTTGTTACCTTTATAGTATCGTTATGCTTTTTATTTAAATTTTGGGTAAGTTTTGAAAATTGTAGTTTATGTAGAAAAATATTTGTATTATTTTGCATTAATGAAAATCTAGACCCTTATACACTTTTTTTCTTTCTCTAACATTATTTTTATTATTGATTATTGACGTCATTAAATTAATAGTTTAAGCATGTATACAAATGTTGTTAGATATAGGAATGAAGGACTACTTAAAAGACCAAGGAAGAAAAGGTAAAAGTTTATAAGTAATCAAAATATATATTATCTATACATATATAATTACGTCCTGGTTGACTGATTCATCAACGTAGAGCCTTAACCTGATGCCTTTTACGTTATAAACATCCGATATGGAAGGATTTTTGGCAATTTCACCGAAAAGGGGGTAAAATAGGGGAAGTAAGGAGCACGAAATTTCATATACCTGCTTCTGTTTAGAAAAAATTTTTTTAACCCCTGACAGAGTGAAATAGGGGTTGAAAGTTATGTGGGAAGTTCATCACTTTTGAAGGAAATAGTATCATATTCAAAATCAAAGCTTGTTATATAAAGTTAAGGATTTTTTTTTATAAATAATTTTATATCTAAGCCCGATAGATGGCGGTGTGCACCGTTTCTGAATCGTGCTATGGTATCGTTACGCGGCTTTTAGCTTATTTGCCTACTCAAACTACGAGCCATATTTTAATATACGTAATGCATGCGAAGTTGCGGGCTACAGCTAGTTTACAATAAAGAAACAGGCATCATCATTAGCATGCTGGAAGTAGGCAGGTTATGTTGCAAGACTTACAGACCAGAGGTGGACCATGAATTGACTTGATTGCGGAGAGGCCCGCGACGAAATCTAGGTAGAGAATGGTAGATAAAATTAGGGAAACATATGGCTGGTATCCTATCCAAAACCATGAAACATTTACTAGATTTCCTCTGTCTCTTTCACAGCTATTAAATATATGTTTTATTTAACATAGTTTTTATTATGTGATGAAAATTCACTCTCGTATTTTTAATAACGTGCCAAAGGAAGTAAAACTTCAATATTTTTTAATGAACATGATTGCATGATAGCTTGAAAGGAATTATTGTATAGTTCGATTTTACTATACAAATATCAAAGTGATATAAAGTTCAAGTATTTTTTTTTAATAACTTAAAATAAGACATAAGGCTGCGTTTATGTGATAGTTAAAGAAATAAATTCTAAATATTTGTGCAGAAAAATCCTATCTCGTCTAAACCTCGTTGGAAGTATAATCACCCAGAAGTGGTACAGTACGTTGGCAAAGTTCCAGATCTTAATTTTTTTGATGCTCAATTCTTCAAAGTACACTACCGACTTGGACACACTATGGACGCGATGGCTCGCAAAATACTTGAACAAGCCTATCAAGCGATCTACGATGCTGGTATGTTAATTTAATTTTATAATTATACAATATTCATTATATCAGCCTAGTTATAAACCAGGTATTAAATATTTTCCACTCTACTCGACTCATGAGTAGATTCAATTGCTATTCAATTTGCAATTTCTCCTTGGATTGCCAAACCCTAATATACAAACTCAATTCAAACTCAAATGTATTTAGTTTAAATAGACGTTTTGAAAAGTACTTTACACACATCAAATCTTCATAAGATTCCCATATCGGAATGCAGATGCAAAATGTCATCCTCTCTATGATTGTCTACTCAAGACTGCTTTAAGGTATCCAAGGACGGTCTTAAGTGGAGGCCGTTTGTTACCTTTATAGTATCGTTATGCTTTTTATTTAAATTTTGGGTAAGTTTTGAAAATTGTAGTTGATGTAGAAAAATATTTGTATTATTTTGCATTAATGAAAATCTAGACCCTTATACACTTTTTTTTTTTCTCTAACATTATTTTTATTATTGATTATTGACGTCATTAAATTAATAGTTTAAGCATGTATACAAATGTTGTTAGATATAGGAATGAAGGACTACTTAAAAGACCAAGGAAGAAAAGGTAAAAGTTTATAAGTAATCAAAATATATATCATCTATACATATATAATTACGTCCTGGTTGACTGATTCATCAACGTAGAGCCTTAACCTGATGCCTTTTACGTTATAAACATCCGATATGGAAGGATTTTTGGCAATTTCACCGAAAAGGGGTAAAATAGGGAAGTAAGGAGCACGAAATTTCATATACCTGCTTCTGTTTAGAAAAATTTTTAACCCTGACAGAGTGAAATAGGGTTGAAAGTTATGTGGGAAGTTCATCACTTTTGAAGGAAATAGTATCATATTCAAAATCAAAGCTTGTTATATAAAGTTAAGGATTTTTTTTTATAAATAATTTTATATCTAAGCCCGATAGATGGCGGTGTGCACCGTTTCTGAATCGTGCTATGGTATCGTTACGCGGCTTTTAGCTTATTTGCCTACTCAAACTACGAGCCATATTTTAATATACGTAATGCATGCGAAGTTGCGGGCTACAGCTAGTTTACAATAAAGAAACAGGCATCATCATTAGCATGCTGGAAGTAGGCAGGTTATGTTGCAAGACTTACAGACCAGAGGTGGACCATGAATTGACTTGATTGCGGAGAGGCCCGCGACGAAATCTAGGTAGAGAATGGTAGATAAAATTAGGGAAACATATGGCTGGTATCCTATCCAAAACCATGAAACATTTACTAGATTTCCTCTGTCTCTTTCACAGCTATTAAATATATGTTTTATTTAACATAGTTTTTATGATGAAAATCTTTACAAAGTGAAATTACATTAGGATTACTTTTTTATTTTTTTTGATTTGAGATGTATCTTCTTCAGGTGTGAGTCCGGAACATCTCTCAGGGAAAAAAGTTGGAGTTTACATTGGCACTTGCTTT
The DNA here is from genome assembly GCA_029286865.1 of Teinopalpus imperialis. Classification (NCBI taxonomy): domain Eukaryota; kingdom Metazoa; phylum Arthropoda; class Insecta; order Lepidoptera; family Papilionidae; genus Teinopalpus; species Teinopalpus imperialis. The sequence goes on along the minus strand of JAGSMU010000030.1, from coordinate 8,772,231 downwards.
TCTGAAAGTGAGAAGAGTTGCTTTTACGTAGCAAGCACAAGAACTGGCTTCGGTATTGCTGGGTGAGTTATTAAAACCTATATACACTCAAAAACCTTGTCCTTTTTACTTTCTTTCTAGGGTAGTCAAATAATTTTTAAATTTTCTTTTAATTACATTGAGAGTAACAAACGAGCGCACAGTTCACCTGATGGCAAGTGATTCTTGAGGCCTATGACATCTACATTCATCTTTGACATGAGTCATAATGCAGATTCATTGTCACCCTGTAGGACTAAGATGGAATGCCTCGTCTCCAGTGATGAAGGTCGTCGGATCCCTACACTCACCAGACGAAACACAGCAGCATTATGGTGCTATTTTACGCTGGTATTCTGTAAGTGCGTTTTACCCTGGTCGGGCTGACCCATTCATTCTACAGCTAGAAACAAACTGCAGCGTATCTCTACCAATGTCTTAAAAAAAAGTAAAGTAAAAATAGTCATATATATATTTATCTATCTTATAGTTTTTTTCATTTTTAATTATTTTATAATCGTCGTTACCAGATGCAACAAATCGATGTTCGCTAATCGCATTTCATACTGGCTAAATGCCAAGGGTCCGTCGATGTCGATCGACGAGTCCTGCTGCAGCTCGCTCGCTGCACTGGAGCAGGCGTACTTGGCACTATCTCGCGGGGACTGTGAGGCTGCAATTGTTGGAGGTGGCAACGTTTGCTTACATCCTCAATCCTCGGTACACTACGGAAGGTAATATGTAAAATATAAACAATGTGATATAATATGCAGGGTTATTGGTAATTCGACGTATTCCGGTTAGGAGGTGATAGGCGCGACTATTTCTGATAATTTTAACCCCCTTATGGATCATGCAAAAGTGAAACATTTTTGAGTTATCATGTTTTTTAGCTTTTTTCAAATTAAGTCAAAAATTATCAAAAAAAAAACAAAACATAAAAAATTAAAAAAATAAAAACATCAAAAATTTATTTAAAAAACAGTATCAATTTAAATCTCATTTTTTCTTCTGATTTATAAAAACGAATTAACACTGGTTATTTATATAAATCAATAATAAAACAATAAAAAAACCAGTCCAAATTTAAAAATGCGAGACGAAAAACGATATTATTTAAGTAGTTTTTTGAAAATTTATTTCCACTAAAATTCCTTAAAAAACCGTTACGTAACTTGGCTTGCAAATTATTTTAAAAACAACCGTTTTGTTAGCTCTCCAACAATGCATAACAACTAGGAACTTAATCAAAGAAACTGAATAAAAAATTATTACAAAGGAAGCGGCGGAAATTCGTATTCGAATTAAACGTAACTTCTTGCTCGAAGTGACTTCCCCTATTGCGTGCGTAAAGTGATATTATCTTACTGAATTGTGTCTTAACTACTGAAGTAGTCAAATTATTCCGCATCGCATTGGGTGCGTTTATAATTTTTGTTTTAATTTCTTCCGCGGATTTCACAGGCGAGACGTCGTAAATTAGGGATTTCATGTGACCTTTGAATGTGACCCCAGACATAGAAATCAACCGGCGTTAAGTCAGGACTAATCGCAGGTCACGGAATGGATCCTCCTCGCCCTATCCAATAGGAAAATGGGTATCGAGCCATCGCCTATCATTGACACCAAAATGTACGGGACATCCTGAAGTGGTGCCTGTAGTAAATTTGTGAGAAATCAATGGATTAAGAACCTGTGAAAAGGTGTATATTCGCTATAGAATTAATGATATGAAGATGACAAGGATGTTTTTTATTTTTTTTTATAATATTAGGGGAAATAAACGAGAGTTACGGTTCACCTGGCGGTATGTTATGACTGCGGCAACAAAGATTCCAAGATGCTACGGCATTGTTGCTGTCATTACCTATAACTTGGTTACCAGCTCAAAAGCACAGCAGCGTCCTGCTGCTATTTCACGCTTGTATTCTATGAGGGCGTTGCCCTTCCCGTTCCAGCCGACATGTTGCAGCTATAATTAATAATTAGCTACGGCGTGGCTTTTCCATGTAGAATTTCGTTTAATTTTGTAAAAATACATTAAAGAAATAATTTAGATAATATCGGCTCATTTGGAATATATCGAAACCACCATCAGACAGCAATGGCGAAGATGTATTTTGGCATTTCCCTCTTGGTACGTGATGTAATGTTGTCCTAAGTCGACTTTCATAATGATGGAATATTATAGATCCTCAAAATAAACAAAAAACATTGTACTGTGCCATAAATATTTACGCGAATTCCATAGCCTTTACACTTAGTAACCATCTTTCTTAGTTTCATATGTATTGTCAGTGACAAGATCGAAGATGGAATGTGTACTTCACAGAAATAGAAATCTCGTCTAAATCCTAGAATTTTACATTTATCTGGGTCCTTGTTTCATTGGGTTTAATCATTTTTATGTTACATCTACTTATAGTGAAGTTGCTATATTGATTAACGTACTATTATTGTTTTTGTTATTTACTTTGTACTCAGTTGTTTTCTATTTTTTCAGGATTATGTCTTTAAGTAAGGATGGAAAAACGAAATCCTTCGATGAAAAAGCATCCGGATGTGCAAAATCTGAAGCCATTAATATTTTGTTTCTACAAAAAGCCAAAGATGCTTTGAGGTAAGAAACGGCGAAAAAAGTCATTTAACTTTACTATTAATTTAGCTATTATTAGGTCTTTACCTATGAAATTGCAAAAGAACAGAACGGTTCTTCAGTATTGGCCTTTTCAAACCAAAAAAAAGTTTAGATTGGCTGTGAATTCTAAATTCAAATTAATTTTGTTTTAAAAATATGACATTCTTTTTACAAAGTCAGTCTTTTATTTATTGATTAGTTGTGTATTTTCATTACGTTTGAACATTTTTCGTCATAATGGATACTTTAAAAATTCGTGTAATTATGAAATATGAGTTCCGTCCTGGCATCAACGCGGCACAATCGGCACGTAACATCAACAACGTTTACGGAGGGAACTATACAAACGAACGCACAACCCGTTATTGGTTTGCCCGGTTCTGTTCTGGAAATTTTGATTTGAAAAATGAACCTCGTGGTCGTCCGGACACTTTGGTCAACAATGATGAATTAAAGGTGATTGTGGAAGCTGATGATACTTAATCTACAGCCGAGCTAGCAGCAGCTTGGCATAACGCGACAAATTGGCTAGGTAAAAAAGCTTGATAGATGGGTGCCCTACGAACTTAACGATCGCCAGCGCAACGTATACGTTGACACCAGCCTCGGGCTGCAACAGAGTCAGAAATGAAAGAATTTTGAACCGAATTGTTACGTGCGACGTAAAGTGGATTCTGTTCGACAATCGAAAGCGCTCAGCAAGTTGGTTTGATCGTGGTTCAGCACCAAAGCAATGCCCTAAACGAAAAATGACCTCTAGAAAGTTGATGGTCATTGTTTGGTGGTCTAGTGGCGGTGTGATTCATCACAGTTTTTTGCCAAACGGCATGAGCATCACTGCAGATGTGTACTGTGAAGAACTGAAGCCAATGATGGAAAAGCTCGCACATCTGCAACCAGCTTTGGTCAATCGGTCGTCCCCGCCGTTTCCAAGATTTGGACAACTTTTTAGCGGGAAAAAATTCAATTCCCGAGAGGCAGTACAAAATGCCTTTGAAGAGTTTTTTGCCTCCCGTCCAGCTGATTTAAACAAGAAGAGCATCAATAAACTAGCACTTCGTTAGCAAATATGCATCGATTGCATAGGTAATTACTTTAAATAACAGAAATAAAAAAGTTTGAAAAAAAAAATCATATACAATACAATAAAATAAATATAGAGACCTATTATTTATATTTATTTTATTGTTAAAATAGAGCAGTGCAAAATAGTGCACTATACCTACTATATTTGTATAGTAGTCTTAAAGTCAGACCTGGTGAAATATATTCTTAATCTATACAAAAGTGATTAAAAGATAAAACTATAAATTTAATCATTTTTTATGTATAGTATATTATACAAATTAAATCTTTTTTAAATGACTTAATTTTGAAGTGAAAAAGTTAGTGTATTCAAATTTTTTTACCTCTCTCTTTCTCTGTTGTCATCATATAGACAGAATAAATAATTCGAATTAAATACTAAATATTTTATTGTTTTTAGAATCTACGCCGATGTTATTCACGTTAAAAGTCAGTTCACATCTCTTTTGGAGGGCCAAACCGGTCCTAGATATGGCTTTGATCGCGACCCTGTATATATGTCTCAATTTCTGAAGAAATTCTATACAGAAGCAGGAGTACCACCTCAGACTGTTGAGTACGTTGAGGCATTTGGATCAGGTACTACTGTTGGATTTTTTTATATATACCGTATATGAAAGTACTACTTTATACGATCTTTCTAAATCGTACAACAATTATCATTCAAATTATTGATTACCGAACGATCAAGTCGTACAGAATTAATATTTATGCATGTGAGTACTTATATATATGTAATCTTATATATGTAACAGTAGTGGGGCCATCAGGTAGCTAGTTTCTAATTTAATGCTAGTAAAGACCAACTACAGCTTGTTTCTAGCCCAACAGTCTTAGAGCCACCCTACAGCTAGTTTCCAATTTAATATAAGTGAGACCCGACTACAGCTAGTTTCTAGATTAGTCGGAGTTTAAAGCCTAGCTTCTAAATCGTACAACAATTATCATTGATTTCAGCTGTACCAGACGCTGATAAAGCTGAACTGGAATCCCTTGATATGGTCTTCTGCCAGGATAGAAAGGAGCAACTGCTTGTTGGCAGCGTTATGTCCAATATAGGTTACGGAGAAGCTGCGTCAGGAATCTCTGCAGTAACAAAGGTAATAAAAATACTATCGTTTCTTTTAACTAAGGTCTTCTTTCTCATGCCACAGTTATTAATAAGCTGTAAGACCAGGTTGACTTGATTTGAGGGGGATCTTTTTGCAAAATGATAGTTTAAAGACCAAACAAAGTAGTGTTTCGCCTGGCAAGTAAAAGGAGCTGGAAAATTTGTTACTAGTGATTAGGCATTCCATTTTATTTCTCCGGCATGATAACGCATCAGATTATTGGATTTTATCGAGCTCGAAGAGGGGTGTCATAAGCAACAGGAATCATCTAGCAGCAGAACTATGTGATCGATGATTATCACCTAATATCGTAAAAAATCAAAATAAACGGAACAGGTTGTGAAGATATTATAATAAAGTTATTACTTTCACTGCTAATGTCCTAATCTACAATGGTTATTAGTATAGCGCTGAGAAATTTAAACACACGAACTGTGAAGACCGCGAGCCTACCCGGGAACAGCATGTAACAACCCTAGCAGTTCCCGCATTCATATAGAAAATAATAAAGCTTGGGCGATCTATGAAATGCTTTCACCTGTAATTGCATAAAAAATATATTTCCAGGTTCTACTGGGCTATCATAATGGTTCATTGGCTGCAAACCTACACTGTGATTCTCCTAGGCGTGATATAGAGGCATTGCGCGATGGACGTATGCGCATTATTACTGAAAATCAGGCATTTGGGCGTACTTACGCAGCAGTTAACGGATTAGCTATCACTGGAGTTAACGCTCATATTCTTTTACACGGCCATTATAAACCCAAGGTAACATATTGCATGTATAGACTTATTAAAAGTAAAAAAAAGGTCTTTCCGGGAAAGAACCGCGGACAAAGTTAACGTATAAGATTCCGCCAGAAAGACGTCATCGTAAACTCGTAATCGTATCTTTAGTTTGATTTAAAGATGAAATTGTTGTTATAGGATTTGTCGCGCTATAAATCCAACATTCCACACTTGGTAACCGTTTCTGCCAGACAAGACATCTCTGTAAAAAAGATTTTGGAGGATTTTAAATCTCGCCCTATTGATCCCGAGGAACTTGCATTATTTCACAATATACACCAGACTAGAATCTCCGGTCATTTGGGCAGAGGATTTACCATTCTAAGTAAGTATTTTTATTGTCTATAAACTGTTTTGATTTTATGGCAGTGATTTATAATTTGTACTAGTAAACAGATTATATTAGATAATGGTAGTAGCTAAGAAAATCTCAATTCATAATATTCACGAATACTTATTTATTTATTTAACTGGCAGACAAACAAAAACAAAAGATAAAATAAAAAATACAACATATAGAATATAAAATTATTTACAATTATTCCCTTTAAAATGCCTCACTGCAAATATATTTGGTATCATATAATCTTTCGCATGATTTTATTTGACATGTAAAGTAATTGCAGCGACCTAGTGAGTTCTTTAAAATATTGGAACAAAAGTAGTAACAATACAAAGCAATCATGGTTTGAGTTTACAGAAAGCAATAAAAATGTGTTCTAAAAAAGAAAAACAAAATTGGACAAAAATTAAAAATTGCAAATTTAAATCAAAGACTATAAATTGTGGATCAACATTTTGACACGGGATTTATAAGTGGAGCGAGAGCACGAGAACATATCTGCATTATTGAGCATTTTATTGTGGAGGGTACACATTCTATAAAGAGGTCTTGGTCTAGAAAACCTGTTTGGAAGGAAAAGGTTTAAATCCTTTGTGTCCAATTTACGATATACATAAAGTATATTACAGTATAGTTATGGATTCGTCAATTTAGTTTGGCAGGTTGACATAGATAGTCCGGTGATAATGTATGACTGAGTACACCACACGAGGAAGAAGGGCTACCTAGTTGAGGTATCAGACAAATGGGACACATGTATTGTCCCTTGTGTATCTCTGATTCTCACTCATATCCTATTAAATTGTCATTTTAGTCAAATTAACCCCTTGATTACCGTAATGAAGTCATCCAGAATTAATATTGATGCATGTGTGTACTAACAAATCTGTAATAGTAATAGCCGTAGAGCCACCCGGTAGCTATTTTCTAGCTTAACAGTCTTAGAGCCACCTTTAACCCACTAGTTTCTTGTGTAACAATAGTAAAGCCAACCTACGGCTAATTTCTAATTTAAAATGACTAAAACCCAACTACAGCTAGTTTCTAGCTTAACAGTCATAGAACCTAGCTACAGCTAGATTCTTATTTAATATTAGTAAGACCCAACTACATCTAGTATCTAGCTTAACAGTCTTGGAGCCTAGCTACAGCTAGTTTCTTGTGTAACAATAGTAAAGCCAACCTACGGCTAATTTCTAATTTAAACTATAGCTAGTTTCTAACTTAACAGTCATAGAACCAAGCTACAGCTAGTTTAAAGTTTTAAATTGTGGGTATCACGCTGCAGTTCCTGGTAACGAGGTATTCCATTTACTTCCTCAGGAGTGACAATGCATTTATAATAAAATTTCTATTAATAATGAATGTAGGCGTCATAGACAACAGGAATTCCTTACCATAAAGTATACTGAGTGCTTCTTTATCGCCCCTTATACCGATATAAAAACATTATATTTAGGTTTATGTATATATATTTATATATGTTTGTTACAATATACATGTATTTAATTCCTTTAAAAGCTAAGAATGCAGAGGGAGAAACAGTGAGCCTGTGTGAAAAGGCGGATTACTTCGATGACGCGAAAAGACCTCTGTGGTTCGTATACAGTGGAATGGGGTCGCAGTGGGTCGGTATGGGAACACAGCTAATGCGTATCCCTGTATTCGCTGCGGCTATTGAACGGTAAGGTATTTTTTTAATTAATATTGAAATCATTATATTTTTTTGTAATAAATTATAAATGTATAGTAAACAAAATTAGTGGTGGGTTTAACAGTAGAGCCGTAATTCAACCAGTTTCTGTGGGAAATGTAGTCTTAGCCAAAGCTTGGATGGGCAAATCAATTTATAATAAATTACCCCCGAATATAGTAGATCAACTATTTATTAAATTTAAAAAAGACTCACGTATTTGGCTTTTAGAACACACCTTTTATTCTATTAAAGGCAATTTTTAGGCTACAATGATAAGTAATAATATTCATAATTGACATGTAATAATATGCTGTAATGAGTTATAATTGTTAATTATTAGTTGTAATGAACTCTATAACAAAAATAATTATTGTAAGAATACTTATATAAACGAAATATTTGCGTGCCATTTGCAATGGCTGAACTTGGGCACAAAAATTAGTAAACCACCTTATGTAACACTAGTTCAAAGGCGAATAAAGATAAGTATTATTATTATATTATTATTATTAGCCAGAGAAGTAGATTATGAAAAGTCTGCTCTTTTAAATGAAGTTTATGTTTTTTTTTAACTATAAAAGATTAAGTAATTATTTAGTATTAGAAAAAATATTCATTAATATAATAGAGTCTAAAATCATCTTCATCGTCGTTATTGGCTAACTACACATATTTATGTGAATTTAAATGTGTATATGTTTTTTTTTTACTTTTTTAAAGCCTTTCAATTTGCAAATTAAATCATGATTAATAGCATCAAATGTTTCTATAAGGAAACTCATATACAAAAAATAAAACATAAATTAAAATTATTTTGTTTCCTAATTTCGCATATCATAAAAAAATATGTATCCACCGTTTTTTTACCGTTTAATTTAATAGCCTCATGAATTCCAACCTTGCGGGCATGGATGGGTTTTGTCGGACTCGCACCAACTAAATCCCCACAATGTTGCGTTTTCACCGCTTATGTCAGGTCCACCTCAACTGTTGAGGGCAGAGAAAACGGCCCCACAAAACGTCATTTCCACCCGCAGTTTTACGCCTTTAAGGTGCGCTCAAAGAGCCAACCTGGAGCGACCGCTTCTTGTCTTCCCAACGCCACAAGTCGGCCACATGGGTTCCTAAATGACTAAGCCACGATTACTGAGACCCCCCGTCACAACAAGATAAGAACCCGTTCCTAGGGGAGTGTTCCCATCTTAGTTAACACCAATCCACTGCGCTATATAACACAACATTAAAATACACTAATAGATGAGACACATGTTTCACTCCTAAATTGTGCCGAGCGGCGGTAACTCATTTTTTTCTATTTTATGCGCAATTTAGTTACATATTTGTTGAAATTAAATCACGTTATTTTATTTTTATTTTTTTTAAAACGCTGATTGCAGCATATACATGCACCTAACAGTAAGTGAAGCCCATAAGACTACCTCAACAAAATCAAGATGGAATGCCTCAGTAATTGAATATTCGGTTTCTTATGAAACACAACGTATACAGCGCGGAATAGTTGATATGCTATTCTGCGCTGTTACTCTGTGAGGACGTGGCCCATCCCTGGTCGATACATTCATTCTACAGACAGAAACTACTAAGCGAAATATATTTATAATAAGATTGTGTTTCACACTTTAGCTGCCGTCGAGTCTTGGAACCACTAGGTGTCGATATCATCCACATAATCACTTCACCAGACAAGACCACTTTTGACAACATTCTTAACTCCTTCGTCGGTATAGCTGCCATTCAGATTGGCCTCACTGATATTCTACGGGAGCTGGGACTTGTGCCGGATAAAATTATCGGTAAAATACGAAAATTTGCTAATTAATTATGCGCTTATTTCGCAACTTTCACTTGGAATTAAAATAAAATTATTTTTTTAATTTCATTTGGAAGTTGGCTACGAAAAGTTTAAATACAGATTTAATAACTAAAGTCATTTTCCTCTAGTCTACAGGACGTAGATTAATCTACGCATAACGTTGAATATACTATAGTAGTGTAAGTATTAGGGCAAACACGACTCTCTCAGAAGATGAAGGAATGTTTGGGTGTAGTCAATGCTAAAATCATATATCGACCCGAAAATCAACAATTAGTATACAAAATCGGACCTCGACTGGGAATGAAGTTTGGGCCCAAGATTTAATAGTGATTTAGTAGATTACCATCTAACCCTCTGAGTTAACTCCAAATGGGAAAGCCTTCGCCTCTCCTATGATGTTTTGAACAGCATTGTAGAATGTTATAAACAAAAGAAATATATCGTAATATTTAAATGTTTTACCAGGTCACAGTGTCGGTGAATTGGGATGCGCCTACGCAGATGGATGTTTCACAGCCGAAGAGATGATTTCGGCAGCTTATTATCGCGGTCTGGTATCAGTGCAAACTCCGTTTATTCGTGGGTCTATGGCAGCCGTTGGAATAGGATATCAACAGGTACTTTAAATCGCCTCATTAATTAGGACTTTAAAAATGATGAACCAAAAGCTATCAGATCTTGTATATACATGACAATAATCACAGATGATTCTCAATAATTATATTACAAGCGATACTCTTTTGGCATATTGATATCTATCAACACTATTAATATTCGATGAATGTGGAAAAATAACCAGTAGAGAATGCTAAATAGCATTAAGTCCTCCTATTGCGTGATTTTTAGTTTACACAATAAAGTTTTAATAAATAATGAAATGCTGCTTTAATTTTGGGACAACCGTTTCTTTTATAGGTGTCAAAGATGTGCCCTCCTGAAATTGAGGTGGCATGTCACAACGGTCCGGAATCCAGTACTATCTCAGGACCTGCAAATATTATGAAGGAATTCGTCGCTGAACTGACTGCTAAGCAAATATTTGCCAAGGAGGTCCCGTGTTCAAATATTGCTTATCACTCACGGTATATCGCGAAAGCAGGTTAGTCTTCATGCATTCCTTGTTAATATTAATGAATATACTTATAAACTTTTTCCAAAATCCTGATGGGTTTCCAAATCTCACAAGAGAGCAGCATAGCTAGCCGACAATGCAAGAACCAACCCTGTATCAGGTGACTAGATCACCTTAGCTACTTTTAATTTTGAATTTTTGACAGTGGTAGAGTTACACTACAGTTTGTTTCTAGCTGCAGAATGAATGGGTCGGTCCGAACGGGATAGGACCACGCCCTCACAAAATACCAGCATAAAACAGCATCATAATGCTGCTGTGTTGCTGTATGATGTTAGTGCAGGGATCCGTAGACCTTTATTACAGGTGACGAGGCATTCCACCTGAGTCCTCAAGGGTGACAACGCATCTGCATTATGATTCCTTGACAAGGATGAATGTAGATGTCATGGGCCGCAGGAATCACTTAGCATCAGGTGAACTGTATGTTCGTTTGGTACTCTCAATGTAATAAAAAAAAGATTTTTTTTTTTTACTTATTTCTGACTAGGCCAACTCAGTACAGAAGTGAAAAGATGAGTATTACGTTTATATACTACAATTTTTTATCACCAGTTAAAAACTTCATTATCTGCTACCGTTACCGAACACAACTATGAAAAAATAAATTAAAAACCATTAAAAAATTATTCCACAAAAACCCTAATTATTAGTGAATAAAATATCGACTGTACTATTTGCAGGTCCGGGATTATTGAATTATTTGAGTCAAGTAATCAAGTCGCCTAAGCCTAGGAGCGATCGATGGCTATCAACTTCTGTGCCACAGGAAAGATGGAACGAGCCAATTGCAAAATTTTCTTCTGCTGAGTACCACACGAACAATCTACTGGTAAGTATGTTTAATTAAACTAGGGGGTAAAATATATATATAAACGAAACACTAGACTGACTTAACCTAACGGTATATGGAGTTTTCTTGTCACTCCTGAGGGCTAAAAGTAAATGACAACGAAACTACAATGCACCAAAGAGATTTGAGATCTTGGAGTATAAACAGAAACTAAATTTTCAACTGTGGCTCATATTCATTCTATTGTCTTATTAATAGTAAAGGTTTGACGGTCCAGGCTGAACCTTACCGTACATTGCGTTAGTGCGTAGTTATTATATGAAACCGTTATTTTAAATTTCATTGTGCATATTAAGCACATCCATGCACATTACCCTCACGCACGATTTTAAACATCGATATATTCGTATATCATATGTAAATTTATATATATATATATATAAAGTCACTGGGCAAGTCCACCATTGTAAATCTTATTTGAGGCACGAAAAGAATAAATAAATAAATATGTATAACAAGCTATAATATTTTTAGAATTCGGTGCTATTTGAAGAGACTTCAAGAATGATACCGTCTAATGCTGTACTGGTGGAAGTCGCTCCGCACGGTTTACTCCAAGCTATACTGAAGCGTTCACTACCTGATTCCTGTTACCATGTACCCCTCACCCGGCGAGGACATCCTGATAATGTTCAATTCTTACTAGAAGCCGTTGGGAAGTAAGTACTTTATCATTGTTTAAATTACAATTTAATAGATTTGTCCCATAAATTAACTTGTAAATAATATATTACTAGCGGTATATAAAATTTTATACAAAACTTTACCATAACTATACGATAAACCTTTACCGTCAATTTGATATATTTTTATTGTTTCAGATTGTACATGGAAGGTTACAATCCAAAAGTACAAGCACTTTATCCCAAAATCGAATTCCCCGTTTCTACTGGAACCCCATTCTTATCGCATTTAGTAGAATGGGCTCATCACGAAAATTGGTAATTTTGTTATAGTAGATATCAGAAACAAAGTCCGAACATGTGTTATTTTTGTCGGATATCTTTAATATGCCTTTAAGATATTAAAAGATATGAAATAAAGAGATTAAGAACCTAAGATATATATGTGTGATATAGACGTATGTAGATAAGTACGTTAGTGTTACGTCTAAGCTTTGGTAACGCGAAGCCAAATAAGAATGATCCACCTCGACCAAAGAATACAAAGCTCTCACAGTATTGTTGGGTGAAATGCAGTTGCATTGCGCAGCTGTCTTACGTATGATGAGTGCGTTGATTATTAGTTCCTAGGACTTATAGGATCCTGTTACTGACAACAGCATTCCATTTCAGTCCTTATTGGCAACGACACATGCATCTTAGTTCTTTGTTGAGGACGTATGCAGATGAAGCGAACTGTCACCCTTAGTATTCATTACGTATATGTTTGTACGTGTGTATATATGTGTTTGTTTACGATATTTTAATATTTTGTTCTAATGGTTTCAATATCTTTCAAACTGGGAATTTTGCTAGTTTTATCAGGATCACTATGTTAATTTAAATCATACTGTTTACTATCACCAGTGAGGTTAGGTTATGTGTTTGTTCAGTCAATGTTCTCAACTCCCAAAATGTGCATTATTATGATAAATGCTACATAAAACTAAAAACCGACTACGTTATAACTCTGCATGGTGAGGGTTAGTTCTGACTGTAACCCACTTTTCGCTGCGTTATTTTTATATTTATATTAATTAATTTCAATTCCGATTAAAGTGTTCATTTAAATTATTTCTTTTTTAAAAAGATTAATGGACAATGCCGTGCAACAGCACGAACATAGCAATACTATGATTACGAATTAACTACATGCGGTAAACTTTTGTTTTGTTGTATATATTTATGTATTTAATTGGTGTTATGATATCATAATCTACATTATGCAAGTGTGTGTTCTATCAAATCAACGGTTCTGAGAGGGATATATTTTTTAATTCATTATATTCTCTTATACTGTAATATTTTATTTTCTTGGTAGTTTATTATATTTTTATTAACATTGGATTTATTAATTTTAGATGTGATTTCAATTGTATTAAGGCTACATCTAAATTAGTATAAAAGTTTGAGTGTAACAATTTTATATAAAATTTGTATAGATTGTAATAATAGTCTTGTTTATTGCTAGCATCTTATGCGATGACTAAAGCGTACTAAAAACCTGAATTAAAAATGTATGATAAATCTTTGTTATGCCGTTCGATAGATTGTAGCGACAAATTATTCAGAGGCAAAGTATTTAGTGAAAAGTTTGTGTTTTATGAAATTTAGAATTTTTAACTCCAGTGCCCTACAGAGCTTCATACAGTCTGGGAGACACCGACATCAATTGAAATTAACATTATCATGTTTTGTAGGAATCTACCTTTATACGTCTCTGCACATAGAAAAGTAGCGGCTTCGTGTAAGTTCGTTTACTCAGTTCAAGATGTGGAAAACAACTACCTAACGGGAAATATTTCACGAGGTATGGAAAAGTTTTTGTCTTAATATTTTGCAGTTGATAAGCATGCTCCCCGACTACGTCTTTGATTACTTTACATAATTTTAATTTGGTAACGATCGGGTTATTATTAGTTATTATTGTTTATGTTGTAGTATTTATGTAGTACATAATATATATAAAAATGTTTACAGGAAAAAATACGTTTCCATTTGCCGCTGCATTAATTGCAGCCTGGGATTTACTAGCAATGTCTACCGGAGTATCGAAGAAACAGTTGTCAGTACAGTTCCACGATTTGAAATTTCATTCTCAACCGGTCCTTCACGATCAACGTCAGTTGCGGCTTTTTGTATCCTTAAATAGGGGTACCGGGTATTTTGAAGTAAGTCCTAACGTTTTTTATTTTTTTAAATTCTTTTGTGAAGTTTTTTCTGTTACTTTTTTTACGGAAATATGAATGAAAAACGAGTGATCAATTTACTTAATGGCAAATGACGCACATTTTTTTTCTTTTTATTAAATATCAAAATCAAATAAAAACCTACTGTATCATCCTGATGGTTGGCAATCTACCACTTTGCGCTTTGGACGAAATTTTCTGCCACGACCACTTTGTGGAATAAACTGTAGCTAGTGGTATTTCCGAAACGATACGACTTCGGGAACTTCACATCCTATACTTATCACATGAGACGGCAGCTCATCTGCGGCTCCTCTGGTATTGCGGATGTCCATGGGCGGTGGTAATCACTTACCATCAAATGAGCTGCTTACTCGTTTGCCACCTGCACTATAAATACTTGTATTATATAAATACTTTGTATAACACATTCTTGCATTTTACAGATAATTGATGAATATACTAAGGTTGTCACGGGTCATATAAAGGGCGAGGTTGGTGATAAAAGAGCATTTATAATGAAATTCAACTCATCTGAAGAATTGGATTTGAATTCTCAAGATATTTATCAGTTACTACATAAGAGGGGTTATGATTATAGGTAATGAATGTCGTTGTCATTAGCTTACTGCCATGCATAATCTATAAATCTTCTACGGATGCCCATAAAGAACATATAGATTCCCCCCAGTCTCAAGTAGGGACTGTGCTACACTGACCTTACCAGTTATTTAATTAACTTAATATTTTGTCGATTAATACAATCATTATACTGAAAAATCGATAGTAGGCAATTCTTCTAATAGTTTACTTATTTTTTTAATATAGAAAATTAGGTGATATTTGAACAAATTAAAAATTATAGTATAACAATATGTATGTATAACCAATAATTGAGACTTGTAAATATTGTTTTTTTCGTGTTCTTTTTTTTTATTCTTAAGTCTTACGATATTTGAAATAACTCGAAACTCATTAATTTACGCTGAACTAATGTTATGTCTCATAAAGACAAAAGAAGGACAGGACCTCTATAAACACGTATTTAAATTATACGGTAAACCAGTCAATCACCGTGTGTTTCACCATATGTACAAAGTTATCTTCAATGTTTGCTTTTTAACCCAACTAAAAACACTTTTATAGTTTTCAAAGTCAAGCAGAGATTGTGTGGTTTTCAGCTTATAGTAAAATAATCTTTTCAACCAAGCAAGACTGTAAACGTCCCCTAGGCTTTTTATTTTGCTTACATTGATTACGGTTAAATTGGAATATATATTTTAAATTTTATTTCAGAGGTGAATTCCAAAGTATACAAAAAGCTAACAAGTCCCTCACGGAAGCGCAGATAATTTGGCGCAACAACTGGGTAACTCTAATCGATGGTATATTGCAACTGACCACTCTCAGAAGAGCCCATGATAATGTATCAGAACCTACGAATATAAGAAAAATCATAATTGACATTAAGAACCACGTGAATCAAGCTACACTAGTTGGCGATGAAACCGTTATGACTGCTAATGTTTTTGACATACTTGATATGGTCAGGTAAGTAAACGTGGTTAAAAATGTTTTCCTTATAAACAAGTGGTCGATGAAGTCACGGTGAACTTAATAACTATCTGTATTATATAAATACTTGTATTATATAAATACTTGTATTATATAAATACTTGTATTATATAAATACTTGTATTATATAAATACTTGTATTATATAAATACTTGTATTATATAAATACTTGTATTATATAAATACTTGTATTATATAAATACTTGTATTATATAAATACTTGTATTATATAAATACTTGTATTATATAAATACTTGTATTATATAAATACTTGTATTATATAAATACTTGTATTATATAAATACTTGTATTATATAAATACTTGTATTATATAAATACTTGTATTATATAAATACTTGTATTATATAAATACTTGTATTATATAAATACTTGTATTATATAAATACTTGTATTATATAAATACTTGTATTATATAAATACTTGTATTATATAAATACTTGTATTATATAAATACTTGTATTATATAAATACTTGTATTATATAAATACTTGTATTATATAAATACTTGTATTATATAAATACTTGTATTATATAAATACTTGTATTATATAAATACTTGTATTATATAAATACTTGTATTATATAAATACTTGTATTATATAAATACTTGTATTATATAAATACTTGTATTATATAAATACTTGTATTATATAAATACTTGTATTATATAAATACTTTGTATAACACATTCTTGCATTTTACAGATAATTGATGAATATACTAAGGTTGTCACGGGTCATATAAAGGGCGAGGTTGGTGATAAAAGAGCATTTATAATGAAATTCAACTCATCTGAAGAATTGGATTTGAATTCTCAAGATATTTATCAGTTACTACATAAGAGGGGTTATGATTATAGGTAATAAATGTCGTTGTCATTAGTTTACTGCCATGCATAATCTATAAATCTTCTACGGATGCCCATAAAGAACATATAGATTCCCCCCAGTCTCAAGTAGGGACTGTGCTACACTGACCTTACCAGTTATTTAATTAACTTAATATTTTGTCGATTAATACAATAATTATACTGAAAAATCGATAGTAGGCGATTCTTCTAATAGTTTACTTATTTCTTTATTATCGAAAATAAGGTGTTTTTTGAACAAATTAATAATTATAGTATAACAATATGTATGTATAACCAATAATTGAGACTTGTAAATATTGTTTTTTTCGTGTTCTTTTTTTTTATTCTTAAGTTTCACGATATTTGAAATAACTCGAAACTCATTAATTTACACTGAACTAATGTTATGTCTCATAAAGACAAAAGAAGGACAGGACCTCTATAAACACGCATTTAAATTATACGGTAAACCAGTCAATCACCGTGTGTTTCACCATATGTACAAAGTTATCTTCAATGTTTGCTTTTAACCCAACTAAAAACACTTTTATAGTTTTCAAAGTCAAGAGATTGTGTGGTTTTCAGCTTATAGTAAAATAATCTTTTCAACCAAGCAAGACTGTAAACGTCCCTAGGCTTTTATTTTGCTTACATTGATTACGGTTAAATTGGAATATATATTTTAAATTTTATTTCAGAGGTGAATTCCAAAGTATACAAAAAGCTAACAAGTCCCTCACGGAAGCGCAGATAATTTGGCGCAACAACTGGGTAACTCTAATCGATGGTATATTGCAACTGACCACTCTCAGAAGAGCCCATGATAATGTATCAGAACCTACGAATATAAGAAAAATCATAATTGACATTAAGAACCACGTGAATCAAGCTACACTAGTTGGCGATGAAACCGTTATGACTGCTAATGTTTTTGACATACTTGATATGGTCAGGTAAGTAAACGTGGTTAAAAATGTTTTCCTTATAAACAAGTGGTCGATGAAGTCACGGTGAACTTAATAACTATCTGTAGTGTGTACGAAGTCGCCTCAACAAACCTTTCAGAAATGTCATCTTAAATAATTAGTTTTTTATATTGAAGTTTTGTTCGCCTCTACGTTACGTAACATGAAGTTGGTAAATATAAAAAAAATCATTTATCGTTTACATACACATACTGTACGTATTGCAATTTAAATTAGAATACTAAATTATATCAATGCAGGTGCGGAGGTGTCGTCGTAGAAGGAGTAAAATTTCGTGACCTGCCCGCATTGAGCGCGAAGACAGTTTTAATGACTTCTAAATTTATCCCATACTTCCAACAAAATGGAGCAGATGTAAGTAAAATTTGCTTTTCATGTAAAACATAATCATCAATTTAGTCGCATATATTAGTATATATTCAAATATAGGTCCATAGACGTTATATAAAACTCTATTACTACCTTTTTAAGTCAACGTGAAATACATGTCAAATATAAGGCTATATTTTTTAGGTAAAAATAAATATTTTTTAAAATATAACAGTCATAGTCATGAAATTACAGTATAATCATCGATCTTAAGTCGTCAAAAAAATTCTGTACACAGACTTGAGAAGTTGAATTTAAAGATTCCATTATACATACATACAGGTCAAAATAATCAAATTGTATTAAAAACAAGTTTTTAACAGTGGTAGAGCTACCCTGCAGTTTGATTCTAACTGCAGAATGAACAGGTTAGCTCGACCGGGGTAGGACCACGCCCTCATAGAATACCAGCGTGAAATAGCAGTATAATGCTGCAGTGTTTCGTTTGGCGAGTGTAGGGATCCAGACACCTTTATTACTAGTGACAAGGCATACCATCTCAGTCCTCAATGGTTACAACGCATCTGCATTATGATTCCAAATCAAGGATGAATCAAGGAAATCAATGATGATGGCTATGGGCCGCAAGAATAACCTACCATCAGGTAATCTGCGAGCTCGTTTATTACTATCAATGTAATAAAAAAAGACAGGTTTCTTAATGATGTAAAATGATTGCAGGTTTCCACAGCACTACTCATTTATTTACAAATTGTAGCTGAAAACCTTAATAAACCATCTATTAATATCATTGAATTGACGGATAATGAGGACGATAAATCACAATTTGACAATCTTGTTGATGTTTTTAACATGATACCTTCAATTAAAGTGCATCACAAAATAATTCATAGGAAGAAGGTATTAGAAGAACGAGTCCACTTCTTAACCGATGTTGATTTACTGCTAGTTACAAGTATATCTAAAGATGACAAGGTAATACTGGAATAATTATTTCTCTTAGTCTATATTTAATAAAAATAAAAATAAAATAAAATTTATAGTGGTGAAAGAGAACTGGTACTGTTCTGCTCGCTCAAATTGCAGCCAGAGTTTTAATTACTATGACAGTTTTTTTAGTTATTGTAACAAAATGTTATTTTGTTTTTATACTACTCATATAGAAATACACTTTATTTTATTTTCCCGTTTGAGAAAGGCTCTGCCACGAATATCTTAAAGATCAATACAATCACTTCGTCATAAAGGTAACTATGGCAATTAAACATACCCATTTGTTATATATGTAGGTTGGGCCATAAGTTCTGTCCATTTTAAATTGTGAATACTGGCCAGAGGTGCTTAGATTGATTTTGAATAGGTAGATTTCGCGACATTTTAAAATTAAAAATAAATTGATTTTGTTCCATTTAAAAAAATGTTGTGGACGAAAAAGGAAGGGAGTGAGGCGCGTTTATTGAGCTTCAGCTCTGCGTTTACGTGACAACCGAGAATTATATATTTCTGCAAAATTTAAGAATAACTCTGTTTATTTATCATACTTTTTATACTGATCCTGTCAATTATCGACCAATTTCGATTACTTCTATTATTTGTAAGATAATGGAGGGTACATTGAAAGCCTTATCGACCGACAGTACGGGTTTCGTCGAAACCGATCAACTGGCGATCTTCTAGTGCACGCCACTCATCTCTTTGGTGAGGCTCTCGAGAACAACGGTGAAGCACTAGCTGTCTCACTTGATGTTTCGAAGGCCTCTGAGAGGGTCTGGCACGACAGCCTTATCAGCAAACTTCAAGCGTATGGCATCTATCCTGCCTTAATCACCTGGACAGCTGACTTCCTGAAGGAGCGATCTCTGCGAGTAGTCATAGATGGTTGCTCATCTGAGACAATGGCGATAAACGCTTGAGTTCCTCAGGGATCTGTTCTCTCTGCCACTCTGTTTCTGCTGCATATTAATGACCTGCTGAAACCCGGTACCTTTTGGATATAATCTTTATACCCAAAAGACAGCATAGTTGTAGAGAGTTACCAGTTAGGTGCTAATGCCACCGAGGATCAAGTACAGTCCCAAAGGAGAGCCATGTTAGAGCGAATGGGTCTCACATTACGGGAGGTTTCCAGTTGGGGGGACGCCAATCTTGTGAGATTCAATGTTCAAAACACAGGCGTGTCTTTTCTCAGCCAAAAGGATCCAGTGCACCTTGGCTCCTACCTTCCAAGATCTATCTGTGGATCATTGATTGCCTTCAGTTATTGGGAATCGAAATTTCATCGAACTTTAACTATGGAATCATCGAGTCCAATGCGAAGATAGCCGTAAAAAACTTGGGACCCTCGTCAAAATGCAGCGGTATTTCTCTGCGGGGCAGCTTTTAACGCTTTATAAAGCTGTTGTAAAAGTCCGGTTGTGTGTAGAACACTGTTGTCATATTTGGGCAGGCGTCGCTAAATGCCATCTCGCAGCTTTGTGGAACTTAGTGGAAAGGCGGGCTAAGAGGCTAATTGGTGATGCAGCTGAAACCAATCTGCTCACTCTTGAGCACAGGCGTAAGAAGGCTAGCCTTTCAGTGTTTTACAGAATGTATTTTGGAGAGTGTGCTCAGGAATTACATGATCTAATTCCCCCATCTCCGTTCCACCATCGGACTTTAAGACGCACTGCTGGATTCCATCCTTTTGTTGTGTACATTCCTAAAACCCGAAAGAAGCGCTTTGCTTCGTCTTTCATTATTCGTACAGCAAAGGACTGGAATAGTTTGCCCAAGTCTGTCTTTCCCTCCGATTACAATGTAGGTGTTTTCAAGAGTAGAGTGAATAGGCATTTACTGGACTGCATTTCCACTTAACATCAGGTGGGATCGTGGTCAAGCACTTGCTTAGAAAGTTTAAAAAAATATATATATTTATTCTTTATTTCCACAAGTAAAACCAACATAGTACAAAAGACTACCTACTTACTAACAAACTATTTAGTGAAGATTCGAGCTTTGAAGACTATAAATGGAATGGTCAACCTCGTACGGTGAGGAAACCAGCTGTCAAAACAGTGCGGGTGCGAATCCAACCAAGTCTCACCTGCAAGCAAAAAATGCTAGCTTATCAGCTGGAATTACGGTTACAATAGCGCTGAATCAAGACCTGGGACCCCAAGCTTATCGACAAATCGAAAAGTAGGGCATTTCTTTTATGAATGTCTTTATAAACTTAGACAAAAGAGATCCAGGGTGAGAAAAAATGCCACGAAATACTTTTTTCTAGTAAAAAAATCATTAACGTTGAAGAAAGTTAATGAAACTAAATAATAAAGTGTATACCCTTAACAGTGAAAAAGCGCGCAAGCGTGTCTCGAAAATCCTTCATCATTCATGGTTTGGCTCTCATACTCAGGCCTAACTGAAGTATATTTTTCTGAAAAAGGTGTGAAAATTAGTGCTATTAGAAATTAGAGAACCAAAATCGGAAATCGACATTAGCACGCAAAACTGAATCATTCCAAATGAATAAGGCAAGTCGAATGGCCACCCTAAACCCGTTGGATTACTAAATATGGTGACATTTAGAGAAGAAAGCCTCCGCTAAACTACACGAGAATTTGAAATCTCTCGAAGCATATTTGATTAAACCATGATGTGATATATATATGAACGTTGTGCATGCTGCGATATACGATTGGGACTCGAAGGCTATGGGCCGGCATTTTGAATAACTTTAATAAAAATTTAATTTACATACCTATATATCTTTATATAATATATAAATATTACAAACACGTCAAAAGTCTTACAATTTATTTAATAAAGTATTTGTGATAGAACTTATGATCCGACTAGGTATATTTGGATAATATTATCTTTTAGTATAAAATTGGCAATCTATTACCAATTTTATTTAAGGGATGATTTTATGTTTATAGCTCTTCTAATTCTCCATTTTTGTATATTCTACTTGTATATTTTTCATATATTGCATTAAATATATAATCGCAACACTAAATAGTTTTGTCTTTTTTTTTCAGTTGTGTCAGACGCTATACCGTGTACTCTGTCGTGACACGTTCTTAGTAAACAGAGAGGATTGTGTAAAGAATACATCATTTAATAGACCATCAGCACTTTATCGTATTGTTAGTGTGCAGAGTCTTAAAGATCAGCGCTTAGAACTGGTGCGATGGAGACCCACTTCCTCTACAGTCGCTACCAGCGTCTTCACGGTTCGCTCCCCGTCAGACCTTGCATTAATTTCGTCTTCTCAAGCAGCGTTACCGCAAAGACATAAGCTCCTCATAACCACATCGTACCCTCCTGTAGATGGACTAAAAGATCAAGTTCAGAAATGGAGAAAGGATCGTAACCAAATCTATGTGGTTATGATCAATAATAAAATTTCCGAAGACCAAAACATAGATCAACTGCCGAACTTGGACTTAGTGTTTAATATTTTAGATAATGTAAGTTGGTTACTCTTTATTAGTACTAAGATTGTGTCTTATTTACCATAGCAGCTTAATATTCTCCTGGATTTTTGTTTCTGGCAGGAGTTTATATATAAGAATCATCAGAATAGTTGATTTCGTTATGATTATCCCATATTACTGATACGATTAACACACTTTTCATTCTTTCATATGTTAGGTATTTCGAATTGGAATGAGCGTGGATAAGCCCTAGATTTCAGCGAATATTTGCTCCATCCCACTCAGCTGTATACTTATGATTACTAAAAGTCGACACCTTCGTGAGAAGTAAGCAGGCCAAGACTGTTATTCATTATTGCTGCACAATACAATTCGAATTTTAAATATTATTGCTCACTGCTTAGTCTAAGTACTAATGTTATAAATTAATTTCATATCCGAAATCTTTCTGAGAAAAATTAGATTAAATCTCATTTAGCCATATCGAATTTAACTTCCGTTCCTAAAGTACCTAGGTTATGAAAAAAAAAAGTTGAGGAAAAAATATATAACGAGGAAAATTAATATGTACGATGTTTTATTTCGCAGGGTCAATGGGGTGGTGAGTTTTTGGTACCTTTGCAAGAGAAATTATCTCCTAAGTATGGTATAACTCTTCAAAGTTCTCGTATTGGAGATTTCAACTCCTTACATTGGGTTGAAACGCCCAATGTCAGTGAACATGGTGTGAAAGTAAAGGTACGTCACCTACCTTTATTATTTTGAATATTTTTTTGAAGAATATGAGAATACTATGTAAAATGTGTGGTTTCATTGATAACGTAAATGTTATAACTCTAGTTTTCTTTTTCTCACCCATCATCAATATGCTGCTATTTCTTATTTGCTATTTCCATTTATTTAATCTCACACACAGCCATTTTTGCCTTCCTGTAAAAGAGTTCTCAACTTCAGTACAAGGCGAGAACCCGTTGGTGGGGTCAATGCTAGAACTACTTTAGATATAAGTTTCACACATAATTATTTGGCTTTCCCACTTGTAAAGTCAAGTCCAAATTATACAAGGACACGGAAAAAAAAACATTAGGAATAATATTGGTTGCATGCTCGTGGCATATCCGACTACCACTTCATCACTTTCCTATATTTAAAAGATCAAAATTCTACCGTATTCGTCTCGCGTCTATTGGCGTTCTGTGCTCGCGATTATTATAACTACCATCGTGCTAGCTAGTGTAATTATAACAAAAAGTGCTCTTAGCCGCCTCGTATCTGTACACAGACATCGATTTTTCAATTCAATTTAATATTGCAGGTACACTATGCTGGAATTAATGATACAGATACAAAACGATGCTCAGGAATTATTCCATATGGCAATGAAAATAATTTTGGAATGGACTTCAGTGGAGTAACTGAAAGGTAACTTTTTTCCTTTTTTTTACATTGTCAGTAAATGTTTTATGTGAGAACCTAGTATCTAGACAAACCTTATTTAGGTTTAAAGATACTGTAATATCTTTTAGCGATATGTTAATTGAATTTATGAAAAAAAAAGAAATTTATATTCTAAGATAGATCGTTACTTCTTCATTAATAGTATTGTTTTCAAGTTCAGGGTAAGGTTCTTGTTCTAAACTACTGTACTGTTCTGTTTGTATCCTCTTTTAGTTTGTAAATTAAATAATTTTAGATAAGTTTTATTGCAATAAATTTGGATTACTGTCGGTAACATTTTTAAGCTTGGGTGACTAGGAGTGTTTTGATTTTCAAAAATAATTTATTAGGTAATAAACTAATATTTTTTCAAGGTACTTTCATTAGGCTTTATACACTGTTTTATTATATATTATACTATATAAGACACTAGCGATCGTTTTTTTAGATTTATCTAGATGTTTTCTTCTACAGAAATTATAGGATAGAACTGTTTTTAGAAATACAGGTGTACGAGTTGGTGAGGAGGAACCAAACACTAGTACTACTGTACTCGTATTTTAGGACTGTCTTAGATAAATCTAAGTCGCCCTACTTTAAAAGCAAACATCATTACACAAAAACGTCTACCCCAAATATCTATTGTTGTAAAAACATGAAATAAAATGAAATAGAATGAATACTCATTTATTTTTTATTCTATACGCCATCGAGATTAAATTTCTAATAAATTATTATATATTTTTGCATTTTCCTCCAATATGTGCCGCTTTTAAAATTTTCACACACACTTACGTATTATGTTGATTGATAATTTTTTTTAATTTTATTTATTTATTTGATTTACAAAAATTACTTATTCCCTGCTGTGATTATTATGATGAACATGAGCCTTCATTATAGATTGCTTCGAAGCGCGAGCCAGTCATTCCGACAACCATCGTATTCCCGCGAACTCACGTAAATCGTCACTCCATTAAGTGAATGGTCATTTTATATTGCCGTTGTTATTTAGAGATAAACCGTCCTCTCAATCTGTTATAGGGTACATAATCTAATGTCAATCAATATTGAAGAATAATCAAATTAGCCCTTACGGTATATATTTGTTAATGCTTAAATTTAACTTAGTTTTATATCGACAGTGGGGATCGTGTGATGGGGCTAGTGAGTGGTGGTGCGATAAGCTCATGTGTTCTAGCCCGGCCTCAACTACTTTGGCCTGTACCGGAGTATTGGAGTCTCGAGGAAGCTGCAACAGTGCCACTTGCCTACTGTCTCGCTTTTTATTGCCTTGTAAGTATACAGAAAACAGGTTTTTAGTGCAAACGAGAAACCTCACAACATCTTCATCTGATGGTAAATGATTCCTGCGGGCCATTGCATCTACATTTATCTTTGAAAAGGAATCATAATGCAGATGCGTTGTCACCCTTGAGGACTGTAATAAAGACCTCCGGATCCATACACTCACCACACAAAACACAGCAGTATTATGCTGATATTTTACGCTGGTATTCTATGATAGCGTAGTCCTGCCCCCGCCAAGCAGATTCTTTCTGAAGCTAGAAACAAACTGCAGCGTAGCTCTACCACGTGATATATATTTCTGTAACCCTATTTCTACTCCGTATTTATTATCTGCAATAACCCAATACTCTTGGGTATGCAGATGACAGCATAGTTGTGGAAGTATATACCTGCACGTTCCAGTAAGTTGGGCACGAAGTTAAAACGAAATTATGTGAATCTGTCTCTTCAGGGTGTATCAGTTTAGATCTGATTCCGATCTGGTCAGCTCTCAAATAGACTAATCTCAAGAAGACGATAAGATAAAATTAAAATTTATTAATTTATAACAGGTGTAACAACTGTTTCAGCAATAAATCCAAAACTAAGAATTAAATTTCAAGGAAAATGTGGTAGTATTCTCTCAGATTTTATGAGAAGCGTTATTTTCCAGGGTATCAGATGTAAGATGTATCATGGTATGAGCGTGCTGGTGCACGGTGGTGCTGGAGCGTTGGGCCAAGCTGTGATATCAATCGCCTTGGCCAACGGCTGCGAGGTTTACACCACCGTCAGCGATGTCAACAAAAAACGATTTCTACGCAAAATGTTTCCAGAACTTACAGGTATCAATTTATTATTTAATTTTTTATTATATTGAGAGTACAGATACGTTTTCACCCTTGAGGACTGAGATGGAATGTCTCGTCACCAGTAATGAAGGTCTCCGGATCCCTAAACTCACCAGACGAAACACAGCAGCATTATGCTGCTATTTTATGTTAGTATTCCGTGAGGGAATAGTCCTACCCCGGTCGAGCTGACCCATTCATTCTGCAGCTAGAAACAAATTGCAATGTGGCTCTACCACTGTTAATACCATATTATGATCGGTTATTATTTTTTAAAAAAAAAATGAATCATTAGTAGACGAATCCCAACTGTTTTATATTTGCCACAAGAAATTGGGATTCAAGTTACAGATTTCCCTTTCTTTAAAACGTAAGTAATAGGCAGCTTAATTAAATTCATAATCTTCATGCGAAATTCAACGGAAAATTATTTACTGGGGATTATACCTTCGTCTTTTCTTAGACTAAAACAAAATAATTGTCAATACGTCACACGGACACGTGATGGTTGTGCACGAATTAGGTTAAACCCTTATCAGAACAGTAAACGTGTAAGAGAGACTCATAAAAAATATTTACATTAGTGTCCAATACACATAGTTTGGTAAACTAACACTAAACTAAACGGTGTAAACAGTTATAATATATTAAGACATTTCCATTTTCGCAGTTCTAGGGATGGGAGTGAAGCGGTGATACCGTTGAAACTAATCCTGGTAACCATCTAGAATTTAATTATATAGGATTTGTAATATTTTCTATCATAGAATAATATTACACTAGTAAACAAATTATAACTAATAAATATTCAACTAATAAATCTTACTTTATAAATATAAATTTAGTTTTCTATTCAATGAACAATTTTTTTTACTATTATTTCAGATAGTCGAATTGGAAATTCCCGTGACCACACTTTCGGAGACATGGTATTACTCGCAACGAATGGTAATGGTTGCCACGTAGTAATAAGTTGCCTTACAGGAAGTCTTAAAAATGTGAGTTGTGTACATATCTTTATAAGAATATGTTAATAACTGTCTACTGAAATATTATCCACATTTAGTCATCATACTTCATTTAAAATGTGGAGATGGAGGCATAATCAGGAAGAGACAAGTACAAGTACATAAGCACAAGTACACAAGTGTGAAATGCTGCAATAATATTTATAAAAATCTTTTTTTCTTACCTATAATACATAAAAGACATAAAGCGCTGAAGTTAACCACATTGCAACTAGTTTCTGGCTGCAATATGAATGGGTCGTCCCAACCAGGGTAGGACCACGCCCACACTCAATACCACCGTGAAATATAAGCAAAACGCTGTTTAGATTCGTCTTGGTATCTGGAGAACCAATTATAGGTAACGTGGCATTCTATCTCAATACTCAGCGGTGCACACCCGTTCATCCTGAATCTTTCATATGTAGATGTCACTAGTCTTCACTTAATGTCAGGGTAATTATGCGCTTTGTTTATCATAGTTTGAATTCCATCTCATCATCGCATATTGCACGAGAATTGTTTAAAACATGTAAGGCAGATTCACTTCTTTAGGCTTCTCTTTAATAATTATAGTACAACAGTTAGTTGATTTGAACGATGCTTCGTTATCTTCGATATACTTCGTTAATTCTATCTCATCATTGCAAATTGCACGAGAATTGTTTAAAAATGTAAGGAAGATACACTTCTTTAGGCTTCTGTTTAATAATTATAGTACAACAGTTAGTTGATTTTAACGATGCTTCGTTAACTTCGATATACTTCGTTAATTCTATCTCATCATCGCAAATTGCACGAGAATTGTTTAAAAAATGTAACGAAGATACACTTCTTTGGGCTTCTCTTTAATAATTATAGTACAACAGTTAGTTGATTTGAACGATACGTTATCATCCCTTCAACTGATGGTAATTGATGATCTACAGTCCTTGATCATCCATAAACTACGATTAAATACGCAGGACCTAGATATAATTCTGCGTTACATGTCATTAGTTCCAAAGATCCCATCTCTCACCATACGAAGAAGAAGCGTGGGTGTGGTCCGCCGCCAGTCCCACTGACCCATTTATCTTGCAGCCGTACAGGTATTTATGGGCCGCAATCATCACATACCATCTTTTAAAATAATATTCTATAATTAATTAGTTTTAATAATAATTTATGCAGACATTAAATCAAATAAAGTAAGTCACTTAAATAAGTACAAATACACAATATTTTATTTTCAGGTATCTCTCTCATGCACAATGACTTCTGGTAAAACGTTCGACTTAACTCAAATAGCAACCCAAGATAACTTCTCGTATGGTATGCACTATTTGACGAAGGACAGATCTTACTCTGTAGTAAACTTTCGAGATGTGTTAACACAAGGAAGTAACGAGTGTATTATAGTAAGTGTTTATAATGTCACTAAGATGTTTGGATAATGTTGGTTGGTTTAATGTTGGTCTTGGAAAATTCAATCTTAACGCATATGCTGAATTATGATGTGGAAAAAGGACGACAAATTAGCGTTTGCGCGCTTACCGAGCGCGTTTTCCTATAGTTCTGTTCAGATAACATTATTCAAAAAGGCACACGAAAAGCAAACGACATAATTTTCGTGAAAATTGTGGCGTAAAAGTAAATAATTAGGTATTCTTAAATTTAGCTTTTATATATTCTGTAAGCTATTTCTGAAATGGTTCCATATTTGGTTTTCGTGCGAACTGAGAAGACTACACTATGTTCTAAGCCGGTGAGAAAGACATCATCATCAATGCCGAATGACGATAACCTGAACATAAATTGTGTTGTAGAAACTGCAGCTTATGGTAACTGAAGGCATCAAGCGTGGCTATGTGCGCCCATTATCCCGAGTTGTCTATCACCCACTTGATGCACCACACGCTTTCCGCCTTCTAGCAGCAAGTCGCCATCGTGGTCGTGTATTACTTCAACTGAGAACTAAATCTGAAGGCTTGCTCATGCCGATTTCCGAAGCTAGGTAATTCTCTTTTGGTACTTTGTGTTTGGTGCAAAATTAATTATATTTTGCAATGTTTCTTAATTTATTTAAATATTATATGACCATTTAATGACAATGAGCACAAAGTTTGTATGATGCTATGCTGTTATCCGGTTGTCTATCAATATAAATGTGTTCTATATATTTTATATAAAGTTATTAGCCGTGACAGAGTAACGTTACAACTTATTTCTAGACGAATGAGTCGGCTCGACCGTGGAAGTCCTGCATTCTCTTAGGATTGAATAGCAGTTTAACGCTGTAGTGATATGGAGACCCCATTATAGGTAGCAAGGCATTTCATGTCAGTGCGTCAGGGTTACAGCCAAGGGTTGAGCATCTTGAATATTTGTTGAGAACTGAACACACTTACCATTAGGTGAATTGTAATCATGCCTACTAAAAAAACACGTGATAATATTTTATAGTTTATCTTCTATAATTATAGTTCTTTGTACCAATTATGGATAAAGATTATGTAATATTAATTTCAGGTTACACTGCTCTCCAGATACAAGCCATCTGATATTGTGCAACAACGACAATTTCGGTTTGCAAATTGCAGAAAGACTATACAATCGTGGTGCTAGAAAAATTTATTTGCATTGTTTGAAACAATCTGGATATCGTGACTTTGAAATTCGGTAAGGTTTAACACAGGAAGTATAATATTAGATTAATCAAAAAGATTCAACCCTAATTTCAAGATTCACTGTAGAACAGAATCAAAGACCTTTATATTTACACATCGCACAATCTTATTTAAATTCTCTTTAGGATATATAGAATATTCAAAAGTCAATCAACTTGATATCTATATATGAAGCCTAACTAAATTTAACAGACACCTAAATTCGATACGTACCTATTAAATTTTCCCAAACAAGCTCCACCTCAAAAGTTGTTTAACGTTTTACGATTAGGCTGTAACCTCAACTTTGCTCGCAAATGCTAGTTAATCGAATGCTTATAATGATTATTACAGGTCGTTAGAAAAAAAGGGAGTACAAATAATACTTTCTGAGATAATATTGAAGAACAGAAACGATGTTACAACGTTATTAAATGACTGTATTCGTTTGGGTACCATAGAAGGTATTTATACGATCGCTACAGAAGACCTATCTAAAGGGACATTCAATGTTCTACAAGAGTTAAGCGTAATAACAAGGAAATTGTGTTCACAGCTTAAGTAAGTATATAAAGCTGGAACTGTTCAGTATTATGTACCACACTAACCTTACCTTTAGCAAAATGCTCATGAAAAACTATAACTCTTTAAATCCTGCAAAGAGTGGAACAAGGACAATGTAGGTTGTCTCTACATTATTTCTTGGGTAATTCTGTACTTCTGATAGAAAATATCTATGTCAGTGTCAGCTTGTCCAAACTTATACAGTATAGATTATTTTCTAGACGTGACTAAATTGATATTTTTCACTAGCACATGTCTTATCATGGGTCGCACGTCCGCTTCAGGTCTGATTGAAGGCAGTTTCATTCAAAAAATGTCGACTATAGTTCTACGTTCCCATTTTGCAGGTACTTTGGAGTTATAACTGGCATGACAGATACAGGTCTTCAAAGTTGTATATCGAGGGCTCAAAACACATTGCCAGTGACAATAATTAAATTACCAACAATTAGAAAGGTATTTTTTTATGAATTTTATAATTAAAAGAATAAATATTTATCAGTTGTTAGTTTCTGTTTTGTAAATAATTATGGTAGAATTACTTCATAACAGACGTGGTAGCTCAGTGTCTAAGCGCGTGCATTTAATTCATGGTATGCGAACAATCAAGTTCAATTACCGGTGCCAGCACCAACGAAATTGTTAATTATAATTGTAAGTACTGATTTACCACGTGCTCGGTGGTGAAAAACACATTGCGAGAAACCTACTTGTCGAATAAATAAACAATTAATCACGCTTTATTTCACTGTTTTACGAAAAATAGCGAAATTAAGCGAATTATTGATAAAAGGATACAACCTAACCTTCAATATACCTACAATATACTAAAAACATTTCCAATCAAACCATCCATTCATTTATATATATTTAGTTTATGTACGTCCATCATATTTATTTATTTTGTATATATTAATATACTATTTTGTTATTATGTAACAAAAATAATAATAATAAATAATAATAATAACTTATTAGCAGTATTTACACATATACTGAAAACCGCGGGTCTTGAACGAAGCTAAGCTCTAATAATCAATATATTCGTTTAGCTCATTTAGGTATTAGTTTATTATTAAATGCATACATCACCCACTTTATTAACATATTTATCTAAATTATTATATATATAATAAAGGTCAATCTTTAGCGATAAGACCGCCTTGTTGTACCTACTCAGTAATATATATATTTTTTTCTATCTCCTTTTTGTGATTTGTTTTTATTTTATTTTGTGGTGTACAATAAAGTATATATTATACTCAAACCCTCAATTCTATTTACTGATTCTTACAGTATAAGTATGTAAAGTTTCAACTAGCGTTTTTGATATTTTTCTCTTTCCCCCAGTCACAGATATGATATATTTATATTATGTGCAGAAATGCACAATTTTTAATTTAAAGTATCTGTCTATTGTACATTCTATCTATTATAGATGGGAGTTATTGAAACTTCGAAATGTCAGGAGACAATATCTGAGGTTGACGCCGTCAATGTTATTGAACGAGCCTTGAGATCCAATGAACCATTGATCGTTGCTCGTCCTTATTCTGCGCAGTTCCGGACAATTTTACAAGAAATTGCAAGTGTAGCAGGTACATTTTGTATTACTATCATTAGCTATTAGATATATATTGTTTATTCTTAATAACTTACATTTATTCGTTTAAAGTTCGTAATAATTTGTATATTATTCATTAATATGTAAATGTTTCAAAATTTTCACTTTTTAAAGTATCATGATAACCTACGAGTAAATACTAAAATGCCCTTGAAGTAGTAGTGCAAAATGTACGAAACAGTCGAAAGCTCTGTAGTGCCTATTTTATATGAATCTGTATGTCGTAACAAGGATGGATCTGTAAGAGGAAATTTGAAAGTAGTTCTTCGCGCCAACAAATTACAATATTTCTGACAAATTATAATTATCTGGATGATCTGGTGATTTGATTTAAGAGAGAGAAAGATATGCATATTTCTAGAAATAGGAATTGATATGTAACTGAGGTTGATCAGAAGAAACATGGTAATATATAAAATGCATGGATTGTGAGAATAACAATATCAAAGCGGTGAAAATGAATTAATAGAAATGGTAAAGTATAGAAGAAGAAGACATTATACGCCACTCCCACGATTTGGATACTGATGAGGAAGATTGTGAGTTCATCACAATCTTCGTCAACGCTTAAAAGTTAACCAACACAGAGTTATTTATTATAGTGTTCGTTACAGCGTAAAGATGCGCGTTGAAATTTTTGTTTTTCAATTAATATCATTTTGTAATAAATATAATAATTTTTTTTTTTGTTATACCTTTTTCTCATTATTTCAAGGAATTAATATCCCGGATGATGTTACGGAAACTGCAACTTTAGCAGATTTTGACATAGATGTTGATAAGTATCAAATAATTTGTACTTTCCTACGTGACATCCATAATATCTCTGTGTCAGAAGAAGAGGTACAAAAGTTAACGATCATAAAGTACGTTTCTTTTTATTATTTATTATTTTCAATTTCGTATAGTGATAAATTATTTTTTATGATATGAATCCTTGCAGAATACGAGAAATGGATAAAACTATGAGGGAAATAGAATTTAAAGAGAAAAAGGGCTTGGAGACGTTTTACTCGTATGTGGATCCTGACGAACTACTTGGGACTACTGAGATGGTGTTTTTGCCAACTTTAACGAATAACTCAGAAATGGTAAGACTTTTGAAGCAACACTTCTTAATGTGGGATGAAAATGAAAGGTACGATCTTAACATGAACAACACAAAGGGTGACACTCAAAGAAATTTTACAAGGAAGGGGTCTGTTGGCGATCCACCTCTAATCAAGTAGCAGTGTAAGTCTTTTACAAAGTAATATCACAAACAGAATGCCATACTTAATCTATAAATATATAGTACGGACTGTGATATATAATACACTTATAACAATTTTTTTTCTATAGATGTCAGCAATATCAATGTTTCTAGATTCTATTCAATTCAAATTCTAATCATTCTAGATTTAGTTTTTTTTTGTTATTTATATTAAGCTAAGGGATATAATTAGACGGCAGCGAGGCGTAATGGTCAGAGCTGGTTCTAGATTTTGTATTTTATGTTCGGGGTTCTAATCCCTAAGAGAGGGATAAAATTTGTGGTTTTACAGGTTTAGGTGAGTCTAAGAATGAATGTAAATTCTGTGACGCTGACAGATTTATACATGTTCCTTCTCCGATTTCGTTGCATTGAACAACTAAAGGGACAAAGAATACCTCTGTTTTTGCGCGAATACTTGCGACGTGTAATATATCAAGAGAATAGAATGGGACGAAAGCGATTTACGAATAACATCCTCATTATCTAAGGAACACGCTACATTTTTGTTCAATTTCTTCTTAATTTTAGCGTGACGATGAGTTTGACGTGACTCAGACATATTTGTGCATAATACCCGGTTTGGAAGGGCATCACGAACGTTTTCGCATTCTGTGTGAATGTCTGAAGTTACCTGCTATTATATTGCAGCCGGGACTAGATAACCCTGATGAAACCATCTCCAGTCAAGCAAAGCGATATGCAGAGGTAATTTTATATTTGAAATTGTCCAACTAACAAATGTTATTTATTTTAACAATAATAAAAATACTACTAATATTGCCGAACACAAGCAATATCAAAAAATAATCTTTAATTAGGCCCCATTTTTCTAAATAGCCATTACCTATGCAAAATATCAATCCAATATACTTATTTTTTTTAATTTTCTTACAATGATGCTTACTTTCTTGTGTATGTGGTTATGTGATATATATTAGGTCGAAGTTTGAAGCAAATTGTACATTTTTAAGAAAATAACGATCGTTATTTATTTATTTAATATAATTGCCAATAAGAGGCAGAGTAGATAATAAGACAATAAACACAGGCGTTCACTCGTTATCTTCGTCAATTCGTTTTTTCAAAATTAGATGACCAACTAAAGGAAAGTTTAGGGTAATGCAGCATCAGTGAAATTTACACAACAAACGTTACCCATTAATCATTAAGGTAACAGCTGATTCGCATTGACAGTAAGTAAGTAAAACAGTAAGACCTGACTTTCAAAATTCTACATTAGATTGCTAATTAACTGAGAAGACGATTACAGTAACCAATATTATCCAAATAACTTTTGTTGCCTGTTTTAACAGATACTCTTGAAAAAGACTGCACTGAAACGAAACTTCTATCTAATGGGATACGAAAGTGGAACCTTGGTGGCGTTGGAAATGGCAGCTATTTTAGAAGATCACGGTAATTTATATTCTGCTTTCCTATAAATAATATCGTAATAAAATAAATAATAATAATAATAAAAATAAATTGTGAAAAACATAAAATATAAAAATCAGATTCAATGAACTAAAATCGAACTCACAATCAAATTCAAATTAAGTGGGAATTTAATTAAAGGTCAAGAACAAAATAGAGATTTAAACAAATAAAATAGAGATTAAAATCTAAACGAGTCTACCACAAAACACAGTAAAATAAAAATTAAGATTAAAATGAAATAAAATAATAATAAAATAAAACAACACAAACACAGCCGCTAAACTGGCCCCTGAGCACCTTACGCTGAAATTTACCGATTGAATCGATATATATCGATTTCAAGATTTTTTCTCGTTACAGCATTATATTCATGGCAAATTCTTACCATAGGAGACTGTAATACCAACATTTTTACCTTTATACCCAACTTTTTTTTCTGAGGGTAAAAAAAAAATTATGTATTGACTTCGGTGGTATATTAACTGGGACCTTTGGTGACAAACGTGATAGTAAGTGGGAACAATCCTCGAGTCCGTTAATCACTTTGTACAGAAATACAATATCGCTCATTAGCCGTCTTTCATACAAGTATATTATTCGGAAGTGGTTTAATCTTAGGTCGTAAGTGTTTTTATGTGAAAAACCGGCACTGTATGCGCTCATCTCGTTGATAGTGTACAGTTTACTGTGAATTCCAGACCACTCCGATTGACTGCGGACTAATGTGTATAACAACAAACAATTAATTTAATTTAAATAATTTCTATCCCTTTGTATTAGCTTTTATGAAGCCAAGCATTTTATTTATTTTATTGTTTATTGTCAATTAAAACTCCCAAATCACGCACACTTGATTCTTCTTGTAATTCTCTTCACCACTTTTTTGTTTCTTGATTGATTCTACATTGAGAGTTACAAACGGGCACACAGTTCACCTTACGTTAGGTGATTCCTGCGGCCCACACATCCACATCCATCCTTGACAAGTAATAATAATGGAGATGCGTTGTCACCCTTGAGGACTGAGATGGAATGCCTCATCACCAGTTATAAAAGTCTCCGGATCCCTTCACTGACCAGACGAGACACAGCAGCGTTATGCTGCTATTTGACGCCGGTATTCTGTGAGGGCGTGGTCCTACCCCGGTCGCGGTGACCCATTCATTCTGCAGTTAGTAACAATCTGCAGAGTAGCTCTACCACTTTGAGCGTATACTTTGAGTGGAGTGGGCTTTATCTTACCAAACGTTTTTGGCTAGTATTCGAAATTTAAATTAATTAATGCCGAAACTTCCACTAGACGAAAATATAATATATATATATATGTATATATATTTATATATATATATATATATATATATATATATATATATATATATATATATGTATATATATTTATATATATATAAGGATATATATTTATTAATTTATTATATCATCTTGATTATAGGGTTAACCGGTACAGTATTCTGCGTCGGAGTATCACCAGACGAATTCCAGGACACCCTTAAAGAACAGCTTAAAGATTATGAAATTGATGAAGCGCTACAGCTCGCAGTGGTGAGACATATGTTCAGTTTGATGGTGGATGGCAACACAAATGGATTGGAGAAGGCTTTGTGCAATGCCTCAACATGGCGCGAGAAGATTGAAGCAAGTGTGCGTTCTATATTAGGCAGGGTTTCCCATTCTGCACAATATGCTAGGCAACTGATTGAATGCGCGTATGGTAGAATCAAGCAGGTACAAGGTTATTGTTCAACAGATCGTGCGCTGCGATCAAAGCTAATTTTGCTTCACTCGTCGTCTGCAGGAACCTCAAATAATAGCTTACAACGTTATTCCTGCAACCTGTTACTGTTTATGAGCTTCGTGCACCTTTAGCAGATTCTGCTGCTGATTTGCGTTGTCCAGCAATCATAAATAGCCATCTTGACGCTGAGCTGATAGAAGCCTTTGAGAAGAAAAATCTATGTGACACTTATCTTCTTAACGCTGATACGTTTATGACTATGGATCCGGCTCATTCTTCGAACCGCGATGAAGTTTAGTTAATATTGAAGAAATATATTTAATATTTATTACAATCATATTAATTTTTTAATAAACTGGTTTTTGCGAAGTGTTTGTTTATTTATTTAAATATCCGTACGCACAATTAACAACACTCAATTTTGGGATTTATTTTCTAATTTTAATTTGTTACCTTATCTATAACTATGTTCCACTATAGATCAGCCACCAGTTGTTATAACAGGCTCGATTAAAAAAGTACTTGAAAGACTGGTCCACAACTCCATATACTATATATCAGATTCCACAATATCATTATTCCATGAACAACATGAATTTGTCAAAAATAGTTCTACTGTTATCAAGGTAGTAATATCTCTATCGTCAATTTCTTTTTGTCCAAATAGTATATACATTTTTGCATAGCCTTCGACGAGGTGGATCATGTTACATTGCTACAGATAATAGCTTTTAATGATATAAAGGGTAATTTATTATGTTGATTTACTTGTACTTGTCAAAGAGTTTAAAGTAAGTAGTAAGTATTAATTATCGGCTTTACATCAAACATAAAAATATACCCTTAGGTGTGCCTCAAGGCTCTATTTTAGATCCCTTATTGTTTATCTTACGCAATAATGTTTTTTACACTAGCTTTCTTACTGATAACTTTCTTGTTTATGCTCAAATATAATTCAAATGTTCAAATTCTCAAATATATAATAATTATAATGATTTATTACTCACCATTTACCTACATAAACAATCTTAATATAAAATATCTGTTCTAGGATCTATAATTATTCCCTAAGATAGTTGAGACATCTGGGTCTGTGACATGTCACTTATTTATTCTTTATTTATTTTAGTTTTTCTTTATGTTCCTAAAATAAGGTTAACAAGGGAGGAAGTCAACCCTGGGTGTTTGAGAGCAGTGAAGCAGAGGTGTAGGCACAAAATATGAAAAGGTTATTTTGATAAAAATATCAAATTACATATAAACATAGATAAAAAATGATATATAATAAATATAAATAATAATATATACATAACATATATATATATATATATATATATATATATGTATATATATTTATATATATATATATATATATGTATATATATTTATATATATATATATATATGTATATATATTTATATATATATATATATATATATATATGTATATATATTTATATATATATATATATATGTATATATATTTATATATATATATGTATATATATTTATATATATATATAAGGATATATATTTATTAATTTATTATATCATCTTGATTATAGGGTTAACCGGTACAGTATTCTGCGTCGGAGTATCACCAGACGAATTCCAGGACACCCTTAAAGAACAGCTTAAAGATTATGAAATTGATGAAGCGCTACAGCTCGCAGTGGTGAGACATATGTTCAGTTTGATGGTGGATGGCAACACAAATGGATTGGAGAAGGCTTTGTGCAATGCCTCAACATGGCGCGAGAAGATTGAAGCAAGTGTGCGTTCTATATTAGGCAGGGTTTCCCATTCTGCACAATATGCTAGGCAACTGATTGAATGCGCGTATGGTAGAATCAAGCAGGTACAAGGTTATTGTTCAACAGATCGTGCGCTGCGATCAAAGCTAATTTTGCTTCACTCGTCGTCTGCAGGAACCTCAAATAATAGCTTACAACGTTATTCCCTGCAACCTGTTACTGTTTATGAGCTTCGTGCACCTTTAGCAGATTCTGCTGCTGATTTGCGTTGTCCAGCAATCATAAATAGCCATCTTGACGCTGAGCTGATAGAAGCCTTTGAGAAGAAAAATCTATGTGACACTTATCTTCTTAACGCTGATACGTTTATGACTATGGATCCGGCTCATTCTTCGAACCGCGATGAAGTTTAGTTAATATTGAAGAAATATATTTAATATTTATTACAATCATATTAATTTTTTAATAAACTGGTTTTTGCGAAGTGTTTGTTTATTTATTTAAATATCCGTACGCACAATTAACAACACTCAATTTTGGGATTTATTTTCTAATTTTAATTTGTTACCTTATCTATAACTATGTTCCACTATAGATCAGCCACCAGTTGTTATAACAGGCTCGATTAAAAAAGTACTTGAAAGACTGGTCCACAACTCCATATACTATATATCAGATTCCACAATATCATTATTCCATGAACAACATGAATTTGTCAAAAATAGTTCTACTGTTATCAAGGTAGTAATATCTCTATCGTCAATTTCTTTTTGTCCAAATAGTATATACATTTTTGCATAGCCTTCGACGAGGTGGATCATGTTACATTGCTACAGATAATAGCTTTTAATGATATAAAGGGTAATTTATTATGTTGATTTACTTGTACTTGTCAAAGAGTTTAAAGTAAGTAGTAAGTATTAATTATCGGCTTTACATCAAACATAAAAATATACCCTTAGGTGTGCCTCAAGGCTCTATTTTAGATCCCTTATTGTTTATCTTACGCAATAATGTTTTTTACACTAGCTTTCTTACTGATAACTTTCTTGTTTATGCTCAAATATAATTCAAATGTTCAAATTCTCAAATATATAATAATTATAATGATTTATTACTCACCATTTACCTACATAAACAATCTTAATATAAAATATCTGTTCTAGGATCTATAATTATTCCCTAAGATAGTTGAGACATCTGGGTCTGTGACATGTCACTTATTTATTCTTTATTTATTTTAGTTTTTCTTTATGTTCCTAAAATAAGGTTAACAAGGGAGGAAGTCAACCCTGGGTGTTTGAGAGCAGTGAAGCAGAGGTGTAGGCACAAAAATATGAAAAGGTTATTTTGATAAAAAATATCAAATTACATATAAACATAGATAAAAAAATGATATATAATAAATATAAATAATAATATATACATAACATATATATATATATATATATATATATATATATATGTGGTTATTAAAGGGCGTATTTAAATAACATCCACATTTTAAGATATATAAAGTATATTTTTAGCGTAGGTACAGCACACGGAAGATACAGAAACAATAGCGTCACGTGGCGCGAGAACAAAGGGTCGAGCAGTCGAAGTGCGCGCAGCCTCCCGACGTCAGAACGTCAAATCGGCTGCCGGGCGTGGCGAAACCGAGCTCAGCCGAGGATTCCCGACTGCGCCCTAGCAGCTTATTGCTATGGGATAACGTTTGGCCTCGCGCGGCGCGCATTCAATATAATACTTAAATTTAACATTAGGAAACATTTAAAATATATTCCTACATCAGCCCCTTTGGAGACCTATAAGGCCGATTACGAAATTTACAAATAATTTGGAAAACGGACCACACGTCCTGAACAAGTCCTACGTTCAATGCTACGTTCGTTCTGCCCCTAATGTCTATTCTAAAGAACTTATCACCTCTCTCGATGACTCTATAGGGTCCGGTGTAAGTGGGCTGTAATGGTTTGCGGACTGCATCGTTGCGTAAAAACACGTGAGACGAGGTTGCTAGGTCTCTATGGACGAGGACTTTTTGGGTACCATGGTGCGTAGCAGGTACTGGTTGCAGGTTGCGCATCTTGAGCCGCAAGCGAGTCATGAAGTCTGTGTACTTGAAGATTCAAAAAAATCTTCAGGTAAGCGTAATTGCTCACCATACACATATTTCGCAGTAGAGGCGGCCAGATCGTCTTTCCATGCAGTTCTGTTTCCTAAGAGAACCAAAGGCAGGACTTCAACCCAATCTTCGCTCGAGTGGCACTTTATAGCAGCCTTCATCTGCCTGTGAAGACATTCAACGAGTCCATTCGCAGCAGGATGGTAGGCCGTTATTTGGATGTGCTCGGCACCAATCGTCTTCGCTAGTCGCTGGAATTTTTCCGAGATGAACTGGCGTCCTCTGTCAGTCGTTATCCGCTTTGGGCATCCAAACCGTGATACCCATCCAGAAAGAAATGCGTGAGTGACGGTTTCCGCTTTTATATCAGAAATTGGCATCACTTCAGGCCATCTTGTAAAATGGTCCAGTCAAGCAGTATTGAAAATTGTGCGAAATTGGCAGCGGGCTGATAAGATCAATATGCACAGGTGAGAATCGTTCAATTTCGGTTGCAAATGACATTACAGGTGAGCGTACGTGCTTCGACACCTTACATCTTTGGCAGTGAAGACACATTCTTGACCAATCACGACAATCCTTTTGGAAACCAGGCCAAACATTGGGTAAGTAGTCTCGTGGTGACCTTAGCGCTGGGGTGACTCAGTCCATGTATTGAGTCGAAAGCCTGACGACGGAACTCGAGAGTCAGATACGGTTGTGCTGCAGAACCCGATGTGTCACAGTAAACACTTACATCTCCTGCGGGTCCTGGTACAACTAGTTTTTTAAGCTGTAATGACGAACCGGTTTTCAATATTTTTTGGAACTCAGCATCGGTTTTTTGAGTAACAGCTCGCTGGTTGTAATCAATCGCTTTGTGACTGATCGCGTCAACAGGACGTGAAAGAGCGTCCGCAACGACGTTGTCTTCACCAGCTATGTGACGAATATCGGTAAAAAATTGACCCCGGAAATCCAAGTATCGAAACTGGCGAGGCGTGCACTTGTCCAACGGCTTACTGTACGCATACACAATCGGTTTATGATCGGTAAAAATTATAAAAGGCTTCAGCTCCAGCATATATTTGACATACAGCGGAAATATTTGACCCGTTCATAAATCGACAGCAGCTCGCGATCGTAGGGACTATATTTGCGTTGAGCTGGATTTAACTTTCGCGAGAAAAAGACTAGTGGTTCCCAACTGTCGCCAAACCGTTGTTGCACGACGGAACCGATCACTTTGTCCCAGGCATCCGTGACCAGGGCTACTTCTGTCTTAGGACGCGGTTGAACGAGGTGTGTAGCATCGCCTAGACTCGATTTACACGCAACAATGTCAGCATCAAGATCGTCAGTCCATTCAATCTTCGCGGAACTTTTTCGGTGATGACCGGACAGTAAATCGTTCAACGTTACTTGTTTTTGGGCAGCGTGCGGCAAGAAGCGACGATAAAAGTTTAGCATGCCCAAGAAACGGCGGAGTTCTTTACATAATCTGCAAGTAAATACTTATAACAACACTCTAGATGGAAACTTCCAATAATTTGGAAGCAAGCTCATATTATTCCTATTCATAAAAAGGGCCCGAAAAACAAAATTGAAAATTATCGACCGATTTCTATCTTGAATACGTTTAGCAAAGTACTAGAGAAAAGTGTTTACAATAATATTTACCCCGTGTTGTCACTTTCTCTTTCGTTGGAGCAACATGGATTTGTTAACGGTCGCTCAACAACCACTAATCTTTCCCTCTTTATATCTGACGTATTACACGAGATAGACGGTGGTTCACAAGTTGACGACTTTAATAGACTCGCTATCTACTATACTAATAACCGTA
The DNA here is from genome assembly GCA_029286865.1 of Teinopalpus imperialis. Taxonomy (NCBI): domain Eukaryota; kingdom Metazoa; phylum Arthropoda; class Insecta; order Lepidoptera; family Papilionidae; genus Teinopalpus; species Teinopalpus imperialis. The sequence goes on along the minus strand of JAGSMU010000030.1, from coordinate 8,730,118 downwards.
TTGCTGTTAACACTAAAAAATGCGCATCAATATCTTTCACTCGCAAAATGCATCCTTTGCAACACGATTATCACATAGATGGGAAATTTATAACTAAAACAAATATTGTTAAAGACTTGGGAGTGACTTTAAACAATAAGCTAACCTGTTCGGAACATGTAACAAGCCTACAAAAACTTGGGATTTATAATGCGAATCTCTATATCTTTTAACGATACGAATTGTATTAAAACTCTATATTACGCATATGTTTGCAGCGTTTTAGAATATTGTGCCACTGCTTGATACCCCCATTATAAAAAACAAATAACAGCTATAGAAAATATACAAAAGAAATATATACGGTATTTCAATTACCGCAGTGGACATTACTAAGATAATTATGATAGCTCGTGTTTTTATCATAAATTACCCATTCTGCAAGATCGTAGATGTGTACCAGACATGTTGCTACTATATGAGGCTTGCAATGGGATTCTTGACTGTCCACAATTGACTCAGCGCCTAATGAGTTTATGTACTCCCAAGAAACGAACAAGAGTAACAGAACTGTTTTATTCTTCACATACTCTTACTAACTACGCAAAAAACTCCGTTGTCAATAGAATATTACTGACGTATAATAAATATGTCTCGAATACAGATCCCTTCCACACATCAAAATCTATGTTCAAAAACACCATTACAAAGACTCTTAGAGATTACACTCCTTATCACCATCATCATTAGTTTCAAGGGACGCTCAAACACACACATACATACACACAATCGCGCATACACGAATACACACACTCGCGCGCGCACACACACACACATGCTGACGTAGATTAAGTTTCTTAAAAATATTACCGAAGGGTACCAAGCTAATACTAGTTTACTCCCTTATATATATATATATATAGTGTACGCTCACAGCTCTAAAGAAGCTACTCAAGTGGTCGGAAAGGTACAACGTGGTCATCATCCTGCGTCAGTGATGGTTTAGTGGGGCGTGTCTTATTGATTGAGTAAATAGAGTCACAAAACTATATTTTTGTGAAAAAGGAGTTAAAACTTCAGCCAAAGTGTATCAAAATACAGTCTTGGATCATGTTGCGAAACCTCTCAGCAATACACTTTTTAAAAATATACCGTGGACTTTCCAGTAGGACTCTGCACCTGGTCACAAGGCACGAACTACCCAAGCCTGGCTTGAAACCAATGTTCCGGACTTTATAAGAGCTGAAGACTGGCCCTCATCTAGCCCAGACCTCAACCCTTTAGACTTCAAATCATGGTAAGTTTTAGAGTAGAGTAGAGTAGAGTACATGGCCTGTTCTAAACGACACGGCGACATTGAGTCTCTTTAAAAATCTTTGGAGCAAGCAATGGCGAAATTTCCCTTGGAAACAGTGCGTATATCCATAGATTCGTGGCTAAACAGATTAAAGGCCTGCCAAAGGTGGCCATTTCGAATAGAATATTTTATTATTTTTTGCTGAGGCTAATAAATATGTAGGTATAAATTTTAATAATATATAAAAAATGCATTTTCATTTGTAACAGAACTTATAGCTGGACTAGGTATATGATATATTACCAGATAACAATTGTGCAGGATATATTAAAATGCGATAAGCGTTCACAAACATAGTGGGCCTCACTGATCATCCCTTTTCATAGCCCAATGTAAGGCAATTTGTTCAAACAAATCTTGTTCCTTGGATGGGAATCGAGACAGAGAATCCGCGACGCAGCAGCCAGATACTCTATCTAGTACTCCGAGCGGCCGTATATATAATATTCTTCTGAACCAACGATGTCTCAAAATTTACATATTAATTTTCCATCTTGATCATGAACGAACTAAATGGACCTTAATAACGTTCATATGAACTAAGCTAATGTCGATGTATAGGTGCCTGTCACCCGCTTCAACTATTATTAGTTTTTACAAAAAAGTTTTATTAGCATTAGCTTCCTCCGTACAGAAAATATAGACGCACTCCTTCTTACAGGTGAAAAGGAAAAGAGATACCTTTTGCTAGCCCACCATAGGCACAATATACCCTAGAGTTCCGTTAGTTTCTAATTTGTTATCAATAATGAAGGCACTTACCTGCAATAACGTGAACACACTATTAATCGTATTTCGCATTTAAATATTCTAATAAAAATCCAAATGTAAAATAATGTAAGACCAAATAAAATTCCTTTAAAAATTTGAGTTTCGTTGGTGGAGTTCCGCGAACGCGTTTTTAACATAAAAATCTAAAAGAAAAATTATTTTTATATGAGAAATTAGTCGTCGCTAAAAAAAATCAATCGGCTGGTCGCTTTCAATAAAGACAAGACACACTACTTGATTAAAGTATATAAGATGAACCAACCCTTGAACAGTTTTTTGGCCAACGCCTTGAACTGGTTTGCAGAAGTTTGCGAACTCGAGTTAATTTAAATCGCATTACGCAATACAGTAAATGACTAGATTACCATTATGCTACACGTATTATAATTAACACAAATATAAAAACATACATTTTCCACTCATATGGTAGCCGCACAATTATTTATAGCGCTTTTTAGTAAACAGTGCCATACTGGCGAAAGAAGATACAATCATCGATTTCCTTCATTCAGCCTTAGCCTAAGCCTAACCTTGCTGGGCTATCCTAGGTTATCTTTATACAGGACTCATCACTCGGTATATTGGCAATACGTAACTAGGTTTGTAATTAATCCTAGAAAGTCCATTTTCATCCATATTATCGTCAATATTTGAAAAGAATCTGAAATCGGGGAAAGAAGAAAATTTCAAATTGTTTTCCCGAAGTTCTAGTCGATTTTTTTTAAAATTATATTTGTAAAATTACTTTAATTTATAAACATTCAAAGCAGTACCTTTTTATTGTGACATTTAATATGCAGAATATTGATTCATTTTGACCCTCACACAATTGTTTTCTGCAAAAACAATGGAGTTTTTACAACTAATTCAGTATATATTATAATCTAATTCTAACATATGGAAAAAAAAATTGTTTAGTACAATTTAAATAGTATAAAAATATAAATAAAATGAGCTATTTAAATCTTTTCAGTGTTCAGTGATCGTCGTCGAAAAGGTAGGTTTATAAAATAAATCTATTTGAAATTTTATGGAGAAGGAGGGACAGGCTGTGATATTGATTATGATAACTTATAATTTAATATTTTTATGTAGTATTTTCAAGCCGCCGTTATAAATTAGCTATAACACGAATAAGTTGGCGCAACTGACGGAACCACGTAATCTAAGATACTAGCGAAAAAAGAGGATCAGATCAGTACTACAGTATTTGGTCTCGTTTGTCACTAGGTATTTATACAAATATATATATATATATATATATATATATATATATATATATATATATATATATATATATTTGTGTATATATATATAAATATATATATATATATATATATATATATATATATATAAAAAAAATATCTAGGCCATAAGTTCTGTTACAAATGAAAAAGTATTTTTTTAATGAATTAATGTAATTATTTTTTCACCTTTTTCACAAAAATGTAGTTTTGTGACTCCTTGATAAGACACGCCCCACCAATCCATCACTGTCGCAGGATGATGACCACGTTGTACCTTTCAGACCACGTGAGCAGCTTCTTTAGAACTGTGAGCGTACACTTTATCATTTTGATTATTGTAGTGTTCTTCAATCGTGAAAATTTTTTCATCGGTAAAGAGTATATTTCTGTGCCTTTCACCTGCGTATCGCGACAGAAGGCGTTTTGATCGATCCACTCTCTTTAATTGTAAAGATTGATTTAGGGCATGTCCTGTATATCGACGATAAGCACCTAGCTTCAGGTCTTGTTTTATTACGCAACAGAGTCCTAGCGGGAATCTTCATTTCTCGTGATAAGATTTTTTGCTTCCTAATGGGGTTTCAACGAATTCTGGCTTTAAAAGCATTAACAACCTTTCAAGTTCTAACAGCACGCGGCCGCCCCGATCTTTTCTTGACTTAGACACAGGAAGTGTTGTTGTATCTGTTGATAGTACGATATACGAACATACGGCTGATACCAAGCTTTTGAAGTCTGGAATATGACCGACGGCTCCCACGGTACCCACTTTGTGCAAGGCGATCACTGCAATCCTATTTTATTTAACACCCTATGCCATACTGTAATTTGATAATGAACACAAAAAAAATGTGTGAATTGGCGCAAAATTGGAAGAATTTTTTAAAATAATATACTTGTTCTAAATTCAAATTAATTAAAATATATGTAATAAATATATACACTGCAGGCCACCTTAATTAAAGGAGGAAAATAAAGTAAAACTCCAATAAAATATTAAATGTTTAAAAACCTGTTTAATCATCTAATAGAACATTTATTGACAAACAATATACTTTAAAAGCGTAAAGAAATATTAACAGTCCATGCAATAATAATATAGGTAATAAAATAATAAATTATCGATTTAATAAATAAAGAATAGACACAGTATTCAGAGACATGTGTGGAGTTCGCACTGTAAAAGATAATTAAGGGTCTATTTAAGGGGATATTCTTATATAACACATATACTAGAGAGCCAATCTTTGCTTTTTTTAAAGCAGAAATTGCGACCTTAGCAGAGGTTTTTGAACGGCAACGCGACCATACAACTTCGCATCTCTCAGCCGCCGTTTTACTGTAGTCAATGATAAAGGTTAACTCGGGTTTTGTTTATTTCAACGCGGATTTCTGGTGCTGTTAAGCGTCTATTTCGCTTGCTGGTAACAACAATGAAATTATCTTCACTAGACGTGGTAGCTCTTGGCCTTCCCGAGCGTGGACGATCTTGAAAACTGCCTGTTTCCCTGTATCGAGTTATTGTGCCTTGTACACAAGTCTACGATAACTTCAGTTGTGAAGCAATCTCACGTTGGGATTTCCCTTCATTATGTAAAACAACGATGGCATAACGTAATTTCTCGAACTTTTCCCATTTCATGACATCTTCACTGTAAAAACCACAAGTTTAGACTAATAGAGATTGTTTGTGAACAAACCCAAGTAAACTCGGGTAATAACAGGTCAGAAACACATGTTTTCAGGAGCTAAATAATCGTAATTATTGACCAATACGTAACAAAAGCAAAGTAATTAGTAATGAGGACATTATAAAAATATTATTACGTCCACATCTACCACATGGCTCTAGCGCAGCGTTTGTGGGTGTTTAAAAAAAATGATGTTTATTGTCTAATAACTTGAAAGTAAACAAAAGAATGACTTCTTTAAATATTCGGTACTAACAATAGAATATGCAGATGCGTATTTCTTTTATTTATCCTATGGGATTTTATTACAATTAATTATATTGTTTATGTGCGGTCTTAATTTTTGGCCGGCAGGGTATATATATATATATATATATATATATATATATATATATATATATATATATATATATATATATATATATATATATATATATATATATATATATATATATATATATATATATATATATATATATATATCTATATATATAATTATATTTGGTCTTTCTGAAAAGAGTTATTTTTGAGAGAGGAGGGAAGATTATTTTTATTATTAATATTTTTGTTATTAACTTTGAAAATAATCCGTTTCTTAAATGAATTTCTATTCATTCCATCTATAAAAAGTTGATGTCATCAGTACAGTGGTAAAATTATAGTGCGTAAGTATAGGTGAAGTAAGTACAAAAATTAGGAAAATTACAAGGTTCCATATGTAGAGACAGTGGATATTCATGTTTTCCATGTCTTACTAATTTAATTTTTGTCAACAGAATAAAATATTAAAAAAAAACAATGGCACCACAGGGATTTCCCTCAATGAAGGAGGGATCTGATTCTAAGGAGAAAAAAATAACTGTGGTTATATCCGGCATTTCCGGCTTGTATCCAAACTCTCACAATATCAAGGATTTGACGAAACTTTTATACGAAAAGGTAGTCAATGGAATAATTCACGTATACAATCCAAATGTTGGCCCTTTAAAACAATATCTCTATTTTATTTTAATAACTAGGGGGCTATATCACACTTGCGATCTAGTGGTCCTGGATTTAAAACTCTACTTTGAAAAAAAAATGCTTCCTAACGTTGCTGTCCATATGTAGGCGGGCAGGTGATATGTCTGCCCCATTACATATAGGAATTAAAAAGCACCAGAGGAAATAGCAAACGATAGATATTAAATACACGACAGCTTATTTAAATATACCCATCATTTCCAAACACGGCACAAAACTAAAGGAAAATTGGTCACTATCGCAGCAACTTATATTTATGGTGAAAGAACCACTCCGTATCTCATACCACACATTCTTAATGATATGGATGCATCTTTCATTCAATGCATCACAGTTAAAAACATAAAGCAAAAATTAAAATCTCATTTCTTGAATAACCTGTACATGCATTGAATGCGTCGGTGCTCTTACTACCTTTACTTCTGTGTGTGTAAATTAAGATCTTCAGTGTATTATATTTTTAGTTATTAATGCAGGTACTTGCATGTATTGCTCAACATTTTTATTGAAAATATTATTGTCAAGTAACATTCTTGACAAACCTCTGTGGTTTTCTAAATGTTACTTGTTGTAATTAAAATGTTATGTACTCTTATTATAAATAAATAACTAAAATAAATAGTATTCATTTTCATAACATTTTCTATATTCATTAATATTTCTTGTAGGTTAATCCAATTATATCAGGTCCTCCGAGATGGTCCTACAAGCATCCAGATGTTCCACAATATTTAGGGAAAATACCTGACGTCAACCGTTTCGACGCTCAGTTTTTTAAAGTACATTATTACCTCGGAATGTATATGGACACAATGTCCCGATTGAGCTTGGAACAAGTTTATCAAGCTATTTATGATGCTGGTTAGTATATATTACATTATTTACAAACCTTTTTAAGAAAATTAAAATGTTTTTACATTTTTGCATGAAATTAGAAGTGAATCCACAATTCAACTAATTATTACCGCGGCCAATAAAACCTACATTCCTCGCCGATGAGAAATTAAACCAGCTTAGGTGGCCCTCAGTTGCGTGAGCCCTGTATCCGACGAATCTGTAAGAGCCGCATAGGATACCAGCATCAACATCAACCGAATCTAGGATGAAAAATTGAGGTGCGGATCATCCCAGAGGATTAAGATGCAAAAAAGCAACAATATGGCATACAACAAACTTTAAGTCTCCTCAAATTAAGGTTTCCAAGAGAGGACATAATGCAAAGTGCATTCTTTGGAAATGTGTAAGGAGTGAAAGTAAATATTAATGTTGTGTATGGTAATATGTGAAAATGTAAAATATGTCCAATCGAGCTGACCCTGGTAGGGTAGAGCTGACTCTAGTCCTGTGTGGCAGGGTCCTGTTAAAAATTGCGAAAATTTTGTTAACATATTGGAACCTTAAAAAAAAGCTCATTCGTGTCAATGGTCTTAACCATTGACATGAATGATCTTTTTTTTTTTTTATACTTTCAAAGCAAGTGCTTGACCACGATTCCACCTGATGTTAAGCGGAAATGCAATCCTGGATGGTAAGACGCAAAAAATTAATGATCATGATGAAAATTTAATCAGCATAAATTTTAGCGTTAACTGATAACTTATGTTAAAGGTTTGGGACCACAACATTTTAATGAAAAGAAAGTGGGTGTTTTTTTTGGTACATCACATACTGAAAGTGAAAAAATAATGTTTTACGACTTATCTTCAAAATATGGACTTGGGTTACCCGGGTAAGCTATATTTTCTAGATATGAGATTGATGGTTGGTGACTTATCATTAGATTTTTCGAAAAACAGTCAATATGGCAACTATTGCTTCATTTTTTATAAAAATCATTACTTCCGATTTTTAATAATGGTAATGTTTATTTGTCGTGTTATACAGATGCAGTAAGTCCATGTTCGCTAACCGCATTTCATACTGGCTCAACATAAAAGGACCTTCTTACAACATTAGTGACTTGTGCTGTAGCTCTACATGTGCTTTGGAACAAGGCTACGAAGCTATTGTCCATGGTGACTGCGAAGCTGCTATTATCGTAGGGGCTAATCTTTGTCTACTTCCTGAAACACAGATAAATTATGGAAAGTAAGTAGGACAAGAGTTGTTAGTTTGTAATGTACAAAACGAGGACATCCATACGGATGTTTCCAGAGGGATATTTAAAAAAAAAATTTAAATAAAAAAAACTTATTTAAATATTTTTAATTAAGCGTTTTTATTCTTTAAAGATTATTAGCCATGCTAATAACATTACTCATATTCCAGTTAACCACTCCACTAAGCTGCAAATGCTTGGGCAAAAGGGAATGGTTCACGACAATACTTACATGATGGATTCGAACCTACGATCTTAACTTTCGCGGACCGTACCTATTAGGCTATTGACGCTTCGGCGATGTCAGCATCTTAAGTGATTCCTAACCTAAGATTAGGTTACAGGATAGCCAGCTCGTATACCAAGTTGCTGGTGCGGTTGCTCAACCAATAACAGTTGGGTAACAAGAATTTAGTACTAGCATTACATTCACTAAGTTGAGCAACATAGATGCAGGTTCCATAAAATCTTACTAAGTGGTGGAGGGACGTCTAATGACATAATAGAAGTAGAAGGCTAATGACATTAAATATTGATTATTAAATAATAAAACAAAAAAGCATATACTTACAGAGTAACGAAAGTGTGCATGGACGGCAAAACGAAATCGTTCGATCAAAATGCAGACGGTTTTGCTCACTCGGAATCTATAACTGTTTTTCTTCTTCAAAGGTCAGAACAGGCATTAAGGTAAGATACGTTACTCAAAGTTAATAAATATACGATGAACTATGGTTTTCTTAATTAATATATATCTTAAATAAAAACTGCATAATGTGCTGTCTGTGTAATTATAAAGTATTCAAAGATGAGATCATAAAAATAAAAAAATAATAATGCTATAAAGTAACGTTGATAAATGTCTTACAATAATTCAATTAAATATATCATTATTTATAAAGATCCATCCATTGTAGAGCCTATGCAGAAATTGTATACGTGAGGAATGAGTATGCAATACTACCAACTGGAAAAAGTGGTCCAAAGTATGGTTTTAACCGCAACCCGGAATATTTTGATAGGTTGTACCAAGATTTCTATAAGAAATGTAAAGTTTCACCCCTTGAAGTCGATTATGTGGAAGCATTTGGATCAGGTAATCTATTTTTTATATAAGAAAGTGTGACGTGTGAAGTGTGAGAAACTATATGCTCCGATTTTGTAATGAAACATACAGTTTGCCACAAATATTTGTTATTACCGAAAACTAGCGCGAAATGTTACACTAACTAGATTTACTTCTCATCCCCAATTCTCAATTTTTATATTAATTAATTTAAAAGTTTGCCATATCTTTTAACTAACATGTTTTGAAAGAAGCGCACTATCTCAAGCATTGATGGAAAAATCAGTTATGTTAATTGTAATGCTAGGATTCATATAATGATAATATAAGCCTGGCAGGCAATGCAGCAATTAAAATTTCTGTCATAAGAGCAGTCGAATCAGCGATGATAATCAAAATAAATAAATAATAAGAACTTTCCTGTCACACTTTTTTACACCACTATACCATAAATTCATAAATTTCAGCTGAACCAGAAGCTGATAAATCTGAGCTTCAAGCGATTGGGCGTACATTCTGTAAGGGTCGATCTGAAACTTTGCTAGTGGGGAGTGTAATGTCAAATATTGGGTACACAGCAGATACGACAGGAATTACAGCAGTAACTAAGGTATCTATCCCTTCGCTTTATCATCATCACTTATTTTACGATATCTAATTATTGATATCTTGTTTTCATAGTCGGTTCATTATTACATTTAAATTTTTTTTTAATAAAACAGTAATTTTTTAAATTTATTGAATTTAATGTAGATTGTTTAGATTTTCTTCGTCTGTGTTCATGTTGGTCTACTTCAATAAGGTCGCTTCGTTGTTATATATGTATCTAAGCAATTTTTATCTTAATCTCTTTACTGACTTTCCGTTTGTTGCTGTATCGATATTTTCATTTCCATTAAAGGTATTGCTTGGCTATCATCACAATAAGCTTGCAGCCAACCTTCACTGCGAGACACCTCGACAAGACGTAGATGCACTGCGTGATGGGCGCATGCGTATACTGACGGACCATCACCCTTTTCACAGTACTTATGCAGCTATCAATGGCATGTCCTTAACTGGAGTCAATAGTCATGTCTTACTGCGTAAATGCGCTCGACCTAAGGTGATTTTGCTAAACCTAGCCTTTTTCTAATCTCCATATTCTTAGTTATTTAAATATGTGGTGGATCCTAGATCTGATTCTCAGCAATAACTAATATATAAGATGAAATTGGGCCATGCATTTTAGTGTTAAGTATTTTTCGTACTTTCCTTTAATGAATACCTATAATGACTTAAAATATACATAGGTTTTTATTAAGTTATTTTGATTCTATCTTAGTTATATAGTTCATAGCTATGAACACTATAAATTAACTGTCAGCTGTAAAATTGGAGCTCTATAGAGAAAAACCAGCAAGATTGCTGGGAAATATTTAATTTAACCAAACGTGTATTATCGAAAATATACAATTACAAATATAATTATTTTAATATAAACCACAATTGTTCCTTTCTCATAATTTCTTGTTCGAACGTATCTGTATTTAATTGTACCTTAATAATGTTTTCAGGATCTAAATCGATACAAGTGCAATTTAGCTCGTCTGGTCGTCATATCGGGAAGGCAAGAGTCATCTGTCACTAAAGTACTTGACGATTTAAAATCGAGACCCATTGATCCTGAGGAGTTGGCTTTATTTTATAATATTCATCAAAATAGAATATCCGGTCACTTGGGTCGAGGTTATGCTATACTTGGTAAGGCTTTTGATTACACGATTATTTTCAATGGTACTCTTAATTTTAATAACTTATATACTATTACATTACATTATACGTATTTACATACTATTATGATAGAAAGCATGCCAAACAGTGAAAGACGTATAAGTTACCTTGCGATGATAAGTAATTTGAGCAGATAATTACGATATCGTTAGGTCATACTGAAACATTCTAGATTTTGACAAATAAGACCAGATACTATATATATATATATATATTAATTGTTTTTTGATATATATGACCTTAATACTTAATTTATGCAATCGTTATAACCGTTATATGACTTAGTGCATCCAGTCTTCAGAACGGATCTCTACAATGGCTTCGTAAATAGAAAACGTTTAAGCTTATCTTTCAGTTTCGGTAAAACAAAAAGAAGACGCAAGGTGCGAAATCCAGGCTGTATGTCGGATGTGTCATCAGTTGAGACACTTAAAAATATTATTCACTTAAATACGCAATTGTTATTTATGTACGAGTACTACACTCGTTACACCCGCGTGTCAGGGCGGTTCTCACCGCCCACAGCTTCCGATTGACAGGAAACAGATGGCGTCCGTCAGAGGCTAGGCCCGCACACCAAAACCACGGACGGTCAATAGTCATCACCATCCATTCCATTCGGGAGAATCTCTCGATAGCTAGGGAACTGGCAACTTGGGTCGCACCATCAGATAGGTACGAGATCAGAGCAGACCGACACGCTCAGTTTATGAGCGCTTTGTCTAAGTAAGAGAACCACAATTAGGGATCACAAATAACCAGCACACGGACCCCTCGGTTCCGTGAGCCCTGTGACCGATGAAGCTGTAAGAACCGCATAGGCTAACAGCATCAACATCAACAGAATCTAGGTGGACGAGTACCAATTTGCAATCATTGTGCGTCGATAGGTAGCCAGTGGCGAGCGGTAATTGAACCATACGTCATTCCAGTGTTACAGTGTTCGATATTGGATGTTTGACCACACGGTGAAAAAATGCATAAACTGCTCAAGCGCACATATTTCTTTAGTTAAAAGTTGCCCAGTATTTATTAAAGAGAAAATAATTCGAGACCCAATGGCGGAATTCAAATGTTCAAATCAATATCATAAAGTTTTCCTCAAAACCCTCTTTATCCTATGGTCAGGTTACTAAGACTAATGTGGACATACATAAAATATAGTCCCAACCTAAAACGTCATTTCTTCAAAGTATATCCATAGGAAAGACAGGGATTTATAAACAGGCTTAGCTAACTCTTGTTTTTTTATTAAATTGAGAAGAACATACGAGTACACAGTTCACCTTGATGGTATGTGATTCCAGCGGCCCATGATATCTACATTCATCCTTGACAAGGAATCATAATGTAGATGCGTTGTTACCCTTGAGGACTGAGATGGAATGTATCGTCACTTCACGGTCTACGGATCTCTGCTCTCTTACTCCAGACAACTAGAGTCTTAGTCTACTCAACAGACGATACACAGTAGAGCTGACCCATTTATTCTGCAGCTAGAAACAAACTCATCACCCTAACTGGACGCAAGAAATTGGACCTGGAAGGTAACCAAATATTTGAAATATTAATAGATAGTTCTTTCGTCACATTTTACAATGGTATATCTACACGTTTTAGGCTATTTAATAGTAATTTACAAAGGTTTCCTGATATTTCATTGGCTACATCAGATGTTGCTCTAAAATGAATTGGAAGGTACTAAACGAAACTCTTAGTATTAGTGATTACCAAATAATCGATTAGAATTCCTAAAAAACTAATCCGTAAAGCTAAATTGAATGGTTATGCGGTACCTACATATCATGTTGATGAAAATAAAGTAAATAATTTGCTACGTATGTTAACTCCAGACTTTACCTACTGTTAGCCCAGTTTTAGAAGCAAATAATTCTAAACTAGAGATTGCGATAGTCCTGAAGGAATTAGAAACTAGCATTTCTTACCCCATATTGAAATATCTTCCCTTCATTGAAAATAAATTATTACCCTGTTTGTATAATAGCTTATAGTGATTCCAGATGCATAAGTAAAAATTCACACCTAGCACAGGGCAATCCACTTTCTCCATTATTGTTTAATTTGTCCACAATGTATATTTGTTGTAATATAAGTAATGTGTTGATTTCTCAATACTCTGACGACTTTTCGACTCTTAAATTATTCAATTATCGAAGTCTCTTAAAAACTATACTAGCTGAAATTGGTCTAGAAATATTGTGTATAACAATGTATGTAATACAAAAAGTAAGATTTGTGTTCAGGTGTTCGAAGAGAAATAGTGGAGCTTAAAATTAATAATGATATCTTACAAGTAGTGGACAGCAACAAATACTTAGGATCGTTCTCTTAAATGGACTAAACACATAAGTGTAAGCGTACAAAGTTCATAAATATCCTCAAAATGCTAGTAGGCCCGGATTGAGATGTTCATCACACATACTTAAGAAGTTTATATGTAAGCTTAGTTTGTAGTAGAATAGACTATGCCAGTTTTATGTACAGGAATAGCTGTCTTAAAAACGGAATTAATTTTGATAGGATACAGAATAATTGGTAGTTTTTTTATAGACTACTCCAATGTATGTTATGAAGCGAGTACTTATATGATATTACTTAGCAGGAAAATTTGGTTCAAATATAATATATTAAAAGATATATAAGATAAATAATACATGTCTTTCGACAAACCATAATGGAGACGAAAAACAAAACCTTAATTGGGAAAAGACACGGAGAATTAAAATATATATCCCTATCTATCGGAGTAATATTTTTTATATGTTCTAATTAGATGTGGAGGAGCAATGTCAACTTGTCAAAAATAAGACATAGATACAGTGTGTAACACTTAAAATTGTTGTGATTCATCCTGGTTGAATTTGATCTGTAATTTTTGTATAGCTAATGTTTATGCACATCATTACAAATTATATACAGATGGGGCTATACATACTTTTGGACCCTCAGAATACATAAATAGATCTATGATGAAAGATCGCTTAGTAACACTGATGGTAAAAACTATCATATCCCACCACTTTCCCAACAGCTTTACATATTTAGTAGGTAAAGTTCCTTCTGCAAATTGTAGAGATTGCGGCAAAATTGAAGACGTGTACAACATGATGGTGGAATGTGTGCAGAACGAGGCCGACAGAGAACAATTTATAAATAATTTAATTATAAATTATTTGAAGTTGGCGCATGGTGGTGCTAGGTTGGCCCCCGACCTCACATAACACTAGTGTAAAATAGCACCATAACACTGCTGTGTTTCGTCTGATGAGAGTAGGTATCCGGAGACCTTTATTACTGGTGACAAGGCATTCCATCTCACTTCGTAAGGGTCTCTGCAACCCATCTGCATTATGATCCCTTGTCAAGGATGAACGTTGATGTCATGGGCCCCAGGTACAACTTGGCGTCAAGTGAACCGTGTACACATTTGTTGCTTGCAATATATATCGGATAAGGCTAAAATGTTATATTATATTGTTACCGCTATTACGTAGATGATCTTATATTGTAAGTTTACCAATGAGGATGATATGATTATTCATTGGCCAAACTCTTTATAATAAAACAAATGTATAATAAAATATTGTAGGTGGCCAGTTCTAAAAACTTTCAGTATGCCCTGCGTACGAGAGTTGTGCTTATTGGTTGTGTTTTAGAGACATGAGCTTTATTAATTTTTTGTTATGAATACTAACTTTTCAGATACGAATCCGGAGGGAAAAACAGTGTGTTTGCGAGAAAAAACAGAGTTTTTCGATGTCGGTCAGAGACCTCTGTGGTTTGCTTACAGTGGGATGGGATCGCAGTGGCCGGGAATGGGTACTCAGTTCATGAGCATACCTATTTTTGCAAACGCCATTGAAAGGTTAAAATTATCATTAGTTTTATGTTGATTTAAATTCAAATTATTATATTCGTATATTATCAAGTTTATAATGAGCAGACTTTATTTTATCTTCTTCTAACAAAACATGATTTACGGTTGTTTCAAAGATCGCACTATTAATGATCTTAATACAAAATTATAATCTGATAAATATAGATATACATATATTTATAAATAATTTAAATGTGAGACTATATATTTACTAATTTAAAGCTATTTTGTACGTGCGGTATAATATTGCAAACGAGGAAGTTATTGATTTGCCTGTGAGCCGATCGGTGCCCTACCTAATAATTCAATTTATTTTAAAGAATGCCAATATTCTTATTTAAATGACTAACATTTCAGTTACCCCACTCCAAGGAAGCTCAAATATTTGGGGTTGGAGATCATAACGGCAATAGTCGAATGGCGGATTCGAAGCTACGACCTTAAGTTTTGCAGGCCTTACCCGGAAATATATAATATTTAGCCCAATAAATAAAAATAAAACTTACTTATATTTATCTTCTATATATACTTCTATTCTTCTTATATTAATCGTAATAATTAAGAACATCTTACGTACGTTTTTTGATTACTTGTTGATATTGTCTTAAAATTAAGGAAGTGTGATTTGTTTCAGATGCCATAAAATATTAGAGCCCAAGGGATTAGACCTAAAGCATATTATAACTTCAACAGATACTAATATATTCGATGATATAATGCACTCTTTCGTTGGTATTGCTGCTATACAAATTGGTTTGACAGACGTTTTATATGAGTTGGGACTCGTTCCAGATAAAATAATTGGTAATGTTATTAACTAGACGTATTTTGAGTTTCTTTGAACAAGTCGTAACCGGTATTTGCACAACATACGAATCACATTTTAAACTGTCTGCTGTCGTTGTATCAAATGCCTGACACGTTTAAACTTCGCCGACTTGCTGTACTTCATTATCTCAACGCTTAAATAGACCAAGGCTTTGTGTTTCAGCTAAGAACGATATATGTCTGTCACACACTTTTTTGATGATTTTGATATGTGTATTGTAAAATAAAACACCGGTAGTGTCGTCACTGCAACCAAACCCCCTTCCGTTCACAAGTGGTCATACCGATCAGAATAATCATCACATTTGAGACATGATTATTTGCCAATCTATTGGACATTTGATATTTTTGTCATTAACCTAGACCGACTTAGTGTTAGTCACATAGGCAGATAAATTATGAATAAATATTATTATTATTATCAAACTAAAACCCTCTTATCATAATCACTATATAAATTGTATAATTTAATATTCAAATATTTGACAGGACATAGCGCCGGTGAGTTAGGGTGTGCCTACGCTGACGGTTGCCTCACAATGGAAGAAATTATCTTGGCCTCGTACTACCGTGGTTTGGTATCTAAGGAGACCCCATTCATTCACGGTGCCATGGCTGCCGTCGGTATTGGATATAAAAAGGTAACAATCTTCATAAATATACGCGGGGAAATAGCATACCCGCATTTGCGGCTCAAGGACGGATTATTTTGGAATCGCACCGACTTAAAACTTCCTTCCTACGATGTTCAATCTTCAGCCCTTATGTCCGCACGCGGTGCGCTGATTGGCCCGCTTATCGGACGATCTTTCTACCAACAACTATGTGTTCTTGTGTAATTAGGAATGGATGGTAATTTAAAAACAAATCCAATATTGTATATGAAAGGGCTATGACTACAGTGTCCACGTGTTTGTGAGAATGATTCAAGAATTTTGTGGAGCAGAGTAATAAATTTGAAGCACCTATGAAACGATGAAATTGAAATGGGATAAGAAGAAAACAAAAAATTTGTATGTCATAGAAATATCTAGTAAAAATAAATTACCCAGACAGTTCGACCTAGCGAGAATACTCTTAATTTACGTCCTTACGAAATAGGACTCAATTGAAAAATCCATTATGAGTGGATAAGTTGACCGGAACATAACGATAAAGGTTGGATAATTCAAATGGTGTTTCATGTGAGTAATTTGAATGGTACGATCGAACGTTTACGGTACGATATTCGAATGGAGAATGGGTCCCGAGTAAGTAAGAACCCCTTTGATGCAAAGGCGTACAGTCTTTGCACCAAAGGGGTTTTGCCTGTACCTTACGTCCACGTTGATAATCTTCGTATTAAGCTAGACTCATTTGTGTTTACCATCTCTCAGTGTTAAAAATACTGAAGGTTGGGACGTAACCAAGCGAGATGTCCACACACATTATAGTTAATGGCAATAGTTTTCTAGTTTTGTTTTTCATTTTTAATTCATTTAGTTTCTCTTTTCCTCTTTTTTAATTAATTTATGTTAGGTTGTAACTAGTAATATTAATTGGGAAGATACTGAAGCTTGTAACACAGTTTACACTAGCACAAGCTTCAGAGCTACTACAAACTTGTACTTATGTCATGTTACAAATAAAGATTATTATTATTATAGTTAAAGATAGAAGCCGGGTGAGGATGGTGTTACTTAATATCAAAAAAAATTCTATATTTATATTTTTTTTTTTGAAAATAGATAATTGCCCGATCAATGGAGAGATATAGTTATTGTACCTATTCCGAAACAAAGGCCCTCCCTTATTGAGAAGAGTTTTTCATCCTTGCGTCTTCTTGTCGATCAATATTGACGATCGCTGGCCAACGTCGGCGCCGTTAAAGACGGTGGCGAAGCGACACATTAGGCCGTAGTCGTTTTCATTAATGGGCCGTTCGGCGGGTGGAGAGGGCTGCTCAACCGGTTGAGCGACGGTCGGTAGGCTGTCCGGCATTTGTTATGCGGGGTGAAGAGGTTGGACAGGTACAAGAATAGGCGCGGGCGTGGTTGTCTGAGTAGTACCTTGAGCGCGATTTATAAAGCTTGATTGATTAACGCACTGTTCATAAAAACCAAGTATTTTCTCATTTCAATGTCTCGAGGAAGTAAGATCTCTTTATATATACCGTATATTAATCGTTAAAAACCTGGTAGACTATATAAATATAATATCGTATTAAGGCAAACTAATCAACTAACTCAACTTTCTTAAAATGAATTGATTACATTACCTTCTCACTGTCTTTCAAACGCCTACCGATCTCACTATTGAAATGTAAGAAGTATTCTAAATGATGTGATATTAAACACACAGTAGCTATTTGGAATCGTGTGTATAAAACAATTGCTCATAACATTACACTAATTAGATTCCAAACATGACAAAAATTCGGGATCTAATGAGGCTTAAAATGACATATTGTTACGGAGACTGGTTAAAGTAGAATTAACAAAAACGTTTTTTTTTCCGACACTTGTAGGCGTTTTTAACAAGCTGAATAATTACTTGGCATTACTTCCTGATAACCATTTTTACCCCACTTATACCCCACCTGTCTCCGGAATAATCCAGATGGTATGTGAGATGGACAGCCTGTACGTTTGGAAGAGAGAGACGAGTATATTCGATCATGTCATCGGAACATTCCAGAAGAGGCGTAAGCAGGATGGCTATTTGCGTGATAGAAAGTGATGGTCATGTCCTCGATTATGAGTACAAGGGACAGCTATATGAGGGAAGGAAACAGCCGTACTCAACTGGAATATTTCCGAACCTTATAGAATGATTTATTTATATATATATATATATATATATATATATTAGAATGATTTAATGTTGCAACTACAGGGGAATTCAGATTGACGATATACGAAGCAATACACATCAGATTGAATTAAAAGCGACTAGTGAGTGACTCTCCGAAGAATTTTTAAATTGAACAGTGTTACAAGTAATTCCGTTTTGTTCAATAAAATCATTATTACAGTACAAGCTATTTTATATCCAACGAACCCTACAGCTCGTAACAATATAAACCTAAGACGTGCTATCTCCATCTAAAATAATGGGAGAAAACTATTAATCCTATATTTTTATTCAACAAAATGATGACTTTACAGCTATTGAACATATGCCCACCTGAGATTGACATTGCCTGTCACAACAGCTTCGAATCTAGCACAATATCAGGCCCGGCAGTTGCACTGCACCAATTTGTTGAAAAACTTCTCGCCGATGGAGTATTCGCTAAAGAGGTGGCCTGTTCGGACATAGCTTTCCATTCCCGTTATGTTTCTGATGGTGGTACGTTTTTAAATGCATTTAGATTAATATCAGTAATATATTAATTAAATAATATAATAACAAAATACTTGAACAGTGGTAGAGCCGCGCTGCAGGTTGCTTCTAGTTGCAGCATGAATGGGTCGGTTCATCCAGATAGGAATTACGCCATGAAATGGAAGCAAAACATTGCTGCGTTTCATTTGGTGAGTATAGGAATCCATACACCCAGTTACTGTAAGCGCAGCGTTCCATCGAAGGGTCAATAGCGTCAAAGCGAAACTGAACTTCGTAGGTTCGAATCCGCTATTCGATTATTTACCTTTGACAGTGCCAGTGTATATGCATATTTCATCTCTATTGAGGAACTAAGGGTTTATGGGTTACTTCACTTATTTATATAAAATAAAAATGTTATGCCTGCAAAACCATATGAACCTTAAAATGGTCGAATAGTCGAATAAAAATCGGAGACCGAAATAACGACATTGAAGCATTTTATTTATTTAGTTTTAATAAAAATACACAATGAACAATATTATTCCTATGCTATATCTGAGCCGACGCTGTTGAAGATGATGTAACTGCAGTAACAATTTACCTGCAATAAAATACTCTGAACACGTTACGTACGAATAATAAAACTTACAAACAAAACTTTGTTATTTATAACGAACTTTTTGAAGAGTAGTTGCATATGTTTATTTATAAGGCACTTCATTCTAATTTAATTTTCTTTGTAACTGATACGCATACGAAATCCATCACACCAATTTATTTCCATTTCATTTTATATCTTTTTATAATTTAGGTCCTGCGCTCCTTAAATATTTGAACGAAGTAATTAAAACACCAAAGCCTCGTAGTGAACGCTGGGTGTCAACGTCAATACCACAAGATAAATGGAGCCAACCTTCCTCTAAATATTGTTCTGCTGAGTACTACACGAATAACTTACTGGTCAGTTGGTATTTGACTCATTAATAAATACAGGAGAAATCTTAGATCGATTCTATAAGCTCGGGATTACATACTATAACTTATCGCATATTTGATAAGGTAGAGTAGTAAGAGAGCCTTTTAGTTTCACTAATAATGATAATGATATCCTCTTTGAATTAGCATCGACGTTTTACGACAGTTAGTTACTTTTACAAGATATTTAATAATGCTAAGTTTGCTGAATTTTATTTTAAACTTTTGAATTCCCACATGACATTTTAAGTCCTTTGTAGCACTCACCCTCCTAACCCTCTTGATGTAAGTGATCTCCCGATCAAAAGGTAGGCCCTTAACTTAACAATCTCAATCAACTACATGATTTTGTTGTAAATTGTTCCGAATATTAAAAAAAACATTTATTTTATTTATTTTATTGTTCAATGCACATGGCGGGAGGACTAAGGTATTTGTCGTCCTGTGCCACACAAGCTACTGCTAGCGTATTTAGTCATAAATTTAAGTAAAATTAGTATGCTTTTAAATTCAATAGCCTCACAAATCTTACTTGGTAGTAATCGGTGTTCTCTGTTCCCTTCTTTTTATCTATTAATTTTGATTGCAAACTGCGGGCTCCTAAGAGGAGCAATGTTTCAAGTCCACTATGTGATACTATAAGATGATTTTTGTTTTCCTTATGTAAGAGAGACCAAAACCACAATGAAGCTATACACGTAAATCTTGTAGAGGTATATTGTTCTTGACAGTGGAAAAACCAATTTTTTATGGCTGTTGGCCATTGTTAGCCCGAGGACTTTTGAAGCTTCAGCAGGTTGAAAGGTAACCGAACGCTTAGGGCACTCAGCTGAGATACTTAATTATTGGATAACCAGTAGTTTCCAAGACAGAGCCTCGGTTTGGGCCGCTACCCTGTGCGCAAAAGCGGCTGAGTCGAGAGTGCCCGAGAGGGCTGAACCTCGGCTCAGTCAGTTGTTCGGTTCGGCTTAGTCAGATTAACTAAATTATAATTATTGTTATTATTAACGACATTTACCACCACTTCGGAACGCTTTGGTGCTGGAGAAGAAGTGGCACAAGAAACTCCAGTGAATCTCCTATTTATACTAATTGGTGAAAACCGGCCTGAAATATGGCTTGTGACCTCGACGTCGGCGGGGGCGCGCCTCGGTCTCCTTCCGACGCGCGTGAATTTGTGTTTCGATATGAGATTGTAAGTGACGGCACTCACAATCAGCGGCTTGGATGTATGACGGCAGAGTTTACCATCAGCAGAAAGCAAGCTTCAGGTATTGAGCTATGGTTGGGATCTCAAGATCTATATGCAGATTTTAATTACGTAGAACCGCGGCACACGGCCAGTGGCCTTGCGCATGAAGAGATTGGATTACCTGAAGTCAGTAAATGAGACGGTGCTTGTGTAGGTCTATATGGGACGGATACACGCTTTGTAATGTGTTGTTGTATTACGAAGGGATACTTTGGTATTTTTGTTTAGTAAGTGGTCTAAACAACCTTGGGTGAAGGCTGCTCAAATCCGTATGCGGTTAATATGCGAGCCGAAGTTGAGTCATTTATCTAATGTGGCGACGAATTGTTTGACTGTCTTTTCCCAGGGGATTGAACGATAAAATAGCTCGCTTTTGGTGGGATTAACCTCGATCCTCTATTTTTGAAACTAAGGGCAGGAAGCTGGTTGGAGGTGTTTACAGATAGCGTCTGGTTTGTATCCAGAGGCGTTGCGGCCAATGTCATCGGCGTATAGGGCTAGTTCTACACCAGGAGTGCGCGGGATGTCGATGGATTTGTAGAGGACGGGCCCTAGTACTGATTTATGTGATAGTCCAGCACGTACGGGGTAGGCTTCAGATCGCTTCAGATTCAATGGCTTATAAAATGTTCTTAAAGAAGGTCGCTTCAAGATGTTGCCAATCTTGTTTCTGACTCCTCTTACACATGGTATTATTCTCGAGGTTCGAAGAATTATACAAACATTTTGCTTATTCTCCTTTTTTAGAAGCCGGTGTTGTTCGAGGAAACAGCGCAGTTGATTCAACCGAACGCTGTGGTAGTGGAAATAGCTCCCCACGGGCTAATGCAGGCTATCTTTAAAAGATCTTTGCCAACCTGCACGAACATAGCTCTGACGAGACGTGGCAATGCCAATAACATTGTTTTACTACTAGAAGCTATTGGAAGGTTTGTATATATATGTACACACACATACACACATACATATGTATATATGTATATATTATATGATCTTCATACTTTAATTCTCTTAACTTGTGCTTGTTTAAAGCCAAAAGTAAGTCTTTCCATCTTATGTCACTGTCACTGTAGTCTTTAATGGGTAATACCTAAGGTTAGTAGATACCCTTTACTTTAAGGTTTATAATTTTTTTATTTTCATTAATTTGAATAATCTGCCGATGTTGCTTTGCGTTGTTTTAAAACTTTTTTGTAGTAAGAGTAAAAAACGGGCACACAGTTCACCTGATGGTAAGTGATTCCTGTGGCCCGTGACATCTACATTCGTCCTTGACAAGGAATTATTATGCAGATGCGTTGTCACCCTTGAGGACTGAGATGGAATGCCTCGTCACCAGTAATAAAGGTCTCCGGATCCCTGCACTCTCACCAGACGAAACACATCAGCGTTAAGCTTTATTTTACGCTGGTATTCTGTGAGGGCGTGGTCCTACCCCGGTAGAGCTACCACTAATAGCGATGATCTACGACGATGATAACTTACTTAATAAAACATTATAACAACATGAATATTTACAAAGAAGCCCCTCCGGCAATAATAATATATAAAAAGATCTTATTTACTTTTCTTTTTAGCTTATATATGCAGGGATACCATCCAAAACTTCAAGCCCTATACCCGAAAATTGAGTTTCCAGTATCGAACGGTACACCACACCTGTCTCACTTGGTGGAATGGGCTCACAAAGAAACCTGGTAAGTTTTCACAATATATTAAGCAAAGGCATATGATAGATGGCTAATCGGATCTCCTACATTTTTAACAGTAGTCCGTCCTACTCCTAACACCTCATGTCCTATATTTTTTAACAAATTTTCTCTTTCTGTTTCCTTCACCATAACTCCGCCCCTTGCTATTTTATATACATATGCTTGTTATTGTACTCTGGTAGCTAGGACACTAATATACTGAGCGAACTTCCAGCCACTGAATAACCACACTTCCACTGTTGTTTGCTTTATGCTAGCCCTTAATATTTTGTATAATTGAAGCTTATTTAACGGATTTTACCTTAAATTTTTTTAATTCCATTAAAAGTTTAAAAAAAATTAAAATAAGCACGACAAAATCCGTATAACTAGATTTGTTTAATGTACAGTATTCGAGTAGATATAGGAAATCCTTTTTTTGTACAATATTATGTTATTATATTACATTAATAATTTCGTTACCAAATTAATTTTTATTTGTGTAGATAGATTGTGTAGAAACGGAACTTTAAATTATTTTTTACTTACAGGTCTATACCAATGTATAATTCTGCACTCAAGAAAAAATCTTCCACCTGCAACTTTGTCATTTCGGTTCATGATCAGGAGCACAAGTATTTGCAGGGTCACGTCATACGAGGTGGATATCCTTATTATAGTGTTTGTTTTGTGTACTAATTATCTATATACATCGACAATACCACTACAGGACATAAGATATTTTTTTTGCTTTCGAGGATGAAATCATCTGGTGGATGACAGGATAACGTGAGATTTCTATCCACTTAAGCCCCCTTGATGGCCTCTCTCAGTACATTGGGACGAGATCATATGCGGAATGCTTCCGTGCCTCTCTCTGCGAGGCTAAGCACGTCGTAGGGGATGTAAAGCCTTACTTTTTGTTTCCTAGCTATGCACTGAGCACGGTGTGGTCACTGTCATCGCCCGCGAAATGGATTTCCCTTTTAATCGCCTTATAAAACAGGCAGGGTAATATCTTAAGCCTATTCTAAACGCCCGAGATGACCAGGCTGTGATCATCAGCGAACTAGTTTTTTTAATATTATTACAATAAGATTAACAAACGAGCACACAGTCCATCTGATGGTAAGTGATGCCTGTGGACATTTATACTTGACAAGAAATCATAATGCAGCTGCGTTGTCACCCTTGACGACTGAGATGAAACGTCTCGTCACCAGTAATAAAGGACTCCGGATCCCAACACTCACCTGATGAAACACAGCACCATTATTCTGCTATTTTACGCTAGATTTACAATTTAAATATTTTTCTTATTTATTTATTAATTATGCACGACTTTCTCAGATTGATTTTCCTCACCGCTATGGGCGGTAAATACCTAAAATTGCAATCAACTAATATTACTATCGAACTAACTCCAAGGGCCCTTTAAATACCAGCTCTTTCGATACCTTTAAACTTTAAACTATCTTAGACCTGTGATTTAAGATAAATAAAGTTCAAGTGATATTTACTTAAATTAACCGACTTAGGTAATTGACATATACGAAGAAGCAAACAGAAGCAATTTCCCATATAGATATATATGATGTTGATATAGAGGATGTTCAGCAATGGATGGAGTATATTGAATGACCAATATTTTTGTACCGTATGAGCAATAAAGTTTAATTAAATAAATAAATTTAAAAAATCTAAAATATTTTGTGGTTTAGTACTTCCACAACCTAATCTAAAACAATTAATAGGTAAGGTGACGTACCCGTTTGCTGCTGCATTGGTAGCTGTATGGGATACTTTATCAATGACCCTGGGAGTGGCGAGGAAGCAACTATCAGTGCAGTTCCATGACGTACACTTGTATGCAGAACCTTTGCTTCATGATCAGAGACAGCTGCAATTGACTGTCTCTTTGCAAAGAGGTTCCGGGCAGTTCGATGTAAGTTAATGATACCATATAACCTTATTTTAATCTATAGTAATCAAAAAATTTGACCCAATTCATAACTTTAAATGAAAGCAAGATCTTCTACTTCTTATTGCTAGGCAGAAGCAAATTGAAATACTAACTGCAAATTGAATACTAGCTGAAGTAGCAAGGGGATTGTTTTCAAAATTAGGAGATGCGGCAAAGAAATTATTTTTAGCGGTAAAAGCGCAAACACAAATATCAAAAAAGCGCAAACATAACACAATATCAACCTCAGACACAAGTTTGTTCCGGCACTCATTGGCGTTATCCTGAAAAATATTAACGCGGCCAAAGTAAAACACCCTATGCTGTTGTTCACTCAGTAATGAATGTTATTAATTTGTAATAAGTCATTTTTATGCAGTAGAGAGCAAGGTAGGAGACATATTTTTTGAAAATTACATAACCTTATGGAACACCAGTATTCTCTGGTTTGGAGTTGGAGCATGCACCGTCGACTACGATCAAGATCCTGCAGTTTGTGAGAAAACTGGTCACCCATTTGCGTAATTTGTTGAGAAACCCATAGGAACGAAGCTTCGCAAGAAGCGCTTTGATCCAAAGCCGATCGAAGGCCTTTGCTACGGCTAGCCTATCCGTTAAATCCTCTCCCTTCGTCTCAACTGCCTGCGCCTATTGATGAGTTAAGTATACCAGAAAGCCTCAAACTGAGAGACCATAACCGAAGCCGTACAGACGGTCACTCCACACTATCAGATGGTTCTCCTATTCTTCCCTAGCGTGCTGTCAGTTTAAACTGGATTATATTATTTTCGAGAATTAAAGGTTAATGGCAATAGGCCTATAGTTGGGCAGATCTGAGCGATCACCTTTTTTAGGAATTGGGTGCACCAAAGCTTTCCTTCAAGCAGTTGGGGTGGATGCTTAAAGATTAGAAGTACTGAAAAAGACGCGAAAGAACCGGTGCCAACTTTGTTTCGTCCTCAACACAATTCCTGTCGTCGAGAGTCGAGATAGATGCAAAAAAGGAGACTAGGAAATCCTTTATCATTTGCTTCGTGGGCCAGCGTGTCATCTCTTTTGTGCAGAGATGGAAGAAATGGCTGACAAAAATTCCCTCCGACAACTTTGGCGTCTGCAATAACTCTTTTGATAGACCCGGTTGTACTTTTTTTAATAAAAAGAAGGATTTTGAATCCCGTGACAATGATGTATCTGCCCAGGCTCGGTAACACTTCAGCTTATAACGTGAGACTAATTTGCAGGAGCGAACAATTCAAGACTAGGATCTGCCCCGATGGGTACCTTTGAGGATGGAATGAAGAGTTCTGTCTCCAAAAGTACCACATCGGAAACAGAATCGCCAATAGCCTTAAGATCATCCATCCAGAATAGGCCATATTCGCTAACATGGGTAGGATGTAATAAAAGACCGCATATCATCCCAATCTGCTGACCTGTAGTGCATACATATCACCATCACCATTTGGGTTATAACTTGCTAATCGCTATGGGCACGTGAGAGGCACCATACTCCGGATCAAACAATGGCCCGACTAGCCTAGAAGGGGATCGATGGAGACTAGATAATTGTCCGGATGAGTGGTCAGTAGAAGGTCCAAGAGGTAAGAAATATGATCTTCTACGTTTGAAACCCGCGTAAGCAAAGTAACTAGTTGTGTCAAGCCATAGGCCAAAGCAAAATCATGAACAGATCTCCCCAAGGCGCAAGAAACTCCTGCGACGCTTCTGACTTCTGTATTGACTGGAGAGAACCGGCCTGTAACATGGCGGTATCGCGAATAACCTTGTTTGCGAAGCCCTCGCCGTCGGTGGGGGCGGTATGAGGGTGCAATGTACGTGTGTAGTGTTTTATGAAGGGCTTGGGCCCTGGTAGTTGAGTCGTCAGGGTCATCAAGGGCGTGCCTCGGTCTCCTTCGGAAGCGGGTGAATCTGTGATTCGCGATGGGAATGTAAGTGGCGGCGCTTACAATCAAGGGGTTTGAGTGTGTGACGGCAGGGTCGAAATATCGGCGGGAAGCCTGCTTCAGGTACTGCTATGGTCGGCAGCTCTAGATCTATGTGTAGGTTTTCATTACGCAATGGACGATCAAATAACAATCTTTACCTACCAACTTATTCTCTCGAACTCCCTGAGTTGACTGGTAGAGAATGCGACTGGGCATTAAGTCCGCCCTTGTAAACCTGTGATTTAAGGAATATAAAGAATAAATAAATAAATATAATTCCCTGTCAGGTTAATAACAATCTTTTACTCACCAGACCAAATACAAAAGCAACAAACTACTATTTCATGCTAGTATTGTTTAAAAGCATAATTTTCGTCGACTTACCCCAATTGAGCTGTCCTATTTACGTTACAACTAGTTTAAAGCTACATAGAACACATTTCATTGTTATTTAGATACGTGATGAAAACACTAAAGTAGCAACGGGACGTATAACACCAGTTGATAAAAATATAAAAGAAATAGATAACGCAGAAGAAAAACCAATAAATACACATTTGGTTTCAAAGGACGTTTATGAAATTTTATTTGAAAAAGATTACTCTTACAGGTATGTTTACAAGTTATATAACGTATTTAGTCTTAGCTTGCTTACTTTGTAAATACCAGTAATAATTATAAAGACGCTGAACACAGTTTACACTAGCAGAAGCTTCGAACTACTACATAATTATAAAATTTTACAAATAAACATTATTATTATTATTAATAATATTATAATAAAAACACTCACTTCACAGAGATGACTTTCGAAGCATTCATAGTGCTAGTCTGAATTTTAATGAAGCATTACTATCATGGACCAACTGGGTAACATTAATTGATGGCTTGTTTCAATTAAATATTATGACCCGTCCTTATAACGGAATATCTCAACCAATTTATATAAGAGAATTAACCATTGACACTAAAAAGCATGGACAATTAAGGGAAACTAAAATTGAGAAACCTACGTTAATAAAAGCAAATATATCCACTGTGTATAATACTACCAGGTAAATTTTTTGTATAATAATACCATGCATTTATTTATATAGCTAAATAAAAAATGTATTCCTCAAAGATACTAATTTTATTAAAACTTCCAGATGTGGCGGCATTTGTTTAAGAGACATTCATTTTGAAGACTTGCCTATTCGTCAAGAGCAATTTGTATTATCACATTTACAATTCATTCCTTTCAGTCAAAATAGTACAACTATCAGTGTAAGAAATGGATTTAAATTAAAATTGATAAGTATTCCATTAGAAAAAAACAAAATAATTTATTCAATTAAATGTTGCAGACTAAGGAACTTCTTATTGTTTATATTCAAATTATCGCGGAAAATGTCAGCAAGGACAATGTTAACATTGTAGAAGTAACTTATAACGAAAAAAGTTCTAACGTAGAATTCATTGACAATAGTATAGCAGGTATCAAAATAGACAAATTTGTAGTAAGAAGAGATGATATAATATCAGAGAGGAATCGTTTACAGAGTGCCGATATCGTTCTCGTACAGAATCTGACTACAGATGACAAAGTAAGTAGATGATGATAAAATAGTAATGACATATAAATTAAGTTTTACGAAAATTTTTACATACTCAACTTTAAAGTTACTCAATTTTTAGATATGCAATTAAATCAAAGTTGTTAAATTTTTAAAAGATACAAACATTTAACATAACAATTAACAATTAACATTTAAATTCGTTGTTAATAAGTTCGACAATTACAATGAAAAGATAAAATGCTATACATTTTAGTTGATATCTCGATTTAATTTAAGAATTTATTTTGAGTTCTGTTCTGCATATACCGAAATTAGTTTATAACATTTTTTTTAAATAGATTCTTGAAGTATTGTACCAAACGTTACCGCAAAACACGTTCATAATCAACCGGGATGTCTACGGGCAGACGAATGCGACAAGAGAAAGACCATCGGCACTATACCTTGTTCTATGCAATCATACCAATCCACAGAAGACATCTGGCTTACAACTAATACACTGGAGACCGAACCGCATAATTCCTAGTTGCTCAATCAGTGTTCGTAATGAATTCGACCTAGCAATGCTAACTAGTGCACGTGCTTCCTTACCAATGAATCATCGTATGCTCGTTGTTGCACCGTACCCACCACCAACAAACCTAAAGCAGCTGATCCGACGCTGGAGATCTGATACATGCCGCAACCAAATCTCTCTACTCATGACCAACACCATTGATGAAATTTTTGACAACCACGCCATCGATTTAGCTTTTAAAGTTTATAACAACGTAAGTACAATTTTCATAAACTTTACTATTAGATTTTATAGAAATATGGTTTAAGTTATTTGCTATTAATTTCTTTATACTTAATTATCTCACAAATCTCAATATAATATATCTCAATATATAGTATATCTATAAATTCCAACTACTAAGTAACTGGTGAAACCAGTAATTACTTTATTTATACTCTTATTTTCTACCATTATATTGTATCAAATTCAAGTATATCATTATTATTATGTACATATATGTTTAGCGTTAATTTTCAAATTTAATTTAAAGATGAGATTGGGCACCCATATACCCAGAGGTACTGATGGGAGAAGATGGTGTCCAACCCTAGTACCCTACAGAGTAGGTGCATAATTTTTTTGGATAATATTAGGGGCGACAATCAAGCACATTTGTTAATGACTGTGGCCCCTGATATCTACATCCATATTCAATGCACACGCGAGGCATCCTTAATTGATATGGACGCACATCGCACGAAGCACAGAAGTGCCATGTTGCTATTTGGTGTTTGTAATCTATTACGACATGATCCGGTCCAAGAAGATCCATTCAAATCTCAGCTTAAACCTAGCTACAGGGTGACTACGACTTTAAAAACTTTTGCAACATTGTGTGATAATTAAAATAAATAAGCTATTTATTTATACTAAAAAATATGTACAATAGGTGGATAGATAATTATTAATATACAAAATATGACTAGTAAAAGTCAATTATTTCATATTGAACTGTTCAAATCAGGGTGTTTGGGGAGGTGAATACTTCTTGCCAATAGAACAGAAAACTGTAAGAGACGGCCGAGTCACGTTGAGTAGTTCATGCATCGGTGACGTAGATTCATTGCACTGGATAGAAGCAACGGATTCCAGGGAAATTGGTGTCCCAGTCACGGTAAGAAGTCCATAAATTACATTGCATCTCATAATTCCTAAAAGTAATTAAAAGATGTCGTCAAAAAAAATATATTTCTCAGACACAAGTTTCCTCACGATGTTTTTTCTTTACTGTTGTGCATGTGGATAAATAATTTTCATTAGTCCCGGTCCTAGGGGTCGAACTCAAGCTGCTCGCGTGTTGAAGTTAAACACGATGGTCCGCACTTTAAGCAAACACGGATGTTCTTAACAGAGTATTTCGTACTAGTGTCATACCATCATAGCATATTTGAATTTTTAATATTTCAGGTACACTATGCAAGTCTAAGTCATTATGATGCTGAAAAGGCTGCAGGTTTAATTAAATTCCAACACTCAGGACAATCTGCTAACAATTCATATGGAATGGAATTTTCTGGAATAACCGAACGGTATTTTATTTTTATTTCAATTCTTGATGTTAGGGAGCCTTACAGCTTAATGGGTTACATCAATTTTGTTAATTAATGGATGAAAATAACAAACCTCCTCCTGTAAATGGACAAAATCAAATCTAGTTTAGAATAGTAAATATTTTATATAGACATAAATAATGTTTATTATAGTAAACCTTGATAGTTACTAAAAAAGGTTAGGTTAGGTTTGGTTGGTATCCCCCTCGAAGGGTTCTCGCCATGTCGTGGCGGGGGGCTTAGTAACCGTGGTTTGGAGATTGCTTATTGCTTTCCTGGCCCCCGTGTGCCCTTGGAGGTGGACTCGGGGGAGTCCGCTTACAACCTACAGAGGAGGCCGAGTTGGAAGGTGCATCCGTGAACCAGCCCGCCTTTCTGGAGGGGTGGAGAGGGGATGTTTAGACAGAAGGAGGCATTTCCCCATGTTAAAAAAAAAGGGTAGGTATTACTCCTCCTCCCCCCAAGGGTTCTCACCTTGTCGTGGCGGGGGCTCAGTTACCGTGGCTTGGTCACCCATGGTGAAGCAAAGAGAAAGCCAAACGGCTGGCCCAAGGCATTCTGTGGCCGGCCCGAGGAGGCCGCTCCGGGTGGGCTCGTAAAGAGCTCGCCTCGGAAGCATGTCGGTGGACTGCTGGGATCGGAAGTGATAGAGCGAGGCCGTCTTCCCACCCTCAGCAGCCGAGGTGGAGTCGCGGAGGGAGAGGAGTATCGGTGCTGCATTACCGCTCTCCTTATCCTCCGCGACTCGGGGGTCGCCCGCATGATGCGGCTGCGGTGGAGCTGCGCGGGAAGAGGAGTGTCGTTGACGCTCTTCCTGTCAAGGTCCTCAAGGGGGATGCCCTCCCCCCGCCGGGAGGAGGGGCCGCCTTGTCGGCCAGCGCAGGCGGGGTCCTGTCGGTGTTTGCGAAAGCGTTCCCGTGACCCCGCCATACGCGATGGAAGAACACCATGGGGTTTTAGTCGATGCGAGCATAACCCATCCTTGCTCCACAGGGGTGGGTATGCGTAGGCATTCCCCATTTCCCATGTATAAAAATAAAGGATCAGGTTGGTATAAATGACCAGTGAACATCATATTATATTGGCTAGTCTCAGTTATTTTTTTCTATGTGTGTTATGTTATAGTCTTTTCTATCAAATCATTTACTATTATCGGGATAGATGTAACTAACACCTAAAATTGTCGATACCAGTTGCAATTCAGTCGTTAGATAAGTTTGAAATAGATGAGAAATTCATGTTGACATCAATTATATATGATATAAAAACTGTATGCTACTTCACATGGTTGAAAAATGTCTACAAATGAGAATATATCAGAATTTGCAGTCCAATCTATCAGTTTTTACATCACATAGCCACTTATATCGATACTAACAAATTCGTTTGATATGATCTTGGTAAGTGTCACGCTTGCTCAAAATACCAGTGTAAGATAGTAGATTAACCTATCTATTAAATTATCTATATATTAAATTATTTTCGTCTAGTAAGAAACATATTTTGGAGACATTATTACTGCTTACGATAAATTCCACCTTTATGGTGACAACGACCCTGTACCTCGATTTCATTTAATTTGCTTTTACATTTATTTTCATTTATACAAGAATTTAGCAGGATATTAGAACATATAATTAATACGCAACAAATGAACCCTTTAAATTCATAAATAAAATACATACATACAAAACTACGGGGAGTTATGAAATTTTGTACACATTTAAAAACTTCGACCGTATTAATTCAGTCATACCGTGGCTGCCTTACCGTCGTGATTATCGGAAATATATAATAATATTACAAAAGAGCACAATTCAAGTGAAATGGTGTTTCAGTGGAAATCGAGTGATGGGCATCATGCAAAGTGGCGCTATTAGCTCACATTTACGTGCTAATCCAGAACTACTCTGGCCAGTGCCGGACCATTGGACTCTCGAAGATGCTGCAACCGTGCCTTTGGCATACTGTTTCGCACTTTACTGTCTTGTAAGTTGAACAAATATTAAATAAAAAATATACTTTTAATTTTATAATGACACTGATTGAAGATTCATTGTGTATTCATAACTAGATATAGATCTTTTCTTCTAAAAGAAACAATGATTTTATTCTCAGAAATTTTGGCAACAAGATTTGAATTTATTTTCTCCTTTGGACTTGTATTTACCTTGTGCCTTTGCAATATATTAACATCCATCACAACTTATAAATATCAGTCAAATCCGTAGGACGACCCCAGATGACTGCTGCAGTGACCTGTGCAGGTCTGCAGGAAATCATGGATACAGCTGGCTCAGCTTCATGGTTGTCCGCGAGGACGGCTTATCTTCAGCAGTGGCCTAGTAATGGGCTGAGATAATGACGATTTGTGATGACAATATTAGTATAGGTTAATTTTATTTTAAATTAATAACTCATTTTTATCACACAGGCTATCAAATCAAATTTACAACCAAAGGGCAACGTTCTAGTACACGGCGGCTGCGGCGCATTAGGCCAAGCAATAATATCTATTGCTCTAGCTCACAGATGTCGTGTTTTTACCACAGTCAGCGATATACACAAAAAAAAATTCCTGCTGAGATTGTTTCCCACACTTCAAGGTATCAGCTTCATTATTTATAGTATATTTCAAACAGTATATACAGTAGCTAGTCAACAGCTGCACTCGAACCAGAAAGGTTGCCCTATAGGCATGAAATTAAAAGTATATCTCCTCGGTAAGCACGAAAAAAACAGTTTCGTTTTATCTCAATCGTTAGAGCATATATGTACTAAATATATACAGTTTATACATACTATGGAATTACCCGTAATATACTAGATAATAAAAGTTAGCTCTCTGTACTAACTTTATAGTTTACTTTTTAAAACTCATTTGGATTGTATTCCATATTTAAAAATTTTGTAAAATTACAGAGACAGACATTGGTAATTCTCGCGATGAAAGCTTCGAGCATATGATTTTGAAAGCTACTGATGGAGAAGGATGCAAGGTGATAATAAATTGTGGGAGAGACTACTTAAAAAATGTGAGTTTATATTCTTTTTTTCTAATATTTATTAAAAATTAGTTACAATTAAAAATAAATTCATTAAAAGTGTGCAAAAACTCTTTAGCTTTAATTTGCCCTTGACTGTACACCCAGTCCTACAAATGAATTGTGGATTTCCAGCAATCGTTGGTACATACCAAAATATTTATTTGCAATAAAAAAGTTATATACAGATACGTGCTGAAATCATAGGATTCACAGCAGCGTTAAGTTGATAGTTTACGCTGAAAGACTGTGAAGACGTGGTCGTTCCATTTACACAGCCATTTTCCAATTGCAATACGGTTCTGCCGCGCAAATAATAAAGTAAATTAAAAAAAATGGGAAAGAAGGCAAGTATTCAACAGTGAGAGGTTAGGCTGTCAATTCATTAATCTAAATTCATCATTATTTACCAACCCCATTAAATAAAAAAAATATATTAATTTACTAACTTTTCACCAGTATTATGTGTAATCTTCTCTCATTATCCTGGCAGTTTATCAATTCCTTCCTTATAGAATGTGACCGACGTGATTATCAGAATTAAAGTTATTTTCCATTCAAAAAGTATTGCCAGGAACAGAAAAAATTATTGTATCGGTGCAAAATCGGGGTGTAAAACAGACCATTCAAGGTCAAGATTTTTTTCTTGAGTTACTTTTGCTGTATGTGGTCGCACTATGGCGTGTAAAAAAAGTTTTTGCAATTGACTAATGCAGGAGGTTTTTCATCACATGGCATCACTAACACGAAGGCACAGACACTGACCTCACCAAGGCGCTATTTTAGAATGGCGTGTTTTCCAGTGAAGTGTCTAAGTGCTGGTAAATAAAAGAATACATTAAATATTTTTTTTAAACTCACCTCTTCCAGGTGTCATTAAAATGCTGCTGCAAGTGGGGCGTGACTTTTGATATAGAACAAATACACAGGCAAGATCATTTCTCCTACGGCATGTACAATTTGCAACATGATAGATCCTACATAACTCTCGACTTCCTTTCAATATTTTCTAATCAGAACCTTGAAGACAGAAAAGTAAGTAGATATTCGTTAATGTCCTGTAAAAGTTAATTTCAAATTAAGTTTTGCCAAGAATTAGTGTGAGCATTACAGAAGTGTCCAGAGATAACAAAATCAGATCCAGTATTATATATAATACTGTACGTCACGTCATTTTCAACTTTCGCAACGTCATATTTAGGTGATGAAATATTGTAATACGAGTCCCTGCATAAAGAAAATATGTTTTTTGCCAACGAGATGGACAGACACAAAGATAATACCAATTACGGGTGATTGTGCTCCCTATTGCTTGATATTATTATAAGCCAAGGTTTTTATATGACATACATTTATCAACAAATGTAGGTATGCATACATGCAAAAAAGATCTTCTAATTAGCTTTGATTTAAATATGAGATGATATACACAAGTAAGTAGCTGCCACGGTTTATACCACGTGCACGTGCTGCCAAGAAAAATATCTTAAGGAAAGCTGGAAGTCTAAGAAATTAAGAAAAATAAAATATTTCGAAGATGTGTGGCTCCAATAATGTGAGTATCCTAAAAGGAGGCGTTTTCTCATAGCATACTCAGCTTTTTTAAACGAATTATACAGTCTATTTAGAAACCTTCTTAAATTAATATAATATAATAATAATCATCTTCATGGTGGATGCTGTTACTGTTTATATTACGTCTTCTCCATAGACTGCGCGAAGAACGATCCTGAGTCAAAACAATCGCAGAATAGAACGCATATAACACAATACTGGCATAGGTCGTCACACCACCCTTACTAGGTGGTGTGACGACCTATGCCAGTTTGCGAAAAGGATGGTTTAGAATGCTACTAATGGTGCAATCGATATTTTAGAGGCTGCAACAAATGGTGAGCGAGGGAATTACGAGGGGTTACGTGCGCCCCTTATCCCGGGCTGTATATGCACCAAGTGACGTGACCCGAGCGTGTAGCCTGCTAGCTGGCAGCCAACATCGCGGCCGTGTTCTACTGCATATGAAAATTGATGAATCTGAACCGTCTGGACCAACAGCAATACCAAGGTACAGTATTGTATTTCACCCTTTTTAAACTCGACCGATCAACATTAGCAATATTCATTGGTTGTTAACGACGTTATGTTGTTTAAGAGACTCACTCGTCCGACGTTTTCCTAATTCGATGCAATATAAGTTTGATAAGGACGGAGGAAGGCGCAAATACATTTTCAGAGACATGGGGTGTATATGTACATTCAACATATGCAGTTAATCAGTAATACTAGGCAATGGCAAATACTAGATATATATATATATATATATATATATATATATATATTATATTATTACATTGAAAAATATTATTAAAAAAATTGAATGACTTTAATCTAAAAACCCAATATCTTTTTTCTCCACTTATGTACGTCAACTTTTCAGGCAGTGTACGTTCAGTCAGAAAATTCTTTCAGAGAATTCTTCTAATATTTTGTGAGAAAGTTTGTATGTTTGGACGTTTGTTACTCATTCACGCCTAAATGGCTAAACAGGTTTGAATCAAATTTAGCACACAGATAATTTATAACCTGGATTAACATATAAGATACCATTAATAAGTCCCAGGACCAAAAGTTGAAAGGGGCAGGAATTCATTTCGATACATCTTACTTCTCACAGCTTTATGTCGGTTGCTCAAGAGTATCGAGTGCCCAATACCCATACATACTGGTGGAAAATAATTAATGATGTAATGTCTCACACATTTTTAATTTCTACCTCGACCCAATTCTGAAGTCCACGTAGGTGAAGTCGCGGGCAGATGCTAATTAATTCATAAATTAACATCTATTTGCTCCCTTTTTTCTTAATATACTGTCTTATGCCACCCTGTTGCAAGTGCCAGGCACGATTGAATAAGCTCTTACCAGTGTTGTAATTTGTCTGACAGGCTGCCTCTGACTTCAATCCTAATTCAGAGTACGTTTTGCTGCACCAAACAAAATTAATATAAGTTTAAATCATCTTATTTGTTAAACTCTATCGTATTTCGAACTCTAAGTACTTTAAACGAAATTTTCGTCATCTATATTTATAGCAATACGTTACGTTTGGACAGAACATCACAATCGGCACGTCTGCCCCTGTCATTTCTAGCACATTTGTCTATAAATCTAAATAATATTAATTTATTGAGAATGTATCGGCGTATGTTTTTAACATACCTTTATTGAATTCGATGTATTCTGTAATTGGATAAAATAAACACTATGAAAATTATATATTATATACTATAATTATATATTATATATGTATTTTACTTGTATGTTTATGTATTTTAAATTATTTGCTTTTAAGTTACTTCAATTCAAATTGTACTTGTGCTTTTTAAAATTCAAATTTTTAGCTGATCGCTTCAAATCTGAGTAATTTCTGGAACTGGTGCTAAAATAGACAATCAATAAGTAAAGTTGTCGAATTAGATGGAAATATTCATCATTTGTGTTTTGCACAAAGTACTTGCAGCTGACATCGTTATCAATGTTCTATTCAAAAACACTTAAAATTTCGGTGAAGGAAAATAGGCAGGTCATATAGCTCATAGGAACGATAACCATAGACGGAGAAGGTTCTCGCATGGCAACCAAATACAGAAGTGCCCAATCCCACTAGATGATGCGGCGACTTGTACAAGGCATTCGATATATTCCATCTCATTCTTTGGAAGTGACAAACCAAGTCCTTTTTGAGGATGAATGTAGATGTCATGAGCCGCAATTATCTCTTACTGCCGGGAGCATTGTGTACTCGTTTGTGACTGTGCCTGTGTTTACAATACGAATAGTCAGTGTTAGGTTTGGCGTTTTGTCGAACTCGCTTTGATTTCAATTAATCTGGTGTTTGGTTAGGAATTCCAAATTCGAATGTTTTTTTTTATATTTTGGCTTATTTTTTTATATTTCGAATTTACTAATTCATCTGTTTTCGCGCCATTTGTTGTTTTTTCTTTGACACACTTTAACAAAACGGAAAACTTGAAATATAACGGGAAACTTGAGATATCACTAATAGTTCAAAGAATTAGTGATGTGTATGAGGAAGCTACTATGAAAAAAAGGAAGGTACGTATTTGATTCAACGTTTTCGTTCGGGAGATTCCGACCGCCAAAAAAATCCCGCGGGCGGCCGTAGACCCAAGTTGACAATGAAGAACCATAAAAGTGTTCGTGGGGGTGGATTCATTGGAAACCACGTCAGAGCTAGCGGCAGACTTCGGTGTGAGTGACAAAACAGTTTTATTTCACTTAAAAGAAATTGTAAAAGCGAAATAGCTCGAGAAATGGGTACCGCATAAATTGAGTGAAGCACAACAACAAACTCGCATTGAATGCTGCGTTACATTACTTAACCATCAATTTAAAGAAGGAATTTTGAATTGTATCATTACTTGTGATGAAAAATAAATACTGTACGACAGTCAGAAACGCTCATCACAGTGGTTGAACCCAGAAGAACCAGCCAAATCCTGTTCCAAGCGAAAGTTAACAAAGAAAAAGTTGTGAGTGTTTAGTAGACCAGTTACAACACCAGTGTTGTACACTACAACCTCCTAAGATCTGGCCAGACGATTACGGCAGATCTGTATTATCAACAATTGCAATCCATGGTGGATAAGCTAGCCGTTAAACAACCGAGACTGGTCAATTGCTCTAGCCTACTGCTGCTTCGTGATAACAGATTACTACTTTTTTTGGAATTTGGACAATTTCTTGCAAGGAAAAAATTCAATTCCGATGCGGCAGTACAAACCAGTTTCAAAGATTTTGTTGATTCTCACTCCCAAAAATTTTTCAGCAGTGGTATCAATGAACTATTTATAAAATGGCCTAAGTGCATAGATAATAATGGTACATACTTCGATTGATTAAATACATAATTTCAAAAAATAAATGAAGGTACACGTTAGAGACCCGGCCTGCCCATAAAAAGATTTAAATTACCGTCTCATCTACCAATCTCTGAGCAACTTCACTATCTTCAGTTTTAAGCTCTTCACTTTCACTTCCACCTTCTTTTGAATCTAAGCTGATCACTTTATTAAAACTTATCACTATTCTCAAATGTATCATCAAAACTGTCATCTAACTGTTATATATTCATGTCTTCCTCATATTCATGGACACTGTCAGTATACACGACAAATTTTGGTTCTTTTTTCTCTTTTCTGCATACAATAAATCATCACTTTTACTATCACCGACCATTTTCTGGAATCCTAATAGTCCTAGCTTTGGGTCACTAATTTTACAGACTAAATTGAAACCAACGACAAATTTTACTTTTATCCCTTTACACTTCTAAGTTAATATTTATTTTAACCAGTCTTGTCCTGACGGCTGCTTTTTCCATACTAACTAAACATTTAATTCAAAGTCATTGCATACACGATGCTACCGATCTATTTGGCTCGGAAATGCATTTTTTACGCTAAGCATATCTAGATAATATTACTCAATTTTTTAATATAAATTATACGAACCTCAAAAGTATTTTTACAGTAGTGTACAGTAGCTACTTTCTAACTGCATTATAAAAGTTGTTCTACCGACGAAGAACGATCACAAAATATAAGCATAAATTTATACTACTGTGTTTCTTATGATCAGTACCGGAGATGTTATTGCTGTTGATGACGAGTTCCATTCAGTTCCAACATTCAGGGGTTTCAGGGGGTTGTTGTTGTATTGTATTATCAAGGAATCACTTACCATCAGGTGAACTGTGTGCTGATGAAGTCATCCCCGATAACAAAAAAGAGGTATAGTAATTTCTAATAATAATATTATTTTATAGAATCGGCTGCTCTTCTAATCAAAGCCATTTAGTGCTATGCGACGAGGATTCTTTCGGACTTCAATTTGTAGAGACTTTGATTAACCGCGGTGCTAGAACAATACACCTGCATTGTAATCGGCCTCATTCGTACCTTATCACAAGATTAAGGTAATTTTAATAACTAATAATTGATATAGATTTTATATCGAAATCATAAGAAATAATCCTTAATGTAACTTTTGGATAAAAAAATTGTTCCAAAATAACTATAAACAACAACTTTTTTTCCAGGTCGTGGCAAGAAGTTGGAGTGAGAATAAAAATAACTTCTACAAAACTCTACGATGCACAACATATTGAGGATTTACTAAGTCAAACACAGTTGCTAGATCCGCTAGAAGGAATACACATTATTTTTACAAGCACAACTAAGAATAACGCTGATGTGCAATTATCTAACTTCATAGTCAAGGAGCTTGATAAAAAAACAAGGCAGAAATGTCGTCCTTTGAGGTATCATAACTTTGTTAAATTTACTCATAACAACCGAACACTGATAATGTCCTCCTGGTCAATTGCGGCGATTCATCTGGTTCTTCCACGGTGACTTCATCTGCGAAAGATATATTTAAGCCGTAAGCATTTTTGCAAACTTAGCGGCAATCAGTTGTGGTTCTGTTCTCTAGTCATGTGTAATAGCATTGGAGGAAGATTCGGTGCTTCCGGATCTTCCTCCAATGCTATTACGATCGATGATACTAATTCAATTTCATAGATTTTCAGTTTTAATGATTATCTATCCGAAATTTGAGTATAGGAATTAAATTAAGATGTCACATTATCATGATATGATGTTATAGTTTCATTTTAGATAGATTAAAGAGATATAGTAATCAGAGAAACTTGCTTGTAAATCGCGGATTCGATTGCTAGCTGTTGTTAATGTTTGGGCAATATAGATGTTCATCACGTGTGTAAAATGTCCCTTCTCGTTGATACTGTCTGGTGGTTTTTGGTGTATCGATACTGATTTATTGTACGTTTATAATTTTTGTAATAATAAAAAAAACAATCCTGCCACTGAATTGAATGTAATATACATGAGGTAAGAGAGGAGTAATGAATATCATAACCAGTTGTGCACTTATTTCCTAAATGCGGATACTTCAGATACTATTCTTATTTCAGATACTTTTCCGTTATGACTAATGATAGCGCAATTGGTGCGGAAACATGTTACGATCGTGTGAAGAATCAGCTTCCAGCCACAGTACTGCATCTGCCAATATTTACAAGTGTAACTAGAATTTTATATTATTCATTAGTTAGTGTTAGATCAGTGCCCCTGCGCTCGTTTAGCATTTCACAGTACGTGAGCAAATCTTGTTCGAACGCCGGTGCTAAATTCTTACTCGCTATTTTAATTCCGGTTTGACCGTGCTCGACATTGATAGGAAGCTACGAAATAACAATAATACAGCGTAAGGAAACCCGCATGTCTGAAAAGTAACAAAATAATTCAAAGATATGAAAATCCGTCAATCCGCAGTGAAGAAGTGTTATGAATTATGCTTTAATACTCATCATATGTAGTTAATAGATAAACAGTAGTAGAGCCACACTACAGTTTGTTGCTATTTGCTGAAGATGTGGGCTCGAACTGGGAATGTCAAGGCCCTCACAGAATATAGCAGCGTAATATAACAACATATAGCTGCTGTGTTTCGTCTGGTAATTGTAGGGATCCGTAGACCGTTATTACCAGTGAGGATCTTAGTCCTAAGGAGTGACCACGCATCTGCATTATGATTTCTTGTCGAGGACGAATACGGATGACATGAGCCGCAAGAAGCATTTACCAAAAGGTGTATCGATTATCCCTTTCTAATGTGCACGTTCTTCTACCGGATCCGCATATACAGTTAAAGCTGCCAGTCTCCTGGTAACGCCTCTAGACTTTGGAGATAGCAGGCTGGCTCATGTTTAATTCACAAGCAACTTCTCCCTGACTCTGGCCTTGTTCCGATAGCGCAACCACTTGAGCCACTTCTTCAGTAGATATGTCTATTTTTAGGCAATGTTTATACTTAATAATAAGGGGTAAGTGCTGACGTTTGGCAACTAAGTGATAAGGGTAAGTCAGGTAAATGACCTTTTATAGGTCATAACAACCCCTAAATAGCTCTATTGTAAACAGGTGCAAAAATGGTGATTAGGAATAACAATGAAATTTTTGGATCGTATTCTTGGAAATGATAGCATTTGTTTACATAATTTAGAAGCCAAAGCATGCAGCTTTAATAATTCAAAAAAAAAATTATAATTCAAGATTATTTCAAAGACATTTAACCTCGTACATGACGCTTGAGTCGATTATTTTGCTCACGAGTAAGATATATTTAATCTAACTGCATTAAAATATACAAATGAAAAAGTAAAATTGTTACTTATACTTTATCTTATTTTATTCGTAACGCTAATGTTTGGCTTCTATGTCAACTGATAAAAAATGCCGATTGCAAATCTTGGTGAGCACGATAGAGAACTATTTATTCTCTCTAGCCGTAAACACTCACAAATTATGCCATTCAGGAAAAACTGCCATATCGTTTACGACAGAATTAAAATCGTCCTTCGTCGCTATTCCGCAGAATGCCAAATGTGGAGTAATAGGCAGAAATAATATCAACAAGCTATCAAGTCTTCTCGACCGTTCGTCTAACCATGAAGTCAGGTCATTGCGGTCTAATTTCCCTATCGCACATGGTGTAAATGACCGCAGAACGTATGTACCTGCAAACTACACAACTATTCCGTGATAAAAAAAACCCAGTTTGCTAAAGTAATACAGTAATTTACCAACCTCATTACAATATATTGTATAATTATTTTACTATATTCATAAATATCGTAATAAGTAAATAGAAATATTAAATTATAGATAATAAATATAAAAATAGCCATACACAAATTTATTAATATTTTCTAAATATTTTAAAAGAAATATTATATTATAAATATTATATTATATTTATATTACAAAAGAAAAAAATTATTAAATTTAACTTCAACCAAACTAAGGGTTCGATTTATTCTTTTATTTATTAAATGTATAAATTACGAATTTTATTTACCACATCCCCACAACCCTATTTTTATATGTACGAATCCGAAAAATTTAAACTAAAAAATATTTATTATAATTATTATATTAAATGGTACGAAACCGTGTAGGATTTGAATCCACGACTGCGATAACTAGACCCGATCCTAATCACTAGGATTTGAGGGCTTAAATATAATATTAATTATAAATAATTATATCTAGGCATATGGAGACGGAGAATCACGAGACACCGTTTCAAGACGTGTAGCTGTCGAAGCAGCAGAACAAGCATTAAGCTCACAGAAATTAGTGACAAGAGTTAATCTAAAACGATTACAGACGTCGCTGTTAAGTCAAATTACCCAAATTGCCGGTACGTATTTTAATAAAATCAAACAACAGTTAGATGTGGTATGATTCCGTATTTGGGCGTCCATGTCCGAGTGATCGTCTTAATTTTCATAATATGAGAACAAACTAAGTCCGTCTCCCGATGCCGGGAGCAATTGAATACTCTATAGTAAAAGCAATGTATTTCAATAAATTACTTCTATCTCTCTATACTGTTCTACTTACATAGTATTAGGGGTGACAAGTCGCTGATTGAACACCTCCTATCTATATAAATCACTTCAGGAATATCTAACACGACTTTTTTCTTTAATGCAGCATATACATCCATTATAACATTTTGTTATCAAGGACTGATCGTCGCTTAAAAAATTGTGATACTTGCCCGGCAGAGATGAAACATTAATCGCTATCGAGAGTACGTTGTACCAAAGTTATTGTTTGTTCGATTGAGTATTCTCTACACATCAATCACCTCATCAACACGTCTCATAAAACTGAAGTAAGCTTACGGTGGAACCTGAGGCTACTACTTATCTAATCAGATCAGGTCCTCTAGACAAAGTATTGGAGTATAGTTCACCTGTGCTAAAGCCACGCTGATTATCAAATTTGCTTTGAACCTCTCAGTGTGATTTGAGTATTTAAAAGTAAATTAAGTTAAATTTCAATTGTTATTCACCAATTTGTTATTATTGTTTTCTTCATTTGCGAACTCTACTCTGTCTATTTTTTATTTATTAATTCGATAATTTATTATTCAATTACCTTCTTAATTTTAGATATAAGCATCTCTGGCCCAGTCGACGCTCATATAACCATGCAAGATTTAGGTGTCAAAAGTTTTAAGTTAAAAGCAATCCGAGCACTTTTACGTTACGAGTACAATGTGTTATTTTCTGAGGAAGACATAGCGACCTTAAGCTTGCGCAGGTAAATATAAAATTGCTGTTTTTTGTTTATACCACGAGTTTAAAATTATTTCTTTTTTCGAATGAATATAAGTTGAAGATACACTAGGTATAATGAGATAACGCTGAGAGTATGGTCTAAACCAAAAATTATTTCTGTGCTAGCGACATCTACTCTCAAGAATGGTGTTGCCATGTAGATATATTCGTATATGAAGTATATATTCGTTAAATACTTAAATTTCACTTTCAATGCACCACAAAATGTATAAAAATGAAAAAAAAAAATACTAACTACTTTATTACATTTTTGATATAGTCTTTCTTGATTCAAAAATCAAATAATCAAATTAAATAGTACAATAACATGTAACAATTTCTTTGTAAATTTTTAGATTACGAGAAATAGAGAATACATTACTTTTAAAAAGCTTCAATAAAAAGCACGGTCTAGCGGCTATGTTCACACATATGGATCCAGATGTTTCGCTCGCAACCGCTGAATCGATAACACTACCTACGCTTAATAATAACTGCACCTCGGTAAGCATAATTTTCATGTATATTAGATAGACGCAATACGAGCGTGACATAGCAGCATAATACTGCGTTTAATAATCTCAGTTGCAGGTAACGTCAAAAACAATTCCATCTCAAATTTCTGGAGTGATAACGCATTTGCATCTTGAATCATCGCAGATGTATATAGATGTTTATCGAATGCAGTTTTCAAATGTTCAAATTTGAACTGTGTAACAGTTTGTAGTAGGGCTAAGAACATATTTCATAAACTATAGCACGAATAGGTTAACTCGCCCACGGTATAGGTAAATTACATATTTTTTAAGATAGCAGCCATATAATTCGATTTCTTATATGGGATAATAACAGGATAAGCACAGAAAG
The DNA here is from genome assembly GCA_029286865.1 of Teinopalpus imperialis. NCBI lineage: Eukaryota > Metazoa > Arthropoda > Insecta > Lepidoptera > Papilionidae > Teinopalpus > Teinopalpus imperialis. Next base: position 8,685,435 of record JAGSMU010000030.1, on the reverse strand, counting down.
CATTAATTATCAGGTAAACCGTGGAGTCATTTATCATTCCGTATAAAGGACATTGTTGGCTTACTCGTGCAGCTCAAGAGGAAGATAAAGAACTTTAATTCACGAGTAAAGAAGTTTTTAACAAGAACTAACTTCCACCTCCATCGTAATGTTCAAGAAAGAAGCTGACTATAGGCGATTCTCTACAGCACAGAGAAATTAATGTAAGTTGACAAGAAGTGGATATATGGATGTCTTAACTCGTGCTTTAATGGAATAATTGGGGGAGAGCAATGTCCGGTACTCGAGTAATGATGGACTAAATATATAAACGTGATAATCCGCCATTATGTATATCCACCATTTGTCGTAAACCATCTCCTAGCTCAATCGTTGAAGCTTAGTGCGGTTAACGATATTGTTAAAAATATTTATATTATTTTTAAAATTAATATTAATATTAAATAATTATTAAAGGATTATTTTTTTCCAGATTTATGCTGAGCCAGACTACAACCATGCCTACTTGTACATGGTGCCAGGTCTGGAGGGGAACTACAAACGATTTAGCACGCTGTGTCAGCGTCTGAAGCTATCTGCGCTAGCGCTACAGCCGGGAATCGACCACCCTGATGAGACCATCTTCCAAACGGCACAGCAATATTCTCAGGTACCATTATCATCTGAATGTTAACAGATGGATATTAAAAATTATTATTGAATGTGAACGGTATATCTGATTATAAATTATCAAATGAAATATCAACACATTTTAAAGAGACCATTGCTCAAATGGCAAATAAATAGTCAATACCTAATGCGATCTCTTCTGTAGAATACAATAGGCAAATATCAGGTGGTGAAATAGTCTAAATCCTTTACTATGAGCTGAATTGGCTGCTCAAATGGCCGTTAGTGTCTAGAGTATGATACAATGAGAAAATATTATTGACAATAAGGGAGTCAAATTAAACATACAAAAGTCAAAACAAACATAATTACAGCTCATATTAAAGAGTTCAACCACTGCTCAACTGTCATTACTCAGACCACTACGCCACGGTTTTTACGATAGAATATAAATTGGCAACTATGATAGACAATAAAGTGATCAAATCATTTAATTAAAAATTTCAGCTCATATTAAAGAGGTCTTCTGCTACCAACCATTTCTATCTCATGGGTTACGAGGTTGGAGTTTTTGTAGCACTAGAGGTAGCTGCCATATTGGAAAAACATGGTAAGTGGGACAACGAAAATATGCTTTCGTGATTTGATCTTGTGAAAACGATGAAATGTGGCAATAATATATAAAATAGTAAAATAATATCACGTAAATTTAAAATTTGTAACTGTAGACGGATTTAGTCTAAGTGAACAAAGTTCAACTTGAAAAAAGGGTTATAACATTTATGAGTAAGGATCGTGTATGATCATGAAGGCTAACTAAAATAAAATAAACACTACTAAACAAAATTTAGCCAACATTTTTTTTTTCTTTCAATATCCGATTATTTTTACACTTCAATTTGCCTTACGATATCTTTTTGATTTAACTAGATTTTTTGCATGGTACTGTTTGATTTCTATTCCAGGTCTTACGGGAACTATTTTCTGTATTGGGGTGGGCCCGGTGAAATTCGAGCAGCAATCAAGGATCAACTAAGTGAGTTAAAAACCGAAAGCAGTCTTCAAGAAGCATTGATACTCCACTTGGACTCATTGATAGAAAAAAACAATAAAAGTGATAAAGGAACATTGCAGAGAGCATTGAGTGCAGCAACTTCTTGGCAGGAGAAAATGGAGATATACAAACAATTATTACGTAAATCAACAACGCATTCAGCCGAGTTCATACGAGCAGTTATTGAGGCAGCGTACTCACGTATAGTGCATACACTTGCGTACAAACCTCAAACTTATTCTCTGCGGTCAAAGATTGTAATACTTCAATCATCATCAGTATGTTCCTATACAGAATCCCTGAAACTTTCGGAACAACAAATTGAGGTTCACCGACTACAAACTCCTCTCTCAAACGTCCTGGATGATATTCGTTGCGCATCTATCGTCAACAGTTACTTAAAAGATCACCTGTTACAGGCTTTTGATAACATGAACCTTTGTGAAGAATACTGGGAAGACGCCACATTTAAATCGATTTGATTATGAAGGTTATTTATTTAGCGAGAAGTATTTTGTACACAATACATTTCTCATTTGTATACAATATAGTTTATAAACCTTTTATTTACTGACATGTTAGATTAATTTGAATTCTAGGAATCATTTCAGTCTTTCCACTTTATATTATTTTATATTGTTTGGTTTAACTTCATTTTATGAATTGTTAATAATTGTTTACATTGGATAGTTACTTTACTGTGAAAATGTAAGCATTTGGTTTTGTTGTTACATACATGTCTCTGTTTTATAGTCAAAAATAATTTCAGTGAAAAATTGCCTGACTCATATGGTTTGGGGATACAATCTGTTGGGGTTTAATAGTAATAGAATAGAAACAATTCTAGGAAGTAGCATGACTTTTTGGCAGAACGAGGAGTGAAATCCTCGTAATCTCACAAGGTATAGGAGCCTTAAAGCTTTACAAGTATTATAAGATTGTTATAACTGACATAAGGTGTATACCTACTGTAAACAAAATAAAGTCTACAATAGTTTGCCTAACTTTTATTTTAGAAGGTTCCTAAGAGATATTTTTATTTTATTTTGTTCCAATATTTTACTTAATGTTATGAATGTTCATGTCATATTATGTTATGAATAAAGAAGTAACAGAATTTAAAAAAAAATCAAATGGTAAATAAATTGATTATGACCGTAGATCAGCTAGTGATAACTAGTCCCGTATAGATGAGGCAACTGCATTCATTCACTTATTCCTAACTTACAAAGATGGTGAATAGGTGATTGTCCTATGATGTTCATCCGACAGCGGATTTGTTAGTACAATAAGGCCACTAAACCTTCCTGAGCTTGTTAATACTTGCAAAGGTTTTTTATTTATTTAGTTTTTTATATTTATGTATCCGAGGCATTTTTAAATTTTATGAGATTAAAAACAATAACATTAAATTCACGCGATAATACTGAAAGAATAGCAGATGTTTTAATTTTGTACTTAGAGTACCAGACTTTAAGACCCCGTGTGTCAATAGACATTTTTCAAACATCTGTAGACAAGTCCTTTAACCACCTTTCATTTAATATTAATTATATTTTATTATGTTTATACATTTTTGCTAACAAAAACACTTCAATGCGTTTTTAAAGATCAAACTAATACAATATAACTATAGGATGACAACATAATCCGTGAAATCAACAATGTATCGTTATTATCACCAATGAATAAGAAAATTTCATAACAAGATACGGTTCACTTTGTCTTTGTTTATCTTCCAATAGTACTTAAAGTATTTATAATACTTTAATTATATAAAAAAATACATAGGCTAAACAAAAAGGTATAACTAAAGGAGCATTAGCTGACTTGAAAAACTCACGCCGACGACTGTATTTTGCGATCATCTGAAATTATAAAATTCTTCATATTATAATTTCAGATAATCAAATTGGATATCTCCTGACAACACTATCGGAGACATGGTATTAATCGCAACGAATGATGCAAAGTAGTAATGAGTTACCTTACAGGAAGTCCTAAAAATGTGATTTGTGTACATATTGTTAAGAAGACGGGTTAAATGATAAATTAAAAAAACATACAGGCGTTTTTAGCAGCCTCACACAAATTTTTGGACAGTTCCAGAGAAAGTCATAAAACATAACAAAAAAACAGAAATTACTCCATGTTAACACCTGTTTTCAGCCGTCAGGACACTAATTATTAATTGGTATTACTTCCTGAAATCCCAATTTCCGTTTGAGACCTAATTATATCCCACCTGTCTCTGGAACATTGCAGAAGGTACATGCGAAGGACAGCCTATACGTGTGGAAGAGAGACACGAGCATATTAGATCACGCATTTAGAACATTCCAGATAAGATATAAGCAGGATGGCTATATGCGCGAAAGAGACGATTGTATCGAACATGAATCGAACATCGATTTGCGAAGAATAAGCATTTCAAAAGCGCCAGAGGTAATTAAATCTGATCTAGTACTATCAAAACATAACGAACATCTACATCTGTGTTCTAACTTTCAAGTAGATGAAATGTAGTCATTACTTATCGCTATTAACTAGAAATTAGACGTTGCCAGTGTTGCAAAAACAAAATCAATTTTCTTGTTGCCAGTAACAGGGAGGACAGACACAGACACCAAATGATAATACCAATTACGGCTGATTATGCTCCTTAGTGTACATTATCATTATATGACCCCAAGGTTTTTATGGACACGTATTCCTAGAAGTCTAGGTATTTGCAATACAACATATATGCAATAAAGATTCTAATTAGGCTCAAAAATGATGAACATATGAGATGATATACACAAAAAAAAATTGCCACGTCTTAAACCGCATGTTCGGCGCCCAGGAAAACATCTTAGGAAAAGCTAAAAGCCTAAGACAAGACATGTTAAGTCCACCAATTCGTGGTCGCCTCCAGTAGCAGTCTATGCTACGAATAATGATCCTGAACCACAACAATCGTAGAATGGAACAACACCTAATTAGTGAGAACACACCTAACAGTGTAAAGAGTAACAGCCTATGCAATTTTGCGGAAAGGATGGTTTAGAATACTAATAATGATGCAATCGATATTTTAGCGGCTGCAAAAAATTGTGAGCGAAGGCATTATGCGGGGCCATGTGCGTCCTTTATCCCGGACTGTTTATGCTCCTAGTGACGTGGCCCGAGCGTGTAGCCTTCTAGCTGGCAGCCAACATCGCGGTCGTGCAACAGACTAAGCAAAAAAGGAATCTGTACCATCTAAACCAATTGCAGTACCAAGGTATATAGTATTGTATTTTTATATTTAACTTCACGTAAACATCTGAACAGGATGAAATTAAGCACACAGGTAGTTTATAACCAGCATTAACACATAAGATACTTGCATTTACTATGACCATTAATAAATCTCTGGGGATAAAAGCTGAAAGGGGCAGGAATTTATTTCGACCTAGGAAGAAAGCCACCCTCATAAAACACCAGCATAAAATCGTACTACTGTGTTTCTTATGGTCAGTACCCGAGACCTTATTGCTGCTGATGCCGGGTTCCATTCAGTTCAAACTTTCAGGGGTTTCATTGGGGTGTTGTTGTGTTGTATTATCAAGGAACCACTTACTATCAGGTGAATTGTGTGATCATAAGTCATCCCTGATAAAATAAAAAAGATTCATAGAAGTTTCTAATATTAATTTTATAGAATCAGCTGCTCTTCTAATCAAAGCCATTTAGTGCTATGCGATGAGGACTCTTTTGGACTTCAATTTGTAGGAACTTTGGTAAATCACGGTACTAGATCAAAACACCTGCAGTTCAGATACTTTTCCGTTATGACTAATGATAACGCAATTGGTATGGAAACATGTTACGATCGTGTTAGAGATCGGCTGCCAGCCACAATACTGCCTCTGCCAATATTTACAAATGTAACTTGAATTTTATATTATTATAATAGTAGGTAGTGTAAAATCAGATCCCGGGCGCTCGTCCTTCATTTCATAGTAGGTGCGCGAATCTAGTTTGAATCCCGGTCCTGGTACTAATTAAATTCTTACTGGCAATTTTAATTCCTGATTTACCTGCTCGATATTGAAGATAGAAGATTGGTAGAAGAAGGAACAAAACATCGTAAGGAAACCCTTAGCCCTTGGCTGGCCACTTGATTAAAATTGAAAGAATTTTGAAAAAGGAACAGTACAAAAACATTTTAGAACAAAATGCCGTTTCTTCCGGGTTGCGATTAATTGGAGATGAGTTCATTTTCTAACAAGATACTGATCCAAAGCATAACTCAAAATTATGTAGAGGATATTAAGAAGAGAAAGAGGCACAAGGGGTGTTAGAAAAACATGGTTTTGGCCTCCTCAGAGACTCAATCCCATTGAACTTTTGTGGTAAGAGCTTCATAAGAACATCCGCAATCGTGGCCTATCCTCACGAGAAGAAATGTGGAATGCTTTATGCGAAATTTGGAACAATATATCACAATACATCACTAACGAATTGATTGCCCGTATTCCGAGACTTGTGAAAAAAGTGTAAAGGAGGATTATTGATGATAAATCAGTGTAGCTAACTATAGCCTTTTTACATGGACTGTTAATATTTCTATACGCTTTTAAAGTTTATTATTTGTAAATCAATATTCTATATGATTAAACAGGTTCATTATTATTATTATTTATTATTTATATTTCATCATTTATTATTTTATTGGAGTTTTACTCTATTTTCCTACTTTAATTAAGGTGGTCTTAAACTGTTGGCCTATGTACGAGTATAGATATATTTAATCTAACTGCATAAAAATATACAAAATGAAAAGTGTATTTATACTTTATCTCATTTTATTCGTAGCTTGCTTATGTTTTGCTTCTATCTCAACTGATAAAGTTTGCCGATGCAGTCTTGATGAGTGCGATAGAGACCTATTTATTCACTCTAGCCGCGAACGGTCACCAGTCCAGATCATGCGGGAGTATAGAATGAGCATATATTCATATACAATAACGAATAATTGAAGATATGGTACTTGAGGGTACAGTTTTAGAAGGTGAAAACCCAATACCCGAGGTAGCCCGAGCATTCTTTTGAGTCGGAGTTCATGGTCAGGTCATTACGGTCTAATTTCCCTATTGTGTGTCACTTAAATGACATCAGAGCGTATGCATTAGCAAACTACACAATTATTCCGCAATAAACAAAAACCAGTTTACTGTAATTCTTAATATTTAAAGTACTTGAAGAGAATATAAATAAAAAGAAAATTTAATTTTCGTTTTTAATATAAAATATATTTAGGGGCGACTTGAGGGTAACTGAGATTACGATACTACTCGGAGGAATTAATGTTTAGTAAAATCTATAATTCGTTTACGCAATTTCTGCTTTAAAAAAGAAAAGACTGGTTCTCAATATATGGGTTATACAAGAATATACCCTTAATTTTCTTTTGCTGTGTGACCTCCACACATGTCTCTGAATACTGTGTCTATTCTTTATTTATTGAATCGATAATTTATTATATAATTACCTTATTAAATTTAGATATAACCATCTCTAGCTCAGTCTACGCGTATATAACCTTGCAAGATTTAGGTCTCAAAATTATTAAATTAAAAGCAATACGAGCACTTTTTCGTTACGCGTACAATGTATTATTTTCTGAAGAAGAAATAGCGACTTAAGCTTGCACATGGAAAAATTCCGTTTTTTTATTTATGTTACGCGTTAAGTTAAAATTTTATTTACGAGTGAATATAAGGTGAATTCAAGATACACAAAATATAGCGAGAGATTTTTAACGCTAGGAGTATGGTCCAAACTAAAAGTCATTTCCGCGTACAAGATTGCTGTTGCCATATATTATATTATATACATATATTGCCGTTGCGTTGGGCGTATATTTCGTTAAATACTTACTTAAATATTACTTTCAATACACTATGAAATGTATAAAATTAAAATAAAAACACTAACTACTTTATTTTTTGAAATAGCCTGTATTGATTCAAAACAATAACATGTCACAAGTTTTTGATAAACTTTTTTCTTAAATTTACGAGAAATCGAGAATACATTACTTTTAAAAAGCTTCAATAATGCAACCGATCCATCAGCCTATCAACCCATAAGCCTACTCAAAGTCTTGGGTTAGGTATATGAAAGACTCATCCTCGCCCGCCTCAAGGACTTCATGCTGTCCCGAGGGCTAGCAATCAATGAGTAGTTCGGTTTTCGGACCCAACACTCATGCACACATCAAGTGCACCGCATCACGGAGCACATTCTCAGTAAATTTCTTCAGGGCTACCAAACTGGGGCACTTTTCCTCGACGTGGCGAAAGCTTTCGACATGGTCTGGCACAACGGGCTCATATACAAAGTATATGAGCTCGGTGTGCCAGATCGACTCATACTTATCATACGAGACTTTCTCCGAAATCGAACCTTTCGTTACCGCGTTGAGGAAACGCGTTCCGAGGTTCACCTTATTTGTGCCGGAGTACCACAAGGCTCCGTCCTAGGTCCTACTTTATACACACTCTACACCAACGACATACCACGCACTCGCGGTGTAGAGCTAGCCTTTTTCGCCGATGACAACGGCCTCTCCGTGTCTGGATTTAAACCAGACGCTATTTGTAAACGCCTCCAATCTGCAGCCAACACCTTAGGGAAATGGTTTCGGAAATGGAGGATCGAGGTTAACCCCACCAAAAGTGCAGCCATGTACTTCTCTCGGCGCAACAAAACGCCGCATCTCCAAGCTATAGAGTTATTTGATCGTCGAATCCCCTCGGGAAAGACAGTCAAATACTTAGGCGTCACATGAGATGAAAGACTCACCTTCGGTCCGTATATCAACCGCGTACGGAATCGAGCAGCGTTCGTCCTAGGTCGTTTGCACCCGTTACTCAATAAAAATAGCAAAATGTCAGACATGTGCCAAGTGCCAATTTAATTAAGCATTGGGTGTGCAAGTTTGAAGAGACTGGGAATACAATGCCGGGCAAATCGTCTGGGCGTAAAAGGACATCAAGAACGAGCATGAACGTCAATCGCGTTCGAGAGTCTGTTATAGACGACCCACGACAGTCATTGAGATTGCGCACAGCTTCTCTTAATTTGAACAAATCTACGGTTCATCGCATTCTATCATCTACAATTGTTATTGTTCAAGAAATGAAGCCTGATGATCCTGGTAAACGATTTACATCAATTGGCCACCGAGGAGCCCTGATAGGAAGAAATCAGCAGGCGTTAACCTGCTGATTTCTTCCTATGGGGCTACCTGAAAAGCAAAGTTTACAATCCATTGCCACCCAACATGAATGTTTTGAAGCAAAGAATCACTGAAGAAATCAACTCTATTCCAAGAGCGATGCTCCAGCGAGTTTTTGAAAATTTTAGCTCCAGGTTAAATGAATGCCAACAAATGAATGGTGCGCATTTGCAAACGGTTGTTTTTCATAAATAAACTTCAAGAATTGCTCTTTAAACTAACATTAAATAAAACGAGATTTAATTGATATTTTGTTTTTTATTTAACATCTATAAACGAAAAACATTCTGAGACAACCTTTATGTTGTCTAAAATATTTTTCATAAATAAAGTGTAGCACGAATAGTTTACAGAACGGACGTTTAGTTTTTACGGAAGTATAATTTATTTTCAGGATACCACCTGATTTCTTATAGGGAATATGTTATTCCGATAAGCACAGAAAGCATTCACTATCAGACATTTGTGTGCGCATTTGTCATTCCATATTTTTTATTTCCAAAATTTCGCCTCCATCTTGATATTTAAGTAAGAAGCTAAGTATAGGCGATTCCCTACAACACAAGGCAACGAACAGGTTGACAAGAAGTTGATTAATGGATGTGGCTCAAGTCGTGCTTTATTGCAATAATAGGGGCCTATCTAAAGTAGTAGTAGTAATGATGAACTGAATCTATAAATGTGATGATAACCATCTTATAATTATAATTTCATACCCGAAACATGACTTAGGTAAAATCCGATCATTTGGCAAAATATGTCTTTTTCTAATATAATATGAACAGCCTAATCGTTAAGGGTACGGTTTTGCGAAACTTAATGTGGTAGGTTTGTATCCACCATTTGTTGTGAATCATATCCCGCTCAAGCGGTAAAGCTTAGAGCGGGTAAAGATAGTGTATATTACGTTAATGGCATAGTTATCTAACCCTTAAAGACGTATTTGTATATTTTGAAAATTAAGATAAAAGCATATGTTAATTAATTAAAGGAATATTTTTCCAGATTAATACTAAACTAGGCTACGACCAAGCGTATTTGTACATGGTACCAGGTCTGGAGGGGAACTACAAACGATTTAGCATGCTGTGTCAGCCCCTGAAGCTATCTGCGCTAGCGCTACAGCCGGGAAACGACCACCCGGACAGCGATATGCTCAGTTATTATTACCATCTGGATGTTGCCTGACGGATATTGAAATACAAATGACATTGTCAATAAAGAGAGTATAAAAATAAAACCAAATCTAAAAAAGATATCTAAACTTATTATTAAAATTAAATTTCAACACATTTTAAAGAGACCACCGTTCAAATGACAGATACTCTGAACCCTATCTACCGCCTTCCCACCTGTAGAATATAATAGGGTAATATCAGAGATTAAGCTGTCTAAATCAAATTTCAGCTCATATTAGAAGGGCCAACTACTTTTCAATTGGCCGTTAGTCTCTACTGTATGATACAATTAGAAAATATTATTGACAATAAGGAAGTCAAATAGTTTAAACATAATTACAGCTCACACTAAAAATTTCAACCACTGCTCAACTGTCATATACTTAGACCACTAGTTCATGGCATCATACGGTATAGATAGAATATGAATTGCGATTGAAATGCGGTCTCTTCTGTAGAATATAATAGGCAAATATCAGGAGGTGAAATAGTCTAAATCCTTTACTATGAGCTGAATTGGCTGCTCAAATGGCCGTTAGTGTCTAGAGTATAATACAATGAGAAAAAAAGAGTTCAACCACTGCTCAACTATCATATACTCAGACCACTAGTCACCACGGTTTTAGGGTAGACTATAAATTGGCAAATATGGCAGTCAATAAAGCGATTAAATCATTTCAATAAAAATTTCAGCTCATATTGAGGAGGGCGTCTGGTGCCAACCATTTCTACCTCACGAGGTTGGAGTTTTTATAGCACTTGAAGCAACTGCTATATTGGAAAAATATGATAAGTGGTATAACAAATATATGCTTTCGTGATTTGATCTTGTGAAAACGATGAAATGTATCAATAAATAAAATTATCTAGGTTTTAAATTTCAAACTATAGACGAATTTTGTCAAGGCAAACATAGAAGTGTGATTGGTGAACACTTGAAACAAGGGGTTACAATATTCGTCAGCTAGATCGTGAAGGATTACGCTTTAAATATTATTCAGCGAATAAATACCTTTTCTTACAATATTCGATTATTTGTGCACTTCAATTTTCCTGTCTTTTGAATTAACTTGATATTTTGTGCATGGTATTGTTTGATGTCTATTCCAGGTTTTACGGGCACTATTTTTTGTATTGGAGGCGGGTCCAGTGAAATTCGAGCAGCAATCAAGGATCAACTAAGTGAGCTAAAAACCGAAAGCAGTCTTCAAGAAGCATTGATACTCCACCTAGATTCACTGATAGAAAACAACAAAACAAAATGATAAAGAAACGTTACAGAGAGCATTGAGTTCAGCAACTTTTAAACAAACAATTATTACGTAAATCAACAACACATTCTGTCGAATTCATAGAGCAGTTATTAAGGCAGTTACTCACGTATAGTGCATACACTTACATTTAAACTTCAACCTTATTCTCTGCGGTCAAAGATTGTAATACTTCAATCATATACACAAACAGATAACATGAACTTTTGCGAACTTGTGCCTTAAAGCTTGTATATTTTACAAATATTATAAGATTGTTATAATTGACAGTAACTGTGTACCTAATGTAATAAAATAAAATCTACAATAGTTTGAAGAACTTTTGTTTTTAGTTCTTATCAGACATTATTTTATTTTGTACCATTATCTTTCATGTTTATATAAATAAGTAACAGAAATTTAAGAAAATCCAAATGGCTAGTAAATTGCTCATGGCCGTAGATCAGCTCCGATCTGTCCTGTTTAGATGAGCCACCAGCATCCATTTTACATTTTACCAGAGATGGTAAAAGGTGGTCTTATTTAGTCATCCTACAGTACATTTTCCAGCAAATTATGGCCACTGAAGAATTTCTCTGGTCTTGTTTTTAAGATTTTATTTACATAGAAATTGACTGAACAAAATAGATTGAAAAGTTTTTCAATCTGTGCACCCAAGGATTTTTTTAAATTTTATTAGACTTTCGAGCCCAATTACTAGATCTGCGTACACATAGCGGCCAATATAAATGTATAGCGGTAAATGCCTAAAGAGAAGGTTCCATGGGCTTCTCCTATGCGTTCTTCGTCTTTACTGCCTTTAGAGAAGGATGAGTTAAAAAAGCAAGATGACAGAAGAACACTGTAGCTAAAACACGGAATGTAGCAAACTTTATATAATCTGACACATATTCACACTATACACTAATTTCGTAGCAAAGTAAGGTTTATATTGCTTTTCTATTATCTTAATTGCATTAATAAATACATAGACCTAACAAAAAGGTCTATAAAATCCACATAAAGGAGCATTAGCTGATTTGAAACATCTACGCCAACGACTGTATTTTACGAACTATGCGTTCGTATAGATTCGCATACATTATATACGATTTTTCAAATCAAAAAACCTCACAAAAGAATACTGATTCCTAGAAAATATGATTCTTGAACTATTGAAATGAAATAAAAACTTCTTAATGGCAATAACTAAGATGGCCTGCCTGGTTGCTCTAGGTTATTGTTATTGTTCCGCGAGGGTTCTGGTGGTGCCATCTTCACGCACGCCCCCGGGACGGGCTATCCCAGCGAAGCGCAGGGGGATTGCGGTTGCGTTCCTTACGGAGATCCCGCGACCCCTCGCGAGCGTTGGTGACGACCACCGTGGGGTTTTAGTCGGTGCGAGTCCGACATAACCCGCCCCTGCCCCCGCGAGGGCGGGTATGCGTAGGCATTTCCCCACGTAAAAAAAAAAAAAGGTTATTGTTATTGTTAAAAATTAAGACCCAAACCAAACTTAGTACGGCATGATCACAAGATACTTATTTGTGCAGATTGGAAAAAAAAATAAGAACGCCATTGTGTTACATATCCGTTTCTATATAAAAATGCAACTAAGCAGCGTCTTCTTCGTTCGTTGTGACACATTCCCACGAGACATATTTTGCCGAACCTGCCCGCGACTCGGCACGCGGACAAAATCAACGATTTCTCGCTGATTTTGTCCGCGTGCCGAGTCCCAATTTACGAGAATTAAAAAAAGTTAAGTTTAATTTGTGGTATTTGTAAATATGAGAAAGCAATAGAAAGAAGAAATTAAAGTAAAAAGAAAGTAATCGAAAGATTTTTCTGGTAATAATACGAATAAAAAGATGGCACATGTTTTACTTTTGTAGTAATTGAAATGGCATGCATTTGCTTTTCAAACAAATTTTTGTCATTATTACATACAAATTATATATCATCAGTCATACTTTATCCGTATTTCAGACCTCAGTGGTCTTCTTTAGTATCCATATGTATCAAATTAATATATATAGTAACCAAATAAAGATTTAACAAATCATATGTGAAAAGAAGACAAGTATGATTTTAAAAATATATAAATTAAAACAAATGAAATAAAGAGAAACAGGGTAACGGTCCAAGCCGAGGCTCCCTCTCGGGAGCCCTTGCGCTGGTTACCCATATATAGAGGTCTCGACTGAGAGCCATAAGCGCAAGCGCTCGGTCACCTCTCAACCCGGTGAAACTGTAAAAGCCCTTGGGAAAACAGCGGCCATCAGCCCGAAAAAAAAAAAAAAAAACCATTATTCCTTTTTTTTAAATAATAATTTACAAAATGTAAAAGAGTTGTCCAGTATTGAAACCAGAGCTCAAAGCTTAAATATTTGATAAACAAATATTTTGACAAAGAGTAGTAAGATTTTTTGATTAATATAACACAAAGAATAAAAGTATTGTGGGCGAGTGCTAAAAACTGTGTAATATATGGAATGCTCAATTATTAATTATTTCATTACAAGTATAAAAAAAGCGTTGTATCCTGAATGTCAGTTCAGTCCCTACTCAGTGGGCCTTCTGTTCGTCAATCTGTTTCGTTAAAGCTTTGTGTCAGGTCATTTGCCATAGAATAAAAAGTGTGGGAGAAGGCTCTATCTGCTTATTATACTAAAATATAAATTGTATTACTGCGAGTGTAGACTGGGACCGCTGCCACTGTGCATAACATCCTGTTACACTATACATCGATCAAACACATTTCACACTCATGAACATCGCTAAACAAAAAATAAAGAAACAGTAGTTGACATGTTGAACTGAATTACATCCATTCAAATCTCCTTTTATAGCAGAAATTTATCAATTATTGATAAAACTGTGCGTTATAGTCATATTACATTAAAAAAACATTTTCAATATTACTACGTCTATGACTGTGTTTAGTTCGGCTGTGCAGTCTATTAAAACTAGGGCAAATTCCGTTTTTACAAAGGCATATATTTGGCCATATAATTACCATTTTTCACAACAACTTCCAGTAAATTAAAATTTCGCCTAAACACAGACTTTTTCAAAGAATATGCACGAAACTCAGCTCTAAATTCTAATATAATATATTATAAGCAAGTGTTTGGATTGTCACATTTATATTTTAAGCGAAAATAGACCCTGTAGTTGTGTAATGTGCAAACGAAATTCAATTCTTTATTAATATATACGAGTACATACGTCCTTTTTTATCGGCAACAGACAGCCATGTATGTGGTCACGATGGATCCATTTTCTTTCATAATGTCATTTGTTAGCTAGATATGATTACTTTCTACATTACCTTTTCTTCGTATTATCCTTTATTGCTCCATTGTCTCTTCCAATGATTTTAGTGACTGATTGACGCGTGTTGACATGCGTTTCATCATCATTGACGCTTTATTGACGTGATAGTAGGTAACTACCTACGTTTGTGAAAAGACTGTGTTATAAGGAGAACGCTTTTGCCACGTAAACGGAGTACATGTTGACGTTTGATCGTGTTTATCTACGATTTATATCCAACTGAAAGTAACGTTTTGCTGCTACGTACCCTTCAGCGTGAAGTCCGATCACGCATAGTCCAGTACAGGAACAATCGGAGGGATAACGACTTCTCCAACATCGAACATTACCATCTCGCCTTCTGGGGACTTCTCAAATCCCTAAAAGGAGATACCGCCCGAACAAAACGATAAATCATCTGTCTTAGATGAAGAGAAAGCCGAATGTCTGGCTGACAATCTCGAGCTCTAATGCTCACGGAGCACCCTACCGATCACCGTTGCTGACCTTGCAATGGTTGACAGCGAGGTCGCCCGTAGGACTAAGGAACCACTCGCGATTCCGTTAAGTTACATGCACCGAAGTTGAGTCTATAATTAAAAACCTGCGACCGCGCAAAGCTGCCGGCCCCGACCGTATCACGAACAAGGTGATCGAACTCCCCGTGTTCATTCTACACCTACCGCCGATAAGCTACTACGCAGCCATGTCCAATAGCACCTTCCCGAACACCTGGAAGGAAGCCGATGTCATAGGGATTCTCAAGCCCTCAAACCATCCAACTGACCCATCAGCCCATCGGCTTATAAGCCGACTTAACACTCATGCACACATCAAGTGCACATCAAGTGCACTGCATCACGGAGCAAATTTATTCGGTGGTACCAAACCGGGGTGCTTTTCTACGACGTGGCGAAAGCGTCTACTCTCGGCACAACAAAACGCCGGATCTATTTGATCGTCCAATCCCTTGAGAATAGACAGTCAAATACTTATGCGTCATACTTGACAAAACACTCACCTGGTCTGCATATTCTATTATACAAAGCATGCATCCAATCTATTATGACAAACGCAAGCCCCGTCTTTGCGCATGCCTCCCCCCGTCTCATTCACCGACTAATACAAAATCGCTTCATGCGCAAGGCCACCGGTGCACCGTTGTTCTTGTGTAATTTTGTAAAATGTAGTTTTATTACGCAGAGACATTTTGCTATTTTTATTTAGTAACGCGTGAAAACGACCTAGGGTGAACGCTGCCCGATTCGGTACGCGGTTGATATGCAGACAAGATATCATCGCCCTCTTTCCAAACCTAATATAAGGTAGTTTTTATGAACAAATCTTGTTTTTATATATACTCTACTACGCCAAGCGGCCGTATACATATTGTAATATAACATTCTTTATACCTTTCATGTCTAAACATTTTCAAATTAATTTTCCTTATTATGAACGAACTAATAAAAGCCAAGGCAGATGTAGTTCATGGAGTACTAGTGTACTGGCCTATCACCCTCATGGCTAAAAAAGTTATTAGTCTTTACAATAAAAATTCGTCCTCCGTACAAACGATATAGACGAACTCATTTTTATAGGAGAAAATGAAAAGAGGATAGCGTTTCTAACCCACCATATACACATGCAATATACCTTAGACTCCCGTTCGTTTCTAATTTATTTTCAATAATAAATGTGCGTGCTTACCTGCAATAAGGTTAATGCATTACTATTCGCATTACTATATTTGCATTTAAGTATTTGTGAATTACCAATGAAAATCTAAATGTAAAATAATGTGTGAAATTTATGTATTTTAAAAAATTAGTTTTCTTGGTGGAGATCCGTAAGCACGTTTTTTTCATAATAACCTAATAACAAATAAAGTAGAAAGAATAAACGCTTTTTTTTTTTTTCGGTCTGAAGGCCACTGTTAGCCCGAGGGCTTTTACAGTTTCACCGGGTTGAGAGGTGACCAAGCGCTAATGGCACTCAGTCGAGACCTCTATATATAGGTAACCAGCACAAGGGCTCCCGAGAGGGAGCCTCGGCTTGGACTGTTACCTTGTTTCGCGAGAGCGTCTGACTCGAGGGTGCCCGAGAGGGCCGAACCTCGGCTCGGTCAGTTGCTTCTGATAGAGGATTCTTTAAATTCGCTATGATTATTAGCTATCTGTACCACCACTTCGGAATGCGTGGGCGCTGGAGAAGAAGTGGCGCAAGAAACTCCAGCGACGCTTCTATCTGTATGGACTGGAGAGAACCGACCAGTGACATGGCGGTATCGCGAATATAGGTGTAAGTGGCGGCACTTACAATCAAGGGGTTAGAGTGTGTGACGGCAGAGTCGAAATATTGGCGGGAAGCCTGCTTCAGGTACAGAGCTATGGTCGGAAGCTCAAGATCTATGTGTAGATTTTCATTACGCAAGAACCACGGTGCACCGGTGGCCTTGGGCATGAAACGATTTTGTATTACCTGAAGTCGGTGAATGTGACGCGGGGAAGCATGCGCAAAGACGGGGCTTGCGTATGTCATTATGGGTCGGATGCACGCTTTGTAAAGTGTAATTTTATTACGCAGGGACATTTTGCTATTTTTATTGAGTAACGGGTGCAAACGACCTAGGACGAACGCTGCTCGATTCCGTAAGCGGTTGACATGCGGACCGAAGGTGAGTCTTTCATCTAAAGTAACGCCTCAGTATTTGACTGTCTTTCCCGAGGGGATTCGACGATCAAATAACTCTATAGCTTGGAGATGCGGCGTTTTGTTGCGCCGAGAGAAGTACATGGCTGCACTTTTGGTGGGGTTGACCTCGATCCTCCATTTCCGAAACCATTTCCCTAAGGTGTTGGCTGCAGATTGGAGGCGTCAACAAATAGCGTCTGGTTTGAACCCAGACACATAGAGGCCGGTGTCATCAGCGAAAAGGGCTAGCTCTACACCGCGAGTGCACGGTATGTCGTTGGTGTAGTGTGTATAAAATAGGACCTAGGACGGAGCCTTGTGGTACTCCGGCACAAATGGGTTGAACCTCGGAACGCGAATTTGATTGGTAGCCCTCGGGACAGCATGAAGTCCTTGAGGCGGGCGAGGATGAGCCTTTCATATACCTTACCCAAGACTTTGAGTAGGCTTATGGGTCGATAAGCTGATGGATCGGTTGGATGTTTTGAGGGCTTGAGAATCCCTATGACGTCGGCTTCCTTCCAGGTGTTCGGGAAGGTGCCTTTGGATATAGCCGCGTTGTAGATTATTACCAGTAGGTGTAAAATGGACATGGGTAGGAGTTTCATCACCTTGTTGGTGATGCCGTTGGGGCCGGGAGCCTTGCGTGGTCGCAGGTTTTTAATTATGGACTCAACTTCGGTGCATGTGACTTGGGTAACGGAGTCGCGAGGTGGTTCCTTACTCCTCCGGTCGACCTCGCTCTCAACCATTGCAAGGTGAGCGGCGTCGATCGGTAGTGTGCTCGGTGAGCATTGGAGCTCCAAATTATCAGCCAGACATTCGGCTTTCTCTTCGTCTAAGAAGGCGGGTGGTTTATTAGGACGCGCTAAGGGAGGCATTGTTTGGGCGGTGCCCCCTTTTAGGGATTTGGGAAGTCGCCAGAAAGCGAGATGGGAAGCTTCGATATTGGAGAGGTGATTATCCCACCGATCGTTCCTGTACTGGGCTATGCGTGACCGGACTTCACGCTGAAGGGTACGTAACACCAGCCGGTTACTTTCAGTGGGATATAAGTCGTGGGCACGAGTCGCCGCATTCTTGCGCCTCATTAGGTCCTTTATGTCGCTTGGCAGGGTCCATCGGTGGTCTTCCACCGAGGGAACCCGCCTCGAACAATCCTCGACGACTGAGAATAAACGCGCAATTACAAAAGTCTATGATCGTTTAGTCGCTGCTAATAGAGACAAGACACTACCTGATTAAAGTATAAAAGATGTATATGTATACCCAAAATATCAAAATGTATTTGCAAAATTTTGCATACTCGAGTTTAAATCGTATTACGTAATACAGAAAAGTACTAGATTACCATTATGTAACACGTATTATAATTACTAAAAATATAAAAACATACATTTACGTCTCATACGATAGCCGCACAATTCTTTACAGCCCTTCTTAGAAAACCTGCCAGTACGTTGCCCTATACTGGCGTAAGAAGATAAAAACAGTGCTTTACAAGCCTCACTAAACAATTCAGTCATCGATTTCCTTCATTCAACCTTAGGTTAACCTAAGCCTTAACCTTCCTGGAATCCTATCACTTGGTATATTGACTTACAATATGTAACTCAGTCATGTCGTTAATCCTAGAAAAACCATTTTTACAAAATATCTTCAATAGTTGAAATGAATAAATCGTAAATAAACAATATTTGGGAAGAAGAAAAATTTCAAAAAGTTTTCCCAACGTCCAGAACGTTCGTCAACGTCGATTTATTTTAAAATTATATTTGTACAATCATTTAGATTTATAATCATTCAAAGCAAAACTTTTATTGTGGCCTTTACTATGCATAGAATATTGATTTATTTTGACCCTCACACAATTGTTTTCTACAAAAACAATGGAATTGTATGTAATCTAGTTCTAATAAAAAAAAACAATTTCAAAAGTACAAAAATATAAATAAAATGAGCTATTTAAATCTTTGTAGTGTTCTGTGATCGTTTCAGTAAAACAGGTGGGTTTATAAAGAAATCTATTTGTAAATTATAATTTGCAATGCAAAGCAAACGTGGCAGGTTTATTTTGCATTGGCGATAACTAAGAGTAGGGAATTTTGCAATAGGACAACGGAACCCAAGGGTGCTACAACTCGCTGACTTTATTGAGAAGGAGGGACTCTTCTTGATAACCTCTTTCTGCAAAAAAAAAGACCCGATGTTTCAATCTAGAATGAGATCGACTTCATCATGAAAACATCATTGAACAGTTCTTTTCAATATCTCTGTGATCGCAAGGGAGAAAACTGTCAATCATCATCGATTAGTGCGAGGCACATTGAAACTTAACTTCATGGTGGAAAGATTTCGTCTGATGAAGTCTACGCTCCGTAGCTGGGTAAAAACTGTTACGCGAATCGCTTTCAATGTCTGGAGAATTGCGATACACTGAACGATTAATAATAAGCTAGTGTAAACTCTCCGTGCCGCAGGAGCAAAGTGTTGCAAGAATTGTCATTTATACGACAATTGTTAATTTCGAACCCAAAAACTCTCCGATCACATTCTTTATTTGATAGCTGTACACATCGTCGTTGGACCACTCGCAAGCGTGAGAAACGACACAAGAGCAATGCAAGTCCAACACCATTCTGGAGATATCTCGGATGTCAGTCTAAATAAGATTTGGATGGAGTACCGATGTTTCTAGTTTCCAAATTATGTTTTATTCCATCCTCCCTGACGGTGCTATGCTGGAGGAGTGGGGTAGAAGCGTGATGGTGCTGTTCTTCAAGAAAGGCAATAATGCCTTTTTGAAAAGCTATGGGCTAATTCTGGATCCATTGTGAGACTCATCTATAGCTTGTTTAAGACTACGAAGACGGACATCTATTCGAATTTGGAGTATAGTCTGCCTCTATGATCCCATCGAAGTTTATGCGGAGCGTCAGTACATCATACGCTTTCGGTTTTCCGAGCACGTTGTCTTAGTGGCAGATTCGGTGAAAGACCTGAACGCTATGCTCAATGACATCACAAAACATCAATAGTTGAACGTGGGGAACACGAAAAGGTCTATTGTCCATTTCACACCTATACTGGTTGTTGTTGGGAGTACTACACTCGAAATTATTGACGAATATAGGGCAAATAGTCTGGTTAGACTTAAGACAACTTAGACGCAGAGTCAATCCACGTATCATCTCGGATGGACATGCATTTGGGAAACTGTGAGGCATCTCATCCAACATCATTCGATGTCTAAAAAAACGTCCAGTGCATGCCAATGATGACAAACCGTACAAAGACATGATTCCTCACTGATGGCCGTATGATCACTCAGAGTAACTCAGCGAACTGTGGACCTAGCTATGCTCGATGTTTCTCTGCGTAAGAGTTACGCAACGTAAACATGTACAGTATAACGAGGGTGAGCGACAAAGCATGAAAGATTAGCTGGCTGAAGTAGCAATGAGCTAGCCATATATGTAAGTAGATCGTAGAACCAATCAGATCGGATTGGCAGTCGCAGTTTAGGGCATAGGAATAGATTGAGCGATGACCTTTGTAAATTGGCATGAAGTCGATGCAGGATGCAGATGACTCAGGATCGTTAAGAAGCTGTTATGATGATGATGATTATGATAACATAAAATTTACTATTTTTATATAGTAGTGTCAAGCAAGAGTTATAAACTAGCTATAGCACTAATAAGTCTCTAAGGCTTAACTGACAAGGGCCACGAAATCTAAGATACTAGCGAAAAAAGGACATCAGTGGTATATTTTCGGTTCCTTTTCTGAAAAATTTTGAAAATTATTTTTAAGAGAGAGATTGACTTTAAAAATAATTCGATCCGTGGATTTCTATTCATTCCATTAAAAAAAAGCAGTTGTCGTTAGTACGTAGGCAGGAAAATCATAGTGAAGTGAAGTAAGTAAGTATAGTGAGAATTAAAACGTTCCAAAGTTCTATAGCAAAAGAAGATGTTCTTAATAGGGATGTAAAAACAGTGTCAGTACTTATTTAACTTTTGTCAACAGAATAAAATATTTAAAAAAAACAATGGCACCACGAGGACACAAATCAATGAAGGAGGGATCTGATTTAAAGGAGGAAAATACAACCGTGGTTATATCCGGCATTTCCGGCTTGTATCCAGACTCTCACAATATCAAGGATTTGACCAAAATTTTATACGAAAAGGTAATCAATGGAATAATTCACGTATACAAACACAGACCAAATGTTATTCCTTTAAAAAATGTCTCCATTTCGTTTATAACTATAACTGGGGGACTATAGCATACTTACGATCTAGCGGAAAACTCTAGTTTGAAAAAAATAACACTTGCTAACGTTCCTGCCTGATGTATGGTGATATGCCTACCCCGACGCATACGGGAGTTAAAAAGCACCAGGGGAAATGTAAATAGGAAAAAACGATGGATATAAAAGAAGCAATAGCTATATATTTATTTTCAAAACCTTTTCTATTTTTTAGGTTAATCCGATTATATCAGGTCCTCCGAGATGGTCCTACAAGCATCCAGATGTCCCGCAATATGTAGGAAAAATACCTGACATCAACAGTTTCGACGCTCAGTTTTTTAAAGTACATTATTACCTTGGAAGGAATATGGACCCAATGTCCCGATTGATCATGGAACAAGTTTATCAAGCTATTTATGATGCTGGTTCGTATTTTTTACATTATTTACAATCCATTTTAAGATAATTAAAATGTAATTACGTTTTCTTGAAATTAATATAACATGTGAATTCACCTAAGGGTAGGTCACCGCGGCCAATAAAACCTACATTCCTCACCGATGTGAACTTAACGTGCGGATCACCCCAGGGGATTAAGATGTTTAAAAGTAACTGTAATATGCCTTAGAACATACTTTATGTCCCCTCAAATTTAGGTTTCCATGTGAGGACGTAATTCCAAGTGGCATTCTCTGCCAGTAAACCATGAAAATGTGAAAGGAGTGAGATGAAATGTTGATTTTGTGTATGGTGATATGTGAAAATATAAAAGATGGACCATTAACAAAAATGTGAAAATTAAATTAGAATAAATCGTAATGTTAACTTCATTTTTTTACTGTATTGGTTATATAGGTTTGGGACCAGAACAACTTAACGGAAAGAAAGTGGGCGTTTTTGTAGGATCATCACATTCTGAAAGTGAAAAACAATTTTTTTACGACTTTACTTCTAAAAATGGACTAGGAATACCCGGGTAAGCTATATTTTATCGATATGAGATTTATAATTAAACTTTTTAATAAACAATCAATTTGGCCATCGTCTTTCGTTTTTTGTAAAAATCTTCCTTCCGATTTTTCATAATGCTAATGTTTGTGTGTGTCGTCGTGTTATACAGTGTGTCTGCTTACTTACCTTTACAGATGTAATAAGTCCATGTTCGCGAATCGTATCTCATACTGGCTCAACACAAAAGGACCTTCTTACAACATTAGTGACTCGTGCTGTAGCTCGACATGTGCTTTGGAACAAGGCTACGAAGCTATAATCCATAATGACTGCGAAGCTGCTATTGTCGTAGGAGCTAATCTTTGTCTACTTCCTGAAACGCCGATAAATTATGGAAAGTAAGTTGGACTAAAGTTCTTTCTTTATAATGTACATAACGAGGACATCTGTATCATGTTTCAAGAGGGAGTTTTGAAAAAAACTTGAAATTCTTATCGATACTAGGGTTAACATGTTACTAGCTTATTTATAGTATTTATATAAACCTAAGTTATTTTGTATTTTGCTGTATGTTATCCAAATAAAATAAAATAAAATAAAATAAAATAAAATAAAGTATTAATAAGAATTTCAAGTTTTTTTATTCAAGTTACAAGAATGTAGTACTAGCAAACGCGTTACATTTACTAAGATGAGTAACATGGATGCAGGTGCCAGGTAAATTGTTAGTGGTGGAGGGAAGTCTAACGTCATAATACTAGTCGAAGGCTAATACAGTAATAAGTATGCAAAAAAAATTAAAACTTAAATAATAAAAAAAAAATCATATACTTACAGAGTGATAAAAGTGTGCATGGACGGTAAAACGAAATCCTTCGATCAAAATGCCGACGGTTTGGCTCTGTCGGAATCTATTGCTGTATTACTTCTTCAAAAGTCAGAACAGGCTTTAAGGTAAGACTACGTTTAATTAAGTAAATAAATCAAAGATGTCTTAAATTAACTATAGTTTTCTTAATGAATATTTATCCTAAGTAAAAGTTGAATTATATATTGTCTTCGTTATTATAATGATTTGCAAATATCGAAAAAAAGAGCAGTGGTCATTAAAAATATAATGACAAGATAAATTAACGCTGATAAATGTCATACAATTAAACAATAAAATACATTATATGTTAAAAAGATCTATTAATTGTAGAGCCTATGCAGAAATTGTACACGTGAGGAACGAATACGCAATACTACCAACTGAAAAAAGTGGTCCAAAGTATGGTTATAGCCGCAAACCGGAATATTTTGATAGGTTCTACCAAGATTTCTATAAGAAATGTGAAGTTTCACCACTTGAGGTCGAATATGTGGAAGCGTTTGGATCAGGTAATCTATTTTTTATGTATGAAAAGATGAGAAACCTAAAGTATACTCCGGGTTCATAATGAAACTGTAGCATACGGTCTGCCACCAAAGTTGGTATTTACCAATAACTAACACGTAAAGTCTCAATAGGTTTAGTTCTCATCACCAAATCTCAACTTTTATATTAATTAGTTAAAAATTAATAATTACCTATGTATATCTATCTTTTAACTTACACGTTTTGAAACAAGCGCACTACCAAGCATCGGTGGAGATAACAGTTGTTAACTGTATTGCTCGGATGCCACACAATAAAATTAAATAATAAAAACAATACTTTTCTGCCACACTATATACCATAAATTCATAAATTTCAGCTGAACTACAAGCTGATAAATCTGAACTTCAAGCGATTGAACGTACATTCTGTAAGGGTCGGTCTAAACCTTTACTAGTTGGGAGTGTTATGTCAAATATTGGGTACACAGAAGCATCGACGGGAATTACAGCAGTAACTAAGGTATATCCGTTCGCTTTATTTTATTAGGAATCTATTAATTGATATCTTGTTTTTATAGTAGGTTCATTATTTCATTAAAAAAAAAAATTTGGATGTATTGCATTTAACGCACATTTCGTTGTTAAGATTTTCTTTGTTCATGTTTATAAGGTCGGTTCGTTGTTGTATATTTATGGAAACAATTTTTATATTTATCTCTACTGACGTTCCGTTCCTGATATATTGCTGTATCGGTATTTTTATTTCAATTAAAGGTATTGCTTGGCTATCATCACAATAAGCTTGCAGCCAACCTTCACTGCGAGACACCTCGACAAGACGTAGATGCACTGCGTGATGGGCGCATGCGTATACTGACGGATCATCACCCTTTTCACAGTACTTATGCAGCTATCAACGGCATGTCCTTAACTGGAGTCAATAGTCATGTCTTACTGCGTAAATGCGCTAAACCTAAGGTGATTTTGCTAAACCTAGATTTCTTAACTTCTAAATTCTTAGTTATTTAACTATTTGGTTATCCTTGATCTGATCCTCTAGAATAATTAATGCACCATACAAATTTTGGACTTACGTCTCAGAGTACAGTATTTTTCGTATTTATCCTATAATCACTTATAAAGGCTTTATTATGTGTTTATTGTAGTTATATAGTTCGTAGGAATCGGCTCTCTTCAGAGAAAAACCAGCTGGGTTACCTGGAAAATATTAAATTTAACCTAAAATTTACGTATTGTCGAAAATATTCAATTCCAAATATAATTATATTACTAAAATCCGCAGTTGTTTCTTTCTATTAATTTATTTTTGATCGTATATGTTGATCGTAATTTTTAGCCTTTATAAATTTTTAGGATCTAAATCGATACACGTGCAATTTAGCACGCCTAGTTGCCATATCAGGAAGGCAAGAGTCATCTGTCACTAAAGTACTTGATGATTTAAAGTCGAGGCCCATTGACCCTGAGGAGATGGCCCTTTTTTATAATATTCATCAAAACAGAATATCTGGGCACTTGGGTCGAGGTTATGCTATACTTGGTAAGATTTTTGATTACATGATTATTTGTAATGGTTCTCTTAACTTTAATGATTTAAGTGTTAATATACTATTAAGATGAAAAACGTGCCCAACAGTGACAGGTTTACATAATATTGGGCAAATACTTACGATATGCTTAGGTCATACTGAAACTTTCTGGATTTTGATAAATGAGACCAGATATTATATTTATGATATATTTATTGTTTTTCGATGTACTATTTACACATTTTTGCATTTGTTGTAATCATTGTGAAGTAGTGGATCCAGTCTTCAGTATGGGCCTCTTCAACGGCTTCTTAAATCGTAATTCTTTAAGCTTATCTTTAATTTCTGAAAATAAAAAGAAGTCGCAAGGTACGAGTTCCAGGCTGTCAGATGTGTTATCAGATCCATATTTGAGGTCTTCAAAAATATAATTTGCTTAAATACGCATTTGTTATCTTAGCGGGATATGCGGACGCTTATCGCGATGAAGGACGACGTTGCTGCGAGGAGGTTTTTAAGGAACTTCTCATAACACTCTGGGCAAGCAATTATTTACGTACCAATTTGCAGTCACTGTGCTTTTGTTTTCAAGAGACACTGTAATATAATGTTATGATTACCCCAAAAAAGACTTTACTTTCATCGGCAAATTTTCAAAAAGAAAGACCTATTTTGCCGATTGGCTTTCCGGTTCAAAGCACTAGTTTCGTCACCTGTTACAATATTATAGATAACCAATGACTGTCCCCCATTAAACTTTTTTATAATTTTACGGCACCATTTGACACGCTGTTGTTTCTGGTCTTCCGTTAAATCATGCGATATCCAGCAGAGTGCAAAGCTTCCGAACCTTCGGATGTCAATGCAAAATGTTTTGCACTTTGCTTATTCTAATTCCTAATACAGTACGAATTTGCTGGAAAGTATTTTTTTATCAGTTTCAATTAGTTGTCGTACATTATCAATATATATAAAATATTCTGCAGCTGCAGTCTGACGGCTGACTGCCACGTGCATCGTCATGCAGATAATTATGGTCACGTCTAAATACTCCTAACCACGAACTTAAGCCACAGCGAAAATCGTAACAAATCATTGAGTGAAAAATTTCATGAGTTAAATTCATTGTAATAGCGACGCACAACTTTCTAGACAGCGCCACAATGAAAAAACAAATGACAATCTCGCAAATTAAAGAGTAATGCTCCCAGAAAGTTTAATTTTCAGTATCGTTACGGTATTATTTTATATACATTAGTATAGTTAGAGACAAAATTAAACGAGTGTATCACATTATGATGGAATGTGTGCGGAACGAGGCCGAAAGACTGCAATTTATAAATAGATTTAATTTAAATTGATGAATTTGATGCTTGTTATAACATTCTAGCCTTTCCGCAGTCGGACAAGGCTAAAACGTTATATTATATTGTTAACGCTATAACGTAGATGATCTTATATTGTAAGTTCAGATCATTCATTGACCAAACTCTCTATGATAAAATAAGTGGCCAGTTCTGGAAACTTTCAGTATGTCCTGAGTACGAGAGAGTTGTGCTCAGTAGTTGAGATTTAGAGACATATAAGCTTCAACGTTTTTTTTCATTAATACTAACTTTTCAGATACGAATCCGGAGGGAAAAACAGTGTGTTTGCGAGAAAAATCGGAGTATTTCGATGTAGGTCAGAGACCTCTGTGGTTTGTTTACAGCGGGATGGGTTCACAGTGGCCGGGCATGGGTACCCAGCTCATGAGCATACCAATTTTTGCAAACGCTATTGAAAGGTTACAATTACTATTAGTTTTATGTTTATTTAAATTCAAATTATTATTCTGTTTATTTATTCATTGCTAGCATATTACCTCTTCATCAATCTTATCGAAGTTTCAATAAGCGAAATATAAAGAGGTCTTCATATTTTCTACTAGTCAAGCCATGGTTACAGAACAAGATTTACAGCAGTTTCAAAGATTGTGCTATTAATGAGCTTAATACATAATTATAAATAAATAAATATATACATATATATATATATATATATATATATATATATATATATATATATATATATATACATATATATATATTTATATATACATATATATATATATATATATATAAATGTTTGCGATAGGAGATAATAACCACAATAGTAAAATAGTGGATTCGAAGCTACTACCTTAAATTTCGCAAACCGTACCCTATGATTATAAAAACGGCTATGATTATAAAAATTCATTCTTTTAATATTAATTTAATATTCATTCTTATTTTCATCTTTTTAGCTTAAACAAAATACATACGTATTTACACATTTTACCTACATATTTGACATTGATAGTAGTTCCGGCCCAGGCCGAACTGTTTTATTTATGTATTCTGTTTGGTAATTCAATATATTTGTACCCTTGATCGACTTATACGATTTTCTTGTCAAAAACAATAGCAAAATAATTAGGTCAACTATGGTATTTGTCATACTTTCAAATCTTTCTTGAATATGAATGATATAATGTGTTGTACATAGGCGAAAACCTAATGATTTTAATCTTATATATATACCTTTAATTTCTAAACTTTCTTTATATTTTTTTTATAATTAATTTATTCTCTATTTAAAATAGAGAATAAATTAAATATTGAAATATAAAATTTTATTTTTATAAAATTGGCCTAAATATTTTTTTAAAAAGAATATTAGCACTCCAAAGTAAAGGATACTCGAAGTATAAATACCATTGGGCTTTTTAAATAAAAATTCTTACTTATCATTAATCTTCTAATTAATATTCATAATAATCAAGAACATCTTACATACGTTTCTTTGATTACTTGTTGATACTGTTTTAAAATTAAATAAATGTATTTCGTTTCAGATGTCATAAAATATTAGAGCCCAAAGGATTGGACCTAAAGCATATTATAACTTCAAGAGATACTAATATATTCGATGACATATTGCACTCTTTCGTTGGTATTGCTGCTATACAAATTGGTTTGACAGACGTTTTATATGAGTTGGGACTCACTCCAGACAAAATAATTGGTAATGTTTCATTTAATTAGAAGTATTTTGAG
This sequence comes from Teinopalpus imperialis, assembly GCA_029286865.1. Taxonomy (NCBI): domain Eukaryota; kingdom Metazoa; phylum Arthropoda; class Insecta; order Lepidoptera; family Papilionidae; genus Teinopalpus; species Teinopalpus imperialis. The sequence goes on along the minus strand of JAGSMU010000030.1, from coordinate 8,656,864 downwards.
TTTCTTTGAATAAATGGTTTCCGTATTTGCACTATGTGGGAAAAACGTTATAAACTTGCTTTCGTTGTATCTGTACCTGCCATTCTTAATTATCCTAACACTTAAGATTTGTGTTTCAGCTAAGAACGACATCTGTCTGTCACACACCTTTTATATATATACGTATTGTAAAATAAAACTCCCTTATTGCTGACACTGCAATCAAAAACCCCCTTACGATCTAATAGCAAAGGCGCTATTTGAACAAATGCGTTCTTTATTCTGTAAAAATACTTCCTTCGCTATGGTACATATAATGCAATTTACCGAAGTGGTTATACCGATCAGAACATCACTATCATTTGAGACATGGTTATTTGCCAATCTACCGTAGACTTGATAGTTTCTGTGATTGCCCTAGATTGGCGTTAGTCACATAGGCAGATAAACTAAAACTCTCTTAACACATCACTATATGAATTGTATAATGTAATACTCAAATATTTGACAGGACATAGCGTCGGTGAGTTAGGGTGCGCCTACGCAGATGGTTGCTTCACGGCGGAAGAAATGATCTTAGCTTCGTACTATCGCGGATTGGTATCTAAGGAGACCCCATTCATTCACGGTGCCATGGCTGCCGTCGGTATTGGATATAGAAAGGTAACAATCTTCTTCCATATACCATGATCCTTTTTTATGTTTTTCATACGTGGGAAAATGCCATATGCATATTCTTCCTTGCGGGTCAAGGACAGATTATTTTGGACTTACACCGACTAAAACCTATCTACCTACGAGTTTCAATCTTCAACCCTTATGGCAGCGCCACGGAGATGCTCTCACATACATGAGTCCAAATGGCATGATCCTTGGCCATCTGCATCCATAAACTTTGTTCACAATTGCAATGTCCTCCTTTAATCTAGTGAGGACTATAGGTAGAGAGAGTCTATAAGCATATATAGGTAGTGTATTTAACAATCCAATAGTTATTTTAATATTCATGCATACAGACATTGTTTGTTATGTGTTTATTGCTTAAATCAACTATTCTATAATATATTTTTATTTATCCGTCATAAGACGTGGATAAGTAATGTACTTGCTCATAAATATACATACTCATTATAATTTAAACCAATTAATATAAAAGTTCAATTGAATAACGCACTGTTAAAAGAAGCAAGTATTTGCTTATTTCAATGTCTCGAAGAAGTAAGATCTCGTTATATATACTGTGTATATCTCTTTATATATTACATTACATACTATAACCAACAGTATATAAGTACATTAATTAAATATAATACGTAATATAGTAAATAGGCAAACTAACCGTCTTTCAAACGCCTGCCGATCACGTTATCGAAATGTAGGATGTATTTTTAATGACCTGATGTTAAACTCACACCTATGATCTATTATTGAATCTCGTGTATGAAACAATTGCTCATGACTTTACACTGATTAGATTCCAAACATATTAAAAGTTTTGGGATCCTAAAAGGCTCAAAGTGAAATATTATTTAGGAGTCTTACATGCGTTTACAACTGGATGAAACATGTTCTAAAAACCCATTTTTAGCTGTTGCAGACCTAGTTATACTCCACCTGTCTCCTGAACATATCAGATGGTACGTGAGAACGACAGCTTATACGTAGGGTTTTTAAAGTGAATAGTATTATAGGTGATTTCTTTTAGTTCAATAAAATTATTTTATTAAAGGCTATTTTCTATCCACGAACCCTTCAGCTTTTAAAAATATTACCCTAAGACTTGCCCAATAGGATTCACAAAACCATTAATCCTATATTTTTATTCAACAAAATTATTACATTACAGCTTTTGAACATATGCCCACCTGAGATTGACGTTGCCTGTCACAACAGCTTCGAATCTAGCACAATATCAGGCCCGGCAGTTGCACTGCGCCAATTTGTTGAAAAACTTCTCGCCGAAGGAGTATTCGCTAAGGAGGTGGCAAGCTCGAATATAGCTTTCCATTCCCGTTATATTTCTGATGGTGGTACGTTCTTTTAACATATTTAGATTAATAGTATACTGTTAGTATTATAGTCATTAAGGAATGTTACAGTAAAATGGAGTGACTAAACGAAAACTAGCATTTCTATGTTCTTTAAACAGTGGGTAGAGTCGCGCTGCAGGTTTTCTTCTAATTGCAGCATGAATGGATCGTCTCGTCCATTAAGGATTTAGCCCTCACGGATTATCAGAGTGAAATAGAAGAATAAAATTGCTATGTTTCTGTTACTGTAAGCGAAGCGTTCCATTGAAGCGTCAATAGCGTCAAAGCGATACTGACCTTCGTAGGTTCGAATCCGTTATTCGATTATTTTCGTAACTCTCTATTGGGGTGCCTAAGCATATGCATATTGTAACTCTATTGAGGATGGATGTAAGGGTTTATGGTGTGCATCACTCACCACCAGGTGAATGTATTATGTAGTTTCATATCATATTAAAATGTATTGCCTGCGAAAAACCATCCAACGGTAAAAGGGTCATCTAGTGCTAAGAATCGGAGACCGAAATAATAGCAAAGAAGCATTTTAGTAATTTATTTAAGAGAGATAAACAATGAACAATATAATTTCTATCTCATATCAGAGCCGACTTTGTATGACTGTATTGTAAAAAGATACACGTATAGTGTCTCTGAACACGTACGTTCGTACAAATTAAACTTTGTTATTTATAACAATATTGTTATAAATTACTTTCTTAGGTTATTATATTTATAAGGCAATTTATTCCAATTTAATTTTCTTTGTAATACTCTATGTTCGTTCTTCTGTTTGCTTTGTCAGTTCATCTCCCCCTCTGTCATGGGTAACGGATGGACTATGACAGACTCCCCTTCATCGGGAATGGAATGGGTTGTCGTTGGGGTTGGCATGGCACCCGAATAATATATTTATTTTTCATTTTATTTCCTTCGTTTGGTTTTAGGTCCTGCACTCCTAAAATATTTGAATGAAGTAATTAAAACACCAAAGCCTCGTAGTGAACGCTGGGTGTCAACCTCAATACCACAAGATAAATGGAGCCAACCTTCCGCTAAATATAGTTCTGCTGCATACCACACGAATAACTTACTGGTGAGTTACTTTGACTTTATTCATTCTTAGTTCTTGAACTCTTCTCAGTTACTTATTTCATTAAAAAATACAGGAGAAATCTTAGAAATCTAGAATCTTAGGAGAAGCTTGGTTCTATAAGCCCGGGACTACATATTAATACTTATCGCATAGTTTTATATTTGATTAGGTAAGGCAGCCGAAGAGCCTTTGAGTTTCATTAATAATGATAACGACATCCTTTTCGAATTAGAGTCGACGTCTTAGCCTACGGCAACAAGCTATTTTAACAAGATATATAATAATACTACTAAATTTGATCTTTTTCATTTTAAACTTTTGAATTCCCGACATTTCAAGTGGTTTGTAGCGCTCACCCTTCTGGGCCTCTTGATGCAAATGGTCTTCCACTTAAAAGATAGGCAATCAACTCAACAATTAATCAATTAACAGCGTGATTTTGTTGTATATTAAGAGTTCAGTATATTAAAAAAAAATATATTTTATTTATTTTCACTAGTGGTCGTGCTCAAGACGGTGGGTGGGAGGAGTAAGGTGTTTGACGTCCTGATGTAATCCAAGTTAATGTGTTTTTAAATTCAACAGCCAAACGAATCTATCTTGGTAGAAATCGGTGTTCTCTTATCATTTAGGTTTTATCCAATCTGATGTTATGACTAAACCGATGTTAATTATGATCGTAAACTGCGGACTCCGTAGAGGGGCGATGTTTCAAGTCTGCCGTGTGATCTTTTAAGAGGATTTTTTTCAATTTATATGGTAAGAGAAACCGCAACTACAAACAAAATGTACGTATATAAGCTACGTACATTTTGTAGAGGTATTTTGTTCTTCACAAATGATAAAAACTGAAAAATGTGTTACAAATGGCTTACAACATGTTCTTATAGAACGATTCAAGATGTAGTTAGTCCTGTTTCTGTCTCCTCTGCTTTATGGTAGTATTAGTCTGGAAGCTCTTTATGATAAATGTATTTTGCTTGTTCACCTTTTTTAGAGCCCGGTTTTGTTCGAAGAAACAGCGCAGTTGATTCAACCAAACGCTGTGGTAGTGGAAATTGCTCCCCACGGACTATTGCAAGCTATTCTTAAACGATCTTTGCCAACCTGCACCAACATAGCTCTGACGAGACGTGGCAATTCTGATAGCATTGTTTTATTACTCGAAGCTATTGGAAGGTTTGTATATACATACACACACACAAACAAATTTGAAATGATCTGCCGGCATTGTTAGTTAATAATACACTTTAACAACTAGGACATTTATAAAGAAGCCACTACGACCGGCCGACTAATTAGTAAGTCATAAAAAGCATACTGCTACTCTGTCAAGTACAGAGGAAAGATCACAATATGTAAGTTTAAAATAACACAATATGTTAGTTATTCATGCAAATTTATTTTATCACTTTCAAAGTATGCTCTTACAGAAACGATACATTTATATAATGATATACTAAATCCAATCATGTGTAAAAATATTTTTAAACATTTTTTCCGGAATTGAGTTCAGTTCTCGCCGCGAATTCCCTTTTAGGTCTTCTACCGAATGAAAACGCGTGTCACGAAGTGGTAATTTGAGTTTAGGAAAAAGTAAGAAGTTGGCTGTAGCCATATCTGGAGAATAAGGTGGTTGATGATGAAGTATTTGTAGAGTTTTTGGTCAAAAATTCGTTCACAATGATCGCCTTGTACCAAGGCGCATTATCGTGGTGTAAAATCCAAGAATTTACTTTCCAAATCTCGCCTTTTACGTCGAATTCGTATTTCGTCGAGCGATAACATGTTTCATATCCAAGTGATTTTTTAAAATGGATCGACTCGTGAGACATAGAAAGATCGGCGGCTATCTCTCTCAGACTTGAATGTGGATTTTCAGTCACTATTTCCTTCATCTTTGCGATTTTAAGTTCAGTTGCAGCGTTGATGGCCTACCAGAGCGTGGCAAATCTTCCATCACGTCTCGACCGCTTTTGAACGCTTTGAGCACGTGTTTTTGATAAAGTCGATTCACTGTAAGCCTTCTTAAACATTTTCAGTGTTTCCGAACACGAAATTCCATTGGCGATGCAAAATTTAAGACTCTTTGTTCGATGTTTTTGTCCATTATGAAATTCGCAATAAACACTTGATATGATATAACTAAAAACAGCACTGTATTTAATCTAAATAACAGATGCAACTCAAACTCCGCATCAAAATGGAAAACAGTTGTGCCAATCTAACAATAACAAAAAATGACAAAAAAAAATAATTTGGAACCATAAACAAATCATCCATTCCCGATACTTTTTGACTGAATGTATATTAGTAATACTTTTATTTCTAGCTTATATATGGAAGGGTATTCTCCAAAACTTCAAGCTCTGTACCCGAAAATTGAGTTTCCTGTATCGAACGGAACACCACACCTATCCCACTTGGTGGAATGGGCTCACAATGAATTTTGGTAAGTTTTCACAATATTTTAAACAAAAGTATTAGTATGATATATGAATAATCTGATCTTGTACAATTTTAATACTAGTCCATCATACAGCTGTTAGGAGTTGTAAGTTAGTCTAGTCCTATATTTTTTTATATATTTTCTCTTTGTGTTTCTTTCAACATGACTCCGCCCCTTCATCCCTCATATCCTTATGCTCTAAATTGTACTCTGATTGCTAAGACACTAATATACCTACGAATCGAAATTACAGCCACTTAATTACCACCCTTCCACTCTTGCTTGCTTTATACTAGTCCATTATATTCTTTTACAATCGAATAAAACTCGTTTCACAGATTTCATCGCCTTTATTTTAAACTTATGGTTCCATTAAAAAGTTTATAAAAGGATAAAAAAATTAAAATAACCGCGAAAAACCCTTCAACTAGTTTTATTAAATGCACAATATTTATGTTGATATAAGAAATCATTATTCTATTAACATATATTTATATTTTCGTTATAAAATTAAATTTTATCTGCTTGGACAGCCGAAACGGAACGTTAAATTATTCTTTATTTACAGGTATATACCATTGTATGCTTCTGCACTTAAGAAAAAATCTTCCACCTGCAACTTTGTCATTTCAGTTCATGATCAGGAGCACAAGTATTTGCTGGGTCACGTCATACGAGGTGGATATCCTTAGTATAGTGTTATATACATATAGTAATAGTCTATATACATTGATAATACTACAGGACATAAGAACTTTTTTTTGATACCATGGATGAAATCTCCTGGGGGATAACTGGATTATGTATCCACTAAAGTCACCACTCAGGTGGCCACTCTCATTATATTGGGACGAGATGATATACGGAATGCACCGGTGCCTTTCTGTGTAAGCCTAAGTACGTCGTAATACGCTAACACCTCTCCTTTTCTTCCTGGCTGTGCTCTGACAACGCGGGGACACGGTGGGGTCACACTGATCGCCCGCGAAATGAATTTCCATTTTAATCGCCTTATATGATAGGCAGGGGGAAATCTTAAGCCTGTTCTACTAAACCCGGAATGACAACACTGCGAAGGACAGGACACGACTACATAAACAATGTCGTCTCCTAAGCGTTTTGCTTATATATGTGGTGTTTACATTTAAATTTCGTTTAAACATCACAATATCTCTCCACCTCACAGGTTGACTGGTAAAGAATGACTTAAGGTCTTTTTAAGCGCGCCCTTTGTACCTCTTTTTGTAAGGTGTGAACAATAAAGTTTAAATAAATAGATCTAAAATCCTTTTGTGGTTTAGTACTTATATAATCCAATCTAAAACAATGAATAGGTAAGGTGACGTACCCATTTGCTGCTGCATTGGAAGCGGCATGGGATACTTTATCGATGACCCTGGGTGTGGCAAGGAAGCAACTATCAGTCCAGTTCCATGACGTGCACTTGTATGCAGAACCTTTGCTACATGATCAGAGGCAGCTGCATCTGAGTGTCGCCTTGCAAAGAAGTTCCGGACAATTTGAAGTAAGTTGATAGTACCATATAACCTTATTTTAATCTACAATTTTAAATGTTACTTTGAACCAATTCAAAACATTAAATTAAAGTAAGATCCCACTTCGTATTGCTAGACAGCACATTTAAATTCATACTTCTAATACATTGTTTTTTGAATACAACTCATTGGTTTTTTATCGATAAGTAGATGCTGAAGTAAATAAAAACACAATAAAACAAAAAACTTTTTTATACAATAGGTGGCAAACGAGCGGGTAACTCTCTTAATGATAAAAGTATCAAACTACTACGCTAATGGTCATCATGGTAAAATGCTAATGGTAAATGGTCTTAAAGCATAATTTTCGTCGAGCGCCATCCCTACCCCAATTGAGACCTATTCATGTTACAACTTATTTATATCTATATTGAACACATTTTTATTATTATTTAGATACGTGATGAAAACACTAAAGTAGCAACGGGACGTATAGCACCAGTTGATAAAAATATAAAAGAAATCGATTACGCAGAAGAAAAACCAATAAATACACATTTGGTCTCAAAGGACGTTTATGAAATTTTATTTGAAAAAGATTACTCTTACAGGTATACTTACAAGTTAAATAACGTAGTATTGAATGACAAATCATTGGAAAAATGGTGTAATTCTTTTCAGTCCCATGTCAGTTGGCAATGTATAATCTAATTCAATAACCTTATAATAACCACCAACTTAAAAAAAACTATATACAGTATCCTCAACATACTTGTTTATTAAACGATTAAAAAGCATAAAGAAAATGTGTTGTCCTATAATATAATTTAAAGACAAATTGTAGTTTGTAGCAGTACTATTCATTTTCCTTTTTCTATATTTTTTTCTTTCCGGTTAGTCTTAGCTTGCTTACTTTGTAACTAACAGTAATAATTGTAAAGACGCTAAAGATTAAAACAAAGTTTACACTAGCAGAAGCTTCAAGCTCTTACATAATTATAAAAAGTTACAAATAAAGATTGTTATTTTTGTTAATATTATAATAATATAAAAGCATTTTCACTCACTCCACAGAGATGATTTTCGAAGCATTCATAGTGCTAGTCGGAACTTTAACGAAGCAATACTATCATGGACCAACTGGGTAACATTAATTGATGGCTTGTTTCAATTAAATATTATGACCCGTTCTTATAACGGAATATCTCAACCAATTTATATAGGAGAATTGACCATCAACATCGAAAAGCATGGACAATTAAGGGAAACTAAAATTGAGAAACCTACGTTAATAAAAGCAAATATATCTACTGTACATAATACTACCAGGTAAAATTTTTGTATAATAATACCATGCATTATATATAACTGCATAAAAAAATATTCCTAAAAGTTTAAAATTTCCAGATGTGGCGGCATTTATTTAAGAGACATTCAATTTGAAGACTTGCCAATTCGTCAAGAGCAATTTGTATTATCACATTTACAATTCGTTCCTTTCAGTCAAAATAGTACGACTATCAATGTAAGAAATGTACTTTGATTAAGATTGTTAAGTAATATATTAGAAAAAAACAAAATAATTTTTCAATTAAATGTTGCAGACTAAGGAACTTCTTACTGTTTATATTCAAATTATCGCTGAAAATGTCAACAAGGACAATGTTAACATTGTCGAAGTAACTTATAACGAAAATAGTTCTAACGTAGAATTCATTGACAATAGTATAGCAGGTATCAAAATAGACAAATTTGTAGTAAGAAGAGATGATATACTATCGGAAAGGAATCGTTTACAGAGTGCCGATATCGTTCTCGTACAGAATCTGATTATCGATGACCAAGTAAGTTATCTTAAAAGATTTTATGTTAACGAATAAAATATTAATTATATTTAAAGCGAGTTTAATGAAAATACTATAGTCTAATTATTTGCACCCAATTTAAAATTGTTAAAAGAGACTTATTTAAATTCGTTGTTATTGAGTTCTACAATTATAACGGAAACGACACAATACAACTCTATAATTACAATGGAATTGCTATTAAGTATATTTTTTCTATAATGTATATAGTCAATTTAATTTAAGAATGTATTTTGAGTTCGGTTCTACATATTTCGAAAATTTAGTTTTCAACCATTTTTTTTTTTCAATAGATTCTTGAAGTATTTCACCAAACGTTACTGCAAAACACGTTCATAATCAACCGAGATGTCTCCGGGCAGACGAATGCGACAAGAGAAAGACCATCAGAACTATATCTTGTTCTTTGCGATCATACCAATCCTCAGAAGACATCTGGTTTACAACTAATACACTGGAGACCGAACCGCATAATTCCTAGTTGCTCAATCAGTGTTCATAATGAATCCGATCTAGCAATGCTAACTAGTGCACGTGCTTCCTTGCCTATGGATCAGCATATGCTCGTTCTTGCACCATACCCACCACTAACTAACCTAAAGCAGCTGATCCGACGCTGGAGATCTGACACATGCCGCAACCAAATCTCTCTGCTCATGACCAACAATCACATCGATGAAAATATTGACATGCACACCATCGATTTAGCCTTTAAAGTTTTTAACAATGTAAGTACAATTTTCATAAACTTAACTATTAAATATTATTGAAATATGGTTTAGGTTACTTCCTAGTCTCAAAATATACTATAAATTGCTATTAGGAAATAACTGGTGAAGCCAGTAATAACTTTATTATTTTCTAATTTTCTACTATTATATTGTATCAAATTCAAGTACATATTATTACTTTATACATATACGTTTAGCGTTCATTTTCAAATTTAAATTAAAGATGTTTTATTGGACACCATCTTCTCCCATCTGTACTCCAAGTAACCCTAGTACCTTAACAGAGTATGTGCATTATATTTTGGATAATATTAGGGGATGATAAACGAGTACACGGATGGTCATTAATGACTGTGGTCCATGATACCTGACTTCCATGATATTCTGATTGTCATGGACACACATCATATGAAGCACAAAAGTGTTAGGCTGCTATTTCATTTTGGTATCCTGCGAGGACGTGGTCAGGTCCAAGCCGATCCATTTAAATCGCAGCTAAAACCTAGCTGCGATGACTAAGTCTGTCAAAACTTTTTCAATATTGTTTCTGCTAAATAAAATCAATACGCTATTTATTTATAGTAAAAAAATATGTACAACATATATTTCTTATTATAAAAAGTTATGATTAGTACTTATACAAATAATAACTTTTATAAAAGAATTGACTTATTAATTGTTTCATATTGAATTATTCAAATCAGGGTGTTTGGGGAGGTGAATACTTCTTGCCAATAGAACAAAACACTATAAGAGAAGGCAGAGTCATGTTGCGTAGTTCATGCATCGGTGACTTAGATTCATTGCACTGGATAGAAGCAACGGATTCCAGGGAAATTGGTGTCCCAGTCACGGTAAGAAGTCCACAAATTACATTGCATCTTATAACTCCTAAAATTAACTAAAAGAAAAGTTATGTAGCAAATATATATATATTTCTCAGACACAAGTTTCCTTACGATGTTTTAGAACAGCACTTAAGAAGTGCACTTAGCTAAATAACTTTCATAAGTCCTGGTATTTGAGGTCGAAGTAAACATGCTCGCTTGTTGAAATAAAACATGATGGTCCGTACTCTAAGCAACCATCGATGTGACACTACTTTTATAAGTACTCATGTTGTCATGACATATCACCAAATTTGATTTTTTCATATTTCAGGTGCACTATGCAAGTCTAAGTCATTATGATGCTGAAAAGGCTGCAGGTTTAATTAAATTCAAACACTCAGGACAATCTGCTAACAATTCATACGGAATGGAATTTTCTGGAATAACAGAAAGGTATTTTTTATTTTTATTTTATTTCTTGATGTTAGGGAACCTTACTGCAGTGATTGTACATCAATTTTGTTAACTAATAGATCAAAATAAGAAGTTCCCACTTGTAAATAAATAAAATCAAATCTAGTTTAGAATGGTAAATATTTTATATAGACAAATAATTATAAATTAAACAGAGTGCATGGTAGTTACTGAATAAAAACAGTTATTTTCTAGGGCCTTTCTTAGAGACGCAACTGTGAGTACAGAACTTGTTAGTATCTAGAGATTGTTATAAGTGCTCGTTGGATAAAAGAGTTAAAGTCATCTTTGTTGTGGATCATTAGAACACAATTTAATTCTAGATATCCGTTTTGGACATCTAGAAAACCGTTTCAATTTGATACTTTATGAATATATTCTACGTATCTGACGCTGAATATTTTCTTAAAGGTAAATATAATTTATTCGTCGGCGTATTTAAAAGAAACATGTATACCAAAGAAGAATAGACGATAGGATAATAATGCTAAGTACGTGAGTTTACGCGGACTTAGCGCCTGTACGAATGACTTTCTTACCACTTCGAAAAGAGCTCCAAAAAATATTTATTATTGGGAATAAAAAATATTAAATATCCATACAGTGCAATAATACATTAGAAATTTTTAGCAGCGGTCAAAATTTGTCGAAACATGGAATTTGGATATATTTTTTATTATTTAAAACACAATTTAGACTTATTAATAAACAATATAAATCAAGTTTATTGCGTAGAAGTAAAGCTTCATATAGTACATGTCATAATTCAGTAATCTATAATCTTATCATAACACCCATTCAACGGTGTAACATGGAGACGTAGCCTGTATATATACTATAATATCGGTCAATAGCTACGAATATTATTATTAAGCGTATTTATAAAAACTATGTTACCTTGTTATATTTGTATATTTAATTAAAAATTGTTTCTTCACATGAAAAATTAAATGTTCCTGTAACCTTGGTATTAACATTATAGTATTAGTGGTATTAACAGTATTATAAACGATATTTATTTATACATTACATGTCATTCTAATATATTTCTCATATCCTTCATCGTCTCATTACCCAATTATTAAATTTTTAAATGCTAATAAATGATTTCCCATTAAATTCTCATATAAAGGAGATAGATATGAAATTAATTTTTATTTGTGGTAGAGCGAGAATTCTCATTTTCTCTCGATAGTGATACAAACTTCCAGATAAATACTAGAACAACAACATTCACTCGGTGACTTGGCACGAAGGAATTACTTTTAATAATTAATTTAAAAGGCATTAATTTTTATATTACAAAACATCACATTGTTCGTGCAGCGATTCTAAGTGGTCTACATAGCTTTTGTCGGAATCTTGAAATTAAATGTTAATATAGAAAATATTTTTTCATCAAATAATGTTTCGAATATAAAAAAAGAATCTACAAATCTAAAAGGAATTCAAATATATAAATGGTTGATCGAAATTCGTGAAATTTATAGAGGAATCAAACCTGCAGTTTCTCGTTAGAACGTGTAAATAAAAATACACATATAGACAAGTAAGTGCAACATTATGATGAAACTAAATATTTAAAATTATTTCAGCCGCAAACATAAGCACTTTGGATATATGAAAACATTTAATGCCATAATTCATTAATAATATTATAATAGGTTCCAAAAGTGCCCTTGCGGTATTCCTGAGGTATAAATGACCGCTTAATATTATATAGTATTGGCTAGTCGCAGTTAATTTTATTAAATGTTTTGGTCTTTTCTATCAAATCTAAATGAAATGTCTTCAAATAAGAATATATTAGGATTTGCAGTCCAATCTATCAGTTATTACGACACATAGGCATTTTGATGCTAGGTATTCGATACTAATAGTTTCGTTGGACGTGTTTGTGTGAATTTCCACGCTAGCTCAAAACACCAGTATAAGATATTAGATTAACCTCGCTATCTTTCGTCTTGTAAGAGAAAGAATCTGGATACCTTATTACCGCTTAATACTAATGTTACGACATTCCATCTTTATTCTTAGGGGTGACAACAATCCTGCAGATTTCATTCATTTATTTTATCATTTATTTTCATTTTAACAATAATTTAGTAGGATATTACAACATATAATCACTACGCAATAATATGTCATAAATAAAATGAACACAGCTACAAATATTATGAAATTTTGTACACATTTTAAACCTACGAACGTATTAATTCAGTCATACGGTGGCTGTCTTACCGTCATGATTATCAGAAATATATATATAGTATAATTCAAGTGAAATGGTGTTTCAGTGGAAATCGAGTGATGGGCATCATGCAAAGTGGCGCTATTAGCTCACATTTACGTGCTAATCCAGAACTACTCTGGCCAGTGCCGGACCATTGGACTCTCGAAGATGCCGCAACCGTGCCGTTGGCATACTGTTTCGCACTTTACTGTCTTGTTAGTTGACAAATATTAAATAATATACTCTTAATTTAGTAATGACACTGATTGAAGATTCATTGTGTATTCATAAGTAGATATAGGTATCTATTTTTTCTTCTAAAAGAAACAATGTATTTTTATCTCAAAAATTTTGGCAGCAAGATTTGAATTCACTTTCGCCTTTGAACTTTTATTTATCTTGTGCCTTTGCAATTTATTAACATCCTTCACAACTTTGTTGAATCCATGTAGGATGACCCCAGCTCACTGCAGTCATCTATGCAGGTCTGTAGGAAATCATGGATGCAGCTGGCTCAGCTTCGTGGCGAATAGTGTGAGGGCGGCTTATCTTCAGCAGTGGCTTAGTAATGGGCTGAGATGATGACGATGATTTGTGATGACAATATTAGTATAGGTTAATTTTATTTTAAATTAATAACTCACTTTTATCACACAGGCTATCAAATTAAATTTACAACCAAAGTACAACGTTCTAGTACACGGCGGCTGCGGCGCATTAGGCCAGGCAATAATATCTATTGCTCTAGCTCACAGATGTCGTGTTTTTACCACAGTCAGCGATATACACAAAAAAAAATTCCTGCTGAGATTGTTTCCCACACTTCAAGGTATCAGGTTCATTATTTATAGTATATTTCAAACAGTATACAAAGTAGCTAGTCAACAGCTGCAATCGAACCAGAAAGGTTGCCCTATAGGCATGAAATTAAAAGTATATCTCCTCGGTTAGCTTAACTGATCGTTTTTCACGAAAAAAACAGTTTCATACTCTCGGTACTAACTTTATCACTTACTTTTTTAACTCATTTTTATTGTATTCCATATTTAATAATTTAGATAAATTACAGAGACAGACGTCAGTAATTCTCGCGATGAAAGCTTCGGGGATATGGTTTTGAAAGCTACCCGTGGAGAAGGATGCAATGTGATAATAAATTGTGTGAGAGACTACTCAAAAAATGTGAGTTGATATTCTTTTATTTTCTAATATTTATTAAAAATGAGTTACAATTTTAAAAAATTACCGTATGGATTGTGCAAAAACTCTTTCACTTAATTTGGCCTTGACTGTTTGTGATATAACCGTACACCCAGTCCTACAAACGAATTGTGAATTTCCTGCAATCGTTGGGTATGTACCAAAATATGCAGCGTTATTTTGACAGTTTACACTGGAAGTCTGTGAAAACTTAGTCCTTACATTTACACAGCCATTTTCCAACTGCAACATACTTATGCAGCGCACATACATATAATTAAATTGGAAAGAAGGCAAGTACTCCACAATGGGAAGTTAGGCTGTCAATGAATTAATCTAAATTCATCATTATTTACCAATCCCATTGCTAATAGGTCGAGTTATAAGTAAATTCCGTTTTTTTATCATAAATTTATTTTGCTCTCGTTAAATAACAAATTATATTAATTTATTACGTTTTCACCACTATTATGTGTAATCTTATCGCATCATCCTGGTAGTTTATAAATTCCTTCCTTGTAAAATGTGGTTGGTTTGGGTTGGAAGAAGTTTCGGACAGCCTGACTGACGTGCTCTTCAGAATTGAAGGTTTTTTCCATTCAAAAAATTTCGTAAGGAATAGAAAAGGTTGTAGTATCGGGGCAAAATTCGGGTGTGGTGGGTGGGTGTGGTAAAATAGTCCTTCCAAGCTCAAGAACTATTTCTTGAGTTATTTTTGCTGGATACTCATTGTCGTGTAAAAGAATGACGGTTTTGCGATTGACGAGTGCAGGATGCTTTTCATGGAGTTTCTCTTGCACTCTTTGCAACTATTGACCTAGCCACAGTAATCGTTATTAAATTTGACTTCAACAACTTGCGGTGAATTATTCCTTTACAATCCCACCATACACACAATAAAATCCTTTTGCCACTGATGTTTGCTTTCGGGTCTGGTAGTCATAGGGAGTGGTTGATCCTTATGAATCCACTGTCTTTTGCGGATTAGATAACAGATTTTTCATCGCTGTTTTACAATACTGTTCAAAATAGGCTCAGTTTTTACCCGTAAAAGCAGACTTGTGGCGATTGACGTGCGTTCTTTTTGATTCAGTTCACTAAGATTGTGAGGTACTCATACTCGTAGCTGACTTTCCCTAATTTCGTTGGCGGCTAACAGTTGCCTGTGTTGTATTTAAATTTTCTGCTATATCTATATATCTGTTATATATATTTTGAAAGTGGTAGAGTAGCTCGACCGGGGTTTGACCACGTCTTCACAGAATACCAGCGTAAAATAGTGGCATAATGCTGCTGTGTTTCGTCTGGTGTGTGTAGGGATCTGGAGACCTTTATTACTGATGACATGAGATGAGACATTCTAGCTCAGTCCTCAAGGGTGAAAACGCAAGATCTGCATTATGATTCCTTGTCAAGGATGAATTCAGATGTCATGGTCCGCATGAATCACTTGCATCAGGTAAACTGTGTGCTCGTTCGTTACTCTCAATGTAATAAAACAAAAATTTTTACTTAGACTTAGATTTTGCCAATATTGTCTTTAAAAGATTGACGTCAAAGTCGGAAGTACGTCCCGTCCTCGGTTTGTCTTTTTAGGTCGTATCTCCAGAATGGAATTTTATAAACCAATTTCTAACTGTCCGGTTAGTTATTGGTCCTTCCCCAAATACACTGCATATCTTTTCAGCCTTAGCACTATTGCCTTGTTTAAATTCCCAAAGCATTAGATGACGAATATATAATATTTCACTATCAATTTCAGGGGTTAAAAAACAATTTAACGTAACGTGTGTCACACAAAACAGTTGATAACACACAACACACTAACTGAAGCCTCGTCTACATAGTGAAAACGAAAACTTGTAGTCCCGGAAACTCATAGCGGGTGGATACAAACAATAGGTTCTACTTAGCTGCATCAGAAGTTACTTATGACTCGACTAAAGTATTAGCTTTACAGAGTTCATATTGAGCATACTTCTCCTCACACTGAGGCGTAAAAAATATTTCATCAACTTTAATAGATTACTTCTACACTACTACTACTAATAGATGATGCTAAATCCCCGAACTTATTATGAAAAATTCATTAAATCTTACGAAATTCAAGTCTCTAACTGGAAGGGACCGTCACTGACCTCACCAAGGTGCTTTTTTAGAATGGCGTGTTTTCCAGTGAAGTGTCTATGTGCTGGTAAATAAAACAATACATTCAATATTTTTTTTAAACTCACCTCTTCCAGGTGTCATTAAAATGCTGCTGCAAGTGGGGCGTGACCTTTGATATAGAACAAATTCACAGGCGAGATCATTTCTCCTACGGCATGTCCAATTTGAATAATGACAGATCCTACATAACTCTCGACTTCCTTTCAATATTTTCTAATCAGAACCTTGAAGACAGGAAAGTAAGTAGATATTCGTTAATGTCCTGTAAAAGTTAATTTCACATTAAGTTTTGCGGAGAATTAGTGTGAGCATTACAGAAGTGTCCAGAGGTAACAAAATCAGATCCAGTATTATATATAATACTGTACGTCACGTCATTTTCAACTTTTGCAACATCATATTTAGGTGATGAAATATTGTAATACGAGTCCCTGCAAAAACAAAATATGTTTTTTGCCAACGAGATGGACAGAGAAAGATAATACCAATTACGGGTGATTGTGCTCCCTATTGCTTGATATTATTATAAGCCAAGGTTTTTATATGACATACATTTATCAACAAATGTAGGTATGCATACATGCAAAAAAGATCTTCTAATTAGCTTTGATGAAAATATGAGATGATATACACAAATAAGTAGCTGCCACGGTTTATACCACGTGCACGTGCTGCCAAGAAAAATATCTTAAGGAAACCTAAAAGTCTAATAAATTAAGAAAAATAAAATATTTCGAAGATGTGGTAAGTCTACCAGTCCAAAGTAGAGTAGCGTGGCGAACTATGCTCCAATAAAGTGAGTATCCTAAAACGAGGCGTTTTCGCATAGCATACTCAGCTTTTTTAAACGAATTATACAGTCTATTTAGAAACCTTCTTAAATTAATATAATATAATAATAATCATCTTCATGGTGGATGCTGTTACTGTTTATATTACGTCTCCTCCATAGACTGCGCGAAGAACGATCCTGAGTCAAAACAATCGCAGAATAGAACGACCCTTACTAGGTGGTGTGATGACCTATGCCAGTTTGGTATGCCGAAAAGGATGGTTTAGAATGCTACTAATGGTGCAATCGATATTTTAGAGGCTGCAACAAATGGTGAGCGAGGGAATTACGAGGGGTTACGTGCGCCCCTTATCCCGGGCTGTATATGCACCAAGTGATGTGACCCGAGCGTTTAGCCTGCTAGCTGGAAGCCAACATCGTGGACGTGTTCTACTCCATATGCAAACTGAGGAATCTGAACCATCTAGACTAACAGTAGTACCAAAGTACAGTATTGTATTTCAAAATTTTTTATCGCATGATGATGATTATTATGATTTTCTTCAATTAGTCGATTTCGACAATAGCAATGTGCCCTGGTTATTAACAGAAGATCATCTGCATAGGACTTAATAGACAGAAAGGCACTCAGTCGTCAGGACTTGGCCTAGTTCGATGCAATGTAAGTTAATAAGGCCGGAGGAAGGCACTAATACATTTTCAGAGAGTTAACCAGAAATACTACACAAGAGCAAATACTAGACTCTTCTTTGTAGACAGTACAAAGAAGGGTCATTGAATTGGCGTATTTTTTCTTATTCATTCTTTAGTGCACCAAGTGCGCTCCATTCTTTTAGGTTGGGATCATTAGAGATATTAAAATTCTCACCATGACTTGAATCTGTGAATGAATGAAGATTTAAATACAGTCACTTATAACCGTTTATCTAATGGCTTAAGTAACCAATACCTGAATGTTTCTTCATTTAAGTTAACTTTTCGGGCCATGTACATTCAGACAGAAATTTAAGTTTCATCTCATCATTGAATTCTCCTAATATTATGTGTGAATGTATGTGTGTGTATGATTGTTTGTAACTCAATCACACCTAAACGGCTAAACAGGTTTGAATACAACTTAGCACACAGATAGTTTGTAACCTGCATTAACACATAGGATTCTCTTTGTCCCGGTATATAAAAGTTTGTATGTTGCATGCATTTACAATGACAATTAATAAGTCTTTCGGCTAAAAGCCGAAAGAGGCAGGAATTCATTTTGTCACTTCTTACTTCTCACAGCTTTGTCCTTTGCCACATTTAAATCTGAAGTCCACGCAGATGAAGTTGCGGGCACATGTTATTCATAAATTAACCTCTATTTATTCTAATTATCCTGTTTTATGTCATTCTGGTGCAAGGGCCCGGTACGACTAAATAAGCTCTTGCAATTTATCAGCGTCTCCAAAGGCTGCGATTCCAATGCCGAGTCAGAGTACCTTTTGCTGAACCACATAGGACTCATATTAATATAAGTTTAAATCATATATATGATTATATTCTGTAATTAAGACTGCTGTGCATGTGTGTTTTCAATAGAAATCAGTCGCTTTGTACCTCCCTTTAATATATTTACATAAGATGATAACACACCATGTGTGCTATTCTGAACGTTTCATTATGTGGAACCGATTGCACACCAGATCTTTGATTCGTTATCAAGGAATTAGTTACCATCAGGTTGACTGTGTGCTCATAAATCATCATTATAATATGAAAAAGACGTATTGTGACGTATAATAAATAATTTTAATTTTATAGAATCAGCTGCTCTTCTAAACAAACCCATTTAGTGCTCTGCGACGAGGACTCTTTTGGACTTCAATTTGTGGAGACTTTGGTTAACTGTGGTGCTAGATCAATACACCTGCATTGTCCTCGGCCTCATTCATACCTTATCACAAGATTAAGGTAATTTTAATAACTAATAATTGATGTAGGTTTTATATCGAAATCATAAGAAATCCTTAATTTAATTATTGGAAAAAAAAACTTTGTTCAAAAAGAACTACAAACAACATCTTTCTTTCCAGGTCGTGGCAAGATGTCGGAGTGACAATAAAAATAACTTCTACCAAACTCTACGATGTACAACATATTGAGGATTTACTAAACGAAACACAGTTGCTAGATCCGCTAGAAGGAATACACATTATTCTTACAAGCACAACTAAGAATAACGCTGATGTGCAATTAGTTAACTTCATAGTCAATGAGCTTGATAAAAAAACAAGGCAGAAATGTCGTCCCTTGAGGTATCATAACTTTGTTAGTTTGATTCATAACGACTGAACACTGATAATGTCCACTTGGTCAATTTCTATCACGGCGATACATCTGGTTGTTCCAAAGTGACCTCAACTGTGCACGATATATTATTTTTCTCCAAACATTTGTGCGAACACAGCAACATTCAGTTGTCATACCTCACTTTAGTCATGTGCAATAACATTGGAGGAAGATTCAGAAGCAGTGTCAAAGAGACCAATTCAATTTAAGAGATTTTCAATTTTAACGATGGTTTTTGGTGTACTATTTGGTTTATTATTTTTCTATTTATTGCCACTAACTGCATATTACATGGAATAAACTAAGCGAGAAGGAATGAATAACATAAACAGTTGTGCACTTATTTGATAATTTCGGATACTTCAGATACTTTGCTTATTTCAGATACTTCTCCGTGATTACTAACGATAAAGCAATTGGTATGGAAACATGTAACGATCGTGTAAGGAATCAGTTGCCAGCCACAGTACTACATCTACCAATATTTACAAATGTAACTATAATTTTATATTATTACAATTATCATTAGTTAGTGTTCGATCAGTGCCCGGACACTGATACAGTAAATGAGCAAATCTTGTTCGATCCCGGTGCTGCTACGAATTAAATTATTACTCGCAATTGAAATTCCTGTTTGACCGTGTTGATATATTTTACCGTGAAGATAGGAAGATAAGAAGGAACAATCGAACATCGTAAGGAATTCTGCTAAAAAGTAACAAAATATTTTAAAGATATGAAAGTCCGTTAATCTGCAGTAAAGAAGTGTAATGTATTATGCTTCAATACTCATCATATGTAGATAATAGATGAACGGATGTAGAGCCAAGCGGCAATTTGTTTCTATATGTTGAAGATATAGTTCGACTCGTCCTGGGAAAGTCAACACTCTTATAGAATAGCAGTGTAATATAACAGCATTTCGCTGCTGTGTTTCGTCTGGCGATTGAGGGGATCCGGAGACCCTTATCACTGGTGAGGATCTTAGTCCTCTGGGGTAAGCTCGCATCTACATTATGATTTCCTGTCAAGAATGAATGTGTATGACATGGGCCGCAAGAATTTTTCACTATCAGGTGACCTGCGCTCGTCTGTCACCCTAATAACAATAAAAAACAACAATATATGTGCATAAAATGGTAAGATTGTTATTTAATCTTCATCGCGTTTCCGTATTTTATTTGTAATTTGCTAATGTTTGGTTGTGATCTCAACTGATAAAACATGATAATGCAGTCTTGGTGAGCACGATAGAAACCTATTTCTTCACACTACCCGTGAACACTCACAAATTATACCAGTCAGGAAAAACAGACATATCGTTTACCTTTAGTATCGTCCTACGTAGCTATTTCGCAGAATACCAACTGAGGATTAATAGATAGAGATGATATCAATAAGCTATCAAGTCTCTCATCGTTATCAAGATATAGTTAGGAAGCCCTACCCAATTTCACTTGAAACTATATTCGTTCAGAACATGTGGGAGTATAGAATGAGCATATAACCGTATTTCAGGCTAACTCAATAACGAGCAATTGAAGAGAACCTTCTTGAGGTTACACTTGTTTGAGCCCAATGCCATGAATAGCCCCAGCATTTTTTTTAGTTCATGGTCAGGTCATTACAGTATAACTTTCCTATTGCGCGTCGCATAAAATAACATTAGAGCGCATGCATTAGCAAACTACACAATTATTCCACATTAAAAAAAAAGTTTGCCTGATCTAAATATTTAAACTTCTTGAAGAAAATATAAATAAAAAAGAAAATTAAAATATGTTTTTAATAACAAATATCTATAGGCGCGACTTGTCGAACGACTTTTCGGACTGAATTAATGTTTAGTAAAATCTATAATCCGTTCACGCTACTTCTGCTTTTAAAAAAGAAAAGACTGGCTAATGGGTATATGTTGAATATATACAATTTTTAGACAGATGTACTCCCTGAAAATTTAACTTAACACATTCAATGCCGTTATGAATTAAGGAATATCCCCCATGGAACCGTTTATTATTTCACCTTTATTTTGAATACGCACAAATAAATGTATGAATATATGTCATAAATAGATTATAGATTACATTAGATATATAGAATAGAGATTTGCATTAGTAATAATATAAAAGAGAACTTCTTTGCTCGGCTAAGCATTCGGATGCGAGTAGTAATATTAGAACTAGGGATGGCAAGGTTTCATCCAAGAATATTATCATAGAAAATAGTTAATTCGGATCCGCGTAAACAGCACTACTACAATAGAACCATTCACACTCGGATCCGAGGAGGGGCGCTGTATGACTTATATTTAATATTATTATATTTTCATATATTTAGTACCTAAACTTTAAACTCATAAGAATATATGGTATACTTATTAACTGTAAAAAAATAAATTAAGTTTTACTTCAACCACCCTAATTTATTCTTTTATTTATTAAAGGTAAAAATTATGAATCTTATTTACCACCTTCCTACAACACTATTTTATTATGTAAGATTCCGAAAATAGGAAATTTATTTTATTAAAATTATTTATTATTATTATTTATATTAAACGCTACAAAACCGTATTGGCTTTGAATCCACGACTGTGATAAATAGAACAGTTCCTAATAATTAGACTTTGAGGTCTTAAATATATTATTAATTATAAATCTTCTTTCTAGGCATATGGCAACGGAGAATTAATAGACACTATTTCAAGACGTGTAGCTATCGAAGCAGCAGAACAAGCATTAAGCTCACAGAAATTAGTGACACGAATTAACTTAAAACGAGTACAACGGATGTCACTGTTAAGTCAAATTAACCAAATTGCCGGTACATATTTTAATATAATCAGACATCTGTTAGATGTCTGTAGTATGATTTAGTATGCATATGTACAATTCAAACAAATTAACATGGCACTTGGCCTCGGCTTGAAATGTTTATGAAAAGTATAGTGTGCAAAAAATATTTTGTTTCAATTTTATTTTTTTACGAAAATTATTGATGCTTATAATAATGACAATACTAAGTAATATAAAATATTAGCATTTCTTAACTCATCGCGATCCAATAACAAATGAATGTTGATGTCGAGCTGAACCATTCATTTATATCGTGTATCGAAATGTTCGTTGAACCATTGTTTTGATTGGATTCTCTAGATCATCACACCTCATAAAAGTGGAGTAAGCCAACATTGTAACCTGTGGCTAGAACTAATCAGGCCAGGTGCCCTCTAGACAAAGTATCGCAGCACAATTTTCCTGTTTTTTTTTTTTTTTCGTCGGTCTAAACACTGTTAGCCTGAGGGCTTTTACAGTTTCGTTTCACCGGGTTGAGAGGTGACCTAGCGCTAATGACACTCAGTCGAGACCTCTATACATAGGTAACCAGCACAAGGGCTCCCGAAAGGGCGCCTCGGCTTGGACCGTTACCTTGTTTCGCGAGAGCGTCTGACTTGAGGGTGCCCAAGAGGGCTGAACTTCGGCTCGGTCAGTTGCTTCTGATAGAGGATTCTTTAAATTCGCTAATATTATTAGCTATCTATACCACCACTTCGGAATGCGTGGGCGCTGGAGAAGAAGTGGCGCAAGAAACTCTAGCGACGCTTCTATCTGTATGGACTGGAGAGAACCGGCCAGTAACAAGGCGGTATCGCGAATAACTTTGTTTGCGACGCCCTCGCCGTCGGCGGGGGCGATATGAGGGTGTAATGTACGTGTGTTGTGTTTTATGAAGGGCTTGGGCCCTGGTGGTCATGACGTCGGGGTCATCGAGGGTGTGCCTCGGTCTCCTTCGGACGCGGGTGAATCTGTGATTCGCTATAGGATTGTAAGTGGCGGCACTTACAATCAAGGGGTTAGAGTGTGTGACGGCAGAGTCGAAATATCAGTGGGAAGCCTGCTTCAGGTACTGAGCTGTGGTCAGCAACTCAAGATTTTCGTTACGCAAGAACCACGGTGGCCTTGCGCATGAAACGATTTTGTATTACCTGAAGTCGGTGAATGTGACGCGGGGAGGTATGCGCAAAGACGGGGCTTGCGTATGGTCATTATGGGTCGGATGCACGCTTTGTATAGTGTAATTTTATTACGCAGGGATATTTTGCTATTTTTATTGAGTAACGGGTGCAAACGACCTAGGACGAACGCTGTTCGATTCCGCACGCGGTTGATATACGGACCGAAGGTGAGTCTTTCATCTAATGTGACGCCTAAGTATTTGACTGTCTTTCCGAGGGGATTCGACGATCAAATAACTGTATAGCTTGGAGATGCGGCGTTTTGTTGCGCCGAGAGAAGTATATGGTTGCACTTTTGGTGGGGTTAACCTCGATCCTCCATTTCCGTAAGGTGTTGGCTGCAGATTGGAGGTATCTACAAAAATAGCGTCTGGTTTGAACCCAGACACGTAGAGGCCGGTGTCATCGGCGAAAAGGGCTAGCTCTACACCGCGAGTGCACGGTATGTCGTTGGTGTAGTGTGTATAAAATAGGACCTAGGAGCCTTGTGGTACTCCGGCACAAATGGGTTGAACCTCGGAACGCGTTCCCTTGACGCGGTAACGAAAGGTTCGATTTCGGAGAAAGTCTCGTATGATAAGTACGAGTCGATCTGGCACACCGAGCTCATATAGTTTGTTTATGAGCCCGTTGTGCCAGACCTTGTCGAAAGCTTTCGCCACGTCCAGGAAAAGTGCCCCAGTTTGGTAGCCCTGAAGAAATTTACTGAGAATGTGCTCCGTGATGCGGTGCACTTGATGTGTGCATGAGTGTTGGGTGCGAAACCCGAACTGCTCATTGATTGGTAGCCCTCGGGACAGCATGAAGTCCTTGAGGCGGGCGAGGATGAGCCTTTCATATACCTTACCCAAGACTTTGAGTAGGCTTATAGGTCGATAGGCTGATGGATCGGTTGGATGTTTCGAGGGCTCGAGAATCCCTATGACGTCGGCTTCCTTCCAGGTGTTCGGGAAGGTGCCTTTGGATATGGCCGCGTTGTAGATTATCACCAGTAGGTATAAAATAGACATAGGTAGGAGTTTCATCACCTATTTGGTGATGCCGTTGGGGCCGGGAGTCTTGCGTGGTCGCAGGTTTAATTATGGACTCAACTTCGGTGCATGTGACTTGGGTAACGGAATCACGAGGTGGTTCCTTACTCCTCCGGTCGACCACGCTATCAACCATTGCAAGGTGAGCGGCGTCGATCGGTAGGGTGCTCGGTGAGCATTGGAGCTCCAGATTGTCAGTCAGACATTCGGCTTTCTCTTCGTCTAAGAAGGCGGGCGGTTTATTGGGACGCGCTAAGGGAGGCATTGTTTGGGCGGTGCCCCTTTTAGGGATTTGGGAAGTCGCCAGAAGGCGAGATGGGAAGGTTCGATTTTGGAGAGGTGATTATCCCACCGATCGTTCCTGTACTGGGCTATGCGTGACCGGACTTCACGCTGAAGGGTACGTAGCACCAGCCGGTAACTTTCAGTGGGATATAAGTCATGGGCACGAGTCGCCGCATTCTTGCGCCTCATTAGGTCTTAGGACGACTGTCTGAATGTGCCTAGTGAGGGCATGAACTGCAAGGTTCGTGTCGTGGACTGAAGATATGTTCCTAGGAATAGCATCTAGGTGTGGTGATGTGGCTTCCTTCAGGTCGTTCCTGAGTCGGTGCCAGTCTACTATGGTTTTGGTGTAGGGTGAGGTTGGGGCGGAGGGCCCTAACCGAAGAAGAACGGGGCGATGATCGGAAGCGAGCTCGTGGATTACGTCTATCCCTTGGAAGGCGAGGTTGATGTTCTTACAGATGTCAATATCAAGCACATCCGGTGCTGACGCAATATATATGAAAAATGGGTAGGCGTAGTAGGCGCTGCGACATCGAAGACGAGTGCGTCGCTTAGCGAATCTAAAGCCAACCCTCGGGGGTTGATTTTAATTGAATTCCACCGAGTGTGCTTGCTATTGAAATCTCCTGCCAAAATGACTGAGTTTCCAACGGAAAGGGGTGCCACGAAGTCAATTCGTAATACTTGTGCGTCACGTCTGCAAGGCAGGTAGACGGACGCGATTGTGATGGGGGCATGGCCGGTCATGGCTAGCTGACAGACTGAGGCTTCTAGGAAAGTGAGGGTTGGCGTGTCGACGGGCACGCCGTGTAAGGACTTTTTGTAGTAGATGAGAGTTCCGCCATTAGCCGCAGAAGTTCTATAATTCCTTATGATGTTATAATTCGCAATGTTGGGATTGCGAGTGTGCGGTTTGAGGAATGTCTCTTGCACTAGCAGCACGTCGACTTGGTGATCGCGAACGAAATTAATGATTTCGTCGCGTTGATTGTCAATACCGTTCGCGTTAAAAAATGCGACGTTAAGGGAACGCGGTTTTACTCTGCCGTTGTAAAGGCCCTCTATGCTTGAAAGTTGACGATGGCTGACACTACATGTTGCTACCGCATTGTGGCGGCAATCCTGACTTCGGGCTTGCCATTGGAATCCCTTAAGGCTTTTGCAAGGGCTGAGACGTCGGCGCCGTTGAAGACGGCGGCGAAGCGACACACTAGGTCGAGGTCGCTTTCGCTAACCGGCCGTCCGGCTGATGGAGGGGGCTGCAACTGGTTGAGCAACAGTCGCTACGCCGATAGGCGTATGCCATGCGAGGCGTAGAGATCGGACAGGAGCGAGAATTGGCGCGGGGGCGGCGGTCGGGGTAGGACCTTGGGCGCGATTTTTAGTACCGGACGTTTCGGCTTGGGGGCTTTTGGGCAGCTAAGATAATTGGCTGTGTGTGCCTCTGTGTTGGACAAGACACATGCGGGGGACCCGCAAGTGGCCAGAAGGGCCTTGTCCTTTGGTCCCGGACAGTCGGTGGTGCCATGGTCACCAAGGCACTTCACGCATCTGGGTTTGCCGAAGCAGTTGCGAGCTGAGTGGCCATATAATTGGCATTTGTGGCACTGGCCTGGAGGGCCGTTTTTATGTGGGCGCTCTATAGTCAGCCCAGAGAGGTGGCAGCAGGTTTTCTGGTTAAATACCTGCTTCCCGGCCTCCGAGGGCCACAATTACCATGTTGAATTGCTTTTTATTATAGCCACTGTACATCCTATGCACAGATAGGACGGGGAGATTTTAGGCTTGAAAGTCCTCTTTGATCAGATCATCGGGGATTTCCCGCGGGAGGTTTTTAATAACCACTCTGATATGGCACTCTTCTGCCAGGGTGTAGGAAGAAATGCAGGAAGAATACACCTTTGTCTTGTAAGTAGCGGGTGACCGATCTATGGTCATCCGTGGTTTCTAGCTGCAGTTTAATGCCTACAGCGGTGGAGATTGCTTGATATTTATAGCGATTGGTGGCGGGCGTTTCGATGGCTGTGAGACAGCGGAAGGTTGCTTTGAGCCAGCTAGGGCGTGCTGTGGAGCGGCGGGGGCTTGCTGTGGGGCAGCTGAGAGGGGGCCCTGGCGCAGGGCCGACGTGAATAGCTGGGGAGAGGGGGCCTTTATTTCCTATATTTTCGCCTTAGGAGGCGGCGTCGGGGCGGGTGAAGCTCGCTTTTTTCTTTTTTTTTCAACCAGCGTGAGATCGCTGGTGTCTTCGGCTTGGGGATTCTCAGGCGACGCGGCATTATCCAGCTCCATTTTGGAGACTGCGGATGAAGTGCAGGATATGGAGGAGGCCCTTGAGGTGGGTCCATCTGGGAGCGGTTTTTCTTGAATTATGTCCTGGAAGACATCGGGGTTTTTCTTTTTTAATATGCTGATGAAGTTCAGCAACGGCTCTGAGGAAGAGTCCTCCATTGTGCACTCTGTTCACTTTTATTTATTTCTTTTTTTCCTACTTTATTTGTGGGAAGTGTGGCCACCGGTGGGATGCCGGGGTGAATAGCCTACTTCCCTCCCTGCCGGGTATAGACAGGGAGGATGTGTGCCTAGTCGTGTAGCCCTAGTGCGTCCAAGTGCCAGTCTTATTTGTGCACTTGGGTGTGTGCTTAGAGCTAACTAAAACTACGCGTGGGACTATTATAAGTCCAGCTGGTTGGTCAACCTTGGCTAGGCCACGCTTGAGAACTAAAAATGTTCGTTACCTGTGGTCTCCGGATATCTAAACTTACCATTCGAAATACAGTAGCGTTATGCTGGTCTACTGTTCACAACATATTAAAATGTTTGTTGGAGCAATAGTCCAAGGAGCTAGAATCCATACCTTTGAGTACATATCTGTCTGTGAGAATAATTAGTGTTGCCATAAAGATAACGAATGTGCCTAAGCAGTTTTCTTATTTCTGTGCCCAACCTTTATTATTAAATTAATAATTACTCAACACATTTCATAATAATTGATTTGAAGATATTTATTTTATATACAATTTAATATTTAGTCGAGGTCACAAGAAAGAGACCCAGTTAACAGGTAACGGGGTAATAAATATCAATTCAATGATAGTTTGTAAGCAAATAAAAATGATGGTAAGATATCAGTTATAAAATGATTGATTGAAGACAGAGAAAATGGATCTAGTTGCCTCTCCGTGGTCATACGCAATGTCTTATTCTGAACTGCAAAAAAAATGCAGCAGAATAGAGTAATTGGAATGCTGGTTGGTAACATTAATAGCCCTGTTGGTATTCTTTGGAAAAAACAAACTTTTTGAACAATTGTTCTGAAAATTCTTGTTTAGATTTGTGTTTTAGTAAACAAATAATTAAAGAACAACTAAAACGGCGAGCAACCTAAGTCTAAATCATATTTTTTAGTAATTTATCATTATCCAAGGCAATTATCGTTCTTAGGTTCGTTGATAATGGATAATTAACATTTTAATGCTTTAAAATGTATGTTAACAAGCTGAGTAATAAAAATAGGTTTAGGTTTTGGATCGACTCCTTCCGGTTTCGCGTTGCACGGGGAACAGCGGGCGTACGGGGCTAGCCCTACACTAGCTTAGTTAACACCGCAAGGTATCCACTAGTGTAACCACCCAGGTGGCTTTACAATAAATTCTCGGAAACTAATTTCCGATCACAATAGCACCCGCAATAAAAATTGCTCGGTGTATTGTTCTCGGAACAATGGGTACGCAGGTGGCTCGCTAGGGGGCAGGTAGCTCGGGAGGGTCGCGGCGGGGCGACCATTCTCGGCGACTGCTGAGCGTCGAATACAATTTTCCTGTGACAGAGCCACGTTGTTACGAGTTTAGCAAATTTAATTTGAGTCCGTCAGTGTGATTTAAGTATTCAGAAGTAAATTAAGTTAAACTTCCATTGTACTTCCAAGTTTAATCACTGTCGTTCTGACCCTTAGTTATTTTTTTATTAATTTGCGAACATCACACGTATCTTTAAAATACTCTGACTGTTTTTTATTTATTTATTTTTTTCTTAAATTTATTATTCAATTACCTTATTAAATTTAGGTATAAGCATCTCTGGCTCAGTCGACGCTTATCGAACTCTGCAAGATTTAGGTGTCAAAAGTCCTAAGTTAAAAACAATCCGAGCACTTTTTCGTTACGAGTATAATGTAATATTTTCTGAAGAAGAAATGGCGACCTTAAGCTTGCACAGGTAAATATAAAGATGCTGTTTTTTTATTTATATCACGTGTTCAAAGTTCAAATTTATTTTACGAGTGAATATAAGTTGAAGATACACACAGTTTACTGAGAGATCCTGTACGCTGAGAATATGGTCCAAACCAAAAATAATTTCTACGTGAGTGAAGATCAGCACTCAAGATTAGTGTTACCATGTAGATATATATGGTGCGCGTATATTTCGTTAAATACTTAATTTTCACTTTCAGTACCCCAAAAAATTTGTAAAAATTGAAAACAACACACAAACAACTTTATTTCATTTTTGAAATTGCCTGTCTTGATTCAATAATCAAATCATCAATTTGAGTAGTATAATAATAAGTCACAAATTCTTTGTAAACTTTTAGATTGCGAGAAATGGAGAAAACATTACTTTTAAAAAGCTTCAATAAAGTGCACGGACTAGCGACTATATTCACACATATGGATCCAGATGTTTTGCTCGCAACCGCTGAATCTATGACCCTACCTACGCTTAATAATAACGGCGCGTCGGTAAGAATTATTTTTATGTATATTAGATAGACGCAATATCAGCGTGAAATGCTGCGTTTTATTAGTGTAAGGATCCGGAAACCCGGTTGCAGGCATTCCATCTAAAATTTCGGGGGTGACAACGCATTTGCGTCTTGAATTTTCGCAAAAGATGTACATAGATGTTTACAGACTTCAGTTTTCAGCTGCTACCATATAAACTGTGTAACAGTTTGTCACCTTTAATTACATCAAAATAGAATAGATATAGTAGGGCTAAGCGACATTTTTCATAAACTAACTATACCACGAAAAGTTGAGCTCGCCCACGGTTATATAATTTTTTTCCAGGATAACAGCCATACCATCAGATTTTTTATACACAATCTGTTATTATTCAGATAAGCACAAAGCATTTACCATCAGGAGTATGTGTGCTCATTCATCAGACCCTAAAATCATCAACAATATACTTTCGTCTCCATCGTAATATTTTAATGACGAGCTAAGTATTGGCGATTCCCTCCAACGCAGAGCAACGAACAGTGGAAGTTGACAAAAAGTAAATAAATGGCTTAAATCGTGCTTTATTGATATAATAGAGGAAGGCCTATGTACAGTAGTTGAGTAATGATAAACTGAATATATAAATGTGATAATAATATTGATAACTGTCTTATAATTAAAACTTAATACCCGAAACATGAATTAAGTTAACATTTCATTGGCAAATTCCGATAATTTGTAAAATCCCTCTTCTACAATAACATTATGAACAACCTAACGATTAAGGGTACGATTTTAATCGAAAATTAATGTGGTAGGTTTGTATCCGCCATTTGTCGTGAACCATCTCCTGTTCAAGTGTCGAAGCTTAGAGCGGTTAAAAATAATGTAGGAGTGTAACGTTAATGGCTATGTTAGCTAACCTTTAAAGACTTATTTGATTATTTTTAAAATTAAGATAAAAGTATATATTAATTAATTGTTAAAATAAATATTTTTTCCAGATTTACGCTGAGCTAGACTATGACCAAGCATACTTGTACATGGTGCCAGGTCTGGAGGGGAACTACAAACGATTTAGCACGCTGTGTCAGCGTCTGAAGCTATCTGCACTAGCGCTACAGCCGGGAATCGACCACCCTGATGAAACCTTCTTTCAAACGGCACAGCGATATGCTCAGGTACCATAACCAACTGGATGTTATATAAGTGTGTGTTAGGATGGATAATAAAATATAAAATAGGCAAATGTCGTTGACAATAAAGAGGTGAATATGAAAATTAAACTAATATTAAAGAGACCACTGCTCAAATGGCAGATACTCTTACTAGTCCCCACGGTATTATATAACAGGTAAATATCTTAGTCAATAAACCGATTAAATTATTTAAATAACAATTTCAGCTCATATTAAAGAGGGCTTCTGGTGCCAACCATTTCTACCTCATGGGTTACGAGGTTGGAGTTTTTATAGCACTTGAAGTAGCTGCTATATTGGAAAAACATGGTAAGTGGGACAACAAAAATATGTTTTCGTGATTTGATCTTGTGAAAACGATGAAATGTACCAATAAATAAAATTATGTAGGTTTAAAATTTGAAACTATAGACGAATTTTGTTAAGGCAAACATAGAATAAAACATAGGTAGATTGGTGAACACTTGAAAAAAAGGGTTACCATATTCATCTTGAAGGATTACGCTTTAAATATTCTTCAGTGAATAAATACTTTTTCTTACAATATCCGATTATTTGTACAATTCAATTCCCTAACTATATAAATATCTTTTGGATTAACTGGATTTTGTATGTTATTGTTTGATTTCTATTCCAGGTTTTACGGGCACTATTTTCTGTATTGGAGGCGGGCCCAGTGGAATTCTAGCAGCAATCAAGGATCAACTAAGTGAGCTAAAAAGCGTAAGCAGTCTTCAAGAAGCATTGATACTCCACTTGGACTCATTGATAGAAAAAAACAAAAAAAGTGATAAAGGAACATTGCAGAGAGCATTGAGTGCAGCAACTTCTTGGCAGGAGAAAATGGAGATATACAAACAATTATTACGTAAATCAACAACACATTCAGTTGAGTTCATACGAGCAGTTATTGAGGCAGCGTACTCACGTATAGTGCATACACTTGCGTACAAACTTCAACCTTATTCTCTGCGGTCAAAGATTGTAATACTTCAATCATCATCAGTATGTTCTGATCCAGAATCCCTTAAACTTTCGGAACAACAAGTTGAGGTTCATCGACTACAAACTCCTCTCTCAAACGCCCTGGATGATCTTCGTTGCGCATCTATCGTCAACAGTTACTTAAAAGACGACATGTTACAGACTTTTGAAAACATGAACCTTTGTGAAGAATACTTCTTGGATGACGCCACATTTACATTGATGTGATTATGTAGGTTATTTATTAAGCGAAAAGTATTTTGTACACAATATATTTCGCATTTGTATACAGTACTATGTTTATAAAGATTTTTTTTGTCACCAACATATTAGATTGATTATAATTCTATGAATAATTTCAGTCATTTCACTTTCTGTCATCTTAATTTTATGAAATTTCTACATTGGATAGTAATTTTACTGTGAAAATGTACATGTCTTTTTATATTCTTAGTATAGTCAAAAATCATTTCGGTGAAATATGGCGTGACTAGTTTGGTTGGGTGAAATAATCTGGTATTTGTATAAAAGAATCAATTATAGGAAGTTGGATGGTTTTTTGATGGAATGAGGGGTTTGAGCTATACCTCACAAGGTACAGGAGCTTTAAAGCTTTTACAAGTATTATAAGATTGTTATAATTGACATAAGTAATTAAAATAAAGTCTACAACAGTTTGCAGAACTTTCATTTTTAGAAGTTTCCTAACAGAATATATTAAATTTATTTTGTACCATTTGAATAACCAATAACCAAGAGAAATTTACTAAAATCCAAATGACTAGTAAATTGCTTAAGACCGTAGATCAGCTCAATATAATAAATACTGGTACAATATGGCCACTGGAGAACTTCCTTTGTTGATACTTGTAATGATGATTGAAAAGCTTTTTTATGTTTTAATTTTATGAGACTAAAGAAAATAACTTCGCTCCTTAGAACTAATAGAACAGGAGGAATTTTAATTTTTAACTTAAGTTACCACACCGGAATGCCTGAAGCCTGCGAGTGTCAACAGAAATTTTGGAAACATCTGCAGAAAACATCGGTCCTTTAACCACTTAACTTAATACGATGACAACATATTCTATGAAATCAACAATGAATTGTTATTATCAAAAATCAATAAGAAATTCATCAATCAATCAAAACGATGAAACTTTATATCAAATAATATATTGAAATGCATTAAATTTATGTTAAGCACATAAGAACCCAATGATTACTACTCCATCAGCAAACATTGTTAACTGATTGTTTTTTAAAGTAATGAAATATACACGTATCGGTCGATTAGACAACATAAATATTGCGGTAACTACGTAAGCGGATAAAGAGAAGGTTCCAAGAGCTACTTCTGTGCATACTTCGTCTTTACCGCCATCGGCAAAGGTAGAGTTAAAAAAAGCAGCTAACGCACTCTAATAATATATAATAATAACTTTAATAATGTAACACATATTTACACTAAACACTCATTAAATACCAACACACGGTTCATACTGTTTTTCTTTATTTTCCAACAGTACCAGTAAAGACATTCCTAATAAAAAAAGAAATACATAGGCCAAACAAAAAGGTTTTTTAATCCCACGTAAAGGAACATTAGCTGACTTGAAACATCTACGCCGACGACTGTATTTTGCGATCATATATAAGATGCGCCCCACAATTATATCAAACTAACTTCCATAAGTATTCGCTCCATCTAGTTGAAGGCTTCCTTCACTGCAACTGTCTGTGTGGACTATATGATGTGACCCTTCAGGGTACAGAACCTTTTTTTTTGTTTTTGCTTCCGGGCAAGTTGAATGCGCGCTGGCTGGCGTGTGGTCAATTTGGGCCCGTGGTTACTCTTCTTCCATGGAGGTTAGCTTGCCTCGAGCATTTTATTTACCTGATACTTCTTTTTCTTAGTTTTTTTCCTATTACAGAGATCAATGTCTTTAAACCTATAGAAGATTATTATTGAGAGAGCAGACTGACTCCAGCAGCATGACTCAGGCGCTATTGCAATAAAGCAGCATCTGGGGAGGCTTCTTCTGGCGTTATATCCATAGTTTTGTAAAACAATGAGTTTGGCCTCCGACCCTGTCACTGGTTAATCCAGAAGACGGCACTATGGTCTTAACAAATGAGAAGGAGATCCTCATCAATTTCGAATGACGATAACCAGAACATCAATTGTGTTGTTGTCGCAACTACAGCTTAAGGTACCTGAAGGCATCAAACGTGGTTATGTGCGCTAATTATCCCGAGTTGTCTATCACCCACTAGATGCACCACACGCCTTCCGCCTTTTAGCAGCAAGTCGCCATCGTGGTCGTGTATCTACTTTAATATTATATACTTATACTGCGAACTAAAACTGAAAGCGTATGCTTTCCGAACCTAGGTAATTCGCTTTCAGCATTTTGGTTTGGTCCAAAAATTTATATATTCCCCAATGTTTCATAATTTATTAAATATTATGTGACAACAAGGATAATTCTGGTAGAAAACTTCTATGTCAGTGTCAGCTTGTTCTAACTGTTACGATTTGGGTCCTTTAAAGGTTTGACTAAATACATATTTTTTAAATAGCATTTATATATTATAAATAGCATTCATTCAGCAGCGGAGATACCGCCCGGGATAAGCAACGAAATTCTTTTTTCCGCTGATTTACCACGTTCTCGGCGGTAAAAAAAACATTGTGGGGAATTATTAATTATTATTATTATGTCATAGTAAATAAATAAAGATTATTATTATTATTATTAATTCTGAATATCGAATAAAAAAAATATTTGAAGACATGTGAAGTCTGCAAAACTACTGGACTAAGCTCTAACAGCCTCTCTAGGGAGGAGGCCTATGCTTAACAATTGAATATATACAGGATTATTGGTAATTCGACTAAAAAAAAATATCACAAAGGTAGCAGGCTTAGGTACGCATGAAGACAGATGTAAAATAATGTAAAACCAAATAAAAATTGATTTAATAAATTGAGTTTTGTTTGTGGAGATCCGGTAGAATGTTTTGTTTATAAAAACCTAATAAATAAATTAATATCTATGAGAAGAGTTAGTTAGTAGTCACTAATAAAAACAAAAATCTATGATCGTTTGGTCGCTGCTAATAGAGACATGACACGCTACTCGATTAAAATTAAAATATACATGTAATATAAACCAAGCCTTGGACAGGTGCTGGTCAACGTCTTTAACTGGTTTTCAGAATTTTGCGTAATGAAGTTAATTTAAAAACACATTACACAGTAAAGCACAAAACTACTATTTTGTTACACGTAATTAATACAAAGATGGAGGTGAGAGATTGAGGAGATGAAACAAGACCGGTATATTAACTAACAATATGTTACTAGGTTTGTAATTCTAGAAAGTCCATTTTTCCAATATTTGAAATGAATCTGATATTAGGGGAAAAATTTCTCCAAAATTCTGATCCATTTAATTTTAAGGTATATTTGTACAATCATTTATATTTAAAAATATTCAAAGCAATCCTTTTTTGTGTATACAATATATTCTTTGACCTTTACTATGCATAAAATATTGATTCATTTTCACTCCCAGACAATTGTATTCTACAAACCAATGGAGTTGTATATAATCTAGTTCTAATAAATTGAAAATAAAACAATGTTAATAGTATAAAATAAAAT
Source organism: Teinopalpus imperialis (assembly GCA_029286865.1). Lineage (NCBI taxonomy): Eukaryota > Metazoa > Arthropoda > Insecta > Lepidoptera > Papilionidae > Teinopalpus > Teinopalpus imperialis. The sequence goes on along the minus strand of JAGSMU010000030.1, from coordinate 8,621,277 downwards.
TAAAATGAGCTATTTAAATCTTTTCAGTGTTAAGTGATCGTGTCTTTATAAAGTACTAATTTTAACAGTAGTAGAGCTACACTGGAGTTTCTTTCTAGCTGTAGGATGAATGGGTTAGCTCGTCCGGGGTTAGGGACACGCCCTCACAGAGTACCAGCATAAAATAGTAGCATAATGCTGCTGTGTTCCGTCTGGTGAGTGTAGGAAACTGGAGACCTCTATTACTGGTGACGAAGCATTCCATCTCATTTCTCAAGGGTTACAACACATCTGCATTATGATTCCTTATCAAGGATGAAAGTAGATGTCATGGGTGAACTTTGTGATCATTTGTTACTCTCAACGTAATAAAAAAAAACGAAACTAGTAATTTTTAATACAAAGCAAACAACAAACGGAAAGGCGATGTGCTGAGAATGGAGAATTGTGCGATATGGCAACGGAACCCAAGAGGGCAACAGCTAGCTGACTTTATGGAGAAGGACGGCTTCTCCGTGATGAACGCTTTCAAAAGCCTGATGGTTCAATCAAGAACGAGATCGACTTCATCATGAAAACAAAGCGAGAACTATTCAATGACGTCTCTATGATCGCAAGGCAGAAGACTGGCAATGATCAATAGTGAAAGGCAAAGTTTGTGCAGCAAACATCATGCTGGAAAGGTCCCGTCTGATGAAGTCTACGCTCCGTCATTGGGTCAAAACTCTTACGCGAATCGCTTTCAACGTCTGGTGAATTGCAATACACTGGACGACATTAATACTAAGCTCGTGGAAACTCTCCATTCGGCAGGAGCAAAGTATTAGAAGAACCATTGTACAAATAGAACCGAAAACTCTCCGATCACACTCTTGAGTTTATGTAATTAAGTCTTCAACTGACATTGTATAGGCAGCTTAATAGGCACATTTCTCAATCTATGAGACGAGGCTTGCGTATTAAGGAAGCGATAGAGCGGAACCATGGTGCCAAAGTCTTTGCCAGAGATGTCTATCTGCTAAAGCCAACTAACTAATTTTAAGACCGAGAGCGGATCCATCATGTCCGCTGGACCAGAGATTTTGAATGAGATTGAGAATTTCTATAGACAGCTGTACACATCGTCGTTGGACAACACGCAAGGGTGAGAAACGAGCTAAAAACAATATTCGTCTTCGTCAATATTTTGGAAAAATCACGGATGTCAGTCTGAATAAAATTTGGATGGCTATTGAAAAACTTAATAACGGCAAAGCGCCAGGGGAGAACGGAATAAGAGCAACGGTTTAAAACCTCTAAAAGCGGGATGAACGATGCTTCTAGGTGATGCTCCAAAAGCTCTTTATTTCCTTCTTCCGTGACGGAGCTATGCCGGAGGCGAGGGACAGGTGTGGTTGCCGTTCTCCAAGAAATGCTCTCTTGAAGAGCGTTAAACCAATATCCCTTCTTAGCCACGTCTATATCTTGTTTTCGAGAGTCATTTTGAATCGTCTTACTTCTAGACTGGACGACTACCAGCCTCTCGAACGAGCCAGTTTCTTGTTAAACTACACTATTGCGCAAATTATAAGGAAAATTGAGGAGTATAATCTGTCCCTATGTTAGACGTATGTGAACTATGTGAAAGCTTTTGATTCTGTCGAAGTTTGGGCGGAGCTTCAGTCCCTTCAGCGGCTTCAAATTAACATTTAGACATAATGCGGTGCTGCGGTGTTTATACAATAAAGCTCCGATGTCTGTACGAGTACAGCTCAGCAAAACGAAACGTAACCAATTGCAGAAAGCTGTAAGACAGGGGCGATGTCATATTCCCGAAACTTCGCAGCTACACTGCATACACTCACGCTGTTGAGCTGGACCCAAAGAGTAGATCTTAAGATGAACGTGGACAACATCAAGATCGGGTCTATCATCCATGTCACACCTATACTGGTTTTTGTTGGGAGCACTCGAAATTATTGTATATTGCCTGTATATTGCCCTATTTATAATTATAGGGCAAATAGTCCGGTTAGATAAGTCCGACTTGCACGCAGAGCTCAATCTTGACTATCGACAGACTGTGATGATGATTATGATAACTAATAATTTATTATTTTTATGGATTAGTGTCAAGCCGCAGTTATAAAGTAGCTGTGATACGAATAAGTTAGCTGGACTGTCCAGGACAACGTTATTAGGATAATACTAGAGAAAAAAAGAGTTCAGTACTCCTGTGTTTTTTCTTGTGTAAGTACCGGAGTATTACTGGTGATAACGCATCCCCTTTTAGTCTTCAGGGGTGACAAAGTATTATGGTTCCTAGTCAAGGATGAATGTAAATATCATAAGCAACAGTTCATTGTACATGATTTCAGTGTAGTGCTCCCAACAAAAACTAGTATAGGTGTGACATGGACGATAGACCTGATCTTCATGTTGTCCACGTTCCTCCGCCCTGGACCGTCAAAGAGTATAAACGTGTGTAAATACCGTTCGCGAAATTACAAGATTTATTTAATATTCATATAAAATTAGGAACATATAAGACAAAGAAGTTAGAAGAACCATTAGCAGCGAGGTACCGAAGTATATTTTATCCTAGTAGTTAGCGGGTTCTACGTATGCCGACAACCAGACCAGCGTGAAGTACTAGGAGCGCAAGGTATCGAAGAGTAAAATAAAATGGTTGAGCGACACTACGAGTGCTACGCCGATAAACTCAAGTAAGCTCCACCTACTGACTACGACCCGTGAATACACATACGGTACGTGAATCTATGCTGCGATCCTGTTGTAATCTACTACGCATTATTAAATAATTTTAAGAACCAGCTCGTTTCTGTTTCGGCGAAACTTTAAAAATAGATAAAGCTATGTAGTTTGGTATAAATAAATCGTTTTCAGAAACAAACCTTGCAGCAAAAATTCTGGTGGAAGCTGATCCTCATACTGAATACTTTTCAAACCGAAATAAAAGAAAAAGAAAATATGATGATATCAGTACTGTATTGTCGGTGTTTAAAGAGGAAATGAGAAACTTAATACTTTCTATGACGTCTAAACACGGAGAAGAACTTAGGAAGATTACTCCAACACTTGCAGAAATTGAGCAATCTAACAAGAACATTGAAAACTCCATTGCATTCCTCACAGCATAAAATGAAGAATATAAAAAAAACGAAAAATTGGAGAGCCAAGATAGAATCGAAGATATGGAAAGAGAAATAAGAAAAACTAGTTTTGAAGTATAAAATTTACCAAAAAGGAAAACGAAACGAAAGATGATCTAGTAGAAATGATAAAATGCTTATCTAGTAGCATTGGCTACGAAATAAATAGAGCAGAAATAAAGGATATATATACTACGAGTAAAAAAAGAGGGAGTACGAAATACACCCAGCATAGTACAAACCAGATCAACACTACTTAAAAATGACTTCCTTAAAATGAGGTAGGACAATTTAATACAAACGCCATGTTAAGTGTTCTATTGGAATTCCTCATTAAGGTATGTCACTTCAATCCATCTTTCTTTGATAGAAATTAATTGGTTATGTAATTCTCTATCGCTTACCTTGGTATATTATATTATACAGTACTATATATATATATATATATATGACAATACAACTATATATCGTATATATGGTATATTAACGTTGTTGGTATTTTGTTTTAATAAGATTAGGTGGCCCATTACACCACCAGAGGAGATGCAAATGCGCTGCCGACCTGTAAGAATGGTAGTATATGAGAGCTCTGTTCTTGAAGATTTTAAATAAAATTAAACGTAAATCGAAAATATGTGCAAAACATTTGGGATTTCATACAGCAGAGGATACACTTATATTTGTATCCGAGAACCTAACTGCTAAGTCATATCGCTATATTATATTTTTTCTTGGACGAGATCTTATCAGATCCTAATTGTATAAATTTTGCTGGACCTCTTACGGGAAAGTCTATATTAGTAAAGACGAAAATTCTTCTATAATTCAGATAAAGAATGAGATGCAAATCCAACAGTTGCTGAAAGAAAAATGACTAGGTTTGGTTTATGTAATATTAAGCTTTTTACGTAGATATTCATATTAAAACCATAGATAACTCCAGGTATCCTACGTGGTATAAAAATTAGGAATAATATGCAAAAACTACTTAAAACTAATTCTTATGATGATATTCTAAAAATAAGTACAAAAGATGTCGCAATTACTGCAACAATCTGATCAAAAAATTAAAACGCGCATTTTAGAGAACACTGTTATTGGATAAAAACCCTAAAGTGCTATGGTAAAATCTAAAAAATATTGCAAATATAAAACAAAATAAAACTACTAATTATGATCTACTAGAATTAGAATCGTGTCCTATTAAATCAATTAATTCGGTTAATAACTTTTTTGTTAACGTCGGGCGAGAAATACCGGAAGATATCCTTAATAACACATTAACAGTAAGTAATAATAACCCTCCACTAGCCTTTGATTCGCAAATTAATTCATTTACTTATTTAGATACTAATCCTATTGAAGTTAGTGAAATACTTATAAACTTGACTCTGCTCCCGGATGGGATAATATACCAACAAAATTTCTTAAACTATCCAGAAATTTGGTTATCCCAATAATATGTCATTTGTCTATTCTTTGTTTTTACATGGGAGTTTGTTAAAGCAATCAATTATTACTCCTATATACAAGAGTAACGACAAGAATGATATTAATAATTATAGACCTATACCAGTTCTGCCAGCTATATCCAAAATATTAGAAAAAATGATCAACAAAAGATTCGTAAAACATTTAAGCAAATATAAAATCCTATCAGACTCACAGTATGGATTTAGGAAAACAAAATGCACCCAAGACGCCGTTTTGGATCTGACATATCACATATAATTGAGCAACTGGACTGTAAAACCAAATTTTTAGCTGTATTTTTAGGCCTAAAAAAAGCATTTGACACTATATCTGTACCCATTATTGTTCAGAAGTTAGATAAAATCGGTGTTAGACAAACTCAACAAAATTTGTTGAGAGGTTACCTAAGTGGCCGGACGCAAAAAGTCAAAATAGAAGATTATATTAGCAACGGGCATCCAATAAAATATAGTGTTCCTCAGGGGAGCGTTTTAGGACCTACTTTGTTCCTTATATATATATTAATGATCTGCGTAACTACAGAATAGATAACGGACACATATATTCGTATGCAGATGACACCGCCGTTCTGTTTTCGGAGAAATCGTTGGAAGAAGTACACAAGGCTTTGGCTGAAGTTGCTTCTTGGCTTAAATTAAACCTACTTACACTTAAAACCACAAAAACCAAGTACATATGCTTTTACATAAATACACGTACACGTACCCTCACCTTTTAATCTTAAAATACACAATTGCGGTACACAGAATATATGCTCATGTCCCATTATTGAGAGTGTATCTTGCACGAGATACTTAGGAATCATAATTGATGAAAGGACCTCGTGGCATTCACATATTGAAGTAACTATTAGTAGACTGAGAATTTTTAAGGCCCTTAGAGATGTGGCAACAACTAAAATCTTAAAACAAGTTTACAATGCTTTCGCTAAATCTATTTTAACATATTGTATTCCGGCTTGGGGTGGGTCATCTAAAATTAAATTCCTAGAATTAGAACGGGCTCAAAGTTTACTAATTAAGGTACTAAGCCTTATAGGTTTCCTTTCCTACAGAAGAACTATATTCTATTGGTAAGTTTTTCAGTGTTAGAAAATTATATACACTGCAGGCCAAAAGTTTAAGACCGCCTTAATTAAAGTAGGAAAATAAAGTAAAACTCCAATAAAATATTATATGTTTAATTAATCTGTTTAATCATCTAATAGAACATTGATTGTCAAACAATATAGTTTAAAAGCGTAAAGAAATATTAACAGTCCATGCAAAAAAAAGCTATAGTTAGCTAAACTGATTTTTCATCAAAAAGGAGGATCCTTAACATTTTATATTTTTTAAGTCTCGACATACGAGCAATCAATTTGTTCGTGTGGTCTTGTGATATATTGTTTCAAATTTCACATAAAGCATTCCACATTTCTTCTCGCGAGGATGGGCCACGATTACGGACGTTCCTATTAAGCTCTTCCCACAAAAGTTCAATGGGATTCAGATCCGAGCTCTGAGGAGGCCAAACTATGTTTTTTAACAACTTTTGTGCCCTTTTCTCTTCTAAAATGAGCTATGCTTTAGATCACTATCTTATTGGAAAATGAATCCATCTCCAATTAATCGCAAGCCGAAAGAAAAGGCATTTTATTCTAAAATGTTTTTGTACTGTTCCTTTTTCAAAATTCCTTCAATTTTAATCAAATCGCCAGTTTCATGCCTAGAGAAGCAACCCCAGACCGTAATTGAGCCACCACCATGCTTGATTGTTGGGACTACACAATCTGACATCATCTTTGGTTGGGCACTGCGTCGAACATAAATTCTACGTTTTGAACCGAATAGTTCAAACTTGGATTCATCGGTCCAAAGCACTTTTTTACAATGTTCTTCAGTCCAATCTCGATGGGCAACAGCCCACTGCATCCGTTTTTTCTTGTTTTGCGGCCTTAGCAGAGGTTTTCGAACGGCAACGCGATCATACAACTTCACATCTCTCAGTCGCCGTTTTACTGTAATCAATGATAAAGGTTTAACTCGGATTTTGTTTACTTCAACGCGGATTTCTGGTGCTGTTAAGCGTCTATTTCGCTTGCTGTGTGGTGCCGGCTTAGAATAGCACCACCCCCACTCTTCCCGTGGGTGTCGTAAGAGGCGACTAAGGGACCTTATCCTGTGATGTGCCAAAAGTCACATGCTTATTTGAGCATTGGCAAGTCACTGCACTCCTGCCTCCATCAGTCGTATCGATCACCCGATCCACTGATACTAGGAGGTTTGGGAACGAGAGAGTGGATCTACAGGAGCGCAACTGTTTGTTCACTATAATCTCATCACGCGCAGATGACCCTTGCGAAGTTAAATGGACTCTGAGACCAAAGTCCTGCGGCGATGGAGTGGCGGTGGTGGGATTCTGGACTTGATGTATCCGGGTCTTAGTCGGCACTCTGCACGTAGGCGGTCAGACGAGAGTGGTCGCTCCTTGGACTCGACAGAGGCGGGAGGACAGGTTCGGCAGCACGTCTGATGGCAAAGCAGCCCTATTCAGGATCGCTCTGCTTTCCCCAGCCTGGGGAAGGGCCTAGAAAAGGTGGCCTAAACATAGTCCGTCTCACCTCTCACCCAGATGCCAAACCGCGGGCGTCTGGTCATCGATCATACGCGGTCGAAATAAGAAACAGAAAGAAATGTGCAAAGATCTATGTATTGGAGCATGGAACGTACGAACTCTCTTGGATGCTGACATCAACCTATGTCCTGAGAGAAAGACCGCTCTCATTGCTAGAGAGCTGGGTCGATACAATATTGACATTGCTGCAATTATCGAGACTCATCTTAGGGATAGTGGGCAGCTTTGTGAGCAACTAGGTGGCTATACCTATTACTGGCATGGAAATCCTACCTGCGAAAGGGCGTCAAGTGGAGTTGGTTTTGCCATTACGAATAGATTAGCAAGATCGCTACAAGAACTGCCCGTGGGAGTAAGTGATCGTTTAATGACACTTCGTCTACAAATTTCATTGACTAAGTACCTCCATCTTATCAGCGTATATGCTCCCACATTACCCTCGTCGGATGAAGACAAGTGTAGGTTCTATCAAGAACTCCGTCATATCTTGGGAAAAATTCCCACCAGTGATAAAGTACTACTGTTGGGAGACTTCAATGCCCGGGTAGGAACAGAATTTAGGGTTTGGAAAGGTATCCTCGATCGCCATGGTGTCGGAAGTTGTAATGCTAATGGCATGGATCTTTTGACACTATGTGCAGAGTTCGACCTATGTATTACGAACACCTACTTTCGACTGCCTGAAAAATATAAGACCTCGTGGATGCACCCTAGATCCAAGCACTGGCACCTCTGTTTCAAGATGTTTTAATCACAAGAGCCATGAGAGGTGCCCAGGGTTGGACGGATCATCGACTAATCCGATCAAAACTTAAAATTACTTTAAAAACTCCACGTAGAGCATGCCATATGTCTCCTATTAGCCTTGACACCAATAAACTTGTCCACGACAAACAACTGCGAAAAGACCTTGATGCGGCCTTTAGCACCCAACCACCCGTCCACGAGCAAACGTCTGTTGACAAATACTGGAGCGGTTTTGCTACAAAACTATACCAATGCTCCCTCGAAGTTATAGGCAGACCTAGCAAAAAGAACCAGGATTGGTTTGACAGTTCGGATCCCGAAATAATGAAGCTTGTCGAGAAACACAGGCGTATGCTCAAAAATATATCTAATGATATGGACAGAAAGGCCGCTCAAAGGCTTCTAAAAGCGAAAATTCGCGAGCAGAAGGATAGTTGGTGGTCCGATCGAGCTAACGAGCTACAGCATTTTGTTGACACCAATCAGATGGGCATGTTCTTTGAGAGTATTCAGTCAGTGTACGGCCCAAAGTGCAGGAAAACGGCACCAATCTATTCGCGTGACAAGGGGAGACGTTTGACAGACCGAAAGGAAGTGTTAGCTCGCTGGGCGGAATACTTTAATGACGTCTTAAATCCTGTAGCGCAAAGCGTTGACTTAGCTTATGTAGACTCTCTGAATAGCCGGCCCATAGCATATGATCTTGCTCTCCCACCAGACTTTAGTGAGTATATAACAGCAGTAAGAAAACTTAAAAACAATAAGACCCCAGGATCAGACAGCCTTCCATCTGAAATTTTCAAGTACAGTGGACCCAACATTAACAACAGGCTGTTTGAACTGATTAGGAAAGTCTGGAACTCGAAAACTGTACCTCAAGACTGGAAAAACGCCTTGATATGTAAGCTCTATAAAGGCAAAGGACAGATTTCCGATTGTAGTTCCTATAGAGGCATTTCCCTTCTTTCCACTGCTGGAAAAGTTCTGGCACATATACTCAACACTCGTTTAAGTTGCTTGGCGGAAGGAATACTGCCGGAGAGTCAGTGTGGTTTTCGACCTCATAGGGGCACTATAGATGCTATATTTGTTGTCAAACAAATCCAGGAAAAGAGCCTAGAGCAGAATCGTCCCCTATATATGTGTTTTGTCGACCTTGAAAAGGCTTTCGACCGCGTGCCACGCGAAGCTCTGTGGCTTTACCTGCAAAAAGCTGGTTGTCCTGAAAAATTCGTGAACTTAATCAGGCAGCTCCATGATAACATGATGGCCAAAGTTCGTCATGAAAACGAATTCTCGGGGCAATTTCCGGTAACGAGTGGTGTGAAGCAGGGCTGTGTTGTGGCTCCAACTCTCTTTGCCTTATACTTCTCCGCTGTGCTTGAGGACGCGTCTCGTGGGTGTTGTCGTCAAATTGAGTTCAATGTTAGGACAGATAAAAGTGTTTTCGACTTATCACGTTTTAATGCGAAGAAGAAAGTAAAAAAACTCGCTGTACTGGAGGTCCTCTATGCCGATGACGTGTGTCTGATGGCCGATAGTATGGAGGCACTTCAATCCTATATGGACGCTCTGCAGCAGTCTTGCCGTAGATTTGGTTTAGTTATCAGCATCTCCAAGACTCAGGTGATTAAGCAACCACCTCGTGGTGGCGTAGCAGACCCTTCAGACATAACTGTTGATGGAAAGGCCTTAACGGAAGTGACTTCTTTTAAATACCTTGGCAGCCAAATCACGAAAGATAACAGGCTCGATGCAGAGATTTCATCTAGGATAGCAAAAGCTGCTGCTGCTTTTGGCCGGCAGACGCATCGTGTTTGGAGATCACACGATTTAAAGCTGCAGACTAAGTTGTCGGTGTACAAAGCTATGGTTCTTCCGATACTTTTGTATGCATCGGAGAGCTGGTGCCTGTACAGAAGCGACATCTATTTATTGGACAAATTTCATCTGCGGTGTCTACGCACTGTTTTGCGAATAAAGTGGCAGGATCGCATCCCCAACACGGAAGTTCTTCGTCGTTGCAAAACGCCCGCCATGGAGGCATTGCTTATGAAAGGTCAGCTAAGATGGTGCGGGCATGTTTGGCGTATGGATGACTGCAGACTGCTAAAAGCAGTTTTATATTCCGAGCTCTCAGCCGGAAAACGCAATCGCGGCGGGCAGTACCTACGTTACAAGGACGTGCTCAAGCGCCATCTATCTGCCTGTAATATACAGATCGACAAGTGGGAGGGCTTTGCTTCATTGCGGCCAGAGAGGCGCGCTCGTGTCAAAATAGGTGTGAAAGATTTTGAAAAGACCCGTCTCATTAACCTAGACGCAAAACGCCACGAACGGAAATCTCGCCCCAAGCCCTCCTACAACTACACCTACAATGTCACCGGTCAGCTATATTGTAGCACTTGCGACCGGGTATTCAAGAGTAAGTTCGGCTTCGCGAGCCATATCAGGGCTCATGCTCGGAACTAGTTAGGGTCGCCGTCACCGGTCACGGTGTGGACAACAACATTTCGCTTGCTGGTAATAACAATGAAATTATCTTCACTAGACGTGGTAACTTTCGGCCTTCCCGAGCGTGGACGATCTTGAAAATTGCCTGTCTCCCTGTAACGAGTTATTGTGCCATGAACACAAGGCTTTGAAAACTTCAGTTGTGAAGTAATCTCACGTTCGGATTTGCCTTCATTATGTAAAACAACGATGGCGTAACGCACTTCACTGCTAATTTCTCGAGCTTTTCCCGTTTTATGAAGTCTTCATAAAACCACAAATTTAGACAAATTGAGATTGTTAGTGAACACAGATTCACCCGCGTCCGAAGGAGACCGAGGCACGCCGTCAATGACCCCGACGACATGACCACCAGGGCCCAAGCCCTTCATAAAACGTGTTTTCAGGAGCTGAATAATCCTAATTATTGACCAATACGTAAGAAAAGCAAAGTAAAGTAATGAGGACATTATAAAAATATTATTACGACTCTACCACCTGGCTCTAGCGCAGCGTTTGTCGATGTTTGAAAACAATAGATGATTATTGTCCAATACCTTGAAAGTAACCAAAAGAATGACTTCTTTAAATATTTGATACTAACAATAGAATATGCAGATGTGCATTTCTATTATTTATTCTATGGGATTTTATTACAATTGATGGATAATTATGTTGTTCATGTGCGGTCTTGGCCGGCAGGGTATGTTGTAGGTAATACTAGAAAAACATAAGACTGTGTCCCCGAACTCTAGTACTAATCCGAGGAGGCTAGTTAATGACATCTGGGTTGTTAGAACAAACTTTGCTAATCATCAATTTAAGAAACAGTCTAGTTAATTATACCATAAATTAAATAAAAATCTAAACATTTTTCCACTACCTTCACGTAAGATAAAAAATATTGTAACAGAGTGGCTTGCTGCTAAACTCAAATATAGTGAGATTGTGTCATTGTTACAAATAATTACATAAGTGACACGATATACATTTGCACATACACCCACGTACACACAACACACACACACACACATAAACAAATAGTTCACAAAATAAAAAGCTTAGTTATAATATTAATTGTCTCCTATTTAATTTAATAGTATAGTCTATAGTATGATAATGTTTATCTGTAAAACAACACTTTAGATACGGGATAGCGGGGCATCCTGACACAAGTAAATATTAATTAAAATGATGTCTCAGAAATGGATGTATTGATGTTTAAGGTTTTAATGCAAATAAACTTTTTATTATTATTTTATTATCTTAAGATCTACCCTTTGGGTCCAGTCCAACAGCGTGAGAGTATGCAGTGTAGCTGCGAAGTTTCGGGACATCCCCCCCTGTCTTACAGCTTTCTGCAATTGGTTACGTTTCGTTTTGCTGAGCTGTACTCGTACAGACATCGGAGCTTTATTGTAGAAACACCGCAGCACCCCACTATGTCTCAATGTTAATTTGACGCCGCTGAAGGGACTGAAGCTCCGCCCAAACTTCGACAGAATCAAAAGCTTTCACATAGTTCACATACGTCTAACGTAGGGACAGATTATATATACTCCTCAATTTTCCTTATAATTTGCCGAATAGTGTAGTTTAACAAGAAGCTGGCTCTTTCGAGAGTCGTCAAGTCTGGAAGTAAGACGATTCAAAATGACCCTCGAAAACAAGATATAGACGTGGCTAAGAGAGCATTTCTTGGAGAACGGCAACCATACTTCTGTCCCTCGCCTCCGGCATAGCTCCGTCACGGAAGAAGGAAATAAAGAGCTTTTGAACATCACCTAGAAGCATCGTTCATCCCGCTTTTAAAACTGTTGCTTTTATTCCGTCTTCCCCTGACGCTTTGCCGTTTTTAAGTTTTTCAATAGCCATCCAAATTTCATTCAGACTGACATCCGTGGTTTTTCCAAAATGGTGACGGACGAATATTGTTTTTGGCTCGTTTCTCACCCTTGCGTGTTGTCCAACGACGATGTGTCCATAGAAACTCTCAAAATCTCTGGCCCAGCGGACATAATGGATCCGCTCTCGGTCTTAAAATTAGTTAGTTGGCTTTAGCAGATAGACATCTCTGGCAAAGATTTTGGCACCATGGTTCCGCTCTATCGCTTCCTTAATACGCGATTGCAGACGCGCAAGCCTCGCCTCATAGATTGGGAAATGTGCCTATTAAGCTGCCTATACAATTTCAGTTGAAGACTTAATTACATAAAATCAAGACTGTGATCGGAGAGTTTTCGGTTCTATTTGTACGATGGTTCTTCTAATACTTTGCTCCTGCCGAATGGAGAGTTTCCACGAGCTTAGTATTAATATCGTCCAGTGTATTGCAATTCTACAGACGTTGGAAGCGATTCGCGTAAGAGTTTTTATCCAATGATGGAGCGTAGACTTCATCAGACGAGACCTTTCCAGCATGATGTTTGCTGCACGAACCTTGCCTTTCACTATTGTCTTCTGCCTTGCGATCACAGAGACATCATTGAATAGATCTCGCTTTGTTTTCATGAAGTCGATCTCGTTCTTGATTGAACCATCAGGCTTTTGAAAGAGTTCGTCACGAAGAAGCCGTCCTTCTCCATAAAGTGAGCCAGCTGTTGCCCTCTTGGGTTCCGTTGCCATATCGCACAATTCTTCATTTTCAGCACATCGCCTTGTTTGCTTTTAAAAATTAATAATTTTGTTTTTTTTTATTACGTTGAGAGTAACAAATGATCACACAGTTCACCCATGACATCTACTTTCATCCTTGACAAGGAATCATAATGCAGATGTGTTGTAACCCTTGAGGAATGAGATGGAATACTTAGTCACCAGTAATAGAGGTCTCCAGTGTCCTACACTCACCAGATGGAACACAGCAGTATTATGCTACTATTTTACGCTGGTACTCTGTGAGGGCGTGTCCCTAACCCCGGTCGAGCTGACCCATTCATCCCACAGCTAGAAAGAAACTACAGTGTAGTTCTACTACTGTTAAAATTAGTAATAAATGAATTTATTTTATAAACCCATCTTTATACAGACACGATCACTTAACACTGAAAAGATTTAAATAGCTCATTTTAATTTTATTTTATACTATTGACATTGTTTTATTTTCAATTTATTAGAACTAGATTATATACAACTCCATTGGTTTGTAGAATACAATTGTCTGGGAGTGAAAATGAATCAATATTTTATGCATAGTAAAGGTCAAAGAATATATTGTAAACAAAAAAAAGTATTGCTTTGAATATTTTTAAATATAAATGATTGTACAAATATACCTTAAAATTAAATGGATCAGAATTTTGGAGAAATTTTTTGAAATTTTTCTTCTTCCCCCTACATCAGATTCATTTTAAATATTGGAAATGAAGCGGGTACAAATGGACTTTCTAGAATTACAAACCTAGTAACATATTGTTAGTTAATATACCGATCTTGTTTCACCAATATTTAGCGCCGTACCACACGGTAGGTATTATAAACCGCAGTGTACAGAATTGAGCGGCTACCGTACGAGTAAAAAATGTATGTTTCTGTATTTGTATTAATTACGTGTAACAAAATAGTAGTTTTGTACTTTACTGCGTAATTTGTTTTTAAATTAACTTCATTACGCAAAATTCTGAAAACCAGTTCAAGACGTTGACCAGCACCTGTCCAAGGCTTGGTTTATATTACATGTATATTTTAATTTTAATCGAGTAGCGTGTCATGTCTCTATTAGCAGCGACCAAACGATCACGGATTTTTGTTTTTATTAGTGACTACTAAGTCTTCTCATAGATATTAATTTGTTTATTAGGTTTTTATGAACAAAACACTCTTCCGGATCTCCACAAACAAAACTCAATTTATTAAATCAATTTTTATTTGGTTCTACATTATTTTATATCTGTGTTTTCATTTAAATACTTAAATGCAAAAGGAAAACTATAGGGGACTATAAGTGAGACCCACTGTGTTTGTGTAAACGCTAATGGCACGTTAACATATCCTGCGCAGTTGTCCATGGCGACATCATCTGGCAATAACCATCGCCATGGATAAAACCGACTAGGACATCTAGTTCTGAATAAGTATGTGATAAATTGTAATCATTCTGTAACGGGTTCTTTTTTTCAATACTCTTCAAAACTCCTTATTATAGAACAAACTGCATTTATGTATGTACAAATACATTTACTGTGTAAAAAACGTAAACCTATTCCTTAACCTACTTGTAACTATAATTAAATCTTGAAGGCCAACGGGACAGTTTAATGCTGGAACTCTGCCTAAACCTTTAACCACGCCTATCTTCCAGAAAGGTTATTGTCTAGCCTATACAAGGGCGTGTACATAATTGGTGTCGGTATATTCACATTTTACATATCCATGCAACACTCTAGTAATACATGGGTTTGCGCATCACGGGCACTCGACCTCTAATGACTTTAAATATTATTTACTTTTGTTAAATAATTCTGGTAAAATAATATTTCTTAAATATTTTCCTACAAACATGCAAAAGTATAACTCACGACCTCGAATACTCGAGAATATACATTAAGCAACTGCGCCATAGAGTAGCTTGTTCAGCATGATGAAATATAGATTTACCATTTACATCACTACGCCACGCGCTATGAAAATAAGATATGTATATACTACGAATTATTATTACTTTTTTTTTTACTTTGTATAATGTTCAAGATCCTTGGCGTGCCCTGAGTGTTTACCGGCGATATTAATCAATTTGTACACATTACACTTAAAATCGCTGTTTGAATATCTTGCAAATAGGTTTAATGCGTACCTAAGCCTGCTTCCTTTGTGATATTTTTTTTTCAGTCGAATAACCCTGTAGCATAGGCCTCTTCCTTAGAGAGGCTGTTAGAGCTTAGTCCACCAGTAGATTTGCAGACTTTACATGTCTTCAAAATATTTTTTTCTTTATTCGGTATGCAGAATTCACCACAGTGTTTTTTTTACCGCCGAGAACATGATAAATCAGCGGAAAAAAAGAAGCGGAGATACCACCCGGGATATTTATGCCACGATGCTATTTATAAAACATCTATTCAGTCGAGCCTTGAAAGGACCCATGTCGTATCAGTTTGTTTTCTATCAGAAGTACAGAATTACCCAAGAAATAATTCAGAGACAACCGGTTTTGTCCATGTCATTTAATATTTAATAAATTAAGAAACATTGGGGAATATATAAGGTTTTGTACCAAACCAAAATGCTGAAAGCGAATTACCTGGGTTCAGAAAGAATGAGTATGCCTACAGTTTTAGTTCGCAGTTTAAGTAAATAATATTAAAGTAGATACACGACCACGATGGCGACATGATCTCCTTCTCATTAGTTTAGACCATAGTGCTGTCTTCTGGATTAACCTAGGACAGGTTCGGAGGCCAAACTCATTGTTTTACAAAACTCCGCATATAACGCCTGAAGAAGCCTCTCCACGGTTCGTGCGAAAATTTGTGACCCACTTGCATAATTTGCTGAGAAGCATAGGAAGGAAAGTTCAAAATGGACACATCTATTGAAGAAATGGCTCAAGCGGTTACGCTATTCAAACAAGACTAGAGACAGCGAGAAGTGATGGGTTGATTTTTATCGAAACTAGCGGCAGATTTTGAGTTTTGACGGCGAACCAATATATTGAAGATATATTATGTCATTCTTTACGCAGGCGTTGTGCTAATGCAGGACAATGCCCTACCACATACTGCAGCTTCTGATCGGCGGTACCTGAAAGTCGAAATTGAGTGCATGCAGTGGCCAGCACTTAGTCCTGACTTAAATCCTATTGAGCATTTATGGGACAAGCTTAAAAGAAAAGTTCGGGCTAGAAATCCTACGCCAGCCACACGATCGGAGCTTCTAGCCGAAATCGCTGAAGAATGGGATGACGTTTCTCAAGAAACAGTGAAAAACCTTATCCGGTCTATGAAGAACCGATTAGGCACAGTAATTAGAATTGGAGGGGTAACCTAAATATTGAATTGTTTTTTATAATTTTATTTATGATTGTTTCGTGTTTTTGTCTTTTGTGTTGGTGAACGAGGATAAATTGCCTAAATGGCTTCATGGTCTATCAGAAGACATACATCCAGGTAGCATAGGACACAGAAAGTTGTAATGTTACATTATAAAAATTATCTTATTCAGTGTTCAACTTCCTGTGTCCCCTATTAATCAATATTGATGAAAAAGTTTTAAAGTGTTGTTAAAATAAGCACATGAATAATGGTATTGCAGTATTTTTTTTCCTAAATGTATAAAGATATTATTTATATTATCATTTTACCCATACTTTATCTTGAGAATATATCAATCTAAATCTGTAGATAGTGAGCGGTCTGGAAATATCTTGAACCTTGAAATTATTGATATCATATAATAATATCATAGAATCATATAATAAAAAAAAAAAAAACATATGTTACAATTTAGTATGTTTCATTTAGATTATAATGTGTAGTGTGGTTAGTCTGCAGAAACTTATGTTTGTAATGTGTGTATGTAAAATAATGAGTCAATAAATGAATTTGTTAGGATTTTATTTCCATTAGGCTATTGCTATTTGCTACATTTTATAGATTGCCACCCATTTTATATATATTTTCAGGATCATCTCAACTGTCAACAACTTGTCAAACTAAAATTGAAAATAAAGTTTCACCAATTTTTTTTTTATTTCATTGAGAGAGTACCAATGCGCACACAGTTCACATCTACATTCATTCATCAAGGAATACCATAATGCAGATGCATTGACACCCTTGAGGACTGAGATGGAATGCCTTGTCACCAGTAATAAAGGTCTCCAGATCCCTGCACTCACCAGACGATCCACTGCAGCATTATGATCCTATTTAACAACTGTATATGTTAATAGATTGAAATAGATCATGCTGTAGAGATTTGTTGTGAATTATATATAGTGTTACGGTAAAATTAATAAATTGTCTTTTATTCTGGAAATATAACATAAGTTTTATTTCCATGATCTAATTTATCTCTAATCACTCATTAATACTGAATGAATCTGCAGGAATTTGAATTTTGTACATAGGGTTTAAGAACTTAAGCCCCCTGGGTGTCAACAGAAATTTTGGAAACATCTGTAAAGTTCCACCTTTCACTTAATATAAATTACAAATTTATTTATACAGTTTTGTTAACAAAAACAGTAAAATGCATTTTTAGAGACACAGAACTAAAACAATATAACTATGACAACATTTGACATGAAATCAATAATCAATATCAAGATAAGCATAATGTGGAAATTTGTTATCAAATTATATTTTGAAGCACTCTTATATTATGTAAAATACTAAGAAGCCCAATGATTACTAAATCTGCAAACAGTCTTAAGTGTTTTTTGGAAATGCACATATTTGGTGAAATTAAACATACATGTTTAGCAGTAACTGCCTTAACAGGTAAAGAGACAGTACCAAGGGCTACTCCTATGCTCACTTCATCTACTTTCTGTTTAGTACTGCTTTCGGCAATAGATGGGTTAAAGAAGCAAGAACAACACTGCAGCACTGAATGTAACAAACTTTATATAATGTGAGACATTTAAACTCTACACTTAATTCATAGCAAGATGTGGTTTGTACTACTGTTGCTTTACTTTATTTTACAACAGTACCTAATGTCTGTATAATACTTTAATTACACAAAGAAATACATAGGCCAAAACAAAGAGCTTTTTATAAACCCACATAAAGGAACATTAGCTGACTTGAAACATCTGTGCCGATGAGTGTATTTTGCAAACATACATTCAATAAGTCCCACCATTATATGAGATTTGATAAACCAAATAAACTCAGAAAAGAACACAGATTCCTCGCAAAATTGATCCTTAAATTATTGAAGTTGAAAAATAAGCCTCCTAATGTCAACAGAGAAGATATAATAAGAGAGAATAATCCAGAACAACCTAGCTGAGCCTCTTCCTGCAGATTGGGTCAAACATAAATAATTACAAGGCTACCAGTATGTCATATATCCATTACTTTACAAAACTGCAACTAAGCAGTGTCTTCTTGGTAACGTTATGACAAAATCCCACGAAGCACGTTTTGCATAACCTGCGTAAATTGATTTCACATCTAAACCGCGCTGACATTAGGAAACGTTTATCGATCATTGTCCGTTGCGGTAAACAGCCACCACCTGACACCACTGTTTACCGCAACGGACAATGAAATATTTTTCCTTTTATAATTATTTATTTTTTGTATCTAGCATCGATCAGAATTAGACAGCTATAGTTAAATAGTAACTTTCAATTATATATATATTAATGTAAATTGTTTTTTTTTTATTTTTACGACAGTAACTTCATAATTATCTTAATGAACGTCAAAAACATCAGCACCGTTTCCTGTTTGCTACCGCGTGCCGAATCCTATTATAATAATTCCCTGCCTATGAGTGTTCCTGATTATGAGTGCGTAGAAAACTCAAAACTGAGTGTATTAAAAAGTTTAAATTAAACGCGCTGCAATCAGTATCAGTCCTCTTAGTTTTATTAAATGTGTTGTATTCGCTTTAATATAACAAAGCAATAGAAGGGAGAAAATAAAAGTAAAAAGTAATCGAAAGAATTTTCACGTAAAAAAAAAAAATATTAAAATAAATTACATATTAAAAAAACAGTTATTTCGTACATTTCCGTATAGTATTTCCGTACATTTCGTCTAGTATTTAGTGTAGTAATAAAGTAAAGTAATATAATTGAAACGGCACCTCCCAAACATCTTTTGTGTCATTAGAAATAGGTCAAAATTTAAAAAAATCTACCTACCGAAAGTATTTCACGGTAGGCGAGCAAAACGATCAAACAATTTACGGTGACCATATAACATAAAGAAAAATCTCTTTTCTTTCCAGAAAATTGATACCGAGTGGCGCATTTTAAGAAATTGTGAACAAATCAAAACGTTTCCTGATAATGTAGAATTTTTTCCAGCTCACGGATTTACCAGCTCACGGACCCCTTAGTTCCGTCAGCCCTGTGTCCGATGAAGCTATAAGAGCCGCATAGGCTAACAGCATCAACATCAACAGAATTATTTTGAAATGAAGTAAGTTTATTAAAACATGGCAATGACACTCAAATGTTTCCTTTGTTGTCTACTTTTATCTTTAATATTTTATCACTCATCCGCCAACGTTGAATTTTCGCATATTAATCTTATGAAAACAAAACAGCGAAATAGGCTGTCTATTAAGTCAACCACTGGTCTGTTGCACGCAAAACGACTCTTTAATGACGCTAATTGTTATGACTTTAAAATTAATTCATATATGATCGCAGCTATGGCCGAAGAATATTGTTTTCTTTTTTTATATTTTCGATGCAACCACGATCGCACCTGATGTTAAGCGGAAATGCAGTCCTGGATGGTAAGGCACACTAGATCAGTAAATGCCTATTCACTCTACTCTTGAAAACACCCATATTGTAATCAGAGGGAAAGACAAACGCGGGCAAACTATTCCAGTCGTTTGCTGTACGAATAATAAAAAACGAAGCAAAGCGCTTCGTTCGGATTTGATGGATGTTCATAACAAAAGGATGAAATCCAGCAGTGCGTAGTGAGGTCCGATGATGGAACGGAGATGGGGGAATTAGATCATGTAATTCCTGAGCACACTCTCCAAAATGCAATCTGTAAAACACTGAAAGGCTTAAGCAAGCTGAACACAGTTCAAGACTGAGCATATTGGTTTCAGCTCCGTCACCAATTAGCCTCTTAGCCCGCCTTTCTACCGAGTCCAAAGCTGCGACATGGCATTTAGCGGTGCCTGCCCAAATGTGACTACAGTATTCTACACACGATCGGACTTGAGCTTTATAGAGCATTAAAAGCTGCCCCGCAGAGAAATACCGCTGCACTTTGACCAGGATCCCAAGTTTTTTTGCAGCTATTTTCGCCTTGGACTCGATGAATCGTCCATAGTTGAGGTCCGATGAAATCTCACAAGATTGGCGTCGCTCCAACTGGAAACCTCCTGTAATGTGAGACTCATTCGCTCTATCATGGCCCATCTTTGGGACTGTACTTGATCTTTGGTGGCATTAACATAACCTAACCTAACTGGTAACTCTCTACAACTGTGCTATCGTCTGGCATACCCACATACCGGGTTTCAGCAGATCATTAATATGCAGCAGAAACAGAATGGCAGAGAGAACAGACCCCTGAGGAACTCTAGCGTTTATCGCCACTGTCTCAGACGTGCGAGCAGCTATCTATGACTACTCTCAGATACCGCTCCTTCAGGAAGTCAGCTGATGGTATGATCTTAAAGATTGTACAAAATAATTATATTTAAGTATTAGTAATAATTAATAGTAAGTTTATATTGTTTGATTTAAATTAGTCTGAAAGTTTATTTTTGATAATTAAAGCAATTTGATTGAATATTGTATTTTTTTTGTCACATACTGATTTTGAATACAAATATACCGATTTTAGTGGACAGCTCTACCGATTTCGCAGAATGACGTTCGAGACCACTGCTTTTCTTCAAGCCTATTGAAACGAATTGGAAACCAATGAATAATTATTTCTTGTGAACTTATGCTGTGCTTACCTAAAATTTCAGGGAATAAATCAAGTTAAGTAGTCTTTAAGTGCAAATAAATACAGAAACTCAACATGCCCAACATCGCAGGCCTAACCCTAGGTACGTAAAATAATATTTTCATAAATAACCATCACTTTACCATATGGGGCGTAAATTGAATGGACATATGATTACATTTTAATAGAATATGGTGTATGATATTCTAACATTAGGTAAATTTCTAGGCGAACTATATACGTCGGAGTTAAATGGCAGTGACGAAACAGGTGATGGGAGTCAAGAAAAACCTTTCAAAACTGTACTTCAAGCTATGCGGCACGCAAGTAAGGAGCCATTTCCGACGATATACGTCGATAGTAGAGATGACAATGCGGATTACGACGTTGCCGCTAAATCCCAGTTAAAGAAAATACAAAAAATCTGGGTGAGAGAAAATTATAAAGCTGCAGATAAGGCCAAAGCTGAGGAAGAAAGTAATGAAAAGAGGCAACAAAATTTAGAAGAAGCGAAAAAGATTGTAATATCTGAAAACCCGTCACTGCCAAAGGCGAAAATTTTGAAAATTTCTGAAGGTGACTATTGTCAGTTTATTGAATATTATTTTATAAAATATAAATGATTTAGCAATTTGGGTAAGTTATTCTGAAACCCGCATTACCTTTTCTATTCTGTCTACACCAAAAACCGTAAGATATCTTTAGGATGATGCAATATTATGCAGTTATGTTATTGTCTCATAGTTGCATGCACCTTTATTAGCATTAAAAATCATATCGCTATTATTATTACGGCTTCAGTGTATTTAGGGAAATCCTCTTTATTATAATATTAAAAACAAGATATATTAGTTATAAGTGTTGGATTTGTAATGTAATCAATTTTAACTATGATGCCCTACATGTTGATTTTGACCATGGCTATATCTTTTGATTATTGTCAGATGGTGGGTGTTGTGTCATAAGCATTTGTGCAAACAGAGGTGATCCCCTTCTCTGCTTCGAAGTAATGAATGCTCATGTTTTATGTAGATATAAAATACTATAATAATATAAATACTTCCAAATTTTTATGCTTACATTGTACATCCTTAAAACAACTCAATTTACATTAGTTTTAATAAAAATAAATAAATAATAAAGTTATTGTTTACTTATATTAAAAATATGAGAAAGTAAGACAATTCTTTTTACAGTCTATTATCTTATGTAGGCCTATAATTATAAATTGTTATATTTTAATGAACACCATTTAACTATAATATTAATCTTCCTTAATACCATAATTGATAGTAGTAATTTTTATTTTATATCCATATATTTCAATATGCACAACAAACTGTATGTGCTAAAACTACACTACGATTGATACTCAGTCTAGGATGCCCCCTCATACTATAGGAAATATTGTAGTCAATAGGAAATTCAATATAAGTCCATTGTCAGGCTGCTATCATGATGATAATGTTAATATTACATTTTTTTGTTAATTTTATAATAAATTTGTCTGTGTAAATTAATTTGTTAATGTTCTATTAATTTATTTATAAACTTAATTTATTAAAAAGTAATGAAGTACTTACATGTACTTTAAACCTTTTAATTATTACAGAAGACCTAGTGTTCCATCTTAGCCCTCAGGGATATGCATTGCCATCATCATTTCACCCCATTATTAGTCAACTGCTGATCATAGGCCTCCCGCACAGGCTGACAGGCTGACACTGAGTATCATACTGAGCCACTGGCATCCATCGACATCCTACAGACTTGCATAGGTCTTCACTTCATCTAGTGGGAGTTCCTTAGCAGCAATGGTCAAACCTATGTTGTAGCTTGAGAATCTTTCTTCCCTATTGCTTATCAGTTCTACAATTTATACAGCCGGCCTCCAGTTATCCTGATCAGCTTATTTGCATTGTGATTCCTTATTAAGGATGAATTTAAGTGACAGAGATCATTTGCTATCAGGAAAGCAATATGAATGTGATATAGACTATATTGTACTTTTTAAGATTTTTCTCCATCCTATTCACCATTTACCACTTCACTGTTGTATATAGGAATTTGCAAGTTGCCATGATATGGATAGTTTTAACACTGATCTGACATATTGAAAATTTATATTTATAGTTTACTACCTTATTAGATCCTTAGGATGATATGGATATTAATTTTATTAATATAAAAAATTGTTGTAACACAGCTAGTGATTACCGAGGAGAGCGCATATGCATCAGGGGATGGGTTCACCGACTAAGAAGACAGGGTAGAGCGCTAGCATTCATTACACTACGTGATGGTACTGGATTCCTGCAGTGTGTTTTGCATGGGGTTCTTTGCCAGACATACAATGCCCTTGTGCTCTCTACTGAATCTTCTGTTATTTTGTATGGGAAACTTGAAGTTGTGCCAGAGGGAAAGACTGTAAGTGTCTATATTTCATGAGCTCTTAGTTACTCGTAAATAAAATCTTAATAATTATTCTATAAAAACAATAAAACTGTGTTACTGCAACATATCAAGTAGAAAACATTCATTCTGTGTTTGAAACATAATTAAGGATATTGTTTTTTTTATGTATTATATAAAGTTATAGTATCCTAGTATTCATCCTTTTTTTTTACTGGATTTTCTTATTATTTTTTGTAAATAAATCACTTCTGGCCAGGATCTGCACCAAATAAAGAGCATTAACTGTAAATAAATCAAATTAAAATTTTATATATTATGTTACATTATGCCTTTCATCGCACCTTTATTTAAAAAAATGTTTAATCATTATTTTAGTTTATTTGTGTCTGTTAAACACATATTGACTAAAGGTTATTCATGTAAATGCCTTTGCCACATTGACCCTGTTATCAACACCATAATATAACAAGTGTTATGATAAAATGGTATGTCAACATAGATAAATAAAAACTGTCTGAAATGCAATTTATATATTTATTAAATTGAATTTAATTATGATATTATTTTAACATAGAGACAGATTTCAAAATAAACAGCACTGTCATTTTTTTTTGTCTAAGAAATAAATAAAAATTCCAAGATACACAAAGTACGTTTTAAAGTATGACGAAATATGGACTCCGGGATTGTGATCTATATTTGATATGCTGTTATTTTAATTATTTTGGTATGATTTTATTTATAAAATATCACATCATGCATTGCATGGCAGAACATTATGGGCTTATAAAGAAAATTGAAACCTTTGATATGCATTTATTTTGTACAAAAAATTGCTAGCTTATATTTGTGACCAGTGTTTATACAATAAGCATAACCTTTGGTACATCTAAGATTTAAGAGAAAATTATTAGCAATTGCTGTTTACCCTAGTCAGAATAAAAGATGTGAGAGGTTATTTTTTTATTCATATAATTCATAGGCTCCTGGTGGCCATGAACTGACTGTAGACTATTGGGAACTGATTGGCCTCGCCCCACCTGGTGGTGCTGATTCGATTCTGAATGAAGAAGCATTACCAGATGTTCAGTTGGACAACAGGTAAACAGTTCTTAAGTTTAGTTTCTATTTGGTTTTCTTTTTTATAATAAGACCTAGTTCATTATGCATTTTCATTTTAACAACAATGAATTTTCTATTTTGGTTCATCATTGAGAATAGATGTATGTGTGTCACTTATGATATTAGGGGGTGCATCCTGTGGTCCACAACAACCATATTTATCCTCGTTTCTAATCAAATACACTTGAAAAAATGGAATCCCTCATCACTAGTCTGCAACTAATGAGTAGTAAGGTCTGCTGAAACTACCATTTTATTACAAAAAAATTGACTGAACGGTTGTGACTTGGTCTCTTTTTTAAATGTCAATAGCTACAATGACCTGTGATCACTTAACATTAGATGGAGTCTACCAGCATGTACTGTATTAAATAAAAGATATAGCGAAAGATAAAAGTTTACTCTGCACCAGCTTTTATAGTGACGAGTAGCTTTAATCCGAAAGGATACTGATAATATGCTTCCTTTTTCGCACTTCATAAGGTCACTCTGTCTATTCCAGTCCTGTTCCGACATGTTCCTGCTAGAAGTGTAGAAGTCTGCCCTAACATGACAAAGTATAATCATCCACAGGCATATCATGATCCGTGGTGAGAACACGTCAAAAGTTCTCCGCGCTCGGGCCGCAGTTACACGTGCTTTCCGCGAACACTTCGCCGCACGCCGTTACACCGAAGTGACACCGCCTACTCTTGTCCAAACACAGTGTGAAGGGGGCAGTACTCTTTTCAAGTTTAGCTACTTTGGGTGAGTTATATTGATTTTGTTAAACCTATAGTTGTATGTTTATTGTGTTCATTTGAATTATATTTAAAACAGCACTTACTTGAACTTCGAAAGTTTTTTTTTATCGACTTTAATGCAAATATTGTGCTCTTTCTCAAGTACTATCTCTCAACCCACAGAATAGACGAAAGTTATATAACATTAGATATAAGCTTAAACTCCTTTCTAGTAAAAGAAAATAATTCTCACGACAAATTAAATACAGAATTATTGAAATATGTTTAGATTGCTAACCCATATTAAATTCTCCTGATAATCAATCATAGGTTTTCATTATTCAATATTCCTTTTGAACTACACCTAGCGAGATGCGAGTCGGACATTTAATATATACTTCAAAATGAATATAAACAAAAATATGTGATTTACTAACAGGGAAGAGGCATATTTGACTCAAAGCTCACAACTGTATCTGGAGACATGTCTACCTGCCCTGGGTGATGTCTACTGCATTGCACAGTCCTACCGAGCCGAGCAATCTCGTACTCGGCGACATCTAGCTGAGTAAGTTCTTTTTTTCTGTAGAATTGAATAATTATTCATAAAATCACTTATGTAACATATTTTTTTATAATTAAAAATAAATAAAGAAACTTAAATGGTGGTATATTACAATTAAATATAAAAAATAAATAAAGAAATAATAAATAAATGTTAAAGCTCCAATGTTCATTGTGTGGTGCAATCCTTATAATAATAAGTTGCCAGCTAACAAATTCGTATGTATGAAAAATGCTTGTTTGCTCCATGTACAATATTCTCACTCCCTAATTTATTGGCAATTAAAAATAACAATTTTTTTTGCTTAGGAAGAAATATACAATAAGCTTCTTATCTTTATTTATGTTGTAAAACAAATAAAGTACGATAATTATATATTTATTGTTGCCAAAATATCATCCATTTACAGGTACAGCCATGTTGAAGCGGAATGCCCGTTTATATCATTTGAAGATCTGCTGAATAGACTGGAGGACTTAGTTGTAGATGTGGTGGACAGAGTGCTGGCCTCACCTGAAGGACATCTGGTCCATGAGCTTAACCCTAACTTTAAGGTGTGTTATTTTTTAGTATGAAATTAAAAGTGGCAGACAATATGTGACGGAGGGAGGAGGCCGGTATATACATCTGGTGGAATAATATTTGACTAAATAAATATTGACACAGATACACATGATATCAAGGACCCATATAGACGCTTGTTGGCACTGTTGATGTATAATAAGAGTAAAACGTCAAAAAATCTCGTTTTATCGCTTTTCACTTGGGTATGGCCAGGGAAGAGAATAAACTAGCACATTGTTTTTCTTCCTCTCCCGGAAAGATTTATTGTTTGAAATAAAGTATGTGTTCATGAATAAGTCTTCTACATCTCAAGTCAACTGGACAAGTATATATTACACTCTTAGTCCTTATTTCATCAGTAATAAAGTCATGATGCACCAAACGATTCTGTTTTCGTTCGCCCTAAACTACTATTTGAAGCCAATATAACAGCGACTACTACGAAGAGATAAATTGTTTTCAGTTTAATGATTATCGGTAAGGATTAGAAATGCGGCAAGGAGAGACTTTATCCTTAGTGTTAGGGCGAGACGGCTAACCGAACGGCTTTTTATTTTTAGTTGAAATTTATAATTTAACTATGAATAACGAATGATACTTCATAAAACATAAACCAAAATTGTATTGACTATCTGTATTACAGCGTCCCGAAAAGCCCTTCAAGAGAATGACGTATCCTGAAGCGATAGAGTACCTTCGTGAAAATAACATCACTAAAGAAGATGGTTCCTTTTATGAATTTGGAGAGGTAATATTCAGATTTTGTTGTATTTTTGTTCAATATATTTATACCTTATTATATTTTAACTTTAATTATATTATGCCCTTCATTTAGATATTATTTTAATTAAATTGTGTTTTATAGTATTATTCTTTACACGTTAGAGGATGGCCTGCCGGCAGAGTAACTGTGAAAGGAAATCTACAAAAGATACCCTCCCATCTGTGAGAAAGAAGCTGTGAGATTTGTACTCATTAAAACCCCCTCGGTTATATCAAATTTAAGCCATGGTAGGCTCCACTTTATTTAAGTCGCGGCAATGCCCTGGAATTTATAAAAGAAATATTGTAATTTTATTCACTGATTTACTATATATGAAAAATATATAAAACATGATATGGTATAAATGTTATACCATGTTATAATATATACTATAAATTTTATAAATGTTGGTGAAATTGACAATATGTGAGTTCTTTAGTCTGTCCAGCAATGTCCAAAATACACAAATTTCTTAAAATATAATCTTAATGTTCGCTCATATACATTGGTGGTCACATAATTAAAGGCACACAAGGGATTTAATGTTAAATGATATTTTTGATTATTTATTTTCATTCTCATTACAATAGGAACTTGCAACAACGGTAAAATTATTTGTAGGCATTGTGAGATAAATATTAGAAATATTTTCAATAAACTTGAGACATCTTATTTTTTTATTCGGTGTAACTATATTTCAAGCTGTATGAAATGAATTGAACAAAGGTATGTCCAACTAATTAGAGACACTGACTAAAAAAAAATGTTACAATTATTAAAATTAACTGGAATCTTTAAAAGACATATAAAGTTGATGAATGTTAGTGATACATTTTGTGGCCACTATTTTCTTTTTTTTTTAATTTTTATGGCGTTTGTCGGGACTGTACGCGGGCCAATCTATGTTACTGATTGGTTCCGTAGAAAGTCTATAACCACTGTTTCTGTGTGTTTTTGATCATTGCATTGTTGGAAAGTGCAAACCATTGGCAAACTTTCCTCTCCTGTATTAGAATTTATCCATCTTACTTAACACATCCAAATCCATGTCTGGAAAAACAGCCCATACTTATATTGTATATTAGCTCCTCCATATTTTCTTCATAAATGATTCTTTTTGGGTAACAATATCATTCTTATGTCTTCACATGGGGTTGTTTTTTTCTAGGTGGCGGTTTCCTACGTACATTTTCTGTTGTGCTAAACTTCTTGAAATGCTTGGTAGCATTACTATATCTTCACATTAGCATCGCAATTGACCATCGTCATAAAAATTCAGAGTGATCTATCTTGTAAAGGAATCCCAACTTGTTTTGTCTCATAGTAGCTTGTTCAAAATGATCAAAATTATATTAATATTGATATAACGATTAGCTAGTTTTTGCTTTAGGCGCTTTTCTTGAAAATGCCCGGGAAAATTTAAAAAATAAAAGTGCTGTTTTTTCAATTTTGAAATAAGAACATGAAACATTAAACTGTCTTTAATTAGGTGGCCAGCAGCTAGTAAATTAAAAATGTTTGTGGTTTAATTAAAAAATGAATAAGGCCTCAACAATGGCTAAATACAAGTCTTTATTTTATTACTTCATTATAATAATAGGATGTTAGTGTTATTATTAATAGTAAGTAATCAAAGTATAATTAATACAATGTTCACTATGAGTAATACTATCAATAAAGTTGTATGTAGTTAAATAAATAGGTGTCTTTAATTATGTTATGACGACCACTGTATAATGATATTGTTGAAAACGCATATTTATGTTTTTATGACTAACATTTATGAATATTATGTGTTTATCTAGACATGGAACCTAAATAAATGTTTTATAAATAATGTATACCTGTAGTATGTATGTAATATATTAGTATATATGTAAGCTTCTCAAAAACTATGTTCATTCAGTAAAAAATAAGCTGAACTTTTTACTATTTTCAGGATATCCCTGAAATGCCAGAGCGTAAGATGACCGATGCTATTGGAGTCCCAATTTTACTCTGCAAGTTTCCAGCTGAAATCAAATCCTTTTACATGGCCCGTTGTGCCGATGATCGTCGCCTAACTGATTCAGTGGATGTTTTAATGCCTGGTGTGGGAGAGATTGTTGGCGGTTCTATGAGGATTTGGAACCATGAAGAACTTATGGAAGGTATGTAATAAAGAAAACTATTTCGCCATTTTTTATACTCTATAAGTATTAGAAGAAAAAATGTGTATATTGTTGTGTAAAAAACTGAATAAAGCAGAAGCGGGTTGGTTAAACGCAAATCATACTATCATGCAATACCTCCGTATTTAATTTTCTTATGGTTAGTGAAAGAAACCAGAAATCTTATTACCAAATTAAATGCAGTTCATTTAGTTCTCATGGGTGATATTGAATGGATAAAGTGAA
This sequence comes from Teinopalpus imperialis, assembly GCA_029286865.1. NCBI lineage: Eukaryota > Metazoa > Arthropoda > Insecta > Lepidoptera > Papilionidae > Teinopalpus > Teinopalpus imperialis. The sequence continues at coordinate 8,591,645 of JAGSMU010000030.1, read as the reverse complement.
ATGGGCCGCAGACTTACTATATTACACTTACACCAACGTTATGTAGTTTTATCATGGAACTAACTGTAAATAATTAAACATAAGTATGATTTTCGTCTTTGCACCAAGGACTATAATGCATTAGGAATTTCAAGTCTGCCTCCATTAATTTATTATAAAGGCTCCTTACTAACATATTAAGAATATTAGACAGACACTATTTTATATTCTTCTTAATGATTGCTCCTTTATATTTATAACGCATATAACTTTAATCACAGGTTACAAGCGCGAAGAAATTGACCCTTCCCCATACTACTGGTATACGGACCAAAGGAAATTCGGTTCTGTACCTCATGGCGGATACGGTTTGGGCTTGGAGAGATTCCTTTGCTGGTTACTCGACAGATATCATATCAGAGAAGTCTGTCTGTACCCGCGTTTCCTTGAAAGGTGTACTCCTTAAGTACCCAAGCTACTAGCTTATTTCCGTTGCTATTGTTAAGAAATCACTCTTTCCGATCTTAAGAATAATCCGATCTTAAGAAATCATTCTTTGTTTATACCGAGTTGTTAAAATTACTTAACTTGCTAGCATAATAAAATGTATATCAATCGAATTTTGTTTTACTTTTAATTCAGAATGGACTCTCAAAAACGTCTGTACATGGAGTTAAAAGATTTAGAAAAAAAAGAGCACTGCGATAGTTAACTGGCTAGTATACGAATGTGGAGGAAATTTTGTGTTCACGATTTTCCATTTTTGACCGATTTCAAAAAGTGTTCTGATGTTGCTGGTCAATAATATATATATAATAATAATATATAATAATAATAATAAGCATATAATTCATATAAAGTTATAAAATTCCATTTATGTTTTTAATTAATTTGCAAATTCGTAACTCAACCTCTTGATAAATTTTAACTTTCTTGACAACCAATTTATTTCCTTCTAAAAGAATGAGGCCACACCAGGTCCTTATCTTTAAAGTTGTCAATAAAGAACTGGTCTCAAGCTCACCCAATCTCAATCCTTACAACCCTTGTTAACCTTGGTAAGGAAACTAGAGTAATTTGGTATAAAACCTCTTTGATTGGTGTACCTATATGAAAGAAGACTAAGTGTAACAATAGGAAGAGATGATGAATCTTATCCATTCACAGCTTAATCAGGGAGTTCCACAAGGATAACATTTGGAACCTCTTGTGCCCTTTGATAAATTACATCACTTATTATATTTTTATAAGTAACGTCTATGACAATTGCTGTTTGTACGAAGCGAGATGAAGATCTGATGTAGAGAGGTCTTCATAGTCTATTCAAACGGTGCGAGCACAATGATTGGCCTTAACACATCTATTCCAGATGATTTATAGTGTAGCGAAGACATCTTTTTTGATGGCTGTATAATCTGATACATCAGTCCTGCGGTAAGGCATTCCTTACCGCAGGACTGACGGGGAAAGGTAGTAGCAAGTGGGTTTATGTTGTTAATATTATGGTTTCTGTCAGTCAGTCAGTACACCGAACCAGTTATCATCACAGACTATACAATAAGATGACACTTAGTACGTCTAATTGCCATGATATAAGGTTCACGCGACTGAATAACACGTTAATCCGTAAGAAGCAACTGACCGAGCCGAGGTTCGGCCCTCGGGCACCCGCGAGTCTGTCGCTTTCGTGTCCAGGGTAACGGTCCAAGCCGAGGCTCCCTCTCGGGAGTCGTTCTACCCATTAATAAAGGTCTCGGTTGAGTGCCCTAACGCTCGGCCGCCTTTCAACCCGGTGAAGCTGTAAAAACAGCCCTCGGGCTTAACAGTGGCCATCAGCAATAAAAAAAGAAACGGAAGACCTTACATCAATTGGTGTTTAGCTTCCAATTTCGGGCGTAAAGATGATATATGTGCGATTCGTTAGTTATGTATGTAGGTGATAGTATAGAGGTGTATGTATTCTTGATAGTCTTTTCGTATGCGTGCTGCGTATATACCGTATAAACATATAACAATATGCTAATTTCAGTAATAGCAAAGTACTCTGGTTAGTCATAATAAATGGCAAAGTCAGGGAAACCGGAACTAAGTGAAACACTACTATGCCTTTATTTCCATTGCGAATCACAGATTCACCCGCGTCCGAAGGAGACCGAGGCACGCCCTCGATGACCCCGACGACGTGACCACCAGGGCCCAAGCCCTTCATAAAACACAACATACGTACATTGCACCCTCATATCGCCCTTGCCGACGACGAGGGCGTAGCAAACAAGGATATTCGGGATACCGCCATGTCACTGGTCGGTCCTCTCCAGTCTCTTCTCCAGCGCCCACGCATTCCGAAGTGGTGGTACAGATAGCTAATAATAATAGCGAATTTAAAGAATCCTCTGTCAGAAGCAATTGACCGAGCTGAGGTTAGGCCCTCTTGGGCACCCTCGAGTCAGACGCTCTCGCGAAACAAGGTAACGCTCCAAGCCGAGGCTCCCTCTCGGGAGCCCTTGTGCTGGTTACCTATATATAGAGGTCTCGACTGTGTGCCATTAGCGCTTGGATCACTTCTCAACCCGGTGAAACTGTAAAAGCCCTCGGGCAAACAGTGGCCTTCAGCCCGAAAAAAAAAAATATGCCTTTATTAGAAGTAACAGAAAAGTTCGCTTGCAAAAACAACATTACCAAAACACCTCGAGCATATCGTAGTCAAAGTTTCACCTTAAAATTTTTAATGTGCATTTTTTAAAATCAAGATATTAATTGATCCTAAAAGTTGTCTTTTGTAGGAGAGATTTTTTTATAGATTACATCGCAAATGGGATAGCAACTCACCTGATTTTATTATAATTGATGGATAAATATGTTGTTTATGTGCGGTCTTAAACTTTCGGCCGGCAGGGTATATATATATGAAATAATAAAACAAAAATATCTTGATTAATATATTTTCATACAAAATTATCAAAATCACGGTAGAGCCGTTTGATTGATTATTTCTGTAATAATTCGTCTACAACCTTAATTATGAGGTTTAAATACTAAAAATACATTATTGATATCGTAACGAACGAACCATTTATATTAAAGTAACATGATATCGGATTTTCGCTTCATACAGTTTTTAATAATTACATTTTTACGTTTATGGCATTATTTCATCTCATTCAACTAATGTTCGTTATTCCTTTATGCTAATTACGAAAAAAAAAAACATCAATTGTACAAAAATCAATAAATTTCACTGTAAATATTACTTAATTTCTTTGAATATAAATTTTCATTCATTCATTTTGAGTAATATAAATTTAATCTATGGCAACCATTCGGCATCGTCATCGGGCCTGGCAGACAGGCGATTTCCTTGCGAAACGTGCGAATTCGACGGTTCAGTTAGATCCTCCTTGCTGTCGGTCACTTTATGATACACTTTCTTTCCCGCTTCCACTACGTATTCCACTCCATCCGCTGAAATATAAAATATCTTCAATAGTACAGTTTTCAATTAATCTTATTTTCTGACATCTAGATGGCATTAACTGTGCAGAATATATTAGTACCGTGCATACAAAGGCATATGTATAATTGTGCATTAAGGCCGCAAATTCAGATGCAGCTTGCACGTGAACGTGGCAAGCGAAACACAGTCGAAGATAAATCATTGGTTGTCGTGAATCACACATATTGTTCGTCGGCAGCTAATCTAAACAATACACGCGATATGACAACAGCGTAGCTTAAACAACACGAATGAGTCAGTTCGACCTAAGAAGGAGCACGCAAACCCAAATAACAAGAACCGAGGCATTCAATCTCAGTACACAGATGTGACAACAAGGTTCATCTTGAATCTTCGTTGTGGATGAATGTACATGTCGTAGGCCAAAGTCATCACTTATCATCAGGTGAAACTTGAGCTGCTTTCTTTCTTTTTTTAAAAACAAAATAATATCACTTTTTTTTTTAATTTATTACATTGAGTTCAACAAACGAGCACACAGTTCACCTGATGGTAAGTGATTCCTGCGGCCCATGACATCTACTATCATCGTTGACAAGGAATCATAATGAAAATGCGTTGTTACGACGAAACAGCAACATTATGCTGCTACGTTATGCTGGTATTGTATGATAGCGTGGACTCCGGTCGAGCTGATCCATTCATTCTACAGCTAGAAACGAACTGCAGTGCAGTAATATTCCGGTTAACCACTCCAACTAACCTGAAAATGCTTATGCTAGTAGATGGTTCACGGCAATAATCGAATGGTGGATTCGAACCTACGACCTTAAAGGTTTAGTGTATTTGAGGAAGAATATATACTTCAAGGTTTGTGTCTATAATTTAAAACGCCTAGAATATTTTATAAGAAATTAAAAACCGAACTGTTATCTGAAAATAGTTGATTTAGACCACGGCTATATTTTCTAATTATAATCAGATGACATCTACAGCGCCAGATCTGTTTATTTATTTATTCTTTATGTTCCTTAAACAACAGATTAACAAGGGCGGACTTAATGCCCAGTGGCATTCTCTACCAGTCAACTCTGGGAGTTCAAGAGAATATGTTGGTAGGCATAAAAATCAAAAAGGGTAATTAGATAAAAATGTCAAATTATACATAGATACACATCAAAATAATACGTAATAAATATAAATAATAATACATACATAACAATAATAAATATATATATATATATTATATACATATACATATATTTAATATATTAATACATAGTTCGTAACGATAAGCACTCAAACAGGTATACTATTCATCGTCCCACTTCCTGCTACATTGCAATGCACGTAGTAATGTAATAAAGTAATAGAATCAGAGAAAGATTCAGATGCAGTGTCTGGACCACGAGAGATACGTACATACTGATCCGACAGCTCAAAACATAATTTATATTAATTGGAATTGAAATCAGGACCCGCGATGCAGCATTCATACTTTTAACACTAAGCCACGCAGCTGTCACTGTCATTCAAATAGAACGATCTACATTTATTATAAATACTATAGAAGGTAATCTTTCCGATTTTAATTTTAAGAAAGAGCTTAAAATCACTTACCAATAACACCGCCTGTCTTTCTGACCGCTTCACCGATGTTGTGTGAGGAGAAAGTTTCCGGGTGTATGTTGATGTTGACACCCTCAGTTGTACCGTTAGGATGTTTAGGGCAATCAGACTGCGAGATGAGCGACAAATCGTACGGGTCCACACCGAAAGACGACAGCTTCGTTCGCATCTGTGCAATTTGTAAAATAGTATTTAGAAATGTACTAGACACGAGTGTATTAACATCGATTCTGTGTTGATTATTTGTCGAATATTGTTCATTACTTGCAGGTGGACTCCTTAGCTACATTTTCTTAATTTAAAAACAGGCTTAGCTTAAATAGAGTCAATTTATGATGATCTTTAAAATGCAATTAATTCCGTACCTTATCGATAAACATCTTATCGAGTTCCTTCGTTCGGGAAAGTATGGTAGCTGAACGTCTGTGTGCGAATGCTAACTTCTGACAAGTAAATATAGCGGCGTAGGTGTTATAGTCTGTCATCAATATTGTATAACTTGCAGAGCCTGCAACACCTTAAACAAATAGGAAAATATTATGTAATTATTATAAAAAAAGAATGCGTGCAACTTGTACACGTTACAGTTGTGAAACTTCTTTGGCGATCTACACCTCAATTTGTATTAATAGTTAAAAAAAATATATTAAAAAACAGAAATAAAAAAGGAAAGAGATGAATAAGACGAGCCTAGCAACGTATAACGCTCTCTTTCTCAGCCTCGGGCATATTTTTCCTTTTCGCATCAGCAACGTATCAAAGCGTTACATGTAGACATTTTCGAACTTCAAATTTATTCTCATAGCGCCTATAGATGTATCAGTTCTAAAACAAGATCAAGTGCGCCAGGCGGCTCGACTAGAGAAAACGCTTGGTTGCGCGATACAAGCAACAAAACATTGTTACGATTCGTGTTCTGAATGAGAACCGGGATTCGAGTTACAGTTCATTAAGAGACATGGTGTTTATAGGCATAATGATGCACCATTAAAGGGGTGTGGTCCAAACGACCACTCACATAGATCTGTGTGGTCGTAGATTACACTAATATATATTAGATAAATTCATAACTACGAATAATACTTACTCAAAGGAAATCTCACTTTCATTCTACCAGGCACTGCAGGGTCAGGCACAGTGAGTACTCCTTTGTATCTGTAAAAATATAAAAGCTGATATCGTAATTTAGTCGCTTCGACCTGGCTAGGTCCAGTCTTCTCGGACACCCTCGAGTCAGTTACTTTCACGCCCAGGGTAACGGTCCAAGCCGAGGCTCCCTCTCGGGAATCCTTGTGCTGGTTACCCATCAATAAAGGTCTCGGCTGAGTGCCCTAAGCGCTCGGCCACCTTTTAATTCGGTGAAGCTGTAAAAGCCCTCGGGCTAACAATGGCCATCAGCCATAAAAAAAGAATAGTAGGGTGTGGGAATATTTTTAATTAAATTAATTCATGATGCTCAGTGATTCCTTTAACATAATTATTTGTGTATCGTTAATGGTGTCAACGTATCTTAATCTTTATTTCTTATCATCGATGGAAGTGGTTGTAGTGACTAACACTGAATGCCCCATACGCAATAAAGTCTCGTCTTTACAACACAAACTTTTTTATAGTATAGGCGGCAAACGAGCGTGCAGCCCACCCGATGGTAAGCGACCACCACCCATGAATATCCGCAACACCAGAGGAGTCGCAAATGGGTTGCCGGCCTTTAAGGTAGGAGTAGGCTCTTTTCTTCAAGGTCCCTAAGTCGTATCGGGTTCGGAAACACCGCCGGCGACAGCTGATTCCACATAGTAGCTGTGCGTGGCAAGAAATTTCGCGTGAAGGGCACAGTAATGGATTGCCAACCATCGAGATGACATCGAGACGATGAAATATTGAATTCTGTCGTCATGTACGATGTTTAAACACAAAGCAAAATATACACAACAATCTGGATTAAGATAGGCTCGCGTCTTTCATCAATTAGAAATGGTAATTTAATAATGTTATACAAACCTGTAGTCGTGGTTTAGAGGCGTCAAGCCTAGGAGGAAGTGCTGGGAGACTTGCTCGATCTCATACTTCCCAGGTTCGTCTGTTCTGGTGAAGTTGTATGTGATGCAGTGAGAAGCGGTGGAGGTTTTCTGAAGTACGTACCATGTTCCAAGCAGCTGCAGAAGAAATGATGAAATCTTATTTTTTAACCTGCTATACTATAAATGTTATATTCGATTTTGTGAAGTGTCCTTAAATGTTGTATATATGTATAAAAATATATGTATATATATAAATATATACTGTATTACATGTACTGTGTACTAGACCGTCGGTAAGCAGGGCATAGTAACAAATTTTAAAATGTTTCCAAACGTCACGGTCGTTCAGTCACGCGTTTACGGTCTGCCATATTTAACGTCGTAGTTTTGAATCTGCTTTTCGATTATTGCCGGGAACCATATCCTAGCATGAACTATCTCATGTATTTTAGCTTAATTAAACGAGCGTTCTTAGCAAAATGTATTCGTTTAAATATATTTTAACCATTAGATTCACTCTAGATTAAAGTTGTACTGGCATAGTTTCATCTCGCAACTTTGTAACCTCGACCTAGAATAACTTCCGATTTCTTAACCATTTAGAGAATCAAGTAGCCTATAGAGTCAAGTAAGAATAACGCATATTATTAAAGAATAACTAAAATAAACTAATATGCGACCATTAAATTTTCAGTTACATAAAACATTTATAAATTATATAACACAAACCTTTATCAAGAGCCTGTCTACCGATGTTCCGAATTGAATAAAACGATGACCTTCTGGTCAATTTAGACCATAGCACATGACAATAACCAGACATCAACTGCGCGGGATATGTGTACGGTAAGCATTCGGACAGACACAAAGGTATTTTATCTACGTTGTCCACTTCCCTAAACATTAGGGAACTCCGATGCATAAACAATAAGATCGGAGGTAGGCTCTGATGCAGTGACAGGTATACGGGGTATATAGATACAAATATCTAGGCCAGAAAACCAATAATTCGTGATGCTACTCAGTGGTATGTGATAAGTTACACATAAGATAAAATACAGAGATATATATAGGAAGTATATGACAGTAGATATATACCTAAAAATCTAGGTGCTGACTTTTAAATTCACGGTACGCGAGCAAGTTTGATATTATGTGAACGCAACAATGAAATTGTTAATAGATTTACCACGTGCATCGGCGTGATGGTAAAATATCGTGAGAAAACCTGCATTTCTAAGAAATAAACGTGAAGTATGAACACAAGACATGTGATATGCTCTAAAACACTCCTTAATTCCCTGTTTAAGTATCCTCTACTTAAATCCAGTAATGAGATATATATATACATATGTACTGTGTTACTAATAGCGCAACGAAAGATAAAGAAAACATTCTTGGAGGTTGTTATTTAATCAGAGCTCGCTGATTCACCGTCCGCACAGGCCGACAGTTAAAATGCAAGTTAAGATCGTGATTCACTTCATTGTTCGCTCATTTCTACAGTTATTTTCGTTTACTGCCTGTTGGCCGTTAGTTCATCGGTTTTCAATACGCGGCAGTAATGGCAGGTCTTGAGTTTATATTCATATCATATCGTGCTTGTTTTTTTGTGTGTGAGTATTGCTGTTGGTCCAGAGACCGCTTTATTTAATTAAACTCGCGAGCGGGAGGCCCGCTGAGTTGGGAGACAACGACGATGCTGCGAAGCTGGCGCGGAGACTGCTGCTGCACCACCGCTGCACTCTGACCCCTGTGGACGAAGGACGTAGACGAAAACAGAGGGGGGCGATAATACGATCCGAGGGCCCCTCATAAGGAGGTACGAAACCTCGATTCGGATCGCTATCTAAAGGGAGGACAGGTCGATATTTAGAAGCAGACTTCATATCGTGCCAAGTAGTGCATTTGAAGCAGTAAGACGTATCACAATTATTTAAGACCTTGTTACTGGTGGCTAGGAATCTCATACTAGCCCTCGTAGAAGTTAGCGCATCCGCATTAAGATTCCTATTCGATAATGAATGCGAGAGTTATGGATCGGACCTTACCTTATCTGTGTGTTGATGTCACCACCTGATATCAGTTCAAACTATAGTATGTAAGATGAAAAAAATTACTAGCAATATGTCTTCCGTCTCTATCACTCACTGGACGAAACAAAGCAATCTGTAAGTATTTAGTATTATTTTGTGAGTAGAAGTTTGTGAAAGCATGTTCCTTTTCCAGTTGAGCTGACTTATATATACTAAAAAAAAAAAAAAACCCACCAACGTTAAAAATTCGCCACGATAGCATACTGACAAATTTATCGTTAACCTAATCACTGCTTGTCACTAATCTTACTACAAACTATTAACTATAAACGCTGTTTTTTTTTTTTCGGGCTGATGGCCGCTGTTAGCCCCAGGGCTTTTACAATTTCACCGGGTTGAGAGGTGACCGAGCGCTTATGGCTCTCAGTCGAGACCTCTATATATGGGTAACCAGCGCAAGGGCTCCCGAGAGGGAGCCTCGGCTTGGACCGTTACCCTGTTTCGCGAGAGCCAGGGAAAGTTTATAAACGCTGTTAACAAATTAAAAGCTATGACGCTTCTTAAGATTACTCTTATAGACTAATATTATAATGACATAGAATTACCAATGTTGGTGTCAAGGGCCACAAGGGTCATTAATTATGAACTATGTGTCCATTTATCAAGTCTTTAAGACCATCTGGGATTCTAATGCGCGTACAAGTTTGACAGCCACATTTGCCACCCCTCAAAATTTTGGCAGACAAATAGGCATTGGCCCAAACTCGACATCTATACAGGGCTGACCGCTGCACCCAAGATTCCTGACGTCGGGTTCCACGTTCGGACCGTACTTAGTAAACAATTAAAAAATAAAATTACACACGATCACGTACACATCTAAAAAACGACACTCGGGAACATTATATTTTAAAATCGCTTCGTCGTATATTCAATTCAAAACCGGTTATTTATTTTAATTAATGAAAGTTCTTAAATAAAGTCCAAGTTATGTAATAGGCATCACATAAAAAATGCTTATGTGTTGTTTAATTGTGTATATGTTTATTATACAGGATTTATTTTTGTGGTAACAAATCGGCAATTATTGCTTTTTTATTGATATTATATAGTGTAATAAATATTAAAAACAGAAATTCTTTACAAGAATAAAAAAAGTACATGCAGGAATAATAGGTTAATAATACTAGGTCTTTACAAATATAAATAAAACAGACTCTCCTTTCTTTTCGATATTTTTGTTCTAAAAATTGTAATGTATTCCCAGATTTTAGGATCGATATAAGGTTTTCTGTCTATCGTTTAAGATTTTTTTAAATAAAAAGTCAGATCGGTTCTCGGAAAATATTACAATAAAATTTAAAATTCCTGAGTAGTCGGTAGACAAAAACTAACCTTTGTTAAGAATACAGTGTATATATAATATACCTAGTCCGGACATCAGTTCTGTTACAAATGAAAATGTTTTTTTTAAATGAAGTAATGTTATATAATTAAAATTTATACCTACATATTTATTAGTCTCAGCAAAAAATAAAAAAAATATTCTATTTGAAATGGCCACCTTTGGCTTATATACAGGCCTTTAATCTGTTTGGCCACGAATCTATGGATTTACGCACTGTTTCCAAGGAAATTTCGCCGCTGCTTGCTCCAAAGATTTAGAGACTCAATGTTGCCGTGTCGTTTAGAGCAGGCCATGTCCTCTAAAACTGACCATAATTTGAAGTCTAAAGTTTTGAGGTCTGGGCTAGAATATCTTGATACACTTTGGCTGAAGTTTTCACTCCATTTTCACAAAAAACTAGGTTTGTGACTCCTTGATAAGACACGCCCGACCAAACCATCACTGACGCAGGATGATGACCACGTTGTACTTTTCCGACTACTTGAGCAGGTTCTTTGGAACTGTGAGCGTACACTTTATCATTTTGATTATTTTGTTCTTCAATCGTGAAAAATTTTTCATCGGTAAAGAGAGTATTTCTGTGCCTTTCACCTGCGTATCGCGACAGAAGGCGTTTTGATCAATCCACTCTCTTTAATTGTACAGATTGATTTAGGGAATGTCCTGTATATCGACGATATGCACCGAGCTTCAGTTCTTGTTTTATAATACGTGACAGAGTCTTAGCGGGAATCTTCATTTTTTCTCGCTATAAGATTTTTTGATTCCTAATGGGGTTTCGACGAATTCTGGCTTTAACAGCATTAACAGCCTTTGTAGTTCGAACAGCACGCGGCCGCCCCGATCTTTTCTGGTCTTCGACAGAGGAAGTGTTGTTGTATCTGTTGATAGTACGATATACGAACATTCGGCTGATACCACGCTTTTGAAGTGTCTGGAATATGACCGACGGCTCCATACCCACTTTGTGCAAGGCGATCACTGCAATTCTATTTTCTTTTAAACCCCATTCCATATTGTAATTTGATAATGAACACGAAAAAATATGTGAAATGGCGCAAAATCGAAACAAGTTTTTAAAATAATATACGTGTTCCAAATACAATATAATGAAAAAGTTAAAAAAAAGTTTTTATGTAACAGTATTTATGGTCAGACTAGTTATATACCTAGGTATACTAACTTTTCATTACCTATCCACTTTTTCTAAGTATTCCTTATGCATTATCAATAAGTTCTCATAAATATAAATAAGTCTTATCATAGATCAAAGGTGAAATGTCAAGTGATACATTATAGAGTTTTAATCATTTCAAATATGTCTAAGTAATTATAAGTTGGAAAAAGAAGTTTCTGTTGAATATTGTTCCGTCTAGAATCATTCTGTAGGAATTGTTTTAATATTTTTTAAGTAAATTTATAGACACAATGTTTCTTTTATTTAACAATTTGATGAAAAATACGTTGTGAGTAATATGTTTTTGTCCCAAAGACAAGTTCTTAAATCGTTATAAACTTGATTCTTTTTCAAATTTGTTGTATAAACCTATATGTATATGTTGTATATACCTTATTCATTTCAAATCCAGGCATTGGTTCCACGACAGGACATGCTCCCAGGTGATATGTGTGTGAAATTGCACCGCCGATAAACGCCATCAAAACTCCAAGAACTGTTAAGTGACACATATTTATTACAAATAAAATAAAGAAAACAACAACACTACAACCTCTTTCGATCGCGGACGATCGCACACTGGCCCGTATAACAAGCCGGTAAGAATTTAAATAACAAATAAACGCGTAATGTACAGTGAACTTTGACGCTATTCGTGATGAAGACGAACCAGTTAAGTTTCTCAGAATTATTTTTTGTTTACAAATTACTTATGGGCTAATGAGGCCGATTAAGGAAGTTGCGAACGGCGACATTTAAAGAATAATATAAAAGTGACGCTTATAACCAATAATATAAAATAACTCTAAACTAAATTATCGATTTATTTATTTACTTTATTGGAGATTGGAGAAAACATAAACAAAAGATAAAATAAAGAAAAGACAAAATTTATTGTCTGAATTGGTCTGAATTTGGTATATAGAAGATAAGTTTTAAATTATGTTAAGCGACTAGTGTGGTAGGGGTTTAATGAACCTGTGTGAGAGTAATGTCACTTCTTATTTTGATCTGAAATTCAGAAGGGCAAGGAACCAAGGAACACATCAGTCCCCCACTGCCTAGTGCTAAAAGGTACCAAGGGTAGCAGCTTTTTTTTCGCTTTTGTTTCACTTCAATCGTCTGACAATTAAGAAAAGGGATGTCAATTTTAAAGAGGGACTCGGGCGCGTTTATGATTATGATTATGATCATGTTGATGCGTATCGCGTAGAAATTCGCAGACAGAGCTAGCTTGTATTTAAATGAATTAATCAAGAAAGACGAAAGAATTTGGGAATATATGAATGTAAAGTGAATATATGGATGTTTATGCGTCTTTACTGCAGGTGAAATATGTGCTTGTTGGTATTGTAACATTTATAAGAATATATATTTTTTTATTTGAATATTTTGTTCCATACTTCATAGGTTATGAATTAATGTTTGTTGAATATATTATTATAAGTTATACGTTGGCTAATTGAAACTAATTTTTTATGTGGTAAGACACTATATTACTAAAATAATAAATAAAATATAATAAAAAATATACCAGTGGATATTATACTAGTCACATGTTGGATTCGTTGATCCTTTATTCTTTAATTCAATTATGGCGCTGACAGTTTCATCCGGTCGCTAATATGTCTATGAATCGAAGAGATCTTAAGTATGATTTGTTTCTCCTCAAGATTAAGAAATTACAGGGTGACTAACTAGGATACAATACAAGTGATATTAAGTAATTCCTGTACTGTAAGACACCAACATAGATCGATGAAAAAGTAATGGTGCAGATATTATATGCGTTATTATATGATATTATATTCTATAAAAAACTAGTTGTCTCATTAGATACAAGTCAATTTGAATAAATCTATTTATATATATAATTTGTATTTACGTTCATTTTTAAGCTGATGTTTATATAGATAAATATTTATTTTAACATTTTCTACCACTGGAATGAATGGCAGAGATTTCCGCTGCGCATTAAGTCCGCCCTTGTAAACGGCCAAAAGAATAAATAAATAAATTCATACCTACTAGATCTCCATTGTGACATCCCATCCATCCAAATATTAGCCTTACACTATTATACAATAATAAAATTTGGTAATTTTGTTTTTGGGCAATACATTACCTAATGTGTATGAAAAATAATTGGCTTATTATAATTTAAAATATATAACTGAATTTTAAATATTAATTCAATCTCAGTGTTAACACATTTTTATGACATGTAATAAAAAGTTTAAAAGGTTTGATATTAAAATGAACAACTGCCGGACAGTTGGTTGGTTGTAAAACTTAAGACATAATGACATTTCATAAAACAAATATATTGGTCAGTTAACGGTTATTTATCCAAAAATTTAAAGCATGCTACTTTGTATATTCCCAGAGGCACGTTTGAGGTCTTGGGATACAAACGAGCCGGAAGGCAATATTTATTGTGGAACATAAATTATTAGTTTAAGTGTCGTTAGGATATAATTGCTAATTCCCTGTCATAATCGAACTACGCACACGTTTTCAATTGCTGTTGAATTTGCCGAATATTGGTGCGAATAATTTGTCTATGTTGAAGAAGTCGACGGCGGCGACGTAATATAATTAGAAAAATTTCTGCTTCTTCGATATCCGTCATCACAACGTACGGTGTACGTAGATTGAGCAACTCAACTATCAAAGTTGCTCACAGATTGCTATAAAATTGCGGCAATCTTAAACCGAGCTAATTTGTTGTAGCAACTGGCAACTTTTAAAGGAAACTTTTAAAAAACTGATAGTTGCCTCAACTAAAGTTGCTCCATGTGAAAAGCGCCTAAATCTTTCTCCGAGTGATCACACATTACTTGACTGATGTCTTGTTGAAAATAGTCATCATTATAACGATGTTTACATTTATTTGGTAGAGCTACATCACGACGATAGATCTATGGCATTAATAGTTTGCTACGACGGTGCAAGGATAATCGAACACCAAAGTAAAATAGTGTTTCATCACTGCCTTTTTACTCTGGTGAATGTAAGATCTTATAACCGATGACGGTAGCATCGAGACGTCTGGAAATATGGGTGCATTAAGCTGCAGGAATCATTTACTATTAGGGATCAGGTTACAGTAAAACAATTAAAAACACAAAAAAAAATACTTTTACCTAATCAAAAAAGAATATATAAATGAAAGACAAATTAAACCAGCTGTGCGAAAAATGGTATTTATATGAAGTCGTTGAAATAATAAAAAAAACGTAAATTAAAGTTTAGACAGTAAATTAGCACTTTAAAATTCTTTCATAACGTCACTATGTGAATTCATATGACAATATCTAAGTCGTTATAACGGCATCTTATTTGTTATTTTAATGAACATTTTTATACCGTTATGTTTTAGTAGCTTAAAAGTATTTTTGTTTATAGTTACTATTCAATTGAGTCTTTGCCGTTTCATTTCACATGTTTTATTAAGAAACTACGTCAGCTCCAAATATGTCATGAACATAACTAGTTATTAAACCGTCAAGTGCCTAATGCTTTAGGGTCTGCCATACTTAACTTTATGGTATTGAACCCTTAGTTAGACCATTGTCGAGAACAATGGTTCTACGAAATGTACTAAGAAATGTCTTAGGACAAGCATTTCAGCTTAGAGTGAACGGGAATATTATTTATTATCTGTAAAACCTTTGCTGGCATCCTATTTTTAAAAAAATGTTTTATGGTTTATTTGTCAGACTAATATGGACTGCATCTGCTGTATGCATTCTCTAGGCGATTCGTTTTTGTTTGTTAATAGTCCAAGGTAGATATATTTTTCGTGCTCGTTTGTGAACTTCAATAAAATAAAAAATAACACAAAAACACAAACAACACCCAAGTCTGACGTCCAACACCAAAGACCGGTATTGCTAACTATTTTATTTAAATTCCAAAATGTCTCTCAAATCCTCTCTTATCTATTATGCCTAACACATAAACATGAATCATCTTATTTGCCTGCAATTGCGGTTGATTCTTAAAGTACTAAATACATCTGACTCATCTTTTCAAAGATGGCTTCCTGCTAATAAAATATTTGTTAGTACATACAGCAATTTCTTTCCAGAAACGGTAAATTGAATTGAAGATGTGAATTTATATAAATTCAATTAAAATTGTTACATACTCTTATCATTTTATTGTGCATATTATTTGGTTTGATATACATGTAATTTACGTCCTTTAGAGATAGGTCTAAAGGTACTATATACCGTTTACATTCGGCCACTTAATTGTTGCGTAATAAGTTTTAACAATGATAGAACAACGCTGTTGGTCCGATCCTACAGCTTGAATGGGTCGGCCCTATCGTGAAAGCCAGGACCTGGCAGAATACCAGCGTGAAAAAGCAGCATAAAGTAACTGTGGTTCGCATAGTGAGTGGTGATGTTCCTTCAATCTATTCATTGTTGACGATATATGTATGTTATGGGCCGCAGTCATATCGGACCATCAGGTGAACTGTGTCTTTATGTACACCTAATACTATAAAAAATATATCAACTCCCATGTTGTAACTTTTATTAAACGGAGAGAGCCGATGGCCAACGACCGTGTTTCATAGGAATTGATGAGAGAAGTCAATGTGAAATAGTGTACTAAACAACTGTAGTAAAAATTTCAAATCCATGTCCACCTGATGGTTTGATTTCTACGCGGTAGAGCCACACTGCAGATATAAACTAATTGCTGTATGCATAGTTCACGAAATAGCACATACATAAGTTTATTTTTATCTAGTGTTAGATTAGCTTGCTTTGCTTTTGACAAATATATCACCTAAGGTTAATTCACGATGATGTAGCTTATCGAGACAAAACCTGTTCATTTGTGACTTCAATAATCGCAAACTCAGGAGTTTCATTGCTTACTGTTGCGCAAGATTTTTATAAATTCAAAGTGTCTAGTGCCTTATATCGCTGATGGTTCGCCGTAAGTATGTCGTCTTTTGTGATGAAGTCCTTTCATCGAATATTAGACTCAAATATTAACTCAGATTCGTTTGATTAGTGAAACAAACTGGTCACCTTTTTACTGATTACAAAATATATCTTAGTCCTTAGTGCTGATAACATATGGATTGTAATTCCATCTATCGAGAATTAATGTGGATATCATTGGCCGCAGGAATTTCACCTTACCATTTTGAATATTTATCCAACCTTGATGACATCAGCCTATAAACACCTACAACCATTTTCAACAAAGAATTACGTTGCATATGCGGTGCCACCCCTAAGTTTTGAGAAGGAACGCATCGCTACTGTCACTAGGTCACCGGATATCCATTCGCCGAATGAAACACTACAGTGTAATCCCGCTCTCTCAGGCGGGAATACTGCGAGGGCGTGGTCCTACCACGGTCGAGCCGACCCATCATTTTCCTCATATATTTTCGATTAGTCTTTCATAATACATCTTTTTCTACACGGAAAATTAAACAAAAAAAAACTCTTGTCTTTTATCTCCTTCATTTAAACATATAGCAATGGATATATAGATAGATGCCCTATCCTTGTATTGATTTCCTTTTACTTCTCTCCCATGCCGTGTTCACAAACACACGCAAACACGTCTGAGCTATGATTTAAGTAATATTGAACAAGAAATATCAAAAAAATCACGTTTGTCTTTCCTATACGAACATAGTTAATTTTTTTACTACCGATAACGAACAACTCTTGTAGTTATAAATGATTAAAAGATTATACAAACCTATTTCTGCTGATTGTTCCGGTTTTGTCACGTTTTTCCTTTGTAAATAAATAGGTGTGCAATAAATGGGTGTCTTATATTAACATTATTATATATAACATATGTATATTATTTATTTTATAAACATAGTACATTGTTTCTAAGCTAGGTATTGAATCCCGGACACGTGGCGCCGCTACTAGGTAATATTATCACTAAGCTGGCCATGCGGAGAAGGCTTTCGAGATGTATTTTATTTCCGTAACCACTAACCCAAATCTTGCATGATCACCAAGCTGATACGATAAGATCAGAACTGTCATATCCCATATGTCGTACCATGCGAGAAAGAATAAGAAGTTAAAAACTAGCTGGGTTATAAGTCGTCTTGGACAACTATGTTCTTTACCTAATTAGCCCTATTTTTAACAGTGCACTAGTGATGGGCTGAGATAATGATGAAGAAACCAAACATTAAGAAATATAGATAAAGGAAACGCTTATTAGAATAATATTTGGATATATATTGGTATGGAATAAAAACATAGTGGCGATCGTTAGTAGCGTGTCATTAGAATGATAACCCTGAATTTAATTGTTAACAACTTAACCGTCATTTTACTGGTACTGTCTATTATTGAGAATGTAAGATTAAGTACATAAGTTCTCTATGCACTCTCCAAATAATCACATACCCATCAAAAATAACTTAAAATATGTTTTATAGTATGTAATAGATAATAATTAGATTTTACTTTTTATTTTTTTACGAGCTAAATGAAAAACGTGACAGTCTTTTGATTGAGACTTACGGCTATCGAACCATGTTATATCATCAAAATCTGCCTAGTATATATCTAGTTTTTGGGCACCAAAGAAACGGATAAAAATACTACCTTCCCGGAATTTAGGTTCAATGGCCTTAGACCATTGGCTACTAATTTATTTTTTATTTATTTATAATAAGAGTACATAACACTTTAATTACAAAAAATAACATTCAGAAAACTACAGAGGTTTGTCGAGAATGTTACTTGACAATAATATTTTCAATAAAAATGTTGAGCAATACATGGAAATACCTACATTAATAACTAAAAATATAA
Source organism: Teinopalpus imperialis (assembly GCA_029286865.1). Taxonomy (NCBI): domain Eukaryota; kingdom Metazoa; phylum Arthropoda; class Insecta; order Lepidoptera; family Papilionidae; genus Teinopalpus; species Teinopalpus imperialis. The sequence goes on along the minus strand of JAGSMU010000030.1, from coordinate 8,573,114 downwards.
TACACTGAAGATCTTAATTTACACACACAGAAGTAATGATGGGTAGAAAGAGCACCGATGCATTCAATGCATGTACAGGTTGTTCAAGAAATGAGATTTTATTAATTAAATTTATGAGAATTAATAGACGATTACAGTAAAAAAACACGCCTTGGATGAACGTGGCACAGTTATGTAAGATATTAATTTACTGTAAGATTATCTTTAATATTTATTTACTTAATACTTTAATATTTATTATTATTAATACTTATGACACTATAACATATGTAAGTAAAAAAAAGAAAAACATATTACGCGCTATTGAAGTCTGGTATTAACCCGATGATATCGTTGTAGTATCACATGTTAGGTACATCCATAAATTCTGTTACAAATGAAAATGCATTTTTTTTAATGAAATGGTGTAATATTATTAAAATTTATACCTACATATTTAATAGTCAGTCAGCAAAATATAAAAAAATATTCTATTCGAAATGGCCACCTTTGGCTTTTATACAGGCCTTTAATCTGTTATGAGTATATTTCTGTGCCTTTCACCTGCGTATCGCGACAGAAGGCGTTTTTATCGATCCATTCTCTTTAATTGTAAAGATTGCTTTAGGGCATGTCCTGTATATCGACGATAAGCACCAAGCTTCAGGTCTTGTTTTATAATACACGACAGAGTCCTAGCGGGAATATTCATTTCTCGCGATAAGATTTTTTGCTTCCTAATGGAGTTTCGACGAATTCTGGCTTTAACAGCATTAACAGCCTTTGTAGTTCTAAAACCACTCGGCGGTTTATATACGAGGGCACATTGAAAAGTTTTGAGCCTAAAGTAGACATTTAAATTCATAAGAAAAAATAATACTGGCACGTAATAGCCATTGCTTTTTTAATTATAATCTCCTGTCTTTTGTTATTCATCTGTCAAAATTGCAAAATTTGTGATCGATTTAACAAACGAAGTTCGCGGTTTCCGTAGAAAAGGATTAAATTGAGCACCGTTCCGTCATAAAATATTTACAAAAAAAAGGATTAACGCCAAAACAAATTAATGAAGATATGTACGAGACTTTGGGGGAATCAGCTCCATCATATGCCACTGTTAAAAGATGGGTAGCGGATTTCAAACGTGGCAGAGAAGCAGTGCAAGATGAACCTAGGAGTGGTAGGCCGCCGACGGCTACCACAGACGAAAATACCAATAAAATATTAGTCCTGATTTTGAATGACAGGAGATTGACTTTTGCAGAGATAGCAGAAGCAATAGGCATTTCCTATGAACAAGCACAGAACATCATTTCCAAGGATCTTGGATTTTCTAAGGTCTCTGCTAGATGGGTACCTAGACTGCTTTCGGTCGAAAACAAACGCACCCGCCAAACAGTATCACAGGATTGTTTGGATCTGTTCCAAAGTGATCCTCAAGATTTTCTTAGCCGTTTCGTAACTATGAACGAAACTTGGGTTCACCTCAATACACCATGTCCAAAGTACCATCGAAATCCGAAATCAATCGCACAAATACACAATTGTAGCTTTGAATTGTTGCCGTATCCACCCTATTCGCCGAACTTGGCCCCGTCTGATTACCATCTCTTCCCCAATCAAAAAAAAACACATGGCAGGACGAAAATTTTCTACGAATATCGAGGTACAAGAAGCTGTGACTGAATATTGAGAAAGGTTGCGCTTCCGTCGCTATCCGTAGTGAAGTGCGATAGCGTACGTCTCGCCGCAATAAAAATCGAGCCCAGTTTTCGTGCCATATTGATATTTTCCGTGTATATGCCTAACGAGTCCAATGAAAACTTTGTGGAATTCACACAGTGTCCGAGTGAAATGACAGCTATAATTGACAGTCAAAATGTGGAGTCGGTATTTATGTTAGGGGACTATAATGCGCACCCCGGTGAGTCATTTGCTACTGTCCTCTTATTTTTTGCGCGGATCAATCGTGGTCCTGTGTAGACTTTGAACTGATTCCGCCGGTCAGACATACGTTTTTCAGTGATGCGCATGGCTGTGGACGCTGGCTCGACCACTGTCTTGTGACTAGTGCCGCGCGGTCTGAGCCGGAGTCTGTATCCGCGGTGGCTGTGTTATATAATACCTATTGGTCTGATCATTACCCTGTATCTGTTCTGTGTAATTTTAATTTACTTAAACCAAAGTTATGTGTACCTACAGTTTGTATTAATAGAATAGTCTGGGGTGAACGTGACTCGACTCAGATAGCGAAATATAAAAATGCTTCTCACTCTAGACTACGTGAAATTGGTTTTCCCGTAGAACTAAGAAACTGCTCAGACTATATGTGTTGTAACAAAAATAATAAAATTCTGTTAGATAACATGTATGACGAGATTATTTGTATACTCTCTGAGGCTGCTATATGTAGTTATAATTATAATAGAAGAGGAGAAGACGAAGGAGAAGGAGAAGAAAATTATACAGCTTTTAGCAACATTTTCCACTCTCAATGTCAACATCAGAAAAACGCAATTTATTAATAAAAATAATAATAATATTTATTTTCAGGCTTGTGCCCGTTTTGTTAGTTACAATTTTACTTACCGTGCCGGACAAAAGTTTAAGACCGCACATAAACAACATAATTATCCATCAATTGTAATAAAATCCCATAAGATAAAAGAACTGCACATCTGCATGTTCCATTGTTAGTATCGAATATTTAAAGAAGTCATTCTTTTGTTTTCTTTCAAGTTATTGGACAATAAACATCTATTGTTTTCAAACACCGACAAACGCTGCGCTAGAGCCAGGTGGTAGAGTCGTAATAATATTTTTATAATGTCCTTATTACTAAATACGATTATTTAGCTCCTGAAAACACGTCTTTCTGACTTATTATTACCCGAGTGTACTTGGGTTTGTTCACAAATAATCACAATTAATCTAAACTTGTGGTTTCTACAGTGAAGACGTCACAAAATGGAAAAGCTCGAGAAATTAGCAGTGAAGTGCGTTCTACCATCGTTGTTTTACATAATGAAGGCAAATCCGAACGTGAGATTGCTTCACAACTGAAGTTATCGAAGACTTGTGTTCATGGCACAATAACTCGATACAGGGAGACAGGCAGTTTTCAAGATCGTCCACGCTCGGTAAGGCCGAAAGTTACCACATCTAGTGAAGATAATTTCATTGTTGTTACCAGCAAGCGAAATAGACGTTTAACAGCACCAAAAATCCGAGTTGAGGTAAACGAAACCCGAGTTAAACCTTTATCATTGACTACAGTAAAACGGCGACTGAGAGATGCGAAGTTGTATGGTCGCGTCGCCGTTCGAAAACCTCTGCTAAGGCCGCAAAACAAGAAAAAACGGTTGCAGTGGGCTGTTGCCCATCGAGATTGGACTGAAGAACATTGTAAAAAAGTGCTTTGGACCGATGAATCCAAGTTTGAACTATTCGGTTCAAAACGTAGAATTTACGTTCGATGCAGTGCCAAACCAAAGATGAAGTCAGATTGTGTAGTCCCACCAATCAAGCATGGGGTGGCTCAATTATGGTCTGGGGTTGCTTCTCTAGGCATGGAACAGGCGATTTGATTAAAATTGAAGGAATTTTGAAAAAGGAATACTACAAAAACATATTAGAATAAAAGGCCTTTTGTTCCGGGTTGCGATTAATTGGAGATGGATTCATTTTTCAACAAGATAATGATCTAAAGCATAGCTCATTTTAGAAGAGAAAGGGGCACAAAAGGTGTTAAAAACATGGTTTGGCCTCCTCAGAGCCCGGATTTGAATCCCATCGAACTTTTGTGGGAAGAGCTTAATAGGAACGTCCGTAATCGTGGCCCATTCTCGCGAGAAGAAATGTGGGATGCTTTATGCGAAATTTGGAACAATATATCATAAGACACCATTAACAAATTGATTGACGGTATGCCGAGACGTGAAAAAGTCATAAAATGTAAAGGAGAATTTTTTTGATGAAAATTCAGTTTAGCTAACTATAGCCTTTTTTGCATGGACTGTTAATATTTCTTCACGCTTTTAAAGTATATTGTTTGTCAATCAACGTTCTATTAGATGATTAAACAGGTTAATTAAACATTTAATATTTTATTGGAGTTTTACTTATTTTCCTACTTTAATTAAGGTTCTGGTCTGCAGTACATAATACGGTTAGTAACATAAAAAGAAAACAAAAAAAAAGATAATTCAACTTAAAATAAAACATAATACTTAATACCCAGACCCTCAAGACATTGTTTACTCTGTGTGCAACTGCAACCAATGCCTTAGGATCTGGGAGTCCCACGGATCCGTTAGCACATTCAGGATGCTGTTCGAGCTGGTTCGCAAACGTTGCAGTAATGAGGAGCAATTCTTGCGAATAACAGCGGGGAAACCATCAGTCCACGCTTCAGCAAACATACTTCTAACATAATAACATAAACATAATTTCTAATAGCTTGTAGCTTATTTTGCTTAACCCCGAAAACTGACGAAAAGTAGCAGCACACACATTGACTCATGTTGCGTACTCGCCGTAATTTTCAATATTGCCTTACGTAAATCATCCTCAAATAGTAGAAAAGCAAATGGCCCCATGATAATATTAAACATTGGCGGTTCAGCGTATGTAAGTTTTCGTACCACATTAAGAAAGCTGATGGAAACCTTAAATTAATCAGCCTATTTATATATTACAAAGATTACGTTATAAGGCTATTATAACATTATTGAAGAGCATATCGTCGAAAATATTTATCAACTCTTCACTCCCGGTCAGTGTTGCGACCCCTTGCATAGTTCGGTAAGCTTATTATAATAAATTTAAAGAATATTTTACTATAACCGGTTTATAAATCAACGCATTTTAGGGATTTTAATAGTAAAAATATTGTATTTTAAATAATCATGTTAATTCTTTGGCCTAAACTTATTTATTCCTCTTACAAATGCGTAATGTACAACAGCTATATATAAAATATATAGCTGGGTATCTTTATTTTATTTCTGAATTATCAGTGATATTTAGCGAATAAACTGAAATATAAATATGTATTTAAAAAAAAAAAATCCGCGTATTTGAAGTCTGGTGATAACCCGATGATATCGCTGTGATACATGACGAGAACAGCATCATAATCAACGTTATCACCAGCAAACATTTAGTATATGGAAACAAAGAATAAAACTAAAACTTACTTTACTGTTTATTTTCCTGACGTCTAAGAATAAAAAAATATTATATTTAACTATCTTGATAATATATTATAGAATAAATACAAGGATAACTATATATCGCAGAAGAACTCCATGGTGGTGATAGATTTCGCTTCTAACTCTAAATTAGCTACTGCCCTGTCACACTTCACGCTCACCTTTCTTGCGTTACCCCTAAACAAAGAAAATTAGGTTTTTAGAAAATATATTCAGAAAAAAAAATATATATATTTCTACTAGATATATTTAACTAGGTAGAAATATAATGTAATAAATGTAGTCATTTAAAAAATTCAACATTTCCGCATTTGCGACTCCTCTGGTGTTACGGATGTTCATTGGCGGCGATGATCACTTACCAGCGGGTGGCTGCATGCTCGTTTGTCACCTATTCTATAAAAAAAGTATATACATATATTGTTACATAATAACAAAATAGTACACTAATACATACAAAATAAATATAATGGACATACATAAACTAGATACATATGAATTACATACTAATGATGGTCAGTGATTACAAAGTGACTAGTAATGATTTTGACATCGATCTTAAACTTGTCTAGCGTTTTAGCACGTTAAATTTGCGAAGGGAAATCATTCCACAAACAGATAGCTCTGACTGAAAAGGAATTCTTAAAGAACTTTTTTATTAGTTTTACGATATCAACGGGATCTGATTCCTTATACACATAAAATTAAGCTTCACAATTCAAAAATTGGATAGCAAACGACTTAACAATAATTTACAGTACTTACTCGTTTAACATAACAAGAACGACGGTGCCATCTGGTGTTAAAAATCCGACGTGTTGTACGGACCACGCGAATAAAGGTTTGCTCTCGGTAACTTCAATTCTACGAGAACGACGTTTGATAAATTTTGAGAAATGTCCCATAGCGTAGAACATAGGCTGCTTGTAAAACTCAGTGTTGGCGGCGTTCACTATGATTGGGGAGTCTACGTAGTTTTCAGCCCAATTGGGACCACCTTGCATGTCTAGACATAAATTCCAATCGATCCAGCCTACTACGCTGTAGTTAAGGTCCTGCAAATAGGTGTATATACATAGGTAGGTTTACAGAAGAGTCGGCAAGAATCTTGTGTCATTACTCTACATAAAGGTAAATAAATTGTAATCAGTATGAAAAATAATTATATAACAACCTATATGTAGCTTCCACTGCTGGTTATCAGACATTATTGTTTACGTGATATATAAAAACTTACCTCTAAAATATCTGTTATATAGTTGACTGCCCTCGACCATGATCCTAGCTCAACTTTCTCAGTTTGCCAAGGAAAGCTTCCTTAAGTAAATAATGATTTAAAACTATTAATAAAATTGCATGTTTATAATATTAATTAGCTTTAAAAAAAAAATCCCATTGGAATATACTGTACTAAATATTTACGTACCACCCTTTTCCAGAAAATTAAATTGATAAAATAACTCACATTGATGATGCCTTGCTGACCGATTTCGACAACGACGATGACTTCTGGTGGTCTGATGGTTTCTGTACCAGACGTCATCAACTGCGCAGAATATATTAAAAGCATACGCGCAAACACAGAGTGCATACTCATGGTCCCTTTCCCTACATGTTCCATTCCCATGTGTAAAAAGATCAGAGGATGGTTCAGGTTAGGATTAGGGATAGTTCTGGATTTTGTTAATGTTAGTGCTGTGTGTGCTCTTACAGATTCGTCTGTCTCAGGGCTCGCGGATCATAGGTCCGTGAGCTAGTTATTTGTGGTTCTATTAAATAATTATGAAGTGCTTGCTATCTGAGTATATAATCTTAAATTTGATGGAAACAGTTACAGTTTTCTTTGACTTATCATACGAAACATAACAACGTTATACTGTTATTTGAGACTGAACCATCAACCATTTCTATATTACTACAGACTTATTGAGTGAAGTGACCAGTGACGTCTAGATTTTAAGAATTGAGTTCGTCTATCCACACCCCAAGCGTGCAAATGGCAATAAATTCTATGTTGTAGTCTTTGCAAATGTTGCGTAGTTTGGATATTTTAACTCTGACATATTCATGTTAGATATTAAAGAGAATAAGAGAGATTGAATTTAAAATATAATTGGATGCAACTTTTTTTAAATTAAACATATTTTGTATTGATATTTATATTTTACCTCTACATCTTTAACGGGATTAAAGGGAAAGTACATTCTATCACGTTGGTCAAACGCATACTGCGTTTTCGTATTAAAGATCTCGTATCTGTTTTACGTACCAGAAAAAAACTAAAGAATGGAATAAGTACCTTCGCATGCTTCGGTCGCCAATATGAATTTGTCGGGGTGTGTTTTCGTGACTGTGTATAAAATGGCAGCCGGTACAATTTTATCGGCATAAAAATGCACTCCAATTCCATCAATATAGTCTAATGCCCTGGGATTCTTTCGCAGCATCTAAAAGATAACAAAAGTTATGGATCAGCAAAAGGTTGGAGAAACAAAAGGCGATGAAATTCTTCTAGCCGATTTCACTACTGTAAAATTCTGGTAACAATTAGAATTTTCTATTAAGTAAGAAATATTATATACAACATCCAATGCAACAAACGAGCACTATTAATGTCGATTTCTATACAATTCTTTAATTTAATTAAGACTTGCTTGACACTCAAATTCATACTTTTTGCCACGTTCTTTTCCTTTTTTTTAATGAATTTTAAGAACGCTTATGAGATTCCTATACTTCCCTTGATCATTCTAAGCTTAAATGGTTGTTAGAAGAGGTACGCAGCAATAGTCAAATCGTGGATTTGAAACTGTGGCATTAAGTTTCGTAGATCGTACCCCAGCCCGTAACTGTTCTGAAGATAAAGGATGCTACGCCAGGACTAAAATAGACCTCACCGAAAATGAATAAAAGCAATATAGCATATATAGCTAAGAGAAGCTATAAAATCAAGTGGTTGAGCCACATTGTATTTAGTTTCTTACCTACCTGTCTCTATCACGTAATGTACTTGCTGCATGAAAGAGTCAGATGAACCTTGAATAACCACGCTCTCAAAGAATATCATCGTAAAATAGCTGCATAACGCTGTTGTGTTTATGATGTGAGAATAGGGATCCGAAAACCCAGTTATAGGTGTCGAAACATTCTATCTTAGTCTTTAGCCTGTAGCCACTCCTACGTAAGTGCATCTTGAATCGGCATTAAGAATGGATTAAGATGTCATGACCGCATTCATCATTTACCATCAGGTGAACTGTGTGATTGTTTCTTACCCCTCTTATTATACACAAAAACTGTAGCTCCATCTCTCAACGACTTTATCAGCCTATTCCAATCCACAGTAAAACGGAACGATCTTACAATTTACATCCTTCGTATAAATGAATATACAACAAACAAAAACCTTATGACCCCGATAGACATTCTATAGAGAAGGCACGTGCAGCAGTGGTGACGAGGCATTCCATCTCAGTCCTCAAGCGTAAAAAAATAATGAATGTAGTCGTTTACTTATATTCCACCTTAATCTCGGTGATGAGGCATTTGTATGTATTTGCATGCTTTGTTACTCAGGTACTATTTGTTTTTTTTTGTTTATATAGAATAGGTGGCAAACGAGCAAACAGATCACTTGATGGTAAGTTATTACCACTGCGCATAGACATCTACAACACCAGAGGAGCTGCGGATGCGCTGCCGACCTTTAAGAAAGATGTAGGCTCTTTTCTTGAAGGTCCCTAAATCGCATCGGTTCGGAAATACCGCTTACGACAACTGATTCAACAGAGTAGTTGTGCGTCGCAGAAAATTTCGAATAAAGCCCACAGTGGTGGATTACCAACAATCGAGATGATGAAGATGAAATTTTGAATTCTGTCGTGATATATAAACTCAGCTGTAATTATTACGAACAACTGCTAAGAACACTCTCCATGGTAAATTCGGTAAAAATGCATAGAGATGCAAAACAACTCGGTGACAGCATCATATAGAGAGTTCTGAGTTGATTTGCGCTCTACCACTTACAAAAGACAGGACATTGGGCAGTGCAAACAAATTAATTGTTTTGGGATTTGTGGTATTAAACTTTCCATTGGGAACGACGTAGGGACATAATGTTTTTTATACGTAATATATAGGCAATATATAAGAGTCCCTGGCTTATGAATGTTTAGGTCCCGGGTTCGGTTTTTACTGGTTTTAATGTAAAATGAGTAGTGACATTGTCGATACAGTACAACAACATGTACTAACCACAACCAGAAAATGTATTTCGAAGGAGGTTGGAAAGTTGTTACACATAAAATCATTAAAAATGCCTTCCAATACAGTAAGAAGATATCCGTATAAGTATAGTCGGAGGTTGGTAGGGTTTATGTACAAATAACCAAATAATATAAAATAAATAAAAATAATCAAGGCAATACAGTCAATTAGTAATAAGAAATAAAGTTGCACTACAGATTATAATTTTGAGGTACTTACCACGTTGAACCAAAATGGTATGGTGAAGCGTTGATCGTCGCAGGTGAGTATTTTCACATTACTGAATACTGAGTTTCGAATCAATGGCCCTAAATTATCAGCAATCCAATCGGCCTGTAATAAAAGACTATGATAAACTCGTAACTGGAGTTACGCAAAGAAGTAATATTGAAAATGTTAAACATATATATTCATGTTAGATATTAAAGAGAATAAGAGATTGAATTTAAAATATAATTGGATGCAACTTTTAAATTAAACATATTTTGTATTGATATTTATATTTTACCTCTACATCTTTAACGGATTAAAGGAAAGTACATTCTATCACGTTGGTCAAACGCATACTGCGTTTTCGTATTAAAGATCTCGTATCTGTTTTACGTACCAGAAAAAAACTAAAGAATGGAATAAGTACCTTCGCATGCTTCGGTCGCCAATATGAATTTGTCGGGGTGTGTTTTCGTGACTGTGTATAAAATGGCAGCCGGTACAATTTTATCGGCATAAAAATGCACTCCAATTCCATCAATATAGTCTAATGCCCTGGGATTCTTTCGCAGCATCTAAAAGATAACAAAAGTTATGGATCAGCAAAAGGTTGGAGAAACAAAAGGCGATGAAATTCTTCTAGCCGATTTCACTACTGTAAAATTCTGGTAACAATTAGAATTTTCTATTAAGTAAGAAATATTATATACAACATCCAATGCAACAAACGAGCACTATTAATGTCGATTTCTATACAATTCTTTAATTTAATTAAGACTTGCTTGACACTCAAATTCATACTTTTTGCCACGTTCTTTTCCTTTTTTTTAATGAATTTTAAGAACGCTTATGAGATTCCTATACTTCCCTTGATCATTCTAAGCTTAAATGGTTGTTAGAAGAGGTACGCAGCAATAGTCAAATCGTGGATTTGAAACTGTGGCATTAAGTTTCGTAGATCGTACCCCAGCCCGTAACTGTTCTGAAGATAAAGGATGCTACGCCAGGACTAAAATAGACCTCACCGAAAATGAATAAAAGCAATATAGCATATATAGCTAAGAGAAGCTATAAAATCAAGTGGTTGAGCCACATTGTATTTAGTTTCTTACCTACCTGTCTCTATCACGTAATGTACTTGCTGCATGAAAGAGTCAGATGAACCTTGAATAACCACGCTCTCAAAGAATATCATCGTAAAATAGCTGCATAACGCTGTTGTGTTTATGATGTGAGAATAGGGATCCGAAAACCCAGTTATAGGTGTCGAAACATTCTATCTTAGTCTTTAGCCTGTAGCCACTCCTACGTAAGTGCATCTTGAATCGGCATTAAGAATGGATTAAGATGTCATGACCGCATTCATCATTTACCATCAGGTGAACTGTGTGATTGTTTCTTACCCCTCTTATTATACACAAAAACTGTAGCTCCATCTCTCAACGACTTTATCAGCCTATTCCAATCCACAGTAAAACGGAACGATCTTACAATTTACATCCTTCGTATAAATGAATATACAACAAACAAAAACCTTATGACCCCGATAGACATTCTATAGAGAAGGCACGTGCAGCAGTGGTGACGAGGCATTCCATCTCAGTCCTCAAGCGTAAAAAAATAATGAATGTAGTCGTTTACTTATATTCCACCTTAATCTCGGTGATGAGGCATTTGTATGTATTTGCATGCTTTGTTACTCAGGTACTATTTGTTTTTTTTTGTTTATATAGAATAGGTGGCAAACGAGCAAACAGATCACTTGATGGTAAGTTATTACCACTGCGCATAGACATCTACAACACCAGAGGAGCTGCGGATGCGCTGCCGACCTTTAAGAAAGATGTAGGCTCTTTTCTTGAAGGTCCCTAAATCGCATCGGTTCGGAAATACCGCTTACGACAACTGATTCAACAGAGTAGTTGTGCGTCGCAGAAAATTTCGAATAAAGCCCACAGTGGTGGATTACCAACAATCGAGATGATGAAGATGAAATTTTGAATTCTGTCGTGATATATAAACTCAGCTGTAATTATTACGAACAACTGCTAAGAACACTCTCCATGGTAAATTCGGTAAAAATGCATAGAGATGCAAAACAACTCGGTGACAGCATCATATAGAGAGTTCTGAGTTGATTTGCGCTCTACCACTTACAAAAGACAGGACATTGGGCAGTGCAAACAAATTAATTGTTTTGGGATTTGTGGTATTAAACTTTCCATTGGGAACGACGTAGGGACATAATGTTTTTTATACGTAATATATAGGCAATATATAAGAGTCCCTGGCTTATGAATGTTTAGGTCCCGGGTTCGGTTTTTACTGGTTTTAATGTAAAATGAGTAGTGACATTGTCGATACAGTACAACAACATGTACTAACCACAACCAGAAAATGTATTTCGAAGGAGGTTGGAAAGTTGTTACACATAAAATCATTAAAAATGCCTTCCAATACAGTAAGAAGATATCCGTATAAGTATAGTCGGAGGTTGGTAGGGTTTATGTACAAATAACCAAATAATATAAAATAAATAAAAATAATCAAGGCAATACAGTCAATTAGTAATAAGAAATAAAGTTGCACTACAGATTATAATTTTGAGGTACTTACCACGTTGAACCAAAATGGTATGGTGAAGCGTTGATCGTCGCAGGTGAGTATTTTCACATTACTGAATACTGAGTTTCGAATCAATGGCCCTAAATTATCAGCAATCCAATCGGCCTGTAATAAAAGACTATGATAAACTCGTAACTGGAGTTACGCAAAGAAGTAATATTGAAAATGTTAAACATATATATTCATGTTAAAACCTCTTACCATTTCTTCTATAGACCATCCCAGCGTGTTAAACCTAGCCAATCCGAAGTAACCGTCAATTGGCTCGTTAGTGGTAGTGATTGCCCAAATATTTACACCTTCAACCGCGTACTTTTCAATAAATCTGAATTAAGAGCAGGACTTTACTTTACATAAGATAGACATTACATTTTATATTTAAAAAAAATACTTTATACAAACTTATTCAGCTCGAATTCTCAGTGGATAAGATTAATTGTAGCGTGACAACAGGATTTGGTCAGTGGTAGTTGACAATGAAATACCTATATCACAGAAGTAATGACATAAGGATCTTGTAATCGGGGTGCTGTACAAACAAAAAAAGCAACCTTTCTGTTTCATTTTACCTAGTGGTAAATAAACTATTTATTGAGGAAAGATATAAGACAGACTACAGCCGTTTATCACCCGTGAAACAACTTAAAACTGCTGGTAACAACTTGATATAAAGGCTTATATTGATACTATGTTTCATTTAATGGGAGAGGCCATAAAACGGCAGAATGTTTCATCGTTATAATTATGTCAGTACATCATTAGATCTCTGGTAATTATAGGCCTCCATAGGTAAAGTGCTGAGCCGCCTGCATCCGGTGCGTTCCCGCTAAACTTAGTAGGTAGCTAATTATTCACGCAACCCTTCCATTTTTCCTTGGTTTTCCTCTCGCATTGCATACCCCCTCATACATATTCATCACATCTCTAGTAATATGACTAGCGTAAATATAATAATTCATCAAAATTCTTCAAGAGCTACGTACTTGTAATGATATAAAGCATATGTTTCGAAGAATTCTTTTTTTAGACGTCCAAAACCGGAGAAATTATGGTTCGTCTTCATCCAGATTGGTGGAGACCAGGTAGTGGCCACTATATGCACTGGTGATGTGGCTATCTTGTTGATAGCTTTAATCATTGGTATCTGGAGAAATATTTTCAATCATTTAATCATTTATTCTCGGTGGACTATACTAGCCCCCTAGAGAGGAGGCCTATGCTTTGTAGGATTTATATATATAGGCACTTACTTTATGCTTATAGACACGTTCAACATTTCAAAAAGGCGTCGCAAATAACGTTTCCTAAGTGACAGCGAATCTAATTATAAATAAATTCCATCAATTGTGGAGAGTGGTAGAGCTACACTGCAATTTTTTTCTAGCTGCAGAATGTATGGATAAGCTCGACCGGGGTAGGACCACGCCCTCACAGAATCCCAGCGTAAAAAAGTTGCTGTGTTTCGTCTGATGAGTGAAATGATCCGGAGACCTTTATTACTGGTGATGAAGCATTCCATCTAAGTCTTCAAGAGCATCTGCGCTATGATTCCTAGTCATGGATGAATGTAGAGGTCATAGGTCGCAGGATTCACTAACTATCAGGTGAACTGTATGCTCGTTTGTTACTCTCAATATTATAAAAATATAAAATGTGTATCATATTTTTAAGCAGAATGGGAAAAAAATAAATACACAGTTGCTGTACAGAACCTGATGGTAAATTATTACGAGGTAGGCGAAGGTTTCTATTAGATCATTGATATACTAAAAATCTTATAATAAGTTACTAACGTAACGTAAAGCAGAAAAAACTATGTTAGAGGCTAAAAAGTGTATAAATTATTATCATATCAATATCAAATGATCTCATGGTTGACTATTAATAAAATCACAACAAACTTAATCTTTGTTTCTTAAAAAACTGACAACAGTACAAATATTCAAGATGTCTACGAGTTGTCTACCTTACGTACTGCGATAGAATAGCTACCAGTAATTTAGCTCTGGTTAATTCTATTATAAAATAGTAAACTTGGTCTCAATGTTCAAAAAAATTCACCTCAATCTGAAACCGGGAAGTGGATCAAATTTAACTTGCAAGATTTGATTACAGACCGACAGACAGACAACGGGACAGGTGAAACTAAATAAAAGCTTGTAAAAAAACAAGTATGAATAAATGTAATGGAATCATTGAATTCTATTTCCACTCATTTCCAGATGTTTGAATAATACGATTTTTTTAGACGTATTAAGAACCAATGACAATACAATAATTTCATGACTGTGCGTAATAATTTTTTTTTAATTAACTCACTGTTTTTGTTTCTTATACAATTCAAAGTTTTTATTAAACACGAATTAATTTTAGCTGTTAATTATTTGTTCGGGTAGATTAATGTATAATTTTGCACTTTGTTTACTTACCTTGTACTCATAATCCTCGTATGCAAGTGTAAAATTCGAGAGTTGCATGTCATTCTCAGGCAGTTCATTGTATGCGTATGGATGTGTAGAGAAGTCGCATCCACCTATTGGTACACGTAGCATGTTATACTCAAGGCCTCTGACGCTGAAGTACGAACTGAAGAAATGAACAACTATATCAGGCAGGTAAAAAAAGACTGTATGATAACTTATAAAAAATTGTAGACTATATTGTTTTAAATTAAGAAATAAAAGTAACTAAGGTGGATGTCTAATTAAAAATCATCCTTGTCTTTTTTAATAGGTTTCCGAGTCTCTATTAATCAATGGTGATATGCAAGGCAGCAGCAGTTGAAGATTTTACGTTGGGTTTATTCTGAGATAGTGGCCTTCATTAGTGGAATTATCATCCGTCTTTTAATTTGTCGCTGAAAGAAACTCCCTCAATTTTTGTCTTTCTTAGTAATTATGGTGGGTTCTGTCTACCTAGTTTTTCCTTCTCCTTTTGTTCTATTTAACGTGTGGCTATACGAAGCATTGTATCAGTTCATTCGCGATGATATCTGGGCACCTCATCTTCGATCTTCCTCTTTTTCTGGATCGAGGGATGTTAAGTATATTGGATAATTATTGATTATGATAATTAATGAATTAGGTTTATTTAGGGTATTTTTTTTTTTAGTAATTTGATTAAAATTACTTTAAGGGAAAGTAAAATAATTAATTCTTGATCTATACACCGAATATTAATAGTAAAGAAGTAGTTTAATTACAATAAATCCTATACTTTGACCAACTAAAATTATGTGTCAGATGTTTACATATTACACACTAGCATATTTTATGGAAGAGGAAGACGAGAATGTGTTTAAGCGGAGAAATTCTATGGATTAAAGAGACACTGACATGCTGTTTTAAATACTTGTGTATTATTTCAAATATATCTAATAACTTATGGTATTATTTTAAAATACTGCTCAGTCATCAAATATGTAATATTTATAAATATACTATTTTTATTCAAAAGAATGAAGATACATTTCATGCGAGATTCTTCTCAGAACTTATTGCACTATTTTAAAATACTTTTTTGTCATCAAATATGAAATATTTATTAATATGGTGATTGAAAAGAGTGACATCAAAATATCGTGAAGGAACTTTACACGCTTTAATAAAATAGATATTTAGAAGACATGTTAAGTTCGCTGCGTAGCGTGCTCGGACGCTAAAAGGGCCTATTGCCAAGCTGTAGGAATCATGTATGTATGCTGTTTTTCAAACTTCACTCTTATATATTACACATATATTGCAAATACCTTCTTTATTGGATATATTTGTGTTTTGACTGAACAGCGTTGATTATCTGTACATCCCTTATCACGCATAAAAATGTTGTAATTGTAAACACTTCTGAATTATTAGATGACTTATGGGGGTTGCCACCATATATTAGACAGACATACTTTTATATATAAAATTTTATATAATGTTTACTACCATTGCCGTTAATCTCTACAAATAAGCTTCAAAACACGCTTGTTTAATGAAGAATTGACGACGATATTGTTACGCTGACTGTACCTTAAACCATTATGTTATCGATACTATGAATAATAATGGTAAAGATAACTTACTCTATTAAATACTGCTGCATAACTTCGGATAAACTTTTCCAGTTAATGCCAGCTGCGTCAGTGACGGCGCCGCCGAACCCTTCCGCGATTTGATATTTTTTCTTTAGATTTAATGTCAGTGTTACATCGCAACAGTTTGCTGAAAATATCAACATAGATGCATAAATATTCTATTTAGCCTCTCAATCAATTCAATCTTTACTTTTACTATACCATTTTTACCAATATTATAGTCAACATTATACATATAATAGTATATATATTTTTACCCTATGGATCGATAAAATAAATTATTTATTGTAACATATATAACACAATCAATAAAGATTAAATAAATAACAATCAAAAAGAAGTCTCTATCTATCTCTATTGCATTATTATTATTATGAAATGAATAGTGAGACTTCATTTATCTTGACCTATATGGCTCTAGAAGCTTCATTAAAAAATCATCTATTTCCCTATACTACGCAATAGATCGATGATTGGTCTTTTCTTGCTCAAAGGTTTCGTTGCTCAATTCAGCAACGAAATTTAACTTAACGTTCTTGGAACTTTACCACAAGGAACAGGGCTTTACGAAACTTTTAGCTTTTAGGACATTGCACTGTAAATATTTTTTTTTATCACGAGTGTATATTAAATAAATTGAACATTGCATCATTAGGTAGTTAACTTCTATAATTAGCTTTTTTGAAAACACATTATAAAACAAGCCTTGCCATTAGCCTATCTCGATTAAATAAGATATTCATAAATATAATGGCGAACGTCCTTTCTGATTTAAACTTGTTATTTTTAGTTGCATACATACCGGATAATTAAATAAATAAATCAACGAATGAATAGGTAGGTAATGGCAAGTTATTCTCATAAAGAAAAGGAGAATGAAGAAAAAAAAATATTCTACATAAGCTGAAAAACTAACTTGTGACACCTATTTTTAGTTTAAAAAGGTACAGCAAATCGTCCTTGGGCATATTTAATAAAGTTCCGCAAATAATATTCGATTTGCTATTAAACAGATTTAAAATTTTGGTCAAGAACCTTTTAATCAAAAATCTTACTACTCTTGTCAGACTATTTGTCTGACAAATATGCTTGGATGCAATCTTTGAGCCCTGGTATGATTAAATACTGGACAACTCTTGGACATTTTATAAATATTATTTAAAAAAGAAAAGAAAAAAGAGTAACTACTAGAGTATCTTGCCGTTTTGTTCCCACTAGCAACTGCCGTCAGAACCGATGGTCCTATTAGCTACTCTAGTTCGCTAGTTATCTTGACGATTGAAAAGTGTCTTTTGTAAACCTACTTGAAAAGTGTTTTTTGTAAACCTACTTGAAAAGCTTGTTTTGATTTCATTTCATCACAAATAAAAATTACTTACAATTATTATTAGCAGTTCGAAAAAATCCCATATTCTTCTTAAAGCGTGATCCTGCCTGGAAAAATATGGAAAATGATGTGAAAATAAAGTTTACAAGTATTGTTAAGTTGTCTCTAAAGATTCGACCGCCGCATTGCCATATCATGTATGTCCCGTGTCCCTGACAATGCATCTGAACCTTTCCTTGATCTAATCCATCTATTCTCTAATTCATCTCCGGGTTAGGGAAGGAGATAACGCTCGTCATTTACTTCCCAAGCTTTGTATGTAATATGTCTAAGGCTATTGATAACGTCTGGTCTGGTCCAGAAGATATCACTGTAGTCGTAATTGACTAAAAGTATCATCACGTATCTGAACCTTACTGGAGTGTGGTCTGTATCATACATATATAGTTAAGTATTTAAGTGGTGGATAGGAGTGGTAGGGCCTTGATTTGATTCTCGACCCATAATATATTTTTCATATTTTTGAACTTAAGATTTAGGTCTTACAAACAAGCACATAGTTCATCTAACGGTAAGTGATTCGTACGGCCCATGTAACCCGCATTTATCCTCACCAAGAATTCATAACACTGATTCGTTGACACTCCCGAAGACTAAGATGGAATACCTTGTAGTTAGTAATTATAATAAGCTCAAGCTAATATAATAAACTGAAATTTTGAATTCTATCGTGATGTACTATGGTTATCATTTATTAACGGCTGGTTTTAATCAGAACAACTCCTCAGAACATTCCCCATGGTTAATTCAATAAAAATGCATAGAGAACAATCTTTGTGCAACATCTCTACGCGAAGTGAATCAAGCCGATCGGAAAGTGCCTAATCATCCACTTCAATTCGAACCACTTTGCACATGTTTTGTTATTTTTTTTTCCTCTTATTGTTTTTTTTTTATTTTCGTTTATTTTTCTATTTATCTGCCTCTGACGGTCGTTCGCGTGATTTGTCTGGGTTTCTGCAGAATACCAGCGCTGATTACCCTCCTTGGGTAATCGGTATCATGCTGAGCAGTGAACCCTGTCGGTTCGGCGTTGAACACATAGTCTTGGTCCCTTTATGTGGACCGTTTGAGCATTTGTAATTCTTATTACTTTTTCTTTCTCGTTATTATTATTATTTTTTTGTTTACTTTGTTAATATTATTCATATAATTTTATTTGTTTGTGTGTTTAATTTGTATTGTGTTGTAATTTGTTTAACCAAAGCCATTTAGGCTTATTTAGGGGATATTTTTTTCCATCTCCGCCTGGTTGGTCAATAGAATAAATAAATAAACAAACTATAAACATATAAAGAAACAAATATATACTATATAATATAATACATATATAAAGATCAACTAGACGGGAATCCCTAGACAGGGGAGACCAAACGGTCTAGGGTTAGGACGAAAGGGAAAGAAACCTGCGGACTATACGCGCGGTGTCGAGGAGCACCGCCTTCTGCATTATTATTATTATAATCAATGTGAGGCCGAACTTGCGTTTTGTAAAGTTGCACACAGTAGTCCGATATGAAATACTAGTTTAATACGCCCAGTTTAATAGAGGCCAATTTGGTAACTGCCAACATATACCTTACACGCTATCTGCTGCGAAGTCTTGAGCCACCAGTAAAATAGATGGTTATAATCTGCCCCCAAACAAAAATATACGATATTTCGTCAATTTTTTTTAAAGTATTTATTTTTTTAGTTAGCAATGCTATTAACATTACTAATATTCCGGTTAACCACTCCAACTAAGCTGAAAATGCGCGACACTAGTCGAATGGCGGATTGGAACCTAAGACCTTAAGTTTCGCAGACCGTACCCTAAACCTTGTTAGGCTATTGAGGCATCTAGGGGTTGCCTTACACGTTCCTTTTTTCTATCGGTTGTTGGTTCTTGTCCTTTCTACCAGTTATAGGTTCTGAGAGCTATATAAACAGCCCACTGCCACTTCTGCTCACTATTCGTTTAGCTAGGAAAATAATTACAAAATATTAGGGAGAAAAGTTACCTCAGAGCTAGTATAGGTTATATAGATCCCTCTCATGGGCATTACTCTAGTGACGTCATCACAGTAAGTAGAGTTGCACACGCATACCACAGAACGGCCGCTGATTAATCTCGCTGCACATGGTTTGTCTAAAAAAAAATTGTCCAACATTAAAAAATGTCTTGAAAAAAATAACCTAGTCCGTGGTATTGTTTCACGTTGAATACAAATCACCAAGATTTGACTTTGTGTGCATATTTTTTTAATATAGGAAAATAGGCAAAGTTTTTTGTTTTCAATATTTTATTTGAGACGTTTGTTATAAATGTAAATTTGATATACAGCTTCACGTAATAGAGTCGTGGAGGCGGTGTCCACGACCAATAATATAAGGGACGGAGATGCGTGAATCACGGTATACATACATAGAGAGTACCGCTACGAACATTGGAGTATTGGCCGCCATTCAGACCATTTCTACTAGTTTTGCGGGAGATCTCCTATTTCGGTGTCTTTTGGATCCCAGCTGGTTTATATTGTTAGCGCTACTATGTTTATTGCAGTAAAAGAAAGTAACAGCAGACCTTATTAGAGATAACGTATTTTATCTTAGTCCCCACGTCTAACGTATTAACATTTTGAAACTGATAATATGGATGTTATGTGCCACAGGGATCACCTAACGTTACAGCAGACCTTATTACTAGCAACGAGGCATTTTGAAACTGATAATATGGATGTTATGTGCCACAGGGATCACCTAACGTTACAGCAGACCTTATTACTAGCAACGAGGCATTTTGAAACTGATAATATGGATGTTATGTGCCACAGGAAACACTTAACGTAACAGCAGACCTTATTACTAGTGACGAGGTATTTTATCTTAGTCCTCACGTCTAACGTATTAACATTTTGAAACTGATAATATGGATGTTATGTGCCACAGGGATCACCTAACGTAACAGCAGACCTTATTACTAGCAACGAGGCATTTTGAAACTGATAATATGGATGTTATGTGCCACAGGAAACACTTAACGTAACAGCAGACCTTATTACTAGTGACGAGGTATTTTATCTTAGTCCTCACGTCTAACGTATTAACATTTTGAAACTGATAATATGGATGTTATGTGCCACAGGAATCACTTAACGTAACAGCAGACCTTATTACTAGTGACGAGGTATTTTATCTTAGTCTTCACGTCTAACGTATTAACATTTTGAAACTGATAATATGGATGTTATGTGCCACAGGAAACACTTAACGTAACAGCAGACCTTATTACTAGCAACGAGGCATTTTGAAACTGATAATATGGATGTTATGTGCCACAGGAAACACTTAACGTAACAGCAGACCTTATTACTAGCAACGAGGCATTTTGAAACTGATAATATTAGTGTTATGGGCCACAGGAATCACTTACGTGAACGTTAATTTTTCTTAACTGGTTAAGCCATACCGCGATACTAAATAAACTACACGCTAGGACGGTGGTTTGTCTCGATCGGCGATGAGAGATGTTTTGAAAATAGCAATGTAAAATAGTATGAGTTTTGTTTGGCGAGTGAAATAGATCGAAGAATTTGTTACAGGTGAAATTTTATCGCATTCTTATCATTTGCATATGCCTCAGTTTTCAGCGGTGTTTAAGAACCGATACGACTTAGGGACCTTCAAGAAAAGAGCCTACAACTTCCTTAAAGGCTGGCAACGCATTTGCGACTCCTCTAGTGTTGCGCATATTCATGGGCGTATTTTTTTTTTTATATAATAGTTGGCAAACAAGCAAAACACTTGTATATCATGCCTATAATCCATAATTAAAATCATGAAGAGATGGCAGATAGTTTCGCGAAAAATTCTATGACAAATTGGCAATAAAAAAATAATATTTACTCTATATACGTTTCATTATCCGAATTAAAGTTCAATGTCACCCACCTATCTCTATGTTATCATCACATTGTATATATTTTCATTGAATTCTTTTACATGGAAACGAATTAATTTAGAAATAACATTTATTCAGTGCATCTTATTAAGAATGATGACTGCGGCCCACTTACATCCATCTTCAACAAAGAATCAAGATGCACATTCGTTGTAATTTCTTAGGACTTTTTTTAGGATTGCTCCGTTTCCAGTAAGTGGATTTTAATAAGGACAAGATAATGATGAAGGTATGTATGTGTCAACGACCCGGTGAAAATTCACCTTGAGATTTGTTCAAAGCGCTTATGTCTGAAAACATATGTAAATGCCGTTAATAGCTCTTATATAAAAATATTTACGGTCCCATCAAGTAAACTGTGTGCAACGTACACTTCTAAATTCATACAGATATAAGGACGGAGTTTAAATATCCAATCGCTTATGAGATTATCGTTAACGGCGAAATGTGCTGATAAATAAAAAAAAATTCAACAGATAAAATTTAGTCTTTAAGTCCGTTGTTCTATCTCTATGCAAGAAAACAAGAAGTGTAAGTATTAAAAGATACGCACTAAGCTAGACAGGCGTGTGACCAGAGAACCGATGTGCTCAGTAAGATTTGGACTCGGCATATTCGAATGGATTTTTCGACATCGACTGGCCTACAAAGACTTTTCTGTTAGTATATTGCGCTGCGCGTAAAAGGTTAGCATTTCGGGCAAATATGGCATGATTATACTTAAATCCGTTTATTTTGGTTAAGACAATTACTTCATAACTAACTAATTGTGTATATACTGCTATGCAGATGACATGATGGTCACATCCCGGGAGGATACTTTTCTTGAGGTTGCCCGTATTGCCACGGTATCGGTGGTATAGATTGTTGGAAGGATACGAATGGTAGGACTCGAGGTAGTGCTAAATAAGACCGAGTCTATTTGTTTTCACGGGCTCTGAGGCACCACATTGTTGTATAGCGTAAAGTAGCATCAATAACAAAAAAAAATAGAAATTTAATGATTATGAAATTAATTGAACAACTTTTTAACTCATATTTTTGATGTTAGTTTGTGGCGGTATATATATTTTTTTAATTTTATTTGGAAAACATACAGAAAAATACAAAATAACTTAGGTTTATATACATACTATAAATAAGCTAGTAACATGTTTTCACATAAAAATATCTAAAAATAGATCCCATGAGTACAGACACTTCACCGCAATGCTTTTATAATATATGTATACAGACTTAATTTAAAATAATAAAGAAAATAACAACATTTGCTTGAACAGAAAACAAATAAACAGAATCAAAAAAGAATAGTAAAAAGAGTATGTTAAGTTACAGTATCAAACCAATTTCTAGTCAATGTTTTTTTTATAGTGGTGATTTTTGAGTTAAAGATATCAAAGTCATGTTGTTCTATGTATTTGTTAATTAAATTTGAAGCACGACAGAAAAATTAGTTTTTTCTATATTTTGTTGCGTGAAAGGGTATGTAGAAAATAGGATGTTTCCGTCGTGAAATAGCTTTTTGTGGTACAAAAAATTGTAACTTATCTAAGAGTAAAGGACTTTCTACTCTGTTTTGCGCAAGTCTTAATAAGAATACTATATCAGCTATGTTTCGTCTTTCTGCCAGTGGTAACAAGTGGTGAATTTTATATTTTGATTCATAATTATTGTTTTTCGTTCCACATTTAAATTCTAAAAATTTCAAAAACCTTTTTTGAATGGCCTCTAATCTAATTATATAAATATCATAGCAAGGATTCCAAAGTTGCGATGAGTACTCGAGAAGACTCCGCACATACGAGCAATAAAGTACTTTTATGGATTTATTTTTTTCAAAATTCCTGGAAGACCTTATGAACCCGAGAGCTTTATTTGCTTTTTTAATTAAATTGTCGATGTGCCAGTCATACAAAACTTTAGAGTCTTGAACTACACCCAAATCTTTAATTTCTTTTACTGAAACAAGATTTTGATTCATTATTTAGTAATTATATTTAAAGATATTTACTTTACGTGTACATGACATTGCGAAGTACTTAGACACATTAAGATCCAACTTGTTAGATAGACAATACTGCTCCAGTCTCAGTAAATCTTCCTGCATGAGCTTACAGTCGTTATAATTTTTAATTTCTTTAAATATTTTCATATCATCTGCATATAGTATGAATTGAGAATTTAAAAAACAAGTATTGATGTCATTTATAAAAATTATAAATAATAAAGGGCCCAATAAGGAGCCTTGTGGAACTCCTGAAGGGATTTTGGTCCAAGAGGACGAATATCCATTAATAACAAT
Source organism: Teinopalpus imperialis (assembly GCA_029286865.1). Taxonomy (NCBI): domain Eukaryota; kingdom Metazoa; phylum Arthropoda; class Insecta; order Lepidoptera; family Papilionidae; genus Teinopalpus; species Teinopalpus imperialis. The sequence continues at coordinate 8,549,108 of JAGSMU010000030.1, read as the reverse complement.
AACTTGCGACCTATTTTGAATATAAGAAGTAAACCACCTATATAAATCGCCTTGAATACCAGCAGCTAACAATTTTTGTAAAAGTATTTTGTGGTCTATACGATCAAATGCCTTTGTAAAATCTGTAAAAATAGCATTCACTTGTGAACCCCTATCCATGAAAAAAGTGACGTAGTCATTAAATAATAAAAGATTACTTAATGTAGACCGATTTTGCATAAAGCCATGCTGTTGGTCGATTAAAAAATGAAAAACTGTAGCATACAGTTGCTTAAAAATTATTTTTCAAAACTTTTGCAATTAAGCATAATTTAGAAATTGGTCGATAATTTTTAACATTATTTTTGTTACCGTTTTTATGAATAGGTGTAATAAATGCAGATTTCCAAATATTTGGCATATATCCTTCTTTTGTCGATCTTTTAAATAATATACAAATTGGTTCTAACAGGCTATAAGCACATCCTATAATTAGTTGTGACGGGATGTTATCAGGTCCAGCACCTTTAGTCGGGTCCAACGTTTTTAGTAATCTTAATACTTCATTTGAATCAATCTCTATATTACTAATATATTTCGAGGCTATAACTTTATCACACTTTGGTGTACCTTGAACGATAGTTGAAGATGGTAAAAAGGTGGACTGAAAGTACGAAGAAAATAAATTACAATGTCTGATTCAGGTACAATATTTTCGTAAATTATTTGGGAGTGTGAGAAGACTTAGAGATAGACTTAACATATGACCAAAATCTTTTAGGAGTATAAACAAGAGATTCTTCGGTTTGCTTTATTGCCGATCTCTTAAAAACATAAAAGTAATCTTATCTTGTAAGTTGCCATATATCTTAAATTTTTTATGATATTTAAATTTTTCTTTTAGTACTTTTCTAAGTGATGAACTATACCATACAGGATAATCTTTAGATGATGTTAATTTATGGGGTATGAACTTGTCACGAATTTCGTATAATTTCATTACATTATCAACACTTGATTAATACCCATATAAATTATTATGCTGTACGTTTAATATTTCTTAATAAAAATGTAATTGTATTTTGTGAAATTTAAATTCAAAGATATACTACAGGTCAATATTATGATGCTATAAAATCATTAATATTAATAAAGATATGTATGCCCATCAACAGGGAGCAGTGTTACTCTAGGTGGCTACGGGCAAGGCTCGGTGATGGGTGCGGCATCTAGTGTATGCACGGGAGCTGATCTACTGCGAATGAGTGGGCCACCTCGCGGCTGGTACCCTCGACAGCTACACCGGTACTTTCTCATTATTTTATTCTGTATTTTTTACAATTCATTTCAACCCTAGCGGCACTATTTTAGAATTTGAACTTCACCTATCTCGAAAAAGAGCTGTCTACAAGAATATTTAAGACATTATCGCAACGCTTCGTGCACCTCAGTACGTCGCTCACCGAGCTGTAAACCGCTTCCTGCAAGAGAAGAGTGTGTTTATGTGTTCGTGTGTTGTGTGTTCTTCCACACTACAGTCTTGCAGAAGAACGGTGGCACCGGTTGGTTATTAAAAACATACCGCGGGAAATTCCTGCCGACCTCATAAAGGAGGGAAGGAGGAGGTCTTCCCGTACCATTCCATTATTCGGATGTATAGTGGCCGAAATAGAATACCATTCAACATGACGAGTGCTCCGCGACTTTCAACCTGAAGACCTGCTGCCATCTGTCGGGTGAAGCATTCCTGTGGAGCTGCCTCATAAAAACGATCGACCCGGCAAGTGCCATAAGCGCCAACTTTATGGACACTATTATGACTACTCCGTTAGACGTAACCGATCGAGCCGTGGTCCAGTCCTCTCGGGCATCATCGAATCAGCTTACGCGATGACGCTCGGCCACCTTTTAATCCGGTGTAGTTAAAGTTAAGTAAAAGTATTCGGGCTAACAGCATCAACTATTCGTAAAAAAAAACTTTTTTGTCCACAAGTCATTATGGCTCATTGTCACTTGATAATGTGCCTACAGTGTAGCATAACACGTATCAGATTAAGTCAATTTCTCTGTCATTCTTATATATTTATTATTAATTTTACTTTCATACATTATATTATCCTATAAGTAGTATTACTTTTCCTTTGAATTGTAGTCATTCCTTTAATTATCTTTATTTATTATCTTTTATATTGTAAACAATTATATCATATGTAAAAATAAACACACATGACGCTTACCAGAGTTAATAACATTAATAAAATGTATAAATAACATGAAACTTATAACAAATACTTTCATTGTACACTGATATTAATTCACAATAAATAAAAAATACAACACTTCTTGTAACACAACTTCCTTCACAGTATGTTTGAAGTTAACTAATTTATCGCGACTATATGGTCACTGACCAGTTAATACTCATTGACAAATCACAAATTTAATTTAGACATTTCAAAACTATAGCTGTCCCATTTTTCCTTGTACATATTCAATGAGTAATGAGAAATAGCTATTGACTGAAGATTTGTGAAGTTTATATTATTGTGTGTCAGGTTTAACGGTCTAAGGTTTCAGACAGCTCAGATTAAGAATAATGGAAATATCGGGACATTCATAAGACACAATCACAATTATGAATATCAAGATAATCATTTAATGACAGATTTGTGAACATCTTTTGTTTCTAATTCTATTGGTTCGCTCAATTCCGTCGGATTATAACATTGAATTAATTGAATGATGTATATATTATTGCTTTTGGAGTCTTAGAAATTTTGCGAATGAGTATAAGTTGTATTTAATAGCAATTTTGAGAGATTTGTTTGAAATTAATTAAAAGTTCTAGTTATTAATATTTATTTATTATTTATTAATATTTTTATTATTATCAGTTATTAATATTATTTAATTATTTCGTTAAATACTGCCATAGCCATTAATATTTAGGACATCTTGTCATAATGACATAACGTCTTCCCTGTAGAATTCAATTACGCTCCTCCCTTTAGATAGCGATCCGAGTCGAGGTCTCGTACCTCCTTATGAGGGGCCCTCGGATAGTATTATCGCCACCCTCTGTTGTCGTCGACGTTGTTCGTCCACAGGGGTCGGAGTGCAGCGGTGGTGCAGCAGCAGTCTCCGTGCCAACTTCACAGCATCGTTGTCTCCCTACTCAGCGGGCCTCCCACTCGCGAGTTCAATTAGATAAAGCTGTAAAGGTCTCTGGACCAACAGCAATACTCTCACACAAAAAAAAAGAAATCAATAACGGTGATATCTTCTAGTTATCTGGGAATAATAAGATAAACTCAGTGAGATATAAAAATTTGTCTCAGGGCTGGGAATCGAATCTCAATCAATAGAACAGCCAGGAATACTTTGATGGACCACTACGCCATCCGGTCATCTTGAATCAGCGTATGAGGAAGAACATAATATTTTGCTGTAATATACGCTAGTGATTGATTTCGATTTAACGCGATGTTTCCTATCGATGTTTGCGATCAGTAATTAATTATAATATTAAATTTAGGACGAAGTCCAAAGGATCACTAAATCTATTGTATTCTTTATTTATATTTACCCAAACTAGAAGCATGCAAATGTGAGTGAAGATGGTCACATTATTTCAAAACATACTTACATTCACTCTTATTATCTATGGAATATATTATATGTAGAATAAAACACTTTACGTACTAGTTGCACAATTTTATTACTTTATTCAATTCGAACCAATTGAATTTCAAATTAATGTAAAATCGAAATTATTAAAAAGGAAATGGATGAAATAAAACACATGTACCTATGTATGAAACTTACTAGATGTAGCGAGGACACATGCAAGTGTGCTGGAAATCGATGGATACAGGTGGCTCAGGATCGTGTGTCAGGAATCATTTACTCTCAGGAATTCTCCTGTGTGCGCTTCTCTGTCTCCTCTTTGTGTGCTTCTTTGTCACTCTCCATACAATATAAAGAGCGATCAATCTTAACTCTCAGGGATGAGAACGCATCTGCACTGTGATTTCTTATCAGGAATTAATGTAGGTGTTATGGGTCGTAGAATCACTTGAAATCAAGGGAATGGAATTGGTAAAGCTACACTGCAGCTTGTTCCTAGCTAACTGCAGAGTGAATGGGTCAGCTCGACCAGTGTAGGACCATGCCCTCACAGAAAACCAACGTAAAATAGCAGCATAATGCTGCTGTGTAGCGATCCGACTTAAATTACTTTATTACTAGTGACGAGGCATTTCAGCTCAGTCCTCAAGGGTGACAACGCACCTACATTATGATTCCTTGTCAAGGATGAATGTAGATGTCATGGGCCGCAGGTATCACTTGCCATCAGGTGAACTGTGTGCTCGTTTGTTACTCACAATGTAATAAAAAAAATTGGTACTTGTTGGTCACCCTCTAATTTCATAAAATATATGCGTACGATAAAAGGCAGCTTTCTTCCGATATTATCATATAGGTATGCCTCCCAGTTAGATGTTTTAAACTGAGTTCTGAGCTGTGTCGGTTTTTGGCACCAAGCAAATAGCATCGCAATCGCAAATACATAAACTATATATTTTCTGTGCTCTCCCGTGCCAACTCTCACAACTTCAACACTATCAGCTCTCTCCTGAACTCAAAACCGTCTTGCTTACAGATATATGGACGGTGCTATTGTCGGAATGCACGATGTTCTGTGAGCGAGATGAAAGAATGAGTTCTCTTTAATTAGTTAAATTTCTTTGTTCGTTTGAATTAAAGAAAAATAAAAAAATAAATAATCGGTTTAATGAATGGGAGCAGTGAATGCCGCTGTGTTTGCATGAATACTTAAGGCACTATAATCTTGTTCAGAAGATATTGTCAGGTATCAACTCGTATATGTCCTCGAGATGAACTATATGAGGGCATCTTCATTAGCGTATTTGTAGTGTATTATTAACGTACTCACACTTTCATTCTTTAATTACTAGTAAAATATTTGTCCTTAATAAAGCAGCATAATAAAAATTACCAAAACCTTGTGGCGCCTACATATATAATATCAAAGTTCAATATTGTTTAAGTCTGCTATTTCTATGTGATATGGCGTTTACAATATTTGTCTTGGTCTTTAATATTTTTATTGTGGCTTGAGTAGTGTAGGGACGCCCTATGAGTAGGTGGGGCGATGATATTCGTAAGGACAGACAGAGACTGGAGGAGAGGAGCTGAAGACCGAGCTCAGTGGCGTGCCATGGAAGAGGCCCATGTCCAGCAGTGGACTCATACGTTATACGACTCATATCATGGTGACGATGAATAGTTACAATATTAAATAGTCTTACAATTGTTTCTCATTATCACTAAAATTAAGTCTCAAGTCTTTTATGCACGTCACCTAGATTATTTGTAGTCGAGGACAGGTGATATAAATCGTCATGCGTCGGGCATGTAAACTATTTCGTTTTTTTTTTCTAAAGACCTTACCTGTTTTTCTGATATTTGGAATAAAATGAGTGATATAATATATACATTATATTATAATATCGTATATGTAATAAGATTCATCCTTTGACACTTAATGTCATGAACGGATCCGATAAATGTTAAGTGTTTAGTTCTTCGTGTGCGCACGTATATGCGAGAGTTTTATATATGCATTATGAAAACAAACAAAATCACAGAATAATGCAAAAAGTCATGAAAAACGCAATTTATATTCTTTACAACAAAGAAAACAATCATATGAGCTTATTTCAACATATTTCGTTCAGGAACTCCACGGTGACTATAGAAGAAGTTTCCAGTTGAATGATTGCTTGCTTGTCTCCCATTCTGATCGCAACTATTTTCTCAGTGCCGCTATAAACAGAGAGACGTACTATATTAAAAGCAAATACAAAAAATAAATCAAAATTCGTTAATGTCTTAAGAAAAACTTAACGTGAGCTTTCCTGCGATCTAATTCATTGGATTCAAAAAGATGTTTGCTTAAGAACTTGCCATTTTGCTAAATAAAATGCAGCAAGATAATAAACTGGTTGCCTCCAGCGTCTGCCTGCAATGGCGAGTAAAACCACGAGTACCTTACTCGTGGTATTGCAATCTTCTTACATTTTCAATTTTTCATGATAGCTAGCCTGCAACGGGATTACATCGACTTCGTTTTACAATTTCTCTAGGCTGGCTAACGGCATATTTTTCTATTCCGCTAATAGGCAACTAAGGTCGGCAACGTATTTGTGGATCCATAAAATATAATTCTACGTTGCTATAACATTTTATTGGAATTGGAAAAGTAAAAGATCTGTGTATTTTTTTCTCTCCCCACTTCACTACTATAGATATAAATTTGACTGCGTGGATAGTGGTGCGCCTTTATAAATCAATACTCTATACGAAGTCTGCATTCGACTAATAATAACAAACACAAGTCCCGTCTTCCCGTGTTATATACACCTACTTCAAGCTATCCAAAATAGCTTCATGCACCAGGCCGGTGTTTCGTGGTTCCTTGCGCAATAAAACTCGGGGTATCAATTTTTAGCTTCCCACCATACCAGAGCCATCGTCCGTTGGTTTCCCAAAGTTATTTCGACTTTATAGTTACGTACTCTATAAAACACTTATCACACAGCGCACAATCATACCGCCATGCGTCGGATCGGTTTTCCTCAACACGAATACAAACGTCGCTGGACTTTCTTACGCCACGTCTAATCCAGCGCCAGCGCATTTTGAATAAGTTCTTACTTGTGTTATAAACCTTTCGATTGCTCATAACACAGGCGTGTATACATTTAAAAGTTCTCTCCCTTACTATTTATTTCTGAATTCACTTCCAGCACTGAATCAAGATGCATGGGCGTGGTCATTCAGCTCTATAACGAAATTTAATTGGCAAAGTCATAAAATCAAACAGCTGTTTATTTATTAAGTCAAATTTACCATCAAAAAATATTATTAATTTCATTTATTTCTTGTTCCTGGTTGGTTCACTTACAACGTGAAATCTATATGCAGAAGCGTAGTTAGTCAGGCCTGCGATCTCATTACTTCTACCCATAATTGCCAGTCCACTGTCTTTCACAATTCGATTTAGGTTTTTTTTAATATCAAATTTGCCATCGCTTCGAAAAACCTGCTTTAGTTATCTCGTTCTTTTTTCTAGTTTTTTTGTAATCGGATTTCCCTCACTATGGAATGCAACAATATTTTAAAGCTAGTATTGTAAGAGGAATCTGATAATCTCCAGACAAGTCTGTTAATTTTGATACTTACCTGTTATGAATGACAACAACTATCGTATTATTTGGAGTCAGAAAAGCAGCACTATCATATGATGGCCCATCAGTATTGCACACAGGAATATTATACCTATAAAGAAAATACAAAAATTAAGGGAAATAACATGGTCTATAAACGGATACCTTTTTTTTTAAAAAAAAAAAAATAATGCCTCCATCCCTATATGAATCGTCTATTTACAAATATGGGAAAAATCATAATCAACACTATTAAATAAATTCATAAAAAACCTTAATATTTGAACGTTAATGTCTCTACATAATAATAGGTCTAACCTATGAAATTGCCGTTTTGTATAAAAAAGTTACAGTTTTTTTTTTTCAAACCTTTTTATTTCTGTTCAAAGTAATGTAATCGATGCATCTTTGCCACCGCAGTGGTAGTTTATTGATGCCCTTCTTGTAAAAAATCAGCTGGACAAGAGGCAACAAACTCTTCAAAGGCATTTTGTACTGCCTCTCGGGAATTGATTTTTTGAATTTGGGAATTGATTGGAACGACCGATTGACCAAAGCTGGTTGCAGATGTGCGAGCTTCTACATTATTGTCTTCAGTTCTTCACTGTACACATCTGCAGTAATGCTCATGCCGTTTGGTCACTGTGATGAATCACACCGGCACTAGACCAACAAACAGTGACCATCAACTTTCTAGAGGTCATTTTTCGTTTAGGGCATTGCTTTGGTGCCAAACCATGATCTTACCAAAATACTGAGTTCTTTCGATTGTGGAACACAATCCACTTTTCGTCGCACGTAACACCTAGATTCTGTTGATGTTTATGCTGTTAGCCTATGCGGCTCTTACAGCTTCATCGGACACAGGGCTCACGGAACGGAGGGGTCCGTGAGCTGGTTATAAACCGTGTTGCCTACTGTGGTTCTCTTACATACACAAAGCGCTCATAAACTCTGCGTAGGTTCTCCCATGAAGTGGGGGTCGTCGAGGACGTGACGGGGTCTACGGTTCATAGTTTCCAGATTCGGTACCGGATCGTAGGTTGCGGCATTTACCACTAGCGGGTTGGAGTGAGAAAGCGCTTTCTCGAAGAAGCGCTGTGAGATAGATTTTAGGTATTCCGGTATGGTGACGAGATGTAAGTCACTGTGCAGAACGATGATACGTTGGTATGATTCAGCTCCGGTTGCGATCCTAGTGAAATGGTTTTGAACCGTCTGAAGTTGTGTAATTTTGATTTCGGCTACGTGGGCGAAGACGACGCTGGCGTAGGTCATAATAGGCCTTACGCAGGACTTATATAAAAGGAGTTTATGTTTTAGGGACATTTTACTTTTGGCGCAGATGAGCGGGTGAAGCCGGCCCATGACAAACGCGGCCTTATTTCTCGCATTTTTAATATGCGGCGGAAGCTGAGTTTGCGGTCAAAGGTGACCCCTAGGTATTTGACCGTTTCTACCCAGGGAATGGGTCGGTCGAAGATCGTGATACGTCCTAGCTTTCTACGACTAGGTACTGATGCAGTGCAGAATGGGTCGGCTGAGCCTCTCCAGAAGAAGACTACTTTTATCCGGGTTAATTTCGATTCTCCATAACCGAAACCACTCGGCGAGGCGGTTGGCTGCGGCTTGGAGTCGAATGGTGATACGGCCCTTGTGTAAGTTTGAATAGTATAGGGCGGTATCGTCTGCGAAAAGCGCAAGACTGACCTGCAGATCTTTCGGAACTTCACTTGTGTAAAGTGAGAATAAGAGGGGGGAAAGTACGGAGCCCTGGGGGACACCCGCTAGGAGCGGCCGGCTTGAGGAGCACGTGCCGTCGACTCGATATCGAAAAGTGCGATTCGACAAGAAGGCTCGTATGATGTGTCACGGGTTCTAACGGTTCGCCCGCTGGTGGTAACGACGCCCTAAGTGCCACGTCGGCGTTCACCTTTCGAAGGTGGTCTTGGTCCGCGGGGGTGTTCGACGGGAGCATTGGCAGACCCCGCGCCATTCGAATTCGGTATTCGAAGGCTCGAGGTCTGCTAGCAGGTCGCCCCATTTTTCGTTATTATATGATTTAATGCGCTCTTTGACCTCCCTTTGGAGGTGGCGCAGTCTAACGCGATTAACGTCTGTCGGGTATCTATCGTGAAGCTTTGCCGCGCGATTTTTTGATCTTATCAGTCGACGGAGACTCGAGGAAGGACCCCGAATTGATCAGTCGACGCGGGGACCGTCCTTTTCGAGTCTTCGACGGCCGAGCTAAGGTGAGAAGTTAAGGAGTCGATCGCCCGAAACGCCTTGTCGGGTGAGTCGATCTCGTTAAGAGAAATGTCTAACTGCTGGGTGGTCGTGGCTCTGAGTTTACCTTCGAGAGCACGCCAGTTGACGATGGTTTTGGTCTGAGGGACCTCACCTGCCGATTGGCCCAGCTTGAGGAGCACCGGCCTATGATCCGATGACAGTTCGTGTAGCGGTTCTATAGAGTCGACCGCTAGGGTGATATTTTTAATTAACGCAATATCTAAGACGTCGGGTGTTTGACGTGTAAAGTTTAGAGCGTATCGTGTCGGGGAGTCGGGGGCTATAACATCGAAGTTATGAGAGCCCATAAGAGCGTGAAGCGCCTTACCGTTTCTATTCTCCCTTATCGAGTGCCAGGAGGCATGTTTACTGTTTAGGTCGCCTGCTATGACGACCGAGGGACCTAGGTTGATTGGGGTCCTGATGTCCGATTTCGTCGCTAAGCGAGGCGATAACTATCGGGCTATGACCGGTCATAGCCACCCTACACGCGGTGGCTTCTATGTTAGTTAATCGCGGAACCTCGAGCGTTACGCAATGCAAGCACCTTTTGTAGTAGATCAGGGTGCCGCCTTTGGGGGCGGTCAGCCTGTCACCACGGATGGCTCTGTAATTTGCGATCTTGGGATAGCTGTGGCTAGGTTTTAAGAAGGTTTCTTGCACTAGCATAACGTCGACGTTGTGTTTCTTTAAATGGATCGCTACTTCGTCTTTTTGAGACTTGAGTCCGTCCGCGTTGAAATACGAGACAGTCAGAGAGCGGGGTTTGACTCGACCTAACGGTGTGTTAGCCATTTGAGACAGAGTTAGGGGGTTGCCCTGCTGGGCATGGGGCCATTTTGGAGTGCCCAGAAGGAGCGTATAGTGCCGTTCTGAAGTGATCTGCAGCATTTCAAAAGGGGTTTTGGCCTGCTGGAGGCGGATCCCCATGTTGGTTGAGGTGTGACCTGCGCTGAGGTGGCAGGCTGCACGGGGGAGGGGTTCGGCCTAGAGATAGGCGCGACTTGTTTGCGCGCCATAGCCGGAGGCATTGCCCAGGCTGATTTTGCAGGGGCCTTAGGGGCTTGCAACGGGGCAGTGGGTTTGGGGGCTGGAGCTGGAGCTGCAGCTGGAGTGGGGGCGGGCCTGGGAGCAGGCGCGGCCCTTACGGGGATGGCTGGGATTGGTGTCACTTTCTTTGATTTGGCTTTTTTGCCATTGTGACCCGCGGTAACTCGCTGGGTGGCCTTCTGCCTCGCATAGGCGCATCTGGGCCTGGCGAAGCAGTTTCTGGCCGAGTGGCGGTAGAATTGACAGCGGTGGCACTGTCCTATCAGTCCGCGTTTGAGGGGGGCCTCCACGCGGATATGCCTGAGAGGCCGCAGAGAGTTTTAAGATTGAAGATGGCCTTGCCTTCCGGAGTCTGGTCCAGGGTGGCCAGAATAAGGGGCATGGGTTTTTTGGTGCGCGGATCAGTCATCCTGCGCGCTTCTACTATGGGGAGGTCTTGATCCTTAAGTGATCTAATAACTTCCTCTAACTCTGTCTCAAATGAAAGACCGCGAATTACGACGCGGAGTTTCCGTTCCTCCGGGAGGGCGTAGGTGTGGTACCCTACGTTCTTTTCGCGCAGCAATTTCATGGCCACGCGGAAGTCACCTACTGGCTGGAGGTTGAGTCGGATGCCTTGTGGCGTGTTTTGGGCCTTGGGGCACGATATTTTAGAGGTGGTCACACCTGGACACATCAGTCCATTTGGACTTCTCCTGCAATATTATTGGAGGCGGGGGCTTTATTTTGCGCTCCGCAGGGGGCGCTTGGTGAGCCTGAGGGGCTGCCTTTTTTGCCGGTGTGGCGGTCGGAGAGACCCTGGCCTGGAGAAAGTGGACGTGTTAATGACGGCCGGCTGAGCGGGGCGTTTCCGCTTGTTAGTGACGAGGGTGAAGCCCTCGTCTGGCCCTACTTCCATTTCCGATTCGGAGGTCTCCGGGTCTGAGTCGGAGGACGCCCGTGATCGGGGAGAGGCGGAGGTGGAAGGGCGCGCGGAAGGCGCAACGGATTCGGTTTCGACTGTTATTATCGGGTCCGGTGATTGCGTATCGGATCGGGTCGGATTTTTCTTCTGGCACTGTAGGTACTACTACTACCACTACTACTGATAATGATACCACCAACACACTGTAAGTATTAGTAGGATCTTCTTCTGGCTGGAGGCGCATGGAGAGCACTTCCGGGACGACTGCTCCACTCGAGGGATCCGAGTGGAATGAGGACCACACGTAACAATTCGGTTCAAAATTCTTTCATTTCTGTGCCTGAAGCGCGAGGCAGGTCTCAACGCGTACGTTGCGCTGGCAATCGTCAATTTTTATTATACTGGCTTTCTATTTTTCATTATTTACTATGCTGACTAACTGTTTTATATTCACTTTCCGTAAATATTCTCGAATAAACTTAATTCTTCAAATAAATCTCTATAAATATATACGAAATGGTACAATCACACCTGCCCAGACTTGTCTTAATTTTGGAAGAGTGGGAGCCTTGTTCACTAGGCAGAAGATGAAACTTGTGCTGGGCAAAGCCAAAGGCTTATACATATATTAGTGTTATTAAAAACTTAAAAATTAACTTACTTCGAATTATATATATCATCGTCAGAACTTAAACAAAAAGTTCTGTTTGTCATTTCGATCCTATAGGAGTCTCTCTTCACGAACTTAGCAACGTGTCCCATCGCGTAGAACATCGGCTGTTTGTAAAATTCTCTCTTCTTGGCGTCAACTATGATAGGCGAGTCGACGTAGTTCTCAACCCAGTTTGGACCACCCCTTGTGTCCAATGCCATATTCCAGTCTATCCAACCCACAACATCGTTACGTAAATCCTACAAGGTTTAATGTATTATGGTTCAAATTTCAGACCAATAAATATGCAGAGTCACTAACAAAAATTACGGTTGAAACGTGCCGATTATATAGCCTCAACATTTTATAAGCGACGGTTCTCATCTATATTTTTTGTCTGAGGTTTTAATTATTTCTGTATTTCATACTCGTAGAAGCGTAAACTATACGAAAGAACTGGAAAAACGACATCCGTCTTAGTCCTCAATCAACTCGGATCAATGCAACTACATTTTAATTTGATAACAATCATTGCCGTAACGAAATCGACCGAAAGACCGTCATCATTATAGGTTACACATACTCTAATCGATGTCCACGGATCTGAAAATATCGCTGTAGTAACATTCGATCTGTAAGGTTTAGATAAGCAATTCTCTTTTGTGTTTTGATTTTGAAATGTATACCGTCAGCAAAAAAAGGAGCTACATACCGTGGAATCGAAGTTGATATTATTAATTTTATAATGAGATTATAGAATAATCGACGCTTTTATGAGAAAATCGTACCTGAATACAATTAAAACATAATAATCAATCGTACTTACTTCAAGAATATCAATAATGTAACTCTGAGCTCTCTCCCACGATCCTAATAGTACACGTTTATTTTTTGGGCCTACGGTACCTACAATAAAAACCATAAATGAGTTCTAGAATACAATAGAATCGTGGTGTAGAACAAGTTCCTTGAATACTGCAAATTTTAAGCATATATTCAAAAAACCTTTAGCCTAAAAAATATAATAAAATTGTATTACTATTGTCATGTTACTATTATTTTGTGTATTATGGCACTGAGGGATCCGTACAAAAATTAAGATTACCTAAATACAGATATCTAAAAATGTATTAGATTAAATTTAAAATATTAATTTCCTTAGTTGAGCATTGATTAATTCATACATATATGCAATTAGTAGAAGTAATTAAAATACAATTATCTTTTTAATAGTAAAAAATGGGGAAATGGAATTTTGTCCAAAATTATATTATTTCCAAGGGGATTGTTAGATCTCGTATGATTGTGAAATAATAAATGAATACAGTTAATATAAGAATAAAAGTACTTAGTTAATACTAAGTACTTTTATACCACTAAGATTTAGTGACGCCTCAAACATAGTTAATTTTTGTCTCTATAAAATAATTTGTTTATATAAATTATTGTCAATGTATGTTAGTTATTAGCACCTTCGCAAGCTTCTGTCGAGATAACAAATTTGTCTGGATAATTTTTCATTGTCTCCTTCAACATGGATGCAGGTGTGACGCGATCGAAATAAAAGTGCACCGCCACTCCATCTATGTATTTTTCAGCTCCAGGAACTTCACTTAACACCTGTTATCATATAGATACGATACCTCAGGATACGAGCTCAACTAAATAATGGTAAAAGCATAAACAGGTCAGTTCGAGGGTGCTGAATGACTAAATTTTGTAGAAAACCTTAATTTAATAGCAGATGCTTCCGTGTTTCGTATGATGAGTGAAAGAAACCAGAGACTGTATTACTGGTAACGAGGCAATCCATCATTTCTTAACCCTAAGGGACGATGACACATTTGCACCTATTATCATATAGAGGTTTACCTTATCTAGGCGGATTTTCGTTTAATAGACAGCAGAGGTGTGTAGTCATTCGTTATTTATACGTTCGTGGGGGTGGAAATGCGGTAAAATAACATCATAACGGATTTATATCTCAAACAAAGGATAGTCTTTGTTTATAAAGTAGACAATATTAATTAATTGTCCACTATGTATCATATATAACATAGGGGCTACAAGATCAACAAACTGAATTGAGAATGGGTTCCGTGGGATAATCATGAGTAAACGGGGCGAAGGTTCTTCTGTGGCCACTTAATAAGCAAACGCAGTGTAGGGCTATCTCACCTTTACATATGTATTTAAAGAAGTTAATTTTAAGTAATAAAAATTAATGGGGGCTTGTATTCTGCAGTTGAAATGTCTACTTTTGTTTTTTTACCAGAACCGATTGCAGTAGATGTTATATCAGTGCTTACTAAATTAAGCCAAATAGGTATCGTGAAACGCTGGTCATCTACGGCGAGTATTTTGATGTCCTTAAAAGTAGAATTCCGGATTGTCGGTCCCAAATTATTTTCTATCCACTGGCCCTGCAATTGAAAGTACATTTTATTAAAGATTATTATTCATTACTTTTAAAATGACCTCAGTATTTATTGATTAAATAGTTAAGAGGTTAAATTATAATGATAAATAAGCTAATATAAGATAATAATTTAACAAGAGGCAATAAGTGGTTAATCCATTCGCATTGCCGAAACCAAATCTTGATTATCAACCTTTAGTTAATAACGCGGTACAACAATGCTGAGTTAACGCTAGCGTGGTGAGTATCAGACGTCCTACATTATGTAATAAGGTAATTTAAGCGTCAATGGCCTAATGGTTTAGCGTACGGTCTGCCAAAATAAGGATCGTAGATTCGAATCCGCCATTAGTCTATTGTTGTGAACTATCTCCTGGACTAAGATCTAGCACCAGCATTTAAGCTTAGTTGGAGTGGTTAACGGGAATGTTAGTAAATATAGCACTGATAGTATTCTTTTATAAAAAAAAGTAATATGCCCATATTTCTTTCAGAAGAATGCTTAAGTTCTGGCCATGATAGATATACAACACATTCCTCACAGTGATATTATTTTCCAATTGTAGTTATAATAAAAAAACCCAGTAAAGTCCACCAGAAGAGTAATTTTTCACATTTTTGTATTAGTACTGCAATGTTGAAATAGATCGCTGTTGTGAACTGACATGTTGCACGCAAAGATATTTTAAAAATATATTTATAAGAATAATAAATATAAACGATGCCGGATAACTGCGTATTTATATGGCTGGCATAGCGATATATAAATCGATACAGATACAGGTTCTAAAATAGACGTCATCCCTGGTAAGCTCCAAGATCACAATTTAGATATGTTGAATTCGAGTCTCGTTGTATTCGTTTCAGTTTTTACATTGCACCTAATCCTTCTGCCTATGAAATTGAAACTTCAAGGGATATATTTTTAAATTTCATTTCGTCTTGTTTCAAGTTCTTGTGTCCGGTGGTAGACACAAGAACCTAAACCGGGGTTCATAAAAATTAAATTTACTCTGAAAAAGGGTGACAAAGCAATCTGCATTATGATTCCTTGTCAAGGATGAATGTAGATGTCATGGGCTGCAGGTATAATTTACTATCAGGTGAACTGCGTGCTCGTTTGTTACTCTCAATGTAATATATAAAAAAAACACATAAGAATGTATAAAATTGGATTGTCGTAATATAAATTATATACCAGACCAAATTGAAGAATTATTTGATTAATTCTTGAAAATTACCATTTTATTCGTCGACCAGCCGAGATGTTGGAACTCGCCAAGTGGTAGCACACCGTTTAACGGTTCGTTAGTTGTAGTAATGGCCCAGAAATCCAGGCCATGCTTTTTATATAACTCTAGGAACCTGTAAAAGTACATTTAGAGCATGATGATAAAAATGATAGATTTCTTTTTCGGCTGATGTGTTTATAACCTCACATATTATCCTAACATATGTCCTTTTCGGCTGATGTGTTTATAACCTCACATATTATCCTAACATATGTCCTTTTCGGCTGATGTGTTTATAACCTCACATATTATCCTAACATATGTCCTTTTCGGCTGATGTGTTTATAACCTCACATATTATCCTAACATATGTCCTTTTCATTGATGTGTTTATAACCTCACATATTATCCTAACATATGTCCTTTTCGGCTGATGTGTTTATAACCTCACATATTATCCTAACATATGTCCTTTTCGGCTGATGTGTTTATAACCTCACATATTATCCTAACATATGTCCTTTTCGGCTGATGTGTTTATAACCTCACATATTATCCTAACATATGTCCTTTTCATTGATGTGTTTATAACTCACATATTATCCTAACATATGTCCTTTTCGGCTGATGTGTTTATAACCTCACATATTATCCTAACATATGTCCTTTTCGGCTGATGTGTTTATAACCTCACATATTATCCTAACATGTCTTTTTCGGCTGATGTGTTTATAACCTTACATATAATCCTAACATATGTCTTTTTCGGCTGATGTGTTTATAAGCTCACATATTATTCTAACATATGTCCTTTTCGGTTGATGTGTTTGTACCCTCACATATTATCCTAACATATGTCCTTTTCGTCAAGGTTAAACAATCAATCAATTAAAATATTCTTTATTCTATAGTAATGCGTGCATGGAATAAATAGATTAACAGAATAAAAGTTCCTACAAAAATAGTTTAAATATAGGACATACGAGATACAAAGGAGAGATATTAGGGAATGCGTGAGTTACAGTCAAAAGTTAATGTTTCACATTTACTTGGTTTAATTATATTGGATTAAAAAGTTATATTCGGGAATAAAGGACTTAAGGGTACTACTTACTTTGGGTAAGGAGTTACAATAGTTATATTTTAAAGAATATGAGCAATCCAATTGACATAACTGATATTCCGGTTAACCACTCCAACTAAGCCGAAAATGCTTGTGCTAGTAGATGGTTCACGATAATAGTCGAATAATAGTAGTTCGAACCTACGACCTAAGGTTTCGCAGACCGTACGCTAAACTATTAGGCTATTGACGCTTCACAGTATAGATACAGTTTAATTACTAAACAATGAAAAGGGATAAATGAGAATTCGAGGAGTTAGACCTATTAGAAGAACGAGCAGCAGTGGGATATATAGTGAAAGCAATCATTCAAGTAATGAATAGTGAAAGGATTAATCAGCACGCAGTAAAAAGCATAAAGAACATGAATCTTTCCGCGATTGCGGATAGGCGGATACTTACCAGTTTAGTAATAAATTTAAAATTTAAAAATATAGTTACTTCAAATAATAGAGTACATAAGTCTGAAAGTATTCATCTTTTAAACGGTTAATTGTTGATTTCTGGAGGCTATATTTCATCCACTCCGGTGGTGACCAGACAGTTCCCACCATGTGAATAGGGGATGTTGACACTTTTATGCATTCTTTAATCACTGGCATCTGTAATACAGTTTAATTATTTATTTGAGAATGGTGAAATCTGGAGAATATTACCATTCTGCTGCCGACTATAATTATTATAACTTTAACGTCGATAGTATAACGTCGGTGTAGCCTTGATGTGGGCAAGGGCGTCAGTTACAGTGGATTAGGTATCAGAATCAGCTAATATCTAGCGGATGTGCGTATGAATCTCTTCTGGCTGGTCAATCATCATAAAGATGATGATGATCATCTCATCCCTGAGCTAGTCCACAGCTATATCTAGCCATGCCATCTGCGACCTACATCCATGGACTTCCTTCAAACTCGAAAGGATCGTTACTCTTTATTCTATGTTTCTAAACATTCTTATAACATATATTTAACTTGTAACTAAGATTTACGTGGTAGGTATACCTTGACTGCTATTGACTTTAAACTCAAGATTGCTGATGGTGGTAGTTTAAAATCTGATTTTCTCATTGTATTGTAACACTCAGGAGGAATACCAAGTAGAAGATTAAAGGTAGTACCTAAACAAAATAAAGACTTACTTTATAACGGTAATCTTCGTATGACAGTGTATAATTTGTGAGTTCCCTGTCGTTGGCTGGTACTTCGTTGTAGGAGTAGTTATGAGTGGAGAAATCGCTTCCACCGATAGGTACACGTATCATGTTATACTCAAGGCCATGCAAACTGAAGTATGAACTGAAAAGATAATTTACATTACCTAAATTCTAGTTACTTAAAGTTTTTTTTCAGTAGAACACGATTCACCTTTTGGTAAATAATGACTGCAGCCCACAAATACCTACATCCATCCTCAATAAAGATTGCATGCATGTACGTTGTACACCCGTGAGGACTATAGCATAATATAGCACACATAAATGGGTCGGCTCGACTGGGATATATACTATTTTGCACATTGCATAGATTGCTTACCTCACTATCTTCCACCAACTTGTTCGCCTTAATTTTTTCTCGCTTGTTCTTGAATAAAAAATACTAACAAAGAAAATTAAGATAAACTTGCTTCATAAGATATTGCTTAATCAAAATAATGCTACCTCATACGTAATATATGAAGTCCTGATCGATTCGACCACGTTGACGTCTTCTGTTAATTAGTACCGTAAGCATTTGCACAAACAATGATACTGCCATCGTCCCCAGGCCAAAGTATAATTGTGAACCTTACATAACAATGAATATGAATGGAGAAAGGTTGGGTTACAACGTCGGTTTCACAGAACATAGATAAATGACATCCAAACCAAAAAAATTAAAAAAAAAAACTATCTATTTATGTATCACAGACATTGGCTACGACTGTGAATCAAACCTAGGATCCAACCAACAACATTACTTAAGTTCATACGAGGTAAGTTCTAAAACAAAATCAGCTGTAATTATGTAGTAGTCAAACGGTATGTTCAAGATATTTACGAATACATTGTAGAAGAAACACTTGTATCGATTTTGAAATTTGTCACGTTTATATAATAAACCAACCGGTTCCGCTAATGCACGAATTTACTTAATAAAAGTACATAATATAATGTCAAACAAATTATTAAAAAGTATTTGGAAGACATGGGACGGAACGCGTGGCGGACGATGCTTCAACAGTCTGTAGAGAAGAGGAGTATATCCAGAAGTGTGATATATGTATAATATGTTACTTTACTTAATTTTATTAATTGTCAAAATTACTTGTTTCTATTTGTCGCGAAATACTACAGGTATTTTTTTCTATTATTCCAAGATTTGTGATAATTGAAAGAATGAATAAAAAATTGAACATTTTCAAATTTGTTGCATTAAAATTATTTCAGTACTACAAACTTAAACTCAAAAACATTTTAATTTCATAAAATTATACAAATAAGCCGTTCGAATCTCCAGTAGAGTCACTCTGTCAGCTATTATCTAGCTCCAATATGAATGGATAGTCTCAGGGATGAACCGCGCTCTGACAGAATACTTTTGCTGTTACGTTTGGTGAGTGTCCACGCATTTCGAACAGGTAGTTAAAAATAATAGCGATATTAATTGAGAATCCTCTGTCAGAAGCAACTGACCAAGCCGAGGTACGGCACTCTCGGACACCCTCGAGTCAGACTCGGTCACCAATCAACCCGGTGAAACTAAAGTAAAAGCCCTCGGGCTAACAGAGGACATCAGCCCGAAAAAGAAAAGTTTGGTGAGTGCATAGATCTGAGGACCAATTATAGTTAACAAAGTATTGCATTTCAGTCCGCGGGGGTGGTGCATGTGCATGTGGATTCGCTGTTGACGATGCACTTACGATCAGATGGAGCGTTTCCTCGATAAAATTATAAATAGTCAAATTTAAAGAAGCTAGTCGATCCCCTATTCATCTGAAGAATCTTGCAAGAAACTCATGCCCACTTGTCGCAGTAGATTGATTATTACAGATGTCACGGAGAACTTCCACACCGTGTTTGCCGATATAAATATTTATGTATAACTAGAGATCCTTATAATATTATTTATGTATACAAAAAAAAAATGTACTTGATCAAAAATTGTTGCATGCCGGGCGGGAGACTCATAATGTTAATCCCAACTGCATCTGTAACTGCTCCGCCGAAGCCTTCGATTCTTTGGTATTTTATTTTGGGTTCGACATCCAAAATTAATGAGCAACGTTCATCTGTAATTATTAAATTTCCTTGAATCAACCTGTGTAATAATCATGTAAGACCAAAATGTTCAACAGGATAACGGCCCAAGCCGTGGCTCCTTCGGGAGCCCATGTGCTGGTTGCCCACTAATAAAGATCTCGGCTGATCGCCCTAAGCGCTCCCTAACACCTATCCCGGTGAAGCTGTAAAAGCATACTCCTGCTGGGTTTAAACAGGCCTATTGACTCACATAATGTAGCTGCAACATGTTATATAGAATTCATTAAAACAAATTAAATGAAGCTTAACTAACTACATCAAGAGATAAACAAAAAAATACTTCTTAGATTTTATGACAAACATGCACACATACAAACGAAGCTTATGTGCTTGTTTTAAAAATACAAAACTTATTGTTGATTACATTACTTCACATTTTGTATTTCCTATTTTCTTATATTAGGTGTTGACAAATAAGCACATGTCATCACATATTAACTCTAAGACTAAGACCAAACCTCCTATGACTAGAAACAAGGACTGGTTTCTTTCACCCACTAAACGAAGCACATTAGGAAGTAAAGCTCAAGCTATAAGTAAATGGTGTATTTTTTATTGTGCAATAAGATTTAATAAAGAAAAGAAAAGATGACCTGGATAAGACGGTGTGTCGAATTTCCCATAGCTTTTTCTAAATCGCGATCCTGCCTGAATAATGAAATATGGAAAGTTTTAGTATAAACAATGAATAGTGTTAAAATACTTATACTATTCGACACATGACGATGATCTCAATCGCACATGGTTAAAATTTAGCCCTTACCCTGCTTGTTTTAGAACTGTAATTGTAAAAGCATCCTTGCGCTTACGTTTTATAATATTTTATTTCATAAAAGCATATTTTAAGACCGTAGCTGGTTCCCATCGCTGTCAACCAGAATTTATAAATTAATTCAATGCCCTAGAATCCCCATTGTACATCGACTACGATCGGACTAAACAATGAAGGAAACAGGATTTGTACTCATATTATAAAGCCTGTTTTAGACCTCTTGCTGAAAAATCATAAAACCCATTCCCTACCTCCTTGATAGTTTAGTATCCCTGACGAGACTGCGGACTTGATTAAAGAAAGATGTGAGAACATACTCAGGATAAAAGAGAATACGCTTGCGAGTAACAGCCTGACTATGTTTAATATCAACGTTGGTAAAATTCTTGCAAAAAAGCCTGAGGTTCGCATTAAATTACAGACTTTTATGGTTCGGACGTTTCACTTTTTTCACGTAATCTACGATCTGACCTTGAGAAACATTATCCCAAAACAACGCCGACATACCACTTTAATGAGGAACTACCAGACAATTGTATAGAGGAGATGGAGTTGACCTTCAAAGATGATTTTTGCATAACGGAGGTGCTCCAAAAGCATGGAGTAGTATTACAGTCAAATTACACAAGAAAATAGATACTAATCAACAAACAGATAAAATTGATGACTTTCAATCTTTGGAGTATACTATATAGACTTACTTGAAGGGTGGTTTCAAAGAAGATAAAGTCGACACACAGTGAGGTAGATTTTACATAAAATAAAGGAGTACAATAAACCACAGTTATTTTTGGAAAACTCACCTGTTTTTGTCATTTAAAAGTGATGTGCAATTGCCTGGTAATAGACACATCGAAGTATCGAAATGTGTATATGGCGCAAATAAGATGTCCGTAGATGTAGAACAATGCAGTTACAGAAAACTGCAGTTGCATCGGGTAGTTAGATAAGAGTACATTAGTATTTCTCCGAATCTGTTTGAAAATACGCTAGGTGTCTTTAAGACGCTGGACTGGAACGGATTCAGCTTTAACGGGAATGTAGTACAATCATAATAGTACAATACAAAGTGTTGAGAACAATCTCACGCCAAGTTTCGAACATTGAAATTCGTAAAGCAACTATTGTTAGATAGCCTCTTGAGTATGCATACTTAATTGACAATAAGCGTTGTCCACGTTTTGGCAAATGTAGTGTAGGATGAGAGAAGAAGAAGAGCGCTAAGGAACGTGCTTTGAATGAGGCCTATGTCATTCGATGAACTGCCGCAAGTCGTTGATAACGATGATGATATGTAACGTGAATGAATAGCGTAACGTAATAGGTTAACATAAAGTGTATAATCTATATTGTACCTTAGATGAAGTATATGCTACATATTGTCCTTTTTCAGGGATTTCCCTCGTAACTTCATCGCAATATGTAGCGTTGCAAATGCATATAACTGACTGCCCGTCGACCGGTTTTGCGGCACAGGGCTTATTTGATGTACGGCTCTGACAATCTGAAAAGTTTTGTTATATTGTAAATGTACATTCTAATGAATTAAAAATGAACACGCGACCGACTAATGATGGAGAATCCATTCAATCTTGTCTAACCATATGGCTTATTAATTAAGCACTAACAGTGCATAGAAACGGTATTTCGATTATACATAGTCCAGCCGCGTGTAGATTCCTCTATTTTTTCGGATGACCAACCCTGGTCGACTAAGCCCCCTACCACGATATAGCGGAGCTCATGCGTGAAATTGATAATATGGACTAGTCTAACACCGCTTCGAGTGTTTAAACTTCTATATGCCTAATCCAGGGCCAAAGCGAAAGTATTATATAGATATCAAGTAAACCACCTTCCTGTTTGACTAATAAATAGCCCTTGCTGTGTTTTAGTTTTATTGAATTTATTCTACGTTAGGCAGTCGCTAGAGCCTCATCGGTAAGCAGGGTTGATGGCAAGTGAGTTTGACATTTAGAATTACTTTTACTAATAATTTTAATATAGGTAAATATTTTTTTTTTACCAGCGTCAGCATCATAGACACTATTTAGGATCCAGACAAGAAAAATCGTAGCTTTGTACACAGCCATTCCTTTGAATTTCGTATGCAATTACCCATATATTTTAAAATTATCAAAATAAATAGTGAAATAAAGCACTATAAAAATTAAACCTTATATCAACCAAATAGGTTTACGATATAATATGACTCGGAAAAGCAGCACCGTTTTATAGAAGTAGAGTTTAATAACAAAAAATAAAGTATAGATATCTGAATGTGCGTACATATATGGTGAGTATATATATAAAGGCTATAAGGTAAGATGAAAGGTAAATTTCATATTATTTTCATAAACATGACTATGGTCATATACTCATATACTGTAATGTAGAGAATATGCATAAAACTTACTTCATTTTTAAAATGATAGGCTTATATATTTTTTATAATAATAGGGCTGGCACAGTTTACCTGATAGAAATTGATGATTGCAGTCATAATATCTAGATACTCCACAAATTTTCAGGATTCTTAAGGATACACCTAAGGACAAAGAAGAATGGCCAAGTTAACTTAAGTCGAGGCCGCGGTTGAATCCTACACTCGCTATACGAAACACTGCAGCATGATGCTACTTCACGCTGGTATTCTGTGATTCTGTCGAGCTGAACCATTCATTTTACAACGTGACTAACATTTAATTAGTTATTCAATCAATTTTACTTCTGTTTACCCCTTACTTACCTACATACATATTTTTATAGCTTAGCGCCGTTTCGACCGGATATTTAAAATGAAGTAGTAAATATAACGATATTATAGTCAATATACGATATTATAAATCTATATAATATTAGGTATAAAATATGAATACCATCCCTGATAATTAGTAAAATAATTGGTGGAAACCAAATTATAGTTTCCGGTATCGGTCGATAAACGCAGTAGATGATTGTATGTACTTAGCATAATATATGGCATGCATTGTAATCATACGAAATTATATGTCAAATTATTTGTCAGGAGGATCCTGGTGGCATGCCTAGGATCGTGTTAGATCATTTATATTTTTACAGTAAACCTTTGTTTAGTTAAGTGTTATAACAATGTGCGATAAGAAAATGGCATACCACCGTTAAATTAACAATGTAAATTTTATATACATTAATATTTAATTGTATTTGTTTTAACATGAAATGGCTTAATCTATGTATAGGAATGTAATAGACTTAAATAGACATTTTGTTTATTTTGTCGGTGCACAAAAACCAATTTGAAATTATTGTCAATGCTGTACTGAGATAAGCTTTTGTTAACTTTTAATTATAGCTTTTTATTTAAATCAGTAAATATCACACGCTCGTACACATGTCTGAAGAAAATTGCATCGTCACCAGTCTCATATCATATTCATATAATTTACGGAAATTTTCTTTAATGGAAAATTACTACTCAGGGAAGGTGTATAATTATATAATTGCAATTGAAAAACTCTTTTTTATATAATAAAATAATTTAATTTCCCAAACAACTATTACATTTCGATCCACACGTGTGTGATAAATAAACTACGTGCTCCATATACTATATCCTATTACTTAACTTTACTTTGCAAAAGAAAAGGGGAAACGGGATAAACATGCACGTATAGCAAACCATAATTTAAAAAAAAAATTAATACGTTGAATATGATTCGACGGAATGTAATAATGTATTGTTATATAATGCTATTGATTATTGTCACTTAAATTAATCTTGCCAGATTTATTTATTTATTTTTCTTCTCTTATTTATTCGTATTCTGCTCGTTAACACGCAATTTTTACTCCCTAGTTACACATAGACAAGATAGACAAGCCTGGCTTAGTTTGGGAAACTATGCTTTTATAGGTAACTCACCTGACTGACGCAAATTTTATTATTTTTAAAGTACCGGTCATATATTCAATAATAAAGTGAATGATACTAAAATATTGAAATTAATGAATCTCAGGAATTACATGATCTAATTCCCCCATCCCCGTTCTACCATCGGACGTCACGACGCACTGCTGGATTTCATCCTTTTGTTGTGAACATCCCTCAAACCCGAACGAAACGCTTTGCTTCGTCTTTCATTATTCTTACAGCAAAGGAATGGAATAGATTGCCCGTATCTGTCTTTCCCTCCGATTACAATGTGGGTGTTTTCAAGAGTTTAGTGAATAGGCATTTACTGAGGTAGTGCGCCTTACCATCCAGGACTGCATTTCCGCTTAACATCAGGTGGGATCGTGGGCAAGCACTTGCTTTGAAAGTTTTAAAAAAAAATGAGTTCACGTGGAGACTCTTAGACATGTTAACCAGTAAAAATCGGGAAACGTATCGAGTCGATTTGAATACAGTTGAATAGGATGCAGAGTAAATAATAAAATAAGATAAGTCCACTCTCTGTCCATAAGTTTATTAAACTATCGATACATAATCAGTTAAAGAAACAAATAAGAAACTTGAATTTTTAAAAAGAAGAAATATTTGTAACTACCCCAATATCCCGAAAGTGTTATATCGATCTGCCATATTTCGTATGATGAGCATAGGAACCCCGAGAACTCGTTAATGATAGCGAGGCATATTATCCTTATAAAATTCTGAAGTGCAAAGAAACAGCGAACTCTTAAAATATTGGATTATTAATCTCTCGGGAAAAACAGCTCTGTTACGCAATAATTTATATAAACGATAAAAATAAAAGATAGCAAAAATAAAAACTTCCGATTTTAACAGAACTATTATTATATAAAGAGAAGAGATATTAGTCGAAATAGTTTATTATTCTTTCAATTATTAAATGTTGAGTGAATTTTGCACTCAGAATGGATGTTAGTGTCTTGTAGATGGCAAGTAGACACATAATGGGACGGTACTTTGACGGGTCTACAGTAGCCTGATCTTTAGGAACCAAATAATTGACCTCAGTTTTAAGGAGGTCCGGAAACGGCCAAGGGGTTCCTGGAACTGTTACATGAGCAAAGCGCGGAGGTCCACGAACCCTTTTACCTAGTAGTGATGCAGTTCATCGAGTCTCGGGCTTTTTCAGTTCGGGGCTCGAACCGCCTCAGCTGCGGCGTCGGTTGTGCATGCACTCGTCACAGCTTCCGGCCAGGGGTCCTCGTTGTCGGCTACATGCTCTAACTTCTATATAAAAGCTAAATCTATACACGGGCTGCGCCAGAAACGACCGTGTCAGCCTGGTCAGACTAAATAGCCAACGTATTGCCAAACAGAATTGAGTACGTAACATAAAGGTAAAATTCCAAGTTTTCTATTCGCCCTTGTAGTACGCCCGCAAGTCGTTTTCTTTGTTACGTCGTGCCCAACGCATGCGGCGTATCCTACTAATTTACGGCGACGATTGCTAGGAATGAGAGAATCATTTCGAGCCGACCGATGGGGATTATTGATTCGACGGGTTTGTCAGGTGGTCGAACCCCTTGCGCTCGGCTGGCAGTTCGCATGGTGCCTCGTCCAGCGCCAGCTACTGATGTGCCTGGCCGACCCCCAAGCATCTTTCCATCTTTTTCCATCATATATATTTTAGGCATCCTATGACGCAAAACGTCGGAACCCGATGCCGTTTGATAATTTGACCATTTCACAGGAGGGTCTTGAGCCCAACATAAATTTGCAGAGGCACTAACGCCTCCTGGCAAGGTGCTGACTGCTTGCACTGGCATAAAACTTTTGTTACATAAACACCAGTGGGCAATGGGGTCGTCACTTCCCCACGCTTTAATTCATTATTATAACATATATCTCAGAAGAAAACATTCTTGAAATTTTGATGTAGGTTTAAAATGTAAGTGAGAGAACGATGTATAACTCGTCATCAGGAGAGAGTGTACTTTTATCACCCTTAATCTACATACCTCGTAATCTTACTGTCCCTTTCTATCATGGAATTTTGACAATCAATTTTTTTTATCGCTTCGGTTTCAAGCGAGCTAGCAGCTCACCCGATTTTGTTTGCTACTATTGCGATATATGAGTGGATGATTTTTCATATACCTCTATAATTGATAATTAATAAAATAATTAAAAAATATTTGCTGTGTGTATATACTTGTATGGTATATAAATATTGTAATATGTATTAAAATATTATTCAAACTTTTATATTTTTTTATTTCTATATAATAATATTCTTATTTATTTTAGGTTGTAAATTGCAAATACGTTCAAAGCTTAATTTAATTTAGATTCAGAGTTGAGTACGCCTATAGTGCAATTTAGAAGCGGCGCTGCTTTTTCTAATTTTTTCATTTTATATATATATATATATATATATATATATATATATATATATATATATTATGCTATCAATGTAGCAGGGAGATGATAAAAATGGAGATTTGATGAAATCCCTAAAGTAGATGATCAATTCACTGAAGATGTTAAAATAAAAACTCTGTGGGATCATTTCCTTAAAAAATCCCATAACTTTTTGGGTAAAAATATAAAACAATATGGTTTAGGTATAAAAGTATTTATGTTTCAAACCATGCATTATTAAATGTAGAGTTGGTAATACAACAATAGTCATTGAACACAAGTTATTTATTCGAAACTAATTGACATAAGAAATACGTACTTAAAGGATTTTTTAAAAACAAAAAGTATATTTTTCCTTAATGTAATTAGTAAATAATGACGCACAATCATTTCTATTAACACATGTTGATTTGTGGCATCTAAGTTTGCAAAGTAACAAGAGAAAAATAGCTGTGCGATTCGAGTTAAGATATTTGATTGAATATCCGTTTTCATCATTTCCCTGCGACATATACACAACAAAACGAATAACATAAAAACGTAAATTATACATTTATAGAAACAGTCAAGAATTACATAAGGTCGATGAATTATATATATATATATATATATATATATATACATATATATTGACATAAATGAATAAATCATTGTACTTGTATCGTGATACATTTAGCTTTCAGTTTCAATATGACAGGGTTCTTCATTGCATGCAGAGTAACTGATGTCTTAGATTTGCTGTAAAAATTATATATTTTTAATAATGCACAGTGGTGAACCAGTATGAAATACCAAATAGCAATATGATGCTGCCATGTTTCGTATGGTCAGTATAGGTATCCGAAGATCATTATTAACAGTGACGAAACATTCAATATCAGTCCTAGTCAGGAGTAACACCTCACGTTTATCTTGAAATTTGTTCGTCGGTCAAACTGTTACGAGTATATTCGCTTTATATAATTGAAGAGTATTAAAATAATTTAGTAGACACTAAAGTAATTTAGCCAAGATTAGCTATTTCCAAATTGTACTGCAATTTTTTACTTTTGTATATGCTATGTTTGGTTGTTTTTGACTAGATTTAGGCGGAAAGCTTTAAAAAAATTAAGGACAATTTAGAATTAAGAAAAACTAGTTTATGTAGATCATAATTACGAAATAGAACTTTTCAAATGGCAACAACAAATCGGCCGTAATTGGCGTCATCACTTTTTTTGATTTGGCCTTAGATTTGATATGATATTTACACCATTATTATTTATGTCTAACACATTTATGTATAATAAATACTATAATTATTATTTAAATATTTAAACAACCATACGCTATATATAGCTGACGCACGGAGGCATCACGAATTGTCTTCTGTGGGCCGTATGTCGACTTTCATAAAAAATGTTGTTTTTATTTTTTTAACATTTTTTTTAACTGAGGCTTTCAGAATTGGGTGAAAAAGTAACATAACAAAGTATACAGTTCACCCGATGCTGATTCCTGCGGTCCATGACATTATCTAAGATAAATAATCATTATGAACCTACATTCGCACTTGTTAGGGCATAGATCGTATGTTTCGTCATCTGTTATAAGGTTTTTTAAATGTAAATAATGAATATTTAAAATAACAAACCATTTGCAATCCTCATCGTTAAATTCGACTGTTGTTATTGATTTTCCTTCCAACTTAAAGGTGGCCTCGCGGTTATTTAATTTCACAGAAACTCTAATGGCGTCCGCATTACTGGAAAATTACAGACAATTGTAATATCCGTAACTATCATATCAAAATCCGTGCGGTAGATTACATTAGTTAATTGTGTTTAGGTATTTACATGCTATATTTACATTGTCGATATGAATTCGTTTCACCAAAATATAGGGTGGGTATCATTGCGCAGAATTTTATATCGTATTGAATTCTATTATATGTAAAAGCATCTACATGGATGATGGAAAATTGAATAGTGATTTACTTTTACTTTAATTGTACAAGATACTGCTAGTCGTGCTATTTCTAGCCGCCGCCAGAAGCGATCGTAGTCAGATTACTTTTACATCGTAAAACTGCACTGTAGCTAAGAACTACAAACTATACTTATATTATAAAAGTGATTATATGCTGCACGGATTTTACTAAGTTTAAATTTACCTAAGTGTGTTTGTTTTTACTCTGATTTCATTATGAAGATGTTTTTTTTGCGTATAGTATCCAAAGAAATGGGTACTCAAAAGTAGACGCAATAGCCATCAGTAATGTGCTGGCGCTACACCATTTAAAGACGTTGATGAAAGTGAAAACACCTAGCGTAGAATATCCAAAGAAATGGGTACTCAAAAGTGGACGCAATAGCAATCACTAATGTGCTGGCGCTACACCATTTAAAGACTTTGATGAAAGTGAAAACACCTAGCGTAGAATATCCAAAGAAATGGGTACTCAAAAGTGGACGCAATAGCCATCACTAATCTGCTGGCGCTACACCATTTAAAGACGTTGATGAAAGTGAAAACACCTAGCGTAGAATATCCAAAGAAATGGGTACTCAAAAGTGGTCGCAATAGCAATCACTAATGTGCTGGCGCTACACCATTTAAAGACGTTGATGAAAGTGAAAACACCTAGCGTAGAATATCCAAAAAAAATGGGTACTCAAAAGTGGACGCAATAGCCATCACCAATGTGCTGGCGCTACACCATTTAAAGACGTTGATGAAAGTGAAAACACCTAGCGTAGAATATCCAAAGAAATGGGTACTCAAAAGTGGACGCAATAGCCATCACTAATGTGCTGGCGCTACACCATTTAAAGACGTTGATGAAAGTGAAAACACCTAGCGTAGAATATCCAAAGAAATGGGTACTCAAAAGTGGTCGCAATAGCAATCACTAATGTGCTGGCGCTACACCATTTAAAGATGATGATGAAAGTGTAAAGTGAAAGTGAAAAAGTGAGTGTTGGGAACGGGAGACACAATTATGGATAATGAGGCATTCCGTCTCTGTTGTGATATAGATATAGATGTATTTCGACCAAAGTTATCACTCACTAGCAGGTCAAGTGTGTGCTCGTTTATTACTTCTATTATATTATAAAAAACCGTTGAAATTTTGTGTATTCTATTTAAGTGCAAAACATAAAGGTTTATTTATTTCTTTCATAACGCTCTCTAGAAAAGACATATGTGCCCAGCAGTAGGTGATTTTAAATAATACTACCAAACACTAAGCGTAAAGATCAATGCAATTTATCATTCATCAATAACATTCAACATTTTCTTTACTTAGCCACAGTAATAGATCACCACATTTGTGCGTTCGAAGATGAAACTCATCTACTTAAGTTCTACATTATAAAAATATTATTACTTATATACCTATTATAAATAATAATATTTTTATAATGTAGAACTTTTATTTTATTTATATTTTTATTATTACCTATTATAAACGACAAATACTATTGTATTCTGAGGCGTAAGAAATGCAACTTCCTCGATACCCTTGGGCGGCCACTTCGCCTTCACTCTGATCCTTTGAGACCCTCGTGGAATGAATTTAGAGAAGTGTCCCATCGCGTAGAACATCGGCTGCTTCACAAATTCCCCGTTTTCGGCATCCACAATTATGGGGGAATCGACCTGACGGTCCGCCCAGCTCGGTCCTCCGCTTTTATCTAAGCAGAAATTCCAATCCATCCATCCGACGAGATTATTTTTGAGATTCTGTAAAAAAAGACTTTCTCCATTTTTATCTCACTGATGTAGACGGAGAATGAAAGTAGGAAATGCACTTTGAATAAGAAGGTTTTATTTCTCAAGCCTGTCAGGAGACGACTGTCTTAGCGTGTGATATTTTGTATATCAAAAATCGCTAAAATATTAGATTTGGGATTTCAGATTAAGGTCTACAAAATAGTTGAGCATATAAACCAATCATGTGTACTTGCAGCTATTAAATAAAAATAATTATAAATCCATCATCAAATCAGCCCATGATTAGTCCACTACTGAAAATAGAATATAATAACCCAATTTCTTAATACATTGAACATTCGTCTCAATTTCACAGTTCAGTATTCGATTCAAAGATTCAACACCACTCGTCAGATTGTAACTATTAAACAGATTGTAACTAATCAACAGATTGTAACTAATTGACAGATTGTAACTACTAAACAGAGTGTAACTACTCGTCAAATTGTAGCTACTAAAACGGATTGTAACTACTCGACAGATTTTAACTACTAAGCAGATTGTAACTACTAAACATATTGTAACTACTCGCCAGATAGTAACATACTTGACGTTACCTAACCACCGGCAGCCGGCCGGCACTGACACCCGGCAACCGGCACCTAGATATAACGGACGGAAAAGTTGGAAGTGCGAGAGGAATACCAAATCCCCGTTGAGCAGAGTTAAGTTGAGAGAGTTATAATTGAATAAGCTATAATAAGGTAATTTTTGTTTTAAAATTTTAAATAGCAACATAAAATTAATAATTTTTATCATTTAACTGTCGCAGAGTATACAACACAGCAGTTTGTTTCTAGCTGCAGAATGTATGGGTCAGCTCGACCTGACTATGACCAAGCCCTCACGGAATACCAGCGTAAAATAGCAGCATAAAGCTGCTGTGTTTCGTCTGGTGGGTGTAAGGATCCGGAGACCTTTATTACTGGTGACGAGGCTTTCCATCTCAGAACTCAGAGTTGAGGATAAACGCAGATGTTATGAGCATGTCGCAGTCATCAATTACTATAAAGTTTACTATGACTTCGTTTGTACCCCTAAAAAAAAAAAAACATACCTACATACATACATACCTGTAGAATATCTGTAATATAACTTTCAGCTCTTTGCCAGGATCCCAAATCCACTTTGTTCTTCTCATAAGGCTGAAAGCCTAAAAACATATTAGAGATTTTTTGAAGATTTAAATGAAAATTTGATATCTTTAAATATCATTGTGACAGACAACGGTGGTTGTGTGACCTAGTGGCGTAAACAACTGCCTGCTAAGTTGCGGGTACTTAATAAATAATAATATATAATTTGTTTTGCACAAAGATTAATAGTTGTTTTCTATGTGGACGAGGCAAGCCTGATGTGACTTGATGATGTTCTTCTACTCTTTCGATTATCAATATTTAATATTATCGACGCAATTACTGCGTACCCATACCTTTCGTATTCCTATGTATATCCAACTAAGGTTCAAGCGCAACGTCTGAGATGTGGGACATACACATAATACCACCAGACCAGACCCGAAAACCAATTATTTGTAATACACAAAGTTCCTACTCACGGAATCCAGTCACTTTAAACACTACGTCATGCGGCCGTCATATGACTTACATCGGATATATCATCATGAAATATATCTTACTTAACATCATCTAGTAACAACCAGGACATGTCACCATGGATGAAACCAACTAGAAACACCTCGGTGACGACAATAACGACGACTAACACATCGCCGCTACCTCTTCGCTAATCCGAATATCTCTTAAATATAGGTATATAATAAATTTATATAATTTTTATTTTTAATCTTTATTAAAATTAAATTTAAATAAGTCGGGTCTCGTCAGGCCGCCTCAGCTACGGCGTCCACCGTAATCACAATGGAATTCATGGGTGCAGCATCTACGAGTGCACTCGTCACAGCTTCCGTCAAAGAGTGGGTTACGGACTCTGATCACAGGCTGCGCCAAAATGTAATAGCTCCTGAAGATTAATATATGTATCTTCGTCACCACTAATAAGTTCTCCGGTTTTTTTATTTTACCACACGAACCAGAACCGTTAAACTTATATTGTATTGTGAATTATGTGCTACTTTTCAGTTTATCAAGATCCCACCAGTTCTCGGACCTAAGCCACGCTTGTTGACACTTCTGTCTTTGTTTTATATTTTTATCTGTTTCTGTTTCAATTATATGGTATATTATAAATTGCTGATACTTCATAAAAAAAATTAAAATTGCTAAAACATTTTAAAATAAGAACAATTAAAGAAAATTTTAAACCTTCACAGGCTTCGGTGGAAATCACGAAGAGATTTGGATAAGATTTCTCGAACTGCTGAAGAATTTGTACTGAAGTGCTCGTATCGTAGTAGAAATGAACAGCCAAGCCGTCGATGTAGTTCAAAACTGCAGGATGATCTTTGATGATCTAGTAAACAAAGTTAGTTTTACAATGCATTATTATGCACATTATAAAAAAAAATTGTTCTTTAACAATTCTTAAAACAATTATATATATCTATTCAAATCTAATATAATTTAATCCAATTTAAAACCTAGTAGTAACTTTACAGACGTAGAGCTATGCTGCAGCTTGTTTCCAACCGCAGATTGAATGGGTCAGCTCGAATGGGGTATTCTGTGAGGACCACGTCCAATGACCAGCACAATGCTGCTGTTTTTCGATTGGTGAGTGTAGGTATCCTTTATTACCTTTATTACTGGTGACGAGGCATTCCATCTCAGTCCTCAAGGATGACAACGCATCTACATTATGATTCCTTGTCAAGGATGAATGTAGATGTCATGGGCCGCAGTAATCACTTACCACCAGGTGAACTGTGTGCTCGTTTCAGTGTGATAAAAAAAGTAAGCTAGTAAAAAAAATAACAACAAATAACTACCAATTTTTATTTCATTGTTTTAAAATCAACAACACTTTTATACTTTTCAACTTAAAGTGATAGTTATCAAATCCCATTAGTTTCTTCTTTATTGAATACTAAACATAATTGTAATAATAACCTGGCCACGTTTTAGCGTGCTTCGTTTAACATTATTATCATTATAAAGGCTGGACTTCTAAGCAACAATGTAATGAAAGTCATAAAATCCTTTCGGTGGTTGTAATTGTAAAAGTTATGTATATCGGCATAAACAGGCAACTTTTACAGAAATAATATTTTACCGTCTGTATCATTAGTATAAAGCAATTCTTTGAAAAAAATATTCAGTCAAGCCTGCCGTTTTATTATGGTATATATCCAATGTTTAGATAAGTACTGAACATTCTTATTTATTACATGTAAAGCTTCTGTTATGAGAACCAAGTTATGAGAATTTTAAGAATTATTGGAAATCACAATAGGAATATATTTGGCAAGGAATAAGCGATAACAGTTTTTCTACCACCTCGGATGGAAGGGTGGCTACACAAAACTGCTCTATGTGCTTTATTTAATATACAGGGGTAGATTGTCTTGCCATCTTGTCCAAAGTCATGAGATTCTTATGGCGTTATTCTCAATTTAAAAAATTTAGTTAGTGGTGGCCCCTTTAACCGTTACCATTAGTATATGATCCCTGGACCTTTTGCTTTTACTCGGAAGCGTTATCTCCTCGACTTATTATATTATGTATAAATATAAAAATAAACTTACTTCATAGAAATCGCACGAAATTGTGTACCGTTGGTCGTCAAGCGCAAGGATTTTGGTATCTTTAAAAGTTGAATTACGAATGGTAGGTCCTAAATTTTCTACTATCCATTTACCCTGAAATTGTTAAATAGTTAGACTATTTAATCAAACCAACTAATTTAAAATATGCGATATAACATGCTTGTCCAGTATGAAGGTAAATATTTCTGGGAAAATCTTGAATATTCCAGCACTATAATTAAAACAGGAACTGGATCCTATATTGCAAATATATCTTTTAACATCCGCATCT
Source organism: Teinopalpus imperialis (assembly GCA_029286865.1). Taxonomy (NCBI): domain Eukaryota; kingdom Metazoa; phylum Arthropoda; class Insecta; order Lepidoptera; family Papilionidae; genus Teinopalpus; species Teinopalpus imperialis. The sequence goes on along the minus strand of JAGSMU010000030.1, from coordinate 8,514,109 downwards.
TCAAGATACCTGCTGGCAGGCCAAGTCGGCTTAGCAACATTGCTTCGATACCTAAGCTAAACTAGGAATTCCGGAAATCTGTATGTCAGGAATGCAGCAACAGATCCAGGAGAAAGAGCACAGAATTGGATAGTGAAATTCATAAGACAAACTTAAAAACATTCATGTTATTATTGTCGAGTACGATATAGTTAAATTTAGTTTCAAGCGCCAATATTCTAATAATTCTGGGCATAGCCTGAAAACTTGACGTCATAGGTTTGAATCTGGAATCATTTGACTAGCACAAGCAACAACTTAGCTGGAGTGGATTGCGACATTGATAATTAGGTTAACACGATTGCTCTTTCTTTTAAATAAAAGACAACATTACCATCTGATGTGAAGTCCATCCAAGGCAAAAGTCTATAGGGATGTTATTGGAAGCAAATGACGGCTCGTTAGTCGTCGTTATACCCCAAACAGGAACACCTTTCGCAGCATATTGTTCTAAAAATCTATATAAAAATTATGCCCTTTTTACTTTTTTTATTCATTACTATGTATCCAAACATACATATATTAAATAGGTATAACTTCCTTATGTTTTATCTAATCTTCATTTTTTTTATTACATCATATAAACCATTTTTTTGTTACACTGAGTGTAACAGTACAGAGTTCACCTGATAGTAAGTGATTCCTGCGACCCATGACATCTACATTCATCTTGGACAAAGAATCATAATGCGGATGCGTTGTCACCCTTGAGGACTAAGATAAAATGCCTCGTCAATAGTAATAGAGGTCGCCAGATCCCTACACTCATCAGGCGAAACACAGCAGTATTTACTGTTATTTTACGTTGGTATTTTGTGAGGGCGTGGTCCTACCCCGGTCGAGCTGGCACATTCATTGTTCAGCTATAAACAAACAGCAGTAGCTCTACGACTTAAAAGTTTATTTTTGCAAGATAAATGATACATTAATTTCAGATCGATGAAATGAGATATAACTAGTCTGGCCATAAATACTGTTACATAAAAACTTTTCTTTTTGTCAACTTTTTGATTATTTTGAATTTTGAACACGGATATTATTTTAAAAACTTCTATCGATTTTGCGCCATTTCACATATTTTTTCGTGTTCATTACCAAATTACAATATGGAATGGGGTGTTAAAGAAAATAGGATTGCAGTGATCGCCTTGAACAAAGTGGGTATGGAGCCGTCGGTCATATTCCAGGCACTTCAAAACCTTGGTATCAGCTGTATGTTCGTATATTGTACTATCAATAGATACAACAACACTTTCTCTGTCGAAGACCAGAAAAGGCAGCGCGCTGTTAGAACTACAAAGGCTGTTAATGCTGTTAAAGCCAGAATTTGTCGAAACTCTATTAGGAAGCAAAAAATCTTGTCGCGAGATATGAAGATTCCCGCTAGAACTCTGTCGCGTATCAATCTTTATAATTAAAGAGAGTGGATCGATCAAAACGCCTTCTGTCGCGATACCCAGGTGAAAGGCACAGAAATATTCCTCTTTACTGATGAAAAATTTTTTGAAAAAACGATTGAAGAACACTACAATAAGCAAAATGATAAAATGTACGCTCACAGTTCTAAAGAAACTGCTTAAGTGGTCGGAAAGATACAACGTGGTCATCATCCTGCGTCAGTGATAGTTTGGTGGGGCGTGTCTTGTTATCTTTGTCAAGGAGTCACAAAACTACATTTTTGTGAAAAAGAAGTGATAATTTCAGCCAAAGTATTTAAAGATACAGTCTTGGATCATGTTGTGAAACCTCTCAGCAATACACTTTTTAAAAATATACCGTGGACTTTTCAGCGGGACTCTGCACCTGGTCACAAGGCACGAACTACCCAAGCCTGGCTTGAAACACCAACGTTCCGGACTTTATAAGAGCTGAAGACTGGCCCTCATCTAGCCAAGACCTCAATTCTTTAGACTTCAAATTATGGTTAGTTTTAGAGGACATGGCCTGCTCTAAACGACACGGCGACATTGAGTCTCTAAAAAATCTTTGGAGCAAGCAGTGGCGAAATTTCCCTTGGAAACAGTGCTTAAATCCATAGATTCGTGGCCAAACAGATTAAAGGTCAAAGGATATAAAAGCCAAAGGTGGCCATTTTGAATAGATTTTTTTTTTGCTAATACTAATAAATATGTAGGTATAAATTTGAATAATATTACATTACTTTATTTAAAAAAAAATGCATGTTCATTTGTAACAACACTTGATCCTATGTTAGTAGCGGTGTCTGCAAGAGGCACAATCCGGGCCAATGGTAAAAATTCTCATCTCTCTTGTCCCTTTGATCTAAGAATTGGATGCAGAGATCACCATCAGGGAATTATTGTGAGTTTGTCATCTTTAGTGTTATAACACAAACTTTTGTAGCGTTCGCTGCATCTCGCTTATTCGGTGCAAGTAAACGATACGTCGGTGCCTTATACCATTGACATAATGTATGGCACAATTGGAAAAGTGTTGCCATTTTTAACATTACTCAAGGTAGAGAACTAATTCAAAATAATGCAAAACTACATTTAAATCACACAAGACTAATGTTTGGTATGTTGAAGATTACTAACTACGAGACTACGACTAAGCTACTACTAACTGTTGTCTTCTCCTTCCACCGATCCAAATGCATTAACTGATTACTTAACTTCTAAATAGTTATTTTAATAGTAGTTTGTATAGTTTACTAAAAAGCACGAACCCAAGCAACATTTAACATTGCTTAATTAACTAATACTGGTATTGCACATTTACAAACTGCAATGCAATTACTGCTGTAATTCAAGTCCACACCTCAATTGCCTTGTGCTCAAACCGATTCGTCATCATTCATAAGGGCAACGTTAATCCACTAATAAGACACGGCGTCCTAGTTTACTTGCCACTAAGAAAATCCTGATCTAGCTGCTTTCATCGACTGCCTGCAAACTTATATTGATTATAATACGTCACATATTCAACGTAGTAACGTAATGGACTTACTTCAAATGATAATCGGCATATGTTTGGAAATATTCAGTTCTAATGAAACCACACGAGGGATTCTTCTCCGTGTGGTACTTCATCCATTTTGGAGGTGACCATGTTGAGGCGATGACGTGGATAGCCGACTTGGCGACCTCCATAATTCTTTTTATTGCTGGTATCTAAAAAAAACCTTTATTAGACATTAAATGTTTTCGTAGAGCCTTGTAACTGGTACCGAAATATGTGTTACAGTGGCAGTAGTAGCAAATCGCAACTAGTTTCTAGTTTCCATTTTAAGCTAATATCCTATGAAAATATTGTCAATAGAGCTTTCTTCTCTAACAGCTATTGATTCTATGAATTATATACAGCCGGTATATTGCCGAGAAACTTAAATATTTTCCCCCTGATAAGTTTTCTATTATAAATAAACACCTTATAGTCCAAATCTTCACAGGAAAGGGTGTAATTGGTCAAGAAGCAATCGTTAATAGGTAACTCGTTATAAGCGTGTCGGAATAAGGAAAAGTCCGATCCACCGATCGGTACACGTAGCATGTTGTACTCCAGGCCTTGGTCGCTAAAGTATGATCTGAAATGAAAATTAAAATGCTAAATATAAATCGATTGACTACAACAAAGGCAGCTCGCCCTTATGGTCAGAGTATCAGGCTGCTATGTCGCGGGGCCAGATCATACAATATTAACAGAAACACACGCAACAACAAATGCGATAACAAACTCAACCCCCAAGTTGATAAACGTTGCTGTAGGGAACCGGAGACCGAGTAACTGATAACGACGCATTCATTCTCACACTGTGGTTCATGGGCACGTTCACAGGAGAAGTGTGTTTCCTAAATACCTACAGAACCGTTAGTCTTTTATAAAAAAAAAATATTTAACAACAACAATATTAAACAATAACCATATATTACATTATTATTTTTTTATTATTACATTATTTATAAAATACTCGTAAACTTTATATTTTAATTCGATGGGAAATTTCTATTATATATTATCAATTTCAATTTTTTTGTTTATTTATCTTTTTAATTTTTAATACAATTTACAAAAAATAGAAATATAAGACTACCATGGTATGTGACGATTCAAAATTAATATAAACTAAAAGACTTACTGAAGCCAACCATGATGTAATAATGTAATAATAGAACACGCATACACAATACCAAGTTCTTAGAACTAAATTTCCTCTAAACAATGCATCAAGATTTCAAGGTTTCTTCATCTATTGAAATTATTTACGAAATAATTTAATTTTTAACATTTCCTAATGTTAAAAAGAAATATAAGCTACGTCACTTATAGTAAAAAAAATAGTAGATATTTTGTAATTTTTAAACTCCTTGCCGAAAATATTTTATTTATTATTTATAATAAAACGAGGATGGACTTAGCAGAGCTAAAGCTGTCACTTCAACGATGACAATACTCAAATCCTTCTGAATAAAGAATTTAACCTGACCTTAGGTAATACTGCGGTTCAAGTAGGGGAGAAAACGAATCTGCTTTATGATTCGTTATTGAAGATAAATGTAGGTCCCATGACTCTACAGAATTCACTAACCATCAAGTGTACTGTGCACTCATTTGCCATACAATCAAATATGTTAAAGAAAGGTAGCTTAATCTTTCTTAAGAAGCGTATTTATTGCCTTGAATAGTATATGTGTGTATAAATATAGTGTGGTGTACATTGAAGAAAATATGCTCTCACTTCATCTATCCACTTCTAGCTTAGTGCTTTTTCAACGTCAATCGTGTGAGTAGGTCCTATTTCCATATAACAATATGAAAAATTAAAACTCATAAGTCCTAATAGAGTTCGAATGCACGCTCGCTAGTCCGCAAGTCCGCAGTATCAGTTATTTAATTATTACTACTTTATGCTTTACCACATCCATTGCTGTGCTTACTAAAAGGGACTTTGTGATAATAGAATTAACTATGAAACTTATAGGTATATACTACTTATACTCATCAAATGAAAGATTTTGAAATATTTACATTCTTTCAAGATTTTCCATTTGAAAGCGATCCAAATATTAATAAATATTTATAAAATAATCAAAAATATCTCTTTCTCCAGAGAATAATACTTGATTAAATTATCCTGTGCATCAGCAGGTAAGCTCATCAAGTTAAACCCAGCCGAGCCAGTAACGGCCGCACCGAAGCCTTCTATTGTCTGATACTTGGTGGTAGGATCCAATTCATAAGTAAACGTGGATTTTTCTGCAATCAAGTAAAACTTTTCTTTGACTACTACTGAACCAATTTAGTAGTATCTCTAAAATTATTATCATTAATATACAAAAGCCCAAAATAAACTTTCAGCTACTACGAGTATAAAAATTATTTAAACCAACTCTATTAAACTCATTTCGATATCTAACTGAACGTCGAATCGAAGTCGAACGACAATTGGAGCCGGTTGTGCGTTTTATTTACATTTTTTTTAGTATTAATACATATTTCGAGAAGCGACAAGTGAAGATTACAGAGATATACATACAATTATTGAAATAAAACAAAAAACCGACTTGGTTAAGGTCGACGTACATTTAAAGATCGAAAAATTTTTGACACGCCCAATTTAATGATGTCGTCTTTAGATATGAAACTAAGGTTGACAAACAAGCAGTTCACCTGATGGTAAGTTATGACGGCAGCTCATAAACACTTTTGAATTTTGATTGAGAAACAAGATGGAATGCCTTATATCCCTTGACTTACGAAACAGCAGGTCATGTTACTATTTATTTGCCGTGAGGAATGCTGATCTTGAACTATATTATATTATATATTTAAATAATACATGTTTATTTAAGATTTGTCTAAAGATATGAGCTTCAAATTTACCATCTTTTCGAAAATAAGATGATGTAAGTAAGAATGAGCAACAGATGTGGCGGTGATATCTTTTTAAAATCAAATTTATAGTCCTACTATATCGTATATTGGATTTATAGAGAGCCTATATATATTATTCCCATTGTTGGGCAAAATTCTTCTCTCTAGAGAGGGTGTAAGAGCATAGTCTACTACGCAGCTCTACTGCGAATTGGCAGATTTCATATGTCTTCGAAATATATTTTTTTATTATATCTTAGATATGCAGGTTTCCTTACGATATTTTCTATCACCGCCGAGCACGTGGTTAATCAGCCCTTAAAGTTGCGTTTAACAATTTCATTGGCGTCGGCATCGGGGAATTAAATCGGTCGCGTACCGTGTATTAAATGCAAACGCTTGGACAATAAGCTGGCACGGCTCATGAAACTTATTACGCCTTTATTCTTTACATCACTGATACCTGCATATAAAACTTTAATTAAATTAATTTTGATAAACTTTCTTTGTCACTTACTTGCTTTATTCCTATTAAGTTTCCCGCGTCTTTTCTTAAATCTCGAACCACCCTGTAATAGACTAACGAATGAAATATGTGGTTTAGGCGTATTTATGCGGTTATGAAAATCGGATTTTAAAAAAATACACATATTAACCTCGGAAGACGTGTATGATATATATCTGCCTTTAGCAGGCATATCTCTGGTGATTGTATCGCAATATGTGTCATTACAAACGCACACGATCGACTTTCCGCTAACGACTCGGGCAGCACACTGCCTGTCCTTGATAAGCGCCGTTGTGCATTTATTTCCTGCAAACACAGTCAGAATTTATAATATTTGGTATAAGTTTGGTTCACTACTAACCATGGGAAAATGTATCTAGAAGTTTGCCTTAAATGCCACAGAACAAGTTATTTCAATTGTGGATCAGGTACTTACTATGTAATTATCTCATCACCACGCATGTCAAATGGATTCCTAAAAACAAACATTGTAACCGCTGATGTGCGTCATAATTTAGGAATATTTTGAATTGGCATACTGGAAATAGTTATTTACTAATCCTAACAGTTGGGCTCTTGAACCTACTAGATTTTCGTTTTCATATTAAACTATAGAAACTCTTGGTGCCCTTTGGATTGAAGGTGGTGATGAAGGACACTTTCTTGTAACCTTACGCTAAATAATATCTGCGGTTAAAAAGGTAAAGGTTCAAAATACACATGCGTCGTAACCTTGACGACTGGATGGATTCCTCATTCTACAATTGAGTCCCCGGTTCCGTATACTCACCATACAACATAGAACAACGTTATGCTGTTACTTCACTCTAGTATTCTGTGCGGGATGTAGTCACACCGACATGATACACCTAGAAACTACCTGCAGCGTAGATTCTCTACCAATGTTAAATTTATTAATTAATACAAGTACAATTATTAACATATTTTTTGTTAAAAGGCAAAAACTAAGACTTATCGTCATAGGTCAGATAGGGTCTAAACTACCAGACTATTATGCTTTAAAAGAATATTTGAAAAAAATATCCATATGAGAAAATAGTAGTCACTTGTTTTTTTTTAGGGTATTTTATTATCACGATTTCGATAATTATATTTATAATGGATTAAAATCAGATGTACTGACATAATAAGGTTTGGTTAACCTTTACTTATGGAAATAATGGGTCATATTTTAAAATGCGAATATTGCAAGGTTGTTTTGCTACCGGAAGTCCTTACTTATGACCCTGGCTGACCCAGCCTATGTAGTAGCATAAAAACTTGGCTTGGCTTTCAAACTATTTACAGACTTGACAAGAAAATGTTATTGGACAGTCACGATATTTACGTTGGATGCTTTACGTGAATTTTCGTGAAAGAGTCATGGCGCAGACATGGAATAGCTGTGACAAAAATAAGTCGACTCCACCGGTGTAGGGTCACAGTTTCCGTAATACCAGTGTAAAAATTGTAATCTAGCAGCAGAGGAAATTTAATTCTAAGAACTTGCTATTGTGTTTGTTCTGTTATTACATCGTGGATAGCTTCAGTAATAAAATTTAAAAATTAAGTTAAGTTGAAACAAAGAATATGGAAACTTTATTACTGACGTTGAAGCCTTCTATCTTAGTCCTCAGTGTTCATGAGACCCTGACACTCTCATAAACATTAGATACATAATCTATATATATATATATATATATATATATATATATATATATATATATATATATACATATATATATGTATATATATATATACATATATATATGTATATATATATATAGGTTTTTCGATATTGTTTAATATTTTTATCAGTGTTACTCAAGATTATCTTATAAATTTTACTGTGGCGAATATTATGGCCCAAAAAGTTGTTATATTTAAAAATAAATGATTTTACGAAAGTACCAGATATTAGTACACAATGTCTGACAATGTTATATAAGACTAAATAATATAATTTTTATCATAAAATAAAAAAAGCGCTTACCTGCTCTTAAAGCGCTTCTTAAGTCACCGAGACACAGCAAGAAGATAACGCTCACTAAACTAAAAACACTCATGGTTTCCATGATAACAATTAGTAGTGTGCACCTCCCTTACTTTGATGCTAGTAACCCTTAAGGAACCTAATAGGTATTTTGCATATTAGCGTATAAAAGGAGCCAAAGTAGAGATTCCTAATATAGACCATAAGTTTTATAATGCCACAAAATTTTACTTAATATGCTATATAAATTCACTATCAATTGGAATTAAAAACTAATTTAACTTTCTATAATATAAATTATAATATATTTATTTTATAGGAAGTTTAGAAATATTGTAATTTACAATAACATGAATATTACAATTTGTATATACTGCCTAAACGCATTAAATAAAACAATTTTTCAACTGTCAGCTACTTTTATAGCATTTTTAAGTCTATTACGCAATTCCTTATAGAGGGATTAACAAATAAAAAAATTACACCAAAAAGTTTTATAAAATGTTTATTTGATTATCAGTTAAGTATAAAAATTTTGTAAATTACATTTCTAACTATTTATGTACAATCTTACTTTAGGGTTTTATTTACATTTTATAAGTCCTTAACACAAACCATAGAGCATTTATATGAAGTGTTTTCTGTCAATGGCCTGTCGTCTAAGCTAGTTTTCACATTATCTAGTGGTGATTCTATCGTATATAAAGGTGAAGAGACTTTATCATCAGTTTTTGAAGCAGGTGTTGTGTTTGCTAATCTTGCTCGTATTGCTTCCCTTATATTTGATATTAAAGAACTTTCCTTAGCATTTGGTAAAATCAAGGCTTGTGATGGGGCTGGATTTTGGGCTGAAATTGGCACATTATTTGAAACTACTTGTTTCTCGCTTATCATTGGTTGTATATCCAGGCTCGTTAGCTTTGCGTTATTTCTGTTTAAAATATTATTCAAAGGTGGAGTGCTATCCTGTTTACTTTGAGGATTTTTTATCGGTTCATTTTCTTTGAATATATCTTTTAAAAGAGGAATTCTTGTTTGTTTTAATTCACTAGGTGCATAATTCAGGTCTCCACTAGTTTTTAATTTTGATCGATAAGTCTTTGAAATACCTTTTAATTTCGAATCCAATTCAGCGTTATCATCATTTCTCAATAGCCCTTTATTAGGAAAGTGTAAAGCAGGTCTTTTTTGCAACAATGGTCTAGTGGTAGTGGTAGAAAACGAAATTTCAACTTTACTGTTTCTCGAAGGTGTGAAAGCACTCTGTTTGAGATTGTTTTTTGTTTCCTCATAAAACTGTACCCGATTTTGTTTAGAAGGTTTCTTTGCACTTAAAAATAGTTTTTCTTTAAATGTTTCCAAGTTTTGTTTCTGCGTAATTTTACCATTATTTTTGTCTGTAGAAGTATTAAAAGGTATTTTAAGTAGTGTATTTTTTTTGTTTTTTGACATGTGGTCTTGCGATTGTAATAATTTAGGCTTAAGCGATAAATTACGTTCCACATTAACTAAGCTCCCAGGAAACAATGTTTGAGCATCTCTTCCCTTTTCAGAGCCAATTCTAGGTAAAATTAGACTATTGCCATTATCCTTATATATAGGAATATTCACTGATTGTAAATTTGCCTGATCGCGCAATCTTTCGTGAAATGATGCAAGCTTATCATTAAAATCTAGGTGTAATGCTTGTAATTTATCCTTCATGTCTTCTCGTTTTTTTGCCATTGTTTCTATGTAATCATTTGATTTAACTCTGGGTCTTGTTGTGCTCGATAAACTATTACCTAATATTCCTTCTTTAAGATTCTGTTTAAAAGTGTCTGCTTGAGAATATAAGTCATTTGCAAATAAACTTAATGTCTGATGAGGTAAAATTGGCCTTTCAATTGCTGGAGGATTAAAAAGATTTTGAGTTTTTAACCAAGGGGCTATATCACCTAAAGTTGGTACTTGCTTTATAGAAATTCCCAAAACTTCAGAGGCTGATTTTGACTTTGGTTTTACCGCTAATTTTCTTTTATCTAAATCTAAAGCTAAAGGTTTGCCAAGCGTACCTACACGATTACCAAAACGTGATTCTGGGGTAAATAATTTTAAAGATGCAGTCTTTGGTAACGTTGATTTAGCGTTATACGAATCAACCGTGTGCTTTGACATCAGAGGTAAGTTAGCTCGTGCATTTTCTGTTGGCCTTAGCCGATATCTATATTCGCCAAAATCTGCCAAACAGCTAGATTTATCTAATTTTGATTGTAAATTTGCATTTGAAGGTACAACGTAGTTAAGATTTGAACTTTCATTTAGTGGATCAGTTTCACCTAATGAAGACTCTTCTTCTTCTAGTTGACCCGCATCTATAATACTTGTAATACCGTGCCTGATTTCTTCCAGTGTGGGTATATGTAACGGTTTTATAAATTGCCCTAACGGCCGTGATGGCTGAGCTGCAACATCCTGTGGTAATGAATTTCTCAGATGTTTGTCATTTATGTATGGACGTATGGAATTATATTTAGTGTTACTCGCTTGAGAAGACATTTCACCCTTTGTCGAAATATCCTTTAAAAGTGTACTGTCTATATGTTCATCATATTTTTTATTAGAATTCGTATCACATGTGCTAGTGTATGTAGAGCTTTGTAATTTTTCGTTTTCTTCATGAATTTTAGAATTTATATCGCTATTTATTACATCGTAATAATTTTCGGATGACGTTGTGTTTTCTGTGCAATCTGATTCCGAAGATAAATTTATGTTTTCATCAAAAGCATTAATGGATTTTACATAATCTGCATTATTTATATTAATATCATTAACATTTGTGTTACATTCCATATTTTGCAAAAATGGTCCATTTATTTTAAGTGAAGAATCTTGATGAAGAAGGGCATCAGAAAGTTTTTGTAAATCTTGTGTTGTCAAATCATTTTCGCTTGTTACTTCAGAGCTTGTAACTTGTATATTCTGATCATTGTCAGAATTTAAATCTAGAACTTTTGGTGTTTCAAAGTCCGTGTCTGGTAATTTGGATTTTATTGTGTTTTTAAGATTTTCTAATCTTTTTAACACATCGTCCCTAAACGAAGTAATGCGACTACTTTCACGTTGGTACGAAGAGCCAAAACTTTCATTTTTCTTATCGGCATATTTTAGTTGATCAACATCCATAGCCAGAGCTTTTTCTTTGCAGCCATTGTTTTCATTACTATGACTCAAATTTTCATTTTGCGTATTAAATTCCTCTTGAGATGTTTGCTGCTTTATGTAATTACTAGTGTCAGAAAGTGAATCTTCAACTTCATCGTCTTCTTCATTACTATTATTTTCAGAGTTGTTATTAGCATAATTTATATAACTTTCATCAATATCTTGTTCATTCGATTGAAACCTTCCTGGTACTTGACTTTCATCGCGCAATGTTTTTATTTCACATACAGTTGAGCCTTCATTTGAATTTCTCATTTCAAAACCTTTATTAGTAATTGCATAATTTTCGGAAGGGTTCTTAATGACCTTCGTTCTTGCTACATTTTCTGCTACGATCGGGTCATTTGGTAAATACTCTTCTAAGTCAGTAATATTATCAACACCATCACATATAGTACCATTCATTATACGTTTTTCATTACCTCTAGACATCTTAAGAACATCGTCATTATTTCCAGTGCCAGCAGATTTTAAGTCTAAGTATTTAATGTTTGGTGTTGTTATATCTTTACTGATAATTTTACTTGGAGTTAAAAGCTCAACGTCTTTTAATTTAAGAATATTTTTAATAGTAGGACTTTGTTTGTCAATAAATGTATCCAAAAGTGATTGCGATTTTGGTCCTAATGTCGTAACAGAATCGCCATCATTATGACCAAAAATATTTAAATTTTGTTTTAAATCTGTCTGCTGATTGTTCCTTAGACGGTTTGCGTTTTTTATTTCAGTTAAATCACGTAATTTATTCTTTAATGCTGCCAATCTAAATATAGGACTATTATTCAATTCATTCTTGCTCTTCCAATCATTGCAGTACTCAGGCAAAGTAATTTTTAGTCTGGAATTACGCCCATTGTTTGAATTATTCTCTCCTTTTTGATCAGGTAAATTTATTAACGATGAATGCATTTTTAATTTACTGCTTTGTAATTCATTTTTGTTAATAGCTTCAAATCTTTCGTGTAGATTACTAGCACTATTATCCATATCAAGTAATATTTTATGTAAAAAGGCCTTTGGTTTTTGTTTTAATAATAAATTATCCTTTGATAACCGTGGGGTTGTAATACTATGCGCACTACCTACCAAATTTTCTCTTCGTAATGGACTATGAATGCACCTAGTTTCATGAACATGGGATGCTTCTGGTATGGTATCGTCAACATCGCTTAAGTCGTCCCTTGGATTAAGAACGATGGTTACTGAATTTATTGCATTTCCGGCTTCAGAGTCTAAAAAGCTAGTTTCAGTATCAAATTCACTTCTTGCTGCGTCTCTCGCTAATGCTTCATGGTATTCCTCGTCTGTAACCTCACGTAAAGTTTCCAAAACAGATGATGCAAGACCTACTTCTGGTTGAAGAAGTGGTTTTAGTTCTTGTTTCGGTTCTTGCGTCCTGAAATATAAGCACTTTAAAATAAATGTAACATTAAGGATCAAATACTTTTAATGTATGATTCATTGTAAACATTTTTTCCCATCTTCATGAAGTAAAAAATATAAGTTTAAAAAAAAATATTAACCTTTCTTTAGGTTGAATAGTTTTTAATAATAACGGATGGAAGATCGATGGAGATCCTTCAGAGTCAGCCTCTGTGACTTTACATGGACAGTAACTAACAGATGGTGGAACAAAGGAACTCGTTTGATAAGCTTGTAATCGGTCTTCATGTCTGAAATCATTCCCTTCAACTCTGGACTCTGGACAAGGACAGCATTCTCCAAAGATTGTCTGTCTAGACTGACGAACAGTTTTAGTTTCTGTGACCGGTTGTGAAGAAATCTGTAATAACGTTTTTATGAATAAAGTTTGGTCATAATCTTTATTGCACGTTAACTTAAACGATCTTTATTGCTCTTGGCTATATATGATAAGACCTATATTATGGTGTTTTTAAATTCTCTAATAGATAACTTATACAACAAGTAAATGATGTTAATTAAAAAGAAAAGAAAAAGTCATTCTTTTCAATCCAGTGAATAAATTCTTGTCAATTCTCATAAAGACGTGGAGTCTAAAAGCATTATGTTTAAAATATATTTATTGCCATTCTATAATCAATATGGTGTGCGAACAGAAATGATTTAATTTGCCAAGGATAACGGGCAATTTCCATCACTCCTGTTCGCTAACCCCGAAACGCTTACTTATCGTTCCCTTCGCTAGTAAAATCTTGAATTTGTCAATATAACGAAAGTTTTATACAATATAGACAACGCAGTATCGATAATAACATATCCAAAAAAAATATATATATTTGTGCCAATACTTTTCGGACATGCGTAGAAAATGGATAAAATAAATATCTTCTTACGTCCTTCATAACACAATAAGAATAGAGGAGGTACCAATGGCTATACACATTTCACTTTGACCATGTTAGGTCTCAAATATTGCGCGTAAATAGGAGTAGCGATTCTTCTTAGTCTGTAGTCTTCGTAAAATTATCTAGATTTCTTATAGAGAATTAAAATTATTGGAAACTGTGTGGTCCTTGCCACCCTCATTTTATAAACAATATGGTTAGTCAATTAATATAAAATATTGCTGTGAGATAAGGTCAAAAACCCGAAAACTGGGTCTGTTGTATGTATGTCCCGTATCCCTGACACGACATATCTTTACCCCGATCTTATAGCACATGCAGTACTTCCGACTAGGGAAGTAATGAACAATTTAACATTTCAATGAAATATTTAATCATTAAAAAATCCAAGTGGGATAAACTTTAACAAGAACGTGTGATGTGGTTAAAATGCACGTGCTATGAAGACTACTTCGATTTCGTCATGAAGCTTATTCAATAAAGAAGCCTTGTCTCATTGTCAGCTTAATAGGTTTTCATGCTCCTCCTTAATCCATGAACGATATGTTCTACTTCTTTCGTATACTTTTCGTATCCCGCCTTACGTAATCGTGATTAATTGGAATATTAGTAATCTATATACAATCACTACTATACTAATCACTGCTAATATTATTTAAAAAAAATCTAAAGCATAGTTATAAAAAACTTTAAGACGCTTATAAAAAGAAATAACTAACCGCCTATTCGATGGAAGGTCTAAATAACATACCCTAAATACTACATAGATAGAACTATGGCAATACCAATAACCATTAATGCAAGTTTTCAACTGATAATCGAACCATGAACCTGTGACTTCAAAATCACATACTCTGATCAAACATATAATATATATATATATATTAATAGCAGATATTACATAAGAGTATTTTAACTACTACTTTAATTTGTTAGTGTACCCGGGTAATGAATTGAGGGTCCTGGGTTCGATTCATGAAGGACAATATTTGTCTGGTACAAATTGTTGGCTTTCAGATCTGGGTCAGTTGTACGCAAAATAGGAAAGTGAACGACGAATGAGTACTTCAGTAAGTGTGCATTTGATTTCATATGGTAACAACCAGAAGATATCTCTGTGAGTGGAATCGGTCATAAAGGCAGAAGGGGTATTTATGTATTTTGTCCATATTGCCGTACTTTTTTCTAAATAGATTACCATTTTAAATATTTTTTATCTTCTCGAGAACACTGTCAAATCAATAAACTAGTGTAATCCTTATCACGAGTAAATACTTGTTGATGTGACTACCCGTGAGTACTACTACGTGAAAATAATGCAAAAATACTATTTATACTAATTAAATAATAATATCTAATACTTACATTAGCGAAAACATAAAGATTTTATTATGAGTTTTGATATTCAGTAAGAGACAAAAATTACGATACATAAAGACGTACATAATTTCACAATTTGATGAGACCTATAGACCTATAGCCTATATACTAATATTAATATGCATCCAGTCTAGGCAATTGGATACGCAGACTGTCGACATATTAATTAGTATCCTATATCAAGCGAAATAATAAAGCGTGTAAAACTCACAATATTCCGAAGTACAATTAAGTGCACTATTACAAATCTCTTCACCCACATCCTCCACGTTAGATCACATGGAAGCACCTTGATGAACTCTTAACTTCATAACACGTACCTTAATTATAGATCATTTGAATACTGATTATATCTACGAGATAAAATGTGATAATGTACGAAAAGAAAAAAGCACGCACTCTGTGACCGCTTGACATGGTACGTGACTGAACGTAAAAATAATAACAAACGGATAAACCACGTTGATCTGTGATATATTATCTATTGTGATCAATATCAATGTTCTCTATTTAGTTTTTCACCATGGCCACAACTTCCAGTTGTGTTGTACAGGAATTATATCCCCCAAATTTGCATCGGTCGCCGCTCTATCTAGTATGTTATCAAAAGTTATCAAAGTCAGTGTGACTACAATCATCAAATGATTTTTTTTTCACATATCAATTTGGTATAACAAGAAAACCTTCGGTCTAAAATATCTCATCCAAATACACTAATATTTAATTATTTTGGTTTATTACGTACTTAAATTTATGTCATTTTTAGTGATGACGAGATGATTCCTAATGAAGAATGAGTGTGGGTAGCATAAGCCATACTATGGAACCATATAGGAACCATTTAACATCACGTGAACTGTGTGCTCGTTTGTCATTCATAATATGATAAACAAACTGAGCATATCATTAGTCTAGTGCGCAAAGGCCTTATTAGTATTGCACAGATTACTACGACTAACACGGCATGGTCCTGTACTGCAATATGCAAGGAAACATATAAGGACTGATGTTTTTTTGTTTCTATGGTCACTATAAAAATATTTTACCCTGCAGACTGTTTCTTGTGCCCCGGTAAGAGACGAGGAACTATCAAAAAAGTCGAGGCTGTGCCCCTGGAAGTAGTCTCCAGTCACCGCCTTTAATTACAAGTTTAGTATTAGAATAGATGACAGTTGTTCACACAGTATGTTCATGCTGATCGAGCCATGTGATTCTCGATCTATGTGACTCATAACTTTTAGTGGCTGAGCAGCTCAGGGGTCTTTACCGAACGCATATGTCACTCAGTCGAAGGGGGGAGGGGGCCTACGTTTATACACAATGCCTCATCAGTATAGCTTACTAGCCTCTTCGGATGGCACACCGTGAACTTCTTATGGGGTGGTGTTCTTTAATATCTTTTTTGTTCTACTGCATTGAGCCTTGCCTAGACTCGGGCTCATTATTGTACACGCAAGTTCCGAAGTATTGACACTGTGTTTATTTTTGATAATATTAGGCAGTAGTAGTTAAAGTAATTAGATGATCAACCTCTAAGAGAAGTATAGTGTTAATTTGTGACATCTCTTTCGGCTTATATTTCGAATAACGTAGTCTCTACCTGTTACGTAGTACGTACGATGTAGAATCTCATGCAAATTTACAGAGTTAGATAAAACAAGAAGCAAACTTAGATAAAAACAAGAAATTATCCTTAATGACTATAGATTCTGATAACCAAATAACATTGTTAAATATCCGATATACCAATAAAAAAATTATAAAATTAAACTTATTAATTCTCATGAAAGTAAATGTGTATTCTTATGAGAATAAATATTATTTCAAACCTTAAATATATTACAACAAAATTATATTACAACTGTGCGACGTTTGGAAACAATCTGCTTATATTATGGCAACGTTGTCGCACGCAACGTATCGTTCGAAAAATTTAAAAACTTTTCGTTTGAAGTTTGAAATTCGTTATGAGTTGCTTTTCACCACATTTCGTGAAAATTCTTATATTAATATCTTAATATTATATAGTGGTTATTACTTCTCTGGTTTAATGAAACTTTGCTCGCGGTAGTTAATCGTTAGTGCTTTTCTTACTGCAGCTTGTTTAGAATCTAGCAAAATTGCTCACTACAAGATGGATGATTTTCTAAAAATCGAAAAGATAGGTGAAGGTACTTATGGTGTAGTGTATAAAGGAAAAAATAAAATTACGGGCCAGTTCGTGGCTATGAAGAAAATTAGATTGGAGTCTGAGGACGAAGGTATACCGTCCACAGCTATCAGGTGTGTTGAAAGTTTGACTTTAGTTTGTCATTTTTGTAATTCCTTTTTATATCATTCTTAAACACTAGTTTTTTTTACTATAAATCTCACCTGTCTATAGGTTATAACCTAAAACCTAACATATTGTTTGATATTATTTTTTATTTCAGAGAAATTTCTTTACTCAAAGAACTAAACCACCCCAATATAGTGAAATTAGAAGATGTGCTTATGGAAGAATCTCGTCTATATCTCATTTTTGAGTTCCTCGCAATGGACTTGAAGAAATACATGGATTCACTTGGCTCAGGAAAAGTATGAATAAAATCTAAGATAATTACAAACTACATTCTATGTGTATTTCGTATTGTAAATATCATTTTGTTCTTAATATTGTTATTACTAGACAGGTTTGGCTTTACCTAGTTTTTAGTTTATGTATATCTGCATATTTCGCATACAAAGTGACCACCAATGTGTATCATAAATGTATGTTGAACCTTCCTCCGATCTTATTCCATATGCATTATATCAGTATCTGGAAAGGGAATTCTGTGTGGAGGAATACTTATGGTTCTAAAATATATCTTGGGAAGTAAATTGTATTTGGTGATAATCTGAAGATATTATAGTGGTTGAAATTAACCGGGATGATATCAGGTGTTTATGGCCTGCTTTTATCACTTGCTATCAAGTGAACTTATTTATAATTATATGTACTCAATACTATATACTGATAGTATACATATTTATAAATGCAGGTACTATAGCACAGATTCACTGTAACATATTTCAAGAATTGGGAACATCCCCATATAATACAGTGGTTTTATAGCATGGACTGACTTAAATGCATTTTAAGTATTAGGCAAAACCAAAAAAATATATGAAATATAATAAAAACTATTAAAAGCAATTATCTAATTTTAAATTCAAGAAATCCCTGTACCACAGCTCACAAACCATGATAAAGCTTTTAAGAATACTTCCCAAGAAAATTTAAATAAAGATAATTAGATAACCCCCTTTTTTTACATTAGTTCTTTGTTATAACACATATTTAAATAATACAGGAAAGTTTTGGAATGGAACTTCCATGTTATACAGGGGCTATCTATACATTTGTTGCATATCAATGCATATTTAATAAATTGATTAAATAAAAGTGCTGAACTTGTGTTTGGTGTATATTTTTTAATGGTTACAGTTCATGGATCCTGCAGTTGTGAAGAGTTACTTGTATCAAATCAACAATGCAATCTTATATTGCCATCAGCGCCGCATACTTCACAGGGATCTCAAACCTCAGAACTTGCTCATTGATAAGACTGGAATTATTAAGGTACAATTCAACTTTATTTCTAAGTGATCAGTGCAACATAGGACCACAAAATTCATATGCTGATAAGTGCTTCCTATGATATACCCACATCCTAACTTCAACAAGGAATGACATAGATGAAATCTTGAACTTTGATGGCTGATAGAATTCCTCATCACCAGTGTTTGAGGTTTCTATATATATTAGGTCCTTACATATGTAATTGAAGTATTTGTTGAAATGGCCAATTCTAAATTCAAATGTATTTCAAATTTAGACTTGTGTATTTATGTTTCGCATAATGTAATTAATTTGTTTTTTCTTTGACATCCTTTGACAACCAATACTGGTTAATTGCTCTAGCCCCCTGCTGATTCATGACAATACTAGACCCCATACATCACAACACAAACATTTGCTAAATTAGATGAGCTGCAATTGGAATGTCTCTGACACCCACCATACTCCCTGGACCTTGCTCCAAAATAATTCTTCCAAAAGAATCTTGCTGGAAAATATGAGGTAGTCTGTCAGATTTCAAGGATTTTATTGATTCTCGCTCCCAAAATTTTTTTACATTCCTTGATTGATTAAATATAAAATTTCATAAAAAAAATGTTTTTTACTGTTTCCATATAATATGCTAATTTCATATGTAAGGACCTAATATATACACAAGTTACATGTAAACTGTTTGACTCAAGTTTGCTATGTCCCCCACACCACACTACTCACTGAGTAACAACCTCATCACCATTATGAACCACCAGATTTTTTATATCTTCAAACTTAATTAAGTTGGAACTTATTAATTCCAGGTTGCTGATTTTGGACTGGGCCGAGCTTTTGGTGTGCCAGTGAGAGTGTACACACATGAAGTTGTCACTCTTTGGTACAGAGCACCTGAAGTCCTACTTGGTAGTCAGAGGTATACTTAATAATATCAAAACACAATTTTATTCACAATGCATTATAACATGCAAGTTTACAAACTAGCTGTTAGTTACCCATGGTGGTGATGCTTGAGTGATTATTTATATAGAAATAACTTTTCTAGATACCCTACAAAGAGTTTAAGAATTTTAATTAAGAAGTTTACTTGGAAAAATTAAATAGAGTGAAAAGTAAATTTAATTTAATTTTAGTGTATGAGCAAGTAATTTCTTTTAAAAATATAATATTCTGGTCTATACCTACATCCTTATGCTGTGCTGGCAATCTGTGGTATCCACAAATTTTCCATCATGCAGAAATTTTTTGTTGCATGTTACTGTGCCAATAAGCAATAATAAAAAATATAATTTTTATATATTTTTGTACTTTGTATATCTTTTGTTTTCTATTTGTGCAACAAATAAAGCCTCTTTCTTTAAATACAGATGAAAACATCAAGGTCAAGGATGGCTAAGTTATTTTACCTCCTTACATCAATGATGCTGCAATGTCTATAGAGGACACAGTCAAGATTATCCCACAATGTCTGGCCAATATAAAATCTAAAACAAGTATCATACTAGAACACCCACTCAAAAGTGGATTAAAAATTTTTTTACACATAGTCTTTTGTGCCATCAATCAAGTGCCATTACATATTCGTAAACTGCTACCTAACATTCAAGTGGAAACCTCATATTGGTTATTGCAACATACATAAACCCTAATAGATGGAGAGGTGACTAATGCAATTTTACCGGAAGTCCATCAATGCAGACAGGTCAGGATCATTCTTGGGGCAGTCTAGGGGAGCTAGTGAACTAGTGATAGGCTACATTATCTTAGCCTATGACTATTATGAAAGTAGAAAATGATAAAGTGGTACAATATGGAATTTAACATTACATGAATGTTTCTTACAACCAGATTCAGTGTCAGAGACAATACTCAATCACAGGATTTTATTTATGAGACCGACATATTTCTTACATATTTGTAGTTTATATAACTGACACAATATCTCATTTAACAACAGGGACGTAAACTACATCTTAATCATGTTTCTTTTGTATTTTATGAAACAAAACATACTCACTCTCATATAACCTGTAATAGTAGCAGGAGGCAGTATATGAAAAATTTTGATTTCACTGTTACAAAATTAAGAGTCATCAAATTTTTGACAAAGCATATTTATTTTTTATAGGTACTCATGCCCTATTGATATATGGTCAGTGGGATGTATATTCTCGGAGATGTCTTCCAAGAAGCCACTGTTCCAAGGTGACTCAGAGATTGATCAGCTGTTCCGCATCTTCAGGTACTATAACAATACTTGAAAGAAAAGTTGTTCTATAATTTATTATCTGTATCTTTATATTTTTAGGACATATTCTAGTTGCATGTAATAAATAGTACAAGTGTTTATTGATTATTCTGTGCAGAGGTCTAACATTTGAAATTGATTATAAATTTCACTTTATATTATATTTTATATATATATATAGATTATCATTTAACAATGTAGGAATCTACAGTTGGCATTAATATTTTAGATTTAGTCTACCTCAATGCAATTTTCATATGGTGTCTCATGCAGCTAAAAACTTTCTTTTCATAAATAGATTGGTTCTATAGGATAAAAGAAACCTTTTACATAAGATAGCATCTTTAAAACAATGCCAAATTAGAGAAACTAGATGTTATTTAAATGGTATTGTTTGTTTACCTGCACTTTGATTTATGGGATGAAAGAAGTCATCTGCAGCTGCATGAATTACTTATACTTTTGTCACATTTGAATTTAATTAATAATTTCTCGTGATCAGAATGCTGCGCACACCCACAGAGAGTATTTGGCCAGGAGTCTCTTCCTTGCCAGACTATAAACCCACATTCCCTAATTGGAATACATACAACCTTCACAATCATGTAAGTCTGAACATTTATTTAATGCTTTTATTCCAATAGCAGACATTTGTTTCTTTTGTGATCAAAATACACTATTTACATTTTCTATCTGGGCATTCAAAATTATACCATACAATTTTAATAACTAGGATATAAGATATCTTATATAATATAGCTACAACATGATTTGGTTGGTAAAACAGTGGAAGGACTACACCCTCACAGAATACCAGCATAACACTAGTGTAGGGTTTGTTACCACAATATCCCATTACAGGAAATGAGTACACATTGTATCTTTGTTGAGGATGGATGTAGATTCCTTGGACCACAATGAACACTACCATCAGATTATCAGTGTGCTTGTCACCCCTAAGTTCCTAAGTGGAAAAAAAATATGCAAAATGCGAGTCTGAAAACTTGACAGATTCACACAGCAGTTATTAATAAGTGTGGCACAAATGGGTTGGCTCCACTGTGAGGGCAATGCTTTCTGGAATATCAAAGTACTGTGTTTCACCTGCTGAAAGTAACCAACTAAAGATATTATTACTGATAACAAGATTTTCAATTGTAGTCCACAAGTGGCAACGCATCTGCATTATGATTTCTTATTGAGGATGAATGAAGGTGTCCAAAGCGCACTGGAATCACATAACGCCCAACAGGTGAACTGTGTACTTGTGTCTCTCCCCTTATAAGGTAAAATGAACTACGGAAAAACGATACCGCAGACATGATTCTCATTAGATTTCTTACTAAACTCTTATGTTAACTCATTTTATTACTATTGTTAACACCTAATGAAACAATCCTTAATTCCAGGTACAAAATCTAGACGAAATTGGAATGGACCTCCTACAAAAAATGCTAGTTTACGACCCAGTACGTCGTA
Source organism: Teinopalpus imperialis (assembly GCA_029286865.1). Classification (NCBI taxonomy): domain Eukaryota; kingdom Metazoa; phylum Arthropoda; class Insecta; order Lepidoptera; family Papilionidae; genus Teinopalpus; species Teinopalpus imperialis. Next base: position 8,491,498 of record JAGSMU010000030.1, on the reverse strand, counting down.
TATCAGCGAAAGAGTCACGACGGCATCGCTATTTCCGAGACGTGAAACTACCTCCAGGTCTCACAGTAACTACTGCGTACGTAAGATACACGCCCGAAAATTCTAATGACACAGACAGCAGTACATAGTATATAATAAGTATTGACACATTTGTAAATAATTTTAACATGAAATAATCTTTCTTTCATGCTGGCCTCATGGATCTGAGACCGTGAATTAAATTGAATAATGGCAATGACTCAAGATTTGCAAAAATGTATTAAGATTTGTGTCAAGAATAGGTAACAATTGTCATGTAAATAACGGATATCTTAAAAATTATCTCTGAAAAACATAAAATTATAATTTTAGATTATATTTTACAACTAGTAATATTTGCAAATAATGGAAGGCATTAATTTACAACACTTGTCCAAACTAGATTTGGTTGTAAATTAATAAATAAATAATGACATTAAATTTTTCAGTTTTATGCATCATAATTGTTTTTATTGTTTAATATTAAATGTAAGGTATTACAATTCAAAACAAATAATATAAAGTGTGTTCCTTGTGTGTAAAAAATTATATATCGAGTGAAAAAAATCACATTATGCTGAGTTACATATATAATTATATAATAATTAGTACAATTAGATGCATGTTCATGATTATTTTTGAATGACTAAGATAATTACTATTCGAATTTTAAACTAAGTTAATTATCATTTAACAATGTTAATATATAATCATGAATCAACAAAAAAAAGGGTTGAAGACATTTTGCTATAAAATAATTAAGGTTCCAATTTAACAGCAGACTATGATAGTGACCAATAAGCATAACTAATAGTTATTCAGGGGTGCAATTAAATATTATTAAAAGTAATTCAGTAGGAATGTTTTTGAAGTAATAGTAATAAACATTTGTTTAGAATCCCTTTTTATGGGAGATAGGCTGTGCCCATTCCTGCCCATCTAGTGGATAACAAGAAAATACAATGAATACAAGAAATGATGTAATACATAACTTGAGGCCAGTGTGTGTAATGTTCAAAAATGCTGAAACATAGGTGTGCCTTTGTTAAGTATTATAAAATTAATAATATAAGTAATGAATTGCATTTAAAATTAGAATTCTTATAATTTGTTTGTGTGTAATATATTTTAGTAATTTGTAGATTTATTCATATTCCTTTTAAATAAAACTCATTTTATGTTTACTAAATATTTTATTGGTTTCCAATTTTTAATATCGACTGTAGCATAAAGGCTATTTTCTACACGGTAACATTGCATAGCTTACGTGAAAACTAAAAAAAAAAAGTAAATAAATTTCGAAAATATTTACAAACAAGGTGCGCACACTTAAACGTACCAACTTAAAAACTTGAACAATATATTAAGATACTCTACACAAATCAGCGCATATTGGGTGCAGAATGCCTAGTTCGGTCTCCCCCTAGTCAGCGGGCCTCCCGCTCGCGAGTCTAATTAGATAAAGCTGTAGAGGTCTCTGGACTAACAGCACTACAAATACACAAAAAAAAATCGGGCGGTCTCGAACATGTTCCAGCAGGCGCAAATAGTTCCCCATGAAATGCAACAAGAGTATGTACCATTTAACACTAAAGCTACCACGACCCGGTCAAATGACCGTCCATTATATTACGTTTGAAATTTTCTAAATACAAATATTAAACCGCCATTAAATCTCACGACTTTTCTTAAGATAAACATACAATTGTTACTTTAATGTTCTAACTATATTTTTTTCATTATTATCATTATATAATAAGAAATATAATTAATTTCAATACCGTTCACGGTAGAAATGGATATTTGACCGATCGTGCTAGGTGTAGTATTAAGGTATTTGATATGTCGTGAGCAGCTGTTGCCGTTGGCAAAAAAATGACCTCTTCTCTTGCATACTATTTGAAACGGATAAGGAGGATATTCAATTATCAGTAGGAAAATACTCGAGCAATTCTCCGCCTAATCTGCGTTAACCCCTTAAACAAGGAACAAAACGAGTAAATAAAAAAAATTATATATGATCAGTAATGAAATTTACAGTATCTCCCCCCCCGCACCATTTGTTGCAGACTTCACAAGGAGGCTATCAATTTTTTTTCAGTACAATTAATATATTTGGATATATCGTTAAATAGAACAGAATAAAATACAACAAACACTATATTAACCTTAATTTTATTGTACTCACTTGATCAGGGTTAACTGAACACTTATTTTTACTTCATTATTATATTAGCAGTCTCGGCTTTAACAATGAGTATGGAAATAAAACGCAATCTCTATCGGGCGTGTAAAATTACATTCTACCTCATGTTTTATGTTACGTTCCGTTAAGTTGGTTCATCTCAACATTTTGCTTCCATATAAATTCGTTTTAGTCATTGAACACGAAGCGTACAAACGCTTAGTACTTTAAACTTAATCGCTAACTTTTAAACTTGGCGTAATAAATATGATAACAAAAGTTACTTCTTTTTTAGTTGCTTTTTTATCATTAGGGTTTAACAACAAGCATATAGTTCAACCCTAATTGAACGTGATTCCTGCGTCCTGTAGTTATAATGCCACTTTTATCCTCTATACAGAATCATAATGCACAAGCGCTTCCATGAAGACAAATAGATTGGCAAGTCAATAATCATGCCTCCAATTCCGTTGGAGTGTGATCGTAACTGCGGCGTGACTATGTAAAAAGTCTCATATTTAGTCAAATTGTGACAAATTCATCATTCAGTGCCGTTGGCACTTTCAAATTGTATTTGTTCAAAGAGAAAACTAAAACATAAATGATGTTAGCAATAATAAAGTGGCGATTGTGCTAGCATAATACAAATGGTGTAATTACTTTATTAAATTCGAACGATATAAAATTTAACTTTGGTTTAAATTGTTATAAAAAATATTAACCCTATATAAAAATTTTTCGTATTTTCGAACATTAAGGTTTAATGTCTTCCATGGGCAATAAATATAAACACAAGTAAAGGAACAAGGCTTATTATGTTACCCAATAGTGCCGACAGATTTAGCACCATCTTTTTAAAGGTAAGATAAGTAAGGGTGACATAAAAGCATGCGATGAACTGTACAAGTGACTCCTGAGATCCGTAATACTTCAATTTTGTTTGTCACCCCTGTATAATTAGGACTGATCCTGACGCACCCGCCGGGAAACTCCGGGAGCTCTTATTTTAAGAAATAATGATGTAGGTAGTATTAAAAGTAAAATTATTTGTAAGAAAATCAGTGATGTATGGTGTAGAGTGCGGGATGTGTCTGCGGCTGTTGTAGGATAATGCGGTGGGCTACTCCACCCAACTCCTGCTGCCCCAGTCCTGATACCGCTACGGTTGCCGGTTGAAGCTAAAAAAAATAAGACAAATGCATATTTTTATTTTGAAGCTAATTTTGTGACTGTCGACTAAAATTATTGGTGTTGTATTGTTAGTTTTTTTTTTTTAAATTCTATAAATATATCATTAACCCACTCAGAGTTAACTGTCCTCTAAGACATGACCTTTAGAAGAAGTATTTTCAGGCGCCTTGGAAACCCACTTGTAGGTTTATATTTTCGTCCCATTGTTACGCCGATGCTCTTAGATATTATAGGATGCAGCATGATAACCATGGGTCTAACCCAAGGTCTAAAATAGTACAAGCACAAAATTCAGTTCGCAAATCTATATTATGGCAATATATTCTCACCTGTAGAATATTGGGCAGCATTGTTTGGCAACTAGATGTCGCCACATGTAGTTGTTGCTGTTGTACTTGTTGCACGCCCACCGCCTGCAATTGAAGATATAAATTAAACTCTCACGTTTTTATTTAATGCCAAGAGATTGTTAGCGCTATTAACATTTCGCCAAGAACTTATTACGTCCCTAATTTAACTAGGAGTTATATATATCAACAATTGTGTATAATTCATTATGAGATCAGCAAAGTGTATTAACTGATAGATCTATCTTATATATGTATTAGTAAGTATAATACCATAAATAAAACAGTGCACAGGCAAATGTAGTCCAAACATTCGTGAATTGTCATTGTGAACACGAGACCTCGCGCGATCTCGAATGCTGACAAACTTTGATGTCACATAACAATATTTCAGATTATTTATTCTAAATTCGTTAATGATAATCTATTTACATAACGCTGAAATGAATAAGTTATATAAAAATCCGGTCGACTAAATTATTAAAAAGATCACAGAATTTTGATGACTTGTCGTGACAACACGCTACGAAATTTAGCACAATAATGTTACAATAAAATAACTCACGTGTATCTGTATGGGTTGATGCTGTGGATGAATTTGTATCGTTTGTACTTGCAACTGCTGAGGCTGTTGCTGTAAGCAAGAAAAAAATCTTGATAAATATATTTTAATCAAGGTTGGAAAGATTATGTGTTAATCGTCGTAGATTTTGAATCACCGTCCTCTTCGGCCAGTCGGTGTTGCCAACGAGTATTGCGACCAAAACTACCAGAGATAAAAAATAAAACTTTTGATCCCATAAATTTAATTGTGTGCAATCTTATCTGATATAAAAGGAAACAATTACTATGCGATCTGCGTGTACGTGTCAGACGTTACATCCAGATCGACACACGTTTATTAATGCTAGTGTTGCCGCCATATACTAGAGCTAGCCGTTACACAGCATATATTCCTAATACTAAGTTATTTTAAATAAGACTTTGCTACAAACTATCACAAGTACTACTTAAGTAATAGGGATAGGCCTCTTCTTAAAAGAAGCTATTGAGTCAGTCCGCCGGGCTATTCCACTAGGATCGGTATACCTCATGATTCTTTAAAATATTTTTAATAATTAACCGTCGATATATCAAGATTCAGCGCACAAATCTACATGATTAGCAATTACTCTCCTTTTAGATTGATACCCATAGATATTAAATAAAGTTAATCCCACCTAAAACCTAAATTTTAATTTAGGTATATAATAGTAAATTGTGCTTAATACTCTGGAGATGGGCGTTAATAGCTGCGACACAGTTTATACTACAGCGACTATTATCGAACAAATTTGTACCTGTATGCTTTTTATGTTCCAAATAAAATATTAATATTATTATTATTAAATATCTTGTATTTTTATAAAAATATCAATTCATTACCGTATTTACTTGCTGATGAGTTTGTTGCAGTTGCAAAGACTGCACCGACGATATAACAGGGTAAGTATGCTGTCCACCCTGAAATAAAATTAGTAAATTAAGTTAAGTCAAACTATGTAAGGTTCTGCACTGCATCGCCTTTCTTGTTACTGTGCATTTGGGGGGGGTTCTTATAGAACAGGGAAGGCAAGGCCTCCCCTAGCACATTCAATGTGCACTTTAGTGGACTATAAAGGCCCATGGCCCAAGAGCTCAGAGTTTCTGTTCAAGTCGCTTTATGCATGCTGCAAGCTGGTGATATATATAAGATCAGAAGAACAGGAGAGAAGCATTACCTGCACGCCGGAGACGGCGATGCCCTGCTGCACGTGCTGCGCGTGCAGGGGCACGGCCAACTGCGGCACGCCGCCTACCTGCACCACCTGCTGTTGCAGCTGCGCCGACTGCTGCAATTGTGCTTGTTGTTGATGGTGGTGGTGCTGTTGCTGAAGTTGTTGCGACTGCTGTTGTTGTTGTTGTTGTTGTTGTTGCTGCTGCTGCTGCTGTTGTTGCTGCTGTTGTTGCTGCTGTTGTTGTTGCTGTTGTTGTTGTTGCTGTTGTTGCTGCTGTTGTTGCTGCTGTTGTTGTGGCGGCTGCTGCTGTTGAACCTGAAAAAGAAGTTTTTTAAATCTCGTCTCGATTAAATCTTCATGAAAATCGTATTATGAAAGGCAAATGAAGCATGATGGATTTGAAACATCACTATGTTTTGCGATAGCTTAATCAAGGTCTTAATTGATTTGATTTTGATTATAATACCATTTAAAGATATCTTACTAGACTTGAAACCTGTATTCCTTTACATTTAATGTGCAGTAACTTATTGTGATCAGAAAGGTGAATCAGTTGAAATAATAAGGACGTAAATACCTTATCCTAATCAAATGCAACAAAACATCACTAAATATTTTTGTATAAACCCTACACAAAGGTAAAAATATCACGTTTTTTACTTACTGCCAAATGAGACATCATATGCTTCTTTAAACTGTGCAGATACATGTATGTTTTAACACAAAGTCCGCATTTGAATCTCTTTTGCGTAGTTCCACTTTCAGCTTGAGATTGGAAGACTTCTTGCGTTTGAGCCTGTATTTGGACTTCCGCAAGCTCCGAATCCAACGTCGCTATCTGCTGTGTGTTCTTGTCTTCCTCATCTTTATTAGAGTTCTGTGTTTCAGAGCTAGTCTCAGAGTTGATGGAATCTGTATCTTGTTTACCTTCGTGCGTTTTCAAATGTTTCTTGTAGGCACTTGACTCTATGTATCCTGTGAAATACTCGTAGAATGACTTCTCAAATAGACGTATATTTTTAACTTCAAATATCAAAAAGGCTTTATATCGTTCGTATCGGCATATTATTTAAGTTTTAACACGCAAAAGGCAAACAAAATATTAAAAAAATCTCTAAGCGATTTTATCAAATAGATGATCAAGTAAATCATTTAAGAAATATTTAATTAACCACTTTTTTCAGAGGTTTATCAAAGGCATTTGATATGTCAATTGATTTACAAGTTTTCGAAACATTTGCGTTGATGGTTGTGCAAGAAATTCATCAATGCCCAATGTGTTTGGATATTGTAAAATGGGTAGGTGGCTAGGGTAGGAAAGAATATCAACGTAAAATAATAGCTAAACGCTACGGTGTTTCACCTGATGAGTGAAAGAAAACAGACACCTTGTAGTGATTAGAAGGCATTTCTGGATAGGATTACTTATCGAGAATGATTAAAGGGTGTCATGAGCTACAAGAATCACTTACCATTAGGTGAATGAGAGGAAATGAGACCATCTTTATAACTTCGAATCAAGGTGGTCACGTTTTAGAGGTGTATTCTCCCACGTCTCTAACGTAATGGAACGTGCTCTCTACCAAGATTTCCCTGACAAGTGGTTCAGACTACGAAAATATCTACTCACCCTTTCCACATACACCGCATTGGTACTTCCTCTCACCAGTATGGTATCTTCTATGCACGGCGAGGTACGACGCAGAGCTGAAGCGCTGCGAACAATGCTCGCAACCGAACAACTTCTCCCCCGTGTGTTTGCTCGAATGCACGCGGAGCTCCGTCCTAGATGTGCAGCCTTTGAAGCATACAGGGCATAAAAACCTGCATAAGACATGTCATTTAATATAATGATATCTGGGAAACAATATACTTTTTTTTCATTCTCCTTCCATACGCCGCTCGTAAATAACATGTCTTGCCGATAATGATTTAGTGCCCACAAATTATAGGATTTTAAAATGATCAGAGTGACAAAAGAGGACACGGTTAACCTGATAGTCAAATAGTTGTGATCCATCCGTGATCATTTTCAAAATTATCCACTTTCAATCAAATACATACTATATAAAACGGTATTTTACGTCAGCCCACTGTGTGCAACTTTACAAAGCGCAAATTCGGCCTCGCATGGGCTATTTTCATCTCTCGGGCGGGGCATCCCAGTACCAGCTGCTTCCATTTGACCGCATCCAACGGAGAGCGGCTTGACGTGTTGATGAGCAGGTGCTTTCCAATTGGCTTGATTGGCACTGGCATTGCGAAGAGATGTTGCATCTCTATGCATTTCTTATTGAATTTACCATGTGGAGTGTTCTGAGTTATTCGGAGTAATTCCAGCCGCTGAGTTTAAACATCATCTCGATGGTTAGCAATCCACCACTGTGCGCTTTACGCGAATCTTTCTGCCACTCACAACTATTCTGTGGAATCAGTTGTCGCCATCGATATTTTCAAACCGATACGACTTCAAGAAAAGAGCCTATATGTTAAATTCCGGCAGCGCATCTGCGATTCCTCTGGTCATGCGGATGCCCACGGGCGAAGGTAATCACTTGCCATTTATGGTGAGCTGCTTGCTCGTTTGTCACCTATTATCTAAAACAAGAATTATAATAAATTATGATTCTCGTTTTCTAGGTCTTCAGTTTCTCTCATACCACACGAATCACAGCAGCGAAACATAAGATATATTCTGTAAAATCGCGGTCCTTGCCTGTCGAGCAGACCTATGCTAGAGTCATTGTATAGCTGTAGCATGGATCTACTACATACATAGGTTTATGTTTTTGTTATTACTTCTATTGAATTCTTTAAAATGTCGGCTAATGGTATCAATACTGTAATGAGTAGCACCTCATCGACAAGGTCAACGTCATGGCATAATTTACCTCTTGTGGCCGGTATGTGTGACCATGTGGTTGTTCCTCGCTGAGGAGGTGGTGAAACGCGCCGGGCACACCTTGCAGTTGTACGGCTTCTCGCCGGTGTGCGTGCGCCGGTGATAGATTAACGCAGACTGCTGGGCGAACTTGCGCTCGCAGAACTGGCACTCGAACGGACGCTCGCCTTTATTGGAACAGAATACGTACGATGTAGGTTAAAGACAGCTCACGGAGCACAGCCCTCAGTTCCGTGAGTTCTGTGTCCGATGAAGCTGTAAGAGCCGCATAGGCTAACAGCATCAACATCAACAGAATCAAGACGATGCAGCTTGACTTGTTATGACACTGAGGGTGATAGCCAGTTCACCCGATGGTAAGTGATGAATGAAAACATCTCACTCGCTCTCACTCAATCGTCGTCCATTCTCGACTAAAACTTAACGTGCAATGCATTGTTATCATGGAATGCCTCGCTCGCTAATTTAAAAGAACGTGAGAAAACTTTTACACATTTTATAAAATTTTGAATGACGAAATAAAACACAGTTCATCAAACTGAAGTAATCACTGCAATTGCTGCAGAATACAGCAGCGGAAGAAAAAAAATAGTTATTTAGTCACCTCTGGGGAATACTACCGGTAGTATTCCGGGATGAACTCATCATACTAAATGGGATGTAAAATCCCTACTCAGCGGGCCTCCCGCTCGCGAGTCTGATTAGATAAAGCTGTAAAGGTCTCTGGTCCAACAGCAATACTCACAAACAAAAAAAAATCTATTATACTAGGTCTTTACATATGAAATTGGCGCTTTGTCGTTCTGGCCAATTTGATCTCAAATGATCTAGGGTTTGGTTTGTTTCGAATTTAGTGATTCATTTGTTTTCGCGCCATTTGTTTTTGCCGAGATGCCGGCAGCAACTATACTGCTAATTGCAATTGCGCATGCTGATTGACCACGTACACAGCAATGAAAATAAAACATCTTGAGGTAACTTGCATTTCTAATAAATAAATAAAAACATATCGAAGTTAATGTTAAGTCCGCCAATTCGCAGTGAAGTCGGCGTGGTGGACTGTTAATCTAATACCCTCGTGAAGAGGAGCGCCCAGCAGTGGGATCTATATCAATATAGGCTTACTTTTATTCTATTAAAACATAATCCATTTCCGTCGAACCGACCCGTTTAAACATCTATAGAAGAAATTTTCTTACATAACTAAATTTCTCCGTTAGATCTGATCTCTATAGACTGAAAGATCTGCATTACCTCAAATATACAATAAATCTAAATAAAAAACCCTTACCGGTATGTACTCTCATATGCGCGTTAAGCTTGGACACTTCATAGAAGCCTTTATTGCAAACTGAACACACGTGATTTCGTATGCCGCGATGTTTCTTCATATGCTGACACAGGGTCGAGTGGCGACGGAACGTCTTGTTGCACTCGGTACATTTTAGTGGTTTTTCACCCGTGTGTAACCTGAAGTGAACCTAAAAAAATGATTTATTGAATATGAAGACTATTTAAGAATAAATAATAATAATAAGTTTGACTTAGAACTTTTGTATTGCCTCTGTCGTGGATATAGCCGTGTGTAGTCTAATTTAAATAACTCTGGCAACATTATATTTGAGCGGGACACAAAAAAAAAGGGTTGAGAATGTTTTAAGTTTATTCATGATTCCCATTCGCGGAACCTGAGAACAGGAGAAAGTTTGAAGTTGAGGTCAACATCTGGTTTCTACCAAATGAATGGACACCGTCTTTTAAAGTATTGCCATTGTGTACTGTATTGCCGCCACCGATGTACGTGCGGTACAGTGTTGAAAATGTTGGGTGTGTGTATATATTACTTGTTGAGATGTTGCCCGCTGTCAAAACATATGTATGAATATTATTGTATATGTATTGTCAATAAATTCATACATCGAAACCTAAGAAGAGAACCTAATGCTATATTTATTTCTCACTTAGATTGATATAATTACATATGCAATTATTTTTGGTAACGTAATGGGGGAATCGATACCTTGATCATCTTAAATTTATTTCAGTGTTACATTGAATGCACTTATAAAATAAATATAGATTAAGTTTAGTTCCTAGATTATTTTAAAAGCATTGTCAAATGTGAAATGACATCTATCATCTAAATATTTTTGAGATTGTACATAAATTTATTATCAATTAATAAATAATGGGTTTCGATTACTACGGTATATTGGGCGTAAAGCGTTCATGCAAACAAAACGAAATCAAAGCCGCATATCGTCGCCTTGCACTTAAATATAACCCTGAAAAATACGACGACGATGAAAATATGAAAAAAATCTTCTCTTTAATAGCCGAAGCTTATGATGTCCTAGTAGATCATAAAAGAAGAGCTATCTACGATCAATATGGCGAAGAAGGGTTGAAAAGAGGAGTCCCGGGCCCTTCGGAGTATATTCAACCGTATACGTACCACGGTAATCCATTGAGGACATTTCACGAATTTTTCGGTACAACTAACCCGTACGCTGATCTTCTAGATCACTATCAAAACCCGCTACCGATATTCGACTCGCCCCTCGGTAAGGGATATAAAGAAAAGGATCCGACAATAATCAGAACACTCGCTTTATCTCTCGAGGAAGTTTACAAAGGTGGTTTGAAAAAAATGAAAATACAGCGTTTAGTGTTTACCAATGAAACGTGTTCCGAACTTAAATTAAAAGAAAAAGTGTTATCTATACCCATCAAGCCAGGTATGTACCCTCATACGCAAGTAAGGTTTAAGGAAGAGGGTGACCAAGGTCCCACAAGGATCCCGGCAGATGTCGTGTTCCTTACCGAAGACCGTCCACATGAAACCTACATAAGGTCAGGTCTAAGCGACCTCTTAACTGTTCAGACCATAACTTTACAAGAGGCATTATGTGGAGTAACAATTACATTAATGACTTTGGACGCACGAGTTTTGCGCATCAAAATAACGGATGTTATCACTCCGACGTTTGAGAAGATTATTGAAGAGGAAGGTCTGCCGGTGCCAGCCTGCCCCTCTAAAGCCAAAGGCAATTTGATAATACGGTTCCAAATCCAATTCCCAGAATATTTGTCGAAGAGAAGCAAGAGAGCATTCTCTGATGCTTTTAAAATTAAGGAAGTAGACGAACAGAAATTCGAGAAAATGGAATGCGGAGCACTACCTTCTGTAGATTAGTTCTTTATTACACCTTAGGACCCTCAATATTGTAAATGGTCAAAAAGAAATATAATGCAGGTACCAAATTCATAATTTATTCATTTTTTAATTTGACAATGTCCTCCTAATCGATTTCTACTCCGCCGATAGCCTCTGCTTTTTATCAGATTACATCAACTGTGCATGATATTTTATACCGGACCACAATCGGAATCCCAAAGCACGCGTAAGCGCATCACATCTTTGTCATTACTCTATTACTGTTAGAAGCAACTGATCGAGCCGTGGTCCGGCTCTCTCGCGCAACTTCGAAGCAACTTACGCGATCCGGGTAACAGTTCACGCCGAGGCTCCCTATCGGGAACCCTCGTGCTAGTTGCTCTATAAGAAAGCTGAACACCCTAAGCGCCCCGCTGAGCACCTTTAAATTAGGAATTGGAAAAGCCTTCGGGCTATTAGCATCTTTGTTCAGGATGTAATGCATGTGCGGTAAGGTAGGAGAAATGTTCAAGTACCGTGCTATGAAAACTGAACGTAAGTACGTACGTCAGTACCTGGAGCCATAAAATATAATTACTACCTGCACTATAATAAAACCTTAGCCTTATACAATTGATCATCTGTTACCAACCTAAAGATATCGCTATCGACTAAAACCTCGGAAAAAATACTGACTAAATCGATTTAAGTGGCTGTCGAATCAAATATTGCATTTATCACAACTCGTTAACTAAAGATAAACCATAAAGTGAACATGTAATGTATGTACAACCTATATAATTAACCTCATTAGACGACAAGATTACGATGGATGAGAGTGGCCAAGGAACATGTTCCGTTTTGATGACAACTTTGACAAACACTACTCACCTTCAAATCAGTAGGATTATAGAAGCTCTTCGAGCAGATCGAGCAGACGTACGGCCTCTCGCCTCTGTGCCGAGCCAAATGCGACTTTAACGCGTAGCCGCTAAAGAAGCGTTTCTCGCAAATGGTGCACTGGTGGGTTTTCTGCTCGAAGTGTGTCTGTCTGTGTCGGTAGAGGAGGGTTTTTGTCGGGAAAGTTCTTTGGCAAACCGAACAAGTGGGCTGCTTCGGTGGGCGTTGTTCATGTGTCCGCATGTGCATTCGCAACATGCCGGGGCCCTGCGATTAAAAAAATATTAGCTTTGACATTTAACTTGTAGTTTACAGTGGTGCAGGCATGCTACAAGACGTTTCTAGCAACATCTGTAATGGGTCTCGCCCTCACAGTATACCATTGTGAATTATAATATATACAATCTTTATAATTAATAAGTGAACAAACAAATCAAAACCTATGTCTCATATTTAATATCGTTGCGGTTAGAATTATGCATTCTTGGTACTAGCTGAAAATTAGCACTCCAGGTATTTGCTGTATAAGCATTATTGAGTGGTTTATATTATTTTATTGGCGTCTGGTGTACTAAATAAATGTATTTAATTATTTATTTCTTTCAAATAACAGGATCGGTCTCCGAATCTAGGGTTCCGAATTAAGTAGAGTCTGCCAATCTGCAGAGAATCCTCGTAACGTTCTATGGGTCAATACCATCTCCAAGAACCTATGTCAAGAATGTGACACATAAGATGGGATTCCATTAACACTTGTCCGTTTTGCATCGTATTTATATTGTATCGATGTCGATATTTATCCCTGTACGTGTTTAAATCTGTGTTCGTGTTAAATCTATAATTGAATAAATATATATAAGGTAACCTGTGAGTGACGCTTATTTCTATTGAGTTCTTAAATTGTCTATGTAATGTTAACATACAAATATCTCACCCTGAAAGTTCTTTTACAGACATGACACATGGGAGGTTTCTTGCAGTTAGCTTTGATCCAGTTGGCGTGTGATCTCATATGAAGCTTCAGCCATCGGCCATGTTTGAACTCCTTCTGGCATAGGTTGCATACATGGCGGCCGGGGGACACTGACGACGTAACTTGGAACACAACCAGTTGCATGTAATTGTCTTCTTCCAGTGGATCATCTTTCGCCGGCTGACTTTGGTCAGTTAGTGCCTGCTACAAAATGGAAAGTAAAGTCTTTTATGTGAAAGTGATCATGTCTGTGTTTAGCTGTTACCTTTAAATTACCTTCTCAATTTCATAGCTCTCCTTTTGCAGAATCTCCTGAGTGTTCTGCTGCTGCTCAGTGCTGTCCGTAAAGAATCCCTCCAGTATTTGATTGCTGTTACTCAGTATGGGCACCTCGATGTACTGGATAAATTGAGACTGTTCGGCGCAGCTCATACTCAGTTTGTTTTCCTTAGGAACAAAGTTTATAGCTTAATTAGGAAGTATACATAACATAAACTTACTTAAAATACATATAAATTATTCAGAATATAATATATGATGGGGCCTTATCAGTTTTTTTTGTAAATCATTAGTAATAAGGCAACATGTGGTGACATCACTAACACTTGCGACAAGAAGAGATTTAAATAAGCGCATCTTTAATATTGAGAAAAGAAGAGATTTGAGTAAGCGCATCTTTAATATTGAGAAAAGAAGAGATTTGAGTAAGCGCATCTTTAATATTGAGAAAAGAAGAGATTTGAGTAAGCGCATCTTTAATATTGAGAAAAGAAGAGATTTGAGTAAGCGCATCTTTAATATTGAGAAAAGAAGAGATTTGAGTAAGCTCATCTTTAATATTGAGAAAAGAAGAGATTTGTGTAAGCGCATCTTTAATATTGAGAAAAGAAGAGATTTGAGTAAGCGCATCTTTAATATTGACAAAAGAAGAGATTTCAGTAAGCGCATCTTTAATATTGACAAAAGAAGAGATTTCAGTAAGCGCATCTTTAATATTGACAAAAGAAGAGATTTCAGTAAGCGCATCTTTAATATTGACAAAAGAAGAGATTTCAGTAAGCGCATCTTTAATATTGAGAAAAGAAGAGATTTCAGTAAGCGCATCTTTAATATTGAGAAAAGAAGAGATTTCAGTAAGCGCATCTTTAATAGCAGTAGGAATAAAATTACGGAGTCTCCACATAGTGCCATGAGCTACAATATTTTTTCTACCGATTTCTTTAATCTTAGGTGTACACGTTACGTGTGATCCAAAGCAAACACACAGATTCCTAAGATATTGCTGTACGAGATGTGAGTGCCATCGAGAATGAATGAATAAGAACTAGTCGTCGACTTTTGTAAGTTATTAAGGACTACGAATAATCATGGCTTGTGTTTTTGTAGGATTTCATAAATTTAAATTAATAGCCAATTTAAAAATTATGAAATTGGTTTTGAAATTTGGAGTTCGTCAGATTATGAAGACAAACAGTGACTTATTAAATTAATGAAGATAACGAACAGGAGCGAAGACAACACGCCTCCTTGAGGAGCGCCTGCAGTGTTATCAGTCCAAATAGAAAAGACATCTTATCCCTGAATACACCGCTTACGACCATATTAATAACTACAAATCCAGTCAGCCGCAGCCGCAGATATGTTAAGGGATCCCAAAATACCCAACAATATATAAAAAAAAAGTATTTAACGCATTACTGAAATTTACCAACGCGAGTAATTTTTGATTTTCCAAACAATATCGTTCCCATCAGCGATTAAAAGATATGCTACGGCTGTAAGTATGGCCACGACGGCAACCGCATTCCAAGGGAATGAGAAGATCGTGTTCTTGAAAATAGAAGCATTCGAGTGTAGACGGCGTTCAAGAACCTTACATAAAAAGAGAAGCAGGGAAATCAATTTTTTTTTTTTTTTAATTTGTTGATGTAAGCTTTGTAATTTGTACGCTTGAAAATCATAATCTTTCTTGGTAATAAGGGTTCTTACTTCATTCTTACGAGCTTGCTCCACCCCACGTTTGACTTGTTCACGCAATGTGATGTCATTCCGTTCCACCATATCTTTGAACGCATGGCATCTCGATATCTGATGCACACATTGTAAACACAACTGCGCGGGAAGTCCGTCACCCATAGATACCTAAAATATAAAACGAAAATAACCATTATTTAAAAATAACCGTAACGAGCTGCAATACCAATGATATGGTCTTTGGTATAGCATCCTTGTAGGCTTCCTACAAGGATCAGAAACCAAAGTCCATATTAAATTAGATTTTATAGATATTAGATTTTAATTGCTATTTAATTTGTTTAATCTCTATTTTGTATAATTTTTTCCTTGGCATTTAATTTAATTCCCACTTACTTTGAATTTAATTGTGACTTCCTTTATTTTAATTTAAAAATTTTATGTAATTATTTTATAATTATATATTTTATTACGACATTATTTAATTTATTTCATTTTGATAATTTAATTCTGTTTTTTGTTTTTATTTTGATTCAGTAATTGTTTAGTTTTCTCCATTAATTAATTTTGTATGTAACACGATAACCGTTAATATGAAACAATTCATATGTTCATTTTTAATTGGTGCATGCATCAGATTCGACTTTATGTATTTATGGATTAAGATTGTTTTCATGTATGCGCTGTAGATGATCCATATTATATAAATAAATAAACAAAAATAACTGAGATATAACTACACCGTAAATAATTCCTAATATCCTCAGTTATTAAATGCAGCGAGGTTCTACCATTTTTATATAAAAAAAGATAAATATGTATAAATGAAATGTTGATAGTTTTCTGTATGAGTTTCCTCTTTCCTCTTTCCTATTCAAATAAGAAATTAAATTATCATTTAGTTATATGGAGTTCTCCATTCACCCATATGACATGCAGCACGTGTCCTCGGTTCGATGCCCAATCGAGTCCATTATATGGGCGGTTCAAAATTTTACTTTTCGGTCTGGGTTCATCCTTTCATTTTTGCTTTATATCAATAACTGTAATATCAATGTCTACCATACTAGGTGATGATGTCTCATTGATATTTGAAGTTGATAGGTAAAGAAAAAATTACTACGAAGCACATAACAATTATTGGTATTATATGGTATTATGGTATATATGGTATTAAAAGCCAAAGATTAAATGTGTGGAATTTTCCCTACCGAATGTAAACAAACTAACAGTTCTATATGTATATAATAACGAAAATTTAAATGTTCCATTCATAATTAATGCGTCAGCACGATCGTGGTAGGACCATGTCCTCAGAGGATACCAGCGTAAAATAGCAGCATAATGCTGCTGTGTTTTGTCTGATGTGTGTAGGTAGCTCTCAATGTAATAAAACAAATGCAGGTGACTCAACAAAAGTTTTAAGCGTAAGTAGTAAGATTTTAAAACTCCAATGCAACACTCATTTGTGATCACAAACGGGTAGGCAGGCTCAGTTTGGCTATTATTTATTATATATTATATTATATTTTTATTTAATATAGTATACTGTTATAATAAATAACAATAAAATTACGATATGTACCAGGCCTGCTGGAAGATTTTTAATTGTAAAATAAGCTGCGCCTTTGCACATACCTTTCCTGTATTACTTCCCTTATATTAAAGCTTAATGTTCATAAAAATTAAATAAATAAAAATAATTTAATGAATCTTTTAAAACATAAAATAATTATATTTGCTTTGCAAAAGAGACTATCCTGACTATAAATATTTTACGGTTCTATCACAACATAGTTATAGTAATATTCTATTTATACTCGACAAAATATTATTCATATAAAAAAAACGGTGACGTACATGTTATAAATATAAGGAATAAGGAAAATCTTATAATGACAAGTTTTCGTCTCGTTTAATATAAGATTCCAAGGTTGCTTTAAGATTTTCCGCATCAATTTTAAGACGCAAATTAAAAAAAATACTTAATACTATATGAGCACAAGCGCACTCAGCTGTCACGATGACTTTTACGTCCTGATATCTTAGTTAACCCGAAGTACAATTAGCTTTAACGGTTCGGTTAAAATGATTAGGGTTATACTGAATTAAATCTATCTATAAAACTAAGACAATAATGATTCATGTCCAATTTATATATTATGATATATTTGCTCAATTCGAGTGACCTCAAGATGAATAGGGGCAAAGAAGAGGGGGAGAGGGCCGTACATGTCGAGCGGCGGGTCATAGTTCACGGCCGACCAATTATTCCGCCGCCGCCGTATTACACTACAGCCACGGCAGTGTACTTCATAACGGCCATCAAAATACTGAGAATTTGGTCGTTATGCCATGTTTCGATAATACAAATTCGCTATTTATAAGATTACTTAAAATTGTTTGACTTTTTCTGCATCATATTCCGATAATAAACAGAAAAGTAACTCTTATGGGTAAAAAGTTTTGACTCGTATTCATGAAATATTTTTATAATTTAGTCACAATGTTATTAATAATAATTAAGAGTAAAAATAAAAAGTAAGCCACTAAATTAGGACTAAAAAAATATATGTTCATAACAACCATTTGCGAAACCAACTTTCATTAGTCAATTGATTTTAGGAAGATCGCATTCACTGACGAAACACTTTTGGAGTGTGTGAATACATCGTGTACTAATCCAGATATATTTTTAGCTAAGTTTACTGCCTTGTTCACGCGCCTAACTATATAAAAGCTTGTTTTGGGGCATGATAAGACCATTGATAAATGAGCGCGTTGTCTATATGTCATTATTCCAATCAGGTGCTGTACACGACGTGCCAGCCGTGCGTGGCAGTAAGGCAGCACTTTTCCTTACACTTGCTTTGAGTAAACCTAAGAATAATTTTAGACTTGTAAGTTTCTTTGGTATTATCTTGTGAAGTTTATATAGACAACATCTTCGAGGTTTCAAACGATATCAACTTTGATAGGAAGTTATTGAAGAATCCACATTCTTTCATTTTCGCAGGCATTTTTAACAATTGGCACTCCAACTATTGAAGATTTTTTCTCCTTCCATCTTGATACGTTGTCCTTTAAACAAAAATCTTTTATAGCCATATTAGATATAAGATTTTTGTCTAACTGGAAAACCGTTGCACGGGTACAAAACGGGTCTTGGTTTTCTCGATTTTTAAGGAGTTTATTGATTCGTGCAAGAGGGTTATATATTAAGTATTCGAAGGATGCCATTAGAATTATTCATTCTTACAATTATTTACTGAGGCAAAACTTCGCGCAATCTTCTGAGATTTTTTGTTATTATTTTCTTACTACTGAGCATAACTTGGTTGTCCAATTAATTAACTTCAACTAAGTATTAAGTAATTTGTTGTAGAGATTTATCAATAATGATGAATGAAATTGAGAATAATTGTACGTACAATGTGCGACGGTTCAAGTTTTATAGCCAGATGTAAAAGACGGGGAACGGAATGAACCAAGGCGCGCGATAGTTAGCAATTTCAAAGTGCACAGCAGCAAGCAAGGAAAGAAATATCATCTATCTCATTTATCCTAGGGGATGAGGAGACCCACTGGCGTAATATGAACGAGAAGTCATATATGTATACTGCTGCGAAATACGACTGTAAGCTGTAGAGGTCACTGGACCAAAAGCAATAGTCATACACAAAAAACGACTGTATAGGTACTATCTGTAGCACAATAACTATTTGCGTGATTGTTGTGTCTCAGTAATTTGACACAGATTCGCCACATATACATTATCGAAAGTAAATTGTTTTTTTTATTGTAATAATGCCATGTTTATATATATATAATTCACACGTCTTCAAAACCATTTTTATTTTTTTCTTAGGTTTTCCTCCACAGCCACGTGGTAAATCAGTACTTGAAATTGCAACGAAACATTTTATTACTTCTTATATATTAATAGGAATAGAACTCGGTTTGCTTTCCCGTGCCGGTTGGATATCGTGAATTAAATGCGACCATCTATATACTGAGTGGTAACTATATGTCCCACTTATATAACTAATAATGTACTTACACGTGCGTTATAAGGATATTTATAATTATATTTACTTTTTAATTATTTAAAATATCTAATAGGTATATAAATTTATATTATATCTAATGAAAGTATCTTGTGCAGAATTTTATCAATTATTTTTGTGTTTAGTTACATATTAATAAGTAATATAATAAATTATATAATGAGATCATTTCTTAAGATATATTATTAGTTTGATTTAAGTAGCATAAACATTTGTTTTTTTAAAACATAAATTTCAAATATATTTTATAATACAACAAAGCTTTTATATTAAAGTATTACAATAATTTGGATGTAATATTCATAATTTTTTAAAAAAATGGAATAAATAAAACTCATCGCATTTACTTTTAAATTGCGAACTTATTTGAAAAGAAAAGGATAGCCACATATTTCTCAATTAAATTCCGAGAATACGTCAAGCCCCAGAATCCTAAAATTGGCCTGCCATCCGATGACTACTAAACAAAGATGGTGCGATAGGAATATGTCCGTCGTTGATAAACGGTATAAGCCCACTAAGGAGTGCGAG
This sequence comes from Teinopalpus imperialis, assembly GCA_029286865.1. Classification (NCBI taxonomy): domain Eukaryota; kingdom Metazoa; phylum Arthropoda; class Insecta; order Lepidoptera; family Papilionidae; genus Teinopalpus; species Teinopalpus imperialis. Next base: position 8,471,496 of record JAGSMU010000030.1, on the reverse strand, counting down.
AAGGACAACAATAAATTTCCCAAAATATCAAAAATGTTGTGTCATCTCACCTGCAGTTTAGATATACCCATCAGCATTGTCGCAGTCAGTTGTTCGAATAAAGGTCGCATGTCCTTTTTTATTTGCAAACATGCTCGACATACTTTATCAAGATTCAGAAGCGATTTATTAACCGCAGCCATTTTGAGGTGCAGCTATCGAGTTCTTTGCGTCCTTGTTATACAATAATACTTTCTTCTGTATGGCAAATCTCTTTTACATAACTATTGCACCTATTATCACTGAATTATTATATGTGGTGTCAATTAAGTCACTATAACATGACGCACGAACGATAAAAACACACAAATATATCGGAAAACTCATGAACGTAGAGATGACTTAAACTAAGTGAGACAGAGATATGCAGGTACATGAGGTATTGAGTAACAACCATGGGTGGGGAGGAACATTTGTTTGCCGCAATATAAAGAATGTATGTCGGAATTTGCAACTTATATAACTTTAACATTGTTTGTAAATAAAAATCAAACATATATTATCAATAAATTACATTCATAAAATAATATTATATTGAAATTTATATATTTACAAACACACAATGGTATGTTCTTCTCTTTCCTTTAATAGTATTTTATCGTTTAGGGAAAGAGACAGATAGTATTATTTTGTAAAATAATCAAACACAAAACTTACGATAAATTTTCAAAGTGTGTTTTGATAGTGAATACGCTTTTATGTTAAATAATGTATAGTACGTAAAAATAATAAATATAATAACTCTTTGCTTTTATTTCAAAACGTAAAACTTTAATACACTTTTTTATAAGCCGTATAGTATAGCTCTATCTCTTTCTGTTCTTACTAATATCTTGCTGGCAAAGTAGAGATAGATGCAGAAAGCTAGTATTGAGAAATGTGTAATTTATTTCTTGAGTGTTTTCTTATTACAGAGTATATTCTATTTTTCTTATTTTATTATTCTTTGATGTAAAATTATCTTAAAATCGGTATAAGATATTTAATAACTTCTTAAATTCCGGATTTTTTTAATGCAGTTTAAATTAAAAAGTAATCTGTGGTCACATTTATTATCTCAGCGAGCCAGTCACTTTAATTTTTCATTTTCATATGGACACAATTCTCAAATAAATTTGATTTCAGAAATAAATACTAGAGCGCTGTTCCGATGTTAAATATAAAACCAGTAATATTAATTATTGACTTGTTAAATCAACTTTGAGTGCAGGTGAATATTAAACAGTAGTACAGTGTAGTGTAAATTTTGTAATAAATATTTTGTCATTCATTGGGTGGGGTTTCAGGTGGAACTTATTCGATATGCCTGAACATTTGGAACTTCAACATTTAGTGGACCTGTCAGCAGGTAGCGGAGATGAAACTTTACCAAACCTATTAGAGAACAAACGTCCACTTATAAAGAGATGTCCTTACCTTGGATTAATACTCGCAACATTATCGTCTTTATTTTTCTCTTTATGTTCCGTTATTGTCAAGAGCCTGGTAAACATAGATCCAACGCAACTGGCAATGTGTCGTTTCATAGGCGTGTTGCTACCGACAATACCAATAGTGATTTATACGGAGGAACCTGTGTTCCCGCGAGGAAAACGAATGTTACTTGCGTTACGTTCCGTAGTGGGTACGGTTGGTCTAATGTTAAGTTTCTACGCTTTCCGACATATGCCACTAGCGGATGCTTCAGTCATAGTTTTCTCAGTCCCAGTCTTTGTGGCATTATTTGCTCGGGTATTTTTGAAAGAGCCCTGTGGTATTTGGAACACTATATCAATTATATTAACTCTTGTTGGTGTGATTTTGATAACACACCCTCCTATATTTTTTGGTAGTGACAAAGCTGAAAAGAATACTAACTATAGCAGTTTAGTAGGTGCTGTGGCTGCATTCATTTCAACAATATTTGGAGCCAATGCATATGTACTTTTGCGGGTACTTAAAGGATTACATTTCTCAGTAATCATGACAAACTTTGGTGCTATCGCTATATTGCAAACATTTTTCTACTCTATCATGTTTGGTATATTATGTATGCCAAATTGTGGAACAGAGAGATTTCTTGTTGTTTGCCTAGCTTTATTTAGTTATTTAGGGCAAATTTTACTTACAATGTCTTTACAAATGGAGCAAGCTGGACCAGTTGCTATAGCTCGTTCTGCAGACATTGTGTTTGCATTCCTATGGCAAATAATGTTTTTCAATGAGATTCCCAGTAAATATTCAGTTTTTGGGGCTATTCTTGTATTAAGTTCAGTTATGCTTGTGGGTCTTCGTAAGTGGGCACTTGGCTTGCCAGCCGATTCACAATTAAGGAAAAGATTAGGAGTGTTGGCACAATAATTATTCTTAGGTGTAGACATCATTAAATATTTTAAGGAATCACAACCTACTACTAATATTTTTTCAGTATACAATGCCATTGCATTTCATTGAAAATCACTGATTAAAATAAAATTAATCTAAATTTCTAGTCACTAACAATATTTTTATTTCTAGTCAGTAACCAAAAAAAAATTTAATTTGGTTTAACATTAATCGGATCGAAAAATTATTTAATATTACATTATAATATACATTTTAAATAGTTCATTTCATCTGTTTTTCAAACAATTTTCAGTTTGTTTGTTTCTGGAGTATATAATAGTAACAAATACAATAACTATTATAGTACTTCTATTATAATAATACTTTCATCCTAAAAGACTGGTAATTAAGTCCACTCTTAGCATTGGGTTGTGTGTTTTGATTTTTTGTCACTAGCTTGCTTATCTTGTTCCTTATTGGCTGTTATTACAGTTTTGTTAATCCATTTAGAACTCTAAATTATTATTGTTAGTATATGTTGGAAAAAATATGAATTTTTAGTAATTAGATTATAGATTCCTATCATACATGTTAATAATTTTAGGATTCATTCAAAGTACATTTTAAGAAGCTAATTATTACATTGTCTTTCCGTAGATGATATAATTGCACAAGTATACACAATTTTGATTTATCACTTGTTTTTAGAAATGTGTATTTCACATTTTTTTTCATTTAATTTGTTTGAGCAATATCATCCTGTTTCATATATTGAATTTATTTGGTTTAAAAGAAAGTGAGAATCCAAAATCTTTTGTATTAGTTTGGCAAAGTAAAGATCTAGACAATATGAGATTAAAAAAAAATAAAGCTAACAAAACCATGCAGCATTGATCATAAACAAAATATACATATATACATATGTTGTGTATGCATACTTTGAATTGAATATGGACATGAGACTTTGTGTTAATTTATGAACTAATTCATCTAGTCATTAGATAGGCATTATTATAAGGTATATACACAAACATAGTGTTATAAGATATTTACACCATTATGTATTTGTGTTCTTTCTAAATCAATAATTATCACATTAAGATGAGATGCTTTAATTTTTTTTAGATTTGCTTTATGATTTCAATATTCTGGAATTATAGAAGTAAACAAGTTTGTTATTCACATGCTGAAAATTTATCATGTAAATACATATATTGGTTGACAATGTTCTACGGGTATCACATAAAGGAAATTGTGGAGGAATAGAAAATCAGTGTAATGTGGAACAAGTTTAATATATTAGTCATGTTACCATAAATTAGTCACATTGAACAAATGTTTGGTTACCTCAAAGTAACAATTGTTATCATACATTCCATGTACCTGATGAATTGCCCGTCTTTTACTTATAATGATACTAATAATGGATATATGTAAAAGAAATGACAAATTCCTTGTTATATATGTATGTAAAACTTAATGAATTGTGATATTTTTACTTCTAATGTTATCAATTCTATGTATACTGCTTATCATAATAAAGAACAATGATGTTACTTTCTCAATTTTATTTCAATTTATTATTTATATTTTTTCTTCATTTATAGCACTAATAGATCAACAGGGTCAGGGAAAAACCACATTACTACTACCTAGTACTAGTTAGCACCCAGTAATTTTTAGATCCGTTTGGTTTTCTACTAAATATTTGAGCTCGACGAACTTTATAAACATTTTTCGTGTTTAAAAGTTATCCAAAAGATTTTCTTTTACACAAAATATATGAAGAAATTTATAATTAAGGTCAGTATATCCGACGGTTTATCTGTAATCCGGTGCAACTTTGCCTGAAACGGATGCTTTTAGAAACTGGGGATGAAAGTGTTAAATCCCAGAACTCATCAGCTCACTAGTGCCATGGCAATATACAATGTATTAAGTAAGGTAATGGTTTTAGGAGTGTTGAAAGTTAGTGATATGTTTTAGGTAGGCCACTTAGTAAAAATAAAGGTTGGTTTTCTTTTACTTTCATGGTGTTCTCATTGCGGGGAAGTGTTGTACCTACAATAAAAATATGTAGCTGGTTTTAATAAAGAATATTTGAAATAAAATCATATCAAATTAAAATTAGTAAATCACTTACTTCTATTACGTTCTTTTGATTTATTAAATATACGTCTATTACACTTGAATTTCAATCTTCTTTAAACACATCTATCGAATACCTGGCATTATAGGCTTAATTTGATTAGTCCAAGCAAACTTATTACATTATTCATCTCATCCAGCTTATATTCAGGAAATTGGTCCGTTAATATATTGTATGTTTTATATTATATGTATATTTTTTTATTTTGCAGTTAATATTTTAAAATTGAATTTTGGTATAGCAATGGCAACGACACCTGTCACTGTCAATTTTTTATAAGACTACTAGAATTTCGGTTTTCTTGTTCTTACTTATTGTTTTGTATTTTATACGGAAATAAAATTTCAAAAACAATGGCAGACCGTCTTACACAGTTACAAGATACAATTAATCAGGTACATTATAGTTGATTAACGTTAACGTTAATCATTTTTAGTTGGTAAAAAATAAAGTGTAAATTCATGAATTCTTATTTCTAGCAAGCAGAGCATTTTTGCAATAGCATTGGTATCCTACAGCAGTTTTCAACACCTAGTAAATTCCCCGGTTTCGATCGCAGTGGGTCTCAGACGCCGCAGCAGCAGCAAAATCAAGAGGACTATGCTATGCTCTTTGCCACGTTAATTTCCCGCTGTGCGAAGGACATTGATACACTTATAGAGTCTCTTCCAAGTGAAGAAAGTTCGACAGAGTTACAAGTACAAAGTTTAAGGCGGCTAGAAGCAGAAAATAAAGAAGCAGCAGAACAGTTAGAAGAGGTAATACAAGCAACTTGCATATGCCAAAATAAATAGAACCTAAAAATTTTTTTGAATACTTGAGTGATTTCCATTAAATACTAGATGCCTAATTTTCTATGATATCATACCCCAATACTGTTGTAGACGTGATGTCAGTTTCCAGAAATGAGACCTTACTAATATGGCCTCTACTAATATTAGATTGCAAGGATCCTACTTTTATTTTAAAATATTATGTTGATATTTAGTATATTTATACTATATATGTTATGGATTTTTATTTTGCCTATGTTCATTACACAGGTTGTGCGTCAAGGAGAAATATTGCTAGAGAAGATTCAAGGAGCACTCAGTGATATTGCTCAATGCCAGTTGGACATGCAGAACCCAGCATTGATTCTAAACAAAGATATTAAACCACAGTTATAGGATATGCGAAGGCACGGTGGCTACCACCGTCGGTGATCATTCGTAAGAGTGTTACAGAGTTAATTCTTTATAAATGGACTCCAACTTAAATTGTAAAGTGTAGATAGTGCCTTTAATGTGGTTAAGAAGTCTTTGTCCTACTTATGTTAGTCTATGTCGTAGAAATATTAACATTATCTGTGAAGAGAAAACTACTTTCTATGTTATCTATTTAAATATTTATTTTCACATAGTTAAGCTAGGGTGTCCTTCAGTTGTGGATACTCAAAATTAAAGCCAAAAAAATACTCTGGAAATAATATGTCTATTTTTAGGGAGATTTAAATGAATCCTTATTAGGTTGTATAATTATTAAACATTCTTTACTTGGAGTACTTCTTTTTGGAATGTTCATCTGTGTGGAAGTTTCAGATTACTGTTAAGGTTGATTAGATTTGTTTACTTTATTCTGAAATAAATACATTAGTACTAATTATTTCTGGTTCTTTATGTAAATATCTTATTTCAGTATACTTTTTGATGTAAGCTTCATTCCTCATTTTCTTTTAAGCCAATCTTTACAATTTTTCTCCACTTGTCTTGTAGGCAGTAGGCTTTAGATCCTTTCTTTTTCATATCATATCTATGTTGAGCCCTCAACTGTCATGTCTGCTACTCCTTAATTTGTAATTATTATTATTACTTAAGTTTTAACTTACCTACTCTGAATTGTGACATTTTTTTTAATTTATCAATTCCAAATAATTCTTTATAAAGCTATATGGAATAAAGTATTTTTGAGTTTGAGTTTGAATAAATTAAGAAATTGTTGGAGGATTTTTAGTTTTAGATAATTATGTCAATCCCTATTAGATGGAGCAATGATAACAAGTTTGTGGGAAATTGATTAATATTGTTGGCACAAGGCATATTTGGCAACCTATGATGAAAGCACTAACAGTAAAATAATAGTGATGAACATAAAACATAACAGAATAAAATAACAAATAATTTACTTCAATAACATTTTACAATTAATTCTCTTCTATGCATAATCAATGTTATCAGCATGTAACAATTAAAAACTACATACTTGCAATCCATTGCCATGCCATTTAAAATAATATTGGGCTACACATCAAGTACTTGCAAGGTGCCTCATGGACAGTACGCACAACAATTAGTGTTTCTTAAAAATATTGCATAGACAAATTAAATACACAACTAACATTAAAAATTTTATTATGTAAAAAACTTTATTTTTTCATGTTCAATTTTGTAAAAAGGAAAAAAAAAACGTTTTAAAAGAAATTGTTATAGAATAAAACTAGTTTTTATGGATTTAATCCCGTTTATTTTTAACTATTTACCTGACTGTACGAATTTATTAACCATTTGTGGACCATGGTAGGACAGGTATTTAATACCGATGTATATCATAGTTAACCGGAACTGCCATTAGCTTTTTTTTAATTATTTATTTTTAGATTGAACCACACCGCATGAGAAAATGTAGGTATGTATGTGGGGCATACTGAAAGTTTCTGAAACCCACTTAAATAAAAACAATTTCAAAAATGGAAATTTCAAAATTCGAAAATGGAACTTTCTGGGAACATGTTACTTTTTTTCATTGTGGCATCCTAAAGAAAATTGTATGTCGCTTACAATGAATTTAACTCGTGAAAATTCGTACTGTACTAGGCATTAGAATGAGTCAACTGTAAAACATTTTGCATCTGAAAGTTCTGAAGTTTTGCACTCAAATCTGGTCGTCCTTTAAATCATGCAGTATCGCATGATTTAACGGACGACCAGAAACGACTGCGTGTCGAGTGGTACAGTAATGAGGGAGGCTTTAGACCAACCGGAAAGAAAAAGCCAGTCGGCAGAATTGATCTTTCCTTTTGAAGATATGCCGACGAAAGTTAAGAAAAGTCTGAACACCGTGAAGTAGATGACGGCTTCTTTTTTCCTTAAATCAGGAGATTACATTATATAGCTTGAAACCAAAAAGATTGTCTTTTCTTACTGAAGATTTATACGTAAATTATTGCATGCTCAGTGTTAAAAAAAGATGACGAAAATGATTCCCCCAGCAATGTCGTCGAACAAGACAACGCAACATTCCGCTAAGGTAAAGAATATTTATTTGAAGATCTCAACTGTGGAATTGACCACGCATCCGCCACATAGCCCGGACCTCGTGCCTTGCGTTGTCTATATCCGAAAATTAAAGATAAGCTTAGAAGTTTACGATTTACAAACCCGAAAGCGACGGTGAATGCGTTCCACGAAGCAATTGAACAGATCTCTACTGAAGACTGGGATGCAGTGGTTCACATAATGGTTCCAACGAATGTTAAAATGTGTAAATAGTGAGGCATATACTTCGGAAAGTAATAAATGTATCATAAATAAATCTTATTTATCAAAATCCATCCATCCAATTTCAGCATGACCTAAGTATATGCAATTTTACTGCTTTATTGTATTGAGCACACGATTCACCTTATGAAAAGTGATTCCTGCGGCCCATGATACCCACATTCAACCTTGATAAGGAATGATAATGCAGTTGCGTGGTAACCAGTAATAAAGCTCTCCGCATCCCTACACTCACCAGACGAATTAAGTTATGACACAACTTAGCTCCACCACTGTTACTTTTGATGTGAAAATCCTAACTAGTTTTATAGCTTGTTAGGATTACTTCAAGGGAATATAAGTAACGGTGCTATTAGTATTCTAAAAAAATAAACGTTTAATAAGCACTACAACTACAGCTTTCACAAAATATGTATTGTGTAATATCTTTTGTAATGTAAAATAATTAAAAACATGTTTGATATGTACCATGTAACAGGTGCGTGCTGCGTAGTTAAGTTATTAGAGCGGGCAGAGTTGGATCTGGATACTATTCACAGTTGAGGTCAATATAACCCCTGTCGCTGGGACTGAAATCTGAACGTTTCCCCACTCCCATCATATAGAACGGATTAGGTAAGGTTATAATCAGTAAGTGCTCGGAGTTTGTCTAACGATGCTACAATAATAAATGATTTGATACTAATATGTTCGGCGATATCATATGATAAACATAACTGTAGTACAAAAATTTGGCTCGATTGGAGAATGACCAGAAATTACATAAGAAAACCTTCCTGTAAATACATTTTCATTCAAGCTGGTTCGTAGTTACTTTTTTAAAGCTGTCAACATTTGTGATTATTTGCTCTTTCTTCCATTATATGTATACATTATATATAGCATCATATTTAGTAGCCATACAATAGCCGTATTAAGTATAGTTCTGCTCGTCCGGACTTGAATTCGGAATGACCAGATTTTCCCATAAAAGCAGAGAAAAATAGTAGCTTCATGTCGCGGTACTTTGTTTCATTTTTGAAAAAAAAACTGAAGACCTCGATTGACAAACGTCTTATTTTTAATTCCTTATCGAGGATGAATGTTGGTGTTATGGGCCGCAGGTATCATTAACCATCAGGTTAACTGTTCGAACGTTTAGAATCGACTAATATCATCTAAAAAAATATACACAGTTGATGTTACAAAAAATATTATAATGGCAGCGGTAATTGCCTACTATCAGGTGGATGAACACCACTTACTAGCTGCTTGCTCGTTAACCACCTGTTCTATATAAATCCTGTCATTATTATTAATTCGTAATCAGTTTATTTAAATTATTATTTTTTATTTAACAATGCTTAAATAGTTCATTTTCTTTTAATCTTAAATTATCATTCAACTAGTTTTAATTTGCAGGATCTAACCTGTTAGTGGAATTAATTTTTCGATAAACTAGTAACATGTAATTCTGTTGTTGGTATAAGTTGCGGCAAATAAGTCTAGCGCTGACCGTTAATACGCAGAAGTTGAAAATAAGGTATCCTCGGGGAGTCAAGGGAGCGAGGGCGGCCATGAGTAAGCGCTTATTGGCTGTCCAGTCGTACTCTGCCCCGCGCACCGATACGACACCCCACTCGCTCCTGGTGTACCTAGATTCTACTGATGTTGATGCTGTTAGCCTATGCGGCTCTTACTGCTTCATCGGACACAGGGCTCACGGAACTGAGGGGTCCGTGAGCTGGTTATGTAGTTTGGTTCTCTTACTTACTCAAAGCGCTCATACACTGAGTTTGTCGGTCTGCTCTGATCACGTTCCTATCTGATAGTACCACCTAAGTTGCCAGTCCCCTAGCTATCGGAGGATTCTCCAGAGTGGAGAATCGATGGTGATGTCTACTGATCGTCCGAGGTTAGTTATGCGGATCTAGCCTCTGACGGACGCTGTGGGCGGTGGGAACCACCCTGACACGCGAGTGTATCTAGTGTACGTGGTGTCGCGAAGATTGCGCCGCGTCCCGACGCGGCGCGAGATGTCGGCGGTGTGTGATGGGATCCGTTGAGGACGGACTGGAGCTCGGCTCCCCCATAACCCACACGGTCGTCGAGGACGTGACGGGGTCGACGGTTCCTAGTTGCCGGATTCGATACCGGCTCGTAGATTGCGGCGTTTACCACTAGCGGGTTGGAGTGTGAAAGCGCTTTCCCGAAAAAGTTCTGCGAGATAGACTGGAAGTATTCCGGAATGGTGAGATGGAAGTCACTGTACAGATCGACGTCGCGCTGCGTTCTGCTGCAGTCGCTATTCCGGTGAAATGGTTTTGGACCGTCTGTAAGAGATTTAATTTGTTCGCAGCTACGTGGGTGAAGACGACTCTAGCATAGGCCATAATTGGTCTTACGCAGGACTTATGTAGCTGGAGTTTATGTCTTAGGGACATTTTACTATTGGCGCAGATCAGCTGGTGAAGCTGGCTTATGACGAACACGGCCTTGTTCCTCGCATTTTTGATATGCGGGCGGGAACTAAGTTTGGTATGTTCGAAGGTGACCCCTAGGTATTTGACCGTTTCTACGAAGTCGGTCGAAGATCGTGATTTGTCCTAGCTTTCTACGGCTAGGTACTGGTGCCGTGCATAATGGGTTGGCTGTGCATCTCCAGAAGAAGACGGTTGCACTGTTATCCGGGTTTATTTCGATTCTGGGTTTTTGAGGGTGAGCCCTGCAAGAATGTGTTCCGTTAAGCGGATGACCTGTTGTACGCAAAAGTGCGTATTCCTAAATCCAAACTGTTTGTCGGGAAGTAATTTATTTGCTATGACGTGTTCTTTTAGTCGCTTAAGAATAATCCTCTCGTATACCTTGCCCATGGAGCTCAGGAATCTGATTGGGCGATAGCTGCTGGGAAGGTTCCGCGGTTTGCGCGGTTTGGGAATCACGATGACGTTTGCTTTCTTCCAGGCATCCAGGAAGGAGCAGCTAGAGAGGAGCATGGTGAGTATTGCCACTAGGAGGCAGAGATTTTTGATAATATCTGTGGTCACAGGTTCTAGTGGTTCACTCGCTGGTGGTAACGCTGCCCTAATTGACACGTCGACGTCCACCTTGCGAAGGTGGTCGGGGTCCGCGGGGACGTTTGATGAGAAGCATTTGCTCTCTAGATTGTCCGTGAGATATACGGCTTTCTCAGAGTCGTCGAAAGCGAAAGAAGCATTGTCCGGTAAAATTAGTGGGGGCGTTTGTGCGATGCTGTCTGCTTTGATACCCCGTGCCAGAAAGCGATGTTCGAAGGCTTGTCCGCTAGCAGGTTGCCCCATTCATCATTATTGTACGATTTGATGCGCTCATTGACATCCTTTTGGAGGTGGCGCAGTCTAACGCGATTAACATCTGTCGGGTATCTATCGTGAAGCTTAGTCACGCGATATTTTGAACTTATCAATCGACGGAGACTTGAGGAAAGGACCCCGAATTGATCAGTCAACGCGAGGACCGCCCTATTTGAGTCTTCGAAGGCCGAGGTAAGGTGTGAAGTTAAACAGTCGATCGCCCGATGCGCTTTATCAGGTGAGTCGATCTCGTTAGGAATAGCGTTTAGTTGCTGGATGGTCGTAACTCTGAGTTTGCCTTCGAGAGCATGCCAGTCAACTCACGGACCTCACCTGCCGACTGGCCCAGCTTGAGGAGCACCGGCCTGTGGTCCGATGACAGTTCGTGTAGCGGAGCTGACCGCTAGGGTGATGTTTTTGATTAACTCAATGTCTAGTACGTTGGGTGTTTGACGTGTAAAGTTTAGAGGGTATCGGGGAGTCGGGGGCTATAACATCGAAGTTATATGAGCCCATAAGGTCGTGAAGCGCCTTGCCGTTTCTGTTTTCCCTTGTTGAGTGCCAGGAGGTATGTTTACTATTTAGGTCGCCCGCTATGACGACGAGTCATAGACACCCTACATGCGGCAGCTTCGATGTTCGTTAATCGCGGAACCTCGAGCGATACGCAGTGCAAGCACCTTTTGTAGTAGATCAGGGTGCCGCCTTTGGGGGCGGTCAGCCTGTTACCACGGATGAAGTTGTAATTTGCGATCTTGGGATCGCAGTGGCCAGGTTTCAAAAAGGTTTCTTGCACTAGCATAACGTCGATGTTGTGTTCTTTTAAATGGATCGCTACTTCGTCCTTTTAAGACTTGACTCCGTCCGCGTTGATATACGAGACAGACAGAGAGCGGGGTTTGACTCAACTTTTAGGTGAGTTAGCCATTGAGAGACCGAGTTAGGGGTAGCCCGGCTGGGCATTGGGCCATATCGTAGTGCCCAGAAGGAGCGAATGGTGTCCATGTACTCTGCAGTGATCTGCAGCATCTCGAACGGGCTCTTGGCCTGCTGGAGACAGATCCCCATGATGGTGAGGTCCTCCAGGACGTTTAGGTCAAGTGAACTTATAAAATTTAAAGAATATGTGATTGGAGTCTGCATATCCTGAGGTTGAGAGAGTGTAACCTGCTCTGGAGAGGCAGGCTGCACCGGGGAAGGGTTCAGCCTTGAGATAGGTGCGACTTGCTTGCGCGCCATTGCTGGCGGCATTGCCCAGGCTGACTTTGCAGAGACTTAGGGGCTTGCAATGGAGCAGCGGGTTGGGGAGCTGGAACTGGAGCTGCAGCTAGAGTGGGGGCGAGCCTACAAGCATGAGCGCAGTCCTGAAGGTGATGGCACGGGTCGGCTGAGAAGCCCCTGTGGCTTTATTGGCCTTGGCTTTTTTGCCATTTTGGCCTTGCCCGCCTCGTTGCCTCTGCGACGCTTTGGGGCACCCGCGATAACTCGATGGGAGACCCTCCGCCTCGCATAGGCAGCACGCCGGGGGTTCGGTCGCTCCAGTTGGGCGGGAGCATTCACGTGTGCCGTGGTCACCGATGTATTTGACGCATCTAGGCCTGGCATAACAGTTTCTGACCGAGTGCCAGTAATATTGGCAGCGGTGGCACTGTCCGACCAGTCCGCGCCTGAGGGGAGCCTCAACGGATATGCCGTTGTGTATTTGTTACGGTAAGTGTAACGGACATTTAAAGTCACTGTTAAATAAAAAATAGCTGTGCCTTCTGGAGTCAGGTCCAGGGTGGCCAGTATGAGGGGCATAGGCTTTTTAGTTCGCGGATCAGTCATCCTGCGCGCTTCAAGAACAGGGAGATAAATGGAGCCTTGAGGGATTCTATCACCTCCTCTAGCTTGGTCTTGAATGGCATCCACCTGATAACGTCACGGAGTTTACGTTCCTCCGGGAGGGCATAGGTGTGGAAACCTATGTTTTTCTCGCGCAGAAGTTTTGTGGCCGCGCGGAAGTCTCCAACAGTGGAGAGGTTAATTCTAATCCCCTGCCGGGTGTGTTGTGCCTTCGGGCAGCCTCTTTTGTTCGTAGTATTTGGACATGTCGGTCTATTTAGATTTCTCCTGCAAGATGATTGGAGGAGGGGGATTTACTTTACGCTCTGAGGGGCTGCCTTTTTCGCCGGCGTGGCGGTCGGGGAGGCCGATTCTGACCTTACGAAGGTGGCCGTGTTGATAACGGCCGGCTGTGCAGGGCGTTTCCACTTGATAGAGAAGGGTGAAGCCCTCGTCTAGTTTACCGGTTTCAACCTCCATGTCCGAGTCGGACGCCTCCGATTCTGAGTCGGAGGTGGGCCGCGCTCGGGGTAAAGCGTAGGTGGATGGACGCGCTGATGGTGCTCCTATGTCGGGGACGACGGGGTCCTGTAGGCTCTCGCTGAAGGTGACCCGCGGTACATCAAGATGGCGCATAAACGAGGCCCACAGGTCGGGCCTAGTCGCCTGAAAAAATGCCTGCATGTTAGAGGCGTCCATAGCACTAACGCTTAAGGGCTTAGGGCCCGTCCGCGAAGAATAAACGCTATTGTCCCCGCCTTGCGATGGGGGTGTAACAAACCCTTACAAAAAACTACTACTGCACGTTTTAGAAACTTCGGACTGGAGGCGCATGGAGAGCGCTTCCTGGACGACTGTACCACTCGAGAGATCCGAGTGGAATCAAAGCCAAGCTGAGAAGCTCAAGCGAGCTGAAGCTGTCCTGGTGTACAGTCGTTTTCTAAACTGTCATTGTAAATTAAAATTGTCACACTTTTATTTTTGTGGAAAGTAGTAAGATGTAATGTACATTCTGTACATTTGTAATTAATAAAAAAAATCTACTAACTTCCGCCCGCAACTTCGTTCGCGTAAAAAAAGTAGCCTTCCAGACTATAATCTATGTCCGTGCTAAATTTCATCCATAAATATCCAAACTTTCGCATTCATGATATTAGTGAGATGATGATGATAATTTATTATGTACCTAGTCTAAACGAACTAGCTTAGACATAAAAAAGTATATACAAAAACACTTTATTCGTAATCAGTTTGTAGAAATGATCACTTGCGTTCGCGACAGTACCCATGCGCAACTATCCTCTCCACGTTTTGTTCACCGCACTTATGTGCCGCGATTTACATATAAAATAACTACATATAAAATGGTTCTTTACTATTACAATAAAATACAATAAAAATTTAAAAAAAAGAAGAAGAATATGTAATATTCATTCTTCCATAACCTCGAAAGATATAATATGGCTAGGCCGGCGTGTGAGTCTCGTAATTTTTTCTTGCCTTTCCATGTCACCTTATATGACACCTGTTAGGAAATGGGCGATAATCGTTTATTTTTTTTATTATTTCATTGAGAGTAACAAACGGGCTCTAAGTTCATCTGTGATTCTTGTCACGTGATTCCTGCGGCCCGTGACATCTACATTCATCCTTGACAAAGAATGATAATGCAGATGTGTTGACACCCTTGAGGAATGAGATGGAATGCATCAGCAACAAAGGTCTCCGGATCCCGGCACTCAACAGACAAAACACTAGTAGATTCAAACCTACGATAACCTATTGGTGCTTCAACATATAATGGAATGTTTCATGTTGTAGCATTATATAAGAATCATTTTAACAGTGGTAGAGCTACACTGCAATTTGTTTCTAGCTACAGAATGAATGGGTCAACGCAACCGGGGTAGGACCACGACGTAACACAGAATACCAGCGTAAAATAGCTGCTTAATGCTGTAAGTGTAAGGATCCGGAGACCTATATTACCGATGACTTTCCATCTCAGTTCTCAAGGATGACAACGTGTTTTGTAAAAAAGTTTCCTTGTAAAGGATAAATGTAGAAGTCATGGGCTGCAGGAATTACTTGCCATTAACCGTGAGCTCGTTTGTTACACTAAATATAATAAATAAAAATATTAATAACAAAAAAGCCTTTACTAAAATATCAGGCCTGTGATAGGCGAAAACGATGGATGACCTATTATAATTAGGCGATTATAATAAGGCAAAATTATCCTGTGTATCTTAGCCCCACATTCAATTTGGGTAACATTAATAGAAAATATTATTAGTTAGAAAGGATTAGTTAGGGTGATACGTAAAAATAAGGGTTGGTGTATATAATAATACTAAAGCTATATGCTTTAGTAACCTCACCACTACGTTAACCCTGTGGTTGGCCTTTGCTATCATTGTCTACTTTCGATAGTTTAAAATACTTGAATTATTAAATTGTTTATTAATATATAAGTGAATTGAGGGTAGACGTAACTATATACGTAAAGAATCGGAGCGACAAGCAACGCAACAAATGTATGTCTCCCGGAGTGGGCATAACTTGATACATATCTGACACACCTGAGACCAGTATACGACATAGCACTCCGGGTCATCCGGAAAACTAGAGACCGCTATCGATACTGGTGTGTTCGTGTCAATAATAAGGTTTAAGACACACTGCTATTTACGTTCATAAGTATTTTTTTTATTGTAAAATTAATTTTCACATAAAGCATAGAAGCTGAACCGAACTTTATGAAATGACAATCTTATTATTTATGTTGTGTATTATTAAGACGTTATTAGTGCGTTTCGAAAATTTTATTGGTTTTAACTTTGATAGTTGATGTCGACAGCACTGAAATCTGTTATTGTAATTTTAAGTGTTGATTTACCAGTGGTGACGGAAAACAGCCCGTGCAATCTTCAATACCAAATAAATTCGATGTAGTACGTGCTGCTCAGTGTTTGGCTGAATATTGGTTTTTATTTTTTTAAAATAAAATAACATTTTAACTTACAACTTATTTTTAAACGCACGTTTAAATCGGCCATGTGTAATTCACGCACGGCGCCAAACCAAACACACCCAGCCTCTCGCTTCGCTCACCCGTACCTGTCGCGCCTCACCTGCAGTTGATAACCGACCGCATCGCGATGAGTACGCTGTTCGCGCGTAAACGCGCCGGTTTTTAAACGACATTACGACATTCGATGTGGTTTAATTATCTACGAACGCGCTAATTTAAAAAAAAAACGTGCGGAAAATATTGGTGTTTTATACTTTGTAACGACTAAGTTATTGTGTTATATTTGTGATTGTGACGTTTAAACGTTGTATTTACGTTATTTGCTAGTGGAATTTTCTTTTCATTCAAGTGGGAGTGGATGTGAAAACTGGAGAAGGCCCGGAAGAGCGGGTCAGCTCTCCCTTTGCACTATTGCAACAGGTAAGCCGGTTGAATGTATTCGGCGTTAATATTTTACTAAACCTTATCTTTCTATATATTTTATAGTGCAAATTCCCTTATTACATTTCTTATTTAAAGTTATAGTGTTACTTTTATAATTTTAATAATTCAGGTTGAATATACACGCATGAATACAAATGAAAATGTACTTTAACACTTAGTCTTTTAAGAAGGTAAATGTAAGAAAGCTGCTGTCGGTTAGTTTCTAGTAGTATTTATCTTTATATTATTTTTATTTCGATCGTAAAGAAATATCGTTATCTATATGCTTAATTCCAAATTTATAACAACTATTTTGATATCTAGAGATTTTTTATAAATTGTAGGATAAAACCAAACACGTTTTCGTGTCCACGTCACTTTTGTGATGGTAATGAGCGCTAATTATACATAATGAATAGAAACTGATTCCAATCAAACAAGTTTAACTTTCGTGTTATCCGCAATAAAATTAATAATAATTTGAAATCAACGATTTGAAATTTAACGTTTTCATTGAATTTATATATACGCTTTTACGGGATTTGAGGGCAAAACCTAAAAATATCAGGCAAAGAACCGATCATATAGTAAGATTTAGATTCAACTTAGTATGCCCATATTCATCCAGATTGTCTGATTGTGAGATCGGTTTTTTGGCTGGTATTTTTAGAGTGTGCTCATGCGCATTGGGAAAGGCTTAAGCTGCTGATTAAGGATGACAAATGAGCACAAAGTTAATCTGATTTTAAGGAACCATTGAGGTCTGAATTTGTATAGATTGGATCTTGAGATGAGTCGCGATACTCTCTGAAATGCTTTGTTAACAAAAAATCTGGTACGATATATATATAAATATTATAGTATTTATATATATTTCGTATACGAAATACAGCTGCGATATGCTGTTGTTTTCTCTGGATGTCGCTGGGAGCGTTTTCCTTCTGATTCAGCCGATCTCTGCGCTACAGTTTTTAGTTACAGCATGTGATTATTAATAAACTGCAATAATATTTTTTTTATATAGCAGAGCCCTGTTATAGTTATTATGCTATAGCGATGTTAAGCATTCGACTAAACTATCAAAAGATACGGAAAGATACGGAAACATAAAACAATATTTTTCGATTGCTTTATTTAAAAGTGATGTCGGTCTCATCTTATCCCCGATATCTCCTCATACGTCATCATAAATCAAAAATGGAAGGAAATTACATCTTGTGAACTATAGACACACTATTTGTCTGTAGACACATGGGTTAAAGTTCAATATCTTGTTTGCGACGCTATGTGACGTGACATTTATAGGTCTAAGCTAGCTTGAGATCTATCAAAGATTTTTGTCAACTAACTTCATAATGTAAATTCCTTGTCGCATTGTAAGCACGTTTTTCGTTATCCTATTTAAAAAGCCTAACTATAAAAATATTCTTTTTTGACTGGCACACTAGTATATAGCAGACTATAGACCTCGCAGTCCTACTGCTGGACAGGGGTTATCTCTTCACAGAGTTATCAAGAAGTAAGCCACTAGGCTGTTCAAGTACGGATTGGCGGACGTCCCTTTTTTTACCCGACTCCAAAGAAGGTACATTTGGGGTATATTTCCCTTCACGAGAATTTTGATAGCCATTAATAAACTAAAAATCGATTTACAAATTGGCTTTTTACGCTTGTTTTTTTTTTAATTATTAGCGTTAATTTATTATACCTGCTGAAGGAGAAGTTTAAGCGGTTCATTCTCTATAAAATTCTTAATAATAAATACAGGCAGTGGTCATTGCGTGGCAAACATGGTAGAATATTTCGTAGTAATAATAAAAGCTAATTAATAATACCATTACAATTTGGTGATTTAGAATCGTTTTAAATCGATCGGTAAATACTACTACACAGTTATTAAATGGCTAATTTAA
This sequence comes from Teinopalpus imperialis, assembly GCA_029286865.1. Lineage (NCBI taxonomy): Eukaryota > Metazoa > Arthropoda > Insecta > Lepidoptera > Papilionidae > Teinopalpus > Teinopalpus imperialis. The sequence goes on along the minus strand of JAGSMU010000030.1, from coordinate 8,452,963 downwards.
TTTTCTTCAGACAATTAATTAACATTCTTAATTTTTGTTATCATCACCGCTCATTGGAAATATAGGCCTCATCTAAAGTCAGCCACGAAGAAGCACCAAAGTTACATCTATTGACTTGATCACTGCAGTCTCGCACAAGTCGTATCGGCATATATAAGGGCTATTTAAATATCAGTATATATTTTGATATTAATGACACTGGTCTGATTTACCAATGTGAGTAAAATAATATTTTTAGTATTACTACTTACATAAGACCCCGTGGCTTGGTAGTTAGAGTAGTTGGCTGTTGCGTCGCAGGCCCTGGGTTCAATTCCCAGCCGAGGAATAATATTTATGTATCATGAATTGTTGATTTTCGGGTCTGAGTGTGTTGTATCCGTGTTCCGTGTTTTGCTCACGGCATCTGTACCTTCCTAAGGCCAGCTTATTGTACATGCATTATAAATGACTAGGAAAAGGGAAGACGGGGGACTATCTGTGTCTTTGAGGATACTTAAGACGGTATAATATATCCTGCACAATTGGTAGTCGGAAGGATTAACTAATTTATTGTTTTTATTTATCTGAAATTTTTATTACTGATTATACTTTTTATTAATGTTATTTATTTGCTATGAATCTATTATTGTCTTAAATATCGCGATGGTCGAAATTGATCGGGAAATCATTATCATGATATAAATGCAAAAATGAATACGTTTAAGAAAATATATAGTAGAATATACATGGTTATAGTTATTAATTAATCATATATACATAACAATTTTCTAGTTTTTTTTTCTGTAAACATTCTTACCGAAATGAACCGGTCTGTATTTAAAAAATCTAACGCTTCATGTGAAACTTAATATTACGTCTACGACAAATATAAAAAAAATAAAAACTCGTCTCTATGAATTCGTGAAAGTGTTGACCTCTGCAAACCGGCTCTGTATTAGACGCCAATCGCTAGTCGGCGCCCAGCTGATAGGTTTTATATTCAACTTTGTACCGGCTTAATGCAAACCTGATGACATGATAGAAAAAGAAATAACTTTTTGAGGTGACAACTTCTCAAACCGCGGGACAGCATGTAGAAAAGTTTGCGTTGCGCAGACATCCTTGTCGGCTTTCTCTGAGAAACTATAAAAATGGGTAATTAAAATCTTACTGTAGAGCTAAACCAAAAATATTTTTCGTTTATACTAGACGTGCTCATGCTCCACGACTGTACTGCTGAGGATATAGACAGCTTTATTTTTAAGAAATTAAGAGAAGGGGTGTCCCCTTAATTTCTTATATATCTAAAGGGACACCCCTTAGATATAGACTTCAACTAATAACAGTTCATGGCATCTACTGTTATCTTAAATAAGATACAAGTTGCTAATGTTTTATCACCGTTAAATATTAAATCGGAATCTTTCACTTATCCAAAGAAATATTGTAGAACTAATCTTCTTTTTGACGGTGGTATTTCGTGATACCGTGTCCCTTGACTGGCCCATAGCTATTCGTTTTCTTTATAATCTACCTATAAACCTACATATAAGACCTGAGTATGTAATATCAATTTATAATATAATACACTTTTTTTATAGCGGTAGAGCAACACTGTAATTTGTTTCTAGCTGCAGAATGAATGGGTCAGCTCAACTGGGGTAGGACCACGCCCTCACAGAATATCAGCGTAATAGCATAATAATGCTGTTGTGTTTCGTCTGTGGTGTGTGTGGGCATCCGGAGACTTTTATTTCTGGTGACGAAGCATTCCATCTCAATCCTCAAGGGTGACAACCCATCTGCATTACGATTCCATGTCAAGGATGAATGTAGGACGTCATGGGCCGCAGGAATCACTTGCTAACAGGTGAACTGTGTGCTCGTTTGTTACTCTCAATGTAATTAAAAAAAACATACAGTATAGTAACAAAATATTACGGCCACTTTGCGGTTATTAGCCCCACGAGTCTATTCTGGTGATATAGTAGAGGCCGCTACGCATTACATATGTCCATACAGTCAAAAAAGTAATCATCTCAGATGGAAGTCATATAGGATTAATTCTCAATCAGAATACTAATCAGTTTCTGGTCACATTACAGGCTTGGAGGTGCCATGTGTCGTAGAACTTTCTATCATCTTATATCAGATGAAATGTGTGCTAGTTTGTCCCTTTACTACCTTAAAAATATCGTATTGTTAGTATAATTATAAGTTTGCTGTATCGATATTAAAATTATTTAATAAGAATTGTTTCAATCATGTCACCTATTTGATGGAAATAAGCTAATATCATTGTCCAAACAGTGATAACGCATCGGCATTTGGATTTTCTTTTCAAGGAATAATGTGAAATTTTATGCACATGCTCGATTGACAACTTCATCATCGTGATCACAATGCATCAATAGTCCACGTTGCATATCCTCCCTCATCCCCCCATCCTCATAAAGTGATATGAAACACGACGCAGAGCTTTCTGCATCGATCGACTTCACACAAAAGACGTGGGCCACTCTCCATACATTGCACGGCCCACTAAACGAAGTTCAAGGACAGTAATAAAGTTAAGTTTATATAACAGACTATATATCCCTTTTATTATAAACAAATCAAAATCAATATTGTTCATGGAGATACAGAGATATTTAAAAAATAAGTAATAATTTTAGGTTATATCATATGATTTTACTGTCAATACACTGACACTTTAACATCATCATCAGCTTATATATTATTTATATTACTATACTTTATGACACAGACCTAATTCAATGAACGCCAAGACTTTGATGACAAATTTTATAATAAGTATGTAAATATGAAATCTATTTTTCTATAGATATTTCATTAATGTCCTTGAGAGCACGAGTAGCTGGGCCGAAAATGGCCCATGTCCTTTGCATAGGCCGTCAATAACTAGCCCTCGAATCTTAAATCCGGGAGCCCCGAGTTTGATGAAGCTGTGAGACTCGCATAGGCTAACAGCGTCAAAGTCAACAATCCTGAAAAGGTCGTCACTTCGTGTAGTGGTCTCCTGATAGGAACCTCGGACCGGAAATCGGAGTGTAAGATGACTCTCCACTGGATTGTCAACTTAACATCATAAAATATCGTGTGATGTGGGAGGACACATCGATAGACCATAATCGATCGAATATATTAATATAATAGGTATCCAATTATATTTTGGCCCGCCACACGTGTTCTTGTTTTGCTAAGTTTTTCTATTGCCAACATAACAAATTATCAGTTTTATACAAGTAAATTTATAAATTTAATACACACGCAATTATTGCTTTTATCTTTCTATAAATAAAACTCGGCAATTTGTTTTGTGTAATACAATTGAGTTAATTATTATAAAAATATGTTAAACTTCATTTTGGTAAAATATTACATAATTAACAAAAGGCAGCCTTTTGTCGAACTTGACTCGTGTGTCCAATTTGGAGGTAACGACAAAATAACCTGAGCTTCTTAAAAGTAGAAATTCGAGGTTTTTTGGTCTGTTTGTCGTTGTAATTATCATATACTGGAGGTCGTGGACAACTGACGTTCTGGGGAAGCCCACGTGCTCTGCGTTATTGAGATGATGTAGGTACTTATTTAAAATCGAGACTCTTTTTTTTCGGAATGCCTTGACCTTTTCCGATATGTCAATTAAAATATTACAAAAGTATCAAGTAATTTTTGGTTTCCAATATTTTTATATTTTTAATTGATAGACTTTTGACTTGACTAACACTTGATGTATCTCAATATTGAAGGATGCGAGGATCATAGAAGAATATGCTTAGATGTTGGATGGCATAGACGTATAATTTTATATTTCTTTAAATTGCAGGGTCCTGTGATGGTAATTGGTAATTTGCCATAGATGTCGTTTAACAGTTAAGAGCATTATTATCTTGGAGAAATAATATAGAATAATTCAATAACAGTATCATAGTCCCAGGTTGTTACAATAGTCCGAGCCGAGGAGCTAGCCATAGGTTGCAATCCTAGTAGTTAGATCCCTGAACTAGACTAGTCGTTTCTTGAATATTTCGGGTTAAGAGGTATTTTAGTCCAGAATAATTTAGTCAATTATTTGCTATTTAGGAAGCGGCAGTATTTTATTGATTTTTCATTCTCCTCACGTTAACTCGGATAATAATAAGTCAGAAACACGTGTTTTCAGGTGCTAAATAATCCTAATTATTGACCAATACGTAACAAAAGCAAAGTAATTAGTAATGAGGACATTATAAAAATATTATTACGACTCTTCCATCTGGTTCTAGCGCAACGTTTGTCGGTGTTTGAAAACAATAGATGTTTATTGTCCAATAACTTGAAAGTAAACAAGAATGACTTCTTTATATATTCGATACTAACAATAGAATATGCAGATGTGCATTACGTTTATTTATCCTATGAGATTTTATTACAATTGATGGATAACTATGTTGTTCATGTGCGGTCTTAAACTTTTGGCCGGCAGAGTATATTTTATAGATTACTTGACTATTTTATGTCACACCATTTCTTACATTTTTTATATACTTTATGCCCTCAAACTAAACATAATAATGAAATATAGGAATTTATGAATTATATCAATGAATATGGAACTAATATAACTAAAATAATAGGTAAACAATAAAAAACCAAAACATAATAAATGTCTATTGTTTTATTATAGGCTTAACGGTAAAAGTTTGAAGGGCACGTTCGCGTGTATAATTTTCTAGAAGTTTATTTAGTGTCCCTGGACGCTTTATGGCTTACGTCAAAGCCGTCGTAAATGAAGATAACACCCCGTTATCGGCACCATATCGGTACTTTGCTAAATTTCCATGCAATAAAACTTTCACAGTTCTGTTCGACCTTATGGTATGCTTTACGACGAATGAGTCACCCTTTATAGTTATATATATATAGATTTGTGTAGTTAGTATATAATAAGTTCAGAGCCGAAGAAAATATTTTTGTTTAATAATTTTTTATTAGTTTTCGTACCTAAATCTGTTGATTGGATATCTTGTGTCTCTGACATTGCATAGAACTTTTTTTCGATCTCATTATACGTGAATTACATCGGGCTACGGAAGAGTATGACAAACGAGGGCTACTGAACGCTTCTCTTATATTTACAATTATACATCTTTTCTCATCGATCTCATATGCTCCATGAAAAAATTTACTGAAGCAGTGTGAAAATTTTTCACTTTCATAGTAAAATTGTAACACAGTAAATATAAAATAATAATAATGGTTCAAAGGGGTTGTATGCGTCGCATCAGTGATCAGAAGAGATCACACTACCCTCGGCAACTCAACTCCAAATCCGTACGTACCGAAGGCAACATCGCCGGGTGAACCCTGTTAAACCAAGCAATAAAGTTGTGTGGTGACAGACGTGCATGGGGGGCAGGTAGGATAATTTTTCCCACACAATAGAAAAGTAAGACAAACAGAAATGTAGCATGTGGAGAACGGCGTGGGACGCCACTGCACCAACGAAATTACCTAGAACAATCATTATGAAAAGTCAGTCAAATGTAATAATTGACATGACTACCGCATGATGATCGCTGACATCCGCTAGGATATGCCACGACAAGAAGAAGAAGTAATTACAGCACCTGAGTAAAATAGAGCAAACACGGGAGTTGCGCTCCCTTTGGTAAAAATGTGGTCCCATGAAAAATCATTGTCGATTAAATAACTTGAGTTCAGTCCGGGTATAGTATTAATAGGAGTTTAGTTAGGAATGCGGGTTTTATTGATAGTATTAAAAAGTTTAAATAAACTGTGTAACTATGACATTAGGATATTGAATACAACACAGTCCCCTAGTTACACTCAGTACGTACTGTATAGCTCTGGAAACGACGGGAATAAAAAGGTTAAATATGCGATACAATAAGTTTTATTTAAAAAGTGTAATATTATGGAAATAAATACAAGAATATGAATGTTAAATAGGACCATATAAAATGCTTTGCTCCATCCATCACAAACATTTGGATTAAAAGCAAATTAAATATGGTTATAAATTCTTTAACCCAGACGTCGTAGCTCCGTCTGTAGGCGCTCTCTTTTAGTTCACGGTACGCGAGCAAAACGAATTCAATCCCCGGTGTCCGGCACCTATGTATGTATGTAATATGTAATTCGTAATTGTCGTTTTAATAGCTGAAGGAAGACACCGCGACAGACAACTATATGTATGTCTAAGAACTAAATAAAATATAAATATAAAAAAATAAAATAAAATAGTAATATCTTTATGATACAAAATTGAAAACTTAATATCGTAATAGGTTTATTTCAAAAAAGGTAAATAAAACGAATTCAATGGGTTAAAATATAAAAGCAGAGATTATCAGAATCGCTATCTAGTATTTCAATTTAGCTGGCCATTTTATTTTTACGGCGCCATTTTATGATCACCTTGACATTTAAGAATATCCGAGTGGGGTGTGAATCTTCAGTTAATTCGCTTGCTTGGACAATATTTGTCGTAATTAATTTGTTATTTATAGATTAGGTATTTATTTCTTATATTAACTATCGCGTAACTTCGTAGTTAGAGTAGCTAGGACGTAATTCGCGGGTCATGGGTTAGGTATATATTGGTGCCCCAAATTCAAGTTTATGGATCTTGTTTATTGTGTTGTGTTACTTTGTTTTTAAACTTTCTTCATTAATGTATACATCTCTTCTTCTCGCTTTAATTATTAAAATATAATTTATAATTTTTATTTAAATTTAAACTTTAGTGTGTTTAAGATTAATCATAAATACTGCAGGGTTTTAAAGAATCCTAACATAATAAATGCTTAAAAAGGTGCAGAATAGTGTAGCGTACTTGTCATGACGATGTCAATGCCAAGTTGTCTTGGCGTTGTGTTAAATTAGGTTTATGAACTCATATCTCTTTCTTTACTCAGGAGGATCAAGGAGGTAGGAGGAGAAATGTAAATAAAAAATATAAAAATAACAACAGTAACACATATCTCAATTAATGTATACAAATTATATAAAGGCTAAAATGAAAGAGTTAGACGGAGGCTAAAAAGAAACCTATACAATAAATCGTTTCCTGTTTCAACTTTCGTGTTGAAGTAATAAATTAAGTTCTTTGAAAATAATTTCGTGCTTATAGTTGTATAAAGTTTAAGTTAAAGTAAGTTAGTTAGAGTGAGTGCATAGGAGCTATAAAATAAATAGTAGTTATTTTGTGCCACGTTTTTCTAAGTATATAGAGACGGCGTCGCATCGCGTGTGACTTAGAGATTATTCTGAAATTGTTCGCGTTATGTCGCATGCAACATTTGTCAAAGTGTATAATGTTTCTTCACATACAGCTTAAACCCAGATAAACCCAGCATAAAGGCTAGAAAAAGCGATCCTTATAAACAAGCAAAGTACTCAGCCGCCTATATACTATATAAATCTCATTGCTGGGACATAGGCGTATTGCGGATTACGGATTTCAGATGTCAAAAATAAAGCGTGTAAAAAATATTATAAGTTAATGTATTGCACAGTGGTATTATAGTTTTAACATATTTTTTTTTAAATAGCGGACCCATGGGAATGTCTATGCATAACCATGTTGAAATAAAATAAGAGATAGAGGTCGATATATATGTATAAGAGACAAATACATCTTGAACTTCTTTTTTAAATACCGAAATTGATGAATACAACTTGTATTATATATTATAATAAAATGCAGAGGCGGCTTGCGGATGGGCGCAGCGGTGTTAGGGGGCGCCGTTCTTGATACTTTCAAAATGACCGATCAGCTGAACGAGTTAGTATGAAAGTCGATTTGTTTTACAATTTCCGTTTTTTTTAACATTGATATAACATTTAAATAGACATGTTACCATTTGTATCTATTCCATTTTGATTGTGTAATAATTGCACACAGGGCTAGAGACGCCTTTGATAAAATGAAATGGTTTTAATTATCGGGATGGTTAGAATTATTGAACTCTTGGTCGTCGAGTGTCCTTGGTACAATCGAAGTCTACGGGCAACACAGGACTGCGTATAGGTATATAAAAAAAAATTATTTCAATTCATTAATTTGAAAGCGCTTAATTCAACTATAGCTATAGCAAAACAACATTTTTCAACAATACATACAGATACAATTATAAAACTCGACGTTAAGTCAAGGTCTATTTTTTAATTTTGTAGTAAATAAGTCTAGTATCAGTACTAATAAATCATGTACTAGACTGCTGGCATTATACGGTTTTATTACGTATAACTTAATAAAATTTTAATTGCCGTTTTTCCTCGATCAATGGTATATAAAATTTTACAGCAAATTTTTTTCTTAAACGGGAGTTGTACGATGAGGCAATAATTGTCCCTATATATATTTATTAATCATCATAATTTTCCCCATTATAGACATTTGGTTAATATACTGATTGATATAAAAACCATAGGGTACCATAGATTTTACCTAGACGTTTCTAAAGAATAATAGGAATATTTTCCTATTATTCTTTGGAAACATCTAGTATCCATAAATATGTAGTATGTGTAATAGTAACATCTAAGGAATAATTTTTATATTTATCAATAATTTCATTAATATGTTATATACATTTAATTATAATAGCGAATGTATTTTTCTTCGTAATTTAGGTAAGCTTTAACTATTGTCTATGGCAGGAAGAGTCTCTCTCTCTCTCTTCCGTCGGTCCTTCAGTGGTGAGGATCGTGACTCCGTTCCTGGGCCGTGACATCTATTCGCGAGTTGTGATCAGCAGCTGGATGTAACGCTGCTGATCTGCAATTGGATACCAGCCCATCTCATCGGGCTACGTCCTCTTGGACTTTTTCTTTCAAACTTGCCTGTGACCATACATTTTTCAAGGTTGTTTCTCCTAACTATATGCTCGAAGTACTATGGTGTATTGCTCAATGCATTTGATCTTGCAACCTTGTTGCCATATTATAAAATCATTTACACCGTTTAAATAATATATTACGACTTTAATTGTTGCAAGTTGATGGATTCTGATAATTTATGCATTCTTTGATTCTATTGCAAAAAACGATAGACCCAGTCTTCATTAGAGATCTTTCATCCTCTCGGAAACTGATCACCGCAGCTTCCGGGATAAAGAACTATATCCATATTTTTTTTAATATCCTTAATGTAAACGATCAGTTCCATAAACATTAAGTACGTCCCAACTAATTATATGTATATATAATCTACAATTCTCATATTCATAATAGCCCCCTATTTGCGTGCGGCAAACGATTTCACAGTGAAACGTATAGGGAGTGTTAGAATCATGAGTCATCAAACTTTATTTACTGTTAGTGTTATTAAAAAAAAAGAACTACTCGCTAATATTTGAACCCAGTGTACGATGATAGTTCCATCAGCTATCATTTTTACGGTCTTCCGGTGAAATATCAACGACAATCGCTCTATCTATCTCTACCTTTATCGGAGTAAAGTGCCTGAAAACTTAATATGTTTTTAAGTTTCACATAGTGTCATGAATTATTTGGATTTGCTATAGAAATTAATTTTTTTTTAAGTGTAGACATTAGATAAAAAAAATAGATAGAATACACTTATTACGTGTTTTTTTTTCAATCGTACAAATCGTACGTTATGTAAATGTAATTCGCGAACAAATACTTTGTTTCAAGATTTTTTTTTTGCTTGTTTTTTGTGATATTAGTGTGTCTTATATAATTGCGGTAATTATAGCTACATGTCCGTATTTTTATCTTCGTATAGTTATTTACAAACGGAAGCCGTATAACATTACGTATCTAATGGAGTTGGGGTCATTCGGTAATTGTTGTTTTATTGCCCGCTTCTATTGGGGATCATAACAGAATAGACACTATGACGTATCATCATGTTGACTTTCAACGAAATAGACTTGTGACCAGACGTCCCTCTTATGAGTTGAGCCTGTAGCATCAATGAGCCGGCTCAACTAAAGTTCCGTAAAAAATATATTCCTTATGTGTATTTACAGAATACTAACACAAATTGCAATTTATTATAACCGTGTTTCACATGTTGAGTTGGTCACATGGGGATTGCAAACCCCAATTACTTGTTAATGAGGTAATCGAACTTTTTCTTTAGGGACAATCAATTCAGGTGCATCTATACCATGAACTTAGAATCGATGTTATTGTCATAGCCGGCAGGAATTTCTTATCATCTAATGAACTACGTGTTCGTTTGTCAGTCTTATCCCATAAAAATTGAGCAAGAAAATTAATTTAAGAATCAGTTTAGGACCAATAAACGGAAACCTTGACTTCGACAAATAAGCTTAACCTTAATTGCCATATTAAAAAATATTAATTTACCCAATTATTAGTCTTTTTCTTTCCACGTCCTCAGCCAGAACAACCTTCAATATAAATGTAGGTTAGGCAATTCAAATAATATGATTTCGTTAAGTACTTAATATTTATATGATTTTATTGTATGTAGTACTCAGTTGATGAAAGGTTCTTTTAATTTGTTAATGTTGTAAGGTATAAAAAAAAGGATTGTTCTCAAATTTGTTTAATTTATATATTTCATATATATATTACATGAAAACATAAAGGCAAGTCGGATTTATATCCTCACGGCCTGAATGCTGAGTTAAAGACTGAAAAAGGAGTAAGTCGACTCAGTTGCTCGCAAGTATAGCAACACTGATTTTTATATCCTTAAGCCATGGTTATATATGGCAGGATATATTAGATGCATTAACTGGAAAAAAATTCTGTAATGTGTTATAAACGGCAGCATACTTATAAATTATAGATAATATTGTTAACAAAGCATAAAATGATTTGCGATAGATTATTATAAAATAGATACAAATAAATTTATGCGTGTATTTATCATATATATAAAAAAAAATTGAAATCCTATTAATTTAAAACTATTTAAAAGTAAGCATTATTGTAAATGAGTGGTTTTATAAAAGATTAAGACACGGGTTTGCTTTTATTTTTATAATATATCCAATAATCGAGTTGTATATAGTATTTGGGTCAAAAGCGCGATTCAGAAATGTTAAAGCAAGGTTGGGCGGTTGAATTTCACTTTCGATTCCATCGTAGCGGCAACACCGTGGCGCGTGCGATCCCTTCCTTCGACCAATGACTGCTAGATGTGACAGATCTCTGGAAGAGGTGTGTAAACCTCGAGGTGAATCAATAAATGAAGTAATCAGAAGATATTGCTGTGTAGGAGGAAATTTTTAAAAAAATAAATAGAAATAGTTTAGTAATTAGTAATACTGTAAATAAAACTGTTATAAGGACCACGTCATTTCACAAGTTTATTAGTCTATGGTAAAATGCATTGATGAACATTTTGATTTTATTTTGAGAAAAATAAAATTTGTATATGTATTTATTATTATATATATTAAATATGTCAAATATAATTTGTTAACATTTAGGATTTTTTTTACTGGCACCTACAGTAAAATAGTAAATAAATAAAAAATAAATAAGCAATTGTTCTTTATTGTCCTATAAGTTACAGCCACGTTTCAGCTAGTTTCTGGCACAGTATGAATGCGTCGGCTCTCGATCGGGGAATACTAACTACGCTCTCAAAGAATACCAGCGTGAAATAAGAATGATGCCGTTTCGTGTGGTGAATGTAGGCAAACAGAAATCGGGAAATACGACTTGAATATTTCTTGATAGTCGAAGTCATCACTTACTCAGATGAACTATGGCCCCGTTTGTTACCATTAGTTCCTTTTATTATTATTATTACAATAATTTGAATTGGTAAATCTGAATTCTTGTGTGCAGACAAGTGAAGAAAGTGGAGAGGTAGCTAAGAATGTGCCGCTTGGCCAAACGGCTCTATGGTTAATACAGTTAGTAATTGGACTTATGAAACTAAAGATCGTGTTAATTGGGTGCCGTCCAACAGCATACTGCTATCCTAAAGCTGTAATAATTTTCAAACCAAATTATAACTTTACTAATTATTGAAGCTTTCTTAACATTAATAACAGTAGCACTTCCAGTTGTTTTAACTTCCTGTTATTTTGAAATAAATAAAAAACGATAAACGAAGCTAATTTAATCCGTGAAAGATAAAAGCTACATAGCTCCTTTTACACATTGGCGTGTAAAAAGAGTAAAAAGGAAATGATTTAAACAAAGTTGTCGTGACTCTGCCTCTCTACAAACATATTGAGTATTTTACGGGACACTTAAGCTACTTACGAATTGCAAAAGTACCTTTGTTTATCGCTTTTATCATAATAAAACTTTCTTTATACTTTTTATTGTTTAATTTTAAGCCCATTTAACGCTTGTGCCTCCCTAAGAAGCGTATAATATAATATTATAGCGTATAATTCTCTTCAGTTTTTTTTTAATAATTTACGAAGTGTTCTTGCTCGATATTTACTTGTCTGTACGCACTAAAGTCTTTAAATCAATTCAATTTACAGTTGTATTAATACATTCATTGAAATGTTATATTAAAACGAATTATTTAAAACTTTGTATTGACAATGTTCCATAGAGTTAATATATAAAACCTCCGGGCGATAACTTTCTGGCTTTCTACACTCAACCTGCCCAGATCCGGAAGCCTAGAACCGAAAACCTACAATCTCGACTGGGAATCGAACACAGACCTACAATGCAGTAGTCAGACACTTCGGCTACTACGTCACACAGCCAAATCATCATCTTTTTCAAATAACTAATTACTAAACTATAAACACATGGACGGATCCGTAATTATCACACCTTGAACTATGATCGATAAATTATCTTAAAAAATTACAAGCACTATTATATTAGTATCTAAGAACCCGTTGCAAATAGTGACCCTGTAAGGTATGATATAATCGATCTATGATTAGTAGAACTTCGTATCGGAAGGCTTAATAATGTTACAACCAAATGTACAGATAAGAAATATATAGTTCGATGACCTTTACATTTTGATAATTTTATTTCGAGTTTGCAGAATTATTTTACTTAATCAACGCCTAAAATTAACGATTTTATTAGTCTGCACATTGACATGAAATGAGATAATAAGCCTTGTCATTGCTGTATTTCAATTATATTATACTTATTTTAAATAATGTGTAATATACATTCCAACATCCAGTTCATAAGTCCATCAACGCAGCTCTAGTTCCAAGGAACCTGTCAATCTCCAACACTAGCTATTACTACAATTTCCGGTTCCGCGCAAGTATCGATAAACTGAATAACCTAACTTGTTTGCTCTTGTTAAACGAGCAGCACTATATTCTGACAGCGACTAGTGTTGTTTAAATATCACCAATTAGAAACTGGTGATGTGACACTTTCATTCACCGTCAAATTCTTGTTTCGTTTCTATTTGTAGTTTTATAACATACTATGTGTTTCATATAATTGGGAGACACGATTAATAAGCAAGTGGCCAGTACATTAAGAGGGGTTCTGGTGGCTTTTTGCACTGAGTCTAAGCACGTCCCAGGAGAGGCAGCATCTCTCCGAACACCCTCGTGGTATACACGATGCTCGGAGAGGTGTCGTGTTTTCGTCCTCCCCGGTTTTAATCCTGGAGGAGGAACAGGGCTCCGTGGACCCGAGTTCTCCTATAAATCGTATCATATGACAGGTAGGGTATACCCTGGTACAATTCTTTAAGACCGGGATAACAGTACTGTGGATTAGTTTCCCTGTGACTGATGCTGTGTGAATTTCCGTTGAAATATATCTTGGCGGTCAATATTTGTCAAAGGTTGTCTTTTCAAGAGTGAATAGGTTATACGAATACGAATTAAAATAATATATAATATAATACTGATTGTTTATAATCTAGGGCAACCTCCGTAATTACCATCAATAGGGATACAAACAAACACTAGACAGTTGTGTTTAAGTGTGGATACCATATTACATGAGTTTAATAAATCATCCGATTGCGGCCGTGAAATCTAGATTTTTACCATTAAACTTGTGCTAGTGTTAACGACCGTTATTTACTCCACAACATGGGGAATAATAATTTGCCATTATTCTTAGTAATTTGTAATGGCAATAAAATAATGGATGTACTGGTTCAAGGTAATTTTGTTTGACACAAATGTATTAGTATAACGTATAAGTTACAGTATCGCTGTGGTAGAATTGTAATAGATAATAAGATTCTGATAATATTATTGGAATTGAGTTGTCTCAAGATAATTTTGCCCCTTTGGCATTGTAGAGATCACCAAGGGGATTCATAACGTATATGGTTGTCGAGAGTAATGGTAGCGTAGCGGTACAGTGTATGAGGGCTTACTTTTATCTCACGATGAGGAAACCGCAGGTGAGCAAAATTTGATCGCAGGTGCCGGCAGCTATGTAAAATTACAATTAATTAAATGATAACTTTCCACGTGCTTAACGCTGATGAAAAACTTTGTGAGGAAACTTAAGAAAGAAATAAAAAAAAATATTTCAAACACATGTGAAGTCCGCCATTCCGCTAAAGAGTCGCGTGGCCTATGCTCTAACATCCTCGTTAGATAAGAGGCTTAACAGTGGGATGTATGAATAGGCTTAACAGTGGAGCACGCAGTTTGTTTCTAGCTTCAGAATGAATCGGTCAGCTCATACGGGATAGAACCACGCCCTCACAGAATACCAGCGTAAAATAGCAGCATAATGCTGCTGTGTTTTTCTGGTGAGTATTGGGATCCGGAGACCTTTATTACTGGTGACGAGGCATTCTATCGCAGTCCTTAAGGGTGACAATCCATCTGTAATATGATTCCTTGTCTAAGATGAATGTAGATGTCATGGGCCGCAGGAATTACTTGCCATCGGGTGATCTGTGTGCTCGTTTGTTACAGATAAGTAATAATACAATATAAAAAATATAAAATAAGTTATAAATAGTCTTTTCTTTACTTACTTACTTTTAGTTGCTATTAGTACCACCTTCACCCGTTGAATAGACCGAATGAGTACACTTAGGGTGTGTCTAACACTGATAACGGTACTTCTTTAGTTAAAAGCCAAGAAAACTTTAGCATTAAATACATTATATACTCTTATAATGTACAGGAAATACCTTCTTGCCCAAAAGGATCTTGTTACTTTATAATACTTAAAACTGGAATAAATACATTAAAGTTCTAACTATACAGTATATGAATTCAACAGACGTAAGAGCGACGTCGTTATTACAAATTATTAAAACGTCTTGTCGTTGCATATAAGAATCTGACAAAAAGATAATAAAACTAAAAATATGTAATTTTATCTTATTCGACAGTTATGTAATAATCAGTAGTAATCTTAATTGCAATTTTACATTTCTGTAGATAACACTAGTTTATTATTTTTTGTTTGTTCCTTAGATAAGGTTTACATGTGTTTACTTAATGCCCAGCGCACTCTGCCAGTCAACTCTGGGTGAGTGTAAAAATGGTGGTAGAAATATAAAAAAAATGATCTGTCACAACATCAATTTACAAATATATTTAGATATATATACACAAATATAATGGGAATTGAGAGTTTACGTTAATTTATAACTTTACTTCCTGTATTCTTAATAAAGTATACCTATATTTATAATCATGTTAGTAATCTCATGTAAGGAAAATGTATGAACCGTCGATAACTAGATCAATGAACGTCTAAACGCGCAATAATTTACTCGCCGGCGCCCACGGTTGACCTCACCGCACCATTCGCAAAATGGCTACCTTGTATAAAAAGCAACGACAGGTGTCAACATCGTTATGTCAAATTGACAAGTTAAAGTTATTGCCATATTATTATTTTTTACTTAATTTTGGTACACCTTTTAAAAATAAAAGCTATTATGAGTTAATCTTTTAGATTTTTAATAATATGCTAGAAATAATAATTAATTAATTTACAATTTATCATAGATAAGCGTTTATTATATTATCAAACCTCGTTGAATGTTCATTAAAACTATAGGTTTATGGCGACCTGATAATGTACACTGCGACATATTCTGTAATATTAGATGTCAGCTATGTAATATTTTATAATAGTATTTTTGCAGACACTGATTCTAAATGCCTCGTCATCGACTTACCTAATCCGATGTAAAGTATATGCGTTAAGATCGGAGGAAGGTTACAGTGTCATTAACACGGGACAACAACAAACATACCCATACGGAAAAGCAACAATTTGCGCGTGCTGCACAAATTGGTCTCCTCTGAGAATTAAACCCAGGGCTCGCCACTCATTATCCTTGTACACTTAATACTATGCCACATACGCAGTAAACTAGAGATATTTAAAAGCTAAATAAGTTTCTGTATGCATCTCACAAAAGGTGTGCAACGTGTGTACGGTTTAAAGATCAAGGATTTATAGAATGGTTCAACGAGTATCGTAATTTCGAAACCTTAAAATAGGATAATTGATAATAGAGAACAGACAAAACTGTTTTTGGACAATTTAAAAAAAAATAGTTGAAGCTAACAAAATCGGATTACAATACCGCAACAATCGCCAATAATGCCCTAAAATTTACGACCGGAAGTACCATTTGACGGTGTACTATATGTCGAAACTTCCATGGGAAACAGACGACACGCCCTTGAATTTACAGAATCTGATCGATTGTCACACGTTTTCATGTTCAATATATTTTTGCTGGCTAGGTTATACTTATCAATAAAATAATGTCTGGCTGGCTACCAAACTGAATTATTTATTACGTGATCAAAATAAAAAGCAACAAAGGTTGTTTGTTAGATAAATATTAGCTGCATGTTGTTTAATTCAGTAAATTAAAATGTATTATTGGGACATTATCATTTTCGTTATTTTAAAAACACGATTTTCTATAATTTATTTTTTACATTGGAAATATTTTCATAATAACTGTTAGAATTATTAAAATAGTAAAAAAGAAATGTGTATTTTACACTAAGTTTCTACATACTTGTTGTTTTGTATTGTTTATTCCGTTGTTACCCTATTAGACAAAAATTACCGCAAGAAATTAGATGAAATTTATACCGTTGTATTGTTTATTTATCTACAAGACTGCATTTTTAATTTATTAAGACATTGGAAAGATTTAATTGATCCAATAGTCGCAGATTTTAACACATGTTGCAAATATAGTTACAATGTTTCCTTTTTGTCAGTTTGTGAATGCGTGATGTTTGCGTGGACAAAGGATCAGTTATTTTCGACCACGGTGATATCTTCATTCGTTATCATCTGACGATATCTACTACAGCAGTACCGTATATATTTACGCTAACAGAAGCATGAATAACTCATCTCTTTTCATACTTCAATATAATGTATGTGTTATTAGTTCGGAGGAAAGTTTAAATGCAACATCGAAAATTACTAATAACTATAAAAACTAATACGGGGATGTTTTTTTTATAGAATAGATGACAAATGAGCATGCACCAAGGCCCGAAAATTAATAATTATGTTGGTCCTAGGCTGGGAATCGAAACCAAGACACAGGAGCCGGGCTTATGCTATGTGATCATAAAGTTGTTCAGAAATGATTGTCGTCAATAACCTAAAGGTGCGCTGTGAGACACATCGACGTGCTATCGATAACGAGAGGTGTATCTCTTGTATATTGTGTAATCTTAGGTAGAACGAGACATAAGCTTAAGTTAGGTGTTAGTGCTTTTTGTCGCATGCGCCGAATACAACTTGTAGATTGCGTCAACTAGTTACGTCTCTTTTAAAAGTGAATTCCAAATACAACTTACCACTAGCTTACTACGGAATAAAAAAAGTCGCGTGACGATTGGGAACGTATCGAATGATTGCGTCAAATAATAATCGAATAATAATGTACCGATTAACCAGTAACAGATGAATAAACACGATAGATGTAACAATAGACTCCGTCATAACGAATAAATTATGTCTAAATATTCCCATGTCTTTAAATAAGGATGGTATAAGGAAGTATCTTTTAATGTGCGTGTTAGTGTTTTTAGAAATTTTTTTTTATTGAGGCTATCTTATTATCTCAAAAAAATACTGTTGTACAAACAGTATGTATTTGTCATAAAGCACAATGATAAGTCTTTTATATCTACCGACTTCGGCAAACTCTTTTCTATAAGTATAGCATGTAGGCACTAAATTTAATTTTATTTAATATATATCATTTTCCATTAATTGCATCACTACTTCCATATAAATTTCACATAATTTTTCCATTTATTCTCTAAATATAAGTTAACACAAACTTATCAATTTCAACATTAAAAGGTCGGAAACTGAAGCTTTACTGGAATAACTTTACTTAAGTATAAAATCAGGTATGAAAATTTTGGTAAAACTTAAAATCGTACCATTTTTTTTAAATCATAAACATATATGGTTTAGGAACGTTGGACCGACCAAACCAGCTCAATACCTAATATAGAACAGTATAGAACGGCGTAGTTTGATCCAATAAAATAGTCAGAAGTCTCGGTGCTAGTGTAACGATTGAAAAAGTCTAACTTAAGTAGGCATCAAGAAAATTGAGAACTTTTTTTTTCAACCAAAGGTGACAAACAACGCACAATTCATCTGATGGCAAGTGATGACAACCCATAATTACCTATATCCCTCCACAACAAAGATTCCAGAGCTCATGCATCCACAAGGATGTTAATAACGTAATTCCACAAAAAAACGTTGCTTAATTATTGTACCAGTCTTATTAAAGTATAAGCTCGTGATATGTTTCTAAGGTTTCACATTTATTCCTTAATTCATGTTCTTAATATCGTTGCAAAATTATTTCACCTTGGTTTACAACATAACCTACTGAAGTGTCCTATCTATTACAAGTGCTATATGAAGAAACGCATGTATCGACACGTTTTAATACTATTAAATTAATATAATAAAAATAGTTGCGCAAATAAATACATGTAAAGAATATTTTGCAATGCATCTTTCGTATTTACGGCTTAGAAAACATTTGCTCGCTCGTTGAATTGTATAACTTCGTCGGCTGTGAATCTTTATGACATTTACATATAGTATGTCATTGTGAAATTTTCTAATGGGGTAAGACATAACTCGAATTGACCACGTATTAAAATGACGAAACATAAAGTAGTTTATTTTATTATAATTTAACCAACCGATGTATGATATATATTTGTCAATAAAAAAATCTTTATTCTTTTAAAATTTTTTCGACACTTCGAAAAATCTGTGACGAGATGCTGTAAACTAATACTTGCTTGGTTAACAATTTATCCTTAATTAAGAAAAATAACAATTTGTATTGTTTTACGTAATGATATATTTAATTTTATTTATTTTGTTGATATTTAATCTATCATTAAATGATAGTAGTATTTACTTTATTCAAAATCGTGAAACTAGCCTGATCTAATAAATTTTTCACCGCCCTCGGTGTTAATGTGACGACTCAAAAAGAGCAATTTACGTAGGCATCAGGCAAACTGAGTTAACTTTTTTGTATCTAAGCGTGACCAACGACATACAGGTCAACTTATGGTAAATGATGATTCAAAATACACATTCATATTTAAACTTCAGGATTGAGACGAAATGGATCGCTTTTAGGAGTTACAACGTTGGAGCTCTTGGATTTTTGTTGCGGATGGGTATACCAACCGGTACGATTTAGGAACCTTCAAGAAAAGTTACCTTGACCTTAAGAATATCTTAAAGGTTGGTAGCGCATCTGCGATACTTCTGGTGTTGATGTCCATGGGCGGCGGTAATTTTCGGTAAGTTACTAGCACGTTTGCCATATATTCTATAAAAAAATAGATATTTATGCGATGCAGTCATCACGAACCATCAGATAAATTTGAACAATCCTTGTACTAATTAGTTATTGCAGTAAGAGCTCGTAGAAGATCAACGTTAAATACGTCTTCTACCAGCTCTTACTAGTTAGAGATATTTTAAATTAAGAACTGACAAGTTGATATTGAAATGATGAATGCATGCTTCTGTTAGAAGAAGATTATAACATATTGAAAATTATTAATATTTCAAATATTAAAAAAATTAAATTCTTAAAAAAAATATATCGCAATGTACGGTAATTAGATTGAGTTAGATATACCAAGATCTTTGATCGTATGTTTTCGTATCAAGTCTGACAAGATCGGCTTCAAAGGCCATTCTTTTGAATTTTTAATTTGTTGTTATATATTTTGTACATATGGCAATAACATAGTAATTATTTTGCGAATAGTGCTTAAATTTATTTAATAACATCTTTATAATTCTTAGCTATTTTCGTTCTTAATAATTCGAATGGTCGCTTTAAACAAACCATTGTTTATGCATAACGGTAAATATGTTATGCTCTTTACTCGTTACATTTCAAGTTATGGACTCAACTCGCACATCACGCGTCATTGCGCTTTGCAACAGACATTCGCTAACACGACCCTAAAACTTGGCAAATGTTTGGTCGCCATCTGTCCGCAAACAAAATTTATTATATGCGTTGAGCAACCGATGTTCCACGCGGCTGGTCCACACACATGGAAGACCAAATGGTACGCTTATATAAGTTTGAGGTGATGTAACAGGCCAGCGAAAGTAGGGGCAAAAACTGTTGCTTTGAGGTGAAGAAGCCGCAAGTTTTTTGCGCCTTCAATGAATGTTATTTAAATAGCCTTAATGCTTAAAAAGATAAAGAAATAATTTGTTTTCAACACACACACACAATTTTATTAACAGCCATAGTAAGCAAGTACAAAATAGTAAATGATAATATAAATTTATTGTAATAATAAAAATTCATTCCTTTGCATTGGCTAAATGTCACGTAAACTTGCAATGAAAATTGATAGGTTTAATAATAATGCGTATAATTTATAATCAGTTCAAAGGCTTGGAAATGCTTATATGCGGTGTTTCGTTCCCCACGATTCTTCCAGTTACATCATTTAATAATAATTTGATTAATAACATAATAATAAATATATAATATAGTCACCTCGTCCGTAAGTACTTTAATTTAAAACCAATAATTAATCGCAAGCGATTTCAAAGAAACTCGCGGTGGTCATCGGGTTTCAATATTTTCGGTTAGATAGAAGTATCTACTCTCTCTCTACTCTATCCACCAGGCATGAACATTTCATGTCGTCTACACGTGTCTAAGAGAATTACTAAAAATGGGAATAAGAAACGATGGATTAGTAAATCTTCCATTTCATCCAATCCATTATAATAAACTTATTTTTAAATTTTTCGCAACAATAATTAATCGCAACCAAATTGCGATTTCAAAGAAGCTCGCGACGGCCATTGGGTTTCAAAATTTTCGGTTAGATAGAAGTATCTACCGGGCATGACCGTTTCATGTCGTCCACACGTGTCTTAGAGAATTACTAAAAATGGGAATAAGAAACGAAGGATTAGTATATCCTCCATCTCATCCAATCCATTATAATAAACTTATTTTAAAATTTTTGACTAATTTAAATTAATATGCGAACGTTGATACTACGGTAATTTTAATATTCATAAGTATATGAGCAGGAAACAAAGAACCGATACCACAATGAAAAATAAATACGGCAGCATAACACAGTAAATTACGTAGCACGGAAAAGAGTAATAACGTATGCGATTATTTTTAAACTGTGCATTTCTTGCATAATTGTTCTTATTCTATTGCAACGTTAATACGTCTTATGACAGTTTTTCGCCATAAGAGTTATAAAAGAAGCTAATAATAATAGCATATTCTTTTCTTCAGCCTCTAAACAGTCCACTGGTGGACATAGATCGGCCCCATGTCGATCATAGATGGTACCTGTCACTCTTTGACATCGGAAGCTTCGAGATAATACCAGTATAATAGAAAGTAGAAACCGTCGACCTCATTACCGGTGACGTGGTATTCTATCAAGTTCTTAGGGATACTCGTGGTACGCGTTTGAATTATGGTTATTTATCGAGAATGAATGAAGGTTGGCGCCAGTATGACCTGATGGTCATATCAGGTGAACTGTGTTGTTGTTGACACCCATAATATGTAGCAAAAAGCTCTCGTTATAAGATTTTTCTTAAATTTTTATATTATATAATGATTTCCTATATTGGCATTAGAATTTTTTTTTATAGAAATTAAAGAAAAAGGCAAAGTATATAATTTATAAAAATTATATATCTTGGTTTTTTCTTTTCAGATTTGTATCAGACTATCGAATATTCGTTATAAAGACAAAGTACTATAAATTATTCTGTACAATTAATGTCATCTGGTGATAACTAGAAGATGTCGTCGTGGTCGAAATCAACTAGGTCGAAAAAAACAATATATATGGATACAAATTGCTAGATATGTCGGCAAAACCGCGAGTAAAATATAGTAGAAAATATACGAGTAATAAAGAATTATAATTTTCAGAAAATATGGCATTATTACTCACACAAACATTTTCTCTCCGCCTAAAATAACAGAACAACTCTTCAACAATGTTAAATAACAAAAAGAGGTTAAAAAAGGAATATATGTAAACCGTTTCCTCATTTTAATAACATTTGTTAACAAACTTAAAAGATTTTCAAATAAGCAGTAAATAATAAATCTAATATAATACTTTCTTTTAGGTTTTGTTTTGCGTTATGATATGGCTGTGAATCTTGTTAGGGGTTGTAATTGTAGTGTTGGATGTTACGTGACTTTATTTTAGAAAAATTTTCCTTATATATTAGAAAAATAATCTTATTCTCTACGTGCATATTGACGATAATGTTAATTCTAACATGCAAAGTCGTAACTCCGTTTCCTATTTTATTAATAACCGTTTTAACAATCGTACGTCTGGACTATCCGTTATTCATTAATGTTAGTAATAGAAAAAATTCGATCTAAAATCTTTATGGAATCAAATTAAAATATTATTCCATTCTTTATGCTACAAATACTGTTTGGAGAGTAGTAAGTGTGTTAGGCCAATTTACAAAATGGCCGTTAACAGTTACGGTTGTAGAAAGACGAGTCAATTAAGAGATATGTTTTATATCCGTAGTGCATAATACTTACCTACATTCTACGTACGATTTCAGCTAAAGCGGGGAATTGAGTTAAAACAATTAAATTTAACATTTAAATGAACGCGGTCAGTGTATTTACGAAACACGCGTTTGTCTAACAGATGAGCGTTCCATGCTTGTCAAGTAGCCAATAATACATAGGATTATTTTTAAATTACTTAGAATATTTAAAAATTAATTTAAGTAAGAGTAAGTTACGAGAATTATTTAGCGCACAATTTAATATAATAATTGCAAATCTAAGGCTAATATATTATATATATATATATATATATATATATATATATATATATATATATATATATATATAAGCGAATATCAGATTATCTCAGTTTTTATTTTAGTTGTGTATTTCTTTCTCTGGCTCTATTATTCTACTCTGCAAAATATAGACGTCAATTTTAACAATTGATCTTAAAATGGAATATTTTCCAGAAATTAATACGTCATTCAACAATGAATATAGCAATGAATTACCGGAGGTTTTTTATGTTTAAATAAGCTATAGTTATTTACTGATGAGATAAGCTTTGTGACTTATATATAGAACTACGCTGCAATTTGTTTCTAGCTTCAGAATGAATGGGTCAACTCGAAGGAAGGACCACGCCCTCACAGAATATCAACGTGAAATTACAGCATAACGCTGCTGTGTTGCAGGGATCCAGAGATCTTTATTATTGGTGACGAGGCGTTCCATCTCAGCCCTCAAGGGTGACAACGGATTTGCATTATGATTCCTTGTCAAAGATGAATGTAGATGTCATGGGCCGCAAGGAGCAATTACCATCAGGTGAACTGTGTGCTCGATTTTTACTCTAAAACTAATAAAAAAAATCAATCAACGGTGCGTTGCTTATCTTCTTGTCTAGTGATGAAATAGACTCCTTCATGGCATATATCTTTCCAAGAAAACCCCAGTAAAAGAAATAAATCTCAAACACGCCACGTTTGTAAAACAGTTCGGTTATCGCCCGTGAGATTTGGGTTCAGAAAGTTTGTGAGCCTGATGGAGGATCCATTAATGTGCACCTTGTGTGTATGCAAGGTATTGTTGGTATTTGGAGAATACGTTTGGATACTATAAACGGAGGAACCATTTCTTCACAAGAACAGGACAACTAAAGATACGGAACGATAAAACAGATCTAGTATAGTGTTACACCGGCGATCGACGGTTTCAATCATTGAGAAATAAAAATACAAAGTTAAAAAATTAACGCATAAAACTTTAACAAACATTTGACACATTTAAACAGTGATAACAGGTGCTTTTCTTATATATTCTGTGATATAAATTCGATTAATACAATAATAAAATAAAATACATATTTTATTGTATCTATTTTACCTTTTGCACCAGGTGTATGTAATTCTGATCACTATAGAATATAGCATCCGTATAAACTTCAATATCTTCTACGGGATTAGATTTACCTTGATTTTGTCATTTGAGAATGTTTTTTTCTTATTTCATGAACATGTATTAAAACTACACAAAAAAAATTGTTGATAGTAATTCGATATACTCAAAGTACAATAAGTGTGTTTTGTGTGTAACTCACCAATAATTGCATGCTTTCAAGCGTAACTGATAGGCTCGTCATGCGGCATTCATTATTGCATGTGCTTGCGGCATGTCAATAAGAGAAATGTTGCGTGTGCGTCGTTATTTTTCAGTAAAAATCTTAGCGCAAATATTTAATAACATACGATACACACCTTTTAAGATTTCCCATCAGAGTGGACAGAGACGCTGATTATGAATTGCCAGAACGTATTTCAAATTCTTTATTATTTGCTGTAAGAAATTTAACATTATGTGAACAATCAATTAGTATTTCTACCTGTTAATGAGTTTGACTCTGATATTTTTTTTGCGGTCATGTCAAGAACGCTTCTTGTTTAATTTCACCCACTCTCACCAATATATTACTTTTCCCAAGATGTCTAAATTGCTATAGATTTATAGTGAGTACTAAATCATCAACATGTATACATAATTCACAGAAGTATATAGTATCGTAAAGGTTAACGACAGCAGATCATGAGATTTTTAATTGAAAATTAAATAAAATTGTAACGGTAGAGAATCCTTACTGAACTAAATTTGTTATTGAACTGTGCATATTTTTTCTGATATAATTGACACACGAAACCTTCTCAATATTTTTTGTAGTCCATAGAAATGACAGCAGATTTGCCAGTATTTGGTAATAATGATTTGAAAAGTTGAAACGGCAAGGAAATAGAGGTGTATACTTAAATACGCGCTTTAAAACTTCTGTTATTTTTTTTTTTTTTTTTTTTTCGGGCTGATGGCCGCTGTTAGCCCCAGGGCTTTTACAGTTTCACCGGGTTGAGAGGTGACCGAGCGCTTATGGCTCTCAGTCGAGACCTCTATATATATATGGGTAACCAGCGCAAGGGCTCCCGAGAGGGAGCCTCGGCTTGGACCGTTACCCTGTTTCGCGAGAGCGTCTGACTCGAGGGTGCCCAAGAGGGCCGAACCTCGGCTCGGTCAGTTGCTTCTGACAGAGGATTATCTTAATTAATATCACTATTATTATTAACTACCTGTACCACCACTTCAGAATGCGTGGGCGCTGGAGAAGAAGTGGCGCAAGAAACTCCAGCAACGCTTCTATCTGTATGGACTGGAGAGAACCGGCCAGTGGTATGGCGGTATCGCGAATAACTTTGTTTGCGACGCCCTCGCCGTCGGCGGGGGCGATATGAGGGTGCAATGTTTGTGTGTTGTGTTTTATGAAGGGCTTGGGCCTGGTGGTTGCGTCGTCAGGGTCGTCGAGGGCGTGCCTCGGTCTCCTACGGACGCGGGTAAATCTGTGATTCGCGATGGGATTGTAAGTGGCGGCACTTACAATCAAAGGGTTTCGGTGTGTGACGGCAGAGTCGAAATATCGGCGAGAAGCCTGCTTCAGGTACTGAGCTATGGTCGGCAGCTCAAGATCTATGTGTAGATTTTCGTTACGCAAGAACCACGGCGCACCGGTGGCCTTGCGCATGAAACGATTTTGTATTACCTGAAGTCGGTGAATGTGACGCGGGAGGCATGCGCAAAGACGGGCTTGCGTATGTCATTATGGGTCGGATGCACGCTTTGTAAAGTGTAATTTTATTACGCAGGGACATTTTGCTATTTTTATTAAGTAACGGGTGCAAACGACCTAGGACGAACGCTGTTCGATTCCGTACGCGGTTGACATGCGGACCGAAGGTGAGTCTTTCATCTGATGTGACGCCTAAGTATTTGACTGTCTTTTCCCAGGGATTGACGATCAAATAACTCTATAGTTTGGAGATGCGGCGTTTTGTTGCGCCGAGAGAAGTAAATGGCTGCACTTTTGGTGGGTTAACCTCGATCCTCCATTTCCGAAACCATTTCCCTAAGGTGTTGGCTGCAGATTGGAGGCGTTTACAAATAGCGTCTGGTTTAAATCCAGACACGTAGAGGCCGGTGTCATCGGCGAAAAGGGCTAGCTCTACACCGCGAGTGCGCGGTATGTCGTTGGTGTAGAGTGTGTATAAAGTAGGACCTAGGACAGAGCCTTGTGGTACTCCGGCACAAATGGGGTGAACCTCGGAGCGCGTTCCCTCGACGCGGTAACGAAAGGTTCGATTTCGGAGAAAATCTCGTATGATAAGTACGAGTCGATCTGGCACACCGAGCTCATATAGTTTGTATATGAGCCCGTTGTGCCAGACCTTGTCGAAAGCTTTCGCCACGTCGAGAAAAAGTGCCCCAGTTTGGTAGCCCTGAAGAAATTTACTGAGGATGTGCTCCGTGATGCGGTGCACTTGATGTGTGCATGAGTGTTGGGTGCGAAACCCGAACTGCTCATTGATTGGCAGCCCTCGGGACAGCATGAAGTCTTTGAGGCGGGTGAGGATGAGCCTTTCATATACCTTACCCAAGACTTTGAGTAGGCTTATGGGTCGATAGGCTGATGGATCGGTTGGATGTTTTGAGGGCTTGAGAATCCCTATGACATCGGCTTCCTTCCAGGTGTTCGGGAAGGTGCCTTTGGATATGGCCGCGTTGTAGATTATCACCAGTAGGTGTAAAATGGACATGGGTAGGAGTTTCATCACCTTGTTGGTGATACCGTCGGGGCCGGAGCCTTGCGTGGTCGCAGGTTTTAATTATGGACTCAACTTCGGTGCATGTAACTTGAGTGACGGAATCGCGAGGTGGTTCCTTACTCCTCCGGTCGACCTCGCTGTTAACCATTTCAAGGTGAGCGGCGTCGATCGGTAAGGTGCTCGGTGAGCATTGGAGCTCGAAATTGTCAGCCAGACATTCGGCTTTCTCTTCGTCTAAGAAGGCGGGTGGTTTATTAGGACGCGCTAAGGGAGGCATTGTTTGGGCGGTGCCCCCTTTTAGGGATTTGGGAAGTCGCCAGTAGGCGAGATGGGAAGGTTCGATGTTGGAGAGGTGATTATCCCACCGATCGTTCCTATACTGGGCTATGCGTGATCGGACTTCACGCTGAAGGGTACGTAGCACCAGCCGGTTACTTTCAGTGGGATATAAGTCGTGGGCACGAGTCGCCGCATTCTTGCGCCTCATTAGGTCCTTTATGTCGTTTGGCAGGGTCCATCGGTGGTCTTCCACCGAGGAACCTGCCTCGAACAATCCACGATTACGGTCTGGATGTGCCTAGTGAGGGCATGAACTGCGAGGTTCGTGTCGTTGACTGAAGATATGTTCCTAGGAATAGCATCTAGGTGCGGTGATGTGGCTTCCCTCAGGGCGTTCCTGAGTCGGTGCCAGTCTACAATGGTTTTGGTGGAGGGTGAGGTTGGGGCGGAGGGCCCTAACCGAAGAAGAACGGGGCGATGATCGGAAGCGAGCTCATGGATTACCTCTATGCCTTGGAAGGCGAGATTGATGTTCTTACAGATGGCAATATCAAGCACGTCCGGTGCGTGACCCAATATGTATGGAAAATGGGTAGGCGTAGTAGGCGCTACGACGTCGAAGTCGAGTGCGTCGCTTAGCGAGTCTAAAGCCAACCCCGGGGGTTGATTTTAGTTGCATTCCACCGAGTGTGCTTGCTATTGAAATCTCCTGCCAAAATGACTGAGTTTCCAAGGAAAGGAGTGCCACGAAGTCGCTTCGTAATACTTGTGCGTCACGTCTGCAAGGCAGGTAGACGGACGCGATTGTGATGGGGGCGTGGCCGGTCATGGCTAGCTGACAGACCGAGGCTTCTAGGAAGGTTAGGGTTGGCGTATCGACGGGCACGCAGTGGAAGGACTTTATAGTAGATGAGAGTTCCGCCATTAGCGGCGGAAGTTCTATCATTCTAATTATGTTATAATTCGCGATGTTGGGATTGCGAGTGTGCGGTTTGAGGAATGTCTCTTGCACTAGGAGCACGTCGACTTGGTGATCGCGAACAAAATTGAAGATTTCGTCGCGTTGATTATTAATACCGTTCGCGTTAAAAATGCGACGTTAAGGAACGCGGTTTTACTCTGCCGTTATAAAGGCCCTCTATGCTTGAAAATTGACGATGGCTGACACTACATGTTGGTAGCGCATTGTGGCAGCAATCCTGATTTCAGGCTTGCCATTGGAGTCCCTTAGGGCTTTTGCAAGGGCTGAGACGTCGGCGCCGTTGAAAACGGCGGCGAAGCGACACACAAGGTCGAGGTCGCTTTCGTTAACCGGCCGTCCGGCTGATGGAGGGGGCTGCTCAACCGGTTGAGCGACGGTCACTACGCCAGTAGGAGTTTTCCATACGGGACGTAGAGGACGAACAGGAGCGAGAATAGACGCGGGAGCGGCGATCGGTGTAGCTACCTTAGGTGCGACTTTAAGTGCCGGGCGTTTCGGCTTGGGAGCCTTTGGGCAGCCAAGGTAATTGGCTGTGTGTCCCTCTGAGTTGCACAGGACACATGCGGGGCCCGAAAGCAGCCAAAGGGCCTTGTCCTTGGGTCTCGGACAGTCGGTGGTGCCATGGTCACCCAGGCACTTTACGCATCTGGGTTTCCCGAAGCAGTTGCGAGCAGAGTGGCCATATAACTGGCATTTGTGGCACTGGCCCGGAAGGCCATTTTATGAGGGCGCTCTATTGTGAGCCCAGAAAGGTGGCAGCACGTTTTCAGGTTAAATACCTGCTTCCTGCCTCGGACCTTTCGAGGGCCACAATTACCATGTTGAATGGCTTTTGTTATGCCCACTGTACATCCTATGCACGGATAGGACGGGTAAATTCTGAGCCTGGAGGTCCTCTTTGATGAGGTCTGCGGGGATTTCTCGCGGAAGGTTTTTAATAACCACTCTAAGTTGGCGCTCTTCTGCCAGGGTGTAGGTGTGAAAGAATACACCTTTGTCTTGTAAGTAGCGGGTGACCGCTCTATGGTCATCCGTGGTTTCTAGCTGCAGTTTAATGCCTACAGCGGTGGGGATCGCTTGATATTTGTAGCGATTGGAAAGGGCCGATACGACAATCGGCCATTTATCTTGTGCCTGTATGATAGGCGGCGGGCGTTTCGATGGCTGTGAGACAGCCGAAGTTTGGGGGGAGCCAGTAGTGGCGCGCTGAGGAGCGGCGGGGGCTTGCTGTGAGGCTGCAGAGGGGGTGCCATGGGGTTGGGCCACAGATGTCGATGGCCGGGGAGAGGGGACATCACTTTCCCGTTTTTTCGCCTTGGGTGGCGGCGTCGGGGCGGGTGAAGCTCGCTTTTTTCGCTTCTTTTCCACCAGCGTGAAGTTGCTGGTGTCTTGCGGGAGGTCCTCGGGGGACGAAGGGCTATCTAGCTCCATTTCGGAGACCGAGGAGGACGATGAGGCAGAGGCCCTTGAGGAGGACCTTGAGGGTGATTTTGCCTCCGGTAGGGGTTGCTCTTTATAATGTCTTCGAAGACATCGGGGTATTTACTCTTCAGGCAGCTGACCAAGTGTACAAGGAAATCCATTGTTGATTCTCCATTGTACACAAATTATTAATAATATTACTACGGGATGTGTGGCCTCCGGTGGGGTGCCGGGGTGAGTAGCCTACTTCCCTCCTGCCGGGTATAGGCAGGAGGATGTGTGCCTAGTTGTGTAGCCCTAGTGCGTCCAAGTGCCAATCTTATTTGTGCACTTGGGTGTGCTTAGAGCTAACTAAAATACGCGTGAGACAATTATAAGTCTAGCGGATTGGTCAACCTTGGCTAGGGCACTACCCAAGGCCAAGTTTACGTTGACTCCTTCCGCTATCTTGCGTTTCCCAGAAGGGGAACCGCGGGCGTACGGGGCTTGCCCTACACTAGCTTAGTTAACACCGCAAGGTATCCACTAGTATAACCACCCAGGTGGCTTTACAATAGCTTTCTTGGAAACTAAATTCCGATCACAATAGCAACAGCAATAAAAATTGCTCGGTGTATTGTTCTCGGAACAATGGGTGCGCAGGTGGCTTGCTCGGGGGCAGGTAGCTCGGGACGATCGTGGCGGGGAGCCGGGCGACCGTTCTCGGCGACTGCTGAGCGTCGAATGACTTCTGTTATGTATTTTATTAAACGGTTAGAGTTTCAAGTAAGGGTAATATTCCCGGAGCAACAAGCTCTGAAACTCTTATTTAAAACTGTCACTTATTTATTTCATGAAGAAAATTACATGTTTGTTACTTCCATTAAAAATAATTTTAAAAACGTACTTTGTCCCCCGATTCTCGCTATTACCGTCTTTTTGGGGCCATAGATTCCAATATCTTATTACAAAATGAATGAAATTGACCTTCTACTATCCTTTACTTCCTTCAGTTATAATGTTCTAAGAAATTATATTATTTTATACAATTCGTAATCGGTTGCATCTTTAAAAGGCCGTGTGTCTTGTGTCGAAAAATTCTGCATTTATTCTGCTGATTTTGGGATTCCCCGCTAAAGTGAGATTTAAATAATATTTTTCAAATGAAGAGAGTTTATATATTTACTTTAATATACATTCCGTTTGCCTTGTATTGTGTTTTAGAAAATTGATCCTATATCTAATCTATTTAAAGAATATCCATATAACATATTTTATGGTTTTATTTGAAATAGACTTTGTGTCGCACTCCTAATAATAATCGTTTAAAACGTGTTCGAATACCTTTATATGTAGCGATATAAAATAGATTTATAAGAAACATGACATTAAAAAAATTATAAAGATCAAATTACATTTATATAAAGTTGTCACAAAACTTTACTTCGTCTGTACCAACCCTAATAAGTTGAAGGCACACTGAAAGTAGTCACGTCTTGTATTAGACGTTGGAGCCGAGTTGTTTGGACGATAACTTTCCATTACCGCGAATTCCTGATAGCCTAGTACTCGATGTGATTTAGTAAAGGAGATCGGAATTTGTAATACCAGTTAAGTTTTCTCAGATACTGCCTTTCAAGATATATTCACGCCTGCAATCTTTCATAAAGTAACGAGAATGCTAACAGATAAGTTGTAATTCATACACACAATTTACGATTTTAAAAGTATTATAAGTAATGGAGAGAAGCTGTCACTAACGCTGGATGTAATATGTCGTTCGTAAAGTTGTAAGTATTCTTTGGTACAACTGAAAGTTGTATAGTGGAGTAATTAAAAACCGGCTATCATTTGGTTATAAATTGAACAGTTTTAGGACAGAAAGGATATCCGGATGAGAAATTTCGTGTATGTATCTACATACACGAACTTTCTCATTCGTTATCTCTTAACTATCTAGTTATGATTACTGTTCACTAATATAATAATGAAGATAACTATGAAGTCACTTAATTGCTGAGTTTCTACATTTAGCACGAATGGATAGAGTTGAATGATAGAGTTGGTGAGTCTAAGAAACCGGAGACCACTGACTACCAGTAACGAGTCACTCCATCTCATTTCCCAAAGGTGAGAATGCTTTCACCATTAAGTGCTCGTTTGTCATCCTTAGTTTCTTAAACATTTGTATATATATAACCTTTTAAAATGTCACTGATAACATGACGGTAAAAGCTTGTTGTTAAAAAATATCAAAAAAAGGCGTTGCATGTTTTCAGTAAACAAGTTATTGTGCTGGCACGGCTTAAGGAGTTCGTTGTTATACATTGTGTGTATTTGTTATACATTGTGTGATTGTGCAATGATTGATATCGAAGCGAAATTTGATTGCTGACATCGTCAGTACGTTATTTGAACCTATACGTATTTTGTGCAAGCTGAGTAATGTGATGTTAATATTTATTGCATTTTGTGAATATGGGATTGCTTGAAGGTAATAAATTGTTATAGGATCATAATCTCAGCTCATCGTCGTTACTGAACATATCTCCTCCATAGGCAGATGGATAAGGATGGTATTTTGTGGCTTTTATTAAAAGTGACAATTGTTTGGGATATGTGTGTTTAAAGTAGGAAGTAAATTGGTGAGGGGAAGGTCTGCGAAATTTAAAACCGTACGATCGATTCCACCATTCGATTATAGTCGTGAACCATCTCCTATCACAAGCAATCAAGCTTAGTTGGAGGGGTTAACCGGAATATTTGTAGTTTTTAAACCACTAATAGAGCTCTTTAAAAAAAACGTGTTATGTTATTGATGTGCGTTTTAAATTGTTTTAAAACTGGTATTACTTTGTATAATTTTTCATTATTCGTATAAATTCAAATTTTTCGAGATACCACAGAAAAACAAAAGTAGTACTACAACTATTTTTTAATTTCGTATCTACTAATTAATAATATTTTATAAGGGCAAATTTATTCAATTGTATTGGTGTGGAATATAAGTTATTGGGATCATGGTATGGAATATATTCGTTGTTAGCATTGATCTATTTTATTTATTTAATTAAACTTTATTGGTCACGCCTTATAAAATGCATTCTCTATCAGTCAACCCGTGGCGTGGAGACACATTGTGATAGGTGTAGAGTTTTTTTCATTGTAATGTATATATATATATATATATATATATATTATATGTGTTATATTAATTATTCTTTTTAATATATACAAGCCAATGCTTGTCTACAATCTCACCTGGTGATGTAGACGTAGATGGTAGAGGGCACTAGCAAAGCCTGTTCACTCTTCTCTTGAAGACAACCACAACGGAAATTATTCCAACCGTTCGATGTTCGCATTAAAACTACAAAGTAATATACTTTATTGATATGATAGCCAAACGGTTGGAATTCTACAACGAAAGGACGGAAACCCCCTTGTGTCTTGTTGTCCAATGATAAAATGGTTTTTTTCTTTTCTTTTACATTGAGAGTAACAAAGGAGCACACAGTTCACCTGATGGTAAATGATTCCTGAAGCCCATGACATCTATATTCTTCATCCTTGACAAGGAATCATAATGCAGATGCGTTGTCGCCCTTGAGGACTGAGATGGAATGCCTCATCACCAGTAATGAAGGTCTCCGGATCCCTGCACTCACCAGATGAAACACGGCAACATTATGATGTTATTTTACGCTGATGTTCTGTGAGGGGTCCTACCCCGATCGAGCTGACTCATTCATTCTGCAGTTAGAAACAAACTGCAGTGTAGCTCTACCACTGTCAAATGGGGATGGTAATAACGTAGGCCTTTACTCGTATGTAACTCCTCTGTACACTTAAAATTGTATCCTGTACGTACGGTCCTAAGTACGTAATTTTTATCCGAAAATTTCGTTCGAAAAGTTCATTAACTTATTATTACAGGGGAACAACAGGAGAATTAACTAGTATAGAAAGAGGAAAATTGAGTTACTCGATCACGAGATATTCACTCGTACTTGGGCTGCGGTTTGGTCTGTAATTGCTTGCAACAATTTACATTATTTAGTAAAATAAGAAGCTATTAAATTACTATTGACTACATTATGTTGAACTTTAATAAGTATTTATAAACAAAGATATTTTTTAAAATAAGAAATGATTATAAACTCTCAGACCTCCCCGTTAGGGTATCATAAAGCTTCAAAACAATGAATTATAAAAAATGTATTAAATTTAAAAAAAAAAATATTTTCTGCGTCTTTTAAGACCGCAAATATTAACACTTCGTATTTACTCAAATTGAGAGTCACCAAACAACATATACGTGTCATATGTCCATCTGTTTAAACATAATATTAACGTCATATAGTATTTTCATGTAGCCATCGCTACCAAATACGGTTGATTATTTTTTTGTTACTTATATATTTTCTTATTTATACGAAGTTACCTACTGATTTTTCTGTATCTAGTAGATTATATTTGGAACATAGGTTTGTTATATTTTTTTTAATACAAATATGACAGGTAAGTGCTATTACTAAACATCAATATCCATTCTCAACAAAGATTCAAGATGCACGTGCTTATATATTTATTTTTCTTTCAACCCAACATGCGGACGTTGTTTTTCTCAAAATTATGTTTCACAACATAAGTATTATTTACACTCATCTTAACTTTCTGTCCGCCTGTTTGTCACATCCTAGTTGATTACGACATTTGTGGTTGCGTAGAATTTTTTTTTTAAATATTTACCTTAAACCGGGCGGTAGTTATTTTTAGTCACAGTGAAATTGAATATCTGAAAAGTAGGCCACTAAAACTCACACGTTTTCGTTATACTCGTAAGTGAATATACTTGCGAAGTGAAGAACTACCTGCGCCATATATAGGTCTATTCGACCGGAGTGGAAGCTTAGTGATACTATGTATTGTAGTATGTTAACGAAGACTTTATTATTGGTGAGAACGCATTCCACTTAATCCTCAGGTGTGGCAACGCATCAGCATAATGATTCCTCATTAAGGATTAATGGTATTTTTCAGGGCCGCGGGATAAGAAATGTAATTATATCTCAGTCCTCAATAATGTAACGCAATTAAAGTTTAGTATTTCATATAAGTGAATTTGGTAAAAGTGACTAACAAAATTTACTTGCTTGTCTTGCTTCACCGTAAAGCCACGCTGACCACAGAGCACAGAACACTAGCGTAAAATAGAGAAATGACGCTGTTCTGTTTATGTAGGAAGCCTAGAACTCAATTATTGATAATAAGACATTAACTCTTATTCTAGGGAGATTGAGGAATCCAGGACTCGTGATTCTGTAGTCACGTACTCTGATCACTAAGCCACTCACCGATCCGTGTACACTTTGTATCTAGAAAGGCCTAATTTTTAATACAAAAAAGTAGAAAATTGCATTTAACAATTGCTTTGTTGCGATTACAAATACAAAAAAAATAATACCTTCCAATACTGAACCTCTGAGTCCATGATTGGAAAGAAATTTAACGGATTCTTATAAATTTTCTCGATTTGAAAACGAACATATTTTTCCTTGGCTGTGATATAAAGTGCTATGATAACAATTAAAAATAGAAAGCTCTATGTAGGAAAAGTCGAGTGAAATTAATAAAAAAATGCATGATAGCAATAAAAGAAAACAAAAACAGTGAAAAGATTAAATTTTTTTTCGTTTTCATAATAAACTACGATGTTAATGACCATTTCTTGGGAGCCAGTAATTCTTATGCCGTACAAGTATCTCCAAGGCGTAAAACAAATACATTAGTGAAAGAGTCGTCTAAAATAAGGAAAGCAAGCAGTAAACATACTTTACGAAAGTTATGTCACTTAAAAAGCTCTACCTTA
Source organism: Teinopalpus imperialis (assembly GCA_029286865.1). Taxonomy (NCBI): domain Eukaryota; kingdom Metazoa; phylum Arthropoda; class Insecta; order Lepidoptera; family Papilionidae; genus Teinopalpus; species Teinopalpus imperialis. The sequence continues at coordinate 8,417,279 of JAGSMU010000030.1, read as the reverse complement.
GATTTCTATTTCAGTTTAAAGCTCAGTAAAAGCAATATTGTTGTGTCAAAGAAAAACCGAAAATTTTCTTCGATAAATCCTTGTCGATTTTCGTCACAGCGTTATTCTGATTATTACTTGATGATATCTTCTGTGCAGGATATATTATAGTGCTCTCAACATTCTTACAAACACGGAGATTCTCACTCGATAACCTATTTGTATAGTCCAATGTAATAAAATACGTGCAATAAGGTTGGAGGAAGATTCAGATGCAAGTAAAGGGCAAGAGACATATGTACAACCCCGGACCCAAAAAACAAAAATTTATGATACACAAATATTGTTCCTCAGCTAGGAATAGAAAGCGGAACTTGCGATGCAGCAGCCAGATGTTCAATCCCAACGTCATGCAACCATGATAGCCGTAATAGTTTGGTGGTTAGGACCACAGACTCACGGTCTAACCGTTTACACTCGGTGTATTTTTATTTAAATGTACGGTCTTGATTGCAGGATACAATAACCTAATAAATCAGTTTTGAATTTTGGAATAATTGACTCGTTTTTTTTTTGATAAGACCGATATGTTCATCTTCTATCACGTGTGGGAATTAAACCTGAAGAAAAAACCTAATGATGATGAAACTTGATATATTTATACTTCTTCCTTTGACTGATTTCAATAAAATGAGGTTTAGCATTCTCTTTTATTAACAAAAGCTTAGATACTGTTTTACTCTGGTCTTCTGTGTAAGCATCGTGCTTCCTTGGTAGAGCCAGCGTTTTATTCAGTTGGATTTAGTTGTTGCTTTTACCGTTTAAAACCATTCCTTCTTTTTTATTTATTTGAAGGTTAGTTATTCCCGCGACCACATTTGCATTTATTCTTAATAAGGAATCATAATGCAGATGTGTGGTCACACCTGAGGACTTAAGATCGAATGCCTCGCCACCAGCAAAAAATGTCCGAATCCTTCCACTCACCAAACGAAACAGCAGATTTATATTACCCTGATGTTTTATGAGGCCGTGGTCTTCCGGTCAATTTGACCCAATCGATCTGCAAGCTGGAAATAAACTGATCAGTCAAATCTATGAATTATATTATAATTATCAAGCAGAACCAATTTATGCCTTTAAACGCTCAATACACACAGATCTGGCATTTAATGACCCACTAAGCGGCTAATGCTCCATAGACGATTTGGATTGTTAACATAAAAACACATTGCATTTGCTGCATTGGCATCACGCCGCAATTTTATTCTATAACATTCAATTGTATAGGACTACAATTTTCGAAATACTAGAGTAAAATGAAAGCTTAGCCGTACTGTATGTATTTCGTCTGGTGTATTAAAGGAACCGGAGATCTTATTACTAGTGACCAGGTATTCCATCTCATTGCTCAGGGATGATCGCGCATCTGAATTATAATTCCTTATCAAGGATGAATAATCTAGTGATCTCTGTACTAGTTTGTCACCTCTAATATCATAAAAGTAATAAAAACTTATTTGAATTTATTCTTTCCTATAAAAGATTAATTTGATGATTTTGTAGATTTCACCTTCGGTAAAGTGAAATGAAAAGTAAATATCATTATCGTTAAAGATTATTTAATCTTTTGATTTATGCATTCACGGTTCGTGGTTAGGGGCTAACAAGCTCCTTCGTGGGTTCGAATCCAACATCATACAATAAAGTTATCGGTTAATCAATTCATACTTGTAGCGAGAGATTATTGCAGTTTTATTTTATTGCAAATAATTGAGGAGAGTCATTAGCGGCTGTGTTACAAAGTGAGTACTGAGTGTATAAAAGATCGATGTTTCAAATGACATAATGATGTTTTTAAACCAGGGCAAGTTAGTAAAACCACAGGACCCAGTAACGAATATTTTGATTTCGCATAATGATAGAATCAATCTTGTGTCAACATGTCTTCATTTGCGTTGTCGAAAATGTACTCATAGTATTCGTGTGAAGGATTTGTAAAATGCAGGATTATTGCTTAAACTATCCAATTTAATTAATTAATTAATATAAATTTGTTAGCGTCGTTGTGGTAGTAAACGCGCTCAACGATTTGATTAATAATAATATTAAATGTAAAATCTTGATAAGATTGAATTGTGCGGTGATTCACGAACAAAATCTTGTTCTATCAAAGTCATTAAAAACGATATTTTAATTATTTTACCCCTCTTTACAAGGCACATAGTGCCTTTAGCTTACGACTGTTCTGAGGGATATGACCTAGGTAATTGGTTCACAGTTGTAGCACGTTAGACAATTAACATTATGTTTATACATGCACGCGTTGTATTTTAATGACAAACTCAATCCATATGATCCGTTGATCACGCTATACGGAATGCGGGTTTGATAGAAAATCCTTCTTTTGGTTTCAATGCGGGAAAAATAAAACAAAATAAGTTTCCTTTGATTTTTATATTTTGTCATTAATTTTATGCCTTTTATGTATGTATGTCTAGTATTGCGTTGTATGGCGTTTATAGTTTCACAGAAATACACTCACGTGCAGAAGGCAACGAAGAAGTAAATCATTTCCGTTAATATAAAATATATTTCTTAATTAATAATTGATCTAAAGTTATTTCAGATGCGTTTAAATTTTTAGTTTTATTTGTAGTATTAAATAAAATCAATTTCTTTACTTACGTCAGATTGATATTAAATTAATAGAAAATGGCTTCAATGAATATTCTTCAGTTGTTTTTCTTTAGTTTTTACAGAGTTACAAGCCAGTCGTTTCCATCAAAAACTGCTCGAGATGATAAATCGAGAACAGTGTAGAGTGTATCGAGTCAGGTAACCTGCGGTAAAGCATAGCAATGTTTACACTTCGCTCCGCTCGACCGCATTCCTCGCGAATGTGCGGGCAAAGCCGCGCTCCCTTTGCCCGATACTTTGCAATATCTACCGAGAATTGAACGTAATTTGAAACGTGTAATTGCTAAAAGGTTACGTAATGTATTATTAGAAGTGTGTTTTGATGATTTTTGATTTTCTTATTTACCGGCCTTTTTTATATGTTGGAGTGAAATCAGAGGAAAGTTTGTTTAGATGAAAACATTTTCCGTAATTTGGTCCGTTGAATTCTGTGAGCCGTACGAGAAGAGCATTATTATTACATCTCTCCTTATTCCAAGCAATCTCTAATATGATGTACCAGAAACTGAGTACTTTTTAAAAATAAAAACGGTATATTTAATAGACAAGGAATACGGGACACAAACAGTACTTCTAGACCCAAAACCAATTCTTTGTGTCGTACAAATTACCCTTTCTGCGATTGGGAATCAAACGATGGACCCGCGATTGAGATGTCTGGTTCTCAGGTGACAGTGTGTTCGTCAGAATATGTCAAAATGTGATTTAGAGACATGGAAAGCTTCATGCTGAATACCAGTTCATTCAAGCGATGTTCAACATTGGACCAGCAGTACGTAGTGAATAATGCATATGCTGCTGTCATGGGCTTAAGGAAACACCACCGGATGAGCTGTGTGCCCATTTGTCACCTTTGTTTATAATAGCATAAATATGTTGTTAGGTCTATAATACCTGTCTATCGTAGCCAATACGGTTTATCCTTTATTATTTTAATTTTATTGTATGATGATGCTACACAATAAATATAGTAGATGATACAGAAAAATATTTGACTTGATTCTTTGTCTGTTTTGTTTCCGCATTCTTATATTATTGAATTATCTGCTTTGAATATTTATATTTTTTTAATATTCACAAAAATATCTATTTCACTAATAGTAAGTACTTGTTGATCTTCTTCATGAATATTCTTGTCTTATCTATTGTTCATTGGTTATTCAATTGTTTTTTTTTTAATTGCTTCAATGTTTTTTACAGGTACGTTTACATGGTACGGTGATACGTTGATTATGTGAGTAAACGTGATGTGAAAGTCGTATAATGTACAGATAATGCAGGTAATAATATAATTAATGTAAATATAAAGTATAGATTTGAAAAAGTAAGAATAAGGAAAGTGGGCGCATCTACACATGACATGTTAACAAAAAGAGTTAATATATATAATAATTATAATATTTATTTGATTTTAACTATAATCAGGTAACCGGTCAATGTTAAAATCTGTTTCTTTTTATGTAAAATTGTTATAGGCAGATGAGCATAGTAGTTAGATAACCCGGCTTACGGGTCCTGGTTTTAATTCCCAGGCGATGAACAATATTAATGCATGAATCGTTGGTTTTTGTGTCTGGGTTTATGTACGTACGGTTTCCTTGACTCTGAATCTAAACTTTCCTCCGAGCTTATTGCACATGCATTTCATCAAAATGTGAAGGGGGCAGCGAAAGAGTGCGTGTGTTATTGAGAATATTTATTGCATTAACATATCACGGGCAATTGGTGTCATCTGCTATTAACTAGAGGATACCGCTATCGTCCAAGATCTAACTAGGTTTTCTCGCGTTATATGAAATTACAGAGTTCAACCACTGAGCTAGCACTGGTTTAGATATTCAGGTATTGTTCAATAAACCTCGGATCTCAATCCTCCTCCGAATCGAAGGTATATAATATACTTTTGTTTTAGTCTGGATCATTGGATACTCTGTTATATATTCTGTTCTTTCTGGGTTTTAATATCGGTTGTATGTGCAATCTACACAACATTACATTCAAAAATAATATTGATATAAACAGATTAAAAAGTCTTCTGTTAACAATTACAACTTATTTAGCGTCTATGTCGCCTTAAGCGATGATATCTATGAAGTGGGGTTTACAATGAAGAGCTTCGTTCTCACAGGGTGAAAGCCTGAGACCGGGTTCTCAGAAAATAGAAATTTTGGGCGCTGTATACACGCGATATTTGTCAGTGTCATTAGATTTCCCATTTTAATTGGTAATTTGTGTTAGTTATATATTTTTGAATTTTTGAAATTTGAATGCCTCGTCTCCTATATAATAAAGGTATCCGGAACCCTGCACTCACTAGACGAAACACAGCAGCATTAAACTGTTATTTTACTCTGGTATTCTGTGAGGGCGTGATCGTAATCTGATCGAGCCGACCCATTTAAAGTTGATTGAGTGATTACGGTCCATACACACCTACATTTATCCTTAGCTAAGATTCAAGATACACATGCGTCACTCCTGAGTACTGAGAAAGGATCCCTCTATTCCTGTAATTTAAAAAGTAAACTTCCATTCCCGGTTTCATATGACACAATTGCTACGATTTCGCTAGTATGCAATGAGGGCGCGGACTTGTATTAAGTCGACTCATTAAAACCGCAGCTAAAATCTAGCTACACCGAGGCTCTATCAGTGGAAGGATTTTTAATAATAAGTTTGATTTTAACATGACCTCTAAAGAGATAAGGCATTTAATCTTGATTAGTTAGTCAACTGTGAATGTACGTTTTATGGGTCACAGGGATTATATTACATACTAATGTTTATCAGGTAAAAGTTATACAAGTTCTTAAGAACTTGTATAAGTTTTGTTTTTATATAACCTAGTGAACTAGGTTGTCTTTATGTGATTGCATTCTGAGTGATAACAACGCTTTTACAAAGCTTTGTCAGAAAAGATTCATGAACAGCGGGCCCACTAGGAAATGTGATAAAGATTGTAATGTTTAGTTTCTAAAAAACACAGCTTTATAGTTAGTCACTACAGAAGTGCTTTTTAGAAACCATTAAATTACACTCACCACTAGTGAATGTAACTTTCTTAGAATGACTTGGTATATATATATGATTGAATACATTTTATTTTACAAATAAGAACTCTTAAGATCTCTCTATATATAACTCCTCGAAAACTCAATGACATATACTGTACTCGTATAAAAGTAATATAGAAAATGAATGTTTTGTAATTTTTGAGAAATTAACTCACTCTGTAGTGACGGATGGAAAGTATCCATTATTCCATCTTATTACGTGGGTGTCGAAGGCATTCTAAAAAGGAATAACCATTTTAATTATGTCCGACGTAAAGTACTAACTACTGTATTTAGCTTAAACTATATTTTTGTAAAAGCCTCAACTACAAGCTACGTCCTGGAGTTGAAATGATCTGGTGACAACCAGAAAATCAAGCTGGAGCATCACAGACATCAACAATAACACTATTCCATTACATTTAAATTATTTTTATAAACATATACGCATTTAAATGCAAAATCTGAATTTAAATAGTTACAAAGTAAAACAAGTTAGTTAATCAATTTATATTTTTGTCTTTAACTTTATTTAATACAGATTGACATTTCAAATAAGACTAATACTAAATTGAATACATATAAAATTAATGATCAGTCTCTGAATACCTCCATCTAATTACAGAATCCGGTTCAATATTTCTGGTGTGGGTGAATATCAATAACATATTTTGAAAATTTAATTTGTATAAATAGATAACTTGTCTACTAGAAACCTCGAATGACAATATATTAATATAACATGCAAATCCAATAACAGCGGATAGATATCATAGTAATTTTCATAATGTTCAATCGCCCAAGACTATAGACCTGTAATCTGGTCATTAGGTCCAAACTTTGTGATCATGGAAATCATTAGGCGTAAATTATTACAGCCTTATGTCAATAACTCAGATAAAATAGGTGTGTGGTCCAGCAACATTTTTTTAACTCAGTAAACATAAAACGGTACATTGAGATGTCATTCTGACAGATCGTGGCGTTACTTCGTCGTATATAGTTACATCTACCAAGATATCATCAGTTTCATCATCAGAACTTTTAGGGACGTTAATGAACACAATTAAAACGTCTATGCAAGAGCTTTAAAGTCGTTTATCATGCAGGATAGGCTACTAAAGCTCACGAACCTCAAAAACCTATTAAATAAGAACCATCAGGGAATTTTCTATTACCTTCTGACAACGTTTGAGACTGATTAACTAATTATATGTACTCAAGTATGTATATTTATGTCTCATATAATTTATTTATGTATAAACGTAGTACAAATAAAGTTTACAATCAACTATATTTGAATGTAAAATTGTTTTATAGTCTAATAGTATTTAGGAAATTTCCGATATTTAAAAATCGCTTAATAAGTCATCTAATGTACAATGCTAAGAAATTAACCTATTTTTCCTTGACAATATCAATCATGGCTTAAATTGAATGCTCTAGATGCATTAATATTTTTTGAAGTGTGTTTTATATCATCGAATTTTAAATGAATTAAATTTTACGGATTTTACGGTCTTTATTTTATCTTTACCCCACTCATGGGCCGAATTAGTCAGCTCTTAACTTTTGGTCCGATCCATATCCGAGGAGGATGTTGCAGTAGGAAATTTGGCCTGGGAATTAATTTTATAAATCAAGGGATCCCAAAAAAAACCCGATTAAATCGATCCCCCCCCCATAAAGATACTTAATATATATGTAACATTTTGTACGACATGGTCCGATTTTGAAACATTTGCCTCGGATGCGAGACGAAATAGGACTCTTTCACGAATTTACTCTTATGACGTATAAGTACTAATCCTTAGACCAATAGTTGCAACGCGACTAGTTGCTCTGGTTAGTTTAATAAAAATTACTCTAATAGAATTTCAGTACATTAGATATTTAAACCGCCTATGTAATGTACAACGATATAAAACCAACAAATGCGTTCCTTACACAATGATATACCGTATTTATACTGTACAATAGAAAAATGGTCACTTCACACACTGATGATTTGTAAAATGTAAATAAGTTGCGAACATTTTCAAAATACCGCATTAGCATGCATGTACTTACGTACATTTTCATCCCTATTACAGCGGTATAAAGTTCAAAATTTCGATAAGTAAATAATGCGATTGCTGCTGTATTTAAGCCTCTTTTCTCATATTATGTCCAATTGTGTGTGACGATGAAAACTAGACTACAGAAGTTGTCGTAAATTATTAATTAAAAACCAAATTAATACAGTTTAATTCTCATTTTTGCACCTGATGATTTTATGCCATACGATTTTATATCATTTTTATCCTCAACAATTATTGATGCTCTTATTTTGCTCGGTTTAAAAAAAAGCTTATAAAGTAAATCGGTTTTTGGTATCAAGTTTAACGCGTAAGATGTAAATCTATTATGTATCTAAGAGTTACTGATTTTGTTTTTAAACCAGATAAAAAAGTATAAAAATGGATTTTACACGTTGTCTTCAATTTTAACAACATTATTGCACAAAGTCAAAGATAAATCTATATTAAGCGTATTAATTTCTAATGTATGTAGGTCAAAAATCTATTGCCGGTTCGCAAAGTAAGACTTATTTGGAGAAGACCGGACACAAACAGCCTTCGTCGCAAATGCAATAATTGCGTAAAAACGATAAAAGTCTTGTTAACCAAAAGATTGATAAATGTGAATACATCAAAAACATAGATAAACATTTCCCAACATGTAAAAGCAAATATAGATATATAATATTGTGTCCATTTCTCGAATCTATATAGATGGAACTTATTCAACAAATACGTTTGTTTTAAAAGATTGCAAATATGAGTATTTGATTGTTTCCTTGGCCGCGTTGGAAGCGTTATCTGGTCGTCACCATATGTTTTATTGTAATCTGTAGGTAAACTTACGTGTGTTTATGGAAAACATGTTTGTTCTTATTCAGGATAAAGTTATGTTTATATATATTAGAGAGATGATAATGCACTCCGGCTCGATTAAGAATAGAATATGTTGATATCATCTGATTATTACTAGATGTTTTCGACGCAGGACGCAGTTGAAGTCATCTATCGTTATTATAGCGACTTAAGCATTGAAGAGACACTCACATATCATCTTCTCTATTACAATGAGCAATATGATCGGAGTGAGATTCAGATGGTGTCAAAGACACGATAAATTACTGACTACAAAACTAACACTGTTATACAAATATATTTTATCTCGTCTGGTCATCGATGCAGCGACCTAATACTCAAACAACTACAATAAGTCAATACTAAGTCAGCACCAGAATAAACCTAGTGACACACTTGTCATGTAGCGCCATCATAACAGCCTCACAATGTGTGTACTATGTGTACGAATCCCGAAGCACAATGAGAGAAAGCGTCATATATTCTACGATATACTTATTATTTTATTTTCTCTACAGTTTGTTGGTTGATTATAGTTGGAGGTGTTTTATTCAGTACGTAGTAACCTAATTTGACTCCGTATATCGACATGTTTAGTGTGTCATGATCCTAACTTATGCCATTATAAATCTCGTAAAGGTATGTTTGATAGTATTGAATCATAAAATGACAGTGGAACTTTGCCCAATCTCAAGGAATTCCATATAGTCCTCAAGTAATTCGTCAACATCTGTTTCTTGATTTCGATAAAATGTTTATTGACAGCAGCAAAAGTAATTTAAAAATAATTATTCCCATATACATACTTGGATTTTTTATTATATAAAAGATAAAATAGTAGACTATACTTTGATTTTGATGTAATTTTAAGTTTATTGATATTGCTATGATTTTAATATACATCGTTTTATGTACATTTTTGATTTTGTAATTGTTTTCTTTGCAACTGTATATAACACGATAGCCGTTCAGATAGAACTATTAATGTGTTTTTCTTTTATTATATACGCATCAGATTTTGATCAGATGTTGTCTAATAATGATAATAGTTTTTGTCTCAAATTAAATAATTTATTAACTAAGTTATACAAACAAGCCATACCCAAATACCACAGACTGTTTAAACGACTTTAATTTTTTGATCTTTTTTTCTATGTCAAATGTGGTTGGCCTCTGCATCTTCACCGGAATATAACTATTTTTCCAAATATTAATCTGATCTGTAGGAGAATGCCCGCGTGTGAAGTTAAATATATTTTAATGTCTTATTTATAGATCGTATAGTGATATGAAAAGATATTACCATAACAGTTAATCACTTGACTTATTTATTTTCGAGAATGCTTTGCATATAAAATAATTTTATGTTTTTTGTAAGCTGTAATATTATTTACGAACTGCATGCATCAACGCCACAGTCTTAATTACATTTAATGACTATTTAAAGTTCGTATAGTGACATAAAATTACTATTTTGTAACAATAAATGAACTGGCTTCTTTATTTTTAATAATCCTTCCCGTATTAATTGATTATAAAAATATTGAAACATGTAAAAATTGCACTGCATCGCATTTTATTTTTTTATGGCATTCTATAACTTATAATACTCGTAGTACACCCGGTACCGTTACGCATGCACGGCAGGTTTAAGTTATTGTTCAAAGAAAATACACCCCTAGAAGGATTCCTATTGGTCCATGTAACCGCAACCCAGTGCTTGTTAGTCAGTAAAGCACATTCGATTCACATTTCCCTTGTTGACACACGTTATACTCGGGTTTAATTGCTTCAAGCTCGTGGCGTCAAATTTAGCTTCTTTTTTTTAAATGGGGAAATCCCTCATAGATTACCTTGATTATTACGTTTGAACAGGGCTGACACCTTCATATCAGTGGTGGCGAAGGGTTGCGAATCTATAGTCAGAATGCAACCACAACCAATCCATCCCTCGAACCCATGGCTAATCTCTTTAATCGTACGTTCTATATAAAGTTAGGAAAAGGTCGTCGACACAGAAATAAATAACATTTGAATTGTTTTAATGACTTCTAATAATGCATATTTTTAAATTTAATTTTTATAAAATATAGTTTAATATGTTGTTGTTAATTTTGCATTCACTGCCGAATTTTTAAATGTCGACTAAACTTACGAAACCTTTGGCCTTATCCGTGTTATTAAGGGAAGCAGAATTTCTCTCATTAATCAAAGTCCTCCACAAGGTTTAAGTGGAATTTGATAGTTGTACATTCTCATTGTCCTTATTTTATTTTAATTATTTAAGTCTCGGCAATTTTTCCCAATTTTCCTTCCTCACTTATCACCTCACAGTTTTATCACAATTAGTCATCAGTCTACATAGTTACTAAAATAACGTAAATAATCGACTCAGACAATTTGTACGTGCAAAACGACGAGGTCATCGACCTGGACTTACCATCCAAATAAGCTCTTGTATTTCGTTGGAGCGCTTGCAAATGTCTACGGATATGGCCATAAACGCCGGCGGACGCGTTCCAATGGAGCTGACAAACTTCTACATTCATGTCATAGTTGAAACGAAAATTACGAAACTTTGTTCACTTAAATTATGGATGGAAATCTTGCGAGATGACTGGGTTTCAGTTTAATAATTTATCGTTTATCAAAATCTTTATTAATTTGTAAGAACTTAATAAAAGAAGGAAGAGTATTCAATGCATTGAGATCCAACGTTTATTATACATAAAGTAATAAATGACATTCGCCTGGCGTAGGTATTTTGAATAATTGATTGATGCGTATCAGGTCCTGTGTTCGTTTCCCGGCTGAGGAACAAAATGCGTATACTATAAATTGTGGTCTGGATGAATTATATGTACGTCTTGAGATTGCATCTGAACCACCCTCAAATCTGATTGTAAATGCAGTACACACTGAATAAATAGAGCCGAGTGAGTGCCTGTGTGTTTGCAATCAATTATTATTAATAAAAACACCCGCGCTTTATTTTGTGTATAGAAATACCAACCATTTTCCCTTTTTTTTTCGGGCTGATGGCCGCTGTTAGCCTAACAGCTGTTATAGTTTCACCGGGTTGAGAGCTAGCTCTGCTCATGGCGCTTATGGCGCTCAGTCGAGAATTACCAACCTAATATCCATATCTCACTATGAGTTTACAAACTCGTTACAAAGTGGTTCTTTTTGTAAAATTTGTAATAGTGTTTTGTATATTACGTAATTCAAATGAAATTAGGTTAGGTTAGGTATTAGTTAGGTGTTATAAAAAAATAGGACTCAATCCACCGATTGTTACACAATATAAATTACTTATAGAGAATATTTATGTTCGTACATTTTAAAAGTGAAATGTTATTATAACAATCAACAAGAACAAAATAGCTACATCACCGATTATGCAAGATGACTTGATGTTTTGCGGTATTCATTTAAAAAGGTTTAGAAATAAAAAAAATTCCTTCTACATTGTAGTTATGAACTAGCTTATAGTCGAATTAAGAAACTTTCTTATGTCGATATGTTCTAGTTATTAAGGAAGATAATAGACGATATTGATACTACAAAATATATAATACTATAGTTTCTATTATGCATTCTTGTAGTATGAACAATAAATAGGTGTGTATATTACATATATATATATTGAATATAATTTTGTTTTAATAACAGGTATATTACATATCAGCATTGCAGCTCCGGTGAAGGGCTTATAAGAGTCCGATGTAAGACTTACGTAAGTTTTGATGGCCGTGGGTCTAAGGTTCGATGCTCAGTCTAGTAGTAATATTTGTGTAACACCAATAGTTCTTAATTGGCAACCAGACTGGCAGTCGCGGTAAAAGACAACCTCCGCTAGATGGAGCGACCTATGCAAGTGGTGGATGCAGGTGGTATGGTAATCTATTGGAAGGCTATAGATTGCCACAAATCGGAATCAAAAATATAAATCATAAGATTTATATTCATTTTCGAGAAAGAATCATAATGCAGATGTTTTTAGGCCCCCGAGGACTAAGACGGTACTACGACACCAATTATAAGGTCTACAGTCTCTTTGGGTGGTGAAAGAAAGGGAAAACAGTCATAACTACTAATTTACGTAGATTGGCGAATGTCTCAAAATATATTTTTTCACATTTTCCCCTAAAAAGGAGTCGACCCACAATGTTTTACTTCGCTGTTAAGAACGAGATAAAGATTAGATTAAAATTAGTGTGAATAATTTTATTATTGCCAGTACCGAGGCTCTAAAGTCCAGATCGCGTCTCGCGACTCGTCATAAATATGAACTTTAAAAATTAACTCGCGGATAGCATTGTGGAGATGACGAAACATTCATATCTCAGTTCTGCATCGCTAATGCCTTATTGCAGCTTATTACTATCTGCATCGTGAATGGGTCGGCTCAACCATGAGCTACGTCCGCACGGAATACCAGCGTGAAATAGCAGCAAGACACTGTTTCTTTCTTATGATGAGTATAGGGATACGGAGATTCAATTACAGGTACAAAGGCATTCCATCTCAGTCCCCAAGGGTGATGCCGCACGTGCATTTTGTTGAGGAATAGTTATATATAAATAGGAAGAATATTAGTTGAGGATTGGTTTAGATGTTATGGGCCACAGTTATAACTTAACTGTGAATTGTGTTTCAAATGTACACCACTGTGCGCTTTCCGCGAAATTTGATACCACGCACTACTAACTACTCTGTGGAATCAGCTGTCGCTAGCGGTATTTCCGAACCGATACGAATTAGGGACCTTCATGAAAGGAGCCTACACCTTTCTTAAAGTCCAGCAGCACATCTGCTACTCCTCTGGTGTTGCGGATGTCCATGCGCGGTAAACACTTGCCGTCAGGTGACCTGCTTGCTATTCTGTACAAAAAAATCTTTGTCGCTCCTAATATTATATAAAAAAAAACCATTTTTATACACGTAACAAAACATCAAAAAACAATATCTTGCTTGTAGGTTACAGCCACAACGTACACTAGTAAATTGCGTTGCGTAATGACTGAAACTTCCGCCTATGTGAAAGGCAGACTAATTTAACATGTCTAACTTCTTACATTTGTTTGCTGGCTTCAATTTATTGATTAAAATAAAAAAAAGTGATTTATTAAAATTCCGACAGAAACAGAAAAGTACATAAATTCCATAAATGTACACAGTTTTAAGTTTGTTTTAGAGTGTGATAAAAATGTAACTAGAAGATATAGTCTTAATCGACCTGGAGAAAATTATCCAAAGTTTGCAAAGAAAAAGGATATGCAGCCTTTGTGATTGAAATACTAAAATGAAATAATAATGAGTATTAAAATAAAACAGTGATTTTTCACTTTATATCATTACTTTCTTTTCCGTAAGACATATTATAGGCAGGTCTCTACATTTATTATAGTTAAAAAGTTAGTATTGTTGTTTAAAAAAGACAAGGAATATAAAAAAAATCAAGGATAAAAAACGTACGTCAATACAGTCCTTTTTATATAAATATTACATAGCACAGCTAAGTAATGCGACAGTACAAAGTCAAGGTGAGACAATAGTGATGTTGATTTTTTTTATTATTCCAATGAATTCTGTGTGATAGCATTCGCAAAGTAAAATTCTATAACCTGGTATTGCTGATCGAGTGGCGGGGAGTGCGAATCTATGCAAGTTTTATGGAAATTGATGCCTTCAGGTAGCTTAGCTTAGAATCGTGCTTTGTGCCACTCTGTCTGGAATATTAGATATATGGAGCTAATACGTTGACAATTAGAATTAATTGTAATCTGTTTATACTACGTGGGTTATACTGAACATTTCTGGAACTCATCACTTAGAATAAAAAAATAAAAAAGAAATTACGGAATTCGAAAATGGAATTCTCGGGGAACATGTTACTTTTTAATTTGCGAGACTGTCATTTGTTTTACGATTTACAAACTCGGAAGCGGCAGTGAATGCGTCCCAAGAAGCCATTGAAAAGGTCTCTGCTGAAGACTGGATCCACTAATTCACACAATGGTGACAACGAATGTAAAAAGTGTAAATAGTGAGGGCATATACTTCGGAAAACTACAAATGTATCATAAATATATCTGGTCTTTAGATTTATCAAATTGTAGAAACTTTCAGTATGACCTAAGTACCTACATACTGTATTTATTAATATTGTTATTTCGCGTTGAACCGAGATACTGCGAATATATTAATAAAGACGTAATCGTTTAATGTTTTGTGTCAATGTGATTCAAAGAATCCATAACCTATTTATGTTTCGATAAAGTTATTTACAAAACTTTACTGGATAAAAAACTTTTCATAAAGGTGAGGAAATAAATTTAATAATATGTTGTCTACTGAACACAGAATAATATGAGATCAAGAATAGACAAGAATTTTATTTTGTGGAATAATTTTATTTTTGTTCCTAACGTTAACGATTGTAGTTCAAGGAGATTTTAGGCGACATCAGTACCAATTTATAGCTCTAGACTTAATAAATAAGATGTTGACAAACTCGATAGGAGTATATGGCACCTATACGTAAAGTATTCCTACACAAGAAAGCTGTATCATCAAACATTGATAGCTGTTGCGCTGTGTTCGAAATTAATGTTCCCTTTATGACTATTCTATATTAAGATATACTTAGGTGTAAATGCATCTTTGTCTTCCACATTACCTTTATTTCATTCAAAAAACTTTACAGTCATGACAGGTTATTATCATATTAGATAATAGGAGGTATACCTATAGATTAATAGGAGGCATCTGTACCTGCCACATCCATTCTATAAATTAGGTATACATCTGACAGATTGACAAAAAAAAATAAGATATATCAGATAACAGATTGGCAAAAAGGATAAGTAGGCGTTACGTTCGTTCACATCAAATCCAAATCGCATCCATCCTTGACATTATTAAATTGAGAGGATTTGATTGTGGCTAAAGAGCACCATACCTATTGGACATTTTTTTAAACTAAACGAAGACGATTCTTTACAGTGATTTGGTATTTTGGTTTTTTTTAACTGGTAATATGAAACACAGTCATCGAGTTACACAAACACGACATCAGGGTAATATATGTGTATTATTAATAACACCTATATTACTCTGATGTCGTGTTTGTGTGTTGCCGTAATTGCACGATACTCGCATTTATTTGTTTTGGTACCACTTACGGGGATTTGTACCATGCTCCATCACTATTATTCTCGCCCCCCGCCCCCTCCTATAAATGTGTTGGACCGACACGTGTGGTTATATTATGATTCCTATTGCCATTGAAACGGGACACGCGATGTTATTTTCGTTTGGAAAAGCCGATGTTTCAAGTTACGAAATAGATAATATTATAGACACGCTTGACATTTCTTTTTTAATAGTGCATAAATTGTTTTTTTTATGATTCTTTCAACACGATATATTGGTTTTAGATGTCGATTTGTTAGCACGAGTGTTTTGAAATGAAATATTTTTGACGAAGCCCAATGATCCTAGGTTTGTTTTGCAGTCGATTTCAAATGGGCTTGTCACGTTATTGGTTTCGGGACGGAATATAAGCATATTATTGTAGTAATAGTTGTTTGTAATTATAGATAAATAAATATTTCTACTTCTCTCTCTATTATTATTAGCTTGGTGAAGAAATAGGGATTAATTATTGATTAAATAGGGTCTTACTTTACTTATTAACCTGTTGAAAGAATCTTATAAATAATTTTTTAAAAGGTTATTATCGGAAGAACCGGGCTGTAGCGCAAAAGAGTCGGCTTAGCCGTTATAGGAGGTATAGGACCACGTTTTGCAGAATGCGGGCGTAAAATACTAGTTTAGCGATACTATGTTGTTATCAATATTTAAAAGAACTCAATAGATCGCTGCAATTATTTTACATTTCAAATAAAAACATGCGAAAAATTATATGATACCGAATATGTCCGCAGTGAGGCATTTTAAAGGGTATAATTGTAAATAGTTTTATGTTCTATATGTTGTATAATTTATTTTATCTTTTGTTTCTGTTTGTGTCCAAGTTAAATAAATAAATAAATACAGAGAAAGATAAATACCTGTGAGGGTTGACAATGCAAAAAATTACAATTGCGTATAGGACATTAATGTGGTTGTGATAGATCGATGGAATCACTTACCATCATTTGAACTGCATTCTACTTATTAAGGATGGATGTGGCCGTTTTCCCTCAAACTATTAGGTTAACTGTGTGCTTAAATAGTTATAACTCGCACTCACTGCACGTTAGAACCATACAAAAGAAAACGTACTTTAGAAGTGTGTTTTTTTTAATAACACCTAGCAGTTCCTGAAAGAGGTGGTGTAGGAAACAATACCGAAGAATTTTATTAGCTAATCAACACGCGATGTCGAGATAGTGTACACCGACCTACATTCTATGCTGCCTTTGTATGCATGTAGAAATTACTGGAGCAAACACATATTATTAATAGTTAAGCGTCGCCCTTGTCATATTATACAAATAGTATGTTGGATTTTATTGTATACTATAAATCAGCCTGTGCTGACTACGATGCCTAGTCCGATTTTCACTATAGAATCTTCATTACCAATCCTAAAAAGATTTATTTACAGGATTCTAGTCAGAATTTTTGGGCAAATAATTTAAACAATATGCTTTCACGCGTCTGAAATCATTATGTTGAGTTGGATCTGTGGAGTTATTACGAATCGTATAGAATGAAGGTGATGAAGAATTAATACATAAGAAGTTTTGAAGTTGCATCTATGTTAGGTAAGTTAAGAAGTTACAAAGATTTAGTTTTTAAAATATTTGTTTTGACAAACGAGCACACTGTTCACTGCTTAATGGTAAGTGATGATTGCGGCCAGTGTCATCTACGTCTGTTGTATGCATTATCAAATGGTGTTAAGTGATTTTATCATCACGTGATAAAATCTCTCAATCGGGAGTGTACGTCATATCCTTAATTTTTTTTTTGTTTTCTGTTAATTGAACATCAAGTTTTACTACTTTTATAATATTTTTCACATCATCCGTTCGTCTTTTCTTTAGTCTTCGTATCGTGTTGCGTCCCTCCAGAATCATAATCATCACTCCAGTAATATAGTTTTCATCCTTCCTCATTACCTATACTCCGCTTACATTGGTAGATCCATATTACTACTGTCTTATAGTTTCGACTTGAATGGGTCTGCTCAACCGCAGACCGCGTCCTCATAGAATACCAGCGATAAATAGACGCTATTTAATAAGGTTTCTGTTTCTTAACGAGTGTACGAGAGGCCCCTTTTATTGATTAATATGCATGATTCATCATGTAACAAAAAAAAATGAAGTAGGCACATAAGCGTAAACGCTTAAATAAATTAAACACGCGTCTGGGATCAAAGGCCCGCAGACGTATCGTGGCAAATCCACATCCTTTCACTTTCTCCGGGAAACGGTCCATTGTTTATATCCGTCAAACATTGATGGGCTCCTGAATTATGGTGATTTTCATGGCAATTTAATAAGAAATGTGTAAATATTAAATCGATCGTGTAGAAAGCCGACGATTTGATCTGTAATTTAACGTCAAGTATTTAACCGTTCCGTACTCCGATTATTAGATAGATGCGTTATCATTCCTAAAGTCTAATATGGGATACCACACCAACTACATCACAAGCATATCTTAAGGTGATCGATTAAATTAACTTAATTAAGTTAACTTAACTATTGGAACTTTTTAATACATATTATCTGGATACAAATGTCTCAGTCTCATTCTTTAACAGGGTCTCTTTTGACGATAGCAAAAATAATATCAATTATGAAAAAAACCACTATCAATATGTCGTATCGTGCAGTGGACACGCGCGAACCGCTTACCGCTTGACCCGTCAGTGCTCGTTCCTCCAAGTTTTTGCTCACCGCCTGCGGCTGTACGTAGAAATGAAAGCCGACGCATGGCCCCGCAAATTGCATCCAACCCTACGTTTCCGCCCAACACGGAACTGAGCGGGCTACGGGTCGTTTAGACCCCATTACTTGTCTTAGTATTAACAGGAACTAGGAATTGAAATTATTTACATCATTAAATTGTAATTTGTGTCACTTTAATGAGACGACTAATAAAAACAATTGGAAATCTTATTTAACAACAACAAAAATGTGTTTCTATTTAAAAAAAAGTTTAACATCAATAATATAGTACTTATAAAAGTTATTTTTAATATTTACGTTTACGAAAAACTAAAATTATACTTTTTAAGCTGAAAATTTTTGATTTTTTTTTTTAAGTATTTGTTCTTTATTTAAAATGACATATAACATTTTACACAATTATATTAAAACGGCAAAAATAATAACTTTGAGACAGGAAGGTTTCTCTGTCTCTCAAACCTGTGTCGTAACTACGCTGCAGAGATATCAGAACACGAGTTACTTGGCTGATCGACCTCGTACTGGCACCCCTATTCTTACTGCTGTTCAGAAGCGTTACATCGGACTGCCCGTGATCGAACAGACGGACGTGAAATTAGCACTCAAACTATTCGGAATTGCCTAAACCAGTACAGATTACGTGCAATAAGGTGCTGAAGAGCACCAAATGACAACGCAGTTAGACGCAATCGACGAGGCAACGTCAAAGTACAGAAGATGAAAACGATGACATATGAAAAAATTACCTTTTCGTTGACGAAATCCGGATTACTAATCCGATTACTCACCCAGATAAACGACGTGTCCGTGTCTGGAAAAAGTCTGGAGTCTCGGAAGATAAAGAGCTGCCACTGGTACCGTTCAGCAAGGCGGCAAATCTGTGTCGTTGTGGGGTGGAATAATGATGAGAGCTGGAACGTCTTAGATTCTATAACAAGGCTCTATGACGGTAGATTGGTACAAAACGCCGTTATCGACGGAATTGTCAGACCGTTTAAAATAAATTACGGTCACCGAATCGTGTTTGTCGATGATAATGCGCCTGTACATCGAGCTGAACAAGTGAAAATCGCTATCTGAGAGAACATCTCGCGATTAGATGAGCTGGCCGGTTCGCCTGAGTTAAATCCGATCGAGCACGCATGGGATGCTCTTAAGCGAGCTGTTTTGAATCGCCAGCCCCTGACCTAGACATCGCCTAGCCCAGACCTGTCGCAGATCAGAAAAGTTGTCATCTACTAACAGGCGGCTTAACTACAGTTATTGAATAACTTGATCTTCAGCATATCTAGAAGGATTTCCGCATGTGTTCGAGCTAGAGGAGGTATTCTGTATTCATTTGTTAAAAAATACTTTTAAAAATGAATAAACTGATTAATTAATAGTTAAATTATCGTTTTTTTTATTATTATTACATGGCATTGTTTGACTTTATTTTACTTATATTTATACAATAATATTAAATTATTTGTAGCACAAATGGTACGTATTTAAACAAGGTAGCATTATTAAAAAGTCCTTTTCATATTATATTACATTTTATCGTAATCATAAAATATCTTAGGTTTTCAAATGAACGCAAACTTTTTTAGATGTACGTATGATGAAAAATATAAATTCCTTCCATATTTTTTTATTTTAGTAAGTATGGCAAACGCCCATACAATTCACTTACATCCATCTTCAACAAAGATGAAGCACTGACACACATATGCCTCTATTCCATAAATTGGTTCTCTAGTTCCCTACATACACCAAACGAAACAGCGAACGAAGCAGCGTTATACTGCTATTTCACACTGATATTCTGTGAGGGTGTGTCAGCCTGCACTTCATCCTGCTGCTAGGTACAAGCTGCAGCGACTACAACTGTTAAACGTTCAGATATATTCTTAGATGAAGTTATCCATATAAATTAATTTACATTAGGCATTTATGAAGGGATCAATTACAATCCAGCGATGATGATGATATCCCCAAGTAGATTTCGACCACAGCGATATCGCACGCGCCAGCTTCGCAGCATCGTCGTTCTCTCCTTACTCTCTTCGCGAGTCTAATTAGAATTAGAATCTAAAAGCTGTAGAGGTCTCTGGACCAACAGCAATACTCATATACAAAAAGCGATATCGCTCAGATAATATTCAGATCGTTAGAAATCACTATATGAACTGATGTACACTCGTAGTTGAAAATAATTTAGGAAATTGGTTTGAAAGTGTTGACGAAATAACAATCCGATTAGCTGTATTAACTAGTAACTAGTTGTGTCTCTAACTGTTGTGCTTAAAATGTATTGAAAATTTATACTTCATAATTTAATTTTCAATAGTATTCATAAGAAATCGTTACCCTACCCCAAATACGTTATTTGCATCGATTGTTTACAAGGGCCAACTCCAACGGTTTTTCCAACAGTTGTGAACAAAAGACCGGTTACGCTATCTATCTAATATCTACCAGATGATATCAGTTGTACAGGATAAATTATAGTGTCACAAGCGTTTGCGTAAACACCCTCTGCGTTCACTCATTCTTCTTCCCCTACCCTAGTCCGCTGACGTACGAGGGGCGTACAATATATACTCGGTATAGGCATGAAGGAATAAGCAGAAAATTCTGAATAAAATTTATTTTTCAATATAGTTCTCCATCATCTCAATACACTTATTTGAGCGGGAAAGTAACTTTTCAATACTCACGTATATACATAGTTACGCATGAGAATCGGAAGCATTGGAATGGAAGAAGGTTCAGATACATTTTCTTTGACACGGGACATTTACTACACCCTCACGTGAATATATAAATAATTTGTAATGGACAAAGTGGGTCGAGTGGGAACATCACACGGTGGTTCCAATCCAGACAATTGCCTCCTCGACTTTTATTTTACCTTATTTAATGTTGACTCTCCGTAAAAGCATTAGTAGACGTATAAACTACGGTCTATGCAACTGAATGTCCTACTCAGCAGGCCTCCCGCTCGCGAGTCTAATATGATAAAGCTGTAAAGGTCTCTGGACCAACAGCAATACTCACACAAAAAAAAAGGAATTTAATGCAATGGCTTCGAATTCACCCTTTTTGTATTAATATATAATATAATTATATTGGTTATTGCAGAGTTGTTATGTAGGATGAGAATGCACTAAAACTTACTGTTAAACGTAGTTGGCCAGTAGGTCAAACGCGTTGCACTCATTAGATGGACCAACTACCTGTTTGAGTTTGCGGAAATCATGGTAAACGAAGGCATAGTTTTTACAGTATGTTTTAAACATTATCATACATCAAACAGTTGATTAATGGTAATTGATTAGTACTCACTAAAACCTCGAGTTTATTATTTGTTCTTAATCCTTTTTGCAAACAGAAAGTGGAGTCAATGCTTAGTAATTAATTTCTTTAATAGTCAACCCAAATATTAGTAATTTAATAGTCAATCAAAACAAACAAGGAAGTTATTATTGATAATATAAAAATATAAGTAGTATATTAAATAAATACATATATATATACGATAGATAACGCATCATTCGTGCCACTTGTTCAAACCCTATCCATCTGTAAGTTTCGGCGGTGCGTAAGCGTAAGCATATGATGACAGAAAGTATAATTGCCAACCGCCATTAAATATACTATTATATATAAATATACTATTACATTATATATATATATATATATATATATATATATATATAATGTAATAGTATAAAAAAGTATACAAATTAAATTTCATCTTCCGTTTTATTTATGTCACAGCAAAAACTATTTAAATTCCTGTGATATACACGTTAAAATAAAAAAGGTAATACTAAACTTTATGTACATCATTACAAGCTTCATTCATAACGACCTTTCGTTCGAACTCTCCCTCCAACAGAAGCCAAAACCGGACCAGACACTTGTTTCAATGTGAAAGTTATTGATAATTAAGTCGTTATATAAACATACGTCTAAGACTTATGTCTCGACTGACGGGGTACAGATAAAAAATACCGGTAACGAAAAGTTCAAGGACCTTTTTAATTTTTAACTTTGTTAGTTGATTCTTTTTGTATGGAATGGCAACGCGTCTGCATCGTGATGTTATATCAAGGATCGATGTGTGCGTGTGTTCTACCCAAAATTATATTTTTCCGAATATGAGTATTGGGTAGACGAACAAGAAAAAATCATAACCGTTAATAATTATTACTGTTGCGTAAGTTACCTCATATTTCCAAAATTTCTTAGCTTATTTGCTACATTTCTCCGATAGTTAAAGTTTATATAAAGTATATGTAAAGTTTTGTTTACATGGAATGAAGAAATTTGTCAGTAGAAAACGATTTCCTTTTTTAAGTGATAGCAAGATTTTAGTCTATCTTTCTTGACCAAAAACTATGAAAAAGTATATTGTTACAATAATATTAAAGTGAATTGATATTGTATTGAATAAAAATGTTAATTGGAACAATTTTTTTTTCTTCTCCAATTAACATTTACTCTCACTCGCTTTGGGTTGACACTCAAAGAATGCGACCAGACAATCTATTTTTAACAATCTTAATTTAATGTGACAAAAATGTAAATAAATCAATAACTAAATGTCAGGAAAACACACATTCATATTCATTTGTTTTTTGTTTTCGTTGTCTCTAACAGACTGTGCCTAAAAAGTAACATGCAACGCGTTGAGAACTGGGCTTAGAAACTTCCTTCGCTATTTAAGAGATGATGAACCCCCGCACTCTCTCTTTAAAGGTAAAAAATCGGGTAATTTGTTTTTACGGTAATAAGTTTGACAAATTCACTCAGTCAACAAAGATTCAAGATGCACGCATGCATCGTTTCGTTCAGGGTGATAAATCTTTTGGATGTTACTGAAACACTTAAACTTCGCAGCATATACCATATTCTCGTGAGTCAAAAACAAAATACGCAAAAAAACTTCTTCTCTCTTCTTTCGTCCCCTTCCCTAGGCCGATATTAATACATTTGCAGTAAGATTGGAGGAAAGATCGCAAACAGTTTTAACGGTGGTAGACCTACACTGCAGTTTGTTTCTAGCTGTAGAATGAATGGGCCGAGAAGAAACGATCGACCTTTCTCTACTGTAAATGGGCAAATATGTAATGATTTCCCAGAGAATATTTCAATCAAGCTATATTCTTTTTTAATTTTTTTGTTTTAAGTTTGCTGCTCATTGCCTAGTACCATAACAGTGTCTAGTATGAGCGTACAGTGCCTTACAGAAGCAGTTACTCTTTGCCTAATTAGTGTTACGAGGAATTTGAGAATTTAGTTTTAAAATAAAGAATACCAGCATAATATATTAGATTAATATTGCAGCGCATCGTCTGGCGAGTGTAGGGATCCGGTGACCTTTATTACTGGTGACGAGGCATTCTATCTCAGTCCTCAATGGTGGCACGCCTCTGCATTATGATTCCTTGTCAAGGATAAATTGAGACGTCATGGGCCGGCAGGAATCACTTATCATCAGGCGAATTTGAACGTGCTTATATGTTACTCACAATTTAATAAAAAAAAATCAGTGTTAGGAATGCGGGACATACGAAACTTAAATTTTGTATAAATATTGTTAATCAGGAATCAAACGCAGGATTTGCGACGCAGCAGCCAAGAATTTTTATTGCTACACAACAGAGGCGTAAAATATAAGGGATATAAAAACAAGCAGTTCTAGAGAAAATAGATTTGGGCTTGAAAGCTTGCAAATGCAACTTCCACAATGATATATGATCTGTTCGTGAGCATTCGTTAGAGAGACTTATCGACATGTCTCCTAGGCAGAATTTCTCTTTACGATTGATCTGAATAGTATTACGTTGGCGGACGCAATATTTTATTGAATTAGTTACGGTACGGTCAATGATGAATTGATGGCCCTACCACTTCCGTGTTGAGTAGTGTAAGATCTTTTGTTCGGATATCGGGTACGGAAATATGTATAAATTGCCCCATATTTTTTCGCTTTTGCTTTCAATCGGCTATGTTATTAGTATCTACATCTATATCTGCCTCCCGTGGTCAAGATAAACTGAAATATACATACGTATGTACAATTACAACTATCCGTGTGTGCACGTGACTGTCTCACGTTGTTTCCTATTGCCTTTTTTCTGTCAAACTCATTACTTCTATTCGTTCAATTGTAACGTGCGCTTAAATAAAAAGTTTTCCAATAATTTCCTCCTGTGTTTTAGCGACAAGATATTGATTTGGAAATACATACCGCTAAATAGTTTTACAAGGTTTAACACATATAAAACATATAGGATATAATTCTCCTCTTTCATAGAATTGTCACTGTAACGGTAGTCATGTATACATAAGCAGAGTGTATTAACATTCGCTGTCAGATAAATAACGTTGCAATATTTAGAATTTTTTCCCCTCGGTTCTTACTACGATTTTCCAAATCTTATTCAATTAATGTTTTTGTTAATTATACCAATTCATGTAGTGTAGTTATTTCAACGCTATCGTAGCCGGTACATTATTATCCTGTTTTAATGTAAATGTCTTGAGTATTGATAATTGAAAAATTAAAATAAGAATGATTTCGTTTAGATTTCTTAAAGAATCTTAGATTCATGTTCCACATGAAAGTCAGTTGAAGACGCAGCATGTATAGTTATTATATACAACTGCAATTTATAAAACGATACAAATTTAAATAAGACTGATTTCGTTTAAATTAGATATATAGTTTATTTGTTTAATTTTCTTGTTTAACATTTGTGTTCTTGTTACGCGGGTTTAATAAATTTTTATTAATTATTCTAATATTTTTATATAAAGAATCATGGCTTAGATCAATGTTCCACATGAAAATTAGTTCAAGACGCAGCATGTATAGTTCTTATATACAACTGCAATTTATAAAACGATAAAAATTATATTTCGCGGCTTTTCAGAATAAAATACAAGGTTTGTAATTTTGTGAAAAAAAAATGAAATTAGTTTTACAAGCGGATTTGTTAGGTCCTATGAAAAACATATCGAAATAGTTTTTTTACAGTCGTAGAGCCACATTGCGACTTGTTTTTAGAAGTGGCTTATAAGGCCGGCTCGACCAGTTGGTATTATAGCAAAACTATATAAATATAATAGATTTTTTCTGTACTATGCGCAGCGTCTTTAAAATAATATAAAATATGCTCCTGTTTTTCCTTATTTTCGTAAGCACAAAAAGTAATGACATCTATTTTTTTTGTTATTAGGATATATAGTTATTGTTGTTACAATAAACTTACATATTTATTTCAATATAAACTCACGCCGTTGTACGTGTCTCACATTTGTAATTAATAACAATAATAATAAATAATTACAAACGTCTTAGAGAACGGTAAAGCCGTGGTAGCCCCAGTGTCTAAGCGTTCGCCTTTAATTTCCGGTACGCGGGCAAAACATATTGGATCCCCGTTGTTTGCACCATAGAAATTATTAATATATCAAGTTCTTGTCGGTGAGGAAAACAACGTGAAACAACTTGCATATCTAAGAAAATAATAAAAAAAAAATATTTTTGTAAGACATGTGGAGTCCCCCAAACCGCAGTAAAACTGCATGGTGGTTGTGCTGGACACGTCCTCTATACACCGTCTCCTCTATGCCCAACAGTGGATTTTTTTATATACAGGCTTCTTTATAGGTACTTTATATTCGGGTGTATGTATATATTTATATAGGTTACTTTACTTGCCATTAAATGTTCCATCCGCATCCGTTATAAGAATGCAGAGCTTGATGAAATTAATTTGAAAAGTTAATGTTTAAAATTATGTTACATCGGACAGCTGCCTTTACTTTCAGTCTTCCGTAGATTGGTAGCGTAACAAATTTGCACGAAATTAACTTGTCTGAAAATTTCGTGTACCCACTTTAATGTAGGACAGTGTAAATTTAGACGTCGATATTTATGCTAGCGTTACGATAAATTTACATTATTTTTTCATTATTGTTAGCCTAAAAAATATAATAAGAAAATAAAACTTAGATATTTTAAATTAAGCATAAAATTTTATGTGCAAAAAAGAAGAGAAGTTAGTCCTTCATATAATTTATAATAAGGACTTTAAGTATAAAATAACAAATATTTAGTTTAATCCTGAAATTATGAAATACAATAGAAAAGTTATAAAACTTTATAGATTCAAGATCAATTTTTGATAAAAATTATATCTTTTATATCAAGTAAAAGGCAGCCATTTAGTTGAAGGTCAGTGTTTAAGTGATCGCTTTTAATTCCATGGTAAGTGAACAAATTTAGTTTGATCCCTGAATGAAGTTTGAAGTATGGATGTACCACGTAATTTACGTTCAAGAAAATATCATAAGAGGCAAAAAACGATTTCAAGGTTAGCTAACCTCCAATCTAAAGTTAATTCGAGTGGAGGATGGTCATATACTCATTCTGGACCTTAGCAGCGGGACTCATACCTCCAATCTAAAGTTAAGTAGAGTGGAGGATGGTCCTATACTCATTTTGGACCTTAGCAGCGGGACTCATAATATTTATCATATATCAATTTGTGTACTCTACTTTACTCTTCTTTGATCGTTATACGATTTACTTAAATTTATATATTTAGAAATCGAGATAATTATTTTTTTACAAACAGTGATAGAGCTACAATGCAGTGTATTTCTCAGTACTGAATGAATGGGTCTGCTCGACTGGGGAAGGACCACGTTCTCACAGAATACCAGCGTGAAATAGCGGCAAAATGCTGTGTGTGCTTTGTTTTGTCTGGTGAGTGTAGGGATCCCGAGACCTTTATACGAGGCATTCCATCTCAGCATGGGCCGCACGAATCACTTGCCATCAGGTAAACTGTGTGCTTGTTTGTTACTCTCAATGTAATAAAAAAAAATACATTAGGTCAATGCATGACCGACTGCATGTTATAATTTCAATACAATGTTCGTTTCAAAATATTTCATTAGTCGATTACCGATTAATCGTATAACTCAACCTAAGTGCGTGACTCCTCGGACCCCTTATCGTCACGTCCCTCTCGATTATCACAATCGATATTATATCGAGTTGGAGTTCCGAACGCACGTCGCTATTGACGATTATTTTTCTATTTGCATCGGATGAGATTATTGTGAGAGATTACAAAATCTATCGTGCCTTGGTGTTACGGTCAACACTGCAATCCTAAGATCGTGCGATTTTTTTTAGGACATTCTAGTGCATTGACATTCGTTTGTGCAATATGCTGGTGCTTAGTGAAATATTTCAACAAAGACTATTGATTGAAACTATCGACTATAATAACCAACTTCAAAAGCAGGTAGTTATTTATACTTAGTTTAAAGTAACTTGTATCTATTTATTTATATAATATGTATGTATATTTTTTATGAATGAAAACAGATTTATTCAAACTCATCATGATACGAGTAACATTTTAACAATCATCAAATTGATATTTAACTACTAACTTTTGATAATAACAAAAATGCATAGGTAAAATTTAGCACTTATTGATTCCTAAAGAAATATAAATAAAATTGTCGGTATAAAAAACATATTTTATAATAAGATTAAACAATTAACTACTAATAATATTCAGTAGAAAAAAAGTAGAATACAGAATACAGCCTAGCCTTTACATAGTGTTATCGCTTTTGGTCATAGTAGAATGAAGGTATTTTAGAGAGAATTCCTAATATTGTCGTAATTTATCTAGAAATTAATATTTTTATTTATGGGCGATTATTTCTGGACCATTCGTGTCAATCGTACCTTCATGCGGCATACCCCTGCTAAACTTTTTATTGAATTGTGTTATATTATCTAGCGGCGTGGTAGCTCTGAGGCCGGACGCTCTATTTTATTTCATAATACTCGAATAATCTCATTTTAAATTCAGGTGCTAGCTGCAAGGAAATTAATGTGTTAATTGCATATTTACCACTTACCATCATATTAATTCTATACCCCCCGTGCCTGCGTGAGCAGTTACTGTAATATTGCAGTATTAAAACAACACGATTTCCCCAAATATTGAAACTAAGAATTGCTAATGGTATTAATGCCAGTGCCGTTTCGCGGTGAAGGCCAATCTGCGACATATTATGTCATGTGAAGGACAATGTTCCAATAGTCTAGAAATACCTATACCCGTGTGAATTCCTTAAAATACGTAGGAATATATACATATTTTTGTAAAATTATGATGATAAACGAGTACACAGTTCACCTGATATTGAGAAATATCTGCGGCTCAGAGAAGACTCAATTCGTCCTCAATAAGAAATTAAGACGCAGTTAATTAAAGCGGATGCGGGTAACCAGTAACTCATTAAATAAAGCCGTTCAAATTTTAAATCCCTAATAAGTTAACCTAATCATCTTCAAGTTAACGTACCTATAGATGTCATCTGTATAGTCTGTATAGTCTACAGCAAAAGGCACGAATATCCCTCGGCATACGTTGAACGTGCGAACAAAAAGAAACGCATCAAGATGTCACAACGACCTTGAATATTTATTTGATGGACGGTTTACAGTACAGTGTCATTCATTCTGTTTTATAGCCCCATAGAGATTGGACCATTGTTTCCTGCGGCTTCCTTCGATTACGGTGCCCATATACGGTGCGTTCAATTCTAGGACTGTTTGTCTATAGCTACGCATAGACTACTGTTAAGGATGTAACAATAAGTTTGAATCATGTATTTTTTATGAATACAATCACTCCGTATCTAAGTTTAGAACATTAGCATAGACAAAACATAAATTTACGTAAAATTGCAACATTCAAATTTAATCACGTTTAGAATGTTGATGTATAATGTTTTATCACACATTTTAGATTATTTAAAATGTTTAGTATATATTTTAAATAAGTTTTACAGAATACCAGCGTCTTATAGCAGCGTAAGGTTTCTGTGTTTCGTACAGTGAGTGTAGGGATCCGAAAAACCAATTAATAGCGGAGAGGCGTTCCTTCTCTCACTCTTTATGTTGCTACATGTCTTGGTCAGCTCCACTAGGGATGGCCCTTACAAAATATTAGCGTAAAATAGTAGCACTAACACACCACCATAACGCTGCTGAGTTTCATTTTGTTAGTGAATGTATACATAGGCCAGTTGATAGAGACTTTGTTAAATGTGCTCGTTTGTCAATAAATCTACGTCACATGTTTATTGAAAAGACATATGTTAAACAGTGTGTGTAAAACATTAATAGAATATTTCCACATCAAACTTCAACATCTTCAGTCATAATTATCTGTCCATATTTTACGTTAGCTAAACTAAACCTATATTTTATTACCAGAGTCTTACGATGTCACATATGTTCATACTAATCCTAAACTTAGACTAATAATAACTTAAAATTAACCTAAACCTAAGCTGAACGTAACCTAAATGTAACTTAAACCTAACATAAACCTAACCTAAATCTAACCTCTACTTAACCTAAGCCAGTTAAGGATTAATGATAAGTTGGTTTTCAGTTTTTATTAATAATTTGGTTTATGTTCAATTGTAAAATATACAAAAGAAACAGCTTGCTCGTTGGCTCGTGCTCTGAACAAATTTAACGGACAAGTTAAGGAAATGAATCAAGTAAACTTAATTTACAAATTGTACTTCCGTACGTAACTTCCGCTGTCAAATCAGTTGTAAAAAGAAACCGGTTTACCCATTGGAACCTATCAGCCTTCAAGCGTCAGTATAATACGTCTAAGCATTGTTGGAGGCAATCAAGCGTGTTTATCAAATATATGACTCTAAACAAGCAACTAATTAAACTAATTACATATAAGAAAAATTACGAAGATAAATTCAAATAATAATGAAGTGATTTCCCATCTAAGCCCTGAATGACGACATTCCTTTTTGTGACCAAGGCAACAATCGAGCACATAACTTAACAAAATATCTTTATTATAAATTTTGCATCTGCACATGCATCGGATCCGATAAGGAAAACTTCCGACTTCCCTTAAATGTATAAAAATTATGTAAATACATGCCATGCGTATCCTGCCTTAAAGACGGCATTAGTAAGTAGGGTAAAGTAATAATAGGATTCCTTTGAACGGAAAAGAATTTTCTCGAGTCGACGTTAAAAAGGTCAATGCAATGGGGTAATCGAAACATGTCCATGATCCATACAGATTCGACCATCAACTTGGTTTTTCTCTCACTAATGATTACTTTAATTCGTCACGCAAGGCCGATTTACGAAAAACGCGTTACGTGAGGGGTTAAAAGGACCCCGACCTTAGGTTACAATTATACACAGTTTAATTAAGTTACATACGTAATTATGTTAGTAGAGTAATTAACGTAGTAACGCCTTTTGGAACTTAATTACTTTTTTTGTTTATTAACTATTGCACTCAAAAAGAAACCGGCGACCTGATAACTGGATTATAAGACGTTCTCTTTAGTTCTGATCTATGTTGTCATGTTTATGGGTTGGTTTATTATATTGAAAATGGATGAATACTAATTCTATATAATAGTAAGTTATGTTCCACTTACTCAACAGTATTTTCGTTGTAGTGTTACTGTGACTAGACATTCAATAGTTTTCATCAGGTGTGACAACGCATACGAATTTTGATTCCTCATAGACAAAGAATGGTGGTTTCATGGTCCGCAGGATTCAAATGCCATGGGTCAACAATGTGTTCTGTAATTTTTTTGCTTGCTCCCATCTGGTACATTGTTGAGCGTTCCAAATTCGAACATTTGACATTTCGCGCGCGCTGGTCGTTATCAAAAGATGAAATTGTACAAGATCGATTTGTTTTTTTTTTTAATTAAACATTCCATAGAATTAAATATTACATAATTTATTTTACTGCAGCGGCTTAATGTTTTGTATTTTTCAAGCGTTATATATTTAAAAAATAAAATAAGATGCAGTTAAATAACATTTCGCAAATTCTTTTTCACTTCACTAGTGTATTGTTTAGTTGATCTAAAAAATAGTCTTGTTGAAATTTGTAGATTATTGAAATACAGATACCAGATGCTGGCTAGTCCTTTCTTCATTCATCTATACAATGAGGACAAATGGCGAATAAAAGATGATGAAGCGATTGTCGAGAACGATTATTTAACGATTACTAAATTTTAACACTACGCATTATACGCGTACGGTACAATGGATTTTTGATAAAATATATTGAGTAGAGATAAGGCATTCGGAACAGAACAACTCAGTAGATGTGTTAACGGCTTCGATCTTCGTTAGCTAGAAGTTTCCTTCGATATACCGGAATGAATACGACAGAATTCAAAACCCGTTACACTCCCATCGCAAGATTCGCGCGGGGTCAGGCGAAAGCGTCCCTCACTTTAACTATCAAATGCATATTACATAACGCCTGTGCACATCCTCGGCACTTCTGCTTGCAAAAACGACGTAATGTCTACAATAAAAGACGCCGCGAGCGTGGGACCACACGCTGTGATCATTTACCTGACTAAGCACTTCCTACCTGTAATTTGTTCAAGTGAGAACAGCTACTGAATTTAGTAATATATGTCTATATCGTGTAACTTGGCAGCATATAGAGAAATATGACTTAACAGCTTATTTAAGAACATTTTACGTGTTCATCCGTAGTTTATCCAATACCTTACTTCCCTTCCAGATCAGAAGAATCTTAGACATGTAAAACTAAAAACTGCAAAAAAAAAATTAATATGAAATATATCAAGGCAAGTCAATCTCAGTGTCTTGGGCAGAAAATGCACGATATTTATTTAGTCAAGTGCCGATTGTGGGGTGCTCGTCAGTAAGTAAGCAATCCGAACGTTCAGTCTCTTGAAGGGCAGACGTCTATATGGGACCAAATTGGGAAATTGCTTCATAGAATACAGTTAAAACTATTCAAATCGATTAGGCTGTTACCGGGAAGTCGGAAAACGTACATAAAACAATCTCATAAAAACCTGTCCTTTCCAATTTTTTTGAAAAACGATATAGAACGTATATAGAAAAATATAATTTATGTGACCACCTCGTGATCTGGTTTAATAGAATACGGTCTATACTAACCAAATCGTATGAGGCGTTTACGCGAAATCGATGTAATATAAAAAAAACATACACGTTGAATATAGAACCTCATTTTTTGAAGTCTATTAAAAAAGACCAACGATATATTTACAACTCACGATTTCGGTATCCAATAGTGACGATACATAGTTTAGATGCAAAAATAATGAATAGCAAAACATCCGGACGACGAAGTCTTTGTTCGATTCTTATTTTATCCGTGAGAGGAATATCAATTTCTTTAACAGAAATAAAACCAGATATTTTAAAAAGTCACAGACGAGTTTAGACTCGATCGTAAATGGTTGTAAGTTATTACTAAGGTCGACTTGTGTTGCGAAGTCATGACATTAGAACCGATTGAAATAGAAAACTAAATGTTATTTTTTAAAATTTTCTCTAATGATTTCGATATTGCCTTTGACCGTTAATTTTAATTAAATTAAACCTGACAAAAGTTATTAAACACAAAATTTAACTTAAAATGTGTAATAAATTAATCTTGTTTAAATTGAGTTAAATTGGATTGCTTCTGTTTATATGGTATATCTGTATGCA
Organism: Teinopalpus imperialis; assembly: GCA_029286865.1. Taxonomy (NCBI): domain Eukaryota; kingdom Metazoa; phylum Arthropoda; class Insecta; order Lepidoptera; family Papilionidae; genus Teinopalpus; species Teinopalpus imperialis. The sequence continues at coordinate 8,384,083 of JAGSMU010000030.1, read as the reverse complement.
TTGGCGACTATACAAACAATAATCAAAACCCAACAAAACCTCACTTGTACGTGCACCCTATCGACTAATGGACGAGTCTCTAATTATAGATTGAAAGATGACAACTCATTGAAACTTGGAGAACCTAAATGGAGACCCACTGAAGGTAAACACTGGCTAATGATCGCGAGCAACATCACTACTGCTATAAAGCACTACGTGCTAAATATAGTTAAATTTTTCGATTCGACAATTTTTTTTTTCCATAATTAAAGAGAAAGACAATACCTACTTTAGATCCACTGCGTTTTTCTTATATTTAAACATGCAACATTGTTATCTAAAATAGCTATGGTATAATTAAAACGCTGTGGCAAGCGCTAATAGCATCGTAAACAACTGAGGGCTTCGGGTTTCGTCGTAAATAATCGGGCCGCATCGGAGCATCCGAGCCCGTGGGAGAGCTGCGCTCTCACGCGCTAGCCAGCGTTCCCTCTTCCTGGTAGCCTGGTACCATTGTACCGTGAAATTTATTAACTTTTGAGTCAATTAAGCTTCTGATAAGTATAAGGTAATATTTAGATGCGTTAGATTTTAGTATAGTTCGCAGAGAAGCGAAAAGACGTGACCAGCAACACATATTATGACTGAATCATATTTATATATTATTATTAGTTATTTGGTTATAACGTAATATATTTTATTATTGTACAAAAAAAAGTGTTCTTTTTTAGGTAAAAATTTTATAGTATTCTACTGTATAAGTGTAAAGTATTCTTTGTAAATTAATGAAGATTATTATTTATTTTAATAATAAATGAAACTAAACGAAAACTTAAGAAGTGAAGACGTGTATGTCGAAATCGTATAAGATATTTCCAGTTCTTGTTCGTTTCGAAGTACTATGTATGCAATCCATTTTTTGACATTCATATCCATTATCTCATATTATTAATGAATATATGATGACATGATAATGAGTGACAAAATGGATGGATAGATATATGAGTACGTAATATCATCCAACTTATCGATCGTGTGTGTACTTATAAAAGTGTAACTTGTTACATTACACTCTTATTTTAATCTCTAGATTTTAGTCGCTTAGAGGAAGATTTATTTACTTTCATTTTGAAAATATTTTTGATATCTCATTAAGGAAAATCTTCTCTCATTAAGGAAAATTTCTTTATGAGCATTAGATAACTAAAGACTTATTTTTTATTGGTAAAATCTAATACAACATTTTATGTCTGTCGGTACACATGGTACCGACAAACTGAAAATGAGATTTTATGATTACGTTTGACACTAAGACACGTTGTATTATTTAATGTTTATCTTAAAATATACGCTTAAAACTGTTTTATATTATTATAGCTATTGAACAGTAAATCTAGATTCAAACAAATGTTAATATATAACCGCGGTATCTTAAGGGAGCCTCACTTTATTATGTGTGGGATATTTTATTTATTGTTTTGCAAAATGTGTCTACGTCGCCATAAAGTAATTATATATTCCAAGTAGCACTATAATATTGTTACACTACTATAGTAAGTTTTTATTAGTAAATTAAGCACTATGATATCATTTGGAATCAACAAGCAGGAATATATCTTTGGCCCCTTATAACTAGGCAATTTTATGTAAGCCCTTAATATTTTATTTATTGTTTTGCAAAATGTGTCTATGTCGCCATGAAGTAATTATATATTGCAAGTAGCACTATAAAATTGTTACATTACTACAGTAAGTTTTTATTAGTAAATTAAGCACTATGATATCATATGGAATCAACAAAGTATGAATATATCTTTGGCCCCTTATGACTAGGCCGTTTTATATAAGCCGTTAATATTTTATTTGTTGTTTTGCAAAATGTGTCTATGTCGCCATGAAGTAATTATATATTGCAAGTAGCACTATAAAATTGTTACACTACTAAAGTAAGTTTGTATTTGTAAATTAAGCACTATGATATCATATGGAATCAACAAAGCAGGAATGTATCTTTGGCCCCTTATAACTAGGCCATTTTATGTAAGCCCTTAATATTTTATTTATTGTTTTGCAAAATGTGTCTATGTCGCCATGAAATAATTATATATTGCAAGTAGCACTATAATATTGTTACACTACTATAGTAAGTTTTTATTAGTAAATTAAGCACTAAGATATCATATGGAATCAATAAAGCAGGAATGTATCTTTGGCCCCTTATAACTAGGCGATTTTATGTAAGCCCTTAATATTTTATTTGTTGTTTTGCAAAATGTGTCTATGTCGCCATGAAGTAATTATATATTGCAAGTAGCACTATAAAATTGTTACATTACTACAGTAAGTTTTTATTAGTAAATTAATCACTATGATATCATATGGGATCAACAAAGTATGAATATATCTTTGGCCCCTTATAACTAGGCCATTTTATGTAAGCCCTTAATATTTTATTTATTGTTTTGCAAAATGTGTCTATGTCGCCATGGAGTAATTATATATTGCAAGTAGCACTATAATATTGATACACTACTATAGTAAGTTTTTATTAGTAAATTAAGCACTATGATATCATATGGAATCAACAAAGCAGGAATGTATCTTTGGCCCCTTATAACTAGGCCATTTTATATAAGCCGTTAATATTTTATTTATTGTTTTGCAAAATATATCTATGTCGCCATGAAATAATTATATATTGCAAGTAGCACTATAATATTGTTACACTACTATAGTAAGTTTTTATTAGTAAATTAAGCACTATGATATCATATGGAATCAACAAAGTATGAATATATCTTTGGCCCCTTATAACTAGGCCATTTTATGTAAGCCCTTAATATTTTATTTATTGTTTTGCAAAATGTGTCTATGTCGCCATGGAGTAATTATATATTGCAAGTAGCACTATAAAATTGTTACACTACTAAAGTAAGTTTGTATTTGTAAATTAAGCACTATGATATCATATATGGAATCAATAAAGCAGGAATATATCTTTGGCCCCTTATAACTAGGCCATTTTATATAAGCCGTTAATATTTTATTTATTGTTTTGCAAAATATATCTATGTCGCCATGAAGTAATTATATATTGCAAGTAGCACTATAAAATTGTTACACTACTAAAGTAAGTTTGTATTTGTAAATTAAGCACTATGATATCATATGGAATCAACAAAGCAGGAATATATCTTTGGCCCCTTATAACTAGGCCATTTTATGTAAGCCCTTAATATTTTATTTATTGTTTTGCAAAATATGTCTATGTCGCCATGAAGTAATTATATATTGCAAGTAGCACTATAATATTGTTACACTACTATAGTAAGTTTTTATTAGTAAATTAAGCACTATGATATCATATGGAATCAACAAAGCAGGAATATATCTTTGGCCCCTTATAACTAGGCCATTTTATGTAAGCCCTTAATATTTTATTTATTGTTTTGCAAAATATGTCTATGTCGCCATGAAGTAATTATATATTGCAAGTAGCACTATAATATTGTTACACTACTATAGTAAGTTTTTATTAGTAAATTAAGCACTATGATATCATATGGAATCAACAAAGCAGGAATATATCTTTGGCCCCTTATACCTAGGCCATTTTATGTAAGCCGTTAATATTTTATTTATTGTTTCGCAAAATATATCTATGTCGCCATGTAGTAATTATATATTGCAAGTAGCACTATAATATTGTTACACTACTATAGTAAGTTTTTATTAGTAAATTAAGCACTAAGATATCATATGGAATCAATAAAGCAGGAATATATCTTTGTCACTTATAACTAGGCGATTTTATGTAAGCCCTTAATATTTATAGTGGTAGAGCTACGCTGCAGTTTCTAGCTGCAGAATGAATGGGTCAGGTCCACCGGGGTATGAACACGCTGTTTCATGTGAATGTAGGGAGCCGGAGACCTTTATTACCGGTGACGAGGTATTCCATCTCAGTCTTCTGTGTAAATACACAGTGAAAATCACAGTAAATGATACCTCTGCCTCGGAACAGTTTCATGCATTGCAGAATCAAGATAAGTCGTTACTTTTTTAGATTATGATAGAATGTCTCGTTACCAGTTTCACCATTACCATCTTCAGTTCCATTTTCACGCCATACAAAATATTCAATGTTAAACTGGTTTTTACGTACCGTGGACGCCCTATTTTACCTTACCCCGTTTTCGTATCGTCCCGGTTTATTAGAGCTAGTTTGTTTTCCTTTTTTTATGATATTAGGTTTGATGATCTGATCGTGGCTCCTACAGTGCAGTAAATCCACATTAATTCTTGATAAACCATAATGATGTAAGGTATCTTCACCAGTAAATAGGTCTCGAAACCCAGTAACACTAAAGTACGTTTTATTCCGCTGAGCATGATTTTCGTCTGCCCGAGCGCAATGTTCTTCAAGATAATTTTTACCTTTTTGCTGCATGGTTCTACTATAATTTTTGTATATATTCAGTGTTAAATTATTTATTTTTATAACTATATAACTGTTCTGTCTGCTACGAAGTAACTTTCCCTCTTTGTGTGAATGATCACGTTTTGTACCTATATACCTACAAGCTTTGTTTATTGTAGATGTATATACGCTTTATTGTATGGAACCCAAAATAATGTAAAATCTTGACAGTTTATTTATTTTTTACCATGACTATCGGTAGTAGAGGCTGAACTGCTAGATTCTAGTTACGACATGAACTCGTCGGCTCGACAGGGAAGGACTAACAGCGAGAAATAGTTTCGTATCGTGAGTGTATATAACCGTTGGTCCAAAAGTGTTGTTGTTAGTGGTAAAAAAGCATTCTATCTCAGTCAACAGGGATTATCACGCATGGATCTTTATTGAAGATGGATCTTTGTCCTTATGTACCGGAGACATAACTTACCATCGGGTGAACTGTGTAATCTCCGTCATTCTTACTTTGAGTGAAATTAGACAAGGAAATAAGATACGTTGTAAACATTAATAGAGAGCAGAGAACTATTTTTGCAGGTTTATTAAAGAGACATGTGTAAATTTAGAAATCAAGACAAGTTGCTACGTGAATTCGTGAAGACTTCGGTGCCAGACGACGCATGCGCGAACATTTATCACACACTATTACTTTCTCGGCGCGATACAAAGTAAAAGTAGAAGAACTCGCTGCCCGATCACTGCGGCCGCATTTACACCGCAATATTTATTTATTTATTTATTAAATGGATTACCAACGCAAGATACAGCATTTATATTTTATACTATACAAGAATAAGGTATTCTATGTTACTGTTCTTACAATTATAGGTAACCACAACATGCTTAAAAATGTGTGAATTAATATAAACTTAAAAACAAGAATTCAAAAAATAATTAACAAGATTAAAAAAAAAAAATTATGAAACTGTTAACATTTATAAAAATTACGTTTAAATAAAAGTTAACTTGCTATATTATAACAAATAGTAACGTAAAATCTATGTAAGATTTTTTATCTTTCTCTTAAATTTTGTGAGATCGTCAAAATGGATATCTATCACTGGGACTATTTCGTTTGGTCGTTATAGATGCGATATTAACACTAATATAACGTTTGTTTTGTAACAATTTAAATATGCTACAAAAAGATACCATAATAACTATTTACAAATGTAACAATATATAATTTAGTACGAAATATAATTGATTTTATAAAATTAAAAACGAGCTAACTGTTAAAATCACTTAAGTGTTTAAAGTTACTTGTACGTGACGTCTAAATCCCATGCCCGGCCATGACAGCCACGGTCATATCCGATAAGGAATCATTATCCAGGTGCGTATACTCTTCTAAGCGTCGTAAGCCGGAATATGGTTTTTCATTTAAATCAGGCCGTAGTGAATTTCAGGTATTAAAATAAAATCATAATAAATTTAAATTTGTCTGACAAACAGATATTGTGAAAGTTGTGCCGTTTAGACTTTATAAGGGTTACAAGATGCGGAATCTACTATTGGCACAGTAACTATACTAGTACTTATACTATGAAAAACGAGAATTAAATTTTATGACTTAATTGTATTCTAGCCACTTAAGTAAGTTATATATTACACTTCGGTGTGATGGCGTCTTCATTCAGTCGTTAATAAGATAGAGACTCCTGCGCAACTGTGTGTAACGTCTTAAAACGAGATTTGCTCATTATATCTGAATTATTATGAAACTACAAAGACCGGCCGGAAAAGAGATACTTTCTATTAATTTCTACAGTTTTTTCCTATTCCATCGATACCAACCAATTAAATAATATAGTACACGATTAAATTATTGTAATTTAGTCGTGTATTCTCATTATAATATTTTGATATTTTTATAAGTATATAATTAAATAAAAGTGGGGCCAGCTCAATAAAACAAAAAAATAAAAGAAGTATCAAATAAACGACATTATTGATATAAAAGATATCAAACATTTAGCAATTAAAAAAACTTCTTACTCATCTTCAATGACGTAGATTTTTTTTGTTTTAATTCATTTACTTATGTAATGCTCTAATGTACTTTTATATGACACTTCTATTCGATCTTATCCCAGGGATGTTTTGCCACTGCGAGTGTGCAAAATTTTATCAATGACTTACATAATCTAAAATTACCTTATCAGTGCATGAATAATGTAATTTTATCGGCACGTCACAATTTTTCAATCCGTCTGCATTAATCCATCAATACTCGCCATTGTGTTGCACAAAGAAACGGAAATATTGTATTTCTTTAATATCACGACATGGTAGCTCAGTGTGGAATGAATTAACACGATGATTACTCGGGATTTGTTTCCCGATGCCGGCAACAACGATAAGGACACATACATAAACATCCTCTGGTGTTGCGGTTGTCCATGGGCGTCGATGAGCACCTCGGTGTTCCCGCCGCTCGTTTGCTCCCTTTTCTCTATAAAAAAAAAATACATGACATTTATTACCAAAATAAATATATGAATACAAATCATTTTCCACATATATACAGGTCAACCTGAGGACCTTATATTGTAGTTTGTTAACAATATTTACTCTTGATATAATTAGGTCTTGCCATACACAAAACGGCGAGTCGTTATTTATTTTCCACCAACGGAGCTAAAGTAAACAAAATATTTGAATAGTGTCACGCTGTAGCTAATTTTTAGCCTACAGCTTAAATGGAATGGAGCGAATACCAACATGAAGGTTCAGCATAACGTTGCTCGTATTGTGGGTATAGGGAACCGATTATCTAATTACATATACAAAGCATTCCATTTTATCACAGTGTAAATGTTCATGGGGCGCCGTCCTCACTTACCATCAGGTGAACTGTATGATCGTATGTCATCCTTTGTTTCACGCAAAATATAATAGTAACAGATTGGTTAAAGAGGGTCCCTATCATCATCACTTTGAGAGTGCAAACGAGCACACAGTTCACCTGATGTTAAGTGATTCCTGCGGCCCATGACATCTACATTCATCCTTGACAAGGAATCATAATGCAGATCCATTGTCACCCTTGAGGACTGAGATGGAATGCCTCGTCACCAGTAATAAAGGTCTCTGGATCCCTTCACTCACCAGACGAAAAACGGTAGCGTTATGCTGCTATTTCACGCCGGTATTCTGTGAGGGCATGGTCCCCGGTCGAGCTGACCTATTCAATCTGCAGTTAGACACAAACTGCAGTGTAGCTCTACCACTGTCAAAACACACTGTGCGCGTTTAACGTGTGATAGACTCTCACAGTATAATCTCACAATTTAATGGTCATAAATTTATGTGTTCTATAAATACATATTAAGATGAGTCCGTTTTAAGCTGACCTTTGAAAAATCTTATTATGTATTAAAAATGGTGTAATCAATGTTTTATGATTAATTTTATGTTTTTATCTTTATTTTACACATATTCCATCAATTTTTATTATTATCAATCTAAATTTTGGTTCATTATTTAATGTTTTGAAAATTCGCCACACTTGTCACACATGCCACACTTGGATAGGAGATCACGGCTCTAGACGCTTTGCACCTTAAACCCTTGAGGACAACGAAATTAGTAACGCTGCTGTGTTTCGTCTGATGAGTGAAAGAAACCAAAGACCTTACAATTTGTGACGAGGCACTCATAGTTCTCAGGAATAACGGAATAATCTTCAGGAATAACCACGGCGATATCTTTTGGTTATATTATCGAGGATAAATATGGGCGTCATAGGCCGCAGGAATCAATTACCATCTGGTGAACCGTTTGCTCGTTTATCTCTACAATGCGAAAGATTGGCCTCACAGGAAATACTGTTCTAATATCTGGGCCGGAGTATCCCAGTACCAGGTCCTTTCATTTGCCCGCATTCAAAGAAGCGGCTTGAATCGTTGACGACCAGGTACTTTCTGATCGGCTTGAATCACTGGCATTGCGAATAGATGTTGCATCGTTATACATTTTATTTTTTTAATTTATAATGGGGATTGTTCTGAGGAGTTGTTCGAATTAATTTCAGTCGCTGACTTTAAACATCGTACATTGCGACAGAAATAAATTTTCATCCTCATTATTTCAATGGTTAGAAATCCACCACTGTGCGCATTACGGGAAATTTCATGGAATGCCTCGTCACCAGTAATAAAGGTCTCTGGATCCCTTCACTCACCAGACGAAAAACGGTAGCGTTATGCTGCTATTTCACGCCGGTATCCTGTGAGGGCATGGTCCCCGGTCGAGCTGACCTATCCCTCTACCTCTGTAGAATCAGCTGTCGCCAGCGGTGTTTCCGAATCGGTAAAACTTAGGGCCTTCAAGAAGACCTTCAAGAGCCTACCTACACCTTTATTAAAGGCCGGTAGTGTATCTGCGACTACTCTGGTGTTGCAGATTTCCATAGGCGGCTGTAATCAAGCAAGTGAGCTGTTTGCTTGTTTGCCACTTATTCTATAAAAAATAATTTTAGCTGCATTTCATGAAAAAAGTTGTCTTCGATTTTTATGGCGTTTCCTTTTCCTATCTGCCATTGTGTGAAACCAGTGTCTACACACATATTTATTTCGAAATGTTGAGTTTTCCTAGCATTATTCTTAGATATAGCATTACAACATATTTAGAAAGGGATGACCCGGTTAATTCTTTATCTGCGGTGAGAGCCGTTTGCGGCTAGGAACAAAGTATTTAGACTTACGTGCTTTAAACTTATATAACATATTTAAACATCATTATTTTTAATAATACATTTGTACTAGTTTTTTTTTATTTTACCAAATTAAAGGTCTCATCAAATATAATGATACAGTTTGCTCAAGACAAAACAAATACATATCTAAAGGAATATATGAATATCAAATTATTGATATAAAATACAAACTTGGATTTTAAATTGACTAACTGTCAAATAAAGCTTACTTTCAGATAAGCTATCCGTTTAAGTAATTTATAAAAAAGTGCGGGAAGACATTATAATTAAAATCCTAAGCTTAATGGCTGGCATAAACTTAACCTGGTTTTTCATAATGACCATAAACATTTGGTTTGTTTTTAAAAGTAAGTGAATTTCACTTGCTTAATGTCTGTTTTAATCTGGGTTATGGGTTACGATAGTAGTATAGGAGAGTGGATTAAGTTGTTACGTACTAAAAGTTACTCGACATCTCATCGGATTAGGGAGCTAAAGGTAATTAATGAAGTATGAATAAAATCTACACCTGGCAAGTCTGATAGGATAACAGTGTGCGGTAAAGTTCAATAGGTAAATTTCCACCAAGTGTCAATAGCCTAATGGCTTAGGTTACGGTGTTAAGGTCGTAGGTTCGGATCCACCATTCGATTATTTTCGTTAAACATTTCCTAGCTCAAGCATTTTAAGCTTAGTTGGTGTAGTTAACCAGAATATTAGTAATTTTAATTGCATTGTTAGAATTCGTTAAAAAAAAACAGATGTTTCACACACAAATCACTTATTTACGGGCCGTGATACTTATGACTAAGTAGCTGATACTGCATCTTTGATTTATGACAAAAAAAATCTTACCAAATTTTCAAGATGTACGTACATGAATTGTTATCCCTGAGAAATTCCTCGCTACCAGTAACGGGGCCAGGAAGAGTAAGAGAGAACAAAGAACTTATTTTGAAATAGGAGCTATTGTGGAATAGTCATCACTTATCATCAGTTGTACTGTAATGCAATTGAATCACTTAGTTGCATAAAAAGTAATGAAATACAAATAGGAAAGCGTACTCCTCCCATATCTCACTAATTGTGACACAAAACGTGTATTTGTAACTTAAGTTTACCGTCATACAATTTCAATCTTTCAACTCACTTACAATATAGAGTTGACATCATTGTTCTAATATGCATTATTAAGTATGCCCATCTCACAATAGCAGTATTGTGTGTTGTTCCCATGTAGATATCTCCAAGGCATCGAGAGATAGCCGTGAAAGTCGCCTTGAGAAGATTTCGGATTCAGATATCTCTATTATGCCGTGTAAGATTACGAGCAATTAGCTTTAAACACACACACATGGGACTGGGCAGTGCTTTTTACTGTGTAATTTATGATACTGTTGACTTTGTTACTTTTAACGAGAGACCATGGAAACCACTAAAAAAACAGTACGACAATATTGCCAACATTGTATAATTTATAAAAGGTAAATTTATTTTATTTTCTAGAAAGGGTGATAAAGAACTATTCATCATGGTAAATGAACCCAGCAACCCATGATATCTGCATAGGGCGTCCACCCAGTCGATATCGGTCGATATCTTTTGGTCATTACCAGGTGTTATCAACTGCACGGGATATACTGTAGTCCCACAAGCTTTTGCGCAATAGTTTGTCGTCCTCTTGCTTAGTCAGATGTTGTGCACGTGCAATAATATGGGAGGAAGGTGAAAATACCTTTTGACACTCTCTGTTTGACTTGACACGAGGCACACATACATCACATCAGGAACCGAACGCCAACAATTGTCCTTCGATGAAGGAATACTGAACAATCATCTGGTAATAACTAGAAGATATCGCCGTTGTAAAATCGATCAGGAGAACACCATCATCATCGTCATCATTAAGGAAAGAAGGCATTGCAAGAATAGCCTAGCAAGAAAAGGACCGTCTCGACTTTTATCATAGTGTTATTAAACAGTTCATATAAAATTTATGATAAAACTCATGAATGATTCACGGACACTTCTATGAGCCCTGTGTCCGATGAAGCTGTAAGAACCGCATAGGCTAACAGCATCAACATCAACAGAATATAGGTGGACACTTCTAGTATGAATAACCATCTTGTGCATTAAATTTCCACATCGAGCATCTGTGGTCGATCACTTTAACGATGACTAGGTGCCAACGACCCTTCAAATTGTCAATGACCATAGGCTATTACATCATATTCTTGTGTACTTGACGATTACATGTTTTAAAAGCTTATTGGGTGAGAAAGATGGTTTCAGTAATTGACGTTTGGCATTTAAAGTAGACAACGTTATGCAAGATAGGAAATTGGTGTTTGTGAATTAGCCAGAATATTTTCTTGTACATGATGAAAAGTGAAGGACGAAACTCCACTGAATGAATAAAGCATGAGCGAGATTTTTAACAGATGAAGAACTGGATGAGGAACACACACAATACCAGCATGAATCAACTGTTTTATATTATGAATCTAGGAATCCGATGGCCCAATTACCGGTGATGATGCATTCCATGTGAAGGGTTTCAACACATATTTTTTAGGAATTCTAGAATTGCTATTATCATTTCTAACATCCTGGGTAAACACTCCAACTAAGCTTTAATGCTTGTGCCGAGTGCTACGGGAGATGGTTTAAGACAGTAGTCAAATGGCGGGATACAAAACGTCAACCATGAGTCTTGCAGATGATAGCCTAAAAAATGAGGCTATTGACGCTTCAAATTTTAACATCTTGAATCTTTGTTCAAAATCGATGTAGATATTTATGGAATTATGGATGGAGGTGGCTCAAGATAATGTTTTATAAACTATGTGAAGGCTTATGTTTAACAGTGTACTAATGATTTTCAAAATTATAGGAAATTTTATGCAATACTTCTATGAAATTAATTTATTTTTTGTTAAAAGTCAGACAAGTAGATTTATTCCTTGACGAATTATTCACAGTGACAGTGCTCTAAATGTAGCCTGGATAGGTTGGCTTGACCGTGGCTTCACCAAATACCAGCGTGAAATAGCAGCGAACCGCTGATTTCAAACGTTGCGGGTCCCCACCCAGATACTGGGACCGAAGCATTCCATCTTAGTTTTCAAGATTGACAACTGATCTTGATTCTGCACTTGCATCGCGTTATGATTCCTTACGGAGAATGATCAGGTGCCGCAAGAACCACTTTACATCAGGTGAACAGTATGCTCGTTTGTCGTCCTAAAAAATAAAAATAAACGTTAACAATCTATTTATGCATAGTGAATTATGTATAATATACGTTTGCTGTCCCCTTTATATATCTTTTACATCGATATAAGGGCAGAATGACCCGTAGCACAAGGCTATACTCTGACGCATTCCTTTAAGACATTTAAGGCGCACTTTATTATCTCGGAAGAGACTGTTGCGGTAATAAGGACGGTAGCTACTTCCACTTTCGTCATGCCAGTGACCTAGTGCAAAGGACGTAATCTATAAATAACTCATGAACGATTTTTTATATATTTATCTTCTTTTATAGATTTTTTTTTATTATATATTGAGTAACAAAGGAGGTGAACTGATCACCTGATGGTAAATGATTCCTGTGGCCCATGATATCTACATTCATCCCTTCACTCACCAGACGAAACACAGCAGCATTATGCTGCTATTTTACGCTGGTATTCTGTGAGGTCGTGCGTCCTACCTCGGTCGAGCTGACCCATTCATTCCGCAGCTAGAAACAAACTGCGTAGCTCTACCACAGTTAGTTTTCATTGGATTCTTAAAAAAAATCAAATTCGTGCAAAGGTATCATTGGAGTTTGTTTGTATGTTATCACACCATTGATGTATCATAGTAGCGTCACATCATTGCGGAACATATGCCTATATTGGCACGAAGCTTAATCCTTAACCGCCTACATTTTACTATTTTTCGACTATCTGCAAATTAGCATAACTAAGCATTTTGTGATAGAGCCACGTGGCAGCTATAAATCTGAGTCGTGAATCACAAGGATCACTTACCATCAGGTTTTTTACTATGTTATTTATTATATTATTTATTTACTTGTTTATAGTACTACTCTAATCACAAAATAAAAAAAGTGTTATTTAATATTAAAGTTATTTGCTAAACGATAGACTATTTTCGGGCTTATTTCAATTGACGGCCACTTCTGCGTCGTGTGATCTTGGTCCAATCAGCCGAGGTTCACGAGGTGTTTTTGCACCTCAAAACTTTTATTGTTCGTTCTGGGTGTGTTGATCCTTAACTTAAAACGATTTTATTGTATCATATCGTATTAGGAGACGATAGATTAAGAAACACGAGTGAGTTTGTTTGCACAAAAGCTTATATAACTAAAATATATCCTTAGCATATATAATTTATCCTCAGCAGTTGATGTGGTACGGACCAGAAGATATTGTGATGATAAACCGACTCATCAATACATCATATTTCCAATAGGGGTATATATACCAAATGCAATCTATTATATTTTACCTTTAGTTATTTAAGATAAGTGATCTATTTTAGTTAATTATATTATTAAAGAAATACATATATGTAAATAATATATTACAGACAACATAAAATGTGACTATATAAAAAGTATCATGCTAAATTAGTCTTGATGATGACATGACGTAAGCGATGACCGCAGATAAAACATGATCACCTCCGCACTGCATATACACGTTCGGTTCATAATATATGATCATTGAAGGTTAGTATGACCTTTAGTTTCTTTTTTAATTTAGTTTGACTCTTCTGTCGAATGAATTATTGTTTCACCAATAAATAAATGTTAAAGCTCAAATTAACGATAGTTCCATCACTATTATGGATGATTGAATAGAAACCATAGATTTTATGGTCTTTCTTACTTTCCTTACATAACGGCGCTATTGTAATTTGTTTTTATGCTGTATCTTTATAACAAAATAGTATATTTAGAAACATTTTTATTGAGATAAGCACTTCTCCTCTCTCATATTTCATCAATTTCAAGGTCAAGAGACCAGATACTCGCGTCAGCTTTATTAACTAAATAGGATTGCTTGACCGGGGTGGATCATGCTTTCACAGAATACCAGCATATTATAGCCTAGCACAATTATTTCCTCTGGTGAATGAAGGAAACCTTAACATGGGTGACGAGGGCAGTCTATCTTAGTAATAGCATATAAGCATATGACACATAATCCTTTGAACTAATAAAAACGTAGCTTATGCTTTATTTAACAATAGAAATTATTTAATTAAGCCAGTGGTCGTTTCTGCGAACTTTCTATTTGAAGATTTGCAACGAAGTGTATAATTATGTGAAAAAGCATTGTCGCCAGTGAAAACGAGGGACAATGTGTCTGAGAAACCTCTACGATGTCGTAGATTATTTCAAAGACCACTAAAGGTTTCCGTGTTTCTGTTATTATTTCAATTATTTTCCCTTTGCTTAATTGCCTCGTTTGAGATGTAGAAATAGTTATTTTATTTAAAGCCTTATTTCCGCGGCTGTCATAAGACGAGTAGTGCCTTCCCATGTCAGCTAGTTTCTACTTAACTGCATGCTGATCTGAATGCCAAACTCAATGCCAGTGTGAAATAGCCTAATAATAAGGACTGGACTACAGTTAACGATACATTATATGTTGATCCTAAGGGTTAGCAACGCTGTTGTCATTGTGTGACACCATGGTGAATATTTTAATCTTTCGTTGAGGATGGATGTAGCCGCCAAGGGCCGCAGTCATGATTCACCATCAGATATATGTACTTATATATATATATATATATATATATATATATATATATAAAAGCACATAATAAAATGCGAAGCGGAAAACAATATTATTTCAATATTTTTTCAGATATTTTTCGAATAAAATGCTGCTTAAAACCGCTGTTGTAATATCTTGCAAATAAGTTTAATTTAATTTAATTTTAATTTAAATTTAAAGGTGAAACTAACAACTAAACACAAAAAAAACTGGCCTAGGCTCGCAATGGAACCTACGAGCCAGAAGTCAAAACTCTTCCCACTAGACTACGTCGTCATTAAAGGTATACAAACATTAGAGGTATAAACTCTATTATTATATCTAAACATAACAGATCCTTCTCCAAATTAAACCACGATATTAAACCATTACTCATCAGCAGGAAACAAGCGCTTTTTATGTCAGCCGTCGCACGCTTACGACAAATCTATTGTCTTAATAAAACTTCTTATATTACGTGTTTACAGCGAGCTTTCTCTTAAGCAATGATTCATTTTAATTGCAAACTCTTAAGAAATCCAGCCTTTGGGAAACTAGGTGAAGATGACGCGGTATTTGTGAATACACTGCTATTAATCGAACCAGCGAATGTGTTGTAATTACTTTTCACTTTGATCAATAAAAATATATATTTGTTAATAGAATAATGTCATTTAACATAAAGAGTCAATAGCGTAATAGTTTAGGGTTCCTCCGTTCATATGTGACTAGCACAAACATTTTAAGCTAAGTAGTGTAATTGGCCAGAATATTAGTAATTTCAATAGTACTGCTCGCATTCATTAAATATAATCATTAAATCATGATGACAATGGAGTAGGGAGAACATTTGATGGTAACTTACTGTTCATCACACTTTATAATGTCATATATATTTTATTATCATTTCTTATCATAGCTTTCGTAAGAAATCTGGAGATAGAAGTCTGTAGATGCCCCCACAAAGGGCTAAGATAAAAATCTCCTTACCCAATACTTAGGGCACCTCTTACCCTGGTTGATTTTAACTATACCATTTAATTATACTGCTACGTATTTAAGCAAAGACAAATTTATTCCTCAAAGCCGTTCCTTAAATCAGTCTAAAGCTGTTCAGATTCTACGGCGACTTATAATATAAAAACCAAAACAAAATTTTTGCGTATCCCACAAATATTATTCAGATTCCCATAAATATAGCCGGAAAATGAATCACAATTTTGCAAAACAATAGCCATCAGGCAATGGGCTTTACGTGTTAGAAGCCTCTCTTAATATCCATCTAATTGTCGACCTCTAATGAACAATCCCATAGGGCCAATATATGTAGATTGCCTCGTCACCAGTACCCCTTAGAGACCCTTATCTCCGGATCTGTAAACCTACCAGTTAAAACACAACAACCTTTCACACTCAATCTGGCTTTATAAAATCTTTTCGTCGTCAATACAATAACACTAATATAAAATGGTATGATAACTTCAAAAAATACGTAACATTATAAAAGGAAAGTACTAGGTGGAATTGTATTTGATGTTAATGAAATAAGATATCCTCAGTATCTGCATGTCTTCTGCTTTTATCTATAATTTTACGCCAATAGATTTAGAGTTGGTTAAACAACTAAACTGAAATGATTAATTTAAATTAATTATTTTAGCAAATATATTATTAGCAAAATGAATTTGAATTTGGCGGTATCCGAGTAAACTAAGTTCAATCCATCGTTAGGAAACCTACATGTCGAAAAAAATATATAAAAATATGTTTTAACACATGTGAAGTCTGCCTATCCACAGTGAAAACGCGTAGCTCATATGCTCCAATACCCTCATAGAGAGGAATACACCAAGTATATATTGGTTTTAAATATAGTAGTGTATGTACCTATATATACTTTACTTTTTTTATTTTACTATTTATATTTTTCTCTGCTTCCGCTAGTTATCTTAAATCACTTTTTCCTCAGATATGCATCATTATAAAAAGGCATGTTATGATGTACATTAATATATTTTTAATTTTTAACAGGTCCATAATGACGGTGAAAAAAGCGACTCGTTCAGGCGGGTATGCCGCCATAGTCTCCAGGCAGAAGCTGCACAATGCCAACCAACAGTTTGACATGATGTCCATAACCAAATCGTCTTCATTTCAAACATACAATATTATCGTAGGCTTCAATGAAAAGGACCAACTGCAATTACTCACTAAAGAAGAAACAAAAGACGATGACAAACAAAAAGTAATCAAAGACTATAATGACTTCATAAACAACAAATATGAAAATATAGCAATTGATGACATAGCGAACTGTGTAAACATAGAGAACTATCCCAATTGCGAGAGAACTCTAGTCTTCTATGTAAATAAGAATATAAACACGGAAGCTATCGCCCTTCGATTCGAAAATGAGCAGGATTTTAAAAGAATATACTTCACATACAAATACTTCAAAATGCGCAACCAGCTGACCAAGAACACAAACAGCTATTCCAATAGCGATAACTTATTCTCTAAAAAGAGAACGACTGAGTTGTTTAAAAACAGAAAAAATAGTATTGATGATTATAGTTACGATAAAACTCGAGCGGAATTCGATTTACTCCAAACAACCGATAGCGATGGTGTCACTCACATATCAGTTCAGCAGAAGGGCTCAAATCGATTCGATCAGCCTCTAAGTCTAATAGGCTTCAAAAGTGCCATGGGCGATACAGGAGAGATTGACAGCATAATTTACACAGATATTGATATACCAACCAAGCCGGAGAGGAAAAGGTTTTTCCACAAAAAACCTAAAGCTCCTTCTCCACCGCTTCTTATGAATAAAGACACTCCTAAAGTCCTTAAAGGTGAATTCGTGAGAGTAAATGTTGAAAGACCACCAGATGTTATACCAAAAGACAATAAACAAAATAAAATGCCTGATATTCTCATGTTTAGAGATACCAAACCCAAAAGAACTAGCCCGACTAGTACTTTATGGACAGCGAGCAATAAAGGTGAGTAAAGTAATACCTTTTCTGTTTATTAATTTTTTACTGAAAATAAAGCAGTATGATACGAACCATTTCCTACAAACTATATCGTAACTAAAGAACAAGTGACTTCTTTAATTGCGATATAGTTTTTAGAAAGCAAAGTGCACTAAAACCAGTAAATCGCAAAACTATTATGTCCTCCCGGTCAACTTCGTCGTCAACCTACCAGTCGATTACCAGATGTCATCAACTGTCATCATGTTATTTTAATATATAGCTGAAGTATTCGACGAGTCGGAGAAAACACGTTAATACATATATAAATATATGATATATTTCCGCGAGAAAAGTCAATCTAACAAGTTTTAAAGATACGTGAAGAATGTAAGGGTAAAGATATAACTTATGGCCAAAAGGCCAGACATTCACATTACTTAAAATTCTATCTGAGGGTTCGAATTTTTTCATCGTAATAATACATCAACAGTGCAAATTTAAGAGCCTATTTGTTTATCAGCCCATATCAGATAACTAAGCCTCTGCAATTGCACTCCTTAAGCTCGTTTCTTGACTACTCTCGTCCAACAACTACGTGCCACCTTGTGAACCATACACCTAAATTGCGGGAAGCCCGTAATAAATTAAATTTGTGTTTGGGTTTATTTTGTTTGATAATCGATAATAGTTTTATTTTATTTCATATTTAATATTGTATATTCCAGAGCAAGTTAACTTTTATTTAAATGTAATTTTTATTAATGTTAACAATTTCATAATATTTTTTTTAATCTTGTTAAATTCCTGTTTTTAAGTTTATATTCATTTACTCATTTCTACACATGTTGTGGTTACCTATAATTGTAGGAACAGTTACTTAGAATACCTTATTCCTGTATAGTATAAAATATAAATGCTGTATCTTGTGTTAGTAATCCATTTAATAAATAAATAAATTTCGGGTCTGCGGTCAATTCGTTGGCTTTGGCTTGCGGCTACGGAAATCTGCCTGATACACTAAGCAAATGTTACGTATGCCGTACATGAAGAAGAAATGTGGGTCGTAATTGTCGTTAACCCCCATTGTAATAACAATAAACTTTGAACTGTTTCGTTATTGCTTATAATTATTTTAAATGCAACTCGGTACCCAACGATTGAATTTGCATCAGGATTATTACGAATTCCATTTACAAGTAAGTGTCCTTGTTGAAGTCGAAGGTTGTTGTGAACACGTATTAAAAGGTTTATTCATAACAAAATTCCCGTACAAAAAACTTAGAAACATTTATCTCTTACTAACTAAAACTAAGAAACTAGCTATTTATCATAATAAATTTTAAGTCTAATGTTGTCAAAAATGGAGAACGAAAGGAAGAACTGCATTATCTCGTATGAACGTAGAATAAAATAATTTTCTATTTCGCCTTCGTTATAACAACCACGAATGAATAGAATAAAAATATTGAATTAGAAATGTGGTTAGTGCTTGTTGTTTCTGTTCAGCGCTATTGAAATAAAGAATTTGCGAATTTTATACGTGTATTTCTTTAAGCTAATGGCTGTGACGACACCCATATTTTCGCTTCCTTTGTTGTTTAAAGGCACGTTAAGGATATTTTACGAGCCGATGGCAGTTGCGTGCGTAGGTTACTACGTAAAACTCAACGCTATGAGATTAGTTAAACTCGCTATGAGTTTAACAAGAAACTCCCTATGAGTTGAGACAGAGATACTCAATAAGTCAATATATTTAAAAAGTATGATCATCGTCATCACAGCCTATCAATAGTCCACTGCTCAACATAGACGCATTTTTATTATATATAGATTGCACTAAGCACGATCACGATGGGGAAGAACGGATCTTGAGTGGCAACCTCAAACTGGTAGGGGCAACGTAGAACGACCCCCCATTAGATAGAGTTACGACCTACGCAAGCTTGAAGGCAAGACCATGTTTTATGGCAAATTAAAAAAATATTTATTCATTGTGAAACTCTATCAATATTATTTATTAACAACCCCTTCAAATCCGCCCTCCGGCCCAACCTCACCTTCTACCAAAACTATAATTGACTGGCACTGACTCAGAAACAACCTGAACGAGGCTACGACACCGCATCTAGATGCCATTCCTAGCAATTTTTCTTTAGTCAATGA
Source organism: Teinopalpus imperialis (assembly GCA_029286865.1). Classification (NCBI taxonomy): domain Eukaryota; kingdom Metazoa; phylum Arthropoda; class Insecta; order Lepidoptera; family Papilionidae; genus Teinopalpus; species Teinopalpus imperialis. The sequence goes on along the minus strand of JAGSMU010000030.1, from coordinate 8,364,004 downwards.
CACGAACCTTGTAGTTCATGCCCTCACTAGGCACATTCAGACTGTCATCGAAAATAGCACGAGGCAGCTTCCCTCGGTGGATGACCCCCAATGGATCCTGCCAAATGACATAAGGGATATTCTAATGAGGCGCAAGAATGCGGCGACTCGTGCCCACGACTGATATCCCACTGAACGTAACCGGTTGGTGCTACGTACCCTTCAGCGTGAAGTCCGATCACGCATAACAGTACAGTACAGGAATGATCGGTGGGATACCGATCTCTCCACTATCGTAACTTACCATCTCGCCTTCCCGAATCCATAAAAGGAGGAACAATGCCTCCCTTAGCGCGTCCCAATAAACCCGTCTTCTTAGATGAGGAGAAAGCTGAATGATTGGCTGACTATCTCGTTCTCCAAAACTCACCGAGCACCCTACCGATCGACGGCATTCACCTTGCAATAGTTAACAGCGAGGTCACGGTCGACCTTGCTGTTAACCATTGCTGTCAGGACTTAGAAAGCACCTCACGATTCCGTTACTCAAATTACATGCAATGAAGTTGAGTATATAATTAAAAACCCGCGACCACGCAAGGCACCCGGTCCTGACGGCATCCCCAAAAAGGTGATCAAACTCCTACCCATGTCCATTCTACACCTACTAGTGATTATCTACAAAGCAGCCATGTTTAAAGGCATCTTCCCGAACCCTCAAACCATCCAAGTGTCTCATCCAACCTATCGTCCTATAAGCCTACTCAAAGCCTAGTGTAAGGTGTGCGAAAGGTTCATCCTCGCCCGCCTCAAGGACCTAATGCTGTCCCGAGGGCTACAAATCAATGAGCAGTTCGGGTTTCGCACCCTACACTCGTGCACACATCAAATGCACCGCATCACGGGGCTTATCCACGGCAAATTTATTAGGGGCTACCAAACCGGGGCGCTTTTCGACACATCACGGGAGCGTTCGATAAGCTCTGGCACAAAGGGCTCCTATACAAACTGTATGAGCTCGGTGTGCCAAATCGACTCGTACTAATCATACGAGACTTTCTCCGAAATCGAATATTTTGATACTGCGCCGAGGGAACACGTTCCGAGGTTCACCGCATTCGAGCCGGAGTACCACAAGCCTCCGTCCTAGGTCCCATTCTCGTACACAGTCACCAACGACATACCACACGCTCACGGTGTAGAGCTAGCCCTTTTGGCCGATGACACCGTCCTCTACGTGTCTGAATTCAAATGTGACGCCATATGTAAACGCTTCTAATCCGCAGCCAACACCTTAGGGAAATAGTTTCGGAAATGGAAGATCGAGGTTAACCCCCCTCAAAAGTGCAGCCATGTACTTCTCTCGACGCAACAAAACGAAGCAATTTCCAATCATAGAGTTATTTGATCGTCCAATCTCCTGGGAAAAGTCAGTCAAATACTTAGGGCGTCATAATTGACAAAATACTCATCTTCGGTCCGCATATCAACCGCTTACGGAATCGTGCAGCGTTCACTCTAGTTCGTTTACACCCGTTACATAATAAAATGGCAAAATGTCCCCTGCAATAAAATTAGATTATAAAAAACATATAATGTAATTTTGCAATTTGTTTAATAATGACATACGCAAGCCCCGTCTTTGCGCATGAAAAATTTTTCGCCTTTAAACCTATAATGCTTAGCTTTTAACTTGTCCAAAGAAATATAACTTCTAACGGGTGTAAACACCACAACCTATTTTCGTAATGAACGCATTTTGTTCTGTCTAGAGTTCATGATGTTTATAATTTTCTAATATAATTTGAATTTGATGAAATGCGTTTATTTAAAAAAAACCAGGAGCTGCATTTGTCGTAAGCATTTACTTTGTTATTACAGTGCTTCTGCCTTGTCTTGTCTTGTCTAACAATTGTTGTTATTACTTATTTTTTTCAAATCATATGATCAATTTTTCACTCGTATGTTCGTAATGCGACGTGACAAATTATTTCGCAGTTCATTAGCGCGCATTATCGCGACGTCGGGATTATTTGATCAGATGCTTTTCTATGTATACACGTGATAGCTGTTCGTGATAAACAATTTAGCATAATTTACATGGTTTTCATTATACTTTTCTACAATATATCCTATAAAAACCAAGTAAATTATGTGTTCTGGAGGCGTCCTATCTTTATCGTCAGGGTATAGATTAATGAACCACAGTTATTAATTTACAAAAATATAACAATATTCACATAAAATAATTATATTTTTTTCCCTTTTAATTTAATTCAGCAACTGTTTTCATTTGTTTTTTAACTTCAACATTTTTTTAGATAATATCATTTATTTTCTTTTATTAATTCATTAAAAATGGTGCGGCAAGAAAAAATAGAAAACTTTAATATACAGTAACTAGGGTTTCCTTGTGGGAAATTAAGAATTAATACTCGCTGATAGAATAAAATTACGTAATAATAAGTTATTTTTTATTATATATAGATTGCACTAAGCACGATCACGATGGGGAAGAACGGATCTTGAGTGGCAACCTCAAACTGGTAGGGGCAACGTAGAACGACCCCCATTAGATAGAGTTACGACCTACGCAAGCTTGAAGGCAAGACCATGTTTTATGGCAAATTAAAAAATATTTATTCATTGTGAAACTCTATCAATATTATTTATTAACAACCCTTCAAATCCGCCCTCCGGCCCAACCTCACCTTCTACCAAAACTATAATTGACTGGCACTGACTCAGAAACAACCTGAACGAGGCTACGACACCGCATCTAGATGCCATTCCTAGCAATTTTTCTTTAGTCAATGACACGAACCTTGTAGTTCATGCCCTCACTAGGCACATTCAGACTGTCATCGAAAATAGCACGAGGCAGCTTCCTCGGTGGATGACCCCAATGGATCCTGCCAAATGACATAAGGGATATTCTAATGAGGCGCAAGAATGCGGCGACTCGTGCCCACGACTGATATCCCACTGAACGTAACCGGTTGGTGCTACGTACCCTTCAGCGTGAAGTCCGATCACGCATAACAGTACAGTACAGGAATGATCGGTGGGATACCGATCTCTCCACTATCGTAACTTACCATCTCGCCTTCCCGAATCCATAAAAGGAGGAACAATGCCTCCTTAGCGCGTCCCAATAAACCCGTCTTCTTAGATGAGGAGAAAGCTGAATGATTGGCTGACTATCTCGTTCTCCAAAACTCACCGAGCACCCTACCGATCGACGGCATTCACCTTGCAATAGTTAACAGCGAGGTCACGGTCGACCTTGCTGTTAACCATTGCTGTCAGGACTTAGAAAGCACCTCACGATTCCGTTACTCAAATTACATGCAATGAAGTTGAGTATATAATTAAAAACCCGCGACCACGCAAGGCACCCGGTCCTGACGGCATCCCCAAAAAGGTGATCAAACTCCTACCCATGTCCATTCTACACCTACTAGTGATTATCTACAAAGCAGCCATGTTTAAAGGCATCTTCCCGAACCCTCAAACCATCCAAGTGTCTCATCCAACCTATCGTCCTATAAGCCTACTCAAAGCCTAGTGTAAGGTGTGCGAAAGGTTCATCCTCGCCCGCCTCAAGGACCTAATGCTGTCCCGAGGGCTACAAATCAATGAGCAGTTCGGGTTTCGCACCCTACACTCGTGCACACATCAAATGCACCGCATCACGGGGCTTATCCACGGCAAATTTATTAGGGGCTACCAAACCGGGGCGCTTTTCGACACATCACGGGAGCGTTCGATAAGCTCTGGCACAAAGGGCTCCTATACAAACTGTATGAGCTCGGTGTGCCAAATCGACTCGTACTAATCATACGAGACTTTCTCCGAAATCGAATATTTTGATACTGCGCCGAGGGAACACGTTCCGAGGTTCACCGCATTCGAGCCGGAGTACCACAAGCCTCCGTCCTAGGTCCCATTCTCGTACACAGTCACCAACGACATACCACACGCTCACGGTGTAGAGCTAGCCCTTTTGGCCGATGACACCGTCCTCTACGTGTCTGAATTCAAATGTGACGCCATATGTAAACGCTTCTAATCCGCAGCCAACACCTTAGGGAAATAGTTTCGGAAATGGAAGATCGAGGTTAACCCCCCTCAAAAGTGCAGCCATGTACTTCTCTCGACGCAACAAAACGAAGCAATTTCCAATCATAGAGTTATTTGATCGTCCAATCTCCTGGGAAAAGTCAGTCAAATACTTAGGGCGTCATAATTGACAAAATACTCATCTTCGGTCCGCATATCAACCGCTTACGGAATCGTGCAGCGTTCACTCTAGTTCGTTTACACCCGTTACATAATAAAATGGCAAAATGTCCCCTGCAATAAAATTAGATTATAAAAAACATATAATGTAATTTTGCAATTTGTTTAATAATGACATACGCAAGCCCCGTCTTTGCGCATGAAAAATTTTTCGCCTTTAAACCTATAATGCTTAGCTTTTAACTTGTCCAAAGAAATATAACTTCTAACGGGTGTAAACACCACAACCTATTTTCGTAATGAACGCATTTTTGTTCTGTCTAGAGTTCATGATGTTTATAATTTTCTAATATAATTTGAATTTGATGAAATGCGTTTATTTAAAAAAAACCAGGAGCTGCATTTGTCGTAAGCATTTACTTTGTTATTACAGTGCTTCTGCCTTGTCTTGTCTTGTCTAACAATTGTTGTTATTACTTATTTTTTTCAAATCATATGATCAATTTTTCACTCGTATGTTCGTAATGCGACGTGACAAATTATTTCGCAGTTCATTAGCGCGCATTATCGCGACGTCGGGATTATTTGATCAGATGCTTTTCTATGTATACACGTGATAGCTGTTCGTGATAAACAATTTAGCATAATTTACATGGTTTTCATTATACTTTTCTACAATATATCCTATAAAAACCAAGTAAATTATGTGTTCTGGAGGCGTCCTATCTTTATCGTCAGGGTATAGATTAATGAACCACAGTTATTAATTTACAACAATATAACAATATTCACATAAAATAATTATATTTTTTTCCCTTTTAATTTAATTCAGCAACTGTATTCATTTGTTTTTTAACTTCAACATTTTTTTAGATAATATAATCATTTATTTTTCTTTTATTAATTCATTAAAAATGGTGCGGCAAGAAACAATAGAAAACATTAATATACAGTAACTAGGGTTTCCTTGTGGGAAATTAAGAATTAATACTCGCTGATAGAATAAAATTACGTAATATTAAGTTATTTTTTTTATTATATGTTAAAATTGAACTAACTTAACTTAATTTAACTTAATTTTCTACTTTCTTATAAGGCCAATTGCATTTACTGTTTACCTATCTGTTACTTACTTCAAAGATGCTACTTTTAATAAATCTTTAAATGGACTGTTATCTATAATATCTAGTAATGAATAGGAAACTTTACTCGTAAATTATTTTGATCGACACCATTGACAGGCGTTTAGAATCTCATAAATTAATCGGTGGTAATCGTCGGTCAATTTTAATAATATATAATAGATACTAATTTTAAACTACGTTGTATCTTTGCATTATAATTACAAAGGAACAATTTCAAAAGTTTTCCTAGCGTTTTTTTGAAAAAGTCTGTGTGTCCTGATGTGATTTAGAAAGTCTTACTGATAATGTAATTGCTGGCGATTCCTTCTGGTTATTAACACGCTTTTATTAGTATGATGTAGCTTTTATGTATGGGTGAATAAATATAATACAACTTTTTAATTCATTTTTTTATTTTTATTACATTAAGAGTAACAAACGACCACACAGTTCACATGATGGTAAGTGACTCCTGCGGCCTATGACATCTACATTCATCCTTGATAAGGAATCATAATGCATATACGTTGTCACCCTTGAGGACTGAGATAGAACGCCTCGTCACCAGTAATAAAGGACTTCGGATCCGTACAGTCACCAAACGAAACAGCAGTATTATGCAGCTATTTTAACCTGATATTCTGTGAGGGCGTGGTCCTTCCCAGGTCGAACTGACCCATTCATACTGCAGCTAGAAACAAAATTCATCTTACTTCTACCACTGCCTTAATAATCTGAAATTTTGTAATGTATTTAGAATCGGTGACACTACAATAATTTCATGAGTATGCTATGTTTTAGTAGTTTTTTTTATAACTAAATTATTAATAAATTTTATATAATAAATTTATATAATGAATTTATATAATTTACATAGGTTGTGTACACTGATACAATGCTGTGAATAAAGAAGACAATAGTGCCACTACTATTATAGGCGTATACTGCATGCAAGTACTAGTACGATCAATGACAATTTAATAATAGAATAATTTTGACAAAATATATTTAAGACAAAATTTAAAAATGTTTTTTAAAAATTTCTTGTTTTGTTATGATTCAAAAAGAAAATAATAAATATAAGTTGATATTAATTGCTAAAAATATACATAATGAAAATGGAACCAGATATATATATATATTAGTAATAATTTGCGTATTCACAAAGCATTTACTCGTAGTCTCCTGTTCTATTACTTCTCTATTAGATGCAATACATGTGCACAAACTAGGATGTAGGTTCAGGGCACTACATGACACTACATACGAAACCAACAATTCGTGTTACAGTACATCTTTGCCTCGGTTGCGAATCAATCCCGGGAACCAGCACGCTGTCAAATACTCTGACACTACGCCACACCGGTGTCAAGGCATCCTCTAATTATAATAACTTAATACTTAATAATAATAACTTAAACCATAATTGCAAATTATTAAGATATTGGATGAAAATAATTAAAAAATTCGTTTATAGGTTTTCTTACAAAATTTGTAAAACGGTGCAATCAGCATCATTGATTTAACATTTTCAGAAACGTCGCTCAAGAAGTTTAATTTATGTATAAAATTATAGTGTATGTCCTACATAAAATTATTTTTCAAAAAGGTTCTTACGCAGTGTATCGCCGTGTATTTAAGATACAATAACTTAACAGTAAAAATAGATTAGCTTATTCTTTTGATAAAACTATTTCTTTGGATAAAGATACGTACTTAAAATTGTATTGTCATCGACGCAACAAAAGTGTCTAATCCCCTAACTAATGTCTCGCATCTCACTAACCTATAATCGCATTCTAAATAAGTCTATTCTAGCATCAGCTTAGTTAGTACTCACTTAAAATGCAAGAAAGCCAAGGTCGCGGATGTAGCCGCCTCGCCCGCGCTTGCGTAATGCCGGTCGTTCACTCGCTTCCGAAACTCTGGCCAGCGATGTTGATTAAACGGTCGCATTATCGTTATTTAATGCGGTCCCGAATTTCAAATTCTTTCAGATCACCGGTTTTGCTATTTTACTTAGTCTAATATATTATATAATATCTTATCTGCTCGAGGGGTTTTTCCTAAGAGTGGAATGAGCTACTTCCCGTTTATTAGGTGGCGACTGCAAAGCATGTATTCAGTATTTAGGGCGCAGATTTGAAAGTTATGAAACAGCCTAATGATTCAGGTCGATAATATCCTTCTGTCCTGATGAAGATATACTTCTTCTAGGTCGACTTCAAAAATTAAGATTCATTCAAAATTTGAGTAAAGTTTCGGCATCCGGCAGTATACCGCGTAATTCTAATAGGATAAAAGTTAAGCGTTCATTTGTGTGTTTATAAATTTACTGGTCCGGATTAAAAATCGATTCCGCGAATTAATAGTAAGGTCATTCATAGACAGGTCTTAGAGGCTACAATGGTTACACCACACAAGACAAGTGGTCGTTATTTAGATGTAATCACGTATTTATTTTATTAGCTTAATTATATTTTGATGTTCTTAGAAACAAGCATACAGCTCTGACGGTAAGTGTTTCCTTTCTCCCATGACACTTACATTTTTTTATTCAGTGACAATCGAGCACACATTTTCACCTATAATTTCGTAAAGCACTACATTCTGACGCTAAGTAAACCGATACAAACGTCCTAAGCTTGTACGCTTTCCCGCTAGTTAGTCTCTTCAACATTTTCCCTGAAAACACGCACATAGCTACCTGAAATAATCGAAGGGCAATTATTTCTTATTATATTAAATTACGGCATTCGAGAAGACCACGATCTTACATAACACTATTGGAAAATAGCAAAGGATATGAAATATAACGATCAAATATTAATCCAAAGATTCAAATGAAGGCTCAAACACAGGAGGGACACAAGATCTTCAAATATTGATCCAAAGATTCAAATGAAGGGGCAAACTCAGGAGGAAAGATCTTCACAATCATTATCAAGACTTGATTTAAACGTCTACCGAGTCCGTATTAGCCTTATTTGAAATAATAAATGAAGATAAAGTTTGGATTTCTGTAAACATTAGACTACAGAACACACACAAAGATCACACAGACAACAATTTTTTTTTATTTTAATTAAAAATACAGACAATATTTGTAGGGAAGAATTAAAGAAATCAATTAGTTTATTTTTGGGAAAATCGCTTTGACATTGCTTTAAGTACTTAGTATTCTTTACCGAAGTTGATTTATTTTATGCATGTGTTAATATTATTTACGCTTTCGACGCTAAGACGATGCATAGCGGTCAAATAGTGATATCTTAATTGACATAAATGACATTTAAATCTGTATTTGATTAGTCTCGGATGCTTCCTACACATATACTAAGGCACAGATTTGTTATACATTTATCTAATACTTTGTTCAAATAACTATCAACGGTATTCTTATTTACTGAGTTTTAAAACAACGGTATTTTAAATTATTAGTAGACTGCCTCCACTAACACCCTCATAATCGTACTGTTAGTACAGCTTAATGGTTAAGGGTACGGTGTGCCAAACTTTAAGTCGTAGGTTCGAATCCACCATTAGACTATTGTCGTGTACCATCTCCTAGCACAAGCATTTTCAGCTTAATTGGAGTGGTTAACCGGAATGTTAGTAATGTTAAAGCATTGCTAATATTCTTAAAAAAAAGTATGACGTGAATCGACTCCGCTCTAGAGACACAACAAATATTCAGTTCAATTGATATATAACGATTAATTAATTGTCATTGTTTCACTTTCGAATTTTTTATAGTACTGGTAGAAAGCCGTTCGTATACAATATAGTCGCGCTGAGATGTAAATGATGAGAGCATTATGGTGGATCGTCAGTGTAGCGATAAAGATAGCTAAAATCTATTGACGTTCTGATATGGTGTCATAATCATTTCTAATATATCACATTCGGTGATAATTGATAATTGGTAACGTGGTTTCATTTTAACCAACGAACCTCGTTGCAGTATTCTGATGGCATTGAGAACTATGTTAAGCCATGGACTATTAAGGCTCTTAATGTGTAAACAGAGGAAAAGAATTCAGGTTAAAAGTTGAACATCACCTGATAACTATATTGTAAATTTTGACTTATCTGACCTTGTTGTATTCAATTTTGAGTTTTATTTAATAATCACTTTAAGTTTCAAAATGATTTTGATGTTCAATAAATGAGTGCTTCTCGTTTACAATAAATGTAGGACTAAGCATAACGTACCCATAAATGTACATACATACTACAATAAACACAAAACTTTGAAGCACAAGAAGCTTTAATAAATAGTAAGTCAGAATTTGCACAGATTATAAACAAATGGATCTTCACTTTTACACTAGGTTTTCATAGAATTATTTTAAAAATTAGGAGACGTAGTTAAAACATTATCTACTCCGTCTTGTTGTATTGGGGCCGAGCAAACAACACCCACACTGAAAGTCCGAACTGTTGACTGTATGTATTTAATAAAATTATTTACACACCAACTAAGTCTACACGGATGTGTATCTTACAATATGGATTTTACCTTAAGCTCTGCCAGTTACAAACCGCCACAGTTAAAAAAAAATGTTACAATTTTTTTGGCATTTAGGGTGATATTTTAGCATGTAAGGAATTAGGCACAGAAATGACTCGACGATATCTTCTAGTATTTACCAGGTGGTATCAAATGCACGGGATTTAATTAAGATAGAATCCTTTCGCGTAAATTCGCGTAAACAAAATTGAACTCATTCGTGGTCTACTTCGGTTGCCCCACGTAATGAGTGTGCAATGAGATTTACAATAAACTTGCGACCTGCAACACGGTCAAAACCGAAAACCAATAATTAGTGGAGCACAATGAGTGTAAAAAATTGACGATAAATAAAAAAAATCAAACTGCTTAAAAAGGGAGTGTATATTAATTATGGTTAATCGACGAAGTTCTAAGAGTAAAAAAAACTCTCGCAATTTTCACGGCTAGTTTATTTTTATTAATACACTCGTAGGTACTTCACACAACATATTTAAAATGAAATCCGTTAGGCTCTCTCTATCCCACGGCAATACAATGATTTTACACGTGTACGTCATTTTTTAATTGTGTCTAATAACTGATCAATCATTTTTAATGTAAAATGTTTTATTCTATCACTGTGCACGCTTTTCTATTCGTCTTAACTACTTGTTAAATTCCAATGACCATTCTTCTTTGGACACTTCAGAAATTTTTAGCTCAGTGTTATGCACCGGTCGGGCTTCTTCTTCGATTTCAGATCATTTGCCTTTTAATTTTTGGAAGGGTAAAAATTTAAATGATAGCACATTGTTATTTTTACCTTTCCGTCAGGGACTTGAGATAAGATAGACACGTTTTTTTTAATTAAATTATTTGAGTGTTTGTGAGTAAATGTCAGAAGTGTGCGGTGTGGTTAAGTTAGTGTAACACCCATCTGTAACAACGCTTGCTGAGGGACAGCTATCAATGAATGATAATTTGCAATCCAATACGAGTACTGGTCTCGCTCAAGCTCTACTTAATGTAATTCTATTTTCAAATTTATCAGCAAATAACCAGCCTTTACGATCGTGGTTGCCAACATGACAGGTTTAAACAAATGAGTAAGAAATATCTAGTTTCATCTGACATGCGATATGCGCAAATATAACTGATTTTTGCAGCTGAGTAAAGCAACGTATTCGACCTTCTTTGGTTAAAAAAAAAAATATTTCATTACAGTCTTCTCAAACTAATACAGGTCAGTCAACTCTGCAGATTAGACTAGGTTTTGCACGTAATATTGCATTTACCATCGTCGCATCAACATAAATAAATATACAAAGCGAAGCTATACAGCGTGTTGGCACGTAGTTGCAAGAGATTGCGTCGGCACGCTGGACTCCCGACTGCAAATAGCTATTGCAAATGAGACAAAGTGACATCCTCGAAACGGTGTTGCGACATGTTTGCGGCAGGCGTGACATGGTCTCACAGAGTAGTTAGTCACAGAGGCCTTATTTGGTAGGTTTTATTTTTTTCTTATTAGACATGTGAATGTGAGAATTAAGGTGGTGGAAGTAACCATCTAGTATTTTTTTTAATATCAAATTTTCAACACACAACAATCTTTTTGTTTTTATCTAAACTCGAATTGATATAAATTTCACGCCCCATACTACTACTCGCCTGGAACCCAAATGGGACAACTTATAAATCAGTGCCTTAAATTGAAATCTTAAATTGTTTTTTTTTTCGTTGGATTCTGTAAAACAAGAACTTTATTACTTAGTACTAAACGTAATCCTATTACTTTATATTGGTACAAATTCAAACCCCACTACCGCTAGACCAGGTCTCAACCATCTTAGTCACAACTACTTATTGATTTTTGTTTGCAGGCAAGTGCACTTTTCCGTGTTACGTGCAGGCTACATTATCTAGCAATTATAGGAAAAATGGCCGAAATTGACTAGAAGGCTGTTCTGTTCTGGCTGTCTAATTATATACAGTAAAGTTGAGCCTTTAGTTAAAGCCAAAAGTCACCGTAGTGTAATACAAACGACCGTGTAAATTTTATAAACGTGTGCCCAATCACAAAGCAAAACACTTAAAGATATGAACGTGCGTATGCATGTTTAATTTTTATTATTTTTAATATTCATTGCGTGACCCATTTAAAATAAAGATTCGCAATTAAGCTTTATCATTTGTAGAGTATGTTAGTTGTTAGTGTCACGTACGGCTATGGTGGCCATTTTATTGCGCTTACGCGAATTACTTGACAAACGAGCACACTGTTTGTAAGTGATTCCAGCGCATATACTAAGCTCGATATACTAAGAGTATATTGAGCTTTGACAAGTAATCAAGATAGTGACTTATGAGGACTAAGAGAAGACCTCTCTTTTACATTTATTTGGGTTTTGTTCTAGTTTCGAATATCTGATAAGCGAACACTCCTTATGTCGTTGGAGCTTTTTTATAGTCTCATTAATGTTCAATATTCTTTTCCAATTTTCAACTATATATATGTCTCTGTTCTAGTTTCGAATATCCGATAAGCGAATACTCTTTACGTCGTTGGAGCTTTTTATAGTCTCATTAATGTTCAATATTCTTTTCCAATTTTCAACTATATGTATGTCTCTGTTCTAGTTTCGAATATCTGATAAGCGAACACTCCTTATGTCGTTGGAGCTTTTTTATAATCTCATTAATGTTCAATATTCTTTTCCAATTTTCAACTATATGTATGTCTCTGTTCTAGTTTCGAATATCCGATAAGCGAACACTCCTTATGTCGTTGGAGCTTTTTTATAGTCTCATTAATGTTCAATATTCTTTTCCAATTTTCAACTATATATATGTCTCTGTTCTAGTTTCTGAATATCCGATAAGCGAACACTCCTTATGTCGTTGGAGCTTTTTTATAGTCTCATTAATGTTCAATATTCTTTTCCAATTTTCAACTATATGTATGTCTCTGTTCTAGTTTCGAATATCCGATAAGCGAATACTCTTTACGTCGTTGGAGCTTTTTTATAGTCTCATTAATGTTCAATATTCTTTTCCAATTTTCAACTATATGTATGTCTCTGTTCTAGTTTCGAATATCTGATAAGCGAACACTCCTTATGTCGTTGGAGCTTTTTTATAATCTCATTAATGTTCAATATTCTTTTCCAATTTTCAACTATATGTATGTCTCTGTTCTAGTTTCGAATATCCGATAAGCGAACACTCCTTATGTCGTTGGAGCTTTTTTATAGTCTCATTAATGTTCAATATTCTTTTCCAATTTTCAACTATATGTATGTCTCTGTTCTAGTTTCGAATATCCGATAAGCGAATAGTCCTTACGTCGTTGGAGCTTTTTTATAGTCTCATTAATGTTCAATATTGTTACCAATTTCCAACTATATGTATGTCTCTGTTCTAGCTTCGAATATCACTCCCTACGCCGTTGTAGCTTTTTTATGGGCTCATTAATGTATAATGTTCTACATTCTTTTTCAGTTTTCAACTATATATCATATGCAGTGCGGTGCTCAAAGCACATAATGGGTCACAGGTTGAAAAAAAATTGCCAAATTGGGACAATATTTTTGGTGTACAAGCGACTAACTATAAAGTTACCCATTCGCATTTATAAGAATTCAAGATGTATTTTGTTGGCACCCCTGATGCCATACTAAGACTTATTTTCTATGAAACTAAGTGTTACAAACTTTACCTGATTGAGAGTAATAACTGTGGCCCATAAACTCCATAAAAACTATCCTCAATCAAGATTCAAAATTCATTTGACGTTGGGCGTTGCCAACCTCTAATGTTTGTTAATGGAATGCCTTGTTATCAGTAATTAGGTCTCTGAATTCCAACTCTTACCAGACGAAACACATCTTTATGCTGTTATTTTACACTGGTATTCTGTGAAAACGTGGTTTTTTCCCAAGTATGTGTATTTATACATTATAGGCTATAAACAAATAGCTTGTCCTCATTTCATGACATTTATATATGGCGGCCCTACACGGCCTAAAAAGCTCAAGTTAGTCTCGTACGCAATTAAGCAATATTTTTATTGACACTCCGACCGCTTAACTTGTTTGAACAAGGTCGCATGCGGTGATGATATTAAATGATATTTGTTCGGATTAGGTGACTGTTTGATGTATGAGTTCATATGGAAGATATGTCGTTATTTATTGGTTTTTTTTATTTTTGTGTAGCAAGTAGTACTCGTATGTTGGCAATCTCCTTCTTGTCGCTTTCGGTATGATTCTGGTTGTTAGCAGACGATGGTAATGAAAACACAATATAATCTAGTGTCATATATATTTGTACAAATACATAGCTGCTTATTCTTTGTCTTCTTCAAATTTCTACTATCCGGTATAAATCATGGGGCATAAGGTAGGACGGAGGTTTGAAGGTACTGGCAACATTACAGGACATTCAAAAACATTAGATCCAAAATTAGTAAATTTTTGGAAAAAAAAACAACAAGACAAAAGAAAAAATTGACACAATTGACAAGACAAAATTTGGGCAACGACTAGCAATCGCACTCGCTATTATGACCGGGTGTGTTTATAGGCATTTACTATGATCACGAGGACATAGTATAACAAATGTCCAAATCCTCACATCCATCCTATCACACGTACATTACGTAAATGTCAAGACGAGAATGAATGAATGTTTCTGCTTTTGAATACATACAGCACTAAAACGTTCACCCATTCACCTGAATTGATTTATTACCAGATTGGCATCATACTAATGAAGGATCCTGTAAGGAGTACCCACTATTGGCAAACATGTAAGGCATACATGTAAACAATTGACCGAGGCGAAAGAGTTTAAGTAAGAGAATTACAATAGGGAACACGGCTAATAACCTGCTCACGGACCCCTCAGTTCCGTGAGCCCTGTGTCCGATGAAGCTGTAAGAGCCGCATAGGCTAACAGCATCAACATCAACAGAATCTAGGCGAAAGAGTTTTGTCAAGATCATGGAAAAATGGACCTTAACTTCTTAATATTTAAATATGTATGGGTATATCTGCATGTTTCTTGTTTGGAATGTCATACATAGCGTAGCGTAGCTTCATAACGCGTCTAGTTGATGTAGTGAGACGCAGATGCTGGTACAAACGTATGCCATCTCAGTCGCCAACGCATATGGATCTTGAATCTTTACTGAAAACAGAAGTAAGTGTTGCCATCACTTATCATCGGGTAAAATATGTCCTAAGTGACGACGTTCAGTTTCATAAAAAAAACGTATTTATATTGAAAAAATATATTACATTCCAATATACACACTCTTTCTCAATTTTTCCTTTCCTGTCTAATTCGATGAGAAGCCACAAGTTCACAATAATTACGATAGACCATGGATTAGTAATGTTTTTTGTTTTTTGTATTTGCAAATATTTACTCTGGAAATACCTGTTCATCACATAATGGTAGCGTAATTAAATATTTCAAAACATTCTGAATGGTTTATTTTCTAGTTAGCAAGTTTTCTAGTTAAGTGATACTTGAATGATTTAATAAATAAAGGTTAAAAAGAAAGGTAAATTCAGTCAATACTCCAGATTTCCTTCAGGTTGCAAATAGTTTGCTCAAATATTTTTTGAGAAAACCTAACATAAGCTTGACATAACATCCGCAAAAACATGCGAATGCATAAGAGAATCATCACAGAATTAGCCTCAATTTCAAATGAATACACATTTATATTATATAACAATAAAGGAAGTACTTGTATCTATTTAAATGTATATTATTTTTGTACCAGCATCCGCGTAGCTTGTGGGTCAGTTTTGAATTTAATTAAGAAACTATCGACCTTTCTCTACTGTAAATAGGCAAATATGTAATAATTTCCTAGAGACTATTTCAATTAAGCTATATTTCTAGTATGAGCGTATAGTGCCTTACAGATGCAGTTACTCTTTTCCAAATTAGTCTACCGAGGAATTTTAGAATTTAATTTTAAAATAAAGGTCTACCAGACTACTTAATTATTTTATTGTTAACCTGTAAACACACTGCAGTTTGTTTCTAGCTGCAGAATGTATGGGTCAGCTCAACCGGGGTAGGATCACGCCCTCACAGAATACCAGCCTAAAATAGCAGCATAATGCTGCTGTGTTTCGTCTGAAGATCATTATTACTGGTGGCGACATTATGATTCCTTGTCAAAGATGAATATGGATGTCATGGGCCGCAGGAATCACTTGCCTTCAGATGAAATGTGTGCTCGTTTGTTACTCAATTTAATAATAAAAAATAAATATGTTTGCAACACTAGGTATTGCACTTGAAGTACTTATGGTCACCATAATCAATAAGTACATGTTTATAGGACAGGGTTATTTAGTATGTAATAAAAATTTTATATTTCTAGTTTAATTCCACGTATAGATAAATGCGTTGGCAATACTATAATCACTACTATATACTATCCTACTATATTTTATTTTATATGTCTGCCTTAAAGCATATAATACATTAACGATAACATAGTTTTCGCCAGAGGCAGTGCAAATCATACATATACTATATAAAAATATACGCTTCAACGGAAATAATTAATTCATTTTAAGAATTGCATAAGTTTGTGAATGATGTTGGCATTACAGAAAAACAAATACAGTTTAAAAAGGTAACAAGTTTACTGTGTTAAGTGTGTAAAATTATTTTAGTTCAATAGTTCTGAGCTGACAACAAAAATATTTTAAAATTATACACTGCCGGCTAAAAGTTTAAGACCACCTTAATTAAAGTAGGAAAATAAAGTAAAAATCCAATAAAATATTAGATGTTTAATTAACCTGTTTAATTATCTTATGGAATTGATTGACAAACAATATACTTTAAAAGCGTATAGAAATTTTATTATTATACAGTCCATGCAAAAAAAGGCATACGGACAATCAATTTGTTACTGGTGTCTTGTGATATATTGTTCCAAATATTGCATATAGCATTCCACATTTCTTCTCGCGAGGATGGGCCACGGGTACGTTCAAGCTCTTCCCACAAAAGTTCAATGGGATTGAGATCTGGGCTCTGAGGGAGACCAAACCATGTTTTTAACACCCCTCTGCCTTTTTCTCTTCTTTATATCCTCTACATAATTTTGAGCTATGCTTTAGATCATTATTTTGTTGGAAAATGAATCCATCTCCAATTAATCGCAACCCGGAAGAAACGGTATTTTGTTCTAAAATGTTTTTGTACTGTTCTGTGTACAAACTGTGTTGTGTACAAATCGCCAGTTCCTTGGCTAGAGAAGCAACCCCAGACCAAAATTGAGCCACCACCATGCTTGATTGTTGGGACTACACAATCTGACATCATCTTTTCTTGGGCACTGCGTCGAACGTAAATTCTACGTTTTGAACCTAATAGTTCAAACTTGGATTCATCGGTCGGAAGCACTTTTTTTAAATCTTCTTCAGACCAATCTTAATGGGCAAGAGCCCAGTGCGTCCGTTTTTCTTGTTTTGCGACCTTAGCAGAGATTTTCGAATGGCAACGCGACTATACAACTTCGCATCTCTCAGTCGCCGTTTTACTGTAATCAATGATAAAGGTTTAACTCGGGTTTGTTTACTTCAACGCGGTATCTGGTGGGACGAGTTTGAACTCGGCTAATAATAAGTCAGAACAGACGTGTTTTCAGGAGCTAAATAATCCTAATTATTGACCAATACGTAACAAAAGCAAATTAATTAGTAATAAGAACATTATAAAAATATTATTACGACTCTACCACCTGGCTCCAGCGCAGCGTTTGTCGGTGTTTGAAAATAATAGATGTTTATTGTCCAATAACTTGAAAGTAAACAAAAGAATGACTTCTTTAAATATTCGATACTAATAATAGAATATGCAGATGTGCATTTCTTTTATTTATCCTACGGGATTTTATTACAATTGATGGATAATTATGTTATGTATGTGCAGTCTGAAACTTTTGGCCGGCAGGGTATGTATATATATATATATATATATATATATATTTATATACATGTATCTCTGGGTGTAAGATTGCATTATATCACACTAGTCTCTATATCTGTGCGAATGCTTACTAGCTAAGAAGAAGAATCCATTCCCGCGGATCTTTGCGAGATTGCAATAAATCACATTCGATCTTACTTTGTTACATATGTATCGAGCAGCTGAAATCGCTCGTTCGCCATATATACTTGATACTTGCTAGTAGAAAACTCTTTGTGTAGTTATATGCAGCTTCAAGTATTTAACCCCATTGCCGACGCATTTAAATAGGTAATTTAATTTTTAGTATTAGATTAAGTTAATGTACAAGGCGACAGTTTACTAGTTGTTATCAGATCAGATATAGGGAAGTGGTCATTGTCGTCCTCAATAGGTCACTCAAAGCGTCAGTTTGTTGTTGCTCAGTGGAAGAATTATATGATGTTAGTTTAAAAGCAATGCATGCTTTTTATTAATATAAATTCAATTTAAAAGAAAGTGTTACTTAATCTAAACTATTTAATGATATTAAAATCTAACGTTAGTCAAGGGTCTAAATATAAATCATCAAATTGAGAATTCTTCACTCTCATGACATCGTAACGAATAAAAGCGTCAAGAGACGATTGCGTGTTGGGACACACGAAAACCGCAAATTACAAATTGCCACACAAGTTTCGTAATGTATAGTAGCAGATAGTGTGTGCTAAAATTGTTTTTAACTACTTGTAATTTTATTTGGATTATTAGTTAATTATACTTTGATCGTTCTCGATTATCAAATAATTATAACTAATTATCAAATAATTATAATTTAAAACAAAATAACATTCAGAACCAACGTGTTAATATATATATATATATATATATATATATATATATATATACATATATATATATATATATATATATATATATATATATATATATATATATATATATATAAGTATATAGACATATTAAATAGATTTAAAATAACCAACGGTCAGGCATCACATCAGTTTTAGTGCAATGGAAGAGCCACCCCTACACTCTTTTGTTTTTTTTTATTATTATTATGAGAGTAACAAACGAGCACACAGTTCACCTGATGGCAAGTGATTCCTGCGGCCCATGACATCTACATTCATCTTTGACAAGGAATCATAATGCACATGCGGTAACAAGGATCTCCGGATGCCTATACTCACCAGACGAAACACAGCAGCATTATGATGCTATTTCACGCTGGTATTATATGAGGGCGTGGTCCTATCCCGGTCGAGCTGACCCATTCATTCTGCAGCTAGCAACAAACTACCTCTACCACTGTAAAACTATATAACATAAATGGGAAAAGGACAGTGCCCTTACAGAATATCAGCGTGAAATAGCAGCTGAATTCTACTTTTAATATAGTGAGAGACCCAGAGATATCCAGAGACCCAGTTACTGGTGGTGTGGTGAAGCATTCCCGAGGGGATCGCCGTGCATCGTTGATCATTGCTTTTGCAGGATGTAGGTATTTGTGGGCTGCAGTTATTATCTATGTATCAGCCAGGTTGTTCCGTAACTTAGAAATACCGTGCTACTTATATCTTAGGAAATCAGCTCATTCGAAAACATTACATTTACTGGTTAAGTTCTACTTGAGTTTATTGGCTATAGAATGGGCCATAGAATTATTTTAACTAATAGTCGACTAACTCAATTTTATTCTATTATATCACGGGATAGGTTGATGGAATTTGTACCATCGCAGAATGTTTATTATGAAGTCCTGTCGTCTAGTCTTCCCTAGTCCGTAGTAAAAATGCGTGTGCAATCACATGAGTAAAATGAGTTCATCAGCTTTACTCTGTGCCAGAAACAAGGGACATACATATGTACATAAAACATACACAACCGGATAAGAGAATTTTTGATATAAAAGTATTGCTCCTTGGAATCAACGCCCTTTAGATAGCGGTCTTCTTGCTTCGCTTCGCAGCATCGTCTTTGTCTCCTTACTCAGCGGGCTTCCCGCTCACGAGTCTAATTAGATAAAGCTGTAGAGGTCACTGGACCAACAGCAATACTCATAAGCAAAAAAAAATGGAATCAACTCGAGACAAGCAAGTATTCTTACCAGAACATAAGTATAATATTTGTATATAAACATGATTGGTGTAAACGTAATTAATAGACGGGAGATTATTCGGAGTCGGTCGGAGGGTAAGCCCCCCTCGGTGGTCGTTCAATGAAATTTATTTGAGAACTTAAATTAGATTTCTTTCCCTGAGTAAAAGTGTTTTGATACAGATATGCTTAGAAATTTTATGATATTGTTATTTACTTATTTTTGTTATTCTGCTATCCTATTGTTTTTTTTTGTCACGATGCATTTACGTTTAATATTCTAACTCTACTCCGCTTGATTAAGCAGTGTCCACGTTGTACAGGAGATTCACGATAATTTGGGCGAAAGAATTAGAGTAGATAAAGCAATTTTATATGCATATCTTACATTTATACAATCATTAATTTTAGTGTTAAACAAATCAATTATATTTAATGTCTCTTGAATACCTAAATTGTGAAAATTTGAGTTCACAATTACATCTCACGAAAGTTCTGGCTATGCTTGTAGCGATAGCACTAAATTTCGTCTAAACATCATAATATGAATGAGAAGATATACAATAAACAAATCAATTATATTTAATGACTCTTGAATACCTAAATTGTGAAAATTTGAGTTCACAATTACATCTCACGAAAGTTCTGGCTATGCTTGTAGCGATAGCACGAAACTTCGTCTAAACATCATAATATGAATGAGAAGATATACAATAAACAAATCAATTATATTTAATGTCTCTTGAATACCTAAATTGTGCGAAAATTTGAGTTCACAATTACATCTCACGAAAGTTCTGGCTATGCTTGTAGCGATAGCACGAAACTTCGTCTAAACATCATAATATGAATGAGAAGATATACAATAAACAAATCAATTATATTTAATGACTCTTGAATACCTAAATTGTGCGAAGATTTGAGTTCACAATTACATCTCACGAAAGTTCTGGCTATGCTTGTAGCGATAGCACGAAACTTCGTCTAAACATCATAATATGAATGAGAAGTTATACAATAAACAAATCAATTATATTTAATGACTCTTGAATAGCTAAATTGTGCGAAGATTTGAGTTCACAATTACATCTCACGAAAGTTCTGGCTATGCTTGTAGCGATAGCACGAAACTTCGTCTAAACATCATAATATGAATGAGAAGTTATACAATAAACAAATCAATTATATTTAATGACTCTTGAATAGCTAAATTGTGCGAAGATTTGAGTTCATTAATTACATCTCACGAAAGTTCTGGCTATGCTTGTAGCGATAGCACGAAACTTCGTCAAAACATCATAATATGAATGAGAAGTTATACAATAAACAAATCAATTATATTTAATGACTCTTGAATAGCTAAATTGTGCGAAGATTTGAGTTCACAATTACATCTCACGAAAGTTCTGGCTATGCTTGTAGCGATAGCACGAAACTTCGTCAAAACATCATAATATGGATGAGAAGTTATACAAAAAAACCTGCCTAAAAACTGGAGGTGTGAAGGTCATTATGTTATTTATTCTATTGGACGTCAATAAATATTAGTTTCTAATGGCGTGTCTACAAACAAATATAGGATTTGTGCAAATCATTAAACCACAATATTTACTATACGCTTATTAAGTGCTCGGAACTTTTATACTCGGAATTAATATATGCTATATTTAAGTATAATTAAAAATAAATATAAATTGATATATGATGATACCTTTAAATCTTTAAATCGAATGAATAATAAAAACACCTAATAAAAATAAATTAATAAAAATCGCATCAATATGCGGCCGTAAGACAAATATGAATGATACATAAGAAATTAATGGTAAAAGACATTTCTTGATACCTTATGTATTAGCCGTTAGGTGTTTCCAGGTTACAGTTCAGTTTTAGGTTTTCTATTTACGACGATTTATTTACTTGAATTTATCAGCCATTTTTTACGACAATTCTAGTAATTCTGCAAAATTTTTTGGTCTCTTTCGATTAGGTTATTAGGCTGGCTTTATGTAGGCTCTTTGATTATAATATTTAAAACTTTATCATTACTTAAATTTTATGATGTATTATTCTTAATGTACACGAACAATAAACATCATCAAATTAGTCATGATACATATATTTTTTTAATCTCTTAACGTTATAAGTTATTTTTTTAGGTTTCATAATAACTGTTCAACAAAATTATAAGAATAAAGATATTTATTACTTTAGATTTTTGTTAAATAGCGGGACTTATATTCTTCAATATTTTTATATTCACTTATACTTCATTTAATGAATTCCTCTTTGTTTTAAAACGTTTAATACACGGCTTTTTAAAATTAAAATGTATCTCTTAAGCTGATTACCGCATAGTCATGCTAGCTATATTATAATATCTTTATGGTTGATATATTGTATGCCACAGTTTGCTATAACTACTTGACTTACTTAGAGAATTCAGTTGCTGATTATTAAATTATTATAATTAAAATTCATAATTTTTCATATATTGAAATAGTTTTAAATTTTAATTTTACATACATCGATTCTATATTTTCGTGTATATTAAATTGTAGATATGCGACTCAAATAGTTAAGTTTTGTAAATCCGACCATAGCTACTTTATTCATAATTTATTAAAGAATCTACCATATATAATATAATATTGCCACAATTCTTTTTACCAGCTGGCTTCCATTCAAAACGATCTGCTACATGATACGAGCTGCTGTAAAATAGCTCAGATATATTATAAAAGAGCTTATGTAAACAAAATTTATTATTTAAACGTATCTATAATCTAATGTTAAAGAACGCCAAGTACCACTTGCCAACGTATTGTACATGTAAGAGGAAGCGATCGGTAAAACGAAACGCGCGAGAATCGAACCTGCCCTTCACGCTCGGATCATATCGCATTTGTATTCGATTACATACACATATTATCCTTCTAACATACACTGTATCGATATATCAATCAGGTAGGTAAAATACAATGACCTTATGCATACGTGATAACAAAAATAATTTTACATAGCAGAATCCATTTTCATATTCCTTTGAATATTGAAAAATTGCCTATTTATCTCAAAAATTTACACCTACGAATTTTTAATATCTTTTAATTTTTTTTATATATATATAATTTATATTTTTTTAATATTTTATATATAAGTTTAGAGTTATGACGATGATTGCCGTACGATTTACAGTTTTTGACTCCAAATTACTTATTTATATAATTAATTTATCATTATTTTCTTAGTTTAAAACCAAGATTAAGTATGAACATTGAAAACGAGCGGACACGAGTCTGAGATTTGAGTTTTTTTTTAAAAACAAATATATAATAAATAAAAAAACGGAGAAGAATTTTGATGATAAACGTTGTACTTTGGACACCACTAACCGACACAGGTTCAACAAGTCCGAGATAATTATTTTATCAGATATATAAATGTATCATAGTAGAAGATTGTTTATGATTTGTAAAACATGTTCCTTTAGTGAACGACGTAATATTTCTAATTAAATATATTATTGTGTATAAGTATGAATAATAATTACAATTGTTATTATATTTTTTACTTATAAGTCCAGAAGTCCAGAGTGATGACCCATCTGCATTACTATATTTATAAAGGAATAATGTGGGTGTTATGGGCCGCAAAATTCCTAAACATCAGGTGAACGAGAAATGTGTGCTCGTTTGTCACCGTTAATATAATAAAAACAATTCGTCGCTCATTATACTTGCCTGCATCATCGTCTATAATTATATTCGCACTAATCTGTTGTACACATCATTCTTATCTAATGCATTGTATTAGTGTTTGTTTCTGGCTGCAGAATGAATGGGTCAGCTCGACCGGGGTAGGACCACGCCCTCACAGAATACGAACGAAAATAGCAGTTTAATGATGCTGTGTTTCGTCTGGTGAGTGCAGGGATCCGGAGACCTTTATTACTGGTGACGAGGCATTCCATTTCAGTCCTCAACGGTGAAAACGCATCTGCATTATGATTAATTGTCAAGGATGAATGTAGATGTCATGGGCCGCAGGAATCACTTGCCATTAGAACTGCGTGCTCGTTTCGTTCTCTCAATGTAATAGAAAATTATGTTGACGTTTATAAAATATAATAAATGAAGATATAAACTAATAAACTGAAGAAATGACATTTTACTGGAGGATAAAATTGTACCATAATAATAAGTGGTCTTCTTCCCTACTAATGTCTAAAATTCTATCTACATACCAAGATTCACATCTGTTTATAGGTAAACTGGCTACAATCATTCGATTGTCCGGCAATACATGTATTGTTATTTATTCTCTTATTTGTTATATCCGTTTTGAAATTAAAAAAGTTATAATTTTTTGTCATAGAGCCACTATAATACTAAAAACAAGCTACTATGAAATAATTTTTACTAAAGTGACTTCCATTTTAGTTTTCAAAGGTGCCTGCAAATGCATCTCGATTCATTATTGGACATGGACGTCTATATTAACCATGTGCTAGTTTATATAACTGTGTCTGTTATCCTAATATCATAATAAACATATGATGAGTGCAATTTTTTTTAAAAAAAAAGATTATTAGCAATGCTTTTAACATGACTAACATTCCGGTTAACCACACCAACTAAGCTGAAATGCTCGTACTAGGAGATGGTTCACGACAGTAGCCTAATGGTGGATTCGAACCCACGACCTTATGTGTCGCAGACCTTACCCCAAATCATTAGACTATTGACGAAAATTATCTATGCATACAAATAAATGTTAACAAAATCTCATGGCTGTTGTTAGTACTTAACAAATGAATTCAACCATTAAACAATAGTTTAAAAAAAACACTATATCATCTATGACTGGCCTGTCAATAAATATTAAAAATTTCAAAAGATGGACGAATTGCTTGTAATTTTATGTACATATCTGTGGTCATAGCTCAGACAATGATAAGTACATTTTTGCTCAGTATGACTTATTAATATAGGTATAATCGCCAAAAAATGCTCTTTCATTTGGTCATATCAGGATAACTACATGCAAAATATTACTGTAGCATTGAATACTAATTACTAATCACATTATGATAACTTTTATATTTCTACTAAGTCATACTGAGCTAAAATGTACTTATCATTGTCTGATCTATGACCACAGATACATAATATAGATATAGTTTATTAACCTAGAAAATACCAACATCCTCGATTATTATTTCAAAATATTACTCACTATTACTTTCAATGATATTATTGTCCTTAATATTAACCTCAATCATTGTTTAAAAATAATGAAGCCTGATAACCTGCGTAAACCGAAAACAATCACTGGTTTTGTAAGTATTTGATATAAAAATGAAGGTCACCATTAACAACAGATAGGTTAAAGGTTGGATTGTGAAAGAAAACATGCATTACATGGCACGTAGATAACAAAAAATCGAGGTTAAAGCACTATCTAGTTCCTTAACGTGACCCTTGGTGCTGGCTCATTCAGTCTTGTCTGTATGAAGATATGCTTTTTTGTCTCTAAGACAAAAACTTCCTTGAACAAATATCGTTGCATAAAACATATTGGTAAATACATTTCTATACCTTTTACTGTTTTGTATAGCGTACATATATAAAAGCGTAATATTATACTTAATGTATTTTATACAAGCGTTTACCCAGGGCTTTGGTTACGTTGTTATATATACCAGTTATAATATACATGTAAATATTTTTTTTTAATACTTACACCTTAGTTAAAAAGCTCCGTAAATAGCGTCGAAATTTGATCCGTAGTTTCTGAGTCTATGATAACAAACCAATATATGATTTATAAAAAAGTTAATCATATAAATTTGTTTTATAGTGGTAGAACCACACTGGAGCATGAATGGGGAAGGTTTTCAGACATGCATGTGCATCTTGGAATCCTTCTTGTGGGTGGATCTAGATGGGCCTGGGAAGGATGTAAATACTATAGGTATACAATACGACTAAATTTTTAAAAGAATTAGCAATAAGATTAACAAAACTGATAGACGATTCCTTCCAAAGACTTCAGTCACGTCCAATCAAGATAGATACATCGGTAAACCACGAAGTAGGTCCCATCATTTTCCTGTCGTCATTGCATAAAACCTTGCTACAAAACACACTAGGTCATACTAGCAATCAGGTATCGTTTGACAATATAATTCGTATTCACAGCGTCGCGGAAGTATTTACGTGCTTGGAATGTTCAGTGTTTTAAAATTACATCTGATGTAACCCACATGCATTGGAATCGAACCTAATAATATATCAATTACGGGCGGGCAATTGTTTCTGATTACATAGCACTATTTTCTTATTATTAATTTAAATTGCAGTTATTTACCATAAGGTAAATGAAGTTAATGCCAATTTTCCTATACTATTTTAGTAAAATAAATTATATGTACTATGTACTCGTATAATTGTGCTATGATATTTTAATTTAAAATATCTGTCATTAGGATGTGTATTTTTAGAGCTAGTGTTGTTAAAAAGCAGTATTTTTGTATCGATGAACCATAGTTTATATATTTAATAATTTTAAAGTTAGCATATAAAGCGTGTTAATCATTGTTGTTATAAAACATTGTCCTTATACGTCATAAAGCATGAAAATATTATTTTTATTAGCTTAAAAATTACTAATAGAAAAATTTTAATACGCCGTTGTTTTAAAGTTAATATTTATAAAAAATCTCTCTCATTTCAGTAGGCACCGGCTACGAATCAGATCGGGAAGAATGGAGAAACAGCCGTTCTCAGTTCTCTACAACAGCTTTTGACAGTCTCGCTCGGCCCACAAAAATGGCAATGGCGCTAACTCTAAGAAAGCCGCAGAGGCTGGACCCGGCACCGCAGTATTATCGTCTTCCCAGCGAGCCTAAACCAAAACTTACCCCACTCCCATTCAGACCGAACAGCTTCTTGCAGAGGGCGCCCAGGTTACCTCGACCAAGTACAGAAGTAAAAAGAAATTTGAACACGGAACATCGGAAATATACATCCTTGCAAAGTTTAGAAATACCTAAGAAGCTAAGCGAACCCAAGAGAAACGATCCTAAGAAGACGAACTACTCAAATATTTCTAACAGAATAACAGGACTAACAAACAAGTTAAGAGATTTGAGTGCGGCGAGTAACACGATTGGGAGATTCAAGGCTCAATCGCATGGTGACGTAATGAATCTCAAGCCAGTATTAAAAAGCAATGCTCAAGATGGAACTAAACGCTCAGTCATCAGGACATGCAGCGCTGAACCACCAAAGAAAGTTACATTCAGCGCGTTTGCCACTGTCCAAGTAGTATAAACACGCACTACATTTAATAATTAAACTATATGATATTTAAATGTGATTATGTTTTAAAGTGTTTAAATAATTGACGCTTAGTGTTGGGTGTTAATTTCAAAAAAATATATATCAACAAATAATTTAAGAAGGTTAATAGAAAATTTATAGTTATTTAGATATGTATCTCATCTAATAGCGATATAAATTTTAATACGTAAGGGTGATAAAGGGCCGGGATTCCTGTGTAAATAATAACATAGTATAGTTTTTTGTATCATTAAAAACCTCTTGTTTCGAATTCCTAACGATAAGCCAGTAAATAGCATTCGTTTTATTACTTCTTAAAACTATCATTTTATGTCTTTCTATATATATTGTACTTTATTTAACATTATTTATTCACATGCACTTTTTATATTTAATTTCGGCAGCGACTTACCAAATATTATCTTTATATTGGAAAAGTCACTCAGAATTTCTGTGCACTCTATATGGCATCACTTTCTGCATATTTTTTCAAGCATAAAATTAACAAGAACGACATGTATTTTTTTATCAGAATAGTACATTAGACTAATGGAATTATTGATCACTTTAAATTCCTTATACATTTATAAAGAAATAATAAAAAAGAAGATATTATATTAATCTTAGTATAATATCATATTTATAAGACGTTTTAAAAGGGCAATCAATTCATAGTGACCAAAACGGCATTGAAATCAATTGTTCGCTGTTTCATACGTAAAGGAATATAAACGATATTTAACATAAAACACACATTTCACAAAAGTATATTTCGTTTCTAAGTGTTATTGTTCTAAGCATTAGTAATTATCGAATAGACCGTCAAAGGAAATATTAAACAAAACAATATTACATAAACACCGATATTTAAAGTTAAAGATATATGCCGAATAGATAATTAATCTATTCGGCAAAGGGGCTATTCTAGCGATTCCGCATTAAAATTTCTGTTATTTTGATTCTGATCTGACAGTGAAGAACTTCTGCTTGTACCAGTATGATGCAACGCCTGCGATGTCATAAATATGAAATGCCACCAATCTTTGTAAGATTGCTGTCGGTCAGTTTCAGGTGATGATAGAAATTAAACAGGAATATATTGTTATTTATTTATTCTACGTGAATATTTATCATAAACAATAACAAAACGAATGTTAAAAAGAACATATATTATTTGACATTCCATTCGCGATATTTATTTCATTTGTGTTATAATAATATATTTATTTCTTAACTATGTAATTTATTATTAACTTTATATATTACATCGTTTATTACTTTTTTTTATATTACATCTAGTCGCCCAAATTATCTGAACGTATTGGATTATAATGTAGATCTTGTTTAACACTAAAGTATTATCATTTTAATAAGTATTCCATTATTTATATTAAAAACAATATCTGCTATGATTTTTATTTGTAAATGTTATCTTTTAAACATTCTCCACCTGCACTTAAAATTTAAAACAGTTAAATATCAAATGTAATGGCATTACGTTTTATCGTTTTCCTTGTCGTGTTAGTCTTAATTTAAAAAATATATCTGAATCTAGAAACCTAATACGTAGTTAATGTTGTGTATAAAAATAATAAAATGTTATAAATTTTAAATGTATGCTAAGTGAAAGTCATAATTATTGTCTATTATCATCGTAGCAAGTATTGTCTATTATCGTACTTGTAGTATTAGCTTAAAAAATTATGTTAGTAACTAAAAGTAGCTTAATCATGGTTTTAATATTTTACAATTTATGCTGTTGTTCATTGTTTATCCTCCTGAATTAAATCTGTTTGAAAATTAATAAAATGTTTGTTAATCATTTTTTTTTATTAATAACTCCTCTTTCAGCTTCTCCCCAGTGACGCCAGAGATACAATCTACCTTTCCTTTTTACGTAAGGATCATAAAGTGCATGGATTTTGCAAAAAACATCTGGACGGATACATAACTGATGTAAAACCCAAATATTAATTAAATTTGAATTTGTCTAGCAACTTATAAAATGTAGTACAATACAAGTATAAACAAGCATACAGTTAACATGATGGTACGTGATTCCTGCCCATGTTATTATTTTTGCTTTTCTATAGTGGTATCACAGAATGACTTAGTTGAGTTCAGATAAAATATAGTTCCGTTAACACAAGCACGCACTACCCATTACTTTGTATGCGACGAACGCCCGATATCAATTCAAAAGAAGCATTATTCATGTAGGTTTATACAAAACACTTTGAAACGCTAATATAGCTAACAGGATTAATGCTTAGGAGGGCTGCTGGCGAGAAGAATCTCCTAGAAACTGGACTAGTTGCTCTTTTCTTCTTTTTTTTTAAGTAGTAATTACAAAATGTCCAAGAGATATTGAACCCAGAGCTCAAAGCTTAAATCCAAACATATTTGTCAGACAATTATTCTAACAAAAATTAGTAAGATATTTTGATTAATTGGTTTTCAACCAAGATTTTAAATCTGTTTAATAGTAAATTGATTATTTGCGGAATTTTATTAAATATACATATGATATTGCCACGAAAGATTTCTGTACCTTTTTTAAACGAAAAATAGGTATCACAAGTTTGTTTTGTTTCTTGTCTTGCTAGAATGTACATCAGCTTTTATATGAATTCTTACGTATCAACAATATGTTATCGTAAATATATTGTAAGGTAGCCATTAAAGTGCCTATTACTTAAAATTTTTCGATACTCTAGATTTTAGATTATAAATACTGCAAAAAGTTCTTTTGTGTAAAAGAAATATAATTTCTTAATCAGTTGCATTACCCCATAGCAAAATTCCATCGGACTGTGGAAATTACTAAAATAAACGAATCTGACAGTGTTCATATCTCTGAATTGTCTATTTTTTTAAATTGCATACATACCCCTACTAAGTCATCATGCTACGGCAGTTTAATGGGCGCTACACTAAAGCCTTGAGTCGAGGTTATTCCTAGAAAAAACCGTCGACATAACAATTTCCATCCGTTCATTATTCAAAATAACCACGGAGGAATTAAATTAAACGAAACAAAACTAACTTAGTTTCTCTGTATTTAGCACTAAATTATTAATATTAAGCCAGTTTAAAACGTCAAAGAGCACTGTTTACAACGTCAAAGTTCTCTGTCTTTCTATCAATTTAAAAATTAAAGATGAAATAATAATAATCTGGCAGAAAAAGAAAGGAGTAAATGACGGAGAGCTATTGAACCACCTGCGCTTCGCCGACGACATCGTGGTATTCGCTGAAAGCGCCACAGAGCTCGAGAGCATGGTCAGGGAATTAGCATTGGAAAGTCACAAAGTGGGCCTGTCATTCAACACATTAAAAACTAAGATTCTAACTAATGGAGATCCGCAAAACATTATTGTAGAGGAAGAAAAAATTGAATACGTATCGGAATACATTTATCTAGGGCAATTAGTATCTTTTGGAAATAGCACCGTAAAAGAAATACAAAGAAGAATAACTTTAGCATGGAAAAAATATTGGAGCTTGAGAGAAATAATGAAAAATAATACAGTTAATATAAATATAAAGAAACGAGTCTACGAAGCAACAGTATTACCATGCCTAACATATGGGTGTCAGACGTGTTCGTTAATAAAAGAGGACGAAGAAAAAATTACTATATGCCAAAGGAAAATGGAAAGGAGCATGCTTGGAATTAAGCTATCAGACAAAATTCACAACATTGACATCAGAAGCAAAACAAAAGTAATAGAGGTAAGAAAAAGAATTCGATTTCTCAAATGTCACAGGGCAGGACATGTTTGCAGGATGAATAACAGATGGACGAAACGTCTAATAGAATGGATACCAAGGGACAACAAAAGGTTAAAAGGGAGACCAGGCAGACGATGGAAAACTTTCAGCCGCAGGTGTGGTAATAACTGGATGCAAATGGCTCGGGAAAGAGATACTTGGAAAGGTTTAGGAGAGGCCTACGCCGCAGAGGCGACTACTACCAGTATACATCGATAAATATATTTTAGATATTATTTTCTAGATTTATAGATAGGATTTAATTAAGTTAGTATTGTTAAAGTAAGTTAGTAGTAAGTAAATAAAGGCTATTTTACTTATTATATTTTATAATAATAATCTGCAAATACCACAATGTCGCAAATATTTTCCATATAATATGGTAAATCGTTTATATATATCAAAATAAAAAGGCCCTAGAATTGAACGTTGTGGTACACCCATTTTATAAATCCGAATCCATATGTCTGTTGACCGTTAATAACAACCTTCTGAATTGTTTTAAGATAGCAGGAAATAAATTTCAACACAGACACTTTTACCCCGTAGTATCTGAGCTTTTCTAACAAGATATCATTAACACAGTCAAATGCTTTCGACAAATCACGAAACCAACAGCATTTTGGAATTTCTCCCAAGCATTATAAATATTCTCAATAAAAGATAAGCCCTCATCTAAAGTAAAACGACCTTTTGATAATCAACAAATTTGATCAAGACAAGATTGAAGTCAACTCGTCAATAATGTTATTAATAATTTTAATTTAAGGAGTTACAGGTTCAAAAGAAAATACTCCCTCATTCTCGGTAACGCAACGCTTCTATAAACTTAAAGCATCAGATTTGGACGTCAATCCCGTCGTTGTAATCTATGGGCATATTAGAAAAATATTCTTCAAAAATATAAGCAATATTTACGTTCGCATTGAAAGTTTCACTCTTGATATGTAGTGCTATTGGCCCACCAAAAGATTTAACTTTACCAGATTCAGAACTTATAATATACCGAGTAGCCATCATTTTATATTTAGATTTTATTATTCGTATCTTTATATGTAATGATCGAGCCGTACGTAAAAGTTGTATAAATATTTTGGAATAAATTTTTACATATGCAGTAAACTTAGGATCGCGATATGTAATAGATTTGAGATAAGTTATAGAAATAGGACCGTCGTGCAAGACAATCACTATACAAGTACTATTGGTTGCAGATTAAATCTAAATAATTATGCACTGTTTTTCAACTCTAAACTTTTATTTCGGATATCCGAATGTACTTATTCTAAAATAATTTACTGAGCTTTAAAGCAGCTGTTTAGCATAGAAGGGCTTGACCGAAATACAAGCGTATGTATTACTCTAGCACTGTTACTAGGTCTAGTAAGTTGAGAAATGTTAATCTTCGAAACTGATAACGCATCTGCCTTATGATTCCTTACTCAGGATAAATTTGGGTGACATGGGCCTCAGGAATCATTTACCATCAAAATATATGAAAACTTATACCAATAAATTTCATAAAAATATAAATATCAAAATAGTTGCATCAGCAAATATTTTTCATATCTCAATCTAAAGAAAAAAGATTGCATGCATATAACTGCCAGGCGTCAATTACTCTGTTATTCAAATCCATCTTTACCTATTCACAATGATTGCAGCTTGAAAATTTATTTTAAAAAAAATTAGGGCTATAATTAAATATTAATAGTTTATCATGAAGTTCTGGTCGGATATCTTTTACATATTGTTACTGATAACCAGATATGTTGGAGTGCGAAGAATACGCGCAAACACTAGAAATGCTCAGTCGTTACACACAATAATCCGATGTAATGAATGTGCCATGAGACCGAACGACTTCGAATATGAGTCCGGGATACGGGTCGTATACCAACGAGGGGACAGAAAAATGCATCGCACCTCATTGGATAGCACGTATTATTATCATTTGTATATATTATTATAATATATTAAATAGCTTTCTCCAGCGCCAACGCCTTCCGAAGTGGTGAATTAAGATAATCTGTCAGAAGCACCGGAGCGGAGGTTCGGCCCTCTCGGACACCCTACAGTCAGTCGCTCTCGCGCAACAGGGTAACGGGTTAAGCCGAGGCTCCCTCTCGGGAGCCCTTGTGCTGGTTACCCGCTAATAAAGGTCTCGGCTAAGCGCCATAAGCGCTCGGTCACCTTTCAACCCGGTGAAGCTGCTATCAGCCCGAAAGAAAAAGCTTCTGAAGGGTTACCCAATTCTACCGAATTCACAACTTACATTTTCAAGTTTATTCGATCATCAAAGTATATCAGTATGCAAAATAACGACATCCTTTATTTGTGGTAAATATAAGTGTGCGTAATTGTATAGGTTTTCGTAGCTGAGTTTTACGATAACGAGCAGAGTAGGATAACTAGCTAGGCAAGATTCATTCAATGCAGAATCATTATACCAATACCAGAATCATAATATCAATACATAATAGCAATTCAACATAGTCAGTTGCCTTTTCGATGCTGTAATCGAGTGGGAACATTTCTTCTTTGTTTTAAACAATATAGTATAAAATGCAGTTACATTTTTTACTATATTGAAATAACAGATGGTAGAATCTAGGAGAGCAACACTTGTAGCGATAATGAAGGTAAAAGTGACCTGTGTTCACTATCTTAGCAAATGCCAAAAATGTATGCCCATTATCACAGAACCTTGGCCTTTTGGCGAATCGTGTAATAAGAAAAATAATAACATGATATCTCAAACAAACCTACACTCGATTACAATAGTATAGTGGACGTGTTATCGTACGCGAATTAAAACACCGCTCAGTACCTTTTTGGTGGTCGCAGGAAAAAAACGTCCCAAAGGTAAGATTTAATTGGAAATAAAATCAGCAAATTTATTAAGAATGAAATATTAAAACATGATTAATTGATATCTGTTTATTTATCTTAACAAAAAATTAATAGTTATAAAAGTAAAATAACTTAATAATAATAAAAAATATATATTTTTAATCAAACTTTATAGAAATTAAATCTTTACACAAGTTATGTAATATATATTGAGTTATGAAAGACATTGTTTCTGACTTCTGTATCACGCCCATAAATCTAGCTCAGAAGTCAAAAAACTCCAACAGCAGATTTTAGATTTTTTTATATAATAAATAAATACGGAATTATGTATTTATTTTCTTAGAAGCATCGGATATATAGTTTTTTTCAATTTAATTTTTCACTCGTTCGTCTGATTTTAAGATATAAGAATAACGTTTAAGGTGATATTAAATAAAAAATATAATTTTCGAACGAAAATATTCTAATAATAAATGTTATATAATTCAATCTACGTCCATTTTATGACGATAAACATCCGCAAGTATATAGTAATCCACTGGTGAATACAATACATTCCATGCTAGAACAACAATTGAAGTGCTAGAGTAACAGTGCAGCTAGTTTCTTCAAGTAACACTATGGGTCGACACGACCGTGGAAATGACGCCTTCGGAGTTCCGGTCGCTAGTAATGGCAGCTAAACACTTCGCTAACTTGTGTTTGTTCCGTATTACCAACTAGGTAACGAGACATTCCATCTCAATCCAAAGATTCAAGATGGACCCACGTGTGTATATAATTTCAACATCAGTTGTACAGTCATGTCCCATGGCAAAATTTCATGGGACATGACTGTCGAAATTACTAAAATAAACGAGTCTCGCTGCGTTAATATCTATAGCTCTCTTTTTTTTTAATTGCATAATTTGCACTACTAAGTCATTCTGCTTAGGCAGATAAATGGGCGCTACACTAAAGTTTTGAGTCGACAGTTACTCCTGGGAAGACCGTCCACTTAACAATTTCGATCCGTTCATTATTTAAAATAACACTTAGTTTTCTTTCGTTAAATTGAAGTCATATACCACTCTATAATTATTATTATGACACTTGAATTTTAATCAGCCATGTCTTGTAGTGATAATTTAGATATTGTAATAGGACAGGTTTTCTAGTCAGCTCGAGTTGTTATTTTATAATATTTTCCAGCAAAATGTCAGTGGTAAACGCATTCGAGACGAGCAAAATCGTTCCTGACGTCATCCCATCGGCACCCAAAGCCACTATTGAGGTAAGTAATTTATTTTTAAGGGATTTTTAGTAACGCTTAGATATGTATTGTAACGAACTTTACTAACTAACTTTATATGTTATTTATGTCGACGTATAAAGCTTGACTAATGAAATGGAGACATAATTAAAACAATTCTTTAAAGTGCTAGAACATTAATATATTATCATTAATTCTGATCTGTCTGGTGTATGAAATAAATTAATAAAATATTGCCTGAAGATTATGTGTTTATAGTGCACTCGTTTATTGAATAAATCGGTTTTCACCACCTCAATCCGTCAATGTATTGTCGGCCTCTTAAAATAAATTATAAGTACACGTGACTTGATAGAGCAGACGGAAGTTTGAATTGGTTTAAACAATTTTATTGTTAAGTCCTATTCGCATCCATACGTACAACTACATACTACTAACTACATATAACTAAAAAGCCATAAATACTGTTACATAAAAACTTTTCTTGTTTTCAACTTTTTAATTATTTTGAATTTGGAAAACTTATATTATTTTAAAAACTTCGTTCGATTTTGCGCCATTTCACATATTTTTTCGTGTTATTAAATTACAATATGTAATGGGGTGTTAAAGAAAATAGGGTATGGAGCCGTCGGTCATATTCTAGACACTTCAAAAGCTTGGTTTGGAATCTTGATGTCTCGTCTCTCTGAAAAAAAAATAAATACTAAATCCAGCAACAAGCGCAGTGTGTGTGAATACAAGAGTCAAATCGATGCCTCATTTTTTATCGTAACATAACTCTCATTCATTGTTTTAAACATTCACAAGTTATAAATATATGTATGTAATAAATCAACCACGTCATTACACAAATCATAGTATAATTACTTACGTGTGATAAAGTTAATCTCTAAATATTTCATTTCCTTTAGCTTGTTATGTAAGTAAACTAATATAACATTTTTGACAATAGATAAAATTATTATTTATACACTATAGTGATATTGTAAAATTATTATCAACAGTATCGCCGCTTATCGATTTAATTCATTTAGAATCAATCAAATGTTGTAAAAGTATTTTTTTAATGATAACTCTCAACGCACAACGTATGTGCTTAATGTATGAAATGATAAAAATAATTTTCAATCACCGTACATATTCAATATAATGCCGTACGCATAAACAATGCGATAATCTGTCAAGGGCAAATTTTATGTAACAATTTTGCGACAATAATAGTGGTTTTTAAAAATGAATGAATCGACATTATGCAAAATCATAAAACTGCCAATATAACATTGATATTTATTTATTGATTGATTGATTTAGATCTAGACTGGTAAATAAGTACCTATAACAGGAAGTATCACTGTTCTGTAATAATTAGTATATTTTTAGAAATAAACATAAAGATTACATAAGTTCTTAAAAGAATAAAGATTACTAATGTAAGTTGGCATGTTTATATCTATGTATGTTTAACATTGAGATGTTAAATTACCACTTTATTAACACTTATTGGTTAAAATTTGAGGACGATTCTTTATTACTTTAAGAACTTATGTGACGTTAAGTATATATCGTATAGTAACGATATAGAAGAGTCAGATTTTATACAATACCCGTAGAATTATTTACATACTAGAAGGTCTAGTTAGGAGTTTAGTTAGTGGTGGGTTTTCTATTTTAAACGTAATTTAAAAATATAGTTTACAATAATTTACATATAGTTACAGTCCTTATTAATTTCTATGTTCCAGCTGAAATATCCTAGTGGCGTTGAAGCTAAGCTTGGCAATGAATTGGCCCCAACGGTAGTAAAGGACCAGCCTACCGTCACATTCGACGCCGACTCCAATGCGTACTACACTCTTGTTTTTACTGGTAAATATTATTATGGAAACATATTAAAATTATAGGCTAGAGATTAAT
Source organism: Teinopalpus imperialis (assembly GCA_029286865.1). NCBI lineage: Eukaryota > Metazoa > Arthropoda > Insecta > Lepidoptera > Papilionidae > Teinopalpus > Teinopalpus imperialis. The sequence continues at coordinate 8,326,915 of JAGSMU010000030.1, read as the reverse complement.
TAATCGAAGAACATGATTAGAAAATCTTGATTTGCCTTTTGCTAGAAACTTATGAGATTCCCGTTCTTCGATTCACATTTTCAAAAATGTTTCTACTCTGTCTACACCTGTACGAGATGACATAAATTGCGCAAAATATACTCGTACATAGTTCCCTTACGATTCACACAAACAAAAGGCACCGACCTATCGTCGCTACATACCCTAACCTAATTGTAATTCATGTGCAATGCAATGCACGTGGCAGAATTCGTGGACAAAAAATATAACCAGCCCCGAAAATCAACAATTGTTAAGTATGATGCGTAAATTTTGTAATAATGTGTAATGCGTAAAATATTGTAATCAAAAAAATCTGGCAATCAAAAAAAATCCGCTGTTACCATGAAACTGACAAGAGCATCACAAAATGACAAGATTTATAGTTGTTTTTTCACGATGAGTTAGAAAGACAATTATTGGTACAGAGGCATTCTTACATGACCCTCAACAAACACACACCTTCATCCTGATTTTTGTCTAAAATGGATAGGTAGGATGATATTGGAATATACACCCAACGCATATGTTTGCATAATTGCACTACAACTACATCCTGCTTACCCAAGCTAATAATAACCAGAAGACATCGTGGTAGTCTAAATCCACCAGGAGGACATCAAAGTGTCGTCTCTTTCTGGCCACACTTGGCCATACTTATCACTACTATGGCCTGTATTTGGCATTTTAATCTTTGTCTTACTTTAATTTCAGACCCAGACAACTACGATGGACCGGAACCAGTGTACCGCGAATGGCACCATTGGCTTGTTGGCAACATTCCCGGCAACAACGTGGCTGCTGGTGAAGTTCTGTCCGGATACATAGGCTCCGGACCACCAGAAGGCACTGGCATCCACCGTTATGTATACATCCTGTACAAACAGCCTGGAAAACTCAGCTTCGATGAGAAAAGATTAACAAACAAGTGAGTTTATACACAACACTTTACAGTAGGAAGAATTATTTTGTACATAGCATTTAAGTCACTCGTAAGCACTTTGTGAACCCACATATTATATAACAAGATTCTAGATATAATGGAATAAATATTATTGAGGTCAATAGAACACATAACTTTAACTAGGTCTTTTATTCGTCGTCGTTTGCCCGTCGGTGTGATAAGATTGTGAATGATGTTTATATGAATAATGTGCGATGATGATGATGTGTGATGAAAAACGTTCAACGAGTTAAAAAATGAAACATGAGAAAGAAACACAGTAACATTTGTTACACTCATCCAAAAATAAAACCGATCACTGCCGTTTATGTCTGTCTGTATGCCCTACATTTTTTCGACTTTCAACCGAGTAACAATATTTGTGCAACACAGAATGTTGGTTTTCGAGTCTATGTGTATTCTTTGTTTGTCTCGTGTACTGGCAGGGCATTTGAACCTCCTTTCGAACTTATTCTGCATGGAATAGGGAAGGGAATAACGGGCCTGTGTTTTCACGCGAATACTTAATATCCTGAGCCTTTGTTTCCATACGGCACATTGATTTGGTGTAATGTGACCACTTTTAAACAATCATAATTTATCAAAGGTTTACTATTGTGTGGTTATTGTTAAACAGTTATAAATAAAGACTTTAAAAAAGGTCTACGATTGTCAAAACCAAAAAATATATCCAATAACCATTTATAATTGAAATGACAATCTTTAACATTAAGTTATGAAAAGAAAGAAGGAAAATGAAGTTAGAAATGAAATCAAAAGTTATTACATTTTAATTATTAAAAAAAAGTTACACAATTTAATTATTCCCTCTTTTTTGAGCATAATATTCCTAATGTGTATCTTAAGTTTTTGTATAGCAATAGTTCCGTCTATATAATAAACGTATTTTTATTCAATTTTCGTTATTAACAGGTCGATCGACGGTCGTGCCGCCTTCTCAACGAAGATGTTTGCCCAGAAGTATAATCTAGGTGCCCCCGTGGCTGGAAATTTCTACCGTGCCCAGTTCGACGACTACGTACCACTACTGTACAAGAGTCTGGGCGTTTAATATTTCTTAAATACTCTCTATGAAATAAATAGCTTAATCTGACCTGATCTATATTATTTGGCTTAATATTACCGTATGAGTACATAATAAATCACTTTCAGTGTATATTTTTAATATATAAAATATATATATATTTAAATATTAAAAATATAAGACACATTATTTTTATATATATATTTCTTATATATTTTCTTTTTTTGATTTTTCGAGATTTATTTTAGTCCAGTCCCCTTGAAAGAAGAGTCCTTATCAACAAATAACTTAACGTACCAAAATTAACATATCACTATCGTCTGCAGGCCACACTATGGCTGGTGTCAAGTTTAGTCAGTTCTTTGTGTCAGTTTTTTATGTCCCATCTTTTTTTTTCGTCCCGCTGTTAATCCGAGGGCTTTTCATAGTTTCACCGGGTCAAGAGGTGACCGAGTGCTTATGGGGCTCATTCGAGAACTCTATTAGTGAGCAACCAGCACAAGGGCGCCCGAGAGGTAGCCTCGCCTTGGACTGTCACCCTGTTTCACGAGAGCGTCTGACTCGAGGGTGCCCAAGAGGGCCCAACCTCGGCTCGGTCAGTTGCTCCTGACTAACGGTTATCTATCTCAATTAATATCGCGTCTCCCGAACTGAAAAAAGAGAAAATATTCCATTAAAGAGAAATTTAAAGATAAAAAAAGAAATTGAGCATTCTTATGCTTAAATGAAGAGGACGTTATTCCTGAATCCATGGTGGTGATCAGACTAGTCTATTAATAAGTTTGATTTTGCGTCCTTAATCGTTCCCTTAGTACACCGAAATAATACAGATAATAAAGGTGAGGTATGAGATGCATTATTAAAGACACGGAACATAAGCACAGCACTTCCTGAAAAACGAATTGTGACGCAAAAGTATTGTTCTTTAGTTATGATCAGTCGTACAGTAAACAAGCAACTAAACCATTACTAAGTACCATTACTAATATATAACGTGCTAATCATTTGCTAGTAAATTTCATTTACAAATGCATATAAGTAAATTATATATATAGACAACAATGAAATCGCTTTACCACCCTTAGGTTGAATGTCGTTTACACATTACAAAACTACAAGGTCTATTTTCGCTTAAAATATTAATGTGAGAGTAAATACTCCTGTCATCACTTCATTGTATTATATTTGAACTTGTAGTATGCAATTGTCATTGCCTTCTCATTGCGTGCATATTCATTGATAGAGTATTTTATTTTTTAATGGTTTCTAACAAGACTCTTATATTAGAACTCCATAGTTTCTAGTGACATTTAGATTATATTACTAGAAAAATCTACATCTTTAGAAGAAAGATTAAAACAAAACGCACTACACAACCTATGCTTTGGTTGTCTTACAGTCATCTTACAGTCAACCAATTCCAAACCACAGATCAATAAAGCGTTAGACATTCCCAACTTTTATTTTATAAGCTTAGTTATCCCTACTGACTAGTCTTTTTATGGAATTTAGAACTTATAACTTTATTTATTTAATTTAACTATACAATCAATTGTACCCTGACGTAACAAAAAGCTCTTTACTACAAAAATGGTATTAGAATATTAAATAAACCTAATTAGATATTCACGTACACAATTATAAAACTATGATCTTGAACATTGATTCTGTACAAGAAATTAAAAATGAAGTGCTACAGAATAATTTGATAGTTAAAATTTATTGCAATTATGATCGACAGTCAGTTAATCTATCCGAATGAATTTAAAAAAGTATTCTTATACTTTATGTTAACAGACTTTCCGTTTTTAGTCCGTCCAATACCACAAATAGAAAACAGGTAGGTACGTCACAACTATTTAAAATTACTTGCAATTTTTATTGTGAACACCGCCTCTAATTCTTTTATGGGGCCCGGGCGTTCGTTGATCCGAGCATCAGCTGTTTTTGATTTTGTGTTTCATTGCTGGTTTTTTTTAGTAAAGTAATGTATTTTTTATGAATCTATCGTTTTATTTAGCTGTACTAACATGGTGGATGGTAAATAATGCTAATAAAACGTTTTAAAAATATGAATTTTTTTTAATCAGGATCGATTTTTTTTCCGCCCCATCACCAAAGGTGTCATTAGTACTATCGTCTGTCTTCGTTTTCGGAAGCGGTCTCCTAATACCCAGTATAAAGATCTCTTAAATGCATAATTCAACAGCGGCTAGCCAAAAAGCTTTTACATCTAAATATTAATATCTGAATAAAAATCTTAGTAAACTTTTATAAGCACATCGCGATTTGGCAAATTCATATGGTGAGGGCGTGCAGAAAGATAATAATAATAGATTAAATAAATCATGTCATTCATTCATTCACATTCTTTCAATACACCATAATGAATGTCAAACACACGCTGAGAAGAGAATATCGCTAAAGAATTTATATATTATATGTATTACAAATATATTATATTTAACTAAAATGATTAATTTTAAGATATCTACATATCCACATATAATTTATATACCTACGTATATAAATTAAACTAAAATGCTCGCAGCTGATGTAATAGAACGAAATTCTAGTATATTAAGGCGGTAATTATATAGAGGTATACTATGTAACAAAAAAAACCTTAATAACGTTCGAACTAAAAATAAAGAGTTACCGACCACCAACATAATTTTTTTATTTAAAGGACTCTAAGAAAAGGTAGTAATAACAAGTACAATTATTTATATTCCAATACTTACGTACATACGAATACTGAAATAGAATACATAAATACACTTGAAACTGAGAACAGAGTATTTATTATTCAATTAAAAACATTATTAAAATCATTCTAAACTTTTATGGATATTAAAAGAAAGAATGTTTGAAATTAATTTTCCATAATGCAACGAGGAGACACTATAGGTAGTAAAGTACTTACAGTACTTCTATTTTTGGAATAGCAAAACTGCTCGTTGTTTGTTCTTTTTCATAATTATTTTGATAAAGTGTGTGCAATTGATTTAAGATTGTTTAACTTTAATTGCAATAAATATTTACCTTACTGAATTTACTATTTAAAAAAAAAATCTCCAAAAGCATCGGTATAATGGTATCCTTTCGGTGTTTAACGTTTATTATTTTTATTTTTATCTTTGCTTTGGATCTAAATTTTTAATTGGTACGTACATTGAATATTTTGAGCGAAAAACGTTTATCTAAATTATTATTTTATTTCTCTACATAGTCTCCAGAATGATCTATACACTTTTGCCATCTTGTCTCTAGCTTTATTATTCCTTCTAATAAAAAAGAATCTTCAATTTCATCAAAATATTCAGTCACAGCTTCTTGAATTGATATTAGTCGAAAACTTTCGTCGTGCCATGTGTTTTTTTAGATTGGGGAAGAGATGGTAATCAGACGGGGCCAAGTCCGGCGAATAGGGTGAATGCGGAAACAATTCAAAGCTACAATTGTGTATTTGTGCGATTGATTTCGCCGTAGTATGGACAGGAGCGTTATCTTAGTGGAACAAAACTTTTTTAGACAACATACCAAGCCTTTTTATTTTTATTTCTTCACGCAAACGTTGTAAGAGTGGGCATTTATGTCATTTATGCATTTATTTAGTCCGCATTTATGGTTTTACCTTTTAAGGTAGTCAACCATAATGACCCCTCTACAGTCCCAAAAAACTGAAGCCATTACCTTCTTGGTTGACAAAACGGCCCGAGCTTTTTTAGGGGGCGGTGACCCTGCTCTTTTCCATTGCTTGGATTGTACTTTGGACTATGGTGTATTGTGGTGAACCCAAGTTTCGTCCATAGTTACGAAACGGCTAAGAAAATCTTGTGGATCACTTTGGAACAGATCAAACAATCCTGTGATACTTTTTGGCGGGTGCGTTTGTTTTCGGCTGAAAGCAGTCTAGGAACCCATCTGGCAGAGACCTTAGAAAATCCAAGATCGTTGGAAGTTAAGTTCTGTGCTCGTTCATAGGAAATGCCTAATGCTTCTGCTATCTCTGCAATCGTCAATCTCCTGTCATTCAAAATAAGGTCTAATATTTTATTGGTATTTTCGTCTGTGGTAGCCGTCGACGGCCTACCACTCCTAGGTTCATCTTGTACTGCTTCTCTGCCACGTTTGAAATCCGATACCCATCTTTTGACAGTGGCATATGATGGAGCAGGTTCCCCCAAAGTCTCGTATATATGTTCATAAATTTGTTTTGGCGTTAATCCTTTTTTTTGGAAATATTTTATGACGGAACGGTGCTCAATTTTATCCATTTCTACGGAAACCGCGAACTTCGTTTGTTAAATCGATTACAAATTTTGCAATTTTGACAAAAGAAACATATTATAATTAAAAAAGAAATGCCTATTACGTGCCAGTACTATTTTGTTCTTTTGAATTTAAATGTCAACCTTAGGCTCAAAACTTTTCAATGTGCCCTCGTACTTCATGGTGGATGTTTTCATGATGGAAAATAGCAATAATTAGAACGCTTCGTAAGAAAACAGACAAAAGTGATTTAAGGAATTATTGTCCTAAAATACATTACAGTGTCGATTGAAAACCAGATAGTGCTTGGATATGCTTGAGTAGTAAAAAATTGCGAAAAGCGCTCTCGCAGCAATGTCATCCTTCACCATGATAAAGCTTCCTATAATAATGAATGCTTATTTGAAGGCCTCAAATGTCGACCCAATATTATGTGATGGTTTGCCAAGTAAATTAATTTAAAAGTTTGCAGAGCGCTTAGGAATCTAGGGAACCTCATTAAACTTTCTTAAGTATTTATTAACTTAGTATAAATACTACTAAATAGTGGTTTCGGTGGTTACAGATTGTACCAATTCCCTGCTATTCCAGGAGTGCCTAAAAGATGTTAACTAGGACCTATTTTGATTAGATTTTGATATAAATAACTGACCTGGACGACATCACCACCGTCGTATTAATACACAATTAATTTTGCCAAGTGACGTTGTCATTTGGGTACAGCAAGAGTATTCTACAACTCTCAGTACTGTAATAGTCACTTTTTGACAATAAACGTAATTCTAACATTCTTACCATAACGACGTCATAACGACGGTATAGAACGCATCAGACTCCGCGTCCCACCTCACAGTAGGCTGTTCTTTGACCTGTGGAGGAATCACCTCATTGCCTCCTCTAGCCACTACTCCACTAGGGTAGCACACCTGAAAAAAAATGGTGATGATAGAGCTAGAAGTTAATTCTAACACGAACGAGTCAGGATGACGGAAAAAGGACCAATCACTCACTAATCGACTACTGAAATAGAGACTCGATAACACCAGTCAATAGGCATTCCCATTTTAGAGTCGGCGCAGACTGACAGAGTGACGACGGCGGCGACAAATTTAGTAATAATTGAAATTCAACTTAATAAACTTTTACAATGGTAGTCTCAAAGCAATAATAAATAATATAAAGGTGAATTCCAATTGTTACTAAATTAGTCACTGCGTTGCAATTCCGTTGATCTACGCTTCTAGGATTAATCTGGAATACGTCACCAGAAATAGGGTCTCCAGTTTTTATCATCAGATGAAATAGTAGCGCCAGACTATTTTCTACTAATATTCCTAGATAGCGTGGTTCTACCTCGCCTGGGACGACCTATTTGTGCTACAAAGTTCATAGCTGCTCCGTGATATTACCACGTAAAGCATTACGTACACATTACGCAACCTAAAATTATTTTCTGATGAAAGTGTGTTGATATGCCATTTACGACGACAGTTCCTTTGATAGTAAATTCTCATTCTAAAAATCGTCCTATAAACAAATTTAACAGAAGTGAGATCCAAGATGGTAAGTGATGACTATAACTTCCACATCTATGCTCAACAAAGACGGCCTTCTTACCTGGAATTGGATTTTTACAATGGTAGGGCTACTATGCGTGTTTCTAGCTGCAGAATGAATGGTACAGCTTGACCGGGGTAGGACTACGCCCTCACAGTATAATAGCGTGAAATAACAGCATAATGCTGCTGTGTTTCGTCTGGTGAGTGCAGGGATCCAGAGACCATTATTACACTCCCTCTCAGTCCTCAAGGGTGACAACGCACCTGCATTATAATTCGGTGTCAAGGATGAATGTAGATGTATGTAGATGCCACTTACCAGGTGAACTATGTGCTCATTTGTTACTCTCAACGCCATAAAAAAATAAACATATAATTGTGACTATCACTAACTATACTATTTAGGTAACACGGTATTTTCAAAATCTTAAATGGGAAACCGAAATGTAACTTGAAAACGTGATTTAGGATTACGAATACGTAAAATTTTTTATAAGATATTGTATGACGCATTACTATTGAAACATTTATTCACTGTAAAAACCAATTTTTTTTTGCGCATTTTTAATTATATAATTACATAGGGAGGTTCATCTAAAGCAGAGTTCCCCGAACTTTTTTGTGTCGTAGACCCCTTGCCATGTTTTTCCGTGTTGGGTAGACCCCCTACTTACCTGATATTGATTTCCTGTAAATTTTTAAGTGTAGTGAAGTTTAGTGTTAATAACTTAAAGTAAAAACACATGTTAATTTATATATTTATTAATTGAATTTAAATTAAAACTACACAAAATAAAATTTTGTATCTGTTATGTAAAATATACGTAACATTAAATAAACTATAAATAAAATAACATAAGCAATAAGTCAATATTTTTAGTGAGAAGGATGAACCTGATGCTTTAATAATAAATTATCAACATTTGGCGTCAATTTTGTAAGGGTTAATCTTAAATCTCCTCGGCTAATGATGTCCAGTTCCAGTCCTGTTTCTTTTTTTCGTTAGGAGATTGGTAACAGCGCTGAACCCCCTTTCCACTAGGTATGACAATGGAAAGGAAATTATTGCTAACCACGAGTACAAAACTAAAATTTAATAAAAAATAATGTACTTACTTTTCTCCAGCACTCTCAAACAAAATAACACTGACTCACTATAATTTGTGTGATATACTATCTGTTTATATTTTTTTAAATATTTTCTTAGCACTTTCCTTTTCAAGATTCAGGAAACAAATAAACGTATTTGTCCCACATTCGTATTTATAGAGTGACGAATGGAATAAGTCAGTGCAAGGTAGCGAAGCTCTGAGACTGCGACTCTCAGGTTTTTACAAGTTCAAAATGTATTGCGACCACAAAGCGAATACCAACATCCTACAACTTACACAATTTTATAAACATATATAATAAATTTTTTACTTCATAGGTACTTTTAAAATAATGTATGTTTTGATATTAGATTAAGATAGTATGATGAAAGTAAATAAGTACTTTCAGTGTATGTGTTGAAATCCACTATCGTGGACTTTCATTTCATGGACCCCCAAATTTTTTTTCCGCTGACGTAGACCCCTTGCAGGTTGTCATAGACCCCTAGAGGTCGATATAGACCACTTTGGGAATCACTGATCTAAAGCTTAAGTAATAAAAATGTAAAATAATCAGCGATCAGAGTTTAGCGGTCTGAAGTTACATAAAATATTTATTTTCAGAAATTTCTGATATCCAGCTTTTTGTATAAAGAACTGATCGAACGTGGAAGGGCCACGCCTTTACTGGAAGCATCCTACTGTGGCATGAGAGAATCTTGAAACTCAATTACCGTTTCGTCGTTTTGTACTCACCACCAAAAGTGGTGGGTGTTAATGATGTCCATGATTATCAACATCATGTGAACTACGTGCTCGTTCAAAACACATGTACGTTCAGGAAAAAATATTATCGTTTTCTTTTTTTTTTCTTTATGGCTCATGGCCACTGTTAGTCTGAGGGCTTCTTCAGCTTCATCGGGTTGAAAGGTGGCCGAGCAATTAGGGCATTCAGCCGAGACCTTTATGAGTATTATCATCTCAAAATTGCTAGTGATTTTTGCACATCATTTAAATATGGGTTGTCATTGAGCTATAACAGCCTCATCAGAAGCAGTTACAATGACTAGTTCAATATATAACATGTAGTTTGTAATGACGGATAGACAGGCGTAACGAGGTTGTGAAAAATTAAATATCGTGACTAGTGAGTATTCACATATCAATAGTACTACTAACGACTACTAAAGCACCGGTTTTGATTATAATTATATATGTATACATCACATATTTAATTCTTATCTCATATATAATTTTTATCTACAGTGATACATCATAATCAGAAATCTCGTTCTCAGTGCGATAAGCACTCATTTTCAATTAGCTAAGTCAATGCTAACTGCAAACTCACGCAAATAAGGGAAAAGGAAGCGGTCGTAAATTTGAGTTTTACAAGTTTTCATTGCCAAAAATTCTTTTGAAATAAAGCTTATTCCACTTGACCACTGCTTGTAATCGATTCTCCTCATGAGCTTCTTTACCTTGGATTGAGCGATGGCTTGCCGTCATCGCTGTACGAAGCTCGGTAACATTCGAAGGGGCAGGATCTCCGAACCCTTGGATATGGGATGATCGGGGCTGTCATTGATTCAACATAAAATATAATTAAATGACAATAAAATAAATGCTCCAACCCACACATCTATAATATCCACAGCACTATGTTCGTAATTATTTTATATGTGCACTGAACGCTCAAGATCCATGCTAATAATTGTATATTAGTAGTTTAATATTACTAAATCATAATTTGACAACGACAACAATGACACAGTTCCTTTGATAGTAAATTCTCATTCTAAAAAAATTATGAAGTAATGAAACAAGATCCACGATGGTAAGTGATGGCTGCGGCCTTATAACATCCACATCTATGCTCAACAAAGCCGGCCTTCTTACCTGTAATTGGGTGTTTTAATATATAATATATATATTTAACAGCAGTAGAGTTACACGGCAGTTTGCACGCTAGATATAGTCTTCAGTACCTCTTCAATGGGTTCGGGGAATATGTACATTCACAACCGCTTCCGCTCTAAGCTTAGCTTTAATTTATTAATAAATAAAAAAATATTTTTTCATAGTGGAAGGGCTACACTGCAATTTGTTTCTAGATGTGTGGTTCAGCTAGGCCGAGGACCACGCCCTCGCAAAGAGTTGATATAATGACCGCAGGAATGACACAGGTGAACTGTGCCCGTTTGTTACTCTTGATGTATTAGAAAAAATTGTACGGCCACATCGCGTAACATCGAACCAAAAGTTGGCTTATCATGAGTAAAAAAATCGATCCGATCTGATCTTTTGGCAAGTGCATCAAATAATAAACGACGTGAATGCCTCTGTGTTATATCTTGGGCAGTTGACGTTTATATATTCTTTATGTTCCTTAAATAGGTTTTACAAGGGCGGACTTAATGCCCAGTGGTATTCTGTACCAGCCAAACCTAGGACTTAGGACGAGGTAGGTCGACTTTGTTGGTAGGCATAAAAAAAAAGTATTTAGATAAAAATATCATATAGCCTCGGATACCTCTAACGGAATAATCTTAATATGTTAAGGAAATGTACTGATGCGTTCTAATGCGTTGGCACCGGTGGAGAAGTGGCACAAGTGGAAACTACAGCGACGCGCTTTATGTGGCTATATGTAATATATCGCGGATTTGTATACAGAATGTGTCGGTATTGTTCTAAGCCTTAAAGTTGATAACGGCCGAAACTATTTGTTATTAAATATTACCAATCAAGAGAGAATGCACAGACCGCTACCAAGCGTAATAAAAGGGGGAAGAGAAAGAGGAAAATCTAGCCAACGCAAGCAGCAGCGAGGGCTGAATCCACCCCTGTTCCTCCCCAGAGCACCCCGGGAGATGCCGAGCAGCCTATGTAGCAAACACCAATGAAGAGGACGATACCCCTCCTAGACTATAAGATAATTAGAGATATATAAATATATATATATATTTATATATGTATACATACATATATTTAATTGTATAATAACATTCATTGCTATGCGGTGACAGCACAGGATGACTGGTGAAGGTGGAGCGATTTGTGCCAAACCCGGTCGAAGGCTTTAGCTACGTTCAAATTAACCGCGAAGGCTTCTTCCCTTTGGACTTGGCTGCCTCTAGATAATGACGAGTGGCACGCGACGTGTAATACCGGGTTTTATCTTACTTAAACAAAAAGTTATCGTTAATAACCGTTTTAACATCTAACTATGATCCGTTTTAAAAGCACACTTATCGCAAAACAACGTCAATGCAGTGGCAACCACCGAAAGCCCCTTATACTATACCCCTTATATTATAGAAATATATATATATATATAACCCCATAAATTATAGAAAAGAAGAAAGAGTATAGAACAATAAACGTAACGCGGTCCTATAAAATCTTATATCGCATGTTCTTTTCATTAAACCCTGAAAAAATATAGGTTAGACGTTTTTATTACATCTTTTAGTCTTGATTAACGGATTTATAATAATCTATAAAGTATTAACTATCGAGAAAAATGTAATTATATTGAATTAAAAATAGCGGTGCAGGGCGGCAACCCTAACATGTTTTGCTTAATAAATATATATTTCATTAAAAAATTCAATGATGGACAAAATCGACTTAAGTCAGAATCTTATAATAATACAAGAAATAGGAAAATAAAACACCTGAGCAATATGCAAAATTCTAATTATGAAGGCAAACTACTTCGCTTACAAACTAATGTTAAATAAACAAATGGAACAACTGATTACATGAGTTGATTTCACGCAAAGTCTTTTTATATGGCAACCATAAATACATGACTGCTCCTGCAAGAATAGTTTTTAATCTTCGATTTTACAATCATAACACATTACATTGGGCAACATTTACGATCGTTAATTGGAAGTTAATTAATTCAGTCTTTAATTGCCATATGTAAGTATTTATTGTTAGCGGTGTGATGATTAGTTGCCAAGTTGTTTATACAGCAAGGGTACGTAGTCGTCATATTGTGCCTGATAAAAGTTTCCGGCGACTGGATCGCCGAGGTTGTATTTTTTGGCGAATTTGGCGATTGAGAAATTGGCACGATCGTCGCCCGAACTGAAACGAAAAAATTGTCCATTAAATAGAACGAAATTCAAGCAAAAATGAACGATGAAAAAAAGTATAATATGTTAAAACATATTATACTTAAATTATATATTAAGCTGTCCAGTGTGAGAGATACTTGTAAAGATATTTGGTTCAACTTCCACAACCAAAACTCATAAACTTGTACAACCCACATTATTAAGTTTCTGGTTAGGTCAGGGTATAATTGACATTAACATACACTGAGGGTCTGTCGCAGCCATTACGACAGACATGAAAAGAAAAGCAAGAGTTCGAATTTCTACAAACCCAGGGGAATTTTAATAAAATAAATAAATAAAATTTATTATATAATTACTATTAAAAGGCCTAAAGCGATCAAATGACAGAGACGGTTAGGTATATGAATTTAAAAAAAAATATTTATTGGAATGCATCTACTCAATATAACAGATTTGCGTGGCAGGCCTTATACAAAATGTCAATTAAACAAATGTCAAAATAAAAATTTAAAAAGAATTGACATCATTATTACCATCATCATGATTAAAAATATAAATAAGAATTGACGTAAATAACAAAAATAAATACTTTTGTCAAGAATACTTACTTGTTGGGGAGACGTTTCTCATCGAAGGACAGTTTGCCGGGTTGTTTGTATACAAGGAAGACGTATCGGTGCAGACCAGTGCCAGGTGGAGGTCCCGAACCTACATATGCGGATAGCACTTCACCCCCACCTACATTGCCAGCCGGCACGTTTCCAACTAGCCAGTGATGCCATTCACGGAACTTTGGCTCCTGGCGGGACGGTGCATCGGGATCTGAAACAAAAAAGGAACTTCTTTTACCCCAATCAATATGTCTACTTGAACAGAGTCTTCAAGGCACTTTCGCTTCTCCTTACCTAACTGACTCTTTTGCTCTTAGTATATCATGGTAATTGTTTTACTTACTGTAAGTATTATTGTTATCTGTCTTTATAGGAGACCTAGGTCCAGCAATTTTTAATACAATAACTACAATACTGATCGCTAGTTTTTTATGCAGACATAAATTGACAAGACAGAATTGATTGTTTCCGTTTACATACCAACCACTGCTTTATCATAACTACGACTCCTGACTGTAAATAAGGTTTCCCACTGTAAAAATTAAAAATACACAAATCATAAATAAGCCGAGATTATGACACGGCCAAGTTACCCGACTGGACGTAATGCAAATTCAATAAGATCGGGGAAGATCTGTGATCTCAGATGCTGTGTCAAATACACGGAATATATATACAATACAACACACACCAACAGACCAACAATACAAGACCAATTAAACAAACCAACAATTAGTTATACTCGAATATTAGGTACTCTTAATACTATGTCACGCGGCTGTCAAAGAGTGTGCAGTTTTAGGATACAAGAATTTGAATACTTTTTTAAGCTAGAAGTAAAACATCTTCTGTTTTATTTACCAGTCATAGCCACGGTATAGAATGCATCAGGCTCAGCATCCCATGCCACAGTGGGCTGGTCCTTCACCTGTGTAGGAGTCAGCTCATTGCCTTCGCTCGCCACTACCCCGCTAGGGTAGCTAACCTGAAACAAAAGAAAAATATTTATTTTAACCAGGTTTGTTAGATCTAGAAATACTAACGACGACCGTCGACGTGGTCCTTTTTACAAAGTAAACAGTACCAGTAAACCAGTGAAAGATAATAATAGAATTACCATAGCTAATGAGTTTTTACTAGATATTTATTTATAGCTTAACAACTGTCTTAAAAATGCCAACAAAAGCAATGAGGACAAGCTGGACAATCTAATTTCCAAAATTACCCATCTTCATACATAATAGATTCTACATTATTCCTATAAATAGACAAAACATCCAACATTTTCGAAACTATCAAACAATTAAAAATCTATCAGACTGTGCAGTTAGCACCAATCCTATGTGGTAGTCCGCGAGGAGAAAAAGAATCTACCTAGCACAGTACAAATCTTCCTCTTCTATGCGACTTATTCTCCTCCACGGCACGGATCTTGATCTTAATTATTAATTATTGCATATTTTAACTTTAGATACTTAATTCCCAGGTGGACCCCCAGGAGTCCACGTGAAACTCGACGGTGGTCTACGTTGGCGTGACAAAAAATGGGGTTCACAATTCGTAAGCGGGTCCACGAAATTTATTTGCTTTTGATAGTGAAGAACTAAAATATTGGCTTGACTTCACCTATCAATGTAGGCAGATCATATTTTAAGACGCTCAGCGACTGTTAAAGATGCATTAATCAATTAATTAATTAAGCAATCAATTCTCACTTTTTATTTCGAAAACTATTAATTCGTGGTTGGAACTCGGCCGCAACGTAAATTTCCATATGTCGAGTTTTGGGAATATGGTAGAAATGTACCTGCAGGGGGTCCACCGGAACCAGTTAAATTTTGAAAGTGAATGGTCTATGAGAAAAAAAATTGATAAATAAGAGACAATAACTGGCACATCTTAGGTTTCGTAAACCAACAACTCCACTCCGTGCACAATATAAGTTCGTTGTCACTCCTGAGAGCTAAGTTGGACGTGAATTTGAGTTCCAATAGCCTAATTAAACGCGAACCACATCCTTGTACAACATTTTAATATTAAAACTTTAATAACAATATTAGCAATTTACAGGGCCAGCCAACACGATGCAATTTGTTGCTGGACGCCGCATTGGGTATTCAAATAAATCTAAATAATATTTTTTATTACACTGAGATTAACAAACCACAGTTCACCTGATGGTAAGTGATTCCTGCGACCAATGACATCTACATTCATCCTTTACAAGGAATCATAATGGCAGATGCGTTGTCACCCTTGAGGACTGAGATGGAATGCCTAGTCACCAGTAATAAAGGTCTCCAGCTCCCTACACTCACCAGACGAAACACAGCAGCAATATGCTGCTATTTGTGATTCTGCATCTAGAAATAAACTGCAGTGTAGCTCTACCACTGTAAAAAATATACAAAATAGTAGCTTAACGCTGTTGTGTTTCGTCAGATGATTTTAGGGCTCAGGAGACCCTTCTTACCGGTGACAGGTATTCCATCTTTACCCTCAGGGCGTGACAACGCATCTGCATTATGATTCCTTATCGAGATAGAATGTAAGCGTCATGGGCCGCTGGAATCACTTTCCATCAGGTGAACTATATGCTAGATTGTTACCCTCAATTAAATAAAAACAAGATCGGTATTCTTATTAATATACACACAGAGGTACTTAAATTACTTATTTTTTTATAGTTTATTAAGTACACGTTTAGGCTTAATAATGTTTTCCTATAATAACGAGCGCGCAAAATCGATACTCAAAATACTAACCAATTTGATGACATCTGGTTTATGATATCAAAATCGAACACACGATCTCCGATCTAACACGACCTTTGATAAAATACTAAATGACTAGGATCAGAGAGAAGAACTGATTTCTATTATACGCTTAAAATATTTATGTTAAAATTAAATATTGTGATATATGTTTCGTGTATAATATGCTCTGACATGGCATTTCAACGCATCTGGAATGATTACAATAATCTTGCAATCCACTGTAATTTCCCTTTAATAGGATAATGGTGTAAAACGTTAACTGCTTCATTGAAACGAAACTTTTCCGCAACAAACGTCCTCGACACATCTGGCCGCAACAGGTTTTAATGTATCCATTAATTTACAAACGACACGGTTTCCATTTACAATGAATTAATAGTTAAATGCCTTATTAGTTAAATGATTTAAAAATAGTGATGTACTTTTGGTCGATTTTACGAGATTATAGTACCGTAATCATTCGCGCAAACACAGAGGGTGCGTCCCGTGTAATTAGTTAGAAGGACGATTCGAATGGAATGTTAAGGAAATAAATCGATAAAGGACATACATAAATAGACTGGTAGAGAAGAGAATTCCTTTGGCATTAAGTCCGCCCTTTGTGAACTTTTAACTTTGTTAAGGTTAATGCAATAAAGGGTAAATAAAACATGGACCAAAAAACCAAAAACTTGTAAAATAAATAATATTCTTGGGCTTGTAATCAAACCCAGGAGCCGCGACGAATCATAGTACTGGCATACGTCATTCGATCATCAATTTTCCCAACTCGACCGGTATAAATAATACCATAAGATCCTAAAGTATTGGGAAAATTGAGGCCAAGCGTTGCTTTGTTTCGTAATAACTTTATTTGAATGAAAAATATTGAGCTGTTATATTGATTGAGTAAATAAAAACTTTATTGAACAATGACAATTTTGAATTATTTATAAATATTCGTTATTTTAGTTAGTAAAACATTCTTGCTGCAGTACAAATTTTGAAATGTATTTTAACGCTTCCTATTGTGTTTAGTTCCATCCTATCGATTGTGAAAGCAAGTGCTTCAAATTTCTCTTTAAACCAAACAAGTTTATGCGATAACAGAGAAAACCACCATTTAATTAGAAAATAAATAATAAACCTCAAAATGAATTGCATTTCATTTTATATATATTAGCTGTTTTTTTACTAAAATTTGTGTTATAACTGGCCCAAATATAAAAAATAAGTATGTGTTATTAATCTATTGTTAGAGCGTTTATAAAAGAACGTTCCGCTATATTCATACGGTCATGAATAATGAATCAATGACATTTAAAATGGTTAAAGTGCAGATGTACGAAAAGAAAAAAAAAATTATGTAGGTATGCTTTCGTTTATTCTCGATTTTATTGTCGAAATAATAAAATATTTTATGTATCTATCAAAATGTAAATTAATTATGTGCGATAACTTTTATAACTTAATCATAAAGTTTAAATTGCAATAACAAGTTCACTCACCTTCAATAGAGCAGTAGGGGCCACAGGAACGACGTCCGGGACCACGGCGTGTTCGGTGAAAGCTTTCGCAACGGTCGACATTCCTCTCGCGAGCACCCTAAAATTGACCATGCTATCTGCTAATAACAAAACAATGACACATCTCAACATTCGTCCCATTTTGCTAACGGTAACGTAGTGAGTACACGACTGGTCAAGCGACTATTCACCGAACGAGTGCAATGGGCCTACAGCGGTATCTGTATTAATAATGCATCACTTGTGTCTAGAGTACGTTTTTTTTTTATCCGCAGATTTAATTAATTTGTATTTGACACGTATGTGTATGTAGATAAAAATGATATTTCCTTAACTCACATCTTTAATAAACTACACTAATACTGCTCTAAAACTTTTTCTCATATATCTCAATTTAACCTATTCAATGCCAAATTTGCCCATTGGCGTCTTCATTTCAAACTTAATTATCTGGGCCATATGAATATAATTATTTAAAAATGTTTCAATTTTGTTACAAATAAAACGTGTAAACTTTCATGCAATATATGCCTACTTTAGCAACCATTTTAAAATATATCAATAAAAATAAAAGTATGTAAATAAATATAAATAAGTCGAAGATTCAAATATATTCAATTTGTCGTTTCTTGAACAAAGAAAGGTGAAAGGCAACACTTCATAACAGTATTTAGGTCTCTGTTTTATTATACTACGTCATCCATCTGTATGAAGCTTTACTATTAAAACATGGTTCTTACAATTTAATTACAGCCTGAATGCTTAAATTCATCTACACTAATAGTTTCCAATTGCAGAAAGCGAGCTAACTTCTAACATAACATTTAGGTTTCAAACTGGATTCAAATTTTGAATATATCTATGCTACTGCGTTTCATAAGTTGAGTGTGATGAAGTGGAAATAAAAATTTACTAAATATTACTTTGAATTCTCATTTGGATATTAGTTTGTATATTTCACTTTTTTACTCCACTTCATCAGATGTACCTTGATTATAATGGAGATGCAGATATAAAGTAATGTGTAATTTCATATTTGCCCATAAGCAAAGCAAGAATTACACTACTTGTGAGTAATAATATGAGAAATATAGACCAATAAAATAGTAATAATGATAATGGCCTTGGACATATGTTCTAGCAATTGTGGGTTCTTATTTTAGCAAGTTTGAGTAGCTATGAGTTCAAATTTTTTAATTTCTTCTTTATGCAAAAAATCATCTGCAACTTATTCTGCCCCCCATACTATATGCTATACATGTCATGTTTGGAACTTAATTTAGTCTTTTGCAATTGCAATAGAGAGTTCTTATTATTAATAACACTAATGTTTTAATTCATTAGCCATAAATAAAATCTGACAAGATATATGCATACACACCAATGAACACACAAACACACCCATATAGATACACACACTCATTTGCTCACTCATGTAAACATAAATCTTTTAAAATTGCCCGTTAAATACTGTTGATAAATAGCTTTAGGCAATAGTGTGACCCTGAATTGGCCTTATTTACTGTAAATCATTGATCTGATGAATCTGTTGATTAATAAATTGTTTTGTCACTCTTGGATTACCTAATAAATAAAAAAAGTTATAAGGATAAAAATATATAAAACATTACTTTATAGAATATTTAGATGTCATGGAATAATAAGCATAAAACAGAAAAATAATTAAAGTTAAAGAAGATTTCACCCAACCAATGTTTATAAAATTATGTAGATGTTTCACATTGAGTTTTTGGAATGTGATCATTTTATATCAACACTATTGTTACCAAAGGCAAAATATCCTTGGTTGATTCTTTATTACACACAGTAAGAATACTTACAGTGTTATATTCCATCATGCATAACATTTGCTAGTTATACATCGGAAAAATTAATGTTATTTTACTTAACATAATTTTCATATCATCAAAATTCACTTTAAAAGTGGTTAACTTTTAAAGTGAATTTTGTTAACACTTTAAACTTGGTTTATCATGTTAAGGTTTATCATATATCAGGTTACATTTAATTGCCTCCTCCTATTCTACAACAATCCATGCTTTGACATTATCCATTTATATTGCATTAGTAAAAATAACAATGGTGAGAGTTAAGATTGCATACCTCTTTTTTTATAATACATTTCTTGCTGAATTTTATAAGATATGTTTGTCATTTCTTAAAAAAAATTATTATATAAATTTATTAACAATATGTACCTTTTTCATAATATACAATTTTATCAGCATAATAATATTTGTTATGACTATAAAAATTAAATATACAATATTATTTAACCACCAAAAATTTACTGACTGCAATAATCTCTTACTATATTTTTAAATTAATGAAGATTTGACAATAGATATGCTTGATCATAAATAAAAATCTCTATAAATATTAAAATACATGATATACAATGTTGTCTGTAAACACCAATTATCTACCATGAAATAAAAAAACAATATAGCTCTGTAAAGATAAAAATAATTATTTTTCTAAGGACTAGGTTAACTGCACTATACTAGATATAGAGAAATGTAACAAGTCAGTACACATTTATTCAACCTTATAGTCTCCTTACAGTAAAAGAGATATGTTATTTGTTTAAGACTTTAAGCTTGATTTGTCTGTTTTTATAATAATAGGGGTGAGAAACTAGTGCACATTTCACTAGATTTCGAGTGTTGACTGCAGCCCATGAAATCCATATCTATAGAAACAAAGATTGAATACCTCATTACCTGCAAATGAGTTCCCGGATCCCAACACTCACCCTACACTTCTTTTAATTGAAAGCTAATCTCTTCTTTTAATCCACAGCTATTTAAACATTATTAGTTTTATGTAAATAGTTATAAAAATTTGGGTATTTAAAACTTAATATTTGTATCATGGAAACTGAATTTATTTAGCTATCACTTCTCTGAACCTATATGTCATTTCAGGGATTGGGATTAAAAATAACTTTTTCTAATATATTGATGAACATTACAGCCATAAACTAGTTGAAGCTTCAATAGATCAGCTTGACCAAAGTTAACCCATAGTTTTTCTAGAACTTCAGCTCATAACAGTAGGTTAATGCTGCCATTTTTAATTCGGTGAGTAAAAGAAACCATAGTTTATATTACTAGTGACATGGCATTCCATATTCATCCTCAATAACAACACATGCAATATGATAAATAATGACACGGGTTGCAGTATTACTAAAGTTCAAGCTTGCTTGTCACTCCTTTAAAAAACGTATTGTTATAGATTTAAAGGTCTAAATCTATTTCTAATGGCCAGATACCACACATGGTTTCTACTCATACTGTAGTATACAGTGCAACACTTTTACTGTTTTACTGTAACCTGTAAAAATTGGCAGCGAGTCAATTTGCTGTTCACCGGTATTTTGACATTTCAAACTTTTGTCTGTAATATATCAAATATTAATGTACATAATGTCGAAAATAATGATTTATAAAGCAAAATACAATTCATGGCTATTACGTAATAAGTTTATATTGCAATTAATTATTCTGTTTTCGATATTTAATACACTTTCCGTGTCACCTATGTACCCACTTTATATTAAAATTGGTTTATGATCAATTGATTTTTTTTATTTTCAATAAGTGTATATGATTAAGGAACGTGGTACTTACCTCAGATTAAACTTAGTAAAATCCTGAAATCAACTAAGATTATATCAATATATAGATAACGTATACAAGTCACCGGCAGCTTATTGGTAGTAGTTGATGATGATGATATAAATTTATCCCTAATGAGAAAGGCAAAGGACTTTAGTCCATACAGCCAGGTCTTGTTCGTATGATGGTTGGTCTGAAACTCTTATTATTGGTAGTAGTCTGGTAGTGACGGTCACCAGTCATTTCAAAATTAGGCAATTACTATTAAAATAGCGGCAACATATCAATAATGAAATGCATTGTCTTCATTTTCAATACTTCTATTATATACAGTTGTTAGTTATCCTGTTATTGCGTAGTATTCATGTTTGGTAGCATGATAATTATAATGTGTTGCGTGTTCATATCAGAACGTAACGATCAAAGAACCCTTTAAACTACTATTCAGTGCAGTCATACAGGCTTAAGACTGTGAAAAATGTATGTTTATATTTAAATATAATATACAGTAACTAAAAATCTAGTAATTTTAATTCTAATATCGCTTGATATTAATTAAAGCGCTGAAAATATAAATTGTGTTATTTTTAGTAAAATGAAATTAAAACTAATACTTAACTGTTATTATACAAAAGAAAACAGCATTTTATTCAGTACGATATTACCTGTCTGTATTAAATATTGAAATCGACATGAAAGTCATATAAATCAAAAAATCATATTTTTTATCGGATTTAGGTAATACTGTGCTTATTGCTATTATATCAAATAAAATATACATTTATTTTAATTCATTTTTTCAAATTTTTAACCATATTACAACTGGTGAAATTAATTAGGCTTATAAATCATGTATTTATGTAATGTCTGTTATAAATTGTCATTCAAAAATTAAAAAGAAGCGAACATCACAGTGAAGTTTCTGTCTTATTTGTTACAACTTAGAGACCAAACATCATACGAATAAGACCTGGCTGTATGGACTAAAGTCCTTTGCCTTTCCCATTAGGGATAAATTAATATCATCATCATGAAGTTTCTGTCAAATACGCTTTATTTTGGTGGTAGTTTTGGTTTACGTACTTTATTTTATTATTCTGAGAGAAATATTATTAATGTGTAATTATTGACCCTTTCATTTTTCTTTTTTAACTTAATTTTCAATCTTTCGATGTTATTATAATTACGTAGGTAAACGTAAAATGAACTGTGAATAATGTTAGGAGACATTCAATTGACCAAGCGTTTAATAGTTATTGCTTTGGTTCTTTGCGTTATATTAATTTTAAAGGAGTACGTGTTCGACTTTACAATATGAGTCAATCTCGTGTTGCATACTTTTACAATGCAGATGTAGGGAATTTTCACTATGGTCCTGGACATCCTATGAAGCCCCATAGACTCGCGGTCACACATAGTCTTGTGTTGAATTATGGTCTTCATAAAAAGATGCAGATATATAAACCTTATCGGGCTAACGCACACGATATGTGTCGATTTCACAGTGAGGACTACATAGAGTTCTTACAGAATGTAACACCGCAGAACATTCAAAGTATGTATGAATTCTGACATTTTCATATTATAATAATTTCATTAGTAGGTGTCACAAAAATAAAAAGGTCATGGTGGTTTGATGTCTAAGCAGTCTTTTGATATTGTTTAATTGCAATATCACATACTGAAAATTTTGTGAGGA
Source organism: Teinopalpus imperialis (assembly GCA_029286865.1). NCBI lineage: Eukaryota > Metazoa > Arthropoda > Insecta > Lepidoptera > Papilionidae > Teinopalpus > Teinopalpus imperialis. The sequence continues at coordinate 8,303,633 of JAGSMU010000030.1, read as the reverse complement.
TACTTGCATCTATATAAATTAAAAAAATATTTCAAATTCATGCTAATCGGTAGGGAACCTATGCAGTTGACTCTGCTCTCTATCCAAAGCAGTCTTATACTTATTTTAATTCTGTTCTACATCTAATTAGCTGACCACCGCAACTCATGAATTGAGTCCATTGGTACTGTTTAGACTCAGACACTTTAATTTCATTGGTTGAGCATACTTTTGAAACAGGATATGTGTATATGATACTTTCATATTATGGAAGTATTGCTTTCGAAAATCTGCCTAGGCTAGACTTACTGGTTAACACCAGAATTACCCTGCATCTGTACCAACTATAATTGGTCAGGTACCTACCGCAAAAGGATATCACATGCATATCAATGGTATTACACTAGAATATCCATAGCTAAAGATTTAAGAGAAATGTCTCTCAACTCATAGGGAATTTTCATCAAGACAGAACAAGAGTTTCTACATCAACTTCTGAAATCAGACTATCTGGAAAACAAAAAAAGGACTGCACTGTGTGCTCTAAAAGGAAACAAATGGATGACAGACATCCAACAAGTGATTACTGTGACCAAGTAAACCCAGAAAGCATATGGGAGATTGTTTCCAAAGATAGCACATATTTTCATAAAATAAGATTTCCTTTATCTCAGACACTGCTCTCACTTTAAGAGATAGGTAATGCTGCGAAAGAAGAAACTAACCCTATGATAATGTAATCTATGGTTGTAGCATCTATCCTTCTTTATGTCATTACCTGCAATTATATATTTCCAGTGATGGAATGGAGATGAAAGAAATATGTAATTGCAGGCATTTTGTTTATTTGAAACATACATTATAAATAATACTTATATTCTTATCTTATCCTATCATCTTTGATAGGTTGTTACTTTACCTTTTTTCTCCATTTCCAGGTTACTCGAAAGATTTGTTGCACTATAATGTTGGTGATGATTGCCCAGTCTTTGAAGGACTTTTTGATTTCTGTTCAATGTATACTGGAGCATCGTTGGAAGGTGCAATGAAACTCAATAATAATGTGTGTGATATAGCGATCAATTGGTCTGGTGGGTTACATCATGCAAAAAAGTTTGAGCCTTCTGGTAAGTGAATATGTAGTTCTTTATTGGGTAATTGTATTTTATTTTTTACATTGATAATTATATATTTTATTTTATTTAATCTTGAATTGTCAACCTTATTTAAACAAAGAAAAAGGGTAAAATGGGTGGACTTAATGCTTGTGGCATTCTTTACCAGTCAACCCTTGAGATGGTTGCATTGACTGTAGGTGCCAATTACAAAACAATCCTAAATATTAACAATATATGTAACTTATTTAATATACAAAATAATAAATAAAATATATTCAACAATAAATATCATAAATTATATACTAAATACATAAATATTATAATATGGACATTAAATAAATAACAAATAAATTTGTACAATTGATGAAATAGCAAATTCAGGTGATTTCCCTTGTCTAATACTCATAAATCAGTCTTTTAAATTTATTTTTATTAGGAACTTGCTTAATGTCAATGTATCTTGCTTGAAATTATTCATCATATAAAATAATCATTTCAGCCTTCATTACTTTCATTCACCATCCACTGGAGCACTACTGGCTGAGACTTTGATTAACCGAGTTCTCCTTCAAAAATTATCTTGAGAAATTATTCTTATGAAAGATTATGAAATTGCCAATTTGTTCACCTAAAACTTGCTTTATTTAGATAAAATAGACAATTACTTGTACTGCATGTACAAGTTTTAATTTTAATGGAGGACACATGTATTCCCATGTCCCTTTGAACATATAGGTGGTTCCAGTATGCTGTCATAAAGCACTATCATCTATTTCTTTCTGACAAATTACACCATGAATATAAATTTGTGAAATTGACAAGATGCTCATGAAGAGAGCTAAAAATATATTGATATTACAGTCATTATTTCATTCCAATTTTTATTATGAAAAAAATTATGATAAAAAGCTTTCCATTTATTTTTATTTAAGATAAACGGGTATCGTGAGGTAATCAATCATTGGTACAAAATTGTATTTTTATACTTAATCACAAACTCTTATTGGTTACTTATACTTTTTTATCTTATTTGCATGGTGTGCTATAGTAAATTTATATTTATTTATAGGGTTCTGCTATGTAAATGACATAGTAATAGCAATATTAGAATTGCTTAAGTACCATCCTCGTGTATTATATATTGATATTGATGTACACCATGGAGATGGTGTCCAGGAAGCATTCTATTTGACGGACAGGGTGATGACAGTTAGCTTTCACAAGTATGGCAATTACTTTTTTCCTGGGACTGGAGACATGTATGAGATTGGTGCGGAAAGTGGGAGATACTTCTCAGTAAATGTACCATTGAAAGAAGGTATAGATGATCAGAGCTATGTACAAGTGAGTCTAATTATTATTTTTTTAAAATTGGTTGGGTATGAGCCAAATTTTCCATCATTTTGTCTTTGAGACCCACCAAACTTGAGAGACGTATCCAGCAATCCATTTTTGAGAGTAGATGATATTCTTTTTACTAAATATTTTTTTTTTATAAATTTTAAATTTTAGAATTGTGTTTGCAAACATGTGCTTGAAGTCCCAGCCGACAACAATGTTAATGCACCACACAGATTATTGGGCTGATATTTTTATTCATTATAGGAAATGACAGGTTACCTTATAAAATTATATATAATTAATTATAAATAATTCGTTAAACATTACATACTAGAAACATATTAGAATAGTTATACATTATTTGTTTTAAATGATTAACAAAATTTGAATTGGTTCTTACTGCTTTTACAATATAATAATGATAAATATATATTAATAATAATATTTACTGAATGTGATAAATATATCTTGAATTATATTGATAATTATTGAAGTCTGGTTGTGCTCACAATTTCATATGCGCAGATGTATAAAATTAATTATTTTGGAAGTATAGATTTTCAAACCTACATTTTAGGTTTTCAAACCGGTTATATCCAATGTGATGGAGTTCTACCGACCCACTGCCATAGTTCTACAATGTGGCGCCGATTCACTAGCCGGTGACCGTCTTGGTTGTTTCTCATTATCGACACGAGGACACGGAGAATGCGTCAAGTTTGTCAAGAATCTTAATGTACCCACATTAGTTGTAGGTGGTGGAGGGTAGGTGCAAAAATTTTTTTTTTATTGAAGTTGAAAAACAATGGGAGGTTCGCCCTGTAATAATATTGAAAATGCAGATTTCAATTAAATTATTATAATATCGAAAAACATTTTTTGATGAAAGATATTTGAAAAATAGTCAGTAGAGAGGTACCAACAATTTCTGATTTATACATGCGCACGAGAACTTTATTTGTGGTAAAGACAGCTATCTAAATCTGAATTTGTGCCTGAGCTCAGTAACTTAGACCAATAGAATGAAACTGAGCGCCATAAGCGCTTGGTCACCTCTCAACCCGGTGTACTGTAAAAGCCCTCGGGATAACAGCCATCAGTCTGAAATTAAAATAAATTAAAAACCATGTTACATTTTATTAATGTTTATATCTTGATAGAAGAATGAATGATGAATGAATTTTGATCAATTCAGATTATAAAGTCCTAGCATTACAGAAAAAGTTAAATACAGGCAACTCCTAAATATTTATTCCAATGTCATTTTTTATTAAATGTTAAAGTAGCTTTCTTTTAACAACAAGTACTTGTAGTATTTTTAATGTTATGTGGCTTTATTAAGAATATAATTTACTTTCAGTTACACTTTAAGAAATGTTGCGCGGTGTTGGACATATGAGACGTCATTGCTACTTGATGAAAACATATCAAATGAACTTCCATACACAGAGTATCTAGAATTTTTTGCACCCGATTTCCAGTTACACCCTGAAATCAGCAGGTACAAACTAGTATATAATGTAGATAACTTAACTATTTGCTCTTGAACTGTTTTTGTAAGGATTAATGAAGTATTTGTTTCAATATATTTATTTGTAGTGTATGGACAAAGATATCTACCATTTTCAACTTTTCGCCTAGTGCTTTATAACATCAGTGATACTGCAAAACATCTGAGCTGTCTGAACTGTCAGTATGTCAAAAAGTAGCAAATTTGAGATATCACTCCAGCATGCTCTAATTTCACATCAAAATTATTACAATTTCGTTATATTTACAGAACATTTCGATATAGGTATTGACATACAAAAAAAAACTTTAAGATGTAATAGAGAAGTAAAAGTGTTCGGTATTTAATTTTTCTGTTATTTCAAAATAAATGCTGTTATGACCTGAGACAAAACAAGACTATAAGGTTTTAACTTAAAATTGTTATGTTTAAAGTAGGGAACAACATTTAAATTCCTTTACGGAAGTTTTATTATGTTGATGAGATATTATGTAATATTTTTGTTTTGTTTAGAGAAAATTGTTGTCTATGTGAAAGTGGGATATTTTCGTATTTTTTTTATATTATGTACCACACTAGTAAATCTTTGACATACAGACATATCTCTTAGAAATTATTGTCAACACTGAACTTAATTTGAAAGACCATCAACTTTTTTCTAAGGACATTTCACTTTTCTTACACTCTTATTTATTACTTGATTGCAGGCCAGAAAGCACAACAAATGCAAACAGTAAACAATACCTAGAGTCTATATCCAAGCATGTGTATGATAATCTTAAGATGTGCCAGCATTCACCTGCTGTACAGATGAGCCATATCCCAGGTTTGTTAAAAATCTTATATTTCATCTCTCATCTAATTTTAAGTAGTATACATCATATAGTTAGACTATAAATTTGAGAATAGAAGAATAACACTTGCAGTACACCTGCGTGATATAGCACCATAACAAGCTTGTGTTTCATATAGTGAGCGAGCAGAATGCAAGACTAAGTTCTAGGCATTCTATCTTAGTCCTTGGCGATGATATTGCATTTTGATTATTTATATAGGTTGGATATTTCTATCTTGTAGTTCCAGTTGAAAATTGTTTTGCTTGTTAGTGTTTCCTTTACTTTAATAAAATATTATATATAAATGGTATATTAATAGTAATCACATGGTGATAGCTTGCGTAAACGTACCAGCGTGACCAATGCCTAGCAGTGGGGTCTATATAAAATATGTTGTTACTTTATCGTGTCTATATTTATTTCATATTTCTGTCTTTTATAGGCGATTTTTTTCCTGACGAGTACAAAATAAGAGATGAACCAGATCCAGATGTAAGGGTTAGTCAAGAGGAGGCGGATAAAATGATTGAGCCCAAGAACGAATTCTATGAAGATGATAAGGATAACGAGAAGGAAACGGTGGTAGAAACGAAGGAAGCATAGCATACGGAAGATTTGACTGATCCCCTGATCATTTGACACGAGAAGGGATATAAGAGGTACAGAAACATGTTTATGTAACCTCTTTAATTTTAGCAGGATAATAGACTTATATATATATATATATATATAATAGATGGTGAATAATAAATAATACTAGCAGATTTACCAAATGCTTCGCTATGAAGAAAATAATCGTAATAGCAATTGTCTACAGAATAAACATTTTTTTTAAAGATTTGATTGTAATACAGCCACTTGGAGTTATTTTAACATCAAGGAACTGGCTCAAGACGAAATGGATGAAAATTTCTGTGGAAAGAACTGTAAAGGAGGACAAAGTAAGACCTTATAATTGTTACACATAGAGATTCACATCTCTCGTAGATAGCAAGTGCTATTCATCTTTTTCTTAACTTTTTCATATTATTATATGAAACTAATTCACACGAACTAGCACACGGTACACCAGGTAGTAAGTAATTACTGTGGCCGTATTATAGGCCTATATATATATTTATCATCAATTGGATATTGTCCCTCAGTAAGACCTAATGTTTAACCTAAAGTAATTTATCAGGTCTTTTACTTAGTTTATTAAATCCTGGAAATGTTGTTAGGATATTGTCATATTTTGGGCACACATGTTAGCTAATGATTTGTCCAGTACTTAAGAATAATAAAACAAACTTGTTGTTGAAACCTTATAGTATTTGTAGTTACGACTGCTTCTAAATTGTGAATCCAGTGTCCTAGGTTAAACTGATTACTAAAAATTTTACAGTATTATTTATTATTCTTACTATAATAAGCTTTCGATATTTCGCAATTACGAAGTAACAATTTTTGATATTTTTAACAGTTGAGAAGATAACATTAACCAGTTAATTAATTAACAAATAAAATTCATACAAAAGATTCATAGATATAAAATTATCAATGATCTTTCAACTATTTCTATTATTGTCAATTCAACATACGTGAAAGCCACATGCTTATTATCATATCTTGTAGGCTTTCTTAGGTTATTGCAGAGAATCATTTGAATGTTTTAATTGTGATAAATTATTTTGAATAAGTGTCTCAATGCTTTCTCCTGAAGCTAGAATTATTGCTAAGTCAGGGACAAGAGTTACATATTAGAATGTTGTTTCGACATTGTCACCAAACAATTAGTTATGGGACTTGAAGAGTATTTAAAACCAATTATGTACTAATAATGAATTAAAATACATATAATAGTCATTTAATTATCTGTTGTCTAAAAAATAAACTGACAGAGATAAATCACAATTTTGTATGCTAATAATATTATGTGTTTAGATATATTTAAAATGCCTACAGTGTAGGCTTTAATGTGTTTTATAAACATGGGAGAGGGATCAGTCAAATCTTTCATAATTTGTATTAAATAATAGTTTGATAGATAGAATAAATAATAAACAGAGCTAAATGGTAAACTATGACATCTAAAATGTTTGTTATTGGGTTAGTTTTGTGTAAGTGTAGTAATGCTAGTTTAGTTTGAGCTCTTTGTGACATTTTCGAAGGGATTATATTTTAATTAGAAATTTTTTCTCATTTAATTTCGTACTTAGCTAGGAATTTTTCATAAATGTCTATTTCTTATGTGTATATTTAATTATAAATTGTTAATAATGTAACATTAATTTTTAAATGTGGAGGTTAAGGGGTGATTAGGTACTCTATATTTATTGATTTTATATTTGATGACATAAATACCGAAAGTTAATGCTCAGCTCATTATGTTATGCTTCCATTTTAGATTTATAAAATGTAAAATAGGTTAGGTAATGTGGTAAAAATGGAGGAAATTAATTATGACTAGATTAATTGTGAAGTTATATTACTGTATTACTTTGTTGAATTAATTGGTCACCATGCGCTGCACCTACAAAACGTATAACGTTGTAAATGAGTTAGTATGGTGCTCAATCTGAAATATTATATATAATTGAATTATTTTGACTTGACTTTTTTGAGTATTGTTAAAATGTTGATATTATTATTTAATAATAATTCAATAATAATATCAACCCATTGAATTATTATTCCTAGAGAATATGTCAATTAAATATAGAATTCATAATTTTAAAATTAATGTTAATCTTCAATGTGTTTTTGAACCATCCAATTATATCCATTAGTGTTTTTATTTTTACGTATAATTATTAAAACTAAGGGTTTGTTCAAAGGTAATATATTTATTGTTTACGACGTATTATAGCTAATAATCTTTATTCCGCCGACGCTGGATATGGATCACCAGGGTCGTTGTCCCTGTTCGAGTTGTGAAAAATGTTTTCACCTAGTGATATTATTCATGCCGGTATATTTCCGAGATGAGAGAATTGGGAAGTGGTTATTACAAAGGTGATAAATGATTTTAATAAAATGTACATATGGGAAAACTATGTTATTTTTATCATTCAATTGTCATCAGATGCTTATATTAAATTAAGTTAAACTGAGTATTGAAGTGAATTTATGGAGCAATAAAATGGGCATTATTAACTTAAGATTTTCCTCAGAAAGTTATTATATATGTATGTATATTATATTTTTAATCAATCAAATATTGTAATATATTTATAAATATATAATCAAATATATACATATATATATATATATATATATATATATATATATATATATATATATATATATATATAATCAAATTAAAAAATCGAAGTATGTATTATCTATGCACTTTCGTCATTTTATTGGTAGTTTATTGATTCCATTGTTGATGGTACGAGGGATTTTACAGCTTTACCGGCAGGCTGGTTAGCGCTTAGGACACTCAGTCGAAACCTGTATTAATGGGTAAGCAGCACAAGAGATCCAGTAAGAGGAGAGGGAGCCTCAGCTTGGGCCGTTACCCTGTGCGTGAAAGCGACGAAAACGAGAATTACATAGCTGCACTATTTTATAGGTGGGGTTAACACCGATACTCCATTTTCCTAGGTTGTTCGCTGCGGATTGGGAGGCATTTACAGATAGCGTCTGGTTTGTATCCAGGCGCGTATAGGCCGGCGTCATCGGCAAAAAGTAGTACTTTTAGCCGATGACGCTCTAGACCGCGAGTGCGCGGGATGTCGTTGTTGTAGTGTGTAAAGGACAGGAACTTTGACTGATCCTTGTGGTACTCCAGCACGAAGGGGGTGGGCTTCGGATCACGATCCGTCATCACGGTATCGAAAGGTTTGTTTGCAGAAAAAGTCAGATACGATTAGTTCGAAACGATCGGGCACACCGAGCTCATAAAGTTTGCCAAACCTTGTCGAACGCTTTCGCCACGTTGAATAAAGGCTCTGCGGTTTGGTTACCCTGTATGAATTTGTTATAGATGCGGTACACTTGATGGGTGCAATTATCATACTGTTCGGGGATGAATTGGGTTGCATAAAATCCCTTATGCGAGATGAATGCGTTCATAAGTTTTTCCCAGTGTCTTTAGGAGACTGATGGGCCGATATATGGTTGAGTCGGACGGGCGTTTCGACGGCTTGAGGATTCCTGTGATTGACGTCTGCATTTATCCAGGTGTTTCCAAAGTGATTCCTTTAGTGATAAGCAATCACTTGTAGATGACGACTGTGATGTTTACGATGGTGTCTGGTTTGCCTACCTTATTTCTGATACCATCAGATCCACGGGATTTGCATGTAAAGTTTTGATGATAGACTCAGCTTTGATATGCGTACCAGTGTGATAGAATCGCGAAGCGGTGGTGTGGCCCACCGATCAACCTGCATGTCGACCATACGAACGTGTTTGTTGTCGACTGGCAACTGTCAGATTATCTGCATTTTCTTCAGTCAGAAAAACTGGCGTGTGGTGGTCCATGGTATCGATCATTCTGATATGTTCGTTCAGTCACTCGCCACAATTTCTCATGACTGCGGTGTTTTTAAGGTTCAGACTCGAACTTTCATAACTATATTATAAACCTTCGTTTTATTCGTAATTACAAATATAAATATATTCATAGGACATTTAATTTAGTGTTTCGAAATGAAACGAGACCATGTCTAATGGTTCTAACATTGAATAACATGTGAAATAACATTTATATCAGTAAATTTCATTGCATTATATATATATATATTTGATTTTACATTATTGATATACTTATGCATAATTGTGGACCTAATAATAAATGATTGGATCCTGATATAGTGTTAAAACAAGTGAAACTAGAAAAAAAATCTTATATTAAGCATGCACGAAAATGGAGCAGATATTTTATGGTACGTGATTGTGGATTACCTGACTGCCACGGCTGTAGGTTTCCTTACGCCGATTATCCTTACTTAAATCTCCTTACGGCGAGTGCTTTCGCACTGAACCGAATATCAGATATCAAAATCAAGTTGATGGCGTAATATAAAATAAAAGTGAACTCTTTGACCGCTAATTTAATACAGCCTTTATTTAAAAAAAAGTTTTTTTTTTTTTGAAAGAATGTAAATACCACAAAAAATATCAGTGTTGACAGACTATATCGTCATAGCGTCAGTTACTAAATCGTAAACCGTATGACGGCCTTGGTCTGTTTTAAAATTATATTAGGAAATGACAAACGAACATGAGTGATTTGTGGGCCGTGACACCAATACTCATCCTTGATAATTGCAGATTGTTGTCCTCCTTGAAGAAGACTGCGTCGTAACCAGAAATACGTCTTCGGTTGCATGTTGGTTACATCAGCAATAGGTAAAAGCGTGATCTTTGCCCGGTCAAATCGATCTATCCGTTACTAATTTAAAATAGCGCCATCTATACTTTAACTTTGTACATGATGATTTTAATGATAGATTCTTAATATTAAAAATATAAGTTTGATTACAAGGTTAGAAATGAAAAACGTGTTACGTGTATTATATTTATTTTAAAATAAAGTACAATAAATACATAGTTGAAGCTAGTAACCGCCCAGTTTTACGTTCAAGTTGTTCTCAGAGATATATTTAAGTATATCACTCAAATCCTCATTAAAATCTACAGTGAACATTTGCAGTTCATCACAACTTTGAATAACCTGTTTTACTACGTCTTTCGATACTTCTAACGTACAGTCTAACCATAACATATGTAAATTTTTAAATTTACCCATTCGTAGTAACTGTAACAGAGTATCATCGATGTTCATTTTCATTTGGTGTTTTATAATCAATTTTTCCAAATTTTCTGTACATTCAAGAAAAAACGTCAAAATACAGCCAATATTGTAATTTTCGTTACCTATCGTCAGATTTGTGAGCTGACTAAAAATATTCTCTGGTCTTCTAAAGTATTTGGGTGTGTCTAAATGTTTTGATTGTGTCATAAGGCATAGAGTGATTAGATTGGGGCAATTTACACCTATGGAAACAATGGCATCTAATGTTAAAGAATGTTCGAGTTCCCATAGCGAGAAATGTGTTAAGTAACTGCCTTTGACCGCCAATAGGTTCTGCATGGAATCCGAATAGGAAAAGAAGGACAAATCTAACCTTGTTAATCTTAAATCGCTAACAGAAAGCTGCTCTAAAATAGCATCTTTGCTATGTGCAGACAAATGAGTGACAGACAATTCCTGAAGATACGGGCAGATTTTGATTAATTTCTTTATACCTTCAGCAGAGGCAAAGTGACAATTAATTTTTTTCAGGTTTAACGGACCGATGTTAATGACAGTTGTTATCAATGTGGCGCCAATATCACAAGATTCTATTATTAACTCTTCTAATTGCGGAAGTTCACTCACCAACATTATAATACCAGTTTGGGAAACACAGCGTCCTACCCTATTAGCCCTCTCATTACGCGGAGGGTCCATTGCGAGTATGCGTAATTTCTTAAGCTTAGCTACTGAATAAAGACCTGCGTCTGAAACGTTCCTTATTAAAACTGAAGCGTTGATAAGTGATTTGCAAATATCAACCTTAGAAACTATATTAATCTCTTCAAGTAGCAGGCAACTAGCACCAATAATCTTGAGGATTTCGTCTGTACAGACAAACTTAAGGTCTAGGACGACTAAGCGTGTGAAATTTGGGAGCTTGTGTATCCAAAAACGCTGTGGTATACCATTATCTAGGTCGCATTTGCGGAATACCTTCATGTTGGGGTGTGTCAAAACATGGAGCTGAATTCGGGGATCACCACGGTACTGGCTACATATTCTTTCTAAACACAGGACATCAAATAACCTGAAATGATAAAACCCTGCATTAGGAAATATATTTAATAATTTATAAAATTATATATATACTACTATAACTGTTATTGATTAAAATATTTTAATAATATTATTTAACTATTAGGTTTTACCTATGTGTACATAGAGTTACCATAGCCTAGCCATCCAGCTTTAGAATATCTCAATCACAGCACAATTACAGAATGATGAAACATCCCGCTTTTTAACTTTAATCCATTGCATTTTAAAAAATGCATTAAGAGTTGGTAAAAACAAAAACTCGAAACATAAATAACAGTAGTATAGGATTCAAAAACCTCTAACCTTGCAGTATATAATAAAAAAAATGAGCTTATTTATCAGATAAAATAATTATAATAATAGTGGATCATTAGGATAATTCAATCATAACTTTTATAATCATAGTACCAGTTACTTCAAACCAATAATTATATTACATCATCTCTTTTAAAGACCATAAATTATTTGAGACATTTGTTATAACTCTCCTGGTGCCTATCTTCCTTTAGTCCAGGAAGAAATAATTACTAGTGATACCCAGTACTTTGTATACACCGATATCACACTGTTAATGTTGAGTGTATAGAAATTTGCAGCTTTGGTTTGATTGTTTCCCAGTGTGTTGCACATGTCTAGAGTTCTTAACAATGCAGCCATTCTTCCTCAAATTAAGTGCATATGTAGTACATTGGATTAGGTGAGGAGACGTTGGGCATTGCGTCTGCGTTTGTACTAATAAAAACAGCAACCTACACAATTAATCTTGTCTAGTTACAAGCAAAATATATTAACACAGTCCAAAATCATACCACCAATATATTATCACCAAGAAGGGTTGTGAGCACACTAACATCTATCAACTGCCACAAACATGTATAGATTGCAAGCAATTCAATCAAGCAAGAGCCTACAAATGCATTTTCGCTATACAAGAAGCTGACTGAAAAGTTCTAGGGTTAGGATATTAATAATTAAATAATAATAATCCTAAATAAACTGTACCATAAATACTAGTTTGATGTGGCTCAATGAGTGCCGGGTGGCACAAGTAATAAGCATGAGTGTAAGTAGCTTAGGCTCAGTACTTTTCAATCACCCCACATATAAGGTGGTCAGTTAGTAAGTTTGCCTTCCAAATATGTTATTATTTGAATTTATGAATATTTTAAATTGACAAATTATCTGATTGACTGTACCTATTGCAATGGAGTGGAAACTACATTAAGTTTATCTAAATGTAAATTTGTATAGACAGATATTGATTTAGAACTATTTGTGACTAATATGGGTGTGAAAATGATATATCATTGACAACATTTGGAAGTAAACAAGTACCTTATGGGGTGCTAAGATGTTTTGCGCTTTGTTCTAGGCAAGTAAAGTTAAATCAAACTTGTTGGCTGACAGTAAAGTAAAGTTAGTAGCTAGATAGAAAATTAAGGAAGAGATAGAGTCTATATTTGTGATTATTTTGTAAATGTGTATTATTTATGGAGATAAATAAAATAATATAAATTTAGTTCTAATTAAGATAAGTGCTATTGATTTTTGACAAGGGATATTCATGTATATATCACCACATACAAAGCACAGTAGAATATTGATAATAAAAAAAAATAGAAAGTTATAAATAAAAGCCATATGTGATTCAAACTCAATTACTTCTGCTCAACATGTGGATTAAAAAAATTTGTATATATAAAGTGAAAATAATTACACAGTGCAAATACCATTTAACAGTGATGGTTTTGTTTCTAGCTGCAGAATGAATGGCTGCTTGACTGCGGTAGGACCACACCATCACAGAATACCAGCATAAAATAGCAGTATAATGCTGCTGTGCTTTGTCTGGTGAGTGGAGACCTTTATTACTGGTGATGAGGCATTCCATCTCAGTCCTCAAGGGTAACAACGTATCTGCATTATGATTCCTTGTCAAGGATGAATATAGATGTCATGGGCTGCAGGAATCACTTATCATCAGGTGAGTTGTGTGCTTGTTTGTTACTCTCAATGTAATATAAAAAAAAACACTATGAGTACATTGGGAGTAGGTGGACGTTATAATTTCAATAAATCAACCAATTTCAAATTATTGATTATAAAAAAAATACCATATCCACTTTTACAGCTTTTCCATTATATTAATATATACAACAAAAAAATAATGTTGAGCTTTAATCTAAAAGCTTTCATATTCGAAAAATAAAATTGGAACACAAAATATGAAGGTCAACAAAGTATTATTCATAAGTTAAAAAAAATTTGCTAAAGTACATTATCCATTTTACTGGTTTTAATGTGTTGAAGGTATGGATAAAGTAATTATGCTATAGGAATCATTCTGTTATTGAAATTAATTTAAATATGCCTTAGCTAAATATTGGTAAATAAATAAATAAATATACGCACCTTGCAGGCAGCATAGACATAAGATAGCATTTTAAAGAAAATGCCTCCCTCTCACATTCCCCATATTTATTTTCAGGATAAGCTTTTTCGATACCAAAACAAGCAGAATTAATTAAACTAATACAATTCTTCACGCAGATTTCGAATAAACTATTAGGCTTTTTCCGAGGCGACATTTTGATCTTAAATACTAAGAGCTGTAACGGAATCAATTAATCTAATAATTACAACAATATGGTTAAAGATGTTTAAAATCTTTCATAAGACATTTCACAATAATAATTAAAAAACTAAGACTAATTTTTATTGTAATTTCTTTTGTTGACAATGAATTGACAACTTGTCTACGATGTTGTATAGTTGCTTCGATCAATACGCACAGTGTTCAGTGATGCACACGAAAAAAAGAGAGGATGACAGACGATTACGCCTTTAATTATTTTACAATTCTTCACAAATGTCAATTTCGCAATGTATATATTTAATTATATATTTGTATTATTATTTATTTTTTGGTTTTAAGACTGGGAGGTTTAAAGCGTATCAGTACGAATGCCATAATCAGTTAATTTGACATAGAAGTATTAAATACCGCCATTAAAAAGCAAATATCAACCTTATGAGGAACGCATTACAATCGTTTTTGTAATAATGAAATTACATAGTACCATAAATTCTAAGACCCATTTCTATGTACTTTGTCTTTTTCGCACACTGAACATTTTGAAATATTAGAATATTATATTATTTATATTAGTAGGATAATTAATAACAAGATAAAGGATAATTTATATAACAATACAAGTTTATTATTAAATACTATTTCAGACATCAGCGTCCACTAAAAAGTCATGTGGTGATTGCACAGAAAACGTACAACAATCGCGTTTTGGTATAAACATTAACTCTTGGCCAGCGGAGGGCTTTACTTCACTACGCAGGCTGTGACGAACAATATTCAGCAGTCCATTAAATTGTCGTTCAGCATTGATTTGCTCTATAATAATGCACTCCTTGTACAGTCTAATGGCTTTGAGGAGCGTCTGCTTACCTTTATATTGTAGACACTATTCTTAATGTAAACTGTAAAAAAATTCATAAACAATACCAATTTAATAATTGTGTGTGTTTTGGTTATAAAAACATTAATAAATAATCTATTTAATAACTAATAATAATGTTTTCATAACTGTCGTGGGAAATATTCGATAATATTCATCACACAGATCCTAAATTCTATGTGACTAAAATTTCTATTGTTCCGTTTTTAAAAAAAAATTATATATCAATTTTTTTTTTTTAAAGAGTATTAAAGATATTAATGAACAATCGTTAAAAGATGTACTCCGATCGCAAACAAAATGTCTATTTATTAACAAGAAAGAAGTCATGATCTCTGTTTTAACTCCACGTCCACTCTACTTTATTAGTACTATTTAGTACTTCGAGATATAGAACTGAGTTAAATATGTCCAATCTATGGTGTGCCAATTGATAGTGTGGAAAACTGGAGGGTTAGTGTCGTCAGCCTGCTTTTTAAGGTGGCTGCTACGTGAGACCTGTCGAACCTTTAAAACCGATGGAAGCAGTAGTCTACGCCGCGGTGCTAAGGCTGGTAGTTTGTGAAACCGTAATTCTTCCCTCCCTGAACTTTTTCATTTATATTGTAGCTAGAAACTAGCTATAGCGTGGCGCTATCTTTGTCATCATTGATAACAACGAACCCCGTAACACATGGTCATGTGAACTATTGCTTGAATTGTTGGAAACGGGAAGTCGAGGTCTCCTCTCCCCGGCCATCGGAATCCGTGACTCAATCCCATGGCAGCCCCTCTACAGCCTCACAGAAAGCCCCGCGGCTCTACAGCGCGCCCCCATTGGCTCCCTGCAAACTTCGGCTGTCTCACAGCCATCGAAACGCCCGCCGCATGTATTCATACAGGCACAAGCCAAGTGTCGCATCGGCTCTATCCAAACGCTACAAGTATCAAGCGATCCCCACCGCTGTAGGCATTAAACTGCAGCTAGAAACCACGGACGACCATAGAGCGGTAACCCGCTTCTTGTAAGGCAAAGGTGTATTCTTCTACACCTACACCCTGGCGGAAAATGCCAACTCAGAGTGGTTATTATAAACCTCGATCTCATCAAAGAGGACCTTCAGGCCCAGAATCTTCCATTCCTATCTGTGCCTAGGATGTACAGTGGGTATAATAAAAAGCCATTCAACATGGTAATTGTGGCCCTCGAAAGATCCGAGGCCGGGAAGCAGGTATTTAACCTGAAAACCTGCTGCCACCTCACTGGGCTCACCATAGAGAGCCCACATAAAAACGGCCCTCCAGGCCATCACAAATGGCAGTTATATGGCCAATCAGCTCGCAATTGCTTCGGCAAACCCAGATGCGTCAATTGCCTGGCTGACCATGGCACCACCGACTGTCCGAGTCCCAAGAACTAGGCCCATCTGGCCATTTTCGGGCCCCCGCATGTGTCCTGTGCAACACAGAGGGATACAGCCAATTAATAAAAAAAACGCCCGGCACTAAAATTCGAACCCAAGGTAGCGACCCCGACCGCCACCGCCTATTCTTGCTCCTGTCCGACCTCTACGCTCCGCATGACATACGCCTATCGGCGTGGCGGCCGTCGCTCAACCCGTTGAGCCACCTCGATCACCATCGCCACCTGTGTCGCTTCGCTGCCGTCTTCAACGGCGCCGACGTCTCAGCCCTTGCAAAAGCCCTAAGGGATTCCAATAGCAAGCCAAATTTGCCGCCACAATGCGACACCAACATGTAGTGTCAGCTATCGTCAACTTTCAAGCATAGAGGGCCATACAAAAGTAGAACAAAACCGCGTTCCCTTAACGTCGCCTTTTTTAACGAGAACGGTATTAATGGCACCGACTCAGAAACGACCTGAGGGAAGCCACATCACCTCACCTAGATGCTATTCCTTGGAACATATCTTCAGTCAACGACACAAACCCCGCAGTTGCCCTCACTAGGCACATTCAGACCATCGTCGAGGATTGCTCGAGGCAGATTCCCTTGGTGGAAAATCAACGATGGATCCTGCCAAAAGACATTAAGGACCTAATGAGGCACAAGAATGCGGCGACTCGTGCCCATGATTTATATCCCACTGAAAGTAACCGGCTGGTGCTACGTACACTTCAGCGTGAAGTCCGATCACGCATAGACCAGTACAGGAACGAGCGATGGGATACTCAAATCTCCAACATAGAACTTTCCCATCTCGCCTTCTGGCAACTTTCTAAATCCCTAAAAGGGAGCACCGCCTCCCTAAGCGCGTCCCAATAAACTGCCTTCTTAGACGAAGAGAAAACCGAATGTCTGGCTGACAATCTCGAGCTCCAATGCTCACCGAGCACCCTACCGATCCACACTGCTCACCTTGCAATGCTTGACAGCGAGGTCGACCGGAGGAGTAAGGAACCACCTCGCGATTCCGTTACTCAAGTTACATGCACCGAAGTTGAGACCATAATTAAAAACCTGCGACCACGCAAGGCTCCCTGCCCCGATGGCATCACCAACAAGGTGATGAAACTCCTGCCCATGTCCATTTTACATCTACTGGTGATAATCTACAATGCGGCCATATGCAAAGGCACCTTTCCGAACAACTGGAAGGAAGCCGACGTCATAGGGATTCTCAAGCCCTCGAAACATTCAACCAATACATCAGCCTACCAGCCCATAAGCCTACTCAAAGTCTTGGGTAAGATATATGAAAGGCTCATCCTCGCCCGCCTAAAGGACTTCATGATGTCCCGAGGGCTACCAATCAATGAACAGTTTGGGTTTCGCACCCAATCATGCACACATCAAGTGTATCCCATCATGGAGCAAATCCTCAGTAAATTTCTTCACGGGCTACCAAACTGGGCACTTTTCCTCGACGTGGAGAAAGCTTTCGACAAGGTCTGGCACAACGGGCTCATATACAAACTATATGAGCTCGGTGTGCCAGACTTTCTTCACAATCGCACCTTTCGGTACCGCGTCGAAGGAACGCGTTCCGAGGTTCACCCCATTTGTGCCGGAATACCACAAGGCTCCGTCCTAGGTCTCATTTTATAAACACTCTACACCAACGACATACCGCGCACTCGCGGTGTAGAGATGACAACTGCCTCTAAGTGTCTGGATTCAAACCAGACGCTATTAGTAAACGCCTCCAATCCGCAGTCAACCTTAGGGAAATGGTTTCAGAAATGAAGGATAGTGCAGCCATGTATTTCTCTCGGCGCCCCAATACCCTGGGAAAAGACAGTCAAATACTTAGGCGTCACATTAGATGAAAGACTCACCTTCGGTCCGCATGTCAACCGCGTACGGAATCGAGCAGCGTTCGTCCTAGGTCGTTTGCACCCGTTACTCAATAAAAATAGCAAAATGTCCCTGCGTAATAAAATTACACTATACAAAGCGTGCATCTGACCCATCATGACATACGCAAGCCCCGTCTTTGCGCATGCTTCCCCGCGTCACATTCACCGACTTCAGGTAATACAAAATCGTTTCATGCGCAAGGCCACCGGTGCGCCATGGTTCTTGCGTAATCAAAATCTACACATACATAAATCTCGAGCTGCCGACCATAGCTCAGTACCTGAATCAGGCTTCCCGCCGATATTTCGACTCTGCCGTCACGCACCCAAACCCCTTGACTGTAAGTGCCGCCACATACAATCCCATCGCAAATCACACGCAAATCTATGAAAATTTAAGTAAATGTATGAAAAAATGTATGAAAAAACGTATGGATTTCATGGATTTACGGACAAAATTTGTGGACTAGGGTGTTTTATTTCTATTTATTTTTTCCACTTATTGTTAACTATATTTAACCATTATACCATCATCTGAAAGTGAAAAGAAACCTTTCTTAATTTTCAATCAGTAAAAGTGCATAATTTATTTATCAAGTTAAAGAAAATTTTTTTCAGGTTTATCCTATTCATATTACAATATACTTAAATTAATGTTATTAAAATTTGTGTTGTTTTCATGTGCGTACTTTTATCTATGTAATATATTTTTTTTATAACTATAGTTGTTAGTTTTAGGAACCGATCGACTCTGGACGTAGGCTAGGCTTAGCTTCGCGCGGACTGGACGTTCTAGTGATTTTTTTTCGCTAGAGGGCGCTCCTTTTTTGGGGTTGTAATGAATACAGTGTTAGCAGAACGTACTTATTTTGAATACATGCGGCTTAATTTACTCAATTATATAGTTATTATATACTCGCTGCTCCATCTGTGGATCTGCATATACTTTTATAACAAGCTATTAAGCAACATCATTGAGTATTTTCTTTGAAAGACAATAGGTTGACAAAAGATTGAGGAAGGTTGAGTATATGATTTTAAAAGGTGACTAAAAGGTGGCTGCTTTTTATTTTTTTTAATTAAATAGCAATGAGTACAATGTTAGTTAATTAATTAATTGTCTAAAATTTTATATCATTATGGATTGTATGGGTTGCAAAAATATAATATCAAGTAACTCATTACTTCAGTACTATTCTTGGCAAGGAATTATCAACGTGATCTATTAAAACCTCTAAAGTTGCTCCTGTCCTGTGTGTGTCAGTAATGTAACCAGACACAATACATACACTCCAGTGATTCCTGCCACTGCCCCCCCACGGTGGTGTTCGGACGATATAGGCAGATCTGGACATGTTATATGATAACATTGACCCAAACGTTCAGTCAAATGTGCAAATATTTAATGCTTCTCAAACTGCTAAGATATAAACATCTGATAATTTACACTAAAAAAATATATCTGCAGAACATATTGACCAATTGGCGGTCAGAGGTGGACTATAGTCTCGTTAAAATTGGAGACCATATGAATAATTCACTGGTTAAAATAAAAAGCAATATAACTGCCCTTCTGTTCAGGAGAAGCTAGGAAGCGGCCGTTCGAAACAACTACAAGTAACCTACGTATGTATTAACACGGAACAATTCTTGCTCGTCATCCGTAAACATGGTGATAGATGTATGTAGATGAAATTGTGGACTCAAAGTCCACTTTTGCTACGATTAATTTCACCTCTCTAATGACAAAAATGAGCAGGCAAAAAAATTGTTTTAATTTTTAAATGTCTGCATTATTAACTTTATTACTTTTATGTGACCTTCGAGTGGGTCGGTCTGTTGTTCTCGAAATAATACTACATTAAATTAGAACAGTTGCGACAATTAGTCACATTTCTTTAGGGTATTCTCTACCAATAAACCCGTAAAAATAGAATACCATATATGTAAAAGTATAGTCATATTCTTCGAGAAGAGAACATCTTGCTATCGGACATAACAACTAATACTTCCGTCTAATTTTTCACTTTTTTATTTTTTGGATATCATGTGCATCTGGATATTGCACCTACCAATATTCTATTTTAATATATGTTAAAATATTTATATTATCGATTAACACATAACCAACTTACTACAAGTCCATTGTTTCTTTGGTAAAATTAATTTTAGTTATTTAAAATGTTGTACCAAAAATGATCAGATAACGTTATTCGTATAACAATTTTATTTGTCTGTGTACCCCCTGGCGGTCGTATTATTTTCTTGACTAATGTAATAATATTGGTGCATATAAACAACAGATTTATAAATATTGCATAGAAACTCTATTTGAGAATACCCGGTAACTAAAATGCCTAGAAAATCTTTTTCATACTTTTCAAAGTACTTCTACTGACGAATTTATTTTATAGTACTTTTAGTATTAACTATTTAAATATTTGAGTGCATTATTTCACTCAAATTTTTAAATAGTTCATTTCTACAGTTACTAGAAGCGATAGTTACTCCTTGTGTTTAAATAATTAATTTAGAATAAATTTTTAGGTTAGTTTTTTTATTAAATTTATTCGATTTCTTTTATTCATTCGATTTTGGTACAGCGGGTACCGATTAATTACTGTACGTGAATAAACTGGAGATAGATCTTTGTTTAGTTACATATATATCTATTTATGTTTATATAATTTCCTGTTAATTTTCCTTTGCTAATTCGACTAATGAAAGTTTCAAATTGAATTCAAACTTGATGTATAATTCGGATGTATTTGTAAATAAACCTTTTCCTTTATTTCCCTAGACGACGCGTAAGTAAACATGCTGGTTTTGTGGAATCTTGAGTATCACTTTCGCCACGAAATTGCCATTTAATTACATTAGTATACCTTATATCTACCGCTAGCTTGTACCTTAATTGTATTATATGTGTTTTCAACGTAGCAACTCTATTAATTAGAGAGTTCGCTGAAGTTACGTCGAAAATAATTTTCAGTTTCTATATTAAATACACCAATTTGATTTTTCAACATTTTTGATGTCACGCAGAAATAATTAGTTTTGCATTTCGTGTCTGTGATATTGCATCTCAACAGATCGTTTCTCCAATATTATCTCATCTATAACTTTACATCAGAAACGGGAACGTACATATTACGTCCTACCTAACTATACTTCATATTCGGCGATCTTAAGAGCGCAAGTGTTGCGAACTTTATTTCTTACAAACAGTTGGAAGTTGAAAGCAGTCTAGAGAATAACATCAGCATGAAACAGTTCTTTTTGTGCATGGTAACACAACAAGTTATTTTGTTTTAAAAAGTTGTTATGTCATTAAATAAAGCCCTTGTAAAACAATGTGTATCTCTACTATATCTACAACATTAGTTCCTCCTCGTTCACTTCAGTAAATTGATCCTTTTCCACATACACATAAACTATGTTCATTATCTGAAGTGCACTAGATAGCAAAAACCAAGGCCAATCAAACGTGCTTCAACTATTGTAGTCATTTATGAGTTTTAAAGTGTACAATCATCGTAATAAAAAGAATAATCAACAAATGCTTCATTAAAAATGATTACTTAAGCAATCTAAATCATTTCATATACACATTTGTTATATACAACAGTACAAATATAAAAAAAATGATACTAAGTGTTAAAAAAATTGTCATAATGTGTCGCATTCTTCTGGAACCTAAAAAATACTGAAAGACAAACAATAAAGTATTTCTTTAAGAAGAGGCACCTCGATCTTTCGATCGAATTTCGAAAAACATTTGTGACCTCTATTTTAATTCGTTGCTTACCTGTAAGGATAATATGTGAAGCCTAAGAGTGTACGGTTGATATGGCATCTAAGATATATAATATGTATATTTTCCACTCGATTGCCTGACTTTTAAGTTCGAGTTTGACGAAAGGTTTATAAGGCCTTCTGGTGATAAGTGCGAGATTAACCAGTTAGGCAACAGCCAAAATTCCTGACACAATAACGTTGTAAGTTGTACTATCGTTGGATAATACCGAGCACAACATAATAACGGTTATTCCTCGTATCATTGACGGCTGCGCTTCAGTACCAGCTTCCGGACAATTTTCTGCACCACGAATCATTGCTTTTCCTATCAAAGTTTGTTGTTGAGCGCATTAAACCTGAACTTTCCTCAGATTTTCATGCAAATCCATTACATCTGCTTGGAACGGATATAAAATAGACAGTATTGGAATGTACCCTTTGTTTAACCTTTTAACAGATTTTGTGGGTGGCAGCACTTGGGTCGCGTGTACTATAGATTTATTCTGTTTTTGTAATTTATTGCAATTTATTATGACGGAGTCGTTATTTATTACAGTAACGTGAGAAATATTATATTGGGAACTTTTAAGGTTGAGTTGAGGTCACCGTTTTAATTACCAAAAAGGATTGTGTATTCCTGGCTAATAGTTTAAATATACCAAAAGTCGAAGATAGTCGTGAATACTTATACAGCGCATTGGACACATTTGCTTTGACTCACTCTAGTGATGCCAAAACCAAAACAAAGACTTAAAATAAGCGAGTTTGTGTCCCTGAACCACCACCCTACATCCTTGGCAAAAAAACCCAATTACTTCAATTAATATTACTAGTAAGGAGGCGTTCTTCTCAACTCTTGTGTTACAGTAACAATGAATGTGCTTCTTGAATTTTTAAGAATAGGTGATTAAATTAACTGGCAATATTCAACGACAATCTAGAGCTCACACTTAAAATAATCTAACCTAAAATCTCTATCTCTATCATGGTCGGTTGAAAGTATTTATTTATTTTTAATGAGGGTCATATTCATTTCAAGTTTAATAAGTCATTTCTTTACACTGTGAATTCTAAACCTATATCTTAATAAGAGGCTCGGTTCGACTTTGCTTGGAGATATCAATTTACATAACTGCACTGCACTGCATCTAGTTTTTGGGTACAGTATGACTTTATTGACAGAGCACGCCCTTACAGAATCAGAATTAAAGGGCTTCTTCTATTGTAGATCCTCAGAGGTAACAACGCATTTACACGGAAATTTCGTGTGAAGCGCACAGTGGTGGATTGTCAACCATCGAGATGATGAGGATGAAATTTTGAATTCTGTAGTGATGTACGATGTTTAAACTGCGGAACAGCGGCTGGAATTAAACCCAACAACTCCTCAGAACACCATGGTAAATTCGGTACAAAATGCAAAAGAGATGCAACATCTTTTCGCAAAGCCAGTGAATCAAGCCGATCGGAAACTACCTAGTCATCAACAAGTCAAGCCGCTCTCCGTTGAATGCGGTCAAATGTTGAATGTACCAGGTCTCGTAGGCCGCAGTCATCACTGACCATCAGATGAATTGTTAACTCCACTGTGCATAAGTAGTGAAAACTTCAACAATATATATTCATTCTATCATTAGCGTTTACAAAAGGACAGACGGGGAAACGATCTTTGTATGTTACGTAGTGGTGATGAGAATGATGTGTCTTTACCACCACATTAACTCAATTGCTCGTATATTAGGTGAGTAGGTAAGGAAAATATAAAAGATAAGAATTAAATTGTTCATTTATTGATTTATCCAATGGTGATAGCAAAACAATCAATGTTTTGCATGTTCATTGTATCTCTGTAAACAAATCAATTAGGATTGTTGTCATGAACGATTGGAAACCTTTCATCAAGTAATAGTTCACTTGTAGTAATTGATTACAGTATAAATGCTTTGCGATGTTTCCATTTTCTGTACATTATCAATTTGATACGATCTTCCTTATTTATATTGACCTTGGCGATATTTTCTGTTTATAACATAGTGGTAGAGCGACACTGCAGTTTGTTTCTAGCGGCAGAATGAATGGGTCAGCTCGATCGGGGCAGAACCACGCCCTCACAGAATACTAGTATAATATAGCAGCATAATGTTGCTGTGTTTCGTTTGGTGAGTGCAGAGATCCGGAGACCTTTATTACTGGTGACGAGGCATTCCGTCTCACTCCTCAACGGTGACAATGGATCTGCATTATGATTCTTTGTCAAGGTTGAATGTAAATGGGTTATCATGGGCCGCAGGAACCACTTATCATCAGGCGAACTGTGTGCTCGTTTGTTACTCTCAATGATATAAAAAAAATAACCACATAACCTCAAATGTGCAGTATAAACTAAAGTATCTTACCACTCGCCCAATAGAGACGCTTTCCAATGAATTACAAACCGGCCGATATCTTCTGATTATTACCAGAGGAGATCGACTGGGCAGGACATATTATAACAGTAAACGTTTGATTGTATGTTAGATCATTTGAAAACTACAGACAAAACCATTAGCAGAGAGAGAGAGTATGACACATATTAAATTACAAGAAAGCTGCAGTGAAGCGTCAATAGCATAAATTTTAGGATACGGTCTGAGAATGAGAAACTTATGGTCGTAGTTAAAATCCACTATTCGATTATTGTCTGTAATCTCCTAGCATAAGCGTTTTAAGCTAAGTTAGAATAGTTAACTGGCATGTTAGTAATGTAATTGTACACGCAGTAGAAGTAAAAAACACAATCCATGAGCATTTCCTGCGACGTCAGTAAAAGTTACGTTACTTTCCCATAACGAAAATGTTGAAATAATCCATTGTGTTAAGTATATCTTCAAAGATTTATTATATAATTTATTTATTTATACCATTTATGTAATCCAACGATATAGGAAAAGCTTATTTAATATTCAAATCTGGTACTGCGTTAACACTTGTATAATAAATAAATAAATAAACGTAGATATGTATTAACATTCCACTTATATGATATTTTTGTTATAATTCTTTTATGATAATGAAATCAAAAACAAAATGCAATCAATAATATGTGCAGAAGTAAGATAGAAAGTCTTAGTTTTTGAAGGTCAGCTTCGAATTTAATTCTCCACCCTAAAATGTAACTACGCCATTTCACAAGCCCGACAACCCTGTCAGGAGAAATGGTAAAAAGCTCGTCAGTTCAACATCATTTGATTTACAATATTTTTTATGTGTTTATGGTAACGTTAGGATATTTATTACCTGAGGAGACAGACAAGCACACACTTCGTATGGTAATATAATAAATAAAATAAAATAAAGTAAATAATGGTAAGTGATGCATGCGGTCCATGGTATTTACATTCATCAGGTAAGGAACTATAACGCAGATGTATTATCGTCTCGGAGTACTGAATGTAATTCCATGCCAACAGTAATGTCTTCGATTTTTCTTTCACCAAATGAAATAAGCAATAAGCTATTTCGGAAAGCGTGGTTTTATTCCGGACGAGAAAACTTATTTGCGCCTCAGCTGATGACAGCAACTCGAATCTCCAATGATACCTCACAAACAGTTTTCTTCTATCTTCTTTAGTCTATTCCAATCCACTGTGGGATAACGGAATGGCGTTAAAACGTCATCAATAATTTGAACTTCTTGGATGTCACCACCCACCAAGTTGAGCAAGGATGGTGGAAAACACAGTATTGGTGCTCTTGTATTAGCGATGCTATCAAAAGATAGCATCGCTATATATATAGAACGATATATAAAGAAATCAGACTTATAACGGTCATCATACATTCTGAATTTATTATATCTGTTAGGTTACCTTTTCTATTTATTATAAATTTTACGAATATAAAATTTTCCAACAACGTTTACCGGTATTTTATAGGTAAAATAAAATAAAAGCATAGATAATACAACAAATATGTTAAAGATATGAATTTTCTTGACAAAATCCACTTCAAAGGTTTATGATCATCTTGTATATTTGATAGTCGCACTGAAGTACAAAGAAAATTTTGTATAATGATTGAATAATAAATACCATAAAGGTTATATTAGTAATTTATTATATTCTATCGTTGACTTTTTTCAATGGAAGCTAATAAACATTTCTAGAATATAAGAAGCATGTTATTTAAACAACCGAGATGCATTGCGAGAGACCTGAAAACTGATGGTTTTCAATTTTTATTAGCACTTTTTTATGTTGGAACGCAAAAATGTAGAAAGGAAAACATATTACTAGATCAGTATTTATATATTCACTATAGTAAACAGGTTCAACATTTTATCATGGATGAATAGAGTATACTTTATTTCCAACCAAAATATTATAAAAAATAATATTGGTATTTTATATCACATAATTTTTTTAAGAGCATTGTACTAATCACTAAAACTCTCTTTCAGAAAACCTTTGGATAGACCTGATCTCAAGGAAACAAAAACTTTGTGTGGGCTACAATGCTTCTAATGTACCGGACATTAGAAGCATTAAGCTCCCTTTTAATTGCAATTACACAAATGCTGCATGGTTACCATGTTCTTAGTCGTTAAAAGCATCGTGAGTGTCTGAGAAATAAATAAAAAAAATAACAAAAACGTGTCCAGTCGGTCAAACTGGGCTTAAGTCGTGTTCAGATTATACTGCTGTGTCCTTTATAGGGGCCCAACATGGATGCCCAACGCTGAGAGATATACCAATCTATGCCGAAGGAATATATATTGATATTTAAATGTTTCTGAAATATATATTATATATTTCATAAACATTTAAATATCAATCAGAACCTTTCTGCTGTGCTTTGGCTTTCTAATGCATATATAGTTTAAATATTATATATTTTCTAATAATATAAAGTTGTCAAACCCTTATAGAAGGTAATCACGAAGTAGCGCACTTTAGATATTTTTCCTTCTTCCAATTCAGCAAGTAAACAATTCTTTAGATGACCCGTTTGATATTCGATGTTTGAAGTTAATTCTATTAATGCAATTGTGTTAATGCAATGTGTTAGGCGCAAGTTGTTACTACATCTGAGTCAGGGGGATTGAAAAGAATTAAGCGATTAACTTTTAAATTGCGTGGCAATAGAGCAAATTGTTAACTGACAATTTTACTTATGATCTTTTCCTAGTCCGTTAGACAAACGTGATACGGCGATTTTGGTTGTCTTCTATGCGATACGGATGCAATGCAATATTTATTACTATAACTGTCAACTATAATTATTGTAGTTAAAGCAAACACAACACAAAGAACAACTTATTATTTAATCTGATGTGACATCTTTCCTTGATACCGGCTTAAAAATAGAGCAAAGTTCGAGAAAAGGAACAACGGGAGTAATGACATTAGGAAAGTTCAGAGATGACGGACGTGAGAACAAAGATGAAAAAACCCACAGCTCAGTGGTCAGGTACTCTCTAATCGGTCGGTAAATCACAGGGTCGTCACAGCATCTTACCACTATTTATTAAGTATTTACATCCTGCGTAAAAGTGGGGCAGCTCACATTTAGTAAAGAATATATTTTCTACATTTGCATACCACACTTTTACCAGCATCAATATGCAGTTTACCTCATTAGGTAAGCATTCTTAGCATTTTAAGAGATAACTGCAGCCTATTAACACCGACATTAATTGTCAATAAACAATGAATATGTCTGCGTTGTCTTTCCTGATGCTGGAGATAGAAGTCTCGTTATTAGTACTTATTAGTTGGGTATTTAGTCCCCTACAATCACCATACGAACCCAGCGGCGATATGACGCTATTTGGTGTTCTGGTGTTCAGTATTTCTTGTGCCGTTGGCATATTTTACTAACAACGAGAAGATATAGTACTCGAAATCGATAATAGGTTATTTAAGCCATTTGATCATTTAATACAATAATAATCTTAGATAACAAAGATATTACAAACGCCTAGCACATAGCATACATGTACAAGTAAAAAGAACACGACTCGCAAGAAAAGAACCGTATTTGCTTTGTAAATTTTGCCAACGCAAACTATTAGAGTGTTTGTTCCAGAGAACGGGACTAATAGCGTCCTAAGGAGAACCTCTTCGTGTCTGAAAGCACTTCTGATAATAAGAATCCTCGTACCATGAGCTCAGTTGAGTTGTAACGGTTTTTTTTTATTTATTTATTTAATCTTTATTGCTTTAACTATATATATATATATATATTTATATATATATATATATATATATATATATATATATATGTGTATATAATTCCATATAAGGATGATAAATTCATCTGACTTCAGATAACTTAAGTAAGTGGTTGCGAATGATTGAATGATGAATTTAAAAATGTTTTTATTACTAACCTTCCTGATTTCATCGGGCAAGGAATTCCAGAGTAGCGTAGCCCGGACAGCAAATGAATTTGCAAGAAAACCGGTAAAGCGAGCTAGAATACAGATCTTGTTATTAAACGAAGATCGAAAGATTCTGTCATGAGATATAGAGTAGTATATGATTTTATCTTTAAGATAAGAAAGTGATGACAGATAATTTAAAATAGAGAAGAGAACAAGCAAAATTCTGGAATTATGCCTTTGTAAAAAAAGCCTTTGAAAACCAATTAAGCAACAAATCGATATTGAGAGATATGGTCATATTTACGCAAACTAAAAATGAATCGAATGCAGTAGTTCAACAGGCACTCCAGCTTGGGAGAGGTCCGGGTAACACACATATGCATAACCAATGATAGGCAATATTAATGTTTGGACAAGCTTGACCTTTGCTTTCATGGGAAGGAAATGTTTTAGACGATAAAGAGACTGTAAGGTGGCTGTGACTATGCGACTAACTTCTGTGACATGTATTCGCCATTCGAAACTGTTGTCAATATGTAGACCTATTAAATGATGAGATGAGATATTTGAATTTATCTTTAAGATAAGAAGGTGATGAGGGATCATTTAAAATGAAGAAGAAAATAAGCAAAATTCTGGAATAACTCTTTTGTTGTATAACGTAACCAATTGCTCCTCACGGTTTACAGTTCAAATGACACATTTAGATTCTTGACAATAAGGACGAAAAGAAAAATGTTATTTTGTATTGTACTGAAAAAATGTTAACATTCTCGTTACGAAAATTCTGGGCATCATACCAGGTAGGTGATCGAAGTATTTAGATCTGAAATCATAACTAAGTAGCTAATGAACTAGGTCTTTAATTCAAGTTAGAACATGTCTATTCCGTGTTTCCGAGAATAGTCCTGGAAAGATTAAAAAAAGGCCGCCACTGATTATTGTATATAAAAATAATACGAACTGTAAATTAAGCGAAATAAGGTTGCGTTCAAGTTATTCTATAGACGTTACCATTATATTGAATGGTTTCTGAATTAGAGACAGAGTCGTATCTGAAGTATTCAAGTAAAATCAGCCATTTGTAAGCGCGACCTTAGAAACTACTATAGTGCTGCTAGTATCAATTGTGTGACAAAAAGTGGCTGAGAATCAGTTAGATTTTTTTTCCTTTTTCGGGCTGATGGCCGCAGCTAGCCCAAGGGCTTTTACAGTTTCGTCGGGTTGATATGAGTTGAAATCAGTTAGAGTTTATTTAATGCACCATAGAGTTTATTTTGTATATTAGTATAGACTTCAGGCCTCGTTACCCGTATTTGGTTTCACGGATACCTACTCACCATAAGAAACAGAGCATCGTAGGCTATCGCAGCTATTTCATAATTTTTGATCCATTGCTTTACCACTGTCACAAAATAACCCTTTCACTCATAATAGACCCGAACATGGATGGCAAACTATATTAAAATAATATATGTAAATTATATAGTAAACTATATATATATATATATATATATATATACTCTTCTTAAAGGCCGACAGCGCATCTGCGACCTTTGGTGGTGCGGATGTTCATGGACGGTGGTTATCATTCGTTTGCCACACATTCTGTATAAAAAAAATAAAAAATGGCTTCTTTACACCACGGGTAAGTTATTTTATGATAATATATAGTTATTATTGATATTTACGCGAATACTGCACACTGAAGAAAACATAAGGATTATATCGCGTTTTTTTTAAAGTCCTTCCCGTGACCATAAAGTCATAAAGTACGAGATAACTGTATTAACATAAACGCTATAAAATCCATAAAGCTTTATTCAATTATTTACCAATATTAGAATTTTAAGTATAAACGCGTGTCACCGATGACTTTCTAGAACTGACTCATGATCTTATTGACGGGTAAAGAAAACTTCATGATGAAATGTTTATTTATTTATTTATTAGGTTTACCAACATTTGTTTACACTGATGACGTTCATATTAAATTATGCATAATTAACAGAATTCTAGTGTAACAATTACTTATAGGTAAATTCAACATGCACTCCAATATACAAAACAACAACAACTTAATATACAAAATGGAAAAAGGACAAAGATATTTAATTTATGTATTTATTTATTTATTAAATGGATTACCAACGCAAGATTTTATATTTTATACGATACAAGAATAAGGTATTCTATGTAACTGTTCTTACAATTATAGGTAACCATAACATGCTTAAAAATTTGTAAATGAATATAAACTTAAAAACAGGAATTCAAAACATAATTAACAAGATTTTAGTAAAAAAATTATGACATTGTTAACATTAATAAAAAATTACGTTTAAATAAAAGTTAACTTGTTCTGGAATAAACAATATTAAATATAAAACAAAATAAAACTATTAATATAATATATCTATATAAAACTATCAATTATCAAACAAACAAAAACAAAACTATTTAAATATATATATATCTATATATATATATATATATATATATATATATATATATGTATAAGTTATCACTCTAGGACTGTCAAAGTCGAGTATGGATACATTTTTTTATTGTATGAGGGGAGTCAAAATGTTTATCAATTTTGTCGCTAAGGCTGTTTATAATTTTGCACATTCTTGCATATGGTTTGGATTTTGGATTTGCTCCCAAAACTTTTCTTCTGCGCGGTGAACAAAGTGGTGTAATTGGACATGTACAGGCATGCCCACCAATTGCTCTGAGCCATCACTCACTCTTAAAAGAATTCGTGCCAAGGAGTGGGACGTATTTAGTCTGTTAATTTATCAAGCCTTTTTTGTGCGCTTTCAATTATGTAATACGCGCTTTGGGTAGCTTGATTGCTAATCCCTCATGAATAAATTACTTTGAAGAGCCTCCTAACACTCTTAGTGATCATTTTATGTGTCGTTAAAATAAAGTAGAAATTCTCAACGGTACTATGACACATTGAAGAAAAAACCTTTTGTTCTGCACACAACTTTTTTTATTTGATTACTGTGAGAGTAACAAACGGACCACCATCCACCATCGGATCTCAAAAACACACTTCACCTGACGGCAAGTGATTCCTGCGGTGCATGACATCTACATTCATCCTTAACAAGGAATCATAATGCAGATGCGTTGTTACCCTTGAGGGCTGAAATGGAAACCCTACACTCACCAAACGAAAAACAGCAGCATTATGCTGCTATTTTACGCTGGTATTCTGTGAGGGCGTGGTCCTACCCTGATCGAGCTGACCCTTTCATTTTACAGCTAGAATCAAACTTCAACGCAGCTCTACCACTGTTAGTGATTGAATTAAGTTTGTGTAAAGAAGTTATCGTTTTGCATCTGTCTAGTTAATAGGGCATGTCATTAGCTTGTTAATAAAGATTTACTATCATTGAACACATGTTTAACACATGTTAACACATCCTTTGAACTTTTATACTTTTCTTGGTATTTTGAGACAACGTTAATACGTATTTATGCGGCTCCTATTTCAGAAAAACATCATCGTAAATTGGTCCCATCACCATACGTGAAAATCACAATATAATTAAATCACTTAATGATTCTGTACCAACAACTCGTAGTACCAAAATTCTTATCAAATTCTACGTAATAAAATTCTAGGACGTTTCGCAAAAATTGCTACGACACCAATAAAGAATATTTCAACAAGCTTGACACTTTTCTTTAACAGCAAATCTTAAAACATTGTTTTAATATTCATACACTTGCAAAAAAACAGATTCCAGATTTGTATTTGCATCTCAGTATGTTATTTTTATGTTTTCAATATTAATTATATTCCTTTCTTCTTGGCACATGAAACGATTACTAAGAAAGTTGCAGGGAGAGGGAGGTCATTAGAACATTATTGTAATAAATAATCTAATGCAAAGGGTTAGTAGTGAAGGAGCCTTAAACACAATACCTAATAGATGCCCCATTTCTATAGTATCACTGAAGTTACTAATACGTGACAAAAATAAGAAAGTTGCAACAAAACTGCATTTTATACAATAGATTCTATAAGTCTGTTTACCACAGGCTCGATGGTTAAAGAAAACAATGTGACATGTGACAAAACCTAAATCAAAGTCAATGTAAACTTGTTTAAGTTTTCTTATTTTATACTAAGATTAACCCCAATTAAGAATCACTGTGAATTTTTTCCCATTAGCAGTCAAACTAACTGCATTCAATTACACGCATTTGGTACATGACACAAACCTTGTGGTTATAACTAAAATGTTGCCTCATTCAAAATTTATTATAGAATCACCATCACCATCATATGGAATTGTTGTTCTGCTTTTACCACTATCCCAGCTATTCCTACGTTTTTTTCCATTAACAGCCAAACTAACGCCACTGCATTAAATTCCAAGCATTTGTTACCTTGTGTTTATAACTAAAATGTCGCCACATTCAAAATTGATCATAAAATCACCATCACAATCATAGTGGAATTATTTCTGTGCTGTAACCACTATCCCAGGTATTCATAGGTTTTTTTCCATTAGCAGCCAAACTAACACTACTGCATTAAATTCCACGCATTTAAAACCTTGTGGTTATAACTAAAATGTCGCCACATTCAAAATTGATTATAGAACATCACCATCATAGGGGAATTGTTTTTCCATTGTACAGAGACAATAACAATTTGGGGATTGTAATCAGTTGCTACATTGAATACATGTCGATACATTGAAATGAGCTGGAAATATTTTTACAGTGCCCCCACAGTTTTTATTTTTATCACACCATTTTTGTCAGTTTATATATCAATTATAGAGTTTTCTACATTATCGAATGAAACAAGGATCACCATAAACGGTTTATTTTATTTTAATTTTTTTATTTTATTTTATTTGGAAAACAAAATAACTTAGGTTTATATACATATTATAAATAAGTTAATAACATGTTTCCACGTTAATAGAGTTAGGTTTTTAAATGTAAAAAGATTGTTTTTTATTATAATATATAATAATACTTCTCCATCTAATTTTAGTACGTAATGTGCTCCCCTTGTCATATTTAAGTTTAATCTCACGTATACAATAATTTCAGTATGTTCACATTAAACTCCTTTGTGATAATTCCTTTGCAGTTTCCTCAGTGTTACTTTTTTTGTTGTATCATAAAGTACATAGTTTATTATTCTATAATCTTTGGCAATGTTATGAAGATTAATGGGTTTTCTAACAGCACATTTATATAAACTTGTTCTGTCCATTAACAATATTGGCAATTGTAAAAACCTTAAACACCAATATGTCATGTCATAATGATCTAAGTTATTCTTTTGCCTCAGTTTTGAAGCAGTTATTTAAAATTAAAGTGCTATCTCTACTGAATCAGTATTTATAATTGCTATATTCTAAAATATCACTTAACAGATAGTTAATTTTAATGAATGTTACATTGGTATTCTAACAATCTATCTGATATTAATAAAATTAAAGTTATCGGTATATATATCTATGTATATATATATATATATATATATATATATATATATATATATACTGATAAATATATATACATATATATAGGTTATATAAGAAATTATCTGATATTGAATGTACTGAAAGGATCGGTAGATGACAAACCTTATTCACGTTTCAAAGCGAATTCTCTAGATCTTGGTCCAATAAAAGTAAGCGTCAGATTGGCACTTGAGGATCGTATTTTCCATTCAAATATATTGTATGTACATATAGGAGTACAAGAATACGTTTATGAAATTATATTTAGAAGGTACTTATTATTTAATACACGTTGTGTTCAGGGATGGTCATATCGTTGCCGCTGTAGAAGTCTGACAGTTTATTCAGAAAAAAATAAATAAATTGGTGTACACAAGTGGAGGACCGGATAAGCAGTAGTCAAAAGTCCAATGCTAAAAAAAGGTTGTCATTATAATTATAGCAACATCGCCCGCGGCCCGAACCTTCCGCTTTGCGGTTATTTGGACTCTACTTGTAAATTACCTAAAGAAGTAATACATCCCCTCTAGATAGGGTTACAGATTATATTTAGTCCGCTACACCGTGAAACCGTAGAATATTGAAATCATCACTTCACGTCACATGATATAATTATGTAATATTTCATTTTATACCTTAAATATATGTTCCTTCACAAAATTTAGTAAAACCAAGACCGTGTAGTGAATTAATAATTAAAATTGCAATTAAAAATTTCAGAAGTTACATCTATTGCCCACCCACTGAGCGTATTAGAAGAAAAAATGATATTGTTTGTGTCTGTCTCTAACCTAACAACTAATCTCTACTCGTTCTTCGTTTTCGTTTGTCGTTGTTATTGAACACTGAAACAAATTAGAAATTCTATTTTGCTTACATGACACAAAATAGAAATTCTATTTTGCTTACATGACACAAAATAGAAATTCTATTTTGCTTACATGCCGCATTCTCGAATCAGCGTCAGCGTGATACACTTTGTTACTTAACACAGATGGTGCTAGTGATGTGCATACTCCTAGCTATATAATAGTGTAGTCTACAACTATTACGTAAGGCTTGCTGTCCTAAGGATTACATATAGTATACAAACGATTGTATAATAAAAAAAGGAGAAAGAATGGTAGCTTGTCGATATGATAAAAATATTTTAAATTTCGTACGAATCAATTTTTTTCTACTTTCTACTCGAATACTCAAAAAGGAGTCATAATGCAGATGCGTTGATACCCGTGATTTTTTATATGAAATGTCTTGTCATCAGTAATAAGGTCTCCGGTTTGTCTTACCCATACAAAAACTCTACGACTACTACTTCCCAGATTGATCCGACAGCTGGCTTATAGATTTGATGTGATTCTAAAATACCAAAAATTTGTTACAGCCGAACAAATGATAAATCAATATTTCAAATTGCTCCTGTCAATCCAATTGACGTCAGGACCAGAGAGGGACCGTAATTCAGACGTGCATACCATGATATGAAAAGTGATCACCTCTACACTGAACTACCAAGGATTCATTCTAAGTAAAATGTTTTTATATTATAAGAATTTGGTGGTTAATATAACTAAGAAACCAAACGAAAGAGTAATAATTACCGTAATATAATTAACACCGAATAAAGTATGCTTTAGTGTACTTAGTTCGTACAAGGAGTTAGTGTTGTTAGCAGGAAAAATCTCCGCGGTCGGAAAATATACAAAATATTTACAAAATCCATTGTACGTATCTAAGTAAAATTATATTAAGAATATATCATTTAATTTATTTTACAAGAGCTATATTTAATTTAATAAATTCATATCATAATTTATCATTCAAAATTATACTTTACTAATAACATTTGATCAATTTCGTAGGGATCCCGTTGTTGTAGTATCCAAGTGATTACACAAACGGCACGGTTGTTGAAAACTGTTTGATTAATGTACATTTCGATAACTTTTGCAAATATTTTGGGATTTCAGGGATTGAAATTTAGAGTATAAGCAAAAGTGTAAATACGTAATAAGTAATCCCTAAGTTTTATTACTTTCTTTTTACTATTTTAATCATCCCGAGATTATTTTGTAGACACTTAAAATAACTATAAATGATTACAACAGGCTTGGTCTATAAGCTACCACGGCTTTCGTCATTATTTAAGAGCGGTTGCTAAAGTTTTTCTTACCTTACTTAAAATGTATCGCAGCTTATTTTTCCTATATAAACACGAAGCCTTTGTTCATAATAAAGTATGTTCAGGAATCACACCTCGCGTAGGCAAATGTTAAAATTTTGCTTTCAAATATCGCCTTTCATTTCAATGCAGTTTTCTTTTTTACGTAATTTAAGTAAAGTGAACCGAAATACAATAGTTTTTATGACATTATGATGGCGGACTTTAAAAAATACAATACCTTATGAGATGTAGTGTTTCCGAGGAGGCCTCAATTCATGTGAATAGTGGAATATATTTATGGTTTTATTTATTATAGGACATATGGGATTAGAATAGTGCGCTTTAAACCTCGGATTGGATTCCTAGCGCTATGTATTAGCTTCGTCATCAAGGTATATACTCAAATTACTGCACGGATGTAGTCAGTAATTTGAATCCTCAGACGGTATACCTATTAATTGCGCAAGTTGACGACAGCGAAAATTTTGAATATTCTTACTTTTGTAATATACCTCAGTTTTTTTTAGTACCTTTTTAGGGTTTATGTTATACATAAAAACCGAATGGCATTCACATTATACGTTGTTCATTTATAGTCCAATAGTTTTATATTAATAATTTAATATTTTAGCTTTAGTTTTAATTAATAACATTTTTTTTTTATTTTACAATATATATATATAAAGGCTGGACTTAATCCCGTAAGGCATTCTCTACCAGTCAACTCGTGGCGTGGAGAGACATTGTGGTAGGTGTAGTGCCTACATTGTAAATAAGAGATAAAAATATATATATCTTAAAACTTAAAATTTAATATATATATATATATATATATATATATATATGTATAGATATATATAAATATATATAATATATACAATACATAATAAATATAATTAAACAAAAAATGACAAGAGTAATTTACTATATTAATTAGCATCAAACGTCTTTATATTATATAGTGTTCCTTACCAGCCTTTTAAAAGAGAGCTTATTCGATGCTCTTCTTATATCTTGAGGCAAGGAGTATCAGAGACGTGTAGCCTTAACGGTGAATGAATTGCCAACGAAATCGGTGACGTGATAAGGAGTTCTAATCATTAGATTCGAAGAGGAGTGAAGATCTCTGTTGTGAGATAAAGAAAGGTATTGAAAGTTATCTTTAAGATAAATAAAAAGGAGTAGCTGAATCGTTCAAAATTGAGAAAAGAACAAGTAAATTTCTAAAGTTGCGCCTCTGCTGAATGGTAAGCCACTTATGGCGAGTACGATATTAAGAGATGTGATCATATTTACGAAATCCGAAAATATCAATTGCATCAGGTATATTTTTGTAAAGTTTAGGCGTACTAGCTTGTTAAGAGAAACAATGTGCAAATCCGGGTAACACACATCTGCATAATCGATAATAGGTAATATTAGTGTCTGAACAAGCATAATCTTGGTCGTAAAAGGAAGAAAATTCTTCAAACTGTGTAGTGATCGAAACGCGGCATAGACCTTACGGCTGACTTACCCACTGCCCCAGTTTATTTTATTGTCAATTTGAGCACCATCGGTCATGGTTATATAAATAAGATATAATATGTATATTTGTATATATATATATATATATATATATATATATCCACTCCATGTCCATCCCACTAGTTGATCGTTTACATTTATAAAAAAACCAAAAAACGTAAATAAAATTACAATGCAGATAATAAAACAAAATATAATAATACAAAAACAACATATGGCATACAGCACAACAGCAAACAATCGCAAGCTAAACACTTATTTGAAAATTAATGTTGTAGGACATAACAAAAAATTAAAAAAATAAAAAGGAAGAAAAAGAAAAGCAGTTATAATTTCGACACTAATTAATAATATATATTATACTTTAATATAAATATTGCCTAAAACATTAAATCATCTCATTAAAAAATATTAGGCTATAAGCTTCAAGAATATGTGCCTATATCCACTAGACAATCTGTCAGTTTCAATAACAAAATATTGTAATAGTGAAAGTTATTATTAATAAATAAACTATATAAGTGTTTTAGTTTTGAGTGTACAGATTATATTAACCATTGAAATCCGAACTTCAGTGACAGGAAAAAAAATAAGAATAAAATGAGGTATAACAATTACAAACAATTTTCTATTACGCGATCAA
Organism: Teinopalpus imperialis; assembly: GCA_029286865.1. NCBI lineage: Eukaryota > Metazoa > Arthropoda > Insecta > Lepidoptera > Papilionidae > Teinopalpus > Teinopalpus imperialis. Next base: position 8,265,245 of record JAGSMU010000030.1, on the reverse strand, counting down.
TATAATTGGACAACAGAGAACATGACATAATTACAGTTGTTGTGTTAATAAACGTACCTATTCATTCAATTTTATTATAAGTATGATTTTAGAAAATGTTAAGCAATAGTAAAATATTGAAGTTTGCGTAAATCCAGAAATAAGGCAGGTGAATATAGCAGCATAATTATTATATATTTCGTACGGTGAGCCGGGTATCCGTGGTCCCAATAACAGGTAACGAGGCATAATATTTCAATAATCGGGGTCAAAACATTAGTGCATCTTGAATCTTTGTGGACGATGAATGTAGATGCGATGCGATAGCGTGCAGTCATCACTTGCCATCAGGTGAACTGTGTACTCTTTCGTCACCCCCATTATTATTATACCTAATCGATCGATGAGACAATAATTAAAAACGAACGATTAGATCGTAAATAGACGAATAATTAAAAAAAATACAGATGCTACTGGACTTGAATGAATTACGTCATTTTGTACATCATATTCATAAGAATTACAAAACTGTTTGAAGACTTATTTCGCCTTCAGGCATATTTTGCTGGTCAATACTGAAGATATAGAAACATTTAATGTAGTCGTTAATAAAAGAAATATACTAAATTCAAACTAACAATGTGTTTTACATATTCAAGAATAAATATCGCATCTTACATTTATATAAAAATTGTAATTAAAATTGCCATGTCAGATGCTGTTTTTATTCGCCTTTCCTGCGTGGGCTATAAAGCATTTGCAACTCCAATGGTAGTACGGGGGTTCATGGGCGGCCGTGATTACTTACTGTAAGATAAGCCGCTAGCAATATATATATTTGTTACATTAATGCGCAAAGTTTACCGCAACACTTTTCTCGGGTAGAATCATCACTTTGCACTGATTATATTCAAGCGCTATTAATCTCCGAAACCTGGTTAAAACCGTCTTTGCAGTCGTACCTATATCCATTACCTGGTTTTATTCTTATTCGAAATGATCGCGTCGATAAAAACGAGGAGGTATAGCGATATACGTACGTGCCTCTTTTTCTTATAAAGTTTTATTAGCTTCTTCTTCTGCCTATTCTGTTTTGTTTGAGTACTTGTTCCTGGAACTTAATTTCAAGGGTGCAAGGATGATTCTAGGAGTAGAGTATTGCCCTCTTTCTCCTGACTATTTCGCCCCTTTTGGAACGGCTCTCGAAAACATTTGCTCTGAGTACACACAATGCTTAATCATGGGGTATTCAATACTGATCTTTTGAAAAGTTTTTTTATTTATTTTTTTATTTATAAACTTTTGTACAACTAACATATGCACAAAGGCGGACTTAATGCCTAAGGCATTATCTACCAGTCAACCTTGGGAGGGTTCAGAGAAAACAAGGTAGGGACAGAAGAATAATAATAAAGAAAAAAGAAACATACAGTACATCTAAATACTTATACAATTATATATACATATCATACGTCATCTCATTTTAAAGTTGAATCTTTCGATTTTAATCTGTTACTCAAAAAATTAATCTGACAACATATTTTTTACGAGTATATTTTGACCGTAAGCGTAAGTTGAGATTTTAGCTCACAATAAATCACACTTGTCTTCTTCTGTTCTCATCTTCAGTTGCAAAATATTATAAATATGAAGATTTCCAAGCGTCGATAGCCTAATGGCGTAGGATACGTCGTGAAACGTAACGTCGAAAGTTCGAATCTGCCATTACACTATTGACGTAAACCATCCCCTGGCAAAAGCATTTAAGATTAGTTGGACTGGTTACCGGGAATGTTATTAATAAAATTGTATTTCTAACATTTTATAATAAAACATTCTACTTATATATACCTTTAAACTCTACTCCTATACAATGATAGCTTATATTTAAAATACTGTAAAATATATATAACCTAAAGTTTGTTAAAAGTATTTGATCGAATAAAGGCTACTTCAATTTCAATCCAATTTAGTTTGCAACAACGGAATCTAAATCTTTAACTTGAAAACAAAGTTATAAAGTTTTGTATCGAATTTCAAATGCCGTTTTAAGTTTCTGAGCGTTATATAAGAACGTTCACTTTAAGTTGGAAGTAAAAAATATAAGGGATTCGCTGGCCTTATACATATGTAATATCCCCATCACAACATATTGCGTCTCATGGACCAAGGCAGTTCGGTTAGTTTTTATCAGCTAAGAAAACTCAAGATCCCATTAGGAATATAAATGGTCTTTCTACCAATTTATCCGTAAATTATGATAAGATATATAAATGTATGTTTGTTAATTAAGCATTACTAGTTTTAGTTGCCAATATGACAGTAACTATGATCAAAAGACAAATTTTGCACGAAAGTGTTTAACATAGCTAGTTCAATAATTAAATCAGACACAAAATAATCAACTCAGCAACTAATTTAATTGAATAAACCGAACAGAAAATGATTTGGATGTGAAGTTATTAACTAATGATAGGGGTCGGGCTCAAAGAGAAAGACCAGGCTTTCCGGAATACCAGCAATAAAATTGTAGTTTACTATTTATAATAATAGTATAATATAATATTTATTTCAGATTACTTAATCCATAGAATTTGTTAGTAATAATAAAACTTAATAACTACGTTAGTATGTACATTTTTAGTTAAATCTAAAACTTAAAAACTAATGTATTGTCCGGGTAAAGGGACAAGCGAATGAGGTACTCATAATGGCATTGGGACTGTCCCTCACTCTCCGGAGCAATAACCAGCTCACGGACCCCTCAGTTCCGTGAGCCCTGTGTCCGATGAAGCTGTAAGAGCCGCATAGGCTAACAGCATAAACATCAACAGAATCTAGGTGTCTCCGGAGCAAGGAAGCCGCTATTTTCCTGATGATGGCACAAAATCCATCAGTATCATCTATTAGCGCTGTAGTGTTTAGCCTGGTGAAAGAGGTAATGAAGACCTTATTAATAGTGATGTGGTATTCCATTTTAGTCCTCGGGAGTAACAACGCTATTGTATAATATTTTTTTTTACTGAGGTTGAATGTAACGAGGTACTGCCAGGTACTGCCATCCTTCCCTTCCCTAATCTTTCCCTTCCCTAATCTGATGTAATGCATGTGCAATAAAAGCAGATGTAGATATGCACTACATCTATAACCAGCTCACGGACCCCTCAGTTCCGTGAGCCTTGTGTCCGAAGAAGCTGTAAGAGCCGCATAGGCTAACAGCATCAACATCAACAGAATCTAGAAAAATGCACTACATCTAAATCTTTCTCTTATCTTATTTCTTTTTCATATTCTCATTCTATTTATTCTAGATCTTTACATAAATAAAATCAGTTTAAAAGATATTTCGTATTTTCTGACACTCGAGCTCACAACAAATGCCTTGTTGTTATCGAATAAAAAGATTTGAAGAAACCAGTTGGTGCTGTTCACACGTGCGTATGATTTATTTCGAACACGTCAAAATGCTCTCACTGAACTTTCCTACTGTTTCTTGCTCGTGTATCATATTTTTTTGAAGAGATATATTTTGATTTATTAATTTACATTCAATAATATATATTATTGAGCTTAGTCCTCGGTACAAACGGTAAAGGATATAAGGACTACTTCTCCAAACGCAACCTCACACATCACATTTACTGACTCACAATTAATTGGCATTCGCACTTAATTGTATGATATATACATAGATATATATATATATATATATATATATATAAGTATTATTTTTATTTTATTACTATTATTTTTTTATTTATTATTCTTTTTTTTTTGTCAGTATAGTATATACTTTTTTTCTTTTCTAACAATATGTCACTAGACCTGCTCGAAGAGATTTTCGTATCTTAAGGTTTTTGAGAAGATCATGATCACAAGGTAACAAGCGTTTGCGAGAAGTCAAAGGATCAATGGCAAGTGGCACAGTTGTGAGGAAATCTTGCTTTGTAGGCGATCTTGTTGGGGAAGCTTATGCCCATGAGTACTTTGTTATTGTTTATTTATTAAGAACGAGAATATAATATAATACAGATTATATATATATATATATATATATATATATATATATAATAGAGAATACAGATAACAATACTAAGAAAAGTTTAATTGTAAAAAGACGTGTCACATAAAAATTGTTCGGTGATTGCTTAATAAATACTATATTACAAGCTAATGATGTTCCAAGATAACTATATATGTACATGGCAAGCGATATGTTAATTATATAAACACATATACATGGGTTACTACTACCAACTAGCTTTTTTGGGAGAACAAAAAGTTCTATCTTAACCACTCCATGCTTTTAAACTACTTTAGTTTAACGTAAGATAAAATGGTCACTAAGGATGTAAAAAGTACTCTTATGTTCCTCATATTCCGTATTACGTTATCAAACGTAACACGTGAAACGTAACGTAAAACGTATCGTGCGCATGGAAACGGCTTTAAAATCATCAATATAAAATAAAATACGTTCAGTATACTATTGGATACATACCAGGAAGGATGCTGGGAGACAGTCACTAGAGGACCTTGAGCAAACATGCAGGTTTCAATACGGCGTTTTCTTCGATCAAATTTAAGTAATGGAAGAAACTTTAACGATTGGTAGAAGAGGGCTCTATGCCCTATGATAGATAATCCATCAACTTATTGAAGTCCATAAGTTTGTTTAAATACACCAGCTTATCTAAGTCCATCGTAGAGCAAGAAAATGCAAATGAAATCTGACACATGTTGGAAGATTTATCAAAACGCTGCAAATGTGTATCAGTAATCTCTGCATCTCGTGTTAATCATGGTTTACCTTTCAAGCGGTTCTCACCGCCCATAGCTTCCGAATGACCATTGACCGTCAGAGGATACCTACTGACCTCGGACGGTCAGTAGACGTCACCATCCATTCTCCACTCTGGATAATCTTCCGATAGCTACGGAACTGGCAACTTAAGGTGGCACTATCAGATAGGAACGTGATTAGAGCAGACCGACACGCTCAGTGTATGAGCGCTTTGAGTAAGTAAGAGAACCAAACTACATAACCAGCTCACGGACCCCTCAGTTCCGTGAGCCCTGTGTCCGATGAAGCTATAAGAGCCGCATAGGCTAACAGCATCAACATCAACAGAATCTAGGTTTATACCTTTCAATAGTTCCCGATATTTGTGTTGCGCATATAATCATAGAATTACTGCCATCAACCTGTCGCTATTACCTCATTTGTTAGATAGCTAGATGCTAGGTATGCAGGAGCGCGTTTCAGAGAAAAGGTTAGTATATTCCTTTTCCATATATAATCCACAACATTCTACTGGACATAGGACATATATATATATATATATCTAAAATTAAAATAAATAGAATAAATAAAATTAAAAATTATTGCTGTAATTGCATTAGCATTCGAGCAAGCATAGTAGCAAGTACTCATCGTTCTCTTCCTTCCCTACTTGCAATGTGCTCTAAGATAACGCGAAGGTTCGGTAGCAATATTAGGGAAACGGGACTTTGTACGAGACCCGAAAACCAACTATATAACTATATAATATACCACTTAAATTGATGTTACTTAGGAGTAAGATGCCTATTGTCTTCTGTAGTTCTGTCAAACCTTAGTAAATTTAATCGCACTTTCTATAGCATATTCGACTCGTACAACTAAATCACGGTTCGCGTTAGGCTTCATTGTGAAGGAAGCGCCACCAATTTTCTGCCCAGCACAGCTGCCTTGTGGAACGCTATGTCCTCGGTGGTTTTTCTAAATCAGTACGACTTAGGGTCCTTCAAGAAGTGAGCCTATTCCTTTCTCAAAGGGCGGCAACGCATCTGCAGTTCCTCTGGTGTTACGGTTGTCCATGGGCGTCTATGAGCACCTCGGTGTTTCCGCCGCTCGTTTGCTCCCATTTTTATATATATAAAAAAAACATCTTGCAAATTGTTAATCAAGCCTAAACTCGGTGAAATGAGCAGTCTCGGCCTCTTTACGTTGCCATGTTTCGTAATCAGGTAAACTTCATAAACAAATACTGTCAATTTGTTCGCAGTAGTATGATGATATCTACCTAGTTGAATTCGATCATGATTATATCTTCCGGTTATTACAAGACAACACACTTTGTACACAGGCGATCCTGTGTACAATTTATAATAGCACAATAAGCATTCACTCCCACTACTCAATACACCCAAAACCCGAAAACCTACAAATTGTGATGTACAAATATTGTTTTCCGGGTAGAAATTGAGACTGTCTGGGAACCCACGACGTGCCAACCGGGTACTACAATATTATTCGGCCGTCACAGTAGTACAGTGTACGGCAACAGTATCACTCACTGTCACGACTTGATTGGCTCTGGTAAAAAGTGGATAACAACTGCTATCTGTACCAAAACTCATTACAATAGAATATAGCTACAGAGTTGATACAGAGTTTAATTATATATCTCGCGGTCATTTGTAGAATATATAATCATATTTTTCAAATACTTTTTATTTCTCAGACGTGCAAGTTATCGCACTATGTTTCTTTAACAGACAAAAATATGATAAACCAGGGTATCAATTTCACCGGTTTCCCACGTTCTACAGTGAATAAATAATAGCTGGTAGATGCATAAAATAACGGCTTATTCATGTATTTTCCATTTTATATGTTTTGTTGTATAAAGTAAAAATCGTGAAATTCGGTCCAGCGAGCCGAATTGGATTTCGGCATTTCATATCAATGCGCTTTATACCGTTTGCGAATAAAAACCGCATGAAAGAAAGTAAGCAGAGTTCGTCGTAATTTAATCGTCTAGCAGGACATTATTATTTCCTTAGAATTATTGATGATCTACGGTATACAAAACCCATCCTTACTCCGATTGCTTATTTTGGTATTATATAACCATCTAAGTATAAAAAGAAGGCGTAACAAAGATGACTAAATAATTTGTCCAAAACCATAAAGTGTCTATGATCTTTGTTCAATTTTCGAAAAATTGTCTTTCCACGTATCCGACTACCTGATGACCATAAAACCGTTAATCATTTTACTACAAATTAATAAATAATAGGCCTTACAGCCAGAAAAGTTGATCTGTTGAATTAGGTTAACGAATTGAATAGATGAGATTTGGAAAATCTACTTACAATAGCGGCAGACCCATGCTGCTTATGGTTTCAAACTGGAGCGTGGCAAAAAAAAAAATTCTTAATATTTTTTAAACTAGTCTGTAAGGTCCTAGCGTAGACATCAGTCTCTCATAAATAGTATTTCATCACTCTGAAATCATTACTGTGCCGTATTTACTAATCTTAATTTGAGATAGAAAACAATGAACATTATTTTTTATTATTATTAACAAGAATTGGCTTGACTGGGTCAAGCTATACTTATAAATAAAAGTGCTACGTCTGTACAAAATATTAATGTGAAATAGCAGTATAAAGCGGTTGTTACGTATGGTGTGTGTAACGGATACGTAGACCCAGTTGTAACAAAGCATCCCATCGCAGTCCTCAAGGATGACAATGCATTTGCATTTATGTTAAGAATAAACGTGGTTGTTTATTGGCCGCAATCATCATTTAACAACAGGTGAACTTGTACTAGTTTATGACGTCAAAGTTTATGAACATATTGTGAATGTTTTGTTTCAAACAGGAATATTGAAAACACGTATCTTCATTATTACCTTAGCTCACTATTAGTATAATTTTTTTATTGAATTAGTCCTTCCAACAAGATTTTATGTGCAGTAAAATCGTAAGCGTTCCAAAGTTAATTGTTCAATAGTTTACGGATTTTTAAAAACGGAAATATGAAAAACCAATTAATATCCTAAAATGGGAAAGCCTCGATTACAATAGAAGTTAACGAGGACATGTCCCATTCAGGTGACAAACGGTGACAGAACGAGCGCCTTGTTGACACAGTATCACGTAATTAAGAGATGTACACTAGTTTGGTTTTCAATATTGGGACCATGTTGTTAGTTCTTTGTTTATTTTTTATTTTGATTTATTTGTATTGTTTCAATATTTTATGTATTGTATTTTTGTTACCTAACCGTTTTGGAAAGAGGTTTGTTTACAATATTACAGACTAGTTTGATTCATAGTTCACAAAAGGGGGCGAATGACTACACCTTCACTGAATACCAGTGGAAAATAGTACCCTGAATTTAGTAGAGAGAGTTAAAGGAACCTCAAACTAATTTATTACCTATAGGTAGGTCAGTCTGTAGAGAGGCTATATGATTCACTTATGAAGGATTCGAGTCTTAAACTCGGTAAAACTGCAGGATTCCAGAAATAATAATGTATTTATTACTGATTTACACAACAGTCTCGGTAACAAAACTGATCTTTTCACAACGAATGTTCACGAACCAGTGATCCATTCGATACATGTCCCATCTTCCGGCCTGTGACAGCTATATTGTGTTGCCATTGCACAAAATTAAATGTCCTGTACAATTATCGTAATCGATATTAAATGGCTATATAATCTAAAAAAAACAACATATGAATAATAAATAGCAGTCCCAAATCTATACAATCACTCCATAAACTAAACAATGCTAAAACTTACCATCAGTTGAACTGCGCGTATGCCACCTTATGTTCATCTTTCTGCCATTTGTGGTTGAGACGATGGGTTCATGGAGTCCTCGTGCAATAAAGTTTTTAAAGGGATTAAGGTCGCAGCTCCTGCATTGCTGCTGAGCGCATGAAGACTAGTTCTTTATTCGCTCAAAGGTTGAATATATATTTAGCGACGAAATGAAGACAGCGTTATTGGTAACTTTTAAGCTTTGTAACTTTACATATTCTTTTACCATTTAAATTAAGTTTTTAATAGGAGAAAATGTATTACAATCAAATTTATGGCCACAATAAAGCTAAATTAAACTATTCAAAATATTATTATAAATATATATATATATATATAAGAAATTCTGGAATTATGCCTCTTTTTACTTAAATAATGTGAGAAGCATACTCTTAATGTACTCGTACGAGGATTCAAAGAAAATATACAATGTGGATTTCTTTGTGAAGTAAACAAAGTAATGTAATCCATCTAGCCTTAAAATAGACAATCTTTTCTTTAAGACAAATCATTGTCTTAAATATATTATTCTCAAGTTATTCTGGAAAATCTTTTTAAAGTATTAAAATATTTCGTATCTATCTATATTCATGTTCTTAATAATCCAAAAAGAAAATAAAATTTTAAGAGGAGACTTTTAATCTTTTCACGTATTTATATATATACCTATTTATAAGTTGAACCGAATGAAAGTTAGGCACTCCGTTTCGATTTTAACGTACATGTTGACGCAATATTGCTGAAACTATCGACGAAATCGCAGCAAATAGTTGTCAGCATTTTGACAAATCATCAAACATATGCGTAATAATCCTTTTTGGTAGTTTCCTAACTTGAAATAAAAACAGTATAATTAGAAGTAAAACTCATGTCCGTATTCTCTGAAGGCTACCCCTTTACTAAATACCCGTAGTCACTTTTAGCATATTTTAAAAGGGTTATGATACATTATTTAAGATTAGTTGCCATCTGTTTGCCCAATATACTCCAAATCAACAGCCCCTAATCCCTTAATCGACTCTTACGACTTCCTAGGAAATTAGGAGTAGTTCTACTTTTTTTTGGGAACCAGTATCGCGACTTGCAAGCGTAATATCGTGTGTTTACACGTTTTTACCAACAATCACGACCTCATCTATTGTTGGAGAGTTAAATCTGCGTACATGTGTTCCAGCTGATTGTTAATCCGCTCTGATCACGACTTTGTAGTCTTCATTTGGCATGCGCTCCAACGTAATCTTGAACAGCGTGATCTGAGCCCAAATCTTGAATAATTTTTCTTTTCATTGCTGTGTTGATCTCCTGACGCCGATAAAGTTGTTGTCAAATATTATCCATGAAGTATATTTTTGTAAGAATTTATGCCGTGCAAAATGCGTGTAAAGAGGTTCTAAAAAAAGAGGTTGCAATGCTCCAATTCGATGGTGAATCTGGCCCTGAATCTGTAAAGCCAAAAGCAAAGTCAGTGTAACTGATTTATAATTACAATTTTTTTTAAGGCATGCTCATGTCTTATTTATTTTAGAGATAAATACAAAGACCAACATTTGAGCTAATTGTTTATCTTAAATCTTATCGAATTGCATCGGATCGAATTAAATCCGTGTTCTTCGATAATGTCTGCCCCAAATGAAGTCATTTGAAAACAGTTATTGTATTTTTAAGTGTTTTATAGAAAATGTCGTGATTCTGATTTCGCCACGAAGGAAAGAATCCAATGGTTCATGTGGCGGAATCAATAATGGCAATTTTTTTTTGCCGTTGAGGCAGCACAATACAGGCGTTTCTCCAGCAAACTTCAATGTGCCACAATGCTCGCAAACAACGTCCATTGGACCAATGCAAACGGAAGGATATGAGCTGTAATATTATATAATATAATTGTGCAGTCGTATAGAAACGCTGCTCGATTCAAATCAACACTTGAAATATTTCCTCTTGTGTGTAAAAGATTATCTCGTTGTTGATAACGTTGACGATTTCTCATTCCTAACCTAGCCGTTTCAGGGGCTGCCTCTCTTTGCTTTTGTGTTTGAGAAGCACGAACTCGGGCCATACAAACGCTGCTCATTTCGTGCGATTTCCCGTTCTTCTACACTGAATTTATTCGCAATGATCCGAAGCCTAATTGCATTAATTTGAAATAATTTTAAATTTAATTAAGGCTTCCTTGAAGTTCAGGAAAGATTGGATCTTCTAAGTCGCGGCATTCTTAATAATTATACTCTTACAATAAGATATTAATAACACTTGCATAAAACAAACAAATCGATCAGTAATTTTTATATAGTTTTTTCAAAACAAATCACACACACCATCTCAATCTCTCTAGATCAATTGTCTATAATTTTTTTCCGTTAAATTTTAAGGTATTTTAGTCACTGAACTTTTCACAATCATTGCCATCCGATTATCAGTTGTTTCAATTTTTATTTATTTAACATTACCCTATTTAACATTATGGAACCTATATCGGACTAAATATATAAAAGGTTTAGGATATAATAAATAGAAACTCGTTTGTTGTTTCGTGACTATTTATTTGTGCTATAATAATAGCTAAAAAAAATTATAAGTATCTTTTTATAGTAACTTTAAACTTAAACTTAAGCTTAAAGCTATAAAGTATATAATTGAAAATACTATCGTGTTATATATAGGTAAATATAACAAATTGTTTATATTAAATCGTATAAATATGAAGGGACTTCGTCCCTATTGGAGTGACTTTCCATTTTTACTATGTGGGTTTTACTGATTTTTACACTATGGCGTGGGTTATCGGGCGAGGAGAGGATAGTTCTAATAAAATATGGCCGCTTTATTACATTGCTATATTAAATAACTTTGACAATATTACAATTAAAATAAAGATTGCAATATACAAGATTAATGAAACAATTTCTGACAGACATTATGACGTCCGCCGAACACGTGGATGCGTGCGCGCTCACTCGACAACTGCCTAACGTCAACCCCTTAACTTTCTCACGCTCCCCAAAATGGCCGCCTCTCCAGAGTTCGGCGTTACGTCAGAGTGACAACTCTGTTCCGTTTAGAAATTACAAATTATGAGAATCAATGATAACCCGATTAAGACAATTTCCAATGCACCGACACGGCCAACCCTGACAGTCGTGCGTCCTCGCGCGATGGTTGTATGACCCGTAATTCACTCTGCAGGACCTGTTGAATAGACATGTCAATTATTACTAACCGCTCGGCCCATACTCCTGACAGAACGACTACACATGGAAATGTGTTGCAAGTTTTTTTTAAGGTTAAGAGCGGACCGGGCGTCCGAGGCCCCATCGTCCTGCTAACACATGACATGGACCGGGCATACTGGGCCCCTTTCGTACCATTTTCGTCAGTAATACATGCTTTGGACCGGGCATACTGGGCCCTTTCGTACCATTTTCGTCAGTAACACATGCTTTGGACCGGGCATACGAGGCCCCTTCGTTCCAATATCGTCAGTAACACACTTTGGACCGGGCATACGAGGCCCCTTCGTTCCTCCAGAGTTCGGCGTTACGTCAGAGTGACAACTCTGTTCCGTTTAGAAATTACAAATTATGAGAATCAATGAAAACCCGATTAAGACAATTTCCAATGCACCGACACGGCCAACCCTGACAGTCGTGCGTCCTCGCGCGATGGTTGTATGACCCGTAATTCACTCTGCAGGACCTGTTGAATAGACATGTCAATTATTACTAACCGCTCGGCCCATACTCCTGACAGAACGACTACACATGGAAATGTGTTGCAAGTTTTTTTTAAGGTTAAGAGCGGACCGGGCGTCCGAGGCCCCATCGTCCTGCTAACACATGACATGGACCGGGCATACTGGGCCCCTTTCGTACCATTTTCGTCAGTAATACATGCTTTGGACCGGGCATACTGGGCCCTTTCGTACCATTTTCGTCAGTAACACATGCTTTGGACCGGGCATACGAGGCCCCTTCGTTCCAATATCGTCAGTAACACACTTTGGACCGGGCATACGAGGCCCCTTCGTTCCTCCAGAGTTCGGCGTTACGTCAGAGTGACAACTCTGTTCCGTTTAGAAATTACAAATTATGAGAATCAATGAAAACCCGATTAAGACAATTTCCAATGCACCGACAAATAAATATAAGTAACTTGTTAAGTCAAGGTAAATTTATTATTTTAACATTGGTTCGCTTTATCATTTCAATAGTCGTAGAATCATCATCAACACAAAATATTACTAGTACTAATAGTTACCAATCGTGAGCCCTCAAAATGTTGTCATAAAACACGGATCTGGAGATACCTATATCGAATAAATTATAGGAGGTATTAGTAATACCTAGGTCTTCGCTCTTTTCCTGGAAGGTGTCAAACACTGCGTTCGCCGGTATTAAGTTGCCGTTCACCAACCGTTATCAGTTCTACTAGGTATTAGGATAGAAATTTGTTCGTTTTCTGCACATTTCGAATTCTATTATGCTATTTAGTAAAAGTACAGTTTTCATGATATTAATCTCTACAAAACAAAACGGACGATGATGTAATAGACAATATGAATACATAAAAATTCATCACACAACAACAGTTCATTAATTACAAAGTAATACCCTTTTTATTACACACATCAGATGGCAAATACAATACATAAAACAAATATAATACGCTAAAGTGGAAGAGATAATGTGCTTTATTGTACAAAAACAGTGTTACGACCTGAGGTTCTTTCTAATGCATGAAGTTTTAGCTATCAATCGGCCTTAAACACAAATTCCTACTTTAGTGACTACAACATGGTTTAAAAATTATTTCAGTATCGATGATTCATTAAAAGTATTTTCCCCAAAATTGTTCATCAATCTACGTAGACACATTACAAGATAACAAGTGCTGTTCAGATTTTCTTATGCTTATATCATGGATATATATTTTTTATATTTCAATCAGATATATATTATTGACAGTGGTAGAGCTACATTGCAGTTTGTTTCTAGCTGCAGAATGAATGAGTCAGCTCGACCGGGGCAGGACCACGACCTGATGAATGTAGATGTCATGGGCCGCAGGAATCACTTACCATCAGATGAACTGTGTGCTCGTTTGTTACTCTCAATAAAAAAAAAACAGAAATCATTTAAGCACTTAAAACTTAAAATAGTTTATGTATATGTGTAATTAAATCGAGAGCCATTGCACATTAATGATAAAATTTAGTCTTGGTGACAGTGATGTCCCTAGTCTATTTCAACCATGATGGTTATCTCTGGTATAACCAAATAACATTAATGTGTTAAAGTGCCGTAAGTATTAAAAATCGAAATCACAGATGCACTCATTCGACATTACCATCTCTAATCAATAATATTAGGTTCAGATGCAGTGTTAAGTACATCGAACAATCATCCCGACTGTGTTACGCAAATATTGTTTCCTTGGACCTGCTACGGAGTAACCAAGTATTCTACCCCTTTTGTCATGCGGCCGTCATCACGTTAGGCAGCTGGTTTTTATTATAAAGGACTAACTAGGCTAAAACTTGAAATGAGACACATTGTTCCTCGGCGAGGAACAGCCGCCGACGCGATGCATTAGCCGGATTTTCCGATTACTTAGCCACGAGGTCAAATCGGGCAACCCTAGTAAATATATGAATACTGATTTTGTTATGTATTTTCTTTTTATTCACATGAGACGAGCTAATAAAAATGCAAGCTCTTCAGTTTCTTATAAAGCATTTTCTTTGTTTAAAAGAACGCCCGTGATTAATGTGCTCACTGCGTCGCTTCATCATACATTCTAGGCACGTTTTAAGCTTCCATACAACAAGATCATTGCTAAGGCAATGGAGAAAATATAAGATTTAATAATAAACACTTGTGGTACAGAGATATGTCCAATAAAATCTCTAATAATTTTATTTAATAAGCTAGGTATGTTGTTTTCTTTTCTTTAATTAATTTCTTAGAAACTTAGTTTTCAATTAATTTAATTTATTTAATTTAAAAAAAGACTTCCATTTGTTTAATAAATTTAATACAAATATGGTAACGCTTATTTGTAGATTGATACAACATATTTCAGTCATATTCGAAAAGGAAACTTCAACTTCTTTATTGCTTTATTACTTTGATTTTCTTGTTTAGAAGACAGCTCTATTTTAATAACGGTGTTATGTTCATGTTATTATCCCACCATGTCAAGTGTGCAGAATAGTTCTGTATATTGTGCTAGCACACATCACTTGTCCTGATCTTCCAGATGCAGTTAAGCGTTTTGATTTATATTTATAATATAAGGGGTAAAAATGAGCCATTCAGTTAAGTGATAGCTGTAGTCCTTGATATCCCCGTCCATCCTAGATTAAGATTCGTGATAGCGTATATTGCAATTAATAAATTGGATCCCCGGATCCAACCACAGGAGCGTTATGGTGCAATTCTCTGAGAACTGGGTCTGTCCCTGGTAAAACTTGATACAGCCTAGATCTACCACTGTGTTATAAATAAATAAATAAATAAAAATAATATAAATAAATATAGATACATAATTCCTATTAACAGCCACGGCTATTACTAGTCGTACAAAGTCCTGGTACTATGGCGGTCGGTACTAACAGAAAAATTATATGTTTCTAGAGTAGGTTATTGCTATGTAGGCAGAACTTTTAAGAAACGCTTCTTTTATTTACTTAATAGCCAATCTCTGTCTTTACTTAAGAAGTATTTATACAATTTATTTTGTTGTTTTTAAAGCGTGTTTGTGTATTTAAATACTTAATAAATAAATATACATAAACATTACAATAATATATCTTACAATTGGGCACGGTCCCTAATTATTCAAAGCAAATATGTTCTAATCAAAATCTCATCTTTCTAATTGAAATTGGGTCCTTTTTTATAAATCTTTGAATTTTAAAATGATTAATTTCTCTTAAATATCAAATAAACACTCACGCGAGGCAGGTAGGATATAAAAACATAAATGTCAGTTTAGGTAGCTTAGCGTTAGTTTTATTAAAACTTTATACCAATTGATAAAGATTTTCCATCAAGTTAATTAATATAGTCTATGTTCTCTAACACTAGATGATAACAATTGGTAATGATCGTTAAGAAGCCCTGTAAAATTTGCGTGTAATAATATTAAAATTATAAATGGACATCAATTTCTCTCTGAGGTGAAGACGTGTTTACGTTGTTTTCCCCATATTGATTTTAATTCTGGTTTGGAGAATTTAAATGTCTAGGCGACTTATGGTATTGGGAAGTGTTATTTATAAACTTACTTGAATAAAGTTTCTTTTGATTTGATTTGATTTGAAGCCGCACCAGGGACATGGAGCTTTCCCTTGAAGTAAATAATTCTGGCAACATATACGTAACCCTGGACTTGAAGGAAACCACAGGATATTGCATCTTATGCTATCTGCGTGGAAATACCTCTAGGTTCTACGTTTACTAGTACCTTTACCAGCTTAAAATGGTCCGGGATCTCGTACATATATGGGTCTGTATAGTTTTGGCCCTGATCATAAGTTATTAGGTTGGAAGCCATAGATCTAACGTGCGACAGACTGTGGATTAATTTAAACCTACTAATTTCCACTCTTACTAATTGAGATATCGAATATTTAACAGTTTCACTATTCTAATTGCACTTATTTACATTAATTAATTAATTAAATTTGAACATGCTCATTTGTTTAATCTCCATTCCGTATTATCTATGTTACTTGACCTAATAAAAGCATTTTGTTTTTGTGAGAACCTTATTTATGATAATTATTATCATATTCACTCAATACATCCTTTTCCCTTTATACTATTATTATAGGCACACCAACAGCATAACGTAGATAATAATTTAAAATATATATATATATATATATATATATATATATACATTCATGATATATTAGACTTTTTTGTTCTAATGTGTATGCTTACATTCTTATATAATGTATATGATACGAGTATATGCACACAATACTTACCAAAATGTGACAACAATATGAATTATTATATCATCACCAAAAACTTTTGATTAACTAACGAAGAACGAAAAATTATACTAATGAAATATATATAAAGAAACCGAAATTTAATATATATTTTTATAAAAATAGGTCATATGATAATAACAATAACTTATTTAACTTAAAGAAACGAAGCATGTATTACGTCAGATTTTTTTTGTTGAAACAATTATATTCAGACCTTTTTCGTTGATATGACATTTGAGACCTCAGTAGTAAATGTCCAGTTAAATTGGATTATACAATTTGCATCAAATAATCTTTTGTAATAATAACATAGAAAATAATAGAATCCAAACATAGCTTACTATTAATATGTCTAAGTTTACTAAATGCGTTTTATTTCATGTCGATGAAGTCTTAAATAATTTAAGTCTCTTAAATGAATAACTAAATATGTCACCGTGGTAAATGGATTAGACAGTCTGGTTTCATTTATTGGTGATCAGTAAAGCCAAGATTTATATGATGCTATAGTCGATAATTCAGACGAGAAGAATTTTATGTACGCATATGATGATAATTTGCCGTGTGGTCTCCCGTTAAAATAAGCAACCGCATCTCATCTCACCACCACAACCAGTGGTCATCGACAGATGTTGGAACAACTATCTCTGAATTGCAAATTCTAAATTATCAGGCTGATGTGATTAAAGGTGCGAGGTATCTGGTAAATTGCTATTGCAACCCGTTCCCCATGCGTGCCAATTATGGTTTAAAAATTTGTCGGTTTCGATCAAGACAGCATGTTCTAGTTGTTGCTACATAATGTCAACAACACAGGATATATCATATTGTTGAAAGTATGTCACTAGTTGTCGCGTTCCCTATTCCGGTGTTAGGGATTTGCAAAAAGATAAGATAAGGATACTGCCATTTCACATGATAATAAAGATAACCAATCTTTTATCACTTGCCTATAAAACTGAGATAATATGCCACAAACATTATTGTGCTTCACATAATAGTAGTGCCATTACAATGAGTTTTGCGAACAAAGTAGTATTTATCAGCGGTGCCAGTTCTGGAATTGGTGCAGCAACAGCCATAGAATTTGCTAAAGAAGGCGCAGAAGTCGTCATAAATGGAAGAAACGAGACGAAGTTGAAAAACGTGTACAAACAATGCGAAGTTTACGGTAAGAAACCGTTATTGGTCAAGGCTGATATATCCAAAGATGATGAGGCAAAGGCAGCTATTAACGAAACAATTAAGACATTTGGTAAGCTCGACGTTCTGGTGAATAATGCAGGATTTTCGAGGTCCGGCAGCATTCTTGATGGAAATTTATTGGCCAGTTATGATGAAGTAATGGCTACCAATGTACGAGCCGTGATGAATCTTACTGCTCTGGCTGCACCGCATCTTATAAAGACAAAAGGCAACATAATCAACATATCGAGTGTAGGTGGAACCTCTGTTCCATTACTACCACAACTAATTTCATATTGTGTATCAAAAGCAGCGCTTGATCACTTTACACGTTGTTCCGCATCAGAATTATCGGAATTTGGTATTAGAGTCAACTCTGTCAGTCCTGGTCCAGTATCAACTGACTTCCGCGAAAATTCTCGACTGTCAGATATTGTGTCCAACCGCACTGTTCCAACAGCGTTGAAAAGAGTTTCTGAATCTATTGAAATAGCAGATTTAATCTTGTTTTTAGCAAATGATAATGCGAAGGGTATTACTGGATCTAATTTCGTCTCTGACAATGGTTATCTTTTAAATAAACCTTAACTTAATGATAATCATAAAATATTGACTTTGTCATTTTGCTCCAAGAGAACTTTTTTTCAGTAATTTAGTTTTAAAAGATATATATTTGTTATTGTTTTATATTTTTTAAATTGGTAATATGGTTTTAATGGTGTATCATATCCATCGTCCATAAGGAAAGAAGAAAAAAAACAATGTTAAGGACATGAAAATTTCTACATTAACATATAATTGCTGAAATATTTAGTTTCGGTAATGTTTATTTAACAAGAGCGATACAGTCATCTAACTATGTCACCTGAAATAAGTGTCTTGTTTTACTGTTTTTCTTATGTAATTGAGTAAATTACAGCATCATGCTATCATCACGAGAACCTTTGCATCCTGATCTCGTCTCCTATGCATAACTAACTCCCCACAATCTCTCGTTACTGAGAAAACATTAGTAGTTAATAACATTGTTTTAAAAATTCTTTCCATCGTTAAACGTAGTAAATAAATTTTTATTTTTTAGTAATGTTACATTTTTTATTGTATTACATTGATAATATGTAATATTAAAATATACTTTTTATATTTAATATTACTTAATACTACAACTTTATTAAGTGTTTTTTTAATAATAAAGCAAAATTTTCAATCGACCATAGAAGCGCGCTCGTGCTCATATCAGATAAACCTTGGAGTAGCTGGTTGCTCACAGTAAAATAGCTATAAGTGTAAATGATTTAATATTCCTGCTCTTTTATGCTGGTATTTTTAAGGGTTTCTCTGGTCGTGATACAATGCATTCATACTGCAGCTTGAGGGGTGTCAGGCATAGTAGTTAGAGTAGCTCGTTGCTGCGTTGTGGATCATTGTGTATCATAAAATGTTGATATTCGCGTTGATACTGCATTTGAATCTTCCTCCATTCTTATGTTATGAGCATGGATACGGACTAGGGGAAGGGAACGCAGGTAAGTGTCTCTGTGTCTACGCCGATGCTTACGGCTAGCTAAGCTAAGATGTAATTAAATATTCAGTGCCGATATCGAACAGGAGAAATCAAAAAAATCTGCACCTATAAACAATCTGTACCCTTGCAATTGTTAAAGCTCCTAGGTGTTAAATTATTTTTATAAAAATTTATATAGACACAATAGTTAGCCCGTCGATTAGTGATCGATGGCTGTGTTGTCATTACGGTACTATTCATTAAAATGGAGTATAGCTTAAAGAATAATCAAGCTTTTGTTTGAGTGGAAGTGTACAATTATTATAATAGGGATATTATGTAAACATATAAGACCCTAAAAATGCAACAAAATCAAATAAAAAGTATAGAAGGAAATTAAAATATGAAGTTATGGAATTTTAAACGTTTGTAATTTTAACAATTGTAGGGTTCGATGTATCTATCTTTTGTATAGGCGATATCTTTAAATTCACAGAGTATATTATAGTGCTGTAATTATTGGTACTAAGACAAACGAGTGAGCGTGCAACCAGGTGTCATCGTATACATAGATTAGTTTGTCCTCGGCGGTTTTTCCAAACCAGTACGACTTAGGGTGCTTCAAGAAGCGAGCCTATACCTTTCTTAAAGGCTGGCAACGCATCTGCAGTTCCTCTGGTGTTGTGGTTGTCTATGGGCGTCGATGAGCACCTCGGTGTTCCCGCCGCTCGTTGCTCACTTACACCAATCAAAAAAAAAAACAAATGAGCCTCCGATTCCGGCCTAATGCATGTAATGTAAGATCGGAGGAAGGTTAACATATAGTGGTAATCCAAGATCCAATAAATATGGATCTTTGATGTACAAATATTGTTACTGGGGCGGTATTCGATCCATCAGCAATCCATCAGCAAGATACTGCAACCACTATTAATAGAAAAGGATGTAATTATGTACTTAAAATTATGAACTTATGTATTTAAATGTCATTACTCGTTATCAAGATGATTCTTTATGATCTTTGTTCATTTACACGTGTCGACTTGCTTAAGAACTTTATTTGCAGTACTCTAACATTGGATAACGCTTAAGTATGCTATTGGAGATTACTAAATATTGGCAAGAGAGGAAGAGAAAAAAGCGAAAATATTATTCAAATGATTTGATTCTAACCAATTTTAGGGTTAGCGGCACTCGGACGAATATTGATTAAATGTATTTCTTATTTATTCATTTACAATAAATTTTATTTCAATTTATTCAATATTTTAAATTTAAACTTAACAAATTAAAGTACTAACAGAAGAGGCCAGAGCTTCTTTTCTGAATTATTATAACTCTTATATTCTGTTTTAGTAATTTGTGTGTTAGTCGATTTTGTTTCTTTGCTATATGATATACTGACAGCCTTTTTATACGTCAACATAAGACCCTTGCCTTAAGGGATACGCAATAAATTTAGGAGTGGTTTCGGAAATGGAAAACCAGAGATAAATTCTCTTTAGCCTTTAGCTTTGTGATTTTAATTTTTTAACAAGCTCTTGATACAAAAACACTACATTTTTTTTAAATTGAACAAGATACTTAATAAGTTAAAACATTTAATATATTAATGAACCGTCGAAATGTTATATACACAGATTATATATAAACAGATTTTGATTTTCAATCTCGACGATGACTGAATCAATTTGGATATGGATCAGTAATGTATTGAGATCTTCTTGCGATAATATTAAGGTAATTTTTTTAATATCTAGTTTAATTAATGTACAGGTACAGTACTGTTTTATTTTATTTTTGTTTTTTAGTAAAGAACAATGCTCAATACTATTAGGTCTTTACCTATGAAAATGCCGTTTTTCGGTATTGGCCATTTCAATCCCAAAAAAATTTGATTGGCTGTGAATTCTAAATTCAAATTAATTTTGTTTTAAAAACATGACATTCTTTTTAAAAAGTTAGTCTTTTCTTTATGATTAGCTTTGTATTTTCATTACGTTTTAACATTTTTCGTCATGCCAACCACCGTATGCTAATGTTTTAGCGAAAGAGCACTGTAAACACACATATTTTAATATACAAAAATACCAACAACTAACACTTATAATCACACATCATTAATAACACTCACACAGACACGCAATATATTCACTGATCACACATTTAGAAGCTCACTCGCAGACATTTTTTGTTGTTTATTTATATTTAATTTTCACTTTTCTTAGTAATTTTATGTTATTTCTTTTGCAAAATTTAAGGCATAACAATATCCGTGTATCAAGTCGAGTGCCTGGTAATCTATCAGACAGGGAAACCTAGTGCAAACACCAGTCTCTCACAAAGGAATATTTTATATTTTATTATATTTTTGTATTAACTTTCTGTACCTAAAAATTATATATTAGGCAAAAACACCATATTGTGTCGATACGTTGTCAGTACATCGCATGCGAACTACGCTCCTATGTTGTATGAATATTCCACCTTGTTTCGTAGGTGACGACCAACTATATTTATTTATCCATTGTCACTATCTGCTTTACGTCATCCGTAACGAAGTTTGTTTTATATCCCTTTCACACATGACCGCATTTGCTACCACACATATAACACGTAAACAAAATACTTTAAGGTTTTTTTTTTTTTTTTAACAGCTAAGAGGCAAACGAGCAAGACGGGTCACCTGATGGTAAGTGATTTACCGCCGCCCACGGTCACCAGCGACGCCAGTGCATTGCCTACCCTTCAGGTAAGAATATGCTCTTTTCTATATTAAATCCAGTAGTTTTAATAAATAACACCAAGTTCACCACGTGGTATCATATATCATATAAATCCCATCTTTATTCCTACATATCACAATCTTTATTTAGTATTGGTTGACAAAATAATATTTTATGCATCGGATATTTAACTTTCATCACAAACACTGTTATGTTGGTATGTTTTACCAATATTTCGTGTATCTATAATAAAAATAAAAACCAATAATAAGTATATTTTGTTAATTTTGCTCTTAATTTGAAGGTAAAGTTAAAATTTTAATTTATAAGGATAATTAAAATTAGTTTCACTATTCTTACCGTACTTTGTTGATTTCCTTAGACCTGTTTTCTGAAAGAAAAAACTTGTTAAGTAAATCGTTTTCTTTTCATGTAGGTAGTTTGCTTCTATTTATAAAAAACCCTTTCAATGCCTAAGATTATTAAATATTCGGTTCTTACATGCGAAATTGGCGTTTTGTCGCCACATTGATCTAAAATAATCTTGCATTTGGTTGGGAATTCTAAATTCAAATGTATTTCAAATGTAGGCTTGTATATTTGTATTATTATTTAGTGATTCATTTGTTTTCTCGCCATTTGTTTTTCTTTGCCATCCTTCTGTTTACAAAATGGAAAACATTAAATAACGCGTTATTTACGAATATGAGTTCCACCGTGGCACCAGCGCTGCAGAAACAGCTCGAAGGATTAATGATTGCATGGAGAAATTACAGTAAAAGAAATCATTTAAAGTTTTTGGGTTCCAACGTTTTCGTTCTTGTGATTTGACCTCCAAAACAAACCCCGCGGACGGATGCAGACCCAAGTTAACAATGAAGAATTAAGCTGATCGTGGAAGTGGATCCATCGCAAACCACGTTAGCGGCATGCTTTGTGAGTTATAAAACTATTTTAATTCACTTAAAACATTTTTACTCAAACTAGTGCACAGTTTGCCTAGGTAATTACTACTACTCATGACAACAATATCCATTCTATAATATATACTAAATAAAAATCTTCGTTGTTTTCACTATTTCTAAAATGGTAGCCCCTTCATTGGTAAAAGAAACAAAAACTGACAAGTCATACGAAACTTTTGTGAAATTATTTACACCTAGTTATTAGCTGTAAGCTGTGCAACACAAGCAAATTCTGTCTACGATCTATTACAAGTGTTAAAATCCACTAGGTACATTAAAGAAAAATCCGTGGCAGCATCAGCGAGATAGGCTTATCAGCTTCAACTTTTACTCCGTCGAGAATTCCAGCGGTGAACCCAACATTCTGGAAAACATATTTGTGTATCACAAATATTTGGTTTTCGGTTCTGGGTGTGATGTATGTATATTCCGCTTTTTTACAACATTGAGAGTAACAAACGAGCACACAGTTCACCTGATGATAAGTAATTCCTGCGGCCCATGATATCTACATTTATCCTGGACAAAGAATTCCCCGGTCGAGCTGACCCATTCATTCTGCAGTTAGAAACAAACTGCATCGTAGCTCTATCGTATCATTGACACTGTATCTGAGATTGATGAGATTTTTATCAACCAATAAGACACAAGTATTAATTCGGAATAAAGAAAGAGATTATGATTGAGTGCCTCTGTTGTTCGAAAATGCCTATCGTCCTATAATATGTTATGTGCATCAAGAAATTATTGCCGTGGTCAAAGTCGATCTAGAAGACATCATAATAAGCACACGGCTTGTAAATGGCGAGTTCCGGCTTTGATTCGCACCCAACACAATCTGTGCTGCTCAAATTTGTGGTTTTCTCGTAATCTTAATCTAAACCTGTATCGCATCATCGCATATCCGGCTGATATAGTACATGAATTTTTTTCGATCTGGACATGTATTTTTCTAAATGAGTGCCTCTATCTATAATGTATAACCGTGACTACACTTGAAGGAAATCCTAATCATACCTAAATAGTTTGTCGAGACAAACATTATATTTTACATTATTATTATTATTTATGTTAATCACCAATAATATAAACGTACAATAGATCAGTATCTGTAGATAAAAAACAAAATTACATTTATATGTGCACAGTCGATTAGCGTAATACCAGTATATACAGTAATAATAAATAATAAATTGCTTAGTTATTTTACTAGATGTAACTATTATCTAATACTTTACAATGAGTATTGTATATTCGTTAAAAACTAAAGCGAGGATAGTATAACATAGAAATATTCTTTTTTGAAACATTTTTTTTTTAAATTTTTTTCCTTATGCTGCGTTGATCGATAGACCAGTAGTACATACAACATAAATTCATTTCTTATATTTCTGGTAGATGGTGGAAATATAACAATAAATATATGTCGTCGACTGCAATATATGTGTAGAAATCAGAGCAGAGTAGTAAGCCTAATTGAATTGAGAACCGTGGTGTTAACGCACTTAGTTTCCTCCTATATGCAGTGTCAATTGATTACACATATATATGTTTAACACATAACAATGTAACTTACATTAAGTAATGAACTAATTCAATTGTGGTAACTACAATTACAATATCATGTTATATTTTGAAAACTCGTTTTTAAAACGCTTTATTAATATTTGATGTCAATTTGTTGAAGGTCAAAATCTTTAACCGGTTTTATTATTCACACGTAAATAGGTAACAGTGGAAGATAGACATACATTGTAAATTTACCTAGCGATGTATTAATCCTTTATGTTGTATGTGTGTATTTGGATGATATATTTGGGTCAAATAAGTATAATTATTTCAATTTTATGCTTTGGTTTATGTCACAAGTTTGGTTTTTGACTAGATTATCTCTGGTCTTTATCATCATCATGAACTCTCTTGAATGCATAAACAAAATCTTGTATTAATGCTTGCACGATGCCATCTGCA
The DNA here is from genome assembly GCA_029286865.1 of Teinopalpus imperialis. Classification (NCBI taxonomy): domain Eukaryota; kingdom Metazoa; phylum Arthropoda; class Insecta; order Lepidoptera; family Papilionidae; genus Teinopalpus; species Teinopalpus imperialis. The sequence continues at coordinate 8,240,308 of JAGSMU010000030.1, read as the reverse complement.
AAATGCAGGAGGTGCTTCTTTTACGCATCAACGTCAAGAAGAGAATTCCCTAAACCTGTAAAAATCTTTCCATGAATTCCCCAAACATGTAAAAAAATTTTTGAAGAATAAACTATCAAGTCCTAAGTCTTTAATTCTAATCCAAGTATGCAATATTTCTTTTTCATATTAAAGCAAACATTCCTCATTTTCAAGACTTCAATATTTGTATTCGTTTTAGTTTAGGAAGCTATGGAATTGGTTGGAAACCTCAATCTTAAAAAAATTCAATACACATCTGAACCGCAAAGTGGATTATGTCTTTTTTTTAGTCTCTTTAGAGGCTTACTTGTTAGTTTTTGATGTAGGAAGTAATATTAATAAAAAAAACCTAATCGTGTCTTCGCTACGGCTACGAGGTTTTTATAGTGAAATGATAACAGAGAAACGTTTGCTTTAAATTGACAATTTTATGTGCTGTACTATTGCCATTGCCAGAGAAAAAAACATCTTGGGAAATCTTGCACGACTCAGATAGCAATTACCCGTTGGCGTTCATTTAAACAAACATAATGCTGTGTGACCTGAATAGCCTTGGATGTTTATATCCACGTCTGTTTTAGCGGAAAAAATAATAAAAAGTAAAATAAATGAGCATATCGTCTTTATGTGTTTGTTACAGATGGAATATTTTTATCGTAAAAGTGTAGACAATGGCATTCGCCATATGAGAAATTTCCAAGTTCGAACTATATGGCTGGCACACACACAATTTCAATGCTAACTGCCATGTTTCGTTCTCATTCACTATGTTTTTGGTAGTTTTCCTCTGGTAGTGCGGTTGTCTATGGGCGTCGATGAGCGCCGCGGTGTTCCCGCCGCTCGGTTGCTCCCTTCTTTCTATAAAAATAGTACAAAATGAACGTGAGGTAATTTGTACATTATGTGAAAAAAAGAAGATAGCATTCGGATGGATGTTAAAACTAACATCGATCACACGTTTAATGGTGTTTATTATTACCAATACTCCTAATAAATAAAATTGTTATTAGTGTAAATGGAGTCTTCGTGCATGATATCGTAAAGAGACGAAGTGGCTCGTAAAGACACTTGAGTCGAGACTCGAATAACAATGAACCGTACACTTAGTGTGCAAGGAATTCGTGTTGGTTGTTTGCTATAGCAAGTATAAGTGTATACCGCAGTATATACCACCACATTTCATGTAATCCATAAGGTTCGCTTTCATGTTGATGTAAAACGACTTAATTAGTGATATATCATTTCCACCGATTTAATACAGATCGAAAGATAAACCTTTTTTTTTGATTTGGTAGATCTGTTATTTTTCTACTAATTTAATTCTTTTAAGTATGTTTTTTATTCACACTATCTCGGCGAAAAATAGTGAACACAATGCTAACTTTATGGAAAATTTGTATTCAAGTGCTAGGGTACTTGAATAAGGTGATATAAGAGTGCACATCAATGGCCATAAGGCAATAATGCAAAGTTCGTGTATTTTAACGTAAAGTTGATGACATTTTACGTATCTATAAAGATAATTATAGTCTTGTGATATTTTATTTGTAACAGTAAACATCTTCTAATAATATCTAATAAACTTAGGCCGGCCAGGCCAATTTCCTTCTTTTCATGGATAGTGATATATCTTAGCACACTTCTGATGAAATATTGTATAAGTTTAAGATAATATTTCTTAACGTTATTAAGTGTTAACTTAAAATTGAAGGTGATACGTTCACGACTCGCTTTCATGGTATATACGGCTAATATGTGAAAACAAATTAATAATTCGTATTCGTATCGGAGTGTATTGAAATTATTGTCTCAATATATCCAAACTATTATATTTTATTATAAAATAGAATGTCTTTTCAGTATACAGTGAAATTCCGTTTAATATAGTAATAATAGACCATTTAATTTTCAACTGTCCACTTTTACGACAACCACGAAACTATATATATTATGGCAGTAAAAAAATTTATACCTCCACCACATGGCATCTGATTCACAGTAACGTTAACAACATATAAATAAAAAGGGTCTAAATCTTATTGAATACTTTCTTAGTCTCTCTCACTCACATCAAACAAATTATCTTTTGCTCTCGAATAATAAGATCTCCAGGAGGAACTTGTTGGGGCTTATCTCACAGCCATTTGATTTATATACAAAATAATTTTATAATCAATCTCTCCATCTCTGAATTTTCTTACAACCGCTGCTTTCAATTGGTCTGATTTTTTATTCATTTTTTAAACATTATTGGGTAAAATCCCCGATTCTTCTAAAATTAAAATAGTAAACGAAAAGATAATATATTCTTACGACATAAGATTGGTTATTATCAAATGTGTCGATAATTTCACTGCATGCAAACAAACAGAGTTCGATTCCAGATGATGAGGGTAATAAAGAATTTGTTCATTGTTGATCATCTTTAAGCAAGATTAAAAATGCATATATGTGGTCCCACCTGAGGACTGTGGAATGCTGAGTGTAGGAACCTGTAATCGGGTTCCTACACTCAGCTTACAAAATATCGAGGTTATGCTGATATTTATTTTATTATTCTTACGCGAGTTGTAAGGCTAACAGTGACTTTTAACTACTGTTAACTATAACTGTAACCAATTTTCATTTTAGTTTACGCATATAACAGGTAAGTTTCACATTTTTTTTTAATTATAAATGTCTGTTCTACCACAATATTCTTGAGCAAACCATTTCCTTTATTTCCCCCGGCGAAGGGTAAGTAAACACCGGGTGAAGTCCCGGATCTTAAGTGAGCCTACTCACCGCGAAATGGACATTTAATTATACTAGAAGACGGTTAAAATCAAAATATATTTTGTACCTCAATCACTTCGTATATGAATTAATTTCATTGAGTGATAGGTGATGTGTTTTAATTTCAAGTACGTAAATACAGAAGTCCTGTAAGTCACGAAATATTGCCTGAATATATAAATCTTACTGAGGAAGTAGATTTTCAAAAAGGTATAGTAGGTATATTATATAATCAACATGATTGAGACATGAGACGAACTCATAGACTCTGCAACTCTTTATTACATTTAATAAATAATTGCTCTCTTATAAATATTACACAAAAATTACACACAAATATAATGCTGATAAGGAAAATTAAGACAAATAAGATCATCATTAGGCTCAGGAGATCCCACTACTTACAGGGCTCCGAGTAGTATTTCATGTCCGGTATACTAGTACGAGTACATCACATGACATACGGAAATCAACGTTATACGACAGGCCACTAATCAGACGTCAACCCTTCTTTGGACCTTAATGGAGTAAGACAGGAAACGGGAACTATGAAGATTGAAAAAACATTTACTTTAAATTTGAATAGGATACGTATGGGGTATATCTCACTTAAATTTTCATGAGAGTTCCTTTTAGTGTTAATACGTTAAAGCTATGGATTGAGCCGTTAATAAACGCTTCCAATAGCCGTGTCGTTTGTCTAATTACATGGATTCCCCAATATCACGGTTCATGTTTACGGTATTGATTAAATGTTACTAATTTGATATTATACGAGTATTTGAAGATAAATTAAATTTACAGATAGAGTTTCATTTTATATATATGTAATATTAAATAAAAAGTTGAGTGGTTAAAATTAGACGTATTATAGATTTTAATTTTGTAAAGCTTACATGAACAGAAGTTGCTCCTGAATTAATTTATTTAAATAATCAGGAAAACAAATTACACATTGAATTATATTTATATATATAAACTTTTTTGCTCATCAAAAGTATACCAACAAAAAGCGGACTTAATGCTAAGAAGTATTCTAATAGTCGACGCAAATATTAGTACTGAGACATCAGACAGGTGCTTACGTATTGACAAAATAAAATTTTATTAAGAATTATATAACTTATGTTTCATTAATGTAATTAAACCAGAACACGAGCTTAATATAAGATTTAAATGGAATTAAGAAATTTTGACATATTCATCATTCATACGAAATGCCAGCATAAAAGAGCATCATAACACTAGATTCCCCATTTCAGGTCTTAATCACTTTGCAACTTTAAACGGCTTTAAAAGGAAACTATTTTGAGAAAAATAAGTAACGAGAAAAAAACTTAAAAATTATTTATAAAATATGTTCGGTCCGCCAATCCGCAATAAAGCCACTTCGTGAACTATGCCGTGTATGTATGCCCAACAGTGGGATATATATACTCGTATGTAAGCAGGTTTTTATTTTATTTTTTAGTAACTTTGCAATTATATGTTACACTTAGACAATTTCGTTAATTCCATTCATATTGGATTAAGGTTGATGTGTTACCTCATTTATCAAAATCAGTCAAATAACTCAAGCAAATGAAAGAAAATATCATTCGTCATTTCTATGAAACCAGAATGACAAACGAGCGTACACTAGTTGTATGAGACGAAGATCTTTTTTGATGGTGAAAAATCAATTCTAAATTCAGGTTTTGCATACAAATAAAGAAAAAAAAATTATGAGCAGAGAATTATAGAAAAAGTCATATTGTCATAGGCATATTTTTTTTTCGTGCAGAGTCCGCTGTTAGTCCAAGGGCCTTAACAGCTGCACTTTATTAGTGGGTACCCAGCACAAGGGTTCCCGAGAGGGAGCCGGGAGCCTCGGCTTGGGCCGTTACCCTGTTGCGCGATAGCAACTAACTTGAGAGTGCCCGAGGGGCCGAACCTCTGCTCGGTCAGTTGGTTCTGACGGATTAGTTAAATTAATATAAATATTATTATTAACGATCTGTACCACCCTTTTGGAATGAGTTGGGACTAGAGAAGAAAGAAATGGCGCAAGAAACTCCATTCCGAAATCATATCCCTAAAGTGTTGGCTGCAGATTGGAGGCGTTTACCAAATACTATCTGATCTGGTTTGAATCCAGACACGTAGAGGCCGGTGTTAAGGCGGTATGTCGTTGATGTAGTGTATGGAATACAAAGCTCACTTAATGTAAATGTGTCTTAATACTTCACATTTAATTTGTCAACGTTAGTTAATATTAAAAAAGTAATCTTTTTAATAATAGAGGAGGAGTATTCAAAACAATAGCAGCGAAGTAAGTCCATACGTTTCGGTTAGAACCGTATATATTTTACAGTATAATGACATAAAATAACAGTTAATTTCTGGCGATTTAGTTCATAATAAACGACGTCTTCTACCCGACTTTATTAGCAGATCTTGCTTTTGGTGTAATCAAAATAGTATTGCATTGTATTATTTTTAAATGCTGTCTCAAAGTCTTGTTTCTTTTAACCCTAGTCATATATGAGTCTGCCAACTTCCACCATGAAAGTATAATAAAAATTTAATAAAGATTATGATTATGTATTAAAGACTACGTTTTATCGACAAATATAAATATTAAAAAATAACCAGAGGTACAGCAGCTTAACTTATTTCAAACTGCAGTATCTGTGGGTCATATCCACTGAGGAAGACCCAAACTTCACTGAATAGTAGTGTGAAATAGCAGCATAATTCTGCGTTTCGTAAGTCGTCTGGAGACCAAGTTTCAATAGTTTTCAGACCTCCGGGTGGCGACGTATGTTCTTCTTCAACTTTGCTGAGGATAGGTGTACGAGTTAATGGAATGCAGTCAATTAACATCGGGTGAACTACGTGCTCGTTTGTCACCCTTGGTTTCATAGAAAAATGTTTTAGATTTGGCGGCGATCGTAAAAATTAAATCCATGAATACCAAAAATTTTATAATATTTTTTGAAGAAATTCTTTCATGTTATAATTATGTTATGCAAATAATGATAGGAGCGTGCTGCTTAATGTATTCGCATTTGGATTCAAAGAAAATGTTCACTTTCTTTTTTAATCTAATAAAGTTCTGGAATCCATATAGTTTTAAATAAGCCAAGTTTACATAAAAAATCTTGTCTTCTTTAATATATTATTATCTGGCATTTCAGTGACAGATAGATTTTCAATTTAGGCAAGATTCTTTTTAGAATTAAATATCTCTTAAAATTTTATTACGATAATGTTCTATTTTAGGCAGTGCGAAAAATATTCACCCTTAAATATTTTTAACCCATTTATCCAGGAAGGTATTTGGTCCTTTGAATTGTTGGCTGAACCTTTACAACGTAATATAAGGTATACATTTTCTGAATCGGATACATTGATAATTGTGCAAAAGTTATGTCGCGAAGATTACATCAATGCTCTTACTGCTACTATAAAAATTATATGAGATGATAACATTTATTACGTCTGTCGAGTCTTTTCAGATTAAAATACATTTGTTGACTCTTCTCCTTCTGGTTATGTTTTCAGCATATTTTAAACATTTCTGTGTTGCTCTATATGAGGTTTTTTTCTAATTATTCTCATTCATTAATTTTTTGTTACATTTTGTAAAATTATTCCCTTTTTGTCATATTTTTTTTAAAAAGATATAAAGTTCCTTTAAGTTTTTGATAAGTAAAGAAAAGGTCATTATTATGTTGTTTCCTTTCGGTAGTGTGTAGATAGTTCCATGATTTTTTTTTACATCAAAAACAAATTATTGAACAAGATTGTATCTTACTTTTAACGATTTAAACGATCAAATAACAAAAAACATATACATGCATATTTTATTAAACCCAATCCATCAGAAATCCATTAAACCCAAGTTTGTACCATCACACGACACTAGGTAACACATACTAAAAAGACGGGCAAGACATTCTCGTTGATATACCATCAGAGCTAAAAATTTAAAAACATAGCGCATAGGTTGGTTAATTGATGTTTTTCTTTCTACAACTATGAGCTATTGAAACTCCACTTCTTTTTATTTCCGTAGTCATTATGTCTGTTAAAACGCTTTAAAGCGCTATAGAAAATTAACAACTATGTAGATTGACTATTACAGAGACGGAAATGACTATTCCGAGGTCTAGAGTATACTTAGTTATACTATAGTACTAGGTTACTAGGTCGCAGTTTCTGGATTCAACTCATGCTCAAAGACAATATTGTGTGTATTGTTTTTAAATTGTGAGGATTTGTTTGTAAAAAGAAACTGCATTTGTTAACATCGTTGGATTTTATCCCTTATGCATTAAGGTGATTTAAGTCAAATTAAATATCAGATTACGTCGGGAGTCTAAGTTAGTTTAAATACTCTTTGGTAATAAAGTTGTTTACGTAATTTATCTAAACGTTTAGATGTATCAACGTTTCCCAAGTCGCATCTCATATTTAAGATACTTAACAGTTGTTGATGAGATGATTACTCAACTTTTGTCTTACATAATAATAATGGGTCAAGAAAATTTTTTTTTCGCCGTGATATAGTCTTACAGTCTTGTATCTGTTCAAATTATATTGTCACCTTCATTTGAATACAAATATTCTTATAGACTAATATCTCAAGCTTATAACACTTGCGGGTAACAAGCCCTATAAGATTTTGTGTCAAGCAATATGTGACACATGTAATTGGGGTAATATTTTCTGATATGAACGTTCGTTACGTTAATTTCGCGGGTTAACGTTTACCGATATTAATTTTCCTCCCAGTTTTGAGAGTCAGAGTAGATTTTGTGTGAAGTTATAGCTTCACATAAAATCTTATAGGGCTTCTTACCGGCAAGTGTTATAAGTTTTAGATATAGTTTGTAAGAATAGTTGTGTATATGTATATAGTTGTACAACCCCTGCTTAATACCCCTGCTGATTCCGTATCCTAAACTTCTGAACAATTTTCGTCCTATCTCCATTTGCCCATTTCTATCCATAGTCTTAGAAGCTTGTGTTCACAAGCAAATTTTCGTTAAAGTAAGTTTCATTACAAAACATAGTGAAAGTGAAACACATGCTGAATTCATTTCAATCGGGGTTCTGTTCTGATCACAGTTCTACCACTGTATTGATTCAGGTCACCAACGACATACGAAAAAGCACGGATGAACAAAAACTAACAGTGGTAGTACTTGTTGACTTTTCAAATGCTATTAATACAGTTAATCATGATATGCTTCTCTCTCTTGCCTTTCTTACCTTAAATTCTCAACCTCTGCCTTGTTATGGTTTTCATTATATCTTTGCAGTTACTCGGTTCAGTTAGTTCGTTCGGAGTCACAGGCCTCTGTTTGGGCTGACATTGACTCTGGTGTACCGCAAGGCGGAATACTTTCTCCTCTTTTGTATTCATTAATTAATATGCCAATGAACTACAGCTGCACGAGCAGTCAAAAGTCGATGATCTAAATAATAGTATTAATATTAGTTATTAATGAAACCAATTTCTAATACCTGGAGGCAATTAGAAATTGGTTACATAGTAATAAGGTTGCGGTTAATCCAGGGAAGTGCAAGGTCATGATTGTCGGAAGTCCCAGGATGCTGCTAGGTTTTACTACGGAAGCATCTCTTCTATTTATTACATACGTATATATGGTAACGTGTGCTACCCAGATCTATCATAAAATATCCTTAACACGTTGGAGCAAGTTTTAAATAATTCCTTAAGATTTTCAACTTATGTAGGTACAATCACATATCTTTTTATCATTCTCAACTCAAGTGGCTCTATACTATATATATATATATATCTGTGGTCATAGATCAGACAATAAGTACATTTTTGCTGAGTATGACTTATTAATATAGGTATAATCGCCAAAAGTTCAAATATAAAAGTTATCATAATCTGATTAGTAATTAGTATTCAAAACAGTAATATTTTGCATGTAGTCATCCTGATATGAATAAAAAATAAAAATAAAAAATAAAAATAGCCTTTATTTACTTACTACTAACTTACTTTAACAATACTAACTTAATTAAATCCTATATATAAATCTAGAAAATATGTGATTATAGTTATATTTATTGGCGTATGCTGGTAGTAGTCGCCTCTGCGGCGTAGGCCTCTCCTAAACCTTTCCAAGTATCTCTTTCCCGAGCCATTTGCATCCAGTTATTACCACACCTGCGGCTGAAAGTATCTCTCCATCGTTTGCCTGGTCTCCCTTTTCTCCTTTTCTTATCCCTTGGTATCCATTCTATTAGACGTTTCTGTCCATCTGTTATTCATCCTACAAACATGTCCTGCCCAGTGCCATTTGAGTAATCGAATTCTTTTTCTTACCTCTATTACTTTTGTTTTGTTTCTGATGTCACTGTTGCGAATTTGGTCTGATAGCTTAATTCCAAGCATGCTCCTTTCCATTTTTCTTTGGCATATAGCAATTTTTTCTTCGTCCTCTTTTCTTAACGACCACGTCTGACACCCATATGTTAGGCATGGTAATACTGTTGCTTCGTAGACTCGTTTCTTTATATTTATATTTACTGTATTATTTTTCATTATTTCTCTCAAGCTCCAATATTTTTTTCCATGTTAAAGTTATTCTTCTTTGAATTTCTTTTTGCGATACTATTTCCAAAAGATACTAATTGCCCTAGATAAATGTATTCCGATAAGTATTCAATTTTTTCGGTCTCCATTAGTTAGAATCTTAGTTTTTAATGTGTTGAGTGATAGTCACACTTTGTGACTTTCCAATGCTAATTCCCTGACCATGCACTCGAGCTCTGTGGCTTTTTCAGCGAATACCACGATGTTGTTGGCGAAGCGCAGATGGTTCAATAGCTCTCCGTCAATATTTACTCCTTTCTTTTCCAAGTCCATACGTCTGAAGACAGATTCAAGAACAACGGAAAATATTTTTGGCGAGATCGGGTAACTCTGTACCTTCACGTTCTAACCGTACTTTGGCGTGGCATTTGGAGTAGATACTATGTATGATATTTATGTACGTTGAATTAACGCCTTGTTGAGTCAGTGATGTCCAAATCCAGCTTCAAAATATAAAGAGTCAAAGGCCTTCGTGTAATCTTTAAAGCATATGTACAATGTCTTTCTATATTCTTTGGCTTTTTCTATTATTTGTGTTATGACTTGCATGTGATCTATAGTTGAGTATCCTTTGCGAAAACGGGCTTGTTCGCGCGGTTGATTTTCTTCTAAAGTATTTGTTATTCTACTTAAAATTATTTTTGAGAATACTTCATATAAATTCGTCGTGAGACTAATCGGCCTGTAGTTTCCGAGATCACTTCTGTCCCCTTTCTTGTGAAGTAATATAATTGTAGACTTTGACCATTGCTCTGGTGTGGTTTCTGTTCTGAGGATGTTGTTAAATAATACCTGCAGAGGTTCCAGAAATGAAATCAATAGTGATTTAAGCACTTCATTAGCAATGTTGTCACTTCCTGGGGTTTTGTCATTTTTGGGTATTTATCGCATGTTCGATTTCTGATATGAGAACGTTTGGTGTCTCTATGTCCTTACTAACTGTGTTGTGATTATTTTGTATCGTATGATAGCATTCTGAAGAGCATGTGTTATTATCTATATTATAGAGCTTTGCGTAGAAGTTGGTTGCTTCCTTTATAATATCGAGACGTCTATATTGTTTAATTGCCTGACTATTTTCATATTTGCTGTCCACTTTGTCTTGTCTCTCAGCTCCTTATATGCTTTGCGTATAGCTCCTGTTTTGCTTATGAATTTTCAAAGGTTTTTGGCGTATTGCTTTTTCTTTGAATTATGTTTTGTTAATTTTTTGCTTATTTTTGTTAATTCTGACTTGATCTCAGTTGTTCTTTTCTTCTTACATAATTTTTTCCTTTGTTCTAATAGATCTTTTGTTTCTTCATCGATATAGTAATTTGATTTTTTCTTTTCTCTTGGTAATTGCTTCAGTAGCTCTTTTATTTCTATTTCTAATTTATCATATTGGTTTTGAACTTCCGTAGACACACTAACGGCTTCCATAAATTTATTTTTCCAGTAATTAACGTCTTCCCTTGATAACATTGGTAACTTTATGATATAGTCCACAGGTTTTATTTTCCTTCTTCTGGGCTTTAAGTCTAAGGATAGCATACAACGTATCATCCTGTGATCAGTATTAAAGTTTAAGTTTTTTATTATATCGAATTTTTTAATGAATCTTGGTTGATTTGTGAGAATGTAATCAATTTCATTAAGTTGTTGACCATTTGGTGATCGCCAAGTCCATTTTTTGCGTGGGTTGCACGGAAACAAGCTGTTTATAATGAAATAATCTTTCTCAAGTACAAAATCAACTAATTTCTGACCATGGGAACTTCTTTTACCATATGCATATTTGCCTATGTTATTTCCTTCATTTTCCTGGGCTTTTCCTATTTTTGCATTGAAATCGCCGAGCAATATAGTATTTTTTGTTTGTGAAGAGTCCAAGGCCAATTGTACTGTTTGATAAAAGAGATCTATATCTTCATTTGCACAAGCCTCTGTGGGAGCGTATATTTGAACAAACGACCAAGTAGAATTGTCATTCATCCGCATTTCCAGTGCTGCCACTCGGTCCGAAAAGCTTTTTAAACTCAATATATTATTTTTCAGTTGTTTTTATTAAATATCCAACTCCACTTCTTCCATTTGATCCTGACGTGTGGTAAAAGATGAACTCAGGATATTCCTCTATTACTTCTTTTCCTCTTCTAATTTCACATAATCCAACTATGTCCCATTTTATGTCCTTTATGGCGTATTTTAATTCTTCCATTCTGCTATCTGATAATAAAGTTCTTACGTTGACACTTGCTATATGTAGGTTTAGCGATTTTTGTCTTTTGTTTTTTGTTGTACTATTGTTTGTTTGTTGTTTAAGGTTTAGGAGGTAATGGTCTGACTCCTCCACGGTGACCGGCCGGCTTGGAGGAGGTAGAGAGGTAGAAGAGGCACTAATTAGTTTTTGAGTATCTTCGTTCAACGATGATCGGTTGTTAAGGTTCAGCTGCGAAGAGCGTAAAAGTTTGTCATGACTTGTGATTTGGTTTTTAGAAGCTTGTTTTGCCCCTTCGCTAGTAATTATTTTAGTTTCCTTTCCTGCCTCTTCAGGTGACAAAGACATAAGTCGTTTGTTTCTATCGCTGTGTGTAGGGGGTTTAGATACACGTGTTTTTAGTTCTACAATTTTGTCGTAGTGTAAAACTACTCTCTTTCCTCCCTGTCGCAAGCGTTCAACCTCTGGTTGTAAATCTTTACGCTTCTGTAACACACTAGGGGAAAAGTCTTCTTTAGATATATATTTGTATTACTAAGCATTTTTCTTTTTTTCAGCAGTTCTATTTTCCTGCTGGTTGTAGTTATCGTAACAGCTACTGGTCTCGCTTTTCCAGAGTATTTCCCGATTCTGTTCACATGTTCGATTTCCCATTTCTGGCAAGGTATTTCTAAGTTGTTGTTTATTATATCCAAGATTATAGAAAGTAAGTTTCCATATCCCTTTTCCTTTTCTTCAACCCCGAAAAAGATTACGTTTTTACGTCTCACCTGTCTTTCTAAGATATCGATGGTTTTTTGTTGTTGTTCAATTTTTATTTCTAAGTGTCTAGTTTTAATTTCGATGAGGTTGAATTTTTCGTCTATATTGTTATTAACCGATTCTTTAATATTTTGTTCCATCTCCTTCATATTCTGTTTTTGTATTGATAAATCATCTCGTATGACTTGTAAGATTTTAACAATATCTTCCATTTTTATTACTGCCCTCTATTGGCTATCGGCACCACAGTATTCCTTGATTTGTACTTTTGTTACTTGTCACTAGATGCCGTTGTTTTACAATATCGATCTGTAAGATGATTTGTGTTTTCAAATATAATTTGAGGTTATAATTTTCGTTAATTACTTTAAAACGGTCTTATCCATTTATTAGTTCCTCAATTGGCTAACTATACGAGAAAACTGACCTTGTTATGTCCAAAGCATAGTAATTTTCTTCAATTTCTTCGTGTTGAACGGTAGAACAAAGTCTATAGTTGTTTGCGGTTTTTCGATTATTTTGTTGTTAATATCGAACTTCCACGACACATAACATTTGTCCAATAACTTCACTATTGTCTTCACACAATTAGCGTAATTATTTCACCTTTTAATATCTTTTACTATTACAAAAGTTGATTGAACTACACTTGACCCGCTCTAGCTTCAAACGTCAACCTCTATTATCTCACACACAGTCATCCTGATATGACCAAATGAAAAAGCATTTTTTGGCGATTATACCTATATTAATAAGTCATACTAAGCAAAAATGTGTTTATCATTGTCTGATCTATGAGCACAGATATATATATATAAAAGTTATCATAATCTGATTAGTAATTAGTATTCAAAACAGTAATATTTTGCATGTAGTCATCCTGATATGACCAAATGAAAAAGCATTTTTTGGCGATTATACCTATATTAATAAGTCATACTAAGCAAAAATGTGTTTATCATTGTCTGATCTATGAGCACAGATATATATATATATATATATATATATATATATATATATATATATATATATATATATATATATATATATAAAAGATAAAATAACCTTTGTTATTACGCTTACCAATATTTTATGAATAAAAGGATTAAATTAATTAATTAATTACAAATATTAAAGTTGTGTATCCAAGTTTTTACATCGAAAATCACAAATATATTCAAAGCAACATATCAATACTATCATTCATCAATTTGCAGTGGCACTTAATATACTAATAACCAAAATTTTTGTTATGGTATTTTGGTACATAACTATAAATTGAATAAATAATAATTTAAACTTAACTGCACAGTTTCAGTTAGTTCTTTTTCTACAAATACCATATGTGTTTGTCCCTTGACCCTGACAATGCGTTAACATTTTATTTGTCGAAGCTAACGAGCTAGCCTACTTATTTTCCAATTGTCGGCTTTTACGATGTCCATGGAATGACGTAAGGTAAAAGGTTCTTTTTGTACCCTGTTCGCATAGGATGGGATTTAAAATAAATAGTATTACTACAACTAATAGACTAACAATGAACTGTGTGCTTGTCAGGTCATCTGGTGAGTCTAGCGATGGTACCTCAGGCAAACCAGGATTCGTGCATTTTTAACAATTAGGGGTGTTTAATTCTCCTAATTAGCACAACACTGTTATCTCGCTACTTTTTGCCGGAACTTTGTGTTATGTATAAGAGTAATGAAAACTAAGGTTATCAAGTAATTTACTTTTGTTACTTACCTTAACTTAAAATCTAATGATAAAATAATGATAAAATAATGTTAACATAATCGTTTATAAGACGATTATTACTTCTACAATTAGTTTCACTTTTCTTACAGTACAATATTATTTATTATCACAAATGCTGAAACACGAGAAGGATCTTGTTAAAGAAATTAACCCACGACTTTTCAAACCCGCTGATGACGACATATTTGATTTTTATATCTTGTTCCAACGTTCAATATAACAATTCTTGGAGACGATGGGGATGATATTTAACATGTAACTAGAGCTGAGGAAGATAAAAAAATATCTAGGCGACAAATTTGTGTCACAAAAGCAGAATCTGTGTCGTCACGAACATGACGTACAAAAAAGATGAGATAAAGATAAAAATAAGACTAAAAGCATTTGGTTGTATAAGAAATAAATCATTCAAACTTGATTACAACAATATTTATTTAAGAGAGTGTTTCGTTAATAATATTATTTTCTTCCTACGGCTCTATCCAGAGAAAATGGTCTTGAGTATTCAGTCCCTTTTTGCGCTACCACCCTCTTGTTTCCTCACTCATAGGTTGAGTATACCAATTCAGCTGATGTTATGTATGTATGTATTATTTATTATTTTTTTATGTATGTATCTATGTATAATTTGATGTATTTATCTAAACAACCGTTTTTTTTATTCCTACTAACATATTCACTCGAACTCCCAGGACCCACGACTGGTAGAGAATGCCACTGGGCATTAAGTCCACCCATGTAAACTTGTTATTTATGGAACATAAAGAATAAATAAATCCATAACAACCCAAGTAAAAAGCAACAATACAAAAATTATAATAATTATCATATATGTCGACGCAAAGACACTGAATTATATTTTAATTTTATTAATAGTTATTTTATTTTAAAGAATACTTTGTTCATTACATTAAAGTCATTTTAATATTTCAATATAATAAATATTAAAATGACTGTAAACTGTCTGTGTTTTTAAAGTACAAACTTTTTAAATTTAAAATGTTGTTATGATGAATCAAAATTATTATGAGTAATGGAAGCTTGGAACAAACAGTTTTGTTCGCATTGTTTAATCAAATCAATTTTGGTAAAGATGTTATTATTGGTAAGTTAAAACAGCAAACATTTAGTTTGGTGTTTTAATTAAGATTAAAGTCTAAAAAGTTATTGTACACAAGTCGTTTCTCATGTCAGTTATGATGTTGAATCATAAAAGTATCTCCGCTGATCTTCTTGAGTATGGGGTATGGTGCATTCCGAATGCTCGGACTGGCATTATTTTGGAGCAGTCATGGTGAAAGGACTAAGATTAAACCCTGTAAGTGACTAGACTATAATATTTTTTATTGTAATTCTTTGAGTTAATAATTAAGTGCAAATAGACGTTTCGAGTGGTGTTTGATAGGCGCGATGTGCGAGTTAAATAATGAAAACGGTGATGTTAGCACTGCCAACGTCACTGTTTCTAAAAATATAGATAGTGTTTCTCCCTTGTTATATATTATATTTTTATAATAATTATATTTATTTATAATATTATATAGCAAGCTTCTAGTTACAAAGTATATGACTATACTATATATATATATATATATATATATATATATATATATATATATATATATATATATATATAGTTACTTAAAATAAGTTAAAGAGAGTGAGACGAAAATAAAAAAATTGTTAAATTATTATAAATTTCTGTTTAATAAAGGAATATGGTATGAGCCATAATGATTTATAATGAAACATATTAAAACTACTTGATATAATTTGCGTGATTTTAACTCAAAATCACGCATCCCTTGCGAGATTTTGAGTTTCATATCAGTATATAATCAATTATCAACCAGACGGGAATCCCTCGACGGAGGAGTGGGATTCCCGTCTGGTTGGTCTATAAATCCAAGCTGTTGAGGGTTAGGGCGAAAGGGAGAGAAACCTGCGAACTATATGAGCACCGCCTTATTAGTATTATTGTCATAGCGGGAGTATTTTATTAATTGTATTTTTATATTTGCTAACGAAAAAAATTAAAGTAACAAAGTTTTTTCTCTCTCTCTATTATATATATATTTTTTCATTTGCTTGGTAATGGGCTTTTTTAGATAATTATCCGTTGAGACCACACTTATTCACCTAGTTTCAGGAATAGACCTATAGTGCGTTACAATATAAATAAGTTATATATTTCGTCAAAACGCGGCATTCTAATTAATTAAGTTAATCTATATTACTTTAATAATAATTATCTTCGTATGCTTAAAATTAACTTAAGCTTTTCCTCGTTTTAACGGTAAGTTTAATTAGAATATTTAACGCGAATGATAACATTCTCGTCAACCAATACTGTTGTTGTAATCTCTAAATTGTCTTTATTTTTATCATTATTACAAAATTTACTTCCTCGCTTTGAGGTAAAACCTTTTGAATAGAAGTCACGACCACGTTAAATTCCTTGTATTTTAAATTATTTGGATCTGTAAAAACTTATTGTATGAATGATCTTTGATAATTATTGAATCACGTTGCGATTAGTTATTCATTGTATACATTATTACTAACTGGTGAAATACAGTATCAGTCAATGCCACAGAGTCATTTTACACACAGATTTTTCCTTTTATTATTTAGATATTTCTCTGGGTCTTATTTGTACCCGACCTCCGTTGTAAGTAGTCGGTCCGGGTCACAAACCTGTTCACACCATTATAATTATTGTAATCACTAATATAGTAACACTGCAGTCTTCGCTGTCACTCTTTAAGGACTATTAAAGTTATAAACTATATAAAAGATCTTGTAAGACTATTATAATGTAAAAATGTTTTTTCTAAAGTCTGTAGCATTAAGTATGTGCAGTTTATTAGCATTCATATTTATTTTAGTTTAATCTTATTAGCTTAATAAGAGCAAGGATTACGATATTAAAGATCAATATATTTATTACATTAATTATGATAATAGTTTATGTTAGATCTCCATATGAAAGATGAACAGAAGTATAAGAATTAGACATGAAAATAAAGAGCACAATGTTGATTGCAATGCTTAGAGTTGTAAACGCATTTCTAACGTGAATAATTTTCTGGAATTATTGTGGTATACTAAAATGCAGTAATTATTGATTCTATCGAGGTATTGTAAATAAAAATTCAACATATATATTACATAAACAATGTTTAAGGCGGCTTTTATCTAACGTAACGCAACTTCGTTGTATTTGCAAAGAATTTTTTCTCGAAGCAAATAAAGCACTGATATCCATCTAGCTCTGAATAAGCCAAATTATTTGCTTAAGTCTCATTTTCTTCAATATTTTATTCTCAAGAAATCTTCTGTATTAAGGACTGTATACGTTTATACTGTATTAAGGGATTTATTATTCAGATTTACTTTTCAATTTACGAATGGATTTTAAAAGGCAGCTCTCATGCCATTCTAGTATAATTGGCTATTTTACATACTATGAGAAAGTCAAACTTTTTTTTCTCATATTATATTTGATTGGCTATTCGCCTGTGGAATTGACTTAACCAAGAACAACGAATGGCCTTCCTTCAGCCCAGACTTAAACCTCACATTTCGAGGAGAAAATCGCTAAGCTTAACCAAATTATCAATTAGTTAAATCAACACAATCTCATTCCACAGAGGTAGAGCCACGATGCAGCTATTTAATATCTACAATATAAATGTACCGCCTTATCCGGAGAAAGAAAATGCCCTCACAGAATATCAACGCAACCTTCTATATGTCGAACTATCTGCTGTATGTCGTAGGATGTGTAGCGAATCGGAGACTCAATTACTACCAGTCATTTCATCTCAGTTCTCAAGTGCACCTAGAAAAATTGTTAATGGTAGATACAAATGTATGCGGGCCGCAGTCGTCATATGCCATCTGACTATTGTGTGCTGGTTTTCAACCATATTAAAAAAAATCATAAAAAATCTAAAATTTAAACTAAATCTAGGCTAATAGCTTCATCTTACAATCCTGGTAACATTTGTATGGATTGTCTTGCTGTGTTTCGATAGCATATTCGGAAAATAAGTACCATGTGCCTTAGTCCCGTTGTTAAGTTTAATGTCATTTCATAATTTTATAATAACACATTGTACGTTAAGGCAAAAGTAACATTTATGTCTCGATTTAAAATTTTGAACATGGCTATCATATTTGCGCCTTAATAAATTGTAAAGTAGTAATGGATAAGTTTATTCGTTTCATGGAGTTTTAGTTAATGAATATTTAATTAACTACTTAAAAGTGTCGTGTAAAAGAGTCTAAATCTCAAAGGATTCTTCACAATTTCTTAATTTCTCAATGCAGACAAGTGAATTTATTTATTTATATTATTTGTTTTACTTTTATGTACACAAAGCATTTATATAAGGGAAGTAATATAGGAAAGGTATGTACAAAGGCTTATCTTACAATATTCTTTTATTTAATTGATGACAGTGATAAACCGCAATATTATTGGTAGACATCTACCAATCAACGAGTAGTTCGGGTTTCGCACTCAACACTTATGCACAGATCAAGTGCACCACATCACAGTGCACACTGAATACACAGGTGCACAGTAAATTCTTCGAGGCTCCCAAACTGGGGCACTTTTCCTCGACGAAGCTTTCGACCAGGTCTGGCACAACGGTGTGAGCTCGGTGTGCCAGATCGACTCGTACATCTACGACTACTATATACTATACTACGAAATCGAACCTTTCGTTACCGCTTCGAAGGAACACGTTCTGAGGTTAACCCTATTTATGCCGGAGGACCACAAGGTTCTGTCCTTGGTCCTATTTTATACACACTCTACATAAACGAAATACCTCGCACTCGCTATGTAAAGCTAGCCGGCCTCTATGTGTCTGGATTCAATCCAGATACTATTTGTAAA
Organism: Teinopalpus imperialis; assembly: GCA_029286865.1. Taxonomy (NCBI): domain Eukaryota; kingdom Metazoa; phylum Arthropoda; class Insecta; order Lepidoptera; family Papilionidae; genus Teinopalpus; species Teinopalpus imperialis. The sequence continues at coordinate 8,221,261 of JAGSMU010000030.1, read as the reverse complement.
CGCTTTCAATCTGTAGCCAACACCTTGGGGAAATGGTTTCGAAAATGGAGGATCGTGGTTAACCCTACTAAAAGTGCAGCTATGTACTTCTCTCGGTGCAACAAAACGCCGCATCTCCCAACTATAGAGTTATTTGATCATCCAATCCCGTGGGAAAAGACAGTCAAATACTTAGACGTCACATTAGATGAAAGACTCACTTTCGGTTCGTATTTCAACCGTGTACTGAATTGAGCAGCGTTTGTCAAGGCCACCGGTGCGCCGTGGTTCTTGCATAACGAAAATCTACACATAGATCTTGAGCTCCCAACCATGGCTCAGTACCTGAAGCAGGCTTCAAACATACCATCCAAACCAGGTGATTATAAGTGCCGCCACTTACAATCCAATCGCGAATCATAAATTCACCTAGGCATACCCTCGATGACCCCGACGACGCGACCTTTGTTTTCTCGAGTCAATACAGATAGAAGCGTCCCTGGAGTTTCTTGCGCCACTTCTTCTCCAGCGCCCACGCATACCAAAGTGATAGTACAGATACTTCATAATAATTTATTTATTTATTTATTCTTAATGTTCCCTATACAACAGGTTTACAAGGGCGGACTTAATGCCCAGTGGCATTCTCTAGCAGTCAACCCTGGTAATAATATTAGTGATATTTTTTTTCATCTCCGCCTGGTTGGTCAATAGAATAAATAAATAAAAAAACTATAAACATATAAAGAAACAAATATATACAATATAATATAATACATATATAAAGACCAACCAGACGGGAATCCCTCGACAGGGGAAACCAAATGGTCGAGGGTTAGGGCGAAAAGGAAAGAAACCAGCGGAATATACGAGCGGAGCCTTCTGCATTTGAGCCCGGCTGCCAATCGCGGAGTCCCAACCGCCTCAGGGATGTAGATAATAATAATAATAATGTATACAATTCTTAGTCAGAAGTAACCGATCGTGCCGAGGTTCGGCCCTCTCGTGTCAGACACTCTCGTGTAACAGGGTACCGGTCCAAGCCCAGGTTCCCTCTCGAGAGCCCTTTTGCTGGTTATCTACTAATAGAGGTCTCGACTGAGCGCCATAAGCGCTCGGTCACCTCTCAACCCGGTGAAACTGTAAAAGCCCTCGGGCTAACAGCGCCCATCAGCCCGAAAAAAAAACAGAACTGAAATAAGTGATTCGTACCACGTTTAGTGTCTAGCTGCTCTACTGTTCATAAGTAAGTTTATTTAAATCGTGTTTTATAAAGATCATTTATACCTAAAATATACGAATACTTCTTAAAGGTTCTAAATATAACATGGTTTAAATTTGAACCCAGGTATCAGTATACACGTTTTTTAAAAGATTAAATAAAAACTTGCTAAGAAAGTCTGGAGCTGATTAGATAAACAGCTGCTATAAATTATAGGGATCCAATAGGATTGAGGTACGTGAGTAAAATACGTGAGTATCAAGCTATGTGACTTGACTCTTATTGATTTGTCATTTTTGTAGGCATTGTTCCATCACTACGCTTTTACGCGTCTGCGGTGAATATTCTTATCTTATTAAAATTTAAATTATCACAAATAGTCACCCTTATCACCTCCTAACGGGAATACGTCGAATTACCAATAACTCTATATAAGGTATCTCTGAAAAAAATGTTGGAATTAATTAAGCATTCAACTCTAACAGAACATTTTCAACACTTTGTGGTGAAAAGGCACTGCATCTTTTGAATATTTCAGCCAAAACCTTTATGTATTTGTAATGTTATTAGGTTAAATTATTAATATTTATATTTTAATTTAAATAAGAAAATAATATATAATATAAAATAATATAATAAGAAAATATTTATTTTTTAATAAATATTTTCTTGTAATTTCGTAGGATTCTTCAAGAGCAATATATGTACATGTTCATCAATGTTTTGTATGGGACTGTTTTATATAATAGAATTTTGCAAGAATAGACCGGAATTTGTGGTAAACTTTGTGTATTCAGTCTATTTGTCTACTTCAGGTTGATCGATGGTCAATAATTAGTACCTTATAGGTAAGTGTGTACCCAACAGTATTATTAAAATTTTATTATATAACAATTATATGGCGTTTTATGAAGGCTAGTGTATGGTGTATGGGTTATGTTTTGTACTTGTTTTTGGTAAGAATATGAATAGAGTGAACGTGTATGAATTTTGTTATCTCTGCGTTAACTATAACTCCTTAGTCAAGAGTCCATATATTCATGTATTTGGGCTCTTGATTTAGGATGAAGTCCTCTTGTAGGCCTATTACAGCCACGCCAATATTAGAACTAGTACATACCAGACATGTGTCATCAACGTGCTGTTATAGAGGTCGTGTACATACATATACCAGATAATGTTTTCAACTATTTCATTCATGATTAACGGAATGGTTATTGGGCGATAATTACAATATTCATTTTATGCTCCTTTTTTGTGTATCGATCCGACTATGCCAGTCTTAAGGTTGTTTAGATAAGAGTCTTGCAAAATATAATTATTATTATGCACGTCTCTTTTCCTTCCTCTTTTATTACTTTTGCTAGTACATTAGCAATACCGGGATATGTTTTCATCAAGCTTTTTAATTATTTATTTTACGCTTTCTTTTCCGCTATCTCCGGTTGTTTTTTGTATAAAATCGATTTATGTTATAAAACGTATATATAAGAGAGATAACTTTTATATACGAGTCAGACAACTCTTATATAAAAGTTACTCTTTACATATTTTCTCCTCGATCTTATTGTTTTTTTTTTGTGATAGGTTTTGCATAAATTTTTCGGTATATCAGAAATGCTTTTCTAATGAATTTGTATACAAATATAGTAAGATTTAGGTTTGTTTAATTGTAATAACGAGTAAAAAAATAGGGATTGAGTAAAGCAATTTCCTTTATATTTTTCTTATTTTGTGTACTTTGTTACTAGTTTTATTTTGTTCCCGTCGTAGTAAACACTGTTAACGTTTCTTGTTACGTTGTATAAATAGATTATCTATCTTTTTGCAGAGGTTTAGTAACTTTCAATTAACTCATTGTCTTTATTTTTTTTACTTGGTGTTGGCGTTTTCGTGTTTCTTGATTTATTACAGCAATTTTGAAAATTACTATTTATAGTATCATATAATTTATGAGGACTTTCAATTTAATTTAATTTATTCCATTTAATATATCTTAGCAATGTTTTGATTTATTTGTTATTTAATAAATTCACGGTTTCTTTAGCCCTTTAGTTTTAAGTAACTGGCTCAATCCGTCGAGTAATCATGCCATAGTCAGCTAGTAAAGTTTCGGGAGCTCGAATTAAAATATGATTGATACAAGTTTTACTAATTATATCTTGTTTTGTGGCGATTCGTGTGTAGTTTGGTATCGTGTCGCCAATAATTAAAGGGGATGCTGTACCTGTTTTGGCTGATAATACGTAATGAACGTCTCTTATGTATGAAGTATGAGTGTTTATTTGTTATATCTGAAACAGATGTTAGGTATAAGGTCAGAAACATAGATGGTGTTCTTCGCCGCTTGTATCCAATTTTTGTAATCAACTTCTCCTCTTAAAATGCAGTATCAATAATACATCAATTCGTGGTTGGAATCACCAAAATGTTTCACTTAGAACTTTTTTTGTGTGATTAAGAATCGGATTAGTTAAGGTCGACCCGTATTTTTTTCTAAAGAATCTCCCTGGCAACCAGTTCCTATCAGATGTAGTTATTTCAACTTCCAAATATTGCCTGCATTGAAATTATTAGAATTACAATTATTATAAAATTAGAATTATTTTAATGTATGTGTTATAATGGTTATTCCATTCTAATATATATTTATAGTTTATTAAAAGTAAGAAAATATATATTTATATAAGTTTGAAATGTAAATGACGTCAAACAGGCATCTTAATCGGAATAGATACACGGACGTCTGGGCTCGCTCATTCTCTCACACATACAGAATGTGGATTTAGAACGTTTACATGGCGCGAGATACTACCGTGTCGCTAGATGTTATAAAAAAAATTGTAATAGAATGTAGTATGAAGAGATTAGTAAAGTGAGAATATACATAAGATTAGAGAAATAGTTACTATATAAATTTTAATATTTAGATTAGATACGGCATTATTAAAGTTAGGATATTAAAGAGTATCACAGGCTATATTCTCAAATAACAATATTGAACTTTTTTTTTAAAGTTTTCAAGTTTAAGAAAGGTGGACTAAGATCAGCAGTGCAACATTTTTTTTATAAATAAAATGGAGCAACCGAGCGGCGGGAACACCGAGGTGCCCATCGTCACCCATGAACAACCAGCAACACCAGAGGAACTGCAGACGCGTTGCCGGTTTTGTTGATATTTCATTAAATTGTGTTTGTATTGGAAGTCATATAATATTACCTCTTTTGGTAACTTTCATTCACCAGGAAATTACATATTGATATTTGACTCTATTCTCCGGTTTCCAGCATTAGCTTGAACTTGAAGAAATTTTGTCTACGGTGAATGAAAAAGTAAGAACGGTGAAATAAATGAAAGATAGGTATGGTGTTGTTAGTTTTTTTATTTTATTTATCTCATTGACAATAATTTAATGTAATATAATCAAGTTTAAAATAGTTTAACATATGTGATACTATCTCACTAACTACGTGCACTTTATTACAATGTAATATCGTGTTATCTAAATTATCTTCGACTATATTTATAATAAAGTTTGAGACTGTTATACTATTAAATATAATCTTGTGCTAAAATTACATTGAATAGGATATTTTATTACATTACTAAAACTAACATGTTTAAAGTTTTAATATGTACATGGCCGCAACTATCCCATTATGTCCTAAAAGACCATACAAAGTCTTACTATAGCATTTTTTCTTAATTTTGACGAATTTATAAATGGCTTATTCTATTATTAAAATTCGGTTTTTATTTTTTTTACATTTGTAATGATTTTTTTTATTTATTTATGGTTTATAAGCACGTTTTTGTACTTGTTATTTATTTTACAATAGAAATGATGCAGACAAATGCAATGCACGAATTATTTCGTTTGTTTGGTATACGATATTTCAAGGTCTGTCCAATTTTACCTCCAGAAGTAGTTGATAATAGACTTACTATGACTAAATTTAATCAGTTTGATTATATTTTTAAATAGTATTTATGTACAATAGATACATTTATTTAATAAATATTACTTTTAAATTCTATCAAAGTGCTCGCTATTTTGGCACTATCATTTTAATTTTGACGTTTATCTTCTTATTCTGTATAGTAAATAATTTATTCTGTATAGTCTAGCTAAGTTTTATTCAATCTCTTCAGGGAAACTACATATTTTTAATTTCTTACTATTGTAGTAAATGATAAAATCTAAGATAAATCAGAAATGTGATTATAATATAATCCACATATAAATTATGATTCTTTGAATAATAATACATTAAATACTTGATTCGGACAAGATAATAATCTTTCGGCACAAAAAGTAAACGAATAATGATGTGGCACAACGATCAAGTTACGATAAATATCTTGCTGCACAGTGAGTAGATGAAAAATTATCTTGTAATCGCACATTGACTACGTCAAAACAAAACTAACATCAACACTGGGAGTAAATATACTGCATACCAATTAAAATACCTACATGATTATACATGATTATAACTGTTTCATTAAATCGCATCTTGAATATCTAATTAAGATCAATACCAACTGCTGTAACAAAATACATACAAACAACCCAATCAAAAACGACTTTGTTTACTACATTTGCATGTTTATTAAAAATTTCATTACTAACTCCGTTTAAACTAGCTTACAGCTGTATAAAAAAATAATTACACATAATTAAAGAAATAAAAATATTCTTGAGCTTATGCAAGTACGAACTAGTTATGGAAAGAAAACGAGATTGTTCAGTTGTATCATGATGATGCCAGATGATATGCAAACCCGGAGGTGGCATGTGCTATTAGATCAGAGGAAGATCCAGATGCCGTGTTAATGATATGGTATATATAGCCTAATGGTTTAGGGTACGTCTGCGTAACTTAAGGTCGTACATTCGAATCCACCATTAGACTATTGTCGTGAACTATCTCCTAGCATTCATAGCATAATGTTAAGCTTGGCTGGCAGGAGTGGTTATCGGGAATATTAGTAATGTTAATAGCACTAATATTCTTAATAAAAAGTACATCGCATCTTGACCAAAAAACTATTTGGGATACACAAATATTAGGTCTTTACCTATGAAATTGCCGTTCTTCAGTATTGGCCATTTCAAACCAAAAAAAATTGTGATTGACTGTGAATTCTAAATTCAAATTCATTTTGTTTAAAAACATGACTTTAAACCAAAGTCTGTCTTTTGTTTATTGATTAGCTTTGTATTTTCATAATGGATACTTTATAATTCGTGTAATTATGGAATATGAGTTCCATCGTGGCAAAACGGCACGTAACATCAACAACGTTTACGGAGAGAACTTTACAAACGAACGCACCCGTTATTGGTTTGCCCGGTTTCGTTCTGGAAATGTTGATTTGAAAAATGAACCTCGTGGTCGTCCGGACACTTTGGTCAACAATGATGAATTAAAGTCGATTATGGAAGCTGATGATACTCAATCTACAGCCGAGCTAACAGCAGCTTTTGATGTTAACATCAAAACAATATTGGTCCATTTGCGACAAATTGGCAAGGTAAAAAAGTTTGAAAGATGGGTGCCTCACGAACTTAACGATTGCCAGCGCAACGTACGCGTTGAGATCTGCCTCGCGCTGCTTACAGAAATGCAAGAATTTGACATGAAAGATTTTGGATTTTTGGTTTCTGATTCTTTTTGGATTCTGTTCGACAATCGAAAGCACTCAGCAAGTTGGTTAGATCCTGGTTCAATACCAAAGCAATGCCCTAAACGAAAAATGACCTCTAGAAAGTTGATGATCACTGTTTGGTTGTTTAGTGCCGGTGTGATTTATCACAGTTTTTTATTAAACGGCATAAGTATTACTGTATTGTGATGAACTGAAAACAATGATGGAGAAGCTCGCATATCTGCAATAAGTTTTGATCAAACGGTCGTCCCCGCTGCTTCTACACGACAACGCGCGACCCCATACTGCAAAACTGACAGTCTCCAAGCTGCAAGAGTTGGGGTTGGAAGCTCGCCCTCATCCACCGTACTCACCAGACTTTGCTCCCACGGACTATTACTTTTTCCAAAATTTGAACAACTTTTTAGCAGGAAAAATAATCAAATCCCGAGAGGCAGTACAAAATACCTTTGAAGAGTTTGTTGCCTCCCGTCCAGCTGATTTTTACAAAATGGGCATCAAGAAACTACCACTGCGTTGGCAAAGATGCATCGGTTACATGGGTGATTACTTTGAATAACAGAAATAAAAAGTTCGAAAAAAAATACTTTAACTTATTTCATACAAAACGGCAATTTCATAGGTTAAAAACCTATTAATATTCCTCAGCTGGGAATCGAAAGCGGGTCGCGGTCATATATTTGTATGTCTTACAGACATTTGTGTCGGCTTCGTAGTCTTTATGGCTTTGAATACCTGTTGATGAGCCGGGTACAGAAAAGAGTACTCGTATGTGGTTCTTCTTTCTACTTACTCTCTTTGTTTTCTTCATTTTTTTGTTACTTTGTAATTATGTTGAGTGAACTTTGTTCTTAGGAGAAATATATTTTTTAAATGATCTTATTAATAATCTTATTATAATCTATTAAATACACATATTTATTATAGAATCAATTTTTAATTTTCAACAAAAATCATGGTGGAAAATGAGTAATAACTTTCATACTTCCAGCACTAATTGTAAATAAAAATAAATAATATTTTTTTTAATTTGTGCATGCAGTAACAACGGGGCGAGTAAAAATAAGGTTGTAAGTCACATATATGAGATTAGATTTAATCTCCAACAAAATCATTAAATCTTACCCTAAGACAACACTAAATTTAGAGAGAATCTTACGTAATAAAAATAATAAATGAATGCAAATTATGGAATAATAAAGTAATAGTAATTAATATATCATCATCAATAACATCTCGTAATTAAATCTAGACCCATTTGGAATCTCTCTTGCATTTATTATTTTACCGTTCGTATTTACGTATTGTTTTTTATCGTTACAACATTTTTATGGTTAAAATTTATTTAATATTTCGTTCGGCCTGTAGCACCATGATTCCGGTCCAGCTAGGGTAACGGATCAGAGTCTCTTATGCGAATCTGTACTAGAACTCTTTAGAGAACCAAAACGCCTAGTATGCGACGAGGCTGTTGTCGTCTCTCTGTCAAGACTTGCAGCACGCAGTATCAAGCCTCTCGACTGATGCATGGATAAGTCCCGTGTTGTCTGGTTACAAAAGAATATATATTAGGTTATATTTGCATAAAAATTGTTATAAAATTAAACACTTAAGTGCAAAGTTTAAAATATAATATATATAAAATAATATAATATATTTATTTTTAATAATAATATAAAAAAATAATAATATATTTATTTTAAATAATAGTGCAATGACTTCAACATTAATTTGTTGTATATATTATGTGAAATGAGCTTTTATTTATTGGAAGCTTAAATAGCAATAAAAAAAGTTAAAATTTTTAATTCTTAAATCAATTTTTATTTAATTGGCTCCTTGAGGAGGGCACTTTCGAATAGTCAAGTCAAACTAATTTGGTTTCAAATAGTCTCTCCTGATAAAAATCAGAGAAGAAATATTATATATAATTAAATATTATAATTAATACTCTGAGACCGTAATTTATAATTTCAATATTAAATTAAGTACTATAAGAAAATGTATAAGATAAAAAACATTTATACGATCCGAGCAAAGAAATTACTTTGGACTGTATGATTACTCGTCATTTACCTGTTCTCCAAGAGATCCAACACGCTGTTGCCTAGGTTCTCTCATTGAATAACTGCTCCTCTCGGTGAACGAAGTCTCTAACGACCTCTGCGATGTTTCACTGATAGATTGAGAGAGAAGATGTGTTGTTGAAGATGAATTCGAATCGTCAATATTTGAAAATTCATCTGGACTGTCTTCTCTTTGTAGTGTGTCGGATTCCTGTATATGTAAGATTTAGGAAATGTCTTATTATTGTTTAAATATTATAATTAGTAAACTAACAAAAGATTTAGAAATAATTAAATAAATATATAAAATAAAATATTAATCAGAAATAAAAGTAATAAGACATATATTCGAAACTTTGTAGTACTGGATAATATAGAATTTGAAAGGTCCAGTGATTCACAAATGGTGAGTTATATATATATATAAACATCCGGATCTAAATCTCAACTAGCTCAAAAATTAACGGATTAATATTTGTGGTGGTGGCATTGTACTTCTGTTTCTCACAACGAAGACGTTATAGTTATCCTATTAAGATAAATAAACAATAAAAAATAGTAGAGGTTCAATTCACAAAAGTAAAGACATTCTTGCCTCTTCTAAATCCCTAAGAGTAGTTGGATAATGGTGTCTTCTAGATTCTTCTCTCTCTTTTTCACGTTCTCTTCTTTCTAATTCGTTGGCTAACATCATGACTTCCCAGTCACTTCCGCCTCCTGAAAGAGTAAGATAATGTTAACGTATATTCTAAGAAATAAAAAAAGGCCGTAGATTATTTTTGACGGTGTGTGTTCACAGACAAGCTTGAAGAAAATTTTAACATTTTAAGAATTTGACTTTGAATTTTTTGTAATTAATAACAATAACAATTTTATTATTTTAATTTTGTCAAAAATAAGTAACCTCGTATTGGTGATATAGATCCATGGCTGGAGCTACACTCACGAAGGCGACGTGAATTATTTTCAACGAATTCTTCAAAAACTGGTGTCCTTGGTATTGATTCGGAATCGCTACTTGATGATGTTGATGTCCTTAAAATAGATAAGATTCGTGAAACACATATCAAACGTGCGTTAATTTTTTTTAACTTAGTATGCTATTCCATAAAAGGTTCACTAGGTAGACTAGACGGGCAGTTAAAGCTAGAAATCAGCAAACCCTATAAGGAAATAAAATATATTTCTACATTATTTTTGCCCGATATGAAGAAGAAATGGAAATGTACCCTATAGTTTTTTCAACAATTCTGGTTTGGTTTGAGTCGTGGTAAAGAGTTTGGCCAAAGCTTATCAAGATACTCTTGGATCGTATAGCAAAGCCTCTCAGGAAATTATATCATCATTTCCTTAAATGTGTTTTTTTATTTCTGGTGGCGAGATATATATAAGACGTAAGGAGGGCCATCCTCGCTAGTACAGGAGTGAAACCGTTATTTCATTTGAAAATTGTTGTCAGGACTTGTCAAAACATTGAGTCTGCAAGATATCTTTATAGGTAGAGACTAAATGAGAGATTAAAATCCTGTATCAAAGTCAAAGCCTGCCATTTTGAATATTGATTATAATATCATTGTTTTCTAATTAACCGATAAGACTACGAAAAATATGTACATAAGTTATTATTATTACACTGTTTTTTTCAAATGCAATCACCTATAAACTGCAAAGCCTAATGCTGAGAATATCTGGTTATGAGTCGCAACTCTTAGGTGCCATGCTCTTCGTAATATATTAAATTACGTCTTTTCGTATAAAAGAAGTGAATATATTCGGATTTTTCTTCAATCTTAACACAATTTTGTTATATTAGATTAAACAAGAAGAGGTTGATACGGCTGGGCTACGGGGTCGTAGTGTGAGAGCCATTATGGTCAGTGGCGGATCACCATACACCGTAGAGGGGTGGGGGAGCTAGTACTTCCATGCGCTCCTTTTTGGATACTTTACTAGTTGGCAGGCTTGGGGGTTTACGTTGAATGAAAGGACCTACAAACTCCACGGAGATAGAGGTTGTTTGCATTATATATATATATATATATATATATATATATATATATATATATATATATATATATATATATATATATATATATTGGTTCCTTGTCAAGCACCACAAGAACCATAATGCAGATACGTTGTCACCTTTGAGGACTGAGATGGATTGCCATATCACCAGTAATAAACGTCTCTGGATCCCTTCACTCACCAGACGAAAAACAGCAGCGTTATTCTGCTATTTCACGCCGGTATTCTGTGAGGGGGTGGCCCTACCACGGTCGAGCTGATCCATTCATTCTGCAGTTAGAAACAAACTGCAGTGGTATGTATAGCATATAATTAAGAAGACTATATGAATACACTGATCAAAATGTAAACTTGATTTGATAAATAATAATAAAAGAAAACTTGTCAAAATCGAAATAATTTTCATAGTGTCATGAAAAATAAAAAATATATAATATTTATTTACGTGTCACTCCAACTGTAATCACTTCCCATATCGAGAACTATTTCGTTACAATTGTTGGCTGCTTTCGATTGAGCTCCACGATTGTAGCCGAAGAACGAACCTAAGCTGAACTTACGTTGCTGACGCTGTTGACCGCGTTCTTGTGGGAAGAAAACAAAAATATATCCATTATTACTGAGTATTAACACAAAAGAAATGTCATAAAATGTTCTTAAGTATTCATAACAATTGCTTTGATTTTATTCAAATATCAAATTCAAAGTATTACCATATGAATAGAATCAAATTCAATATGATACAACAATATATCTGCAATTTCAAAGATTTTTATTAAAGGCATACTAAGGACTATAATTACAAATAAAATGAACAAGACTGACTCAAAAAAAAAATATTGCTATATTTACATCGAGTATTATAATAGGGGTGAAACTAGATCAAACGGAATATTTGCTGCTGTTAAGTACTTTGTTATTATTCGTCTAATAATTCTTGAGAATAAAGTCACAAAAGATATAAAAATTGTTATGCAAATTAATTAGATTCATTTTAAAATATTTGTTTTAATGAAACTCACTTCTATCTTTTCTGCCAGTATGATGCATTCCGGTATCAACCGAAAGAGTTTTTTTTATTTTTGTTTTAGTACTGTCCAAATGGGTCCCAAAAAAGTGAAATGGGTGGATCCCACGTTTTGAAGTGCGCAAACTAGACTGTTCGGGACTAAGTAATGAACGATCTTCTGAGGTCATTTGCGGGGACATAGGCCTGTATAATAGAATATAAAAAGAACATAAATAGTTTTAACTATGAGAACTGATTGATGATTTTATATTAAAAATAAAATCATATACTGCTTGAAAATATACCTGGTTCAAATCAACTTGACATACGAGTGCATATCAACACTTGTATGCAAATATCTTTCAAGTAGTGATATTCTTTAGAAAGAGACAAAATATTTACTACATTTATAAAATAATTTGTCTCTTTTTAAGTAGACAAATTATTTTCTCTAATAAATAATGAATAAAAACCTTGTTAGATCTTGCATTTCCATATTTTCTTGATCACTTTGATCATCCCACGACTTTCGCTGTTTTAGCTTGGCGGCACGTTTTCGCGAATAAGTACCCGCTTTGCCATCAAGATTTAGATCTAGCCTCTTTGATTTACTTAAAGCCCATTTTTCTTTACTCGATGATATTTTATCCGTCTTATTAGACAAAGATTCTGCAAGACTTTGCAATTCTGAGTACGAAAGTTTAGTCAATTCAATCCCACCAGTCATTTCAGTAAGTTTTTCGTCAGATAAATCGTTACTGGAAAGCGTTTTTTTAACTATTTCTATTTTCGTTTTTTCTTCAATCTGCGCCTTATTTTCATCTTCTTCGGCGCTAGCAGTTGGAGGAGATGTTGCGAAAACAGTATCTAGGGAATCACCTCTCTGCAAAATAAGTATTATTATAGGAATTAAGAACTACCAAAAAACTTACGTCATGGTAAGTGTTTTGCCCAAGAGAACCACGAATAAATGATTTCTGCATTCATCATGAATTGCATCTTTGGGGACCCCCAATTATCGGTAGCTTTCAGTTTCTTTCAATCACCACCAGACACAAAAGCGTTGCGCCACTATTTGTGAAACAGTCTAATCAAGCTGATCTATTTATTACAAATCAATTTTAATAATCCAGCGTGGCTATATTTCATATGGTGGTAAAGATAAAACTAAAATTGCTGTACATTTGTTTTTTTAAGTACTAAAATTTAAGATATTTTGGATTACAATTTGATAGAATTTAAAAAAATAACCATAAATCCTTCTTCAGCTCCAGAAGCTTCGTCACTTCCCGAACTACCATTTTTAGAGCATGCTTGTTTTAAGACGTTTTTGTTTTCTTCCTCAATTGGTAAATTTGTTTCAGTAGTTTCTCTCACACCAACCAAACCTAATTTTTCTAATTCTTGAATACGTTTTTGTAATTGGCTTATTATCTCATCACGTTTTCGAACTTCATTCTCTAAGCTATTAAATCTGAAAAAAAAATTATGAAAATTAAGAATCACTACGTATTTTTTGATAATAATTATAGGTTTTTATGCATACCTTTCTTGGAATTTACCCTGAACATCATGTAAATGACCTTGAATAACTTGCTTGATTCCTAATAAAACCTCCCAAAATACTCTTGATCTTCTAGAGAACCTGTATGAGATTATTAACATTATTAATACCAATACTAGTAAGCTAACAGATTATTAGTATTGGGAATATGGAAAATTGAAATAAAAAATGTATAAACAATTTTTTTTTCTTATAATATATATAAGTATGACTAACCTCGTATCAATTTCCGTTGATTAGCTACAGCGGAAATAAATGTAAGCTTAGGCTTTTCTGAAGGAACTTTAATTTCTTCGGGTCTTAATGACTTTACGTCATATACTGGGGCAATGTTTCCTTGTAAATTATATTCTGTTTGTGCATTAAATTCAAAGTCTTGATTAGATTCAGCAGTCTCATTTTCAGATTTTATTAACTGATTTTGTGATTCCACTATATCAGTGTCAATGGTAGGAGATGAAGATATTCGAGAAATAGACCTATTTTTTATCTCTGGAGTCTGAAATACTTCGTCATCGATATCTGATGGTATACTTACAGGAGGTGATGGTAAAGTATGACGATGAAATGTTACACTTTTTGCAAACTTCGAATGACGTACTGCGAAACCTTCTAAAGTCGGTGCCCGAATAAGTTTTTTCATTTCTTTGCTTCTTTCAGGACTTTGAACAGGTGTTACGTCTTCAGATAATTTTTTTAATATTGATTTAAGCGTTCTTCTTTCTAATGTTTCATTCGACTCTTGACTACTAGATGAATCTGTTGATTTCCTTTTAAATTTCCTTTTGTCCATTGTACTGCCTTCAGAATGGCTTCTAGTAAGTTTATCACACAATAAATCTTCTGACGAACTAGCACAATCCAAACTTGAACTCCTAAACTTAACGACTTTTTCAAGTTCTGCCAGTTTTTGTCTCTCGTTTAAAATTTTCAATTTTTTAACAAACGGAAGACCTCCATATTCAGGTGATAGATCATCTATCGATTTATATTTTTTCGCTTTTGGTAATAGCATTGTTCCGGCTGTGATTGTTGGTCTAATTATATCACTGGCTTTTGTAATGTTATATTTTTTTGGAGACGTTGATAATAAATTACATTTTTTTTCTTGGACGGGTTCTAAAGGGGCTGTTAAGCAAATTTTAGGTTTATCATGTTTAATATTATCACTATCACCTTCAACATTATTGTTGTCGATTTTAACAAGCTCTGCCGTCGTAACAATAGGGACGCGTACAGATGTCTCTAGTTTGTTAGTTTCTAAACACTCCACAACGACTTTTTGAACATCAGCTTCTGATCTTTCTTCTATATTAGATTTACTTTGACTTTTAGAATCTCCTAATATAGCGGCCTTTTTAAGTTTTGTCCAAGGCTTTTTATTCTCTTTCTTCACGTCGTCTTTTCTTTCTGTTATTTGTACAGATGTTATTTCAAAAGCAGGTTTTTCTGTATTCTGTTTGGTTTTATCTGTTGCATTAGCTTCTGTTTCTTTGTTACTTTGAAGCAGTTTCAATTTATCACGAAATGTGGAGCTTACCGCTTTCGCTGGTGACTTAATTTTATTTACAACAGAGTATGGAATTGAAATTAGATTGCTTTCCGTTTTAGGTTCCACTATAGCAGCTGTTTTTTCTACTAAATCTTTAACCAGAGGTTGTGAAACTGCCGTGCCATCGCTTCGAACCTGCAGAATTTTGTCTTTAAAACTAACTTTCGGCCGAGAATTACCATCGCTTGAACCAGAAGAATTTTTCCGTGACATTTTTGTTGTGGGACTATGCAATCTACCCGGGGAACTAGATTCTGAACTTTTTCTACGTGGGCTCAACGTTTTTATAGTGGGACTTAAAGGACTTTTAATGGAACTGGGACTTATCGTCTCTGAACTAGATTGCTGATTACTGTTTGTTGGGGTAAGTTGATTTTTCTCTCTTTCTTCTTTAGCTTTTAATAAAAGCAGCCGCTGCAGAAGAGGAAGCCCTGCTCCAATAACTTCTGGTTCCCCATCAGGAGCAGTACTCGTTGAAGGAGTTGGTTGGGATGTGGCTATTGATGTGACGGAAGACGTCAAATTTCTCTGTTTAGCGACTTTTTCTTCGCGGTCCTGCACAAAGAATTAAATACACAGAAATAAATAAGTATTTATTAAATATTAGGTCCAGACACAGGGAATTAGCGTTATATGGAATAAGTAATAAATCAGTGGAAGTATGTACTATTATTATGTATGCACTTTCACCATTTTAAAGGTAGTTTAATCATTCCATTGCTGAAAAAAATTTGGCAGTAAGAATCAATAAAATCTTTGAAAGCGGTTTAGACTGTCTCATCGGAATTGATTTTTTTTCTTAATATATATCAATTGATACTATACGTTTAACTTACTTGTTTTTCTTTAAGAAGTTTTAATCGCGACAATAAGGGCAATCCAGCACCAATAGGCGATATACATTTTTCATTCTTTGTACATGATGTAGTTTCAACGTTTATGTCCTGTGAATTGTAATCATAAAAAAATATATTTTTTACATAGATGATATAATCAGTTATTCTTAAGAAAATTAGTCAAATTTAAGCAACATTTCATAAGAAATATGATTATTCGTAATCAGTGAAAAATTTGTGATGAAGATGTGAACTACAATATGATTGATAATAGCGGTCCTAGGTTACACACACTTATGTAAAACTTTATATTCCAAAAATGCTATCAAAATCATAACTGCGATAAGGGTAATCATGCGCATTTATTTGACAAACCTCCTGGTTATGGACCTGAGAATCATCGCTCTCAACTCGAGGCATCCTTCTCAGTACCTTGGCGTCACCAACAGCTGTCTTTTCAGAGCTCGATAACGACTGGAGCTCCATCGATTCCCCAGAGCGACGCCCTGCTCGTGATCTACTTCTAATCGCATTGCGAATTCCCTGTTACAAGTGAAACATACTACGTATGTTTATGCTTTTTAAAATGACAATTATTTGTGCACACAACACACAAGTGCCAATGATGTTACTTCGCTTATTTCCTAATTTAATGTTTTTACATATTTTAGTACTAGTATACAACTCCATAAATTGATGAATATTTTTTTAAATTTTAAAATGAAAAATTAATCTACTTGTAAATTGTGAAAACTCTTATGAACAATAAGTTTTAAGTGCGTGTTACCTTCACATCGGTTCGCAATTTATGTACAATGCGTTTTGAAGTACTATCATCGCCCCCCATTTTGTCTGGGCTTATGTCACCTACAACCAAGGAAGCGAAATTAAACAAATATCAATTTATTTTTTCCAAATATTGTATCCCGCGGTCAGTAAGAGTATCACAAACAAAATTATTCGCATTACCACCCCATATTTCAGGCATTTTCTCACCAACCAGTACAGATAATAGCGTCACTGGAGTTTCTTTTACTCCAGCGCCAACGCATTACGATGTGGTGCTAAATGCCGTTAACATAATTAATATGATAGAAGTAATGGCTGGACGAGGATCGGCTCTCTCGGGCACCCGAGTTATTTCGCCAGCAGGGTAAAAGTCGAAACCGACGCTCTCTCTAGGGATTTTACCCTTATGCTGGTTACCCATAAATAAAGATTTCGACTTGAGTGCCCTAAGTACTAAAGAAAACAGAAATAATCTTGTGGAACTGTTTTGCAGTAAAATTAAATATATAAAATTTTGTTGGTGGTTCTATTAAAATAAAATAAGGAAGGCCTTATGTCGAAATTGGCGCGGTGTTAAATAGCTTTCTTTTTTATGCAATATTAGAGGGAACAAACGAGCACTCACTTCACCTAATGGTTAGTGATAAATTTGACCTCTAATATTTACATCCATGTTCATTTATTTTCAATGGCACTTGTAAAACAGTATTATGGCTGGCACTTTTAAATCCACCTTATGAACACAGAATCTAATACTAGTGCGAAAATGAACATCAAAAGTGTGGTAGTTCGTAAGGTAGGTAGTTCCTTTTAAAAAGAAACCGATTCATATCGTACGCTTGCGGTCAAAATATATTCATATATATTTTTTGACTATAGTAGATTAAGATGAAGGTTTTAGCTTTAAAATGAGATGACATTCATATTAATAAATTCTCTTTTATCAACAGAAAATAAAATTGTACAAAATTTGTCTTAAACTTTAAAATAAGGAAATATTTACTGTAAAGAAAATATAGATAAAAAGACAAAACAAACATTAATTCAATATTTAGTGTTATCCCCTCTGGCTCTAAATACATCACCTAATCGGTTCTTCATAAACCGGATAACATTTCTCTGTTTCTAGAGAAGCGCCATCCCATAAGAGAACAGAGCTCCAATTTCCATCCATCAATTTCACGTGTTCTCTTGCGAAACGTAGTCAGGCTGCTCTATGTGCTGGATCTAACTAAAAACCAGTAGCCAGCTTTATTGGAGTCCGATTAGCTGCCTTTATCCTTCTGCTGACTGTCAAGTCACTCCTTGCATTTCTCTGAGCTCCTGTTGGACTTGAACGATCGATTCCTGCTGGATTTAGCATCGTACTGATGATAAATCGGTCATCCCTCTCTGATCGACTGACCGCATTCGTATTGCCAAAAGAGATACAGCTATTATATGGCAAAAATTATGTAGTCTTGCTTGTTCAATGACATAAACGACGCTGTAGTTGTGGGGGTTATCCCACGTTTTATACGATAGAATAATTTGATCTTTTGGATATGTAATAAAAGTTGGTTTTTGAAACAGTTATGGATTTAGTCACATTTTAATGTTTTAAATGTGCAGTTTTTTTGATACTATACGCTTCTAGATCTGTTTCCCGTAGCACTATTATTATTAACTTTATTATGTGGTACCACATTTACTATATTATATAACGTATTTTTGTTTTTTTTTTAGAATATATTCTAACTAGAATCTACCTTTTCCTTTTTGTCGAGACATATTTTTTGCTTCCTGTAGTCGTTTTCTACCAAGGGTCTGTAGTATTTCTTGAGCCTCGGGATAATCCTTCATTGCTGCTAAGACGTCCTCCCTTGATAATGAGAACAGTTCAGAATATCCCACCGAACGGACATCTGCGGTTCGCCTGAAAAAAATATATTTTATTTACGACAACTGCTGCTTATTTTCTATATTAAGGTTTTAGAACTGTTTTAAGGAAATAATACTTATCTTATATTCACAGAAATATTTTTTTGGTAATGAAAATGGGAAAAATCATATATGTATACTGTAGTATTATATTTTAGAACATGAAATACTCGTAACAGATGTATATGTTATGTGTATATTATATATATAGTATATATACATATATATATACACTAAGGTTTAAATAAAAATTGTCATAAGAGCTTATATACAAACAATGTGCTTTGTTATGTAGGCATGTTATGTTATTTTTTAATGTGCTGATTAATGTATACATAATGTAATATTGTACCATAAAAGAGAAAAAAATCTTTAATTGCCAAGAAAAAGAGATAACATTAACTAAGAGTGATACTGTTGTTAGATGTGAGATACCTTAAGCTCTTTTAAGCAATGTTAGTGAGCTCAAAAGATATAGATATATTAGATAGAGTGTATATAGATCAGCCCTTAGCTGATATTGGAACACCCTCTAGTCCATCTATTTAGTTTTTTTCCTTTCATTACTTTTATCACATTTATAATAACAAACGAGCACACAGTTCACCTGATAGTAAGCGATTCCTGTGGCCCATGACATCTATATTTATCCTCGACAAGGAGTCAGAATGCAAATGCGTTGTCACCCTTGAGGACTGAGATGGAATGCCTCGTCACCCGTAATAAAGGTTTCCGGATCCACGCACTCACCAGACGAAACACAGTAGCATTATGCTGCTATTTTACGCTGGTATACTGTGAGGGCTTGGCCCTACCCCGGTCGAGCTGTCCCATTAATTCTGCAGCTCGAAACAAATTGCACCGTAGTTCTACCACTGTTAAATTTGTTAATGTTCTATTTGTCTATCGATCTCAGTTAATAAACATCAAACTTAACTTACTTGTTAAGACCGTCTAGGTTTAAAATACCAATTTCCCCGAAGAAATCCCCAGCCTTCATAGTCGTCAGTACTCGACCGGTTTCAGATATTACTTCCAAAATACCATCTGCTATAATGAACATTTCTCGAGCTACCTCGCCTGTACATAGTACATAAAGAGTTTTAAATATATGTTTATATAAACAAATACTTGGTGGTCCTTTTACAATTTTATCATATTTAAGAAAACAATAAATTACTTCATTTTTCACATAGTACATTAAAAGTTTTAAATATATGTTTATATAAACAAATACTTGGTGGTCCTTTTACAATTTTATCATATTTAAAAAAATAATAAATTACTTCATTTTTCACATAGTACATTAAATTTTTTGTACATAGTACATTAAATTACTACATTTTAAACAGTAATGCATGATGATCGTTTATCAAAGCATATTATGAACATAAAATAGACTTTTATTTCGAATGTCCTAAGTTGAACTTCATTATATTTTTTTTATAATGTTATTTTAAAGATTGTTTTGAGATATTAATTGGTCTTACACTATGGTCTTACTATGTCATAATAGTTCATAAATTTTATGACATATTAGGCCAAAATATTTTTTAGTTTATGTTTGCTGGCTGCGTCATTATAAAGTGCTCGTTAAATTCTTTATATATATAAATAAATCGCACTACATTGTAATAAGGCAATAAAACATTATAATTTTCTAATTAACCTATCAAATTCAATTCAAATAAACCTATCAAATTTAATTCAAATAAAACTATCAAATTCAGAACTAAAGTCCACTAAGCAGTTTTTAGTTTAAATGTAGAAAAAACCCGAGTATCTTAAGTATATCAATATCAGACATAGTTCAGTTGATTTTTTAAATGGTAAAGATTATATACCTTTCCGACAAATAGAATCGCCAGGAGTGAAAATGTAAGCTTTCATCTTCAAAACAAGATCGTGTAGAAATTCTGGCTGACACTCTTGAAATATTGTGACCTGCGTAATGATTGATTATATTTAAACCACATAAGAAGGATCATGGATCAAGGATCAAAACAAAAGTCCTTAACCAGTGCATATTGCCAGTGGTGACTTAAAATAGAGAGACATGATTCTTTATTGCTGTCCATATGAGAAAGCTCTGAGCCATTCAGTGAGCTATGGAGGGGGCTATGCTCGGTGTTTCTTTGCATGATAGAATAAGTAACGTAGACATCCGTAGTTCAATGAGGGTGACCAGCATAGTGCATAACTGCATAGCACATGACTCAAAAGCAAACTGAAGTGGCAATGGGCTGTATGCAAATTTGTGGGAAGTCCATTGATCCAAGTAGCGCAGGATCATGTTTTGTGGCAACCAGGGGGTATGTTCAACAGTGGAATATCGCTAGGCGGTCGTAATGACGATCAATATGGATCGTATATAAATTCGGTTCTTAACGAGCATGAAATATATTTATTTAATTCTATTAGAGTTAAGGTCGATACGATTATTCCTGACGATTAGTTGTCAGTTTATGTCGATTTTGAAGGATGTCGTTTTGAGATTTGGGAATTTTGATCTGCAGCAAGTAATGGGCATAAGTTCTGGTATGGTAAAAAAATATATAAAACAATTTTTTTTAAAATTACATCAAGAATAACAAACAAGTACACAGTTCACCTGATGGCAAGTGATTCCTGTGGCCCATCACATCTACATTCATCATTGCCAAGGAATCATAATGCAGATGCGTTGTCACCCGTGAGGACTGAGATGGAATGCCTCGTCTGCATTAATAAAGGTCTCCGGATCCCTGCACTCATCAGACGAAACATAGCAGCATTATTCTGCTATTTTACGCTGGTGTTCTGTGATGGCGTGGTCCTACCCTGATCGAGCTGACCTATTCATTCTACAATTAGAGACAAATTGCAGTGTAGCTCTACCTCTATTATTACTAAGATGCCGAATATTTGATGACCATATACAAAACAAGTCCCACGGACTGTTTTTTTGTTTTTATGTAGAAATCGAGAAAATAATTTTATCTATAATTTTTATATATGAATAATAACTTAATATGTTTCATATCTAGTCTAGTTATCTGTGCATACGAGTTGATGTTTGACCGAGCCGAGATTCGGCACTCTCGGGCACCCACGAGTTATGACGCTTCGCGAAACAGGGTGAGGGTTCAAGCAAAGGCTCCCTCTCGGGAGTCCTTGTGGTGATTACCCAATAATAGAGGTATCGACTGAGCGCCATAAGCGTTTGGTCATCTCTCAACCTGGTGAAACTGTAAAAGCTAGGCTAACAACGGCCATCGACCCGTAAACAAAAAGTGCTAGTTAGTGCATTTGCACAAACACACAGGCACAGGCAAAACTGTCCAGTCAGATCGGAGGAAGGTTCAGATGCGGGGTCAAAAACATGGGACATATGTGCATACAACACATCCTAGAGACAGAAACCAAAAATTTGTATTACATAAATATTGTTACTGGGCTGTTCGATCGAACCCAGCACTGGACTAGGATAGAGAGCCAGGGATATTAAGTCATGATTTACCTTCTTAAGGACGCTTAAATTCACGTGCAACGCGAGTTCTGTTTTTAATTTATCAGGCAATAATCCTAAAGCTGTGTTTATATCTCCTCCACCTTGGATCCGACCTCGAGACCAAGAGTAGTCGTACCACCTTAACACACGCCGCTTCATTCCTCCTGGGACCTAAAATTTTAATGACTTAATAATAATTTACATTGATCTACTCTAGTTGTGATTTTCAACCATCAAGATATATCTTAAAAATATACGAAACTGTTGTAATATTAACTTATGAATCTTTTACTCGTACAATGATAAATTAGAGCTTTATAATAATCTTAAATATAAATCCCGACTCGATAAAGAATCTTATAATGAAGCAAGGACTACAAATAATAATACAGACCGTATTATCAGAATCATCATAACGGCGTAAAATGATCGTGATATTTTTTTTAACTAAACTTTTAATTGCCTATTATTTGAATGTGGAATAAAACACACATAAAAATCCCAAATTATTACCTTATGATGTCTCATGTAGGTTTTCGCTCCATCGAGCAGTCTCTCAAATTCCAGTCTATTAGCGTTTCGGTTGGTTATTACGTTTCCCACTTGACCAACTATGGTGGCGAAAATGAACACTCCAATCAAGTAGCTGACAATAGTGAATATATATCTGTGAAATAAAAGAAAGTGTTATTATTCTGAACATTAATATTTTATTAATAATTCAACTTTGATGTAAAATGATTTATTTTTAGTATTTTTACTTGAAGCTGAGTAGTTTAATAAAAGAATTTTTCAGAAGTAAGCATGCGAGTGTTTGTGTAAGACTGTGATGAAAGGGATTAAGGTATTAAGAGTTGAGCTATAGAACAGTGCATATACGCTTGTGATTAATTAGATAGGATATTTATAAGTCTCATAAAATAGAATAATAAAAAAAAACAAATTTGAAACAAGTTTATGAATTACACAAGTAACCTATTAAATCGTTAAAAGTTTCGATTAGGTAAGTCGAGTTTCAATGTATATAAACAGAGCTGTGTTTTAAATGTCCCTATTCCGCTATAAAAATAGAAATCAATAATATTCAAAGTTTTTAACGAAAATAGAGATATTTGATGAATTTTAAATAATAAAAATGAAAGTATGTTTATATATTAGAAGAGAAAAATTAAAGTAATCAACAAAATAATTTTTAATTGTAAAGCGACTACACTTATACAACGAAAAAAGTGCAAAGTTTTCGAACAGTTGCAATTGTACAAAACACCTCAAAAGTAATGAACGAATAACAAGCGATAAGGATTACAAAAATGGCGGTTTCAATCAGTGAAGGCTGTTCGAAAACTTTAAGGAGCTCCCCGTCGACTACCGATGTCGATGAGCAATAAAGGAAATAAACAAATAAAAACAGTTTCATGACAATAGAACTATTTTAGTCACATCAATTGTCGTTACCCGAAGTTTTCGCTGCAATGCGAACAGCCTCCAAATTTCTGCCGCCGCCATTTTAAGTCAATAACACTCCACTTCAGCTGTTTCCTTCCAATGATCGCTTATAAACAATAACAATGTTTGTGCGAAGGGAAAAAGAAAGCGTAACTGTTCTTGGGTAAAAACAAATGGATACGTATTCACGTATATTGAAATAAATTTTATTTAATCTTTCAAGGAATGTAACAAAAAATTATTGAGATCTATTATAACTTTAATCACAACACAAGCACTATCTCAGATTTAATAACAGCCGGTGGTTTTTGGTATAGTTCAAATAAATGTAATGTGAAAATCTACAATTTTAAAAACACGGAAACGGCGTACGTTTGGTCATACCATGTCGTTCAAAGTACTATTGACTGTAGAACGTCTAGAAAGTTCTTTTCTTTAATAGCAGCAACAAATTTAAAGTCAAATATTTATTTTTTAAGCTGACGCATATATTTTATGTTATTAAGTATTATGTTTTGTTTTATTAGTTTCAAACGTCAATTATATACGTCATAAATAAACTGAAAGAACGTATGTTCTGAGCAATTTTTACACTTTTTATATATAATTTAATTTGAATACTTAATGCATATAATTTAAATATAAATATACTTATTATATTTGATAAGTATCGTTGTTTTGTATTTTAATTAGGAACTGGTAATAGAAGTAATCGGATGAAGTGGTTATAATCCATTTGTCCCATCGTACATTATTCATTATGCGCCATTATCAATCGTTTATATTCGAATACGGAATAGAAGAAATGGGACAACATAGTAAATTATTTTTAAACGTATCAATAGTTATGAATTGCGTACGCTTAAGCTAATATTTTGTATTAAAATAGGTAAGTTATAGTGTCCCTGGGCCAACCACACATATATTTGTAGAATCGATAAATGATGAGAATGAAAGATGCTTGAAGCTTCCCCACTAGTTAGAGTGAGAACCTTAGCAAACTTGGGTCAGGTCAATGGATGTAGGGGGCTTCCCTACTATAATTTGTAGGTAAGGTTTATATTCAGCAGATGACTATAAATGGACTGAGAACTGAAGATGAAAAAGGTAAAGTTATATGTGATTCACAGTTGGACGCAAGTCTTTTCTCGAGGTGCTTACACCACCGGCTTAATTGAGCACGTTGGTGCAAATATTATACTGGTATTTAATATAGTTTACTTGCTCCAGCTAATTGCATACTATATTGAAAATAGCATGTAACTCGCATGTGTAGCTTGCGAATTTCATGCTCTGTGTTACTTAGTCATTAACTTGTATCGTGCACCACATCCTAAAAGTCATTTGCCAAAGTAAAACACTACCCTTTTCCAATCATGTTAATTTTTGGAAAAAGCAATCGGAATTCCGCTAGGATCTTAATGACCTTTCGTTTGGAATTTAAATGACTTCGTTCTGCTTCGTCTGATTATTTTATTTTAGATTTCGAAGTTATTTCAAAACTTAAGTTAGAAAAAAACATAAAGTTAATAAAAATGTAAATGACAACAAATGACATGATGAAAAAGGTAAAGTTAAATGTGATTCATAGTTGGCTGCAAGTTTTCTCAAAAGAAGTTATGGGAACATAGTCATCCACGCGGCTCCAACAAAATATTACATTATATTACTTATAGGTGTAAGCTTATATGCGCATCCGTCAACTGTCCGCAAATTTGCATAGATCGTCAGTGTTTAGACGAAGGAAATCCATCCATCATCCGTCATCTTACACTATTACCAGTTCGAGGTTACCACATTAGAATCTTTCGCTCGTATCCGTTGCTGGCTTTATAAGCTATGTGGCCCATTGTCACTTAAATTTACTGATCTTTCACCTTTGTTATATAGTAGATGTCTGCGTTGGATGACATAAAAATAACCATCACAATCCTCTCTACATCTCGTCGTGTCATAAAGCCAGCAGTGAAAGAGTACGCCTCAGTACCTTAAGTTATTTTCAGGAACACGCTCTGGTTATTATAAACACTTTTGTCTTAAAACATTGAAGGATATTAGAAGAGAAGTATGTTGCAATTTATTGAACACTGCCCATCCGAGTAGGGATAGTCGATGTTCTTCTTCTTTTTGATAATGATAAATAGTGTTACTTTTTAATCATAAAATCTTTGCTGCCGGAAAAAAGTTAAAAGTAAATTGAAATGCCATTTGGTGACGGCGTAGGAAAATCAATTTCATCGGTTTTACATCGTAAGAAGTCGTGAATCGTAAAACCGCTCGCATGACCTTAAGATCAATACATTTTATATGGACTAGAGCCTTCAGATAGATATGTTTTCGATTGGGAACGGAAAACGTTCTGTATGACCGCAGTGAGACAATGCCGACACAGAATTATAATATTTCACAGGGACATAATGCTGTTTTAGAATAAATCATCATTCCCCCTAATCTTTAGATGGCAATGCATCTGCATCTTGCTTTTCTTATCAATAACTAGCTAGTGTTTGATTCAACCTAAATAATGCTATCGTCAAACCGATTACCGTACGATATTTTAAATGTACACTTTTGTTATTATAAAGTTTTGTTACTGTATAAAGAAAAAAATATTATTTGTTAAAACTTGCTAAATTAGTACGATCTGACCAATCGTTTGCCGTTTTAAAAACGTACCCTCGGTTGGATCGGAACTGCAGCAAGCGGGACTTGAGCCCGCGACGTGGCAGAAATTTGGGACCTCCGTGCACGCTAGTACATACAACCTTTGTGTTAACATACTTATAGTAAATGCTAGTATCGATGTCGTATTAATAATAACGTAAATGAATGGTAACATTTTTACTTCTATAATCTGATGAAAACGGAAATGATAATTTGTTTAAATAAAATAAATATTTACAGATGCAGAATCAATAATAATTAGTTAATCAGAAACATTTTATATTGCTAAATTTTAATGTTTGTTTCATTTTGTTAATATTTAAGTAGAAGCAGTTGCTGCAACAATGTTTACTCCATAAATTAGCCTAATACCTTTCAACTACTGTTTTTCATTATATAACGACACCCTTACTTACCAAAAAGTAGTTACTTAAATGGTGCTTGTACACGGCGCATATAACACAGACACATGTTCAGGGATTTCTATTACAGCGTGTAAATAAGTACTCGGATCCAGTAACTTACGCATATGCCGATACGAGTGGCTTCCACCACCGGGTTAATTGAGCATGTTGGTGCAAATTTTATACTTGGAAATTCATATAGTTTACTTGCTCCAGCTAATTGCATACTATATCGAAAATAGCATGTAACTCGCACGTGTAGCTTGCGAATTTCATGCTCTGTGTTACTTAGTCGTTAACTTGTATCGTGCATAACATCCTAAAAGTCATTTGCCAAAGTAAAACACTACCCCTTTTCCAATCATGTTAATTGTTGGAAAAAGTAATCGGAATTCCGCCAGAATCTTAATGACCTTTCGTTTGGAATTTAAATGACTTCGTTCTGCTTCGTCTGATTATTTTATTTTCGATTCCTGAGTTATTTCAATACTTAAGCTAGAATCTTTAATGAAAAAAAACATAAAGTTAATAAATATGTAAATGACAATTTTAATTTATGTACTGTGTTTTAGTAATTACTAAATTTATATTTTATTGGCTATCGTACGTAACACGGATATTGTATCGTGTATTCATTATTAAGACGGGTTAAAATCATTTTGTTTAAACCGTATCAGATATTTGGTATTACAAAGCGCATAAATAAATAATAAAAAAAGTAAGTACTTACTCTGCGTTGGTTTCAGGTGTAGGCAGATCTCCAATAGTCGTTAGAGTAAGTGTAGACCAATAAAGCGAACCAAGATATTTTCTCGTCAAGGTCGCGTAGTCACCTGGTCGGTGAGGATAAGCCCAATCACCCTGCGCAAATTCATTAAATACATAAATTTGCAATACAGCATCGGAAATTATTTATTATTCAGTTTAAATTAAAAAGCTGTTTCCCGTTAAATAGTTTGTAATATCAATAGAGTTAGCTAACTAATCATCTATTTCACAACAGGAATTAATTTGAATATGAAAGTACTCCGCTCTAATTTTCCTGCCGCATACGGACATACTATAAAATATTGCTGTGCTCAGAGGGTAATGCCTGATGAGGGTCAAAGAGATCAAATCTCGCTATAAGTATCATCCAAGTCTTCAGAATTGACACCCTCTTACATTAAAAAAAAATATTTTATCCAATACATTCAAAATGATACAAAAAGAAGGGATCATAAAGTTTACTTGACATAAGCTATATTTCTTCAAATAGCTCAGTGAGAATTTTTTGAAGGATTT
The DNA here is from genome assembly GCA_029286865.1 of Teinopalpus imperialis. NCBI lineage: Eukaryota > Metazoa > Arthropoda > Insecta > Lepidoptera > Papilionidae > Teinopalpus > Teinopalpus imperialis. The sequence goes on along the minus strand of JAGSMU010000030.1, from coordinate 8,193,334 downwards.
TTTTATTTGTATGGCGTTCTTTGTATACAATAAATTGGGTTCTGTGAAGTGGCGGTTGCAATTTAAGTTGATTTCATCTCTTTTAATAAATATGTTTTTGTATGTCTTAAATAAAATAGAACATAATTTCTTTTAAATATTCTTATAATAGTAAAAATAATAAAAAAATCTTCTCTATTACTTATATGAAAAATAATATTTGAGTGTTCGTCTTCTATTTATTCCTGCAAACGATTGGTTTAAACTTTGAACATTCTGACATGGTAAAGATGCATTGCAACGCTTGCTGGGCATTAGCTAGTGAGAAATTAGTTAAGTAAATGTTTCGTCGTCGTCATAGACTAGAGACCTTCTCCTGTCTCTCTTGTTAGTAATATCAACTATTAGTTAGTAATAACCACACTTGATAGCCGTATACATGCATATCTTTCACTAATTTTTCACTAATTCCTCATTTTGTCAAACTATTAATGATTTTTTATTTAAGCTTTGTACTTACTAAGAATTTTCATATTACTAAAATGAATATTTATTACATTTGTAGAAATAAGATATTGTCGACAATAATTAAGATCTTTCATTCTAATTCCACTAAATCACTTAAATCAACTTAATGCACCGGTCATGTCCAATTTACCGATAACCACCTTGTGGCAATGCCTTAATAGACAATTTCGGTTTTCCAATCGTAGTCGTGGTAATATAAGTCGATTTATGTGGCTACTTCACTAGATTTAGGGACTATTTTCTAAAATTGGTTCCTAATGAATATAAATAAACTATTAATTTTATGTAATTAAATTTAGGACAGCTTAAATAAATTTAAGAGTTCTATGATATTTAATACGTTTTAAGAAATATATTAAATTAAAAATACACATCAACAAAAAAATTCAAAACTTAAAATAATTCAATCTATGGTTATGTGAAATAAAAATACATAAAAAAGCTTTTTAATAATTCTATCTTGTTTAAATGCGTACCTTTTGAGCTAAAAACTCAAAACTGTTTTGTCGCTTTATATAAAATGAAGTTAAGCAATCCTATAAAACAATGATAAAAAGAAAAGTAAATGTTTAACTAAAGTAAATCAATTTATCAATTTTTAGAAGTTTTTTAACAAATTAATACAATATCTTTTCTCTTCTAGCTCAAACACATGCGGAAATCCTCCTAGGTACGCTGAAGATCAAGTTATCCCGTATCTCTTGCGGCTGCCTGTCCCATTCTATAATTGCGTCTTCCCTGATTTCTAACAGGGTCCAAATACCTCGCTTAAGAGCAACCCATGCATCCTCGATCGCATTTAAGTTAGTTAAGCCGTCCGGCCAATCCAACCGTGAATACAATATGTACGGAGAACGAAGAACGAAGCCTTGGTATGGAATCAAAGGCATTCTAGCTCCCAACATTATTCCACCGCAAAATGATACAGATTTGCCGCACTCCTGGACGGTTCCAGTGGCAGTTTTTTGTCTTTCCGCGTTCGCGGGCTTTCTCCGAACACGGACAAGTCGATTATCTGGGTTTCGTAAAAGAAAAGGCAATTTTCCCACATTTCTTCGTCCTCATCTTCTTCACTTTGACTTTTAATGACATATTTTTAAACAAAGAACACATGCTTAAAAATAAAATTCAAAGATTTTCAGCATAAAACATATAATGTCAGCTTTTCCATGTAAACGCAAACTTTTTTTGATGTCTCCAATTTACTATTGTGATTTCTCTATTTCCATATCGTGATAACATTTATATTTGTACGACACACAAATTATACAAAATAATGTGTCGATTCTAGTTCAATCCAGTACTAGATATATTATAATAATATTTTAAGAAAGAAAAGTGTATAAATTGCACCAACCTGAAACCCTTCAGCCTCCGATAGTAGGAAATAGAAGCAACCAAACCAGTGAGCGAGAATCAGCAGAATATGTATCAAGTTGATCACACGCCAAAAGTTTGGGTACACCGTCCTCGACTCCACCATATAGTAGCAGCTAACAGCTCTATACACCTTTATAAAACATATTCGTAAACATCAAATATTTTATGACATATTATTGACATATATATGTAGATATTTTCATTAAAGAAAATATAAAAAATTCATTTATATAAACATTTAACATAAAATTTTTATAAGAAAGCCACTTCCATGTGCTATCAACTGACAAAATTTTCCTGAAGATTAATTAGAAATAATTTAAAATGGCATAAAGAATATCCATCTAGAACCAGTTAAAAATTTTGCCATTATAGTAACTCTAGATAAGTTGAAATGTACAACGAAGAAAACTTTCCTAAAACATTATTTACAACCGATGTATGAAATAATATCATCTTACCTTTAAGAATCTAGGAAAGCGTATAATAGGATTCGTCCCAATTTTCAATTGTATTAAATCTAACGGAGTGAGTGCAGCTATATCCAGTAAAAATGGCCTAGATGTAAGATAATGTTTCGCTAGTTTTTTTGAGTCGTATACCTGAAAATAAATATAGCATTAAAATTATGATATGTTTTTACATATAATCAAAATTAGATAATTGGTTATTCAAAATTAGGAGATAGTTATGAATTAAAAAATACAAAACTGTAATTTTAAAAAGAAGCAAATAGATTTAGCAAAATTTAAAATACCATAAGCCCTTGTTCCAAATAACCCGTTCGAAGTTGCACGATTAGATCTAGCGCAAAAACCACGTCTCCAATGCCATCGCAAGTAAGCCAGAAACGATGACACATTATCTGTTAGAAAAACATAGTATTTTTTTTAAAAGTGTAACAAATATTATATATATAATTATTTAATTCCCCTAGTGTTAAAATATTACTTTAATCACATACATAACCGAGACAAATGCTCGTGCTTTATCACTACCCGGTTACGGTTAGAACCACAATAGATTGCAATTAACTGTGGTAACCTTTTAATATTTTTTCATATTTTCTAGGTAGATTCACGCAGCGAAATGTATGTAGCAAGAATGGGCCAGATCGTCCAGAGGAAAGACTGTACTATCCAAGAATATTAGTGTAAAGAAGATCACTGCTACGTTGTGTCATGTAATTGTTTGAAATTAGAGACAAAATCTGGTCTCAATCATTTCAATCAATTACTCAACACAACGTAGCAGTATTTATAGAAAAATATAAATAATAGTCAAATAGTGGATTTTTATTTATTTTTCCTATGACGGCAATTTTCGTAAATTATACTCTAAACTATTACACTATTGACGCTCATAAATAGAAACGAGGCATTCAATCTCAGTCCTTAGGGTGTACAATGCACTTTCATCTCAAATCGTCCTCGAGGGTGGTTTAAGTCGTCTATGAGCCGCAGCCCGGTTCACACTTATCACCATAAAAAAATATATAAAAATAAATAATACCTAAAGGACCGTTAAGATTATGTTACAAATTTTGAATATTTCAAAAATAATATTATTGTCTAGCCTTTATTATGCTTTTTTTTATTTATTTAGGAGTCTTCTCCTAAGACCCAACAGACAAAATTGGCATTACTTAGTCAAATATGCACAAAAGTTGTTCTTCTAGTTGTTATAATCATTTTTGTTTGTAGTTTTAGGAAATAATTATTCACACGTGCGTAAATGTCAATTAAAATTAAGTTTGGTAATATATTTTCGGTAAATGTTGTTTAAACTGCCGTTAAAATTTATAAATGGGTTTCTCACTTAGTTCTTACAAAACTTTTTCAATATTTCAGGGCTTAGCCCTTATATAAAACTGTCTCATAATCTATTCGTTCTCCTGTTTTACTGTTATTTTCTTGAATATTTCAAGGGCTTCTATTAAGTTAAGATAAAACAAATACAGATTACATTATTATTATTATTATTAGAAAACATATTGGAAAAAAGGAATCTAATTGTTCAGCAGTGGACTAGGGATGTATGGTTCTACCACTATAGAAATAAATGTATTCCTACGTAAAATCTTTTTGCACAATATTGGGCTAGGGAAGGGGATGTCTTCTATGTTTGCGAAAGATATGGCGGTCGTAGTCATCCATGAAGACGTCGTATTGTATAGCACTAATTAAAATTTATCTGATTATTTATAAAGTGCGGGCCGTTTTATAATAAAGATTAAAGTAGACAAAATAGTAAAAGACAAATATGAAACAGTAGAATCCAAGCTCTTCTCCGAGGTGTTGAATAATAGACCGTCTACCCTGCGGATTGACGGCATTTTCCTTTATTTGATTGTAAAATTTTATAAAGTAAATACTTAAACATACCTGAAGCTCAGGGAAGCTCTGTCTAACGATGAGGGTCCACAAATTGTACAGTACACAGATGGTAATGAGCCAAAGCCAATAGAAATAAAAGTTCTCGTCTGGATTAACCACTGTCGGTGGCACTCTGACTTTGCGTCGCCTTTGTCGGTTTGTTGTTCTGTGTTCTCCAGTTGCTCCTTCAGAACCCGTATCTTCTACCTGTAGGGCGTTTGTGGTTTTCTTTTATTAGGATAACTAAACAATTTTTTTTTTACAATTTTTAATAGCAAAATATAAGTATAATTATTACTGTTTTTTTTATAAATTCAAGGAAAGAGTCATTGATGAATTTCATAATTTTTACTATTTATAATTGATTGAATAGAACGTGTTAATAATTTAAAACAGTATTTAAATAATAATAAATAAATAAATAATAACAATAGTAAATTTTGTTTACTAAATTATACAAACTAATTTGTTAATAATTCCTCAATTAATTTCAAATTGCTTTACTCATTAGAATAAAATATTGATTCATTTTAATTTTTTTCAGTCATGTATATATTTTTTATCGATATTCAATCAACACTATATGTTTTCATCTAATATTATAGTACCAATAGGCACCAAATAACTTAGGACTTGGTTACCTTAATACAAGAGTAGGTAAATAAGTTCGAAAACGGAGGGAAGACGAGGTGAGGTGAGGCTACTTTTTATTTGCTCTAAATTTATTATTTGTACTTAACCACACCACCACTACTTGTTGGTTTAATTAGGTAATTTCATAACTATCGCATGAGCTATGTTGATTAAACAATTACATCAGGAATATTTTTTTTTAATTGTTGGAATGGAAAATATTGACTTTCGTGACGTCATTAAGTCCATTACTAAGCCCTGAAATCTCCTTATACAATTATGGAAGAGATATCTTGATCTTAAGCCTCTGAAGCCTCTTGGACTGGGAAAACCATGATAAACTAGTAGTACAATTCCTTTTAGCAAGATTGAGACACGTTTGAATACGATTCCGGGGTGGGATGGCCTGTTGAGGGAATTATAGGAGAAAAAAAAATATCTAAAAGAAGCTAAACTAATTTGTTCATTAACCGATCAAAATATATTTAGGAAAAAAATAATTTTCAGTATAGCTTCAATTCCGCGAACTTAATTACATCCTGTCGTTTATAAAAAGTTTTACTTACTGTTTCTTGTGTCTCCGGTATCTGTCGAGTGGAAAATCTCTTAAGAAAAGAATCTTCTCTCTTTAGCGTAGGTTTCTTATGTATAGCGGAGCTTAACTGCACAGTGGTCCGCAGTTTCATCCATCTCTGATTAGACTTTGTTCTGCATTATAACAAGTCATTAGTACCAAAAATCAAAATATTTTAGCAGAATGTTATATAAAAGGCTTCAAGCAACAGTTTTCATGCGTTCAAAGGATTTAAAATAATTTGTACGTTAAACATAATATTATCTTTATTTAAAGGACATTTTTCATGACCAATAAAAGATATTTAAAGATTGGAGCTTAAGTTAGATAGATTTTGAGCAGAAAAATTTTACTTCATTATAAATTGAAAGAATTTTGATTTTAAAGTATTTTTGTAAGGGGTATTCAAATGTTTAGGAATGGATATTTAAAAATAAACACTTTTTAATTTTGTGTACGTTGTGCTTTTGACACAATGAATGGACTTTATTTATACGTGCAAACAAAAAATCTACCTATTTTAACATGCGACATCCCATTATTTATACAATATGAAGAAAAAATTATTTCGATTATAAATATATGAAAAGTATATTTTTGTAGAGTAAGATCAGTGAACCATCTAAGAAATCACGTAGCTAAAAACTAAATGTACTAAACTGAATCTAAAGTATTCAGGAGAGTAAACACTAAGTTTAAAACTATCGAAAATACGTCCAAATGCAATTAAACAATTAAAAACATTGAATAAGACTTAATAATAAGAGATTCGATTTTTCAAGTAAAGAAGAAAAGTATAGTCACTCCAAGAAAAAACTAGAAAAGACACAATATTCACAAGAATAACACACAAAATCCAGCAATTTACCATTCTCGAAGTCCTATACACAGACGAAGATATGAATAGCACATTAGTGGGAAATTATAAACATATAATGATATATAAAGAATCAAACATTCGACAACGATGCGGCTTTACCGTTGTCTCGCCTTGATCGAACCTTTTTATTTTCCTGAGTGCCTGGTAGTATGCCATAACAGCTTGGACGTGTCTCCATTTATGGCCTCGTTTGTCTGAGTCAGATCCCTGCCTCTCAGTGTCCTGGATGGACTTGCGAGAGCTTGACGAGCTCGATGCAATGATCGGTCGCCTATAAAGGGATGTAGGGTGTTACTCGAAGCAAGTAGTGTACAGTGTATGAACAAGTTACGTGGAAATTCAGTGAGCTTAAGAACCATACTTTGTTAAATAAATTAATCATCCTACTATATTCATCACCGTAGATTACGTTAAAAAAAACAAAAGATGAACAAATTTGTTTGAAGAAAAAGAAAGTTACGATTTAATGAATATTATAAATAAAAAAATATGAATATGTAGTATTAAAACTATTCTTTAAATGTGTTTAAAATATTCAGATGGTATGGTGTATCTATCAGTAATTATTATATAATATATTTGGTGCTATTGAACAAAGTTGAGCTCCAAACCTCACAACTTTTAGATCTGTTATTAGACTTCACAAAAATAAAAACATGCATTATAGGCGTTCACTAAATTCGTTCGCGGACATCACAATAGTGTTTTTATTGACGTCTATACGTCCAGCTGTGCAGGGTCGTGTAAAACTAATCATTGCAATATACTATGTTTGTTGCACATAAATTCTTGTGAAGGCTATCAAAGATTCCAATTACGTATTACTTGTACTATACCAATTAATATGGTTAGCACGACACAGATTAATTAATTTTAGTATGGTCGAAGTAAAACTCTTAGGTGAATGTGATAACCATATCAAGCGGTGAAGTTTGCGTATAGGTAATCAGCGTACTATTTCAATATTTGTGCTCATTGGCAAGGTCGGAGCTAAGCGTTCCAAAGCAATGGATGCCAATGAATAGCCACTTACATATCGTCTGGGCGAGCGTTAGGTGTGAATGATGACAACTTGCTCATCAACCTATATGGGTTTGGAAAATTTTGGCTTAGTTACGTTCTTGCTGTATATTTGAAAAAAATGGCCTGTCACCAACGGTGTTGGTCAACGTAGTACACCCTAATAATATGTCTACACTTCAATTAAAAACATGCAAAACATAAATACCATACCTGTCACAATGTGTATATTTATTAATGATCTCGTGAAATAAATGCATACAAATAATGAATACAAACGTATATAAAATATTGGGTGTTTTTTATTAAAATAGTTTTAATATTTGCAACGCGGATACAATGAGGTTATGCAGCTGGATCTGCCACATGTATTCTCATTTTTACACGCTACTAACACGTTTCTTCACCATCCTACACACTTTGAATTAGCTCTTTTAATTGCAATTCAACTTTTCACGTATCTAGTCATAAGCTCAACCTCAGGTTGCCCGCTACAATGAAGTCGCTGAATCGCAAGATGATTAAATATATAAGGTTCGTTATTTTATAAAGTCTGTTATTACACACACATTCACAGTGTATATATGTATATATATATATTATATATATATACATATATATATATATATATATATATATATATATGTAACTAATAGTTACTTATTGCTTCCACAGTTGCAAAAACAATCAACAATAATGTATAATCAATGTAGGACCTATCGTCATATCCAATGTTTTTCGTTGTTCATGTTCCTAATTTTTATCATGTAGTTTTATAGAGGTCCGAGTTTTCCAGTATGGAGTACTATGTCGCACTCTTTAAGCTATTTGTAATTTTTATTGTTGTTTCAGTGCCCATATATAAATGCTATATTTACGAGGTTCTGTTCATATCAATTTTATTGATAATCTAGCGTGTTGAAGTGTTAATCTAGGTGTAGTTTTAAATTGTTGATTAGTTCTAAAATCTATTGCATGCGCATATTTGTAGTAGTGCTATGGAATGTGTAAAGGAATTATACTATGTGGTAATAATTATTATGTGTAAGTAGTAAATATTATAACATATAAATACAAATAATAATTAACAAATACATAATATGTAGGGAAAAAAATTAAACAAATGAAACATTCTTTTAATATTTCCCAGGAACTGTCAATTTCTTTATAGTTCTCTTTATTGCGTCTCTCAAATATTCTGGTATTAAGCTAAGTATAACTAATTTATTAACAAAATAATTCATCAGTGCTGAATCATATAAGTAAATTACTAAATAATTATTTAATAGCAAAATAGTTTTTAGTTTCTCGAATCATGTTCCATCATTTAATACATTTAACTATTCCATCGTTGGTGAGAAATTGAAAAAATGTAAGTGGTTGAGTTTTATGTAAACAATTATTTAGAGCCTGTGTGTATACTATGTACAAATCGTGGATTGTGCGCATGTGTTTTCAAGTGCAAGACGTCCTGTATTATACACACCTTTATCAGTAAGGATTTGAGTTCTTTGAAATTAAAAAATCACCATCTGAAACACCTCTACCCATTTAGTGACATGAACATTGCTAGAAATCACTCGATTTAAATTGGAATGGTGGAATATTTGGTCATCTATATTTGCATCTATTGTCCATGACATGTATCATAATAAACGAGCTAATTTTACATTAAACCGTCCGTTAAACCAAAGTCTTTTTTAATATATAAATATTATAAGTTATTCTACTTTGGTTTTAAATATAAATAATTGTGTTTTAAAATACATTACATTGTCGACCTTTAATCTGGGGCATGACTTCAATGCCACGAAGTGTCCCACAATCTAAGAATAAAACGATCGATACACTTGGAAAACCAAAGGTTCGTGCTCTTAACTAATTATGTTATCTATTTTATGATACTCTTCTATATTGCATCGTGTCACATTTTTAATATATGCTTCGGGCTATTAATTTTCTTTTAAAATTTCATTTCAAAGTTTCAAGTTCAGATTTGGTGCGTTAAAGTTGTCAAATGATTTGTAACTATCTTTGTAAATATAAAATTCTAACCGTAGCATAATATATAGGTAACACTGAAATTTGTTAGTGGTTAAGTTAATAGCCAGAAAACTGCATATATCGTTACAAATGTAGCAGTGCTTGTAATATGATAATAAAAGAACAATTGCAATGTGATAGCTTTACCAATAGCCTGATTTCATAATGGTGAAATCACGAAGTGGAAGTATCGGATGAAGTAGAAAATTAGCAAAAGTCCTTTCAAATTAGCCAAATTCAAATCTTTCTAACTACGCGCACATCAACGCAGCATGGGGAACATGGACTACTCTTGTGCCTTTTCAAGATATTGGTCTTAATTTCATGTAAAGGCATATATTTTCCTGTGGACCGTGATAATAACCCTCCGTTAGTCTGCGGCCCGGGCATAAGATAATTTACCATCGTAAACATTTTCGAGGGTATTTAAAAACTAAGCATACTTTAAAATCGTGGCTTTTAGCGAATGAATTGAATTATCAGAAAATGAATTAATAAACCTAAAACTACAAAACACCGGGCTAATAAATGCAGTTGAAGGAGGGAAGGACCACTAACGAAATACCAAGATTATGGTTTCATGGCTTCGCTTCATAAATCATCACTTCTTCCCTGCTGTAAAGATGGAAGTTCAACACGGATCCATAATAAACATCTGATAATATATTTTTCAGTCTTATTTATTAGACTCTAGTATTTTAGTAATGGCTTTTTTTATATATACTATTATATCTAATTTAATTTTATGATGAATCTTTAGAATAATTTAAACACTTTTTATATTATTCAAGTAGAATTACTACTGCTTGATGTCATGCTAAGTAGACTTAAACTGAAATATCATGAAGCCTTTTAAGTGCAATTACTCTACGTGTCAATGTCGACTACAAAGAAATCTTGATATGTGTAAAATTTACGCGAACTTTTTATTATATCTTGATAATTGTTAAAACATGTTCATTCCTTTTTGTGTCCATTGTTAGTTTTTTAATAAAATTTTTTTAAAAATTTAATTATTAAAAAAAAATTTAAATTTTTTAATAATTTTTTTTTTCCGATAAATGATTTTGTAAAATGTGCCAAAACGTTAGAGTTATATAAATAATGTTAAAATTACATTTATATAGAATTTTACATTATGTAACGATAGTATATCTAACCTCACTTAGTAGATAATATGCTGTATTCATATGACGTACAAAAACTACACTCATAATTCAGTTCTTAGATAATCACATTCTTCATTTAAGATATTATTTATACATATAACTGAAAGTAAATCGCAGTGAAGTATCTGTTTTTAAAAAGAATATAAATAAAAACTATGAAGAAAAACAGTTTATATATTCATTGTTTTACCACAATATTACACTTCCATCAAAATATATGATACAGTTTGAATGAGCGATATTAACTGAATGAAAAAAAGTACAAATATGCTCTTTATTCCATTAGGGGACTAACTTTAGTATAGAAAGTTCTTTTTATGCTATTACGTATTATTTCACACAATTAAATACAGAAAGAGTCAATGGACTCAGCCCACATAAAAATAGATCTCTAGCAAAATATTTATACCACCTACAGTGCTGTCTGTATGTAATTCATATTTTTGGCTTAATGAATATCAAGGTTGCAAAATGTGCTTTAAATTTTTATTAAATTAGCATTGGAGTGTAAAATGCATATGAAATCGATCACTTATCTAAAATTAGCCTTAATATCAAAACTGATGGGTAGTTTGATGTTTATACTGCTTACCTTTGTCCTGGACTCTTGCTTTCACTGCTTGCATCTTTACTGGAATCGTCATCCTCTTCTCTGGAGGTAGTAGCTGATAGTGCTCTCGAGGACCCAGCTTGCACCTCACTGATTTCGTTATCTTCGCCTTCCGATGTTCGAGTTGTGCCTTCTTCGGCCTGGGAAAATAAAACCATTTCTTATAACAATTCCTTAGCTGGCGTGTAATTAAATGTTTTAGTAACGATGTATTTGTTTTAGTTTCATTCAAGAATAAGTTTAGATAACTTGATTGAAATAAACAGTAAACCTAGGCAACTTCTATGAATAAAACCTTGTATTTTGAAACATAAATCTCATCCGTAACCGGGTCTCTGATGAATATTCTATTTTTGAACAATTGTTTCGATCAAGACCGAGCTTGTTAGCGATTCAGTTATCAATGCCTTAGGGATATAAATTGATGCCGCAAAACTGAAAACTATTTGCGCTTCAAGATAATATAGCAGTTAACATGAAATAGAATTATAGTCCAGCCTAGCCTAACTTAAATTAAGTAAAAAAATAAAGAAAATAAAACATTTCATTTCAAAAATTATACTTTTTTATATAACTTATCTACGTGCAGTATATTCATGAAAACTATCGTGCAGTAAAAAACGTGTGTAGGTTGACTAAATAAAGATCTATTTTTTCTACACCCGATCATGATGCATTTAGATATTCAAGTTATTATTTTGTATTTAGTTATTGAACACTATTGATTTCATATTAATTAAATTTAATGAATAATATTTATTTTGAATTTGGTTTCAATTTTAAAGGTATTGAACTATTCTTAATAAAGGAAAAACCTATATATATATACATAAACCAATGCAGTATTGCGCAATATTTTGTAAGTGGTAAATAAATATATTTTAAAATGTATATTTAAAACATTCCAATTCTGTATTTAGGGTGAATGCAATAATGACTTATTATTAAGTCGAATGTGTCATCAATATATAGTGTCAACGAATAGTACATGAGTATTTGAGCACTATATTTTGTATAAAAGGAATAATTATATATATATATATATATATATATATATATATATATATATATATATATATATATATATATAGATATATATATATATATATATTAATATATATATATATATATATATATATATATATATATATATATATATATATATATATATATATATTAATATATATATATATATATATCTATATATAAATTAAGTATCTTAATATACATAAATTATCTGGGCTACAGGGATCACATACCATCAGGTGACCTGTGTTCTTACTTATGTTAAATAAATAATTTTCGGTTTAGTAATTCCGATGGCAATTAGCAGACAAGGATCATATAATATTTTCTTATATTTAAACTATAATGAAGTTTAGTCTAGACGATTATACTACATCGTTTAGACTAAACATCTAAATGATGTTAATTTTAACTTACCTGTATTATTATAAGCGGAATTCTCTCTTCAAAATTTCCATCTGAGTTACTTCTCATATTGTGATCTTTTACTTTGTAGTTATGACGTTATTTAATATTAATTGCTTTACTGTTCTCAGTTTTATATCTTCAGGTTTTAACATAAGATGCTGTTTAAATTTAAGTAAAAGAATGCAACGAAAGAAGAAAACGCTTTGATATAAAGAAAACAGGAAAACAGGAAACCTATTTTAAAGTTCCGAGGATCTTTTTGTAAGAATATAATAAAAACTAGCTATCAACTATGTTTTTTTCTCAGCCTCAGTACCCGCTGACTCCTCGGCGGAGGGGCAACCATGAAGAATTGGACTACCATTTAGAGGAGTCTGATATCGACCAAAAGAGCAGACGAATGTAACTTGGCTAGGTGGCATTGAGAATATTGCGACGTATCTTCTCGTCTAATATCCTTCACTAGTTACACTATGTTGACGCACAATATGCCGAAAACACACGTAAAATACTTGACTTGAAGCAGAAGAAGCCATCGTTTACGTAATCCTGAAACGCGAGGGCATTGCAGCACACAAGAAATAATTCCATCAACAAGTTTCCAGGAACCCTGTTAATTTCCCAGAAGTATTTTGCGCTTTTAGTAGGAGCTGGACTTGAGTAGTCAGCCAAGGACAGCCTAATAGTACAAATGCGGAAAAGAAATCAAAGAAGTGGTCTTTACTGTTGTCTATATGAGCACACTCATACTTTTTCAGTGGAGACGACTCGTAGTATTAGTAACATATAAGGTAGAAAATAATTCGATTAGCAACCGGGAATTGGTAAAAGTAGTGCTCGACGACGCACCACTACAAATAGATCTCCATAAAGATCAAAAGATTTCTTACGATCGAATGCGTGATAGTGGGAGTCGATAGATGAAAGTGCTAAGCCCAGAATCATGTTGCGTACCAATTTTTGGGTAAGACATGTTCAGTAGTTATTGATAATGATGACGACAATTTTTAAAAATTTCGTTCGCATTTGTAACCCGTTATATTGCATAAATCTAAAATTACTGTCTAGAAATAATATAGGTTTTAAATTTGTAATTTTTTGATCGTCAAGAAATAGAAAGAGTATCATTGATTTCATGCCAATACTCAGGTACGCAGCATATGCAATTTAATTTATTTACAAAGTCACCCAATTAGTTTCTATTTACTCGTCAAGTATGCTTAAAGCGCTTAATCAGAGATTATCCCCACATAATAAATTAATATCTGCTGACTATTAATTAATGCCATTGGAAATTATTATTATTATGTTTATATACTACTGCATAGTAATGATGATAATGACGATATATGATGTCGTTGTTGATTTTTTAATAAGACGGTATGAAAACTAAATTGCATACTTTGAAATCGAAGCGGAGAAGTAATGCTCTATTTTCACCAGAAAAAAAATCGGGATTCACGAAGCTTATAACATTTTCACCAACAGTAATAGCACATGATAAAGGAAATGAAAAGACAATGTGAAGAGGACATTTCATTAACAATTCTGGCATAGCTATAAATTTATTTATTTTGGCTATTATTCAAACAAAAGTCAATCGATTTTTTTTCTTGAACATCGGTGGGTCCTAATTTTGTTTTTAAAAAGTCATTGATTCGGATTTTTATTCTAAGAATGCATATTAAATTTCAATTCTGCTAACAGTCACACTGAACAATATTTTATAAAAAACCAAAACTAACGGTTTTAACCAAATTCGTTTTTATAAAGCGCTTTTGTATTTAAATTTTTTATTGCAAATTTTCATGCTTCGGAAAGCACATTAACGTATTTATTATATGGAACATCTTGTTCTCGTGTGAAGTAAAAACGGTATGTTCTTGGTATATATGTAGATATATCTTATAAAATTTTGACAAAGCAAAATGCTACTCGAAATATTACATTAAACAAGGTAAATAATGAAATTAATATAATCTTTACGAAGGACGTATCTCTGGAGGGCGGTCCAATTTCAATGGTAATTTTCGTGTGTAGTACGTTACATAATTTTCTTTACAAATTTTATATCATCTCATCGTTATTGACAAGGCTAGACATATTTCGCGGTATGGAAATATATCCTTTATATAATATTTGTACAAAAGATTTTGTCTTGTCATGTATAATAGGTAAGACATATTGAAGGTGATTTAAAGTATTTTTGTTTGTGTTAGATCTACTGTGCCATAACCCTAATTCTGGTCAAACCGTAGTTTCGTCAGTTCAACATTACATATTGACCTAATAACAATTGTGCAGGATCACTAGACCTCTAGTGTAGAATAGCAATAGAAGATAGAATATAGATAACATACACTACATAAATATAGATGAAATTATATAATATAACAAACCCCTACCTAAATATAATAAGATCAAATGTAAATCGGATCGCCCTGTGACTTACAGTAACACTCGTACGCATACACAACGCCTTACACTCCGACATCTACACAGACACGCCATCCGCACCACATTAGTCATACAAAATGTTATACACCAATCACAGGGCCTCCTTTAAAGTAGACGTTGCGATTCGCGGAACCCTCGCAGCCGACCAACCGGCGGGACGGACACGGGACATACAGCCCCTCGACGACCCAAACACATGTTTTCGTCCCGCTGGTTGAACACCCGAACCTCGGGGATAAAAAGGGACGCATTTCGCCGTATTGTCACTGACCGCAGGGTCTCTGCAAGAAGAACATCAACAACAAGAACATCTGCAAGCAATAACAAAGGAAGCAAGATCAAAAGAACAATAGGAAGAAAGAACAAAGAGTTCCCGGCCTAGTGAATGGTTTTATTGCCATAAGTTTAACGTAGAGTCAGTTTTTATTTGAACCTTTTAACAAATGTAGAATCTTTAAATAATATAATTAAATAGTGTTGACAAAAGGGTTTTTTCTTCGCAATCCAGCTACACAGAACAGATAGAGGCATCGTCCACAACAATATTATTAAATGAAATTATACTCCGATGTACCGAATTACATAAATAGAGTCGAAGAGGATGAATAAGATAAATCTACAGTTAAAGCTAAACTGTGAAATGTTGCGATAAGCCGTATTTCCATTAATTTGCTTACTTAACCTAGCTTTTAGTTTTCGTGTAATTTTGCTGGGCTCTATTTTTAATTGTGTTATAGTTTTTTTATTGTGTGTGTGGTAATTAGTTTCTAGTTATGCTTTGATTTATACAGTTTTTATACGCTATTGATATGATTATTGTAGGGATGGTAGATTGTATGCAATTGACCAATAACTGTCAATTAGTAGTCAGTACAATTGTTCATAGTACAAATAGTGCACTTTTATGTAGGTGACAGATTGCCATAAGAGATTTATAATTGGGTCTACACACGCACACAAATATATCAGATATATGACCCGGTGAACTTCGTACCGCCTTTTTTTTCCGTGAATATTTTCTAAATTTCTGAAAGACTTTCTACTGTTTTTGCTCGCCTCGGCATCACACAGGTGGCGTACAGTCGAAGACTAAAGAAATGTAACACTTCCGATAAATTCATAACAGTTGTATTCCGTCAAACAATAAAGTACCGCAAATGTTACACGTTACGTTCTTAATGAGAAAAAAGAGACAATTTTTTGTTTATTATATAACTATATAATGAAATAAAAAAACAAATAGTACCGATGGTTTCCCGACTCTTGAGCGCGCATCGTACAACTGCCCATGCGAAAAACACGGCAATTCAAGATTTATTCCACACTTCTAACGATTGGCCTTGCGATTTATTATTTATCATATTTAAATCATCAACGTCCTTTGTTTTCGCTGATAAAATGGCTCTTTCGCTTAATCGAGTATAATTTTTATAATTAACATCAATATTTTTTCTACTTTCGATATTAATTCTTTCTTTGACCTTGTGAAGTGAAAAAAAATTGATGGTAACGAAATCAGGCCAGTAGAAGTGTCAACAGGAATTTTCCCATTGCCAATGTCTAATAATGCATTTGGAAACACTTCCGCTCATATGTCATTTTGTAATGACACTCGCATATTCGTAGTTAACTTGAGATATTTCATGTATCACCATACATTCGATGCCTTCTAGCAACCATTTATTTCATAAGCGGTTGTTGATCTGGAAATGACAGGCAGCAATTCATGCAAATCTTCAGCTAGTAAAAGCATCGTGCCTCCAAACAAATTCTGATTGCTACGCAAATGTTTTAATGTGCGATGGAGTGCCTCTAATACTTGTTCGTGCGCCATCGTACACTCGTCCCAAATTATTAATTTACAATTTTGTAGCACTTTTGCCATTTCTGATTTTTTGGTTACATTGCACGTCGGTTCATCTATTGTTTGTGTGGTTTGTCCACCTTCTAACAATGTAGCAGAGATCCCAGATCCCAGTGCTATTTAACTTTGTGCCCGAATTGTATCTAAAGTTAATGAAATCAAAAATGTTTTACCAGTACCGCCGGGTGCATCAAGAAAAAAAATCCTCCATTGCCGACATTAACTGCTTCCATTTTCGTATCGTAAGCTATTTAAAAGTGGGATTTTACTTTGAACGGATTGACCCAAAGTATTTATATCGTATTGCCGTTCTCGTTCAAATTACAATTGAATACATCGTGCATGGGGCGATTAGGTGTAGGCATTCCTAATTCGTGCAACATCTTGCCGGACATCATCATGCACAAATCTTCTAAAGATATCAATACCTCATTGTGTATCTCTGCGCAAAAGTCAAGTTCAGGATTTGCCGTTGTTGAACGTACTCAATGCAAATGTCTTCAGCCGTGTTGTCTTTGTATTTGTTCCACAAATTATGTGAGCCAGATGAAAAGAACGTAAAAATTAGGATGGCAAAAAGTAATTTGATCGATGTGAAGAAGACGAAATAACAGCGTCAGTGAGTGTGTGATCCCAATGAAGATCATCGTCCAGTAAATTTAAACGTTGTCAGGCTTTTTGATATGTTTTGCACAAGGTAAATGGCCCACGGACATTAACTAATAACAAACGCAAGTAAAAAAATCAATATTGCTTGGGTGAACTGTGTAAATGCGCCCCAATGCATCGGTTGAATATACATTCAGGTATCCTGGTACGGGCTGTCCTTGCTTCCGACGTTAAATTTTTTTTGTGACGCATTCCATGTAATATAATTTGGTATTTCCGAGTAAAGAGATGTTCTTGCAAATGTATCCGTTGCGCATATATCGAAGAAGCTTGTCAGCGTTATTGCCGGTGGTCGTTTAGCTCTTTGCGCTGAGTTTTCTGCCGTGAAATAAACTCGTTGTCCATTTTCCAGCTGAATAACTAAATTAAGTACAGTGGGATGATGTTCATGTATAGAGATAGAGAATGAAAAGATGCTCCAAACGGCCTCCTTGTCAAATCATCATTATTATTTGAATCTGTAATACCTAATACAGCCATGTCGTTTCCTTTTGTGACGTACTTGCAAACATATCTAATCGACTTCACCGAATTGCAGTACTCAACATTACAGTCCGCTTTAAATATTTTGGAAAGCAGCAGGTAATATGGAACAATCCAGCTGTTGTTGACTACGACATGCTTATTTTTAACTTGCAACGTTATTGTTATCCCGTTATCTTCTATAGAGCGACGACGATACAGAGGGTAACCATCATTGCCTGTAATTATATCAGCCAACAAAGCACGAGGATAACGTTTCGAGCATTTGTTGTTAATCATACACGGTGATTCCCAATTATTTTCACCACAAGGTCCATGAATCATGTTCTTCTTCATAACTTCTTACAAATCTGGATCTACCTCGGGATTAGGAATTTCTGCGCAAATTATTGAGTCAATTTCATCTGTTCTTACTTTTTAACCATCCACAGAAGGCATATCGCATGAGGCAGTCCTCTCTTCTGCCACTCTTGATCGTAAAATATTTTGAAATAATCTATTAATGATATCAGGTTTAAACGAAAACGGTAAAAATAAGTAAGAGAAAATTATATAATTGTAGCGAAAAACAAACAGAAGCATGACAAAAATCAAATATTTATCCAAAATTGTCTTTGTAAACATTTTCATATCGCGAAAACGTGACCACTTTGATATCTTTTGAAGTGGACTGTACCATGAATCAGAGTCGATGGACATCAAAGTTTTTGACTGGTCAATGGAGATTACAATAATAACATACATCTATCAATGTTTACAACAGATGAATGAGTTTTATTTTAAGAATAAAATATAATTTAGTCCAAAAAAAGCCATATGATGTCCTGGTTTATTTTGCTAATATTATTAATTTTTAAATAATTGAAAGCAAGAAAATAACGATTTGATTCGCTAGTGTAAGTAAAAAATGGTGGAGTACAATGTTGAAACCGTTTAGTTTTAGTAGTAGTTTGTTGTAGTTTTGTTATGTTGTTAAATAGTAATAATTAATTATGGTCTACTAAAATTTTATATATAATATATAGAATATCCAAACAGAAGTCGCTTGGTACGTCAACAAAACTAGCCTCCGGTGTTGTAGGCATGTCTTTAAGTGAAGCTTTTAGGCAGGTGTATAGGAAGCTAGGCGGTTGAAAGCTTCCGATACCTAAAAGACAAAGCCACCTTAACTGGTGTGGCTTGAGGGCGATCTTTCTGACACAGTGCAACGATACGGTAAAGGTAATGATGTATTATATACTATATTTATAGAAACTGTAATAAAATGTGTAATACAAATTGTTGGTTTTCATATAAATTATAGGTCATGCAGGTGTGGCTAGTGTATATATCGTATCCTAGATAATGCTTCGCATTCTTTCGCAGATCTTGCCCTAACATTATATAAAAATAAGGAAGGAAGGGAAAAAATTACGAGGAACTTCTTCTGTTTTTGCGTTAATATTGAATAAGTGGTCGGGATAAGTATCCTGTACAATTAATGTCATCTGGTAAAAACCAGAAGATATCGCCGTAGTTGGTAGGCTAGGAGGATATAATCATCTTATATTAGGTCCTTACACATGTAATTGGCGTTTTGTCAATTGGCTAATATGAGTTCAAATAATTTGGCGTTTAGTTAGGAATTCCAAATTCAAATATATTTCTTATTTAGGCTTGTGTATTGGTGTTTCGAATTTTGTGATTTATATATTTTCATGAAATTTGCTTTTTCTTTGAAATCCCTCTGTTAAAAAATGTTAATATGAGTTCCACCATGGCACCAGCGCTGCAGAAGAATTTCGGAGATTAATGATGTATATGGGGAAACTACTATAAAATAAAGCATAGTACGTTTTTGGTACCAACATTTTCTTTCTAGAGATTTTGACCTCCAAAATAAACTCCACGGACGGCCGGAGACCCATGTTAACAATGAAGAGTTAAAAGTGATCGTGGAAGCGGATTCAGTCAGAGTTAGCGGCACCCTTCGGTGTGATTGAGAAAACATTTTTATTTCACTTGAAACAAAGTGGAAAAGCGAAAAAGCTCGAGAAATGGTTACCGCATGAATTAAGCGGAGTACACCAAAAAAACACACACAGTGCCGCGTTACATTACTCAACCGTCACAATAACGAGGGAATTTCGAATCGTATCGCTACTTGTGATGAAAAACAGACACTGTACGACAATCCGAATCGCTCTCGATGGTGGTTTGACCCAGAAGAATTGACTAAATCCTGTCCCAAGCGAAACATGTCATATACTGCAGCTTCCTATATCTAGCCAGACGATTACGCTGTAATGTCAACAATTGCAAATCATGATGGAAAAGTAAGACGATAAAAAACCGAGACTGATCAATTACTCCAACTCACTGTAAATTAAAGCAGCTGCGATTGCAATGTCTCTGACACCCACCATACTCTCCGGATCTGACTCCAACAGATTACCACTATTTTCGGAATTTGGACAATTTCTTGCAAGGAAAACAGTTCTATTCCGATGAGGCAGTCCAAATCGCTTTCAAAGATTTTATTCCAATTTTTTCACTAATTGAATCAATGAACTACATGTAAAATTGCGAAAGTGCATAGATAATAATGGTACATACTTCACTTATTGCTTTTCTTAAATATATAATTTCATAAAAAAAACGTTTATTTTTTTCATACAACACGCAAATTTCATATGTACACAAGTAAGGTAATCATAAATTCTGTCCAATCCTTACCTATATTACATTACGAATACTGGCCAGAAATATTTGAACTTATATATATTTGATATATTTGACTTTTAATCCGGACATTCACACTCACCATCTTAAAATAAAAAAGGTAACTCGTATTATTTATTCCATTTAAAAAATGGTATTGACGCAAAAAGAAGACAGAGTCGCGGTTAATAAACTAAAACTAAAATTAAACTGCAAAATTTAAAAATAACTCCAAGGTTTATATATATATATATATATATATATATATATATATATATATATATACATATATATATATATATATATATATATATATATATATATATATATATATATATATATATGTGACGGAGCTTATGACTCGACTAGGTATATTAGTGTAGTGATATTAAAATAGTATCATTTTAATGAGTTAATTTGAGTACTTTGCTAATCCTTTTGAGTTTTAGTAAAACGGTATTGTTATAATTATGTTCAACAATAGTTTATCGTACAATCATCTAAATAACTTTCTATTACCTCGGTGACTACCGATACGAAGGACCAAATAAAAGGTTCAGAATTGCTCCCAGTTGTGATTTTACGGTCTATAGTTTGATATAGGACAATTTAATGGAAGATAAGCTTCTAATACACATAGTTGAGTCACAAAGGAAGGCTGCTACTGCGGTATACAATACGAGTCAAATAATGGCTTACTTAAACTGATATGTGAATTCTGAGGCGTATGTCAAACAAAATTAAAAACATACCTTTACGATAAACATCCTCAATTATACTAAACATTAAAATAATTATAAATAAATTGATTTAGACCTTTAAAGTTTTACAACTGGCCAACATATTAAATAGAATATACACTTTTGGAGGTTTGAAAATTTGCATCATGTGACCTAAGTTACCTTAATCCTCGATAAAAAAATAATACAAGTGTAATAAATTGTTAATGCATGATTGGAACATTTGTTCATTAATTCTTTATTTCAGAACAAAATTAAACAAATTTAAAGATCCACCATAAATATTATAGGATCAACCCCTTTCGAATTTTTTAAGTCCTAAATCATAGACGACATTTAATAGCGAAGGAATTAATCAATAATAATTATTATTGTTATATTTATTTATATATTATTTCAACTGGAAATTGATGGTATACATTTACTAATTATAATTTTTACTGTGTGGTGGAAACGAGCACATATGCGTTTAGCATATAGGGAAGATAGGTTCTCATGTGGCAAATTCATATTGACAAAAGAAATATAGGACACACCCCCACGATCGATGTCGTATTTCATGACAATGCCTGGAGGCCCATTCATGCTGTAGAAATAAACAAACTACAACATGGCTTAACTGCTGCTCAACACACTCCTAAATACAGTCTACTTTCAGTATAGAAATATTTTGGTATTTGGTATATTCGTAATAACCAACATGTTACCAAAACTGAAATAAAACATGACAATTTTATATCGTTTTATGATATGAACATATAATTTAATAAAATTTTATAAAAACTTACAATATAAATTTTTCTTTTATATACAATAGGTGGCAAGGGAACAAACAGCAGACTTGGTGGTAAGTCAATACCGCCTTCCATGAACATGCACACCACCAGAGGAGTCGCAGATGTATTTTCTTGCAGGCCCTTGAGTCATATCTGGTAAGAAATAACGCTGTTGACAGCTTGTTGTCCAGTTGGAATCCCACAGAGTAGTTGTGAGTGGCAGAAAATCAAACCGATCGGTAAGCACCTGATCAACAATGATTCGAGTCGATCTGCGTTGAATGCGGTCAAATGGAAGAAGCTATTACTGGGGTGCCACGGGCCAGAGATGACAACAATATTCCATATGAGGCCTAACTTGCGCTTTGTAATGTTGCATGTAGTGATCCGTCACGAAATACTGTCTTGCTATTGTAGCACTTCCAGTTTTTTAGAGGCCAATTTGACCTTACCCTCCAAATGACCGCAGAACTGAACGCCGCTCAATATGTCAACGCCAAGTTTTCCGATACTAGCTGACGTAACAAGGGGGGTGTGTGCAAAATTAGGAGATGCGACAAAGGAATTCTTTTTAGCGATAAACACGCAAACTTATGTCTTCGTATTGTTAAATTGGACTAGATTTTGTCGGCCAATATGAGACTTTGTTTAAAAAACACAGACACAAGTTTGTTCCGGCACTCATTGACGTGAAACATTGATGCCACCCGTGTATAACACATCCCCTGTGCTATCGTCCACATAGCAGTGAATGTAATTAAGTCGGAAATTATGAAATCATTTAAATATAATACTGTTAGAATGGTTTTAATGGTCCCATCGTTTTAAATACCAGTTTTTGTCCATATATCATTTCTCTTTTATTAGTAATTTTCGAAGTGCAGTCTCTCTTAATTTTACAATTATTTTACGACATGATCAATCGGAATTTAGAGGACATGCCAATAGTTTCACTGTCTGGATCATCAGGTATAAATTATGTGTGGATATATGTATAATCACAATGAAGAGGTGAGGTAACAGAGGTGTTTATTATTTATTTGAAATATGTCTCGGCTCTAATAATAGCTCTGGAAAACATGTGCTTAACAAGAATTTATGTCTTTTTCGGTATCGAATATGACAAATGATACGTCGTTATATTGACAGCGCAAATATGAGAGAAGGTTCCCCTAACCACACTTTCACAACACCTTTGAAAATGTGAAAAAAAAAACATGCCCTTAATTGGGTATTTACTGAAATAGAAATATAAAAAATATATAAACTTGAAAATAACAATATTACGAAATATTATATGCGTCGGCCAAATAATTAGTTAGTATTTTGTAAGTTATTATAAGGTTGCTTTTTAATATTATATTATTTAAAAAAGGAAGAAAATATTACTTTTGTTTTATAGAAAAACTGTAGAAAAAGTGTAACAGAGTAAAAGAATAAAGCTACACTTGACCAATAAATCTAACTTAGACCAATTTTTTCCTTTGTTTATCTTTATAAACTCACTACCAGTAATTTTGGCACCCATTATATGAATATATTTTTACAGTGGTATAGGGTATAGAATACCCACGTATAGAATACCAGCGTGAAATAAAAGATTAACTATGCTGCATTTCGTATGGTATATAACCATGTACCCTTACCCTTAGTTTTGTATACGTTAGTATGGTACTGTTACCCATAGTTTCATAAATGAACAGTTGTGTAAAACTGCTATTTAACGTGCGAATATCAATTGGCCTTTATTTTCATTTGCCTTTTTTGATTTGTAGTATTTTTTTATTTTATTACTTACTCGTTTATAGTGTGATCGCTTAATATTATAAATCATCTTTTGGCTATTCAGTTTTTAGCTGAAAGTAAACTTTTCTTTGTGTAGGTAACACGGCCCTTTTTTTTAGCAATTTCACTGATTTCATCACATTTATATATACAATAATATCTTGAGTCTTTCGTTAAAAGTGAAAGTGATATTGAAACGGATCAATGTTCAATCAAAGTTTTTACCATGTAGCACCACCAATGCTACTTAAACGATAATGGTGTCAGTTCTCCAAATAACGTTGGAAAAGAAAATGTTTTTTCGACAAGGTCGAGTAGACCTCGGCTCTTAAGAGTCGTTCGGTCAAGATACCCTTCGATTTTGAAGCAAACAATTATTGAGCAGCATCCATAGTACCTCTGGTAAAATGTAACGTATATCCATTTCAATATGTAGTTATTTTATTCATTACTCGCACTTGCCTATTATTCATAGTATCGAGGTTTCGAATCTCAACGAAGATAACAGTAACAGTGTGCCATACAAATTTTTGGTAATCGAGTCTGTGTGTATTATGTCCTTTTTCCTCGGTGTATGCCATATGAATCGTCACAGGATTTCGGAAGTGTTCCAATCTCCGTTTTAAAACTAGCCTGAATAAAATGAACCAAAATTGAAATCGGCTTGGAATTTGAAATTATGAAAATTTTAATCCTTTATTTTTAATTATAAAAAAATGTAATGTAAACAAAATTAAATTAAATTTTAATTTTTAACATTTAATGCCTTTTAACAATATCTGCCTGTCAACTCGTGTTATCTAGAGTGGTGCTTTAATTATAAACGAAAAAGAAAATAATATAACAGTTCATATTCTCTTACTTACATACACATATTATATACGCATTTTATAGGCTAAAATATTTGTACCAAATTCGTAAATATCTCTCTGAGAAAGTTTTATAACTTTCTTTCAAAAGCATTCTATTTTTTAAAACAAAATAAATAAACGTGGTTACGCTTACGTTTATTTAAGTGACATCTCTTAAATGCAAATTATAAACCCACTCACTAATATATGTATCTTTATTTTTATTCTTAACTATTAATAATTACACAGTTTTAGTTTAATAGTCACACATTTTTTATATCATTTTTCCATTTTACATTTTATATTTACACTCTTTCTGATGTGGCGTGCAAAAGACAGTCAAATACTTAGGCGTCACATTAGATGAAAGACTCACCTTCGGTCCGCATGTCAACCGCGTACGGAATCGAGCAGCGTTCGTCCTAGGTCGTTTGCACCCGTTACTTAATAAAAATAGCAAAATGTCCCTGCGTAATAAAATTACACTTTACAAAGCGTGCATCCGACCCATAATGACATACGCAAGCCCCGTCTTTGCGCATGCCTCCCCGCGTCACATTCACCGACTTCAGGTAATACAAAATCGTTTCATGCGCAAGGCCACCGGTGCGCCGTGGTTCTTGCGTAACGAAAATCTACACATAGATCTTGAGCTGCCGACCATAGCTCAGTACCTGAAGCAGGCTTCTCGCCGATATTTCGACTCTGCCGTCACACACCGAAACCCTTTGATTGTAAGTGCCGCCACTTACAATCCCATCGCGAATCACAGATTTACCCGCGTCCGTAGGAGACCGAGGCACGCCCTCGACGACCCTGACGACGCAACCACCAGGGCCCAAGCCCTTCATAAAACACAACACACAAACATTGCACTCATATCGCCCCGCCGACGGCGGGGCGTCGCAAACAAAGTTATTCGCGATACTGCCATGTCACTGGCCGGTTCTCTCCAGTCCATACAGATAGAAGCGTTGCTGGAGTTTCTTGCGCCACTTCTTCTCCAGCGCCCACGCATTCTGAAGTGGTGGTACAGGTAGTTAATAATAATAGTGATATAAATTAAGATAATTCTCTGTCAGAAGCAACTGACCGAGCCGAGGTTCGGCCCTCTTGGGCACCCTCGAGTCAGACGCTCTCGCGAAACAGGGTAACGGTCCAAGCCGAGGCTCCCTCTCGGGAGCCCTTGCGCTGGTTACCCATATATAGAGGTCTCGACTGAGAGCCATAAGCGCTCGGTCACCTCTCAACCCGGTGAAACTGTAAAAGCCCTGGGGCTAACAGCGGCCATCAGCCCTAAAAAAAAAAAAAAAAAAAAAAAAAACTCATTGACGTGTTCCCGAGAAACATTGATGCCACCCGTGTATAACACATCCCCTGTGCTATCGTCCACATAGCAGTGAATGTAATTAAGTCGGAAATTTTGGCACCCATTATATGAATATATTTTTGTGTAGTGGTATAGGGTATAGAATACCCACGTATAGAATACCAGCGTAAAATAAAAGATTAACTATGCTGCATTTCGTATGGTATATAACCATGTACCCTTAGTTTCATAAATGAACAGTTGTGTAAAACTGCTATCTAACGTGCGAATATCAATTGGCCTTTATTTTCATTTGCCTTTTTTGATTTGTAGTATTTTTTTATTTTATTACTTACTCGTTTATAGTGTGATCGCTTAATATTATAAATCATCTTTTAGCTATTCAGTATTTAGCTGAAAAGTAAACTTTTCTTTGTGTAGGTAACACGGCCCTTTTTTTTAGCAATTTCACTGATTTCATCACATTTATATATACAATAATATCTTGAGTCTTTCGTTAAAAGTGAAAGTGATATTGAAACGGATCATTAAAATTATTTATATACCATCCATATAAAAATATATAAACTTGAAAATAACAATATTACGAAATATTATATGCGTCGGCCAAATAATTAGTTAGTATTTTGTAAGTTATTTTATAAGGTTGCTTTTTAATATTATATTATTTAAAAAAGGAATCAAATCTTACTTTTGTTTTATAGAAGAACAGTAGAAAAAGTGTAACAGAGTAAAAGAATATACATATACTTGACCAATAAACCTAACTTAGACCAATTTTTTCCTTTGTTTATCTTTATAAACTTACTACCAGTAATTTTGGCACCCATTATATGAATATATTTTTGTGTAGTGGTATAGGGTATAGAATACCCACGTATAGAATACCAGCGTAAAATAAAAGATTAACTATGCTGCATTTCGTATGGTATATAACCATGTACCCTTAGTTTCATAAATGAACAGTTGTGTAAAACTGCTATCTAACGTGCGAATATCAATTGGCCTTTATTTTCATTTGCCTTTTTTGATTTGTAGTATTTTTTTATTTTATTACTTACTCGTTTATAGTGTGATCGCTTAATATTATAAATCATCTTTTAGCTATTCAGTATTTAGCTGAAAAGTAAACTTTTCTTTGTGTAGGTAACACGGCCCTTTTTTTTAGCAATTTCACTGATTTCATCACATTTATATATACAATAATATCTTGAGTCTTTCGTTAAAAGTGAAAGTGATATTGAAACGGATCAATGTTCAATCAAAGTTTTACCATGTAGCACCACCAATGCTACTTAAACGATAATGGTGTCAGTTCTCCAAATACGGTTGGAAAAGAAAATGTTTTTTCGACAAGGTCGAGTAGACCTCGGCTCTTAAGAGTCGTTCGGTCAAGATACCCTTCGATTTTGAAGCAAACAATTATTGAGCAGCATCCATAGTACCTCTGGTAAAATGTAACGTATATCCATTTCAATATGTAGTTATTTTATTCATTACTCGCACTTGCCTATTATTCATAGTATCGAGGTTTCGAATCTCAACGAAGATAACAGTAACAGTGTGCCATACAAATTTTTGGTAATCGAGTCTGTGTGTATTATGTCCTTTTTCCTCGGTGTATGCCATATGAATCATCACAGGATTTGGGAAGTGTTCCAATCTCCGTTTTAAAACTAGCCTGAATAAAATGAACCAAAATTGAAATCGGCTTGGTATTTGAAATTATGAAAATTTTAATCCTTTATTTTTAATTATAAACGAAAAAGAAAATATAACAGTTCATATTCTCTTACTTACATACGCATATATTATATACGCATTTTATAGGCTAAAATATTTGTACCAAATTCGTAAATATCTCTCTGAGAAAGTTTTATAACTTTCTTTCAAAAGCATTCTATTTTTTAAAACAAAATAAATAAACGTGGTTACGCTTACGTTTATTTAAGTGACATCTCTTAAATGCAAATTATAAACCCACTCACTAAAATAGTTATATGTATCTTTATTTTTATTCTTAACTATTAATAATTACACAGTTTTAGTTTCATAGTCACACATTTTTTATATCATTTTTCCATTTTACATTTTATATTTACACTCTTTCTGATGTGGCGTGCGACTGAGAATGGGTTGGACTGTGTGACCATCATACGGTATACGCTGAGTCTACAACCTTTTGTTACCTTCATTTGTTGCATCTCCTTGTGCTATTAATATTTGCATTGGATATAAGATCTTTCTTTTTTAATGGATTTATGTATATCGTTATATTTTTGTGGCAATAAACCTGTATTATTATTATTTGGGGATACTTTATCTTTCTATCGCCGCCTGGTTAGTCAATCAATACAATAAATAAACAAAATACTGTAAACATATAATAAAACAAATATATACAATATAATATAATACATGTAGAAAGACCAACCGTCCTGAAGTCCCAACTGCCTCAGTTGATTCAAGAGGCTGTTTGGGATTAAAGCGTTTGCAGATACTATTATACGAATAATTTCGAACGGCATACCACCCCACATATGTTGGTCACCTCGTGTGCTAAGTCCAGATATTTTGTATTTTTGTCTGTTTCGGCTTTCACGGGGTTCCTGTCATATATCGCCTCGTCCAATATGCTCCTCATCTGATCTATATCCTAGGAGACTATTCCGTCATCATCCTCTTCCACCACCGCTGAAAGTCCTACGGCACTTACAGCTGTAGATTGTTCTACAGTTTGTGGCACAGCGCTGACAGCTGCAGTAGGGGAATCCAACTCAAATATAGCCCACGTCTTAGCCATTCGAGTTCGGTATCATCAAAGATTTTTACACGGAGGATGTATCAGACTTGGTCTGCCAGGTTTTGCTTGGCGACGGCTCCCGCTCAACAAAAATTATGTGCATTCTAGCCCAATATCCAAATCCTGCAGTTTCTCCACCCTTCAGTCTGTAGTACGCCCGCAAAAGACAGTTTTCGTTGCTAGTTCGTGTCCAACGCATGCGGCGTATTCCACCAACACCAAGCCAACTGGAGGGATGATGGAATCGAGGGGTTGTCAGGTGATCGAGCAATCCCTCGCGTTCGGCTGCCGGTTCGCATGCTGCTGACCCTCAGGCATCGGTCCTATGCGCATTCTATCTTTTTCCATTTTCAATATTTTGAGCGGCCTACGACGGGGGACGCCCGAACCCGGTGCCATTTGTAAGTTGACCATTTGCACAGGTGGATCTTGTAACCAAAATAAAATTTGCAGAGGCACTAACAACTCATGGCAAGTTGCTGACTACTTGCACTGGTATAACAGTTTTTTCACATATACTACTACGCCAGTGGGCGATGCGATCGTCAATTCCCTACGCCAAATAATAATAATAATTATATTAAAAAAATGTACGAAATATAAACAAGTGTATTTTTGCATGACCATCTTACAGCTAAAACCTAGATGTAAGACAAGTAGGTCGACATGGTAGACTGAAGTAGGACCACGCTGTAAGAATACATGTAAATTAATAATATATATATTAAAACAATATATTCTGGGCTCAACCAAAAGGTTGGTAGAGAATGCCTTTTGGCATTAAGGCTGCAAAAATGCAATGTTTGTTTTACTTCTGCAAATAAGGAGTTAATAAATTAATCAATAAGTTGTAGCTTAACGATGATGTGTTTCAATTAGACAGTGAATCAAAACGGAAAACTTAAAAAACGGTACCGAGGCATTTTATCTAATTGTTTGGGATGGTATTACACCTCCATTATGATTAGTTAGTGTTTTCTTGTAATGTCATATTTTTTGGTAGAAAATAAAAATGATGCACCTCTTTTGATAGATTTTCTTATCAGACTATAATATAACACTAAATATTGGAAACCTCTGGCCTCGTTTCTTATATCTGGGTCAATGTTAGCATGGTCAGCAAAACACGATTATATTGACAAATGAGTGTCATTCATAATAGTAGCCAACCGCGGCTGAACTCGCTTTATCCAATTACAAAGTTCTTATGGTTTCGAAACTACGTCATAGCTTGTTACTAACGAATAAAATATTCAGATTGTGTTCCCATCTATTGTAAATTAATCTTCTATGTTTTCCTTTTATTTCGGTTCACATAAATTTATTTTGATACATATTTTAAAAATTGATGCAATTAGAGAAAAATATTGTAGAGGTCGTTATTTTAAGTCTTGATGTTACAAAATTACAATTTAAAACCAAATTACATTTCAAATATCATAATCCAAAACCGTGATAGGGTTTTGATATATCTGGACATAATGTTAACATGTGGAAATATGCTTTAAAACGTTATTTATTTCAAGAAGAATACAAAAGTCACCTTGTTTTACAATTTAAAAAAACTTTATAATAAGTAAGTAACAAATCGGATAATCGATCGTAATTGATTATTATGAATGATTTAATCAATTCGGAATAAAAAAGAAACCAAAATCAATTAAAATCGTAGATCAAATATAAGCATATGAAATTTTATATTGTTATTTATTTAAATGCAAATAATTTGTCTTCATAAGTAGTTATAATTATTGTACTGAAATGAATTGAGATCGAAAATCGATTCACTGAGTTTGAATGACATGTGACGTAAGAATGTATTCTTACATTGTACGTTACCTAGTATTGAGTGGTGGCGTACCACTTGTGGGTCTGGTGTTGGTTGCTGATGGTGAACTGAGTCTGCATACGAAACAGAGTTAGAGCGGTCCTTGTTCATATTTTTATGCCAAAATGAACCAGCATAATTATGCCTTAATTTTTTTGCTTGACGGTTCTTTAGGAATCATAAATCTTAATATTATTACTTTGGTTAAACACCCATATAGTAATGGAATCGTTATTTGTGTTTGCACACGATGTTTCAACTTGCAACAGCCTTATTAATATTCTCGAGCGCCTTCATGCTTATGAAGCCGGAGATTCCTGTTATTTATGATACATCATGTACTTGTTGAATAGTTTTGAAAACATTGAATATAGTGTGTGAAATATTAGTAACATTAATAGCACTTCTAGCATAGTTTTAAAGTTATGACGGTGATGTGTCATCCCTTAGGATTGAGCTGGAATGCCTCGCGATGTGTATCGGGGTATTCGGATCACCCATCAATGATATTTCGTTATTTGTAATGGATATATAGTACATATTGGTTCTCTGCAACTTTTTCATTTCTGTTATTCAAAGTAACAATGTAATTTATGCATCTTTGCCAACGCAGTGGTAGTTTATTGATGCCCTTCTTGTAAAAATCAGATGGACGGGAGGCAACAAACTCTTCAAAGACATTTTGTATTTTTTTCCTGCTAAAAAGTGGTCCAAATTTTAAAAAAAGTAATAGTCGGTGGGTGCAAGGTCTGGTGAGTACAGTGGATGAGGGAGAGCTTCCAACCCCAACTCTTGTAGCTTGGAGACTGTCTGTTGTGCAGTATGGGGTCGCGCGTTGTCGTGTAGGAGCAGCCACCAAGTTCTAGAGGTAATTTTTCGTTCAGGGCATTGCTGAACCTGGTGCTGAACCAGGATCTAACCAACTTGCTGAGCGCTTTTGATTGTCGAACAGAATCAACTTTTCGTCCCACTTAACAATTTGGTTCAAAATTCTTTCATTTATGTGCCTGTTGAGCAGCGTGAGGCAGGTCTCAACGCGTACGTTACGCTGGCGATCGTTAAGTTCGTGGGGCAGCCATCTATCAAGCTTTTTTACCTTGCCAATTTGTCGCAAATGGACTAATATTGTTTTGATGTTAACATCAAAAGCTGCTGCTAGCTCGGCTGTAGATTGAGTATCATCAGCTTCCACTATCGCCTTTAATTCCCAAACGACGGCCATGAGGTTCATTTTTAGAACGGAACCGGGCAAATCAATAACGGGTTGTGCGTTCGTTTGTAAAGTTCTCTCCGCAAATGTTACATGCCGTTTGTGCCGCATTGATGCCACGACGGAACGCATATTCCATAATTACACGAATTTTTGAAGTATCCAGTATGACGAAAAATGTTCAAACGTAATGCAAATAAAATGCTAATCAATAAAAAAAGACTGACTTTGTAAAAAGAATGTCATTTTTTTAAAACAAAAATAATTTGAATTTAGAATTCACAGCCAATCAAAACTTTTTATAGGTTTGAAATGGATAATACTGAAGAAAGGCAATTACATAGGTAAAGTCCAAATATGAAACCATGCTTTTCTCGGTGAAAGAAGACCATCTAAATTATTTTAGGATTACAAATTTCTAAGAAATGAAAACAGAATTACAAAATGTTGACAAATGTTTTCACAAGAGATGAATGGATTGTCTTACATTTAATTTACAATTAATTTAAATAAAAGAGCATAAAAGAAGAGAGAAAGAGCAAAGAGTTTATGTCAGTTTCCCTTGATCTCAATGATTTTTGAATAAATCAGACAGTTTTATGGCTAAGTATAATTTTAACTTATTGTTACATATTCCGATATTTGATTTATTACTACTAATTAATCTACTACCAGTTATAGAAAGTTGAATTATTCACTCTCAGATAAAAGAACTAATTCAAAATTGAATTTTAAAAGCAATTAGGAGTAGAAAGTGGGTGACCGACATACCTCAAAAGATTAGCAAGATGAAGTTGCAATTAGCTGGCAATATAGCTTGTAGAACCGATAGGGAAGAAAGGTTCTTGGGTGGCAGCCTCTGTTTGGCTCAAACTGGCAGTCGGTGTGTTCCTACCGTCATCCCCTTTTTTGATGGATCGACGACCAATGCAAGTAAGCAAGATGTCGATGGATGCAGGTTGCTCAGGATCGTGCTTTGTGGGCATCTATGGATGGGAGGCCTATGTACAGCGGTGGGCTATGGATCGTTCGTGTCAATGATGATAATGATTTATTTAATTGCCCAATATTTCTTCAACTTATGAGAATATGAATTAATTTTTTTTCTGCTGTCGAAAAAATATTAATATGCTAAAAATAGGCAAAAAGGCAAAATATTTCATATATGGAATAACTGAATTGTAGTTGGAAGTAGAATAGGCATGGTTGCTAGGGCTATCAAAGGAATGCGAAGATGGTATACCATTAGTAGGTGTTAATGAAGATGGTTTGTAATTTTAATGACAAGGAACGTGGGCTTTAATTGTTTTTTTATCTGAACTTTTTTTTCAATATTAGAAAATCTATTTCATATGCAATGAACACAACCATTTATGTACATGAAATGCATGTTAACATATATAAGACATGGTGTCCGTGTAATCTAACCTTTATTTGTGAGATAAGAGTGGTGTATTAATACTGATAAATATAAAAAATAAAAGTTCATAGAAGAGTTTTTTATTCTAATTTATAAAGGACGTCGACGCACAATGTGCATGTCAGTCTTATCATACCTTAATTTTAAATTATGGACTGCCGTAGTTGGGCTATAAATTTGGATTAACTCTTCGCCTTTTGACTGTTCAGTCGTGATTCTAAGACGTACAAGCCTACATCGAGTATGTTAGGTTTATACCTTATTCACATTGATTCAGGCCCAATATATAGTATATTCATCAGAACTGAATCAAAGAACTTACACCATTAAATTTGTACCAATTGTTCCTATAAAAACAATACTTCCTATTATAATCCTTTTGTTAGAATGAGACGTCTTTATAACAGTATATCGACAGATCTAGACATCTTCAATCCCAAATATGCAGTATTTAGAAAAGATGTCTCAAAAGTATTGCAATAACTATGTCTGTTTGTCCTCTTCCCTTCATTTTCCTATTTTTACTTAAACCCCAAAAATATAACCGTTAGAACTTAGTTATACATTAACCTTTAATTTTTAAGTAAGTACTTATATCTGCACTTTGGTCCTTTTTTCATAGTTGTTTTACATAGTCATGCCGTGTACACCTACTTCGGTTTAAAACCTCGCTTTTTGAACTTATTATTCTCATTTGTAATTATGTATTTAGTTTTACGCTGTTTGGTGAACATAATAAAATAAAATAGGCGGTACAAATTTAATGGTAAAGTTATATTTCAAACCTCGTTATCGGAGTTATCTGGTTACCTTTTCACTTTTGATTGTAGGTTATCACGTTTTTATAGTCAATCTTACTTTAAGTGTAATCCAAGGTTAAGTACGGTGATAATTATGATAGTAGTTATGATTTACTTATGTTCATCACCATGGAGATTCTTTAACCACGTAGCTCGTATTGGATCATATTATTTCCTCTAAATTTGTTACATAAATAAAATTAAAAAATAGTGAAGTGTTCGGTATCGATCTAGGAGTACCATGAATGTTTAAAAATGAACGGATATTAATATCATATGATCGTAAAAGATACGAGTATTGAGTAGAGATTTGAGTAGGGAGTATATGTATGCACGGAAAAGTCCATGGTAAGCAACAGAAATTCAATAAATGGAACGAATTATATTTATAATGCCAAATTTAACGAAAGTCGTTCCAAAAAGAAATAAGAAATTCTTTAATTATCTAGTGACACTTTGTGTCGAACAAGCACCAAACACAACTACGTTATTTGCTGATAAATTTAAAAATGGAACATCTATTAAATTATTTTTATTCTAAATGCATTTTTAGCAGGAAAATGCTCAACAATGGGGAACACTCAAGGTTACTTTTGTAATTTATTATTACTATAAGAACAGATCAAACCATGAGAATATTTTGAACTTTCAAGCATTTTTGGTGAGTATAGTTGTTTTTGAACAACATTTTTAATATTGGTTTAGAAAGAGGACGGAAAAGGTTTGTAGACGAGGCATGTTCAAACTTTTGAACATTTTTTTTGACAGATACCTTATACAGACAGATGGTGAAATGAAAAAAAGTATGACTGATACTTTAATAAAACACCATCCATAAATAGTGGCTTAGCTGTGTTTCGTTTGCAGAACTTGAGAGATATCAAAGAGTTTATTTCTAGTGACGAGGAAGTCCAGTTTGAATTTGTGTGATTAGAGTTTGATTTTTTATCGACATAAGGTGAATATGTCATAAGCCTCAGGAATCACGTACCAGCAAGTGAACTGTGCGCTAGTTTGCCAGCCGTAACTTAAAAAAAAACACCTCCCTAACAAATTTCTCGGTAAGCGCAATGATGATGTTTCCTTCACTAGCTTGTCAAATTCCTTTTCCGCCAAATTTATGAACATTGAATTTAACTTTTTTAGCAATAGGTTCAAATTGCAAAAAATAATTATTGACATTTGGTAGTTTTGACGTTTGAATACCCGAAGCGCACAGAAAACGCAACAGAAAAATACCCTTCACAAAAATATTTCGAAAGTAGTTAAGTTACCCTCATACACCAAAGGTGTATCCCCCTGTGACGTAGGAGATCAGGCCACGATTATGCAAAATGTCCCCCGGTTTCTTTAAATACTCAAGTAAATAAGTTGAGTCTGAGTAAGTTTTGTTTTTGTTGCCATTTTCGAAGGGAATTGATTGATTGCAAAATGAATCGTGTATATTTGGAACGTGTCTAAATTGGTAGAATGACGCAGGTAAAATTTGTCGTAATAGCGAAAATGGATATCGTACATATCTTATTATTTTTGTAAAGATACTGTTACACGATACGTTACGGATAGGTGCCTACTCCCTGAAAGGGTGACCTTTTACTTATGTACTCATCGCACGTATTACTCTACACATTTGCAAAGACTCGATCACTTTGGCTTGGTACACCCTGGAGACAACCTTAAGCCGTCGTAAACCGGTAACAACTTGGTGTTGTCATTCTCCGATCGGCTGAGCTCGAATATACTATTATTTCATCAAGCTGGTCATCTCAACCGTCGGATGCCTTCGCACCCGCACTGATTTCAGATATCTGAATCCCAGGTAATTCATTCATTATTCATTTTGAAGGCGGATGGTGGTTTAGATATGGCTAAACAACTAGATGCAAAAAAATCGCCTTGGCGGTTTAAATCGCCAAATAAGAGGGGATAAACATTCATCTTCCCCACCCCTGCAAGGTGATCCCATACTAGGAGTTTAACGAGTTTGGCGTTGATCCACCAGTCCGAATCCTTTGAGTATCAATTGGGTTGCAAACGCCCGCCCGTGTTATACCAAACCAACGTAGGTTTGGTGTTGATGGGTAAGCCCTATTCCGGCTTAGATAGTCCCGCCGCTTCCGCCAGAAATCTCTCTTCAAGTCTTTTCGTAAGCTAGGTAGCCCCACTTGCGTATGTTGGTTGTGTTGCGCTGATCCTTAATAGTACTAACAAGAACTGGGAAGAAAAAGGAACAAGTTTACCAACATTGCGACAATATTCGCACTGGCGTAAACAGGCTTCAACGTTGAACAGACGATTGAACAACTGTAACGACCAAACGACCCTCGGGCAAAGCGGGTTTCCTCAAGGAATTACATGCAACAACAGCATTGACAACTTTAAAGGTGGACTTTTGATCCAATTACACTATTGTGTGAACTGCTTGAAACAGGCCATCCTTGTGAAATTAGTATGCCTGTCATTTGATTTCCTTTTCTAAAGATGACTTTTTACAAAATGGATAAGTTTTAAGACATTATAACATTTTAAGTTTCTAAAAGTATAACCAAAATCAATTAACTTTGAAACGAAGATGGATATTCAGTGTATAAGAACATAAATTTGCAGGAAGTTTCATACGTAGTAGAGGGACCACAGTTATGAAGTAGGTGTAACTCGAATGGTCCTTGTGCGTTTCATTTAGTACCCAGCAACCGGTGACCTTATTACTGGTGATGAGGTATTCCAATTTCGTCCTCAGGGATGATATAGTATCTGGTTTACAATTCCTTATCAAGAATTAATTTGGGGTGTATAAGATGCAATAATCATTTACTATCAGGTGGACTATGTGTCGTTTGTAACTCTTAAGCACAGTTAAAATAAAGTCGACGTATGAAATTTATACGAGCCATGCCACGAGGATTGCAACGTTTATCACTACTTAATATAAGCTTCATAACCTAAGCCTCAGAACCCTAGCTGTAAAGAGGAGCAAAGTGCAATAATATTAGGGTGAAGTAATAGTAATAGCTCTCTAAGAATTTATGCTAAAGTCTAAATTTCTTGAAGAGATACAACAAACTCATTAAATGGTAAAGGATTAAGTTTTAATGTGAGGCTAGTATTGTAGTTCTCCGCTCTCGTCGCATGCACTCAATGCTAATTGCACTAAGGGTCGTAACACTTCACAGTCGATTATTATATTATATTTTTAATATACACTTAGATACTTAAAAGATTACTAGTAATTGTTAGTATTAGTCGTAGTATATTTTTTTTAGGGTGTAAAACAAACACACCCTTCACCTAAACGTAAATGGTGCTTATGACATATCCATATCCATCCTTAAGAAAATTGCAAGAAGCATATCAGTTGTCACCTTTGAAAACTGAGATGGAACGTCTTGTTATATATAATTGGGTCGCCGAATCCCTATTTACTGTAAGAAATGTAGAAGCTTTATGCTACTATTTCACATCCGTATACCGTAAAACAAGCAGCAATGTAGTTCTACCGCTGTAAAATAAACTATCTACAGTTAGTTTCCTCCAGTTGTTGTATACAGTCGCGACAGGTAAATCTTTTCAATTACGCTACGCAACGCCATACGTATTTTATCTTATTACCCCTTAGTAAATGATTTCCATCAACAGTAAACATTCGCAATACCAGTTGTAGTTCGAGAGTCGTAGTTACACTACCCGGTTTAAATAGCTACTTGTTTTTAATGTTAATATATATATATATATATATATATATATTTTGATTAAATAGAAATTTATGTAATTTTCTAAGCGATCATCTTAAACAATAATGCAACCATCTATATATGCTATGAGTCCTGTTAATTTTTTTATAACATTTTACACCGGATACGCAGTAGCGCTAGGCTAGTATATTATGTTGGTATTCAATGAAACGGTGGTTCTCCAAGCTTCCACAGGCGAGCCGATCTATTCTTGCTACACCTGACTAATAAATGCAGCGTGGCTTCGTCACGTCAAAATGCGGAAGGCGAAGCAGTGGGTGACAGCTCTACTGACGTTTATTTGGAAAGATCAATATCCTCCTCCATAAGATTCAAAAATACTGATAATGCTTAGGTTGCTTTAGATGCGATATAATCAATTTTACACTGTTTTTCTTTTATTACAAGTGGTAACAGTTGTTTATGATGATCGCTTAGAAAATTACACAAGTTGAACTTACAGTTTGCATGGTATTAAAATTATCACATTATCTATGAGCCAGTCGATATCTACATCTTAATGATGTGCCTTATCGCCCCTTAAGCTTCGTGGTCAAACCACGGGTT
Source organism: Teinopalpus imperialis (assembly GCA_029286865.1). Taxonomy (NCBI): domain Eukaryota; kingdom Metazoa; phylum Arthropoda; class Insecta; order Lepidoptera; family Papilionidae; genus Teinopalpus; species Teinopalpus imperialis. The sequence goes on along the minus strand of JAGSMU010000030.1, from coordinate 8,154,695 downwards.
CTAATGTCTATTTCCAGCTCAGGGGAATATAATAATATAAAATATATAATATACAATATAAGCGGATACTGTATGCTTTTCTTATTGCTTAATATGTTGGAACGTCGTATTGTGAACGAGATAATATTGCTCTATTGTGTATTGAGGTATTCTGCTAAATAATATGTCCTTCCTAGAATTTGATAAAGGTACATGTCATATTTGTTTTCTTTCAAAACACGCAAGTTCGTTACCATAGTAACAATTTCACGTTTCAAGGTAACGAAAAATTTTTGTGCTGCAAATTCAGCACAAAAATTTTTAGTTGTCGAACAAGTTATGTTAAGAAAATTATCAATATTTTTACATTAAAACTTCTAGCGATTTACAAAAATATGTCTGAAAAAAAAAATAATATTTGAATAAAATCGAACAAGGATTTCATAGTGTTATAAAACTTATTATCTTAATTATATTGATAATGGACTGAGAAGGTGATGATTTATTAATAACAAGGCTAATAGATTGGTTATACTTTTGGATATTATGATACCTGAAACAAAGAGAACAAGCCTCATGCACACAAAGCATTTGGTGTGTATATAACACACAAAAAATATTAAAATGAGGTGGAGCGCTTCCTGAAATGGACGTTCCTGGACTGAGCAGCCAAGTGAACAACGCAAAGTTTCTGCCAGCAATAAGATATTTAATCAAAGCCATTGGTCACCCTATCATGAACTTTACATGAAGTAACAAGTAACAGTAAATAACAGGTTGATAGAGATAACATTCATTATAACACAGAGATGATTAGAGTTAGAGTACCGGGCTGTTGCTTCGCGGGTCTCGGGTTCAGATTCTAACCGAGGATGAATATTTGAGCATCACAAACTGTTAGTTTTGTATTTGGGTGCGTTGTACATCTGTCCTGTATCTCTGACCTAGCTCTGTACCTCCGATATTATTACAACATAAGCATAACATAGGAATAGCAAATGTGTGAACATTTTTCCGTGAATACTCACAGCACTTTGTCATCGTTATCGAAAGTCCCGGATGTCCCATCATAACAATCAATCAAAAGAAGCTTTATTCAAGTAGGTTTATACAAAACACTTTTGAATCGCTAAGATAGCTAATAGGCCCACCGCTTCGAAAGGCAGCTGCTAGCGAGAAGAAATGGCAAGAAACTCGACTAGTTTCTCTTTTTTTTTAAATAATAAGTTACAAAATGTCGAAGAGTTCTTCAGTATTGAAACCAGAGCTCAAAGCTTAAATCCAAGCATATTAGTCAGACAAATATTCTGAGTAGGAGTAGTAAGATTTTTTGATTAATTGGAAACACATTAGTCTATGAATAAAAAACAACAACCAGAAGACATTATAATTTTTTAATTATGGTAATTTGTTACCCCAAATTTTTTTATATGATTGACGTATTATTTCATTCGCACAACCAATAAAGTTTTATTTTATGTACGTATCTTATGACTACCGTCATTTTTTGAGAGAAAAATTTGCCAATTCGTAGTCATGTGGAAATAAATGTCACTTTAGCTGATCATATATCCGAGAATCTACATTTCAGTGGCTACATACAGATACGTATTTCTTTTTCCTGCCACCGTGCAAACTTAGTGCGTATTTGTTTTTAATAAAAGAGTATACCCTATAATTAGAAAGATGATATTTATTTTATTTTTTGTAAAAATTTCTACTGAAAGATATTTAAATTACCTAAAAAATCTAATATAAAAAGCAGTGCTGCCTCCTAGAGAGAAGACAGGTTTACGTGGGATTTGTTCACAGTAAAACTCATGATCATCTCCGTGCTCGGGGATCTCCCACAGAACGCATTGGTGCCTACCTGCACTGATCCTAACTATATCCTCCCTTCTCCAGCACTAAAATATTATGACTATTGAGGGGGAAATTCTTAAGATGCAACGTCATATGCCTTTGGGAAAGTTAACGAGAAGATAAGAGATAACGACGATGGTGATCACATAAAATTTTTCTGAAAAATATCTCAGTAAATTTTATCGAATCAGTTTCTAGTACAATAAAATCTTTAATTTAATAGTCTTCTGTGCTAAAATTATTTAACGACTTTTCCAAATCCGTACTAAATTCTTACAGCCGTTTATATAAATGCTGTTTTATGCGAACATATTTAAAACAGATTGTCTATAATAAAACTGGCATAATGCTCGTACTAAGATTCTCGTTTTTCAAAATATATACGGTCGAAGTCCTGTTAACTGCAAGTAATAAATATTGTTGGAGTAGAAAGAAAGGGCAGTGCACGCAAAATAGAATACAATCAGTGTTGAGACAATTTTAATATGTCTTGTTATCTAGACTAATACAAAGGAATGTACGCATAAGAGTAAAACGTATTATAAATAGAAAGTAGACAATATAGTTTCTATTACAGATAACTTGTAATTTCAACTACTCTTCATGAGTTTACATTGATTACAGTTCAATTTTTTACTATGTTTATGACTTAAAACCCTCAACATAAAACTTTTTATTATTACCTTTTTATACTTATTAAAACTTTAATAGGTATAAACATATACCTTATAAACCTTCAATATAAATATCCCATATGCAGGTTGGAGATTTGTAGTTATTGTGAGCAATTGCTATCCTCTTCATCTCTTCTTATGAATGCAACCTATAATATTAGGTCTTTACCTATGAAATTGCCGAACTTCAGTATTGACCATTTCAAACAAAAAAAAAGTTTTGATTGGCTGTGACTTCTAAATTCACATTAATTTTGTTTTGATAACATGAAATACTTTTAACAAAGTCAGGCTTTTGTTTTTTGATTAGCTTTGTATTTTAATTACGTTTGAACATTTTTCGTCATAATGGATATTTTAAAAATTCGTATAATTATGGAATATGAGTTCCGTCGCGGCATCAACGTGGCACTAACATCAACAACGTTTACGAAGAGAACATTACAAACGAACGCACAACCCGTTATTGGTTTACCCAGTTCCGTTCTGGAAATTTTGATTTGAAAAATGAACCTCGTGGTCGTCCGGACACTTTGGTCAACAATGAGGAATTAAAGGCGATTGTGGAAGCTGATGATACTCAACCTACAGCCGAGCTAGCAGCAGCTTTGATATTAACATAAAAACAATTTTGTTCCATTTGCGACAAATTGGCAAGGTAAAAAATCTTGATGTGGGTGCCTCACGAACTAAACGATCGCCAGCGCAACGTAAGCGTTGAGACCTGCTGCAAGAGATGGGGTTGGAAGCTTTCCCTCATCCACCGTATGCACCAGATCTTGCTCCTACCGACTATTAATTTTTCCAAAATTTGGACAACTTTTTGGTGGGAAATAAATTCAATTCCCGAGAGGCAGTACAAAATACCTTTGAAGAGTTTTTTGCCTCTCTTCCAACTGATTTTTATAAGAAGGGGCATCAATAAACAATCACTGCGTTGACAAAGATGCATCGATTACGTGGGTGATTACTTTGAATAACAGAAATAAAAAAGATTGAAAAATAACACTTTAACTTATTTCATACAAAACGGCAATTTCATAAGTAAAGATCTATTATAAATGATTATCTTTGAATATTTTTATTGATATCAATAAAATATCTATATACTTTGATATGATATAAATAATTTTAAGTGATGACTGTTGCCCATAAAATACTACATTCATCCTGAGCAAAGATTTGAGATAACCTTGAGGAATGATATAGAATGCGAGACTCTACACTCACAAACAGATGACAACCGTCTGATCCGTACGCTAGATTCGTATACCTAAACATGGACGCCAAAGGAATATCACGACCCATTGTTTAACTCTTGAGAATTCTAACATCTTCATTATTCTAAAATTAGTAATCCTAAAAATCTAGCGCGCAGATCCCGGATCCACGAGCCCTGAGATTGATGAGTCTGTAAGAGCCGCTTGTGCTAACAGCGCCAATATCAATAGAATCCAGCCTACACTGGTTCCAAGCTGGTATTCTGTAAGGTTGTGGTCCTTCCCCAGTCAGGTCTATCTATCTATCTTCAGCAAAGGTGCATAGTGGCTCTATCACTCCTGATAATAAGAACATGTATGAAAATACATAATTCTCATGTCATTTTATATACAAACAATAGTTTATCTAATTCATCCCTTTTGCTATATACATAATTGTATTACACCTTAATTGTATCACACCCAGAAACTATAATTAAAGGACCTTCACAATGTGATAAGAATCCAAAGGGGGTTTAGAACCATATCTTATCTTCACATGACATCATTGAATATTAAGTGAAAATTTACGGTAAAAAAAACAATCACGTAGCATGAGTCGAGTTCGATTCTTGACAAAGCCATCACGACCTTTAGCAGTCTAATCTCTAACTCTACACAGACAAATTACGTCTCATAAAATGTTATCCTATAATGTAACGTGTTAATTTTATTTTCCGTTTTAAATTATCCGTGTTCTCGTTATTTGGAAATAAATTCGTGAATCCTTAAATGGGTTTATTTAAAATATATCCTTTTCTTATCGAGAAATTCGGTATTTTCATGGAAGTTGTCATTTGTATATAAAAATTATAATGGGTGAATAATTTGCGGAAATACCGAGGATATCCACAATCGAAAAGTATTTACCGATATATCTTTAGGAAATAATAGACCGCTAAGAAAGAAAAGAGCTAGCGACACTTTCTCGTAAGAAAACGTAGCGTGGGGCAATGGACCGTTAATCTAAGTATGTGAGAATTCATGAATGCACAAACCCACGAGGTTTGTATTGTACCTTATGACAGTTTTAACAGAATATTGAGAAATATTAATTTTTGATCAAATAACTTCATTTAATAAATGTCGACGGAGGAACATGCATAGATTTATAAACTGAATAAATATAATTTAAATATATTTTGTTTATCATTTTTAGTATTAACTTTCGAGGGATGAAAAGAAACACAATAAAAGAGGGTGACAAATAAGCATACAGTTCACTTGATGTTAAATGATAAACAATTAACAACATCAATCTCTAATAAAGGCTCAAGATGCGTTGTCACCCCTGTTGACTCAGGCGGCGTGTTTCACTACCAGTAATTAGTTTCTGAGACCAATTCGAATTTCAATTTCTCCTTCTGAATACCAAAGGAATCAAATCAAATCACCCAGAAGATATCGGTATAAAAGAATATTTAATGTTCGTTTCAATAACTATTTTTATTTAATAGCAGATTTGTTTAGCTTTTGAAACCGTTTTTATTTACTATTAAGACATGTTATATTCATTTTATATACTGTGTATTAGGAGACAGCTTCCGAAAACGAAGACAAACGATAGTACTAATGACACCTTTGATGATGGGACGAAAAAAAAAATCGATCCTGATTAAATCAAAGATCAAAAGAAAAAATATTTTTAAATGGTTTTATTAGCATTATTTACGCTCCATCATATTAGTACAGCTAAATGAAACGATTGTTTCATAAAAAAATACATTACTTTACTAAAAAAAAACCAGCAATTAAACACAAAATCAAAAACTGCTGATGTTCGGATCAACGAACGCACAGGTCATCATCAAAGGTGTCATTAGGAGTTCTTTTTCTACTTTCAAACTCGAGACAAAATAAATTCTACTCCTTTCCCCGATAATACTGTATATTGTAAGCGGTAGGCTGATAGTGTACCCACTCAAGAGAATATACTTCATATCCTTTATTATATTAGCCCAACAAATTTGAGCACTGTGGTGTCGAGTGGTTAAATAAATCCTTAATGATTTCTCAAACATTATGGTACGCAAAAAATAAAAGAACGAATCGAAATAATAATAAAAAAAGAAATAATTAAGTATGGTTAACTATTAAAATTTGTCATGTCAATAAATAAGAATAAAATAAAAAAGAGTATTGCTGATAATACATTATGTATCAACTCAAAGATGGGTTATTGGTTTCTAGAAGTATAATTAATGAGAATTATAGAAATGTCATTATGATAATGTCTATGAAAAATGACATTATATTATATTATATGAAAACGTATTATGTATAATAAGAAAATCTATAAAACTACCATGACCACGTGACCACGGAAGGTGCAGTTCCATCAAAATGTAGGGAAAACAAACTTACCTAAATGCCATATCAAAATATTCTACGGGATAAAGTTCTGCGATATTCACTAAAATTAAGTAAAGCCACACACAGTTTAAAAATATTAAATTTATAGAAAGGTTTACTAACGAACAAATAATGATAAAGAATGCATTATCTAGCTCGAATTAAAACAAAACTTTCATTTTATTGTTTATGTTTAAATATTTAACACATTTTTTGTAATATTTTTATATGTGTATATTTTTGTTTTTTTTATAAATTCAGCCTAGTGTAAATTTACATTTATTTTGTTAAATTTAAGAGTGTTAAAAAAAAGTTCATTCCATACTTAATCACATACTTAAAGTTGTTAAAGTTTCTAAGAAGAAGGCATGCAACTTTTAGGTGCTAATTTAATTCACAAACATATGTATAATGCCGTGCAATAAAAAAGTTTCAAAACTTAATAGAGACCGTGACATGCTAATAATTATTTTATCATAATACATGCCGAACACATTAATTTCTTACCACTGACGGCAATCGCATTATTTTTTTTTTGCTTGCCATTAATATTTAACTTTTAATTTTTAATCACATAGAAATATTTGGCCACTATCACTACACATGATTTTCTTTTAATACGGTTAAGAGATTTGTTTTTTGTTTTTGTTTATAGTATAAATTTATCGTACTGACGTCGCGTAAGGCGGCTGGCTCGTGTTACACGGAAGATTGCGCGCCGTACCGCCGCCACCGTAGTACTGAAATATACGCGTAGCGGCCTGAAGGCGTAGCGGTCGCTCGAAAGTGATGCCGTTTACCCTTTGATTAAAAAGATAATTTCGATGATACTTTACAGGAATTGGTTTAAAACATTGTCGATTTAACATTTAAATGTCTTTTGTTGCAAATTTTTATAATTATATTGCAATGAAATCTTAAAAAAAATTACAGACCATACAAAACAGTACATACAAAAATTCGATTAGGACTTGAGAGGTGTCGAGAATAGATGTCCTTTGTGATACACACACAAACTTCTCCTCACGGAACAAAAGAGTGTTCCAATTTGTACACCGGGTAGAAAATAAAACGGCGAGCGTAGCAGGGTCTACCATAGTTTTGCCGCTTCTTTTTACCCTGAGCAGGATAGTTATGGTCCGGCATTTTATTCTCGAAAATTGGACTTGACTGAAAATTTAATATAGGGATCGCGGTAGACGGGTATTCTGACTTATATAAATAAAATAACAGACTATATATAGATTCTTTTACTTGACACAGCCTTGTCTCTAAAAAGGGTTTTAAAGCGTAGCGTTGTAAAATTCTCAATATAAGAAATATCGTTTTACTTTATTCTCAGATTATCTAGTATTTTTTTATGGAATTGAGAGCAATGAGCTACACAGTTCACCTGACATTAAATGGATTAGCAATTTACGTATTACCAGAGTGAAATAGTAGCTTAGCGCTTTTGACGATGCATTTCTTTCGGTCCTCAATGTTAACAACATATCTCCGGTATGATTTCCTAACGAGGACTAATTTGCCTGAGATGTACTGTGTTGTCTCATTAAATGCTTGTGTTCCATAATATAATAAAAAATATATCGAATAACAAAGAATTCACATAAATTCGATGAAACCTAAAATATCAGACATATAGTGTTTTTAGGTTTATACTATGGTATATTAGTAACCTAAGGGTAATTTTAGGTATATTCTATGTAGAAGCGTCAATGAAGGGTCCTCCTGTAGTTGCCTATGTAAGTTTGATGGAGTTGGAGTTCGTTGAAGAGACAACAATAACATTGACATGACATTAAAGGTTCCCGTCTTATTTTAATCAATTTGTTAAAGTAACTTTATCGCAATTAACGAATTCTAAAGATTAATCAGAATGCTGTATAATCCCATCCTGGAAAGCAGCGCAAAATTAATTTATTCATAGACGTGGAGATATATTTGGATCCACAGCCCTTTTCAATTTATAACATAGAAAGATATCTTGTTTTTTTTTAGGTTTTAAATTATTTTGTTATTTACTCTTTGTAGAAAGTACTCTTTTGCGTGTATTAGGTGCGCAAGCTCTTGATACCCTTGTGGGATTTAATGGGGAACGGTTTTGAGCTGATATAAAACAAAGAAATGTTTCCTTTCAAATCAAACAAATTAAAGAATATGAAATTTTATAAAACTATTTCAATAAATAATAATGATAAGATTGCACTTTGTTATTTGTTAATACTTATATCAAAGGATTGGAATGAAAGCAAATCTTTTACTGAGAGACTTTTATTAAGGGTATATACAATATTATAATTTTTTCTTTATTTATAAGACGTACAACCTCATATGGTTTTTTATTTGTCAATACTTTAGTATATTTGTCCATGGCTACGTGAAAATAATACTGTTTTCGCGCTATGTAATCCTCATATTTATTCAGTAGTTTCTCTTTTAGATGTTTCTTTAAAGCCCCATTGTTAATATAGGTTAATCTTATACATAATTTCCCTTTATAAAATCTGCAGATTTTTCTAAAACCATATAAGATATATATTCAAATAACTATTAACTGGCCTTTAATATGTATATTTATAAAAATGTCTGTGTTTATTGTGTCGAAGAGCAACGTCGTGGCTGTAACCATTGACACGAATAGATCGGATCGACCAAAGGGCTTCAGCGACACGCATGGGTGTGTCATATGTCTGCGATGACCTATGGCGCAGGCACCATATGAGTAGAACTAGTATAACCATGTCTCTTCAGCATCCGCACAATGGCTTCCCGGCTTTTATTGAGGTCTTCTTTAGTAAAAGTTAAAAAGATCTTTAGTAACAATGTTTTTTTTATATAACATTGGGAATCGCAGACGAGCATACAGTTTACCTGATGTTAAGTGATTCCTGAGACCCATGACATCTAAATTCATCCTTGACAAGTAATCATAATGCAGATGCGTTGCCACCCTTGAGGACTGAGATGGAATGCCTCGTCACCAGTAACAAAGGTCTCCGGATCCCTTCACTCACCAGACGAAACACAGCAGCGTTATGCTGCTATTTCACGCCTGTATTCTGTCTATTTGGATAAGATATTTATTATATTGACATACTGTTTTAACTACTGTTGTTAATTTAAATCAATAAATTTTAACAACATTCAATATGAGAAATTATTTGATACCCAAAGGCATTACATTTCAATTAGACTGATCGATTTCGTGGTAACAATTCAGTTTTCAGAAACCATATACAGACCTATCCAAACTCCTCAAACATATCGTGTGACGTAAATTTATGTTTGACCAACAGTAACCTACTTAATCCCTTTCAGTGTCACTGGTTAATTCCAATCTGTCGGCTCAGTTCTGTTTGTTTTAATATCTGGGTTACAGAGTTCGTTCTCTACCAGATGTACCTTCATACCATATATGAAAGAGATTACACAAAAAAACATTTACCTTGTGATTATTATCTTTAACAACACATACCATGAAAGATGCTTTTGAAAAAATTCAGCTGGTGATATATTAAAACATTTAAATAGTGCAAATAAATTAATTTACATTTACAGCCTAATTAGTTTTTTTATACAGTCTGTTGTGAAGTTAAATTAGTTGCCATATAGTTTAAAGAACACAATAAAAGCAATATATAATGATTGAAACCATTTCGCCCAATCCCGACCCTATGGCATCATCTTATATAACAGTTATACAAGTAAAATAGATACAGATACCGCCATCTGACCACTATATATTATGGTGCACCTAGTATTATTTCCCAAGTTTGCACTGAGTTCGAGATTTGACGTGAAATGTAAAGTTAGATTGAAAGGTAATGATCACTTTTTATATAAAACCTTTTCACGTGTTATATAGGTATGCGCTGATTGATGGTGGTAGATGTATTTCGAACATTTTATACGGTACAAATTTAGGATTACATATAATTTATCTTAATTACAGTTTCAGTTATCCGGATTTACCATCCGTGGTAGGTTGGCGTTTAAACGCTCGCTTTTAATTCACGGTACGCGAGCACTAATGAAATTGTTAAACGCAATTTTAAATGCTGATTTACCACATTCACACGGCGAAGGAGTTTTTATTATGTTTATTTTTATTTTATTTTATTAGGAAAAATTACAACTATTACTTATAATAATACAGTATAATAATAAATTGAGTACAGCCAATTAAAAGTTTCCACATTTAATTATGTAGAATAAGTGACCAAACAATGCGAATGTTTAGGCCATGTTATTAAAGTATTTTTTGCTTAATATGTTTTTTTGTTGCATTTGGTAAGGTGCAAAAGGGATCTTCGAAGGGATATCCGTACAAAGCGAATTTATATAATGGCCAGTCCTGAACATAAAATTCTCAAAACCTATAACAACAAAAACTTTTATAGTTCGTACGAGTCGCAGGTACGAAAAGCAGTTTCCATCTACGCATTTTCGCTGCGGGAACGTTTAAAAATACATTAGACAGTAATTCTAGAGGAGAGTCTATTGAGCTGTTGCAAATTTTGAGATAAATAATTGTACTCGTATAGATGTTCGTATAATGTTATTATGTTAATTGTGTATTATGTTTTCCGTGGAAGATACGCTCCAGCAAAAGAAAGTACTACTTCCCGAGCGTGGACGATCTTGAAAACTGCCCGTCTCCCTGTGTCAAGTTATTATGCCACGAACACGAGTCTTCGATAACTTCAGTTGTGAAGCAATCTCACGTTCGGATTTGCATTCATTATGTAAAACTACGATGGCAGAACGCACTTCACTGCTAATTTCTAGAACTTTCCCCATTTTATGAAGTCTTCACTGTAGAAACACAATTTTAGACTAATTAAGATTGTTCGCGAACAAACCCAAGTAAACTCAGGTAATAATAAGTCAGAAACACGTGTTTTCAGGAGCTAAATAATCCTAATTATTGACCAATACGTAACAAAAGCAAAGTAATTAGTAATGAGGATATTATAAAAATATTATTACGACTCTACCACTTGGCTCTAGCGCAGCGTTTGTCGGTGTTTGAAAACAATAGATGTTTATTGTCCAATAAAAAGTAAAGAAAAGAATGACTTTTTTAAATATTAGATACTAACAATAGAATATGCAGATCAGCATTTCTTTTATTTATCCAGTGGGTTTTTTTACAATTGATGGATAATTATGTTGTTTATGTGCGGTCTTAAACTTTTGGACGGCAGGTACATGCACGCGCCTATTCACATGCACAAACACGCAAACACACACAAATGCATGTGATACATGCGCATACTCAAATATATTGTAATTTAAAATTAACTATAATTAGATAAAACATCACTCATGCTTAAGTTCAATTTGTATATATAAGTTCATTACTGGCTATCCATTTATATTAACGTGGATTATGTAATGTTAAGCTGAAGTTGACTTGAGGAAGTTGGATAAAAAATATGACAATCAACACTTGTTTGATTAGATGTCTATAAAGAATTGAATGTGTCTAAATGTGTTTTAACCGAAGTATAGCCACATCGCAGCTTATTTCTAGCTGCAACATGAACGGGCCGGATGACCGAGGACGTACCACTCTCTCACGGAATATCATGCGCTGCAGTAATCACTTACCATCAGGTTATATATACAATACATAGACAAGCTAGTCACTAATAATATTATTAGATAAAAAAGGTTGTTTCCGCTTCGAATGCTTTTGTATGTGGCTCGGTATACGTCTGGTGTAGCGTGTATGTGTGCGAGTTTTAAACTACGATATGCTTGAATTTAAAAGTGAAATACTAAAACACTATTCCAGAAATATATTACAGTAAGCAGTTTTCAATTATGTACGAGGAAATGATTTGTTCGCTTTTCGTGGGTATTTTCACAGTCAGAGACATAACTGATATTACGCCCGAACCTTCTTCCCATTATATCGATCGATTAGCCGTTCAAACGAAAAAGATAATATTCCAACCTTGCACGAATGTAGCTATATATTATACATAAGGAAGAAGATTTAATTCTTCCTAAAATATTTTTGATCTTGATTTATATATAAAAATTATAAATTCATTATTTGAATTACATTTTCTGTTTAAACTTGATTTATTTAGACTACGTCAGGTACCAACATATTTTGAAAACTCAATATCAAAATTAAACATCCAACCCACGTCTAATCTAATTATCGGGGGTCACAACATATTTCAATTCCTTATCTACTCCTAAGATTATGGGATTATGGTATGAATAATATGTAAGTTAGCTAACTAACGGCTACTTACCTGGTGAATTGAGGGCACTTTTATCACTCTGACTCTCATGGAAAGAAGGACAAAGATTAGAGAATAAAGGCACGTTATTTTTTTTACGGCCCAATATATTAACAATGATGTCTCATCCTATTAAAACTTCAACTCGAAGCTCCGACTTTCGAACTCAAGCTCGGTATTCACATCAGATTGTCTTCAAATTTATAACAGTAAAGCAATGACCTTCTGCCTTTGTTGAAATAGCTCGACTAGATGCAGATTGTGTAGTCGTAGTTGGATAAAGTAAATGGGAAAATATTCATCTCTCCGCCCTGGCGTTAGTCTGATCAACTTTATTTTGTTATTGGGCTCCCGGTCAACATTGCTTTCCAAAAGTACAGAGACAGGTAGTAAAAAATTATAAGTCAAACAAAAGAAAGATCTGATTTTAAGATAAAACATGATCTACAATAGTAAAGAATGCGAACAAGGACAGGTTGGATTTAGTAGCAATAGCGATTTGTTCATTCAATCTTATTAGCGAGTCATAGTCAATCGCATCGCAGCTAAACATGGACATGAATGAACATAATAAATGATAGGCTGTATAAATATATGATATTGTAAACTTTATTGGCGATTATATTCTAAACCATAACTAGTCAAGTATAATTATACCTTAGACTCCCCACGGTCAAGTGTGTAAGGGACACAACATTTTACAATACACATCAACTTCACTTACTTAGGACAACAAACATGCGGTTTACGTGTTTATTGTCCTGTCATAAGCTATTGTGTGACATGAGACATATTTATTCGATGAAATATAATAGACATACAAAATTATATTCCTATTTCATCATGAATTGCTTAAATTATACACAATCCTACATCACGTGACAGTACATATTAGATATTATGTACTACGTATCGTGAGTGTGGTGATTTTCTTGAAACTCATTAGAACTTTGAAGCGGGGATCGAACCCAAGAACGTTCAATGTATTGACTACCAGTCTGTCACTGCTTTCTAATACATTTTTACTGACAAAATAAGACAAAATATTTATCAAAAGTATTCTCGAATTTAGTGAGTAAATCAAGTTGCTTTTATAATTTCAATTTGCAATGGAACTCAGTTAATAAACAGGTACGACGAACATTTTAATAAAAAGTAAGATCTGACCAATTCTTTATATTCACACGAAATCTTACAGTATATCCAGTGTAGTTATTAACGTCAGTCACCAAATATCGCATCATCAACGTCGTCATATAATACAAGAGCAAAGAAGTCGTATTTAGTTTTTTCTTTTTTATTACATTTAAAGTAACAACGAGCACACAGTTCACCTGATGGCAAGTTTTTCCTCCAGCCCATCTTCATTCATCCTTGAAAGGAATTATAATGCAGATGCGTTATCACCTTTGGGGACTGAGATGGAATGCGAGCTTACCCATTCATTCTACAGCTTGAAGCAAACTTCAAATTTCAAAGCTAAATTCAAATTTTATTACGATTTTGATCAAAATCGTAATGAAAAGCCTTATATTACATTATACAGTTTCAATTAATTATAGCAAATCTATTCAACATGAGGGGCTGTAACAATAATGAAGTTCTATTTAAACCTCTAAATGTCATTTAAAACAGAACTTTGTTGTTTCTCAATTAAAGGCCGTGTCTTTATTAAAGCTATTAATATTCAAACAAACCTAAAACTGCCTTTCAGTCGTAAATTTTCCACTGGAAGCAATTCATACGCGAGACGTCAGACGTCATGTCGGAAAACCCAATCTTAATTAACATAGTGCTTTGCCTCTAGTAAGGACGGCATCCTTTGATATCCTATTATAATATAAATATATAGCAATAATATTTATCCCATTCGCTTATTTAAGTTACGTGCTGTTTTACGATTAATTAATTTGAAAAGATTTTCAATTTGGCCTATAAATATTTTTAATAAATAGCTACCTAAAATTAATAGCCCAATGGCTTCTCTTCTCTCTCTCTTCTTCTCTCTTTACCTCTTTTTTTCTCACAACTAAGCATATCTAGTGAGAAAAGAGCACAAGCAAGCAATTAAGCTTAGTCAGAGTGACGAAAGAGATAAATATGGTATTTGATAATAAATGCTATTATTAAATACCATATCTTTTTATTATAGCTAGAATTCTTTAAAAAAACGATCATAATGTTAACATCAGTTAACATAATCTTAAAATTTGTACTTATAATATTCGTTCAACATTTACTATTTTAAGGAAAATCAATTTGAAATATGTTTAATATACCTTTCTTTTAGTCGGGACATTAGTTTTATCACTTAATTATCTAATTTTAATCTCGAATACAGATCAAAAAAGAACTTTCGCTCCAGCAAAAAAAAATATAAATATTTATTTTGCTCTTTTTAAAAAATGGAGTGACTGCGAAAGGAAGACAGCTGTGGTTAATGCGCTTCAACGCTGCGGTTACGTGTTCATCGAGATTTATAAACTTAAAAAAAAAAAAATAACTGAGGTTTGTTTATCGTACTATTAAACAATTCAGTCGCGATTCGGGCTTCGAAGACACTGTAACAGGAGCGGCTGACTTTATAAGGTTAGGTATAGTTATCATCAAAGCAGTGCGGGTATGAATCCAACGAAATCCCGTCCGGAAGCAAAAAATACTAGCGGTTCAGTAGAGGTTAAGCAGAATCACGGTTAAAAGAGTGCTAAATCAAGACCTGGGACTCCAAGCTTATCACCGAAAACAAGGCAATTTTCTTAATGAACGTCTGAAAAACCTAAGGCTCGAAAGATCCCGGGCTTTGGTTATACGTTATATACGGGAAATAACTGCGAAATCCTTCTTTGAGCAGTTACAATAAACAAATTGATAAAATGTGTGTCTTAAGCAGTGGAGAAGCGAGCAAGCGTACCTCGAGGATCCAGCGTGGGCATTATATTAAAAAACCGTCTATATTTATATAAAGATTGTCCAAAATATAAAAACTAGTACAATTTATTAAATGCAATGACTGGGTATAATGACACGACCATCATGAGATCTATAGTATTATATTCTGAAACCTTTCGTTCTATAATATTTTAACCTGGAACATTTTATTTTTATTACATGCTAAAATAAAGTTCTTATACCTACTTTGGGAATTTAAATGTTATTTTGGCAACAGCAACAAAGTATTATAAAATTTACGTTTCATACATAAGTGATACATATATATAGAAAAGTTTTTTGAGTAATTATAACAACATATAAGCTAACTTTTGTGAAAAGTTAAGAATTTGTAGAAAATACCATTAAACACTATATTGATAGGTTCCAAGAAACTCCAAATGGTCGATTTCTATTTATAAATACGGAAGAGTTTTATTTTATATTCACTGTATAAAAAATACTCTCTAAATTAGCTTAAGTTGTTGATAGATAGATATGTAACTTTACATAGCTTTATAGAATTATGCCAGTTTCCATATTGGTGCAAGAGATGGCGCTAAAACTAAACGAAATAATTTCTTATGTCTTTATTGTCTTTTAACATGTTTGTAATTACAGTAAATACTTTCTTTTTAAATAATAAGCTTTTCGGTTATACATATATAATTGTTAAAAAATACATAAAAATATATACGAGATTATAAAAAATACTCAACAAATTATTTCCTTTATATGTAGAATGTTCTTATAAAGCTTATATTAAATCTTAATTATATTATTATTAACGAATATTCGAATACCGATGCAGGGCTCTTCCTTTTTACGTCACATTACTAAACTGCTTGATAGATGCGAGCATGGGTAAATGTGATAAAATGTCATGATCTGGCTGTCTTGAGTTTAAGTCCCAGCTTACTTGTGCCATTGTGTTTTTGTGTATCGTTATAAGTATCTTCCATAGTATTCATCCTGCCATTAGAGATTCGGGAACCCAATTACGGGTAATAAGGTAATTTAATTCAAGTCCGCAGCGATGCGCATTACGCAACACGCTTGTGTGTCTTGGATTTTTGTTGATGATAGATGAAGATGTCACTTACTATCTTGATGTACCAGAATTCGTACATAAAGGGGTTGGACTTGTATCTACATCTCTATTTCCGTCCGAATATACTTGTAACTTGGATGTCTTCAAAGCAAGAGAGAATAGGCTTTTATTGAGATAGCTAGTGCATTTACTGCCTAGGGCTACTACTACTTGATATCTCTATCTACCGCAATTGGTATAAAAAAATAGCGTTAGACATAGACAAGTATTATATATTTATAGCCAACCCAGGTGACAACTAAGTTAGTGTCATTAGACATGAAAAAAATTAAAGAGATGGTGTGATTTTAATTTTATGACATTGTGTCAAAGTGTTAAAATCTTGTTTAAATCTTTCCGAAATATCCTTTAACTAAAATGTTGCGCAGAGTAACTATCTAAAGAACCGTCGTAGGTTGTAAAATATTTATGATGCATTTCAGTTCAAACGCATGAAATTTTATAACACTTATCTCCGTCATTGTTATGTAGGAAGTAAAAGTGCCAATCACTTTAGTAATTCCAAATTTATAGATGGTATCAAATATTTTCTTTATCTATTCTTCAAGGTTATTAAGTGCAAGGTATAGAACTTTTAACGTATTGTGCCTGTATAACTAAATTATATAATCTGTATAACTGTATTAACTGAAATATAGGTAAACTATCAAGGATCCATAATTCCATTATATTGTCATACTCCTTAAACCAATGTGAACACTAGAATAAATGAATGATTATCTAAGTTTTTATGTATTCTAGTTAAATAATATAAGCAAACAATCTGCAGTGTGGGGATAAAAGCACAAAATAACTATATCTTTTTACTTTTTTGTTATTACCGTTTCTTGTAAATGCTTTCAAAATCTATAAATGCTAAAGAGCAATCAGAGAACCGCTTTGTTTTCGAAAGGTTTGTTATTGTACACTCCTATTTGTATGAGGATACTCTTCCCCGCTTGAGTGGACCTATCCATACTACACCTAGAAACTAATTGCAACCTGACTACTGTTTAATTTGTTCTTCTAAATGAAATTGAAATTGTTTTATTTCACGTCCTCCCTTTAGATAGCGATTCAAATCGAGGATTCATACCCCCTTATGAGGGGCCCTCAGATCGTATTATCGCCCCCCTCTGTTGGCGTCGACGTTCATCGTCCACAGTGGTTGGAGTGCAGCGGTGGTGCCGCAGCAGACTCCAAGACAGCTTCGCAGCAACGTCATTTCTCTCTACTCAGCAGGCCTCCTGCTCGAGAGTATAATTAGATAAAGCTGTAAAGGTTTTGGATCAACAGCAATACTCACACACAAAAAAAAAATAATTTCAAAATCAAATTCAAAAACGATTTTAACGAGCAAGCAAATAAGCAATAATAATGAAATCATGTCATCAATTTTCAAACACTAAGATAAAGCAAAAAAAAATTATAATATACTAAGGAAATTATGATGAGGTCCTCCACTACAGTAAGTAAGTAATCTGTCTTCGATACCGATGCCAATGAAAATAAAATAATTTTAAGTTCTAATTTATCACTTCCGTGATAGTGAAGGGAAATTCATACGTAGCCTCCAATACTCCTATTTAAGAGAAAAAATGTGCCCGGCACTTGTACCTATATATACGAAAAGGCCCTAAATCATATTATATAATAATTTTCCGATAATCTAAATTCCGATTCCGACTCCAATTTCTGAAAATAATTTTCAGCCATTAGAAAAAAATGGTTTATTTACTTATTTTATATTTAATTAATCTGATAAACGTTTCTATGTCTAGATTAGTGGTACTAAGCTAAATGATATTACTAAAAAAAATACCACAAAAGCTGACCCTAATACTATGATATTAGTTAAAATATACAAATCTGCCTGCCTACTTATCTTAAATGTAGACATTAATTCTACATCTCGTTAAGTAATACGCAGTCGTGTAGGGAAGCCTGACGCAAATTGCGTAAGAGGCAATTATAGTAATACAAGCATTCCGCTCGATGGTTATTTCTTTGAGAAATTGAAGACATTTATGTAATAATATTATCCCTTATATAAAGATTAGGTGAAGGGTAGGCAATGCTAAACCCCAAACGGTAGTTGGTTAGATTTATGATTGAGCAGTGTGGGTTCGTCAATGAGTTTCTTTATCAGAAACCTACATAAAATTAATTTGTAATTTTTTTCGTCGTGTCTGTAATAAAATTGTTAAATGCTATTTTAGGCGCTGACTTACCACGTGCACGGCATTAAAGGAAAAATCATAAGGAATACTGCAGATCTGAGAAATAAAATATTTCAAAGACATATGAAGACCACAAATCCGCAGTGAATCGGACTGTGCTCTAATACCCTCTTTAGAGAGGAAGCCTATGACCGGCTATGGTATATATATATCTTGTATGTTATACCATGCATGAACTTTACATCAGGAAGGGACAGAATAATAATATACTTATATTTCGTTTATATTCCGGTTTTAAGCTGGAGTTGTTGCTACGGTGTTCATACTATGTAGTGTCTTGTAAACTTTTTTATTGTTTCACGAGGTCCTCTTAGGACATTCTTATCAGAAAGACTAGGTTCTAATTATATATTTTATAAAATTTTATTTCCTTATTGATAAAAATAAAAACCTTTATTTCAGTCAAAGAATATATATTATATACAGTATATAACTAAGTAAATAAATTTTAATTTGCCTCAAAAACTTTGTCCGCTTGTCTATTATTGACAAAAGATTGTATGTCCGTAGATGTTCATGCTCCAGATGTTTCTAGCTACTGCACAATCAACCAATCAAATCAAAGCAATCATTGTTTTGAATGGCCTACGTCACTTCCTTTTCTTGTCTATGGGGTGTACCAGTTCTCCTTCCATTGATTGTAACCTGATCATCTCCATTTTAATTTCCTTATTTTTATCAAAACTTATATTGTTATCATTACCTTTGTTGGATAGTTTTTCCACTAACATACTCTTCTCTATGGCATTATAGTGTTGGTAGTGTTAGTAGTTTACTTGTTTTCCACTTTTATGTGGAATGGGGACAGAATTAAATATTTCAGTCTATCCCTATTTTTGTTAAGAAAGAAAAAACGTTATTGTATTATTATATTTGTGATACTTAATACGTATATTTAATACTTTTCAGTTGATGTAAACAAAAATCTAACTACTATTACTCTTCTTATTTTGATTTTCTTCTATCATTATTGAAGATTACGGTTGCGGAAAAGAAGGCTATTATGATATTTTTTTTTTCATTTTCAATAATCGGGTCCAAATTCTGTCGCTCATCTAATGAACAAATTAGGATTATGATGTTTTCTCTAACGTATACTATTTAAATGTCTTTTGTTCAACGAATTAGTTATTATATACAAAAATCTTGATCATTTAAATTATTAACGACCTTCTGTATACATTTACTATTACAAGATTAATGCTAGTATCAATAATATCGATATATTATTTGTTATTTTGAGTCTAACATTTTCTATACGCCTCTTTGCTGATATTTGTTATTTCATGAATATTAATTAATTAATTTAACTTTAAAGAGGAAAAACTTGCTAATCGCCTACGAGGTCGTAGTTGTTGCCAACGTTGGTTTATTTTGAATTAAAAAGGATGAATTAAAATAATATTATTCCATGTTCTGAAGGGAAATCTGTACTTAACTACCTACCTACCGCGTTGGATCATCAGAAGCAGGGAAGCCACAACTTACAGATGTTTACATTTTGTGCCAATGTCTGGAATTAATAGTGTCGTTATTGTCTACAAAATCATTGAATCCAACAAAGATAATTGAATAAAACTAAACGTATATATTACTAATTAATTTGAATCTTACACTCTTTACATTGAAATAACTGTACCTACATATTCGAGTCGCAGTTATGAACTAGCTGTAGTACGAATAGTTCGACTTCACCAGGGAAAGACGTTATTACAATTCGTAGCGATAATGTGGTATCACCCATGAAAACAGTTGATGGTTCTCCATGGTTCATTGATCTCCAGTACGTAAAAACCCACATGCATCAATGTTCAAAGGAACTTTTGAAATTTTAAGCAAGAACGAGACGAGCACAAAGGGAGAAGTGTTTATCGAGAGTGAATATGGGTGGTACAAACGTATATGCATTTGTTGTCACTACTATTTTTGATGTTTTGTCAACCCTAAGTAACTTAAGTTCTTCTTTTGAAAGTTCCATCTTCTTTCAAAGTTCGGCGATCATTAGAGCAACTTGAACTCTTGACACCGCGGCTCTAAAAAGCGAACGAGTGCTCTTTCCCAATCACTGGCATAGGTTTTTGAGCCAGGACGTTCTTCTTCGACCTACACTTCGCTTTCCTTGGTAGCAGTTCGTATTTTGTGTTTCTCATTATGTGGCCTAGCTACTCGAGCTTTCTTTTCTTTACTGTATAAAGGTTGAATGCCTTCATTAAGTTATCTTTTTTCATTTATAAAACGAAACAAACAACGCTGTTTAAATTGATTCCTGTTAGCAATTGGTTATATTGTAATTTGAGTGGTAGAGTCATAATAGAGAATACCCTCACAGAATACTAGTTCATAATATTTGTTGAAGATGGATGTAGATATCATGGGCCGTAATCATAGCTAACCATGAAATAAACTGTGATCTTATCAGTTTTACAACCCTTATATTATATAATGAAAAAAAATGTTTTGTATTTTTTATAACATCATTTTAATACCTATAAGAACGATCGCTTATAAATATCTTGAAGTGCCTACGCTCCTTTATGTTCGTGAGCAAAAATATTTCACGAGGCCATTTATAAGAAGCTTATAACGCGGATGAAAAAGACCCCAGACGGCTGATAATAAACAACAGTTCGATATTTATTACATATTGTATTGTCCATCGATTTATGTTCAGGGCGTAAATATGAATATGTCATGTATGAAGTACATATATTAGTTACGTAGTAAAAATAAACGAGATTAGAAAAATTAAACAAGGATATGAATTACATTTGGTAATTAATACGAAAGACATCTAATAGATTGAAATGTTTCTTTAATTGTACTCTGTTTTATTGGGCAGTGTATTATATATATTTTATTTTAAAGAATGTTTTTATCATTACCAACATCCCCATTAACCACTCTAACTTAGTCAAATGCTTGTGATGCTAGATTGTGTTCATGCAAATAGTCGAATGGCGAATTCCATCAAATTACCTTTAATTTCGCAGACCGTACCCTAAACCATTCTATTATAGACGCTTTTCTATGAACATCGTTAATGTATATATAATAATAAGACAAATATCAGTTATGTTTATCGTAAGCGTTAGCTTATACTCACTTTAGTTATACGATACGTTATACAACACCTCTAGAATATTATTCAGTGTGGTGTTAAGTTTTTTTTATAAGACCTCAAAATAAATCCCTAATCAAAAACGATTCTTGACTCATGTTTAAATAAATTGTTCGACAAACGCCTTCTTAAGACAGCTATATACAGTAACTAGAGCCTATGTATGGTAAGGTAAGACATTTGGTTTCAATAAGCAGTATATATAGATTATCACACAAAGCCTCCATTTGGTAGCAAAGTGCAACGATTGCAGTGATTTTGGTATTTGGAGAAGGAGGGGGGGTTCGTAACTCAGGATAGGTCGTATTACTTGTAACTCTGCAATCGTAACAATCAAATATAATTGGAATGTATTATCCTCTCCGTTAATACTTTACGTTAATTATTTTTTTATTAACTATTTTAAGTAAATTCAACTCCTAGCATAACAATGGTTCAAATTATATTGGCTGACGTCGGCTAGTGCTCTAATATAGAACACGGAACTTTAACGGCTCAAAATATCTTTTTTTTCTTTATTATTTTTTTTATTACATTGAGAGTTACGAACTAGTACACAGTTGTCCTTATGTTAAGTGATTCCTGCGGCCCATGATATCTACTTTCACCCTTGACAAGGAATCATAATGCAGATGCGTTATCACCCTTTAGGACTGACATGGAATACCACGTCACCAGTAATAAAGGTCTCCGTATCCCTTCACTCACCAGACGAAACACAGCAGCGTTATGCTGCTATTTTACGCCGGTATTCTGTGAGAACGTGGTCCTACCCCGCTGACCCATTCGTTCTGCAGTTAGAAACAAACTCGAGTGTAGCTCTAACACTGTTAATCATATGATTAACTATATAGTTATGGTTAGATATAAAGTAAGTATATATATATATTAATATATAAATCCCATTTGTCATATACCCTCAAAGCTGAAGGCCTCCTCTCTAGAGAAGCTATTTAGGCATGTTTCAATAGGCGGCTCCACTGCTATTTGACGGATTATATATAAATTTATATGTCTTCCTTATATATTTATATATGTATATATATATATATATATATATATATATATATATATATATATATATATATATATTATTTCTTAGACATGCTGTTTTCTGGAATAAATCAGCATTCAAAATTGCAATTAACAATTAAATTGATGCCTCGATTGGTGATTCTGAACTCTGTTTACTCACTTACAAGCGAACGTTTAGACACTGAGCTACCGCGGCTTATATTTTATCGTTAGAAGATTAATTATTCTGTCATTAATTTAGCACATTTTCTTCACCTTAATAAATAAACAGTGTTGAAATAATTGAAAAAAAAAAACTATTTTAGCGAGTCTCATAATTTTCAGGAAATAGGTTATTACTTGTGGAGGATGACATTTTTGTTTAATTTGACGCTACTGTAATAGAATGCAAACATTCTCTCGGCATCTATAATTGAAATAATTTACGTAGGATTTTTAAACTCGAACTCGAAGTGATTTATTTCAATTATTTTTTAATTGCTTTTGACACGTTGTTACCCAACATGGAATGCATTTGAAAGTATCTGCAAGAAACTTAGTATAATTATATTATAGTTGTTATTTTTAGTAATTGGTTATACGTTGATTTTACGTTACATATAGGTTATGCTATATTACATTCAACTGACGTAACTTTCAGTTTAAATTTATCAGGATTCTTAAAAGATATTGTAATCATTTAAATTCAAGTAAATATAAATAAACTTAAAAATATATCCATTACATAAGGTTGCACATCTACATATATATTGTATACGCTGAAGCAAGTGGCTTTTTAAAATATTGGAGAGCAGTTTGATTATTTTTTTCTGTGGCAATCCATTTGCAATAAATTTTTTGACATTGATAATTTTTTTCATCTAACATCCGCTACTTGCTGCCAAAACATACAAATCATTGTGTGTATCAGTGATGTATTATTGTGGCTATTTTATATAGAAAGTGGCAATATTTGGCTACAATCGTTGTGCTGTACATTTTATTTATATAATAGTATATAATAAATTCGATATTCCACGTCATAGAGACACGCTGTAGCTAAAAACTAACTATACCATGAATGGAGGTGGAAAGTTAGTGGTTTCGTCTGGCGCTTTAAGTAAAAAAAACCAGATGAGTACTATAAAGCATGTAAGAGTATGCAATACGGGACCTGCGTATTAAACGACATCAAAAGCCTAATGGTTTGGGGTTCGGTCCGCCAAACTTAGGGTCATAGGTTCGAATCCACGTATCCATTAGACTATTGTCGTGAACGATCTCCTAGAACAAACTTAGTTGAAGTGGTTAATGTTACTTTAATAGGGGTAGAGCTACACTGCAGTTTGTTTCTACAGAATGAATGGGTTATCTCGACCGAGGTAGGACCACGCCCTCATAGAATACCAGCGTGAAATGGCAGCATAATGCTGCTGTGTTTCGACTGGTTAATGTAGGGATCCGGAGACCTTTATTACTGGTGACGAGGTAAAACAATCTATAATCTACAGTCTAGTATAAACGACAGTACACTTTTAATATTCCAATCTAGTAATAAAGTTAATCTAGTAATAAATAAAGTTAATATAAATTTCCATTGTAGTGATTTGTTCCAAAATTTAATACATAATAAACTCATTTACATATAGTTACACACAGTTGACGGCTTAGAAAGGAACAAAATTTTAATTTCATTAAAGCATCCTAAAGTCTCGCCGTGTGGCGTATTTACCGCTATTTCTTAACATTGTACTGTCCCTGTTTATGTTAATAACTTCAAAACAAGGACAATTACATTATTTCATACTATTTATAATTTTATTTTTTAATTAGTCTAGTAATGATATTTTGAATTATTATTTATTTCTAACTGTTCTCTAACTGCATTATGCGGCTTTTTCACGGTGGTATGGTACCCCTTACCACCTTCCCCGGTCGTAAGCCCCAATTGCAGCCAGAAACTTGCTGGAGCGTGGCTCCACCACTTTTAAAAACATAAAACTATTGTTATATTTTTGTAACTCTAGTAATTAACCTATGTTATATATCTGTAATAAATAGGTGTAAGGCATTTACCATTTTTTTAAAGACTATGATCTATAGCCCTATCAGTCTACTACAACTACTTTCATGTAAAATTTACACTTCACATAGCCTATCTTTTCCTGGAGAGGAAGACATATAGCCTTCTTTCCGCATATATCCCTACATAGTCATATTTATCAGTACTCTGGTAATATGAATTTCATCGCTCCTTATAACATCAACAAACCATGCTTTTCTGTGATTTCTCCGTCACTTTCAAACTTTATTTTATTTTTTATTCTTAATTTTTAAAGAAAATCTAAATTTCAGTCGATGATAGTAACATTACAAACGATACCCTGCGTATTGGCCCAAACCGATCACCAACAACTCGGCTATTGCAGAAAAGATTGAAGGATTCGAGATCTGAAAAAGCCCAAGCATAAGTTAATGACTTCTTGTTATAAAAGTTAATATATATTTTATTTTATGGATTGTTCATTGAAATAAGACAGGAACACTATAGGCCAATCTATAATAACTGATCATTAAGTTAAAAATTCTGTTGTATATTTATTAAGTTCTGAAATAATAAGTTAAAAACTTTAAAATATTTGTGGATTGCATAAAAAAAAAGTTGATGTAAAACAAAGAGTTGAAACTCCTGAAACCAAAATTATCAATTATAAGTTGATTGTGTAGAAAAAAGTACCGCGCGACCTTTTAGATAGGTATAATTTATATGTCGTACGTTATATATATTAGAAAGTAGTTTATCAAAAGTACCAAAGCACCGACAGGGAAATATTATCTGAAGTAATACAGATTAACAATATGCCCAGTCACATTTAGAAAGTATTTGGAACAATCTACCCATCTGTTGACATCAGTGAAGTTTATACTCGATACAAGTCCGGGGTTAAATCCGTCACTTGGCCTTCAACAGCACGACCTTTTCTCGTGATCGATAAAAACAATCTTATTTTCTCCCGATGTCCTTCACTCTAGCCGTTTAGGAAGTAATATGATATATATTAGTTCAATTAAGGAAAGGGACAAACTTCATTATTTTTAAATAACATCAAAGGTTACATACATATATATTTATACATAAAGATATTTGGCAATAGAATATTTGTAATCAATATGTCAAATACATGAAAAAAAGATTTAATAGCAACAATAAATTTTAATATCAATTAATTCCAAACAAAGAAAAAACTATAAAATGTGACAGCATTTTTGTGAAGTTCGCAATATATTTATAAAATATTGGTAAAGAACCTAAACAAATAATAACAAAACCCTCGTCGAGAACGTGTGTTAAAAATTCTAATATCAGCGAACTCAATATATTGGGATAATATAATGTGGATCGTGCGACACTGAAATTATAAACATTTTTGTCACGAAAGTCTTAGGAGTAAAAGGGTAAAGAGATTGTACACAAAATTATTTTATTTGTGAATAGAACAGAGATAAATCATGCAAATGTAAGGCCTGCGATAGATTTTAAAAAGCTAGCGAAGCTATCTGAATGGAAAACATAATCTGAGTATTCTAGTAGTCAAGTCAACCTAAAGGGGACCCCTGGCTTGGATTGTCAGCCTAAGCTAATATATATATATATATATATTTATAACTAGCCTGGCTTTAAATACTGTAACATAAAAACTTTTCTTTTTTTCAACTTATTAATTATTTTGAATTTGGAACATGTATATTATTTTAAAAATTCTTTCGATTTTGCGCCATTTCACATATTTTTTCGTGTTCATTATCTAATTACAATATGTAATTGGGTGTTAAAGAAAATAGAATTGCAGTGATCGCCTTGCACAAAGTGGGTATGGAGCCGTCGGTCATATTCCAGAGACTTCAAGAGCTTGGTACCATGTAATATGAAGTTATTACGTAATAATTACTTTTTTAATAATTAAGGAACTTGTCGCTTATTATAATTTGTAATCATGTTAAACATAATGAAAATAATAAAATTTTATAAAGATTCATATCTTTGTTATACATATTTATAACTTAAAATTGAGCGAGTATTATGCAAATCAACCACCGACACCAGAAGTAACTGTTTAAAAATTCGTCGTTTACATCTTACCAAATAATCGTAAAATAGCGGCATGATGTTGCTGTGTTTCGTCTGGTGAGTGCAGGGATCCGGAGGACCTTTATAACTGGTGACGAGGCGTTTCATATCTGTCTTCAAGAGTGATAGCGCATCTGCATTATGATTTCTTATCAAGGATGAATGTAGATGTCATGGGCCGCAGGAATCACTTACTGACAATTTCAAATATCCGTACGTTCAGGATTACTTGTGATGCCTCTTACTACCAAATGCATCATCAAAACTTATATACATAATCATAATTTTGACCACAAATTTTGGCCATGACTGTCAACGGCTAAAATACTATATTGTAATATAACGCTTAACCTATGTTGAAATTTGGTACGAAGGGAGGTTTTTAGCACAAGTAAATGAATAAATGTAAAAAATATTTATTTTAAACCAAATTTAAATTAATGTGAGGCAAACTAATATTTGCAATTTATATAAGCCATATAAAAGAGCTTTTCACTAAATCAGGTCATGTGAGACTTTCTGATCCGTAAACATGGAATTATAAACTTCATTAATACTTATTAAGTATTCATACAAAATTAATATACATACGACTAGAAAACATGTAACAATGCGGAATCCTCTTGGGAGGCATCATAAACGGGCTCGCCTGTCTTCTTAAATTTTAATGTCGACTTAAATATCTAAATTTTATA
Organism: Teinopalpus imperialis; assembly: GCA_029286865.1. Lineage (NCBI taxonomy): Eukaryota > Metazoa > Arthropoda > Insecta > Lepidoptera > Papilionidae > Teinopalpus > Teinopalpus imperialis. The sequence continues at coordinate 8,127,091 of JAGSMU010000030.1, read as the reverse complement.
ATAATAATGTGTGTACTTTTATTGACCTTGCAAATATCCAAATATTCAACAATAATGCAGTTCAAACGAAACGAACAAAAAACCTAATAGATAGTGAAGACTTAGTTCATAGGATAAACGTACTTATCCAATGTTGTTCTCAAAGCGATGCAGTGGTTCCGAGTCCTTTTTAAAAAAAAGAATGGTACTGGGCTTACTTCTCATTAACCACTCAAACTAAGTTTAAATGCTAGGTGATGGTTACGGACAACAGAGAATGAATTCAAACCTGTCTTTAAGTGTCACAGACCGTGCCGTAGAACATTAAGGTATTGGCGTTTACTTAGGTAAAGTTAGGTGCATTAGGGGAAACTACTCGTGTTTGTCACAAATTATATAATTAATAATTATACTTCATTATATAATTAGTGTAGGATTAGTAAATAATTTCAAAATAAAATGGTTAGTAAGCTTACTATTTTTTTAATAATCTATGTTATAAATTTAATTTTGTATGACTTGCTGCAAAATTTAATTTTAAACAAATAAATTATTTACACAAAATGTCACAGTTGGTACTGATTTGAAAAGGGTTAAAATCGACCTGAACTTTGCTAATTTATGTAAATAATTTTAGAGTTACACCATACGGTTTTAATTTCCAACTTCTTAATTTCCAAACACTGTGTAGATATATAATTATAAATCCCCAATCTATTTATAAATCTATTTGTATAGATATATAAATAGATAGGGGACTGTATTGCGCGCCAAAAAAGTACAAGGACAATGTTTCATCATTCATATAGTAAAATTAATACAATCAAATCCATTAGTAAATTAGTAGGATATATTCTACATGGAAATAATAATAATTCGCAATTTCGTAACAAACATCATCAGCATTGACATGGAAGGTTCAATATAAAGTTATAACACTGCAATAGCCCATATAGAGGGATTATAAAAGGACGAAAAGTATAAATACGATAAATATAACACTATTTAGGATACATTTGTTTTTTTTGCAAAACATTGACTTCGGTTACAAATACCTAATGTGCTTCTTGTTGCGGCGTCATTTACTCAAAGCATTTTTTAATATAATATCGCATCCCCGAGCACATACTAGTTCGTCTGATGGTAAATTACGAATGTGGCCCACGATATTTATATCCATCCTTAAAAAAGCCTCATGATGCCCATGCGTTTCCTCCCCTGAGGACGGAGATGGAATACCTAGTTTCATATAATCAGGCCATCGGATCCCTACTCTACATCAAAACATCAGCGTTATGCTGATACCCTCATCTGCATGCGAATTTACCATGTGGTTCTGAAGTGTTGCTCGGATTTATTCCAGCCGCTGTGTTTAAACATCGTAAATCACCACAGAATTCTAAATTTTATCCTCATCATCTTGATGGACGGTAATCCACCACAGTGCGCTTTACGCGAAATTTTATGCCACGCATAACTACTCTGTGGAATCAGGTATCACCAGCTGTTGGTTTTTCCGAACCGATACGACTTAGAGGTCTTCAAGAAAAGAGCACATCTTTCTTAAAAGCTGGCAGTGGTGTTGCGGCTGTTCAAGAGCGGCTGTAATCACTCAAGATGGGGAGAGATGGTTGCTCGTTTGCTATCTATTTTATAAAACCAAAATCTGTGGGGTCGCTATTCGTCCCCGGTCGTCCTGATTAATTCATGCTGCAGCTAGCACGTAGCTGCAGTGTTGCTCTACTACTATTAACTATTCCTTTACCAATGTTCATTTATTTCAGTTTACGCTACCTATAATTGTATCTCCGGGTGCCTACACAGCCTATTCATCAGCTTTACGATGCTATTTTACGCTTGTATTCTGTGAGGGCGTGGTTCTACCCCTATCGTGGTCCTCTAGCTGCAGGGTTGCTTTACCACTGTTAAAACTTTTATAATTAACTTCATCATATATCTGATACTCAATTTCTTTATGAACTAAGAAACAATTTATTGTCGACAATGGCTGGTTTGCCATTAAACATGCAAGATTGATTGATTGATTTTCGATTCTATCTCATTGGATAACAGTAAACATTACCTTGAGGATATTCGTAACTAAAAACCAAACTAATTCCCTTAAATTTACATCAAATCTTTGTGTTCAATTTGCTTTTGTTAATTTTTATTTTATCTTAAGTATTATTTAATTTCATTTATCTAAAAAAAATATGAGCCTATCTCCTAGTTATGCACGTCTTCACGAATCGATCAATTCTAACTTATTTTAGTAAAATACCTTTCATTGATCTTTTTTCTAAGCTCAAAGTTTCGACTAGATTGTATCAAATACTACTTCCCTATATTCGGTGTCCAAGACTCGCTTATCCAATCAAAAATAACAGGTAATCGCTGTGCACAACAGCCTATCTACGTTCCAATGCTGTCACGTACTTCATATCTAGAGAGAATATTTGAGTATACGTACCGTTCCATTTTCTAGTATAGCCCTTGGGATGTGTACTCAATTACTTACTAAATTAAAGGCGAACCTGTGGTAAGAGCAACCGCTATATTAATATATAATAATTTCACTATTGCGAATTAAAGTAGTCAGAGTACTAAGCTATTATGTACAATTGATTTTAACATATATGTTATATTACTTTTTTATTTTCCTTTCTCTTTATGAGTGACTCTGTGAAGAATAATGGTATGTGAACGAAGAGATTGAAATGCCCAATTTCAGTAAAGCGCCCTAATTAAAAAAAAACCTAAAAAATATTGAAAATATTAAGAATGTCACGAATCGGAAGCACTAAGAAAAGATGATGATATCTGCATTTTTACCGACCGATAACTACATATCCGTGTATTAATTAAGTACAGGCTTCAGCAAACCACAGTTTAGATTGCTAAGTAATTAGGTACCATTGCAAGGCTTCTAGATTTCGATAGGCAATAGATAAATAGACTTAATCGAATCGCCCACACGCGGGGAAAATATCCCCTTAGAAATCATAAATAACATACATATTAAGCGAGAGTTGTGATAATTATAATTTTATTATCTTTTGTACGTTGTAGTTACCCTGCAGCGTAAAACTAGCTGCGATTTTATATACGGTACTTGAATAAACTAGCAACAGTGATACAATGTGTTTTGTTTAATAAATGACAGACCTATTAACTGAAAACGCAGTCCACCTTAGTACTCAGTGGTGACAACGCATCTGCACCTTAATTTATTGTGCAGGATGAATATTTTTTTTAGGACCTAAGGTATTCCTTTTTTATTTTTTGATGGCCACTGTTAGCCCGAGGGCTTTTACAGCTTCACTGGGTTGAAAGGTGGCCGAGCGTTCAGGGCACTCAGCTAAGACTTTTATTTACGAGAAACCAGAAAAGGGTTCCTAAAAGGGAGCCTCGGCTTGAACCGTTACGGCGAGTGAAAGGAACTTACTCGATGTTGCCCGGCATTCCTTATTATCTAATTTTTGCTTATTTGTCATCTCTACGTCCGTTACGTCCGAAGGTACTTGTAAGTTGTTAGTAACATGGTGCCAGTGCGTCGCTAACAATTAAAAAAACCAAGTTTATAGATTAAACACTATATGGAAAGAGAATTGCTGCCATATTCCAGGATTTAAATTTGACCTATGAAATTGCCATTTTGTTTGAAATACGTTACGGTTACGCGTTGGTACGGTTCTACTCCGGTCGCTAATCGGGTGAAACTGTTTTGGACCGTCTGTAGGAGATTTAAATTATCCATGGCCACATGGGCGAAAACGATGCTAGCATAGGCCATAATTGGTCTTACGCAGTACGTATATAACTGGAATTTATGTCTTAGGGACATTTTGCTTTTGGTGCAGATGAGCTGGTAGAAGCTGGCTCATGACGAACGTGGCCTTATTCCTCACATTTCTGATATGCGTGTGGAAACTAAGTTTTCGGTCAAAGATGACCCCTAGGTATTTGACCGATTCTACCCATGGAATTGGTCGGTCGATGATCGTGATTTGTCCTAGCTTTCTACGGCTAGGTACTGATGCCGGATTGGTTGTTCCTCTCCAGAAGAAGAGGTTGCGAAGGTGTGACCTGCACTGGAGTGGCAGGCTGCACCGGGGAAGGGTTCGGCCTTGAGAGTAAACAAGTTGCGCGCCACTGCTGGCGGCATTGCCCAGGCTGACTTTGAAAGGGCCTTAGGGCCTTGCAACAGAGCAGCAGGTTGGGGAGCTGGATTTGCAGCTGGAGTGAGGGTGAGCCTGGGAGCAGGCGCAGCCTAAAATGAGATGGCAAAGACCGGCTGAGAAGCCCCTATATTCTTATTTTTGCCCTTGTGGCTTTGCCCTCCGCGTTGCCTCTGCGGCGCTTTGGGGCACCCGCGAATACTTTCTGTGTGACCCTCTTCCTCGCATAGATAGCACGCTGGGGGTTCGGTCGCTCCGGTCGGGCGGGAGCAGTCTGGTGTGCCGTGGTCACCGATGATTCTGGTTTTGGCATAACAATTTCTGGCCAAGTGGCCGTAATACTGGCAGCGGTGGCACTGTCCGACCAGTCCGCGCCTAAGGGGGGCCTCAACAGATGTGCCGGTGAGGCCGCACAAAAGCGCTGTTTCCGTCCTTACTTAAATCTTGTCAATTCCTTTATTTGTTGCTGCTGGTAGGGAGGTTTATCGGATAATATTTTTATTGAGCTATTATACTCCTTGCTTGTTTTTTTTCTCAGTACATATTTGACTACTTCTGAACATGAGAGACTCAATTTCAATGGTCGGTTTTTACGTGGGCTATATTTGCCGATTCGTCGTACGTACTGTAATGGGATCCAGACATGCCGACAAAGGAATTCTTATTATTTTGACTCATGTGAGTCATAATAAGTCATTCCGTCCTTGAGATTTTCTCTTTAGCTTCTGGTATTCCGATAATTAATATTTTTTTCCCTTCAATGTTGCTCTTGCATTTCAAAATTTTTGTCATTGTGGCTAAGAGTTTTATCATGTCTTCGTTATTTGTATGCTGTTTTGTGTGTGTTGATTTTAACACTTATTAATTTTCATTTTTGTCCCAATTTGAGTGGTCTTTAAATCAGCAATATCAGATTTGAGTTTATCCAGTTCATCAATTATATATTGTGTGGTAAATTATAAATTTTCCATTTCTTCTTTTATAACTGAAACATCTAATATCTTCCCCAGAACTTCTTATTGTGATCCCACTAAACCTTTTAACATACTCGTCATTTCCTTGCGAAAATTATTGAACTGTTCAGCACTCACATATTCATGTTCTGGTTGTTTCCTTTTTGACCGTATAGATATTTTCTGCATGCCAGTTGTTTCCGTATTTATTGCTGATACATATGGTTGTGAGCTCCCACGCTGACAGTGATCTCAAAATAACCATTATTAATTAAGAAGTAAAAAAATAATACAACTTTCGTGTGTACGCCACCATAGTGCGATAATTTGCGGTTCTGTACTGAGCGGCACTTTTATTGAGGATTTAGGCCGTCTTCTTCTGCGCCGCTATACAGGCACTGGCTATTTTTAAACTTTATTTTATTAAAGCTTGGTGCAAATTGAAATAGAAACTACTTTGACACAAGTTTCAGATTCTTTTATCAATGTTACCTGTATTTTGTAATAACTTACGTTGTCACTTTCATAATTTGTCTTTACAATTAAATATAACCATATCATGACAGTAAAACTATTTTTTTTTAATTATATAGTATTTAGAGTCAACCATAAGCGACCTCGACAGTCATTATGACATCATTTTATAGAAACAAACACACCAATAATTTCATATCCTTATGAAAATATGACGTATGTTAGCAAAATATTAATATTTCTTAAAAATATAACATTTTCGAATGGGATCTGGTTTGTATTCTTACTGCAAAACCAACCACTTACAAAATACAGTTAAAATTCCTACTTTTAGTGAGGCTCGTTATAATATAATATAAATATATATATAATTATAAATATTTTTTAATTCGCTATGTAATGTAAAATATATAAAACTAAATAATATATAAAAATATATATGGTTTTCCGTAAATAAAGTAATAGAATTTAATATGCTTTTCATTTAATATATTTGGAATTTATTTGTATACAAATGCGTAACTTTTTTTTTATAATATTCTTCCGTGTAGGGGAGGCAAAGATCTCACACCGCCATGATCGAAAATGATTTTATTTAATTGATTGCGTTTTGTTTGGGGAAGTCATGTGTATATTGACTTTATTTTGTGCAGATTTATGGCACAATATATTTAAAATGATCCAGTTTCGTTTTTCTGCTTTCATAATTACTGAAAAAAGGTACGACAATTCTCGATGTTCAAGTATTAATATTTGTTATAGTTTTTTAAAAACGTAATATATTATTTTTGTTTTGTATTTTTATTGTCTTAATTCTTTAATTAGTTTTTACTAAATTTCCAACAAATTAACTGAATTTTCTGCACAAATATTGAATACTTGGCCACAGATCCTTAGAAATACAGAAAGTGCAAAAAAATCGTTTTCATTATTAGAATACCTTATTCAGACTCATGTTATTATGTTAGTCATTTACTGTTTGCATAACTGTTATCGGTAGCACTTTTTGACCTTTCATTCATCAATTTCAGATAAATAGAATAGAATAATCCATATGAAATTCGTAAAAATATTAAAGTATCGTATAAACTATAATTCAGTCTTATCTGACTCCTTTTGTCAAACAATTTTAGGATTGACACAAACTATTTGTCATTTTATTCCTTTTAAATTTAATAAATAATAATAACAACTACCCCTAATGTTCTTAAAATGCTCTATGCCATTGCAGCCTATCCAACCGTCGCGTTCCAAAATAGTTTTATTCCATTCATTTTAAAGACTTGTTTAAGAGACGGTTTTGCAACTAGATCGTTTTACGATAGAGAATTGTCTGATATCGATTTTCTTAATGTTCACTTCTTGGTTTTAAAGGGTCTTAAAATTTCCAGTTGGAGTATGTTAGTGACCACTGATAGTAAATATTTTTTAAAAATGCTATCCATGCAATTTACATTACATTACTTTCGCTAGGGCATTTGTTTGGTTTTCATCATTCTTATGTTTTATTATTTTCAAATGTATAATATTTCATATTCTATTAAATATAAACTATAAAAAATAGATAGAAATAGAGTAACTATAAAAAATAATGTATGTTTAACTGTATTATTAGTTTTTTAGTAAATATTTAGGCATAATACTTATACTCATATAATGTACATAACATTACATATTTTACAAACATGAAAAAATTATGACCAAGAAGCCATTTATTATGGTTATATAATAACGTTGTTACCATAGTTTAACAGAAGATTTTCTGATCTTAAAAAACACTTGTTCTGAATTGAATTACTGAATAAAATTGGCTTATTAACAATAGAAAATTTAATTTACAAGTAGATATTTGAGATGTACTTAAAATGTTGCCTGAAGCATGAAAATATAGACTCTTTAATACTGTTGTATGCTCATTAAGTTAGAAGTGGATCGGCGGTACTGTTTACGTACAAATCAATAAGTAGAATTTATTGAAAAGTGGGATTCAAGTAAAGCTTCAAATAAAGCACGTATAGTAATCACAAATAGATAACTTTAACAAAAATAAAATATTCGTACTTTATAACTATGTATTGTAGTGACGTTAAACAATCGTAATGATTTTACTACTTATTTTAACTCTAAAGCTATATACAATGTCTGTGCATTGACAATATTTTAGACGAACCAAATGGACTGAACAAACAGTACTAGACCTATTTTATTAGCGAAATTGCGTGTTAATTTCCTTTCAATTTGAAAAAGAATAGAATTAAAAGTTGTAATTTATTGATACTTATAATATCAATTCCAGTAAATAGAAAGGGAGGAAAGTTAGTTGGTCAAAGCCAAATGGAATTTTTCATAACCAGCCGTTCAGTTCCAATTACATCAGTTTTCAGAGCATTTAATATTTACGTGGTAATTTTCTAGATGATGTTACCAAGTGACTGCGGCGGAATAAATTGTATATATTGGCTATTTATAATACTGTCTTCGCTTCTGTAGGCAATAAAGTATGAAAATATATCTGTATATAAACTTCGCCTCGTCGTCACATTGCACTATTAATGTGTATAAATATTTTAATGATTAATGTTAGTATTTTTAATTTAAACCTAAATTAAAGTCTACTGTTGTGGGCTACAGATTAACTTCCGAAAACTATAATAGGTCGCGTTTACACTCTAATACCCTCTCGGCATATAATAGGTTACCAATTTTAATCTAGATGTTAAGAATATATTTAACAGAATTTGAGCTTTGGATTCAGTTGTATTTTAATGATATATGTTGTATTTATTTATTCTATGAAAAAGAAATATTTCAGTCATCTAACCTCCGTCCATTATTCATCAGACCTGAAATTTGATCGAGGCATGGTATGCCAAAATTCATTATCAGTTTTAAATTACTTTCACGAAACATCTTCAAGTCTCATAAAATTTCAAATTAGTTGAAATAATCTCCGCAATAATCAGTATGTATATGAATATCCATGCTGTTAAATCAGCGTATCAATTACTAGTAAGGAAATATTTTATTGGTGGTGTACCCCTAACCAGCAGGCGATGCTCTCTACTGTCCAAGACATAAGTAGGAAGGTTTCTATTGATACATTTTGCTTTGTCTGAAACCATAAATTATAAAACGACAGTAAACAATAATTACCGTATCTCTATGTAATATTGCCTAACAGAACTTAACAAACAGGAACATGTCATTCATGGATGGTCCCTAGATTATTGATAGATATGTACTGATCAGAAGCTGAGACTTAACGATAATTGGCTGAGAAGAAACTAAAGGTTTCCTAAAGTAACTAGAGGCTACTAGCGGATCGTGTAAAGTTCTTTGACTGGGAACAATGCTGATATGCACGAAGTAAACATAATTGTAACCAACAGTTTATTATATTTATTACCTAGAAGCAACCGTATCGTCTTGACTGAAGTCAACTAGTAAAAGTGATATGGAAGTTTAATTATTGACGTAAGAGCTGAAATTGTAACATAGCGCTGTATAAAACGTGAATAGAATCAAAAGTCTTTTTTAATTGCAGTTATAAAACTGCAATTAGTGGAAAAGAGAAACGAAGAAAATAGTTGAAAGCGGTTAAATAATTGGGCTGCAAAGTTTACTTTAAGTTCTATAGAATATTAGAATACTGCGTTATTCTCCGGTCGACTGTACTATGGTTGTTGGATTCATATTTGACAATTGTCTTATTTTAATAGCTGTCATAGAAGAATGTCTGTCTTGTCTGAATATGTAAATATGTGCATTCCAAAGATGCACTTAAGTCCTTTAGAAAGATTGCGACAGTGATTCTATGTTCTGTTTGTTATGCGATGATTTTTACTGAACCAAGACACGCTCCAGTCATTCCCTCCCCAAAGCCAATTCTCGTATTTCTCAAACATGTAGATATCCCTACTTACCCTGCCGGCCAAAAGTTTAAGATCGTACATAAACAACATAATTATCAATTGTAATAAAATCCCATAGGATAAATAAAAGAAATGCACATCTGCATATTCTATTGTTAGTATTGGATATTTAAAGAAGGCATTCTTTTGTTTACTTTCAAGTTATTGGACAATAAACATCTATATTTATTGTCCACAAACATTGACAAACGCTGCGCTAGAGCCAGGTGCTAGAGCCGTAATAATATTTTTATTATGTCCTCATTACTAATTACTTTGCTTTTGTTACGTATTGGTCAATAATTAAGATTATTTAGCTCCTGAAAATACTTGTTTCTGACTTATTATTACCCGAGTTTACTTGGGTTTGTTCACAAACAATCTCAATTAGTCTAAACTTGTGGTTTCTACAGTGAAGATGTCATAAAATGGGAAAAGCTCGACGAAATTAGCAGTGAAGTGCGTCTGCCATCGTTATTTTACATAATGAAGGCAAATCCGAACGTGAGATTGCTTCACAACTGAAGTTATCGAAGACTTGTGTTCATGGCACAATAACTCGATACAGGAACACAGGCAGATTTCAAGATCCACCGTCCACGCTCAAGAAGGCCGAGAGTTACCACGTCTAGTGAAGATAATTTCATTGTTGTTTCCAGCAAGCGAAATAGATGCTTAACAGCACAAGAAATACGCGTAGAAGTAAACAAAACCCGAGTTAAACCTTTATCATTGACTACAGTAAAACGGCGACTGAGAGATACGAAGTTGTATGGTCGCGTTGCCGAAAATATCCGCAAAACAAGAAAAAACGGATGCAGTGGGCTCTTGCCCATCGAGATTGGACTGAAGAACATTTTAAAAAAGTGCTTTGGACCGATGAATCCAAGTTTGAACTATTCTTTTCGAAACGTAAAATTTACGTTCAACGCAGTGTCCAAGTAAAGATGATGTCAGATTGTGTAATCCCAACAATGAAGCATGGTGGTGGCTTAATTATGGTCCGGGGTTTCTTCACTAGCCAAGGAACTGGCGATTTGATTAATTTTGAAAAAGGAACAGTACAAAAACATTTTAGTACAAAATGCCGTTTCTTCCGGGTTACAATTAATTGGAGATGGATTCATTTTTCAACAAGATAAATATATAGTATAATAGATAAATCCAAAGTATAGCTCAAAATTATGTAAAGGATATTTAGAACAGAAAGAGGCACAAGGGGTATTAAAAACATGGTTTGGCCTCCTCAGAGCCCGGATCTCAATCCTATTGAACTTTTGTGCGAAGAGCTTGATAGGAACGTCCGTAATCTTGGTCCATCCTTGCGAGAAGAAATGTGGAATGCTTTATGTGAAATTTGAAACAATATATCACAAGACACCATTAACAAATTGATTGCCCGTTTGCCGAGACTTGTGAAACAAGGTAAAAAAAATTAAAGGAGGATTTTTTGATGATCATGATGGTCAATCAATGTTCGTTTAGATGATTAAACAGGTTAATAAAACATTTAATATTTTATTGGAGTTTAACTTTATTTTCCTACTTTAGTTAAGGTGGTCTTAAACTTTTGGTGGGCAGGTACATTTAAAAATAAAAAAATTATGTACCAAATCACGTCACTGAAGCTCGAACTGTGTTTGCTCATGATCTATAAAGTTTAGGCCGACTGGGCTACCGAGATAGCTCGGTCTGTGTTATAAATATTATAAAAATTAATAATAAAATATATTTTTACTATAATAATTACTATAATTATCATTGAAAATATATCATGCTTGTATGTATATGGTCTCGTTTATATGCCACATACACTCTGCATATCTAAATGTATACTACTACATGTCCCTGTTTAACCTTCCATTTCCTATTTTAAACATAATAAATTCAGCCTTAACGAGGTCAAGCTGTTGTTATCTACATCAAAGGTCCCTCTCAAAGTTACTTCCCTTTGAAATTCACAAGTCTAGGTTTTCAATAACCACATTGAGACGAGCAAGTCAGCACTAATAGCGTTGAGTCGTTCGTCACATAAGCGTCACGTAAAAATTGCAGGCTAATTTAATGTAAATGATTGTTTGAATGCTCGAAAATCTGTTAAAACATCGATTTACATGAGTATATACGGGTACGGGAAGATATGATATATCTTTTTGTGATTCTGATTTTGAGCTTAATAAATATTCTCATTATAATGCGCTTACTACTTCTTTCAACCTACCTGAGACTATTCCGTGAAATCTGTTTTAACAGTGAAAGTTGCATTCAGCTTGTTTCTAGCTACACTACTGTTAGAAAGAAGCTGAAGGCGAACATAAAAGCATGAATGAGTTGGCAGGACCGACGAAGAGTTACGCCCTCACAGGATGAGAAAACGTGAATCAATAGAACAATTGACGGAGTTGAAGTGTAAGGGGGAATCTACCTAATGATTATTACAGATGCTCACGGTGCACCATCTAACATTTTTTTTATTACTTTGAGAGTAACAAACGATCGCAGTACACCTGATGGTATGTGACTCCTGCGGGCCATGACATCTACATTCATCCTTGACAAGGAATGATAATGCAGATGCGTTGTCGCCCTTGAGGACTGAGATGGAATGCTTCGTCACCAGTAATAAAGATCTCCGGATCCTTGCACTCACCAGACGAAACACAGCAACATTATGCTGCTATTTTACGCTAGTATTATGTGAGAGCGTAGTCCTACCCCGGTCGAGGTGACCACGTTAGTCTGTTCCAAGAAAAACTAGTTCTTCATGAGACTTAAAGAGAGTAAAGATGAATCGACCTAACTTCGCTTATTTGTTATATATAACAACTGATATAGTATATATGTATGTATAACACTCATGAATTATGAAGAATATTCTCTGGATTTTGTATAAACACAAAAAAGTAATTTGAGCCTAATATATAAACACTCCCTGTATTAGTGCTGAGTAACCATAAACCGTTTATATACGTATTGATATTCATGCCAACTGGACTATCCGGATAATACAAATACGACATTAGAATTGTATTTTGTACACGTTGTAGCTATATGGACAAGTTTATTTTGGTTGCGTTTTTCTTTTTTTATCAGTATTTAATTTTCAATCGAGTTGCGTTTCAACGAGCTCGTATTTTATATTATACATTAATAATAATTCATGACAATAATAGTCTTTTATGTGATAGTCGAGAGACACACATCAACGTTGTGAATAGAATGCGGGAGTACAAGGGAAGCCTCCACAAATATGCAATGTCCACTAGTGGTTCACCCTAAACGCCAACTACAGATATGTACCATTTGCCGAGAGATACCCTATCCCCAACAAAAGAGTAGCGACTAATTATTTAACAAAACTATAACTATATCTTACAGATTAGAACAGTACCAAGTTAAATTTGTCATTATTAATATTATTTAAATTAAGAAACTTGAGTTCCGAATTTGAAAGACCGTATCGTCAATGAATATATAATGGGTTCTTTTGAGGAATATAATAATTTCGATAAAATTGTCATGATGATCTGAAATATTTCACGACTGAGTGAATGATTTTTTAGTACTCGATCAACATCTAACATTTATTTTTGGTATTCGTTTTGAGCCGATACGGCAATTCTGCCCACCCGTGCGAACTCTGCTCCTGCTACCTTTTTCATCATTCTGGCAGAATTCCTTCACCTTATTTGAAGCTCTATTCTATAATAAAACTGTTTAAAACTGGGTGACCCAAATTGCTGTTGAAGCTACAGTCTCAAAGATTACGGTGGTCTTGGTTATATATAATATTTAGTTAGCAGTTAGTTTTAACTGCAGCGGTTCCGTTGACCGTGACCGCCGCGAAGAATTGAAGCCGCATACTCACAGAATTCCAACAACGAGATGACAACGTATATGCATCCTAAAACTCTGTTAAGGATTGATGTAGATTGCTTGTTTGGCATCCCTATTATAATAAAAAATAAAATATCACAGTTTCCGAACAAACCGATAAAAACATCAAAACAATGATTGTTCCCTAGGATGACCATCCGACCAGACTACTGTTCAATGATCAAATAATAAGTCATTAAAAATAATTCATCTCAATAATAAATAAGGCGGCGCACAAAAACTCCATTTTTCTAACTCAAGGCAGCAGCTGTTGGTGTTTAAAATAGATTAAGGCAAGAATTAAGATAATGGCACTTTTTAAAATGATATAATTTGAATTCTGAAGGTCAAAAAAATTAGAGAAAGTTTTAAAAATGAAGTAGTATCTATATAATATTAGTTTTTATTATCAAAAAGAATCAGGAGATGCATATTAAAAACATATGAAAACATATTTCAAATAGTATCGTATTTGCCTCGAACTGCTATTAAATACTCAGGTCTAAGGTAATTCTGACGTTTTTTATCGCATTTCGGGTAACAAACGATTACAGGGTTCCTCATGTATAGTGATGGTAAGTGATTCCTGCGAGCACGACATTGATATGACACCAACACTCACACTCTTCTCGATAAAGAATCATAATGCAGCTGCATTGACACTCTTGAAGACTAAATTTTATGCTTCGTCCGTCACCTGTAATAAACCTCTTATTTATTTGTTGTTGTTAATAGCATTATTGACTAGTGGCTCTGTTTTCCTTTTTTTTCTAAGGTTATGAAACAGTATAAATTTTAAACAGACGAAAGCCTCTCATTGTGTCGAAGCACGAAAGGCTCAGCTCAACTCCAGTTTCCATTTTCTTTTTACATTTCCACCTAGAAAATAGCACGTGCGCTGAATCTCGTCAAATAAGCGGGTCAGCGCACGCTCTTGGGAGAGCATGGATAGCCGCAGTTGGAATTATACCATGTCCGGGTGCCTTACGTTTTGGCCCAATTATGATTCTATGTTTGGCGTAAGTTGTCCCTCTATGTGGTTTTTGGATGAGCTTTCTGTTGAGGTGGTGGACTGAGATATGATTTTTCGACACATTGATAATGTTCCACTCCTTCCCTCTATACATTTAAAGCTCATTGGACCTCCCTGCTACTCTGCAGCCGACAGTGGGTGCCTTCCATATTGCAGTTAGATACTAGTTGCAGCGTGGTTTTGAGTCGATACGAGCACAAGTCCAAAAAATTTATTATTTTTTTAAATAAAGCATTGAAAATGATAATCGTGGAAAAAACATTAGGAGAAAGTTTAACGTACCGTAAGAATAAGGGTCCTTAAATTTTGTATACAGAGACGCAGTGTCTAGACGACTACTTTTCGATTTTATTTATACAGAATGTTAACCTTTCGTACGGACTCGTTGGATAACTATAAGTTGCGATACTTATACGCGCTACTATCGGAGGCCAATATTTATTTGTAAAGTAACTAAAACTGCGTTCGAACTTTTCTCCCGATCTTAGCATAACATATCTTAAATCGGAAGGTGGTGGAGGTGGAAAATGACATGATAAAATTAAGTTTATTATAATTAATTGTAGACATGTTTTAAAATATTACGTGAAGTTATCAATATTTTACTGCATGTCCTTTAGCAGTAATAATAGTCCGACAACGTTTTGGCATTTAAGAGATTAATTTGTTGCAAGCTCTTATTGGAAATTGCTCCCATGTTTTTTTAAAAGCCATAAAAACTTGATGCACGTTAGTGGTACATATTGTGGTCACCATTTTCTTCACATGATACAACAAATTTTGTATAGTGTTGATATCGAGACTGTAACTAGGGCCAATCTAAGATCGTTACTGATTGGCTCCATAGAAAATCTTTAATTACTGTTGCAGTGTGTATTGGATCATTGTTTTGTTAGAAACTCCAAATCACCGCCAAACATTCCTCCGCCTATGGTAATATTTTTTTTAGTTGACTTTAAAATATTCTTGTATTTTATCCATATTGCCTACAATTTACGTAACAGGTCCAACACCATGTCCGGAAAACAGTCCCAGACTTTGATATTCCCTTCTCCATGTTTGACTATTTTCTTCGTACACTTTGGATCCATTTCATTATTCGTAGTACCTCTCAGATATTGTTTTCCCTAACAGATAATCATATTCATTTTTGTTTCACCCGAAAATAGTATTAGTAATAGTATTTCTCCACTTACGTCCAGTCCAATTATCATATTTTTTGCAAACTCTAATCTAGCTTTAATATTAGCTTTCTTTAAACCTTACGACATATTCTTCCAAATAATTCCTACCTTCTCATAATTCTGCCTTCTCGCACTTCTCAGCCCTCCAGCACCAAGTAGATCCAAACGAATAAGTTCTGATTCTTGGAACGGTTCTTTTATGGCTAACAATATCATTCTAAAGGCTTATTTTTCGGTGATTTATCTAGGTATCGGTTTCCTATGTAGATTTTTGGTTGTGTTAAACTTTATGAAATACTTGAAAACAATCATTACGATATCTTTAGAGCATCGCAAATGATTCAAATTATATATCCATTAATACTTAGCTTCACTATTGATATTACTATAAATAAACTTGTGTGTCTTTAATTATGTGACCACCATTTATATATACAACCTAGTTAACTTGAATCGAATTAATATCGCCGAAATTATATCATCACAATTTTTTTTCTGGCTTGTGGCAATTTGTTGCCCGAGGGCTTTTACAGTTTCACCGGGTAGAGAGCTGACCGAGCGCTTATGCCGCTCAGTCGAGACCTCTATTAGTGGGTAACCAGCACAAGGGCTCCCGACAGGGAACCTCGGCTTGGACTATTACCCTGTTCCGCGAGAGCGTCTGATGCAAGGGTGCCCGAGAGGGCTGAACCTCGGCTCGGTCAGTTGCTTCTGACTAAGAATTATCTACATTAATATCTCTATTATTATTATTATTGGCTATATGTACCACCACTTTGGAATGCGTGGGCGCTGGAGAAGAAGTGGCGCAAGAAATTCCAGCCACGTTTCTAACTGTATTGACTGGAGAGAACCGGCCTGTGACATGGCGGTATCGCGAATAACCTTGTTTGCGACGCCCTCGCCGTCGGCGGGGGCGGTATGAGGGTGTATCATCACTATCATATTTTTAATAATTTTGCGTTTTTACACTATAATTTGGGTGCATTGGATATGGTTGCTTTCGTTCTATTACAACAGTCTTTAAGAGTAGAATTTTTTACGTAAATATATGTGTAAATATATAACATAGTGCTTTCATGAAGAGTAAAGAGTCCTTATAGGTACATATATAATTTGCTTCCCTTTAAATTGGGAAGCATTAATAGATCGAGAAGGGATAACAAACCGGGAAGTCGGACACATTATCTAGCGATCTTCTCTTGCAATAAGATCATTGATTTGATTAAAATTTGAATTGATGAGATTGAATCAAAATCTCACTTATAAAAGATTATTAACAGAAAAAGAGGAAGCATTATAATATTACTTTTTATAATTTGATACAATTCCTCCTTCAATTGCGTGTACCTTACTATTAGTTTAATTTTTGATTCCAACGGTGTTTAACATTCTTTACATAAAACTCAAACTAAACTAATGATTGCTAACAATATGGGATCTGAACTTACAACGTTAACTTTGCTAAGTGTTCTACGTCATTTAACTATTCAAATTTCAAAATACTACAACTTGTTATTAAGTTAAGCTTTTGCTCATAACAACACAATTCCATTATGTGTATAATGCAATTTATGTAATTACTTATAAAGGCCGTGGTAGCTAAATTTCAACGTAAGTGTCTAAACGCTCGCTTTGAATATTATGAAGCTATCTCCGGTATCGTCAGTAATTGTATTTTTTTATGTGTCAAGAAAGTTTTAAGTGAAAAATGCATATAGAAACGTGCATGTCTAAGAGATAGATCAAAATTATTAAGTGCATTAGAGTCCAGCTGTGGGAATACCACATGTACATGTGTATATATGCTGTTAATTAATTTTTTACCTATAAATGTGCGAATGCTATAAATTCATATTATGCCATACACTGTCATTTTATGACGTACGAGAGTATTATATGATTATTGAACTTCACAAAATGAGTAGTGCCCCCAATTTTTATTAGCACAAATTGAGTAATTAGAGAAATAATAGATCATTACCTATGCAATTGCCGTTTTGTATGAAATAAGTTAGTATTTTTTCAAACTTTTTTATTTCTGTTATTCAAAGTAATCACCCATGTAATCGATGCATCTTTGCCAACGCAGCAGTAGTTTATTGATGTCCTTCTTGTACAAATCCGCTGGACGGGAGTCAACAAACTCTTCAAAGGCATTTTGTACTGCCTCTCGGGAATTGAATTTTTTTCCCGCTAAAAAGTTGTCCAAATTTTGGAAAAAGTAATAGCCGGTGGGTGCAAGGTCTGGTCAAGTACGGTGGATGAGAGTGAGCTTCCAACCCCAATTCTTGCAGCTTGGAGACTGTCTGTTGTGCAGTATGGGGTCGCGCGTTGTCGTGTAGGAGTAGCGGGGACGACCGATTGACCAAAGCTGGTTGCAGATGTGCAAGCTTCTCCATTATTGTCTTTAGTTCTTCACAGTACACATCT
Source organism: Teinopalpus imperialis (assembly GCA_029286865.1). Taxonomy (NCBI): domain Eukaryota; kingdom Metazoa; phylum Arthropoda; class Insecta; order Lepidoptera; family Papilionidae; genus Teinopalpus; species Teinopalpus imperialis. The sequence continues at coordinate 8,109,070 of JAGSMU010000030.1, read as the reverse complement.
GCAGTAATGCTCATGCCGTTTGGTAATATGTGTGACTATTATGTCTATAAGAAAAAAAATGATGACATCTTGATAGCATGTTTTCTTTTACAGATGATGACTTTCTTCTGATTGATTTCAACCACGGCGATATCTTCTGGTTATTGTCAGATTACATCAACTGCGCAGGAATTATTATAGTGCCGTAAGCTTTTGCGTTAACACAGTGGTACTCACTCATCTTCCCTCTGTCCCTATCTAGTGTAATATAATGCATGGGCAATTAGATCGGAAGGTTTGTTAAGATGGAATATCAAAAAAACGGGACGTACTTACGTATAGTAAGACGTAAACCTAAACCTTAAGATACGCAGACCCGAAAACAACATATTTTATACACATATATTGGTCCTAGACTGGCAATTGAAACCCAGGACTTGCGACGCTGCAGTGATGTATTCGTCATTATCTCAGCAGAAAACATATTAGTGTCGTATAGGTATGTCCTCATAAGATGATGGTGATGCTGGTATTCTCACGCGATTCTTTAATCACCGAGCAAAAAAATATAATATAAATATAATATATATAATAATATATACATATACATAAGAATAACATAAATTTAAGTATGTTTATAGTAAATATGTAGAACATGATCATGGTTTTATTCCATTCCATAGAGATTGGAACATTAGATATTATGAATTTTCTGACACATAAAGTTAATTTTATAATTTTCAAATCAAAGTTGTAAAATGAATATTAAATATTAAAACGGGATTCATACTTCAACTTTGACAGGATTTTACAGGCTTTTCGTTATAACTTACAACTTTCCCGTCATATTACGGCTTATTACAGTAAGTTGTTTATACTCGTTTCAGTGCATATTATTTAAAAGTTATTGTCTACTGCGAGGTCTTATGGGTAAGTTACAAAATATATAGTTTGATTTATTTAAATTTAAATAATAACGATTGGTAAAAATTAACGAAATTTGAGTTACTTTCTCTTCAAAATATTACTACTTTTTGCTACTTGACTACTAAATTTTTGCATCACGCTTAAAATTATAAATAGATACGGGATGGTACTAACGACTTTTTTCTATTCGTGAATATCATGTCATTATTTGTCACTTTGTAATCACTGACCATTATTAATACGTAATTTATATGTATTTAGTTGATGCATGTCCATCATAACTATTTATGTTGTATATATTTTGTTATTATGTAACAATATGTTGGTTTAGCTCATTTAGGTATTAGTTTATTATTATATACAAATACCCACTTTATTAACATATTTAACTCAATTATTCTATTCTAAAGGTTGTCTGGAAGAGATCGCTCTTTAGTTAGTACACCGCATTGTGTACCTACTCAGTAATATTTTTAATTTTTCTATTTCCTTTTTGTGATTTGTTTTTAATTTATTTTTGTGGTGTACAATAATGTATATATAATAATAATGTCAATATGCAAAGATACTTGCTTTACTTGTCAGTTGTGTAGATATAAATAAATAAAAAACATTTATCTATATAATAGGATAATATATTTTTATATATTATCCTATAATACATATTATGATATATCATATATCTTTCTCTTTCACGGTATTTTCTAGTCTACTGCAATTAAGTCTTTCTAAGAAAATGTCTGTATTGCAAGCATATTGCAAGGACTCATGCTAATACGTGTGCCGCTCCCTATTTTTTAAAATACATGAAGCTGTAGTTTTGTTTAACCTCTATTCGTTTTTGAAGCGCTTTCCTAAATGATCCAAGTATTATATATGTATGTATTACAGGATGTTCAACGTTGCGTATTTCTATTTAAGAGTGAATTAAAACGGAACATTCATATTTTGCTCGAACGATTTTGTCGTTCCAAGTGAAATTATAAATCCGTGTATCTTGTTTCTGAAATGTATAGGTATATTAGAAGAACAGGAAAGTTAAATGTTTAAGCCTTTTCGGCATATGAATATACTCCAATTTACTCTGCTTTTTTATTGTTCTTCTTCACCAACACGATAGATTTACATTATGTTGAACATACATACATAGATCAACATAATGTAATGTTAAAAAACACTCGTTTTTTATGGAATCATGATTAAAAGTGTAGCTTTATCACTTGAAACATCAATGACGATAGAATAAGATCAAGTACAAGAGTAATAAGCAACCTTGCTGATAAATAAATAATAAATTAAAAAAAAAGTATTACTTTCATTGTGGGGTCAAAGAAAAAACTTTACTCCAATGTAATAGTTATAGATATCTAGTTGTTCAATGCAATGACTTTCTGATAGAAAATATTTTAATATGTACGAGAAACATAAAAATTGTCTGATCACGCCCTTTACGTATTTTACCATCTAAGTACTGACATTAAATTTATATAACGTAAGTCTAGAATCCAATAAAAGTTTATAAACGCACAGGTACTCTAATAAAAATCGGGAAATCTATAACTTTTTTAATATCCGCTTCTGATATCCCATTGTAAGACACAAATCTAATATGTAAGAACATATTAGATTTTTTCTTTGATTTTCTTGAGTTTCTTTAATCCATTTATCACAATGTAGTGGTATTGTGTGTCGAAAGATTAGTAAAAAAAACCTTTGCAAATATTACTAGAAATAGAAGCTTAGCATAGTGGTCGAACCGCAAACTATAATCGGCTAGCGAGACCGGGAAATTATTTTTATTTAAGAAACTAAGGCAAACAAGCTGTAACAGGGTTCTGCCTGTAAAGACCACATCATCACAGATTAATAGCGTAAAATAGCAGCATAACTTACATGTGTTTCATATGGTAATGTTGATAACCGAAATCCCAGTTACGGGCAATGCAGCCTTCTTTTGATGGGGTGACAACACGTATGTATGTGAATCTTGAATCTTTATTGAGGATGGATGTAGCTGTTTATAAAAGGCTTACTATAACTGCTATACTTACTATTACATAACTTACCATAAGATGAACTGTGTGCTCGATCGTCATCCTAAGTTGTATAAAAAAAGGTAAAATACAAGAAAAAACTAAGATAGTCTTCATGGGTGTCGTAACACAATCTGAATTTTGATTATTTTGGATGGATGCAGGGGACAGTCATACTATCAGGTAAAATTATGATTGTTGGTCAACCTTATTTCCGTTAAAGAAACCTTTAAACAATTTCATTTTGTCAAACGTAAAGCATGACACTATTGATCTGATATCATACATAAACACCAATGTCATGATTGGAAGTTTCATGTAGAAAAAAGGATTGTATCATAAAACGACAACTTAAATCTATAAATGTAAGTAACATGCAAAATCGTTAAGATTAATAATGCGTTAAAAGCATTGAACCGAATATAACAAAATTGAAGTAAAACGTACTGGTACATGATGAGTAGACGACTCGTAATGATGTCGACATGTGTACGTCTTCTCCTAGGTCTTAGAATTATAGTTACTTCGAATGGTAGGCTACGCAATTGCTTATGGGTAGAAAAAAAGTAATTCTTATTTATTTTCGAATGCAATCGAAAATCATTTGAATGTCATTCATTTTTAATAATAATGGTCAGATATCGAAGGCATTTAAGCTTTTAGTTATTTCACCTAATGCAGAGAACTAACGTTGGAATTGGAAATTAATCATTTAAAAGCAAGCATAGTCCGTATATTCTGTTGATATGCCAATTATTGAAATTGCTATGATAGAGTGTATGATCATGCAATATAATCTGCATAAATTGAACACAATTGGAATGTTTCCATGAATGCGCTAGCGGAATTTCCATTCGCATTTAAATTCGTGTACAAAAACCCTGCGATATTTTATTTATTTATTTATTTATTGTAGACACACCAACAATGTACATATTCACATATTCATAATAGTTAATAAAGTTGTATAGCATTAGAAACTAATATGTACACCAAAAACAGGTATGCACAGCATTTCCCAAATTGTGACATTGATATATATTTAGACGTTTTGAGATACAGTATAAAATATGGACATAAACAATTTTTTAAATAAAAACTGTTTCGTATGATGAGTGGCATCGTGGGGCTCCTGGGATTCTTGGGCTATTTGGATCCAGGGATTCTGGGGCTATTTGAATCCAAGGATCCTGGGGCTATTTGGATCCTGGGACCAATTACAGGTAACTGGATGCATCTTGAATCTTTGTTGAAGATGGAAGTAGACGTTATGGGTCGCAGTTATCTCACACCATCTGTATGCTCAAGTTTTACCTCTAGTATTTAACAAAAATGAAATAGTGACATAAACTTACACTGGGAGGCCTCAAAGCGTTATGACTTTATTTCACTATACCCATTTCAGACATTGTTAAGTTAATTATATTGAATTTCAATTCTTATTAAATTAGTTGCTTCATTGCCACCCTGTCTTTCTGCGCTGGCTATTAACAGTTAATTTGGTTTACAAAGAATGCATTTTTTAACAATAGTAATATTATTATTATTATTAATTATAATAATCATTTTATAATAAATGTATGTGTAAATTACATTGTTTAGAAGATTCAATAACTAAATTAGGGTTCTAACAAAAGTGGAAAAACGTCAAGTGTCTCTGTTTTTATTATACTTTATCCCTCTTAAAGGCCAACGGATAGGGCTGCTTGAATTTTAATTAAGCTAGGACTTTTACTTTAATGGTTTCATTGTGAGCCATTAATCAGAGTTGAGTTGAGCCTATTCTTAATTTAGTAAATAAGTGAAATAAACCAATATAAATTAAATAATATAATTTAATACAATATAAACGACTCATTTATATCTATGTACTTATATTCATGTAAAATAATTTGTCACGTATTTTGATATTGAGATATTTTTGAATTCAATTTGTTTAAAGTTTGTAAACGTTTGAAATCATTTTATTATTTTAATGGTTTGTAGCGTTAATGAAGAGGACAAAAAGTCACATGTATTTTGTCTTAATAAAAGGTAGAGATACGCACTGTTTACGCTTCACTGTTGCATACGATTTACTACAAGACTAAGTAAACAACATATAGCGTCTTTACTTTAAGAAACTAAATGGAAAGGCTGGCCGAATAAATGCAATTAGCAATAACTCGACGTCCGCACATTTTTATCCTCATGGGTAACAATTCGTACGAAAGTCCAAAATATTTAATGGCTATAAGAAAGACAATGTAACATAAATCTAATATCAGATAAAGGCCAAACCAAAAGCATCAGTATTTAGTAATTACTTGATTATAGACAGGTATTTATTAAACTTCCATTTAAATATCTTCGTATCGTTTTTATTTGGAAACAAATGTTATGGACAAGCTAATAATTATGTATGTACTTAACGCATTTTATGTTAATGATCTCTGTTTATTTTTAATTTGACGAGTGTTTATGTCCATCAAATTAAATGTTTTAAAGTACAGTAAAAATTTCATGGACTTAATAAATACTGTTTGCTCGTGGAAAATCGTCGCAGCTAATTATTTGTTAATGGATTAATACATAAAATTAAAAGCTTTTACTAACGATTAAAGCTTTATGCACATGTTCCATTTATTTTTTTCTAATTTTATTACTTATACGATCATATCATATTTGAATGTTTTATAATTACTAAATTATAACAATATGTTAATCATAAAATCATATTCTAATACTTAATTAATAATTTTTCTGAAAGAACTCGTGTCCTAAAGCAATCTGAATACTAAATTTATTGTTATTTCTTCATAAAAAAATAGCCAATATAATCAATTGGCTATTTTTTTATGGTGAAGTTACAATTCATTTTAGGTAGCATTAAATGCCATAATTTAACTTTGGTGTAGTTTCTAAATTACAATCTGCTAGAAAAGTTAAACTTTCATACAATTAATATTTTTTATTTAAGAATTCGTGTCCTAAAGCAATCTAAATACTAAATTTATTGTTATTTCTTCATAAAAAAATAGCCAATATAATCAATTGGCTATTTTTTTATGGTGAAGTTACAATTCATTTTAGGTAGCATTAAATGCCATAATTTAACTTTGATGTAGTTTCTAAATTACAATCTGCTAGAAAAGTTAAACTTTCATACAATTAATATTTTTTATTAAAGAATTCGTGTCCTAAAGCAATCTGAATACTAAATTTATTGTTATTTCTTCATAAAAAAATAGCCAGTATAATCAATTGGCAATTTTTTTATGATGAAGTTACAATTCATTTTAGGTAGCATTAAATGCCATAATTTAACTTTGGTGTAGTTTCTAAATTACAATGTGCTGGAAAAGTAAAACCTTGATATAATTAAAATTAATTTTACTATATGAACAGAAGTTAACGTCTTTACGCTGGTTATGGATGATTGAAACTACAATAATAATTTAAATTATTACTTTCGTTCATGGCATATTTAACCTGACCTGAGTTTGTAAAATTCAAAGTTACTTAATAGTCTCTGTAATTTAAAATTCAGAATTTCGAAATATAATTCTGAAGAATTAAATTTATAGCGCCATCTATGTTTTCCTCCTCGCATTTCCGTAACGCTTCGTCGTCAAAGCTTCGTAATGTGATATAGTACTACGACGGTATCATTTGTTAGAAAGGTAAATTTTTATCTAGTTTGAATATAGGGATTAAGTATTAGAACTTTGTACTATTTGCACTTATACTACAAATTGCGCGATAGACATTTAGATTAATATATTAATTATTGAATTTTAGGAAAATCGTTTTTATTATATATATATCTAACATTTACAAATAAGGGTAATATGTTTGTTTAGTTTCTAGTTGAGGTAGGAGTATGCACTTGTATCTATTACATTGATACTTCAACAAAATCTACGTTAGTGTTGACACAAGTTTTAAGAAAAATGTAAACAGTCGGATTACTTGTCGCCGGTACCGCTGGTACCGGCGACAAGTAATCCGTTAAATTTAAATTTAATCAACACTAACGAAGATACCAATCACGGTTAACTGGATGCAAATTTAATTAAATAGATTGCAAAGTTAGGCTTCATCTAACATTTGATTGCACTTGAAATCAGGAAAATCACTTCGATATGTACATGTTAAAGATTATTTTTATTCTGCATTTAAAACGTTCAATAATGAATCTATATGAATAAAACAATATTTTACTTTATATAAACAGTGATATGGTATAATGGCTCACGGTGTAGTAGTAAGGGAAACGCGTCTTAATAGCATTAAGACATGGTAAGCGCTGGCTAATATAGACACAAGAAAATTTTCAATTTGATATGGATATAATCATTTTTATAACACTTAGAATTATTACGTATTTTAAAACTGTAAGCAAATCATTTTGTTGAATACTAATTCACATTAAGAACATTAGTTTATCACGTTGCCAGATTTTTCTTAAATTCATTTCAAATATGAATGATGAACGTATGTGTACGCTATGTTGTGCACTAGATTATTTTAACTATTACCACCTTATATACGTACCCATGCGTGAAGTAAAAAAAAATATTGTACTTACCGCATTTCCTTAATTTTTAGGTTCGATTTACCTGGAAGCAAAGTGAAGTGTTAAAATGGTTTTATATAAAACAATATATATTTATCGAAGATCTTTCCCTACGGATGGCTCATGAAGCAGGAATCTGAGTTATTTGCATTTCTGATCATTATTTATTAACATTATAACATACAATTTAATATATAAAAAGGTAATTGTTTTTGACGATATAGATATATAATGAAAAATTTGCGAAAAGAAGAAAAATACCATATGTATTAAATAATATTTCTGTAATAATTGAAAACTGACCTTACATTCAATAATGAATACTAAATGCGTCCAAAAGCAATCGAAATATAGATAGTTATTATTATTACCGTTAATCTTAACTCCTTGTAAGATATATACAAGTACAAAAATTTCAATGGTTTGTCGCATACCAGGTAAGAAGACGAAGGTATAAAGACTCGAAAGTCTATCATTTGTTATCTGACATCGTTTTGTTCCCCGACTTTAAACATGATATATGACTTTTCTTTATTTACAAACATATTTTACTTTCTGAAATGTTCAATAAAACTGAGATAGAAGCAATCTGACATGTTTTATCACATCATGCATATTGATGAATCTATATTAAGTAAAAAATCATCTATGGAACTAGGATGATTTCGTTTTGTGGATTTTCAGTGTGGAAGCGCTCTGATATAAGGCATAAGACTTTTTAAGAAAGACTCAGAAGGGTTAGTTATGTTTAACATTTAGGAAAGCTATTTTGAGAAAACACATAAAAATATTTGCCAATCTGGTCGATCCCCAATAAGCCGGTTTTCATCTGTCGTTGCTATGCAAACTTTTCTTTCATTGGAGAACAATACAGGACGACATTGATCTATGATCCAATTTACGTGTTCCCGTGCAAATTGAAGACTGGCTTGGCGATACGCCATGGCGGTTTTGGGGTAAGGCCTCCTGACTCTAAATGTCTTTGGACTATCCACTCTCTAACAGCTACGATTCTCTTCCGTCTAAGTTACTGTTACACATTGCGCACATTGTTACACTCGCGTTAAACAACACCTTTGCATTTTCTCAATCAGGTGAACCCTGGAACTGAAGATCTTGATTTTGACGATCAACAAGAATTCCACGTGAGTTTAGGTTTATTAAGAATAATACAACTGCATATTTTTGTATTATCTTCGGATTTTAGATCTCTGGGATTTGCTATTAGTTATTATTAGCACTTCGATAGTGGTCCAGGACCTAAGCATACACATATTTTTTATATAACTCTATTCCAAAACTTACAGAAATGTTAAAGAACAAATTATTATATCCAACTTAAACTAATAAGTGTGTTATTTAATGTGTAATCAAAATATTACATGAATGTGATGTAATTTAACTCTTTAACTATTTGAGAATTGAGCAGGGAAAACTAAAATTTTTAAGTTTATTAAATTAGCGTAGTAAAAGTTTTAGTCAATTTGTTAATTAGTCGAGATTATTTAAACTGATGCTAGTTAATACTATATCATAATTAGATATATAAATTGTTATAATACATTATAAAGTAAAAATAATGAGATAAAGTGACGTGGACGATAAAAATATTGAATGAACGTCTCGTCTGAGTAAGAATCACAGATTCACAGAACACGTGAAATACATCTTTGCCCTGCTTTGGTTTGCTTCTGTGTTTTGGTTGGTGTATTTGGGAAACCAGGAACTATTTCTCCCGTTGATGTTACTTTTGTTCCCAGAGGTATTCGCAATTTAACAGACCCCTTATCAAAAAAGGTTAAACCAAGTATCTATTTTCTCTTTTTTTCGCATCAAAGACGATTGACATTATGAAGCGTTTCCCCAAATTCGAGCTTGTCACTGTACTATCATCGCATGCACGAAGTCCTGAAGAAACCAATAATCATTATCCTGCTCATACATATATGTATATTTTATATATTGAATAACAAAATTCATATTTATATATATATATATATATATATATATATATATATATAAAAGCATAATATAAGCATATTATAAACATCATATAAGAAACATGACAAGAGTAATTTACCATATCAATTAGCATCAAACGTCTTTAAGTAGTGTTCGCGTATCAGCCTTTATTATTATTATTCGATACTCTTCTTATATAATCGGGCAAGGAGTTCCAGAGACGTGTAGCCTTAAGGGATTTAAAAGTTATTTAAAAGAAAAAATAAGCTCTCACATATTTTATCCCATTCTGAATAGACAAATGTGATAGAGGCAACTTTTAAACCTACTTTTATGTGTTCATACTTCATATTGTCCAATCTAGTTACACAATTCTTACGTCAGTAGAAAGCGGTGCTTTTTACCCCACACCGTTTACCGTCCAGCATCAAGGCAGTCGATATCGTCACCAATAATTAGTAGTAGATGAAACTTAGCTCGCTATGCTGTTATTAACGCTGCTTTTTATGAAGTGTGTTCCATACCTAGCCAAGGCAATATATTCGTGGTAAAGCTAGTTAATAGACATAACGTGGCTCTATCACATATTGCTCTCATAGCAAATTATTAGAAGCGCACAGTGTGCAAGAAATGCTTACACATACATCGGTCTACCAGAGCAATCATCTATTTGTTCTTGTCTTAGCATCGCAAACGGGTCAAATGTGTACGTCGGTATAAACATTGCTACATTTATACATGAACGCGGATTTTTCTTTTATAATTGTATTAAGGGTGACAACCGAGTCACCAAGTCACACAGTCACACAGACGAGAAACACAGTCCACAAGATGATAAGTAATTTCTGAGGCCTATTACACCCCCATTCATCCTCTATCATAATGCATATACGATGTCACCCTGACGACTAAGATGGAATGCCTCGTCATCAGTAATAAGGGTCTCCAGATTCCTATATTTACCAAAAAAAAAACAGCAGCATAAGACTGAAGAGACGCTGGTGTGCTTCGAAACAATTACAACTTCACACTCGCTCGTGTTTTTCGAATGCGATCGAATTGATCAAACAACGATATATTTATCAAAAAAAGTCTATCTTATAAAGACTTTAATTATTAATCAGCAGCTGTCTAAATTAAACGTAACGATTGGGCGAAATTATTCATCAACGTTATCCGCATGTTAGCTGTCTACGCCCAAAGTAAATAGACAAAGTTCTTTGATACTTTAGTGTAGTACTTAATCAAGCGATATATTAATAACATAATTTAAATGTTAAGAAACTGAAGTAATAAAGATTGATGAATAGAGTAGGAAATGATACTCATAATTTACATCATTTCAGCCCATCACTGTCCAGTCCTAGTCCACTAGTCCACTAATTAATCTGTGAGGACTCTATGGTAATCTGTGAGGGAGGTCTCTCACAGATTACCATAGAGTACGATTCGGAGCCACCTACATCGCATCCGCAGACTTATACGCAAGTATTTGTTGAAGTACAGTGTACAGTGTAGAGTGTAGTGCTTGTACAGAGGTAGAGCTACGCTGTATTTGGTTTCTATCTGCAGAATGAATGGGTCTGCTCGATCAGGGAAGGACCATGCCATCACAGAATGCAAGCATAATGTTGCTGTATTTCGTCTGGCAATCTATCTCAGTCCTCGAGGCTGATAACGCATCTGCATTATGATTCATCGTCATGGTAGGAATCACTTATCGTCAGGTGAACAGTGAGCTCGTTTGTTACTCTCAATGTAATAAAAAAAAAGTACAGACCACACTTGTCATCTGGTTCTTCATCGTTAATCAGATGTAGGCGGCTGATCTAATAGCATATATGAGATATGCGATAAGATCAAAAAAATAGCAAGGTTCATATGAGTTGTTGATGACAGTACAAATCCAAACACACAAACCCGAAGAACAAAAATTTATGTAAATATTGGCTCCGGTAGAGAATTGAATCTATTGCCCGTAACGCAGTTGCCTTTGACCACAATCACACGTGGATTCTATCTCAAAATAATAAGTTAAACAAAGTTAAGAGATGTGATAAGGGGTGACTAAAAAAACACAATGACTACATTTTATGATAAAATGAGGATCGTAAGTGGACTCCAACAGAAAGTCCTCTTGGCACCGCTTCTTTCCGCTTCACCTACTCGACTTACGCTACAGAGAGTGGCTTACCTATCCTTCACGCCCCTTCGCTACACTCAGCCTCATAATCAATTATAAGTTTCTTTCAGATCTTTTGATTTCGTTTTTTATTTAATTTTATTTATTCACTGTTACAATATATTAGTTCATGAATTTTATGGAAATCTCAAATGTGAGTCTGAGTGCGACACATTAAAAGTTTGAGTAAATAAATATGAAATGCAGACCAACTAGTAAATTATGCAGATAAAATAAAAACTAAAGTAACAACAGCGCCGTGGCATACAAAAGTTATTGGAAAAATATTATTTAGTTGTTTTTTCTGAACTACATTTTTCATTTTAGGTTATTAATTTATATAGACAATGTACAAGATATTGATTTTATTTAAAATTATTGTTTTTTTTTCCAACGAACGAATATTTTCATTATATTTAAAATATATTTTTTCGTTCGTTCTGTCTCTAATTATATTGAGAACTTGTCTGCAACTTTGCATGCGTAGATATTATATATACATATAAAAATATAGCTCGTAATTTGAGTAGTCAAAAAAGCTAAAAGCTGTTTAACCAGACCATATCGTAATTGAGAAACAGTGCACACTTATTTATAATATTTTTGCTTTAAATTTATTTAAAAAGCTTTCATATTAAATTTCATGCTTCTTCCTTCAAAAGTGATGAACTACCCATATAAACTTTCAACCCCTTATTCACCGGAAACACGTACACATTTATTTCGAAACAGAAGCAGGTATCTATATAAAATTTCTTATTTATTACTTTGAAAATGACGGAATTCCATACAACCGTCTAGCCCCTATTTTACTCTATTATTTTAGGGGTGAAATTTCCGAAAAGCCTTCCTTAGTGGATGCTTACAACATAAAAGGCATGAACTGCCAAAATTTCAAGTTTGAAGTCCCATCGCTTTAAGCTCTGCGTTGATAAATCAGTCAGCCAGGACTAGTAATTTTATATGTATAGATAATACCTACCTTTACCTTAAGAATTTATAATGTATGTATAATAAAAATGCAATAAAATAATTGAGTATTGAGGATTAATTTGTGATATAATTTTTTATAAGACATGTACGAGTATCGTATGTATATTTTTTTGTAAATAAAACATTTTAATTATTAAACCTATTACACGTTTTAAAAATCTAACCTTTTTTTATGTTATTAATCATAATCTTTGTATACAATAGGTTTGATAAGTTAACAATTTATTAATTCATAACAAAAATTAATCAATAAAAACATTACCTTAAATCCGCATAGCTATTAAGAAAAAGTAAATTAGGCAAAGTAGGCACTGTTAAGATGGCTATGCTATGAGTCTATTTCTTCCAATATACATATGCGTAAAGTATGAAAAAACCTTTTTTTCTAACAGTGGTTTTAACAATCGTAAAAACAAGCCAATGCTTTTTTCTGGCTAAAGTATGACCGGTTGGACTAGGGGAGGGTCTCAGTCTTGTAGAATACCAGCGAGAAATAGCTGCTTAATGCTCCAGTGTTTCATATGGTGGGTAAAGGCAATCGAAGATCTATTGAATTATTGAAGCATTGCATCTCAATGCTCAAGTGAAGCAATACATTTGCATCTTTAATATTTGTTGAGTACAGATGTGGCCCATAAGCATGGGCCGCAGTCGTTACATTCCATCAGGTGACATATGTGTTCATTTGGTGATATTTATTTCATAAAGAAAAACGACAAGCAATAAGGTTCCAGAAAGAACTTTACTGACAAAGCTCATCTTTTATAAGAACTTAGCAAATCTCTGCTAGTATCACCACTTTATCTTAATTTTAGTGAATCATCATCAATCGTTTAACTTTTTCCTATCATTTGCATCGTATTTTCTTGTGCTATTCTTCTATATGTTTAGTAATTTATTTTACATTCCATCCATTTTCTTAGGCCGTTTTGGTCTGTAGCCGTTCATATTCATTTTTTTTAATAAGACAGTATGATAAATGAGCATTCAGTTGACTTTATGGCAAGTGTTATGCGGCCTATAAGCACCTTAATTTATTCTGTATAAAGATTTAAGATATACTCTCAACATACGAAACTCATTATTTTGTCAAATAATTACATCACTCCTCTTAATCCAAACTTGTACACTTATAACAGCTAGCCGTACGAAAATAAACCCGTGATCGGATCGTATTTCTTGATAACATTCAACAACATTCAGTATAGTATTTGCATGCAGTAATTGTTCATAATCTAGATTAATAGATTATGAACAATTATGACAATTACCACAACGTCCACAAACCCATGACGTCACTTACAAAGTGATGACCATGTAAAGAAATGAAGAAGAAAATATGATGAGTATGATTAAATTAGGTAAATTAGAGTACTAAATTACTTGAACAGACGGTTTTTCAGATACTGATGTGAGAAATTCTCTGTCTTTGTTCTTGGCGAACGATAATACACCCAAGATGAAGGAAACGGGTTAGAGAGTGATAGCAAAAACTACCAACAGCATTTGTTATCTTTCTCTATCCCGTTTGGGATAAAGACATGAGATTTATTTGTTTTCTCTTTTGCTTTTACTGCCAAGCTTTTTATAATTAAATTTATAAAATCAAATAAACAAGTAAAAACATAAAACTTTTAATCGTATAAGTATGTTTAAAATATGCATGTCTAATAATAAAAACATACTTCGAAGACATTTGAAATCCCCAATCCATAGTGACGCCGCATAGTGGACTATACTCTAGAAAGAATACGTCTCGTCTCTAGAAAGAATGTTCTGACTTTCTCTCCAGAGCCCTATGCCTAATAGTATGATTTCCATAATATTGCTGTTACTTTTCTGTTTTCTTTTGTGAAATGAAAAGTGTGACAGTGTAGGTTTCACCTAATAAAAAATGATTATTATAGCGTTTTAAAACGAGTTGATAAATTCTTACCTAACACTTAATTTCTTGCCACTGGGACGTTAAATTTCATTTTTTAAGGTAACAGTGGTAGTTTATCAGTAATAGAGCTACGCTGCAGTTTGTTTTTAACTGCAGAATGAAAGGTTTAGCTCAACCTTTACAGAATATCAGCATGAAATAGCAGTATAATGTTGCTGTGGTTTCTCTGGTGAGTGTGGGGATCCGGAAACTTTCATTAATGGAGACGAAGCGTTCAATCTCAGTCCTATAGGGTGACAACGCATCTGAATTATGATTCCTTGGATGATTTCAAGGATGAATGTAGATGTAATGGGCCGCAGGAGTCACTTACCATCAGGTGAACTGTGTGCTCGTTTGTTACACACAATTTAATAATAAAAAATAACCATCGCTGTACTTAAATAAATCTTTTTCATTAATGTCATTTATTTATCTATTTGATGATTAATCTATTCAATGATGTGTTGCGTAGAACTCTAACGTTTATGAGTTGTGATATATAACGTCAGTCTAACGTAAAATTTATGCTAACGCTTTTCATTCTACAGTGTTCGACTTATTACTCTTTGTTATGAACATTTTACAATGCAATTTATTACACTGGTATATTTTATAGTATAAGCTTATAACGTTTATGATATAGACATCTGATGCTTATTCAATCATTTCATACAGAAACATTTTTATAGCTTTAAATTGTGGTAATATTATATCTATGTTAACAAGATATAAAAATAATGGCAAATATCACCATTGGTGACGTTAAAAATTCGTAGTCAAATGATTGTTAAAACGGTACACCAAAAATCAAATAAGATTTATATGTGCCCCGTCGATTCACGTAATCAGTACTGTATCAAGTTAAGGATTAATTGACAAAAAATATTTATTGTACTGGATGTAACTATTATCTAATATTTTACAAAGTATTGCAATTTGCCATTCTTTAAAACCTTATGTGAGGGTAGTATGTAGGTATGTAATAAATATTCTATATTGAAACAATTGTAGCCAACATAGTTGCCAAATATTTTACTCTTCGTGTTGATTATTATTGTTTTTTTTATGGAAGTAAAAATTGCTAGTAACTAAATCCTTAAAAATATTGTCTTATTTTTTATATATTTCTTTACGAACTTTTATTGGTAATTCGTTAAAGTAAGTTCCTTAATAACTTCACTTTATGATCAAGGAGGTGTACCCTCGCGATTTCGTTACTCAACTTGAGTACATGCACCGAAGTTGAGGCCATAATTAGAAACTTGCGACCACGCGAGGCTCCCGGCCCCGACGGCATCAATCTGCAATCTGCAGTGAAGCCAAGTGATAGACTATGATTTAACACCCACTCTAGATAAGAGGCATCTGTCTAGAAGTGGTATTTATATATATATATATATATATATATATATATATATATATATATATATATATATAGGCTGTTAGTTAAAACTCAGTTAGTCCCTAAACCCAAATCAATTTTCGAAAAGGCTCTCAAAATGAAGATATACTCTTAATTAGACCTCCAGTTCGAATCAATGAATATTTATTTATGAAGTTTCATGATGACCTTAGAGGTATGTTCAGTCAAATGCCAATACTCCTCTATCACTTGACACTTAATTTTAAGTATACTGATAGTCTTAGTAACTCTGCCAATCTTCAAGGCTATGCTTAAATACTGTAACTACTAATAATGCTTTTTGGATAACATTTCGTTAAGTGTATGTAAGGACCCGCAGACCAAGTTAATGATAGCGGGGAATTCCATATTTGTCCTTGGATGTGACAACATATGTGTATCTTCATTATTTGTTAATGGTGAATACAGGTAATATGTAGTTATCATAGAAATATTATAAAACACTTACCGGGCTATGATCTTTTTTGGAATAACCTACCCAACTACTATTACCTAATTCGGAATTTCGGGCATCTCGTTCTATCTTACTCGGAAAAATGTAATTTTTTAATGAAATGTTAAATGAAATAACTGTTACTCAAAATTTTACTCAGATGTGGTTGATATTATTAATTTCGATGAATCTATGCATGTAAACTTACAGAAAAGTTTCATTTAATAATATAAAGCTATATCCTACTCTTGTAATTTATAGGTCCTTTCAATCGAATCCTATCAATAATTAATTAAATTGTGTTACGCATATTCTCCAAAATTATATTTACACGAGATATACCATAAGCAAGAATCACACCAATTAGGTGACCAGACGTCAAATGAGATAGCAAGTGCTTCACTGCTGTTCTTAAGGGCTAAAGGAGTGGTATGCATTTGAAGGTCCCCACTCGACTAGTTTCGTGTTGCCAGTCACTGAATAGATCATAGTGTTCTAGTTTTGCCATGAACTGATCGTTCAATATACACTCCACGACTATTCTAATTAGGAGGTAATTAACCGAGCGGCTACTACAGACATGGCACAGACAGCACGTTGGCAAGCTACTTGGGTTTTAGCTCAATTATAGTCCTCAATGTGCGGTGGTACAAACGATTCAGAATAGAAAGCAGCTATGGTGCACAAATTTTTAGCATTTTTGTCAGGTATCTCATACCTAATCAAACATTTATATGAAATAACGGTAGTACTAAAAAAATTGTTGATAGCATTGAATTTATCAAGAGGATTTACGCATTTACGAATAGCGTATTAAAGTAGACTAATATTCTATATTAATAGAATATTATTTTATAGAGATTTAGGCTAACAAAATGATAAAAGTACTGCTATTGTAGGCGCTGTCGTGTATTCAAAAAATATATTATAGTGAAAATATTATAACCTTTTAATGCAACTAATTATTATTATCTACATAGACAATTTTAGTTTTAAAGATTAGTTTGGCATGGTTCCATATACTGAAATATTTTAATCGGAAAGTTTTGAATTTTGGCAGGAGAATGGTGGTTTGGCATTCGTGTACAATGCATTTTATTCTTTATTTCTGTATAAGTGTATATTATTATTCATATATCATTATAGATTATTCTTAAGAATATCATTAAAACCTGGCATCGCCGCCGATAAGATAGAAATGACAGGATGAATAAGACTTTGTAACTCGTTGAAAAGGCAGAAGAAAAAGAAAACTGTTAGGAGAACAACCAAAACTTGAATAAGACAAATGTCATTTCAAAGGAAAAATGGCTTTAGGATAACTAATATGGCAGCCGCCGCAGATATTCAACCCCGCTGTACATTCACAATTGATAATATATATGGGATAATATAAAACAAAGGTTACAGGACCAGTTTGTTTTTATTATTACTTTGAGAGTAACAAACGAGTACACAGTTTACCTGATGATAAGTGATTCCTGCAGCCCATGACTTCTACATTCAACCTTGACAAGAAATCGATCTGCAGATGCCCCTTGAGGACTGAGATAGAGTGCCTCGTCAACAGGTCAACATAAAGGTCCCCAGACGAAAAACAGTAAGGTTAAGATGCCATTTTACGCTGGTATTCTGCGAGGGCGTGGTGCCCCGGTCAAACTGACCCATTCATTCTACAGCTAAAAACAAACTGCAGTGTAGCTCCACTCCTCTGCGTCCCCATCAAACTGCAGACCTCAGAGTAACATAATCTAATTAGCCCCAAGAAGCCATTTGTTAGTCTTGGAACTGCCCTGAAAATTCAAGTCTATTCATATAAAACCGTTGTTACCAACCAACAGTTACCATATCTATTAAAACATCAACGGTGTGAATTATGTTAAATGTCTATATAGAAACGATTATTTTAGACACAAAAAGTGAATTATTAAATATTCAAATTCAAAGAAATTTCCAAAGTCACAGTTTCATTATTTCAGCATCCTTTCAATCCAAACATATTCCTTTAAACAACTCTGCCATTTGTCTCTGGCTATTGACCAGACATCAAAAGCTAGCCTCATAGGTCAGGTTTTTCAATGCCTAAAATTGTAAAAGGTGATTACAAATTATTTTTGGAATATGATTCTAATTTATGATAATATAATCTTATACGTTTCTCTATAAGATTTACAAGTCTATTATGAAGTTATAGACACTGAGCCGGCATTAAAGTTAAGCGAGTTACAGTCTTGACGGCCACGCCTAAGTTACCCAAGACTTCGTGTTTTTTTAAATAACCTAGTAAAAATTGTGCTTTTTGCGTAATGATAAGTGTAACATTGTGGGATGTAAATAGTATCCTTTTTTTAGACAGATTCTAATAGGCCTTATATTACGTATACACCACTATTATTTAAAACCATTTCTCATCTTCCTGGTAGTTATCAATTCCTTCCTTGTAAAATGACGTTAGTTTGGACTGGAAGAAGTATTCGCCAGCCTGACTGAATTGCTCTTCAGGATTGAAGTTTTTTCCGTTTAAAAAGTTTATTAAAGTACAGAACAGACTATCCAAGATCAAGAATTTTTTCTTGACCCTTTTTCATCACCCTTGCTGTATGTGGTCGCACATTGTCGTGAAAAAGAATAACTTTTAACTTTAAAGTGTGCAGAACGTTTTTCATGGAGTTTCTCTTGCACTCATTGCAACTTCTGAACGTATTTATCCCCAATCGTTAAATTTGACTTCAACACTAGTGGTGAATTATTTTATTGACAATTCCAACATACACACAATAAAATCTTTTTGCCATGGATTGCTTGCGGATCTGGTAGAGGTGGTTGATCCTTATCAAACCACTGTCTTTTGCGGGCTATATTATCATAGGTCACTCACTTTTTATGGCCTGTTTAAAAAGGCTCAATTTTTACCGGTGGGAGGAGACTTGTGGCGATTGACATACATTTTATTTATTCGGTTCACTGAAAATGTGAGGTACCCATACTCCTTACTTGCTGACATTTCCCATATTTCTCCAGGTTAGGCTAACATTTGATCGTGATGTGCTTGACCTTTCTGCTGTACCTTGTGTTGATTGACGTGGATTTTGTCAAAGTTGTTAGGACGTCCCGGACTCGATACGTCTTTTAAGGCAGAACGGATAACGGATATAAACCAAATTGCCCGATCAGTTTTAGTGGCCTAGCCTACCTTGTTTAAATTCCTAAAGCATTACATGACGAATATTTACTTTTTGACTATCCATTTCAGAGGTTAAAAATAACAAGTTTAGCCTAACGTGTATCACACAATACAGTTGACAAAAGACTAACTGAAGCCTTGTCTATATAGTGAAGACAAAAACTTGTTGCCCCTTTTCGTTCGTTGCCCTTGTTGGTAACTAACTCATAGGGGGTAGATACGAACATTAGATTCTACTCAGCTGCTTAATTTGCATATTGCTAACAAAAGATATACATAGACCAAAATCAAATGTAAGCTTATAAATTTACTGATGCAAGTACACCGGCATTCAGTTCACTAACTATCGAGCCAGCTTAATGAGTACGGACTTAAAAATGTGGTCGATTTGGTGAAGATTTATTGGCTAAGCTTATGTTTGACAATATTCTGCAAATTAAAAATTACGTCCTCACATAAATAACTATTTTTATATCACTATCACTCGTATTCTACAAAAGAAAAAAGTCAATAAGGAAAAAAGTGATCTACGATATGTCGTGGGTTAACTAAATACTACTAGTATAATATTAATTTATATTGTAGATCTAAAGATTGAATTTGGCATGATAATGATTTTTTAGAATTCAGTAATAGACAATAATATAATATATTTCTAATATTTATGATACACGTAAAAACACGTTCTAATTTTCTCATTTTGCTATCTTAAATTTTTCGTTTTATATCTCGTATGTCACACGTACCATGGTAAGCTGTGACATGCATATACAAAACGTGACTCGTGTATTAAGAGAATGGAAACGTACCTCATAAATTTACAAGAAAATTTATGCGTTATGTTATCCCGCATACTTTTACTAACTTTACATTTATTAAAACAATACTCGTATCATAGAGCCATAGTTACTCGTTTTTAAGCCATAGTTAGCACCACCTGGCAGATTGGCAACCGCAGTTTTTTAAACATCTCACACCGAGAATGCTGCTGCCCGTCATCGACCTAAGTATATAATGGGTGTTCCTGTTTTTCAGTTTTGTTCATTTCTCGTCGTGTGTGTCAATCAATTCGGCGACGTGGACTAGAATTACAATTTTCAAGAAGCTCTACAGCGTACTCACAAAATATCCGTGTCTCCATGCGTACAAAATTCAATTAACACAACAGCTGAAACCTAATGACCATGAACAGCGAAGAGAGTTCGTGTAATAGATTATTGAACATAAACAAATGGATGCTGATTTTTTGAGCAAAATCATCCTAAGCGATGAAGCACATTTTTACCTTGATGGCTTTGTTAATCGCTAAAATTCAATTACTGCATGAGACATTTCCTGGTCGTGTACTCTCTCGTTTCGGTGATTAGAATTGGCCCCCTAGATCGTTTGATTTAACACCATTAAATTTCTTCCTATGGAGTTATTGGAAGTCAAAGGTTTGTGTTAACACGCCCAAAACCACCCGTGCATTACAAGTGGAAATTAAACGCTGCATCAATTTATTCAGCGACAATTATGAAGAATGGTCTAGAAAAAGTCGGCAAAAGAGTGCGTATGTGCAAGCAAAGCCATTTTTCCTATGTGTTATTCTATAAAAACCCAATCCTATGTACTTCATTTTTTAAAAAATTGCAGTATAAAGTGCAATATATAGTATGTTGACTTAGAATACTATAATCAATAAAGAGTTGATAAATAACACTCACATACAACTGTCACAAAAACAGAAGTTATAAAATCGATACCATCGAAATTTCATTTTTCTCGTAAGCATTAACGGTTTGCCGAACATGTCAGGAGCTCTTTAACATTATTTGATCATTATCAAAAGAGATATTTAAATGAAACAATATCATATCCTAACAAATATTTTTAAATTTTTCAAGCTTCAAGTACTCAGTTACAAACATTGCAAAAAGAAAGTTCCGGCTATACGAAAAAGAACTCAAATTTTAATTTTACTTTTAATAATACTATTTCAGAATTTGTAGACAGTTATCCACTATTCCATTATTAAAAAACAAAATAAACATATTAATAGGAATGAAGATAGTACGAAAATAAATTCTATGATATCTAGATTTACGAATAGTCTATACGAATCATAAAAACGACGCTAAGTGCTTCTTACACCTACGCATACTCTTTGCTGCAATATTTAATCTTACTGTGAAGAAATAGTTCTACCATTAAAAATCTTTATTTGCATTTAAAAAAACGTATTAAAAAACGAGTAGCTAAGTGACAATTACAATTAGATATTGTTAATTATTATAATCACTGCGATGATAAAATAGTTCACAGAAAAAAAAAATTGCTGGCTTTAAATAATTGTATTAGTTAATAGAACTAATAGCAGCAAAAAGTATAAGCTGACAAACAAGCTCGTAATTGCTTAATTTTTTTTTCAGTCTGATGGCCGCTATTAGCCCGAGAGCTTTTACAGTTTCGCCGGGTGTTTACAGGTCTTGCAGTTTCACATGAAGAAGGTATAGGAAGTATAGAAGGCTTATCAACAAATGCTTCTCTACTTCTTTATTGATAATGAAAATGTCACAAACACAACACACAGTGATGGTGTGGTCCTTTCCTGATACTCGATGCCAATCAAGTTATTTAAAAGCAATTTTTATCACATTAAGTTAATTCGAGAACAAACAAGTTGTAATTCATTATTTCACTAATGTACTCCATTCACTTTAATATTAAAATGGAAAGGTTCTGTTGAATAACGAGCGATTAAGTAATTTATTAAAAGTGAGCTATGAACTGTGGAAAATAGGTTTCGCTTTGGCATCCCTGCTGGGTTTAACACAGTTGAGATAATATTTTAGTATTTTAGTACTGCAGTTAAAAACTGAATTGAATTCAATAGAGAAGTATCCTCGATGATTTAACACTTTTGATTATTAGTTAAAGAATTATTTAATAATTAGATTTTTTTATATTAGCGGGTTATAAATGGCCACCATCTCAAAGGTGAAGGAAATTATTGTGAGGAAACCTGGATGTCTGAGAATTGAATAAAAAAGCTGGAAGATGTGAAGTCCACAAATTTACAGTGGGTCAGCGCTGTGGACTATGCTCAAATATCATCTATAGAATAGTTAAGAGGCTATAACTGATAGTAGAGCTGCACCATAGCTAGTTTCTTACTGTAATAAAATTGGTCAACTCACAGGATGACCAACGTGAGTAGAAACACTGCTGTGTTTAGCATTTGGCAGTACAAGAACAGCACAAATTACAAGTGACGAGGTTTTCTTTCTCAATCTTTTGAGGTAATAACTCATGTTTATCCTGAAATATTGTTGAGGACGGATCTAAATCTCTAGGGCCACAGTCTTCACTTACTCTCATGTGTTTGTTTGCTAACCGTTTTATTGTAAAAAAAATCGTGCTTTTATAAGTAGGCACAGTTCACTCGATGGTTATTCATTCTTAAGGCTCATGACAAACAACTTCACCGCCGTTAAAAGATCATAAAGCAGATATTTTGCACATCTGAGAACATTACATCTATCTCCTTATAAGGTATCCAGATTCTTTAACTAACCAAATGAAACAGCAGCGCAATGCTCAGTTAGGTATACGAGTACTATAAAAGGGTTTTCAATTTAGTCAATTCGATCTATCCGTGTGGGAGTAATATCTGGAAGCGCTTTGGTTCTACTATGTAATCGGATATCTATATGCACTACACGAACAACGTACCAATCATCAGTCATTGCGTCTCCGGTTATCTTTACTCACCATGAACCATTTTACGATACGATAGTCACCAGTCAAGCAAGCTTCAAAGAGTTTTTATTAGCTGATTGACTCTACCATAAAGAGTGTTTGGATTTAATATACACGATGTCAACTATCTACGGCAGTGCCATCATTGCTATACATCGAATGTGAACGAAAAATAAATAAATAAGGGAATACAGCATAACATATAGGTTTCATTGACGTCCCCTATAGAGAGGGGTTTGAATCCTTGTCCGTCATGTGTGTTTACTGTGAGATAGCGGCTTTAAAATATGATTTCAGTGAGTTCATCCATTTTATTTTAATCGTATTTAGTTATTGTTTGTTCTATAATTGTAATACTTTCGTATCTTATGAGGCATACAAATTTGTTTATTTTGGCACACAAAATGATGGAAAAACTTTGTAATGGTAAACAAGTTTTAGAATGTCGCTTTGTTATCGCTACTCTGGTTGGTTAGTCCAATAAAGACTAGAGATTTTTTACGACAGCTGAACTCGCAAGTAAAAGTATTTTATGAGCTCAACCTCTGTCACAACTGGGTTGATATGAAGTGTGTTATTGAACGCAGTTCTTACCTATTCTCAAACATCTAATAGTAACCGTCAAAGCTTATTCTCATTTCGAGATTGTCGACTTGCTAGTCATGTGGTGTCCGAGTGATTGCTACTATGGTCGTATACTAAGTCAAGCAAATCTGTTCTGAATAATATTTGAAATGTAATGAGACCTTTTGAAGCGCCAATACATCTGCTTATCTGATGCAACGATGTAATGATGGCACTGCCATAGATAGTTGAAATGTGATATTATATATATTTTTCGAATATAATTTATGAGGTGCATGAATAGATGGAGAGTTTTTTCAAGAGTCAGACTTGTAAAGGGGTGATAGAAGATATTATAAAAATATTTCAAATACATGTGAACGCATTAAGAATAGGATATATTTTTATTAAGGATAGAAATAGAATAGGTTTTCTATTTGAAGTCTATATTCGTAATTCTTTTGAGATATGAATAGAAATAATCTACCATATTTAGATATACCGAATACGATGAATTAATTTGTATTAACAAAAAAGTGTTGAAATAATTTGATTTTTCATTTAAAATAAATTTTAATTGTGGTTAATATAAAGTACTTTATTGTGCAACAATGGGAGAGTGCGAAGATTAATAGCCTAATCTTTAATATCTCAGATTTAGTGGCAAATGTTAACAAATAAAATCAGATAATGTTCGAAGTTGAACATAATATATTTTCTCAAAACCGCATTAGAATCTGTTTAGTAGTTTTTAATTGATACATGTTACCTACAAAGAGATGATCAGAGAAAATTTCCAAAAATAATCAAAATGCTTTTAGTTATTATATTTTACTCCTTAACGTTATGTCGTAGTTATCTTTTAAGTAAGTATAAAGATTTATTATATTTATGTATTTTTTCTTATTAATATCATTGAATTATACAAGCAAAACACAAAATTGTATTATAAAACATGGTAATTTATTTGCAAAAATTGTTTAATAAATAAACTTATGTAACATTTTTGTGATTTTTGTTAAAATACGATAGATAATTATACTATTATCATTAGGACATATACAGAAAGTCTATTTTAACGTAATTTCAGCGGGCTCATTACCATTTCAGCTAAAACGAATCAATATTTATGAAAATATAGTAAAATACAAAACTTTTTGAATTTTGGTTCTAACACTAGTTCACTTATACAGCAAACCTTACCTTTGGTACACATTGTGCTTTACGGCATTACAAAAAATAAATAACGTTGCCAGCGTTGCTTGCGGTTTATAATTGAAGTCTTCCACTGTTGTATTAGCACAATTCCTCCGGTCATGGAAGCGAGAGAGTACAGGGTGGGATGCACATATTCCTTCGCCTGCATGACCTGAGGAGCTGAGCTGCTGCAGTCTGCTGTCTCCATTCTTGATTCTTCAGAGCTGCTCATTTATTGTTAACTTATTGTTATATTTTTTAGGATACGTTCTGCGAAACTAAAATCAAAGGTTCTAATCTGCTATTTTGGTAAACCATCTCCTAGCACTAAGTAAGTATCAATGCAATAAGTTACAATAGTTTTTTTTTAATACTTATCATAAATACAAATTTGTGTTTATTTCTTTTATCCTTCTTTGTATTCAAAACGGAGTATTGTATAGACGTGAGATTTACACACTAAAAGATGTGCTAGATAATGCTATTGGAAAAATTACAATCGTTTAGAACATCAATCATCTTATTGAATTTTAATTTGAGAATCGTTTGGGCAAATCCACGTTGGAAGTCTTGCAATACCGCCAATGTTAGTCAACATTATGCCATCCTTATATTAACTCGTGGTATTTCCAATCTCCAACAATTGTTGGATATATACAGGATGTAGATATTACATTGAATCTAAACAATTACAACGAACATTGGTGGGAAAAACGTTAAGCAATATCGGAATGATGCTATATGATAGAGTTCTGGGTATGTTGTTGCGTCAATAAAAACTATTCGTGTGGAACGAAAGCGCAGTTTCAAACAAAAAATATACAGAAACTTAGCCGAATTTTCCATAAATTGATTTGAAATTTAATATAAATTTAACAATAATCTGTGTTGTTTCATCAAAAATTTACACAATTTTTTTATCGTTTTTTGGTGTTAATTACTTCTAAATAATTAATTAACTATTCTGTATGATACATAATCCTGCGTCTCATAAATATAATCGGTCTGTACGTAACGTTCGCCTGAAATGGACGTATTTAAAATGAAAAAGAAAACTCCTATATTGAGAGGTTTCAAATCATCTTAGAATCTCTTAATAAGGTTAAATTTATTCTCAATTTCGTCGATATTTCAATTTCATTTACCGATCGATCTTCAAACGTGATAATATATGACATTAAAATACTGACACATTAATAAACACACCTAGATCTTTTTCCAAACCGTCAGACAGAGTTGCAGGTCTTAGATCTGCAACCCATAAGTGATATAATTATAATTTTCGTGTTTGGGGCCAGAGTCTGACGTTGTATCTAATAATACCAGTTGATGTTATTGCTATGGTGTAATCGATGAAGAATAAATGTTGTAATAATCAGAACATTTTGCATTATCATTATGTCCTCAATTTGTGACAGAGCCTAATATTCTACGAAATCTCTTACGGACCAAGTAAATGAAGTAAATTTACTGTGGTGTAATAAAGCTTAGCACTGTTTATAAAACTGTTCGGACCGCATTCCGTCCTTTATTACCTCATAACAAACGTCCTAAGGAGGCATATTACGGAAATCTCCATACATCAGTGTCTCGCACAACACTTAGCTAAAATAGGGCTATAACTTGTTTGGTGCTGCCGCTGGCAACCGTATAATTTTCGAATCTAACAAACAGCACTTTACGTTATTTGTAGTACATCGCATCCATTAAAAAACTTTATTTATCCAATAATTAACAAAGCATTAAATGACACAATAATATGGAATATACAAAATATAAATTACATGTAAATAAATATATATATATATATATATATATATATATATATTATATGTATATATTTATCTACCTATAACTACCTAAGTATATGGTAAATATATCTATTTAAGACAACACATCTGCACTATGATTATCCGTAACTCAGATTAATGTATTAAGAGTCACATTAATCGCATTTCCATGTAGTCAAACCGCTTTCAAAAATTTTATTGATTCTCACTCCCAAAAGTTTTTTAGCAATCGAATCAATATACGACAAATAAAATGGTGAAAGTGCAAAGATAATAATGGTACATATGTACTTCCGATTAATTTAATATATAATTTGATAAAAAATTCTTTTTTATCAAATTATATATTAAATAAAAAAAATTGACTTTTTCCATATAATATGCTAATTTCATATGTAAGAACCTAATATTTAAAAATCACAATATTAAAGTGAGAACGTTGCCCCACTATATTGATCAAATAATAATGCGTTGTCCATAATCTATCAGGCGTATACCGATGGTTCATATTACATAACAATAAGATTGCTACGATTCATGACGGCCGCGTGGAGAACAATTGAAGCGTGAGTTCCCAATCACTCGTTTGATTGTTCCTTCGTGAACGTTTCAGATCGATGCATTTATTATTTGCTATTAATAAATGAACATAAAAGAGCCAATTATATATATTTTTTAATTTAAATGCTTTTTTGTTAGCACATTATTTTATGAAATTAAAAATAATAACCAAGTAGTTAATTTTTTTATGGGTAACAGTTTGAATAAATGTTTACAACCTGAATTCGGACTTAGTTACAAACTGTATAAACTATATACAAGTAGATTTCAGTTCAGTGTGGATGTGTATGTATCTTATATATTTCTGCACTTTGATTAATACGTGTAATATATCTATTAATATATTATTTATGTACTTTAAAACTAATATAAGTATCTTTTCTTTTTTGCACCAATACTCTGAACTTAAACAGCAGTAGAGAATAAATGCTTTTTAGCATTAAGTCGTTCTTTTTGTACAATATTTGAGTTACTTATACAATTAAAGAATAAATAAATAAATAGCGTGGAAGAAAAAAATCAAGTGACGAAATATAGATGTATAAAAACAATATTCTGTGAAGTCCGGCAATCCGCAGTAAAGCTCAGAGGCGGACTATGTATACCATACTTCCTCCGTATATATATAATACGTTGGTATTATAGCTTTATTAAATTTCTAGATGCCATATATTATAAGTTAAAAAACGTTGTAATTAATGATTATCAAAGCGGTATTTTAAATAATTGGAAAATATATAGTATGTATGTAATATGTATGTATATTACGTCTAAGTTTAAAACATTTTAGGTACTGCTAAAGTAGCAGTAAAGTAACAACCTATAAACATTACTGATTAGTTCTCTAGAGAGAGTATTATAGCATAGCAATCATTTCTTGATCTTGCCCATCAAATCATTATATATATATATATTCAAGCAGTATACGAACTTATTTATTGTAGTTTCAAGCCTTTATATACAAATAGGCATAAACGTGGCAGTTTAATCGATGCAATTACAAAAAGTGCTTACAACAGTGATAAATTACCGTCGTCAATCGGTTTCTGAATTGTGATACTCCCTCGTTCGCCTGATAGCATATTTTGTGTCATTACAATGAGGCCGGAATATTTTTCATACGCTATATGTAACGATTTTTTTCAAATTTAAAAAAGAAGGTTTTGTTGGTAATAAACTAGCACACAATTGGCCTTTATGATCCTTACAAATTATATATATACATATATATATATATTTACATAAATATATATATATATATATATATATATATCTATTGGATAATAAAATTAAGATGCTGATGTTTTATATCACCCCTGAGGACTGTGATGCATTATTTATTATCGTTTTAATTACGGAAAATAGACTAAGTTTATTACTGACGACTAGACATTCCGTACTTTGTCCTCGAGGCTATCGTGTCAGTATTATGATTCATTATTAGGTGTGAATGGTTTTTAGCGTTTTGAATCGTGCAGCTGTTATTAGTCTTTGCTACCAAAATGAAACAAATTACAGAATTCACCAATACATCAACCATAGGAATAGTCCTAGTTAATACCCATATTTAGCAATGTTATAACGAAAATTTATAACGAAAGGAAATGCTTGAAAAAAGTTTTGATTATTACAGGAATAGCAACTCCAACCTTAATTTCGGCTGATTCTCTTCGATTCGGGATCCCAAATACAGTCCTCAGAGGGAGAGAACGCATGTGCATCTTAAATCTTGCTTGAGGACAAATGCGCAGTTATCACTTACCAACAGTTGAAGTTTTTTAAAATTATAATTAGAGTAACAAACTAGCACACAATTCACCTGATGGGAATTGATTCCAGCGGCCCATGACATCATAATGCCGATGCGTTGTATCCATGAGGACTGAGATGGAATACCTCGTCTCCAGTAATAACGGTCTCCGGATCCCTTCACTCACCAGACGCAGCAACATTATGCTGCTGATGGTGATGGTGGTATTCTGTTAGGGCGTTGTCCTACACCGGTTGAGCTGACCCGTTTATTGTGCAGCTAGAAACAAGTTGTAGTGTAGCTCTAGCACTGTCAAAGTGTACATGTTTGTTTGTGTGTTGGTTGTGTGTCAGTATATTTTATATAGTGGTATAATAAATAGTTTATAGACAGTTAGGGGTGGGTTCAAAATGTAATATTGTAGTATTATTTGTACATCTTGTTAGAACAATAATCCAGGTCTTATGCAATACAGCACGTAGCCTACTAGGGAATCAATAGACAAAGGGCGTATGTCATTGGACCAGATTACGGTGTATATTAAAATATCAGATGAATAAAAAGAATATGCATTAGCATTTTGTAAGTTGACTGAAACTTAATTAAATAGTTAATAACGATAGTAACAATAAAAAATAAAAACATAGTTTAAGAGATTATTTTTAACCAACTCTAAAAATGGGAGGTTCTGCGGTTGACTAGTATGTATGTTTGTTGACAATGGGTAATAACTTTATACATATGTTGGCATATTTACGGAGGTCTTGAGCTATTTATAAATGTTTTGCGCAACTCATTATTTGAGGGGAAAAAGATGTCATCACTACCCCTAATATACTATAAATAACCGCATTAACGAATTACTAAAATTCCCTTGTTAATTCTTATAAACATTTTTTACTACGGTTAATGTTATTTTTATGTATTAGATTGTTTTTTGTAAAGGTGCTCGAGAAAAGGTTGGTAGGTAATCTTCGATCTACATCAATTAGTGATGAAATATCATGAGCAGTATCTCGTTCACCTTTGGTAGTATTATGCTCAATACATTTTTTTCTTTAGGGCGATTAATTTTCTTTTGATGATGGTGACTCAACTCTTATGACTATAACTTAGGGGTTTTAGACAGCTGCGCTATGATCCATCCATAGTTCAATCAAAATAAAATCTACAACAATATTAACTTCGTTTACAATTAATTTTCTTTCCTGATATCATGTATGCTTCAATGTAAAAGTGAACAAAACAAGAAAATATCACTGCCCATCAATTGTTTTATAAAACGAAACACAGCAGCATTATGCTGTCATTTAACGCTGGTATTTAGCGAGGGGTTAGGTCCTACCCAGGTCAGAGCTGACCCATTCATTCTGCAGCTAGAAATAAACTGCAACGTAGCTCTACCACTGTTCTTTCAACTGTGGTAGAGCTCCGCTTCAGAGTTCACTAAATCTGCCGCCAGGTGGCTTCTATCGTTATCTTATTGATATAAATATCAATTCTAAGAGTAAGGCATAGAGTATTTGCACCTTTTGCGAATAACAATCTCCTTATCTACTATAAGCAGTAGCCTCTTCAAAGAAGAAAGAAATTCAATATTGGGAGGCTCGGTTCGTGAGAACAATTCGGATGTCAAACTTTGTCCTAAGCTATACAAAAGTTTTA
The DNA here is from genome assembly GCA_029286865.1 of Teinopalpus imperialis. Lineage (NCBI taxonomy): Eukaryota > Metazoa > Arthropoda > Insecta > Lepidoptera > Papilionidae > Teinopalpus > Teinopalpus imperialis. The sequence continues at coordinate 8,078,201 of JAGSMU010000030.1, read as the reverse complement.
TAAGTAAAACTCGGTTCATTTGACAACATCGAAGTTGCAATGAAGAAAGTCTAGGAAATAGTTGAAGAGATCGTTTATTGAATCTCAATTCTTGTTTACTATTCGGCACAAAAATATAGCTATATTTCCAATGAATCGATGTTGATAATTAGTTTTCTTTATTAATGTTGACTTATAGACTATTATACAGTTTATATTTCATATTAATATTTAGCACGGGTATGCAATCCAAAGTAAAGTAATGGTATACATTTATTTTGCATTTCACTGTAACTCACGCAACGACAGCCTTTATTTACTCCATCATACATATAACACCTGTAGAACAAATTGGAAGTGCAACTCCAAGGCATTCAAGCATTTCAAGGATTTAGACACTTTTATTTATTAAAACCAACAAGTTTATTCACGATCTCATTTTACCATTGTGCCACTTGGATCCACGGTAAACGCTTAGAAAAATACTGTGTACAGGCTGAGATCGCATCTGTAAACTTTATGCAGAACGAAATCTACGATAGTATTTGATCGAGTATAGGAAATTACGGGATACATTACAGAAATGTCTATTTTTAATATATAATTTGAACCTTTACTGGTGAAAGCTTAAAGCGGAGCTTAAATCTTATATTAAGACCAGACTCACTAGTACTAGTGTTCTGGGATTTTATTTTAATCGCTATTAATTATATTATAAATTAAATATGGAATCATCTTAAATGCTATGAATGTGGGAACCTTGGACTACAATAATCACTTACCAGGAGAACTGTTCGGCTTGTTAGTCCACCCTTAATTTCATAAATAAAAACATTTAAAGTATTTTAAAAAATCAAATCAAATCAAATATTTGGTTGTACAAGTTAACAACAACTCACCTGTGGTGTGAAGTTAGGCGGTTGGACTGGGTTGCATGGTGGAGGTGCTGCTGTGCTGCCATAGTGTTGCTGATAGGAAGACGTCAAGATCTTCTTGTGCGCGGAGGCGTGTGCGCGATACGCACTCACGCTAAGTTTCATATTTTGCTATTTATTTCTTCCATACACTCACCACTATATTTTTTAAATAGACAAATAAAAAGGAAGCTATTACATGTTAATAATTAATAAATAAACGATATACTTAGTCTTTCTGGATATGAATAAACGGGATACTATACACTTAACAATTTTATGGAAATAAATATATCTCGTTATTTTTTCATTATTTACGTAATATTTAAGAGCAAATTAGTATTCATAACACACTTTTTTTCTTTTATCACAACACTTTTGACCTGAAACAAAAGAAAATATTGTTTTAAACTTTTGGTTTTCTAATTATATTCGGTCATCATTACAGTTCGTTTACAGTTTTTCAAGATTCTAGATCAGTCCGCTGCAGAATAAATGCGTTGTCTTCGGCCTACCAAGTAGTACGATCATCAGTCATCTGTGTCCGTCGATTTACAAATTTGCATAGATTATACTTGATTACTGGTACGTTGAGAACTTTTATAAGAACGATATTGCTAAATATAATTTACGATTGATTGAAAAAAAAAACATATAGCGATAACAGTAATCGCTATATGCTTAAAATGTTTGACATTAAACTCTGTGGCTTGACTTTGAGTAGGATATTAAGTACCTAGGGCACATCATTACCACTGATCTCAAAGACGACGGTGACACAGAGAGGGAGCGAAGGGCGTTGTCGGTAAGGGCCAACATGATCGCTCACAGGTTTGCTCGCTGCTCGAAGAAGGTTAAATTCATTCTATTCAGAGCTTACTGTAGCTAGAGAAGCAAAAGTCCTACAACGCCCTTCGCGTTCAATATAACAATACATTCAGAGTGTTGTTGGGGCTGCCTCACTTCTGTAGCGCATCAGGGATGTTTGCTGAAGCAAGCGTCGATTGCTTTTATGCCACGATGCGGAAAAGATGCGCATCCCTGGTGTGCAGGGTGCGAGCCAGCCCCAACACCTTTCTGGAGATGATTGCCTGTACACTAGATTGTGAGTATGTCAATCAATACCTAAGGCTGAATGTGGCAGGGGATAATTGTATATAGCATTTTAGGAACGAACATATCTATACTAACATAGTTATTCAATATCTAACTAACAAAATTATGAACATAATATTTGAGCATCAAATAAAGTTATTATTATTATTAATATAAGGCGCCACGTCGTCGAGTGCTAAACGAATGACGGGACAGTAAACTCAAGTCGCAGGCAACGTAGCGGCGTATCCTTATTGATCTTGTATCACAGCACCTACGCGTGGTGACGTTAGTTTTATAACATCAAGCAACTAAAAGAAATCTAGAAGAGTTTAATCGTCAGAAAAACGGTTACTAGACATGGGTTTCGCTTTCAGATAAATCATAAAAGAACAATTCTTTAATAAGAGTATACAAAACAAAATAACCCGTCATTTCCAAACACGGCACAAAACTAAAGGAAAATTGGTCACAATCGCAGCAACTAATATGTATGGTGAAAGAACCACTCCGTATCTCATACCACCTATTCTTAACGATATGGATGCATCTTTCATTCAATGCATCACAGTTAAATACATAAAGCAAAAATTAAAATCTCATTTCTTGAACAATCTGTACATGCATTGAATGCATCGGCGCTCTTTCTGCCCACCTTTACTTCTGTGTCTGTAAATTAAGATTTTCAGTGTATTAAATTTTTTGTTATTAATGTAGGAACTTGCATGTGTTGCTCAACATTTTTATTGAAAATATTATTGTCAAGTAACATTCTCGACAAACCTCTGTGGTTTTCTGAATGTTATTTTTTGTTATTAAAATAATATGTACTCTTATTATAAATAAATAAAAATATAAATATAAATTACATAAATATGATTTTAACATATTGATGAAGCAATAGATCACGAATTTTACTATAATTTAAGCTATACATTATACAATTTAATTATAAATTAAGTATACAGTTGTTTGGAGCAATATAAATCAACAAATTCCATATGTCGTATTCTAGGAAGCATTTTCATTTATTATGCCAGTATATTACATTACTTTATTATTATTAAAAGATTTCAAAAATCCGTAGGTTGGGGCTTGTAGGATTCATGTAAACATCCTAGACAAATTCTTCTACACCGCATGTACAGGCTAAATACCCATTTAACTCACCTTATAATCTTTAACCAATGCCGGGGATTAAACTCAACTTCACGTATACTATATAATTTAACGACCGCTTGGACACTGAGCTGATATTTATTTACGCATATATCAGAGGTTAGGTAGAGGAAGTTATCAGTCAACTCTATTTTGTATTGTTCATAGTTCAATGTGTGTGGGAAACATATTAGCAAGTCTCATTTAACTTGTTCCACGTTGCGCATAAAGCAAAAGTTTACGGTTCTGATCACCATAACAACTTTTAAATTACATTGCAAGCAATCTTGCTATCCTATTTTAATGTTGAATACATAACTTTGCGTTGGCGTGGCTTAGTAGTGAAAGTAGATGCTAATAGTGTCACGGTTTCAAACCAAATCAACGTAATTGCGTAAAAACGACACTTTATCTTCTTTCTAGCTGTATCATGAATAGGTCAGCTCTGACAGGGAAGGAACGCGCTTGGAAAGAACACCAACGTGAAATGGTATCATAACAGCTATTAAAATATTTCGCATACCTTGAGAACGCTTTCCGATTGGACCGATTCGTTTTTTTGTAAATATTTGTAATGTCTGAATAAGGCTTTTATATAAAGAAAAATTGGAGTAAAAAGTAGTACGAAAGTTTATCCATTAACCATACAAATTTACAAAACGATCACATACAAGTTTATTGAAATTTGGATTGGACAAATACTGGATGAATGATTGGACTAATACCAGCATAATGTAGCTGTGTTTCCTCTGGTAAGTGCAGGGACGTGACGAGGCATTCTATCTCAGTCCTCAAGGGTGACAACGCATCTGCATTATGATTCCTTGTCAAGGATGAATGCAGATGTCATGGACCGCAGGAATCACTTGCCATTAGGTGAACTGTTTCCTCGTTTGTTACTCTCAATGTAATAAAAAAATCCGGTTTTAAGGACACCTGGAAATCGAAACAACATATGTCAGCGAAATTTTAACAAAGTTAGTCTCAGCTAAAAATTAAGCCTAGTACTCGAACTTCGAGGCCTGTACATTTGGCCAAGTGTTATAAGCATAAAGCGTATCAAGTGGTAAAGCCACGATGTCAATCCTCATTGGTGATGACTTAGGTTGTAACAGAATTTGACGCCTTTACTTTAATTTTTTTGTGTTGAAATAACACATTTTCTTTCATGTTTTACGGGCTGTAATTCGATTCCATTAATCAATTCTCATTTGATATCGACGCTAGAGACTACTTTTGAATATTTGATTAACCATTAAAATTCAGAACATAATGCGGGTAATCTATTTATTATATATCTAATTATTATTATTATTTTGGTAATGTAACAGTTACAGGTATTTTCGATTACCAAATATTTGAATTTTAGTTTCCATTGTAGTTTTTGACAGTTTGTTCTGAGATCTGCCGGTTTCTTGTTGTGGTATGAATGGAACAGCTCGAAAAATCAATCATTTTAACAGTAGTAGAGCTACGCTGCAATTTATTTAACCTACAGAATGGGTCAGCTCGACTGGCGTAGGTCTACGCCCTCGCAGAATACCAGCGTGAAATGCAGTATACTGCTGTGTTTCGTCTGGTGAGTTCAGCGATCCGGAGACCTTTATTACTTGTGACCAGGCGTTCCATCTTAGTCCTCAAGGGTGATAACGCATCTGCATTATGATCCCTTGTCAAGGATGAATGTAGATGTCATGGGCCGCAGGAGTCACTTACCATCAGGTGAACTGTGAGCTCGTTTTTTAATCTTAACGTAATACAAAAAAGACCAGCAATGAATCATGCCTTCACTTAATAAAACAAAAATGGCAACATAACGCTTCTGTTCATATGGTAAGTGAAGGGATCCAGTGGCCATATTACAACTAATGGGGTAAATACTCAATACTCAGGTGTAATAATGTATATGCATCTTGAATTTTCATTGAGTATCGATTAATATTTCATTATTCGCAGTCATTATATCCTATCACTTGAACCGTGTGCTCGTTCGCCACGTATTACATGAAAAAGTTCTTATTATTGCGAAGCAAATAAACCAATGAGCCATTGCCATGACGTTGACCCTAACACAGCCACATATAAGAAATCATAGCGGTTCATTGTATTATTTAATATTACATTTTGAGTATCCGTTAACTATCTAAAATAAAATATCTTTAGAGAAATAATTGTTGGTATGATGATATGGTGAGTCCATGACTCCAAAAGTACTACAGTTTCATTATAAACAACATTTTTTTATTAGTTTTTAAGCAATTTTTACTATATGGTATTTATATGGCTTGTTAAGTATAAAACAATAATTTATATGCGAATTATATTAGTATGCCCATTCCCGTCCACTCATGCAAAATTAATGTTTTCTGCGCATTTATATTAATCTCATTTTATGGCGAAATTGGTGTGTATAAAAAAAGCTTTAAGAGGAATTCAAACCGTCTCAACTTTATTCACAAGCGACATTTAACAAGATCAATAAAATAATTTAGGGTACGGCTGTCATTCACTCGCTTTTCACTCGACAGTGTAGCAGCCCCTAAAGAAAAACTCGTAGGCGCTAGTGCTGTCAATTTAAGAATCACGAATGTCGATATACGTTTTGCATTTGCAGTACATTTTTATTATATATATATATATATATATATATATATATATATATATAAATATATATACATACATATATAGGTATGTACTTCGGATTAAAGAAAGTGAAGATTGGAAGAGTTCCTGGGTTTTGTTTATTATTTCGAACATGCCTCTATTTTTCTATACAAATAAGCACATAGTTATGTCGTGGTATTTGATAATCGTGGTTCATGAAATACTACTATAGATGCGTCATTACCAATAAAGAATACATGGAATACCACGTTACCAGTAATAAGGTCTCCGTCGATTATTCATTCTTCACACGAAACACAGCACGGAGGTGTTAATTTTCGATATTTATGAAAATGATGTGCCTTCCCCCGCCGAGCTGACCTACTCGTGCTATAACTACTTATAACAGAAGCGTGGCTTAGAAACAATATGAAAAATATGTTAACGCTAATAGATATCGATATTTAACCCTCACTAAACTGAATGGTAGAAGTTACATTAAAACACTCCGCATCATTTTAATATAGAGTGTTGATTTTGAGGGAAGCTTTGAAAGGATAGGCGTGTCCAATTCCCTACATAAGATGTGCTTTTTTGAAATGATACTTGTGCTTCAAGAGCAATGTTTGCACGTGTCAAAATGAGTCGAAGGAATTAATTGCCTTGATAGAATAAAATAAAATAGTATATGCATGGCTAAAGTACATTCACGTTTTATTACAAATCTTAAAATAATCCAGACCACCCTTTTTATGTCTATGCTCTCTGACTTATCTGAATTGTTATTTCAAATTATATCTAGTTAATAAAATTGCGAACCTTTCCTTTTTTCTATATTCTTTTTATATATACTAAGAAGAAGAAGAAGAAGAAGGAAATAAATGTAGCCACCTCCTTTTTTTGATTTTCGTGTCGATTCTATTCGTTTTGTTTTTTTATTACTGATGGCAACTGTTAGCCCGAGAGCTTTTACAGTTTCATCGGGTTGAAAGGTTAGAGCACTCAACCGAAACCTTTATTAATGGGTAACCAGCACAAGGGTTCCCGATAGCCTCGCATTGGACCGTTACCCTGTGCGCGTAAGCGACTGACTCGAGGGTGCCCGAGAGGGTCGAACCTCAACTCGTACAGACTTCTGACGGATTAAGTTCTATTTGGTTTCGACTAAAACTTTATGAAGGTAATCAAAAATATCGCTGTAAACTTATTTATTGGCAATTTGGATGGCTATTTTAACGTTTATAATTAGAATTTTTGATATTAACGAGTTGTTTGTTTGTGCTTTCATCTGTTTTTCGTTAATCGTTTATCTTGATACTACAGAGATGGAAACAGTCCAAGTCGTAGCTTTGCTTGACGCTGGCTACGGACAACATGAAGTGGCTCATATACTCCACTAAAGTCATTTATAGCCATAACAAGTGTACTGAAGGTACTTCAAACCTGGTGCTTTCGAACGGTGTAACTTGTCAGTTGCACCGCAGAGCAAAAGTAACTGCGGAATGCTTTTCTTTGGAAGATAAGTTTATGACTCTCTGTAGTCTGTAGAGTATAACTTAAAGAGCCAGGATAATTATGTATTAAAGAAAAAATACATGAACGTACAGCTAACTAGATATCTCTCTAGTATTCTAGATATTGTAGTTTCTTTTCGTTGTTATTCTAGATAAGTTTTTGGTGCTGCATAACATCACCTGCACAGAATATTTTATAGTACCACAAAAAATTGTGCAAACACAGAAGCACTCACTTGACGTCCCCTTCCCTATTCCGATGTAATGACTCCTAACAATTTGTGATGAATATATACATACATATATATATATATATATATATATATATATGTATAAATAAATATATATCCAGCACCAAAAACTTATCTCGAATAACAACGAAAAGAAAACTACAATATCTATAAGACCAGGTCGTGTCGACATTTATTATGCAGATTAACAAAACAAATTACATTAGCTATTTATATTAATATTATTCTTCCAAAAACTCTCGTTAAATAATAATTGATTTCTCTCTAAATAAATAATAATTTCTCAGTGTATAGAACACTATTTTACAAGAACAATGTTACAAAAGGAGGATTATACTCGTCGTGAGTGAGTAGACAGTCAGAAGACGTTTAAAGGCGGTAGCCTAACCCCAAGCAGGCCATCCCGGGGCTAAAATTGACTATAGCACATCGTGAAGCCTGTCTTCAATTTACCCGAGAACACGTAACTAGGATGACGACTTGAATCCAATCGGGCATATCTAGGATGACCTAAAGAGAAAGGTTTGTAACAGAGATCCTGCCCATGCGGGTGCAACCGACAGCTTTGCACGGTGTTAACGGTGGAATGGAAAGCCATTGCTCAATCCAAAGTAAAGAAGCTCATTAGGTCGATGAAGGACCGATTACGAGCTGCGATCAAGACCAGAGGGTAACAATAAGTACTGATGAAAAATTTACTTTATTTTAAAACAGGAATTTAGGACCGCTTCTCTAAGTCATTGAAAACTGAAATTGGAAACTATACTGAGCTATTTTATGACACTGTACAGCTGATACTCGTGACTTTATGATGGTAGATGTAATATGACATATTTTTATAATATGTTGAGAAAACTTTTAATTACACACATGCATTCCGTAGGTCGATTGTTTTGCTCACCGGTGTAGTAAATGAGGATCGCTGAACAATTTTGTTTTCCATAAATATCAAATGCGTATTTCTTAGTTCCTTTTCGTCGTTCTTTTGTTTTCTTTGTATTATTGGAGATTTTTATTATTGCAGAAAATTGATTTCTTGGATCTACGCTTTATCGTTGAACTTAAAAGTACTTTTAAAATAACTTTATGCAGGCAGTGAACCGTGGACTGCTGATGACAGAAAGTGACTATTATATATTGCATAGAATAAGTAAATTTTTTATGGGTTAACTTTTATAATAAAATATTTTCTTAACATATATTGTTAAAAAAATATTTAAATACCATCAATTATTTAAATTCAATAGTATAGGAATGTTTGTGAAAAAGAAATGATCGCTCCAAACTCTTTCAAAAAACCAAAAATTAAATTGTATTATGCATTATACTTGTTTTATTATAATTTATGTATATAACTCTTACATTTTTTATTGGCAGATACTACAAACTCGGGAGCTACTCTTACCTTAATCAGTCCCAATAAAGAACCAAATATGAAATTCATATACATAAGAATTGCGTTTTAAAAGCACAAATTTTGAACGCTTGGTAATACTTCACGCCGTCGACCAAAGCGTACATTTAACTAGCTCGTTACTGTCGGCACCAGGCTGGTTTGTTACACGAGCACTGCGGTAAACGAGCCGAGTGATTGATGCGCTTTGTCTTTGAATGTAACATGTTTTATCTTTGTATTTTTTTTAAAACATTGATAACAAACAAAATAATCGATCATTGTGGGCTTAAAAGATACCTACTACCATTTTCGATACTACTCGTACTCAGACGATGCAGCTGAAATATGTAAATATTCAGGTTAGTTTGGCTGGAGAAGGACATTGTTTTTATTTTATAAAACAGCGTAGAATTGTGCTTCCTATTTTTTTTATAATAAAACAGGTGATAAACAATCACACAGTTCACCTAATAGCAATACGGCCCATGACATCTACATCCATAATCTTATATTGCGGTGTCACATTCTAGGGACTGATATGGAATGCCTTATTACCTGCAATTGGGTCCCCGGATTCCTGTCAATCGCCATACGAAACACAGCGTTATGCTGCTATTTCTCGCTGGTATTCTGTGAGGTCATGATTCTGTCCCACCCATGGATTGTGATATTTCAGTTTCATTATATAACTAAGTAGGTATTGTATGAGAGGTGTTCAAAACTTTATAATTTACGTGGTGCCATCTATACTAGGAATATCTGTATTGCAGGCGGCATATATTGCAACACCAATATACTCTTATATGAGTGTTAATTAAATTAAAGTTGTTCTGACTAACTACTAATAAGCTAAACAATACAACTTTAAGCTAAATATCTATGTAAGGACCTTATAAAAAGCTCTGTGCGTTAATTTATCACCTTTATAACATCTAGATTGTAACACTAATAAAACAAATCGTTATATATAATTAAACGTTATAATAGCGAAAGAAAGATATCCCAATAATACCATGATGTCATAATGATCCATTTTTACTCGTAGCTTTGTTCTCACAAAACCGTGCGTGATCTAATAAAAACCACACGATAATTACAAATAAACTTTTGATTAACGTAAATGGCATTCAAATTTCTTTTAGTTAGATCACATGTCAATCGAAAAACATTCCTTGTTTCAATTTTTGACGAATATAACTGAACGAAGTGCCACATTCACAGACGTCTAGTTATTACATTATTACGTGTTATTATTACAATATAGGAATTGTACCAAGTTTCGAAAGCATTAGATTAATGAGAGAACCTAGCTATATAATTGTTGGTCCTGTTCATGATCACGATTCACAACTGATATCAAAATTTGTTCAACAAGAAAAAATTAGATTTCCGTACTGGGAGTATTTTTAACGATGATGTGTCAAACGAGCACAGATAATTTAATGTAAAGTGAGTCCTATGGACCACAACACCCTTTGTCACCAATAATAAAATCAATAATAAATTATACCAGTAAAAATTTAAAGCAGTTAACCCGTAGAAAAGACAAGGTGTGCGAATCAAGGAGATTTGAAACCTCTTTTGCCCGTATATTTTTAGGTGCTTTGCGGCCTTTTTTGTATAACAAAGTTAACAAAACTATTGATATATTCACTTAACAGTCTGCATGGTTCCAGTCTTTGGATTATGAAGTGAAACTGAAAGTCTCTTAACAGTTTTAATACTACTTTGTGATGTTGCAATCAGATAAGTACCACTCAAAATGTAAAAATCGTAAAATTCAATTTTAAAATATTAGGTCTTTACCTATGAAATTGCCGTTTTGTATGAAATAATTTAAAGTTTTTTTTCTTTCAAACTTTTTTATTTCCTTTATTAAAAGTCAAAGTCCAATCACCCATGTATTCAATGCAACGCAGTGGTAGTTTATCAGATGCCCTTTTTGTAAAAATCAGCTGGACGGGAGGCAACAAACTCTTCAAAGGCATTTTGTACTGCCTCTCGAGAATTGAATTATTTTCCAGCTAAAAAGCTGTCAAAATTTTGGTAAAAGTAAAAGTCAGTGGGTGCAAGGTCTGGTGAGTACGGTGGATGAGGGAGAGCTTCCAACCCCAACTCTTGCAGCTTGGAGACTGTCTGTTGTGCAGTATGGCGCGTTGTCGTGTAGGAGCAGCGTGGACGACCGACTGACCAAAGCTGGTTGCAGATGTGCAAGCATCTCCATCATTGTCTTAAGTTCTTCACAGTACACATCTGCAGTAATGCTCATGTCGTTTGGTAAAAAACTGTGATGAATCACACCGGTACAAGACCCCCAAACAGTGACCATCAAATTGCTAGAGGACCATCAACTTTTCGTTTAGGGCATTGCTTTGGTCCTGAACCAGGATCTAACAAACAACAAATTTCCAGAACGGAACCAGGCAAACCAATAACGGGTTGTGCGTTCGTTTGTAAAGTTCTCTCCGTAAACGTTGTTGATGTTTCGTGCCGTTTGTGCCGCATCGATGCCACGACGGAACTCATATTCCATAATTACACAAATTTTCAAAGTATCCATTATGACAAAAATGTTCAAACGTAATGAAAATACAAAGCTAATAAATAGACAAAAGACTGACTTTGTAAAAAGAATGTCATGTATTTAAATCAAAATTAATTTGAATTTACAATTCACAGACAATCAAAATTTTTTTTGGTTTGAAATGGCCAATACTGACGAACGGAAATTTCATAAGTAAAAACCTAATACTATAGCTAAATACACACACTCTACACTCTAACAAACACACACGTACACTGAACACAACGACAGTTCTTTTAATTTTCAATTTCATTTTTTTTTTTGAAAGTTTATAGTATTCTTCATGTTTTTTCTTGAATGTGCTAAGTATTTTGCATTTTTTTTAATGTGTTCTATTTCGTTACTATACACATCGACCCCGCGTGCACAGGTAGCTAAGTATCTATAACGGGTTGCATTGCGTGCACATTCCTACTGACAGTGACATTTATTGCCCGACGACTCAGTTTAAAATGCGTCGACTATAATAAAGTAAACAGTCTTGGATCATGTTGCGAAACCTCTCAGCAATACACTTTTTAAAAATATACTGTTGTCTTTCCAGCAGGACTCTGCACCTGGTCACAATGCACGAACTACCCAAGCCCGGCTTGAAACCAACGTTCCGGACTTTATAAGAGCTAAAGACTGGCCTTCATCTCGCCCAGACCTCAACTCTTTAGACTTCAAATTATGGTCATTTTTAGAGGACATGGCCTGCTCTAAACGACACGGCGACATTGAGTCTCTTAAAAAATCTTTGGAGCAAGCAGTGGCGAAATTTCCCTTGGAAACAGTGCGTATATCCATAGATACGAGGCCTGTATAAAAGCCGAAGGTGGCAATGGCCATAAATATGTAGGTATAAATTTTAATAATATTACATTACTACATTAAAAAAAAATGCATTTTCATTTGTAACAGAACATATGGCCGGACTAGGTATATAATTATATGTATGTTCGTAATAAGTTTGAAGCAAGTTGTACATATAGTAATCTCAAATTATTATTTAATGTTGGTATACTTACCTATTCATGTTCATAATGGCGTTGTGACTCTATCTTACACATGATTGTACTAATGTAATGTAATAATAACTGTGAATTCATCCATCCTCAATAAAGTTTCATGATACACACGCATACGTGCTCACCCACTGCCATAGAAACTAAGATACAAAAATACAAAACAATTCAAGCTGTAGCTGACACGGATACATAGAACAAGTGCTACGATTGCGTTAGCAATGAGTGAGTTACTTTTTTATCGCTTATGGTACTACAATATAACCTAGAAAAACCAGGGGAAACAAGGAGAACATTATAAATAAATACCTAAAAATTTTCAAATATTTTAGCTGAATTCAACTCGAAATATTTTGTATACAAATTTTAATTTAGTATTTAAACGTATAACGGTATGCATTCAGTAAAATATAACGTACGTAGAAATCAAGAACAATGCTTTCATTCATTCTACTGTGAAATCAATAGAAGCACTACCGATGGCTCCAAAAAAATATTTCTCGTATTGTCCTCACAACAAATTGGGAAACACTTTTGTTCCACATAACAGTAATGTTTAAATAAAGATAAAAGTGTTTCATGGTATTCCTAAAATAGCTTAATTTACCCTATCACGGTAAATTAAATAGAAGATACATTTGTTTAGATTATCGTTCGTACTGTGGAATGTACTTTAATTATGGTATTAGTTGTATGTGCTACTAGTTTGTTTCAATCACAGTTACAGCCCATTGTTGCTAAAAAATATGCGCGGGACATATTAAAGATAAATAGTATTCTGGAGGAAGATACCACTTACACGCATGTCCAGATTAATTCGTTTATTTTCGTTTTTCGTTCGAACATTCTAACATAACTGAAACTACACACTGCTGTTCATAGGCCCATATGAATCTAGCCCTGTATAATAATAATAATAATAATAATCTTTATTTATTTATGACATAATTACAAGTTTGTGGTAACTCTGAAGCTTGTGCTAGTGTATGTATGTTCCGGCTTATAAAATAAGGCTAACTAAGCCTTACAAGGGCAAGCACCTGCCTGTTATATAAGGTCACTAAAAGGTGATTACGGGATTGCGGAAGATCGAAGTAACCTTGATCATCGACCGAAGTGAACCAGAGGAGGACAGCAATATGGTGAGGTCCCGTGTTGATTACAGCGAGGGTGATAGTGGAGGCGTTTCTTCCTTGATGACGTACTCTGGGTAAAATCAGATGGGCATCAGTACATTGCATAGCGAAGCTTTTAAAACTTTCTTTACAATAAAAGAAAAGAACAGGCGGTAATCGCTTATCATTAGGTGAACTACTAGCTTCTTTTCTATCTATTTCATATAAAAAAGGGCTCTATATGGACCAACTAACTTGACATTTACTTAAACAAAATAAACAGAAATAAAACGTGCAGTCCTAGTGGCACACTAGAAGTCGAAGTGAAATTATCAAAATCAATTGACAATTCATCATTCATTTTATTTTATTTATTTTTTTATAAACAGGTTCACGTTACGTGCACGTACACAGGTTACGTGCGTTAACATAAAACCTTATATATTAAAAATATGTTAACATTATCACAATTACTACATATGTGACGCACAATTACAAGCGAACACCACATGCACAGAAAACAAGTTTATACGCTATAATATAATTAATAATATAAAAATACAGGACATTCCTAACTACAAAATTAAAATTCAAGATAAAAAAATGACAATTGGTTTTAAAACGCCACAAAACAACAATACTCCATAAAAAAATAAAAAGTATTACATTTAAAATACAATTTAGAATAGGATCTTTAACAAAATATTAAACCAAAATAAAAAAATAATCATCATATTTGATGTGCCACGAAGCACAATTCTTTCCACAAAGTTATTCTTCACCTCTTTCACACGAATATACATACGTATTCTCTCTAATTTATTTAAGATACTTATCTCCTTGATATGCAAGTTGTTTATTAATTAATTCTCCGAAGAGAGAAATAAACGGGGGTGTCGCATTAGCAGACTATAGGATAATTCCACTCACACACTAAAATCTCAGTTTCCAACTGATCGTAGTATAATTTATCATAACTATTTTAAGACCTAATCCATCTAGTGATCATAGTACATTGCAAAATCATAATATCAAAACCGCGATTGTTACCACAATGATCAGTTACGGATACTCCTAGATACTTAAGGAAACCTTTCTCTGCATTGAAGTACACCTGGCTTTGTTTGATTTTGATGAGAGTAGAATAAAGCTATAAAAACAAATATCTTCATACATCATTCTGTATCTGAGTTAAATATATAAGAAGTAACTTTCTAACAGACCGTTTGAGCTTATAAAATATGTTATTATTACAAAATGATATTCTGTCATAGTTTAGTTACATTTTTTTCTTAAAAGAATATTAGTCATGCTATTACATTACTAATATTCCGGTTAACTACTCCAATGGTGGATTTAAATTTACAACCTTAAGTTTCGCAGACCGTACCCCAAACAATGGTTTGGGGTAAGGCTATTGACGCTTCGAATAATTGTAAACACATATTAGTTCCACACATCACCATCACAGCGTGTCCATACTTCAATATTGATCATAAGTTTACCCCATAGATTACCACGAGTACCACCAAGTGCGATCCTGAGCTGCCTACATCCATCATCTTTCTGCAAACTTGCATAGATCGTTGCTCCAACTGGTGGGGGGTCATCCAACACTCCCAGTCCGATGTTGCCACTCAAGAAACTTTTTTCTTCATCGGTTAACGGGTCTACATATGTATCTATATGGCCAGCCCACTGCCACTTCATCCTCGGTCTACTACGGATGGTCTACCCTACGTAGCCCATTCCATAGCTCGCTGAGTAACTCTAACATGAACATAATACATGATCTTTGTCTTGTCCGTATTCATCTTAAGACTTACACGTTGGGAGACTCTGAGTATAGTCATTGAGCATAGTACGTAGGTCTTTCAGTGATTTTGCCATTATAACTATGTCGTCAGCAAATCGAATATGGGTGATGTACTCTCCATTGATTAATACCGTATCCTTTTCAGTTCAACAGCTTGAAAGTATCTTATAATGCAGCAGTAAAGAGTTTCGAGGATATGACATCACCCAGACTAATCTTTATGAATTTGAATAGGTTGCGTCATGGATTATACTCGGACAGACATCGTAGCCTAGTACAAACCACTCAGTACCTCAATGTACCCACAGTCGGCAGTGGTGGAATATTCATCTCAATTTGCCAGACGCAAATACTCAAACCGATGACGGAAAGTAGCGTTAAGGGTACAAGGATTCTGGTGGCTGCCGTTGTCAACCCAATGGCTACGTATCTATGGTATCAATAAAAATACATCCCCCATGAGCAAAGCGATAGACATCACTTAACAAAAAGTTATTTTATTAATTTAGGTTAGGTTTTTTTTGCAAGCAACTTCTTACATTTTTGGAATAGTGACATGAATGTAAATTTCGTACGGAAACCAACTAATATTTTTATGAAATTGATCAAAATATTTATTTTGATTCTTTAAAATAGACTTTAAAGCACCTAGCGTTTCAAAGTATAAATTATGCAGAGCTAATGTACCACGTGTATGAGTGTAAGTGAAATCACCTTGAATAATTTCATATTCATATTTCATAACATACTCGGGAATATCATAAACATTCTCGAGATAAAAAGTTACGGTATTCGTAGCAATAAAACTTTACTGACTGTCATACTTTAGAGTTCACTTCTACCGGCTAATTCCGATTCTCACAGGAGGAACACATGACGTAAAGAGAGAAAAATATCATGTGTCTTATGTAAAACCAAAACTTAAAAAGGATAATTATAATTATTAGAATAACAAAATAAAGACTTTTAAATAAAATATATTTTTTTAATTATATTTAGTCTGACAAACGAATACACAGTTCACCTAATGGTAAGTGATTCCTGCGGGCCATGATATACCCACACCTCACCACACCTTTCACCCTCACTGATAACTTCGATAGAAACATCCGATCATTGGCCTTCCCAGACTAAGCATCTTATCTAGCGGGAGATTGGCAATGTTCTTCCTACGACCAAAACAAAAAAAAATATTAACTGACCTCCCTTCACTAACATCACGCACAAACGTGCAGACGTTAAATATCAAAAAGATTTAATTCCGTGCCTTAAATGAAGTAGTTTCAAACAACCTTTTACAATATCTTAATAATTTATACTTGAGCACGCATTGTGCTTACATGTTAAAATCGTTAAGTTATCATAAGTCAAAAACTTTTATCGTGTCTTATTTCATAGAGGAGCGGAGGAATATTAAATGAATAGATTTCCATTGATTATCTTAAGACTCCCTGATAACGCATTCAACAATAATTATTACATACAAACAGAGTTAAATTAAACAATTAATAATTTCGGCAAAAGTTAATTACGCAAAGGATTTGATATCTATATTCAGAAGCAAACTATTTTAAAGGAATAAATGTAATTATTGAGTTGAATACAGCGTAGTGACTAGTTTTAATCTTGGTTAGTGTAATAAGTTACGCTTTGAATCATCGCTATTTGAGCGTTACAATAGGCTGCGTGTATATACTCCTGCGTGGGTGTTTATTCTAGTAAAAAGGATTGGAAGAAGCCAAATAGAGCGAGACGTAAAATTTCCTCTTAGCTAAAGTGAGTTCCTTTAAAAAGTTTTCCGTAGAAATATCTCCTTATCAGATATTCATACCACGTGTAGGAGCGTGGAATGTAGATAGATATGAAATAAATATCAGGCTCTATTGAATATAGAAAATATGATAAATTACAGTCCATACATAACAAACAAATAAAATTTTGCCAGGCAATCAATACATTTTTATTGTATTGATTTCATTCCAATCAAATAATATTGCTTCATTTATGATTAAAAGAGGCCAAAACGAAGGAAGCTTATATCTTCTATAACACAACCTGCTCTTTCCTTTGCAACCCGGTGGTTTTTTCATGGCAATTATTGTATAATTCAATTTTTCTTCAAATCACTGATGACATTATAGTAAAGATATGGTATAGAGAAGCAAAACTAAACAATACCTACACTGCTGGACTTCAATAATGCGTCAAATGCTAATTTCCATATCTTGTGCGATATTAAAGATTTTTGGAGTTATTCATCATTATTATAGTTGTTATATCATTATTATTGCGTTCTTAATTTGGGGATATATTTGGGGTTTAACGGGTTTTTGATCTCCGGCTGCGTCCGATTGGATTTATAGCCACTTATATCACTAACAGCGTTTTCGTGTTGTCTCCGTTTGTTTTGAAACTTTTATAAATTTGATAATTCACTACTGGTTTTCTTCTTGCGATCGGTTCTCATTAAAATGTATATCCAGGTTTTTTGTAAGATCTATCAAAGATAATGTGTACTACTAATGCTGAACTGACTTAGAATATTTGTAAATCGTGTGACTCGGGCATTAATCCTAAGAAAACACATCTTATAATTATCCGTAGCTCATGGAAGCTTATTCAAATTGACTGACCTGGTATTTCCCTTCAGTAGCACTCCCAAACGATTACTAACACTAAAGGACATTATATCTTATTCAATTTATATTGCTATTTTCCGTGGTGTGGAGAACATTGTGGTAGGTGTAGTTTATATGTACATTATAAAGTAA
This sequence comes from Teinopalpus imperialis, assembly GCA_029286865.1. Classification (NCBI taxonomy): domain Eukaryota; kingdom Metazoa; phylum Arthropoda; class Insecta; order Lepidoptera; family Papilionidae; genus Teinopalpus; species Teinopalpus imperialis. The sequence continues at coordinate 8,059,997 of JAGSMU010000030.1, read as the reverse complement.
AAAACTTTGTTTAATATATACTACTATTAGACCAAGTAAGAACATCATCGGAAATGGGTGTGAACTTAGGATGCACATATTCTGTGAAACTCAAGCGACCTAAAACTTCCATACATAGATTAAAAGGAAATTCTCATGTTAAATGCTTAACTATTAATATGAAATTATTATTTTCTAAACTATGATAAATCTAATGCGAGTATTTTTACGACATAAACAAAATATGTTACTGGTCACAAGGATTTCTTTTTAAAACTAATATCATTTCTATTTTCGGTAACCGACCAACGAATGGGATGAATCTATCTCTTAACAACTGGCATATTCTTTTTTATACGTAATTATAAAGGTACCACGCTTTATTAATGACATGATAATGTTATTTAAGTAATAAATATAAAACATAACAACAACATACTATTATTTTAACAGGTTTTATAAACTTTGATGACAATATAATCGTAATGTTTATGTGGGCATAACACTTCTAATTCTATAAGACCTTACGAGGGATTTATCAACACTATTCTTTATAAGTAAACAAAAGTAGCACACTTTGAATCTTTTGCCTTTTTTATCGATTTGAGATTGGGAGAAGCGACATAAGATGTAAAAATATTTTATTATTGTGTCATTTGGTATATTGCTAAATACTGAAAGTACAAGTGATGTGATTTGAATTTTATAGTCACAGTAATTGCGTATCGTCATACTTTCCGCATATTTATTTATCAGATCGTGGTTATTTTAATCCATCTCACTCATTTAATCAAAGAAAAATCTTATATGAGAAAGTTGAAGTAAAATAAACAAGATATATTTATCCCGATTAACCGATGATGAAGTAAATGTCTTGACTGGCAACCTCGTATTCACGAACTCAATAAAGGGTAATTTCTGACGGTCATGCGTCATAAAAATCAATTCATGAGTGAGAACTGTGTTAAGAGAATATAAATATAAATATATATATATATATATATATATATATATATACCCTGCTGGCCAAAAGTTTATGACCGCACATAAACAACATAATTATCCAGCAATTGTAATAAAATCCCATAGGATATATAAAAGAAATGCACATCTGCATGTTCTATTGTTAGTATCGAATATTTAAAGAAGTCATTCTTTGGTTTACTTTCAATTAATTGGACAATAAACATCTATAGTTTGCAAACACCGACAAACGTTGCGCTAGAGCCAGGTGGTAGAGTCATAATAATATTTTTGTAATGTCCTCATTACTAATTACTTTGCTTTTGTTACGTATTGGTCAATAATTAGGATTATTTAGCTCCTGAACACAGGTGTATCTCACTTATTATTACCCTTGTAGTTTACTTGGGTTTGTTCACAAACAATCTCAATTAGTCTAAACTTGTGGTTTTTACAGTAAAGTCGTCATAAAGTGAGAAATGCTCGAGAAATTAGCAGTGAAGTGCGTTCTGCCATCGTTGTTTTACCTAATGAAGGTAAATCCGAACGTGAGATTGCTTCACAACTGAAGTTATCGAAGACTTGTATTCATGGCACAATAACTCGTTACAGGGAGACAGGCAGTTTTCAAGATCGTTCTCGCTCGGGAAGGCCGAGAACTACCACATCTAGTGAAGATAATTTCATTGTTGTTACCAGTAAGCGAAATAGATGCTTAACAACAACAGAAATCCGCGTTGAAGTAAACAAAACCCGAGTTAAACCTTTATCATTTACTACAGTAAAACGGCGACAGAGAGATGCGAAGTTGTATGGTCGCGTTACCGTTCAAAAACCTCTGCTAAGGCCGCAAAACTAGAAAAAAACGAATGCAGTGGGCTCTTGCTACAGGTATATAATTTATAAGTATTTATTATTTACATTTATCAATAGACACACGCTAAACCTATTGGCAAATATAGGGAAACAGAATTCATTAAATATTGAAATGTATATGAACCAACCGTTGAAATGGTCAAGACCCATAAAGGGTTGTAGCGCCGAAGAAAGTAAAAGTAAAGTTAGATGTATAACTGACAGATATTACAACACAATTACGCTTAAAACTAATAGAACAGTAACTGCTGACTTACTGAGTATTTTATAAAGTATAAGAAAAACGTGATTGCAGTTGAGTAGTTCTTCACCACAACAATGCCACTTCAATCAGGTAACAACAAAGTTTTTAATGCTTGAAGGCAACGGAGGAACGTGAAATTAATGCTACTCATCTCATATAGTGTGGACCCTGAACCCTGCAATTTTCATCCTGATTTAAATTCCTAAAATCAAAGTTATTCGGTTTACTGTTTAGGAAGTGGCAGTGACTGCATTTCGAGAAGCCAATGAAGAGATCTCTAAACCATCAACTGTTTTTTGAAACTTTTCAATTAATATACAAGTGCATTAATTGTCAAAAAGAATACATAATAAATACATATGCAATGCACTATAAATGGTTTATATCTATTAAAATCGTTTTCAGTTCAAATTAATTCAATATAAAATTGTAATTGTTTTTGTGAATAAAATATGTAGGTACAACGTGTGTCACAAAACAAAATAGAGGCGTGAAAATTTTTGCTGCCACCGCAGGCGATGCGCAATTGCGACCCCATTCTGTATACAACGACATTGTGTATTCTTTTGTATCACATTCAGAGTAACAATAGTATAAAAGATTGCGATACAAAAATTTTGATTCAGCAAAATTTCAAGTTGACTGTCGGTCAGTGTTGTATTTAAATTTAGTGTCAACAATGCGTATTATACATTTCTTTATAATCTGTAGAAACTAATTTAATTTTAACTAATCATCATAAGCTATAATAAATTCTTCATCGTCAACACCCTTTGAGCCTATCACTAGTCCACTGCTGAACATAAGCCTCCCCCACAGACTACCAAAGAGTACGATCCCAATTCAGTGGGGTCCACCGACGCTGCGATGACGAAGACGAGGTTGCCACTCGAGTTATTCGTGTTTCTTTCCCATGGGTTACAGGTTCTACGAGCTTTATGGCCAGCCAGTTGCGTCTTCATCTTGCTGAATCTTTGATATATGTCAGTTATTACAGATTGCTGAGTGATTTTGAGCTTCCTCATACCATGTCTACCGTCTTATATCCGAAGGTCATCTTTAGCAACAAGCACTGATCAAAGACTCTTGTCTTTAATTGTTGAGCTATATTCGGCGAGAATATATTATGCAGTTTCCTGAACGCTGCCTAGTTGAATCCACCGATTGACCTCGAAGTTAGCCTTACCTAACCGGAAGATAATAAGAGCAAGGCCTTTTCGCGTTCAAGTCGAATAATAATATCTCCAGGATGGAGCTCTATCGTCCCAGTTATTGCCTCAAATATCAGTTTCTTAAAGTTTTTAATATTTTCAGTTTAAAATTAAACGGAAAATGTGAACATTGTTCATTTATAAAACTGTTGTTAACGACATTTTCATGTATAGTACGACAACAGTAATTATAAAAACATGGCACCTTTTATGTAAAATGCAAATATGAACACGTTGAGACTTTAGAATGTTGTGTGAGCTTATATAAAATTAAAATATGCTTTATAAAGAGACTTCAGTGTACATTGTTAATAGTAACATCAATTTGTAAATAAAAATTTGTAGTATGAAACGAGAAATTGTTAAAACATATACCACCTTCTGTTTTGAATTTTTTGCGTTTGGAAGTTAAATTTGTCATCATAAATTTAGCTGAGGTTTTTTTGACAGTGGTAGAACTACACTGCAGTTTGTTTTTAGCTGCAGAATGAATGGGTCAGCTTGACCGGGGTAAGACCATGACGCTCACAGAATACCAGATAAATAGCAGCACAATGCTATGCAAATGCTGCTATGTGCTGTTCATCTGATGAGTGCAGGGATCCGGAGACATTTATTACTGGTGACGAGGCATTCCATCTCAGTCCGCATGGATGACAACGCATCTGCATTATGATTCCTTGTCAAGAATGAATCTAGATGTCATGGGCCGCAGGAATCACTTACCATTAGATGAACTATGTGCTCGTTTGTTGCTTTCAATGTCATATTTTTTTTTAATTTGACAAGTATTTCTAAAAAAAGTAAAATTCCGTTTCTCCCTAATAATTTCAAAGTATTCGATAACATTTAAGCTCGGTGTACGGCGACAATCAAACATCCTGTAAAGTTTGGGATAGACAAGTAAAAGGTCAGTGCGAAAAACTAATAACATTTACTATATAGAATGATCGTTTTCCAAGAGTAAGAAATATTCTATTCTGAATATTTCGTAAGGTTGGAAAACAGTACAGACGTGAAAACCTTTATAAACCTTTTATATAATGTTAATAATCATTATTGTTTGTAAATACTTAAAATTTTATATATATATTTTGACCATCGTGTGGAAATTAGAAGTATATTTACCACGTATTTAATTGTACAGCGGGGGTTTATTATCAATTGTGTGTAAAATAATAACAGTTGTAAAATAATGACTGAAGCACTTGATATAAAAATAAAAGTACCCATTTTGTTGAAAGATATTTTAATATACGTTTGATTGTGACGGAAAACAACAAAGGCTGTTTGTCCAAAAACTGGAATGAATTTTTATGTTTCAATTTTTTCTTGCATAAAAAAGTTAAATAATTGCCTATACACAGTTACTTGTAAAAACCAATCAAGTCAGACCCTTCTAGAATGTAAAATAATTGTGTAATTTTTGTTACTTTTATTAGAGTTATATAAAATTTATGACCATGACATTAAAAACGATCGAGATATGGCTTGAATGCGGTCCATTCGGTGCGAGCTTGGCAAAGTTCATACGATACTCTCATGTGAACTTTGCCAAACTCGTTCTCGTTTTTGTGCGTACTTCCTGTAAATTTACGCAAACCAGCAGTTTCATTGTCTATAATAGTTTGATTGCAATGCTTTACCTTAACATTTATCGAAGTAACAAGTTAGTAAAAAAATAGGTTAGCTTGCTTAGGTTAAATCTGATATCCGTCGGGGTGCCATGTCAGATAACCTCCTCGTGTGCCTGGTCGATGAATTTCTGTTTGATACTTGTATCCGGGGCAAAGACAACGCTGAGACGGTGCACACTAGGCACTGGTGGTACATTGTTGCCAGTGGCTGATGTTCTGACAGGGGACTGCCTCTGATTCGGAGGGTACAGCAGTGTAGTGGGAAGTTGAAGATTTCTCCTTGATCTCTATATCCGGGGAAAAGATAACAAAGAGGCGGAGTGCATTGGGTACTGGTGGCGATACGTCGTTCCATGTGCTTAGTGCTCTTTCGGAGGTTGCTTTTCTCCTTGATCTCTGAATCCGGGGTAAAGGCAACACTGTGGTGGAGCGCACCGGGTACTAGTGGCGATACGTCGTTCCCAGTGCCAAATGCGCTGGACGGGCTCGTCGGGCACTCAACCGTCAAAACTGGGGGATTTACGTCGGCTCCTCCAGCATGCCCGTAATCCGCTGTATTTTCTTCAAAGAACCGCAGTAGTGCCGATAATGGGGTACGTCGAGGAAACAGTGGAACGGAGGTCTTGCCTTAATTGGCCAGCCCGCGAGAAGGAAATCTCTTTAAAACCCAGACACCGAAGTCTCTAAAATCTGTGTCTGTGTCACCCTCAACATTATATAGTCTTGCCCCCGAAAGGCGTAACCTGAGGGTCGACCGCTTTTCGTGTACTCGGCAAAAATGGGGAGGCTGACCGACGAGCTTAGCACCCCTAGTAAGCGCGATGAAGCTCTGGTAGTCAGAGCGGCACAGAGGCATGCGTCCAAGCCGCCGCAGTGGGTATGGACCCTGGGAGTTGGCTCATGGAGCGCATGATTGATAGGAAGCTGGCGGCTCTCGGAGCGCAAGCGCCCCTGACATCCTCCCTGTAGCTTCCTCCAGTACAGGGCTCATTACCGGGTGCTGCGACGAGACCCGGAAAAAAAAAGCGTGCCCAACGCCAGCAGCCAGCGGTTACCGCGCTTCCCGCGCCCCTTTCGAAGCCAGTGGAGACCTGACCGGCGACTCCTGCACCGCAAACATGGGTAGTAGTGGACAGCCGAAAATCAAAGAGGGCGGCTGCACAGGTTACTTCGGTAACACAAGCCGCAAAGGTGCCGACAAAGGCGGTGGCTCTAAAGCGTCATTCGTAATTATTAGGGAAGCTACTGTGACTACATATTTCTATTTACTTTTTGTCGAGCTTTCTTAGTGCTGTTCCAACATGTTTTATGTCCTTTTATAACATTTTTTTAAATTTAACCAGACTACTTATTTATTATTAAGTTATATATTTCGTCTGGTATGTATTACATTAATTCGCTATTTTAACGAAGAGTTTATACATTAATAAGAAGACATCAAAGATGCAATATAAATACTCTAATCTAAAGGCTCTGAGAGCAAATTATTTTAATTCAAACTAGACTTATTTCAATACACAAAATTATTTAAAAATATACATACATATCCGTACAGTTCACTTAGATAATCACTGAATGGTGTGTGATAGCTGTAGCCCATAAACACCTACACACATACTTAACAAAGACTGAAGATAGATATGTTACCCATGAGTATTGAGATGTTACCTCGCTCTAGTTACCGGTCTCTGAATCCCAACATTGCTGTTCTATGAGAATGTGGTCCTTCTCCGGTCGAACCGCCCTATCCATGCCGCAGGAAGTGGTTTAAGTATAACATACATTAATTCACAGGAAAAGCTTTACTAAATAGGAAGAACACAAATCTCTCATGCTTTTGATGGGGAGCAGCATCATCGGAATGAGGGTACTGGCATTGTACTTCTACTACACGCTTACTAAACCCCACAGTCCTAAAAGACCTACAGTGACCTGAAAAAGATGAAAATATAGTCATATTTTTATAATTTAATTTAATTTGTAAATATACAATATATGTACATCATTTTATAAGATGCATACAAAGATAAACAATTACAAAACTAACAACATCTAAAAATCGAAACAAAATAAATGCCACAATCGGACTCGTCACATAATTTAACTTATATCTTTAACTTATAATTTTTATTTGATTTACAATTACAATTTCAACCATTTATTTCTTCTCCGATATTATTATTATTTATTATTTATTAGCCGTGCTAGATCCTAGACCTGTGTGCCAAGCCCGTCCTCCGGATGAAGTATAATTTTTGTTTTTCAATTTATTGCCGCATGTACCGTTAAAATTGCAATTATATTATTGTATTTAAATTTTTCATTAAACACTACAAATTTTGAAGCTATATTAAAGATAATATAACTTTTCTTCTCCTTTATAATATTTAACGTATTACACCAGAATGAATCTATTAAAAGTTTCTTCCCGTATCTCACAAACTCAAGAATAAAGATGTAGTAGGTAAGGTAGGTAGGATAAAGGCCAGAAAATATCGTTCCTCATGACGCGGATTTGACCTAGCAACACCGAACTGTAAATAGTAACGTAATTATTTTTTAATATAGGTTTATTATACAACCAGTATAGTTAATCTATATTTTTAACAAATTATTTTTGAATACACTCTTGGAAAAATAAGGGTGTGCTAATAGCTGTAAAAATGCCTTTTGTATTAAAATTGTCGAGAAGTAAGGCGATAATGTAAACGACACTACCTACTAAGGAATTCCGTTAGTATTGTTCATATTTACAAACACAATATAAAACTGTAATATATAATATAATACTTATAAAGTGTTATAACACTTACAAATTATAACTGCAATATATAATATTACACTTATAAAGTGTTTGTATTCCTTACATACTGTAACAAAATCTATTGAGCTTAGCTCAAGTTTCTGTTGCGCGTTGTCTGCGTGGACTAATAGTGTGAGATAATATTATAAAAAAAAATTATTCTATATATTTAGGACATACTTTAATGTTGGTAAAAATGTTTTCATGTCTATAGAATAAATATTTTCACTGCCCCCAGAAAGTTCATTTATGAGGAGTATTTCCGGTAACAGGTAATAATGTTTGTGATAGGAGAAGGTTCGTGACGATAGTGGAAAATTACGACTTAAAGTTTCGCAGACCGTACCCAAAACCTCGCATACTTATCAACAGGGATTTATTTTTAGTAGATTTGTTATTCTTAGATATCTTTCTCTTTTATCGATGGAAAATAACTTTATATTCAATTCATTTTATTTCTCTCGAAATATTTTTTTTGTATTAAACTCGAGGTGAAAAAGCGGGCTGTGTCAACACATTGTGTAATTGTAGTAATGTTATAAAATAGATATGAAACGACTAAACACCTAATCGTAACAAATACAATTTACTGTTTAGGTGTTTATAATTGTTCCATCAAGTATCCATATTATCTGAAGAAGTCAACGCGTATTTTACATTTCGTTTTATTAATATATAATAAGTAGTTTATATTAATTGTTCTGTATCAATTATATTCAACGTATTTCAATAATTGCAACATTTTTTTGTTTCCGCCACTCGAACAGATTATTCTGTATATTGTTTTTATTTTACGTAGTATATAAAATTTTGTTAATAATGACATTTTGTAATATCAGTACATAAAACTATATCGGCTTATATAACTAAAGATAATTTTATGAGAAGTACGCTTTTAAAGCGTAGATAGTCATAAATCTCTTACGCTCGGTTAAACCCGTCGAATAACTGAAAATTTATAGTTTATCTTTAAACCAGATTCACCAGTAAAAAGGAAAGAATTATTATAGCAACTACAATTCTAGTTATCTGTTTAATTATTTATCCTTATAGATATATAAGTAATACTATAACATGTCGGCGAATGTTCCTATACCTTTACCTCGGCCGGGCCCATGTTTGCCAAGATCCTTAAGCATGTTGTTATTCCGAACTAAAAATATACTCACCTGAATTGCAATACTTAGAATTCGAACCCCATCTGATGTATATGGAAAGTTGTTTTTTTATTGTATAGGTGGCAAACGAGCAAGCAGCTCAACCAATGATAGGTGTTAACCGTAACCCATGAAAAATCACAACACCTAAGGATTCCCAGACGAGGTGACGGCCTCTAAGAAAGGTGTAGACGCTTTTCTTTAAGATCCCTATATTGATTCGGTTCTGTAATACCACTGGCTATTTCACAGATTAATTGTGCGTGGCAGAAAATTTCTGAAAACTGAACTGAATAGTATCTAGAGTGTGTAAAAACATGTACGGTGAGAACCTGGTTCCATTTTATCTACTCAGATATTACGCAACACGTGTTTCTTTTACAGCTACATCGGGATTAAAGGTGGACGCTCGGGGTACTTTTCTAATGGGGTAACTAGCACAAGGTACAAGAAATAATAAATTATGCATATTTTATTATTTCAAGAGCATATTAGCTGCTCAAATCAGTTCACTTACGCGAACCTCGGATTCGTCCAAACCGAGACTCAACGGCAACTTATTCACATTATTATTCCTTATGAATATATGGCAGCAGGAATCATTTACCGCCAGGTAAACTGTGCGACTCGTTCGCTTTGTATTATAAAAAATAAGCAAATTAGGTAATTTCCTAGTCGAATACCATTGCCATAAGTGCATTGTGAAATTATGTATTTATTATATATAGTTAGTTAGAAATATCACTTGACACTGATGACAACTATAACTTTATTATTCTGATAAACTTGAACGAAATCGTGAACTACATCTCACTAACAAATAATATGTATAGTAGTATAAGATAATTTTCTCAACCAACGAGGAATTGCCTTCAACTGAGTGATTAATGAGCTCAACCCCTATTGATGTAGCTGAAAGGAGAATTCGTTCGATATACAAAAAAGATGAAGATATATGTATGTTTGTAATAACAAGATCAAGTTTCTATATTCTACTATGTACTACTGCAGATGGTGTTTTTTTATTTATTATCGACCCTTCTTTTAAAAAGTTTTGGAACGCTTTATACAATGATCCTTTAATATCTCCATGGCCAATTTTGACAGCGACAATAACTTCTTCTAGTTAATACTTAAGAACACAGAATTCATTGTAATTCATCGAGAGTAGTATCTAATGTAAAAAATCAGTAAGTAATCATTGTATTATTTATAGTTTTTTTTTATATTACATTTAGAGTAACAAACGAGCACACAGTTCACCTGATGACAAGTGATTCCTGCGGCCAATGACATCTACATTCATCCTTTACAAGGAATTATAATGCAGATGCGTTGTCACCCTTGAATACAGAGATGGAATGCCCCGTCACCAGTTATAAAGGTCTTCGGATCCCTAAACTCACCAAACGAAACACAGTAACATTATACTGCTATTTTACGCTGGTATTCTGTGAGGGCGTGATCCTACCCCGTTTGAACCGACCCATTCATTCTGCAGCTATTAGTAACGGATCCCCGCATCACTACACGAACAATTGGAAACACCGCGGTGTTATGCTCCTATTTCACGCTGTTATTCTGCGTAATTATATATTATGAAATTATGTTAAATTAAATAATTTTCGAATGATTAGCGATCCGAATTTTCAATTTAATAATATCTAACAGAATGAAAGACTTATTATATAAAAAGTTAAAGAAAATTTTATCTTAGCCTAAGTGCGAATAACACTATTCCTCGTATAAAGAGTTAGGTCACGCAATTTTAGATTGTTTTCATTAAATAAATATTAATATTAGGGCAATGGCCTTTGTGAATTTAAAAAATTCAACCTTAAAAGTTATACAATAGCTTAGTCATGTATTCATAACGTACTCAATATAAAATACAGCAAAATTAAACTGCAACACTTTTACACGCTGCTGACATTATTACACTCGCGTGGCAATAAACACCAATGAATAGGAAAAATACTGAGATAGCTTATTTGCTTCATTTTCGGCCGTATATTTTTTTAAACCAACAAAAGTATGGCCATTATCAGCTTATAATGTGAAAAATCTTTTATAGTTTTTTGTGTGAAACTATTATAAGCATTATTAAAGAATAAAAATAAATAGTAAATCTGTCTGAAATTCACAAACCTTTACACAGCATTTATTTACTACACATATTTATTTATTACACAGCATTATCTTAGCCTTTCGTTAAAACAACAAAATTGCCTAAAAATACTCTGGATAAATACTACTGGACACTAATGGATCAAAAATTATGATAATATCACAATTTCCGTCCTCTTTTATTCGGTACTCTATCCTTATGTGTACACGAAAATATCACGTTTAAGACACGACGCTGATAAACATTTCCATATTTGTTTATTTAGGACCAAATTTGATCACCTGCCTACGCAACTTATATTAGCTTTTATCGAAAACTAAAATAACTCATGTTTATGTTGAATTTTGTTGTATTTTTATTTAAATAAAGAAACTTATATTTAATTCAGAAGAGGAGAGTGATGAATATGAATGAGGAAGGATAAAATGCGAAAGGAAGACCAAGAAAAAGATGGAAGGAGGATTGTGTGAAAAGCAAAACGAAAGTAAAAGGAGTGGATGTGCATTTAACGCAGTTAGAAATGGGATGAGGGAAAGCTAAGACTTTGATCTATTTTACATGACTATTAAAATATGGTAATGTTAAATACTAAGTTTCCTTATCGGTTAAGGAAGAGATTACCAAACCTGCTGATACATTTTACTGCATGAGTATATTTTTATACACCCTATGGTAATCCCTTACGGTGATCCTTGCAACCCATAAGAGCTACAAATTGAAATTACCAATAAGTTGTTTAAGGGTAACAACTTCTCTAGGTCTAAGAGTAAAGGACCTCATTATAATTATGATTAATTATCTAACACAGTAGAATCAACTGCTTTTGACATTGATTATAAAACATCTGTTTTCTTTACTCCATAAAAAGATAACACTTTAAAACCTAAACAATCGTTTTCTCTAAAAGTAAAAAAATTGTTAACTTACTACTGGTAAGGTATAATTTTTGCATCGACAATCAATATTATTTAATTATTTATTGTAGACATACCAACAATGTACATATTCACACATTAATAATAGTTAATAAAGTTGTATTGCATATTCTACTATACTCAAAACCTTTGCATTAAATCCTATCTCAGAACTGTGTCTTTATTCCGTGCACGCTTAGTCAAAGACCTTTGATCAAACTGTGCTAAAAAAGAATATTACTTTAATTCATTGTCATAAAATAATTGGCTTTTTGTTTCAATACCAAAATATCCTTTGATGTAATTAACGACTTTTTAATTAATGTTCTATTATCAGTATAACATCATTTCAGCCCATCAAGTGCTGAATATAATATGGATTCTTGTTGATGTTAGCTGTGTGCATGCGGCTCTTATAACATCATCGAACTCCGGAATTGCATGTAGGTGAGCTAGTTACTCGAGATTTCTCGAAGTACTATGAAGAGCTACACTGGGCTAGACATTCCGTGACTTTTTTTGATACCGAAAATTTTAGCCATCTAAGTATATATATACTCAGATGGCTATATAGTAGTAATGAATAGTGATTCTTACTTTCCGTCCAAGGGAAGATGTGCCTCGAGTGGAGGCTGCGTTTAACTAGCGGGTTATAGTGATAGAGCGCTCTCTCAATGAAACGCTTCGATACACTTTGAAGGGCCGGTGTAGTGGGAAGATGTAGGTATATAATATGCAGATCGTAGTCTTACCTATCTGCTCCGGTTGCTATTCTAATGAAACGATTTAGATCTGTGTACAGGGAATTGATCCTTGCAGGGTGGCTTAGGCGAATACGACGCGGTCGAAACCCATTATCGGTCTTATGCAAGACGAAGTTTAATCCTTAGGGACATTTTACTGTTCACTTTTTGCCTAGGTAATTGACTGATAGAGACCCATGATAGAGATTTGAGTGCGCCTCTCCCAGAGCAGATGACGGCACTTCTTTCGGCGATTGGCATCGAATTGAGAGACAGGGACCTGAGGCGATGTAGTCTTTTTGCTTATCCTTATAGTAGAGGGTGATATCATCCATGAATAGACTGACCTACGAGTCTGTTGGAATTTCACTTGTGTAAATGTGTATTCGTAGGGTTAAATCTGTTAGTATGTGTTCCGTTAAGCGTTAAGACCTGTTAGACGGTGGGAAGTACATAGTTATAAGTATTTTTTTGTATATGGAATAGGTGGGAAACGAGTAAGCCCCAATGGTAAGTGATCATCGACGCCCATTAACATCTGCTAACCAGAACCAGAGGATTCACAAATGCGTTGCCGTTGATTGTATTACATGTGTGTTCATTTTAGTATGTTAAATTAATTTAAGGTTTTTAAGTGGCTTTGTTGCCAGTTTCTAACTATAAATAAATAGGTTGACTTGACCAGGCACTCTCAGAATACCAATGTGAAATAGCATCATACCGCCACTATGTTTCGTATTACGTGTGGGGATACGGGAGACTTGGTACCGGTAACGAGGCATATTAATTTGCTCGTTTGCGACCTCTTTTATTATAAAATAATGCTGTGGATGAAATGCATATGGCAATGAATTGTAATGTTTTAATCACAACTAAGCTATAGAAAAGTTACAATTAAAAAAAATATTAAAATAAATGAAAATCAATCCTTGATATGTATTTTAATGTTTGTAATACTGATACAAGTTTTCTATCTTTGAAAGAAAATTTAATTATATTTATTTATTGATATTTTTATATCAATTATATTTGGTCTACTCTCATATGAGCAAATTACTCAAATCAGATCATGTATCTCATTTCCGTCCTATGTTCAAATTATATAATTTTTGCTCAATGTCGAATTTATTTATCTTGCTCAACTAATGATACAAAATGCTTACATTTTCTTGGTGATTCAAATTAAAGATGTTGTTCGATCATCAGAACATTTTAAATAAAGAAGGCATTGGATAAAATTTTGACAGGTCTTTTACAGTTTCCACAGCAAAAAAGATCTAACAAAAACTTTATTCAATGCCTTCTTTATTTAAAATGTTCTGATGATCAAACAACATCTTTAATTTGAATTATTTTTTGTTTACTATTTTTTAGTTAAGCTCTGCATTTGACATTGAAATGTACTCGTATAATCTACGAAACTCTATCTCTCTGAATATCTCATACATTTATTTATCTATATTTGATCATTTAATTTATTTGCAATACAGTACACAGGAGCGTACTTAACGCCCAGTGACATTCTTTATCATTCAACCCTGAATTAATGTGAGAAAATGTTCGTTGGTGCAAATCTAAATAGTAATTTACACAACATTAATTCACTAATATCCAAAAAACTGTATTATACACATATCCATATTCATATTACACAAATTATTGTCTTTGAAACTAGAAATCTGATCTAAATCTATCTCTTTACATTGTCTAAATGTATACATTTTGTTTTGTATTGTGGGTGATAAACAAGCATGGAATGCCTTATCACTAAACGAAACACAGCAGAGTTATGCTTTAATTCACGCTGGTACGAAGCTTACGAGGACGTAGTCCTTCCCCGATCGTGGCTGCGTGGAGCGTGGCTCTACCTTCATCTAAATGTTATCCGAAGTGGATCGTTTTCACCAATAAAACCACCCATTGTACTACTTCCACCATTATGTTATTTATTTTTTGTTTTTTTTTTTGGTGGGTAATAAAAACTATTCTACTCGGATCAACGTATTTTCAAATCTAATATCTATGGTGAATATATTAACAATAAAAATAATAATTGAAATAAATATTTGGATTAAATTAAACGACAATTTGGCGCAGAGCTTAACACGTTTATTTAAATATCAGTCATAAAGCCCTACGCAAAGATTTTCTAAAAACGCGGATTATACTTCTAAACAAGGATGAGCTTACAGCTTGATGAACGATGATTTATGATACCCAACGATTGCTCGTCTCGTCAAGGCTTTCCTGTTTGTATTGAAATAAAAATATTCCACCAAAAATATTCATATATATGAAATACGCTATTTATTTAAGAATATATACATATTATACATTAGTTTATATGTAAGTGTATAAAATGATAGTGGTGGTCAAATTGCGCACTCGTCTTCAATTTGATGCTATAATCTGGCCTGTACTTGATTCTCAGTCGCTGCATTCCCGGCACGGCAGTGAAATGTAAAATGGAGGAAAACTACATTTAAAGAAATATAAAAAAATTGAGTTTTAACCTATTATTTATGACATTTCGTAGTCTCTTCACGTAATATAAACATGAAAATTCAATCCATTGAAACAACTTTGAATTTACTATAAAAGTTAGAAATAAGATATGAGAAAAAAATCAACAGCTTTTTTCTATCTCTATCTGTCTGTTTATCACGTTATTTTCCCATAACTCATAAACTATAGCATATCATTCAAAGGCGTTTTGTATTTCTTTTAATTACATTCTACCCGCACGATGAAGTATGTTTTATTTCAATAAGGTGTCGGAGATTTTTTAAGATTTATAATATGACTGAGACTAATTACTGAAATATGAGGTATTCCATATCAATACTCAGGAAGGATAACACCATGCACATGCACCATTCCCGATGACTTATCATCGATTAACTGAGTGCTCGTTGTAAACCTTAGTTTCATAAGAAAATATATCGGCTTTAGTTTAGAACATAACATGTTGATATTTTGTTAAGAAATAAGACTTAGCTTACTTTTATTCTTTCATATACTCGTAGATGAAGTTGAGTGCTAAGGTTTTAAAGTAATACGCGGATTTTTCATTTATTTCTTTATTCAAATAGATTACTCAGCTGTCGTTCAATGACATTAAAAATGTTTTATATACCCTTCTAAAATCGAGTGCGAAAAATCGAACATGTTCGAACATTTTCTAAAAATAATATTTAAATGTTAACAGAAATATAAATTAACTATAAATATTTGTTTTTAAAAAATACGTAATGAGTATCAAAATTTGTAAACCCAATGCCAACTCAAGTATTGTGAGCGATCCGAAATCACGTGGCATTGTAGATTAATGTCGTTAGCCCCCGACCCTGGAAAGGGTTTATTCCGTTCACTTCCGGTCCACTTATTCAAACAGATTTAGTTAATATTACAATATCCTACAGTTGGGAAATACGATATCTTAGTTGTGTGATTTAGTCAATCTCACACATACAATCAACCATCCTAACGACAGCCTTTAGATATATATAAAATATTTAAAAGTAATATGAATGTTTATGATTATCTTTAATGATTAATATATTTTAACTGTTATTACAAAGTTTATTATATATAAAAAAAAATATTATCAGAAATACATACATATAAAGGTAACGGTTTTTTTAATTCGGTTTGGTGATTATTGCAAATATAGTCGATGTTTTATTTTTTTTCGGGCTGATTGCCGCTGTTAGCCCGAGGGCTTTTATAGTTTCGCTGGTTTGAGAGGTGACCGAGCGCTTATGGCGCTCAGTCCAGAGCTCTATCAGTGGGTAACCAGCACAAGGGGACACAAGAGAATATGGTCGATGGCGATAAACACTGTGTTGATATTTCATCATCATCATCGCTGTCTGTCAATAGTCCACTGCTGAGTCCACACAGGCCTCACCCAATAATTGCCACTAAGCACGATCTTAGGATCGTGTGTCATCTGCATTCATCGACTTTCCGCAATTGTATATAGGTCGGCGTTTCATCTAGTTTGGGGTCGTCCTACACTGCAACTGCCAGTCTAAGTAATAATGATTATATAATTTTTTCATAAAAGTACGTAGATTAGTGGTTTACCTCTATGTATATGTTCATCTTATCATTTTTTTTTCCAAAAAATTAAGAATCAAAGTTTTACAACAACGCTATTAACAGTCTATACTGACTTTACACATCGTAAGCACTAAATATGAAAAAAAAAGTATATTTTATAGTGGTCTCCTCAGCCTCTGCTGCAGTAAGAAGACCGTAGCACCGATATTCTGTGAAGCCTTAGAGTCGAGTAGGTTTGCATCGGATTTTAAACAGTCCTATTCATATATGATGTAATTTATAACGAAATCCAAAAGCAGCACAGGCAGTGCATCCGCCACACGCAGATGCACTGCCGGCCTTTATGGAAGATATAGGCTCTTGTCTTGAAGTTCCCTAAGTCGTATCGGTTCGAAAAACTGGCTGGCGACAACTGATTGCACAGCAGTTTTGCATGGTAGAAAATTTCACGTAAAGCGCATGGTGGTGGATTGCCAACCATCGAGGTGATATGAAATTTTAAATTCTATCGTGTTTAAACTCAACGGCTAAAATTAATGCTTATACTCCCCATGGTAAGTTCAGTGAAAATGTATCGCAACATCTCTTCACTGTGTCCGATGAAGCTGTAAGAGCCGCACAGGCTAACAGCATCAACATCAACAGAATCAAGACCTCTTTGCAATGGCAATTATCAAACCAATCGGAAAGTACATAATCATCAATGATTCGAGCTACTCTTCGTTGTATGCAGTTAAACATTAGGAGCTGATAAAGAGGTGCCCCGGCCCAGAGATATGAACAGTATTTCATGTTAGGCGCAACTTACATTTGCCTTTTAAATTTATACAAAGTAGCAAGGGGAGTGTTTTCAAAATGAGATGCGGCAAAGGGATTTTTTTTATCGGTAAACGCGCAAACTTGTGTCATCGTGGTGTTAAATTGGACAAGATTTAGTCGACATCAATCTGAGACTTTGTTTAGCAAAATCCGACCTAGACACAAGATTGTTCACTGGTTTGGACTCGGAGCATGCAACGTCGACTACGGTCGCTACGGTTCGTCAGAAAACTGATGACCCACTTGCATAATTTATCGGGAAGATCATAGGAAGGAAACTTCAACAGAAGCTTGTACCAAACACGATCGAAGGCCTCCGCTGCGTCCAGACTAAATTACACTAACAAGCGTACCGTATTTTAGATATTTTGTGACGGGACTAGCGACTGACAGGTGTGTGTAAGAATTATGAAAATTTAGAATAGGATTTACAAATATAAAAATGTTGATTACCACAACGAGGTTCATATGTAATTAAAATAACATCGTTGCAACATAAGATGAAAAGGTTATTTGTAATCATTAGAGTTGGCAGATGGCGATCACAGAATTGAAGTCCCAGTCAAAATCCGACCACCACTACATGTTCCATGTTACTAGATGATATCAACAGTGCGGATTATACATAACCTGCCTTTATAATTACTCAAACAGACATATTTCCTAATACAACGTAAAGTATTAGGAAATATGTCTTTATGCATAATTGGACGAAGATACATTCACAAACACACCTAGGCTGGAAATCAAACCTAAGAACGGTGCTTAGCAAAAATATACTCTGACCACTAGACCAAAAAATCAATATTGAAATTTTTCCAAAGTCGCCCCACGGAAAAGGAGAAGTTTTAGAGATGTGCAGCTCCATGAATACTTCTTAATTACTAATACTTGTATTTATGAACAATTTAGTTTGACACTGGCGGCAAATGCACTGGACTGGACATGAAAACCCTCTTGTATACGAATAATTAGCAGTAATTTTTATTTGCAAAGAAGCATACAATCAAGACTAACGACGTGGCATAATTTTAATTTAAATATTTTTATATTGACTAGTGACGTTGTGCCCTTAATGTGAAATATAAAACTTTGACAAATCGTATTTAGAGATTTAGACAGATTATATAAAAAATAATAATAAATTACCGACAATTGTATAAATAATTTATGTTAAATTTTTAATATTTCTCTGGAGAGTACTGATTATACAACAGACTGTAAAAGCCCTCCGGTCACAATTAGAAATTTGTCCCTACAGACTTATCTTAATTAACCAGGCCACACTGGTAACCTAGTTAATAACAGGTTCCTAAGTCTTTTTAGTCATGTAATTATGTAATGATAAAGAAATATTATATATATAAATATATATATATATAAATATATATATATATATATATAAATATATATATATATATATATATATATATATATATATATGAATATGGTGAAACACCAACATTAAATCACATTCCTTTCAATTTTTTTCCATTTGTAATTTACGGAAAACGAAAAAGTTTTCCAGTTTGAAACCACAGTATAGAGGAAGAGTGCTAATAAATAAAATATACTGAGGCGACTTAAACGTACTATCAAAATGTTTTGATTTGTTCGTGGTGTAAAAAAATTTAAATTATTAAATTAGTACAGTAGTTACAGTCTTTTTCCATAATGCAAGGAAAGATAACATATTGTAAGCGAGAGAACTATATACTTCGGACTTCAAAAGACCGACAATGTGAGAAACAGTATTAATGATATGAATACGAATATAGACAGTAAGAGTTATGAAAACAGTATCAAAAAGTTTATGAAAAATATTATTGAATTCATATAAAACGATGAGACATTTTAAAATTATAATATTGAAACTTTTTCCATCCACCAAATATTCAGTAAAAGTGGAAAAAAAAACTAACAGACCACGTCACGGCTGCATCGATGATTGGCAGACTCACATACACGTCCTCCAAATACTTTTTTATTTCTTTTTCCTTTTTTTTAAACATGCAAGTTTTGTCGTGCATTTTTCCTTCAACGTCGATTACGTGATAAATTAGCACTTAAAATTGCAATTAACAAACCATCGGTCTGTTTGTGTAGTATTCATGGAATCAAAAACAAGTGCTACGCGACATTAAGCTACCACGACTCTAAAATATTCTGAGAACAAAAGAAATTGTTTAGACCAAAAAAAATTTACCTTAAAATAAATTCATATTTCACAAGATTTGTTGTTGATACTTGAATTGGTTGTTGTGAAAATGTACACAAGTATGCAATCCAAGACCAGGCAATCCTCGACCAATTTAGTAGCTACTCGATGAATTGCCCAGTCCATACAGATAGAAGAGTTGCTGGAGTTTCTTGCGCCACTTCTTCTCCAGCGCCCACGCATTCTGAAGTGGTGGTACAAGTAGTTAATAATAATAGTGATATTAATTAAGATAATCCTCTGTCAGAAGGCAACTGACCGAGCCGAGGTTCGGCCCTCTCGGGCACCCTTGAGTCAGACGATGTAGCGAAACAGGGTAACGGTCCAAGCCGAGGCTCCCTCTCGGGAGCCCTTGCGCTGTACTGTAAAAGCCCTGGGGCTAACAGCGGCCATCAGCCCAAAAAAAAATTTGTGAATTCTTTTCATTCAGTATCATTTATGATCGATTTTGGTATTGGTAAACAATTTTGTTCAACACAGATCTAGTTGCATTTTCATTTGAACTTCTTAAAAAGCAAACATAGGTGACGCAACAATAATCCAGCGTGTGTTCTTTTAAACTACTATATTCTTAATTTAGTTCTATATTAGTATTTTATGCAATAACTTATATTCTTTCTTAAAAATCGTACCAATTCAACTTTCCTATTTCTTCCTATTCGCAATGGTTTTCCACCAAGTACGTTGAGATGTTGGACTGGGAGTGAATAAAGAAACATGAAACCTGCTAACGTAATGTAAAATTCTGTAAACGAACACGGCACGTGTATTGATTCATTGTATTATTATTAAATTGTTTATAAGATGAGATGGATAACATCCATGCAAAAAATTCCTTATCTCCTGAATTTAATTAGACAAGTCAGATAATACGGGTATAATTAATTCGAGAGTCTTATCTCCGAGGGGTTGGGCTTGCTACACTGTTGTTTCTCAGAGCTTATCGCAACACTTGCTTAGATAACGTTTACATGCTAGTACGCTTAATTAAAGAGCTTATTTGAAAATCTTTCCCTTTCATATTATAAATAAGTTATATCAGGAACGATTAAAGGTGGATATTATAAAACCTTTGGTTTAAAATAAATATATTGTCGACTCCGCGTTCGGCTTTGTAGAGGTATAAGACGTATTTTATAGATTATATGAAAGTTAAAACGTATTGATATTGCTCAAATATATTAGTGTAACCAAGTTATTATAAGATAGGCTTTCTTATCGATAGTCCACATCATATTCTAAATGTAAATATGTAAAAAATATCATTTTTTTTATATAATACGTTATAGGAGTCCATGAAAAGAATCTCATTCCCGAGATAACGTACAACCTTGACGTTTGCAATTCGTCAAGGCTTAACTATCTTTAATTCAAGAAGAGTTTATGAGCTTATAAAGCTTTTTACTACCAGGAAGCGTATTGTATAACGTATTAAGTATCATCATATTGGCTAAAAAAAAATATTTGTATTCAATCCACAATTTAATTTCCAAATTATAAGAAAATTACACGACTATATGTTACACAGATACACTGGCAATAAAAGTATATATATATATATATATATATATATATATATATATATATAAATACACACGCATACTTACATACACAAACATACATACATATATATTATAATCATGATTTTGAAATGATTATCTCCAAACATATGAACAAATTAAAATTTTATTAATGCTACAAAAATATATAATTTAATTTTAAAATTTATTGCCAGAAATGCTATACTAAATTCATGCTTTATATTGAAGCAAATTAAATCAAACCTGGTCTATCCTTAAATCTTACAAATTTTTTCGCCTGGCAGCACGTATTGCAAGAAATTTTTTCATCTCCAAAAATTTCTTGCAATACGTGCTGCCAGGCGAGGCGAGTGTAATATATGGGGACTGGTACAAAACCCCGGCTGAGGAACAGGATATCAATCAGTTGTTGTTTTGGTCATGAGTTCAGTAAAATCTCAAAAAACAAAAACTTGTGAAAAGTAATAGTAATCTCTACAAAATATTATTTAATCATATTATATATTTAATAACTGTTAAATGATAGAAATATTTTTTTTATTACATAACCTAATAGAAGATAATTGGACCGTTAAATTATTTCATTTTGTTATGCTTATCCTACATCAAAATTTACAGCGACTAATAATAACGCAACGGCTGGTATTTTAACAAAAAAAACCTATATTAATCGGATCGGCAACGTTAAATAACAATAATGATACCACCACTTACGAGTACATGAAAAGATGATGTTCACTTGATCTTACTCTATATGATTATAACCTAATGAAAATGTTACATAAAAAGTATGTGATGCAAGAAAATAATGTCCTTGTAAATTTTATTATTTTTATTTAGTTTATTTGCGGATATTAATTTATTCGTAGTTTATATCATATATTCTGCGTTAGACTGTAAATGATAATACACATTTATTCAGTATTAGTGCGTTTAAGCACACATTACACACAGGTACACATTCGTCTTTAAATGAAATTTTAAAAATATTATAAATGAAATACAGTGTATATATTCAACTATAGTTTTTGAAATTAAAATAAAACCAAAATGAAGACTATTCGTTACTTTGATTACTAACATCGGGTTACAGTTCAACTAGTACGTAGTTGAGATTACCCCGAGCTTAGTAATAAATATTAGATATCACTTTATATCTTAATTATTTCACTTAATTAATCTCATATCTACAAATGCACAAGAAGATATGTAATATATAAAGATTAATGTTTAATATTCGCACATATTAAAACATTTCCCGCTGCTTATTTTAACCACAGCGATCATTAGAAGGTGCTTGACAATCACACGTAAGGAAGGAAAAATCGTACACAGTTCCCGTTGGTACATTTTTATGACACCAAGTTTGATAATCGAGCACACAGTTCACCTGATGGTAAGGACCTGCGGTTCATATACACCTACATCCATCCTCACTTCCAGTAACTCCTGATCGCTTTGCTCACCAAACTAATAAAGGCAGCGTTATGATTTTATTTCGTGCCAAACCGATGATTTGTGATTCAAAAACCTGTCCCTCGACGGCGATCGAAATTATGACCATGACCAGCGCTGTAACAGCTATGGATAGACTACAGCTAACCTACTCCTAAACCAGAAGCTGAAGATATAAATTTTTCATGATTAAATTACATTATTCCTATTTAAAATATGAGTTAAATTAAAGAAGTAAGTAAGCTTCAAACGATGGGGGTCTCATTTCAAAATAAGAACAGTATTATATGAGCTCACAAAAGCTATTTATAGACAGGACGTTGCAATTAAATAATTATCGTAGTTGTCATTGTTATTGTAAGGAGGGACGATATTTTATAAGATTACCCGCTCGGGAATGGTTAGGTAACGTCCACTTTTTTCACATCAGTGGACGTCTATTTGCTTTCACTTCCGTGGACGTGCGGAAAATTTATTAACAAAAGAGCAACATTGTTCCTCTAACACAAACATGCATTTAAATCTAATTTAAACATAAATTTAACAAACATCAAAAAAAAAAAGTTTTATCAAAAAACTCAATTGAATCGAAAACTTGATTCGGTAAATATTTAGACATTCCACGATTTAAACTTAAAAAATACACATACTAGACATCGCTAAGGGTGTCGAATCAAAGTCAGAACTAATGATTAATCTATATATATATATATATATATATATATATATATATATATATATATATATATATGTGTATATATATATATATATATATAAATGCAAAGAATACAACCAGCTCCTGTGTATCGCTTTCGTAGATTACGAAAAAGCTTTCGACAGTGTTGAACACTGGGCCGTGCTCCACTCTCTCCAACATTGACATGCGATATGTGGATAGTGCTGTACAGGACTGCAATACTGCGGGTGCGCATGCATACGCTGATTCACCCCGTGCCCATACGGCGAGGAGTGCGCCAAGGCGATACCATCTCGCCCAAGCTCTTTACCAACGTGATGATCTGAACCAAGACATGATGAAAATATTTGATTGGAGCTGCTACAAGGGTGTTAATATCAACGGCACTTATATGTCGCACCTGCGCTTTGCAGACGATCTAGTGATGTTTGCCGAAAACGCCTCAGATCTCCATAATTGTGGGCAACGACCAGGTAGAACTAGTAAATGATTACGTCTATCTTGGACATCGTTTATACTTTGACAGTAGTCTTCAGGTAGCTGAGATCCAAAAACGTATACACGGCTCGGTTGGGCTGCCTTTGAAAAACTTGACGACGTCTTTAAGTCCAAGCTCCCACAATGCCTCCTTAAGACCAAGGTGTATAACCAGTGTGTTCTGCCCATTTTGACATACGCCTCCGAAGCATGGACGTTCACAAACAAAAATCTGCACAAAATTCAAGTAACACAACGAGCTATGGAGCGCGCCATGCTAAGAATCACTCTGATGGACCCAACGTCGAAATTCGCCAGAGAACCAATGTCGAAGACGTGGGTATGCGGATTATGAAACTGAAATGGCAATGGGCAGGACACCTAGCTAGGAGAAAATCGGTCTGTGGACCAGGTCAGTAGCCGAATGATGGCCAAGGCGGGGGCGCCGATCAGTGGGCAGATCTACGGCCCGCTGGTCGGACGACATTGTTAGGGCAGCGCTGCTGCAATGGTTTTGAGCAGCACAGGATCGAACTGAATGGCGCGAAAAAAGAGTGGCCTATACCCAGCAGTGGGGAGATACGGGCTGATTTATTGATTGATTGATTGACGTTTATGGAAATTTTCAATGGAATCCATTTATTATTCAGAATAAATTTTCAACCACAGACATCCCTATCAGTGATAGAAGGTTGTCGGCAAAGAGCTGAAATCTGTCTGGGATTTAGACGTAACTATATTCCGGACGACACCACGATTTATGTTCGCTTAGTAAAACTGCTAGCGTTTTAAGTTACGAACTTTCTTATTCTAGTTTTAACCCGATATAATGAAAGTTATATACAAATTAAACCCATTTATGGAAAGTTTAAGGGTAAGAGTAAAATATATATATTATAAAATGTTGGCCCCATTGAGAATATATTTTTGGAATATGCATTCTTCATTTATAATAATAATAATAATAATTTCAGAAGTTCATGTATGTTAGTAAAACGGGAACTTACACGGTGTTACAGTGCAAGTGATTAAATCGACACACTACTGCACTATCCCTACTATCTTGCTGCCAAAACAACCAGGAGAGAGTTTTTACTGGAATTAACACGCGTTAATAGCGAAGCGCTTCTATATCGCATTATAGCAAAAAAAATGATAACATTTATTTTATTTATAATATTATAAAGCAAGAAAAGATACATACATAAAGATTTTTATAAGAACGAAATTATATCATGAATAAACTATATAGAAATTAGGTATATAGGAAATAAAATGCATCTCTCTCTGAATTCTACCATAAGTACAAAACTACACTAACTAACACTACTAAAACTAAGATACACCCAACGTAACTGAGTCATACTTTTTAACAAGTAATTAGTTCGGCTTATGGCATATTTGATAACACAAATATTATTGGAATTTTGAGAACCAAAATGAAATAACTACTACACCGCACTTGTCAGCTGTATGTTGATATTTTATGAGTGCAGACTTCTTAACCGTCGACTCGATGCATTATACCCGTCATTATAATAATTATCAACATTATCACTGTCGTCTCGTAAAATGTAGAAAATTATAAAAATATTTAATATATTAAAATAACTTTACACTCGACATGGTTGGCAGAATGATATCCCACATATTTAATCAGATAATCAAGATTGTGGGATGTTACCAAGAATGGATGTGTCTTATTGTTTGAGTAAAGAAAAATTGGTGTGTGCCAAAATATGTTGTTTTTTTATATAAAAATATAATATACTAATTGTGTATTTTGTGGAAGTAATATTAATACTACTACTAACAATAATAACTATATTTACTTACTTTATGCAAGAAAGAAGAAATAGATACATAGACATTCTTAAAAGACGAAGACAATAAAGATGAAGATAAATATTCAAAATTCTTCCTCAAATGAGGGTCGTGCGCAAATCGTAAGAACTGCAACGCATAACCTGTTCATAATTCTAACTAGCAATAGTAATATTATTACTAGTATTTTACACAGGTATTCCGTGGGAGCATAATTTTCCAGAAAATCATATGAAGAAAACCTTGGTATTATCCTCCCTGACATATTAACATGGCTTAACTACTAAATAGTTTTTCTTTACTTAGTAGCAACTTATACTTTACCGTTGAAGATAAACACAGTTTTTAATAGAATTATTGTTTCCAATATAGAAATAATTAGTGACTGACAATCCCCTGACTTCGTTAATTACTACAAAAAAATGCTAGCCACGAGCAGCCGTCGACGTCAATTCGCTGTTTTTAATTTTCTCGGCATATTTTGGAGCAATTTTATCAATTCAATTTTCTACGCCAAATTCTTATTGTAATAAAAAGTAAAAATAGAAAGCTGGCATGTTATTTTTACTATGCATAAAACGAATTTGGCATCTGTTCTCGAATTTTAACAAGTTATGTATTGTAAAACTTAGTAAAATTTACTAACAATAACCATTCTATATTATACTAGGTTTACGTGCAATTTCTGTTAAGTTATATTATATAATTTATAATTTCTAGTATTTCTTAATAAGGAATATTGGTAGATATCGTTTTACCATGTACTCATATCTCAAACACGTAATAGATGATTATTGATTATGATGTTGTATGGTGATTAGTCGTATTTAATATTTGAAACAAATTGTGGTCTTAGGTCTTAGGTAAATGTAACAAAGAAGAAATGTAGTATATTCTTTTACCGTCGTAAGGTTACATGCATATCACATAATGACAGTTAATGATGAAGATGGTGAATGACATTAAATTTATCGCGCAAGTACGTTTAGGGTATCAACACTTTTCCCCTTTGGCCCTAAGGATATCGGTCAATTAAGGTAAAAAATCGATTGGGCCGATTTAGGTTGTTGTTGTTTTTCATATATCTAGTACGATCAATTTACAATTTTCACTCCAAGAGTCAATTTTTTTTATAGTATTATTTAGACGAACAAGTTTAGAATGCCTGGTTATCGCAAATATGGAGAGAGTATTTGTGGTGTAATCTGGACACAGCGTTCTCCAGACATTTATTTAGTTATAATATAAGACCAATTACTATTAATTATTTCAGATGGCGCCATTATAGTTGATTTTTAATTTTATCCTATTGAGTGAACGTAAACTCGCAGAGTGATCCATGACGAACAACAGTGACGTCATGATCTGCGAGATGTACGCGACAGACTATTCAGCCTGTATATCTGCGAGCACAAACATATGGTCGATGTAAGACAGCGTTGAAACAATACGAACCAGGGTAAAATGTGAGCTATTCAGTGCTTATGTTTAATACGATGAAATCAAGAATGTCGGATGCACATCTAACGGTCATTGGTTCGAGCGGGCTGTCTTCAGACAATATGTTTCTGCTTTTTATCCTTACATAGTCTCATTTGGTGGCATTTAAGCCACAAATGAAACGATGGGCTCATGCCTTTGTTAGCCTGGAGTTTGATAAACTTTAGCTTAGCTGGATTGTGTATAGTTCTGTTTACGATGGAAGGTTTGACGGTCTAATTTTTTTATTGTATTTTTATTTAATAGTTGTGTTAAATAATATAGCTACAACTCAGATTAGCGTTTGCTTACTCTTATTTACAAAATAATATTGATAGGTCCATATGTTCTCGCCTATTACAATCCCGGAATCATATTTGACTGTCCTATTGTCGAAACATAGCAGTTCTTTTTAGAACATATAAGCTAACGTAATCCAACTACTTCGAAAATTTAGCAATGTTTTACAAAAAAGACCAAGAATATCATTTATAGTTTAAAGACTTATACACCACCTTATCAATTTTGAAATATTTACTTACTCTGTGTTCAGGCCTTAATGTTTATGTTACCTAAGAGAGTAAAGTATCATTTTTTTATTTCATTATCAGTTTGATTTCTGATATTGCCAGCCAATGAGATAGAAAACTATGATATAACTCTATATACCTATATTATAACTGCAATTTGAGGTGCTAATTTATGACGCCTCCGAATAAACAAAGTCTTGTATTTCAAAGAGATTTATTCCACCAATATCTAAAATACGTATGCCTACGTGCTTAGATAATAAAATAACAAATTATACACACTTTCCTCTTAGAATGAAAGCTTTATGGTCGTATACTATTAATCGTAATAATAAATAAGATTGATTACTAAATACAAAGTAAATCTAAACCTCCCGTCGTAAATCTCTATTTATTTCGTTTTATAAGTGTCTTTTACACTTTTACATAAAGTTTAGGTTGAAGCAGTTTATTTTAAGATATAATACTCCTCCGTGTTATTTAATTAACTAAGACATTCCCCGTAGCGGACAACGTATCTGCTACATGTACAGTAATGACTTTAATAAGATTTTGTTTAAGGATCTATTCTAAGGGTACTCTAATTGTAGCGTTTATACTATAATCGGTTCGAGCATCAACAGATAATAAATAAATATATTAAAAACCGTGGATTACTAAAAGTGAAGTCGATTTTTAAATAGTTAAACCCATTTGTTTTGTATCAGTTTTGTCAATACACAAATATAGATATGCGACTTAGTTATAGTTTTATAATTTTTGTGGTGTTAATAATTCAACAAACTATTTCATATTACATATCAACACAACATGCATTTACATAGATTTGTCTAACTCCTTAAAAACAATGAATTAGTACTTAATACTTTATTACTTTAGTATTGTAATACTTTTTAGACCAGATGAGACTTCTATGAATATAAAAAGTATTAAAATAATATTGTACTCATGCTTCAATTGAAATAAATATAGTCAAATTACAAATTACATTATATGGTACTGTAATTTTTTTTATTATATTGAGAATAACAAACGAGCACATAGTTCATCTGATGGCTTGTGGTTCCTGCGGTCCATAATATCTACATTCTTCCTTGACAAGAAATCATAATGCAGATGCATTATCACCCTTGAGGGCTGAGATGGAATGCCTCCGGTCTAATAAAGGTCTCCGGATCCCTTCACTCACCAGACGAAATATAGCAGCGTTATGCTGCTATTTCACGCTGGTGAGGTTCTGTGAGGGCGTGGTCCTACCCCGGTCAAGATGACCCATTCATTCCACAGCTAGAAACAAACTGCAGTAGCTCTACCACTGACAAAATACTGTAATCAAATATATTTTTTTTGCTTAAAAAATTAACATAATTCTTTCCGTAATTTGCAAGTGAAGTGATCATAAACTTCAAAACCTGACATACTTTTGAAGTAATGTCAACTTTTCATATATTTCTCACATTTCACAAGTCTCACATTTTATAAATCCACGCCAAGAACATCAGCGTGAAAAAGTGGCACAACGTTAAATAATGTTTCATATGATGAGAGTACCTTTTTGTTCCCTAATGGTTCCCTTACCAAAGATTCAGAGATATGCTATCTCCATCATCAAATGTGTATTAAGATTAATTGTTGATAATTTTGATTTAGATGTTTAAGGGCCGCAGTTTTTTAATATTTAGGTGAATTGAGTGCTCGTTTGTGGGTAACAAAGCTAAGTAACTAGAATGAATAAGTTATGTAACGCAGATAAACGTCTTGACTTATATTGATTCACTTTTCTTATTTTAGTTATATACTACTATCCAAAATGAATGAAACGTTTACATTAACTATAAATGGGATCTTAATCTAAATTTAATTTAATTCAAGACTGCTGCAAGATAGGACTGAAAGGTTAATCCGCAATTTGCTCGGATTTTGCAAAATGAAGTCTGCTTTCAGCGCAATGTAATGAAATTCAATATTAGTTGGCTCAGAAAAAGTCTCCCACTTTTAAATATGTATATATAAGAAAAGTGTATGTTGTTAGAGAACACAGTTAATACAAAACATAATATCTAATATATGCAATATTTGTAAATTTAATACAAAATGAACTTTCAGTCTTTAAACTTTACGCAGTAAATAAAATATTAGCCAACATCTCACTCAATACCGAGCATCCTCATTATAGAGGGCATCTGATTATCAATGGGCTGCACTGCAGTATTGACACTCCACGGCGGACTTCACACGTCTGTCTCCAACATATTATTTTGTTTGTCTTTCTTTCAGATAACATTCCAAATACAATTGCAACTCACAAATTCCAATAACAACATAGAACTTAGGCCGTTCCAGGAGCAAATTCTATTGTCTTGACTCGTGATAAATTTTACCAAACAACACAATTTACAAAAAATAATCTTTTCCTTTTTACTTCTTGCTTTTTTTCCTCAGTACTTTTATTTAATATTACTATTATTATATTATATTAAATAAATGTATTTCTTGCGGTGCTTACAAAGTTTATGATTTATGGCTATGATTTTAATATTTATTATTGTTATTGATATTAGATGTAATTCGTACTTAGCACTGGATCTGATATCCTACTTTATCCAAAATCTGAAAGATACATTGTTAGGCACGTGTCAAGAATACTACGTGAGATGTGTTTTAGTGCACTGTAAAGTTTGAGCATTGAGGCTGAAATATATAGGAGTAAAACGTTTTATGGTCGTAACACGGCAGGTACAAGCTAGTGTAGTGTATAAAAACAATAAATAACGTGTTTTAGTTTGTCCTTTTAATTTTATTTAAAATGATAGCGTCCATACTAGCTACGAATATTACGTATTAAAAAAACCATAGCAGTACTCGGTTATGTTCAAAGAATGTGACAAGCTATGTACATCGCATATCAGAATTTCTTGATTTTGCATTAAATTAAGGGATGAATAATTCAACTGTAAAATTTCACATTTTCTCAGTTTTATCATTTTGTTGAGGTTTATTTTGGTTATTTTAACTGTATCATATTTTCATATTTAGCCCAGAGACACGAAGAAATTAAATGAGAAACTTGTTTTAACAATGTCAGATAGTTTAACGCTTCAGTTCATTTCTATTTACTTGATGAATGGGTCTGCCCGATCATTCTGCTGTGTTTTGTCTGGTGCATGTAAGGAGACCCTTTATTACTAGTCATGAAGCACTCCATCTTAATCCTCAGAGATGCATGCTGGACAACGCATCTGCATTTATCGATGATTAAGGTACGTATCATAGGCCGAATCACTTACTCGCATCAGGTGAACTGTGTGTTTGTTTGTCACTCTAAATATATAAAAAAAGTTTCCATAACGTATATTTTTAATGAATATCAGAATAAAAGTATGATTTGTTAAGGAAATCCTAAGAGTGTGTCACGTGGTGCTAATATGTCGGTATTAAAAGTTACTATTAAATGTTAATGTTCAAGTTATTATTCTCTATGATAATTAATTTATTTGAAGGTAATATTAAAAGGACCTTATAGACATTGATAGATTATAACCTTTTATTGGTGTACATATTAGTTTCTAATGCTATACAACTTTATTAACTATTATGAATGTGTGAATATGTACATTGTTGGTGTGTTTACAATAAATAAATAAATAACGGAAACTTAGAGGAGCTATAAAAGCTGTAAAACTTAAAGCATCAATAAGCTGAAGAGGAAATAAAGGGCAACTAGGTGGCTTGTAGAGCTTATTACCGATTGGAAAGAAAGGTTCTCAAGTGGCAACCTTGTATTGGCAAACCCGCCCATATAAGTTTGCGAGATTCAATCGATGGATGCAGGTTACTCAAGTTCGTGCTTCGTAGCAATGTGTGCGGGAGTTATTTGTTCAGTAGTGGGAAATGGATGACCATAGACAGGAAATATTACACATGCTATCATTTTAATACCTATAACAAAAACGTTTGGTACGGTGCCTGAGTTCTGAGTTGAATTTGTCAAATTATTATAAAAGATAGCGTTCAATACAATACAATTATATTTACTGTATGGAAGCTTCAATAACTAAAAATCAATTACGTAGCAATAAAAAAATAAAAGTATGTTATATATATATATGTGTGTGTGTGTAATATATATATATATATATATATATATATATATATATATATATATATATATATATATATATATATATGTGTGTGTGTGTAATATATATATATATATATATATATATATATATATATATATATTAAATTTAAGGAGACTTTATTATAAGATAGATAAGTATAACCTGAAACTTTTGTACAAACAAAGAAAGTAAAAATTCTTATATCTGAGTCTTATAACTATGAATCTGGATTAATGACGATACGATTAAATAAAAGAATGCTAACGTACGTATTTTGATAAATTCATTATAATACTAAAGTACGAACGTCTCTTTTGTGAGTAGTGAAAAGAATTGGAAAAAGCCAAATGGAGCTAAACCTAAAATATCCTCTTAGCCAAAATAAGGCAGAAAAGGCTTATCTAAACAGCTTCATATCATTTATTCCACGTGTAGCGTGGAAATCAGAAATATATGAAATACTTATCGAATACTGTTGGGCAATAGTTGATATGATAAAATACATTCTAAGATTATCAAAGAATTACACAATTTTCACTCTCATCGTCGTCATGATTGATATTATATTAATTTTATATCGACTAATTACTGTCACTTTACATATATTTACTTAAAACTAATTGCTCGCCATAGTATATATGTACATACATATTATAGTATATACATACATACGAAGGCACATTGAAAAGTTTTGAGCTTAAGGTTGACATTTAAATTCAAAAGTAAAAATAATACTGGCACGTAATAGCCATTTCTTTTTAATTATAACCTGCTGTCTTTTGTTTTTCTTCTGTCAAAATTGCAAAATTTGTGATCGATTTAACAAACGAAGTTCGTGGTTTCCGTAGAAATGGATAAATTGAACACCGTTCCGTTATAAAATATTTACAAAAAAAAAGCTTAACGCCAAAACAAATTTATGAAGATATGTACGAGACTTTGGGGGAATCTGCTCCATCATATGCCATTGTTAAAAGATGGGTAGGGGATTTCAAACGTGGCAGAGAAGCAGTGCAAGATGAACCTAGGAGTGGTAGAACGCCGACGGCTACCACAGACGAAAATACCAATAAAATATAGGACCTGATTTTGATTTGAAATTGGAGATTGACGAGTTCAGAGATAGCTGAAGCAATAGGCATTTCCTATGAACGAGCACAGAACATAATTTCCAACGATCTTGGATTTTCTAAGGTCTCTGCCAGATGGGTACCTAGACTGCTTTCAGCCGAAAACAAACGCACCCGCCAAACAGTATCACAGGATTGTTTGGATCTGTTCCAAAGTGATCCTCAAGATTTTCTTAGCCATTTCGTAACTATGGATGAAACTTAGGTTCACCACAATACACCAGTCACAATACAGAGTCCAAAGTACAATCCAAGCAATGGAAAAGAGCAGGGTCACCACCCCCTAACTTTGGGACTGTAGAGGGGTTGTTATGGTTGACTACCTTGAAAAAGGTAAAACCATAAATGCGGACTATTATTGCACACTCTTCCAACGTGTGCGTGAAGAAATAAACATAAAAAGGCCTGGTATGTTGTCTAAGAAAGTTTTCCACCAAGATTACGCTCCTGTCCATACTGCGGCGAAATCAATCGCACAAATATACAATTGTAGCTTTGAATTGTTGCCGCATCCATCCTATTCACCGGACTTGGCCCCGTCTGTTTACCTTCTCTTCCCCAATATAAAAAAACACATGGCAGGACGAAAATTTTCGACGAATATCGAGGTACAAGAAGCTGTCACTGAATATTTTGATGAAAATGAAGATTCTTTGTTTTTAAAAGGAATACTAAAGCTAGAGACAAGATTGCAAAAGTGTATAGATCATTCTGGAGACTGTAGAGAAATAAAATAATAATTTAGAAAAAATCGTTTTTTTTAAGGTCGGATTCAAAACTTTTCAATGTGCCCTCGTACTATAGTATATACATACATTTAGTATATACGTACGTGGTTTATCCTTAGCTATCGATATATAAACTGAGTGTGCCGTAAGTAGCAAGACATACTTAAGGAGAAGATAGGAGAAGGACCAGACCAAGAATAACGTTTAAAAAGTGTCTAAAATGATTAGAGATAATGATATTTTTTCTAAAAATACCAACAGGGTTAATTCAATTCACTGTTACAACTTTCTGAAATCTCTATTAAACAGGTTATTTAGTATTAGTATTTGGTATCAGCTCAGTACATTATTTTAACAGCGTAAGGGCAATAGTTTAATAAATAATTTATGTGAAAAATAATGAAATAAAAAAAAAATTGTGTCGTTATCAGAGATCCAACGAAATTAATCAAAATTATAAACATATCTTACAGCGTATACAAGAACGTAGAACGTAACATACAGAAAACTTGACTTTAATAATGTAATCTTTTTATTTTTGATTTAGAAAATAAGAAGATTAATATATGTTAAATTTACTTCAATATGTTTAAAAACCTCGGTCCAATAGACGCATAATTCTAAAA
The DNA here is from genome assembly GCA_029286865.1 of Teinopalpus imperialis. NCBI lineage: Eukaryota > Metazoa > Arthropoda > Insecta > Lepidoptera > Papilionidae > Teinopalpus > Teinopalpus imperialis. The sequence continues at coordinate 8,025,632 of JAGSMU010000030.1, read as the reverse complement.
GGTCCGAGCTCTTCGAAAGCTATTAGACATTACAAGGGATTACAATATAAGAAGCTTATCGCTTGAATTTAGTAATATAACTCAAAACTACATTTGTAAGTAGAACTTACATAAAGCTTCGACCTATTAGCTTATTATATCGTTAAAACAACATTTTATAAAAGAGTTGTTTCTTTGTTCAATTTAAGGAACAATTCAATTTAAAAAATATTTTTTGATGTTGCATGAAGATGTTTATGGACCCTAATCATCACTTACCAACGAGTAAACTGTGTGCTGGGTTGTCGCCTAAGTTGACAAAAAAACTATGTAGCAAATGTATTAATAAAGCATTAAGCATGTTAACATTTAATATAGCACGCGAATTTGTTGTTTAGCAGGGCTTATGTTCCTAAAATACTTGGAAGGAATAAAAAATCTTCTAATATTATATAAAAAACTTATTATGATAGTTGAGGATAAAAAATATCTACCCTGTATTTTAAAAAATGAATACTGGAAAACTGTTTATATAAACATCCTCTAAAGGATCTCTAGGAAAACCTCGAATCAATGAAGTGTATTCATGCCAATAAAAGTGCTTTCTCCAGTAAAACAATCGGAAAGTAGAGCGACGCGACAAATGGCAGTGTGCGGTTTCGTTCCTATTTGTACTTCCTACATTTTCAAAATGATTGTTTTCTTCAAAAGGATTGCATCGTGATATGTGCTTGGTGCACACAGGGTTATTTAGTTCCTACAAAGAGATTCATAGTATATAACATGTTTATTGTTGAGACAGGATTTTTTTTTTATTTATTGAGATAAATATACGAGCACACAGTTCACCTGATGTTAAGTGATTCCTATGGCCCATGACATCTACATTCATCCTTGCCACGGAATCATAATGCAGATGTGTTGTCACCCTTTAGGACTGAAATGGAATGCCTCGTCACCAGTAATAAAGGTCTGCAGAGAAAAACAGCAGCATTATGCTGCTATTTTAAGCTGGTATTCTGTGAAGGTGTGGTCCTACCCTGGTTGAGCTGGTCTATTGATTCCACAGGTAGAAACAAACTGCTGTAAAGCTATAATTCAGGGATAATACACTAATATTAATGTTTTTTTTTTATTTGATACCTTATTATAATTATAAAACATATTCATAATACTTGAGTGCGAGACAAGATACCATGGGTACATACTGTGATTGTATTAATCGTGCTATTTTTATATCTAAGTTTGTACAGTCTCTTCGGTGTCTTAGTCAGATTCTCGGGGAACCCTTACAGATACAGTCCCGACGGAGTTGAACCCCTCTACGACCTACTTCTTTTGGATATGAAATAAGTTGTGTAAAGAAAAATAATAAAATAAGATTGAAACGCTTTCTTCTGGCATTATGGTGATGATTTCTTTCTGAATGATCATGACTTTTTGATTATTACCAGATGACATCAACTATGGAAGATATATTGTGTCATAGACATTCCTGATTTTATATAAATTTAATTACCAAAGCACTCGTCATCTCCTTCTGTATTCAGATGTTGTTCTTGTACAATAAGATCGGTCCATTATAGTTTCATTTATAATGCATAAATATTATTTTTGGGCTGTGAAATCGAATGAACGACCCACGGCGTCTAAGCCAGGCACTCTAACCACTACTTCATGTTGAATTGTTTAAGAAAATAAATTCTTTTATTTTTAATTATTATGAGGCTTAGTGCATAAATTAATACGTCACTAGCACGTAATCCGAACGCAGTTAGAACCCGAGCTATGTAAAGAAAATTTAATTTTCGTTCGAACAAGTCAGGGATCTATGTACTGGATATCGTAGAACTAATACTCGTATTGAATGGAAATGTAATTTTATCACAGATACGACGTTGGCGAATAATCTATGTATAATAAGTATTTATACCATCTAAATAATAAATTGAAGTACAGTGTTCGAATCTCGGCCTTAGATTGTGTACAATGCATATTGAAATGAGCCGCGTGAGTTGTATATTACCCAATCCTATCATGGAAAATTTCGTCTAGCCCTTCACACCGTTAATAGTATTATAAACTGCTCAAATACTTAAAGCTCAATGGATAATGTCATTTATTAGTAGTCAGGAGATAACACTGCGGCCGATCAGGACATCTAACGACTAAAGTATTAATAATGATACCTGCAGAGTAAATTTAATCCATACACCCTAGTTTTGGACCTTTAATTTAGATATACTCAAAGCGGGGAACAGGCTCTTTGTCCATTATGTAATAAATCAAAGGGTTTGGTTTAATTTTAACATGCTAAAAGGTACAAAGGCAAGGTATAAATAGAAGTTAATTGACCACAAAAATAAAAGTAATTCATGGCATATTAGATTCTGGCAGAGATTCTCATAATCTAAAAGGTAAAACAAAATGAGGATTATAATGCAATAATAATTCCTTTAAATATAATCTTATGCCCAAGGCTTACGAGTAGTAACTTGAAAAGTATAAATCGTCTTCCAACTAATAATGAAGTAACTTGGCTTTGTGACACAAAATAATTAAATTTAATAAAAATAAATATTTAAAAAAATTAATAAAATTTTTTGCTATCCGCTGTAGAACAAGGTACACTACATAACGATTTAAGAAACAGCTCACAAAACAAGCACTCGTTGAAGGATAATTTCCATTGCAATATAGACACCTTAACCTTTGATGCTGCTTCCTAGCCTAAGAGATTTAATTTTTTAGTTTCGGTTTTGCATTGATTCCCGCTATCGGTCAATCGCCAGAAGTTTATTAGTCAATTAGAAGAGGATACAAGTGTAGGTAGCTTAGTTACACTCTCCCGCTGGTAAAAGCGGGCAGAGTAGAAAATTAATTTTGTGCCTGGATCGAAACGCATGCTGCGTTACAAATCTTAGTCCAAAAATAATGTAGCATATTTTAATCTAATTAGAATTATCTTTAATTTACTTGATTTATGTGCATAAAAGCATTTTAAAATTTTATTTATGGTTATTTTACCTCTCTATATATCTATATATTAAAATTTTAATTATATCCCTGTTAAGTAATAACTTATTTTTATTAAATGTAATAGAAATAAAAATTAAATATATTCTTTCTACAATATTATATCCATTAGACAAAGATACGAGTAAGTAGGCGCTTTTTTCGTGGGGTAAACTGTAACAATTGCTGAATGTTATCATTTCAGATGGTTTCACACGATTTCGCGACATTCAAGACCTTTTAACGATTAGGATTTTTTTTTCTCTATGAAATATTTTAACCGTATTTTTAGTCAACATTATAATATATTACGAGTAAAATATGTATTTAATACTAAAAAAATATATGTCCACCTCGTCGATTTTAATTACGCGGAGTTATGTTCTGGTTATTGCCACTAGATATAAACTGCGGAAAATATTATATAGTGCCGTAAGCAATTGCGCAAACACACTCACTCGTCGTCCCCTTCCCTAATTACATCGTGATGCATGTGCAATAACATCGGAAGAAGGTTCGGGCATGGAGTGTCACGGAACATACGTATAATACATCCAAACCCGAAAACCAATAATTTGGATGGAGGAATATTATTTTTCAATTGGGAATCGAACCCAGAACTTACGGCGTAGCAGCCAGGTTATCTGACCACGCGGCCGTCTTTTTAAAAATATCAAGTGTATGAACCTATACTACAGTAGATTTTGACACAATGTTCATTAGTGTTCAGCCGACAGTGCATGTCGTCTCTAGTGGCTCTCGTCCTTACTAGTCTGGTATCTTGTCTTCTGAAGATTACCTGACCTTATGTCTACATAGACCAATGAACTCTATTTTTTTCGGGGGCTTTGCAAATAAAACTCATAAAAGATTATCATTATCCGTTTTGTTCGTATAAATACAGTTATTACACAAAAGGTAAACGGTGATAGTCTTTGTATTTTTAGTAAACTCGGCCTACACTAAGATGCTATTGAAGTCATGAAAATTCGTTACAGTATAATAACTTTGAAAATTATACTTTAATTTTTTATTTTATTAACTTCAAACAAGTTCAATTTACATAAATAAAATTGATTCATCATTTTGTTATTACCTAAATGAAACAAAAATTATATAACGATTGTAAAAATAAATTTAAAGTATATTGGTACACTTTATTTTGCAATTTAAGATAAAGAATCTTCTTTGGGAGATATGTCACGTTACATATTGGATTACTAGATTAATAAAATAAAATGAACCAACATATCTCAACTCGAATGCGCGTTGCAAATACCTATCTAAAATAACATGAAAATTCGCAAAATAATGCTCGTGTTTTTAACCATTATTTAATTAGATTTAAAGCGTTAAAATCAAATAAGGTGTCGCATAATTTCGTAAATAACAATATTTGTAATATTGTAATGTTTATATTCTCATTTATATTTATGTATACTATTATCATACATAAAACATGTTATCATATGTTCTTTGGTTTATTTTATTGTGCAATCTATATAAAAATCAAAGGAATATAAAAGGTTTCCCTTTAAATATTTCGCAATAACATGAAATTTATGTACGTAATACATGCTTAAAGTGGGCACATTCAACTGGGACAGATTCTTTTGTAACAGATGTTTCAAAGTGATAAAAATAAAATTTATGTTATATGTTTTACAATATAGTAAGTGCTATATAGAGTAGTATGATAGAGTGAAATAGATAGGTCTATGTTATGCCTTATGACTAGTTGATATAACTAGCTGAATAGTCTCGAACCTTCTGTGATCATAAGATTCGAAACATTCAAACATGTTCAAAATATGTATTTAATTCCATTATTTTTTCATATAAATAAGAATTCAAGTTCTAGTGTACATGGTAGTATATGAAATACACTCGAAATTTTGAATTAACTATTCTGGTAGAGAAATATGGCAACAAAATTAAGATATTAAATTTATATATTACAAAATATTACAAAGATATTACTTTAAAACTACAAATAAAAAAATACTAATTCAGAATTAACTTATTTTTCAAATTAATAAAGAAATAAAAGAGATGACACGTTGACAAGAAATGTAATGAATTTAAATACGAGTATCTAACACAATATAAGGAATATACGGATATATTCAAGAATATTCAGTGATAAGGCTGCGCTAAAGCTCTTTTCCGAGGCAGAGGCATAATACTAGCTTATCAAATATATATATATATATATATATATAATACGTGCTATTAAATACATATTATAAATCTATTCATTTTTATTCGAAATAGTAGTAAGTTTTTACTTCAAAAAATCTTTGTCCGCAACATGTGTCATATTTCTGGGAAGGACTACCTACAGACAACCTGAAGTCTTGCCATCTTAACACTAATGAACCTCTAGTTTTTCTTACTCATTCGTGTGCCTTGCAATATCGAAGCACAAAAAAAATAGTAATTATATTCTCTGCAAGTAATGGATTTTACGTTAAGATAAGAGTATCTTAACGTAAAATCTATTATTGCACATATGTTTAAGTATCTACGCAGCAGTCATGCTCAAAGTCAGTGTTTGTGGAGGCTTATAATAATTAGTTAGATTATTACGGTTCTCATGAACACCATTCAATATGTGACGCAGTAACATCTCATACTTCTGAAATGAGCAAGAGTGTCTTCATGTTAACGCAAGTACTTTGTGGTCTTTATATTAGGACGTTGAAAAATCTTCAAAAGATACTCTGCCTTACGGGGCAATACAGGGTTATGTGGGATATGTACCAAATAAAATCCTTTTGTTCCAATCCATATTCAGAGCATTGGGATATCCTACGGCACACGAGAGTGCCCTCTGCACTGACCCCAAGGACGTCCCTGGGGAGGCCCCGCCTTGCTATGCTATGACAACTCGGAACCACTACTTGTTGCTTTCCACCCCGGGTTCACTTTCCTGGACTATTTAAGCCCCCAAACTGATCGCCCGCGAACCCGAAATGACGTTTTAGTCGCCTTATATGACAGGCAGGGGGTAGACGAGGCGCTTTTCTATAGCCCGGGATTAAAGGGCCGCCAGGACGGCCTGTCATCTCAGAGTTTCTGTCGCCACCCCAATATCTCCATCTCCGAGCTAGAAAATCCCTCTCCCGATCCCACTCAGCGATATCCTTCTGTACTATCACAGCTTAACAGAAGGAGACCAACGGTTACCACACTGTTTTATCTTCCAGTGCAGCCGCTATTGCAACTGGTGGAGAGAGTAATACCTGATCCTCTGGACACATAAAAACCCCTATAGATGAACGTATGCTGCGTAGAGTCCCGATCTTCGACACAACGGTGGCCTTCCGTTGTACTCTTACCCATGGTCAAAGTACACCGTCCTAAGCCACAGGTCTTGTATTCGATTCGTAATCTAGACAAATATTTGTACAACTCAAATTGTTGGTGCCTCGTTCGTTCCATATATTTCTTATCGTATAATATGCTTTATATTAGATGCGAAATGCCATAAATTTCAATTTTCAATATAAAGCAACATTCAAAAGATTTCGCCCTGGATGCGAGGAGGATGTAAACAGTAAGATATTACTAATTTCACGTATTCTCGTACTAGCCAGAAGATATTGCTGTAGTAAAAATCATTACAGATAGACATAGAGACAGATTCTTTCAATCTTGAGCATAATAATGTAGTGACAGATTTTAGAAAGCTTAATTTCGTGACCTTACTATTGTATTAAACGGACATTACATAGTTGAATGTTATGATAGAGGACATTATATTAAAATCAAGTGAGTTCTACCTCCAATTTAAACTTCGATTACATTTTTATAATTATAAACCAACAATTTGACTCACCTTCCACAGACATTACCGTCGCGAAGCTGCTGTTTTAAAACAAATTTATATGTTTAAAATATCGAGCTACCCCAGTCGACCTGAGTATGATATGACCAGTTTCTAACAGCCGCGTGTTTCTACAACATACAAAATATCTACAAGATCTAAAAGTTTGCTTTTGTCACACTTCCTAAACGAATATTTCCATAATTTCATCTAAACTTTAATCCTAATAAATATAATTGGAAGAAGTTATCAGTACTGAATACATAACTTCACCCTCGTGCTGAAAACTTTCCGGTGTCATTTGACATTCCTAATATATTTAATCTGACTCAAACAATGCTTGTTTGATTTACTTTCAAGATGACACGTAACACGTAAACTTGTTAAAAACTTGTTATCTTTTTATTAAACGAATTAACCTTATGGTTATTATAATAAATATTTATTCACTATTAACATTAGTACATCGTTTTAATTTAAATTAAATTTAAAGATAATAAAATATATATATATTTTTGTATTAAGATAGGAAAAGGTCAATTTTATTTATTTAGTAAAGTTACAACCTATGCATATTTTTTTTCGGTTTCGATAATTCGAAGTGAATATTGCTACATTTTATCTATTTAATCCCGTTTTTGATAACATTCTGTTATCGTCAATAAATCCTGTTAGATACTTTTTATGAACTTTTATAATTCAGTAAAGGTTAAAAGGTGTAACCCTTGAAGCAAGAAATTATAAGAAGAGACGAGTATATAGCTATTAGATTCAATACTAGAATAGTAGATTTCTTGTTTTATAGCTATTCTTTATGCGGCTAAATACCTCTGGGCTTGGTTCCAAGCTCTTTGCCAGCATTTTAATTGATGTACGAAAGATAGTGGTTCCAGAATTTTAGCATATATGGGCATGGCCAAGATTTAATCCAGACCTCAGCACAAAGAAAGAAAGAAAGCAATAGTCTTAGAACTTTGTATTCCATAATAGTTACGTGTATATGAGGCTATAGCAGATGGCATAAAAAGAATCTTTATGCTAAATGTATTGTCCTGTATAACATAACACCCTAAACAATGTACCACTCAATCAATCACTTTGGCCAATACTTTTAATATTACACCAATTAAGTGAGTTTATTTTAATTTTTACCCATATAAAGGAAAAATATTTTTAACCGTTGTTAACGCTAACGAAATTGTTAACCCAAAAAATTGCCGAAATAAAATATGAGAGAAATTAATTTTCTTTTTAACGAGCGATCGCTTTAACCGAATGATTAATGATTTAACCCCTCTTGATAAAGCAAAAAAGAGAGTGGTCTCTCGTTATATATAAAAGATCTTTTGAGTATATGCATATAAATTATTGCAGTTGCGGACGTATTTTGCCTATAGTCGTGGTTAAAAATCCTTGTCTGTTCTGTTAATTAACAGTGAACACACAAGCGATACTTGTTCACGACGTTCCTAAATATAAAAAGGAAGGCAGCACAAGGCTGACGTCCTTTTATATTAACTTGATTTAAAATTTAGCTATGAAATGTTGGGAGAAGTGTTTGTCGGGTCAAGTGAATGTTGGGACAAATTAATTTTGGAAGAAGTGTACGTTGGGAGAATTCAATGTTGTGAGAAGTCTTTGTCGGAAAAATAAGAGAAATGTATGTCGGGAAAAATTAATATCGGGAGAAATAAATGTTGGGAGGAGTGTATGTCGAGAGAATGAATGTCAGGAGAAGTAAAAGTCGCGTGAAATCAATGTTGGGAGAAATGTATGTTATGAGAAATTAATGTTGGGAGATGTGTATGTTGTGAGAATTTAATATTGAGATTAATCTTCGTCGGGAGGAATTAATTTAGGGAGAAGGGTATGTTGGAAGAAATGAATGCTGAGAGAAGTCTTCGTCGAGAGAAATGAATGTTGGCAGAAATGTTCGTCGGGAGACTTGAATGTTGGGAGAAGTGTAAGTCGGGATAAGTGTATGTTGGGAGAAGAGGCTGTTGGGAGAAGTATTTGTAGAAAAAAGTGTGTGGCGGCCGAAGTATGTGTTGGGAGGTCCTCGTCGGGAGAAGTATTTGTTGGGAGAAGTCTTCGTCGGGACTACTGAATGTTGGGATCTAATAAGTTTGTATCACTCACCACATACAGTGTATCATTCTACGAAAACGGACTAGTTGAGCTATTAGTGCTTAAGCTAAATGTAAGCGGCGGAGTTTAGTCTATGTTAAAAATAGCATAACGTGCCCTATTCTGAAATATAAGAACGAAACCGAATGAAAACGTTGAAATACCGATACAAAACGAGTAAGGTACCATAAATTAAGTCGCAAGTGATGTTTTTCTTATACTCATTTAATTATTATATTTTGCTGGTATTTATATCTTATGTTATTCAAAGGGTACGTTGAACGTTCTTTGTTTATATTCAGATATTATACTGTATTGTATTATATATATTTTTATACTTCATTTTATTTATTCGGACAAACCCTGGCGTCAGCTGATTCCACTGATTAGTTGTGCGTGGCAGAAAATTATTATTTAACATCTCTTAAGTTTAATTTACATATAACATTATTGTTTAAGACAGTCTCTACTAGTTAAAAATCCTTTATTTTATATTGTTAGCCAATGACCCAAAAAGGGTTTCCCCTCACTCCCGGCCCACTTATTGGAAAAGATTTTATCTATATCAAATATCCTACTGTTAGGAAATAGTGTAATGTGTTTGTTCCTTTTAAGAGTTATTCGATTTGGTAGCTTTACATCGAGTTCTATTCGATCGGTCAGACATTCGAAAATGAAATTGTACGCGATGTGACAAAGGTATTTATATACACTTTGTTACAATTATTTAAATATTATAGAACAAATGTAAATATTATGTAACATTGATAGGATATTACATCGTTTATCAAAGTCGAATAATAGAGTGAAATGAAATTCACCGTTATTAGTATATAGTAAGTCCAAAACGCGGTCGTAAGTACAATAGTGACATAGCGCAAACAACAATAAGTAAACTTTTGTACGTAAAAATCCGAATATGGGAAAGTTACACAATAGAGTATAATTTGACACATAACGCATGTTCTAGCAGATGACGTCCTGCTCACTAGACCATTACCGGTCGATATCTTTAAAATTATCAATGAAAGTGTTTTTTTTTTGCGACATCCCGTGAAATATTTTTAGGTGGTTTATTCAATTTAACCAAGGATATTTTTCCTTGTAATTGCTGAAGTGAGAGTTCTGTGATTTTAGTTATAACTCGTATATGAGTTGTACAAAAATATTTTAGATGATCATACAACTGGTGGCTTCTACTGTAATAACATTTAAACTTTACATATTTTCTTAAACGATATTGTTTAATTTTCAATTTATATAAATTTATAAACGAAATTGTCAATTTTGTTGTTAACTTATAATATTAATGGAAAATATTAAATTGAAAATGAATAGGAATATTTATACTGTGAATTTAATTATATCTATGTTTTAAATAAATCAATACGAAATGTTTAACAAAAGTCACAGCAAATGAAATTTAAAGTAGTGAAAAAAAACTGTTTTAAGTGAACACTAACACTACCTACAAATACATACTAAGTAACCTTGTAGCAGTTATCATTTACCAAAAATGTTAAGGAACGTTGTAATGCACTAACAGTGGATCACAGCTCGGTCTGAATTTTCACTTGCGGTTTATGGAAGTACGGAAAAGTTTTTTGTTTTAAATACGGGTAGAAGGCGAGAGCGTTAATACCACGTTGGCGTATACGAAACTTGAACTTGCTTGCTTGCTGTCTTTATTTTACGTGAAAGTTAAAATGATATATTATATATTGAGAAAATATTTTAGCTTATATGATATTCAGTGGTAAAGTAAACCTTATTAGTACAGGCGATATACGAGTATATTATGCACGCAATGTACATACACTCTCTTAAATTAAAAAAATACCTTACGTTGTACGTAGTATACACAAAGTATAGTTAAAAGTCGATGTAACATGAATAATTTGACTTGGCCGTATGAGGACTAAATTCTTATAGAATATTATCTTATACATAAAAATTCACTTAAATTTGTGCTGAGACCGGTTATTCAAAATAAATGTAAATTTTTGTATCCTTCCTAAAGATGGGCTTACGACCATACGTAATATACATAAAAAAAACTCATCTTTCACCTTACCAAAATTTCTTATATTATATTTATCAAAATTTATATTATATTATATAAGTAGTAGAAAAGTTTGCTCTACATGCAAATACGCAATGTGATGATGAAAAGAAAGTATACTCGTTTTCATCTCGGAACATCTTATCATTACCATCATTTACATCTTAGACTATTATTAGTCAACTGTTAAACACAAACCATATCATAAGTGCTAATATTAAAACTATGAGAGCATTCAAATTAGAACAATATTTTAAGGTGGTGTGTTGGTGTGTGTAATCATACTCCGTGGCAGTCAGTGGGCGAGGCCCATATTCAGCAGGGGACTAGTGATGGGCTGAAACGATCATCATGAAATAACTGAATGGACTAACGTGCCACTGGGAGGAAAAGTAAATACATTTAAAGATTCTAATCTCTTTCAATGTCAGTGTATCAAAATCGAAGTTGTTGCAGAGTTAGGTATAAGATACATATGCAATACACCCAGACTTGCTTGCATTACACAAATATTTCCAACTTTTATTATATAAAGACAAAAAGTAAGTTCTGGCGATTGATATCTGTCACATTTGTGAATAATTCGGCCGATTTTTAGCTTCTATTACTTACTTACTGAAAACGTAGGAAGACATAGATACAATCTTGGTAAAACTAATAAAGATAAGTATTTTTCCACAGTTGATACAAAGGTTTAAGTTGAAAAACTCAAGCTTCGATTCTAAAGCTGTATGTCGCCCATACACTAGTACATAATGCAGAAGCATTCACGGCTCCGTGGTTGAATTATTGGCTGAAAATACTGATCCACATGGCATGGTCTCACTTTATTCAATACGTAATATATTAGTCAATACGTAATACTAAAACCTTCCAACTGGGTATCTACGTTGGGTGTCTGATACCATTTTCCAATTCCATCAAAAATCTCGGTATGTATTCGGGCAGAGCTCGCAGTTGCAATATACACGTTACCGAGGTAAGTCGCAATCACTGCACACACCTTACGGTTTTTATATAACCTTAAATTAAGAGTTGAAAACAAACTTATTCAATCTCTCGTACTACTCTGTACAGATTATGATGATGCGTGTTACACGGCCCTTTTTAAACTTACCCTTTAACAATTGTATTTGATTTGTTTTGTTTTTGTAAGTTGGATCGAGTATCTCAATATCAACTTTAATAACTTACTATTCGGTGGAGGAGAAATTCTTTAATTCTATTTTATTGACTATATTGTGTATTTTAAATGATATCCGACATTTGTTTAATTACTTCCTCACTCTTCCGTTACGTTATGTACATACATATTTAATATTTATTCAGATTAAAGGCATTTATTTACGCATGTGTGTCCATATGTGTATAATTTATTTAGCTTTATTATTTATAAATAAATATAATATTTGCTAAATATCTGCCTTACATTTCTGTATCACGTGGGTTAATATGGTAAAATGAAGAATATGCTATATAGCATTAGATACATGCGTTACTTTTGCACCAAATAAATTAAATAAATACTAGAGTACAGTTACTGTTAATTTTACTAGTGAACAAAAATTAAATATTTTTTTGTCTTATACTTTTAAATCGTATAAATTCATTAATATATTAATTTGTACAATTTAAAAGTTTTAGACAAATTATGTAAAGAGACGTTTTATCATCACAAAGCTGCCATCATTTTGTAGTTATTGGGAAGCAAAAAAGTTTTCACATTTCAAACCACTCAAACTGCAATTTGAGGAAGCATTCTTGTCGAGATTAGACGACTTAAAGAATAAAAGTATTTTCAATATATATTATCTACTATTAGTGTTGTTGTTACATGTTTTAGTATGGAAGGTTGGGCATGTGATCTTATGGTAGCAATTATTATCCGAGATAGGCGATGCTCTTTGACACAAGATGATCACATTAACTTTAGTATTGTTAGATTATTTTTCTATAACCACGCCGCAGCTTCAAATTAGGTATAGGACGAAAATATACACACAGAATACTAGGCTGAAATAATAACTAAGCGGTGCTGTTTGTGAGTGAAGGGATATGGAAACGGAGTTCTTATTTCTCGTTACGAGGAAGTACAACTTTATTCTCAATGGTAATGAAGCATCTGCTTTATGAAACCTCAATGTCGTACTTGCATTGCACATGGAACTTTGTTATTCAAATAACCCATTTTAGAATCTTTGATTGAACATACGATAAAACGCAGCGTGATAGCCCATACTTAATTCTTAATTTTCTGATGCCAATCAGGGGATGAGGACAAGAATCACATTGTTTAATCATAAACATGTGTTATTATGTTTAAACATGTGATAAACTAAGACATGGATCTAATGTTAATTATAATTTTCTACCGGATAACATACGAAATAGAGATATCTAAGACAGGAATTTAAAAATACGTCAAATAATACTGTTATTTAGAAATAATAAAGTTACATAAATTATACATAGATGAACAAACTTACCTAAAGGAGCCTAAATAAATACCTGTTTAATATTTATTTAGGTATAACCAAATAAATATTAAACATGTACTATGTACATAACGTAATAGAACAGAGTAATGACGAATAACGGTTAAATCAAACTCTCTGAAATGGTGACAAAGTTTCGAAGATTATTGGCAACCCCTGCCGATGGTAAATGTGAACTTCTGATCGACATCGTCATCACATGTCAACAACGGATCACTATTGAATATGAAACTTCCTTTGCCAGGAAGCACATACGACGACTTAACACAATTTTGCACATGTCGTCACTCCACCTAGTTATACTACAATCGCTGATCCGAGGCTGCCTCTCACGAAGCTTTTCTACATATGAGTCATCGGTTCTATGAGTTATATAACCTGCACTTTGCAACATAAGCTTACCGATCATTTAAACTATTTTCATCACTCATCACCGTTTTGTTCAACCGCGGTCCACGTGTAATTCTATGAGTATGTTTCTCACATATGCTGAAGGATATCACCTTGCCGAGTGACGCTGAGCTTTCCCATACAACTAACAGTTGCTTTTGTTGCAGAATACTTTGGTCTCTGTTCCATAGGTTTTCTCCAGCAACACGCACTGGTCAAGGAATTGTATATCATATAGACGATAATATATATATATATATATATATACATATATATATATATGTATATATATTTGATTATAGCATAGGCGGCAAACGAGATGACCCACCTGATGGTATGTGACAACCGCCGCCCATGATCACCCGCAACACCAGTGGAGTCGCAAATGCGTTGCCGGTCTTTCAGGAAGGTGAAGGCTCTTTTTTTGAAGTTCCGACAGCGATGTACGTTCGGAAACACGCACGTACATCGCTGGCGATAGTTGATTCCACAGAGTAGTTGTGCGTGGCAGGAAATTTCGCGTGTAGCGCGCCGTGATGGAATGCCAACCATCGAGATGATGAGGATAAATTTTGAATTATGTCGTGATGCGTGACGTGTTAGATGTTTAAACTTTTATTTTTATTAATCCAAACAACCCCTCAGAACACTCCCCATGGTAAATTCGGTAAATGCAAAGAGATGCAACATCTCTTCGGAACGCCAGTGAATCAAGCCGATCAGAAGGGTCTGAATCTGTTCATCATCGATTCGAGACGCTCTCAATTGAATACGGTTAAACAAAAGAAGCTGGTACTGGGGTGCCCCGGCCCAGAGATGAGAACAGTGTTCCATGTGAGGCTGAACTTGCGCTTTGTAAAATTGCAAACAGTGCGCTGACATGAAAAACTATCTCGTTCTATTAAACACGCCCAGTTTTTTAGACGCCAATTTGGCCTTACCCTCCAAATAGCCGCGGAACTAAACGTCGCTCGATATGTAAACGCCAAGGATTCCGATACCAGCTGAGGTATCAAGGGGAGTTTTTAAAATAAGGAGATGCGACAAAGTGAATCTTTTTTACGGTAAACGCGCAAACTTGAGTCTGCGTGGGGTTAAATTGGACTATATTTTGCCGGCCCCAATCTGAAACTTTCTTTAACAAAGATTCAACTTCAGAAACAAGTTTGTTCCGGCATTCATAGACGTCTTTCCGAGAAATATTGGCACGGCCAGTGTATAACGCATCCCCCGTGCTGTTATATGTGCGCATAACAACTAACTTAATAAGCTACTTTACTAATACGTAATATTATATAGTTACTTAACTTTTTCACATTATGAGGAGGACATCTCGCAGTTGATTTTAGCCACGGAGATATCTTCTGATAATTAGCAGATGACATCAACTGTGCGGGATATAGTACCTTAAGTGTTAAGCATTCTTATAACACAGAACCGCTCAATCGACATTTTCTTTTCTAGTACAAAAACACATGTGCAATAGTACAAAGGAAGATTCAGGTGAAGTGACGTAGATACGGTACTAATATGCCGCACATCCAGACCCGAATACCAATAATTTCTATAAAATAAATATTGTTCAAATCTTTGAAATTAGTTTGATTTCAAATTGTTCAAATCGAACTCGAACTTACGACGGAGCTGCGAGATAATCTAACCACAACCATCGTGGTCTGTAAATAAAAACGATTTTGCACTCTCTATAATCTGTTCCGGCACATAACTGCCTTGTATAATTACTGGAAAATTCGTTTACGACAAAACTGGGACAAAATCATGATGCATTTACAAAATGGTACACCGTTTTAGAAATAGTCATTCAGTAGCTTACTTTGCAAAGCAATCATTAACATTTATGCATTCCACTTACGTTAAATAATTAAAATATGAGTTAAATAATTATTTCTGCACCTGCTTTAAATGTATCATCTAATTATTCCATTCACCTATTTATTCTATATATTTCAGAAACCTGTCACAATTACGATCCCATTAAACAGCGTTAAGGACAACGTCAGGTATAAACATACCACATCTTACAAGTTTAGCGTTAAGACCAGACAAGTTATAGAAACAAGAATTATTTAGAGCAGTAGGGGATCTTAAGCTAGTGACTATTTGGAACGAGCTCAAACAAACGTCATTATTCTTGTTAATTCTACCAAACTAATTTCAAACTTTTTTATTTTAGATTAGAATATATTTAGAATAAGGTGCAATTATAGAGTAACACACTTTTTCATGGGTAATTTTAAATTTTATTATTAAAATAACTTTTTTTATATATATTTTATAGTATACCATGTACCAATACAACATACTTATTTTATACTGGACTTAAAAGTTACTTCAATTTTCACAAAGCTTTCCGCTGAATAAACATTGCAGTATAAATTTACATCCACGTTACTTTAGACCACAGAGGTTGCGTTCTAAGGAAAACTTTTTTCTTCAGCCTGTACTTTAATGCACTTTGCGGTTTTATTACAAAAAACATAGTTCGAAGCTTTCGTGATAATTAAATATAAATATAAAGTATTTTTTTTATTATATGAAGATATATGAAATTGAGTACTCAAAAATATTGGAAAGATTTGAAATTTTAGTCATAGACTAAATATAATTAATCTTTAAGTAATAATGTTTTACATTGTGGCTAAAATTTTAATAGAGTAATAATAGGACGATACTTTCACATAACACCAATGTTAAATAGCAACTTTCCGTTGATGTGTTTAAGTTATTTGCATTTAATAATAATCGTTATATTAGGTAGAGTAGGTGTCGCTGTCACCTCCCCTCAACAGGTTCTCACCTTGCAGCGGAGGGGGGTTTTTTGCTATGTGTGGAAGAGTTAACTATACTAAGTGACGAATAAGGAATATATTGGGGATCTTGTTAACACGAGTCTGACATAATCTGTCCTTGGGATGGTTGGAAAGGTTACATCCATGCATAAGGTATTTCAATGCATAAATAAAGGTGCCGCTGTCATCAGTAAGTACAACTAGTAGATTGTTTTACTAAGGGTGACACACGTGCACAGTTCGTCTGGTCCATCTTATATCTTGCATCACGATAATCAGTGTAAACGATAGACCTACAACTCATAAATATCTAAACTGATCCTCAACAATAATTCATGAATCTCAAGCGCTGTCGTCCCTTAGGTCTGATATAGAATACTTAGTTTCCAGTAATTGACTCTCCGCTTGACTTCCGCTGCTCTTTCGTGCTAGTATTTTGTAAGGGTACGGTACTTTGCCAATCATGTCAACCAATCTATAGCAACTACACTGTCCGAGCACCTTTGTGACCCTAAAATTATAAAAGAAATTATCGTCAAGTACGGCATAAAATTCAGATAGTAATTTTAACCCTATTAATAAAATGCAAAAGTCGCACAAGTTTTATAGAAAACCCCACTCAGTTGATCTATTTCTAAATCTAATTCAATTTTTCTGTAGAATTAAAACTCTTTGTATGGTTTACAATTGTAATGCCTGTTATGTGATTTGAAATTCTTGCTTCAAGGTTACGTATATGACGAGTAGTGACAGTTATTGATGGAGATAGTCTATAAGATTAAATTTATCGATCAAGTACGTCCGAGACAAGCCTTTTTCATCCATTCGCCCAAGGGATATCATTGAGGGAAGTGATCGATTACGTATATTTAGGTTGTGTCAAGGACAGCTGCGACCGCTTGTATAAGAAATGTGTTTAATTTCCACAATCCTTTACTTCCATGATACAAAGAGTTTTATTTTAGTAAAGAAATAACTATATGTATAATAGATAATAATAATACTTACTATATTGTAACGCTGTTTCTTATTTTTATCATATATATAATATAAAAATTATCAAAAAGGAAAAAAAACGAATACAAAATAAAAAAAGTGTTAGTGTACAGAGTAATTTATTATTTACTTTATTTTCAAACGCAACCGTTAAAAACAAAAATAATGTGCCAAATATAATAAAAAAAGAACAATCTTCGAAAGACAATAAAACTATAAGTTTAAATTAATTTTTCAATTTAAGTTTAATATAATTAACTTATCAGTTTTTCCTTCTTAATTGATTATTTTCACCAGGATTTAAATATTAAAAAATTGGCACCTACATACCTACATACTACTGATACATATTTTTATTTTCATAGTAGCGTGTAAACATTTTTTATCTATTTTGCAGTAAAATGTGTCTATTTTTCTAGCTATAATGTTAAATACGGTGTTATCTGTGATTTGCACAGATAGAAGTTAGGGCGGAACCACGTTATTCGACCATAAAACATATCTTACGTTGTCATATTAAAATAAACATTATAATGCTAGACTTCCATTTATACTAAGACCACACAACCTACTCAGCTTACTTGTATACTAGTGTAAAAATAGACATTAAACTTAATGATAAAATATCTGGTAAATTTTCATTAGAAATTATGCGTTTATTGTCTATATTAACCATGGTATAAAGTAAATTCTAGGAGAAACACAATCTAATCCCTCCAATTCCAATCTCCTATCTAGATGCATCTCTCTTCTGATGATTTCCTTGCGTGAAGAATACTCCACCTGTTCCGCTGGCATGCCTCACTGCATCGTTTTAATGCTTAAGCATATGATTGGAATAATCTGACTAGATCAATTTTATTATTCGATTATAACAAGGTTGCTTCCTTACATAATAATCCCTTATTTTAAAACTACTACCAAAACGACTATGAACAAAGAACTTTGAAAACAAAGAAAATTGATTGGGGCAAAATGCCAGAAGTTACGAAATCTTTGATAATCCTTAACCTAAAAGTTATACTAAAATGCTCCGTCTCGTCAATCAAATGATCCAGATGTGACTGATGTTGGCTTTGATCCAAAGATCTATAATATTTAACTATTTATACATAACTTTTACGCCTTAAAATTTTTTGAAAGTCATAACGAGATAAGACACTTAATAAATGTTCATCTCATTCACTTCCAGTATATCTGTTAGATTATTGTTTTATTTCATCATCACCATCATCATTTCAACCCATCATCTGCTGAACATAGATCTCGCCCACAAGCTGCCACTGATTCTGACGATCCTGACTTTGCATCCATCGACTTCCCGCAGACTGGACATCTAGTGGGGGTCGTCCTACGATGCGACGACCAATACGAGAACTTTTCTTCCCCGTCGGTTATCGGTTCTACGAACTACATCTATATCTGTAAAAAGGACGCATATGAACAGTGACTTGTGTCATAATCATTAAATAAAATCAGAAGCAGGTTCTTATTCTACCTAGCAGGTATAAAGAAAAAAGTATTTATTGCATAAACATAAACATAAGCATAAACAACTAATTCAGTAAAATTATTCATAAATAAATCATCATAGAATTTTACATGTACATGCAGAGATTTTTAAATAGTTGACCATATATTCTATGAAACCTACACTAGGCAAATATTATAATATTAATTATTAGGGATAGTAAGTGTCTAAGAATTTTCGAAGTGAAACTTAGAGTAGTGCCAAATGGTTTTACAATATAATACATAAAATAATTTATACGCTCTGCTGTATTTTATTACGTGAGTGAAACCGTATTATTGGTGTTGAGGTATTACATATTCTTTAATCTTGACAACGCATTTCGATTATGATACTCTATTGTTGATGATTATGCGTGACGTGCATGAGCCATAGGAAACATTTGGCATCGAGGGAAATGTGCACTGGCTCTCTCCCAATAATTTCATAATAAAATACCAAATATCTTCTTTAGTGACAGATTTTCTTTTATCTTGTATCTTCTGACTGAATGAAGAGACAATTTTTTCTGGTGCTGTCATGAAAATACTTATTCGGATATAGTGGACTTAAAAATGCTTAAAAAAGATAACACTTATTAAATAAAAAATAGTACCTAAAATAAAACATATTGAATTAATTAATCACATAGTTTATTGGTTAGTCTTATTCAGACTGATATAACGTCTATATGAAGGTCATCATTGAAGACTACCATTTGAGAAATGGTAATGGTAAATCTTTGTTTGTATTAATTTAAAAATAGCTTAAATATTTGTCTTATAAGCTTGTACAAAATATAAATGTAGCATTAGAATTCGGAGAAAATGCTTAATTACAATATAGGAATATTGTAATTAAGCATTTTCTCCGAATTTATTTTTAGTTGTACAATGGTTATGAAACACCAGCTGACTATTATTACATAAAACGTTGCCTAAAATTGTTGCGGGCCTTCTTAAGGTTTATTTTCTATTATGTAATTACAATAAGTAATTTTTTTACCTTGTATAATTATTAATTTTTCTTTATTTTTAATTATATTTTATTTTAAGGTATAGGTTAGGGTAGGTTTAAGTTAGTTTTAGGTTAGGTTTAAGTTTATATACATACACTCGAAAAACATTACCCACCTTCTGGGGCAGCCGAACACAAAACAGCCACTTATCAGTAATGGTCGCAAAAAAGGCTGTAATTTCCTAAAATATCTTTCACCGAAGTAGAAACACTAAACAATATAACAGTGATCGAATACATTTTTATTTTAACATATTTATGACATAGGGAATATGGCAATAGCATTTATTGTCATATTTCATTGCTATTCATTAAATCTGCGTCAAATTATTTGAATATAGTCTAAAAAGTAGTGGAGAGAAAAATTTAGATTAATCTTTTTTATCTCTCCTTCTCTCTTTCTCTTAACATATTTTCCTCATAAAAATGCATTTTTTTAAGCACAGTATTTTGCGTACGACGCATATTACCTTATATTTTCTTTTTTTTCTAAACAGAGTTAAATAATGAGACATTTCTTTGCGAAAGTTGTAATATACGAATAAGCTGCGTGAGAATATGTGTCAAAATAGGCTTTTACATTTGATTCTTTGTGGTTCGGTTTACGTACTCATCCATAAACAAACAATAGTTACAAACAGTAGCGTTAAATAATACAGAAACACATCAGTATTAAACTGAACGACCTAATAAATGATGAAAGCCCATTTTCAGCATTTCTCTAAAGATAATACACAGTACAAATAACCTTAAGCAACGAAAAAATTAAACATGAAATTGTTTTCAAGTTTTTAACAAGGAAAAAAGGATCAAACTCGAAAAACCTCGCATCGTTAGCATTTTTTTGATGGGCGGTAACTAACGAAGTTTATTAATTAGAATTCTTATTTCAGTTTAAATATGTTATCCAATGAGTAATAGAGATATATCTCTATATATCTAGTATTTATATATATATATATATATATATATATATATATATATATATATATATATATAAATACTGTTACATAAAAACTTTTCAATTATTTTGAATTTGGAACGTAAAATATTTTAAAAACTTCTTTCGATTTTGCGCCATTTCTCATATTTTTTCGTGTTCATTATCAAATTACAATATGGAATGGGGTATTAAAGAAAATAGGATTGCAGTGATCGCCTTGCACAAAGTGGGTATGGAGCCGTCCGCCATATTCCAGACACTCCAAAAGCTTGGTATCAGCCGTATGTTCGTATATCGTTGTATCAACAGATATAACAACACTTCCTCTGTCGAAGACTAGAAAATATCGGAAATCGGGCGGAACCCCATTAGGAAGCAAAAACTCTTATCGCGAGAAATGAAGAATCCCGCTACGACTCTGTCGCGTATTATAAAACAAGACCTGAAGCTCGGTGCTTATCGTCGTATCCTGTATGATATGCCCTAAATCAATCTTTACAATTAAAGAGAGTGGATCTATCAAAACTCCGTCTGTCGCGATACGCAGGTGAAAGGCACAGAAATATCCTCTTTACGGATGAAAAATTTTCACGATTGATGAACTACAATAATTAAAATGATAAAGTGTACACTCACAGTTCTAAAGAAGCTTCTCAAGTGGTCGGAAAGGTACAATGTGGTCATCATCCTGCGTCAGTGATGGTTTGGTGGGGCGTGTCTCATCAAGGACTCACAAAACTACATTTTTGTGAAAAAGGAGTGAAAACTGTCAAACAGCCAAAGTGTATCAAGATAGAGTCTGGGATCATGTTGTGAAACCTCTCAGCAATACACTTTTTAAAAATATACCGAGGACTTTGCACCAGGACACAAGGTACGCACTACCCAAGCCTGGCTTGAAACCAACGTTCCGGACTTTTTAAGTGCTGAAGACTAGGCCTCATCTAGCCCAGACCTCAACCCCTTAGTCATCAAATTATGGTCGGTTTTAGAGGACATGGCCTGCTCTAAACGACACGAGTCATTGACACGTGACATTGAGTCTCTTAAAAAATCTTTGGAGCAAGCAGCGAAATTTCCCTTGGAAACAATGCATAAATCCATAGATTCGTGGCCAAACAGATTAATGGCTGGACTAGGTATATATATATATATATATATATATATATATATGTGGGTGGCATAGGCGGCAGAAATCACTTACCATCACGTGGTGAACTGTGTGCTCGGTTGTCACTCTCTCTGTCAAAAAAGAAAAGAAAAAGGTTTTGTTTTCAGGCCGATGGCCGCTGTTAGCCGAGGGATTTTACAGTTTCGCCGGGTTGAGAGGTGACCGATGGCTTATGGCACTCAGTAGAGACCTCTATTATTAGATAACCAGCACAAGGGTTCCCAAGAGGGAGCCCCGGCTTGGGCCGTTACCCTGTTCCGCGACAGCGTCTGACTCGAAGGTGCCCGAGAGGGCGTACCTCAGCTCTGTCAGTTGCTTCTGACTAAGAATTATCTACATTAATATCTCTATTATTATTATTGGCTATCTGTACCACCACTTCGGAATGGTAGGAGAAGTAGCGCAAGAAACTCCAGCGACGTTTCTATCTGTCGATAAAGAAAAGAGATCTTTATCAAACGGACGTGGTTACTTGTTTTATTTTTAACAACTGCACCTTGACTTTACGCCGCATATAGAACAATCTAAACACACGATCCCATCGGGCTAAAACCTGCTATAAAAATCCGTTTAGAAATGTAAATCTGAATATCCGCCATTAATCTCAATTCTTTTTCGGTTGTACGCATTTTCACAAAATATATTTGGTGAGGCAGTTTCATTTTAGATAATATACTGTAACTCTTTTGAAAGAGTTAATTTATGACTCAAATGGGAAGCGTGCTTAAGCGATGAACCTACCATTTGATTTAGAGATTTATTTAATTTTTAATGGAGACTAATTTAAATCTTAAATTGTTCCTATTAATAGCCTGTTGATATTCTGTACGGTATCTAACAGTCCAAAATAATTAAGTCACGTCGTGAATGATCTTCTATCACATGCATTCCAAGTTTAGTTGTGGTTAACTGGAATCTTAACAGCACTGCTAGCATTTTTTTAAGGCTCAATAATAAGGCATTTTTAATTAACATACACTGCAGCCCAAAAGTTTAAGACCACCTTAATTAAAGCTATATTAACTGCTTAATCATCTAATAGAACATTGATTGACAAACAGTATACTTTAAAAGCGTACAGAAATATTATCAGTCCATGCAAAAAAAGGCTCACGATTTTTCATCAAAAAATCCTCCTTTACGGTTTATGTCATAAGTCTCGGCATGCGGGCTATCAATTTGTTAATCGTGTCTTGTGATATATTGTTCCAAATTTCGCATAAAGCATTCCACATTTCTTCTCGCGAGGATGGGCTACGATTACAGACGTTCCTATAAAGCTCTTCCCACAAAGGTTCAATGGGATTGAGATCCGGGCTCTGAGGAGGCCCAACAATGGTTTTTAACACCCCTTGTGCCTCTTTCTCTTCTAAATATCCTCTACATAATTTTGAGCTATGCTTTGGATTATTATCTTATTGGAAAATGAATCCATCTCCAATTAATCGCAACCCGGAAGAAAAGGCATTTTGTTCTAAAATGTTTTTGTACTGTTCCACCATACAACTTCGCATCTCTCAGACGCCGTTTTACTGTAGTCAATGATTAAGGTTTAACTCGGGTTTTGTTTACTTCAACGCAGATTTCTGGTGCTGTTAAGCGTCTATTTCGCTTGCTAGTAACAACAATGAAAGTATCTTGAAAACTGCCCGCCTCCCTGTATCGAGTTATTGTGCCATGAACACAAGTCTTCGATAACTTCAGTTGTGAAGCAATCTCACGTTCGGATTTGCCATCATTATGTAAAACAACGATGGCAGGACGCACTTTACTGCTTATTTCTCGAGCTTTTACCATTTTATGACGTCTTCACTGTAGAAACCACAAGTTTAGACTAATTGAGATTGTTTGTGAACAAACCCAAGTAAACTCGGGTTCGTTCAAAATAATAAGTCAGAAACACGTGTTTTCAGGAGCTAAATAATCCTAATTATTGACCAATACGTAACGAAAGCAAAGTAATGAGGACATTATAAAAACATTATTACGACTCTACCAACTGGCCCTAGCGCAGCGTTTGAAAACAATAGATGTATAACTTGAAAGTAAACAAAAGAATGACTTCTTTACATATTCGATACTAACAATAGAATATGCAGATGTGCATTTCTTATTTATCCTATTGGATTTTTTTACTATTAATGGATACTTATGTTGTTTATGTGCGGTCTTAAACTTTTGGCCAGCATTATACATATATATACGGATTAGCGTACCTATTGCGCGGCTACAGTTGACTCATTTGTTAAGTGTATGTATGTACTCGTATGTATTTATAAAAAGAATAAGTCAGTTTATTATCTTATTAAAAGGAAAATAACAAATTTATTTATTTATTTAAACTTTATTGGTCAAACCTTAAAAAAGGGATACAAAGGGCGGACTTAATGCAGTAACGTATTCTCTACCAGTCAAGCCGTGGCGTGGAGAGACATTGTGGTAGGTGTAGTGCCTACATTGTAAATAAGAGAAAAAAAAATATCTTAAAACTTACTTAACTTTCCTTACCTTGTTCTAAATGAAAAAAAATATTCCTAATCCTTGTAAGATAGATGAACTTTTTGTTCTTATAGAAATTGGAAACAACACGGACTAATAATTTTCCTGTAACTATCATAAATAGCCACATGCTGTCAAAACTTCACCTAAAAGTATTTTTTAAACTACGAAATCATGCAGTGAATAAAAATGGTACTATGTTACTAATAGTAAGTGAACAATAATTTATAGGCATCCATTCCATTCCATCCATTTGATATTGCCAAAAATAAAAAGAAATGTCTCCCTATCTGAACTAATATTAATAAAACTAGCTAAGATTTCTTATTAACTTTTTTATATAATATAAGGGATGAAAAACCATGTGTTCGTTCACCTGATGGTAAGTGACAAGATCATAGCAGATTATGATATCAGCATCCACCTTCAACAAAAATTCTAGATGCACATGCGTTATTACCTGTCATTGAGATGGAATGCCTCGTCACCAATAACGAGGGGGTAAGGCCCCCTCGTTACCAGAAATCCGAATGGCCCCCGGAACCCTACACTCCCAAACACACTATTATGCTGCTATTTCACAATGGTATTCTGTGAGGGCGTGGTGCTTCCTCGGTCAAGCTGACATATTCATGTTGCAGCTAGGAACCAGCTGCAGCGTAGCTCTACTACGTAAACCACTTACAGGAAGGGTTAATGTCGCCTTAATTTTACATCTCATGATTTTGGATTCACACACGATTAAAATAAGACTTCGCCGATAAATGCAATTTTACAACGTTAACACAATGCAGCTTGTAATGCTAAATAATAACATAACCAAGAAAAAATATAAAATCTCCTCAAAATTAAGTTATCACCTAATTATAAAAGTTTTATCAGGATGTAATTAATATTTTCTCCAAAATTCTCGGCGGCATATTTGTAGATTAAGAAAGTTACTAATCGAAGAAGTTTCCCGACTTTAACTTTTGGTGTTTCGTAATCATACCGGCTTGTACCGAAGAGTGCTCGTTTTCGTCACGTCTTGTGAAATGTAGGTAATGATAGTACATCGAAATATGTTAACGATATTAAAAATATTTTCACAGTATTTCGGTAGCGTCAATCATATTACGGGATCTGACTAGACTTACCCTGTGTTTGCCATGGGTGGATAATAGCACTATAAACACTTACTGGTGAAACAAGTAACGAACTCTGAACTGAGCATGATACGTATGGCCAAATTTTCGTTGATTATTCGAAGTTTCAACGCTTACTTCCATACAACAATATATACGTTTATATATATTCAATATATGTATATGTTTATAAATATATATATATATACACATATATATATATATATATATGTATGTAAAACTGTGGTATATGATAGTATATTTAATAAAAGACCTAAAATTACTGAAGTGAATTTCATAAGCAGCAACAATTTACTGTAGAAATAATATGAACACTAAACAAAGTTCAATGAAACAAATATATTTTACCATAAACTTATTTCGTTACAACTATCCGAGGCCATAATTTAAATAAAGGATTAACTATTTTCAATAAATTTGTGATATTAACCCATTATCTAAGCAAAACATGGTGTTATAATTCTCATTAATTCATGAATGTATTCGAATCATGTATCGGAAGAGCCCACGCTCCATTGCTCTCACGTTTAATCAATAAATTATGAAAGTTTATGATTTATTTGTCATCTTTGTCCAGCTTCATTTAATATACCTTATAAAATCAAAATATTTAGGCATTTATCATTAATAGCCTATCACCTTTTATATTATTTATATTGTTATACGTTACCGATTTAGTTATTCAACCATTGTCGAACCAGTGCGGACGTCCGAAGCGTGGGGCATCTAGTTGATGCATGATTTCCAATTCAGCTGAGATGTTAAAATTACGGAAAGAACTACAAACTTGCCACAGATACATATTCATTGCACACAGGTCAAGCTAAGAATAACAGGTTATAATGTCGTCAATTTTCTATAGGTTCCAATTTATATTTATACGGGTATAAATATAAATTGGAACATCGAAGCCAAACATTTCTGCTTATGTACTGAAAAGAAATTTTGTTAAATTTCATGAGAGCGCTTATCTAAATTATTGAACACGTGTATCGATCGAAATATAATAAGCATAGAAGTATTAGTAAGCCTTAAAAATTTTGACACTCAAGAGCTATCGTAAAAACTCTCAACGCTGAGGTAGCGTCACATCAACAATTATTTTAGTGGCAGTTAAATCAATTCGTTTAAATAATCGAAACGAAATAACAATGTCGCCGTATTTTGTAAAATAGTATATAAAAAAATCCATTGATCATCATGAATACGTGGGTATTTTGGAAATAATTATTAATTTCACACCTTTATATAAACAATTTATGATATTAAAAATCTGATATATAATCTGTGCTTATTCCTTAAGAGTGTTAAGACATCGGTGTCTAAATAGATAAAACATACATATATCTGTATTTCAGACCTCAGTGCTCGTTCTTAGTATGACATAACGGAAATGAAACAAAAAAAAACAATTAGAGTTCAATGAAAATTAATTCATGAGGAATTATGGATAAATGCTGAAACAAAGAATAAACGTGCTAATTGACTTATGTTAAACCAAGACGATTCAAGTCAGCTTGAAAAGGTGCCAAATATGTCATAAGAAATACCATTAAAGTTGGATCACGAATCACATTGTCTAGTAAACGCAATCTTTCTTTTATTACCAATAAGTGCTTTTTTACGAATTTTAAGAATTGTTTACAAATTATTTAATGTTAATATTAATATAAAATAAGTTATAAAAATTACTTTTTAGTGTATATTCATGAAACCTTCCTAAACATTCATAAAATGCAATGAGTTGATGTCATTACGTGACATTGTAAACTTCAATATCAGTAGTAGATATAAAAATGCACAGAAACAAAAAAAAAGTATATTTTATCGTTTAATAAATATGGTCTAAAATAATCTCAAGGTTTTGTTACTTAAAACATTAAGGAGCATCTTATTTGATATTTGTTTTTATTTTCGATTCTCATTATTTAAATCATAAATATATATAATATATAAATAATCATATAATATCCTTTATATGCTTATAAGGCTGCATCCTTTTGCCAGGTTGTTAATAACTCGGCATCCATTAAACCGAGTCTAAAATATAAGCATTTGTAATTTTATATTTAAATGAGTGCCATAATTATGTACACTAATGGCTAAAAAATATTTGTAGTTACACAGTAAAAATACATGTTTAAAAATGGTGCCCGTTCTTAAAAATATATTTGTTAAGTATATGAAATCACTGGTTATTTACCGTTAAAGGCGCCTTAGTGGACAACCCAATCAATAACGAATAATCTAGTTGTACTTCCGTGGCGCAGTCGGAAGAGGCAATCTACTAGAGGGACGGTGGAAAACGAGAAAATTACGCCGTACAAATATATTTTATAAACGTCAAAAGGCAAGGCGGAACCCTTGCGATTAAAAAAATGTCTAACTGGTATCAAATTAGTCTTTAGATTTATTTTTACTTACTAATAAAAACTATATTGAATAAATGTATATTTATTACTTGTGTTTACTAGAGCTGAAATACGCTTTAGATATAATATGTCACATTCTAATGAAAGTAGTAAGGAGTAAGTGTGACTTCCGAAAAATTCCAAGTACATTGTTTTTTACAACAAGACAGACAACAACAAAAACAATTAATATGTAAATAATATTAAGTGTATTTAATCATTATCGTATGTGTAATAGAACTACATGGTAGCTATAAGCACCCTGCAATACTAATTTGTCCGCTCGACCGGGAAAGGAAGGCTTTCACATAATAGCACTGTAAGATAGTATCTAAGTGCTGCTGTGCTTTGTCTAGCAAGTAAGAGACAACTCGAGAACAAAAACCTTATTTTTGTTAACGAGGCATTTCACCTTACTCCACAAGTTTTTTCTACGCAAATAAAATTAGGGATAAATCAAAACAAAGTTAGCTATATGAAAGCTGTCTCCCCGAGCTTTATGAAACATGGTCGAAGTTTTGCAGTATCGTGATTATAATCTATTATCTATAATACAATTTTTAACTTATTCTTTATAGAAATAAATAAAACGTCTGAAGTGCGATACATTTAGAACTGTGGTCTCTAAACTAACAAGAACAGTACACCCAATAATTTCAGCCTGAGTGTGGCTCATCACTTGATTTATTACATATTGATTAATATAAATACATCCGAGGAAAACAAAAGATTATTTACTTACTTATGATTTTTGAGTTTTTTATGTATCAAGTTTACAAGTAGATAAGAAGAAAAATACAAATGTGAGATCTTGCAGGAGTTGTAACATATTTTTGTGATCATTTATTATAAATGTTATATAACAATCAAATATACGTAACATATATACGTTAAGCAAAGCCTGCGTTTATCCGAAATTTGATAGCTGATAAAGCCAACGCTTATCTTTTATCTCCTTTAACTTCTTAGCATAAAACTACAGCGTTTTGTGGTAGTTTCAAAAAAGGTGCAAGTAAAGTCTTTCCTAAGTTACATAACATTAGGCTTAGCTTTTTAAGCGGAAAATGTAACAGGGCAATTAATATAAAACTATATTGTAGTTTAGATTTTCTCTATAGTTTCATGAATTTATTAATCTTTCTTGTTTTTATTATTTATTCTTATATCATGGTGCTTATTGTTTAAATTAATTATATATTTTGAAACCGCTTGTTTTCTATGATTCAATAATCTGGACATAAATGAATAAACAAATACATGAAAGATGAAAAAAATTATTAATATTATTGTGGTAAAAGACTCGTGCATTCTCACACCAAGTCACACATAATTTTTGGTACAAGCTAGAAATTTGTAGGGCACCAGGATGAGCTGATCTAGTGTCTAGTTTTAGTACAAAATCAATGTTAGTATTTATGTAAAATACAATTTTGTTGTTGTTCTTTAATGTTTATATTAGATAAATATTTTACTTTCTTTCGCTTCGAAACCTTTGAGTTTAATAATATATATAATTTTGTTAGTATTTACTCAATTTGATTCGTGGTATTTGTTGAAACAAACCTTGTTTACGAACGAAGGGATATAAATTGACTTATCGGTTATCATGTAACAGTATAACGTATACGTACCTTGATGTTAGCCAAGTAAAATATCGTTGAGCTATTAGAACATCGAAAATTGAGATCTATGCATATTCATTTACAAAATTGAAAATGTGTTATGAAATATTGTTCTAATAAATACTTAAAATCAATAGTTTAATTATATAAAAGGCCATGCGATCTTAAAAGACGTTATTTTAGTCGCTGTTAACTTCTTAGCATAAAACTACAGCGTTTTGTGGTAGTTTCAAAAGGTGCAAGTAAAGTCTTTCCTAAGTTACATAACATTAGGCTTAGCTTTTAAGCGGAAAATGTAACAGGGCAATTAATATAAAACTATATTGTAGTTTAGATTTTCTCTATAGTTTCATGAATTTATTAATCTTTCTTGTTTTTATTATTTATTCTTATATCATGGTGCTTATTGTTTAAATTAATTATATATTTTGAAACCGCTTGTTTTCTATGATTCAATAATCTGACATAAATGAATAAACAAATACATGAAAGATGAAAAAATTATTAATATTATTGTGGTAAAAGACTCGTGCATTCTCACACCAAGTCACTCATAATTTTTGGTACAAGCTAGAAATTTGTAGGGCACCAGGATGAGCTGATCTAGTGTCTAGTTTTAGTACAAAATCAATGTTAGTATTTATGTAAAATACAATTTTGTTGTTGTTCTTTAATGTTTATATTAGATAAATATTTTACTTTCTTTCGCTTCGAAACCTTTGAGTTTAATAATATATATAATTTTGTTGGTATTTACTCAATTTGATTCGTGGTATTTGTTGAAACAAACCTTGTTTACGAACGAAGGGATATAAATTGACTTATCGGTTATTATGTAACAGTATAACGTATACGTACCTTGATGTTAGCCAAGTAAAATATCGTTGAGCTATTAGAACATCGAAAATTGAGATCTATGCATATTCATTTACAAAATTGAAAATGTGTTATGAAATATTGTTCTAATAAATACTTAAAATCAATAGTTTAATTATATAAAAAGGCCATGCGATCTTAAAAGACGTTATTTTAGTCGCTGTTAAAATCTTAGGGACAACAAGGAAAGGTAAATCAAATACAAAATACTTTACTCGAACAACAGATCGAATCATTATTGCGGAAAACCATAAATTTGCTATTCACAATTACATGACTAGTATTTCCAGTTGGCCTTTTGTACAAGTTTCCAATTCAAAGTTTGCAATTCAGAGCATCACCTATCTCAAAGTTACCTATGCATTAAACATGATTTTCCATCCACTGAAGTCTATCTTTGTTTCGAATCCGAGAATATTAAATCTCTTCAATATTCTACTATTATTTTTAAATTATCAAGTAAGGGAAGTTTTTTCGCTGAAAATAGTAATATAATATTGCATAATACATATATCAAAAATAAGTCGATCATTAAAACTATTTTTCAATCAAGTCAAATTGAAACGTGGAAGATTTTTAAATATCAATGTATTCATAATTTAAAAGAAAACAATGGTAGATTGACGTAGTAACTGTATTATGAACGGGTCGGCTCGACCTAGACTCAGGGGACACAGAATACTACTGGGAAATAGTGATATAACACTGCTGTGTATACTTTGGTGAATGAAGGGATATGGAAACCTAGTGACTAGAAAATAGGCATCTGTTCTCAATCTTCAAAAATAGGGTTACATAGCATATGGATCATCATTTTTTGTTAAGTATGGATAAAAGTGTTTATGGGCTCCAGTGCTCTTACGTGACCAATGCTCAAAATAAGTATGTGCTCGTTCGTCACGTGTATGTAACGTCATATAAAGAACAGAAATTAATGATATATTTTCCCCCTATAATATTATATAATTATAATTTTTGGTTCAGGTGAAAACTAAAAACAATGCAATTAGACTGAACATCAAAACTGTAAACAATAAAATAAAATATACAAGCCATACATTAAATATGTTTGTACTAGTGATTGAGAGTTTCCTGGTGTGTCTATATCTGTTTGAGTAAGCAAGAAGACAGGTAAATTGAAACCTAGCAGTAGGCTGAACGAGGCACATCAGCGAGTTGCACCAAAAAGCCAGGAGGTTTCAGGAATGTGTCTCATGCTGTATACCCACGAGTCCGGCATCATGTAATAACTAAATGTTACTCATGTCATTTTTAAAATAGTGCAAAATTAACAGTAGCAGATTAGGACGAATACCCACTCAGAGAAGAATGTTAAAGAACGCTCAGATTGATTTTAAACTAAATCAACAACGTCAGATAGGCCAGATACATTATTGACTGTTGTTCGGTGTAAAGCAGGGCTTGACTTTTACGCTAATGAGCTGTCACATTGTTGGCGCGTGGGTCCAAATAACCTTAGTTATGTGGATGACGTGGCACTGATGAGCGCCTATAGTCAGTAGTATATTTACTAGCTCCTTAAAAAATTAGTATACATTATTATATATCTGTTGCGTTATTCATATCAACTCGACATTTATCCATATTCATTAAGTAGGAAACAAAACAATAACAAATAACAAAAGTAAACAACATCAAACATTATGTAAACATAAGTAAACCTTTGCAACGTAACATTTCGAGTAAGACAATTTCACGGCAAACGGACAACACCCCTAATTACAATTCAAAATATAGGTGTTTTGTTCCGCCCTGGATATACTTTAATTAGTATTTTTTTAATGGGCTTTAACTTCTTTAATTTTGAAAAGTTCAAATTAGTTTTATGTTCAAGTTTACCAAAGCCTTCCACTTAAGTTATAATAACGATACAAAATGATAAGCTCTGACATCTATTATTCCCATGGGACAAACAGACAGAAAATACATCTGATTATTTTTATAACAGATTTAAGTAATTTTTAGTTATAACATTTCACCTTGAGTAGTCGTGAAAAGATCATATGGCACTAAAATTCCATAAACCAGGGAGAATTCGAAATTCCACTTTCTTACTTACAGCTGTGCCAAGATTGTGTAACCAAACGGAAGATAACTTTAACATGGGTTGGGAATCTTTCGCAGTATACGATACCAAAAATACGCAATTTAAATTAATTTGTAATAAACTAATTCTAAAAAACTTTTGCACGCTCTCTCTCAACCTCGCAACACGACTAATCCACTCTTCCAAGAAACGCTAGTCTTACTTGGATAATGTTACAAGTGCCATGGCAATCCGTTGACTAGGCAGGTAACAAGAAAATACAACATTATGTTAGAAGTAACTTTGCATATAATATTTTGTAAGATATAACCTTTTTTCTCCAACGTTGCATCGGATTACATCGGCCTTGGTGTAACTAGCGAACTAAAGTGACTCTATGCCATCAGTATGAAAAATGATAGATAAATATTTTTCAAAATATTCGTCACGACTAAATCCTGTAATTTTCATCACAATAAACTCAAACGAAACTTTAAAAGTATTAACGTATTTGCGTAGCACGTTGAGACGATGTAATTGATGATGATATTAAATGGACATCAGTTATGCTCTCTACACAGATAAACAACGACTGCAACGCCGTCATGTTTTGCATCTTAGCACTTTACGCTATAAAATATTTATATATTTTATTCCTTTGTCCAAGACTTTTAAAAATCACTGCAGGCACTTGTAGTTGTATTGTAACAAAAGTAACCATCTTTTGAGATATAAAAATAACTTCATAAGCTTTCAAATTAAATATCCAAACAAATTAGTTATTCGACAAAGTTTTAGTCTCACCTCTTGTACAACTACTTTTAAATATTCTATGTCTAATACCAATCAAGCTTCATAAATCTAAATAATCAACGAGGGTATATTTATACTTATTTTATAATATATTTTAATATATTATAAAATAAGTAATTTTAAACAAAATCAAACGACCAGAATACAATCATCTTTGACACCATATTTTTACATTACTACTCTACATATATATACATGTATATATATATATATATATATATGTGTATCTATATATAGATCAACCTATGTATCTATATATGTACCTCGCCTTAAGATGGGTAAATTTCCTTTTAATTGATCAATAACATGAACTTTAAATAAATATAATACGGCTGGTAGCAACGGGACGCGTGAAGCCGAAGATCAGGCTTATAAATAAATACATGTTACAAATTAATCCTTCTAGGCAGACGGATAATTAAAAGCCATTAAAAAATATATATTAAGTATTATTCTTTGGTTATGGTATTTATAAACTAAATACTCCTAAATATCGCAAAACTTGTCTATATCTACACAATTTTAGAGAGAAAAGGTGAAAAACTTATGGCTGACGCTTCTGAGTTGGATTTTGCTTCTTTGGCCAAGGTCTCTACGGTTAACGAAAAGGTGTCTGTGTTGAATTCTTGGACTGTATGACATCCATGCTTCTATTCATAGAGTCAAACTCAAACGTCCTCCAACTCCCTGGAGGGATGAAAATGTCCCTATGGCAATGTCAAGGCGTAATCGGGCGTACGTACGGTTTAAGAATCAGCGTTCGGCTAATAACAGGATGGCTTTTAAGTTGGCTAGGAATAGGTGTAACTAGGTGGTACATACTGCCAAATGTCGACATATCCATAATAACTTAATTAACTCGTCGCCGGCTGAAGTATGGAATTTCTCAATTCTATAGGTATTGGGCGGTCACCAGCCGTGCATTGCGTTCCTTCTATGTCTTATGATGTTACAAACCTTCATTTTACCTCTGCAACTGCAATTCGAGCTTAAACTAAAGATATAGATGATCTAGGTGTCTATAGTATATATACATATATATATATATATATATATATGTATATATATATATATTATATACTCTCTTCATTCTCTTCACATTCCATTTTTTGAATTCTGTACTGTGGATCAGGCTGAGGTTAATAAGATTATTTTTGCCATCAAATCCAATGGTTGCGATAAAATGAATAGAAGTATGATAGCCGATATAGTAGAACACCTTCTCCACGTCATAAACTTTTCTCTCAACTCAGGAGTTTATCCAACACTTTGTAAAAAGGCTTTCGTACGTCCCTTACTTAAAGTACTTGATCTTACACTCCCTCAACATTTTCGCCCTATTTCAGTTTTACCTTTTCTCTCTAAAGTTTTGGGGGCTGTGTTCATAAGCAAGTCTCTTCATTTTTGTATAAAAATAATTTTCTGAGCGTATACAAGTCCTGGTTTCGCGCTGGCCACAGAATTATCACTGCATTACTTAAAATTACCGATAATATTAGATATGGAATGGAAAATAAAATGGCATTGATAGTGCTTGTGGACTTTTCTAACGCTTTTAACACAGTCGACCATGATATACTCTTTTTCATCCTATCCGATTCACTCCTACGGTATAGGATTTGTTTTCTTTCTATCTTCGCGGGCGTCAGCAATCTGTTCACATAGGTGAAGATTCATCATAATGGGTAAATCTTGAAACTGGCGTACCGCAAGGCGGTGTACTTTGTCCAATATTTTTCCAGTTTTCAGAACCTCTATGTCTTTCATTATTAATTGCTCGTACCAACTGACTGCAGATGAGCTTTATGTGCAAGCCAATATTGAGGACCTCCACAAAGCGATTACTAAGCTGAATTCGAACCTAACATCTATTCATAATTAGTCATCGCGCTTTGGAGTGTCTATTAATCATTCCAAATGCCAAGCTATCATTATCCAATATCAACTACAAGGAAAAGGGTATTATTTTATAATACTTTTTTTTACAGTTATGTAAAAAAAATTAGGTATATAGTATATATACAATAAAATGAACTGGGACATACAGGTCACGGAAATCAGCCGTAAGGTCTATTCCTCGTTATGATCACAACACAGTTTGAAGAATTTTCTTCCTTTTATGATCAAGCTCATGCTTGTTTAAACACTAATATCACTCATTATCTATTATGCAGATGTGTGTTACCCGGCTTTGAACATTATTTCTCTTAACAAGCTAGAGCGCCTTTAAAACAATTGCATTAGCTCACTTATCTCAATATCGTACCCGCCTAAAGTGACTCACTATTCAGCAGAGGCGTAATTCTGGAAATTTACTTGTTTTTTTCTCAATCAAGAACGATCCAAATACTCCTTATTATCTTGAAGATAACTCGCTTCTCTTCGAATTACATGATTATATATATATAGGTAGGACTTCTCATCATGTCACCGATTTCGTTGGCCACTCCGTCACCATTCAGGCTACACTTTGGAACTACTTGCCCAAAGATATAAGAAGAGCATCGAATAAGGTCTCTTTTTCAGGCTGGTACGGAAACACTATTTAAAGACGTCTGATGTTAAATAATACAGTAATTTCCTCTTGTCATTGTTTGTTATATGTATTGTGTATTGTTATTTATATGTAAAAATATTTATATAGTAGAGTATATATATATATATATGCAGGGGTAATTCGACGTATTCCCGTTAGGAGGTGATAGGGGTGACTATTTGTAATATCGTTTTGAGATTTTTTTCAACTAAAATGCCTTAAAAATAAAAAAATGATATGAAATTGGGCTTGCAGATTATTTTAAAACCATAAGTGTAATAGTCCGTCCCTTTGTATCCCTTTTCGTAAGGTGTGACCAATAAAGTTTAAATAAATAAATAATAAGGGAGTTGTTACTTAAGTCATTTATACAATCGAACCGGGCTGTGTTGCTTTCAGGTACGACTACTAACACAGTATAATACACACGGTTACTAGGCGCACAGCAATCAAACACTAATCACATGAAGTAAGACTAATCACATTGGTGTCGTAAATTATATAAATACAATTAACCTAATAGCACTTTTAGGCATGTATTTTAGAAAAAAATACAGTATCATTTAACGATGAAAATAATATATTGTTGAATAAATAAAATTCCAATTATCAAGCAGTATTTATAATTAAAATTTACAGTACATTAAGATAAATCAGAAGGATTTGTAAATGAATTGACATAGGGTATATAAATATTTATCTCATTATCCCTTTGAATATTTGATCTTGCCTAGCTTGTTACATTTACTTCTATAAGATTAATTATTAAGGTTGATGACATTGACACAAATGTTCTAAAAAACGGTGGTATGATTCAAATACAAAACTCAAGTTTAGATCAGGGATAGTCCATCGAAAAAATTTTAATGGCAAACTAAATAGAAATACCGAACATAGCCCGCTCCATAGCACGCTGGATGACTTTGAGCATCCTTATAGGGCAAGTAGTCAAGGACCACGTCTTAGATACATAGATCATCACTGGCAACAAGCACCGATTAAAGCTTTGAAGTACATATATTCGACAAAAGATATGCTGCCCATCCGAGTTGCATCCGTCAATTCGCTTCTGAGTCAAAGATGGACTTACCTAACCAGAAGATTTGCCCTAGGTAAACATAGTAGTCAATAATTTTGAGTATAGTACTCCCAACAACACCCCAGTATATGTGTGAAATGTACATTATACCTTTTGGGAGATAATGTTAATACCATTGAGTACATAGATAAGGTTTCTCAACGTTTCTATTGTAAATCGTCGGTAAACAGAATGTGATAGGAAGGGTGATGTACTCGGCATTGATGTTAATAGCAAATTCTTTTTTTATTACTCTGAGAGTAACAAACGAGCACACAGTTCACCTGATGGTAAGTATTTCATGTGGTCTATTACATCTACAGTAATCATGACAAGGAATCATAATGCAGATGCGTTGCCACCCGTCATACCATATTATTAATTTCAAAAATCAATGATTCAAAATATTATGAAAGATATATTTCAGAAATAAACAAATCAACATCGGGTCACAGCAATGACTGAAGATAACAATGATTTCTATGAACATTTACCGGTGCACCCAGCTACAATTTGGCTCTAGTCCAAAGTGGACCATTACAGCAATATCATAACTGCCTACATGAATGAACTCTGGAAATAAATATATACACGGCTGATGGAAAAATTGTTAGTCAACTTCTTTCATTACAAACTAGTTAGACAAATATCATTCATTGGCTGGCGACTTTTACTTATTTATAATTATAATTGTTAAAAATATATTGATGTATGTATAATAAACCACGTTTAAATCACTTCAATGCAAGTATTGCAGTAAACATTTCCTGCTATGATGTATTATAATTTTAAACGAGGTCTTACATATAAAGAATCACATGAAATATTATTCAATTATTTGGAGAACAGCCCCGTCAGTTCCTAATAAACTAACTGGTTCCATGAGTTTAAGCTTAGTTGAAGCGACCTTAAAGAAGATGAGGGCGACCGCCAACGACTACCTCTAAAAAAACGACTACGTTAGTAGATAAATAAGGATGGCTTTTCTTGGACCTTCCCAATAACATTATATTTTTTTACCCGTTTTGCAAGCTACTTCTGTCGTATATAATAGATTTCGTAGAATAACTCTTAGGATACTTTTCGGTTCAAATAGAAATTTATGGGCTGCCCCATATAGGTACACTTAAACATTTTCTACTATGATTTGACTTATCGTATTGTTAAATCGTAATTTTATAGATAATGAGCTTGAAGCAAAGACACAAAAATGTTAACTTACTGTATTGAGAATCGTCGTCAGAATAAAACGGCATAAACAAATTAATTCTTTAAAATTCGCGAAAGTAACATTAAAAAGTACACAGTTTCCCTAATGGTGAGCGGTTGCGTTATATATCCATACATACATCCCCTACAAAGATTCAAGATGTATATGCACATGCACAAGGCAACCCTGTGCAATGGCATTGAATGCCTCGTTACCTGTAATTGGATCTGCGGACCCGTACACTGACCATT
This sequence comes from Teinopalpus imperialis, assembly GCA_029286865.1. Taxonomy (NCBI): domain Eukaryota; kingdom Metazoa; phylum Arthropoda; class Insecta; order Lepidoptera; family Papilionidae; genus Teinopalpus; species Teinopalpus imperialis. Next base: position 7,986,800 of record JAGSMU010000030.1, on the reverse strand, counting down.
TACTATATAGCGTTTGCAAATTTATTTCGTTAATATTCGTATTCGTGGTCCTTGGTCGAATAAACTTATTCATGTTGTAGCTAGAAACTAGCTAGTTTCTAACACTTCTCTTATTTTATCACTGTTTAATGTTGCAAGTTCAATAAATGATGTAGTTTCATTTTATTATTTTAAGCATAGCATCACGGGTATACAAAAGGCTACCAGTAAATGGCCACGTCTCGCTTCGTCTCTGTGATAATATTACCTAGAAGAAAACGTTATTTTTGTCCAGACTTTTGCAAATGTCTTACTTTGACTGAAAATTAAGCTTTGTGATACAAGCATTACTTATCTAAAAGCCTTTATATAATAACATGTATGTACTTTTTTTGCGCTGTTGAATAAGCCGAACTATGCCTGCTATGCCTCTTAGGAGACAGTGATCTCTTAACCAGAGAGATTTGTGGTATTTTACCGTTGCTTTCATAAACAGGTGATAGATCCCTACTGAACCCATTTCACAATGTATGAGGGCAATCATATACTACTACTTCACATATATATATATAATATAATATATAGTTGTTTGTACAACTATATATGATTTGACTAGTAATGAAAATTATATTTATACAAAAGTGAAATATGATATTTTGAAAATGTACCGCAGTTACAGGAATACAATGATTGAATGTGTAACCGCAACTGTGGCCGATGCAATTACTCTCACAATGCGACATCATATGCGGTTTACGTCAGGTATTTGGTTAATTTATAATTATCGTCGGGACATTTGACCAGCAATGCATAAAAATTTAAAAGTACGTTTATTATATTTAATAAAATAATATAAATACCTCCAAGTTATTTCTATTATTTTATAATCAATTTAATAACTTCGATTACTTCATAGCAGTATCTATGAACAAACTTCGCTCACCCTTCCCTATAGCTCTTGTTAACCAGGATCGATAGCAGGCCAGTCGTGAACACAGACATTTAAAGTCTATGGTACTACATAGAATTAAATCATAAGGAAGTATAAAATAGCGAGTAGAAAAGCTGTTTTCCGACTCGCTCCAATGCGAAGCGGTAGACCATCATACTGCGATGTAGACATAAGTCATCCCGTTAGGAATTGATTCAGCCGTGGGGGACTGCTAAAGACCACGGAAAAAATTTATAGGTACCTTTTGAGCTCATATCGCTTGTTCCAATGATCTACAGAAAGTCGTAATCGTAATGATAATATTATACTACCATTAAGTATTTGTCATAAATATTATTAAAATCTGTTGTAATCAGTATCATCCGACACTTCCGATATATATCGAAGGGCGAAATGAGCGAGTGTCTGGGGATGAGGGAGGAAGCAGTACATATATATAACCAACGACCAACATTATTTAAAGTTATGTAATTTATTTAAAGAATAACGTAAATACTGTACGGTACTTTATAAGAGGTTTAATATAATCGAATTGCAAAATTTTAAAAAACGCTACTGGGTATAGTATATAGTGTCATTGGGTAAATTTGGGAATATTAGCTGTATTGGCAATCGCAATGAAGACTATTTAAATCTTAAATTCGGCTGTCCATAATTAATTACGAAATAATTAAAGTGGATCTCGTAAATGAGACTCGACGAAAAACAATTCTAGATTGTCCATAAATATACAATGGGGTAAATAATAGTAAATAAATATTGCAACAATCTCATTTCCCCGCCGTGATGCAGCGGGCTTGAAGATTCAAGAAGTTCTCTGTATTTGTTAGCTTAGATAAACATCACTTCTTTGTTATCTTTCTATCAATTCCAGACAACTGTTTTATTGCCTTTATCTATCTCTATTTTGTCGTGAATTTTCAAAATATTATGCCTGAAATTACAAATATTTTAATTTTCGTTAGGTATATTAAATCAAAGTCTATTATAGTGTTTTTTCTCCAGCCTTAAGACAGCCAACTGCTGGATATACATAAATTTATTTTTGTTTCGACTTTAATAAAGTTTGGCAATCGAAGGACAAGACACCCTATTGTCCTCCATCGTCTCACCTGAGACCCTATTGTCCTCCATCGATCTTGTTATTATAGGTGTGATATATTAAGCTCGTCATCCCACCATCGATCAAAGACCACAGATTAGTTTGACTAATCTGGTCCGTGGTCGTAGATTAGACCCACAAAATAATACCAATTTGTGAGTGCCTTTTAGTGCGTTATACATTATACACACTAGTCAGACAAAAGTATACATAACACATTGGTTCCCAAACTAAGCCAGGCCTGTATCTTGGCAGCCAGAGTTGTGTCTTACATTAAACATTATACCAGTATTATAAGATATTTAGAAATTAAACTAAATACATCTTTCCAAAGTTTACCGAGACTAGGCTTATATGTAAAAGGCGCGTGTATACTTTTGTGTCTTGTGTCTGTGTAGTGAATCGCCACAAAGTTTCAAGCAACTTGAATGTGGCTTTCAATGATATATTGAGATCGCAGGCACAGCTAGTGTCAAATAAAATAGTTACTAGTGGACTAATCATGATTCAAAAAGACAAAGATAATGAATAAATATCATACGTACATAAAGAAAAACCTCTTTATTACCAGTCAACTAGATAATGTATTCAAAGTACATTTTATGCACGTAAATATTTCATAACGTCTAAAAAGTTATTACCTGTCTTATTTAAGTTCTTACCTCTTCATTACAAACGAGTACGAGTCAGGTTGAACCTAATCACAAATATTAGTTTCAAATGTGTAATTAATATAACCCATCTCATATACATAATTATGACATTCGAATATCCCACCTAATAATATATCAGTATTGAAATATAAACAGGAATACACACAATTGATATTTGTTAACCGTTAGATTGTTCAGTTAATTCACTATATATTTATTATATTACTATCTGAATAACTAACAAAAGAAATAGCTCGTTGCGCTAATATCAAAATAACTTTGTAGGAAGTAGAAGTGGGCATTAAGATTATATTATAAAATTTCTTTATTTGAACCCATTCATTTTAGTTTTAAATTTACTCTCGATAAAAGCCACAGCCTTCTTCATAATTATATTAATTTAATGTTCTTTCAATAACATTTTATTTATATTCCAATAAAGTATGACTAAAGCACGTGAAACATAACCTTTAGAACTACCTTGTTAAAACATAAAAACAGAAAACAATAAAAATTACTTGATTTATAAACTATGTTTTAGTAAACTATTTAATCCATAAAACTGGCTCGTTACTGTCGGCACCAAGTAGGTTTGTTATATAAAATATTACGATGTACGAGCAGAGTGATTGATGAGGTTGCTCTTTATATTTTATGCGCAGGGCGTGTTCTTCTTAATTACCGATAATAATTTATCAGTTATAAGTTACAATTATTAAATTTTAAGTGATATACTTTAAAGATATTATTAAAACATTGAAACAGGGATTGTACATCTATAGATCGTTGATTTATTTTTTCTTTTTAATTAATTCTTTGTCGCCTATACTCTAGGAAACTACAATGCATCTTCATGCTGTGACGAAGGATCGCTTTCCCGTGACACGTACAAACAATGTGTTTTATATATTTTATTGTTCTTTTATACCTACAATTACATCTCATTTAATAGCGTACGTAGATACTGAATGCGATGTGTGTCGTTCCAAAGACTCCAATATCTGTCCTATAGATACATTTTTCATTTACAGATGTTTAGCAGAACAAAACAGCCCAAAATTTTTCTTATCTTACACCTAACATTAGATAAACAGCCAGTTTACAAAATATTACAAAATTAAAAAATCAATCTCTTATATCTAAATAATTATTATGTTTTTTGTGTGCCACAACCATTTAACCTGATTTATGAATGGTTAGAACAAAGTTTTCCATTTTGCGACGTTACAATTTTGCGTAATTGGAAAAATACGAGTAACTGCAGTTTCACGACCGTTTATAACCACTTCGGTATCAAGCGTATTCAATTATTTTGAAAACTTGAGCCGTATTAAATACTGTAGATATTTTAAATAAAAAACCAATAGTTAATTTTTTATGGAACATATTATTCAAAATTTATTTAAACAGTTACCGCAGAGGGCAAAAAAAATTGAGTTTTCAGAGCCCAGTTAATGACAGCAATGCATTTTATGTTAGTCCTCTGGGGTGATAACGCCCCTTGAGTATTAACAGAGGTAAAGATGAATATACATAGATACATAAACATCTATCCGCATACATTTTCACGAGTTAAATTCATTGTAATAGTGACACACAATTTTCTAAAGCACGCCACAATGGAAAATTAAATGACAGTCTTACAAATTAAAAAGTAACATGTTCCCAGTGAGTATAATTTACGAATTCCGTAATTGCTTTTTTATTGTAAGTGGCTAGTTCCAGAAACTTTCTCAATGAAATTCTCTAGTTATTTCTTTTTATACTACTTTTCGGTAAACGAGGTTCTTTAAACTTATTGTCTATAAATATTACCTAATAGTACAAGTAAAGGCTCACGTTAAGTTTTGAAGCATTTTAAAATTTTTAAAGGTAATGAATTAGCATACAATTTATCGGATAGTAGAATTACTTATACTCGTATATGAATAATATATTCATACATATAATAATGAACATGAAGTTATTTATTTATCTACTATAACCGCAAAAGAAGCCTTCGATTTTTAAGTAACCTATAAGTAATACTGAATATTATTCTAAATCATTCAAATAATTTTTGTCAGATTTAAGAGATATAGTACACAAATCTTATATTTAAATCTTACAGCAATATATAACAGTAGTAGGCCAGTAGTTCAATAAAAGGCAATTCACTCTTGCCTTGCAAAACTCTAAATAATGGAAGATGAGAGTAGGTTAAGGATTGAGACCGGACGGAAAATATGTATATAATAAATTATTATTAATAATAATTTATAACACAAAGCGACTGCTAGTTCCAGAAAAACTTGCAAGTATTTTTACAAGGATTTTTTTTGTTTACGGGTATTGCTGTTGGTCCAGACATCTAGTTAGACCCACGAGCGGGGGGCCAGCTGAGTAGGGAGACAACGACGATGCAAAGCTGGTGCGGAGACTGCTGCTGCACCACCGCTGCACTCCGACCCCTGTGGACGAAGAACGTCGACGACAACAGAGGGGGGCGATAATACGATCCGAGGGCCTGTCATAAGAAGGTACGAAACCTCGACTCGGATCGCTATCTAAAGGGTTATCTCATTTTATTCAGTGAGTCCTTCAAGCATAATGACACATTTAAATAACGCCAATGAACGCTGTTCGTTTGTTTAGGATCCAAGAGGCCGTAGCATGCCAATTATCATCTGCCTATGGTTATAATGATATTTAAATAAAAACATTATTTTGATTATTAAAAAAAACTTAAAAATTAGCCGTATATTTAATTTGATTATTTTTATAATATTTAATTGTTTTTTTTTAATATAACCTATAATTTATAATATATTAATATAATAAATAATAATAATTATAATATATTAATATAATTATTATAATAAATTATAATTTAACATAAAATCTAATGTGATTTTTATGAAGATAACCGTAACAAAAAAACACACAACACACAAATTTTTAGTGAAATTGCTACTCCGGTCGATCCAACTCAGTAGCAATGTACATATAAGTAAATTTTACCAGCCGTCACTAGAAACTTGCTGAACTTAAGCTCCTATAGCTTCCCTAGAAAAGAAGCCTGTGAAGTGTTTGTATAACATAAGCTCTTGAGTTAATCTTTAAAACTCAATAAAAAATCAATTTTGAAACTAATTAACTCACTTGCTGACAGACCAAGTTTTGTCTCGTGGAAATTGCTATCTATGTGAATGCTAAACGATCGAACAGTTCGTTTGTAAACCTTAATTTAGTTTTAGATAGATACTGTAGTATCAGTAGTTGTAAGCGCTCAGGCCCCTGAGAATCGTGTTGTGGGATCACTACATTCAACATACATAGCAGACTTATGCTGTTATTTCACACTGGTATTCTGCAAGGGTTGATGCTTCTCCGTGCGAGATAACCCTAACCTATAGATATTAGCCATTCGCACTGTAGCTAGAAATTTGCTACAGCGTGGCTTACTAAAAGGATTTTAAATGCAGTGCTTGTGTTAATTATTAATTTCTTAAAAATAATATATAAAATAATATTATTATCTTTTTTAACGATATCCTCATAAAAATGATCTTATGTTTCCTAAAAATATTTATTTTTTATGGAATATTATTATTGAAAATGATAACATGTTTTTCTAATCTGCTTATACAAACCACGCAACTGGACGTGAAATCAGGAAGTGATTATTCTTATTTCTCTATGATTACTTATCTTGCAGTTGAATCACGCTGCAGCTAATTTCTGAAACGGCTCAACCAAGTAAGGAACACGCCGTCACAGAATGTCAACGTGAAATAGCAGCCTCAGGCGTGATAACTAATTTATATCTTGTTGTTCACAATCTTTGTTGATGGAGAATGTAGATATTTTGAACGTTTGTTTTCTTTAATATTATGAAAAAAGGCCAATGTATATTCACTATATACGTTCAATATTCATTAGAATAAATCAATGCCTATTTCTACGGCCATTGTGTTCGATCTTTCGGGCAGTTAGTATTAAAGGCAAGCTGTAGAATAAACATATTTAAAATACGAAACGGCCTGTAAGACCAATGGTTTTTCATAACTAAGCTTTCTCAAAATCACAGCTTAGAAGGGTCTGCAAAAATCTCATTAATGGCTATGCTTAAGCAAGTTGTTTTACAGTTTATTAAAATCTTTAAGATTAAAAAATATCTTGAAGCTATAGCTATGATTAGTGGTATTTCTTTATTTTGTTACATAAAAGAAAGATCTCTATGTGTTAAGAACTGTTTATTGGCAGTCTTAACTTACCCTAACGAAACGAAGCTCTGGCATTTAAAAGAATTATTTAATTAACTTTATCTCAAATTTACTGCTTTCGTCAAAACACAAAAATGTCAGTAAGGTTGTATTTGGTGCTTTAAAGGCGTATGAGGTTATAAAATAAAATGTAGTAAATGATAGTAATAAAAATAGCCATGGTTTTGCTGGTAAAAGACAAATTTTAATATAAATTCTTATATCATTTTAATCTAAATATAAACTATACATATATATATATATATATATATATATATATATATATATATATATATATATATATATATATATATATGTATATATATAAATATTTATATAATTTTTTGAATGAATATTAAAGTAGTAGTAAGTATTCATTCAAAATTTCTTTCTGAGCACCTCAATTTGTTTAACAATTCCATAAATAATATCCAAAAATAATAAATCGTTGAAGTAATCCACTGTCTCCTTTTTTTTATTTATTGAGAGTAACAAACGAGCACCTGATCACCTGATGGTAAGTGATTCTTGTGGCATCTACATTCATCCTTGCCATGGAATCATAATACAGATGCGTTGTCACCCTTAAGGACTGAAATGGAATGCCTCGTCACCAGTAATAAAGCTTTCCGGATCACTACAGTTTTATTACTACAGCATTATGCTGCTATGTTACGTGATCCTACCCTAGTCGTGCTGACCCATTTATTCTACGAGTAGTATAGCGTGATCATATTCTGAATGGTTACAAAGATAATGATAGTATTTATAATTTCAAAATTCAAATTTATTTATAGTAATAAGTACCTTACTAGAATCCCTATATAATATTAAAGTATTATATAATTTTTTATGTTATTTGACCTTTTCCGATGTCGTATTTTAAAACTATACTACCTACTATATTACTACAATAACTGATCGAAGTTTCTTTATGAAAAAAAAAAATGGGATTCGATCAAAAAATTTGCTTTTATATATGCCTCGTCATCAGTAATAAGGGTACAACATTACCAAGTCGAAATATATGAAAGTTTTGCTGTTATTTTGCGCTATTATTCTGTGAGAGCGTATTCCTTTTCCAGTCCAGCCAACCTATTCATGCTGTAGCTAGAAATAAAACGCTGTTTAGCTATACCACTAAAGTAAAAGAAAGTTCAAAAACAGGCCGTATTTACTTTTATTTAGTTACCAAGAGTTAAATGCCATATTTTCACTTGGTGTCATATTTTAAATATTAATACTCTGTGATTTAATTTAAATTGCATTACATGCTTAATTTACTTTTATATATTTTATATCTTTGTATAATTACACAAAATATAATGAACTCTTACAAATGTAAGAAAAAATAGATTAAAGTTCAAGGTATACTGTAAATTTGAATATATTTAAATAACTTTCGGCTTCAGTTTCGACTGGAAATCTAGTTTCGGTGGGTCACTAGTAAAAATACAAAACTAATTTAAATTTCCATATTTTACAATCCGACCAGCATAAAAGACTTTTTTTCTTTATGTTTAGTAACTTATGTTATATTTAATAACTTGTTATCGAAGTCTAACTTGAAATGAAAAAAATCTTCGTCTTGTTGTGCATCGATCTCAAAATAAATACTACTTTCAAAGAAAACTTGAAATAAGTTAATTAATGTATTTTCCCTAGAATAAACAAATGACTTAGAGCTAAGATGAACGCTGATGCTGCTTTTAATATGAATGACTTTTTATATTTTAATTTAATAATTAAATTTATATTATGAGTGATTCGCAAGGAAACATGCACCCTTAAACTTATTATTATTTCCTTAGGAGACTAATTAGATTTCCTTAATCATCCAAATAAATTTGTTGCGACAGCTTAATACTCTAAATTGCCTTCTTAATAGCCCCGTTTAAAATTTGCTTATATCTTGCGTCTATTTCCAGGTGACCAGATGGAAAACCATTCTCACAAGTTTATCGCAAACATTACTGGAATTAGGCAAGTAGTTTTTAATTAAAATTTGTTGTACTATTGAGCATTTTCTGTTAGCCTTTTATTAAATTTAGTTTTGTTTCTTTTTTTATAAGTCCCTTCCTTATAGAACGGGATTGTTGTAGATTTTACAAACCTACAATATGTGAAGTGAAACGGACTTGTTATCTAATATATATTATATATTGCTAAACCAACAACTAGACATAAGAATGCAAATCGTTCGATTGCGGTTACAGTGAACAAATTGTTAGGTCAGACATTAAAATGTATATTTAATAATATTTATGTGCTTTTGTTCAGAAGAAAGTAGCAAAAAATTTCTACATGCTAAGTGTGACAGCGGCCCATAATCATCTTTATCCATTCTTCAAAAGATTCAACATGGATGTATGCATTATCACACCATAGACCGCGATGGAATGCTATGTTACCAATAATTGGGTCTCTGGTTCTCTACACTAACAAATGAAATATAGATGAAATTAAAAAAACGAAATCTACCGTCAAAAAAAATAGCTAGAAAGAAAGAAAAGTTTAGAGTTAGAGTTAGAGTTAGAGTTAGAGTTAGAGTTAGAGTTAGAGTTAGAGTTAGAGTTAGAGTTAGGTTTAGGTTAGGCTTAGGTTAGGCTTAGGTTAGGTTTAGGCTAGGTTTTAGGTTAGAGTTAGAGTTAGAGTTAGAGTTAGAGTTTAGGTTAGGTTTAGGCTAGGTTTTAGGTTAGAGTTAGAGTTAGAGTTTAGGTTAGGTTTAGGCTAGGTTTAGGCTAGGCTTAGGTTAGGTTTAGAGTTAGGTTTAGGTTAGGTTTAGGTTAGGTTTAGAGTTAGGTTTAGGTTAGGTTTAGGTTAGAGTTTAGGTTAGGTTTAGGCTAGGTTTAGGCTAGGCTTAGGTTAGGTTTAGAGTTAGGTTTAGGTTAGGTTTAGGTTAGGCTTAGGTTAGGCTTAGGTTAGGTTTAGGCTAGGCTTAGGTTAGGTTTAGAGTTAGGTTTAGGTTAGGCTTAGGTTAGGCTTAGGTTAGGCTTAGGTTAGGCTTAGGTTAGGCTTAGGTTAGGCTTAGGTTAGGTTTAGAGTTAGGTTTAGGTTAGGTTTAGGCTAGGTTTAGGCTAGGTTTAGGCTAGGCTTAGGTTAGGCTTAGGTTAGGCTTAGGTTAGGTTTAGGCTAGGTTTAGGCTAGGTTTAGGCTAGGTTTAGGCTAGGTTTTAGGTTAGAGTTTAGGTTAGGTTTAGAGTTAGGTTTAGGTTAGGTTTAGGTTAGGCTTAGGTTAGGTTTAGAGTTAGGTTTAGGTTAGGTTTAGGCTAGGTTTTAGGTTAGGTTTAGGTTAGAGTTTAGGTTAGGTTTAGGTTAGAGTTTAGGTTAGGTTTAGGTTAGGTTAGGTTTAGGTTAGGCTTAGGTTAGGTTTAGGTTAGGCTTAGGTTAGGCTTAGGTTAGGTTTAGGTTAGGTTTAGGTTAGGTTAGGTTTAGGCTAGGTTTAGGCTAGGTTTAGGCTAGGCTTAGGTTAGGTTTAGGCTAGGTTTAGGCTAGGTTTTAGGTTAGAGTTAGAGTTAGAGTTAGAGTTAGGTTTAGGTTAGAGTTTAGGTTAGGTTTAGGCTAGGTTTTAGGTTAAGGTTTAGGTTAGGCTTAGGTTAGGTTTAGAGTTAGAGTTTAGGTTAGGTTAGGTTTAGGCTAGGTTTAGGCTAGGTTTAGGCTAGGTTTAGGCTAGGCTTAGGTTAGGTTTAGGTTAGGTTAGGTTTAGAGTTAGGTTTAGGTTAGGTTTAGGCTAGGTTTTAGGTTAGAGTTAGAGTTAGAGTTTAGGTTAGGTTTAGGCTAGGTTTAGGCTAGGTTTTAGGTTAAGGTTTAGGTTAGGCTTAGGTTAGGTTTAGAGTTAGAGTTAGAGTTAGAGTTAGAGTTAGAGTTAGAGTTAGAGTTAGAGTTAGAGTTAGAGTTAGAGTTAGAGTTAGAGTTAGAGTTAGGTTTAGGCTAGGTTTAGGCTAGGCTTAGGTTAGGCTTAGGTTAGGCTTAGGTTAGGTTTAGGCTAGGTTTAGGCTAGGTTTAGGCTAGGCTTAGGTTAGGTTTAGGCTAGGTTTAGGCTAGGCTTAGGTTAGGTTTAGAGTTAGGTTTAGGTTAGGCTTAGGTTAGGCTTAGGTTAGGTTTAGAGTTAGGTTTAGGTTAGAGTTAGAGTTAGAGTTAGAGTTAGAGTTAGAGTTAGAGTTAGAGTTAGGTTTAGGTTAGGCTTAGGTTAGGCTTAGGTTAGGTTTAGGTTAGGCTTAGGTTAGGCTTAGGTTAGGTTTAGGTTAGGCTTAGGTTAGGTTTAGGCTAGGCTTAGGTTAGGTTTAGAGTTAGGTTTAGGTTAGAGTTAGAGTTAGAGTTAGAGTTAGAGTTAGAGTTAGAGTTAGAGTTAGAGTTAGAGTTAGAGTTAGAGTTAGAGTTAGAGTTAGAGTTAGAGTTAGAGTTTAGGTTAGGTTTAGGCTAGGTTTAGGCTAGGCTTAGGTTAGGTTTAGGCTAGGTTTTAGGTTAGGTTAGGTTTAGGCTAGGTTTTAGGTTAAGGTTTAGGTTAGGCTTAGGTTAGGTTTAGGTTAGGTTTAGGTTAGGTTTAAGGTTAGAGTTTAGGTTAGAGTTAGAGTTAGAGTTAGAGTTAGAGTTAGAGTTAGGTTTAGGTTAGGTTAGGTTTAGGTTAAGGTTTAGGTTAGAGTTTAGGTTAGGTTAGGTTTAGAGTTAGGTTTAGGTTAGGCTTAGGTTAGGCTTAGGCTAGGTTTAGGCTAGGTTTAGGCTAGGTTTAGGCTAGGTTTTAGGTTAGAGTTTAGGTTAGAGTTAGAGTTAGAGTTAGAGTTAGGTTTAGGTTAGGCTTAGGTTAGGCTTAGGTTAGGCTTAGGCTAGGTTTAGGCTAGGTTTAGGCTAGGTTTTAGGTTAGGTTAGGTTTAGGTTAGGTTTAGGCTAGGTTTAGGTTAGGTTTAGGCTAGGCTTAGGTTAGGCTTAGGTTAGGCTTAGGCTAGGTTTAGGTTAGGTTAGGTTTAGGCTAGGCTTAGGCTAGGCTTAGGCTAGGCTTAGGCTAGGTTTAGGCTAGGCTTAGGTTAGGTTTAGGTTAGGCTTAGGCTAGGTTTAGGCTAGGCTTAGGTTAGGTTTAGGTAAGGTTTAGGTTAGGCTTAGGCTAGGCTTAGGTTAGGCTTAGGTTAGGCTTAGGCTAGGCTTTAGGCTAGGCTTAGGCTAGGTTTAGGCTAGGTTTAGGCTAGGTTTTAGGTTAGGCTTAGGCTAGGCTTTAGGCTAGGTTTAGGCTAGGCTTAGGCTAGGTTTTAGGTTAGGCTTAGGCTAGGCTTTAGGCTAGGCTTAGGTTAGGCTTAGGTTAGGTTTAGGTTAGGCTTAGGCTAGGCTTAGGCTAGGTTTTAGGTTAGGTTTAGGCTAGGCTTTAGGTTAGGTTAGGTTTAGGTTAGGTTAGGTTAAGGTTAGGTTTAGGCTAGGTTTAGGCTAGGTTTTAGGTTAGGTTAGGTTTAGGCTAGGCTTTAGGCTAGGCTTTAGGCTAGGCTTAGGCTAGGCTTTAGGCTAGGCTTTAGGCTAGGCTTAGGCTAGGCTTAGGCTAGGCTTAGGCTAGGTTTAGGTTAGGCTTAGGTTAGGTTAGGTTTAGGCTAGGCTTAGGTTAGGTTTAGGTTAGGTTTAGGCTAGGTTTTAGGTTAGTTTAGGTTAGGTTAGGCTAGGTTAGGTTAGGTTTAGGTTAGGTTTAGGTTAAGGTTTAGGTTAGGTTAGGTTAGGTTTAGGTTAGGTTTAGGTTAGGTTTAGGTTAGAGTTTAGGTTAGAGTTTAGGTTAGAGTTTAGGTTAGAGTTTAGGTTAGAGTTTAGGTTGGAGTTTAGGTTAGGTTTAGGTTAGAGTTTAGAGTTAGAGTTTAGGTTAGGTTAAGGTTAGGTTTAGGTTAGGTTTAGGTTAGGTTAGAGTTTAGAGTTAGAGTTTAGGTTAGAGTTTAGGTTAGGTTAGGTTAGGTTAGGTTAGGTTTAGAGTTAGGTTTAGAGTTAGAGTTTAGGTTGGAGTTTAGGTTAGAGTTTAGGTTAGAGTTAGAGTTAGAGTTAGAGTTGGAGTTTAGGTTAGGTTTAGAGTTAGGTTTAGGTTAGGTTTAGAGTTAGGTTTAGAGTTAGAGTTTAGGTTAGGTTAGGTTAGAGTTTAGGTTAGGTTAGAGTTTAGGTTAGAGTTAGAGTTAGAGTTTAAGGTTAGGTTTAGGTAAGGTTTAGGTTAGGTTTAGAGTTAGGTTTAGAGTTGGAGTTTAGGTTAGAGTTAGGTTTAGAGTTGGAGTTTAGGTTAGGTTTAGAGTTAGAGTTTAGGTTAGGTTAGGTTAGAGTTTAGGTTAGAGTTAGAGTTAGGTTTAGAGTTAGGTTTAGGTTGGGTTTAGGTTAGGTTTAGAGTTAGAGTTAGAGTTAGAGTTTAGGTTAGAGTTTAGGTTAGGTTTAGAGTTAGAGTTAGAGTTAGGTTTAGAGTTAGAGTTAGAGTTAGAGTTAGAGTTAGAGTTTAGGTTAGGTTTAGAGTTAGGTTTAGGTTAGGTTAGAGTTTAGGTTAGAGTTTAAGGTTAGAGTTTAGGTTAGAGTTTAGGTTAGAGTTAGAGTTAGAGTTTAGGTTAGGTTAGGTTAGAGTTAGAGTTAGAGTTTAGGTTAGAGTTTAGGTTAGGTTAGGTTAGAGTTTAGGTTAGGTTAGAGTTAGAGTTAGGTTTAGGTTAGGTTAGGTTTAGGCTAGGTTTAGGTTAGTTTTAGGTTAGGTTTAGGTTAGGTTTAGGTTAGGCCTAGGCTAGGTTTAGGCTAGGTTAGGTTTAGGTTGTATTTAGGTTAGGCTAGGCCAGGTTAGGTTAGGTTAGGTTTAGGCTAGGTTTAGGTTAGGTTTAGGTTAGGTTTAGGTTAGGTTAGGTTAGGCTTAGGTTAGGTTTAGAGTTAGGTTTAGGTTAGTTTTAGGTTAGGCTAGGCTAGGTTTAGGCTAGGCTCTAGGTTAGGTTTAGGCTAGGCTTTAGGTTAGGTTAGGCTAGGTTTAGGCTAGGTTTAGGTTAGGCCTAGGCTAGGCTTAGGTTAGGTTTAGAGTTAGGTTTAGGTTGTATTTAGGTTAGGCTCTAGGCTAGGTTTAGGTTAGAGTTTAGAGTTAGGTTTAGGTTAGGTTTAGGCTAGGTTTAGGTTAGGTTTAGGTTAGGTTTAGGTTAGGCTTAGGTTAGGTTTAGAGTTAGGTTTAGGTTGTATTTAGGTTAGGTTAGGTTTAGGTTAGGTTTAGGTTTAGGTTAGGCTTAGGCTAGGTTTAGGTTAGTTTTAGGTTAGGCTTAGGTTAGGTTTAGGCTAGGTTAGGCCAGGCTAGGCTAGGCTTAGGCTAGGCTAGGTTTAGGTTAGGTTTAGGCTAGGTTAGGTTTAGGTTTAGGTTAGTTTTAGGTTAGGCTTAGGTTAGGTTTAGGTTGTATTTAGGCTAGGCTAGGCCAGGCTAGGCCAGGTTAGGCTAGGCTAGGCTAGGCTAGGCTAGGTTAGGCCAGGCTAGGCCAGGTTAGGTTAGGTTAAGGTTAGGTTAGGCCAGGCTAGGTTAGGCCAGGTTAGGCTAGGCCAGGCCAGGCCAGGCTAGGCCAGGTTAGGCTAGGCTTAGGCTAGGTTTAGGTTGTATTTAGGCTAGGCTTAGGCTAGGCTAGGCCAGGCCAGGCCAGGCTAGGCTAGGCCAGGTTAGGCTAGGCCAGGTTAGGTTAGGTTTAGGCTAGGCTAGGCTTAGGCCAGGCTTAGGCTAGGCTAGGTTAGGCCAGGCTAGGTTAGGCCAGGCTAGGCTAGGCTAGGCTTAGGTTAGGTTTAGGCTAGGTTTAGGCTAGGCTAGGTTAGGTTAGGTTAGGCCAGGCTAGGCCAGGTTAGGCTAGGCTTAGGCTAGGCTCTAGGTTAGGTTTAGGCTAGGTTAGGCCAGGCTAGGTTAGGTTAGGTTAGGTTAGGCTTAGGTTAGGTTTAGGTTGTATTTAGGTTAGGTTTAGGCTAGGCCTAGGCTAGGTTTAGGCTAGGTTTAGGTTAGGCTCTAGGTTAGGTTTAGGTTAGGCTAGGCCAGGCCAGGCCAGGCTAGGCCAGGTTAGGTTAGGCCAGGCTAGGCTAGGCCAGGCTAGGCCAGGCCAGGCTAGGCTAGGCTTAGGTTAGGCTTAGGTTAGGCTTAGGCTAGGTTTAGGTTAGGCCTAGGCTAGGCCTAGGCTAGGCCTAGGCCAGGCCTAGGCTAGGCTCTAGGCTAGGTTTAGGTTAGGCTTAGGCTAGGCTTAGGCTAGGCTAGGTTTAGGTTGTATTTAGGCTAGGCTTAGGCCAGGTTAGGTTAGGTTTAGGCTAGGTTTAGGTTAGAGTTTAGGTTAGGTTAGAGTTTAGAGTTAGAGTTTAGGTTAGGTTTAGGTTGTATTTAGGCTAGGCCTAGGCTAGGCCTAGGTTAGGCTCTAGGCTAGGCCTAGGCTAGGCCTAGGCTAGGTTTAGGCCAGGTTAGGTTAGGCCTAGGCTAGGCTTAGGCCAGGCCTAGGCTAGGCCTAGGTTAGGTTTAGGTTGTATTTAGGCTAGGCTAGGCTTAGGCCAGGCCTAGGCTAGGCTTAGGTTAGGTTTAGGTTAGGCTCTAGGCTAGGTTTAGGCTAGGTTTAGGTTAGGCTCTAGGCTAGGTTTAGGTTAGGTTTAGGTTAGGTTTAGGTTAGGTTTAGGCTAGGTTTAGGTTAGGTTTAGGCCAGGTTAGGCCAGGCTTAGGCCAGGCCTAGGCCAGGCCTAGGCTAGGCTTAGGCTAGGCTTAGGTTAGGTTTAGGTTAGAGTTTAGGTTAGGTTTAGGTTAGGTTTAGGTTAGGTTTAGGCCAGGCTTAGGCCAGGCCTAGGCCAGGCCAGGCCAGGCCTAGGCTAGGCCTAGGCCAGGCCTAGGCCAGGCTTAGGCTAGGTTTAGGCTAGGCCTAGGCCAGGCCAGGCCAGGCCTAGGCCAGGCCCAGGCCAGGCCTAGGCCAGGCCTAGGCCAGGCCTAGGCCAGGCTTCAGGCCAGGCCTAGGCTAGGCCTAGGCCAGGCCTAGGCCAGGCCAGGCCAGGCCTAGGCTAGGCTTAGGTTAGGTTTAGGTTAGAGTTTAGGTTAGGTTTAGGCCAGGTTAGGCTAGGCCTAGGCTAGGCCTAGGCCAGGCTTCAGGCCAGGCCTAGGCCAGGCCTAGGCCAGGCCTAGGCTAGGCCTAGGCTAGGCCTAGGCTAGGCTTAGGTTAGGTTTAGGTTAGGCTTAGGTTAGGTTTAGGTTAGGTTTAGGCCAGGTTAGGCCAGGCTTAGGCCAGGCTTAGGCCAGGCTTCAGGCTAGGCCTAGGCCAGGCCTAGGCCAGGCCTAGGCTAGGCCTAGGCTAGGCCTAGGCTAGGCCTAGGCCAGGCTTCAGGCCAGGCCTAGGCTAGGCCTAGGCTAGGCCTAGGCTAGGCCTAGGCTAGGCTTAGGCCAGGCCTAGGCCAGGCTTCAGGCTAGGCCTAGGCTAGGCTTAGGTTAGGCTTAGGCTAGGCTTTAGGCTAGGTTTAGGTTAGGCTTAGGTTAGGCTTAGGCTAGGTTTAGGTTAGGTTAGGTTTAGGTTAGGTTAGGTTTAGGCTAGGTTAGGCTAGGCTTAGGTTAGGCTTAGGCTAGGTTTAGGTTAGGCTTAGGCTAGGTTTAGGTTAGGTTTAGGTTAGGTTTAGGTTAGGTTAGGTTTAGGCCAGGTTAGGTTAGGCCTAGGTTAGGTTTAGGCTAGGTTTAGGTTAGGCTTAGGCTAGGTTTAGGTTGTGGCTAGGCTAGGCTAGGCTAGGCTAGGTTGTGGCCTAGGCCAGGCTTAGGCCAGGCCTAGGCTAGGCTTAGGCTAGGCTTAGGTTAGGTTTAGGCCAGGTTAGGCCAGGTTAGGCTAGGCTTAGGTTAGGCTTAGGTTAGGCTTAGGCTAGGTTAGGCTAGGTTAGGCTAGGCCTAGGCCAGGCCTAGGTTAGGTTTAGGCTAGGCTTAGGTTAGGTTTAGGTTAGGTTTAGGTTAGGCTTAGGCCAGGCCTAGGCCAGGCCTAGGCTAGGCCTAGGCCAGGCCAGGCCAGGCCTAGGCCAGGCCTAGGCTAGGCCTAGGCTAGGCCTAGGCCAGGCCTAGGCCAGGCCTAGGCCAGGCCTAGGCCAGGCTTAGGCCAGGCCAGGCCTAGGCCAGGCCTAGGCCAGGCCTAGGCCAGGCTTAGGCTAGGTTAGGTTGTGGCTAGGCTAGGCTTCTAGGCTAGGTTAGGCTAGGCTTAGGCTAGGTTTAGGCTAGGCTTAGGCCAGGTTAGGCTAGGCTTAGGCCAGGCTAGGCTAGGCTTAGGTTAGGCTTAGGCTAGGCTCTAGGTTAGGTTAGGCCAGGCTAGGCCAGGTTAGGCTAGGCTTAGGTTAGGTTTAGGCTAGGCTAGGTTAGGCTAGGTTTAGGTTAGGTTGTGGCTAGGCTAGGCTTAGGTTAGGCTAGGCCAGGTTAGGCCAGGCCAGGCTAGGTTGTGGCTAGGTTAGGTTGTGGCTAGGTTAGGTTGTGGCTAGGCTAGGCTAGGCTTAGGCCAGGTTAGGTTAGGCTAGGCTAGGCCAGGCTTAGGTTAGGTTTAGGCTAGGTTAGGTTGTGGCTAGGCCAGGCTAGGCTAGGCCAGGCTAGGTTGTGGCTAGGTTAGGTTTAGGCTAGGTTTAGGTTAGGCTTAGGTTAGGTTGTGGCTAGGCTTAGGCCAGGCCAGGTTAGGTTAGGCTTAGGTTAGGCTTAGGCTAGGTTTAGGTTAGGCCTAGGCTAGGTTAGGTTTAGGTTAGGCTTAGGCTAGGCTTTAGGCTAGGTTAGGCTAGGTTAGGTTAGGCTTAGGTTAGGCTTAGGCTAGGCTAGGCTAGGTTGTGGCCAGGTTAGGTTAGGCTTAGGCTAGGCTTAGGTTAGGCTTAGGTTAGGTTAGGTTGTGGCTAGGCTAGGTTAGGCTTAGGCTAGGTTTAGGTTAGGTTTAGGTTAGGTTTAGGTTAGGCTAGGTTAGGCTAGGCTTAGGTTAGGCTTAGGCTAGGTTTAGGTTAGGCTAGGTTAGGTTGTGGCTAGGTTAGGTTAGGTTTAGGTTAGGTTTAGGTTAGGTTTAGGTTAGGTTTAGGTTAGGCTTAGGCTAGGTTTAGGTTAGGCTTAGGTTAGGTTTAGGTTAGGCTAGGCTTTAGGTTAGGCTTTAGGTTAGGCTAGGCTTTAGGTTAGGTTAGGCTAGGTTAGGCTAGGTTAGGCTAGGCTTAGGTTAGGCTTAGGTTAGGTTTAGGCTAGGTTTAGGTTAGAGTTTAGGTTAGGTTAGGTTTAGGTTAGGTTAGGCTAGGCTAGGTTAGGTTAGGCTAGGCTTAGGTTAGGTTTAGGTTAGGCTAGGTTTAGGTTAGGTTTAGGTTAGGTTTAGGTTAGGCTTAGGTTAGGTTTAGGTTAGAGTTTAGGTTAGGTTAGGTTTAGGTTAGGCTAGGTTAGGTTAGGTTTAGGCTAGGTTTAGGTTAGGCTTAGGCTAGGTTTAGGTTAGGCTTTAGGTTAGGCTAGGCTTTAGGTTAGGTTAGGTTTAGGCTAGGTTAGGCTTAGGCTAGGCTTAGGCTAGGTTTAGGTTAGGTTTAGGCTAGGTTTAGGTTAGAGTTTAGGTTAGGTTAGGTTTAGGTTAGGTTTAGGTTAGGTTTAGGCTAGGTTAGGCTAGGCTAGGCCAGGCTAGGCCAGGCTAGGCTAGGCTAGGCTAGGCTAGGCTAGGCCAGGCTAGGCCAGGTTAGGCTAGGTTAGGTTAGGTTAGGTTTAGGCTAGGTTAGGCCAGGTTAGGCTAGGTTAGGCCAGGCTAGGCCAGGCCAGGCTAGGCTAGGCTAGGCCAGGTTAGGCTAGGTTTAGGTTAGGCTAGGCTAGGCCAGGCCAGGCCAGGCCAGGCCAGGCCAGGCCAGGCCAGGCCAGGCTAGGCTAGGTTAGGTTAGGCCAGGCTAGGCTAGGCCAGGCCAGGCTAGGCTAGGTTAGGTTAGGCCAGGTTAGGCTAGGCTTAGGCTAGGCTTAGGTTAGGTTTAGGCTAGGTTAGGCTAGGCTAGGTTAGGCTAGGCTTCAGGCCAGGCTTCCAGGCCAGGCTTCAGGCCAGGCCAGGCCAGGCTAGGCCAGGCTAGGCTAGGTTAGGCCAGGCTAGGCTAGGCCAGGCCAGGCTAGGCTAGGTTAGGTTAGTTAGGTTAGGTTTAGGTTAGGTTTAGGTTAGGTTTAGGCTAGGCTTAGGCTAGGTTAGGCTAGGTTTAGGTTAGGCTAGGTTAGGCCAGGCTTCAGGCCAGGCTTCCAGGCCAGGCCAGGCCAGGCCAGGCTAGGCCAGGCTAGGCTAGGTTAGGCTAGGCTTAGGTTAGGCTTAGGCTAGGTTAGGCTAGGCTTAGGTTAGGTTTAGGCTAGGCTTTAGGTTAGGTTAGGCTAGGTTAGGTTAGGTTAGTTAGGTTAGGTTAGGCCAGGCTAGGCCAGGCCAGGCCAGGCCAGGCTAGGCTAGGCTAGGCTAGGTTAGGTTGTGGCTAGGTTAGGTTAGGCTAGGCTTTAGGTTAGGCTAGGCTAGGCCAGGCCAGGCCAGGCTTCAGGCTAGGTTAGGCCAGGCTAGGCTAGGTTAGGCCAGGTTAGGCTAGGCTTAGGTTAGGCTTTAGGTTAGGCTAGGCTTTAGGTTAGGTTAGGCCAGGCTAGGCTAGGCCAGGCTAGGCTAGGTTAGGCTAGGCTAGGTTAGGTTAGGCTAGGCCAGGCTAGGCCAGGTTAGGTTAGGTTTAGGTTAGGTTTAGGTTAGGTTTAGGCTAGGTTAGGCTTAGGTTAGGCTTAGGTTAGGTTTAGGTTAGGCTTAGGTTAGGCTTAGGCTAGGCTTAGGTTAGGCTTAGGCTAGGTTTAGGTTAGGTTAGGTTAGGTTAGTTAGGTTAGGTTTAGGTTAGGTTAGTTAGGTTAGGTTTAGGTTAGGTTTAGAGTTAGGTTTAGGTTAGGTTTAGGTTAGGTTTAGGTTAGGTTTAGGTTAGGTTTAGAGTTAGGTTTAGGTTAGGTTTAGGTTAGGTTTAGGTTAGGTTTAGGTTAGGTTAGGTTAGGTTTAGGTTAGGTTTAGGTTAGGTTTAGGTTAGGTTAAGGTTAGGTTTAGGTTAGGTTAGGTTAAGTTTAGGTTAGGTTTAGGTTAGAGTTTAGGTTAGAGTTTAGGTTAGGTTTAGGTTAGGTTAGGTTTAGGTTAGGTTTAGGTTAGGTTTAGAGTTAGGTTTAGGTTAGAGTTTAGGTTAGAGTTTAGGTTAGGTTTAGGTTAGGTTTAGGTTATGTTTAGGTTATGTTTAGGTTAGGTTTAGGTTAGTTTTAGGTTAGGTTAGGTTAGGTTAGGTTTAGAGT
This sequence comes from Teinopalpus imperialis, assembly GCA_029286865.1. NCBI lineage: Eukaryota > Metazoa > Arthropoda > Insecta > Lepidoptera > Papilionidae > Teinopalpus > Teinopalpus imperialis. The sequence goes on along the minus strand of JAGSMU010000030.1, from coordinate 7,966,676 downwards.
TAGGTTTAGGTTAGGTGTAGGTTAGGTTTAGGTTAGGTTTAGGTTAGGTTTAGGTTAGGTTTAGGTTAGGTTTAGGTTAGTTTTAGGTTTAGGTTAGGTTTAGGTTTTTTTTTTTTTTTTAGGCCCTCATTTCTGGGGCCCTTGCATGTATTACCCCTGACATGGTAACTCAGGGACTTTTTTGTTCATTTCTAACATTATTCACTTACACTATTTTTTTTTTTTTTTATTCGAGTCTTATCTCTGTATACATCTTATTCTATTCTTATATATATTTCTTCTTTGTCAAACTTAATATATATATAGTTCTAAATTTAGTTACTATGTAGTATTTATAACTAAATATTCACACACATACTTATATACTCATACATTCATTTTGTTTTATTTTGTCGTATAGCTTTCATCGCCACACGCTTGCAGAATTGCAGGAAAATCCTGTTGACATCCGTGCTACTAACAAGAGCTGGCAGGTTATATAGTGCTACTTTTAAGCCTGTCCGATTCTCTACATCGAGCCTTTCTCCTGCGTTGACGGGACACTCCGTAATAAGGTGCAGGATGTCTTGTTTGATGGTGTCGTCACAGACACACGACGGGCTCTCTTTACACCTGAAGCGGTTCAAGTATTCGGAGAAACCGCCGTGGCCCGTGAACACCTGCACAGACAGAGCGTCCATCTCCAGGTTTTTAATTGCGCTGAAGGCTTCTGACGCGTCCGGGAAGAAGGCTTTGGTGACGGAAGCCGTGTTACCCTCTCGATACCTCCTGTTCCATTCATCAACCGACTCCAAACGGATTTGTCGCTTGACGAACGAGACAGGGCATCGATCGTAGTCGGGGGTCCTCTTGGTCTTAATTGCGGCCTCCTTTGCAAGTTCGTCCGCCCTCTCGTTCCCCTCCAAACCTGCGTGGGCTTTCACCCATGTTAGGGAGATGTTCTTCCCACGTCCCCGCAATCTACAGATGTTTTGTCGTGCTTTCACCGCGAGGGGATGCAGGGAATCCGGGTTAATAACCGTTTGGAGGGCGGACCTGGAGTCGCAATAGACCCTGAAGTTCCGTGCAGAGTGCCGTAGTGCCCACTCGGTGGCTTCACTGATTGCCAGCAATTCCGCCTGGTGGACGGTGCAGTAATCACCCAGCTTGAGTTTTCGGGTACTCTTCTCGGCCGCGCCTATCCAAATGGATAGTGCCGCTCCGACTTTCCTCTCGATTTTACTACCGTCGGTGTAAATTCGGACGGTAGCCTCGTCTTGCGTAGGCAAATCCACACCGTCCCCATGCAGGTGAAGTCCAGCCCAGCCTTCGGCAGGATGTGGCATCTCGGCGTAGGGAGTCCAGTCTCCATCTCCCTGTCCCCTACCACTCGCCGCGATATGTCTCTCTTTACTTGGTAAAGAGAGGCTGCTTCCCTGATCCTTATATCTAGGGGAAGCAATCCGGCTAGCAGCAGGGCTGAATGCAGGGAGACGGTCCTATACGATTTAACAATCTGGACAAACCTTCTGCACGGAGTCCAGCTGCTTTCTGGCAGACGCGGCGTCGCCGACGCCCATGCGCCCGCAGCGTACATGATCGTCGGCTCCACCACCGCCGTATAAATGGTTCTAACCACCTCGGGGTTCAATCCCCATTGGACCTTAGCGGCTCTCGACAGTTGGACGTACAGACTCTGCGCCTTCCGACACACATTTGCAATGTGCGCGTTGAACGTGAGTCCGTCGTCCACTGTGAGGCCGAGTATCTTGATGTTCTTGGAGAGCTCGATCCTCACACCGCCCATGGTCAGGAGTGGTGAGTCAAACTTCAGCTTCCTCGTCACTACCATAGCCTTAGTTTTGTGTGCTGCGAAGTTTAGCTTATTTTTGACCCCCCCACCCCCGAACATAATCGAGTACCGGTTCGGCTCTCCGTTGCACTTCTAGTGCATTGTCCCCCGAGATAATCAAAACCACGTCATCAGCAAAGGCCTGACAGTATACCCCCCTCCGCCCCAATTCTTCCAGAAGAGGATTAAGCAGCAGGTTCCACAGCGTAGGATCCTTGCACGCACCCCTTTGTCGTACGCTTGACCCATTCCGCACCGGCGAACCCGACGCGCACTGATCGATCGCTAAGATAGCTGTCAATTAGGCGCCTCAGGTTCACCGGGCATCCGGTCTCCGCCAGTCTGAGTCTGATCGCGGGCCACCACGCATTATCGAATGCTCCCTCTATGTCCAGCGACACCAAAACAATGAGCTTTTTCTCACGAAGCCGATCATTTAGGTGTCCCATCATGGCACAAAGGGAGTCCTCGGTACTACGTTGCGGCATGAAGCCGTACTGGCTGTCACTGATCTGAGGCACTATGTGCCACCTGATTCTCTGGACAGCCATTTTTTCGCAGATCTTACCCAGTACCGGCAAGAGACCTATGGGTCTGTAGGACTTAGGGTCCGCGTATGTGTCCTTTCCCGGCTTCCGTATGACTACTACCACAGCTTCCTTCCACCTTGCAGGAAGTAAGAAAGACTTAGGCACTTGTTCATAAGTGCGAGGAACAGGTCAGGGTCCAGTGTGATTGCCGTACAGCAGATGTCGGAGGTAAGGCCGTCCATTCCAGGCGCCTTTTTTGGATTGAACGACGACGCGGCCCACACCAGTTCGCTCTTGGTGAATGGTGGGTTGCATGAGTCATCACGCAGCCCCTCATTTATTGTATCTGCAATTTCTCTTACTTGCTTGTGTTCCACGTCGTCGTTGGCGGGATTATCCTCTGGATAGAACGTATCCGCCAGCAATTTGGCTGACTCCTGCCCTCCCAGTACTACTCCATTTCGTACCAAAGGAACGTCCTCTTGTCTCACCGCTGTACGTCTAATCACCCGGTATATACCGTCCCACATCGACTCTCTATCTTGCTGGCCGCAGAAGGTCCTCCAGCTGGCGGTTTGCGCTTTTACTTCAAGGAAATAGTTTTCCTTGGCCTCAAGGTACTGCTCGACAACCCACTCTCGGCGGATCGGTGCGGCGCAAGAGATTCTGCGCTTTTTCCGCAGGACCTCTTTTGAGGTTAGTGAGTTCCACCGTCCACCAGGGCAATCCCATAAATTTCTTTACTGCTGACTTTTTTAAGTGTTTTTCACACGTTTCCTGTATGGTGCTTGTTAGTTTTGTTATTATTTGTTCCAAATCTTCTGTATTTTTAATTTCCTTCTCATTTTGGTTATATTTATTTCCTGGGTTGTTTTTAAGTTAAATTAAATATGAGAGTTCCTACGGAACTCGCCCAGTTTGCTTTCCTGGTATTGTATCTTTCCTTGTCGTGTTCCTTTAACTTGCATGGTCTCCATTGTTATGTATATTAATTCTCAAACAGGATTGCCCTGTGGTTAGGTTTAGGCTAGGCTTAGGCTAGGCTTAGGCTAGGCTTAGGTTAGGTTTAGGCTAGGCTTAGGCTAGGTTTAGGCTAGGCTTAGGCTAGGCTTAGGCTAGGCTTAGGCTAGGCTTAGGCTAGGCTTAGGCTAGGCTTAGGCTAGGCTTAGGTTAGGTTTAGGCTAGGCTTAGGCCAGGCTTCAGGCCAGGCTTCAGGCCAGGCTTCAGGCCAGGCTTCAGGCCAGGCTTCAGGCCAGGCCCAGGCCAGGCCCAGGCCAGGCCCAGGCCAGGCCTAGGCCAGGCTTAGGTTAGGCTTTAGGCTAGGCTTAGGTTAGGTTTAGGTTAGGTTTAGGTTAGGTTTAGGTTAGGCTTAGGTTAGGTTTAGGTTAGGTTTAGGTTAGGTTAGGTTTAGGTTAGGTTTAGGCTAGGTTTTAGGTTAGGCTTAGGTTAGGTTTAGGCTAGGTTTAGGCTAGGCTTAGGTTAGGTTTAGGTTAGGTTTAGGTTAGGTTTAGGTTAGGTTTAGGTTAGGTTTAGGCTAGGCTTAGGTTAGGTTTAGGTTAGGTTTAGGCTAGGTTTAGGCTAGGCTTAGGCTAGGCTTTAGGCTAGGCTTAGGTTAGGCTTAGGTTAGGTTAGGTTTAGGCTAGGCTTAGGCTAGGCTTAGGCTAGGCTTAGGTTAGGTTTAGGCTAGGCTTAGGCTAGGCTTAGGCTAGGCTTAGGCCAGGCTTCAGGCCAGGCTTCAGGCCAGGCTTCAGGCCAGGCCCAGGCCAGGCCTAGGCCAGGCCTAGGCCAGGCCTAGGCCAGGCTTCAGGCTAGGCTTTAGGTTAGGTTTAGGTTAGGCTTAGGTTAGGTTTAGGCTAGGCTTAGGCTAGGCTTAGGTTAGGTTTAGGCTAGGTTTTAGGTTAGGTTAGGTTAGGTTTAGGCTAGGTTTAGGCTAGGCTTAGGTTAGGCTTAGGTTAGGCTTTAGGCTAGGCTTAGGTTAGGTTTAGGTTAGGTTTATGTTAGGTTATTATTTTAGGTTAGGCCTTTTTATCGAACCTATCGCATAATTTATTTATATAAATATAAATTATTGTTTATTCAAATACTTCATATATTATTAAATAATACATTAAGTTATAATATAATTATTATAACTTATAATACTTTAATAATGCCGTTGAAACTAGAGACGAATTGAAGAAAAAAAACAAATTAGACAATTCTAATAATAAACTAAATACCGAAGTGCTCGTGTAGATGTCGTCCATCCTTACATAAACTAATCGAAATTATAAGTGGAAGTTAAAGTAAGATAGCTGAATAGATTTAAGATCCAATTTTATGACCTCTTATTATTATTAGATTTTACAAACCTACAATATGTGAAGTGAAACGGACTTGTTATGTAATATATATTATATATTGCTAAACCAACAACTAGACATAAGAATGCAAATCGTTCGATTGCGGTTACAGTGAACAAATTGTTAGGTCAGACATTAAAATGTATATTTAATAATATTTATGTGCTTTTGTTCAGAAGAAAGTAGCAAAAAATTTCTACATGCTAAGTGTGACAGCGGCCCATAATCATCTTTATCCATTCTTCAAAAGATTCAACATGGATGTATGCATTATCACACCGTAGACCGCGATGGAATGCTATGTTACCAATACTTGGGTCTCTGGTTCTCTACACTAACAAATGAAATATAGGTGAAATTAAAAAAACGAAATCTACCGTCAAAAAAAATAGCTAGAAAGAAAGAAAAAGCTATATAAGCTATAAACAATTGTCTCAAACCTTGTATATAACAAGCATAATGCCATTTTGTCCTGTTAGACACCATTTTAAGCAACTAATAATAAATAGTATGTTAGGCAGACCCAGACAAACAATAATTACGAAACAATTATGAATGAAAACAAAACAAAATTAACGAATTGTGAAACTTAAACATATCTTGATTTTTGGTCTATACCCCTGCAATACCTTGTAACTTGTAGGTTAGGTTAGGTTTAGGTTAGGTTTAGGTTAGGTTTAGGTTAGGTTTAGGTTAGGTTTAGGTTAGGCTTAGGTTAGGCTTAGGTTAGGTTTAGGCTAGGTTTAGGCTAGGTTTAGGCTAGGTTTAGGCTAGGTTTAGGCTAGGTTTAGGCTAGGTTTAGGCTAGGTTTAGGCTAGGTTTAGGCTAGGTTTAGGCTAGGTTTAGGCTAGGTTTAGGCTAGGTTTAGGCTAGGTTTTAGGTTAGGCTTAGGTTAGGCTTAGGTTAGGCTTAGGTTAGGTTTAGGTTAGGTTTAGGTTAGGTTTAGGTTAGGTTTAGGTTAGGTTTAGGTTAGGTTTAGGTTAGGTTTAGGTTAGGTTTAGGTTAGGTTTAGGTTAAGCTTAGGTTAGGCTTAGGTTAGGCTTAGGTTAGGCTTAGGTAAGGCTTAGGTTAGGCTTAGGTTCGGTTTAGGCTAGGTTTAGGCTAGTTTTAGGTTAGACTTAGGTTAGGCTTAGGTTAGGCTTAGGTTAGGCTTAGGTTAGGCTTAGGTTAGGCTTAGGTTAGGCTTAGGTTAGGCTTAGGTTAGGTTTAGGTTAGGTTTAGGTTAGGTTTAGGTTAGGCTTAGGTTAGGTTTAGGCTAGGTTTAGGCTAGGTTTAGGCTAGGTTTAGGCTAGGTTTTAGGTTAGGCTTAGGTTAGGCTTAGGTTAGGCTTAGGTTAGGCTTAGGTTAGGTTTAGGTTAGATTTCGGTTAGGTGTAGGTTAGGTTTCGGTTAGGCTTAGGTTGGGCTTAGGTTAGGCTTAGGTTAGGTTTAGGTTAGGCTTAGGTTAGGCTTAGGTTAGGCTTAGGTTAGGCTTAGGTTAGGTTTAGGCTAGGTTTTAGGTTAGGTTTAGGTTAGGTTTAGGCTAGGTTTAGGCTAGGTTTAGGCTAGGTTTAGGCTAGGTTTAGGCTAGGTTTAGGCTAGGTTTAGGCTAGGTTTAGGCTAGGTTTTAGGTTAGGCTTAGGTTAGGCTTAGGTTAGGTTTAGGCTAGGTTTAGGCTAGGTTTAGGCTAGGTTTAGGCTAGGTTTAGGCTAGGTTTAGGCTAGGTTTAGGCTAGGTTTAGGCTAGGTTTAGGCTAGGTTTAGGCTAGGTTTAGGCTAGGTTTAGGCTAGGTTTAGGCTAGGTTTAGGCTAGGTTTAGGCTAGGTTTAGGCTAGGTTTAGGCTAGGTTTAGGCTAGGTTTTAGGTTAGGCTTAGGTTAGGCTTAGGTTAGGTTTAGGTTAGGTTTAGGTTAGGCTTAGGTTAGGCTTAGGTTAGGCTTAGGTTAGGTTTAGGCTAGGTTTTAGGTTAGGTTTAGGTTAGGTTTAGGTTAGGTTTAGGTTAGGTTTAGGTTAGGCTTAGGTTAGGTTTAGGTTAGGTTTAGGTTAGGCTTAGGTTAGGCTTAGGTTAGGCTTAGGTTAGGCTTAGGTTAGGTTTAGGCTAGGTTTAGGCTAGGTTTAGGCTAGGTTTTAGGTTAGGTTTAGGTTAGGTTTAGGTTAGGCTTAGGTTAGGCTTAGGTTAGGTTTAGGTTAGGTTTAGGCTAGGTTTTAGGTTAGGCTTAGGTTAGGTTTAGGTTAGGTTTAGGTTAGGTTTAGGTTAGGTTTAGGTTAGGTTTAGGCTAGGTTTAGGCTAGGTTTAGGCTAGGTTTAGGCTAGGTTTAGGCTAGGTTTAGGCTAGGTTTTAGGTTAGGCTTAGGTTAGGCTTAGGTTAGGCTTAGGTTAGGCTTAGGTTAGGTTTAGGCTAGGTTTAGGCTAGGTTTAGGCTAGGTTTAGGCTAGGTTTTAGGTTAGGCTTAGGTTAGGCTTAGGTTAGGCTTAGGTTAGGTTTAGGTTAGGTTTAGGTTAGGTTTAGGTTAGGTTAGGTTTAGGTTAGGTTTAGGTTAGGTTAGGTTTAGGTTAGGTTAGGTTTAGGTTAGGTTTAGGTTAGGTTTAGGTTAGGTTTAGGTTAGGTTTAGGTTAGGTTTAGGTTAGGTTTAGGTTAGGTTTAGGTTAGGTTTAGGTTAGGTTTAGGTTAGGTTTAGGTTAGGTTTAGGTTAGGTTTAGGTTAGGTTTAGGTTAGGTTTAGGTTAGGTTTAGGTTAGGTTTAGGTTAGGTTTAGGTTAGGTTTAGGTTAGGTTTAGGTTATAGGTTATATATTATTAAATAATACATTAAGTTATAATATAATTATTATAACTTATAATACTTTAATAATGCCGTTGAAACTAGAGACAAATTGAAGAAAAAAAACAAATTATACAATTCTAATAATTAACTAAATACCGAAGTGCTCGTGTAGATGTCGTCCATCATTACATAAACTAATCGAAATTATAAGTGGAAGTTAAAGTAAGATAGCTGAATAGATTTAAGATCCAATTTTTATGACCTCTTATTATTATTAGATTTTACAAACCTACAATATGTGAAGTGAAACGGACTTGTTATGTAATATATATTATATATTGCTAAACCAACAACTAGACATAAGAATGCAAATCGTTCGATTGCGGTTACAGTGAACAAATTGTTAGGTCAGACATTAAAATGTATATTTAATAATATTTATGTGCTTTTGTTCAGAAGAAAGTAGCAAAAAATTTCTACATGCTAAGTGTGACAGCGGCCCATAATCATCTTTATCCATTCTTCAAAAGATTCAACATGGATGTATGCATTATCACACCATAGACCGCGATGGAATGCTATGTTACCAATAATTGGGTCTCTGGTTCTCTACACTAACAAATGAAATATAGATGAAATTAAAAAAACGAAATCTACCGTCAAAAAAAATAGCTAGAAAGAAAGAAAAAGCTATATAAGCTATAAACAATTGTCTCAAACCTTGTATATAACAAGCATAATGCCATTTTGTCCTGTTAGACACCATTTTAAGCAACTAATAATAAATAGTATGTTAGGCAGACCCAGACAAAAAAATAATTACGAAACAATTATGAATGAAAACAAAACAAAATTAACGAATTGTGAAACTTAAACATATCTTGATTATTGGTCTATACCCCTGCCATACCTTGTAACTTGTAGTTTATGCTGGTAGGTTATACGGGTAGAAACTTTTAATATTTGCTTAAGCAGTTGCATCAAATATGAAAACATTGCATGGAAACTGAAATATATTCGAACTTTTTAGTCTTAAACGAGTTGTACAAATAAGTATTTGTGTGTAAATAAGCTCTACTGTAGACTAAGGTTAACAAGTTTTTAGGAAATTAGGCTATTGACATTCCAATGTTTAGTTTTGATTAGGTTTTCTGTTTTTTATTTTAAGTACACAAGTAAATTTAATAATTACAATCTTAAAAGAATTTTGACACGGTTATGAAAAACATGGGTATCGTAATCATAACAGAAAAGGGGTATGCGCGATTTGATATGAAAAACCACACCTTTTGCTATTGAGTTCGTTCGTTTTTACACTTAAAATTCTAAATACAATAAATATTTTAGGTTAGGTTAGGTTTAGGTTAGGTTTAGGTTAGGTTTAGGTTGGGACCTGCACGCACCCTTTGTCGTACGCTTGACCCATTCCGCACCGGCGAACCCGACGCGCACTGATCGATCGCTAAGATAGCTGTCAATTAGGCGCCCCAGGTTCACTGGGCATCCGGTCTCCGCCAGTCTGAGTTCGATCGCGGGCCACCACGCATTATCGAATGCTCCCTCTATGTCCAGCGACACCAAAACAATGAGCTTTTTCTCACGAAGCCGATCATTTAGGTGTCCCATCATGGCACAAAGGGAGTCCTCGGTACTACGTTGCGGCATGAAGCCGTACTGGCTGTCACTGATCTGAGGCACTATGTGCCACCTGATTCTCTGGACAGCCATTTTTTCGCAGATCTTACCCAGTACCGGCAAGAGACCTATGGGTCTGTAGGACTTAGGGTCCGCGTATGTGTCCTTTCCCGGCTTCCGTATGACTACTACCACAGCTTCCTTCCACCTTGCAGGGAAGTAAGAAAGACTTAGGCACTTGTTCATAAGTGCGAGGAACAGGTCAGGGTCCAGTGTGATTGCCGTACAGCAGATGTCGGAGGTAAGGCCGTCCATTCCAGGCGCCTTTTTTGGATTGAACGACGACGCGGCCCACACCAGTTCGCTCTTGGTGAATGGTGGGTTGCATGAGTCATCACGCAGCCCCTCATTTATTGTATCTGCAATTTCTCTTACTTGCTTGTGTTCCACGTCGTCGTTGGCGGGATTATCCTCTGATAGAACGTATCCGCCAGCAATTTGGCCGACTCCTGCCCTCCCAGTACTACTCCATTTCGTACCAAAGGAACGTCCTCTTGTCTCACCGCTGTACGTCTAATCACCCGGTATATACCGTCCCACATCGACTCCCCTATCTGGCCGCAGAAGGCCCTCCAGCTGGCGGTTTGCGCTTTCTTTACTTCAAGGAAATAGTTTTCCTTGGCCTCAAGGTACTGCTCGACAACCCACTCTCGGCGGATCGGTGCGGCGCAAGAGATTCTGCGCTTTTTCCGCAGGACCTCTTTTGAGGTTAGGCTTAGGCTAGGCTTAGGTTAGGCTTAGGCTAGGCTTAGGTTAGGCTTAGGCTAGGCTTAGGCTAGGCTTAGGCTAGGCTTAGGCTAGGTTTAGGCTAGGCTTAGGCTAGGTTTAGGCTAGGCTTAGGTTAGGTTTAGGCCAGGCTTAGGCTAGGCTTTAGGCTAGGCTTAGGCTAGGCTTAGGCTAGGTTTAGGCTAGGCTTAGGTTAGGTTTAGAGTTAGGTTTAGGTTAGGCTTAGGTTAGGCTTAGGTTAGGTTTAGGTTAGGTTTAGGCCAGGCTTAGGCTAGGCTTAGGTTAGGCTTAGGCTAGGTTTAGGCTAGGTTTAGGCTAGGCTTTAGGCTAGGCTTAGGCTAGGCTTAGGTTAGGCTTAGGTTAGGCTTAGGCTAGGTTTAGGCTAGGCTTAGGCTAGGCTTAGGTTAGGCTTAGGTTAGGTTAGGTTTAGGCCAGGCTTAGGCTAGGCTTAGGTTAGGTTTAGAGTTAGGTTTAGGTTAGGCTTAGGCTAGGCTTAGGTTAGGCTTAGGTTAGGTTTAGGCCAGGCTTAGGCTAGGCTTTAGGCTAGGCTTAGGCTAGGCTTAGGCTAGGCTTAGGCTAGGCTTTAGGCTAGGCTTAGGCTAGGCTTAGGTTAGGCTTAGGCTAGGTTTTAGGTTAGGTTTAGGTTAGGCTTAGGCTAGGCTTAGGCTAGGTTTTAGGTTAGGTTAGGTTTAGGCCAGGCTTAGGCTAGGCTTAGGTTAGGTTTAGGCTAGGCTTAGGCTAGGCTTAGGCTAGGCTTAGGCTAGGCTTAGGTTAGGTTTAGGTTAGGCTTAGGCTAGGCTTTAGGCTAGGCTTAGGCTAGGTTTTAGGTTAGGTTTAGGCTAGGTTTAGGCTAGGCTTAGGCTAGGCTTAGGTTAGGTTTAGGCCAGGCTTAGGCTAGGTTTAGGCTAGGTTTTAGGTTAGGCTTAGGTTAGGTTAGGTTTAGGCCAGGCTTAGGCTAGGTTTAGGCTAGGCTTAGGCTAGGCTTAGGCTAGGCTTAGGCTAGGCTTAGGCTAGGTTTAGGCTAGGCTTAGGCTAGGTTTAGGCTAGGCTTAGGCTAGGCTTTAGGCTAGGCTTAGGCTAGGTTTTAGGTTAGGTTTAGGCCAGGCTTAGGCTAGGCTTTAGGCTAGGCTTTAGGCTAGGCTTTAGGCTAGGCTTAGGCTAGGTTTAGGCTAGGCTTTAGGCTAGGCTTAGGTTAGGCTTAGGTTAGGTTAGGTTAGGTTTAGGCTAGGCTTAGGCTAGGCTTTAGGCTAGGCTTAGGCTAGGCTTAGGCTAGGCTTAGGCTAGGCTTAGGCTAGGTTTAGGCTAGGCTTAGGCTAGGCTTAGGTTAGGCTTAGGCTAGGCTTAGGTTAGGCTTAGGTTAGGCTTAGGTTAGGTTAGGTTTAGAGTTAGGTTTAGGCCAGGCTTAGGCTAGGCTTAGGTTAGGCTTAGGCTAGGCTTAGGTTAGGTTTAGGCTAGGTTTTAGGTTAGGTTTAGGCTAGGTTTAGGCTAGGTTTTAGGTTAGGCTTAGGTTAGGTTTAGGTTAGGTTAGGTTTAGGTTAGGCTTAGGCTAGGCTTAGGTTAGGTTTAGGTTAGGCTTAGGCTAGGTTTTAGGTTAGAGTTTAGGTTAGGTTAGGTTTAGGTTAGGTTTAGAGTTAGGTTTAGGCTAGGTTTAGGCTAGGTTTAGGCTAGGCTTAGGCTAGGCTTTAGGCTAGGCTTTAGGCTAGGCTTAGGTTAGGCTTAGGTTAGGTTTAGGCTAGGTTTAGGCTAGGTTTTAGGTTAGAGTTAGAGTTAGAGTTAGAGTTAGGTTTAGGCTAGGTTTTAGGTTAGAGTTTAGGTTAGGTTTAGGTTAGGTTTAGGTTAGGTTTAGAGTTAGGTTTAGAGTTAGGTTTAGGTTAGAGTTTAGGTTAGAGTTAGAGTTAGGTTTAGGTTAGAGTTTAGGTTAGGTTTAGGTTAGGTTTAGGCTAGGCTTAGGTTAGGTTTAGGTTAGGTTTAGAGTTAGGTTTAGGTTAGGTTTAGGTTAGGTTTAGGTTAGGTTTAGGTTAGGCTTAGGTTAGGTTTAGGTTAGGCTTAGGTTAGGTTTAGGTTAGAGTTTAGGTTAGAGTTTAGGTTAGGTTTAGGTTAGGTTTAGGTTAGGTTAGGTTTAGGTTAGGTTTAGGTTAGGTTTAGGTTAGGCTTAGGTTAGGTTTAGGTTAGGTTTAGGTTAGAGTTTAGGTTAGGTTTAGGTTAGGTTAGGTTTAGGTTAGAGTTTAGGTTAGAGTTAGAGTTAGAGTTTAGGTTAGGTTTAGGCTAGGTTTTAGGTTAGAGTTAGAGTTAGAGTTTAGGTTAGGTTTAGGTTGGAGTTTAGGTTAGAGTTAGAGTTAGGTTTAGGTTAGGTTTAGGTTATGTTAATATTTAACAATTTTGATCTTTAAAGCCTATCAAATAGTTTTGTTGACATCTACCCAAATTGATACGTCGTATTTATTGGGAACCTTGTTTATGAAGTCAACACATAAATTGATTTATTTCGTTTTTAATATTTTATCCCAAATTTATTGGTATACTATATTAATTTATTTATTTATTCTTTATTGCATTAACCTTAAAAAAGTTAAAAGATCACAGGGAGGACTTAATGCCAATCTAGATACACACGTTGCACGTTATGTATCACTCAAAATATCATTTTTCAACCAATCAATGAAATATCGGGATGTTGTGCTATAAATAGGTATGCAATGTTTATAGGTCCGGTTGAATTTGTATATTTTCCAAATCCTTTTTATCGAACCTATCGCATAATACTTACATCGGCTGATGAGGCATTTAAATTATTGTGTATTCAAATACTTCATATATTATTAAATAATACATTAAGTTATAACATAATTATTATAACTTATAATACTTTAATAATGCCGTTGAAACTAGAGACGAATTGAAGAAAAAAAACAAATTATACAATTCTAATAATAAACTAAATACCGAAGTGCTCGTGTGGATGTCGTCCATCCTTACATAAACTAATCGAAATTATAAGTGGAAGTTAAAGTAAGATAGCTGAATAGATTTAAGATCCAATTTTTATGACCTCTTATTATTATATCTGTATTCAAAGATCGGTTTAACGACCAGTAAGGTGAATGTCATGATTTGAATAACTATATTAAAATTAAAGTGTCAGGAAAAAGTTGCCTATAGTAAAATACTTTTAGATTAAGAAGTATTTTATAATGTAAGTCGTAATTATAAAATAATAACGCTATAATCGACACTTCCAAAAACTTTTTCCAACAATTTTTTTTTAATCCATAATTTATGTTCACCCCGTGTGGATTTCCTTCCTTATGAACATATAAATAATATCTGTCTACCTCAATTGACTTATAGATATCTAATTAAAAGTATTCGAGCTTCACATTATTTTTGGGGCTACTACAACAATATCATGCATTTCGCTACATGGCATATTAATAAAACAAATATGGAAAATCCTCTGGTAGCATTATTCGTACGTTGGGCGATTGCATGAATTCCTTACCTGAAAGAAGCCTATTGAACTTCGCAAATGGTTGTAAACCGAAGAGCGATCACACAATTATATCTTCTATCATGCCAGTGTATACGGAGATCTTTGTCTCCAACTTCTTTGCCTTCGATTCAAGAATTTTCTTTACTCAAGTGTACACATTTTAGGAATTATATGGACTGTTTAAGTTAAGTTAGATTTTTCGCTATTTGTCCGATACACAGTTTGTAAAAAAATACCATTCTAAAGGAACGGTCTAATAGTCGTTTATATCTTCGTTTGAAAACGACAGAACATTGCAGCATGTAAACTGTTATGTTCACGCAGCATGTGTACGGATCTCCTAGTAAATAGGATTGGAAGAATCCATATGGAGCGAAACGTAATATTTCCTCTCAGCAAAAACGAGAATTTCGTTTAATCCTTTTCATGGAATCTAGCTATTTTCCAGATATTTATTGCACGTCTAGTAGCGCGGTATTTGGCGGTACTGAATGTAGAAAATTAAGTGTATTTTATTATATTATATTATTTGATAACAATAAAGCCCATAACTACTACGAAACACTTAAGATATCTAAATAAGCAAGATCATTGTAGAATGACAGAGATTAATCGCCTTCTTACCGTTTCTTCTCACTAGCAGCTGCCTTCTGCAGCAATGGCAGAGACCTATTAGCAATCTTGACGATTCAAAAGTGGTTTGTATAAGCCTATTTATATAAAGCATCTTTTGATTTAAACTCATTAGATTTGATTAATTTCTTGGCAACATCTGGTTTAGGATTTGGTAAAATAATTTGATCAGTCCTACGTCCAATGTATTCGACTAAGTGCTATAAAATCACTCAGCAGTGATATTTATAGTAAATAATTTATTAATTACATCTTAATGTAAATTACATATAAGGATAAATCCTGTACCAAGCTCCATGATTGCTATAAATTTGCGAAATTACAAATACGCTCAACTGTACTTACTTTTTTTAATTATATGTTAATCCAATGTAATAAGTATGGTATTATTTTCAGACCCAATATTTGTATTGCAGATATGTTGGCTCAGGTCATATTTCAAATTCAGCACGTAGTTCAATACCCAGCGTTACATTAACGGTGAAATTACATTTCCTTTCAATAGTAGTTGGACTATATTCTGACTACATAGATGCCTGGCTTGTTCAGGAGAAAATTAAATTTCCTTGACATAGCACAGCTTCTTACAGCGATGCGTTTGCGTGATAGTGGCGATATTGATTTAAAGACAAGAATTTCTCATTATATTTATTAACTTTATTCAATTATTTCTTCGGTCATTTTCATATTATAATTTTTTCTACTTTCGAAATTTTATATTTTTCTCCAGACATGTAATTATGATTGTATTAACCTTCTAGAAGAATTTTTTTTTTTATTAAAAGAATTAAGTAATTATGTTATATATACTTTATTAGTACTTCATCCTTATGTTTCAATTAATTTATCAGGCTTTCACATTTCTTAATAAGTAAATGTTCCACGTAACTGAATGTAATCTCAAATCTCAACATTCAAGACAACGATGCTGTTCTTCCTGAGAACCTAATCAACTAACCTCTAATTAAGATGTAACAAGAACTATCATATTATATTAAGTAATACATGTACGATTAATGTGTTATGTGAAAATAATGATTAAGACATTGAGAAAACCAAACAAGTTTCAGCGTCGGAAGCAATTCTTTTTATAATTTTGTTTATAAATTTGACTATCAAGTGTTAATATTGGGAGATGAGGAGGTCTTATTACACAGAGAAGAAAATTAACGTACCAGACTGACTTTGATGAAATTTAAAAAATACTAAAAGCTATTATAAAAATAATTTATGTAATCAGATTTCTAGTGAACATATAATTATTTTTAGAATTATTTTAAATGTAAGTACATCTGCAAATCTAGAAATGTAAATAATCTTCAAAGAAAGACCTTAAAAAATGAAAATAGAGAAATATAGAAACCACAAGTTTAGACTAATTGAGATGTTTTTGAACAAACCAAGTACACTCGGGTAATAATGAGTTAGAAACATGTGTTTTTAGGAGCTAAATAATCCTTATTATTGACCAATATGTAACAAAAACAAAGTAATATGTAATGAGAACATTATAAAAATAATATTACGACTTACCACTTGGCTCAGCAGTTTGCGGAGCGTTTGTCGGTGTTTGAAAATATTAGATGTTTATTGTCCAATAACTTGAAAGTAAGCAAAAGAATGACTTCTTTAAATATTCGATACTAACAATGGAATATGCAGATGTGCATTTCTTTCATTTATCCTATGGGGTTTTATTGCACTTGATGGATTATGTTATATAAAAAGTCGTAGTAATGAAATCCTGGATTATTCTAAAACATTATGGCTATATCAAAATAGAATTAATATATACAATTTGATTTTATTTGTAACAATACATTTATTTAATTTGTTATATATCTGTATATAGTCTACATATAGATAGATGTCATGACTTTATTTTCTTATTTAGTTTAATTGTTTCAATTTTAACCCATTTTTAAATTCATATATTTACGCAATATATAATAAAATAGAATATATAAATATACTACTTTAAATAACTAAATTGTCACACTGATCTATTTATTTAAACTACTAAATAACTACTTAAATATTAAATACTAAATGTTGAATCGCAACTTGTATAGCTAACAATTTGACTAAGCTGACATAAATCCCACAGTGACGTCGAATAAACACGTTTATTCTCGTCCCAGACAGATCACAGCTCCTTTCCTGACATATGACATATTTTCCTGATATTCTACCTTCCACCGTGCCCTAAATAACAAACGTGGCCTTTTAAAAATAACATTTTAACGATAACAAAAATTCTTAATTTTAAACATAAAAAATATAGAGAAACAATTCACATACATCTAACAGCCGGTGAGATTTTTTTGCAGATCGATTGCGACTACGGCGATATCTTCTGAAAATTACCAGGGCTGTAAATATCCGCTCCAACACAGAGGTACTCGCTCGTCTTCCTTATTCCAATGTTATGCATGTGCAATTACATCGAAGAAAGGTTCTGAATTAGTGTCATGAACTTAGGAGATAAGTACATACAACACATCCAAACTCGACCACTAACAGAATTTTTAATAGACAAATATTGTCCCTTGGATGGGAATCGAAAATTCGAAGGTTCCAGGCTCTCAACGCAGCCAAAACTCAAACAATAAATTTAATTCATTGAAGTTAATGGACAAATATATTTACATTATATCTATTAAATGTAGACAAGTTATACGTCAATTACTTCAAAATCAAAAATCGATTTTACAGAAATTGTTATAGTTTAGTATCGCCATACATTACATTTGCCACTCATGGACGTGTTGAGTTTTTCTCTTTTTAATTTTAAAACGGTCTCTCAAGGAAATGTTAAAATAACACTTTAAGATAAAATAGTTCACCTAAAAGAATAATTTTATGGATAACTTAAATATTTTAAATATTTACAGGTATATGATGTACCTATATATTAATCTTGCTTTGTATTATACAACTAAAAATCTTAACTTAAAAAAAACAATAAAAATGGGATTCCATAAACTACTTAATTTATTTTAATGCAACTCGTACTGTTAGCCTTAGTTGAAATAATGTTAATAATGTGAATTATACTCCCTTACGACGTGGACATAATCGGTCTCATACCATACCAGAAATTTGGTTCTATTGATTTATTAATATCTGTTTAGACTATTAATCCTAATACTATTAAAATGACAGTTAATTTATAAATCACTTAAATTCATAATTTCACCAAAAAGGCGTCTCTTTGATCTACTACTCACTCACATTAATAAATCGAATGAAATAATCGAAGGACTAATTGCAGTCAGAATAGAGTTTTACAGAATATTATAACGCGACGGCATTCACGCCTGTAACTGGTTCGTGTTTATGAATATTGTTTTATACATCTAAATCATCTTTGTTGTTTATAGAAGCTAAATGTGACAAACGGGGGCTCGAATATTTGTTGAGTATGGACGTATATGTCAGGGGCCGCAATTATCACATTTTTTTGTATTCCATTGAGAGTAACAAACGAGCACACAGTTCACCTGATGCCAAGGGATTCCTTCGGCCCATGACATGTACATTCATCCTTGACATGGAATCATAATGCAGACGCGTACCCCCTTGAGGACTTATGTATATGAAATGCCTTGTCACCAATAATAAAGGCCTCCGGATCCCTGCACTCACCAGACGAAACACAGCAGCATTATGCTGCTATTTTACGCTGCTATTCCTTGAGGGCGTGGTCCTACCCCGGTCGAACTGACCCATTTATTCTGTAGCTATAAACAAACAGCAATGTAACACTACCACTGTCATACCATGAGATAATTTGCTCCTGCTTAAATTATTAAAGAAGTGTTGCCTAGAGACTATCAATACCTGCAACCATTTTCAACAAAAATTCAAGATGTACATATATATGTAGTCCATCAACTGAGGACTGAAAAAGAATGTCTCACTTGATCTCTGGATATCTACCCTCACCGTATAATAAAAATATATAAGTACGTAATTAACTTATGAAAATATAAATCAATTTTAAATCGTTCCGTCTTTTATCCCAATAGCAAATGCTATCAACATGATTTCTTAATGCGACAGCAAATCTATAAGTATACAAACACAAACAAACCATAAAGCATAAAATAATCAAAGAAAATAAAACAAACAAAGAATAACAATGATTAGGTCTTCCAAATCCAATAAGATTATAAAATTATTAAATATCAAATATAGTTCAAATGTCAACTTAAAGCATTTATTAATAATAATTAAAACATTATTTAATGGAGGACAGTCATTGGCTTATAATATCATGACTGGTGGTGGTGCTTCAAGGTTCAAATGGATGGAAGTTTTTTCCAAGAAGGTTGCTTATTTTTTCAGAAATCAAAATAATATATTACATTGTCGGTTGAAAACCGAAGGAGAGTGACTGCAGATGTATACGTAAACAATTGCTTATCCAGGGGGACAAAAAAAGTTCACGAAAAGCGTCCTCGCAGCAATATCATTCTTCATCACGATAACGCGTCCACACAATCTAAGATCTCAAATGTGGAACTAGTGACACATCCACCATACAGCTCGGACCACAGACTTTGCGAATTCTTTTTGTTTCCATGAATTAAAGATAAACTTGGAAGTTAACAATTTACAAGCCCGAAAGCGGCAATGAATACGTTCCACGAAACCACGGCTTCACAATATTTTTCAATTGAATTTAAAAATGTGTAATTAGTTCAAAAAAATATAAACGTATCATAAATATAATATCTGGTCTTATTTATCAAAATCCAGAAACTTTCAGTATGACCTAAGTATAATACCGAGAGCCTATCATCTTTTTATCGTCATAACATTAATCACACAAGCATTTCTGTCACACGTAACGACGTAGAGTTGTCGGAGCGTATTTCTTCAACCCGTAGACAAATTGGCGATTGCGGAAAAAGACATTTTTCCAGTGCTTCGCCAGGTGTTATACCGCTCGTTTATTTAAGTCAGAGTCGAAAAACAGTTTTTTACAATATTTACATTGGAATTAGATAAATACCCATATTGTTGGAATGGTTATGGATATTACTTCTTGAAATTATATTTACATATTTCTTATAGTTAATCCTGGTTTCGGCCATTTTATCTAAGTTTTCGTAAAAAAAAAATGATTACTAAATATGCTTGAAGAGAAGCCACAATAAAAATGACGTAAATCGAAAAGCAAATCATGGGGGTATTATGTAATTATATAAAAATGAAGTGAAAATAATATTAATATCAAAAATGAGCGAAACCTGTTAATTATAAGGAGAATATATTAAAGGTATCCTATAGGTCTCATTGATTATACAAATTATAGGCCGCAGCTTCTTCTATTATAACTGAATTTATTACATTCCCTCTCAAACTTTTAGCGTAAATTCTGAACCTCTATATCATTCTCTTTATTCATAATGAATATATAGAGACATATGTCTCTATATATGCATTATGAAACCTGAATTTAGAATAATTATATTTACTAAAAGGTTTTCCCTGTGCGCATTCATACAAAATTGTAATGTTCAATGATCTCTGATGAACTTTCATAAGTAATATATATTTCAGTAATATATTTTCATAAGTAATGTATAATTTCATTTACATAAGTATTTTACGCTTCTATTATCTAAAAGCATGTCCTTCCTCGATCAGTCAAGCTATTAAAGCTACAATCGAAGTCAATCTATTCGGGTAACAGCTTGCTTATAGCTGAACCAGGCTCTACTGCATCTATGTAATCTGGCCTTTTCACTTTTGAAGTGTATTTCGTATTGATTTTTTTTTATTAAACCAAGTTAAACTGAGGCCGTTACTGGGGTTCTTCAAATATGCTAGCGTATGTACAAACTAATTTTCATGTCATTATGTGCAAGAGGGTTGCTTTTCTGATTGACAGCATTCTAAGGAT
This sequence comes from Teinopalpus imperialis, assembly GCA_029286865.1. Taxonomy (NCBI): domain Eukaryota; kingdom Metazoa; phylum Arthropoda; class Insecta; order Lepidoptera; family Papilionidae; genus Teinopalpus; species Teinopalpus imperialis. The sequence goes on along the minus strand of JAGSMU010000030.1, from coordinate 7,946,777 downwards.
GATAGCGGCTTAAAGAAACAACACTGACAAATTAAAATATTTATGTTAATTATTTGTTATCGATTTGAATATCAATATAAGGGTATAATAAAAATTCTTATTATACTTTGTGTTTTCAGTAATTAGCAGGGTACAACAACAAGATGATTGTTTAAAATATTTATTGTTTTAATTTAAAGAACAACAAACAAATTCCGTTCAAAGTCTAATTAGGTTCCCAGTGGCAAGACGAAACGTTTTAACAACTATTTGAAACATTGCCAAATAATTATTGGACATAGCTGTGTCACTTAATAGACTTAAGAGCAATTAGCTTGCCAAATGCATTATAAGATAATATAGCTTTTTTAGCCCAACATTGCACTAGACAATATAAGTTTAATCACAATAAAAAAACATGATTGGAGAATAGATATATTTAATTGGTTAATATGGAACAAGACAATATCAAAAGATATAAATAATAATCAATAATATGTTTTTGCATAATAAAAACTAAAATTCGAATTCATTATACGCACCTCAGCTTTCAGGTGCTTTAGCAACCAAGCTATTTTAGTTCTCAGTGGTGACAACATCTTAATGTATATCGTAATATGGACTATATATCGTAATATACTCCTATTACGATCTGTATAAAGTAACTAAGCAATTGCTGTTTACAAGAAAATAGACATTTAAATTATTTAATTTCACACACTCTTAATGATTTCGACCATAAATTACAAAGTCTGACACCTACATTTATCTAACTTCTGCAGCTAGATTTGCGAGCATCTCTATAATTAACAACAATGGCAATGGACAATAAGTAAGTAAATCATTAATTATTTAATGCTTAAATAATTAATGTGAGTTACACCTGTGTAATATTTTTTAATAAGGAAATAAAAACTAACGCCCCTAACCGTTGAATGCTTTAATTACTCTGTGTAATTTATATATTTATACGTCACTTTTCTGCAATGTCTTTTTTAGATTTCATTATACAGATACATTACAAGCAGTTTCTAAAATTTGTTACCTTTAGCTACTAACCATTATGATATTAGCACAGTGGTGTTATTTTTATTTGTTAAAATACACTTTTATTTTTATTCAAATATCATACAAACAGACAACCGATAAGATTTTTTTAAATAAAAGACTTCACGATAATTGACATTAACTACTTCTTCTCGAAAACGGACAAAAGATAATGTAATAAAAATGATAGTTTCAGTTTAAAATTAATGTACACTTCATATAATTTGGAAAGAAATCTAATAGAAATGAATGCTAATTTAATATCGGTGAACTTTTTTTTGTATCTTCATTTCACGACCAGCCGATCTTTTATCTAAAGTATACACCATATCAAGTACGATATTTTAAATCGTTGTCTTTGGTGAGAGTTAAATTCATAATCTTTTAAAATTAATCTGTATAAAACATCGTTCATCATATCATATATTTTGTTGTTGTCATTCACATTAAAATAATGGAATAAAAAACCACTACGTAAAAATTTAATTCTGTCGCATCTATTTCATTACAAGGGCTATGGTTTCATGATTTAAATTTCACAGATAACACTTGTAGATTTTTTGTAAATACATAAAGTTTACAATAAACGATAAGCCTCACAACAGCTATGATGCGAAACGACAGCCGCTATATTAAGACTCGTTAACTACCGGGCTTCAAATAACCAAGTTTTTCATTACTTTAAATATATTATTTAAACACAAAAAGTGCAATAATTATAATTAAATAAACTGCATGTCTTAGTATATATATGTACTATATTCACTTACATATATAGAATACATACCATATAGAGTAATCTGTGGTTAGGTTAGGTTAGTTAGTTGATATAATTTTGCCGAAAACTATGTAAATTACTAATGTGCGGGAGACATGCTTCGTCTATTAAGAGCAGACAAAGTATTCAATGCATTCGCAAACAAGAGAGCCTTATGTTTGTTTTTGAAATGTGGAATATATATATATAATATACCACTGATGATGAACCGTCTCATGCTCCCTTCTCCCTGTGACCAAATAAAATGCAATAAAATCCATAAGAAGAATACTTTCATTACATATATAAAGGTATGGCTCAACTATTTTAAACTGTTCATAATGACGTCCACGATAATATTCTCTGATAATAACTGTCCTCGGGTAATGATGATATCATCTGCTCAGGATATAATAACAATAAACACAAAAACACTCAGTCACCACTAGCATATACCTACGCCCGAAAATTAAAAACTTATGGTACACAAATATTGCTCCTCGACTGGGAAACGAACCCGGAACCCGGAACACTATAATCACACTTCGCTACGCAGTCGTAAACTACACACACTAGTATACCAAATAATAAACATTTTTGCCTTACTACAAACACATTCCGTTCCGAATTTAATTTAATGTGTGCTTTCTCGCATCGTGTTAATATTCCATTTGTGTAATCATGGCTGTATAAACATAATTCAACTCTGTATTTAAATAACAAGGATCACTTCAAGGTCACGTGTTATAGTTGCCAGATATTGATAGAGACGGTTTATTAGATTAAATTTATCGATCAACCACACTCGAGGCAAGACTTTTTCATCCATTCACCCAAGGGATATCACTGAGGGGAGTGATCGATTGCGGTAATATAGGTTGTGTCAAAGACAGTTGTATGAGGCTGCTCGTATAAAAAGTGTGACTTTTTCACAATTCTTTACCCCTCTATTTAGCCCCTATTTATGTACGAAATATACCCTACACGGAATATTAATATTTTGACCCGCTACTGATAGCTTCTATGTGCAGCATGAGCGGGTCGGTTCTAAAAGGGAAGAAACACCCTCTCACAGAAATCATAATGCTGTTATGTTTAGTATAGTGAGTGTAGGGCATCGAAGACTCAACTACTGCAAACGAGACATTCCATCTTAACCTCTGGGGTGACAACGCCATTTGCAACTAGAATTTGTTTTGTGAGGATAGATGTCAAGAGTCATGAAATGCCAAAAGATATTAGTCACTTATAAAGAATGTATGTATATGTATGTAATGAATGTAATGTATAAGAAATGTATATAGAGAAATAAATATAATATATATTTATTTCTCTATATACAAGATGCATTCTAGTATTTGTGGATATGTATACACTTTTACATTCTTCTAAACCAGTAGGAAAATAACAAAGACCGATCTTATTTAGACATCTCAGAAATATCAAATTTATATGGAGCCAGAGCTTTTTCTTTGCTTTCAAACTGCTTGGTGCTTTTTTTTAAATTTTTGAAGAATTTTGTAGTAGCCACAAGTAATCAGGGGCATATATCCGGTGCAGTAAAAACATTTTTTGAATCAAATTAGTCAAGAAGTCTGGTAGAAGAGTGTGAAGCGTTACTGTTACCTGTTACTGTCATGCCAGAAAAGCTGCGAAATTTTTGACGGCGTCCACTTATCACGCCAAACTGAAAGATATTTAAGACACAAGATATCATTTCCCATTCGGTGTGAACTGTATTTTTATCCTCTAATAACACTAAAACAATGTGTCCCCTCCCGTCAACAAGAAATAAGGCAATCATTTGTTTCTGTGTGCTAAATGTACTGCAATATTTTATTGGAGTAGGCTCATTTTCAAAGGCAGCCATACCGTCGACTGTTCATTTGTTTTAGGATTATAGTTATATATGCTATACTATATACAGAAGCACACCCGTGGTCGATTTCGATCACGGTGACATCTCTGGTTATTACGAAATGACATCAACTATGCAATAAGCATATAGTAATATGCATATGCATTTGTCCAATAAAATCTTGATGATTAAACCAGTCATAATCAATCATAACACGAAAATTACGTCGAAAGAGCACCATTGTTATCGGCAAATTCTCGTCAGATTCTCTGGGTTAATACATATACAATACAATTATTAGATATAGATAAGTAATAAGTGTTCCATTCCGAAACTTATCAGCAAATTACCAGCCTTTACGATGGTGATATAACTTGGCAGTGCCAAACAGCGAAGTTTTACCACTTAAGGACATTGAATAAAGGTCCACGCCTTTCTTAAAGGCCGGCGGTGAATCTACGACTCCTCTAGTGTTACGGATGTCCATGGGTGGTGGTAATCACTTACCATCAGGTGAACATATATAAAAAAAATCTTCTTTTGGCAAGGCCGTCCTAGATGTTTCTATGTCATCATTAACAATCAAATGATCACCTCATCACGTGATGTTCGCATTGCGAAATTGTATTATAAGTTATATCTTATGTGTTTATTTGTGAAAAAAACTTAATAAAAATAACTTATTTTTGACTATTTTATTTCTCAAAATCCTGAATAATTAAACTTAAATAGAGAAAAGAAACATTTAATAGTCTCTCTAATTCGATCTCAAGATATTTATGTCTCTTGGGATGATTTTTAATTAACAGTAATGCTGCATCAACCACCAAATATACGAAATGCAGTTATAATATTAAATTTAAAATGAACAGTAAGTTAATAGTGTAGCATATATTGGTGTGCTTTTACCATCGAAAATGGTCATTGATGGCAATCGCCACTTTACATCTCAACGGATCTTACCGGGCTACTCACTTTAGCGCTACTATGTGTCGTCTGCTGAAAAAATAAAACTTTATTAGGGGTGACGAGTAATTCCATCTTAGTCCCTCAGGGGTGATAAGTAATAACGCATTATTATTCCTTACCAAAAATGAATGTACATGTCAAGACATGAAGGAATCACTTACCACCAGGTAACCTTTATGCTTATATGTGGGTGTTAACAAACAACCAACCAGATCTTAACATGATCCAAACAACAGTCTGTGCTGTAATAGTATTGGAAGCCAATATTATTAGCTACGGGCCCTAAAGCCCGCGACTTATCGAGTTACTCTGACCATTTAATTTACTTGCTCTTTAAGGAATACGAAAATGTAAATAGAAGTCTCAATACAGAAGATATTTATTTTCTCAGAAAGAAGATTCCGTTACTTGAGCTGAAATAATATTGTTGTTTTTCTCTTAACAAGTTGTTTTGTTACCGTGTCCTTTTCACAGGAAACTTAACATTTGTATTTTTCTTTGGTAAGCAAAATATCGTTAGTGTTTCGTATTATTTTACTTTTTATTATAATAAACGTTATGTATTTAAGATTTTCTTACTGCTACCATAACCAACACATAAATTTAAACTTATCAATTTAAATGCCTTTTTGCCAGCGCACATTTTGAAAATTGTTTATTTTGAATGAATTTTTAAAGAATGGTGTTAAGTATTTTTACTTGTGACATTATAACATGCACAAATGAGTGAATGTGCCTCAATCTCCAAACAATCGCCGCGTTTATACATGCCTTTATAGGCTCCATAATAGTACAGACAATGATCGACGAATAGACCGCGTCCATATTGATCCAGATTCCGTATTACAGCGGATCTCATCTACATCGTAGAGATCAGGGTACTCGGTGGTTTCATCGCCCACCACACCGAACAGATGTGCTTTCGTACTAACTAACCATGCGGGGCGATCCGTTAACAACTTTACTTGGCATATGACCTCGCACAACTATTGAAACCGTATATGTGCAAAAATGATGAGTTCTGTCGCAGCTAAGTCCACATTTTCCCGAGTACCAGCGCCAAATAATAGTGTAGCGCTACTGTTGTCTGCGAGAAAAAATCCTCATTATCATCATTATCATTCATATAGATGTAAATGGTCTCAGCAATAACTTTTGGGTGAACTGAGTCAAAAAATATTTAGATATCTACGTATCGTCAATCCTTTGTATAGAATGATAAGGAATATATTTTGTTGATAAGATTCAGTCAAATATATATATATATATATACATATATATATAACCGATAGAAACAGATGAACAATATTAATCATTAATAAACACGGACGGAACAATAACTTACCTTAATCCAGTTATCGCAACAAATTATCCCCGTGATAATGGTATTTTTTTAAAGTACCTGCAAATAGACAAGAAAAACATAAACATAGATTTTAAATGATGTAACATGCTTGATGGAAACGTAAATGTACTTTGTTATATTATACTCGTAGTTATGCTCAATCGAAATTAAAAGTAAATGTTTAAGTTAATTATTTAAAAAAATATTTCTATTTCGTTTAATAGAATTTACTAAAAAAGGGAATTTATATTAAGTATATAATCATGTAAAGTTGTATACGTAAACATTATTAACATTATTACTGTTACGGCTTTTGATACCGCCGAAATTTCGACTCTGCCGTCACACACTCTAACCACTTGATTGTAACTGCCGCCAATTACATTCCCATCGCAAATCACAGATTCACCCTCGTCCGAAGGATCCGAGGCACACCCTCGACGACCTCGACCACGCAACCACCAGACCAACCTGGAGCGAACCGGCCCAAGCCCTTCATAAAACACAACATACGTACATTGCACCCTCATGTCGCCCCCGCCGACGGCGAGGGCGATATGAGGGTGCAGGCAAACAAGGTTATTCGCGATACCGTCATGTCACTGGCCGGTTCTCTCCAGTCCATTCAGATAGAAGCGTCGCTGGAGTTTCTTGCACCACTTCTTCTCCAGCGCCCATGCAATTCGCAGTGGTGGTATAGATAGCTAATAATAATAGCGATATTAATTTAGATAATCCTCTGTCAGAAGCAACTGACCGAGCTGGTTTTGGCCCTCTCGGGCACCCTAGAATCAGACGCTCTCGCCAAACAGGGTAATGGTCGAAGCCGAGACTCCCTCTCGGGAGCCCTTGTGCTGGTTACCCATATATGGAGGACTCAACTGATTGCCATAAGCGCTCAGTCACCTCTCAACTTGGTGAAACTGTAAAAGCCCTCGGGCTAACAGCGGCCATCAGCCCGAAAAAGAAAAAGAAAACGGCTTTTGAATGTGCTTGAATTAAGTACATAATATATAACTTATTTTACAATAACTTACTTAATTGCTTGCAAGTCGAAATGCTTGGCACCGAAATAACCAATTGTAGTATCACTATATTAAATAGTAACCTGATGGTTGTGTTGGATTACTGTTCTAAGTATTTCTTCTGTGACGGCACTGGCGCATTTCGGGCAACGATTAATAAACGACCAAGACGCGTGAATTAGGATTTCACAGTTTCCGAAAAAACATGGTATATGTACAGTGAGTGATACAACATCGGAGCATTGACCGCTCCCCAGGCCGAAGACATAACCTGGTGGGTGATCTCTGCTTTTTGCTCAATGACCAAACTCCATTAAATTGAAAGCCATAATAATCCTCATAATCGACCCACAAAATACAAATGCAACGTGAACTTACCCTTATTTCAATAATCAATGAATAATTAATAATTTACTGATTCAAAATTCCTCCACGTGCTATAAATCTTATTCTTGCAATTTTTGCAAAAAATAAAATCCAAAATGACAAGTTCACTCAGAGAAATAAAATCAGTGATAAAAAGTTTTAGAAGTCAAGTAATGGTATGGACAAAGGCCACAACGCCTGTACGTATGTGCGTACTTAGATGTGTAGTTCCAGCTACGCATCTAAATTTCACTCTCAAACTCAAATCAAAGTTCATTTGAAACAATACTCGTTTTTATATTTATATTGTATTAAGAGTTTACAAACGAACACGACTCTGTGTTTATTTCATTTTATACAATAATGATGTATGTTTCCGGCAACAAACACACCTATTCTAGAAAGAAACATAGAATCTATACAATATTGTATAAATAAATTCAATCAAATTGAATAGAAGCTATTCAATTTGAAATAAATAATTTCGCTGCAGGAGATCCCAATTCGATAAATACTACTTACATATTATGTTCTTTACAGAACATCTTACGAGTATCTTATGATGTATATTTAATTTGCAAGATTAAAACACATTGAAAGGTTATCTCAGGTCTTATTTAGGTAGATCTTAGGTCTATTTTAGTTAGTAGTTATATAAGAAGCATTTATTTTCCATTTAAAAAGTAAACTAAATAAAAATAAAATTTACGTTTAAGCAATGCAGTTTAGATAAATTGTTTTATTTCTTTCTTATACCAATATGTTGCTTCCAATCAATAAACTACAAAGTATTAAAATGAAACAGATATTTATGATTATTATTTGTCATTTATTAATAGTTTTTATTTTAATATTTCTTTGTTTTATATTCTATTCTATCAGAAAGTTTTCTTGACACTTTCTCCTAAATAGATCAATCTTTAAAAAGTACTAACATAAAATTAGATTCCATTGCCATTAAGAAACTCATTTTTTTTCTTAAAATGAAAGAATGTTCGCAATGAATTTAACATGACATGAGACAGCCAATTTAAAAGCTTCAGGATAGCCAACTGAATGCTCATCGAATTAGAAGTTCCCCGGAGAAAAATCGACGTAGATTCTAACGCTCAGACGGTAACTGAAGTTTATATGTATATACACACAATACTTTAACTTCAATTTATGATAAATATAATAAATTATTGATAGTTTTACAAGTTTTTTAAGTGATAATCCATACTGATACATTAGTATAAGCGTATAAACCAATAATAAGCAGGTTAAATTAAAAGAAATAGGACTGAATTGCTTCACTAGTCCATCACAAGTCCACTACTGAGCATAGGTCCCCTCTCATCAGACCTATCAGTCTGGTATAAAGCACGACCCGGAGCCACTTCCATCCATCAACATCCATAGATTTCCCGATATAGTATAATAGATAGTACCTCCACCCAGTGGGTCGCCAATCGAGAACCTTTTACCCATATACTAAGTAGTGGATGTCATCTCTAAATGTGCTGGGAAAGTCCGTATTGTGGAAGCTGCCAGTGTTAGTAAAGTTCATTGTGCATCCGCGTTGTTATACTCAGACCATTGGAGATCGAACTACAGGGGATTTATGAAGTTACAAAGATCCAAAGCACGAGTAGCGAAGTGCGACGGATGATCAATCCGCGCACAAAGCAACCCAATAGTTTAATTCTGGCCATCCTGTTCCTGTTTCCGGAGGACAAGGCCATATTTAACCTTAAATCTCTCTACGGCTTCACTGGCATAGCGGTTGAGATCCCCCACTTGTACCGTAACTGTGTCAGGCCAGGCCCAAGTGCATCTTTATCGAGAACCACAGTACCCCATTGCTCTCACCCCGTCGAATGTGATTGAACCTCCATCCTGCTGCTCGTACGAGAGGGACTCTACTAGTAGTAATCCTAGGCTCCCTCCTGCTCCCGCTGCAGCTCTCGCTCCAGCTCCTACCTCCGCTTCATCTTCGGCCCCTGTGAAGTCAACTTGGGCAATGCCTCTGTCATTGGTGCGCAAACACGAGGCTGCCTCTCAGCTTTTACCAGCAGTGGTGCAGCCTGCGAAACCAATGCAAGCGCTAGCTTTCCTGCCACGGGATATGTAAACCCCTTCGTAAGGTTCGTAACGTTATAGCGCAATGGAAGACCTCACTAACATCGAAACTCCAACAGGCAAAGTCCCCATTCGAAAAACTGCACATAACTGTAGAATACATAGGTACCATCTACAGCTTTTGGGCTTTTCCCGATGCCACCTAGGATCTCCTCAAATTCAGTCACCAATGGCAACTACAACCACAGGTAAAATTAAGCCATGCTCTCTGAGCGATCATTTAGGGGTCTTTCCTGCGAGTCTTCGTATGGAAAAAGAACCACATGGCTAAGCTTCACAACACTTTACATATAATCGTATCTATATAATAATAAATGAATTGAATAACTACATCTCCAATCTGGAGAGAATCACCTCGCCAAGTGGTGTTTGGAGAATATAAATCAAACTAGAAAAGTGTGCCACCATAATCCTTATCGCAGCGCTTCTAGAGAGTACGCTCTTTCACTATAACGAACAAGTGGTAAACGAAGCAACCCACGAATTGGAACACATACCATCGAATAGGAATCCTAGACCACGTCACGTCCTCGGTAATCCCAGATCTTTAGGGCTCCGGGTATCAGTCCACACACACCACAACCACATCATGCCGCTCTCATTTTTCAGGGCAGCGCGGCAACCCACGATAAAACGGTGTACACAAGATGACTATAGGTAGTAAACTGGATATTGGTCATGGACCATGACCTATATCCAGCAAGCTGGTGATGAAAATAAAAATAATAATAGTCATGCAGTACGATAGAAGGTGCGACACAATATCAAAAACACGGGACATACTATATACAATACGATACGCATAGACTTAGTTTTTTATATTATATTATCATGAATTTATGTGTAAATATATACTTATGTGCGATACCATATAATTTCAAAAATTCAAGCAACAGCTGCTAAACCCAATAAGTATAAATTTAATGAACTGTTATCTTAAGAAAAATTTTGTAATTAAACTGGGTATCAGTTTAATTACAAAATTTTGTAATTAAACTGATACCCAACTAGAAAATTTACCTAGTTATTATCATGTAAATAAGTATAATATCATACCTATTTAATCGTACATTTTTTTTGTAAAAAATAAAAAGGTTACATATTCATACTATCTGTACCTGAACCGCCTAAGTAGTAACTTAAAAAATACCATTGCATCTTTAAGAGACATACCCTCATTGCATACATCCTATTGAATGTGCATAACATCGGACTACGGAAAGGGACAACGCCTGAGTGGCACTATGTTTGCACGAATGCTGACTACTGACGCTATATTTCTTGTGCAGTACATGTCAATTGAAGATATTTCCGTGGTCGAAATACAGGAGGATAGACATCATCATTAGTTACTATAAAATTAATAAAATACAAACACTTCAGTGGAATCTTTTAAAACCAGCTTGCTTATGCCATATTTATCAATCGACCTCAGTCGGACAGAAAAGCGCCCTGCTTCCTCACAGACAAGAAAAACTTTTTTATTATTTTTTGAAAATCTACGCTCAGCAGTGGATTAACGGAAAGCTAAAGTCTAAACAGTTGAAATGGTTTCTCCTTACTGCCATTCTCCCAATTTAGAAACATTACATACAAAAAATGTATTTTAAAGCCAAAGAAATATTTCGATGTTATTTTATTATATATACTTGACTTTGTCAGAAAACAACATATTTTTTAGGATACTAAGATGTTAGGATGTCATTTAAGATTACTACTGACTGACTGACTATATGATTTTAATACTAATCTCGTAATAAAATGTAATAACATTTTTTATTCTCTGTTTTGTACATTGCCTTTCTTAATTCTTATATCTTAATAAAATAAAGTAAGTAAGTAATCAAATAAATTATGCACTTTTGCGTAAAACCAATATAAAAAGGTATTGAGTTAAAATTTTACTCAACGGAATTAATTTAAAATTAAAATAATCAATCTAGCATTATTTTCACAATGTCAAACTCTCTGCATCATTTTCATAATGTGCTATAAAAATTGTAATTTAAATTTTTTTATTACCTATTTTGATCCCCTTCGACAATTGATTAAACATCCTTAAAGACATAATCAAGTATTAAATCTTTTAGCTCTGAAAGAATTTTATTCCAGACAACGAACGAGTAGACAACGGACGGATCTAAAATATAAATGAAAAAATGAGTGGGTGTACATTGAAAAGTACAAAACGTAGAACTCTCTAAGCAAAGCAATATAAGATTCATACATTGAATCCATAACCCACAATACATAATCCATTAGAGTTCCAAGCTCTAGCAAGGATTTTAAGGAAGAACAGATATTAAGTTTAAAATCTTGACATAATTTAATAATTGAATTTTACGTGCAAAAATTCCCACATACATATATTCTGAACAATAGCGGCGTTGTCAAACAATTGTCGCGACTTTTGTCCTTTCGAATTTCTAAACTTATTTCGCTTTTAATTTTTGTGAAGTCATGTTTTTATTTCGCATTGTATTGTAGGTTTTTACTTTTTACTTTTTTTTCATTATTTTTATAAAAGAAATATTTATTATTAATTGTCTTTAGCTGTTTACATTTTACAAAAAGAAGCTCAAGAGAAAAAAAAATATTATGCATAAATAATTTCCAATCAGAACTTCCATTATTATGACACTTTACATTATTTATTTTAGAAATTGTCTCGAGATACCGCCACTCAAGAGCCCATTACGGAGGCTAGGTTTTCTTATAAATTTTTAGTGAGCGCCGCCATCGTAAAATAAGACCGTCCTATAATTCCAATTTCCGTAGATGACTTTCGTTTGTGTTGGCTTTTCTTATCTAAAAAATAGTATACAGTATGAAATAAGAATAAGATTTCGATTAAGAAAACAGGCTTCAAAACACCATTTTAGTTTCATTTAGAAGTTTACAAAAAATGTCTAAATAAACAGTAGAAGTTTAATGTTCTAACATTGAATATTGAAATATAAGAGAATCTGTTGCAAATTTAATTGTGAAAATGTTCAAGAAAAACGAACTTATCATATTTAAGGTAATTCTGAAGTATTACATCGATATAACTATATATCACTAGCCACTTCGTTATCACCCCGCAACAAGTATAATTATAGATATCAAATTGAATTGAAGAAAGGTGCAAATTGCCACATAAACTTTTTGAATTAACAATATACGAGTTGGAAGACTTCCACGATCTTTCTGAATTATTCCTAGGGGCTTTGACAACCCAGCTAATTTATTCTCTTGATATCATTATTGCCACAATTAAAAACGAAGGTCATGGAAACTTCATTTTCATTTAGGATCTTTTGGTTAGTAAAGTTTTTGCGCTCTGTTACGTTCTCTTTATCGTTCATAAACAAAATTATGTAATGAATTTATATTGAATAAATTTATTGGAAAAAGGTGAAATTTGATTTAATTTTAGTATGTTATATTAATTCTATTTTTAGAGCGTCAGCAGCTTTAGTTTATGGTACAGAGGTTCGAATTCCGCCATTCGATTATTATCGGGAAACATCCCTAGCATAGCGTAAATATTTAAAATTAAATGAAATGGTTTATTGGAATTTTCCCCATATTAGTAATGTTAATAGCATGGATATAATTTATTAAAAAGAATGCTAGCACATTATCATATCAAAATAATAAATGAATATTTATAAATTATGAAATCGTCGGCGTGGTTAATGAATTTAATTTTACTAGTAGATACCCAGTTACTTACAACTATATTCACAAACCTAATTCTTCACAGAATCTAAACCTAGACTCCGAGTTGCAGATTTTAAAATAGTGTCATTGTTATAATATTTCTAATTTGAAACCATATAAAATGGTGATATAGAAATATGGCCAGTATGAAATAGTAATAGAAAAGTATAATTATATGAAAATGTAATATTCTTTAGATTGTTGTAAATACAACCGTATGGCAGAACAAAATTCAAATAAAGCTTATATTTGGTCATCTTTATCGTAGTTACGATTCGCTCACTGAATAAACATCATTCAACCGTGACGCTACCCGACTTGAATTCTTAACGATGCGGCCTAATGTTAGAATTATATGACAAAGTGGTACCGCTGTAATAACAATTCTTAGAAGTTTCAATAAAATTAAATTGGCCTAAAGAGAATAAATCTTATATATAGGCCAAACATGTTGTCACTAAAGCCATTGTGTGTCTGAAACTAATTTCATTAGAGCAGATGTAGTATCGTTATAACGGCTAATTTGACTAGCAAATTAAATGTAAAACCAAACATTACACCAGTAGCCTTGTTCGTGCTTACTAAAATATTGCTTTGTTGCATATAAGCCTTCACTATGATTAAATACATACATATCTATACACAATTATATAAGTCATGTACCAACTTTAGATAAAGATAGCTCCGAACTAAGTCTTGTAACAATTTTTGTAACAAGATTATGAAAATGACTTTTTTTTATAGAACAGGTGCCAAACGAGCAGCTCACCTGGTAAGTGATTACAGACGTCCATGGACATCCGTAACACCAGAGGAGTCGCAAATGCGTTGCTAGCCTTTCAGGAAGGTGTAGGCTCTTTTCTTTTTTTTTAAGCTCTGAATCGATTCGGAAGAACAAATTCCTTTAACACTTCAAAAGTGGATAAATACTTTTTTTTATAAGATCGATCCTCAAATATTCAAGATGCATATACATTGCAACAGCTGAGGTCTGAGAGTGATCGTTACCTATAATTTATATCCTTGTATTAGCAATATACGAGTTGGAAGACTTCCGCGATATTTCTGATTTATTCCTAGGGGCATCGCATTGCATAAAAGATAACGTTCTTAACTCTAAAAACGAGGTTGTAATACTGGCCCTTGTATATGATGTAATATGTGTTAAAAATGCATAATTTTCATGTATGTTAGTGTATTTACGACCACGTACTAAAAGTGGTTAAAGTCTCTAAAGGCTGCAGCGTCACAGGTCCTAGGTTAAATTCCCGAAGAGCAATATTATATAAAAAACATCACAAATTGTTTTGGATTGGGACGACGAGTTGCGCGTCTGTGTTTGCGTAAATGTTTACGGCCAATATTGTAATAACCAGAAGAAATCGGCCAGAAGGACATCATCAGTATTGGTACGCATTTTTTTAAATTATATTGAGAATAACAAACGAGCACATAGTTCACCTGATTGCAAGTGATTCCCGCATCCCATGACATCTAAATTCATCCTTGACAAGGAATTATAATGCAGATACATCGTCGCCCTTGAGATACTGAGATAGAATGCCTCATCAACATAAATAAAGGTCTCCCTCACCAACACCCACCCCATCCCTAAACACACCAGACGAAACACAGTAGCAATATACTTCTATTTTACGTTGGTATTCTGTGAGGGCGTGGTCCTACCCCGGTCGAGCTGACCCATTCATTCTGCAGCAAACAAACTGCAGTGTAGCTCTACCGCTATTAAATTGATTTAATTTGATTTTTCTCCTTTTCAGGATTAGGCACTTAAGTACATTATCCATAATTAGTGGTCGAAAGCCCAGTGATCGCAATTCGACCGTAATTCATACACATTTTTTTAAATTATATGACAAAGTGGTACCGCTGTAATAACAATTCTTAGAAGTTTCAATAAAATTAAATTGGCCTAAAGAGAATAAATCTTATATATAGGCCAAACATGTTGTCACTAAAGCCATTGTGTGTCTGAAACTAATTTCATTAGAGCAGATGTAGTATCGTTATAACGGCTAATTTGACTAGCAAATTAAATGTAAAACCAAACATTACACCAGTAGCCTTGTTCGTGCTTACTAAAATATTGCTTTGTTGCATATAAGCCTTCACTATGATTAAGTACATTATCCATAATTAGTGGTCGAAAGCCCAGTGATCGCAATTCGACCGTAATTCATACACATTTTTTTTTAATTTGAACATTTTTATTCATCCACTCCATATTTATTCCGCTAATTACTTACCAATCAGTGCACTTCGCTTAGCAAATTTATAATTTCCCAAAATGCATTTGTCTCAAAATCTCTCACACAAGCGTTAGGCTCTATATTTCTGGACAAAACTAAAATTATCGATACCACCATTAATTGCACCCAGGTAAATACCATTGTAAATTTCCACGTAATTCATCGACGAATTAAACTAGATAGTAAACAACATATTATTGATTTTTTTGTTGTTTACTTTTATTATCCATGGTTTATTACATTCGTCGTCATCAGCTTAAACACATCCCACTCCTTGCCGTAAGTTTTTCTCAATCTGGGAGAATTTGATAACGTCGACATACCGTCAAATGGGCGATCTTCTCGAATCTAGATTTAGATTAACAGTGTTGTGAGGGCGGTACTAACAAATGTCGGAGTACATGAGGCCTTCTAGATTACTTTACGTCTCTTTTGTGAATCATCCACATTAAAAAATTAAGTCGTATCCTTTTTCGACGCTGTCAAATCGTGGGAGAGCTAAATAATAAATACAAAACTATATGTTATTTTAATTTAATACAAAACGCTAGAATAACATCGTATGGACCAATCGACTAATCCGAAAAAACAAAATTGGTGAAGCAAAAAGAAAGGATAGACAGAGATAAGATTTCCGCACCATTATTTTGGGGTATCTCTAGTACCGCTATCTGTATTGTTGCCTCAATGATAGACCGCCTATTGTGACCAATATAAGGGACACTGTCGGTAATCTAATGAAAAAGTTTTCTTCTGTAAGCCTCAGTGAAAAAATATAGCGTTTTCTGTATATACGCAACAAAGAAACACTAAACATATATTGTTTCTATCTTAATTTGTTTGCTAATAAATTACTACAAAAAAAACTGTTGAAGTTTTGGTACCGTTTGAATTATAAGTCAAACGTTGTCTTTTAGTGTATAGTGTATATGAAAATCAAATGATTTCCTAGTACTACATAGGAAGTCAAGGCAGTTCAGCAATACATATATGTTTATCGTAATAACTCGATACGATTTATGATGCCCAAAACCATTCCCCAGTTATTGGTGACCTATAAGACAAGCAGATTAAAAAAAAATGGACTATAAATAAACTGACTATAGATAAGTAACCGAGATATGGCAGTAAATTACATGAAATGAAAGACTGGAGTTCCAATAAATTTTAATGTTATAAATTAAACTTGCGCTTAAAAGCAACTATGATTCATACTAGAATTAATCTTTATTCCCTTTTATTAATAAAATACCAATATTTTTTTATATTACCATAAATATCGGTCATTATTTGTGTGACTTCTAATGTTTGTACAATATAAACATTTTTATTTAGTAAACTATACTAAATAAAATATTTTAGTAGGTAGTAAAACAGAAAATGTATTCATGCATAATTTTCATGTATGTTAGTGTATTTACGACCACGTAGTTAAAGTGGTTAAAGTCTCTAAAGGCTGCAGCGTCACAGGTCCTAGGTTAAATTCCCGAAGAGCAATATTATATAAAAAACATCACAAATTGTTTTGGATTGGGACGACGAGTTGCGCGTCTGTGTTTGCGTAAATGTTTACGGCCAATATTGTAATAACCAGAAGAAATCGGCCAGAAGGACATCATCAGTATTGGTACGCATTTTTTTAAATTATATTGAGAATAACAAACGAGCACATAGTTCACCTGATCGCAAGTGATTCCCGCATCCCATGACATCTAAATTCATCCTTGACAAGGAATTATAATGCAGATACATCGTCGCCCTTGAGATACTGAGATAGAATGCCTCATCAACAGAAATAAAGGTCTCCCTCACCAACACCCATCCCATCCCTAAACACACCAGACGAAACACAGTAGCAATATACTTCTATTTTACGTTGGTATTCTGTGAGGGCGTGGTCCTACCCCGGTCGAGCTGACCCATTCATTCTGCAGCAAACAAACTGCAGTGTAGCTCTACCGCTATTAAATTGATTTAATTTGATTTTTCTCCTTTTCAGGATTAGGCACTTAAGTACATTATCCATAATTAGTGGTCGAAAGCCCAGTGATCGCAATTCGACCGTAATTCATACACATTTTTTTTTAATTTGAACATTTTTATTCATCCACTCCATATTTATTCCGCTAATTACTTACCAATCAGTGCACTTCGCTTAGCAAATTTATAATTTCCCAAAATGCATTTGTCTCAAAATCTCTCACACAAGCGTTAGGCTCTATATTTCTGGACAAAACTAAAATTATCGATACCACCATTAATTGCACCCAGGTAAAAACCATTGTAAATTTCCACGTAATTCATCGACGAATTAAACCAGATAGTAAACAACATATTATTGATTTTTTTGTTGTTTACTTTTATTATCCATGGTTTATTACATTCGTCGTCATCAGCTTAAACACATCCCACTCCTTGCCGTAAGTTTTTCTCAATCTGGGAGAATTTGATAACGTCGATATACCGTCAAATGGGCGATCTTCTCGAATCTAGATTTAGATTAACAGTGTTGTGAGGGCGGTACTAACAAATGTCGGAGTACATGAGGCCTTCTAGATTACTTTACGTCTCTTTTGTGAATCATCCACATTAAAAAATTACGTCGTATCCTTTTCGACGCTGTCAAATCGTGGAGAGCTAAATAATAAATACAAAACTATATGTTATTTTAATTTAATACAAAACGCTAGAATAACATCGTATGGACCAATCGACTAATCCGAAAAAACAAAATTGGTGAAGCAAAAAGAAAGGATAGACAGAGATAAGATTTCCGCACCATTATTTTGGGGTATCTCTAGTACCGCTATCTGTATTGTTGCCTCAATGATAGACCGCCTATTGTGACCAATATAAGGGACACTGTCGGTAATCTAATGAAAAAGTTTTCTTCTGTAAGCCTCAGTGAAAAAATATAGCGTTTTCTGTATATACGCAACAAAGAAACACTAAACATATATTGTTTCTATCTTAATTTGTTTGCTAATAAATTACTACAAAAAAAACTGTTGAAGTTTTGGTACCGTTTGAATTATAAGTCAAACGTTGTCTTTTAGTGTATAGTGTATATGAAAATCAAATGATTTCCTAGTACTACATAGGAAGTCAAGGCAGTTCAGCAATACATATATGTTTATCGTAATAACTCGATACGATTTATGATGCCCAAAACCATTCCCCAGTTATTGGTGACCTATAAGACAAGCAGATTAAAAAAAAATGGACTATAAATAAACTGACTATAGATAAGTAACCGAGATATGGCAGTAAATTACATGAAATGAAAGACTGGAGTTCCAATAAATTTTAATGTTATAAATTAAACTTGCGCTTAAAAAGCAACTATGATTCATACTAGAATTAATCTTTATTCCCTTTTATTAATAAAATACCAATATTTTTTTATATTACCATAAATATCGGTCATTATTTGTGTGACTTCTAATGTTTGTACAATATAAACATTTTTATTTAGTAAACTATACTAAATAAAATATTTTTAGTAGGTAGTAAAACAGAAAATGTATTCATGCATAATTTTCGTTTCATCAAGTCTATGATTTGTAACGAGGACAGATGGCGGGATGCCAAACCGAAAGTAAGCAATAACTTCTACCACGCAAGTTAATATTCCACCTGCGAGAGTGGCAATTATGAGCAGTATAAGTTGTAACTAACAAAACAAAAACAGATTCAGAAAATCAAAAGGAAAATAATTGTAAGTAAACATCGTTGTTATAAAGGACGGCCGCTCTTTACAAAATTTGAACTTCAGAATCTATCAAATAATTTTGGTGGCGTTTACTCATATTGATGTGTCGTATTTATTGGACCGAGCCTTGTTTACGAACGACAGAACATAAATTGATTTTTGGAAACATCTAACAGGATAACTCGAAATGGACGAACCTTGATATCAGACACGTGGAACTTTATTTTAGGGATATTAAAAATTCAAATGCAGTTATGCGTTAAGCAAACAAATAATAAATATCAGATGGTAAAATCGGAAAAAGGTTCGAGAAATTTTTGTGATAATGTAGCAATCATTTCGGATCCAGGCATGTTATCAAATAGTTTAGAAGAAGTACTTTTATGCTTTATTTAAGAAATCGAGACCTTAAATAAAGAATAAAAATTAAAAATAATCAAAAGAAAAAAATATTTTAATCTCATTAATCAAAAATATATTCAACAAATACATAAAATAAAAAATAAAATAATCAAATTAAACTATCTGGATTGGTACTGAAATAAAAACAAAAACTTAAGCAACTAGCTAGCTACGAATAAGACATTATCTGAAATAGCAAAGAGTATTTATTTATATACGAGTATTTCGTACAATAAAAACACATGCAACTAATAAAATATGCATTTGCAACGACGTTAGCAACAGAACAACGTAAAATAATACTCGCAACAACGTCAGCCTTCAGGTGCCAGGCCTCTTTGATACTTAGATCGACCGATGTCATAATAATACCGTTTGATATAGCTGTATTGGAAAGATAAATAGTTTTGGTGTTTAATTTCATTTACAAACAAATTCAATTCCACGGACTTTTTGCACATTCCCTCGTATTGATTAGTTACCATTAAGAGTCTAAAAATAAACCCTTACCATAAAATAGACAGCGTTAGGGATCCTGACATATACGAATATATAATAATCTACATATTTATTATGTATGAACGATTTTGATGGGTTTCTCTTGTCTTGAAAATAATTATGAGCTCTTTATAAAACGTACTTTTTGACATGCTATATAAATGTGGTGTATATATTTACGTAACGAACGCAGTCCAGTTATAGTGGTTATGTCCGTGTAAGAATTTAGTTTTTTATTACATAAATTACTGACAATATATATGAAAACAAGGAAATTATTATAGTATTACAATGTTAAAAAAAAATATTACGTGGATGCCGCAAAATCTTACGAATAAAGTAACTAAAAATCAAGCGTGATTAACAATGCTAAGGCACGATATACCTGGTTTCCAGCTTCAGCATAAATAAATCGGCTCGATAAGTTACTACCAAATCAAAGAGTGAGCATCTAGTTTCGTTAGTATTAAATCAATACAGTAAGCTGCTGGTGCAAATCACCACTAATACGATTAAATTGTAGCTTAGAATCCATAGAACGGCGTCAATTGTTGGCGAGACGACTCAATATTACAACGCGTTACAGTATCTGTAAATTATCTATTTGAAGTAGGCAATAGCTCCTACCACGCAATTTTATATCCCACCTGCGAGGGTGGCAATTATAAACAGTATAACTTGTAAATTACAAAACAAAGTACAGGTTCAGAAATTTAAAAAGAAAATAATTGTAAGTAAATGTAAAAGTAATTGCAAGTAAAATTAAATTGTAGCTTAGAATCACGTGTGTAATATTCTCAACTTAATATCACAACACGTTACAATATCTGTAAATGATCTATTACATAAAGCATAGTATTTTTTTTATGATATTACAAACGAGCACAGTTCACATAATGTTAATTCATAACTGCGCCTCATGACATCCTATCCATCCGCAACAAGGGTTCAATGTATATGAGGGTTGTCACCTCCGAAGACTTAGATGCCTAGGCACCAACTGCGGATTCGGATACCTATTGGATTCCGAGTCAGAATTACGCTGCTATTTCGTGCTGATATATACAGATTCACGCGATACCTACAACCGAGCTTCGCTTTCTCTTTCGTCTTATGTGAGTATGCTTCACATAAAGCGTGCGCGAGATGCCGTTTAAATTTAAATTACCATAATTATAAATTTTTCAACTGATTTAAATAGAATAAAACAATCACTAAAGTTAAGCTAAGCTTATTTCAATAAACTACTGAAAAATACCTGTGCCGGGTAAAGATATTGTGCAAATGAGCACAAATAAACAAAAAAAGTGTGTATGAAATTTTAAAAGAAATTCCTAAAAAAATAATTATATAACATTCATAATTATTTTACAAATGTAAAGTACAAAATTTTGCGATCAGAGTGTATATAACACTCTAATCGAAAAATACGGTAAACGATTTTATTAAGAACAAAATAAGCTTACATCAAATTGAATTAATCAAATTTGAATTAATCTCCTTCAAAGTACCTCGGCTAGCGATGTACTTATTCCAACGTTGGTTCCATGATTCGAAACATTTCTGGAAGGCTTCTTTCGGAAGGGCCTAATGTTGCTCGCCGTCTTCCTCTCAATGTCGGAAATAGTGTTAAAACGTTTTCCTTTTAGTACGGTTTTTATTTCTGAGCCAGAAGTCGGATGGTGCTAAATCCAGAGAGTAAGGTTACTGTATATATACAGGAATCTTTTTTCGGTCAAATACTCGCGGATACAGTACACCCTTGTAATATAAAAGTTCACAGTAGTTCCCCTAGGAACGAACTCTAGTCACACTTTGACTTTATTATCGATAAAAACAACGAGCATGACCTTAACGTTCGACTTTAACTGCCGTGCCTTCTTCTTAGAGCGAGGAGAGCCACTCGTTTTACACTGGGACTTGAATTTTTGTTTCTGGATCATAGCCATACCACCACTTTCATCTCCAGTTATGATCTTTGCCATAAAGTCCGGATCTGCATCGATATAATGCGATCTTTCAATTCCACGCAAATTAACACACGACATTACTTCTGATGGTCAATCGAGTCTACAAATTTCGCACTCACTCGTTTCATTTTCAGATTATCGGTTAAAATGCTTAGCACGGATCCGTACGAGATGTTTGGTTCTCCGAAAAGCTGTTGAATAGTCAATCGGATGTTTGCACGAACCATATCTGACACTTTTTGCACGATTCCATCTGTTCTAGAGGGCAAATAATCTTGCTGGTCTTGATCTCATTTACGAGTCGAACAGTCTATAGAGTTACCACATTATCGGCATATACTGATTTCAAAACATTTCCTGGGCTAGTCTAGAACTTTTTAGCAATATAAACAAAATTTGATATTAAAGCGTTGTTTGAAATCCATGACGCGCGACAGACATGATAAACCTCACTCTTCCGGCTCTATAACCCGACGGTTAAATCACAACTTTTTCAAACTTGACACCGCCTGTCTCAACGAATTAGGCTATCGGGTTCACTATTTCAAACGAATGTAGCGTCAGCAGTTACCGCTAGATAAATTAATTCACCGTATTTTTTGATCACACTCGTATATTACAAATAGTAAAATGAATAAATATTTTTTTATTATTTATTCGTTTTATTTTTTTTGTTCGATCATTAATAGTGTCTTTATTTTATGATGCTATCTATGGGGAAATATAATAAAACATGGTAAACACATTATTTAACCATAAACTAAAGTGAGTAAAGCACTCGTAAACTTAGTGAGTAACTCACATTGCTGGGTATATGGCAAGTCTCCTCTCCAGAAAGGTGGAACATAGTTTGCCCAAACGTCACCACCACGGATTGGTGGACTATATTTCATATATCTATTCTATAATCATCATATATCATCAACCTGAGACCTTTTCTCTTATCTCTCCAGTTTTTTTGCATTCATGTCCATTAAAATCCTCTTTCTTAACCTACCTTTGCAAGACATCTTTATCTTTATGATTTGATCAATATTGTCTATCCTTGGCCTACTCCTGGAACACTTTTCTTCAATATTTTCTTCTAACATATTTCTATTATCGTATAAATTGTCCCAGTATTAATGTGTTAATTCAATAACACTATTATCCTATATAGTAATAGTGTCCAAAAACAAGTAGAACACACTAAAATAGCGGAATAGCTATTTCATACTTCGTATGGTTAGTATAAACAATTGCAGTTAATTTTAGGCCTCGGAAACATAACGCAATTTTACATAAATTTTAGAAAGGTATCTATGGAGTCCAACTAACTAGAATCAGGTAGACGATGTGAACAAAATTATCATTACTAACATAAGTGAAATATTTTGCATTTTATAAATTATTTTATTTATATTTTGAATATTTATGCAATTACGATTGATGTGTATATCAATCGTAATTGATGCCGTTCAGATTATAAAAGATAGTATGACGACGAATTGCGTAATTATATATATCCATAATTTCTATCATAAGAACAATTAAACGCCAATGTTCGTTAAAGTGCATGCTTTTCTTAGCATTGTAACTCAAGTTAAAGCTTAGTTTTAAAATAACGTGCAGTTAAAATAACATTAATCTAACACATGCAAATTAAAGTATGTGTGTTCGTTTCTATGCTCGCATCCATCATTGATCGTCGAGTTCGTTGCGCATCCGTCGTTTGAGTTGAAACTTTTTACAGTTGTGTTGGCGTGAAAGTTTCTGTCATAGTACCATAAACGTACAATAGATAGTAACGAATTATACCAGTAACTTTTTTATTTAAAAAAAGAGGCATCGTAACGCATGTCGGGGATTAGCTAGTAAATATTCACCTTTTTTTAACAACGGCTGAAAATATCTTTCGTTCGAAGATACAAGCTATAAAGATGAATGACAAATAAATCGTGGCTATGACTTATTTATGATTCTTTTACAATCGCATTAAACATATCAGTTCTGAAATCCAAACAGGTTCTTTTAGCTTGGGCGCCTCACTATTACTTTATAAGTTACGACTATAATTTCAGTATTTACAAAATATACATTTTAATCTTTGAATCGTATATCAGTACTATATAATTAGTTACTGAAGAAGGATCAGCGCGATATTAGAGTTTGGTGGAAATTCAAATACGTGTCTGGATTGTCTAAGTAATAATCAGTGGTAGAGCTACTCTGCAGTTTATTTCTAACTTCAGAATTAATAGGCCAGCTCGGCCGGGGTAGGATCACGCCCTTACAAAATAATACATAATGCTGCGTTTCGCCTGGTGAGTGAATAAATCCGGAGACCTTTAATACTGGTGACGAGGCATTCCATCTCATTCCTCAAGTGAGACAACGCATTTGCAGTATGATTCCTTGTCAAGAATGAATATAGATGTCATGCTCTGCAGGAATCACTTACCATCAGGTGAACTGTGTGCTCGTTTGTTATACTAAATGCATAACAAAAAGAAGAAAAAAATCTTATATCATGGCAATCTTATTATTATTATTTCAGATAATATCGTCAGCTCGTATCGTCCTTCAGCTGAGCAAAGAACTCTCTATGTTCCTTTCTAATTAATACATTTAAAGTCGTATTCGCCCAACCTTTTTTAGGTCGAACTCATCTCGCAGAATTAACTTTTGTTTTTTTTTATCTATATTTAAATTACTTTACTTCTAATGTGTAAATATAGCGTTCTGAAGCCGATACCAATCACTTAGTACATATAGTAAAAAAATCATATGGACTGC
This sequence comes from Teinopalpus imperialis, assembly GCA_029286865.1. Classification (NCBI taxonomy): domain Eukaryota; kingdom Metazoa; phylum Arthropoda; class Insecta; order Lepidoptera; family Papilionidae; genus Teinopalpus; species Teinopalpus imperialis. The sequence continues at coordinate 7,921,978 of JAGSMU010000030.1, read as the reverse complement.
TTGCTCGTTTGCCACCTATTCTATAAAAAAAAATACATACTGGGTATTAGGAGACCGCTTCCGAAAACGGGTACAGACGATAGTACTAATGAATGACACCTTTGATGATGGGACGGAAAAAAACTCGATCCTGATTTTAAAAAAATCATATTTTTATAACGTTTTATTAGCATTATTTACGCTCCATCATGTTAGTACAGCTAAATGAAACTATAGTTTCATAAAAAATACATTACGTTACTACAAAAACAAGCAATGAAACACAAAATCAAATGCTGTATTTGATTTTGTGTTTCATTGCTTTTTTGATGCTCGGATCAACGTTTCAATCAAGTATGTTATAGACATAAGAATTTTTTTTTTTATTACAACCATATTGAACCTCGACAAGGAATCATAATGCAGATGCGTTGTCACTCTTGAGGACTAAGATACATACAACACCTTGTCAACAGTAATGAGGGTCTCTGGATACCATTTTAACATGTATCATGTTATGGCTACCCCCAGCCACAGATAGTGCCCACATCATCACATCACCTTTATTATTTAGTTCTTATGTTAGGTGACTGTAAAAAAATCACCATTTCTGTTCACAACCAAAAATACGAATCATGTACTGTTGCGAGTGGTTTTTTTAATACTCATTCACTGAATTTCAACATGATACATAATTTTTATTGTTGTGAACAAAAATGGTGATTATTTTAACGTGTGGAAATGCCTGCGCATGCAATGCCTTCTTTACAGATTATGTCGGACTCACACCGACTAAAATCCCACGGCGATCGCCGGGCTGCTGAGTTGTCGCGGGATCTCCGTAAATAACGCAACCGCAACCCCGCTGAGCCTCGCTGGAATAGCCCGTCCCGGGGGAGTGCCTGATTGCACCCCCAGAACCCTCGTGGAACTATCACGAGGAGACCGTACCACTCCATGCTGTCGTCTTCCTCGGGGTTGCTAATACTGTACGGTTGGAGCCTCCACTCCGAACGTCAGCGATCCGCAGGGCTCGTTTACGGTAGGGGAGCAATGACGGGAGTGGCGCCCGTGAACAGGCGCGCGAGTGCCGCGTCAGTCCCGTTTTTGACAAGGATCGATCGTCTTTCTATCCCACTCGGCGTAATCACCGAAGCAACCATGCCGATGATCACCTGCGTAAGTCTGTAGATGAATCCTCCTCCTCGTCGCTGCATCCAGGCTTTGATGACCCGCAAGAATGCTTCAACGACACGTTTACCTCTACTCACGAAGCCTTGCGTGCCACATCGTGAATACGATATGACGATCCTACCGTTTCACCGCCTTGAGCGCCTCTTCTGGGTTGTCACCACCGCTCTGCCGTAGGACGCGAACCCGGACGTACACCCTCATGTCCATTTCTACCAGTATGTCCAGAGGTGGAAAGTGAGCCAGGATTGTCGCCACGTCAACAGATACCTCGTACGACCCGTATGGCCATCTTACGCTGTACGCTGTAGGACTAAGATCTATCGGAGGGCCAGCCTCTTGGCCCAAACGGGCGCCCCGTTCAAGTCTTCGGATAATACGATCCCGGCGTAGAGACGGCGGACTTTCTCCCTCGGGCCCCCAAGATTGACATCAGTCTGTGCATAGCACCCACTACCCTTTCGATCCGAGGGACTAGGCGCTTGAAATGCTCCTCAAAGCCCCGGCGACTGTCAAGACTGAGGCCGAGGTACTTCATATACCGCCCTACTCTTACTTCAGTCTCACCTTCTCAGACTCAAGAGTTGGGTAGTTCTTGTGGAACCATAGCGCCACGGTCCTGTGAGGCGCTACAGTCTCGCCTCATGTACATCGGCGACGACGATTTCCACTCCAAATTTTCTTGGTCCTCTCGAAGGAGTCCCCGCTGGCGACATCCAACGCTTCGTCTGCATAGCATACGATATTGACGCCAGCGGGGGTTTCTGGATACCAATACCAACCAGACGAAACACAGCAGCATTATAGTGAAATTTTACGATGGTTTGCTGTGAGGTCGTGACCTTCCCCGGCCAAGCCGATCATGTCGCAGCCAGAAACAAATGGCAACGTGACTCCACCACTGTTAAAATATATATACAATATACAAGAAGACGAGTGTTAATTTTCTACGAGTGTTATTCGTTTGCCGGTTCAGTTATTTGTACACTCTCGACACAGACAGAGACTTAATGCTTGTGTGAACGGTCGACAGAGACAATGAGTATCAGTATTGTTCATTTTATATCAATAAAACCCTTTACTATATAATATTCCTTACGTACCACTTGGATATAAGGATATTTCATATTTTATATAATAATTAAAACACTTTTCTGGTTTTTAATTGTTATCTACTACGGTTGTATATCTTGTAATTCGTAATGTTTTAATTTCAACTCACATATATTTTATATTTAGTATATTCTGACTTATTATTTTTAAAATAAATGATGAACAACTTCCGAATGTGCCAAATGCTCTTCGCAAACAATAAGGGATAACTATTGCCCACAATCACCTACATCCATCCTTACTTAACAAAAAATTAATTGCTATCTACTACGGTTGTATATCTCGTAATTCGTAATGTTTTAGTTTCAAATCACATATATTTTATATTTAGTATATTCTGACTTATAATTATAAAAATAAATGATGAACAACGGCCGAATGTGCCAAATGCTCTTCGCAAACAATAAGGGATAACTATTGCCCGCAATCACCTACATCCATCCTTTCTTAACAAAAATTTAATTGTTATCTACTACGGTTGTATATCTCGTAATTCGTAATGTTTAAATTTCAACTCACATATATTTTATATTTAGTATATTCTGACTTATAATTATAAAAATAAATGATGAACAACTGCCGAATGTGCCAAATGCTCTTCGCAATCAATAAGGGATAACTATTGCCCACAATCACCTGCATCCATCCTTTCTTAACAAAAATTTAAAATACAATCAGGATATCAGTTCATTATCATAAATTCGTAATTTTCATAAATGAAGTGTATTTTATTTTAAATAATCGTAAATTAATGTGCGCTTACAGCTTCGAAGTCGATTTGGCTGCTCCCGAGTGTATATTAAATCTGCGGAAAAAAACGTGAACTACGTTATAGAAGTTGTCATTGATATACATTTAAAAGCATTATATCTTACGTAGAGAATCAATAATCTTTCATTAGCGTCATCAGAATCATCTAAATCTATCAACTAAAATACATTGTCTTCCATTTCTCGAATTTGATTTCAAAACTGTCTGTTGCATTACTGAAATACTATTTGCTAAAGCGGAAATGTTTTTATATTGCTCTTAATAAATGTGAACACTCAATAGATTAAATTAAAGTTATGAACCATCTTAAATCAAACCCCTCATACTTATTTTTGCCTCGAATATTAGACGTTTTGTGATAAATTCTCTTCGTGAACAACGTTTAAATAAAAATTTGTTTCGATCTAGACCGAATGAAACTAGATCGAGGATTATCAACATAATTTTTAGTGTTTAATGCAGCTATTTTACAGTCGGTTAGGGAGGCCCACTTCGCAAAAAACATAATTATTCTGTAGTCTAGTGCCTTTTTTACTGCAGGCAATCTAATAACATAATGAACTACACAAAAAATAGCATTAAACTCTTCTCAGAACTACTACAAAATCTTAAAACTTTAATATTTTATTAAAAACACCAGTTACATATTTATAGTTCGACAATCATTTATTATAAAATGTTGACAGAAATAAAGATACTGCAAAGATATAAAAAGGACAAAGGCGGAAGATAACACTAGAGACATTAAGAGTTTATTGCTGTAGATAATGACAGGTATTCAACTTTCAATGTGACTTGACGTTATTTCTTTTATCCACTATAAAAACATATGAAACCTTGATACAAGAGATACCTACAATAAACTTGCCCATTAAACATCTTAAAATATGTACCTCATATATATATATTATAGAAAATCATAAGACTCCACCTACTTTTTAAGATGTGATACCGTTTATAAATGATTCTATCATCTTTTTCTAAACGTTAATAATTTACCAATACAGTGAAATACGAAAGTGAAAAGTATATAAGTATACTAATGTGTGGAATAAAATATAAAAACCTTCGCAAGATTTATTTCTTAGAAAAGTATATACATAAATATTTATTTTTGCTAAGATGTTTTATGTTTCAAGCATGAAAAGGTTCAACACTTAATATGTCTGGACATATTAACATCTTCAGTACTAGCCGACCCAAGGATTTTACAAAAAGATTTTCTTGTGATATTCAGCAAAGTAAGTAATTTCATTAATATTTATATTATATTTAATACGTACGTAAATGTTTCAAAGAGTATTTTTTTGTCATTTTTATTGATTGGATCATATTTAATTAATGATAATTTTGACAAGTACTTATCTAATATAGTTAGGTCCACAAACGTGTATAAAATTTACAAGTGCGGCTTCAAAACACCTAAACAATGAGTCTAAATTTATATGATTTTTATTGAAGGTTCCAATGCCAGTAACATATGTTCGTTTTACGTACCCCTGTATGTATTTGTGTCCTTATTGTTTTTTCTTTTTTTATATAGAATAGGTGCAAATAAGCTAGCAGCTCCTGATGGCAAGTGATCGTCGCTATCCATGAACATTTGCAACAAAAGAGGCGTCGTATATGCGCTGCCAGCCTTTAAGAAAAGTGTGGGCTCTTTTCTTGAAGGTCCCTATGTCGTATCGATTCGAAACCGCTGACGATAGCTGATTCCACAGAGTAATAATGCGTGGCAGAAAATTTTGCGTAACTCTAACATTGGTGGTTTGCCAACCATCGAGATGATGAGAATAAAATTTTAAATTCTGTCGTAGAAGAATTGTAGTAACTCAATGACAAATTACATACAGCTTTATTAGCAAATGTTTTATTACTTTTAATTTTTCCACTATGAAAGGTCGGCAATGGTATCTGAAGTTTTGTACTCGTGGAAAGTCTCCGATATACGATTAGCATTACTACTGACGTCTTAAGACATAAAGCGGGGCCGACGGCTTAAATAACCTATTCAAATAGGGGCCAGAACTAAAATTACTTAAACTAGCCGACATTTAAATACATCTAGTTAAATATCTAATTACAGTTTATACCATTCAATTGTACGTTTTCATTAAAAATTAATAAGAACCAAGGCTTATCAATTGCATATAACGATTTAAACTAAAATATTTAATTTATATGTATTAGATTATAATATTATGATAGATTTAATTTGTATGTTATGATGATGAACGTGTTTTTTGTACGTTTCTTATCTTATGTGTGTTATGCTATTTCCATTTTCCGATTCCGATCCGATTTTATAACGTGTTTTTCCGTTCCACATCTTTAACTTTAAAAATTACTTGAATTAATTATTACACTAACTAGTGTACGGCTTAAATGTAGAGTATGCGGTATAGCTCATGAATAGTAGTGGTTGGCAATGTTGGAGACCCCTCGACAGTGTGGGATTTTAGTCGGAACGAGTACAACACAACTGCACAAAGCAACTCAACGTCCGTTGTCACACACCCATTTTATATTGTTAAATATAAATAACAAAAAAAATTTTATATAAAGTAGAATATACTAACTTTTCCTCCGAATGGTAAAGTCATATGCACGCAATTCCTTACTTATGGCTAACAAATTAATCCAGCACCCAACTGATGTTTATATTTTTCGAAATCCAATATCACACACTAGTCATGTGGAGTCATATCACATGCCCGAGAATCGCGGCAACTCACATTCCTAGCTTTATGAGTATGGGCATGTTGTTAATTAAGTGATAGTTTTGGTGGCCCATTGATGAGTGTAAGGTTTGAGTGGTTCATGAGTGTAAGATCAGTTTAAACGCTGAAGAAATGATACTATTATTAAACTTCAGGAATATAAATTTGACCTCTCACGCATTCATCCTAGCGTGTCCTATAAAATTTACAAAAGGCCTTTGTAATTTATAAATCTTTGATATTGGATTTGATAATGGGTCGGGGAAAAAGTTTTTACTTGTTTTATAGACAAATTCAAGATCTTTTTATCGTAGTTTATTTACATTTGATTATAATATATATATTTATATATGTATGTTCCATTTTGATCCATAAATTGTTGCCATTTTTTAGGTCGGGAGATAATTGCTGTATAAATTGTGGGACTTCTGATCAAAAACCTGCGACAAGTAGTTTTGACAGTCCTCTCTTGATGTTAACCAAACACTACCTATAGAATTCGGAAAGGACCAAAGCAGGAGAAAATCTGAGAGTGCATGGTTAGGGCTAAATGGTGGATGCATTAACACTTCCTAACCAAGCTATCTCAATATTTGTTAAGTGGCAAAAAAATGTGTGGTCTGGCGTTATCCCCTAGTTACCCATTCTGTTGATGATTTCGGGCCGTTTTTTCTCTATTTCTTACTTGAGTCTCATCAGCTGTTGGTAGTAGAGATTCGAATCAATGGTTTTGCTCAGCGGTAAAATCTCATAATGATCAATCCCACTATACACACAGCATCATCTTATTGCAAATTAATCCAGGTTTCGCTAAAGTCTGTGGACTACCCTTTGAACATGATCTTTTTCGCACTTTCTTGTCGTAGGTAATTCGACTTTTCATCATAAGAGATCAATCTTTGAAAAGCACAAGAATACAAGACTCATAAGTTTTCTTTCAGTGGCTCGTTCGGCATCCAAATATCGAGCTTTTTTATTCATCCAGACTTTTCACATGGGTCGAAATTGTTTTGTGATCAACCCCTAAGCCGTTACTACTAATATGCCGATCTAGCTCGACTTTTTTAAAATGGCATTGACTTTATCTGTAACAGGTCCACCAAAGCGAGCTTCAACTTTGACATCTAAATTCGCGGACTGAAAACGCTTGAACCAATTTTGTGCTACACTTACTGACACAGCGTTCAGTCCATAAACCTCACAAATTATTATCGCGGCTTGTGTCGCATTTTTCCCCTTTTTTGTAATAAAATTTTAAAATGTATCGAATTTCTTCATTAAATTCATTTATTTCGGAGGATAGAAAAATGGCGGGAATTTTTTTATTGTTCTATTTTGAAATGTCATTTATTTAATGGTATAAAAACTAGCTAGATACAACAAGCACAACCATAGAGATTTAACTATAACTTTATATTTATTTTACTTTTAAAAAAAAAATACCTTAATCTTTAAGGATCAATAAAAAGTATTTGCATTTTTTTCCAATAAAGACAAACCAAATTAATGTAAAATCTACTTGTCACATATTATCCGCACATTTGATTTCATCTTGAAGGTTGAACCTTAGATTCTAATGCAAATTTTTGTTTTTGCGAATGCGAATATATGCACTTCTATTGTGTAACCTAAATATTTGACATATTCTTCTTATGACTTTGTTTTCAGTTATGCCAGAGAGGAACCGGCTAGAAAGATCTACTAAAAAAGTTAGATCGCCTTTTCAATAACTATTTCAGATATGTTTTCGGTTTTGAATAATATGATCATATCAAACATTACCACTCTTGCCTTAATTAGCTCACTGTTCAACAAAGGCGTAGCTCTAAGATTGTTAATTATGAGATACAGGCGGCCCGGCCTAAAGCCGTTATGTGGTTCTCGATATTAGCGCGGTCATAAAGCCATACATACATATATTTAAAGATATTACTTTACATCTCTATATTAATTATATAGATATTAATTATATATACTTTATGTTAGGTTTATAATTGGATAAATATTGTTGGTGTATGATTGGATTAATAGTATTGATGTAGATAAATTTCTTTCTTAATTAAATTATTCATAAGAGATATTAATTTCACATACATACAATATAACTCGTAATCCTTCATTGCCCAATCAATTTCAACCAGTCTCTGTTCTCCCATTTCTATCAAAAGTTTTGGAAGCATTGGGTTCATAAGCAAATTGCCATGTTTATTACAAAACAATCTAATATAAATAAAATTGATCCTGGTGTACCGCAAAGCTCCTAAGTAACGTAACTCCTGTTATGTTTTCTTTGATTATAAACTTTATTACCTGTGTTATTTATTGTTCGTACCATCTCTATGCTGACGATCTTCAGCTTTATGTCCAACGTGACATTTAAGTAATTGACAATACCATAAATAAAGCAAGGCAATCTTAAAGTTTTTAGAATTTGGTTGGACAGATATGGTGTATCGGTTAATCCTTACCAAATGTAAAGTCAAGATCGCAGGTAGCTCAAGAATGCTGGCTAAGATAAGATTTTGGTAACCTCTGTCCTAAATTTACACATATTTAGAATTTTCTATAAAAGTAGTTTCATTGTAATCCATACAGTTTTTAACGTTTACCGCTTTTAAACTGTAATTATTAAATTTAAACTATTATGGTTGATCTAAACTAATATAAATCTTGTCCAAATGGTTTAAAATATTGCTTTATAAGTTTCACTATTTTCCGACAATTCCCAAGTCAGCCTTAACTGAATGCGACACGGAAGTAAACGGTTTGCTACAAATTGGCTTGTCAAAGCTTGTTGGTGTAACAGAACCAATTCCTCGTTATGTTATCTCACTCTAGTATTTTATTTTCTATTTGACCTACTTTCTTAGTACATTATCGTTAATTGGCTTCTAAAGAATCCTTTTTTCCTTAATATATAATGGTCATATTATTGTTTAAGTTAAATATTTACGTACTTGTATTGAACCGTAAAATTAAAATTTAAACTTACCTCACGATAACGCTATCACTCCTCTAGTTAACTATTAGTTGTTGCTGAAGTTAACTTCAAACGTATTCCCCTCTGAGCATCCCTCTACAAACTAAGTGCAGACATCTGAAGTCTTAATTAATTTCAAACTTGTTTCTTATTTATAATCTTAACGAACATTTTCCGAGTTTATATAACATATCCACCAATATTAGAAAACAAATAAAAACATTTTGATGCAACTATAGAAATGTAAATGTATTAAACATTTTATTATGATATTGAGATGCTAAACGACCACGCAAAGTAACAGGACATTCCAATTTAACGGAATCGTAAATAAATGCCAAGATGAAAGCTTACGAAGAAGCAACTAGGTTTGCAATCATGGAAATACATAGACATCTTTCTACCGATACAATTACAGGCGAGCACACAGTTTCCCTGATGATATGTGATAACTATCCTTAACAAAGATTTAAGATGCAGATGCACTGTCACACCTGAGCACAGATATTGAATAACTGTAATTACTCGCGTAATCTAAGAAAGCAGCGAATCTAAGTCTAAGAGAGGTACACTGCAGTTTGTTTCTAGTTGCAGAATGAATGGGTCTTCTTGACCGGGATAGGACCACGACCACACAGAAAACCAGCGTAAAATAGCAGCATAATGCTGCTGTTTTTAACCTGGTGAGTGTAGGGATACCGAGACTTTTATTACTGGTGACGAGTCATTTGATATCATTCCTTGTAAAGGATGAATGTTGTCATGGTCCGCAGGAATCACTTATCATCAGGTGAAGAGTGTGTGATTACTCTCAATGTAATAAGAAAACCCACACTCATACACTTTGTTTTATGTTATTTACATATATCATGATGTGCAATCTATGAAACATTACCTTACCTTAACTTACATAAACTTACCTTACAAATTAAAATAGTTGATTGATTTTTTTTTATTCTAATAGCTTTGCAGTAATCTTATTTCATGAAATTGCAATTCACAAATTTCAATTACATACTCTAGAAAACTCAGCCTGTCGCAAGAGCAAATTACATTGTCTAGACTTGCAATAAATTTAACCAAACAAGGTGTGAATAAAATAATCTTTTCCTTTTATTTTTCTAAGCATTTTATTAATGAATGCTAGATTGTTACATAACTGTTTTTATTTCTTTTCCTTGCTTTAAAGTAAATTGTAGAAGGTAAGTTAGAATTTGACAAGTTTAGTAAATTTAATTTGTAAATTTAAACAATTCTCTATTCTATTGCGCAAATCTGATGGACACTGATTGATGCACTGAATGATTGCTGCAGTGAAAACTGATAAGTGTGACTTATAAGTGGAATACCGAAGTTGATTGACAGTTTGCCACTGCTCCGTCGCAAGCAATCCTCGTCCAGTTCTGATGAGTCAACATAGTAATTACACAATACCAAGTCATCTTCATAATTGATTCTATGTCAATCATATATTTTTATGGGGAACCCTCAACATAGACCTCTCACGCACACTACCAAAGACTATGATCCTGAGTAACCTGCATCTATCGACATCCTGAAGGCTTGCGGCTGGTCGATTTGTAATATCGAGGTAATAATTTGTTATTCTATTCGAAGTGACAAACGAGCATACAGTTAACTTAATGGTTAGTGATAGTTGAGCTTAACGCCACTAACATTCTATCTATCATTCTAGATATCCCTAAGATTCACGGATACCTACATAATTTATCATTATGGAATCATAATGCCGATCTGTTTCCATCCATGAGAACTTAGTTATACCATGTGGAACAGAACAGCAAGCTGACGGTAGTGGTGCAATTTACCTACCATATACAATAATGCTATGTTCAAAGCAAATACTAATGGTTATATAAATCTTCTTTCCTGTAGCAAAATATTTTTATCACACGTAATAAAACTACTCTGTAATATAACTCATATATTTAAAATTTCATTAACCCTGCTTTAAACTTCTTTCCTATAAAAGAATACTTCTAAAATGTGAGTATAGATGAAAACAATAGACAGTCTCAAGGCCTGAACAAAAAAGAATTTAACATAGAATGTAAAATAATTATATATTAAATGTATATAATAAATATATATATGAAGTAGTCAATATTATGTAGTCAATATTTGGCATATTGTGGACCAAAACTAGGGCGGTAAATACTGTAAAATAAATGTAAATAACGATACATCAGTATCGATGACACAACGTTTTTGTAACAAATTTTTTGCCTGCACATTATCAACAAAAACGTCAAATAATTGATTAATTTAATTAGCATTTTTTCCTAATATAATGTTAGGTCACGATATGTAAAGTTATGAGAGATATACGGTTCGTCACGCTTCCCGAATGTACTTAGCAATCGCGTATACTTCGGATAACGTTGAACAAAGAAAAACATGAACACTAATGGTAAATTTTGTAAATAAATTTACCTCAAATCACATTAAGCATCTTTACTTTTGAATGTGCACTTTTTACGCGGGAATAGTGTATTCGTTTGGATATCAATAAAAATAAATACAAGCTTTCATTGAAACATGGCATTTGATGCCTAATTTCTTAGTATCAGATAACCATCGCCAATAACTATCGGAATGATAAAAATCCCACTCGGTGGACATCTTTAGTGATTGGGAGGATCCACGGAATCTCACGAGTGCAGACAAATAGAGCCACCCTGATCGTATTTCAATATCCGGGGCTCTCTCCAATTTCACAATAAACGAGCAAAACCGATCTCAATTCTCATCGCCGTCACCAATGAAATTGTTAATTATACATTCAAGTGCTGACTTACCAAGCGATTAAAGAAAACATCATAAGGAAAAATTTTCCCGTCGGTTAAATTCCGACAAACCACATTTGAACCATGTGATGCAACAATAGTCAATGTAGAGCCAACATTTGAAAAAAACTTTTTTTATCAGTTATTATTTTTTCATCACAAATCAAAGACATAAAGTCTTTTTTAACTTAATAACCGGTTGATTTCAAAATCTCAATAACGACTTTAAGCAAACAAAGTCCCTCAGTTAACTTACATAAACATGTAAGTCTACTCGAATCAAGCGGTTGTGATCGTGACCGCGTGTAATTACGTCTCAGCTGTGATGAACTGTGTGGTTGTTCTACTAAACATTTCCACTAAAGTTACTTAGGCATATGAATAGGAGTTTGTGTGCAAACTATGTTAAAACTGATATAAATCAACGATTAGTGACTAAGATTTATAACACCAGATAATAATTTCCATTGAAATTAACATCTTTAATTTGCGAAACATCAGTTATTAAAAAAAATATTATATATGAATATAAAGGGTCGGGGATAAAGGTTTGTCGTATTTTACAAGTAAAAGTTGCAGTAACATTTCTTTGCTTGTACTGTTTGTATCTGGACAAGAACGTGCGAAAAAGATCATGGTCTAAGAGATTAAATAGCAAAAGGTGAAGCTGTGTGTATTGGTTGGGAAGTGTTAATGCATCCTTGCACCTTGCTTCCTAAGATTTTTACTGTTTCGATCTCTTCACAATTCTGTAGGTAGTGTTAGGTTAAGAACAAGGGAGGACAGTCAAAACTACTAGTCGCAGTTTTTTGATAAGAAGTCCCAAAATTTCTACAGCAATGGGATTATGCCACTACCTACAAAATGGCATGTTAAACATATCTTGAATTTTATATAAAATACGAAAAACTTTTTTCTCCGAACTATTAAATATATATAAAAATAATTATAAGCTTGCGGAAAGTCTATGGATGCAGGTAGCTCTGGGGCATGCTTCGTCGCAAATATGGGGTACCAATGTCCAGCAGTGGTCTATTAATGGTCTGTGGTGATGTTAACATTTAAATGGTTAACCTATGGAATGATTACATTACTCCTTGTCGCAAATACGGTTTTAGAATTGTATCACATAATTTATATTTTTCTATATTAGAATTAAACGTTATGTCTTTAATGAAAAAACACAATAAGGAGGTTAAGAGAGGTTAGAGGCCCTACGAGTTTAGCATATTACTCACAATCGATTAGTGCGTCTGAGTCACAACTGGCTTATCCCAATAATTCATTCGGACAAAATTATCTAGCATTTATGCTACGAGTACTTCTATAGACTTATCCGTAGCCACATTTAAAACATAATAGGGTGAAGGTTCAATATGAATAGATATTACTATCTGTACCTAGGTAGTTATAAATAACAAGAGCTAATTTTTTACAAAATATAAATACTGTTTACTTATGATATAATAAATGAACGTTAAGCAAAATGATTAAAAAGTGCATGTCAAAATGGTTTCCAATCTTTTCTATTCTTTTGGTGACAAAAAATTGTGCGCCGTAAAGCTAGAGTGATAGACATACATTAAAACAGTAAATACGATAACCTGCCCTTATAAATAAATTAAGAAAAAAATATGTAGATCCGACCTGAATCAAACAAATGATATTTAAAATTCAGTCGCTCATCTGAACATATTTTATAAGCTATTGAGATACTATTTTGTTATATTAAGGGTAACATTTTATATAAGAGTTAACCAATGCTAAGAAAAACAAATATTGAGGAACTTGAGTGATAAACAAAAACAAAGTTTCTGATCGTAAACGAATCCTGCAACTGAATTTTGAAAATGAATCAAGGTCTCATCATCGAGGTATCAAATTACCCATTAAACTGATTATCTCTATTCTGAATATATTATATTCTTTCACCTATTAAAATTGACCAAAAACCAGTCAAATCACTGTACCGTACATTTCTAGCAGTATCAGTATCAATTCTAGCTAATATACACAAGACCATCAACTTACTGTTATTTAGGATCATTACAATGATTTCTTAAAATAATTTTTAATATGCTATATAGAGATATAAAAAATAATTTATTACTCATATTACTGTATCATTATTACTGCGACCAATTCTACACTTTTGTCTATACTTACTATATGCGAAAATAAATAAATATGTGGCCTATTTTTTTTATATTCTGATAAATAAATACGAGTATCTTGAGTTTGACACATTTTACTTCGTAGCAGTGCTACATAAGTTATTTTAAATTAACTACGTCAAATGCTTCGATTTTCGTAGCTGTACAATTGAAGCAAATATCGTGTTACAGTACTGTTTACCATTTCTCAGCAACTTTATTTACATTTGTTGATAGTGACAATCAGACCGTGCACTGTTGACGTGAAAATCACGTAGAGTGTGCTATTTTAACGCTTATGCTTTATTCGAGGTATCACATTTAGTCCCACATAAGAAGAAACGTCGTTTCAGTGCTTCTAAGGGAATAGACTGAAAATGACGATAAAGTACAATACACTTCCATCTTAAACAGTTTTCGTATCTGCCCTAATTGTTAACGCATGAAAACTTAAACTTGTAAAACGATAAGGGCAAAAGAGTGGTAACGGTTCAAGCCGAGGCTCCCTTTTGGTAGCCCTTGTGCTGGTTACCCACTAATAGTCTCGACTGAGTGCCATAAGCGCTCGGTCACCTCTCAACCCAGTGAAATTGTAAAAGACCTCGGGCTAACAGCGGCCATCGGCCAGAGAAAAAAAAAGGCAAAATAGTAAACTTATAATTAAACGGGGGTATGAAAACCCAATAGTTTGGAAGTTCAAAAATATTAGCTAGTATATGAACCGTGAACCCGCTACTGAGTTGTGGCTTCAGGTAGTGGTACATCCACTAATCCGAGTAGGTATTAAAGGACTAAAAAAGTTCTAGTAAAAGGTCTAAGGAATAGGAAAGTTACTTGCAACACATTTCATTATGTACGCGCACTGATACGTCTACATCATCTACTACAAACTCGACTTACTACAAATTAGAACACGATACCGTTGAGACAGAGACTTGTAATCTCCGCCCGCAACCAGATTAAATTAAATGTACAGTGACACTATCGTGTAATTTGTTACTTTAGTTACATGCAATTAAGTAAAAGACATTTACTTTCCGGGTTTTTGCTGAATCATTAATTATAAATACATTTATGTAGCACAAATATAGGCAAGTGGACGTTATTACAATTGCTGTTGACAACTACAACTCAATAAAGATACATTTGTTTCTTTTATGGCTACTTATATTTTGCAAAAATATATCATACTTAACATTGACACCACAAAGAATCTATATTCAATATTTATTCATGAAGCAGAGCATTAAAATTATGATAGAATGTTAATCTTATAAAGAATATTTCCTTTTATCATTGTAAATTATTGATTTATTCTTAATCTGCAATGATTTCTTGATTATGAAAAGAATTAAGTTCAATATTCAGTGCAGATATTACATTAGAGCGTTTGCAATTGCACCTCTATATAAGGGATAAATATGAAATTTATACATTACTTAGGTACACATTACTAAAAATTTCTGGATTTTGATAATTAAGACCAGATATTATATTTATGACACGTTTATTTTCTTGGAAGTATAAGCACTCACTATTTACATACTTCGGAATTCGTTGGAACCATTTTGTGAAACAGTGGATTCAGTCTTTAGTAGGGACCCCTGCGATGGCTTCGTGAAGGGCATTCACCGCTGCTTCCGAGCTTGTAAATCGTAACCCGAAAATAAAAGATAAGCTTGACATTGCTGCTAGGACGCTTTTCACGAACTCATCTCTATCTCTGTCACTCTGTCTGTCACCAATGCCAGTATAACTACATTTTTGTCAGTTTCAGATTCTGTAACCACAATTGCCAGCTGACTTTCACGTACATCGCCATGGAGATGATCATGTCTACGTCTAAATTATTCGTACGTACCACGAATACACATTGGGCTTCATCACCAAATGCCAATTGATTTCACTAGCAAATCTCTTGTTAACTTAAGCCACACCGAAAATCATAAAAAATCATTGAGCGAATATTTCACGAGCTAAATTCATTGTAATAGCAACAATTTTCTAAAGGACGCTACAATTAAAAAACAAATGTCAATCTCGCAAATTATCCCATTTTTTGTATTCAATACAATATTTTTTTTACTTTTATTGTAAGTAGCCAGAAAATTTAGTATGCCCCACGTACAAATGTTACTATGTTACACTGACAACTAATTTAAAAACTGCAAATGGCCATTTTTACTACACTGACAACTAATTTTGAAACTCCAAATGGCCAATATTTTATGTTATTGTTTTTAAAATTTACCTGTTTACATCAATCATTGTTTTTCACGACTTTTCCATTATTTTATAAAAAAAAATACAAGGCCATTCTACGCCCGCAAATATATCACCGAGTATCGATTATCGAATCACGGGCGTGATCTCGTGCAATTACTTTGTGAACGTGACAAACTGCATGGCTTACGTTGGCGTTCTAATTAAATATCCTTTCTATTTATGGCTTCTATAAAATTTATTATATTTTTATTTATTACATATACATTAAGCTGTAATAGATTTTAAATATTTAATTATTTTTGTTCGTATGTACCCCAAAATGAGGTATTACCTTATTTAAGGATGAACGTACGTCTGTCTGCATTCTTTTACAGACATCCTGTGGTACGGGTGCGCAAATATATGTACACTATCAATAGTGAGCACAGACATTTTAATTTCAAAAGTTAAAAAATCACGCTTTTTTTTCGGACTTATGGCCTCTGTTATCCGAGGGCTTGTACAGTTTCACCAGGTTGAGAGGTGACCGACAATCGTGGTACTCAGTTGAGACCTCTATTAGTGGGTAAAATTCACGCGCTTATTGAAAATTAGAGGTGAGTTTCACAAGACTTGGTACAAAAAAATTTTGGACAATATCCAGCTTTCGATTGGAAATTTATTTAAAATCTATTTATTTATCATGGCGTAAACTATAAGGGAAATGCATTAAATAAAACAGGTTTACTTAAGACAGTATAATGATCATAGAGTATAAGATAAACAATTTTTCAGGTGAATAACTATGTTATTATTTGTTTTTTTTTTAAATTATGTATGATATAATTAATAAAGGCAATATACAACTAGTGATTGTTTTTACAATTCCGATTGTTTCTCTAGAAACGGACATAAATTGTCAGTTATCTCAAATAGTAACTACGAAGCACTGGTACAGAATTTTTATTCATGCAGAATATGTGTAAAAATTATAATTTTATTTCTTTAATATATAAATACTAATATAAATTTTACATATTAATTATATTAATGCACTTAAGTCATTTTTTTTGTTGCTCTACTAAACCCATGCTTTGTAACCGACAATTAAATACTAAGCGACTGTGCAAATAGGTTTCGGAAGGAAAACTGTTTCAATCTAACCTCAAGCAATGGATTACGAGAGTATGTTTATTTCATAACAAATAATGTTGAAACACGTTATAACATTAAACAATATAAACAAAGCTAAGACTAATAAGATAAGATCTAATTAGCAAACCAAAATAAATGTAGCCAACAAATTTGGAGTCATTATTTTAATATCAGCATCAGTTTAGTCATTTGGAAAAAGTCCTGGACTGTCTGGAAAAATGTGGTGATTTTGATGTCTACTAAACGAACTATAATGAGATTTTCACCATTCGTTTTCTCTCAATAATATTCATCATGTATTTCCCACGCAAAGTTTAGGTATATAGAATAGTTTTTCACATATATGCTTAGATCAGACTAGGGTAGCTCTTTGCGCAGTCTTACGTCATTTTAATATATTCTGTGTAGTAAATGGCATCTGGTAATAGTGTAATGAGAGGATATCGCCGTGGTCAAAATCGATAAGAAGTACTACCCACAAGGAATACTCGTATGTCTGAGTGGAAACATACGGACGGAGTATGTATTTATTATTTACTAATTCTCGTGTGTCTTGTACTTGATTTGTCTTAACTGAGTGGGGGGAAGTGTAATATGTAGTAAATAGAGGTTAGAAGTGAAGAATCCACGTACCAAATCAAACGCAACCAGTTGTTCAATACAAATTGTGAAAATTGTCAAAGTTTAATGAAACACATGCATTATGTGAAACTAAGGTACCAGGTTACTAATAATCAATAAAAATGTTGAATATATTTTTACAAAAGTCTACAAAAATAAAAAGAAACTTGTCAGTTTGTTTCAGTTTCAAAAGGAGTGGAGCATATATCGCTGTTGGGCTTCACTACCCTTGAAGTTATTTTTTAATTATTTCTTTAACATGCAGATTTTTTCCCAGAAACTGACCAACATCGAGTTCCAGAAGCATTTGTAGATGAAGATGTAACAAGTCCTAATTTTGATATTGAACATTAATCTGGTAATAAGAAGAAAGAAAATTGCGCACTAATTACAAAATCAACTTAAAAAAATAAATTATATTGGGTTTAATCCGCGTAAAATTGAGAACCGGGAGACATAGGAATTATTTAATATTAAGATATGAAATTTACACCCCGATTCAGTCAGATAGTAGTTGCATAAATGTACTTTTTTTCAACTTTATGCTGGCTTAATGTTCTTAATTTGCGTCCATTATTAGATATTAATTATTATTTCAAATTTAATGATTTAATTACAGGTCAAATATTATAATATATAAAAGTTAAAATCCCAGAATATAATATGATAGCATATGTTATGGTAAATTTGAACTAATCTAAAAATTAAAAATGAAATGAACTAGATAAAGATCTCACTGTAGTTTGAACCGTTTGTTTTAATCACTACGCTCGGCAAAACGCCGCAGCAATTACTCTTTTTATTTTACCCTTAATTGGTTGTTGTTCTTGTTATTATTAGTTCATGTCAGTAAATTTATAGTATCGAATACGAGACTAAAGTAAGTCGAGAATTACTTCAGAAAATAATTCAAAAATCCTTCCTATTCGCGTGTCACTCAATTTGTAACAATTGTGCCTGATTGTAAGAACTGAACCCAATCTTAGTCGTCATTCACTACCACCCAATAAATTAAGGCGGTGTTGTAAAACACCAATTGGAAATTTATTGACTGAATTCAATTTCATTGATATTGAATTTATTGAGAGCTGTTAAGTCCCTGAATAACTAGACATAGATCAGTTTAAGCAGTAGTTTTAAGACTATCTTGAAGTACTAAATCTAATTTTGTATCCAATTTGATTGTGTTTTCTAAATCGTAATAATTATGATTTACTATTTAAACTTAATATTTATCTATATTATTATTAACCTTTAACGGAACTATGTCTGTGGATTTGGATTGTTTTTGTTTGCATGGATATAGATTCATAAATTACTCAATGGATTTTGATGAGATTTTTTGACGAGGTAGATTAAATCTTAACTAAGAAAATCAAATTAATGAAAGAAGATTTTACGGAAGGAAAATTGATGAACACAATTATAACAACATAATTAACTTATACGTAACTTTGGTCTTTTATACATTCAAAAAAAATATATATAAAACTATTATTTTATATTTTTTTTAAATAAAATAAACTTACATGTTTAGTATTTAATATATTGGTCTACAAACACTTTCTAAACTATAACTGACTCAGCAAGTACACGAATTTTCAGAGGCTATTTGTAAAAGCAAGAATGACAAACAACAACGCTGTCTATCTAATATTAAATGATCACCATGGTCCATAGATACATCACATCCATTCTAGATTACGAATTAAAAACGTGAATTTTATTCCACCTTGACCGTGTGAAACACCTTCGCGAAGTCAATAAAAATTCCAATTACCTTTTTATACAAACTTGACGCAAAATAATTTAAAGGTAACAGCGAACAGCATAAGATGTGGATTTACCATCAAGAATGAATTGAATTTTCGAAAGTAATATATTTGATACTAAATATTTTACCATTACAATTACACTACTTAAAGCAAGGACTATATTTTACACAGTAGAGTTGCTTAACAGCGGTTTTCATAGAAAGTGTTATTAAAACATTAAAACTCTAACATTCTATCCGATACTTTCGACTAAAAATTATTCCACCAAAATATTACACATTTAAAAAAAATGTGAAGAGAATAACCTCAATCCATCAAATGCTCTAATGCCCGCCTGTGTAATATTTTTGTGCAGTGCGGCTTACCTAACCTTACACACATTAACAGATACAATTTATACTATAAATCATAAAACAGAGCACGGTCAATTTATGGAACAGTATGTGCCAATGCAAGCAACCTTTTACCGTAAAACTTGTAAGCAGTTGTAATATTAGAAGCGAACGCCACGATTTACTGCATGGAATGCAATGTACTGTTTATTAGAAATTAGATGCAAAGTATAAAATTAGAGGTAAGTAGTGAAGATAAAGATGTAAATCTTAAATCAACTCCGTATTCCGGTTCTATACTTTTATCTTCAAAATATACCCTATATGCATACAGCAAAAAAAATAGTAGCTAAATTTTGTTCTAGAGTGCCATTTACATCTTACCCATGTGGGTTTTATAACCTTTGAATATTCAAAAGATATAAAGTCCTCCTGCTACTAGAAATAAAATATATTTTAAAGCGTAAAGTCGATGTGAAACAAGATACAAAGCAAAGCGGCGTTGCAATCTAGCGCCCCGTCCGCGTCGAGATGGATAACCGATGTTTATTTAATATCATCATCAATCACCCAGCCTTTTGCACCGGTATACATATAAATGTATATATAATATATATATATATATATATATATATATATATATATATATATATATATATATATATATATATATATATATATATATATATATATTAAGGGTCGTAGGGTTATTAATTAATATTGGATTGTGTAAGCTGTCGCTAGGAGATCTCCACCACACATTTCGCCTTACGTCAACCAATATAAGCTACCAGTTTTGTTTTCTTACTATTCTTTTTATAAACCAGATTACCGTAAAACTCAGGTAATTGAACTTTTAAAAAATATTCTACTTTAAATAGTAGCAGAAAGCGTAAATCGCAATAAAATCTTCAAATCTGTCCCAAAAATCGTAAATCTGTTTTCCTATTACATCATCGCCGCACGACGACGTGAAATACTTGGATGGGATTGAATATGCAAATCTGTTTGAAATGAAACATGCGCTGTGTTTTATTTCATCTGGCATCAATTTTAAGGCGCCCTTTCATGAATACTTTAAGACAATTATGTTGTTTTGAAGTGAAATGCAGATAGTTTTAGACTATTTTTAACAAAAACAATATGAATTATTAAAAATTAAGAATATACAAGAATTTATTAACAAGCTTCGGTTTTTAATTTATTTATATCTTATCAGTGTAATGGTCATGCCCTCGACTCGGAAAAGCGGCATAACGCTACTACAATTCGTTTGATACTCGTACAAAGGAAATAGGAGGTCTATTTACTGGTAATGAAGAAATTTCATCTCATTTTTCCGAGTGACATTGCACATGCTTATTGAATATCTAATGAGGATCGAGGGATGGATGGATCTAATGGATGGAATAGGTGCTTATAGATCGCATCCATACCTTATTAACAAGCGAACAGTGTTTACGTATACGTCACACGCAGTTCATAATAAAAAGCTTAACCTATCCTCATCGATTACTATACGATACAAGTATATGAGTATATTGAGTATATGAATACGTTTTTGTTCAATTTCATTAAATTAAAAACAAGGATTTTAAATTTATGTTTCAATTGAAATTTTGTAAGATTTATTGGGAACAACTCTTAGACAGTGGAATCCTCGTTATGCGTTATGCAGGAATCTTATGGTGTCGTAAAATAATCGTAAACGATTTCTTTTCTTTATTACTTTGTTACTTACGCTGATCGTAATATTTTATATTGAACATCAATGCATTGAGTTGTAATGGTATCGCTCGCGTATTATGAAATCAAAAACCAGTCACTGAATTACTTCGTTTCGAAACAATAAAAATAAAAAAAACCTTGTATAATATAATTTAATCTGAGAAAAATTATATGAATGACAAAATTCTAAATTGTATTTAATACTACAGGCACCGGCGAGTCAACTCGCACAATTTACATTATATAAATTTTAAGTCAACAACTACGGCTCGTCTTGATCAGTGTACTAAAATTATTCTATTTAATTAAAATATGATTCAAATACATATTATAATTTACAACAACAAAAATAAGCACAAATATTTATATTTCGTCACGTCTTGGTATTTTCTGAGAGGCTTTAAACAAAACAAACGATTAATTATAATTAATTGATGGTGCCAACGACGTTGTTTGTTTTAGAACACAGAGATCTGATTAATTTAACTTGTCACTAACAAATTATTCATTAAGAGGCACCAAACTTACATACTGTTTTTATAAGAACCGAATGTAGCAGTAGGGGAAATCAGACTCATTACCTAGTGATCGCTTTCTTTCCTCATCATTTTCAAATGAATTTCCTTTATTTATATTAGGCAAGGTTAAACAATAATGAAATTATAAAAAGAATTGAAATTACTGAATTTTACATTGATAGCCTTTGAACTTTGGTACTAAACTTACACTGAAAAAGGAAAAGACTTCGCAACAAAATTAGTTATTTGCTAAGTCCCTAGTACCAAAATACGGCAATGAATTGTTTTTTAAATGACGGTCGTTTCATGCATTTAACCCTAAAATTCAGGCATGTCAACAGCAATAACTTCATTGTCACGGAAGACTTATACAGGCAAATATATTTGTTTTCGTAAGAGTGAAGTGTAGCGAAACATATCCGAACCTGTCACCACAGAAAAGAGCAAGGCGTAATAAGTTGCCTTAGTAAACTTCCTCTAACTATTTAAACGTTATCTAACTAGATAACTGGCTTGAACGTTTAAATTACCATTTTCAAATTCCAAAAAAAGAAACACTCTTTAACGTTCCTAGCCCAATGCATAGCAAGAAGCTCAAATCTGAAAGTGAAAAACTCTTGTTTTGTATAAAAAAATTGAGAGCTATCCTTAATTTTCAATCGATACCAAAATCTAGGTATCACGGAGATGTAAAATATATAAAAAAAATTAGTACTTTATAAATCAAATAAGATACCGATATCCAAATGAAAGAAAATTGATAAATTTGGCAAGCACTCCGCAATACTTCGAGCATTTTCTTACAATAGATAGAATATTATCTAAAATAGACAAGAACATTACATAGACCGGTATTTTGTAATGCACCCAGACGCAATTTGGCGCCAGTTCAAAGAGGAACGTTACAATGATATCACTACTACAACTATTCTCATTAGGTCTTACATAAAACTCATAAGTTTTATGGATTACTTGCTTTGGAAATAAGTATGTTGAAAATGTATCCAATATTGATTTTTATTTTATGCTTGCGAACGTTGACACCGGGAAATTAACAATTTAGGCTGTCTGCATAATAAAAGAACAAATATAACTGATTGAATTATTCGCCCTTCTTTAACTATAGCAGGCCATTATGATAACACCACATCTCGTACATACTCGTCATATTGGCTAAACGCTTCATTTAACGTCATTAGAAATGTTTTTAGTATTTTATTTATTTATTTATATTATAGATTGGACAAAAGACTTTTCAATAAAACATTCGAGACCGTAGTCTAATATGATCATCTCGTTCCATCATGCGTATAGTTAGCTATGCTTCTTACACATTTCTGTACTATTTCAGAAGTTTTTATTATATTATTTCATATAAGGACCTATCCTTACATATGAAGTTAGAGTATTATATGGAAAAAGTAAAAAATGGTTATATATTATATATTTAATCAATTTAAGTATGTAACATTATTATCTATGCACTTCTCCATTTTATAGGTAGTTCATTGATTCCATTGATGAAAAAAGTTTGGGAGCGAGAATCAATAAAATCTTTGAAAGCGGTTTGGATTCCTCATCGGAATTAATTTTTTTCCTTTGAAGAAATTATCGAAATTTGGTAATCTGTTGGAGCAAGATCTGGGGAGCATGGTGGGTGTCGGAGACATTCTAACTGCAGCTCCTCTAAATTAGTGACCGTTTCTCGTGAAGGATGGGGTCTAGCGTTTTCATGAAGCAGCAGTGAGCTAGAACAGTCTCGGTTGTTTAACGGCTAGCTTTAATCATCATAGTTTGCAATTGTTGACTACACAGATCTGGCGTAATCGGGCTAAAAACCAAAAAAAATATTTTGATTTAACGAATAGACACAAGAAACTCGATTTACCCATTTCTAAGTAATTGTTACACAAACAGTACGTAGTAAATAGACAAAACACTTCATCATTCCTAGCGTCAAAGACAGCCGAGAACAGCTGCGATTCCCCAAGCCTATCCAACGTGCAGCGTTTGATTAAACTTCTATCACGTTCAACAATATTTTACTAGAGAAGTGAAACTACCCTATATAGACAAGGAAAACATTTTCCTATTTTCACAACACACGACCGCACTCCGGAATTTAAAAAGAATTTCAAGAGCTTTACTTTTTCTGTGAAAGTGTAAAACCGACGAGCAATCTGAATAAGTGTGTCTATTATTCGCTTTTATTAATTCTTTCTGAACACACTTCAGTTATCTGTACTTCTTAGATTTAGTACTCAAAGAAAGTACACATCCAAAAAGGTTTGCATTCACTTGGAAAACTAAAAATATTTTATATTTTATCATAACCTAATTTATATTAAGTTATGATAAAATATAATATATGAACTTTGAGCTGCAAAATATATTAATAAAGTCGAACAATCCGACCAATCGAATCCTATGAAACAATGAAAATTTTTTTTTGAATGATTGAACTATAACAAATCAATTTATTCATTTTAACAGTAATTTTTCTAACAAAATAATAATAAATAAATCCCTCTCTAGCCTGAACACATGCAGGCATCCTCCTGGGTATGCAGAAGATCAAGCTATCCACTCAGCACTCAGCCAGCAACTCGGATATCCAGTAATCGCGAAAGCCTGTGCCATTCTTTAATGGCGGTTTTTCTAATCTCTGACAGGGTTTGAGGGCGTGGCTGGTGACTTCAAAAAGCTCGCTTAAGAGCATCCCATGCGTGCTCGATTGGGCTTAGGTCAGCCCAGCCAGGCAATTCTAATCGCGAGATGTATTCTCGGAGAGTGGTTCACTCGTTCAGCCTAATATGTAGGCGCAATATTATCGACCTTTTTGACATGGCCGTTTTGTACAAATCTGTCATGTTGGTATAGAATCAAAGGTGTTCTAGCCCCAATCATTATTCCACCATAAAACGGCACACCTTGGCCGCGTTGCTGAACGATTACGTTGGCAGTTTTTCGTCTTACCGTGTCTGAGGACTTCTCACGTCGATTATCTGGGCGAGTACGGGTTCGAGTATCGACGACGAAAAGGCCTCATTACTCGTCCTCCGTCCTGGTGTAAAGATTTCCAAGTACTAATTTCACGTCTAAACGTGACTTGCACCATTGATCTGACTTGAGTGGCATTGACTGTTAGATCTTGCAGTAAGAACCGTAGAAAAGTCTGAATAACAGTAAGAACAGTTGGGCGGCCACTATGAGGCCAATGATCCAAATTACCCGTGCGGTAGTATCACTACAACACAGGTTTCAGAGGCAGAGACTCTGTGCGCTATTTCTCTCGTAGAGAGTAACCTTCTTTACACAAAGTTATGATTCTAACTTCCGATAATCCTCGTGACATTTTAAATGAAAAACAATAAGTAATAATTTCACTTACATATTTGCTGGCAGAAACAAGAATCAGCGTCAAAAAGCGTTGACTTCATTTTTATATGAAAAAACAAGAGAAGTTTTACAATGTTTTTGTTTTAATGAAATATTTTTAAACTATTAGTTTAAAAATATTTCAAAATAAAATTCAAAAATTTTAAACACAAAAATATAATCTCAGTTTTTAAAATGAACGCAAACTTTTATGATGTGTGTAGGTGAAGTAATGCTATTTTGGCAACGCTGCTTATTTATTTATTCATCATTCTTAAATTTAAAAACTGTGTGTTTTTATTGAAGCAAACGCAATTGTATAGAAAAATTAAAAATTAAATTAATATAAGCGCATTTTAAGTAAAAACTTGTTCCTGTATTTCCTTTCCTCTTCCTGCCGTTCTTTTTATTTATTTATTTGCAATTAGTAGTTCAGAAAGCAATAATTTTTTATAGTTATTTCAATCTACTGGATAACAACAGTAGGAAGGTGCGCAATATTAATTTCGCTAAGTAACAAAGTTTCCCTCTTTAATATTGTTAGAATAGTTATTAAGTAAGAATGTAACTTTCACATACTGCATTTCTTTAACGTAAATAAACAGAGCTAACACAATTAAAAGAGCATCCCAGAAGAGTACTTAATTTAAAACATACTTACTTAATACTCTTATTTCTTCAAGGTGACAATATTTCTGAATATAGATTACTTGTCTAAACTCTAACACTATAAAGCTATGCACTAGCTTGTCACTGACTGAGGAAATCTGTACTACATCCGTCACTAATAAGTTGCCACTCGAGGACCTTTCTACCCAACGTATACCGGGACTACTAAATATCCGTGTACACGTGTAGCTTAGCTTCATTGTGTTAGCTCTGTTTATTTACGTTAAAGAAATGCAGTATGTGAAAGTTACATTCTTACTTAATAACTATTCTAACAATATTAAAGAGGGAAACTTTGTTACTTAGCAATCTCGTAGACATTAACAATTAAAGATGATGACAAGTGAATCTTCGTGTTTGCGGAAACATGAGCCAATAATAAACTCTACACAAATAACATTACTTATTAATGGTCACGAGACATTCCATCTAAGGGATGACAACGCATCGACCGCAGGATTCACTCGTCATCGGGTGAACGCAGTGTACGTTTGTAATCCCCTATTTTAACATACCTTAATATAACAACAATTAGCATGAAATTTAATCTATAAAGATTTATTTAAACAGAGCAAATTAATAACATTATAACAATAAATTATATCTTTCACATTGGAGTTTTCAGAAAGACGTTAAAACCAGTATGTGAATGTGCCTTGTTGTAATTTATTTAGATGGTGTAGGCAATGAGTTGATGAATGAATGAATGTTTATTATTAATAAATCTATTTTATTGTATGTTGCTTACCGTCCATTAATATATAGCATGTCACTCCTAATATTCTTTCAAGTTAGGAACTTCCATAATAGCAGATATAATTGCGTTAGTTACCTAGATGATGCTAGTGCTAGTTACTAATTTCGATATTATAGAACTGGCACATTCAAAATGATAACATGATAACAAGGGTGGAGCTACGCTGCAATTTGTTTCAATCTGCAGAATGAATGGGTGTGCTCAATCTAGGTGGGATCACGTCCTCACAAAATACCAGCGTGTAATAGCAACATAATGCAGCTGTGTTTTGTCTGGTGAGTGTAGGGATTCGAAGAACTTTATGGTGATGAGGCGCTCCATCTCAGTCCTCAAGGGTGACAACGCATCTGCATTATGATTCCTTGTCAAGGATGAATTTAGATGTCATAGACCGCGGGAGTCATTTAAGATCAGAACATTGAACCGTGTGCTCGTTTGTTCGTTCGTCAATGTAATAAAAAAAATCATTCAAAACGGCTAGTCTCTCTATCTAAGATTCTTTAAAGTGATATGTGTACCATAGATTATGTTACTCCATATGCACCCCAATAATTGGCAACCACAAGACTTAGAGAACACATGAAGGCACTATGCGCGGTGATAGAACCCTGTTACGTTTGGAGCATAATCCGGACGATACTTTCCAACTCTGTCTGCTCATTGAATTTCAATGGAGGTCTTTATTCGCGCAATAGGCAAATTGTTACCCTAGCCATTATATACATACATATACGAATACACAATTCGTAGAGAGGACAAAAGGCGTCTCTCCTATAATGGAATTCCGTCTGGGTCATTGATACAGTTTTTTTTGTCTAAATACCTTTTATAATAACTTAAGTTAAGATTTTACAAAAAGGAGTTTTGCTTTGATTGACGGGTTTCGAGTTGTATTTTTATCGAAGGGTTTTTATGGGCAAAAGAAAATATTTGCACCAGATAGGAAAATATACTTAGACTTCAAATACTCATATGAAAACACATACAGAAGTATTATAATGTATTTCACAAAATAAATACAAAGGTGGCTCGAACGATCCCATTTGTTTGCCGACGGAGTTGAACCTTCAAGATACTTTTATTCATACTGTTAGTACCGCAATTCATCCTGGCTGGGTTGTTCGTTTCATAATTATTAAAGTTCAGATCTACAACGTAAATTATTTATCAAAGTACGTTATCAAATCATACAGAAATAAAACCATAATTACTGATAAACCAGTGTCTTTTTATTATTACATTGTGAGTAACAAACGAACACACAGTTCATCTGATGGTTAGTAATCCCTGCGGCCTATGACATCTGAATTCACCCTTGACAAGGAATTATAATACAGATGAATCACCCTTGAGGATTGAGATATAATACCTCGTCATCAGTGATAAAAGTCTCCTGATCCCTGTACTCACCAGACGAAGATCAGCAACATTTTGCTGATATTTTAGGCCGATATTCCGTGAGGGCGTGGTCCCATCCCGTATGAGCTGACTCATTCATTCTGCAGCTAGAAACAAACTGCAATGCAGCTGTACCACTGTTAAAGTATTCAAGGCTCTTCGGTTAGTGACAAGAGTAGATATGGAGTAGCAAAATCAAAGCTGAATTCTAACTGTATTGTCTTGTATGTATTGCTCACTTACATGAATATACAATTGTCTATGGAACTGGTACAAATTGTCTCGCGCCGATATTGGGGCCTTATGTATCATGGATTTTTTATGTCATAATCATTTTCACAGCAGCCTGTCCATAGTCGACTGCTGAAGATAGGCTTCCCCATATATTTCCGTAAAACACGACCCTGAACAAGTTTTAGTTCAGGAATCCGGTGACCTTTATTACTAATGATGAGGCATTCCACCTCAGTCCTCAAGTCATATCCACCATGGAGCCGCATGGCGGTCTTGCATCCCTGTCCACTCTAGATAGAATGTGTAAATTATCTGATTATGTTAGTTAATGTTTGTTTAGGTGATAATTACCACTTTACTGAAAACCTTATACTAGAAGCACAATAAACCACCACCACTCTAATTACTTTGTTTTCTAGAACTCGAGTTTCATATTCTATTAAATGGAATGCATTTAGAGTTAATATGTGTTATACCAATAGTTTGTCTTCGTACCTAATTTTAAACTTTAATGTTTGTTCTGTAATAGAGATTACTTATATACTCATTAAAAAGAACTTTTTAAAATTGAATACTTTGATCATCGTCATCATCGGGAAGGCCATATTTAGTAAATTACTAATAATATAGTTTATTGGTATTGTCAATCTTATAGCTACTAAACTTTAAATAAACTTCAAAAGATGTATAGTTTTAGAACATATTATTTATCTTTATATGCATTATGTTTTTATTTTATTATTACTTATACTATCATAGTTCTTGACACTATCAAATGAAGCATTTGAACCTGCGACATGATTTTTCGAAGGTCGTACTTTAAACCATAAAGCTTTCCATCATGAATTACCTTTCGCATATTAATATTGCGCGGAAAATTCTGTAATCGGGCACTGAATAAAACATCGTGTCCCCCGCGTGCAATTCTAAAACTACAAAAAAGAATGTTTTCAACTAGAACTGCAGCTTTTTGAAACTATTATAAATATTATATTATGAGCTTTTTCACTTTTACACCTTTATGAATGGGTCAGCTCGACCGGAGTAGGACTGTGTGCTTATTTGTTACTCTTAATTTAATAAAAAAAATATCAGATTTTACACTGCGTGACCTAGGTCATAAACGAAGTATAGTATGATTATGCGTAAGTATTCTAAAATAAGATATGTATCTCTAGGCGTATATAGGTGCGAAGTAATATAATACCCCCTTTCTACAACCACATATCTAAATGCGCGGGTTTCAATCGCTTCATTTTGTATATCTCTAGTATCTAGATGGACAAGTGTTTTGTTACATAGCTCACGACAAGGAATTTTCATAGTAGGCTTTCAATAGTTCACTGTCAAAATTAGGTCCCATAAATTGCCATAAAGCACAATCTTGAGCCATCTGCATCAATTGAATTCCCACCAAAATTGCATAAGCCGTCACTTCATCTAGTTCTTACATTTCATGTTGTAATAAAATATTAATCTTTATGTTAAGACCTAAGCTATTTTTTTTTATACCTTCTAAGCAAGTTCTTGACCACGATCCCACCTTATGTTAAGTGGAAATTCAGTCCTCGTTGGTAAGGCGCACTAGCTCAGTAAATGCCTATTCACTCTACTCTTGAAAACACCCACATTATAATCTGAGGCAAAGACAGACGCGGGCAAACTATTCCAGTCCTTTACTGTACGAATAAAGAAAGACGAAGCATAGCGCTTCGTTCGGTTTTGATGGATGTTCACAACAAAAGGATGAAATCCAGCAGTGCGTCCGATGTCCGATGGTGGAAGCTAGCACCGAAAACTGCGTCAAACTGTAGTTTTTGAGTCTCTATTCAATATACAAATAAACTGATTAAAATTTAAAAATCTTGTGCACTTTGACTTAATCATTTTTTTTTAAATATCGTCAATATGTTATTATCTCAGTTTCGTAGTTTTATAATAGCATAGAAAAGATTACTGCAGTGGCATGTACAGCTGTCGTGAGTTATCGTGGATCGTCAATCCTTAAATGGGCTTACCATATGGCGAAGATTAGTAGCAATATATTATGTAGACGTGAATGGGAGCATAATATTGCTGATCGATTAAATTATATTACATTTGGCATATGTAATAATTGGAAACAATTATTTTTAAGGCATGCCTCAAAGCGCTTAGTACATCTATGTGCTTTAAAATATATAGTTTTATTATGCTACGTATCACAAAAACACAATAGATACAAATTGTAATATCATAAATATCCCCGATCCGACATAAAATTATAATTATTTATTAAAATTTAAAAAGTTATTACATGTATGCAAAAAGTGTATAAGTTAATCATCTTTTTCCTAATCAAACTTTCCTTCCATATAATAACAGTTATATAATAATTTATTTGCCATAATACAAGAGATAATAGTAGGCTCTTTTCTTGAAGGTCCCTAAGTCGTATCGGTTGGGAAACAACGCTGGCGACAGCTGATTCCATAGTGCTTGTGCGTGGCAGGAAATATCGTGTGAAGCGCACAGTGTGGGATTGCCAACCATCGAGATGATCAGGATGATAATTTTGAATTCTGTCGTGATGTACGATGTTTAAACTCAGCGGCTGGAACTAATCACACTAAACAACAACTCCTCAGAACACTTCCCGTGGTAAATTCGCTAAAAAATGCAAATAGATGCAACATCTCTTCGCAACGCCAGTGAATCAAGCTGATCGGAAAGTACCTGGTCATCAACGATTCGAGCCGCTCTCCATTGAATGCGGTCAAACGAAAGGAACTGGTACTGGGGTGCCCCGGCTCTGAGATGATAACAGTATTCTATGTAAGGCCGAATTTACGCTTTGTAAAGTTGCAAACAGTGAGCCAACATGAAATACTGTCTCGCTCTATTAAGCACGCCCAGTTTTTTAGAGGCCAATTTGGCCTTACCCTCTAAGTAACCCCGCGAACTGAATGTCGCTCGATATGTCAACACCAAGGATTCCGATACCAGCTGAGGTAGCAAGGGTAGTATTTTCAAAATAAGGAGGCGTGACAATGAATCTTTTTAGAGGTAAACGCGCAAACTTGCGTTTTTGTAGGATTAAATTGGACTAGATTTTGTCGGCCCCAGTCTGAAATTTTGTTTAACAACTTCTCGACTTAGGACACAAGTTTTATCCGCCACTCGTTGACGTTTTCTTAAAAATATTGTCACAGCCCGTGCACCCACGCAACGCACCCCCTGTGCAGTCATCCGCATAGCAATGAATGTTATTAATTTGCAACATGTCATTGATATGCAGAAGAAACAAGGTAGTAGACAGCACACAGACTTGTGGAACACCAGCATTCACTGGTTTGGAGTCAGAGCATGCACGGTCGACTACTACCTTGATGCTACGGTTCAATAGAAAACTGGTGACCCATTTGCATAACTTCTCGGGAAGCCTCGCTACGTCCAGATTAACCAACAAGGCCCCTTGGACACGATGGCCTGCGCCCATCGATGAGTCAAGTAGACCAGAAGGTCACCAGCTGAGCGACCCCGACGGAAACCGTACTGGCGGTCGCTAATCACCTCAAGTTCTTGGTAACTCATGACCTGGCAGTTTACAATTGATTCCATTATTTTTGTGAAAAAGGACGTAATAGCAATAGGCCTATAGTTGGATGGATCTGAGCGATCCCCTTTTTTAGGGATCGGGTGCACCAAAGCTGTCTTCCAGCAGTTCGGGACAACGCCTAAAGAGTAAAAGTAGCGAAAAAGACGCGTAAGAACCGGTTTCAACTCATTGGAGGGACACCATCAGGCGCACTTGACTTGTGGATGTCCAGGGATAGATGTGCTTTGCTTGCTGATATCTGCAGAAATCGGACATCTGGCATGGAGCCCTCATACCGCAAGGTTGCCGGCGGTGAGTTCTCCCTGTCGTCAAGAGTCGAGTTTTTCTGGTAGATAAAAATTCCACCAGTAAACTAAAGTCATTGATATAGCTGCGTTTAATGGCAATACAGTCACCTACCAGAACACCTACTCTTTCATATCATGATTTAGTATAAAATAATTAAATTAGCGCACTGTTTCTTCTGGTCAGTAAAAGAAACCGGAGACGTTATTTCCAGGGATGACGATCTCACCCTCTTCGGTTTTGTTCTTCTGTTTGCTATACTTTAATACAAATGGAATATAAGTTGGTAATAGAGGGGTAGGGACAAGTTGCAGACAGTTCCTAACTGCAGCATTAACTTACTCAACTCGAAAAGGACGCATTCACAGAATACCAAGTCAAAAAAAAAGAGTCAAATGACACAGCATATCCCTGATGTATGAATTACTGACAACGAGGCACCCCATTTCATTTTTATTATCTTAGAGTTACAAAACAAATGCGCCCGAAGATTTGTTAAGGATGGATTTTTGTGGGACTTAGACATTACGTTCCTTACTTCCGTACTTTCAGTATCATAAATAAATAAAAAAACTCTACAAATTTCAACTTCACATGGTGTCAAGGTCACGCTCGCTTACTAACTGACGATGCAGTTTCTTATACGTAACTAAGAGTAATAACAGTTCTTATGAATAACAGAAGAGAAATATCCACGCTAGCCTGTGGGTATAAGCACTATGCTTACTATTCCTTCCGCCCAGTTATTCAAGTATAAGTTGTAAACGTATTCTTGAAAAGTCCATTATCCTGCAGTAGTCTTAAAATGTTTAATATCAAAGCGAAAAGTACCATTAATATTTATAACACAATTACTTATATTTAATACATAATTAATATGAAATATTAGCCCTTTATCCTTTAGCCACACAGCCTCTACTCATATTTTGGACGAAATGTTTACTATATTGATCCTTGCTGGCAGAATAGTAATCATGGTTATACATATGAAGGATCACCATAGCTCTTAACTATTTAAAGTCTAAATTGACGGTGATGATCATTCGAGTACAACTTGTATCAATTGCGCGGAATATTTTGAGCTGTATATTCGCGTGCTATTAAGGTACTTGTTATAGTTATTTAAGTCTAAATTAGGTACAAACCAAAATGCAACAAAGAAACCATCGAATCCAAAACTTGCATGTTAAAATTTTCTAAATCAAACTAGTAAAGGTCGTATTAACTCTTGACAATGTCTGCATTGCCGAAGAAATAAGCACCGAAGTGATATAAAGGAATGAACTTGGCCGTGTCGAAAACAAAACGAATTCTATTTGTAGTCCACAGTTCAGCGAATCTTGTTATAAGTTGTTTGTATTACCGCATCCGCTCGAATCTCTCACAACAACATAGACACGTTTGTCCAATTTTTCACTTGTTTTATATCTCCAACAAATGTTACTATTCCCTTTTATTATTGTACCAAAATTAAAAATGTAAACGATATCCATCAAATATGTGCGTATCAAATTTAATTTTAATTTTAAATTAGGTAACATATAACTACTTTTAAACGGATTTAATCTCCTTTTATAGACAATTTTATATTTTCAAAATACGTTCTGATGTTACGGCAACTCTCTAGATTCTGTTGATGTTGATGCTGTTAGCCTATGCGGCTCTTACAGCTTCATCGGACACAGGGCTCACGGAACGGAGGGGTCCGTGAGCTGATTATGAAACGTGTTCCCTGTTTTGGTTCTCTTACTTACACAAAGCGCTCATAAACTAAGCGTGTCGCTCTACTCTGGCTATGGTCTCATACCTATCTGATGATGCCACCCAAGTTGCCAGTTCCCTAGCCATCGAGTGATTCTCCCGAGTGGAGAATGGACGGTGATGACTAATGACCGTCCGAGGTTTAGGTGTGCGAATCTAGCCTCTGACAGACGCCACTTGTTTTCTTATCAATCGGAAGCTGTGGGCGGTGAGAACGCCCTGACACGCGGGTGTAGCGAGTGTACGCGGTGACGCGACGAGGTGTTTGATCTGTATGTGGGTCCGGGGTCCGTTGAGGACGGACTGGCGTTAGGCTCCCCCATGAAGTGGGAGTCGTCGAGGACGTGACGGGACGTGACGGTTCCTAGTTTCCGGGGTCGGTACCGGATCGTAGGTTGCGGCGTTTACCACTAGCGGGTTGGAGTGCAAAAGCGCTTTCTCGAAGAAGCGCTGCGAGATAGATTTGAGGTATTCCGGTATGGTGACGAGATGTAAGTCACTGTGCAGATCGATGTTACGTTGATATGGTTCTGCTGCGGTTGCTAACCTGGTGAAGCGGTTTTGAACCGTCTGTAATTGATTTAATTTGTTTTCGGATATGTGGGCGAAGACGACGCTGTCGTAGGTCATAATTGGTCTTACGCAGGACTTATATAAAAGGAGTTTATGTCTTAGGTCATTTTACTTTTAGCGCAGATGAGCGGGTGAAGCCGGCTCATGTTACAGCAACTTTTCAGTTGCCGTGGACACACGCTAGACAAATGGATGAGCGTGTTTGAAATTTCGTTGAGCTACCGCTATCAGAATTTTGGAGCATATTAGGATTTACCAAATAATTAACGATTGGGATTCTCTAGCTAGTGCTCGTACTGAAAAATAGTGACGTGGATGGAACTAAAGACCAGTCTATTATCACAGACAGGCCTATTTTAGTGAACAAGCCAGATGTGCTAATAGACTGGGCACATTTGAGGATAGTTTTGGTAGACATCAGCATTTCCATATGACGAATACCTTGTGAGAGCTGTAACAGATAAAAATATATAGAGACTAAATATCTAGACCCTGCATACGAGGTGACCGCCATGTGGGATAGAATGCCAGCCGAAATTATCGCCATAGTCGTATCTGCTAACACAGTAGTACTATCTAGAGAGATAATAGTTTATCACCATTTACCAACCGCTTGAACTTTTCTTACGATTCCAATTACTTTCTTATTTGTTCAGCTTCAGAAATCAAATTAAACGCGTGTACCTAAAATAAACGTTTCATTCATGAATAGCCCGGTGTCACACAACCTGGGAATATTTACGAAAGAAGACTGGGTTATTCCTCTTATCGATAAGTCTCTAGAAAAAATAACGTTGCAAACTTGTGAAGACGGTATTTAGACAAAATCTGCTATATAAATGTATTTATGGACGTTTGTCAAATTGACAAGAATATTTAAAGAGAAGATTGAAAGTTATACATTGACTTATGTAACATTATGCGTTGAAAAAATAATAAATTGTTTCTGGCTTAAAGTGTTTTTAATAATATTCCCTAGGGAATTCTTTTTCCATATTTACGAGTATTTAGTGAAAGGAAACGTTTCAGTGAAGTAAATTGGAATAAAAACAAGGGGACAATTAAACTGCAGCTAGACCGGCCAAGCTTCACTTTTTTCATCCTCATCCACCAATTAAGTATTATGCTCCCGTCCACTAAACGTCGACTTTCATAAATGATGCATCCAGTCAACAATTAAAATTCAGTTCAGCCGTTCAATTATTTATGTAATAATTGCTTGTCATTATTCAATGCTATTAAAAGAAAGTAAAATAACTGCCTGTGAATGACCCATAATAAAAAACAAAGGAGTCGTTCTTTATGTTTTTTTAGAAAATTTAATTGAGCACTGTCTGTTACGAATGCTGACAAGTTCATAGTTCACATGCGTTCATGTTTTTTCTTCTCATAGTTCTCTGATAATTAGTCATCAATCTCTTTCACCGTCACCGTCACCATGATTAGTAGCTTTTAACAATTTAATTGTGCAAAAGCTCCAAATTTCAAAAGTATTTGCAATAACAATTTCAAATTTCGATTTCAAAGGTAAAGAAATAATGACCCAGACTCGGTGTCTAAAATACACAGCTTACTTAGCTAGATTACCATAAATATAGTTATAATGCAATAAACCGTATGAGGAAACCATAAATAACGCTTTCTGATTATTTTTTCTAAAGGAATACTATTAACTTTACTAACATATGCATAAAATGCTTGTGTAATGAAAATAGTTAAATGGTGGACCTATAACTATATATATCCCAAACCGTATCCTAAACCGTTGACGTTTCAGTACTATGATTTATTATATGCATTTAAATTATAAAAATAAATAGAAAGAAAACATTTTTTTCTGCAGTTGTTATGTAGAGTTAGGATTCTTAAATCCTTTTGGAAATGTATGTATATATATTTATTTTTTGTATTATCCTATATTACTAGATATACCAACTTGTTATGGGAGGTATTTCTTTAAATTTCAACCTTGTCAGCACACACTGCACTCAAATAATTCTAACGGAAAAAATTCAAACGATCATAATATGCGGTGCTACTTAAAGACATATGGCTATTTATGGGTAGCAACTTCACTGAGATGTGGGTGTTGGTACTATGCTCTCCAAGACGCTTCAGTGGACAGCTCATCTGAGAAGTACCAGTTATTTACTGGCTCTTTTCTGGAAAGTTTTATGGTGAACTTAAGTAGACTTAAAATACTAAAAAAAAACATTTTATATATTATGACAAAGTTGGCAGTTGTTTTTTAGTTGTTCTACTTTAGTCACCAAAATAACAGCAGCCTAGCAGATGCGAGGAAAAACTACATTGAAAGAGCCGCATCTGGAAAGCTGTTAAGATCTCTCAAGGGTAAGTGATGAAAATATTCCATATGAGTTACAGTGAATAAACAAGCGAATGCAAAAAAATCTTTTAATGTTTGATGCAGAATTTTAAAATCTTTTCTTAATACTGTTTTTGTAAGAATAATATGTTTCTTTTTTAATTACTGTCTTCTTTTTATTCGGTTATTAAAATCTTGTCGGTAACGTAACAAAATGTTATGGCACAAAAATGTTTTGTTTTTCTATAGGCATTCGAAATGAAAATATAAGTTTTCATTTATACGCTTAAACCAATACAATTTTTTGTAATCACAATATGTTATAGTTATGTTCATTCAATACGATTATTACTTTGTCACATTTCCTTGTATTTATAGTACGGAAATTGAAATATTACTCTAGTCATAAAATATATTTAAACGAAATCTTTGTTAATATTTTGTAGAACGTAAGTTATAATTAAAGATGAAAATGCAAAAGGCGGAACGCTACATAAATTTTAATGTTCTACGTCTTCTTATTTATAATTGTTCATTATCGTCTCACTATTCTATGTTCTTTTGGTGTCATATCACTACCAAGATTTTCCCAGGCGTGACCCTCGATCTTTTTAGAAAGATAACATACCTGGAAAAACTTTTCCTTAAACTGGTGCAATTTTTTTCAGCCTGATTTTTCCTACATTCACGATGGAGTTGTCTCTTATAAGAGCATTTTTGAATATGTTCTGTTTTAATATCTAAAGTTAATGAATTAATAACTAACATATAAAAATTCACTGTTGTGGAGACCAGTCCAAGCTCAATATTTGATATTTGTAGATAAATTCAATTCGGTCATGAAATACCGAAATACTGACCAGTCCGTTGTATTTTTGTGATGTGTTGTGATAGAGGTGTAAAAGGCGATCTAAATTATCAGCCCTTCTAATTATTATTTGAACCGGTTGAGTTCGGTCTATATAAAATAATTACTAGGAAACAACTTAATTACGATTTATTATAGATATTATATTTATATAATACCTCAAAATATTAACGTAGAAAACAGAGAGGTATAAATACACGCACAGGTGGAGCACTATCTTCGGGCGGCTTAAGTAAGCCTTAGCTTGTTAGGGTACGAATTGGGAAAGGAAAACTTATTGTTGCTGCGTACGTTAAATCAAAATACGTCGCGCGTAATTACATTCACGTGACATAGTCTTCTAAAATGCGTGTGACAGAGGATAGCAATGAAAAGTATTTGTAGTAGTAGAGATACTAGTAAAATGTAAAGTTAAAATAAATTACTTTTAAAAATCGAATATGAATTGGAACTTTTTTTTGACAGCGTTTTGTGACCGACCTACGACCGGATGGACTCCACTTACTTTTCATACTTCTTGGCACAATAATGTCACTTAAATTAATAAAAATATGAATGCTATTTTAAGTTTATTTGAAGGTAATATAGTTATTAGATTTAAAAAATAAAAAAACAATAATCATTTCTTTTTTATCGCGGGGGCAAGCCAATAGAAGTCAGTAGAAAATAAAGAACGTCATGTATTTGTATACGAAGTAATATAGTATTCCACCAAATTAAAAGCCC
Organism: Teinopalpus imperialis; assembly: GCA_029286865.1. Lineage (NCBI taxonomy): Eukaryota > Metazoa > Arthropoda > Insecta > Lepidoptera > Papilionidae > Teinopalpus > Teinopalpus imperialis. The sequence goes on along the minus strand of JAGSMU010000030.1, from coordinate 7,883,357 downwards.
AAAATAAGTATACGTTTTACAGGTGCATACGTAATGCATATGCATGCATACGTAACCGAAAGTAAAGAATATTTTGTTATACAGGAATAAACTGTTACTAATTAGTGTATTAGTTTACTACATAAAAATAATATCATCAGACATATGGTAGATTTTAGAAAGATATCATTCCGGAAAATATATTTTAGAGATAACAATATATGGCTTCTAAAATTATGTATAACTTGGAATGATTACATATTACAGACAGTAACTTACGTTAATATATAGATACGTATATCAAATACGGCATATTTACACTTACGGGCCACGAGGAGCATCCTACGAATCTTGACATTGTATGTTAAGATTGAAGAAGGCGTCGACCTACGTCATACGTTGTGGAGTATCTGTGACGAAAATTCAAATCGTGCGAAGAAAATATAAATATTGGAACAACAAATTGGGAGCATGAGAAGGGAGTAAGAAAATCGTTTCCTTATTTTGTATATATCATGTAAAATAAAAATTATATGGTTTCTATTAAATAAATAGTACTTTATCAACTAATCTACAATTCAAAAATATTTTAAACTAAACATTAAATATGGAAATACATTATGTAATTTAGTTTCGTTACGAACGCTGTTTTAAGAATTGGAACCCGAATAGAAATAAAATAACAAATCAAAATAATATTTTTAATCTTTTTTGTTTCTTTTAAGTTTTTATAATCAATTTAAGCACAAGTTAATATGATGGGCTTGAAGCAACTTTACGCGTGAATTCGATTTGGTTTCCTTCCATACATGTCCAGTCTTACAGTATACTGCATGTATACATACATGGAAATGTATGAGTACGTTTTCACATTGCACGCCTATATACGCCAGGCGCATTTTAGTTGGATAACGGAAAATTCTCTTTTTTTATTATGATTATGTCCAAGTTGATTGACGCTACAAAGATTGTATTGCAAGCATCAACGCAAACACAGAGGCCACTCGTTCGACATCCCTTTTCTTATCCCGAAGTAAATCACATGCAATATATAAAATAAAACCGTATTTTCATATTTATATGGCCATATTTAATATTGTATTTACATTTATTCGATGAACTATCAGCAAACTTGTATTGCATAGTATGGTAACGCTACACGTTTCCTTTGTATCGAGCAAATTTTCCCATCCGCCTTCAATTTAATTTTGATATTGCTTCAATATAAGCCAGGTGACATAATACTAAGTATTTATTCAGGAAGTAAACCATCTGAGAGCAAAATGTTGCTGTATAATGTATCCAGGGATAGTTTAATAAAATATTAATATAAATGTTACAATGTTAGCAAATGTGCTTTTTATTACTTACTTACTTAGCTGCCGAGTCGGTGAGTTGCAAGTGGTTGGTTTCACCTGCAGTTCGCCTATAACTGGGTCGACTCGACCAAGCAAGAACCAAAGAAATTTCCAGTGGCACAGATATTGGTACAGCGCAAATCATTGACGCAGTGGTTGAATATGATAAAATCCACCGATCTTAAATTTAACCATTTATCTTATCACAATCCTCCTATCCAACCGTTTACTCGTACATATATGTAAAAATTTCAGCAACCCAGTAAAACTAACGGCCAAAAGTCAGTAAACATACCTATCGACAGATCCGGACAAATTTTGAATTACAAATTAGATCCACGAGGGTAGACCCCGTAAATTCGATTCGTAATTCAAAATACTGGACCAAAACCGGGTCATTATAATCTCTATGCAAATTGAAGACAAATAGACATTTCAATTACGCCAGAAATTATAAAACAGGCAGGTGTTAGTGACCTCCCACAATACGAATATATAATAAGAACATTCCGCCACATGAATTGAAATGAAAACAACCTTAAGGAGGCATCCAATGCCGCTCAAAGCGTAATTGGTTGGAATGCAATTAGTAGCGTGCCTTTATTGCGCAGCAATAAAATGAGAACGTCTCAATGTTTACGGGATCGCGTGTAGGAGATTATAGCTTAACTGAAATTGGTGCCCTTAACCCTCGGAACCTTTCGATTACATTAAAAAAAACCTTTTTTTAAAAAAAAAATCATTACTATTGCAAACATGATGAAGTTTGCTGGAATTGACGCGAGAGACGCGGGGACGAATGCGCAAAGACGGGACTTTCATGTCATTATGGGTCGAATGCTTTGTAAAGAATTAAAATATCGATTATGGTTTTAAACTATTAATTATGTGTGATATAATAAAAAAATATTATGGGTAGAAACCTAAAAGATAATTCATAAATAACTATTCCAATATTCTCTATTTTTTTTAATTTAAGTTAGTTTTTAATGCACACCATTCGTTCGGTATTTTTAACCGACTTGGATGATTGTATTTTGTTTGAAAAATAAAACAGCAAGTATAACATAAATATAATTTGTAGACATTGATTATTTCGTTTTTCCTACCTGGCATATCTTATAACCTTTTAGTTACATTTATATTGTAATTCCCTGCCGGCTAAAAGTTTAAGACCGCACAAAAACAACATAATTATCCATCAATTGTAATAAAATTCCATAGGATAAATAAAAGAAATGCACATTTGCATATTCTATTGTTAGTATCTAATATTTAAAGAAGTCGTTTTTTGTTTACTTTCAAGTTATTGGACAATAAACATCTATTGTTTTCAAACACCGACAAACGTTGCGCTAGGGCCAGGTGGTAGAGACGTAATAATATTTTTATAATGTCCTCAGTACTAATAACGATGCTTTTGTTACGTATTGGACAATAATTAGGATTATTTAGCTCCTGAAAACACGTGTCTCTGACTTGTCTCAATTAGTCTAAACTTATAGTTTCTACAGTGAAAACGTCATAAAATGGGAAAAACTCGAGAAGTTAGCAGCGAAATGCGTTCTGCCTCTTCTCCAGCGCCCACGCACTTCTCCAGCGCCCACGCTCTTCTCCAGCGCCCACGCATTCTGAAGTGGTGGTACAGGTATTTAATAATAATAGTGATATTAATTAAGATAATCCTCTGTCAGAAGCAACTGACCGAGCCGAGGTTCGGCCCTCTTGGGCACCCTCGAGTCAGACGCTCTCGCGAAACAGGGTAACGGTCCAAGCCGAGGCTCCCTCTCGGGAGCCCTTGCGCTGGTTACCCATATATAGAGGTCTCGACTGAGAGCCATAAGCGCTCGGTCACCTCTCAACCCGGTGAAACTGTAAAAGCCCTGGGGCTAACAGCGGCCATCAGCCCGAAAAAAAAAAAAAAAGCGTTCTGCCATCGTTGTTTTATATAATGAAGGCAAATCCGAGATTGCGTCACAACTGAAGACTTATGGCACAATAACTCGATACAGGGAGACAGGCAGTTTTCAAGATAGTCCCCTAGTGTAGATAATATCATTGTTGTTACCAGCAAGCCAAATAGACGCTTAACAGCACCAGAAATCTGCGTTGAAGTAAACAAACCCCCAGTTAAACCTTTATCATTGAATACAGTTAAATAGCGACTGAGGTCGCGTTGCCGTTCGAAAACCTCTGCTAAGGCCGCAAAACAAGAAAAAACGGATGCAGTGGACTCTTGCCCATCGAGATTAGACTGAAGAAGACTTACAAAAAGTGCTTTAAATCGATGAATCCAAGTTTGAACTATTCGGTTCAAAACGTAGAATTTACGACGCAGTGCCCAAGAAAAGATGATGTCAGATTGTGTAGTAAGAAAAATCAAGCATGGTGGCGGCTCAATTATGGTCTGGGGTTGCTTCTCTAGCCAAGGAACTGGCGATTTGATTAAAATTGAAGGAATTTTGAAAAAGGAACAAGTCAAAAACATTTTACAACAAAATGCCGTTTCTTCCGGGTTGCGATTAATTGGAGATGAATTCATTTTTCAAGGTAATGATCCAAAGTAGCTTAAAATTATGTAGAGGATATTTAGAAGAGAAAGAGGCACATGGGGTGTTAAAAAACATGATTTGGCCGCCTCAGAGCCCGGATCTCAATCCCATTGAACTTTTATGGGAAGAGCTTGATAGGAACGTCCGTAATCGTAAAATGGTAGCATAAAAAATAATTGGCAATTTACTAATTCTTATTTGTTACCATGTTCTTATTATAACAAAATATTTTTTTTTTACTTTTTTATATTTAAATTACCCAAAGTCACTCTAACAATTAAGACAAGTCTCTTGATTCATATGTTAAAATCCAAGAAAAAGACGAGCCAAATAGTGTATGTTAACACTTGAAAAACATTACCTTCCTTCTAGGGTAATCGGGTGAAAACAAATTGTTTAACAATTTGTTTTTCTCATTTATTTGCAATCTCTTCTTTTCGTAACGTCAAGAACCGGAAGTCCGTGAACAATAAAAATGCACTCCAGCTGTTTATAATGACCTACTTTCAACGTTAGTGTATCTAAAACCGTGCGACAGTTTTTTCTAAAAACTTCATGTACTGAGAATAAGTATATGTAGTTTTTAGACACACGAGTTACGAAGTATAAACAAAATGACCTACACTGTCGAATATATATAGATAGTATGTGGAGTGATTTTTTATGATACATTGATGCATGATTACAAAGTTAACAAAATTTTAAATAAAATTCGTAAGTTAAATAATCAAATTAAATCAAACGTTTTTATTAAATATTTTAGAAAAAGCATTAGACTTGATGGTCACAATACTACTATCGGTTCGCAAAATAAAAGCCTGAAAAGCACCGGCTGAAGAAATTCAGGGAGGCTATATTTTCATATTTTTTTTAAATATCTTTTACTTGATTAGAAGTAGACTGAAGTAATCATTTCATTTTCAACGTTTATTCGAATTTGAATAATCAGTAATATTATTACGTTTAACACGAAAGTAAGTTTCTTTAATATTTTTTGAATTTTGGAACATTTTTAAACGTTCTCTGGAATTTTATTGTCAAAACGTATACACTGGCCTATAAACGTTTTACTCATTCTACGAAATCTAGTTACGGGCAGAATTAATTTATGTTTGTTCGTAGTATGAACATCATGCTTAACACAAGTTTTCAGAACATCCATTCTTATTTCTGTGAATATAATGTGATTTACATGTATATACTGAGGTCAATATTTTTATCTCCTTGAACAAATTTCTTAATGATTTATTAAAAATATTCGATGCAGTGCCGCTATATCTTTTTATAAATCCCTCAGAAGTACCCGAAGTAAACATAAAAATCAATATGTCCTTCATTAATCTATTGCTTAACATAAGCTTTAAGTGGCGCAACCAATACTAGACAAAGTAGGTCGACCCCACCACTAGTTTCGACGACTAGAGTAAGTTTGCGGGAAGTTTCGGGATGCAGGTGGCTTAGGATCGTGTTTAATATATTACTCCTATTCATTCAAACAAACCTCTCAGTTATATTATATTTATTGATTTATACTTTATTTGGATAAAAACATGTATTACTATAGATACCAGTATTATTATAGATACCAGTGAAGTATCCATTTACATTTGATGCTCGAGGACAGTTTATTTTTATGTATTGAAGTTAATACGAACCTTGTGGTAAGGTGACGCAATATTAATCTAGAGAAACGGCGTGAACTCTTTTCAACATTGAGTTCAACAGAGAGAAGAGTAATGAAAGCTCCACACCGTGCAATTGAGTCGTAGACAGCATTACTTTGACTTATTTTATATATATTACAGCTAAGTCCACACTACTACTTATTTCCATATTATGGAACACTCACACTTATATTACCTTGCGATGAAAACAGACCATGAAGTGTTTGTCACTTATGTCACCCCCCACTGTCAATAATGTATTCAATAATTATATTAAAACATATTTAACAAAAGTTAAAATTCACATAATTCAGTTCACAAAGTCACTTTAGTCAAAATACCAATAATGTTCTTGATATCTGAACCCGCGTTGAGCCTGGACTTAAGAGAACAATTAGCTTTTTCTTATTATATATTTATGTTATTTATTTTATTATATATATATATATATCTTTGTACATTAAAGTTGAAATTGCTTAATTTGTAAATATGCTGCTATAGGCTCCATTTTGTAAGTCAATAATATTTTAATAGACTCTACCTAATGATAAGGTAGCATGCGCTGTATATAAAAACCTTTGCAGAAGTATATAGATTCCTATAATAAAAGAATGATGATAGTCAAACTAGTAATTTGTAAGATTATTGTTATGCATATATAAACTTTGATTTTAAATTCGGGTTAAACAACCCATAACAGATACACTATATCGGCTTAAATTAATATATATTATTAAAGTATGTATATATAACATATATAAAGCCTAAAGTTTCTTACTTTCAGCGTACTCGAGAATTGAAGCAGTGTGCCATATTCTATTTTCTCTCCTCCATAATAGAAGAATGGAAATTTATTTATCAAAAGAATGAAGGTGGGTAATCTTATAACACCTGTAAGTATTATTTTACCTTTAACATACTCGTATTACACCGTGTATATGTCGCAACAAGGATTCTCTCTAGGACAGAAGCCATAAACATCTATAACAAGACATTTAACATACCCAGGATGCTAGCGGGCGTACCCGTCATTCACTGTCACACATGTCGCTTGTTTCTTACATAATGTGTATGTTATCTGTTCAACAATTTAGACTCAATATTTATAAATGAATTGAACGCCACTAAAATTGGCTTTAACAAGTGGCTCAAGATCGTACTTTGTGGCAGTATGAGAGGGAGGCCTATGTTTTACAGTGGACTAGTGATTGGCTAAAGTAATGAGGATGATGATGATGTAGAATTTCGGTCAGTCTATTTATTTAAGTATTTAAGTAAGTTGCTAAATATAGGCACGAAAGTTGAAATGAAGGTACATGTAATACTGTATTATTCCTATCCTTCAGTTTTTCGTTTTTAGTTGCGCACATATCTGGCATAATGTTAACTATAATATGTTGTCTTGATATACCGTGACCTAAATCATCATCATCATCAACATTATCATTCATTAGATCGAAAATATAAACATTTTATTCCAATAAGTAATACAGCGTTACAAAGATCTTATTAATAAAAACTAACCAATAAATTATTATAATTAATAAGGAATATCAAATAATATTTTGGACACGTTCCTTTTCTGACTTTTACCAATAAAAGAAAACCATATATTTTATACTACACGTAATACGAAATACGTAGACTATTATTCGAACAATATTTCCATAGTCAACTTCTTAATATCAACCCGGTGAAACTGTAAAAGCCGTCGGGCTAGCAGCGGCTTAATCTCAATTATAAGATGCTATTTCTGAATTCAGTTAGTATCAGAAATACACAAGTTCAACATTTTATATTAATATATCGCCAAAAATTGGAAAGAAGCTTTAATTTTGCCAAACCATGTACACGGATCATTTGCTCCTTCATGAATTAGATTAGCATTATGAAAATGGTAATACTATATATCATTCATTTTTACAAAAGCATCACGCACTATATATTTTATGTACAAGAGAACATTATTCTATATTCATGAAATTTCGACAGAGAAAGTTACCCTATTAAGAGCACGAAATCTACCGCATGACTGAATTCCGCAGAAAGGATCGCAAATGAGCCAAATCGGACACAATAGTAATATTGACAAAAAATATATATTTGGAGGCGCGATGAAACGACACATGACGTTACATATGCATACAGAACACAAAGTTGACGCACGATGAGGGCCTTGATGGGCAATTAAAATGAACCCGAGGCGGAAGGCTACGCGGCGTGGTCGCATGTTTTCGTAGAACAAGGAACGTGTTAGAGAAGGCAGCCTTCTCTTAGGCATAGCCGAGCAGGGCAATGGTGTACTGTTGGAGACCGGAGCCCCTCGAAAAGAATTAAAGCCATCCAGGTGGTTTAGAATGGATTACTGGAATGAAGATTTAGTTGGTAGTAACTCCAATAAAACCCTTCCCCCTAGGTGAAAAGGTTCTTTTGAATATTTTTGCCTCGACACCAAAATAGGACACAATGCTAGTCATATGCAAGCACACTACAAATAGAAGATTGACTAAATAACGTTGTATTTCATGATTAGCCGTGCGTGATTATTTAGTAGAATAGTGTGTTGTATACAACACATATCTAACCAGATGCTAGCAAAACTTAAAAATCTAAGAGATCCTAAATTGTAAAGCACCTTTGATGTTGAGGTATTAAAAAGCAAGGCTTGTGATTGAGATGTCGAAATTATGTTTAGCTGTGAATTCAAATCAGGCTAGTTTCCGTTCTAAGTGTTTTTGGGACAGAATGGGTATTTCTGGGGTGCATGTGCATACGCCAAATCATTTAATCTACATACCAATTAAGCAATAGGCTGTTTCCCCAATATATCGCGCTCAAAACTCGCTGACTATTAATGGAGTGCAGCAGCTAATCCGAAACTAAATTCTTTACTTTTCAGTATTTAACAGTCCATTGCAAAGTCCTTGACGTACTTAGATTAAATCATGTAGCTTATATGACAATAAGTTGGCATGCTTGATAGCTTGATTATCATTTATAAAAACTCACACACGCATCCTGTATTAAATTAAAATCAAATATTACTCAATCGACCTCTATAAGGCGAAATGAGGTCATGGATAATATTTGTATATTTTGCGAAATGTTTTTTGTAGAACTTCATTATTTTCAATGAAGACATTACTTTGAAAAATCTCCAAAGTTTTAAGAATCAGACAGGACTCGAAAAATATTTATGGCTTTTTTCACAAAGTTAAAGAAATCTCTTTGACGTTTTAGAAATATTAAACCGTTCATATTTTTAAATTCCGCATTAAATTGAACATTTTCCTTGTACTGCCGAGCACTGCAAATTATTGTTACAAATGCAACCACCACCAGAACCATCCAATTCCAAGTACTACATACCATTCCAAGAAATATACACTTCCCAATGACGGCATACCGTACCAGTGCAGCACAATGCTATTTTACGCTGGTATTCTGTGAGTTGACCCATTCATTCTGCTGCTAGAAACAATCTCTGCGATTATTACTTTGACAGAAGACTTAACAGGACGGATCACGTCCTTACAGAATACTAGTCTGAAATAGGGGTAGAACGGTGTTGTTCTTTGCGTGGTGGATGCAGGAGTCCAGGGCCTATAGGGGTTATATCCTAAATCTTTGATGAGGATTTAGGTCTATTTGTTTGCAAACATCATGGACTATCAGGCTGTGGTATCGTGCATCATATATATTATAGTATACATATATAATATATACTATTAGGATATATAACATGGTTGTATTGCGTTGTTTTTTTGACTTATGATTCTATTAGCTACCAATTCCTTATAATTTGCAAAGTTCTTAAATCCCGGTCAATTATGTTGATGGATAATTTTTTTAACTTGCCTTACAAATTTATATCAACAACAAGATCATACGATCAGTAAAAACCAAAATAAGCGTTGAGTCAAATTTGACTTCTCGTTTATTAAATATTTTGAAACGATTATGAATTATTTAAATTCAAGTTTTTACATGTTATCGATTTCCATTATATACAACGAGAGATTCTCCCGGTGCCTATTTAATGCCCACTGATCTTTTTAGAACCAAGAAACTAAGCAGTAGGTCTTTTATGAAATAAAATTGCAGTTTAAAACAAGCCTACGGCGATAGGTCCACGCATTTTCACATTAGAGGTATAATAAGCTAAGAGATAGAGGGAATTTGTTTTCTCTATCTTAATACTTTATTTTACTTACGTATAAAAGGCATCGGTAATATTTCTTTTACATTATATATTACTGTAAAGTAATAAAATTACAAATGTTTTAATTAAGTTTCACAAGTTAAGAAAACATTAACGCTTTAAGTCTAATAATATTTTTTTATTTAAAGAATATTTTTTCCACTAGACGTAGAGAAATATTTGAGGTTTATACGCGTATGTTACAAGTATTTACTTGGTAGATATGAAGTAACCAAAGATAAACTAAATAACTAAAGAAGAACACAGAACACCAGAATTGCTGTTTCGTAAGTGAAGACAACCAGGAAGACCAAATTACTAGCAACGAAGTATTTGTACCGGGCAATATAAAATTTCTGCATCTTGATTGCTCAGATGTCACGTACCACAGTCCGGAATTATTTTCTCGTAATAAACTAAATTTTATAGCAACTAATCTAAATCATTGAACTTACACAATAACAGTCTTAAACCTAAATCCTATGATTGTTCCTTGACCGGAATGCCAATTCAGTGAAGCTATACGTATAAGCAAGACGGATGTTAGTCACCAATCAATGTTCGAATAGTTGGCTTAGAGCGTTATTTGGCTGAGTATCAAATGTTAACTTAAATGGACGCTTAATTCAATTAGTTTTATGAAGATATCAAGTTTCAAACGAAATTAATTCTTAAATTTAAAAATTAATTTCGTTTGAAACTTAATCCGAGTCTATACAATGTGTCTATACAAACATCATATCATAACCTACAAAATCTAATGATGGAAAAAGACCACCCCACCCCTTCAATGGATTATCATGATATTTTTTTTACGTGGTAGGGGAATTGCTGTAGCCATAATGTGCCTATAGTACTGTTATATCGATTCAGCCAAGAAAGGATCACACTTCTACAGAATACCATCGTAAAATAGTACCTAAGCGCTACTGTGTTTCGTCTGGTGATCGAAAGAGGTTATTAGTGGTGACATTATTATTGTATGTCATGGAGGATGAATATTAGTGTCTTGGACCGCAGAAACAGATCAGATTAACTCTAAAATATGATAAAGAAAAGCGCGATCTCAACATCCATCGTCATCTCACAAACATGGAGGTGTTTCGCTTTATCCAGTGGTTGGTAGTTTTACAATATCTGTACTATATTGCCGTTTTAAGAAATTTTCTAGGCTATCGGTTGATCGCAGAGTTATCTGCCTTGACCATTCCTAACTTAAACTACATAAACGGTCAATAAAATAACAAACATTAAATTTTGTATTATAATTTAAAGACGAGGCGACAGCATGATACCCCGATAAGGTTTCCTGACTACTTGAATGCCCATATCGAAGAGTAGACGTAAGTTTTTATTAGACAAAGCTACACTACATTAACAGAAATAATGATACATCATACATACATAAATAAACCTAGAAAATATACAGTAATAAAAAAATCAAAAAGCATATGAAGCAAAAGAAAAGAAATTAAAACAGCATTGCACAATGTTAATCTGGAAACTATTTCAGTATTATGCTGAGATAGTTCTTCAGAGTGCTGGATTTCACAGGAGTTAGAGTTAGTTAGAGAGACTCATCAAAGTTAAAATGGTATTTCAAAGCTCAACGCTCTTTACTCTCAGTACTATAAACAACCACCCGAGTAACTAAATAAAAATATATAATTGAATGGATCAAAGAAAATAAAAGATATATAATGAAGTTATTCTTATTAAATGTTTATGTTTATACAAATAGAAGTTGAATATACTATTCTGATGCCTACAGGAACTGCTTTTTTGGTATGACAAAAAAATATTTGTAGACCAATTTAAAAAAATTAAGTGGCAGAACGGAAATGATTTTCTTTGCACTGAAAGAAAAAATATAAAAGTACTGTAACAATAGTAGTATATTTATCTTAATGCAAATATAGGACTTGTTTTCCCTTATAAAAAATGATATATTATTTATACAATTTAGAGATGAAATTACAGGAATATTAGTTCAAAAAGATGACTAAATCTATCGCTAAAAAGATGACATCAAAGATAACCATTAAACAACCAAAACACTGGAGCTTTGTCGTGTTCACTTAAATTATTGGACTTCTCTACTCTCTTCATCTAGGTTAAGAAAATACAACGTTTGGCGGGGCCTTATTTTAAACCACATCTATTTATCTATTCTACGAATTAATTTACTTACTACTATTCGTATAATACACCAAAAATGTAAATAAACTTCTTTAACAAGAAACAAATGTTTACAAGCCTCCTTGTTATTGCTTGCCTCTAAACACACACCTTGCGAAAGCAATGAGGACCGTTTTCTAAATATATGAAGGACTTACAATAATTAACCTTACAGCCTGAATGAAGCCTAAAATTCAGAAATTGTAAAACTATTCCAATTAGATATTAAGATTACAATACTTACTAAAATACAATACAACCGCATACTATTAATTTAATCTTAATATTAAAAAACTTATTATTGTTAATATATAACATTTGGTAATAAATTTTTGGTAAATGTTTTCTGTCAACCCTGATATTTATATTCGTATTTTATATATATTTACTTAATGGAAAACGAACAGCTGTTCTTAGCTAACAATAGTTCTAAAGATATAGCACAGACAAATTAAGGTTTCCACAGATTAGTACAAATTGAAAGAGAAAACATGTATTCACATAAAGTAAATAAACAAAACATGAGTTAGATTTTTTTATACACTATTTTTATGTACTGTGTGTGTGTTTATAACAGTACGTTATATAATTTTCTTTTAAACGTTGCCTTGTTGTGCTGGAATATGTCAATTTCTTTTTTATTGTAAATGCTTAGTAGCCTTGAATATACTATGCCTTATTATATAACATTAGTGACAAAGCAGCACGCAATTCACCTGATAGTACATGACTACAGCCCATGAAATCCAACAAAGATTCAAGATGTGCACGTTTTCACAACCCTGAGGAATGAAATGGTTTCGAAACGTTTCCTGTAATCGAGTTTTCAGATCCCTACACTCACTATATGAAATACTGCAGCGCTATGCTGTTATAATAATGATGAATCCGTGTTCATCTATTCCCCAAAACTACCGTACTGACTTTTGATACATAGTCGTAATTAGTCGATTCATCTCGATCGTCCACATGGCACGTGAATAGCGTGCATAATTGTTTTTCTCAAATATCTATTGTTTTACGGTACGTTACTGTAAAAGCTTTGAAAGACCATTTATAAATATAAAATGCAACAAAGAAATACGTAGCAATTATATTATTTAAGAAATAAGTCTTATTATTTATTTAATTAATAAATATGTTGCAATTATGTAAATTGATGATTATAAAATTAAAAAGCGGCTATTACACGGTTCTGGTTCTGGTGATGCATCTACAATAAGGAATTTTAATCTGTCGACTATAATGTGTCTAGTCACACACAGACAGTCTGCGACATAAACGAAATCGAAAACAATACGAAATACAGCAGCGCTAATCCATTATTTTACGGTAATATTTCACAGGAAAGAGTCCATTCCCGGTCTAACCAACTTACTCGTGTTGCAACTATAACTACGTTATGGCTAGAATAATTTTTGGAAAAACATTTAAATATTCAAGTGTATATTTATACAACATTCCTTTACAATAACTAATATAAAGTAACAATATTAAAGAACAGTATTTCTTACAATTTTAATCAGTGGTATACATAATACGTATTCGAACAAAATCTCGAAAGCAGTACGCTTTTTACATAAATGCGTGAGATCATAAAGACATTGTTAATTTAGGATGGCATTTATACTCCGTAATTTTTACATAAATTCGCAATTAAGAACTTCGCATAAAGAACTTTCAATATGAAGTTTCGGGACCGAATAGTGAGAAATCAAATTGTTCAACTTACAGAGCATTCTTATGTATACTAATTTAATGACCATAGAAAAATATACTTCATAAATGTTTATACGCATTACATAAGAAGTATCAGATATTTATTACTGAATGACTAAGATACATTATTAGTTTTGTTTTAATAAATAAAATATTATTTTCAGCGTAACATTTAACAGTAATTGATTAAGAAAATCATAAAATACATTAAATAAAAATACTAACAACATAGATTATAGCGTAATAACAAAAATAATACTTTTCTACAAAATTTTTCGTACAATACACGCTGGGTTTATCGATAAAGCATTTTAAAATTAAAAAGTTCGTTTTTCAAAATTATTCTCAATTTATTCTCCAAAATAAACAAATTATTCTCCGCTGTCAAATATAAAAGTATAAGATGTTTTAAAATTTACAGTTTATCTTATTTTCTAAAACTTACCTTATTAAACAGTTGTCCGGCTCAATGAATGCCAATTTTCGAAAAACTGTAACATTTCACAAATTCACAAGAATAATAAAGTAAAAAAAGCTCTTGAAAACTTTCCAACACATTTCGAATTATATAAGGGTAAATAAATCCATTCACACTATTTTACTAAAGTTATCACGCTATCATTATAATTTAAAAACTTTTTTTAACGATACACATAATTTCTCTTATTTTTTTTAGTTGCAGTGTTCAAAATCGCGTTGGCGGGAGAGGAGCTGCCTGCGCGCTTCCCGCCGCTTCCTCCGAACATTTTATCGCACTGAACGCCACTGAAATCTGCCATTAGGGCCGTGCGACACGTCGACTTTATTGTCCGTTATAACTTTATTGGCAAAAAATGGAATTCCCTTTTATTTATGAACCTTTACGCTCTGCATGCTTGAATTTTACTACTATTCCAGTTTATGACATTTGTATTTTATATTCAGATTATTTAAAACGACTTTCCAACAAAAACACAAAAGTGAACTGTTGAGTTACATTATTAAAAAAAATACATTATTTCTATTGTAAAGAATATATTTAAAAGAAAACTATTTTTTTGTCAATTTATTGCTAGTAACAAGAACGTTTTGATTTTGTAAGAATAATGTAAATCATTTTATTTATTATATTACAAATTTAAAAGGAAAATATAACATTTTGCTCTATTCTTTTCGCCTATTTAATAATAGCGAAACGTGTTATGGCATTAATAATACAACAAAATGTGCAAAAGAAATAATATCGATAATTTAGTATCGACAATGGTTCACCACTGTCCCTATCTCCAAACAAGACCGTCAAGCCCGAAGCGCAACATTGGTGGAGTTAGCGCATGCGTGTAAGATGTTTTTCACAGGAAAACTTAAATCGTCTTCACATCTTAACATCCAAAGTGAGCCTATAAATCTTATACGGTACTACTCGTATTTGTGTGCATCTCCAGGGCCTTGTTAAGATACCGTGAAAATACTCGATAAAATTTTTCATTTCTCGAAAAAAATTAAAACTCCTGCCTCATCTCATCATAGTGGGTTACATTCCATAGTCAAACTACTTGTACAGAGTTTTCTACAAGTACAAGTAGTACATATCCAGAAATTTTGTACCAATTTATATACAGACGTAGTAGTTTCTTTACTTTTATTATATTAATTTGGACTCCGAAAGATAATTCACAATTGTATTACATTTAATGGTATCATTGTAGCAGGTGAAGTAAATTTCTGAGATTTAAATTAAGTTTGACGTAATATATATATTTTTTGTGTGTTTGAGTATTACTATTGGTCCAGAGTCCTCTACAGCTTTAACTGATTAGACTCGCGAGCGGTAGGCCCGCCGAGTAGAGAGACAACGACGATGCTACAAAGCTGGCGCGAAGACTGCTGCTGCACCACCGCTGCACTCCGACCCCTGTGGACGAAGAACGTCGACGACAACAGAGGGGGGGAGATAATACGATCCGAGGGCCCACGTAATAAATATATGACGTGAATATTTACGTGAATAAAATAACTAATATATTTGTTATTTTGATTGATAATATTGGGTAGGTAATAATAAATTATATTATTTTAGATACTAGTATCTTAATTATATATGCTTTATATAAAGTCTTTACCTATGAAATTGCCGTTCTTCAGTATTGGCGATTTCAAACCAAAAAAAAGTTTTCATTGTTTTAAAAACATGACATTCTTTTTACAAAGTCAGTCTTTTGTTTTTTATTATTATTTATTCTTTGTATTTTCATTACGTTTTACCTTTTTTTTTACTTTGGTCAACAATGACGAATTAAAGGCAATTATGGAAGCTGATGATACTCAAACTACAGCCGAACTAGCAGCAGCTTTTGATTTTAACATCAAAACAATATTGGTCCATTTGCGACAAATTGGCCTCCTAAAAACGCTAGATAGATGGGTGCCCCATGAACTTAACGATCGCCAATCGAAAAGAAACCCGACAATCGAAAGCGCTCATCAAGTTCGTTAGATCCTGGTTCAGCACCAAAGCAATGATCTAAACGAAAAATGACCTCTAGAAAGTTGATGGTCACTGTTTGGTGGTCTAGTGCCGGTGTGTTTTATCACAGTTTTTTACCAAACGGCATGACACTGCAGATGAGTACTGTCAAGAACCGAAGACAATGATGGAGAAGCTTGCACATCTGCAACTAGCTTTGGTCAGTCGGTCGTCCCCGCTGCTCCTACACGACAACGCGCGACCCCATACTGCAGTCAGTCACAGACAGTCTCCAAGCTGCAAGAGTTGGGGTTGGAAGCTCTCCCTCATCCACCGTACTCGCCAGACCTTGCACCCACCGACTATTACTTTTTCCAAAATTTGGACAACTTTTTAGCGGGAAAAAAATTCAATTCCCAACGGGCAGTACAAAATGCCTTTGAAGAGTTTGTTGCCTCCCGTCCAGCTGATTTTTACAAGAAGGGAATCAATAAATTACCACTGCGTCGGCAAAGATGCATCGATTACATGGGTGATTACTTTGTATAACAGAAATAAAAAAGTTTGAAAAAAAAATACTTTAACTTATTTCATACAAAACAGCAATTTCATAGGTAAAGACCTATTATTTTAATAATGAATTTACCCATTCAATATTAATTTGATTTTATTAAATTAGGGACTGGCAAATAACCATGCATTTTACTGTTGGTAAATGATTCAGGGACTACTTAAAACATATTCATTTCATCTACGGAAAGGAATCATAATACAAATCAGAAGACGTACGCCATCACCGATCCAATTTATGCTAAAGCTAGTTTAAAGTGCCCCCTTCTATTTATTATATTTATTAATGATATTCATCGCTGTTTTACATTTTATAACTATCTTTTGTATGCGGATAATCTTCAAATTTACCATTTAATGAATAATACTCAAGATCATCACAAATTCCATTTTGATTGATTTTCAGAATTATGCACTAAAAATAAATTAAAACTTATTTTAAATAAATTTAAGTTAATCAAATTTACCAAAAAGAGAACTCTAAGGTTTAATTTAATTTTTCTTATATGTTACAAGACACCTATATTAAAATCGTGGAATCTATCAGAGATCTTGGTGTCACGCTAGATAGGAAATTACACATTGACACTGATATAGATAATATAATCTGTAAGGCTTGTAAAATGTATGGATTTACTATGCGTTCCTGTACCAAATTTACTCGACCTCTACTTTTCTTTATGTTCATAAATCCTTAATCCACTCCCAATTACAATATGTTGTGCCCGTATGAATCTTTTTTATAATAAATTAAATAATTTATTATAAAAAGGTGTATTTATTTAATTTTAAATTTTAAATTAAATTAATGCTCTTGAATCAGTGTAAAACCACTATCTGTGACGTATAAACGTTTTCATAGTCGTATGTCATACAATGATCTGTTGAACAAATTTACGCTACTCGAACTTATACTTAGGCCCTGTCATAGTGAAAGTCGATAAACTCGAAGCAATGTTTCTTTATGATTTGTGTCATAACAGATATGATTGTATTTCACTTAACAACAAATTATGTTACGAAGTTCCTTAAACAACTCCCTCTCGTAGCACATGTCATTGGTTTACTACTACTCAATATCCTACCAAACGCTGGTAAACGCTCACCACTCGTATCGGTTACGGTACTGGTTGACACAATAGGCACTTTCTTACTTTTCGTATGATTGATTCGAGTCCTAGTGTATTGAAAAAGTCGCTTTTAAATTTACTGAGAAACCTCTCGATATCTTTTAGTCCTTAATCATTTTTTCATCTTATTAATAACTTTAGAAACTCATTATCATTTTGAATTCCTTGTTGCTTAGTTCGCTGTATATTACTACTTCTCAAATGTGTTTTTTTCATTTATTTTAGTAATTTGTGGTTAACGGTGCTGGTGGAACATAACTTTAGATTTATATAGCGATACAACTTTATATATATATATTGTGTACCGTTAGCTGACCCAAATAAAGAGTGAGAAAAAAGTTGCGATGTAC
Organism: Teinopalpus imperialis; assembly: GCA_029286865.1. NCBI lineage: Eukaryota > Metazoa > Arthropoda > Insecta > Lepidoptera > Papilionidae > Teinopalpus > Teinopalpus imperialis. The sequence continues at coordinate 7,865,210 of JAGSMU010000030.1, read as the reverse complement.
CACTTGGACTTAAAAATATTGGAAAATATTAGCCAGAAATATTTTTCGGAATGCCATTTACTGCTCATGTGTACAGATAGGTTTTTATTATACTATACTGTACAAGAAGCACATAAAGAGATTTTTTTATTACATTGAGAGTTGCAATCGAGCACACAGTTCACCTGATGTTAAGTGATTCCTGCGGCCCATGACATCTACATTCATCCTTTACAAGGAATAATAATGCATATGCGTTATCACCCTTGAGGGACTGAGATGGAATGCCTCGTCACCAGTAATAAAGGTCTCTGGATCCCTTCACTCACCAGAGGAAACACAGCAGCGTTATGCTGCTATTTAACGCCGATATTCTGTGAGGGCGTGGTCCTACCCCGCTCGAGCTGACCTATTAATTCTGCAGCTAGAAACAAACTGCAGTGTAGCTCTATCACCGTTAACATTTTAATATTTTATTACTGTTTAATACGTATTTAGAACAAAAATTCGTATCCTAAAAGTAATACGTTATTAATAAATGCTTGCGTTGAGCCTTGGACGTATAAATTCTAACATTGTTTGTTTAGGATTAAACTTACTCTTTGCACTTATTCTATTTCCTTTAATCTTTTAAGGTAAACCGTACTAATAGTTTATAAAATAGACCAATGGTGGTATTTCTTAATATAACATGTGTACACATACAGTGCAAAATGATTTCTTTTTTAATTAATTAATTTGGATGAACTAACATCTGTGCGTGTCTCGTTCTCTAATAATTAGTATATAGTAAATTAAATTTGAATTAGACCTTTTCATGGCATATTTATGTATCCTCTGTTTATTTATGATAGGTCTGTTTTTAAGAAGAGCGATTTTGACCATACAAGTACAAAAGTAGTACAACTACATATTGTAGTATATAGTTAAACCAACCTGCGTCGTCACACTCATCTTGGAAATAACTGAATATATTTTGTTGAATACTTTATTTAACGTTATTTATGTGATGTGTTCTTTACATATATTAAATTGCTATAAATTTTTTAAAGGAAGTCGAATGATTTTTTTATATATACACCCAACAGGGTATTAGACACAGTTCATCTGATGATTAATGAGTCCTGCGTCCCCTATCACCTGCATTAAAATTCATGTACGATAATGGTGACAACGTATCCCCGATAAATAATCAGGATAGACATCAATTTTTATAACTAATAAAGCCTCGGTGTCAGTGCTTTCTTGCATTCAGCAACACTAAGCTAAACTTGCTGAACATGCCATGCACAAATCTCTCTAGCTGTTAATGACGAACAGTAAATCTATTAACAATGGTAGATCCATGCTGCAGCACCACACTGGTCGAGCTACAAGTTGCGCGCTACAGTATCGTTACCCCTACGTATCTGAGGAGTCAGTTTCAAATAACGAGACTCAGTTGTCAGGTCAATTTAAGTACATCTTCGTCTTTGTTGTATATTGATTAGAGATGTTTCACCATCGGGCTTCACGACGCACTGCTGGATTTCATTCTTTTGTTCTGAACATCCCTCAAACCCGAACGAAGCGCTTTGCTTCGTCTTTCATTATCCGTACAGCCCTTGGCACTTGCTTAGAAAGTTTAAAGAGAAAAAAAAACATGGACACTCTTATCTTGTTATGTCATTAAAAAAATCTGCTATATCGCCAAGACTTTTCCAGCTTGAGATATAAGTATATTTAATTGCTTTATAAGTTACGTAAACCAAAAACTTCAGGCGAAATTGGATTGGAATACTAGTATTATATAGTCAGCCAAAGGTGGACAGCCAAATAAGCGGTACTTAATGTGAACCAATCTGGAGTAGTACGCAGTTAATTGCGTCAACAAATGACGTAAGCACGTAACCTTGCTTCATAAATAAATATAAAGTTAGTTGCTCGTTTTCACTTCAATACACTTGACAGATAGAACACAAATTATTTCGTTTAATGTCAGAAACTCAGTCGAATGTCTCGGTGATCTATTTTATGGCCGTTTCTTTTTCTTGTGTGAATAATTCATCATAATTTTTAAATGATATTTGTGACTTTTAAAAATTAATAAAGCTGTTAATGGCGTTTTTTTTCGGGCTGATTCACCTTTTGATCACCAGGTTGAGAGGTGACCGAGCGCTTATGGCGCTCAGTCGAGACCTCTATAAGTGGGTAACCTGCACAAGGGCTCCCTAGAAGGAGCCTCGACTTGGACCGTTACCCTGTTCCGCGAGAGTGTTTGACTCGAGGGTGTCCGAGAGGGCCGAACCTGGGCTCGGTCGCTTAATGGCGTTAACATGTTAACAACTATGTATGTCATGTTCAAACAGTGATGCTGTCTCATAGAACATTGCGGTTCAGCCACCAAATTGTATAGGTTCTACCTTCATCATCATAATATATTTGTTTGTCAGACTTACAAACATTATAGGAAAATAAATATTTTTATTTTTACTTTTCGTGACTGTGATTACTTCGTTATAGTTATTCAACGATATATATTTACTACGGTACCGGCATATGCCAATTGTTATATATTATACAGAAATTAATGTATTGTGAAGAAAACACAAAATAAGTTAAAATAAGTAAAGACGTTGGTTTGGCATCGATTCGATAGATCGATTAATCGTAGAATCGATTTTTCGAACAAAAAAAATCTTTACGAGATATCGACATCTCGTACTAAAACTGACGAAAACGTTGTTACTCAGATGGATAAAGTTTGCAAGGAATTCAGCCTGAGAACAAGAAACGTCTACAGTCATCCGTTTTTGCAAACTAGTGCCAATGGGCCGGTCATATCTACGTGAAACCGAAGATTGACCTAAGTAGCGCTCATTGGGGAGTGGCCTATGTCAAGCAGTGGTCCGCTACAATCTGTTTATGATAATCTTGTGGATGTGTCATAGACGATGTATGGGAATAGTATATAATAATAGTTATGTTTCCCAACTCGAACGAACCCAGATCAATGAAGGTGAATGAAGTTGTAAGTCTCTACTACTGTAATTGCTAATCCTCTCGCCTAGCTTAGCGAATATCGCTGCGATCTTGGAACTCTTGACTCACAACTTAACAGTGGTAGAGCTACACTTCAGTTTCTTTCATATAGCTGCAAATGAATGGCTCAGCTCGACCGTGGTGGGACCACGCCATTACCAGCCTAAAATATCAGCATAATGTTGCTGTATTTCGTCTGGTGAGTGCATGGATCCGGAGATCTTTATTACTGATGACGGGGCATTCAATCTCAGTCCTCAAGGGTGATAACGAATCCGTATTATGATTATTAGTCTAGAATGAATGTACATAGATGACATGGGCCGCAGGAATCACTTACCAATAGGTGAACTGTGTGCTCGTTTGTTACTCTCAATGAAATAAAAAAACATCTCTTTTTATAGGCATAAAATATCACCAAATCTCGTTATATGTTAACAAAGACTAAGGTTTCAAATAAAAACACAGTGATCATACTATATGAACTCATTTATTTTTCTTATACAAAAAATAAACATCTGAAAATTAGTACAGATTGTAAGCATTGATGACAGTTAAAATTATAATTTATGAAAGAATGTAACACTTGTCTTATATCATACCGAAAATAAATGAAAACCTACTGTCATTGATTTCCTGTGCACAGAACAAATTAAAATAATTTTACAAACAGATTGATAATTTTATACTTAAGTAAAATGTCTTTCCAGTTTTGTCTATAGTTGCAGAAAAAAAAACAAAAATTTCATGCATTTATTGATTCGACTTATACTAAAGATGTGTACGTGCCAACATGAGATTCTTCGACTCCTTTCAGTCCCCAGACGAAAGTTACCAGTGCTAATTGTTTTAGTTGGTATAGTGTGAGCACGTGATGGCAAATTGCAATTCGTCTACCACATCATTTCAAAACGATAACATTAGGAAAGATAAGTTGTCAAGTAGCACGGTCTACATAGCTGCATAATCTATATGCCCTATACAGCTTTTATTTTTTTTATTATTAGGTGTGAAGACGAGCACAGTTCAACAGATGGTAAATGTTGACTGGCCCACTCTCGGGATCGAGTCTTAATTGAAATATAAATTACAACCAAATGAAATAAATTTTATGCATCGTCATATTATTACGAAATCATGAAATATACATGCTAAGATGTGGACTTAGTTACCGCGTATTACAAAGACAAACAAAAATAATATCATGTATTTTATATTTCCAAATATTGATCTGTCATCCGGTTACATTTCATAATTTTTGAAGACCATATATGCTACAATACTAAATCTAGGATCACTTTTGTTTTTAATCTTATTCTACTGCAATGTCTGCGAATGATACAAAACAGTATAACGGCAATATACGCAGTATATAGATAAGCAATAATAGCCCTCAACATTCAGGTGTGTAGCAGGAATATAGCGGGAATTTGTTGACAAGCGTTGGGCGATTAAATCTTTTTCCTCCTCTTTTCGGGCGAGTTCTGGAAGAGGGCCTCGTCGGCACGGATCAGACGGTTGACGGCCCGACTCAACGACACATCTGTCACCAAAAAGCAGATAATCAATCTTCAACCGATCCAGTTTTTTAAAATACAGAACTATTAAATATGACAATACTTTCTTGTTTATTAAGTTAATATATACTTAATTATATATATAATATTTATTAAGCATATTTATTTGAAAACTTTGAAGCAGACTGATTCACAAATAAACTAAAATATAATAATTCTCAATATATAGGAAACAGATATAGGAACAGAAATGGTACCATAAACCTAGAGATTATATGATAAGATTGATGTTATCATAGAACCTGTAGGCAAACTCATAATATCCAAATATTTTTTTTAAATAATAGGTATTGCCATAAATAAATTTATAACTAAATTATGGTAAGCAGATTGTATCAATTTAATCACCCATTGCAAGCCAAATGAAAACTTATTGTGTGGTTACTAAATGAAACAAAAGTGAGAAATTTTGAAAAACATCTTTAATGTGATAAAAATTTAACAGTCCACTTACTTTTCACTACATTTGCTATTATTGCATGCCATGCATGATAAAATTATTGGATTTTCCTTAGAAAACAACACCTTCTGAAAATGTCTGAAGGTGGCATAATCTTTTCGTCCTTCTCTTTTTAATAAAATAATTACCATAGTACATACATATGTCTTTTTATATATATTAAATAAATATTTTAAAATTAAACCAAGAATAATTTCTTTCATCCATTATTACATTTTTCACATTATAAGCAATATTTAACTAATATGTACTTATAAAACAAATCAATTGTACTTAGTTAATTGAACAGGACTATTAATTAGTGGACAAATAAATATGACTGCTTAAAACGAAATGAGAATATCATCATCCTCATCTTTTTTGGTATATATAAAATAATAATGTATCCTAAACTAATTCATACTAATAAATTAAAATTGAATTGGTATAACTAATCTAGGAAGAAAAATAAAATTCTTTTTTTCATTAAACCTTACAACCTTTTAGTTAACATTGATTTAAAAATATTAAGTACATTTTACTAACATAGAATAAATTAATATAAATAAATGAGCAAAGTTTAAAACAGATATCAAAAATCCTTTATATTAAAATCAAATTTGTAGGTAAGAAATGAGATGATTATTTCGCTGCCTTAAAAATATATAAGTTTTGCGAAAAGGTGTATACATAAGGTTTGCTTACTCAATACCAATTGATTAATATCTCTTTAAAATTATGGGCAATTCTTAAATTATTGTATTTTTTAAATAACAAGACAATAAGTACAGTAACAAGATATTGATCAAAATTATAACCTAAATACCTTCCAAAAAAATAAAGAAGAATAACTAGAAAATTGACGAAATTTATAAGGATATTCTTCGCTGATAATGCATATATATTATGAGCATGTAAACACGCCTTTTTACCTTTATATATAATTTTATATAAAATTTTATATATAACATTCAACATTTATTAAAAACATTCAAGGGACCCCTTAATTAATTCGGTAGTTATCATAAAAAATGTAATAATATATTTTAACTTTAAAATAAAAACATAACAAATAACAACATGATCTATAAAAGTTAGTAGTACTAAGATGTAACATCACCCTAATTATAATACCAAAATATCTATCCAAACCCTACCTAAAACCCTGACTAAATAAAAATTATGTAAATGAGCAAAAACGTTCCATAATGCCAGCCCAGTCACGTTTAATAAAATGTATGCAGCTTCGAAAACTTTTAAACCGTCTGACGCCAAAATGTCAAAATATTTTCAAAAGTTCATGTTTTAGTTCATTATCATGGGTTACCATTTCGTATGTCAATTTAGTGTTGTAGAAAAGCTGCTCCTAGAAGACATCTTTAAACTCGTCTTTGAATTAAAAGTTGAGTTTTTTATTGCACATTATATTTAAATAGTTGTGTTACATTCAAACAAAAACCAATAGTGTCTACCTTATTCATACCATTTCTTTAGATTCTCAACATTATGATTTACTATATATTATGATTATGTTAAAGGATACTAAGGTTGATAGTAGAGGTAATATAACAAAATAACCAAAGGAAAAAGAAAGTTAGAGACGGTAGGACCTCAAATCTTTTGGATGGCCCTTTAAATTTTACGTAAATTTTAAAATTAATACAAATATATAGTATGTTATAAGAGAGGCAATGTTAATATGGGATAAAAAAGCATTAAGAAAATTATAGTTACCGTTTTCTAAATAAAAATAAAAAACAAGTACCTCAAAATAAAACCACTGTCAGTTTCAATGAATACCAAAATAAATAAAAAACTTTAAAAAAAAATATTGTAAAAAGCAATGTTTCAGTCTACTGATTCTTTAAACAGCAAAGTAAGCAAAGTAATACACAATATATATAGTGTAAAGAATATGTTTAAAAGAATATTGCTTATTCATGCGAAGTAGAGATGGCTACTAATTACATAATTGTAGAAGAAATTTAAATCAACTTAAGTACTGTCTCTCAATGTTAATGTCCACTTAATTGCCAGCTAAATAATGTGTACTTTGTATTTGACCCAACTCAGTGCATATTTACCAACCGGGCGTGGTGTTGGCGAGGCGCCGCATTCGTCGCGTGTTTCGGTCCTGGTCTCGAATCTTCTTCTCCATTTCGGCATTGGTTAGAGTTTCAAGATATGGTGCCCATTGATCTGCTTCTGACGGCTGGCGGTATGGAGTCTGGGAATTGATAGAAAAAGTTAGGCACAAAATTTAATTGTTGTCGGACTACCTAATATGGTAATGCAAATTTAATTTGTTATTAATGATTGTTATAATGATGCTGAACAAGCCATTTTTCAATTTATACAATTTTAAATTTGGAGCCAACACTACTTTATCAGGTTGTAAAATAACATGTGCCTAAAAAATTCATGTTGATACATTGTCACTCACTTGGGTTTGTCTGCCATATAACAAGCCTATGTAATAAGATCAGAAGAAGATAGATATGCAGCATCCCCTAACAGTTACCAGTGGAAGTGCCACATCATAAGTTATAAACAAGTTACAGCTGAAATAGATTGGTTCAGCCAGTGTACTGGTGATGAGGATTTTCTTTTTAGTACATATGGCTGACAATTATTGTATTATATAATTCCTTATTGATAATAAATAGGGTGGTCATGGGATAAAGGAAACACATACAATCAGGTGAACTGTGTGTCCCTATAATAAGACCCAAACCTATAAGAGGAGTCAGCTATACCATAACCAATACATACCTCCACAACAGGCAATGGTGCCTCACTAAAAGCATAAGTCCGTTGATGCCAGCCAAGCTGTCCTCGCACACTGTAAGCAATACCAGTAACAAACTCGCCACCTAAACCCAACTCTGCACATAATTTCATTGCAAACTGTTCAGGGTTGTTCTCTTTTTCTGACATATCCCATTCAACCTTAAAGGTAAAAACTTATTATTATTATCACTTATTATTGTCTGTCTACACATCAGGCACTGTAAATAAGATATACAAAAGTTTTCATATATCCATGCACAATTTATTGCACTATTAGTATTGAGAATATCTATTAAAACAAGGACTATATATATTACTATTATTTACTTTAAATTAAGGGGCCAAGTCCATCCAATTATTTTTTTTATATTTTTTATGTTGTCTTTTTTTGGGTGTGTTACTTAATTCTACTTAATAATCTCAAGGTAACTCTCTTATACATATTTCTAATGTGATTCTAATTAGATCTTATGCGATTAACAAATAAAATTTGAAGCCAAGTAATGAATTATAGCATTGGTATTGCAATTACTATAATCTACCCGCCATAATCCATTATATTCCTAGAAATCTTTCCAACTTGAGAAAAGCTTGTGTCCTGCCAACTGATATTTGCCAAAAGTACTAATTATAAGGATCATATATAGGAAGACCGTCAATGATTTCAACCACATGATATTATAAGATATATGTTAAAATGGATAGGCTTTAACTATGCTTATCATACCTGATCAACCAGTGAAGTATTTCCAACATGTATATTTAGTTTTATAATAACTCTTTGATCAGGTTGCTCCTCAAGTATGGCAGGCGGCTCACTTGGGAATGCTTCGATCTGTTGACGAATAGATGATGCAATGGCCGGTATAAAGGTAACTGTGTTCAATTCCAGATCATCACACAGCACTTCAGCAAACTGTTCTGGTGTAATAATCGATTCTGAAATTGTAGTAAACAACTCTTGCTATTATTCTATTTTTTGTTAAAGACAAAAGAATTGAATGAAGCGTGGACATTCACCCATAAACAAGAAAATATAGAATGAATGGAAAAAACAATATTGTTTTAAATGTTAAAGCAGAACTTTGAAAATTTATAGACAAGTCAAATATCTATAAACAAAACCAAAATGTGAATAAAGATTTTAAAGTATAATAGGTCATCACCATTTTTATTCCATGTAAATGTGTCCCTGAGTTTCTGTCCCTCAATCTCCATGTCAAGACGAATGGGAACCAGGATTTGCTTCTGAGAGGAATTCTCTAACATGGCAGTCATGTCAGTGTCATCAAAACATAAAGGAAATGTGCGCACCTATAAACATGTCAGAATAAATATTTTTACAAATTCAATCAATAATGAAATTATGGTTGTAAAAGTTGCATCACCAACTTTAAATAAGTAGATCCCTAATACATCTCATGGATAAAAGTTTTTCATATTTTATGTACAAATTCAAGATTTTTTTATCATAGTATATTTACATTTGATTATAATATATATGTGCCATTTTGTAGGTAGTAACATAATCCCATTGCAATAGAAATTATGGGACTTCTGATCAAAAAACTGCAACATGTAGTTTTGACAGTCCTATCTGGATGTTAACCTAACACTACATAAATTTTTCTGTGTTGAATACACATTTATTTTCATGGAAAAAAAATATATATCTGTTTATAAAAAGTTATCAAAGATTTTACTGCAACTTTTTACTTATAAAATACGAAAAATCTTTTTCCCTCAACCCATTATCTAGGAAACTTAGTTTGACAAAGTTTGTAAATATCAAGCTTCTTGATAATAATTATGCAACTTTTACCCACTAACCAAAGAAAAACCACTTCAAATTCACTTAATTTGATATTGCATTGACAATATAAAATAAAAATTTGATGGGCAGAAATTTGTAACACCACCATTCATAAAGAGTACATAGTATAAAAAATGAAATATTAAATGTAAAATATCAATGGTAGAAATACACTGCAGTTTGTTTCTAACTGCAGAATGAATGGGTCTGCTAAACCGGGGTAGGACCATGCCCTCACAGAATACCGGTGTGAAATAGCAGCATAATGCTGCTGTGTTTTGTCTGGTGAGTCAAGGGATTTGGAGATCTTTATTACTAGTGATGAAAAATTCCATCTCAGTCCTCAAGGGTAGACTATGCACCTGCATTATGATTCCTTGTCAAGAATGAATGTAGATGTCATGGGCCGCAGGAATCACTTAACATCACGTGAACATTTATAACTCTCAATGTGATAAGAAAGAAAAAAAAAAATTCCAACAGTATACTTGCTCAAATAGACAATGAAAGACACAAAGTATACAATGTACCTATCACAATCAGCAATTTTTTACATTTTCCCTTACCTCCAAATATCATTAAACAAAGTTAAATTGTCTTTTTTTTTGCAGTATAATTTTCATAAAATTTCTTTATTTTTCTAGTCAAGACAATTGTTCAATTAATCAATTGTCAACAACTCCACTGTTAAGTATAGAACATTTCAATAAACCCTATACTGTCTATTGTTTTTAAAAAAAATCATACCTTTTTATTATGTACCCTAGTACGACTAATCTGCGTTGCTTGAGGCACTGCATCTAAATGTGATGAGTTAGGCATAACAGGAAGCCATGATGGATTGTGTGGCTTCTTACTCTTGCTCTCCCTAGGTGTAGCTAACTCTTGACTTACTGACACTGCTTTGTATCTAAAATGAGGAAATATAATTATTTATTACTTGCTTTTATTATCTTTTTCAACAACCTGGCAGCATAGTGGTTTTAAAATCACGGAGCTTGGTTTCTATTACCATTTTTTATCTAAAAGTCAAATTCTTTGGTATACTGCAACACTAACTTCTGGTAGACAGCAAAACAGCACTGCGAGAACTGCTCACCTGTTCAGCAGTAGACCTGGCCTCTACTTTCACTGCCATGCAGTCATTCTGCACTAAGCACAGAAAAAGAGAGTCTGCTCTACAATTGAGCAGCTCCCAAGGAAATTGTCTTGGTGTAAAATATGCAAGTCCACATACTGGCGGCAGCTACTCTTCAAACATATCTCAGCAACAGCACACAATGATATCTATCTACTTTCTATACATAACTGAAGTCAGTCATATCAAATCTTCTGATAGGTTTTTTAATTGTTGCTCTCAAATATACCAGAAACAAGTAAATAAAGCAGTTGTAAACCCTATTAAACATGTGTCTAGTCATGACATTTAATCCCAAATGATTTAGGTACTCAAGAAATACTATAACATGGACTTCAATTAAGTTTGGATTATTTTGTTAAGTTTTACAACCTTTCTAAATTTAATTATTAGGTATTAAAATTTTTTGGGTTACTCACTTATCGTCATTCCCTTCAATTATGTCTTCTACTTCAGATGCTTTCAGTAAAGATACTGAACTGGACAGCACATGGGGTCCTAAGCCATTGTCAATTAGTCTCTTTCTCTCTTCATTAGTCAGTGTCCTCCTGGCCATGCCAGGATACTTCTTGTAGAGGGAGCCGCGAAACAGCCTCAAATAATTACCAACCTGTTCCACAAACACAACACAAGAATTAAATAATTGAAATAAGAACTTTTGTCACATTAATTGTTATTATAGATTTACCCAAAAATGTCAATTATACCTGCAATTAAATAGATATTATGTAGAAGATTAAAAAATAAGTGTATTAATATATTAATATAAGAAATTAAAGTGATAATTTAGAAAGCTCCTTAAAATATGAGAATTTGTAAACACATAGATACCTCGGATCCAACGCAGTAAAATTCTCCACCTTCTTCAATTTGAAAACTAATCGGCTTATCGCCGTATGTTCTTAAAGCCATTTTTGATGTTTGTTAATACAATTCTCTAAATTAACAATATAATAAAACTCAACACAAACAACGAAATCAGAAAACTAAACCGAATGAAACTCGCTTGATGATGATATTAATTTATCCCTAACGGGAAAGGCAAAGGACTTTAGTCCATACAGCCAGGTCTTGTTCGTATGGTGGTTGGTCTGAAACCGAAACTCGCTTGAGTTTCAACTTTTGACCACAAACAATTTTTCGGTGAATTAAGGTTATGGTACTAAGTCATACAACCAACTAGTTTGTATTATGATATATTATCGAAAATTATGTAGATAATTAAAATAATTCATTTTTGATTTAAAGTTCCTTTTTTTAATCCGAATCCTTTTCTTTAATATCAACGCCACCAACGTTTTAGTAAAGTTGTGGCCACTTTACAGACTTTCAATCGTGAACTTGATACATTACGAAATCTCAATCCAAATTAATATTTCAAATTCCAAACGATAAACACAAAGACAGTGCTCTATTTAAGTTAAGAAGTTAAAATAATTACCTAATTTATACCGAAACCGAAGTAATTGGACATTGATTGTTCACTTACTAAGGCTTCGGTGTTATGAATTAAATTATATTAAATTAAAATTAAATCCTTTGGTACCGCAATATGATTACCTCGAACGGATCAAAAAGAAATGTGTATAAAATATCTTTCGTATATCGATATTTATGACTGATTGATTTGCATTTAAAATTCCTAGGAGGTCCCGTCCTACTCCTTATTAGCGCTGTCTGGAGTTCCTCATTATTTTTGCCATATTTCTGCCTCGGACTCTTCGATTGAGCTAATTCCAGAAATGCTCAATTTGATACAATTTTTATAGAACCAGGACTGGCCACCCCTCAGTGAATGCAATCACTGTGGCCAATCCTCGGTCCGTATACCAATATCCTCTAAGAATAGCCGAGTAGTAAGTGCAGTATGACACAAGGCATTAATACGAAGTTATCTCCATTATATCCTTCGTAGGTTACGACATGATTCAAGAGAATATCATCAATATACCATTTAGCAAACCATAAAGCTTCTGCGGCTTGGCCCAGACACGTAAATAAATTCGATTTTACCCTCTAGGGAAACCGAAAAGTAGGTTGCCAGGGGAAGTAGGAGCCACCACCGTAGGAGACGGGTTCAGCAAAACAACACTACACACATACACGTCTGCCTGATCCTATAGACACATAAGATATAATAATTCGTAAACTATGTATTTACTCCATTTGTAATTCATACAGTTGTCGTCAATAAGTCTATTATTATAATTCTGTTGCCTTGCCTGCAATAAAAATTCTTTGTCTCTGATGTAGAGTGAAATATTACACACTAAATAGTCTTACATTATTAAAAAATGTAAAAAATGAAATCGTATAATATGAAAAAAATAATTAGCACATGAATGTTTGAATTTCCACAAAAATCATTCTGACTCCATGGAGTCTCGTAGGTCCTGCCGTGTATATATTGTAACCGCGGAACCACAAGATCGCGTAGGTCGTAAATGAGCGAAATAGAGAAGGTCCCGCCAGACTACTGGTCTGGGCACACTTTATTTAATAATGCAATTCACATTTATATTCAATTTTAGAATAAATTAACCATAGCACCTTAATAGTTCTTTTTACTAGTTCCGTTGTCAGAAGGTATAGATTGTGTTAAAACCAAATAAAAAAATTACTCATTATGTAGAAATCGATCGTTTGCGCGAATTGTACATTCTTGGCGTTTCTGCGTAGTAAAAACGTTTACATGTCAGGGGCTTTTAAAATTAAATAGACTAAAAAAAGGGTAATACCTCTAGATATCTATTTATTTTAAAGCAAAGCATACTATATTATATTTATACATTCTCAACACTTATCTGATCTAGCTATCCTTACAGTCAACAGCTAAATAGTTTCATCAATCTTCCTCCACCACTGCTACAGCAGCCAAGTTGGAGTTATCGCGAGACGTTTCTTCCAACAAATGACATTGAATGGGAATGAACGACATAATATATGAAATGAATGAAATTAACAAATTGACCAGTTTGTATTTTACTATCAGTGAGAGAGGTAATCATCGCGTCGCAGTCGTAATTACGACCAGTGCCGAGTACTTAGACATAATGTCAAATAGTGCAGGAAATTTTAAAAACCCTTTCTCAAGGCCATGGATGACTGAGACTGGCGCAGCGGCTGCGGCGGGTGGTTCGGGGTCTGTTGGTTTAAAAGGCGTAGTAGCCGGTGGAATAACTGGTGGCATTGAAATTTGTATTACGTTTCCAACCGAATATGTTAAAACTCAACTTCAATTAGACGAAAAAGGTCAGTATATATTAAAATCTCTGTGTCCAAGAAACCACCAATCATTAAAGAACCTAATTAGATATTTATAAAACATGCCAGTGACTCGGTCTATACTAAATATACTAGTAATTAATATACTTTACTAATAACTTTAATTTTATATTAAATTGCCAATATAATTTTCAAATTAATTTATAAAAAAACACTTGTTACAAGTGACGCCTTAGAACTTACGTAGCTAATTAGAGTCATGTTACAATGGGTATAGAATTCGAGGTTAGGATATCTGTACAGCTAAAGACTTCTGCCATGAACATCTAACAACGTACCGTAGTCCATACGATAACATGAACTTCTTCCCTAAAACAATTTTGCCTTTGCTTATTTCTATAAATTATTAAAATTATTTACGATAACACTACACTAACCTGTCTTCATATGTTTAGATTATGTATGAATATATTCATTTTGGTAATATGTTTTTATAAAAATATTTAATTTTAATAATAATAGTTATAAATTAATTTATAAATAAAAAAAATACTTAAAACTTATTTAAAAACAATGACTGGCAAAATAAATTAATAGAGCAAATTTTGACATTATGGAGTCTAGTTAGAATCTAGTAGGATTGTTTAGTAATTTGAATCGTTCTCCTATTTGCAAAAAAAAATCTTGAAAGTTATCGTACATGTAATAAAACTTAAATTACTCTGTTTTTATCAATGAAGATAATCTTTATTTTACATTCACATTTGTATCACTGATAATTTTTATAGCCTTATTTCTTTACATTCATTCTATTACTTACATATATTCTAGTCTGGATAAAACATAAAACTATAAACTATAAAACAAAAAATGGTGAGTTTTTAAGTCCACGGGATGGTGGGGTTGAAGGGGGATGAGATATTTCTCATAATTAGTATTAAGGTTTTATCACAATTGTGTCATTAGTTTTTGAACTTCGTTGACCAATCAACACGATCGAAGCGAAAGTGAAATATGAAAAAAATCGAATATCTCTCCATAACTAAGTTGCTTACCAAGCAAGGAAAGTCTGTTCAAAATATAATGGAAGATATGTCATCGGTTTACGAGTAAAAACGATGGTTTATAATTGGCAAAATCTCTTTAGGTATGGAATAGGTTAAAGGCCACGGCCTATTGATGTTACTCCCGGAATTCTTAAAAAGTGGAATAAATTGCTGGAGCATCTGATTCTTCTGTACGATCATTTTGGCATCACTGTGATCAGCGCAAAATGGATGCCGAGAATGCTCACGCCGCTGCAAAAATCACATCCCGTGTAATGTTCTCGTATGTTTTTGGATCTTTGTAATGAAGACAAGGATGGTGTATTGAGCCAAATTGTTACTGGAGATGAAACTTGGGTTCATTATTATGAACCCGAGCCCAAGCAAGATTCCATGCAGTAGCATAAAAAAGTATATCACCCAAAAAGTTTAAGGTGTCACAGTTGGCCGGAAAACTCGTGGGAATCCTGTTAATCGATTACAAAAATAAAGGTGTTTCTATAATCAAAGAATACTACGCAGAAATTCTGGCCGGATTAAAGGAGGCCACGAAAGAAAAAATAGTGGAAAACTGACGAAAGGTGTTCACGCTTCACGACAATGCTCCCGTCCACAAGAGTCGTGTTGCGTTGGCTGCCCTGCAAGTTGGGCTTCTATATTTTGAATCACCAACCTTATAGTCGAGACCCAGTTAAGGGCGTATTTTTTTTATATATATTGTGTATACATAAAAAAAAAATGTTAGTGCTAATTGAAAGGTTTTAAAAATATATTCGGTCCTTCAAGTGAATATATTGAAAAGGAAAAATAATTTTGGTTTTTTATTTTCACTCCTTGTCCCCAATTCCACGAACTTAACAACAGTCCATCGTACATACAGGGATAATCTATCCACATTTTACTTGCAACTAAATTATTTGGTCACAGATGTATTCGATAATAATTAATATATTTATCAATTACGTAACTTGAATAGTATGTCATTGTCAACATTTCTGTTTGTATTAAAAAAGTTTTTTTTTTTTAATTCTTTCTAAGCAAGTGCTTGACCACGATCCATTCTGATGTTAAATGGAAATGCAGTCCTGAATCGTAAGGCGCACTAGCTCATTAAATGCCTAGTCACTCACAACACACACCAACATTGTAATCGAAGGGAAAGAAAGACGCGGGCAAACTATTCCAGTCCTTTGCTGTACGAATAATGAACGACGAAGCAAAGCGTTTCGTTCGGGTTTGAGGGATGTACACAACAAAAGGATGAAATCCAGCAGTGCGTCGTGAATATGCATAATACTGCTTATTTTGTTGCGTATATATATCGACTTGTATATTGTCAGGTTTTAGTTTCAGTATAGATTTTAATAACAGTAATCACAGTATCCCAGGAGCGGTGAATATCCATAATTCACGGCAGAAGTATCAGTCAATAACTTAGAGGTTGTAAATATGCTCATATCTGTATTTTTAGTTACAATCACAAAATTGTTAAAAATTAAAATTTCCTTCTCTCTTGTAAAATTATGAACGTAATACTTAATACAAACAGAAACACTATGTATTAATGAAATTGCATCCGAGCGGCGCACGGCGGTGGCCGGGCTGAAGGAGAGGGGCAAGCTTAGACGTCTTGTTTTGCGTCATTGCGATACACCAACCGTCATGTAGGTACATATCTAACATTGCTGGGGCCAACCTTATCTTTTATTCCCCGCTTACATTACAAGGCGATGTTCGTGAAGTGTTGACGCAACAAAATGTCGTTGTCAATTCAATTTCAATCATAACAATGCTATTATATTAACATTACAAATATTCTGGTTAACCACTCCGACTAAGCTGAAAATGCTTGTGCTAGGAGATGATTCAGGACAGTACTCGAATGGTGGATTCGAACCTACGACCTTAAGTTTCGCAGACCGTACCTTTTGTTATCAGGGGTGGGGGAAGGGAGGGGGGAATCTTCGAAAGATACCCTGCCCCCAGGGGAATCCTCAGTGCATTAGGAGGGATGGGGAGATCACTTCGAGTTGCCGTCCTCCCCGAGTCCGTTTGCCCGGGTGGTCAGAGCCGTGGGGCCTGATCACCCGCGAACCCGAAGTCCCCTTTCAGACACCTTGTACGACAGGCAGGGGGTACTTAGCCCTATTCTTATGCCCGGGACTAAGAGGCTGTTTGCAGACCGTGCCCTAAACCATAAGGCAATTGGCCCTAATGGTTTAGGGTTAAGGTCGTGGTTTGAAATCGGCCATTGTCTTGACTTAATCTCCTTTTTATACATCTTTATGCCGGTCTCTTACTGTTCAAAACCCCACGGTGTTCCTCATATATATAATACAAT
Source organism: Teinopalpus imperialis (assembly GCA_029286865.1). Lineage (NCBI taxonomy): Eukaryota > Metazoa > Arthropoda > Insecta > Lepidoptera > Papilionidae > Teinopalpus > Teinopalpus imperialis. Next base: position 7,847,841 of record JAGSMU010000030.1, on the reverse strand, counting down.
TAATTTATTAGTTCGGGTAGTCTAATGATATGATGTTATGTATGGCTATAGTTCAATTTATTTTACATATTTCTTTAATTTTAGTAATCAATATATTATCCTGAGCGATTATTTAATTACTAAATTTGTAATAACTATATACCGAATTCATTGCTACATATCTGCGTACTCTCGCAAATGTTAGTGGTGTCAAAGACAGCTCACGAATGTGCCGGCTAAACTTCTAGGAATGTAAACATTCGGTGAAGCCCGATAATTTGACTGAGACTACGCATTGGATTGTTACGGGACATAGTACACGGGAACTCATAATATTTCTTTCAAAAATGTTTTTATTTCTGTATCATTGAGAAATTCCCATGTTGTTTTTTTACGTAATCTCGTGAATACCATCTAATCGGAAGTAGAAAAGTTGTTGACCTTTATTAGATTCAAGATCGCCGTGTTAGATAAACATTAATGATATGAGAATAGTGTTTAATGAAAAAAATATTTGCAGTAAGGCAGTAAGTTTAGATTGAGCCTGTCTGTGTAGTATACCAGGTATCAAGACTAAATAGTCATGTTTTTGTAACATATTTACATAAATTTACTTTTTCTTTCACAAAAATAGCTTTTATTTTGAGTTGTCAGGAAGTTCAAATACATTATCGGAGGATGGTTCTTGCCGTTTTGTCCTAACACGAACTTCTGTGGCCCCGTATTGGAAATTCAATCGACTTATGAATTAAAGTAATTATGCTTACTGCTTTCATTTTCCAGTGTCATGAGTCCAGTAAATAAATTACCCTCGACGATTTTTGAATAATTAAATCAGAAGTATTTTCATACCGACATTGCGACCTACGCGACTACAAAATTAGTACTGCAGCCGGCCCTTATCTTCGTTACTATATGCTTAGTTATGTAAATTTTATCTTGGATATCCTTTCGTCTGTTTTAATGGCAAATCATTTTACACCAGAATTGATACAAGTAGAATGCTATGACAAATACACTCGTGAGCAAAAAAATCGACTCAAGCGTCATGCACGAGGTTAATGTCTTTAAAAAAATAACTGAACCCTGAATTTTAAATTTCTTTTTGTAATATTAAAGCTGTATGTTTTGACTTCTAAATAATGTAAATAAATGTTATCTTTACCAAGAATAAGACCCAAAAACATGTTTGCACCTGTATACTATAGCGCTAATTAGGGTTTGTCACGCCCTATAAAAGGTCATTCCCTTCACCTACCCATATCAGTTAGTCGTCAAACATTAACCGGTACATTTATATCTTATTATTAAACACAATCATTGCCTAAAAAGGGACACATCTATTGAGCAACAAGCGGTTGCCCTATCGGAACAAGGCCAGAATCAGCGAGAAGTGGCTTAAACATAATTTATGTTAAATATGAGCCAGTCTGCTGTGTCCAGAGTTTACCAGTCTTCTGGTATCGCCGGTAAACTGGTGCTTTAATCGAAAAGCAGTTCCAGCTGAAGAAGGTGCACATCAGAGAGGGATGACTCATTCATCGTCAGTACTTCAGAAATCGGACATTCCCTGGCGTTCATGTCCAACAGGACCTCAGAGAAACGCGAAGAGTGACTATTAGCAGCTGGAAAGTCAGAAGATTAAAGGCGGCTAACCTTACTCAAGTAAAGCCATCTATTGGCCTTAAATTGAGTGATTCGCCCAGTACAGCATAAGTAAAAATGTGGCATTTGGACAAAGTTCCGGGATGGTGTGTGCAGGCATTTCAATGGAGGCAAAAATCGAGTTGATTTTTATTGAAACTAGAGACAGATTTGGAGGTTTGACGGCGAACCGATATATTGAAGATATATTATAAAGAAGCATGTTATTCCTTCCAGGTCGAAATTGAGTGCATGGAGTGGCCAGCACGTAGACCGTACTTAAACCCTATTGAGCTTTTATGGGACGAGCTTAAAAGAAAACAGTTTGGTTTACAAATACTACGCCAGCTACGAGATCGGACATTCAAGCCGCACTCGCTGATGAATGGGATAGCGTTTAAACAATGAAAAATCGTATCCGGTCTTTGAAGAACCGGTTTGGATGTAATTAGAGCCAGGGTGGTAACATTAAATATAAGTGGTAACATATAATATTTAATAATATATATAACATATAACATGAATTTTATGAATTGTTTCTTTTACTTGATTTATATTATTTTACCTTTTTGTTTTGTTTAGAATTAATGTTTCCTTATTTTAGAGCTTAAGGAGAATTTTGTATAAATATTTTATTAATAAAAAAGAATTTATTAATATAAATGTCATTTCATTTTAAAATTAAACCTTCACCTATAGTCAAAAAAAAATCTGGACAACATATTTAACGAGAATATTTTGACTACAATGGAACGGCGTTAGTCGATTTTTTGCTCTATTTAGAAAATAATGAAAGTCTTTTCAATCCAATGAAAATCATTACAGCAATATTTAAGGTATGGATGTAGAAAACACATGTACAGCTAGACAGTATTATTGCCAACTAGAGTTGTAGTTGTCATTTAATCTCAGAGGGGGTGCAGATAAATATTTCATATTATAAAGAGATAACGGCATAAATTTCCAGAAAGTTTTATAAATATGTTTAGGATTATTGATTGTTATTTGGACTTTTATTTGACACTCCCATCTTAAACCATAGGGGTGATGCACTTCTGTATTGATTCTAAATCGATGATAAACGTGTTCATGGCTACAATGATCAATTGAACTGTATGTGCGTTTCTCGTTCTAGATTTGTATAAAATAACGAGTTGTTTAGTGTTGGTAAAGTAAGTCATTTATTTTTATTTCCAGGTGGCACTAAAAAGTACGCGGGTATATTCGACTGCGTCAAGAAAACCGTAAAAGGACATGGCTTCTTTGGACTATACAGAGGGCTTAGTGTTTTGTTATACGGCTCTATACCAAAATCTGCTGTCAGGTACAGTAATATAAACATATAATAATAATACATATGTATAACATAAACACAAGTACATATTCTTCTCAGAACATAAAATATTCTTAGCAAAATCTACCGTTGTACCAAAACTCACTCCCTTTAGATAGCGATCCGAGTCGAGGTTTCGTACCTCCTTATGAGGGGCTCGCGGATAGTATTATCGCCCCCCTCTGTTGTCGTCGACGTTCTTAGTCCACAGGGGTTGGAGTGCAGCGGTGGTGCAGCAGCAGTATTCGTGCCAGCTTCGCAGCATCGTAGTTGTCTCCTTATTCAGCGGGCCTCTCGCTCGCGAGTCTAATTGGATAAAGCTGTAGAGGTCACTGGACCAACAGCAATACTCATACAGAAAAAAAAAAAAAAAAAAAACCAAAACTCACGAGCCAATGGTTTCGTATCTGTGCGACTATCACGACTATATATTTCATCATACAAGCAACCAGATTTTTATCCTATTGTCTACTATTGACCATTCTTGATTGACTCAATTAAATACTTGTAATCATTTGTATTTTTACGTGTTACATTACAGCCTTGGTATTCAAGAAATAAATGTCAAATGAAAAGGATAATTAGTCAGTTCACAATATTTATAAGTACAACAAAATTTATTTTAACCTTAATAATAAATACTAAATGACAATATTCGTATTATATTATATACGCATTACTGCTTACGCTTGACGGCGTATGTGCTTTTTAAGGTCACTGACGAGGCCAACCTTTAAATTGGTTTATGTTAAATTATCTCATATAAATTCGACTACTTTACATTGTTAATAAATATAAAGACTGGTACGGTGAAAAAGCGGTGACAAGTTTATCTGTGATCTAATGTTGTTGCTGTCTCCCTTATATTCGTAAGGGACTCGTTTTTGATGTCGTCAAATCTAGCTAATACTTTAATAAATTATGGGACTATTTTCCTATTCAACTTCGTTTTAATCTTGTTCCTTTATCGCTTAGAAGGTATTAATTGCCACGCTTTGATACGTTTACGAGTCTTATTAGTACCTTTTTATTAATCGATGAACCCTACTTTACGATTATATTTCTCATAGGTCCCAGTTGAAACCGATACCTTTTTCTATATTATAAAAATAGTTTAGTTAGTAACTTATTATTTAAATAGTTAAGAAACTAAGAACATTAAACTCCCTTGGAATTCAATTAGCAAATGACTCAACGCTTGCGTAAATAATTTCTTTACTATTTCAAAACTGTAACCTGAATTTAAACAAACAATACTTCTTTACAATGGTAATATATTTAGTACTTATCTATGTCGAATATTCAGAGAACATTGAACCCTAACTGGGCTGAGTTTTATATGCTTATAACTGTAAACATATGTAGAAATGTTAAGTAAACACTACTTAGGCGCAATCATTTCTAAATTTAATAGCATAGTATGTCGAGTTATATTACAAAATGTGATGTTTATGTTTTTTTCCGACAATATATACGTTATATTAGCAATATATAGTTATATAGCGTTTAGAAATTCTAGACCATCTTTCAATTTATCCTAACGTCTAAATTAAAAGGTTGGTAGACTAAAATGAAAATGCGATATATTGTGGACAATTATTCTATCCGATACTTGATACGAGTATCGTAACAACGGCTACAGAGCTACATATAGACCGCAGACTTCCATAACTAAAGCATAAAAATTACTTCGATATCTTTATCATGCATTATATAAATTTGACATCAACTTATACAGTATACACACGTAAGGGACAGAACATTTAACCTCAAAGAACATGTGATTGCCAACGAATAATTATTGAGCTAAATTCAAGATTAAAGTGTAAAATACCCTAACAAAGATCATTTATAGCAGCGCAAAGCGGAAAACCACATAAGACGACAGATACAAAAATATTATGTGTTTCTCTTTTCCTCTTATGCTAAGCATATCATGCGTAAATGTTGCCCGCTTATTCTGAGGATGTGTACACAAATCGGTTACATCAGCCCCCTTTTATTAGCGCTCACCGTTTATACGTGTGCTCTAATTTCGTCACCACTCGTGACCGTCACGATGTGGGCAAGTACATTTACTGTCTAAGTTAGTAAATATTTTACAATCTCTTCACATATTTATTTATCTCCAGGGCTGCTTTCTGTTTACATATAAGTTGTCTGTCTGTCTGTAAGTTACGTGACGGATGCTAAAGTATTATTATTATTATAACAAATACTTCATCTCTCTCTTACTCTATTCATTCATTAAGAAAAACTTGGGTACGAACTATAAAGATGTGCAAGTTATTCCTCAATGTCGACAAACCAAAACGCTTGCTGATTTTTTATATTTATGTAGGCCAATGCATTAAAAAAAACTAATTATACAAAATTTTATCGCGTTTATTATTTAATTTTTATTCCTGAAGTTTTTTACATGCATGGGGCCTGTGAGAGGGGTCTCAAGGGTTTAACGTCCGAATGGCATAGTTAACCCGACCTACCGTCAGGTTAAAATTATTTATATTTGGTCCGATCTATGCATAAATCTTAAGGCCTTAAAGTGGTATATCTGATTTAGGATTAATTTTATTAATCTTAGGATCCCAAGCCAATGCACCATCTTCTCTATTGAAATTAGGATGTTTTTAATTTTAATAGCCTCGCAAATCATCCCTTTCGATGATTTGTAGTACTGACTTGAAACATCGACGCCCTAAGAAACCTGCAATCTATGTTTGAACTTTTTTTATTAATTTTTTTTACATGGGGAAATGCCTACGCATACCCACCCCTGCGGGGGCACGGATGGGTTATGTCGGACTCACACCGACTAAAACCCCATAGTGTTCCTGCATCGTCGCGTATGGCGGGGTCACGGGAACGCTTTCGCACACATCCGCAACCCCGCCTGCGCCGGCCGACCAGGCGGCCCTTTCTCCGGGGGAGTATATCTCCCTCTCCACCCCTCCAGTCAAGGCGCGCCGGAACACGGACGCGCCTTCCAACTCGGCCTCCTCTGTAGGTGGGAAACGGACTCCCCCGAGTCCGCCCCCCAGAGGCCATGGGGGCCAGAAAAGCAGTAAGCAATCCCAGCCCCCTGCGGTGGATCTGGTGTAAGGCTCCGCCGACGACCAATGTACGCCGCGGAGGACAGGGAGAGCGGCAGGCATAACCGACACTCCATTGAACCCGCGGCCCCACGACGGCCGCATCAGCGGTGCGACCCCCGCTTGAGTCGCGGAGGATAGGGAGATACACTACCCTCCCTCCGCGACTCCGTCTCGGATGAGGAAGGTGCGTGCGACGATGCGCGGTACTGGTCTTGACAGTCCCCGCGCCGCCACCCCATTCCCCCGCCTCGGCTGCGGATGATGCGTAAGACGGCCTCGCTCCGTCCATCCGCTCCCCGCAGCCCACCGACACGCATCCGGGGCGAGCTCAGCTCTTGCTCGCCCGGAGCGGCCTCCTCGGGCCGGCCTTAGAGCGCGTTAGGCCGGCCGTTTAGGTTCCTCTTAGCTTCACCGTGGCTAACTCCAAACCACGGTTGCTAAGCCCCCGCCACGACAAGGCGAGAACCATTCGGGGGGGAGGGTCTATGTTTGACCTTAGATCAACCCTTCCATGCCACCATACCACATGCAAGACCTCAGGCCGTCACCATCAGGTGAACTATGTTCTTGTTAGTCACTTGAAATTTTAAAAAAAAATCTTTTCGGAAATTTTGATGTCTAACATAGAACGAGGTGTCTACAACGAGGTTCTTACTATCTTAATAAAGCTTTTATATCATATATCAGTATTTTATAGTTCTATAAGTATTTTCCTCTAACCGTCTGTAACATGACCATGATAGGTTATGTCCGACAATTGTACAATGTGCAATAAAAATATATCGCTAGTCTTGAGAATAGAATAAATCCTTGTCCTAGTTAAAACTATCAATAACGCCGATAAGATTTAATTGATTTTGTAATAATCAAATTGCTGTATAATGTTTTGTATTGTCATTTTTACTTCTATTTATTGCCTATATGTTATGAAAATCATTTTGTCATATTTCATTCAATCAACGACGGAGAAATATATATTATTCTAATACCTGTCTCATAGAATTCTCTCTTTCGATCTTCGTTTTAGATAACAGTAACTTAGGATGATATTGTTTTTTGCAGTGACAGTATGATGTTGTACATCAACCTTAATGATATTATTTGATATTGGGTATCTTACGTTATCCGGACTATCTCGTAATTTCGATAAACCACCGCTATTATACCTGCGTATAAATAGTATATATTTTTATGTAATAAATTAGTAGCTTGACGTATATTCTAATGATGGTATCAATATCAAACACTTTCAGCCAGCTGAACTAATTAAAATACACGCGTTTTTTTTTCGAGCTAATGGCCGCAATTAGCCCGAAGGCTTTTACAGTTTCGTTTGTAACATGGTTGAGAGGTGACCGAGAGCTTATGGCGCTCAGTCGAGACCTCTATTAGCGTCTAAGTCGAGGGTGCCCGAGAGGGCCGAACCTCGGCTCGGTCAGTTGCTTCTGACTAAGAAAATACACGCGACTCAACAAAAATACGCGTGGTCTTATTGCCGGGCTTGTGAGTCCGACATACAATATACATAAGAAAGTAATGTTTCTGTGTATAAGAGGAAAAACCACTAATTAATTGAAAATTGACATCTTGAATCACTGATTGCATCCTTGGCACCAACCACGACTACCAATTTGTCTTACCAGTGTTATATATAGTATATTCTCATGACGTGTGCCGCTTATACTGCCGCAAATATTGGGGCAAACAGAGATACACCTTCCCGTCCCTAATATAATGGCTATTCAATAAGACCGGCCGAAAATATACTACACATCATACGTTTACCTTAATTTAGTTTCCGGAATTGGAAGAAATAGGTGCTCTGTCTCGTTTTGTCTTAGATAGATATTGTACGTTGACCGCCGGGTAAAATATCTTCAATCTTTTAATCCGTACAGGACTTAGGCCTTCTTAAGAAGGCGCTATCAAGACCTATCCTTACAAAAATTTGCTTCTACACTCACTTCCCTGGGCAAGCAGCCCATAGCCAATACAATAGCTCTATGGAGAAAAGCCAATGAGATTCGACTTCAGCATATTCGAATGGATGGATTATCTCCCACTAATCAAGCGTTAGTTTGCTGTGTAAATCAGATGTAGGTGTGGTTTATATAAGAGGAAAAAATACGTTTACCTTTACGTTATATTTCCATCCATATCTATGTAAATAAGAAAGAAAGAGTCATCGTCATGTCATAAATTTTTAATTATTAAACTATATACCATATCAGCTCCTACAAAATTCCGCTTCACGACACTGCAAAGTGACACACTAATGACCGATAACAAAGGTCCGTTATGTCATACCTCGTGATCCTCGCTCCGATAATGTTTAATTACTATTTGCAATGTGAAGAATGTATTTGCTTATATATATTTAAATTGTTTTAGTAATAGATTAAAATTACTTGTGCTTCTTCCCTAATTTATTTATGTAGGGCCACACCTTATTCCTAGCTGCATTATGAACGGGTCGGCTCGATCAGGAAAGGTCCACGCCCACACAGAATACCAGCATGAAATAGCAGCATAACGCTACTGTGTTTCGTGTCTCCGTCTTCTGGGATTACAAATCCCCTACACCTTGAATCTTAATTGATAATGGATAATGTATTGTCGTCATCACATACCATCAGGTGAACTATGTGCTCGTTTATTTGTCGTTTGTTTGATTACAAACGAAACGTAAAGGAAACGTTATAGATACAAAAGAAATAATAAGAAATAATAATAATAATAAGTTTGCGTAAAGCTTTGTATTAATTCACTTTGATAACAACCAACGTTGTCATATATTACAAAACGAAATTAAGATAATTCTTCTCCGGTTTAATGAAATAACTTATATTACATATTTTTTTGATATTATTGTTGAAAGAATAGATATTTTACCTGTTTTCTTTATAGATATTCAGATTGTTGTCATGTGGTTTTGTGATAAAAATGACTAAGCATTCACTGTCATAAGAACTAATATATGATTCAAAAATGTAACACAATTCTTATCATTGTTATTCAATGCAATACGTACTTATATATATTAACCTGTCCTCTCTTTCGATAGCGATCCGCGTTGAGGTTTCGTACTTCTTTATCAGGTGCCCTCGGATCGTATTATCGCCCCCCCTTTGTTGTCGTCGACGTTTTTCGTCCACAGGGGTCGGAGTGCAGCGGTGGTACAGCAGCGGTCTCCGCGCCAACTTCGCAGCATCGTCGTTGTCTCCCTACTCTAATATATAAATAAATAAAAAGATAAAAGATAAAGCTGTAAAGTTCTCTGGACCAACAGCAATACTCACACACAAAATAAAAGCAATACGTATTACAAGAAAAGAAACAATCTGAATCAATAGATATTTTTTTATTACCATACATCTTTTGAGCGAGCGTCTGCTATCCGATTTACGGTTATAGTTTTTTAAGTTCCAATCCCAACAATAAGTGGTCATGGCCGTGAATTGAATACAGATGTATTTAAGTGATTTTTATGCGTAAAAATTCAAAAGCCCTGAACATTATTATTACAATAAATCTGTGATTCAACTCGCGAGTGATGGTGAGTACGACATCCTAGCCAATACGCTATCACAGCTTATTATTATTATTAGCCACATAGCGTAGAAGGACTTAGAAGACATATTAGAGATTTTTTAAAGCTTACATTAGTCTAGCACCACAGACTATATATTATCGTTTACTTTTTGTGCTACCACGTGACTAGCCCTGCATTAAGAATTTTTAGACTCAATTGAAGATGAGAGATGCGGTGATAATATTGGATAAATGTGTAATTCAATTCGAATTCTAATTGAAGATTATGTGAAAATCGATACAATATTTTGGTTTAATATATTGTTTACAAATTAAGAGCTGATAATATTCAGTTCGTATTGCGTTCGCATGGCGTTACGTTAACGGTTTACCCAATGTGCAGGAAATGTTAATACTTTGTATTTACCTTATAGTACAAATATTTTCGATAGTTAAATTGATTCATAAACCACTCTGGTGTTGTGGATGCCATCCACGCAACAGGCAAGCAGCTTAACTATTGGTAAGTGCACAGTTACCAACAGTTGAGCTGCTTGTTCGTTTGCCACCTATTCTATAAAAGTAGAAAAAAATCGATACAGCCATGCTGCAGCTAGGTACTGGCTACAACATGAATAGGTGTCTCGAACGGGGAAAATCCTCCTGAGAATGCCACCGTGAAATAGAGGCATATGCTGTGCTTCATATGGATCTATGGATCCAATTACAAGTAAAAAGGCATTCTATCTCAGTCCTTAAGGGCAACAAGTGGATCTAGATTCTTTGTTGAGGATAGACGTAGATATCGTGGGTCGCAGTACTTACTTTCCATCAGTGTTAGTTATTTCCAACATTGTTCATTTGTCATCCCAGCTATTATTAATAAAAAAAATATTCATACACGTTAGGGACGTTGGATTATCGATCCAACAATCACAGCGTGAATCTTTCTCGCTTAAATATAATATAGTATTAACATTTCCTGTTTTTGTATTATTACGTTAAAACACAGAGACCATCAGTTTGTAAACAACACACATAGGACTCACCAACGTTTGAAATAAAATTGTATATCGCAGTTCCAAAAGCCTCACTTCTCATGTCTCGCAGTATGTCGATGGCAATAATATTTACCATACACTGTTTAAGATAAGTTCATGAATTCCAACACCACACGGTAAATGCTCACTATCGAACATAACATGGACAAGTGACAATTATCAGAGTAGCTGGTTGCTGCGTTAAAGATCCTGAATTCGATTCCCAGACGGGAAAACAATATTTGCGCATTACAAATTATGGTTTTCGAGTCTGGGATGTATCGTTTGTCCTTAGCACGGTATCTAAACTGTTGACCTAACCAATCGTATTTTAAATGCATTTTATGGAACTTTATTTAACTCATGGCAGTTTGTGTTATCTGATAATAATCAGAAGATAGCGTGGTCCTCAAAAACGTCAAGGAGGTCCTTATCTTCATCATAGATCAGGCTGTTTAAATTGTATAACTGTGCCACGTAAAAATATGCTTATTTTACTGAAAAGTGTTTTCACTTAGTTTTAAGACATTTTCAAGATAATGAAGTTGATAATCTCTGGTTCCGGGCCGATACGTGATAACTAGCATTTACTTTGATTTACTTTTTATTTTTCATTAATGATTTTTTATTAATCATGGAATTGTATGTAATAATGTTAGTTTTCCTACAAATAAACAAATTCAAAGAAAGATTTTTTTAAAAATTTTATGTATGTGAAGGGACTTCGTCCCTATTGGAGTGACTTTCCATTTTTACTATGTGGGTTTTACTGATTTTTACATTATGGCGTGGGTTATCGGGCGAGGAGAGGATAGTTCTAATAAAATATGGCCGCTTTATTATTACATTGCTATATTAATTAACTTTGACAATATTACAATTAAAATAAAGATTGCAATATACAAGATTAATGAAACAATTACTGACAGACATTATGACGTCCGCCGAACACGTGGATGCGTGCGCGCTCACTCGACAACTCCCTCACGTCAACCCCTTAACTTTCTCACGCTCCCCAAAAAGGCCGCCTCTCCAGAGTTCGGCGTTACGTCAGAGTGACAACTCTGTTCCGTTTAGAAATTACAAATTATGAGAATCAATTAAAACCCGATTACGATAATTTCCAATGCACCGACACGGCCAACCCTGACAGTCGTGCGTCCTCGCGCGATGGTTGTATGACCCGTAATTCAGTCTGCAGGACCTGTTGAATAGACATGTCAATTATTAGTAACCGCTCGGCCCATACTCCTGACAGAACGACTACATATCGAAATGTGTTGCAAGTTTACGAAGGTTAAGAGAGGACCGGGCGTCCGAGGCCCCATCGTCCTGTTACCACATGACATGGACCGGGCATACTGGGCCCCCTTTCGTACCATTTTCGTCAGTAATACATGCTTTGGACCGGGCATACTGGGCCCTTTCGTACCATTTTCATCAGTAACGCATGCTTTGGACCGGGCATACGAGGCCCCTTCGTTCCAATATCGTCAGTAACACACTTTGGACCGGGCATACGAGGCCCCTTCGTTCCAATATCGTCAGTAACACACTTTGGACCGGGCATACAAGGCCCCCTTCGTTCCAATATCGTCAGTAACACACTTTGGACCGGGCATACAAGGCCCCTTCATCCAGTTACTATTGGCGAGACACATCTGTTACGTAGACCGGGCATACGAGGCCCCTTCATCTAGCAACCAAAGTACGGTCCGGGCATACCAGGCCCTTTCAACCGGCTTGGAATGTAGCGTGGATAGGGCGTACTGGGCCCACCTGTCCAGCTACTAATCATAAGCTTAAGCGGCAATTTAATAATTACGTAATTTGCATGATATTTGAAATAAGAAATTCACTTACTTCTATGTACTTCGGCATTTAATAGTGATTGAACTTATTCTCGAACAATTACCTTCTCTGCAGGTGAGAGTCTATATGGGCGTCGTTTTACAATTTAATGCGGATCAATAAAATCAATTCTTAGCTCGACCGTCGTCACTCGTCGCGTGGGGATACCGACAATGAAATAGTCGGTGTACTTACGCAGCACAGTTAACAACGCCTCTTTGTCCGCACCTGTTAATTCAGTGTCAATTTGGTTAAAGTCAAACGTATTATTGTTCACACACGTGTTGATACTTTTATGCACCGAACATTTCATCATATTACTGTTAAATTCAACATGAATGCTCTGGTCTAATATTTACCGACCTATAATGATGGATTCTAATATGACGTAATCGGAAACTACATGAAATAGAACTGACATAGGTATACCCTGTATTTGAACTGGACTAAGGACTTGAGTTGTACATTCGATATTTTCCTTACCAATACCCGTTAAGTATACAGATTCAGGAACTTGGTCAAATACGTTAGTTGTAATCAGTGAACACGCCGAACCGCTGTCGAATAGAAATGGAATGGTATTACCTTTGCCTTTCCCATTAGGGATAAATTAACATCATCATGGAATGGTCTTACCAGTTGCAGTCAATAGTGTACTTCTCGTCAGCTTGCGTTCGCACACGTAAGTCTCCTTCTTAGACGATTGTTCGATTCCAGTCTTCTTTTCGGGGCAGCATGAGCTCAGAATCTTTTCACAAGAAAAGCATGTAATGGTTTTCTCTCGCTCCGCAGGTTTAGGCTTGGCTAGGATCTCACGACGCTTGCGACAGTCTTCTATCTTGTGGCCTCGGTTACCACAATAATGGCAAGATCCACCGAATCTGACATCAGCTACGATGCGGTTTTTTTTTGCATGTACTTCACATCCCTCGATGTCCTCGTGGCGCCTCTTAATGGAAATTCCGCTCAAAATACGACACAACTGCGCTCCGGTTGTTATTGTATAGGCGTTTAATTCTCTCCTAATCACGGCATCTCGTTGACAGAAGACCGATATGATAAATCCAGCTTTCACATATTCGGGCATGTCGACCCTCGGTATGCGCTCTACAAGGTTCCATAAAGGTAGTGTGGCTTCCGCCGCTGTTTCTTGGGTCCCGATTTGAAACCTCATTATATTATCGAAATAATCCTGAATGTGCAACGGCTTCGCGAATTTAGCAAGAAGGGTTTGTTTGATTTGTGGCCATTTTATTTCCGGTGTCTTCAATAGCTTCTGGGCCGTCCGGATCAAATTTTATGAACTGCGTTTGGTTATGTTGCACAGTAGTGGTTTGCGTGGCCGTCAATAAGCGAGTGAAAATTAATTCCATTCCAGTAAGTAGATTTTGAGTTTTCGTCAAATCACCACTCGATTTATGCGCACGTTCACTGATAATCTCCTCAGATCGATTTGGCCCTTCCCATCCCACTTCTGATGAAGGGACTTCGTCCCTATTGGAGTGACTTTCCATTTTTACTATGTGGGTTTTACTGATTTTTACATTATGGCGTGGGTTATCGGGCGAGGAGAGGATAGTTCTAATAAAATATGGCCGCTTTATTATTACATTGCTATATTAATTAACTTTGACAATATTACAATTAAAATAAAGATTGCAATATACAAGATTAATGAAACAATTACTGACAGACATTATGACGTCCGCCGAACACGTGGATGCGTGCGCGCTCACTCGACAACTCCCTCACGTCAACCCCTTAACTTTCTCACGCTCCCCAAAAAGGCCGCCTCTCCAGAGTTCGGCGTTACGTCAGAGTGACAACTCTGTTCCGTTTAGAAATTACAAATTATGAGAATCAATTAAAACCCGATTACGATAATTTCCAATGCACCGACATATGTTATAGCGATGTACATTTTTGCAGTTGTTCGTGTGTTGCCATTATTATTAATTAGAAAATTACTACTCCTGAGCAACTCCCTGGTGACTTTTCATTTTAGGTAGTTCAGGTTTTAATTAATAATAAGAATAAAAAAATATTTTAAGGACGTATGAAAGTAAAATGTCCCGTAAGTTTTCGGAGTTTAACGTTTAAATGATATATGTGTATGTTGTATAGGTACATATAAACCTTTCTCAGATATCTGATCAGTAATTTTTTATCCCACCACTATTCCACTGCAGAGGATAGGCTTGTCCCGCGAGGTATCACCACAATGACCATGAGCCACTTGCATTCATCGGCTTCCCGCAAACTATTTAGTACGGGATAGTCTTACCCCACAATTGCTAATGCAAGGTTGCCACTCGAGATTCTTTTTCCCCATCAGTTATCAGTTCAAGGAAGGTTGTTCTGTCTATTAGTATCATTACACATTATCAAACTTGATAAATAATAAAACAATTACTCCGTGAAAACATTACTAACAATTACAACTGCCACAGCAAACTTAAATGAATTAATCATGCGGGGCATACAAATATAAAATTTTCTTTTTCTATTGTTTTTTTTTTTTGTAATCTGTTGAATACGCAATAACTTTATCTTATCAACGTTTATATTATATATTTTTTTTTGTATGATTTTTTTATTATTTATTGTTTTTGGTACTTTTTATTACTTAGTTGTATTAGTTTATTATTTTTTCATTGTAGTTTATAAAATGAGAACCGCCACTTCTCTTGTGTAGGCTTCACGGAAGATCAGGGTTATGACCCTAAGACACAACAGTATCTGAGTGGAGATCCTTTTCTTTATTTGGCGTACAGCAGGTTTCATTTGTCTCCCATTAATTTATCATTTTGTTTTTCTTTTTTGATTAGGTAAAAGTATTTTTGTTTGTTTTTAATTGTTTTTACTGTTTTGCTATTTATATGTGCCAAAAAGGAATAAATGAATAGTATTATCATTATTCCTAACTCTGACATCTGGACGCTATAGAATCTCATGTGATATACTAATCTTCATATAATGTTACATCAAATGGACCCTGACGAATCTGTAATTCTTCTTGATCAAGATCGTTTGTTTGTCACCTTTTAATGTCTATGACTACTTAACATCAATTGCCTACACAATAAGTGCACTTGCAGAGCTGGTCTGTCTCGTAAATGTATCATCGTTGATTAAATCCATTGACAGCACAGACCCAAGTCCTCTCTTATGTTCCTCGTCCATGATTCATTTAGTTCCAGCCTGTGTCTATTTTTTTATACAACATGACAGGTTTAGGCAAAGATTTCAATGCACATGACCAATAATAACCTTAATAAGGTATCACTTTCACTCACCAGACGAAACATAAGTGTTAAGTTGATTTAACACTGGTATTTCGTAAATTTATTTTCATTCTCCGGATAGAGTGCTACAGCAAGCATAAAGCTGCACCGTGGTTGTACCATGTAGACGCCTCCTACTTTGTCACTACAGTTTAAGAATTAAATTTTGCTCGTTCACAGATTCGGTGTTTTCGAACAAGCAAAACTGTACATGGTGACGGACAATGGTACACTAACGACTACGGGTAAATTGGCCTGCGGGCTGGCGGCCGGGGTCGCGGAGGCGGTGTTCGCGGTGACCCCCATGGAGACTGTCAAGGTCAAATTCATCAATGACATGCGAATGGAGAAGCCAAGGTTCAAAGGCTTCTTCCATGGCGTCAGAACAATCGTGAGGGAAGAAGGTAAGGTTTTTTTTCTTTTTATTATTTTATTACATACGCATGGGCAGCGGTAACCACTTACCGTTAGCTCGTTTGTCACCTATTCTATATGAAAAAACAACGTTATTCATTTTTTTACGGCATCAGAGATAGCAAACACAGTTCACTTGAGGGTATGTGATAAGGTAATGTTTATTGACAGATTAGAAAAAACAGGAGCACATTGTTAGCGCATTGCTTTAGTATTAACTATGTGATCGATCTCTGTATTAATATAATGATCAAGTAAGACTTGGTTACTGGGCATGAGGTATTCCATCTAAGTCCTCGTGTTCACAACGAATCTATATCATGAATAATGAATTCCATTTATCATTTGCCGTTCTTATAAAATAAGTACTAAGCAATAAGTACTATATAAATACAGAACGTAAAAAATATATACATAGCACATCAACAATATTTATACAATTTTTTTAGAACTAGAAAAAAATTTATAAACAGCCTTAACACACCACCATTGAGCACCGTTTATTTAAGATATGATACTAAAAGTCATTTGTGACTAGACATTTTAGAATCACATGAAAATTCGAAGGTAAACGACTCCTATTTCATTCCACCAGACAATTTTATCTAACACACACTTTTATAAATATAAACACCACGACCGTGGTTGCATCATCGGGGTTATTTTTACTTCGTTCAAAGTTCACATTTTTCTTTTCTAAAGATATATCACGATAAACACTATGTCTATCAAATTTTATGTAATGACAATTACAAGGGCTATCTTATTATACGAGTAAACTATGTGTATATTTTATTAATGAATAGGTTAATCAATAGAGTGCATTCTCCTTTCTCCGCATTTGACTCCTATGCGGTCCTTAATATGTGATGGGAATTGGACATTTAAGACGTTACTGAAACGACCTTCGCAAATCGTAAATATGCGCCCTGTATACTACCATTACATCACGTACCGTAAGATTACGTGAGCGTTATCAAACTCCTTACGGTATGTGATGTAATCTAGCAGGCAGTTACATCTGCTTCTAGATCCTCTGTTATTAGAACTGTCAGCCATATTGGTATTGAATTGGTTAAGTAGACTGTGCTCCGTCATAAGCAACTGTCTGCAAGACCATGAGTTTTACACTGAGGTATCTTGAATCAAAAAAGGTCGGATTTTAAGGACCGCTTCTGTAGACTCTATGCAGCTGGTGCTATTTTCGTATCGTATTCGAAATCAGAGGTGGATAGGTCTACACATCTAAAAAAAGGTTATTGTGTGTCTTTTCTGTCCATCACGCAATGCAAACCCAATGACTACAATGTCGACGCTTAGAGCTGGTTTCGCACGTTCGATCAACAACGCTTCTGCACGTTTGGCCTAGGACTTCGCCTCTAAGGGATAGCGTTAGCCGCGCAATGTTTCAAATTTTTTGTTAGCACAGAACTTTTTATGATAACCTGCCACCTCTTTAGATCCTTTACGAAAAGCCTATGGTCTGCTTACTTTTGAAATTGATTTGAAGTGAATTAGAAAGATTTCGTTCCTACTCATCATGGGCAATTAACTTTTTCGAATTCGTTATAAATATAAAGCAATGTCAAAGACACGGGACAGTAAAATTTTTCTTTTGAAAATTTTATATTTCAAATTGATTTCCATTTCAAAACGTGCCGGCGGCAACGCGGTCTTCAAAACTTTGCATATACATGATAATGTTCTAAAGTCCTCAGCCTAATAAAACTGTCCTCTTTTAATCAGTCTATTTAAGTTTATTGCAGGACAGTCTTTTCCATAAACTACACTACACGGGCACTTCTTGAAAGATTTTCCCATGAGCTGAATGAAATGGGTTCACGTCCAGCACATATCGATATAATTTACTTATGAGTTGGTCGCCTCTCTCGTTACTTTGTGGATTGTTTATTGTTACCCAATATGTTATACCGCATGGTGATGGTATTGGCAATTGAAGAAAAACTTGGTATATTATCCCCCCTCACACTTCACCGCATCTATAGCAATATAAAACTACAAATTATACTTTATACTTATAATGTTTTAATTATGCCTTTATAGTTTGGTCTGTAACTTTTAATATAAATGAAGTCGATTTTCATCCACTTCACACATTTATTTCAAGCCTGCCATTTTTATAGGCATTGGTGGAGTGTACAAGGGTGTGTCAGCTACTATAATGAAACAAGGAAGTAACCAAGCGATCAGATTCTTCGTGATGGAGTCATTAAGGGATTGGTACAAGGGTGGTGATAGAGACAAGCCAGTGCCAAAGTATATCATTGGACTATTTGGCGGTGTTGCAGGTAAGCATTTCGATGAAACAGTTGGGCGAGGGTTCACTTAATTCAAGTCTTGTTCCAACTTTAAATTGATGGGTACATGCGTGGCGTATCCGCTGAATAGTTAGGGAGTAACGTACCCGTTGTACGAGATATTCGTGATAGATAATTTAAAAGAAGACACATGGAGCCAAACGAGCACACAGTTAATCTGATAGTATTATAACTGAATCCTGAACCTAACGACACCCACAATGATCTTCGAAATGGAATCATAATGCTGATGCGCCTAGTCACTACTATAGACTAAGAAGAAATTATGGCCTAATAGTCTCCAATATATTTCTTTTACCAGACGAAACACAGTAGCGCATAAGCACTATTTTATTCAGAAATCATAATCCTGCCCCGGTCAGTCAGATCTATTCGTACTATCGTTATTTCACTATTGCTGTGTGAATATCACGTAGACGTAGAGAGTTAATCGTTATAAAGAGTTTACGCTGTAATTAAATATAATAAAAATGCATGCGTGTTTGTGATATAGTTATGTTTGCTTTTTAAATATAAACGCTGTTTTTGTTTCCAGGCGCGGCATCAGTTTTCGGTAACACGCCAATCGACGTGGTAAAAACACGCATGCAAGGTTTAGAGGCTGCGAAATATAAGAACACATGGGACTGCTTCATAAAGACATGGAAACACGAGGGACCCCTCGCCTTCTACAAAGGTACCGTGCCGCGTCTAAGTCGCGTCGTTTTCGACGTCGCCATCACATTCACTATATACGACAGTATCATGGATATGTTCAATTACGTATGGAAGTGAGGTTCCTTGGTACAGAGGATTGTAATTTATGAACGGGTGATACAAAATATTAAATACTTCAGATACTTTTAAGATACTATATAAAAACAACTTTAAAAGGCAACAACTAATTAAAAATTAGTTTTCAAATCCTTTATAATAATCTAATGATATATTAAAAAAGAAGTCGTTGCTGTTCAACTGGCAATTGAATAGTCATTAAAATTTAAAAAAAAAGTAATTATGTTGTAACGGCCGTTTATAATTTATGAAACGTACTGTTGTAGTTTTTGTACGAACCTACGACAGATCCTAATTTATATGTACAAATCTATGCTTGAGCTGTGCTTGAAACTTGTATTGTAGTCACATAATAAGCGATTTAGAACAGTGTATATTTTTATAGCACACCTACGTCCGTATGTGTGCGTTACTGTGTATGTATTTATCATATTGACGAAATATTTTTTTTTTGTTCATATTATTTCTGATATTTCACGTAAGCTGTTAGCTGGGGCTAATTTATTTTTAATTGTGATTACAACGAGTATTTATCATGTTGATTTTTGTATTTTTATTTTTATTACATTTATTTTGGTGTGACCATAAGTAATGTTGACTTTGGCAATTTTATTTTAGATACTAAAAAGTTTATTTTATTTTTTACTGGGAAACATGGTATATATTTTTGATGTATGTTAAACACATCGCTCAGGATATTATATACTGAATTAAATTCTTTGTACATTATTTTCCATAAATAACTATTGTTTATTAAAATAATATAAAACAATTGGCGCGGCAATCTGAGAAAAAAAAAGAAAACGCAAAAATACTATAAATCTTCTCTCATAGTTTCTACGATGGCGTTATTTTATGAAATACGATTATGTTTTGTGATACAGTACATAATATATCTGTGCGAAAAAATGTATAGTTTTTTGTTTTAATATAACTACTTTATGATCAAATAGTTTACTTTTATATGTATTCCTTTGCCATGTTTTAAATTAAGTGAAAGTAAAAATAATACGCAGGCTGTGTTCTTACGAGTTTAGTTATAAAGAAGATCAAATCAACCCAAACTTTTAATATATTGTTTACATTTTATTAATTCATTCCGGTTATGTTTGTTTTAAAATATTTTTGACAGTATATAATTAACGAAAATCTTCCAGAAGCATTTAATGAAAGAATATATTTTATATTAAATCAATATATAATGTGCATTTTCCATTTAAAACTATCGATTATTAGTTAAGATCTCTTTTGTTACTTTAACTGTATTATCAATAACATATGTAATTTTTACACATATATATATACAATTAAATTAAAATAATTTAAATCCAAAATGAATAAAATTAAGCGGGATTTAATTTCTTATAACTTATCATTTATGTATACATATTTTTGTAATCAGAATTCTAAGTCATGTTTGTAAAAACAGTAAGTGAAAATAAATATAGTACAATTTAGTACAACATTGGAGATCTTAACTTACATTCCATATATAATTTTGAATACGTTGATACAATGGAATTGATTTTGTACTAATTGTTATAACTTTCAATGTTGACATCTATTTGTATCATTATTTATATTTCGTTTTTTTTTATTTAAATATATAATTGTCGAACAATTTGTGTATGTGTAATTTCGTAGTTTTAAATAACTAAATAATTATCCTCAAAATTATATATCCTCACTTTTTTTTTATACTTTCTAAGCAAGTGCTTGACCACGAGCCCACCTGATGTTAAGCGGAAATGCAGTCCTGGATGGTAAGGCGCACTAGCTCAGTAAATGCCTATTCACGTAAAAGTAAAAAAGTAGAACACATTTATTTTTACGTTATGAAAAAAAACCCTGTGGGATTACATAACTAATTGAATAAGAAACTGGATTAATAAATGTCCTTAACATTGTTTATATGAAACAAAAGCCTTGGAATCACTATTCGACAAAATAACAACGTGCAACACAAAGTCTACATGACACGATTAATTTAGAAAGCCGTCAGAAGCAACTGACTGAACCTAAGGTGTTATGAGGAAAAATTGGCAAAACTTTAAAAATTAAAACAAAAGGTGCGACACACAATGATGCACTAGATGCAGCAGCCAATCGCTGATAAGACATGACATTACATGTTTCGTATTTTGTATAAAAATTCAAGATATTTTTTGGCATACTTTATCTACATTTGATGATAATATATATGTGCTTTTTATTCGATAACTTGTTGCCATTTTTTAGGTAGTGACATAATCTAATTGCTGTATAAATTTTGGAACTTCTGATCAAAAAACAGCAACAAGTAGTTTTGACAGTCCCCTCATGGTGTTAACCTAACACTACAAGAATTCTGAAGTGACCGAAACAGGTGTAAATCTGAGGGTACAAGGTAAGGGCTATATGGCCCAAATATCAAGCCATTTTGAATATCCCAATTTTTCCAAATGGGTCAAAATTATTTTGTGACCCCTAGCTCTTCAGCTGTGTTGTAACTACTAATATGCCGATCTTGCTCCACTTTTTTAAAAATGGTGTCGACTTTATCTGTAAAAGGTCGACCACAGCGAGCTTCATTTTTGACATCAAAATTCCCGGAATTGTGCTACTCTTACCGACTGTACATTAAAACAGTAAACGTCACACAATTTTTTTCGCAGCTTTTGTCGCATTTTCCTTTTTGTAATAAAACTACAAAATGTATCAAATTACTTCGTTACATTCACTCATTTTGGGGCACAGAAATACCATAGAAAAATGGCGGCAATCCGTTTTTATTTTCATTAGTCAGTCGCTCATCTAATTGATGGTATCAAAACCAACCAGATACAAAAGGGTACAACGAAAAAGATTTTACTGCAACTTTTTTCTTATAAAAAACAAAAAAACTTTTTCCCCAACCATTATATATAGTAGTTTTGTTTGCGGACTGTTCGTTTGGGTCATGTCATCATTCACTCATATATCATTTTTACCGAATTTATCATGAGGAGTGTTCTAGGAGTTGTTCGGAATAATTCCACACACTAATTCAGCACTGTGCACTTTACGCGTTATTTTCTCACGCACGACTACTCTGTAGAATCAGTTGTCACCAGCGGTATTTCCGGATCGATACGACTAAGGGACCTTCAAGAAAGGAACCTACACCTTTCTTAAAAGCCGTCAACGCATCTGCTCCCCCTTGCTGTTGCGGATGTCCGTGGGCAGCGATCACTTACCATCTGGTGAGCTGCTTGTTCGTTTGTCTATAAAACGCTGAAAAACACAATTTACACTTACACGATGTCGGCGAATCGCTTAGCGGCAGCGCAACGATACTTAGCATTGCGGAGACTGAAATTCAAAGTTGTGAATGAATGTATTAATAAGTAAAATTCTTCGTCTTTTAATATAATGTGTAAATAGTGATCAGGCGGTTTATTATAATATATATAATTAAAAGCAAGTTTATCATGTGCTAGGTTTTTTGTTTTCTAAGGCTGCGGATTGGAGACGTTTACATATTATGGCGTATGGTTTGAATCCAGATACGTAGGACCGGTATTATCGACTTAAAGGGATAGCTCTACGCCGCGATTGCGCGGTATCTCGTTTGTGTAGTGCTTGACGGTGAAGGAAAACGTAGTAACGAAACCGTATAAGTAAATAACAAAAAATATTTTGAAACATGTAAACTCCGCCCATGCACAGCGGGAGCCGTGGTTGGTCTAGTTTCAGACACACCCTCTAGATAGGAAGCCTATGCCTAGCAGTGGGATCTATATGTACAGGCTGTTACATAAGAGAAATCAATTGTCGAAAAAATAAGGGAATCGAGCCTCAGAACGACTCAGGCCAGGCCGGGGAACACCAGTGTGGAGATAAAATAAAAACACAATAACAAACCAATTATTTTATTCCTCTTCTAACTCTAGATATAATTACTATATAAAATCTTTGTATAAAGAATATCAAAAATTTATCACATGTTACCGTATATTATATTGTTTTACATTTACAAAGACAATATAACCAAAAATCTAGACGTTTATACCAATTAACTAAACACAGATAGAAAGTTCTTAATAGATAATATACATATAAACAACAAACTCAAATATTTCTTCCTGTTCTTAATTAAGATGTTAACACTTCTTTCTAAATAATACGTATAAATCTAAATATGAAATACCAAAGTTGATGATAGAATTCCCAAAGGGAAATAACTGGGAAAGATTTTTCTTACAGCAGGCATATCCACAGATACTGTACTAAAACGGAAAGTTTTTATAGTTTTGAAATGAAAGGCCGGGTACACATCTGTGGTCAATGTTATAGCTGTCAACTGTCTTCATCTCCTCCTCCGTCAACTCGAAATCGAATATGTTCAAATTCTCTTCAATTCTCGACTTTGTAAACGATTTCGGTAAGGCTGGAATACCGCGTTGTATCTAAAAAATAAAACAAAAATAAAAGCTCTCTTCTCGACTTCTCCGAATAGGAGTACTTAGTAGATGCTAGTCTATCTTCACAGTGAACTTTTAAAATCCAAAACTATTTTTTTCTATGGATCATATAAAAAAATAACTCAATACTATACGCCTGTAGAATTTGAACCCACCATTTCATAATCATTAATTGGTGGGTCCATGAGCCTACTCGTCCTTTCTATAAGATTATATATACTTCTATAATGTAATAAAATAACTATGAATTATATTACCTATATTTAAGTTTGCAAATAAATTATTAAATATTTTAAACAACACTAACGAGATATCGCAATGCTATCTGAGCTCGAGTTTTGTTGTACTTATCAGCAATGTGTCCCAACTTCAAGTCGGTTTTGATCAAGTCTTTGCCCTTAAATTCAGGTCTGGCTTCCGAGATTAGTCCCAATGGCGTGTAGGCCACGGGAATCACAGATACTTTCTTGCAGTAATTGACCAAGTTTTGTTGTGTGAGCGTTGGATTTATCTGAAGGAAATATAAAGAAACATTTTAACCTTAACTTGCGATGCGCACAGAAATACGTATCCTAACGTCAGATAATCGAACTTTTTGTCGTCATCGAGTCGAATCATGAGCACACAATGAAATAGGGGGGGGCTACGACGCCAATGATTTATTATAAACATGTACATGACCACTTAACACCAGAAGCACTGGCTTGAACTCTTGTAAAAAAATTAACAACAAACCAGTGTTGTCTGTTAAAACAGAATCAAATAAAAATAAAAAAAGACATGGAACGAATTACACATTTATCTGATGCGACGCAACGATATAATGTCACCGTGACCCTCAAAAATTAACTTATACACGAGTGAACGACAGCATTCTTTCTACGTCCCGCTTTACCCAGCTGAGCAGTTACGCTTGGGTTGCTATTCCATTGGGGATGCGCGAGGTAGCGTAGCGGTAAGGTATAAAGTCTACAAAACTCTGTCAATTTCCACGAAAACTAAGGCGGTGCAGCGGGGAAGTAGGATGCGTAAGGTGAGTGTAACTACCTAGCTTTGCTTTACTATTCGCAAACATGCACATCTCACATCCCTCGCTTAATCTAGTGTGTTAAAAACTTGGCCCCTTTTCCAGTGGACTAACACGAACCAAGGTAGGAAATTCAATCAATCCTATAGATGGATGTCATACACATGTCCAGTTATGTATCATCACACATCTCTAGTGGAAAGGTAGCTTTGCACAAACGGACTTATCATACAAGTTTACTATTTTACGATGTACTATATACTGTATTAATTTTCTATTTTCACAGTGACTATGAGTTCAAGTAGTGATTTATATACATCCCACAGGCATAGTGTACAATGGCAGACTTTCAAGTAAAATTGACAAACCAGTTGAGTTTTCTTTGAATTATGTAGATTTGTTTCCAATATTAGTATATGACAGAAAAATAATATCATAGTCAAATTTATTTATTTTGAAACTTCCTTATCTTGGAGGAATAATTGTAATTGTGTGAAGAAATAACAGAAAAATCAATAGGTTGAAATCTACATAGAGACCTATAGGGAGTGCTTTGTCAATGTAGCACTTCAAGTCGGTTTTGATCAAGTCTTTGCCCTTAAATTCAGGTCTGGCTTCCGAGATTAGTCCCAATGGAGTGTAGGCCACGGGAATCACAGATACTTTCTTGCAGTAATTGACCAAGTTTTGTTGTGTGAGCGTTGGATTTATCTGAAGGAAATATAAAGAAACATTTTAACCTTAACTTGCGATGAGCACAGAAATACGTATCCTAACGTCAGATAATCGAACTTTTTGTCGTCATCGAGTCGAATCATGAGCACACAATGAAATAGGGGGGGGCTACGACGCCAATGATTTATTATAAACATGTACTTGACCACTTAACACCAGAAGCACTGGCTTGAACTCTTTTAAAAAAATTAACAACAAACCAGTGTTGTCTGTTAAAACAGAATCAAATAAAAATAAAAAAAGAAATGGAACGAATTACACATTTATCTGATGCGACGCAACGATATAATGTCACCGTGACCCTCAAAAATTAACTTATACACGAGTGAACGACAGCATTCTTTCTACGTCCCGCTTTACCCAGCTGAGCAGTTACGCTTGGGTTGCTATTCCATTGGGGATGCGCGAGGTAGCGTAGCGGTAAGGTATAAAGTCTACAAAACTGTCAATTTCCACGAAAACTAAGGCGGTGCAGCGGGGAAGTAGGATGCGTAAGGTGAGTGTAACTACCTAGCTTTGCTATACTATTCGCAAACATGCACATCTCACATCCCTCGCTTAATCTAGTGTGTTAAAAACTTGGCCCCTTTTCCAGTGGACTAACACGAACCAAGGTAGGAAATTCAATCAATCCTATAGATGGATGTCATACACATGTCCAGTTATGTATCATCACACATCTCTAGTGGAAAGGTAGCTTTGCACAAACGGACTTATCATACAAGTTTACTATTTTACGATGTACTATATACTGTATTGATTTTCTATTTTCACAGTGACTATGAGTTCAAGTAGTGTTTATATACATCCCACAGGCATAGTGTACAATGGCAGACTTTCAAGTAAAATTGACAAACCAGTTGAGTTTTCTTTGAATTATGTAGATTTGTTTCCAATATTAGTATATGACAGAAAAATAATATCATAGTCAAATTTATTTATTTTGAAACTTCCTTATCTTGGAGGAATAATTGTAATTGTGTGAAGAAATAACAGAAAAATCAATAGGTTGAAATCTACATAGAGACCTATAGGGAGTGCTTTGTCAATGTAGCACTTCAATTCTTTTAGTGCTATGAGAATCAATGCAATGTAAGTAACTATGGTTATTAATCAGTAATGGGTAGTTTAAAATCAATATAAATTAATTTAAATGTAATATTGTTACAAAGACCAATAAATAAAAGTACTCTAAACATACCAAAGACAGAGAATACTAACTAGAGACAGCTATGAAGAAACGTTAATGCAATAAAATTTGAAATGTCTAATGAAAAAAGTAAAGGACTACAATTTACAACAACTTACCTCAAACTGGTTGACAGCAGGTTTAATTTTCGCAGTTTCCAGTAATTTCTCCAACTGTTGCTCATTGAAGTTTGATACACCAATGGACCTGGCAAGACCGAGTTCAACAACTTTTTCCATTCCTCTCCACGTCTCTGCATGGTCTACTCCTTCATCTTCACCTTTCATCTAACAAAAAATTTTGCCAATGTAACTTATGATGAAGTATAAACCACCATCTATGATTTAGAATAAAAACTGAGTATGTTAAAATTATGTTAGTCTTCCAACTCAATTTACTCTTTTATGATTAAAAAATATTAGCAATACTTTTAACACTAGTAACATTCCTGTTAAACAGACCAACTAAGTTGAAAATGCTTGTGCTAGGATATGGTTCACAAATATAGTTGAATGCTGGTTTTACCTTTGGCTCAAGGCAGTTAAAGGAACTTAAAAAAGAAGATTACAATGGTGACGGTTTTCACTTACTATAGATTTTTAATAATTGATAGTGAATTTCATAAAATAAGTTCCAAGGACTAAGAGTACACAAGTATATAGAATACCCTTTTATCTCCATTCTTTAATACCATTTTTAAATCTATCACAAATAAAAGACATTAGCCATTCCAATAGTACCAGCAGAAATTAGAACTTCTAAGGATATGAGATATAGGACTCATACTCAACAACTCAATCCTGCGCTCAATGAGCACAGTGCTCACACCCTAGTAAATCATTATCATTCTGACATCAAACTCATACTTTATAGTTTTTATTCTTTTATGATATAACTTAAATATTAAATTGCTTACAGCATTTATAAATTAGGTTATTCATATAAGGAATATATTAAGATAATTAAATTAAAGTTATTTTTCTGATTACCTACTGATAATTTTACAATAACTAGTTGATTTTTAATTGTTTAAACAAAAAGATGACACTAACATTTACTGATATTGGCCAATGAATAAGATATAAATCCACAAAGTCCATATTAAGCCTTGCTAGTGATTCTTTGAGTGCTGGCACCACTGCTATCTCAGCATGTTGATCATTCCATAGCTGGAAAACAAATTTCACAATAATAAAGTTAACTGAAAATAATGTTTCACCTATAAAATAAGACATGTAATCATTATCTCTGCCTATTTTAGGACACAAACACAAAGACATAAATGAAATAACAATTTCTTTTAAATTAAGCCTATATATAACATCAATATGATTAAATTTTACATATGCTTATTAGAAACCAATGAACACAATGGGGGACATACTTTTTCAAGGTGAAATATGGATAGCACTTGATATCTCCACCTACCCTGATTAGTATTAAAAATGAGGTAGGTTTGCTCTTTTTTTTATAAAGTAAAAAAATCAAACTAAAAGTTAAAAAGTTACAAGGATATATTCTAGCTATACACACACACTACATGTGGGATTTGAGTAAATTATTAGAAATTGTTAAATGTATTTCTGCTGCCAATAGTAGAAATAGAAAATGAAAAGCACACAGTTCACCTGATGGTAAGTGATTCCTGCGGCCCATTACATCTACATTCATCCTTGATGAGGAATCATAACGAAACATGAATGAACAGGAGCATTATGCTTATATTTCATGCTGGTATTCTGTGAGGGCATGGTCCTACCCTGGTTGAGCTGACCCATTCATTCTGCGGCTGAAAACAAACTGGCAGCATAGCTCTAACACTATTAAACCTCCTGTTTGTTATGTGCTGACATCACCAGCACCATTTATATTATACAGTAAGCTTTTGCATAAGAAATCATTATGCATCATTATACCAATACAGACCGGAAAATACAAAAAAGAAATCATTATATTATAGTGCCTTATGCATTTATGCATACACAGCCACTAACTGATCGCCCCCATGTATGTGCAATAGGGAAGGTTCAGTTGCAGTGCCTAAGGCACAGGACATGCCTGCAACACCCCCAGCAGCCAGACAGCAGAAATTCAACAAATTGTGATACACAAACATTGTTCCTTGGCTGACCAGGTACTCTTACCACTATGCCATGCCAACATCAAATTGAAAATATATGTATAATAATAATGTCAGTAGAAAATCTTTAACAATTTTTCATATAGGAATGGTTTGATAATTTAAGACAACAGAGTTTGTTCAGCTTAAGTATTAATTAAAATAGGAATGGATTACTCCATCCCATGCCAAATAATCCTAGCACATAAACCATGATACTAACCTTAGTAGTAACAAATATATCTTCCCTCTTGACCAAACCCTGCTTTATTTTATTATTGATAGCCTCTCCAACTTCCTCCTCATTATTATAGCAAGATGCAGTGTCTATATGCCTATATCCTGCTTCTAAGGCCCACTCAACTGCCTGTTGATATTGCCCTCGTTTAGCGGCACGCTAGGCAAGGTATTAAGCATTATACAAAGGATTTAATCCACATAAAAGAATTGCTTTTTTTGGCTATAGTTGCTAAAACTCCCCTGGATGATAACAAAAACGAAGATCGAAGACCCAATTAATGAAATTGTGTCATGACTTCCATATTAATCCTAGGGATTAACAAGACATGTATTGATTCCTTATCTCCAATGACTAGAAATTTTATATTAACTAAATATATTTACACATGAGCCAACTATACGAATATATACAAACTTTTACGAAAATGTATATTAATTAGCTATCATAATTTACCTTATATGATCTATAACAGGGAAACAATACTAATCAAAAACATCAATATTATCTCAAACTATCATTAGTATAATCTTTTAATAAAAATGGGGATTAGCATTTGTAACAATAACAAATACTTACAGCATAAGTCCCAAGGCCAACCATGGGCATTTCAAAACCACTACCCAGTTTTATTGCAGGAACTTTGAAAAACATTTTAGACGGTACAGTTTTATCTAAAGTAAATGTTAAAACTTAAAATACAAGAAGGCAAAGTATGTTATAAAGAGCTACCACCTAACAAAATTTTTTATAAAAATATTAGGATTTTGGAAATGTTCATTTTTTAATATACCCGTTTTAAATTTTTTGGTAACTAATTAACATGAAGATAATTTTTCTGTAAACAATAAAATAATATGCGTTAAAAACTTTTCTGCAACAAAGTAGTATAATCTACGTCTGTGATTATAATACACCTTGATTGACCTATGACTAAACTAAATTTGTATTGTATAATGTATTGTTGATGTTGTATCGCTCATCCCAAATGGAAAAGGCATATAACTATAGCCCATACAGCCAAGATTTTCAAATTATTTTTGTTTGTTATGCATTTGCCTGTAAGGCTCTTCAATAAAATTAAGTAAGTTTGATTATTTAGTATGTTAAATAAGTTAAGTAAGTAAATTCTATTTGATCTTGAAGTTGTGATTGTGGCCTTTTATTTAGTACTTAACCAATTTCTACGTCTTACTAAGATGTTGGCCACTTTACTAGACTTTGATTGGAGAATTTGATGCTACATGAAATCAACGTTTATACCATAAATTTAATAAAATTTTAATCCTAAGAGACTTATAGAGTTGTCTTCAGGACCTTGGTGGACCCTCATTCCACTGAAAAGACAATTTTTTTTATTAAACCTGAGTGCAAAGAATTATTGCTACAATGCAGATTACTTGGCTTAAATGTTGTTCTAGCTTGGATCCCTAATCATACTAGCATTACGGGTAATGAAGCGGCAGATGCATGTACTAAATAAACCATCCAATTAGGAGATCCATCATTAACAATTATTTTACTCGTGATCTCTCTTGCGAAATAGTAGCTCATAAAGAAATGGAGTCAAAAGTGGTAAACAACTAAGTTCTCGAAGTGCAAACACTATGCATATGTTCAAAGCGACATTCCAGTGAAACCCTGGTGTTTTAAATATAAATCTTTTAATATCGCGGCTATATCCACATTAATTCGTCTACGTCTGGGTCATGCCACCACACCAGTTTTCCTAGCTCCTTCTCTGTATTATTAGACGTATCATTACCGTGATTATCATTCTACGTAATCTGTATAATAAGATTTTTGTAAAAAGTTACATTTAATAGTATCAAACCATAGCTTAGAAATTCTAAGCAAAGAGCCCACATGGGATTATTTTCCAAACACTTGGAAGAATGTTGGGCTATGTTTTCACTTTCACTCTCGCAAGGACAATTGTTCACCCAGGCAGTCCAGGCATCTAGACTTTATATCCCAATTCACTACTGAAATCAGGCACATATCTGGTTAAAATAGCGTTGTTGCCGATACACTGTCCAGAATTGAAGAAATAGCTCAATCAGTCAACTTAGAGTATTTAACAAAGCTGAAGACCACTGACTCTGAGTTAAGTCAACTACTGGACAGCAACTCTTCATTGTGCCTGACGAAGGTCAAACTACCGGGTCACCCAGGTGGAAGCGCCACGGCCAAACTCGTGTCTGAAAGGTACGTCTGGCTAGGTATTAGAAAAGATTGTAAATTATGGACTCAAGCATGTTTATCCTGCCAGAAATCTGAAATCACCTTCACCACCCATTGGTACATTTAAATCGAGGTGTATGAATGTGTGCACATTCATATAGATGTAGTTAGACCACTAACGCTGACTCACGGATATAGATATTGCCTTACCGCATCGACCGATTTACTCGTTATCCTGAGGCAATACCACTCCGCGATATTACAGCCGAAACTGTGGCCAACGGTCTGCAATTGTTACCGATCGTGGCATGCAATCAAATGTACTGTTTTCAAGCGCCTATTTAATTTTATTGGGTTTCGACATAAGTGTACAACAACGTATCATCCAGCATGCAACGGACTGGTGGAAAGATTCAACAGACAGTTGAAAGCCGCAATCACTGAGTAGAATATCTCCTCTCTAAAAAGAGCTTATAAGGAGGACCTGAGAACATTTCCGGTGAGACACTCAGATTACCTGGCGATTTTTTTTATTATCGCCCGGTCTCAAAGGGGGGCTAGTCTAGTCCATAAATATATATATATATATATATATATATATATATATATAGCGACTACACCACATTAAATATCTTACAAAAATGTTGGTTTAGTCTTTTGTGGCTCTTCTCTGATATTGTATAATACTAGTATATATTTTTTTTGCATTTGTTTGTTACATGCTGGAATAGTGTAGAACTATTTGGAAACCAAATTCCACAACATAGCAATTAAGATAAAATTCAACATAAATTTATAAAGTAATAAACTACAGAAACTATAGATGTCTCAAAACTATGAAAGGTCATGCAGGTATAACACTTGAAAACCTACACATTACATTATTGGATATTGCTTTTCTACATGGTCTATAGAGAGGTGGATATTTATCTGATACAATCTTGTTTGTGCTCCAAAAACTCGAACAAGACTACAATACACACATATTTGTTTGCTGTCACTAAGTCAAGATGCTCAGAAATGTATAGTTAATCATCAGAAACTAAAAAATTATTCAAACACAAACTCAAAAATTAAATTAAGTTTCTTTTTCACCTGATTTATTTCACAATAGTTCATATTATTTTTATATTCAACCATAGGTCTCTTATTCTAGTATCTGTTTAAAAATATAAGCTAAATGTAAATACTTTGTTGTGTTGTAAGTATATGTTTTAAGTTTTATTTATAAGTTGTAGTTTTTAAAATAAAATAATAATGCATTTGTATAATCTTTTAATGATTATAAATAAATAATAACAGTTATTAAGAGAAATTACTATACCTAAGTTTCCTTAAAATAGTATGACAATTTTCAATATTACCTGTACAAATCTCTAGATACATTTGCAATGGTAAAACTCGTGGGGAATTAATTTGCAATAATATTTTCCTTGCAGTCACCAAATCTCCTCTGAGTATGTGACAAACAGCAGCTTTTGCCCAAACTGAAACAGCAATCATATCACGCATTTGGGAAGGAAGTACTGACACAAGATCATGTATCATTGGAGGATGTAAATGTTCAACTGCATCTGTTATTCTGTCCAAGTTTATAAGTGCTTCAGCTGCATATATATGGGCCCAAGCTTTGTGGCTGTTAGAAACATCTGCCTGACTTAACAATTCATTGGCACTCATTAAAGCTGATAAAGGGTCCTGCAGGTTCAAAAGTACATAACTCTGAAGTACAAAAATGGAATTCTTTAATTCACAACGCTGCTTCCAATTAATTGGAGGACCAGGTGGTGCTTGAATAAGTGGCACTGTGATGTCCGATGGTACATCTTGATTAGGAAGCAAGGTAACTGCATTTTTTAAGCAAAGAGCTGCAAATTCTAAAGATAATGATGGAATTGCAAAGGATTCTCCAGAAGTTGAATATTTTTCTTGCTTTTCCTTCGCTAATAGGATTCTTGTATGAGGTCCACTGCCAAGTTTTTTCACAGTAAATTGTTGTGCTTCTTCACTGCAACATTTTTTAACACAACACTCAGCTAAACGTAACCAAATACGTGGGTTATTTGGATAATGGCGAGCAGCTTCTACAAGGCATTCAAAGGCACCTTCCGAATTATTGGCTGCAAGTAAAGCTAGACCTAAATTGTACACATAGAGAGGTCTGTCTTTACAAACTATTAACCGATCACTGCCTTCACTTTCCATGGCTTTGAAATGTTCTTTTACAGCATGTTGAAAATATTTTGATGCCAAAAATGGTTTTTTGATTGACAGATATATTACACCAAGGTTATTGTTTATAGCAGCCCAAATATCTTCACCTTGTGTTTTTATGTCATAATTATACTTTAATGTCTTATACTGCCCTAATGTGTTTGCTGATTCTTTTACATCACCATTAAGATATTGTTCTTGTGCAATAATGAAAACATTTTCAATTGAGTCAGGTTTTAATTTTATTTTCTGTCCCATAAATATTTGAGCTCTACTAACAAGTCTCTCAAAAAGGAAACAAAGTTCATTATTTGATTTTAAAGATTCTCCATGCACCTTTGCAACATCCAATGTTTTGTCATAAGTACGCCTGCATAGTGTAGCCTCTAAAAGCAGAAGAACAATTTGTTGATATAATTTCACATCTTTCATGTTTTTTGTCGATAACAGCTTCTCTAAAACTACTGTGCACTGATAATAATACCGTGAATGATAGAGCAGAACAGCGTAATTGTACAATGCGAAAGGTAAATTTAAGTCTTTTATTTCCACATCTGGGAATGTTAAACCTGTCAACAAAGTAGTATTTTTTTTAAAATTGTCAATATCCTTTAAGTCACTAGCATAGAACTCCACAACCGCTTTATTATGTTGTATTCTTTTCATAAGATGGTTGTTGCTGACTAGGCTTTCTAATTCATTTAAGTGGTGTAATGCGGATGCGTAATCGTTTTTAAGAAAACTTTCAAGGGCTAACACAACCGGTTCATCACGATCTTTTGACGCCATATTCTTAATATTTTGAATTTTAGTCGTCTAAATATTCATTGAATACACAAACTCAAAAATTAAATTAAGTTTCTTTTCACCTGATTTATTTCACAATAGTTCATATTATTTTATATTCAACCATAGGTCTCTTATTCTAGTATCTGTTTAAAATATAAGCTAAATGTAAATACTTTGTTGTGTTGTAAGTATATGTTTTAAGTTTTATTTATAAGTTGTAGTTTTAAAATAAAATAATAATGCATTTGTATAATCTTTTAATGATTATAAATAAATAATAACAGTTATTAAGAGAAATTACTATACCTAAGTTTCCTTAAAATAGTATGACAATTTTCAATATTACCTGTACAAATCTCTAGATACATTTGCAATGGTAAAACTCGTGGGAATTAATTTGCAATAATATTTTCCTTGCAGTCACCAAATCTCCTCTGAGTATGTGACAAACAGCAGCTTTTGCCCAAACTGAAACAGCAATCATATCACGCATTTGGGAAGGAAGTACTGACACAAGATCATGTATCATTGGAGGATGTAAATGTTCAACTGCATCTGTTATTCTGTCCAAGTTTATAAGTGCTTCAGCTGCATATATATGGGCCCAAGCTTTGTGGCTGTTAGAAACGTCTGCCTGACTTAACAATTCATTGGCACTCATTAAAGCTGATAAAGGGTCCTGCAGGTTCAAAAGTACATAACTCTGAAGTACAAAATGGAATTCTTTAATTCTAGCGCTGCTTCCAATTAATTGAGGACCAGGTGGTGCTTGAATAAGTGGCACTGTGATGTCCGATGGTACATCTTGATTAGGAAGCAAGGTAACTGCATTTTAAGCAAAGAGCTGCAAATTCTAAAGATAATGATGGAATTGCAAAGGATTCTCCAGAAGTTGAATATTTTTCTTGCTTTTCCTTCGCTAATAGGATTCTTGTATGAGGTCCACTGCCAAGTTTTTCACAGTAAATTGTTGTGCTTCTTCTGCAGCATTTTTAACACAACCTCAGCTAAAAGCATTAACCAAATCGTGGAGTTATTTGGATAATGGCGAGCAGCTTCTACAAGGCATTCAAAGGCACCTTCCGAATTATTGGCTGCAAGTAAAGCTAGACCTAAATTGTACACATAGAGAGGTCTGTCTTTGCAAACTATTAACCGATCACTGCCTTCACTTTCCATGGCTTTGAAATGTTCTTTTACAGCATGTTGAAAATATTTTGATGCCAAAAATGGTTTTTTGATTGACAGATATATTACACCAAGGTTATTGTTTATAGCAGCCCAAATATCTTCACCTTGTGTTTTTATGTCATAATTATACTTTAATGTCTTATACTGCCCTAATGTGTTTGCCGATTCTTTTACATCACCATTAAGATATTGTTCTTGTGCAATAATGAAAACATTTTCAATTGAGTCAGGTTTTAATTTTATTTTCTGTCCCATAAATATTTGAGCTCTACTAATAAGTCTCTCAAAAAGGAAACAAAGTTCATTATTTGATTTTAAAGATTCTCCATGCACCTTTGCAACATCCAATGTTTTGTCATAAGTACGCCTGCATAGTGTAGCCTCTAAAAGCAGAAGAACAATTTGTTGATATAATTTCACATCTTTCATGTTTTTTGTCGATAACAGCTTCTCTAAAACTACTGTGCACTGATAATAATACCGTGAATGATAGAGCAGAACAGCGTAATTGTACAATGCGAAAGGTAAATTTAAGTCTTTTATTTCCACATCTGGGAATGTTAAACCTGTCAACAAAGTAGTATTTTTTTTAAAATTGTCAATATCCTTTAAGTCACTAGCATAGAACTCCACAACCGCTTTATTATGTTGTATTCTTTTCATAAGATGGTTGTTGCTGACTAGGCTTTCTAATTCATTTAAGTGGTGTAATGCGGATGCGTAATCGTTTTTAAGAAAACTTTCAAGGGCTAACACAACCGGTTCATCACGATCTTTTGACGCCATATTCTTAATATTTTTGAATTTTTAGTCGTCTAAATATTCATTGGATACGCAGTTTCAAATAACATTGAGTGTCTTCTTCTTCTTTCTGTAATAACTGCTCTTTATTTAATGTCTGCCCTGTCAATATGAAGAAAATAAAATGAGTCAAAATTGACAGCAGGACTCTTCGTCTTTGACAAGTAGTTTTTTCTGAAACGCAGGTTTTGTGCATTTAGAAAGAAGTTTCGCAGCATGTGATCGCTATTAATATACGGACACTAGCCAAATCTGATTAACGTCAGACTACTCTTAAGAAAAATTAAACTTATTAAGAAATTAATCAAATGATCATATTCTATAGTTAAGTATTGGCGCAGTTCTAGAGAATCCTTCGCAAATCCATCATTATTATTCAAATTTGCTGCTCTTTGCTTAGAAATGTCTTTTAGAAATAACTTAAAGTCATTTAAATAGAAAGCCCGAGACAATTTCTTAAAAATTGCGAAAACTGAAACGACATCCTTGTTTTCTAGAGCTATATTTCCTTCCAAAGAACTGATTGGTGGTCAACAAGGGCGCTCACTGCGTTACCAAATGTAAGGAAACAAATACAATGGCTGAAAATCCTATTTTACCTGCAGTGATTGAAATGATATCAATAAAATATTGATATGGGACTAATGCATCCGAAGAGATCTTCTTTATTGAGATATTCTACTATAAGTAATACGACTCTGAGGATTATTTAACTTGTGTGAAATTGACTTTCAGTTGTAATGATCAAATCTCACGCACGGTCACAAATGAATTTAAAATAAGAGTTAAGAGTAGCAATTTTATAATTTCGGCTCCGATTTTCAAAAAAATCTTCTCATTATTTGTATTATTAGTAGTTTTGTTATAAAAGTTTCTATTCTTTGAATAATAAAGTCATATACGAGGGCACATTGAAAAGTTTTGAGCCTAAGGTTGACATTTAAATTCAAAAGAAAAAATAATACTGGCATGTAATAGCCATTTCTTTTTTAATTATAATCTGCTGTCTTTTGTTTTTCTGTCAAAATTACAAAATTTGTCATCGATTTAACAAACGAAGTTCGCGGTTTCTGTAGAAATGGATAAAATTGAGCACCGTTTCGTCATAAAATATTTACAAAAAAAAGGATTAACGCCAAAACAAATTTATGAAGATATGTACGAGACTTTGGGGGAATCTGCTCCATCATATGCCACTGTCAAAAGATGGGTAGCGGATTTCAAACGTGGCAGAGAAGCAGTGAAAGATGAACCTAGGAGTGGTAGGCCGCCGACGGCTTCCACAGACGAAAATACCAATAAAATATTAGACCTGATTATGAATGACAGGAGATTGACGATTGCAGAGATAGCCGAAGTAATAGGCATTTCCTATGAACGAGCGCAGAACATAATTTCCAACGATCTTGGATTTTCTAAGGTCTCTGCCCGATGGTTACCTAAACTGCTTTAGAGCGAAAACAAACGCACCCGCCAAACAGTATCACAGGATTGTTTGGATCTGTTCCAAAGTGATCCTCAAGATTTTCTTAGCCGTTTCGTAACTATGGACGAAACTTGGGTTCACCACAATACACCAATCCAAAGTACAATCCAAGCAATGGAAAAGAGCAGGGGCGGTGCCCCCCTAAGAAAGTTCGGGCCGTTTTGTCAACCATAAGGGTCCTGTCCATACTGCGGCGAAATCAATTGCACAAATACACAATTGTAGCTTTGGATTGTTGCCGCATCCACCCTATTCGCCGGACTTGGCCCTGTCTGATTACCATCTCTTCCCCAATCTAACAAAACATGGCAGGACAAAAATTTTTGACGAATATCGATATACAAGCTGTGACTGAATATTTTGATGAAATTGAAGATTCTTTTTTTTTAGAAGGAATACTAAAGCTAGAGACAAGATGGCAAAAGTGTAAAGATCATTCTGGAGACTATGTAGAGAAATAATCATTTAGAAAAAAAAAATTTTTTTAAGGATGGGCTCAAAACTTTTCAATGTGCCCTCATAAGTTAAGGTCTGCTAAAGCACAAATTGATATCTTTAGAAGTTTATAAGAAAAAGGTATTAGTAAGAATAAAGAATATTAGTATTCATTTTATTTAAAGTTTTTTAATAATTTTGTAGTAAATATATTGTTGTACTTCAACCACATGTAAAGGTTATGTGCACTCTTTTTGTTGGAGTTAAAACCTAGGTCTACCAACATTCTTGTTAAGTCGTTCAAATTTCATTAGAAACTTTGAAAGAATTTTGCATTAATAGAAAAATAAGTCGATATGGATTCCATCTGAATTGACTCTATGGGACATGGAAAAGACTGAGGCTTAATCAGTCTATCGATAATGGGGCCATCATTTAAGTGTCATAATTGACACACTTTTATTAACTTGATGTATTGTGTATATTAAAAGTTTGAACATAACATAAAACAACAGATGTACATTGTACATTTAACAACAAATTTTAAAGTAGTTGGAAAAAAGGGTTGAAACAAAAAAATTACTTTGAAATTACCCTTTATTGTACATATATAGATATTGGTAATTCGACATATTACGATTATTTTGCGATATTATAAGCCCCCCACATGCATTATGCAAAAGTGAACCATTTTTGAGTTAACATGTTTTTTAGCGTTTTTCAAAAGTCAAAAACGCAACATCAAAAATTTATTAAAAAAAGTATTAATTTAAATCTCATTTCTCTTCTGATTTATAAAAACGATTAAATGTTCATGGGAAGCGGTGGTCACTTGTCATCAGGTGAGCTATTTGCTCATTTGCCACATGATCTAAAAAAATACACACATATGCAGTATGCCAATGTAGAGCATTACCTCAAAATGGGTGGCCTTCTTTGTTGACAGTGTTGGAAATCAACAGGGTTATTTTTTGATACCAACTTACCAAAGGAAGTTGATTCTGTATATAATATATAATTAAAGTAATTTGTACACATTTCATACCTTTTTTTTGGAAGTCTGTTTATTTACCTAAATAGTTTTTTTTTTCATGTTGTTTTGCTAAGCTAAGCTAAGTCTAGCTTATTTTACTTTTGAATAAGTGTCTGCTTGTTTGCAAATCAGAACATATAAAAAAAATAAACAAATTCACATATAATGAACGAAAAGAAAACAACATGAAAAACATGAAAACTGGGGTTTTTATTTAAAATTCATAAATCTTGAATAACTCAGAAATAACCAAATGTCAGACATTATAACATATTACCAAATTTGCTGCAAATGTTCTCTAAGTTAACCCCATGCAAGGTACATATGTATTGTATTTCCTATTAATACATTCTATAAACATACATCTCTATAATAATACAAGCGAATATAGCTCATACAGAGCGGGATATGTTTTGTGATTAAGTGGCAGATGTGCAACTCAACATTTGCAATTTGCAAGCTGGAAGTTTGCAACACTGATGCAGTATGAAGTGTGTATGGACAGGGGAAACCAATATATATATATATATATATTTATATAAATTTTTATATATATACATACAAATAAATACATCTATCATAACATGTAATAATTTATTATAAATCAGGATGCAAAACATTTTTAATTTTTTTAGTTGACCTCTCAGCAGGTCTTATACATAAATGCTTACCAAAGAAACTTATTTTTATATTACTAATAAACATATTGAAAACACATTCACGTTTAGGAATTGTTGTAACTACATTATTTTTTGAAACAATTTTAAATGTATTTCTAGTGTCCATGATACAAATTCCTATTTTTCCCACATAGCCTGGACATTTTGATCTGCCTACCTCTAAAAGACTTCCATGAAAATCTGCTCTATACAATGTTTGTGTAAATTGTTCCCAGCCTTTGCTGTTGCACTCTGGTATAGGTTTATCTAGTTCTAGTAATTCACTAATATAGGTAATCCATATGTCATGCATCGGTATAACGTCAACATATATCACACTTCTCTTTGGTATAACATAAAATCCTAGAGCCTTTTTCTCTTTTCTGGTTAAGGTTTTTGATTTCTTCTTGCCGCGTTTTTTTTTTGATACTTTACTCTTTTTTTTGGCAAGCACAAAGTCCTTTTTCAATTCAGTTTCTACAGCAGCGGCATCCGTTTTAGGTACATTATTTTTTAAAAAACTAATAACGGCTTGCGCTGTTGTTTTATTAAGACCATCGTCCATATTTAAATTTCATTTACCAACACGAATTATTTTGTTGTCAAAGTATATTATTTTATTATCTTCGTACTTTATATACAATATAGAGAAAGAAATTCTGCGCGAAGGTGTAACGAACGGGAAGTTAATACATCTAAACGGTTTGCTCTTAGGCCGACCGATTTGGATATTTCGCCAAACGTCATTAATATCATAACCTGGCGAATTAGTTATTTTTTTGTCAAGAATGACAAAGGACTAAAATCCATAATGCTTTACTTTTCATCATTAATCAAAGTTAGTAAATAATTTTTTTGCAAAACAATTATTTGTAAAGGTAGAAAACTATCTCCCATAGTCTATAAAAAATAATCTTACAGTAAAAGAGAAATAAACTAAGAGTAATTCTGAAATGTAAGGACTGTATAAACTGTCTATAAATGAAAAAAGTAGTACCTATTATGAAATAGGTACCGGTACTTGTTGTGCCACAGCGTATTAAGTTGCAAACATATTCATTATTGTTTTACCTCAAATTTTGAATCAGAGTGAAGTGTTTTAGAGAGTGTTTGAGTATAGAGGCAAGGAGGAGTATGTCATATTGGATGCTTATAGTAGTCGTGAAAGAGATCAATAATGATGAAACTAGTATAGTGTGAGAGAGAGAGAGCTATGTCTG
The DNA here is from genome assembly GCA_029286865.1 of Teinopalpus imperialis. Lineage (NCBI taxonomy): Eukaryota > Metazoa > Arthropoda > Insecta > Lepidoptera > Papilionidae > Teinopalpus > Teinopalpus imperialis. The sequence continues at coordinate 7,806,795 of JAGSMU010000030.1, read as the reverse complement.
GATATTTACAGCTGCATATATCCTAAAAATATAGATGAGCTAATATCTCAGTATTAGCGGACGGAAGCGAATAACGGAATACACCATCCTTTCAATCCTTTTTGCCTCTAGTTATAGCATCGCTATTTTAATTCCATATATAATTGGAGACGCAAAACACTCATAAACACCATAGTGCTTACTGTTGACACGAAGGAAATCACACTAGCAATACTGCTCATATTGTGCTGTACTTTTACTCCAGAATCCACAAATTCTGTGATATGAGAAATATAAATAATTTTAGTGTCCAAAAATAAATTGATAAATGTGAGTAAACTAGAAATACGGCAACAAATCTTCACACTCCTTGTGATATCTTTATTACGAATAATAAATCAAGACAGTCTCAAATAATATGTAAAGCTAAAAATCAAAAAATATATTTTTTTTAAATAATGAGTCGTAATAACACCGTCTACAATTTTGTAATGAACCGAAAATCAATATTTTTACTGGCCGCGACCTTCGTGGTATTATATTTCTCTATTATTTTATTTATGTTAAGCCCTCTGCATGGTGCAAAAAGTGCATATTACGGCAACCACTACATGAGCCACTTGGGTTTACGAGAGGCGCCTAGAGTAAATTGGTGTAAAGAGCTGCAGTGGCGATCGCCGCCCTTACCATATGCTATAGCACTTGTCTCTTACCCTGGAAGTGGTAACACATGGCTAAGATATCTTTTGCAGCAAGTTACAGGTAAGATTTTATATTTTTTTATTACAAAAAGTAAGAGTATTTGAGTAGGGCACTAAGGAAATAAGACTTACTAAGATCTGCGCCCCCATGTAGAGTGATGCACTTGGCGATCCCCGTTTTAGTAGAATTTTTATCAAAACTTATATTTCTTTAGTCTTTTCCTCCGTATCCTCTTTTATATGCATATACGAAAGAACACTTTTTCTAAGTGTTCCCTTGCATACACTCTACCAAAAGTCTTTGTTGAACCCTCAGATAGATCCAAATACATACAATAAAGTTAATCCAATTTCTTAGGGGGCTACCAAATTTTAATGCTTAGAGCATTATCCCCTAGGTCACACATATGTGTATGTGAACTGTGTATATCTTACATAGATATTTGACTGTTAAAAATTTAATATAGCAATATATTAATTGATTTCCTCTAAGAATTTTAAATGAAACTGGAATATATTTAATCATTACAAGATTTTAAAAGTAGTTTATGCTTTAATTCATTTAAATTGCATTAACTTAACCTTTTTATTGCCACAATTTTCAGGGATTATGACAGGCTCAATTTATATGGATTATGGTCTCCGAGTCCATGGATTTCCTGCAGAGAATGTCAGTGATGGCTCAGTGCTTGTTGTGAAAACTCATGAAGCTCCACCGCTTGAGCCTGATAAGTTTAAATCAGCTGTATTGTTAATAAGAAATCCACGAGATGCTATATTGGTAATAATATTTTATAATTGACATTGAAATACAATAAGTTGATTTATTTATGTTAAGATGTCCAGTTTCAGAATGTCAGTAAAATTTATCCAAAAATATTGCCAACTCTTTCTTAAAATTGTAAAAGACATTGATGCTACTATATTTTAAGTGTTAATTAAATCTATTATTATTATTGATTGTGAAACAGGCCACATTAATAATTTAGGTGTTAGTTTGCTTCTAAATAACCATCACCATACATACATACCTAAACCTACCATACCTTAATATTTTTATATATTGCTAATAATTGATCAGAGCAAATTTTAATGTTTAAAATATGTTTAACAAATAAGCATCAATTAATAGCTTTTTCTACATATTATTTACTCTTTTTGTGGACATATAATTTTTGAATAGTACTTAATTATCCCAACAATACTCAAACAATAGGCTTTTGAATTATTGATATCTGGTTCAAATGTTAAATTAAAAATTCAGGTTTTCAATTGAGAATGCCTATGTTCTATGGGTTCACTAAGGTTGATAGTGATTTATTAAAATAAAAGATTTATATTTTACTAATACTTGAACTTGCATCATTAAATATAAACAATAAGCTTTAGTGTCTTTAAACCATTAAAATATATATAGCTAATTGTAAACACCATGCATGTTTATAAATAGCTCTTTGTTGTTTTAGTTCCAGTTACTGTGCTGCTGAGAGTGTTTTTTTAAATAGCTTACAGCTTTTGCTACTTTATGGTAAATATTTTATTTTTGTCTTTAAATTCAATATGTTGTTATGTTGCCATTGCTGTCTTAAAATGTCATGCGACATAGTAGTGGTGGTTTATATTATACTATTACTGTATATGTAAGAACTACTAACTTAATTGTTTACTTCAGGCAGATTTTAATCGGCTTCACAAGGGTCACATAGGAACAGCCCCAAAGTCAGCTTTTAAAAAAAAGTCTAATGAACACAAGAAAAGTGGTTAGTACTTTTTTATTTTTGATTTAATGTAGAATTCAAATTAAATTTTAACTATAGGTAAGTTGTCTTTACAATATTCGTACAAAGCTGTTTGATCTGTTGATAATAACCAAATTAGGAGAAAGGAAGATAGTTTTCTGCAATAACCATTGAGGTAAACCAATGTATACAACACATATAACCAAGATGGGTGAATACCTCGGTTTTTGACACTTAAAAAAATTTAATAGTAACAGTTTAGTTTTATTTAGTCACCATTTCAGTGTTGTCAGTCATTAATGTCTTTGAGGTGTATATTATAATTGACATTCAATATTGATTCTATTTCAGATTGGTCCTTTTATGTTACAACTCAACTTAAAGCATGGGAGTCCTTGCATAAATTATGGCTGACAAAATTTCCAGGGCCTGCATACATAGTGTTTTATGAGACACTAGTAAAAGATACCAAAAACACACTCCATGGGATATTGAATTTTTTAAATTTTACTATCAAAGAGGTCAGTTTTAGATAACATTATAACAATCCTGCTATTGATAAATTGTCATTATGAGTGTGTAACATAGTACTAGGACTGTTTGAGGTAAATATAGGTTGCAGTTGAAACTAGCTAGAAGTAAAAAAGCTTGGCTCTGCTGGGAAATTAAGAACTACACTTTCACGCAACAGTAATGCATTATATAGTGTTGGTTGCAATACACCAGAATACTATCAAGCATAAAGACTGATAAAATGGAATATTTTTATTTTGGGGCAGCCAGTGCAATACTGTCTCTGATACTGGCATCCAAATTACCAATCCATACCAAGCTTGACATCTACAAAAATTACATCCGCTCTAGCCTGAATAACGGCCAACAGAACCTGGCTATTAGAAAATCGTGGTAGCTGGTTGTTATGTCAGGAACAATGTTATGTCTGAATGTATGAACAATGGACCACCTAAAATTAGAGTCCATCACCGAATTTGTGACACGTACTGCGCGTGTTATGTAAGTTCGCTCCAGTAACGGGTCTCACACTCCTCTTAGGAACATCGCTCCCCTTCATTCTCGCCCCCCTGACGGGCAACCACTCCCTTGAGTGCTGCTGCTACTGCCAATAGGTCGAGGCCGTGACACCTAACCCGAGGATAAGTGATTACAACTCTTACTATCCTTAACCTTTAAACATGTAAACATACGCTTACACAACATTAACATAATTTCCATTTCACTAGATATTGAAATTTTGATAACGAATATTACACTAATAATTTTTTCTGTTACCAGAATGATATGAACTGTGCGTTATTGAACAAAGAAGGCATCTACAGACGTAAGAAAAAGTATCAACATTTTGATCCATTCACCCAAGATATGTACAGACGGTTAGATAATGCAAGAAGTAGGGTAATTGATATGATTATAAGTTATTGGAAGAAGCATAATGTTACTGATGTCATGAAATACCCTTAGATATTATTATATAATATAGCAGTGAATATCAGTATTACTATATATAATGATAACACAGTAGAGTACTATTAGAATATTTGTATGCCATGGCTTCATCCAACTTCAAATATTAGAAGAGAACTAGGGAAAGTTAAGATTAGGTTGAAACTAAATAATGTGATCTTAATAAATGTTACCAATATTTTAATGCATAGCAATTATTAATAGCATTTGAAATTCAGTAATTCTCATAACCATATTTCAATGTAGCAGTTTATTATGAGTAACCATACTAATGTTGGTGTAGAGCAACTAACATTAATGCAGATGGGGCCATAGTATTACATTAATATTGCAGTTGACTTAGAAAATAACCATTCCTTTAGTGACCATTTAGTTAGTATTGATTTGATTTCAAATATATATATTAATTTATTTAATTTTGGTGTTATCCTTCATAATGTTTGAAAAAGGCGGTTCCGTTGAAAGTTGCTGGTTTTTTTAGAAAAAATTTGAAGCGGTTATTTTTTATAGAAGTCTAGTCAAGTTTTGTAAAATTTCTAAATGTGGCAAAAAATTTAATAATTAGATTTTACTGTTGATAAACTTTTGGAAGATAATTTTATAGTATAAAACTTATTTATATACATCTAAAAAAAAACCTTACATATGCTTAGGATAAGAAATTAAAATAAACATACTAGAAGTTGTTTTGTACATTACCACTGTAATATATCTTATTTGTTATTTATTTATTATAAGTTTCGAAACAATATTATTTATCATATAAATATTATATGGTGTGAATCAAGTAGTAAAATCCAAGACAATGTTATAATTCATTGAGAATCTTATAATTTACAATGATTGAAGCTATTTTTTTTTAATAATAGTTTATTAATATGTAAATAATAAATGGATGTGTGAAGTGTTATAAATATGAAAATGTATGAATTTAATTTACTGGATTCTTATAACAATTAATTACGAGCAGTTTATACAATATATTTCCCTCATTTGTGCATGTGGCCTTGCAATTACATGGCATTCGAGCTACACATTTAAGAAAATATTTGAGATACGGTAAATTTAATCAACATTATAAGCGATTTTTTTTATTAAAATAACAAAATAATAACTTCAGTTTTTATAATGTACCAATTAAACTGATATTTTGAATAACAATAGAAAGTCGCTTTCTCAGATCAAATGTTTGTAAAAGAGTGCGCACACACAATACTGTAAAAGGCTCAGCATTTGCTGGCCTAAAAATTATACATTATTGCAAAAGAATATTGGTGGCACTTTCATTCAAAAATTTATTAATAATTTTAAGGCCTGTTTTTGAATCAGTATCAAGTAAAAGTATTTAGCATTAAACAAAGGATAATTTAATGCTGTCACTCTTTTATAACTAGAAAAAGATGGCATGACATATATTGCTGGAATGGCATCAACATAGATATTCTAAAAATTATTTATGAGCCTAAGGATCCAGCTTCAGATTAACTACTAGTTTAAGTTACCCCACTAAATATAATTGTAATCTAAAATATGTTCTTAAATCCTGTTATTTCTTATTTTCTTTACTTCTTGAATTATAAACATGTGTTGTCCACTTGTTACAAATACAATGCTTGTACTTATATGCCTTTGCATAGGTGCGTATGAATGATTGGATTGGAAAATTATTTTTTATTATATTAATATATAAGATCAGTAAATTGAATTCGTCTAAAATTAAAATAGTCCTATCAAGTACTTGATGCTTGATAGCAACACTTCCTTTGTTATTATAGTATAATAAATTATTTTGTTATAGAATTTTAAATTGTAGTGTATAAAAACACATTCTTCCATGTTTATAACAATATTTATTAGAAATAATGGTGAGTGTATCCTCTTAAGTATGTAATTAATGTTAGATAAATTGCTATTAGTAGGAAATTTTATTTTTTATCTATGATCAAAAACACAGTAGAGGGCTGATGAGTGTAATGCAGCACAATTAACGATTAAAAAAAAATAGAAGAAATTTAGATTATTTTTATTGATATAACAACAGGTTTGTGCAAGTTACAGATTTTGTGTAATATACGAAAATATAGTAAACGTGAACTAACCTGCCTATCGAGTATACTTTGTACTACCTACTGCAGTCTAATACTGGTAAAAGGTTAATGAAGTTCATGGAATTCTCAATTTTGCACACCGTGGCCTGTACAAGCCTAATGAGGTGTGTTATTAGATTCAATTAAACGTTTATTTTCTTTACTTCTTGAATTATAAACATGTGTTGTCCACTTGTTACAAATACAATGCTTGTACTTATATGCCTTTGCATAGGTGCGCATGAACGAGTGGATTGGTAAAATTATTTTTTATTATGTTAATATATAAGATCAGTAAATTTAATTCGTCTAAAATTAAAATAGTCCTATCAAGTACTTGATGCTTGATAGCAACACTTCCTTTGTTATTATAGTATAATAAATTATTTTGTTATAGAATTTTAAATTGTAGTGTATAAAAACACATTCTTCCATGTTTATAACAATATTTATTAGAAATAATGGTGAGTGTATCCTCTTAAGTATGTAATTAATGTTAGATAAATTGCTATTAGTAGGAAATTTTATTTTTTATCTATGATCAAAAACACAGTAGAGGGCTGATGAGTGTAATGCAGCACAATTAACGATTAAAAAAAAATAGAAGAAATTTAGATTATTTTGATTGATATAACAACAGGTTTGTGCAAGTTACAGATTTTGTGTAATATACGAAAATATAGTAAACGTGAACTAACCTGCCTATCGAATATACTTTGTACTACCTACTGCAGTCTAATGCTGGTAAAAGGTTAATGAAGTTCATGGAATTCTCAATTTTGCACACCGTGGCCTGTACAAGCCTAATGAGGTGTGTTATTAGATTCAATTAAACGTTTATTTTCTTTTAAGGCAAAGCCGCATAGATATTGCTTTTATTTTATATGTGATTCGATATCTAGCATTATTGTTGACCAAAGCTTTATGTTATAATTGTGCAACAATTAATTAATCCAACGTTAAGATTTTGGCCTAATTTTTACGTGCACTTGGTTATTATGCACGATTTTTATGGTTAATTATGTTTATAGTACTATAATCAATCTAGTCGCATGTTTATATTACTATTTATTTGTTCCTATGTTTTATATTTATATGGATCTATACAAATTGACAAAAGTGATTATATCAGAAATGAAATGTTACTGAAAGGAATTGTATAAAATATTCATTTTACACAACAGAAGACTAAAACTTATTTTAAATAGAAATCTATTATATGAAATAGAAATTAATAAAAATAACATCTGGTAAGGCTCTTATTTATTCAATTTCACAAAATAATTGTATTGCATTAATCATTTATTTAATGTTTTTCTTAAACCTGTCAATATATGTTATTGAAAAGGCAAGACAGTTGTCGTGAATCAGAAGTGTGGGCGATGGGTTTAGAGAAGCGAACCTTCTGACGCATTGTATGTAAAGCTTAAAAATTAATATATAATTAAATTAAATGAATTAATATTTTTTTGTGATGTATTCTATAATATTATATGATTATTTATTTAATAATATAATTTACAATCGATTTATTAATAAACAATATAATAAGTGTCTACCTTATATTCCCCTCGTATTCTTACACGGGCGGCGTTGCGTTTTTCTGCTCGTTCGACTCTTTGTGAGTTGGTCGCCATCCCGAAAATGCTTTAAAAAGCTTCGTATCTAAATTAACGTTGACTGGTATTGTTGGAGCACTTTATTTCAAGCGGCCCGTAGATTGTGTCCTCCTCTGTGATCGGCCTAACTCTTTGGACTACAATAGTAAACATATTGATTCACTATGATGATAACTTAATCTTGTGATTCTGTGAATTCATTAACAAATTTCCATCGTATTGTGTATAATAATAAAAAAGTTAGTAAATGCTTCCTATGCACTAACTTTTATATTTCTAAAATGTTATCTTCATTTATCAATAATTATTATTCATTACATTCATGTTATAATATAAAAGTGGTGAATTAAATATTTACAAATTACTTTCTTTTTATGAACCATTATTATTTATTTTGGGTATGAGTATTGCTGTTGGTCCAGTGGCCTCTACAGCTTTATCCAATTAGACTCGCGAGCGAGAGGCCCGCTGAATAAGGAGACAACTACGATGCTGCGAAGCTGGCGCGAAGACTGCTGCTGCACCACCGCTGCACTCCGACCCCTGTGGACGAAGAACGTCGACGACAACAGAGAGGGGCGATAATACGATCCGAGGGCCCCCGTAATGAGGTACGAAACCTCCACTCGGATCGCTATCTAAAGGGGAACCATTGAAGACAAAGAAGTATTCTATGAGGACATCTCCAAGGCTCTCCATAATAACACGAGGGCCCACTACAACGCTGTTATGGGAGATTTTAATGCCAAAGTGGGATTTCAGCGAATCATCAGTGGGACCATACTGTTGTGGAAGCAGGAATAATAGGGGGAAGTGCTTGTTAACTTTCTCGAAAGAGAGGGGCTGTTTATGATGAACTCTTTCTACAAAAAACAGCCCCAAAGAAAGTGCACACGACGAAGGCAAACCTAAAAATAAAATTAATTACATGACGGATGAGTGGCGCATATTCAGAGATGTCAGTGATCTCAAGATTTCAAACAGGAAGCGACCACCGGCTTGTGCGAGGCACTCTGAATCCGCATGATGAAGTCCTGGCTCCGACCGAACCTGCTTCTAGCTGCTATGGGCTCCAAAGTTTTCCAAATAACTGTGGAAAACTGATTCACTGCCTTGGAAGCCACAGATAGCGTTGACCAGAAACTCGACCAAGTGGTGAATAAGAGAAAAGGGCATAAAAATTTGCGAAATGAGGCGCATAGGAAAAACACAAAACTTTCAAGAGAAACTCATGAGTTTATGAGCAAACGACGCCAGAATCCTGCATCAACCTTATCAGAACACCGGGCTCTTAATAAAAATATATCTAAACTGGTACGACCCGACCTTCGAACTTCCAACACTTGATATTGACAAAGCAATCGAGTAGAACCGGGGGTCGAAAGTGTTCGTAAAGTCACTGAGGAGAAGCCACCTGACAAGGTTGACCACACAAACAGGCACAATGGTCACCTCTAAGCCAGAGATCCTCTCGGAGGTTTGAGACTTCTACAGTCAGCTCTACGCCTCACATACACCTGGACCCGAATCTCTTAAAGAAGATCCCAGAGCCACCCTTTCACTTTACAAAGGACTTGCCCGAGATCAGCCTAGATGAGATCGTGTTGGTCTTTAAACAGCTTAAAAATGGAAAAGGCCATGGTGAGGACGGCATCACGACTGAGCTTCTGAAGGCAGAAGGAGCTTCAAAAGCTATTTAATGCTGTCCTCATTACTGGGAGAACTCCACATGAGTGGAGCAAAGCTTGGCCATTTTTCTTTTCAAGAAGAGTGATATCTTCGCTTCTGAGCCATGCTATTTTCAAGGTTCATTCGATTCGGTCTTCGGATGAACTTGGATAAAACCAAAGTTATGTTAACGAACACGTTGACCCGGAACCCGTCGTAGTAAACGGAGTCCCCCTTGAAGTCGTATAATATGTATACCCCGGATAAAACCAAAGTTATGTTAACGAACACGTTGACCCGGAACCCGTCGTAGTAAACGGAGTCCCCCTTGAAGTCGTATAATATGTATACCCCGAATATGTATACCTAGGGCAGATGCTTCGACTAGGTAGAAACAACTTTGACAAGGGAGTTAGGAGACGGATATAGTTAGGCCGGCCAGCATTTGGAAAACTTCGTCGAGTATTTTCTTTGCTCATACCTCAAACCCTAAAAACGAAGGTTTTCAATCAGTGCGTCCTACCTGTTATGACATACGGTGCTGAAACGTGGCCACTCACAGTGCGACTGATCCACCAGTTCAAATTCGATCTTAATTGGGGTGGACAAAATGCTATTCATATTAGACCATAGGATTATTAAATCTTAAACTTAACAGGAGATAAGCCTAATAGTATGCACCAATGTTACGTAGTATGTAAACCATGTGACAGACAGTTTCTCGAGTGGAAACCTGTGTTAGTATTCAGCAATGATGACCGTGATGAATGCTACTAAATTACTGTCTTTTTTTACGTTTGTGTAGTGCTGTTGGCCTTTACAGCCACAGGACACGAAAAGGAACCGAGAACGGTAGCGTCTTTATATAAACAGTTGATGGTAGATTGTAAGTGATATGTGACGATTGGAAAATTTTGTTTTTTGATGATAAGTTTGGTTGCCTTTTACAGTTTCTGAACGCTCGCTTTTATTTTACGACACGCAAGCAAATCTAGTTCCTCGTTACCGGAATCAATAAATTGTTGTGTGCTAATTTTACAACTTTTTTGATGGTGGAGAAAACCTATACGTCTATAAATAAATTAAAAAAATATTTAGAAGATGTTAAGTCCGCAATACAGGACTTCACATCTTGAAATATCAGGTAGTGGAACCAAGCATCAGCTTTTGTTGTTGCACGAATGGCCCGTCTCGACCGGGGAAGTACCACCGCCTCACAGAATACCGGTGGGAAATTCGGCGAAATTACATCAGCCATTCTGTCAGGGGCAAACGGAGCAAATCCTGCCACGATAGCCGTGGATTACCGCAATATCAGGGGACTTCATTCCAACCATAACGCCGTCCACTGCCATCTCGAGACGGCGAAGTCGGTTTGATTTTTCCCACCGAAACGCAGATCCGGCTGACACCTCATACCTCTCCTACCCGGAGTACAAATTGGGTTACTCGTTTGTGCCGCGGGCCGGAGTGTGTGTATACGTCAGGGATGATATCTGTTCTCGATCTTGAAGGTGCGGACCTGTCCATCCTTTGAATTTCCTGCCACGCACAACTACTCTGTGGAATGAGCTGTCGACAGCGGTGTTTCCGAACCGATACGACTTAGGGACCTCAAGAAAAGAGTCTACACCTTCCTTAAAGGCCGGAAACGCATTTGCGACTCCTCTGGTGTTGCGGATCTTCATGGGCGGCGGTGATCACTTACCATCAGGTGGGCTGCATGCCCGTTTGCCACTTATTCTATAAAAAGAAGAATGGATACGGATAAAGCATACCACCGATGGCCACCCATGGAATCTTTATCAGAACTTTTTGGAAGTAAATACTTTCTTAGAATAAAAGAGTAATATTCATTCACTCTTTTCAATGTCAAATACAGTATTGTCAGTAAAACATACACTAAAACAATTTTTTTATTTCATTGGGTGTTTATTACTTTAAACCTTTTGTGGACCCTACCAACATAATAGATGCTTATAAAGAATTACAATCAGAAAAGACTTTTGAACCACTCTTTCCTAGTATTTTTGTCCAGTTTTTCCTCCCATTTTTTTAGGACATCGCTCCTGAAAGTAATAATTTCATCAATCATAATTAATTAAAACAATGGATCTACGTTGTTGAAGACGATAGACGAGAGATACTGTATGCACCCAGTGTTATTTCATATTGTTCAATAACACATTTTTTTGTTATTTGGTAATATAAATATGTAAAGGTTGATATTATTCAACGAAGACTATTCATACCTAATTACATCGCAATAGTCCGCAGACTTAGGGTTCCCAGCTAGGAGTGACTCGCAATAGACCGGCGCTAAAGGTTCCCGAAAATTCTGCAACACGTCTTCCTTATGCTTTCTAAATATATTAAAGCAATTCAATGTTTTCCAAATTTAAATGTAATTGCTAAAAATATTGCACATTTAAAAAAAAAATAACACACTACCTATCTGATATATGATAGACGTCTGGGAGCTTAACAAATTTTGAATGGTTTTTGCGTGAGATGTGAAGATGAGGTGAAATCTGCAAAAAAAAACATATACAATATAGCAAGGTCTCTACTTTTTATAATATTCGGAGGTGATGCTTATAATACGATTTTTTTTTGATTCGGGCTGATTGCCGCTGTTAGCCCGAGGGCTTTTACAGTTTCGCCGGGTTGAGAGGTGACCGAGCGCTTATGGCGCTCAGTCGAGACCTCTATTAGTGGGTAAACAGCACAAGGGGTCTCAAGCTTTCTCAAGCAGCTCAAGCAAGGTTACCCTGTTCCGCGAGAGCGTCTGACTCGAGGATGCCCGTGAGGGCCGAACCTCGGCTCGGTCAGTTGCTTCTTACTAAGAAATGATGATGATTGGATGATGGAATGGATGACAGATGATTCATACAATGTAGCGAAGACATCTTTTTTGATGGTTGTATAAACCGATACGAGAGCGGCATCCCTTACCGCAGGACTAACAGGGAAAGGTAGCAAGTGGGTAGTTGTTATATTATATTATGGTGTCTCCTGTTTCTCCTGTCATCCAGTACAACGAACCAGTTTTCATCACGGACTTTGCGACCATTCATAACGCGTTTTCTCCAAACTGACCGATTTTCAACAAGTCCCTCCCATTCTTGGTGATCGATGTTAAATGCAGCCATATCCCGCTTGGCACTGTCCTTAAAACGCAGCATTGGTCTTCTAAAGCTTATTTTGCCACACTCTTGTATTTAGCTTCCCAAACATAGTCGCCGCTTTGCCGACGCGAATATCGATCTCTGGATTAAGCGAAAATTGCTCGACACGGTCTATCCTAAATAGCAGAACTTGTCCACTACCTCAAGGGTTGTTTCGTTCAGCGATATAGCTGGGGTATCTGCAACGCCTAGTGACATTATTACTGACACTATTTTTTTTGGCATTTATGGACATGGAGAACTGAGTACATGCATGAGAAAACCGATCCACCATAGTTTGGAGCTCACTAGAAGAATTAGCGACAAACGCTGCGTCGTCGGCAAAAAGTAGAGAATCTACGAAAAGGTCCTCTCTGTACTTTTTGGATTTAAGGAGAGAAATGTTATACAACTTTCCGTCAGACCTCGTGTGCAGATGAATACCCTGTTAATTTTTGCCAAAAGCACTGCTTAAAATCAGCGAAAAATAAATTCCGAACAGAGTAGAAGCTATCACGCAACCCTGTCGTCCGCCTCTGCACATGTTGAATGGCTCAGATGTATTTTCATCATGCCCCACCGATCCTTTCATGTTTTCATGGAATGACTTCACGAGACTAAAGAGTGTTGGGGGATACCCTATGCTCTCAAGTGCAGCATATAGACCCTCTTTACTCACTGTATCAAATGCTTTGTTTAGGTCAACAAAAACTATGTCTGTAATCATGTCTATTGTAGACCGCTGAGGACGAAACCCGCACTGTGCCTCAGGGTACACGCGCGAAGCAAGCTTTTGTAATCTGCTGTGTATAACACGAGTGAAAAGCTTGCCTACTATACTCAAGAGGGATATACCGCGGCAGTGGTTATAGCCGCCGCGATCTCCTTTTCCTTTGCATAACGTGATAATATTAACATCGCGCATATCCTGGGGCACGTAGCCGGCCTCCCAGCACTAACATAGCAGATTGTGAAGAATTGGATACATGCACTCAAGTTTTATCCATTGCACATTAGTGCCATCGTTACCAGGACTCTTATCGTATTTAAGCTGTTTGACAGCTAAGATGAATTCATCTACGGTGGGAAGGTCGTCTAACTCAGTCCAAGATTCCAGTCTTTGCATGGTTGACACTGCCTCTGGATGAATATCAACTGGACACGAGTACGGACTGCTGTAATGTTCCACCCATCTATTGCGTTACCCTTGGCTATCGGTAATAACTTCACCATTGACATCTTTTAGAGGAGAATTATCTACATTAATATCTCTATTATTATTATTGGCTCTGTACCACCGCTTCGGAATGCGTGGACGCTGGAGAAGAAGTGGTGCAAGTAACTCCAGCGACGCTTCTATCTGTATTGACTGGAGAGAACCGGCCTGTGACATGGCGATGTCGCGATAACTTGCGAAGTTTGTTTGCGACGCCCTCGCCGTCGGCGGGGGCGGTATGAGGGTTCAATGTACGTGTGTAGTATTTTATGAAGGGCTTGGGCCCTGGTGGTCGCATCGTCGGGGTCATCGAGGGCGTACCTAGGTCTCCTTCGGGCGCGGGTGAATCTATGATTCGCGATGGTATTGTAAGTGGCGGCACTGACAATCAAGGGGTTTGGGTGTATGACGACAAAGCCGAAATATCGGCGGGAAGCCTGCTTCAGGTACTGAGCTATCGTCGGCAGCTCTAGATCTATGTGTAGATTTTCATTACGCAAGAACCATGGCGCACCGGGGCATGAAACGATTTTGTATTACCTGAAGTCGGTGAATATGACGCGGGTATGCATCCGCAAAGACGGGGCTTGCGTGTCATTATGGGGTATGATACGAACGTATTAGTTATCAGTATAGAATATTTCATTTCCAGACTAAACACTAAGCTAATGCTTTATGCAGGACATGAAACGTTTTTGGACATTAGTTGGGTTCATTAATTTTGTATAATTATTTGTTTAAAATTAATAATAATGCACCTAGACTAGGCCAGCAAGAAATTGCAAAGAACAAGGAAGTACGAAAACAGTAACTTACTTTCTTCAATGGAGTTTTCATATATTTACATAATTCAATGAATTTCATTTTAACTGCCCTTCCTATATTATTTAATTAGAAATTTGTAAACTTAAGGCCAAATGAGTGTCAATGTCATATTTATATTTTATTGCTCTTTGAAGACCGCTTGGCATGGTGGTTAAAATTCATTTTAGACTTGCTGGAGGTCCGCTGAGTAATAATAATTAAGATATCGCCGTGGAATTTATAGTATAGGTAAACCCCGTATAACATGACAATTCTTTAACACGAAATCACTTCACGGTTCGAGGGAACATTCGAGTATAAAAGTGTGCTTTTATAGCATGTAGTCGCTCCAACAACGTTAGAGAATTGGAAATAACACTTGTAAAACATGAAATGTAATAAACACTATTTTTTAAAAGCGAATTTTGTCATTGGAAATGTAGGAAATCCCCGTACAACTGCTCAAAAAACCTGATAAGACTTTTAACTACGAAAGATATTCATATCTTTTTAAAGAAGAAGATATATATCTCAAGTATGAAGCTATAATTTTTTAATTTGTTACAAAATCCTTTTTTGTACAAGTTCTTTGTTTCGTATAACATTGATTCGCTTACCACGGCAATTTTTTTAAACGTATCTAATGTGTTATACGTGGGAGCTACCTGTATTAAAGTACAACTTTTTAATATATAAATATTTTAAGTGACAATAGTTTAATCATTATGATACATACTGTATTGTGTATATTTCGTGTAATATATAATAATATGGCATGGTATTCATCCAAAAAAAGTTATTATTTTTTCAAGTTGTTTCACATATATATAACATATATAAAATTTCACATAAATAAAACTATAGTATTTATTAAAAAAATGCGTAAAACAAAATCAATTGTCAAAGTTAATGTCAATATGGGATGCAAAACATCATTTACCCAAAAAATTGTATAATTTTGTTACTCGCTCATAATAAATAATCTTTAACAATGAGTAAAGGAAAAGTTCCATTTCGCGATATTTCACCGGCTCTCCAAGTTTTTAGAGATTTCCTTTTAGGAGTACGTATTGTTTGTGATATTTTTAGTTACGTAATAAATTAATAAATATTGATACCTAATATAATTGGTATTTTTCTTTTCTTTTCATATAGAGAACTCACAAGAAAGCTTTAAGGTTCCAGCCTCTGGTGTCTGCTAGAACTCAACCTCCACCTGAAATTCCTGATGGAATAGCTCACAAGTATGATTTGTACTAAATCTCGACATTCATCGTTATTAAATAAATTGATCACTTTATAAGATCTAATATAAGCATTTTATACGTAGGAATAATAATGTGCTGCTTTAAAAAAATTACCTTTTATTATAATTTACTTTGATATAGTTTTAAAAAAAAAAAAATGATATCAATCCTAACTCCATTGCAGACTTGTTTTAGTTTCTTTTTAAAACTTAATGTAATTTTAAAGACGTTTGGAAATAGTAAATAATAGCCCATACTGTTTATTATATGACAAATTTTACCCAATAAATTAAATAGTAGCGTTGATCAGTCCGCTCAACCAATATTGGATCATATAAAACTTATCAGCATAACACTGCCATGCCTTTTTGATTGTGAGTGATGGGTGATTTGTGGACTTGTTCACTGGAAAAAGGCACTATGTGTCCTTTCATGGTGACAGTAAGTTCATTGTAGTAATTTAAATTAATTTAAATTGTATCAATGTGTCACAGAAATGACATACCGTTAGGTGAACTAAATGCTTGTTTGTTACTAGCATTAAGTAACAAGTAATCTAGTTTGAGCATAGATTCTTGTGGAGGTGTGAATTAGATTTGCTTTCGTATTAATTATGGTAAATATTATTATTAAGTGCTATACATACTACACTAGAGCATTTGAAGTCTCCAAATGGGGCCTTACAATTAATCTCAATATTTGTGGGGTATCCAAATCATTGGATTTCAATAGTATTTTAGTTTAACTAAACTGCTAAAATTTACCTCTAATAATATACGAAAAAAAACAATGCAGCTATTTCATGCTACTTATTTTAGGTACTTTCTGAGGGTGTGAACATTACCGGGTCAAGTCAATCTATTCATGTTGCTAAAACTAGCAGAGTTCTACAAGCATGCTACTGTATTTATGACAGTCAAATAAGATTTAAGGGAAATAAAGGTGATAGACCAGCACACTTCACCTTATGGTAAGCTATCTTACAACTGTGACTGTACATTTATATCCATCCTAGACAAGAAATCAAAATGCAGATATGTGGATGCCACTGTGGACTAGAATAGGTTTCCTCATGACCCAAGTGATTGGGATTTCTTTTACTCATCATACGAAAAAGCAGAGCTAAGCTGCTATTCTTTTATCCAGATAAATTAGTGTGGTTTTTTCCCAGCTGAGTAGACCCATTTGATTAAACTGTTTTCCAGTATGACTCCATGATTTACATGTTATAATTATATAACAGTCTATCTAAAAAAATAAAACCTAAGTTTCTCAATCTTCTATGAACAATATTTTTTTATTCTGAGTTAACTTCTTTATACTGCAGTTTCTTAGGTAATCATGAATTGGACAGAATTTTCACATTCAAGTAGTGCTCTCTTAGCTCTGTGTAAAAATTATTTTACTATATTTTATTCTGCAGCCCTCAGCCTGTTGCTATACTTATAGGTTTGGATCATTATCATCATCCCTCTCTATCGTAATAAGACCACCATTGAATAGTTCATTGAATAAATTGTTACAAAGCACAATTTCAATTTACTTGTGTAGCATATCATCCTACACTCTTTCCCTATGTGGAATATATTTGATAGTAAATTTTTAATAAATACATATTTCAGTCATGCTCACAACTACTATTATACCCGTGATGGACGTCGGGAAGTGAAACCACCACTGGATATAACACAAAAATTGCTGACAGACGGTGCTGAAAAGGGGTAAGCTTTGAAGTATTTTATATACTTGCACTAGACATGGAAATTATGGGTACTTTTATTTCATTTGAAGAAATTATTTATTTTTTATCACAGTGATTTGATGTGAAATTTCACAGCCAATTTTTTTTTCGCAATGCTCTAATGTCATACTTTTTGCTACTGAAAATGAAGAATGAATTATGATCAATGGTGCTGCTATATGAATTAGAGCCATAGCTTTTTGGTGGAAACATGCAAAGTGACATTGCTTTTTTGTATAACTTTTATTAATATATGCTGATTTGAATTTAATTTATTAATTTCAATAGTATTATGAAGTCGTGAATTCATATATTACTTTCTAGATTGTTTTAAAAAGCTCTTGAAAAGTTTTAGTAGAATGGACACTATTTTACTAAAACCGGACTTTAGTGTGGATGATGACTGATTCACTTTGTGTCAAATTATTTTATCTACTTTAATCAATAATATATCTCGAAACTGGCGGAAATAATTCCTAATACAATGGCAAATCCATATTTATTTCCATATCTATATTTATTTACAGTATCAAAACAAAAGCATAAAATGCACACGTAATGCACCTAGAGAATGTCACGCGACAAGTGAAATTTCATTTCATATTAAAAATAATTTAGTTAACAAATCTTGCACACACTGTTCTTATAAGGACTGGTGTCGAATTGATCAGTGTGAAATATAAATAGAATATTTTTTTTTCAACTACTAATTATAGGTAGTGTAGTATACACATTTATTAAGTATGTAATTCTATTGATATTGTTTTAAAATTTTCAGTAATTTTTTATTAAAGTGTTTTAAACTATTGTTTCAGAGTTCCTAAGGAAGCAACCATTTCAATTCCGAAGCCTGGAAGAGTTTTCCATTGGGATCAGCATCACTAAAATTAGCGTCTTGCTAGGCATGCACATTAAAATGTAAAGTAATACTTAAATATAGCTTCTGTTAATTTATTGTTTTAAATTAGACTGAAATCAGTTTTCTATTATTCCTATATTTATTTTTACCAAATAATTGAATATATTCGGTGGCTCAGTGTCAGAGTGTTCAACTTAGATTTAGTACACGATTTTAAGTGCAGCTAGACAGCTAGTTTTTTTTATAATATTGGTGGCAAACAACTAAGCAGCCTACCCGATAGTAAGTGATCAACGTCGCCCTTGGACATCTGCAACAGCAGAGGACTCAAGGATTTTAGAAAGGTATAGGCTTTTCTTGAAGGTCCTTAAGTCATATTGGTTCGGATACACCGCTGGCGATAGTAGAGTTCCACAGAGTAGTTGTGCGTGGCAGGAAATTTCGCGTGAAGAGCACAGTGGTGCATTGTTGGTTAGGTGATAGTTGCTCTAACACTGTTAAAATGTATAAACACCACACAATATTGCTTCACAACAGTCTTAGAATCCATTTTTGCAATGGAGGTGTAGTTTATGTTGCTTCATGATGTTAATATAAAGTAGGAGTCGGCGGGCAACCTTTCTTGGCCATGGGTCAAAATCAACTATAATCAGAGTATTAAAGACATTTAGGACAGAGTACATATTTTCGTATTAGGAAAGTCTTTTAGTAAATATCATTTATTAATAATATTATATTAAGAAAATTAAATAATTATTTTATTAAGAAAATAATTATTATTTATTTATAATACTTTATTTTAGGAACTAAAGTGGGTGTGTCACTTAAAATTATCAAATGGGGTCATTCTGTGACACACGGTTCATAGGTTGCCGGTCCCAGATCTGATATAAATAATATATTCCTAATCCATAGTCGTATTGCAGTTAGTTCTAGCTGCGAAATGAATAGATCGGCTCAACCGGGGAACAACTACGCCCTAACAGAATATAACATTGTTGTTTCGTATGGCGAGTTTCGGGTTCCGGAGAGCCAATTACAAATACGAGGTATTCCATCTCAGTTCTCAGGAGGGCAACTTATTTGCATCTTGAATCTTTGTTGAGGATGGATGTGAATATCATGGGACATATTTATCACTTACCAATTATCAGGTGAAGTGTGACCCGTAATATTATATGGGGGTTATTAAGAGACCGCTTCCGAAAACGAAGACAGACGATAGTACTAATGACACCTTTGATGATGGGACGGAAAAAAAATCGATCCCGATTAAAAAAAAAACATATTTTTTAAAACGTTTTATTAGCATTATTTACCGATATTGATCCGAGCATCAGCTGTTTTTGATTTTGTGTTTCATTGCTGGTTTTTTTTAGTAAAGTAATGTATTTTTTATGAAACAATCGTTTCATTTAGCTGTACTAACATGATGGATCGTAAATGCTAATAAAACGTTTTAAAAATATGATTTTATTTCCGTCCCATCATCAAAGGATTCATTAGTACTATCGTCTCTCTTCGTTTTCGGAAGCGGTCTCCTAATACCCTGTATATATGTCCCATTAGGTACAATGTGTGATTATAAAAACAAAACATGTTCAGCATAGAACTAATTTTTAATTAATTTCCAATTTAAATACTAATCTAAAACTAAGTTTAAATACATGTGGTGGTGCAATAAATTATTTAATTTTACATTGATGAAAAAGTTGAAATCTTGTTTATATAATATATGGCTGCCATATTAATAATAAAATAGTAGCAGGAGGTTCTAACCAGCCAGCCATGCGAGTGAACTGTATTACAACTTCATATCTATAGACTTAGGTTTAGTGTGGTCCTTGGTGTGTGTGCTGCTGTGTCACAGGAGTTTTTTTAAAGTGACGCGTCATCAATAACAACCAATCGGTGATCTCGTTACCTAAATCATTATCGAAGTTTCGTAAAAAATCCGTACAGAAAGTTTCTATACACGCTCCTAAGGGTAACAACCGAGCCTGGCATATGATCTTCCCCTTTCAAAGGATGTTAAGCAAGTAAATCTCTCACACACACAGTAGTAATTGTTTTGGAAGTATTTATATTATAACTGCATATGGATCTCTCATAGAGTTGATTATAAAGTTAATTACATTGATCTACATTCATACTAACTTTTTAATAAAAGCGGTGACTAGCCACCGCTTGCGAGTCCAATCCAGCCTCTATTAGCTGCTGCATCGCACATCAAATCACACCTAATTTTTTGTGTCTAGTGCAAGGCAAAGGCAAATCTATTGTTTGCCATCTTTTTTGATTAGATAAAAGTACCTTTTTTTTGCACGATTCACGTACCATTTAACAGAAAAGAATTATACAAACTATGTAAAATAAGGGGATTTCCCTTATTTTATTATTTAACTTAGTAAGTGTATAGAACATTTATTTCTCAAATATTTTTAAATATTAAATTATTGATTAATCAGCTAATATCATATTAATATACAGTTTAATCAAACTTAAATTAGTTGAGATGTCACAAATAATTTTATTAGCTAACAAGTTCGTTTGAAAAGTAGCTTTAGTTACAATTTCATTTATCAATTAATAATATTTTGTTATATTTTAAAGCTAAATATAAATTATAAGATAACAATGATATTAAGATAATATTACATTATTAGTAAAATGCTCAAAAAAATGCCGAATAGATGTGTGATTCTAGTTATGTAATAGTGGATGATATATTCAAAAAACTAAATAGCGGTTAGGAGATTCAATCGCTGGAGTCCGTTGTTTCCATGGGTGTCCTTATACGCATTGTAGACAAGTTGCCGAAAGTAAATGTTTTACCTCTCAAAAGCCTCCGTGGCCTGTGTCTAAACCTTTGTCATTTATCCTCTCCGTCCACTTGTTTCCTGAACTGCATGGCATCACCGTAGGCCTTCTTAACAGCCTTACGTTCGGTGGGTTTCCTCGACTCGACGAGTTTAGCTTGGTCAACACTTTTGTCTGTGCCCAGCATATCCAGTTTGTTAGGCGGCAACCATTGCCATGTGCGTTTGACGTCGAAGAAAAGAACCAAATACAGTACAGGTTCGTGGGTGTGATTCTTTTTCAGATTCAAAACATCCTGCGGTGGGACCGGTAGTGGGACTCCATTGTAGATAAATCCCTTAGGGATCTTTGGGTCTATGATTAATGCTGGATACCATGGGTAACCTCTGCAAAAACCAAAAAATAGTAGGTTAAACAACTATGTACAAGTTATACGTTATAGCACTTTTTCGACGTAGGGTTATGAATGATCGATGACGGCCGTGTGAGACGTAATGGTTAGACTACCTGTATTTCCTGTCGCAGAACCCGTGTTCGATTGCCAGCCGAGTGGTTCGGTTAGTGTATGACAAATGGTTGCTTTTTTGCCTGGTTTTTGTACGTACGTGCATGTAGCATGCTTCCTTCAGTCTTATTGTATTTGCATTACATCGTATTCGTGCATTGGGATTGACCAACCAAGCCTCTGTGTTTGCGTTTTTCTAATGCTATTTTAATGTATCACATACAGTTGATGCCTTCTTGTGATAAGCAGAATATATCGCCATATTCAAAATCGACTAGGATAACCTCATGATTAATATTATTAGATAAGATGTGCCCGCGACTTCGTTCGCGTAAACTACAGCATGCTTGCTAGGGTCATGTAAAGCAGCGCTTTTTTTCATTTAAAGGGGGAACAATTCCGTTTGACATGATTTTTGCGTAACTCTAACCGTTTACGCAGCACACGCAACGGAAGCTCTTAAAAGGAATAATTTTTCCCTTTTCTGCAACATTTTTCATTGATGCTCCGCTCCTATTGGCCGTAGCGTGATGTTATATAGCCTATAGACTTCCTCGATAACTCGACTATCCAACACAAAGAGAATTTTTCAATTCGAACCAGCAGTCCCTCAGATTAGCGCGTTCAAACAATTTTTTCAGCTTTATAATATTAGTATAGATTATATATATTCATATAACATCAATGATTTTGGGACTAAAAAAGGTAGCATATCAAATTTCTACAAATGTTCACCAGTTGTCCTTCTACCTAGTTGAAGTCGTTGGAGTTATGGTTGACCATATTGGGCCCTCCAAATAAGGTGTATTTTTCACTATGCTTCCATATAATTACAAATATTTTCTTTGCTTATCTCGTAAGATTTAATGAGCTGTAGAGCCAGGCTGCGGTTTGTCTCTAGCTGTGGCATGAATGGGTCGGCTCGACCACGCCCTCATAGAATACGAGATTAATAGTAGTTTTTGTGTTTCTGTATTACAATTTGTGAGTGTAGATATCCAGAGACATTGACATTCAAAAATTCTATATTGACATTCCATCTAAGCCGTCATGGGTGACATAATCACCTTATCGAGGATACCATGGGCCTAAAGAATCACTTACCACTCATCAGTTAACCGTTTGCCTCAACAAAAAAAAAGATAAGTTATTTTACCAACCTGCACTTAGCCCAAACCAGTTGCAACGGTTCCAGTTGAATTGTTGGTGTATTCTTTACTGGTGTCTTCGAAGAGGACGACCTCGTGCCACGCCCCTGAAGTAATATTAATTTAATACAGAACCGTCACGGGATTCTTTAAACAAATATAGACTTAAATGTGTATTGACGACGAGCTTATTCCGTGTCTATAAATGTGAAAGGTCACCTGGTATTTTAGCAACCAATGGATGTCGTTTTAGTTGATATTGGATACTACCACCATGCCTTGCCATCTGGTGATTGAATTTGCGTATATGTCAACGTGTATTGCGTACGTGTTTGGCGGGGATAGCGTGCACGATTACATTTGTGTGTTTGCATCCGTATGTGGTTGCGTTAGTGTACCGTATCGTTGCGTATTTTGCACGAATCAACGTTCATGGCTGTGTACGTATTTGCGTGTATGTGACCTTGCTGGGCGTAGCGGGCGGCTCTCCGTCCGTGTGTACGGCGGCATTGCGTCGCAAACGTCGCCGTCGCTCGCCTCCGCTGCCGCCCTCCATCGCCGATTCCATTGTTTCATTGTAGCTTGACCTTACACAAATATTATGTTTATTTATTATACATAAACAAGGAAATAATATGTATATAATGTGTGGATGTTTATGTGGTGCTGCTTGCGTACAATGTTTTTTTTAAATTGTTACAAATTGTAACAAAATAAGTTTATTATGTTAAGAGGTATACCAATATATACGAAATGTAATTATCAATGGGAGAAATTACAATTTCATTTGTCCAATATGTCAGTGTGTTTATATTGTATCACTATTTAATGGATGAAGTGAAGAATGGTGAGAGAAAATTCTGAGATATCTTCTCTATACGAAAAAAAATTTGATGTCAAAGTATAATTTTTAATAAAAATTGCCTATGTTAGTATACAATAGAAAAGTTTCTGTGTGTCTTACCTAGTAGTTTTACATTTACCCTAACTGCCAAACCCACAATGATGTTCTATTAATTATACATACTATAAAAGCGTCAAATGAAATTCTTCGTGTTAATTGACAATAGTTATACATATAGGTAATATAAATAAAAAGCAAATCTTTCCAACAAATTCAAAGACCTTTATTGCCGGTGACGAGACATTCCAACTCAGTCCTCAAGGGTGACAACGCATCTCCATCATGATTCCTTGTCAAGGATGAATGTAGATATCATGGGCCGCAGGAATCACTTGCGATCGGGTGAACTGTGTGCTCGGTTGTTACTCTCAATAAAAAAAAAGAACTCACCCATCATCACTGGAGCTAAAAGAGCAAGAGCGATCCGATGCGTTATCGTCGTCATCGTAGTGCGTACACGACGAACATGACTGCGACCATGCGGAACTGCTACTTGATGATCTGTTAAATATATGACAATTTAACGCTAATATTATAACATTGCTAAAGTAACACACAGTTAAATATGAGCTTCTTTGGTGGATGCTTATTGGCCAAAGTCGGGTCATTGCTATCAACCTATAGATTTCGCCTATAAATTTTTATATAAATTTAAAAATAATATTATTAAGAAACCTTTGTATTTCTATCTGTCTGCAAGTGTCTACTTCCGCGCTACGTAAAAATATAATATACTCGTAAGCAACTAGATCAACTCTACCTTTAAGAACGCATACATCATACTTATTTTTAATAATAATTTAATATTTAAAACTTCAGAGGTCAGCTTTATATTGGTATTGGAATTTAGGAATATGTCTTGTGGTTGAATATTTTAAAAATAAAGTGAAATTTGTTAAAAATGAAAAAAAAAACAATAATTTCATCAATACTTGGTATTGCCCCTAAAATAAAATCTGTTAATAATCTTAAAAATTATATGTATTGCCCCCCATCCCATCCAGCATTAATCACGGCTCGCAATCGATTTTCCATTAATCTTATTAGTTATCTGATGGTGTCTTAAAAATACCATCTCACTCCTCTAACAACGCCGCCTTCAATTAATTTATAAACGTAGGGGTTAGATTCCTGCTCAGGGCTGAGTGCTGGCCAGTCCATTGCCGTATATCAACTTTCTCTAGGAATTGACGAGTGATAGGCGACGGGCATTGTCGTGCATTAATAAAAAGTTATCGTCGATATACCTGCCGTAGGGGACCACGTGGTCTTGAAGAATGTCGGTATTGTCGTCGCCCGCAGGCACCAAAAAGAACGCGGTTTTTTTCTTCTAACGTTGTACCATCATGCATGATCAGCGAATCAGCACTGCACAAATAGCTCGCCAAGACGCCGTGTAGGGTGTAGAGGCGTCGTGTGAGTCTCTCCTGTCACCGCCGTTTAGACACATTCTAGACTCATCAGTGAACAATACTGACTCCCATTGCTCGTTGCTCCAATTAAGATGCTCTCAGCATCGCGCTTGACGATGCACTGCAGTAAGTTTCGGGTCCGTGGCAGGACGTGGTGTGAGAGTGAGATTGGCTTCTATTAACCGGACACAAATGCTGATAACATGCTGCAATCGACAGTTATATTCTCGCGTCATTCATATAATTTTTTGGTTATTCGTACTTTCTTCCGACTCTCACAAGATAAGAGGACAAAGATGGATGGACACCATTTGTACAATATTCTGGTGAATAAACTATTTGATTTGAAGACGTCACAAGCATACACCAAACATGCTGGTGTAATATACGTATCTGTAATAACAGTCACACAAACCTAGAAAGCGCTAAATCGCTGTCAGATCCCACTTCGCCGGGCGGCCCTCTATACTGCAGGAAGGAAGCTGGCACTGGGGTCGATACATTTTTACCTTCACCCCCTGGAGCAGATCTGAAAGAAATCTATTATTTGCATCTTACGTTCCATTTATTCACTGTCACACGAAACAGTAGCGATGAGATGACATATTACTCTTTTACATATGGATCGATTCAAATAAGACAGGTCGATGCTTTATTGCTGCTCTCAAAGAGAACATGAAGGTAAGAAAGTAGTAAACTGCTATTGTGGTTATGCAAATCAAATAGTAGCAAAGTGACTTTCTATTCATCAATTTTAACCAAAAGGAATGTAGGACAACAAGATGAGTCTCGGGCAGCAGTGGAGCAAGCTGCAGCTTGCCATCAGGTGTATTGTATATTCTCCTTTTCATAAATATTTTTGAACACATATAAGACGTATTGCCGTCATACGGACTGAAAGAATAAAGAATAACTGGCAAGTGTTGCTCTGTAAACAAAGAAACGACATTTAAAGTTTATTCCTGCTTCTATCATTTGTATTCCAAAATTAACTAACAAATTAAATAACGACAGTTCTTTCCATACCATTTTTATAACCTCTCTTAAGTGAAGTATGACACTGACACATGACATGACACTGACAGGTCTGAGCCAAGTGTGACCACATAAAAAATAAACGATAGCGTTTATTTTTTACATACAAAAATGTCAAACCTGAATAAATCAGGCGACGAGGCGGTTCTTCCCTTTTCACGCTTCCTTGGTCTGCCACGTCCCTTCTTACGAGGAGTCGTTTCGGGGTTCGGTCGGCCCAGGCTCGCCGATAGAGTAGGCAGCGATGCTTAAATAAAAAATAAGAGGCTATTTATATAGACAAATGCATAGTTGACGTCATTGGCATCCTTACCTGTTTAGCGAATCCCACCAGTATGAGTATATGACAAACGTTGATATCTTCATGAATCTTGGTTTTGAATTTGTTTTGTCACTAATAAAATTATTTAAATCAAATTACGAGATCCTTTTAAACAAATTTTTATTATGATGCCAAAGTTCTAAGATGATTTTTTAAGATTAAATTCTACATTTAAATACACAACAGAGATTATGCTTAATAAAAAGTTTTTGACAGATTCTGATGTTATTTACAGGCTATGGTTTTTTAGTTTTATCATCATGATTTCCTTCAGATTGTGAGCATTGGGTTTGCAAGTCATTTCTATCATTTTGTTTGTGGTTTAAAAAGTGACTTAATTTTCCTCAAATAAAAGTTTATAGTAATAAAAATCTATACTTATCCATGTCTTAATATTTTGCTATATACTATATTATGCATTATATGAAATTTATGAAAAAAAAAATCTTAAGAAAGTTAAATAATTAGGTTAATGTTATCTGTGGTTAGTGTCTGCAACTTACCATCTGTACCAAAACTCTTTGGTGGTGCTGCTATAGTTGATGGCGATACTAACAACGTAGGCTTCCTTAGACCACTGCTTAATAATCCCCCGAGACCTGAGAAGAGATTATTATAAATAAAAATTCCACAAAGAAACAACCTAACCTGTAAATAGCCCACTGTAGTGTATTTCATGGGCTATGGCTACTAAATTCTAAGTTAAATTTTTAATTCAGAAAAATATTTCTATAAACTTACAAATCATTGTCGAATATAAACGATTATAGTTCGAAGAGACGAAAGGGTAAGGGAGAATTTAAAATGCATCCGAATACCTCCCTTAGGGACCTTAAAGAAAAGAGCCTACACCTTTCTTAAAGGCCGGCAACGCATTTGCGACTCCTCCGGTGTTGCGGATGTTCGTGGGCGGCGGTGATCACTTACCATAAAAAAAAACCATCGGGTGGGCTGATTGCTCGTTTGCCATCAATTCTATAAAAAAAATACTCCCTTAACTTTATGTGACCGTCGTTATATACTAGTAGATGGTTAAGTCGTATTAATTGATTTTTATTTAAATTCTTGCCTTAGAATTATTTGAAGACTTACTTGAAGCTGCCTCGGGCTGCTTCGCCGGCGACTTCTCGGGGGTAACTAACTTTTGTGTGCGCTCTACGCTTTTCCTGCTAGCGATTGGCGTTTCAGAATCCGATGTTGGAGTCTCTGTAAGAGAAATATCATAAGGGATTTGATGAACATGGTTGAATCTTATCACTTCTGTGTTTTGTGCAGTGTGTAAAAGAGATATTACATCTCTTAGAGATCTCTGAGATAGATGAACCAAAGTAGAAATGAGCAAAACAGTGCACGGTTGCACTATCAACCTTGTTGTCATGACGAAATACCGACCGCTACTGCAGAGATACCATTACAGAGCTATAATGTACACCGCAACTGTGATATGCAATGGTGTGGTGATTCTTGCATATATTTCTTTTGTAATAATAAATAGAAAAAAAAATATAAAAAAAAAGACTATGATCATTGTGTATGTAATTAAATAATATTGTAATAACTTTAAAGGGTTTTGGCGTATATGACATATTTTTGATTTTTAATTTGCATGTAGATGGCAATACAAGAGAAACCATTACATAATTTGAAATTTATACGGGATAGGCCACTAAATATTAATTATAACCTTTGGTAGGCTGTGGATAGTAGCTATTTCGTAAATAACAATACAATTAGTACTAATACTTTAAAAAATATTAGATTTTATATTTTTTTGTTGTTTCTAATTAGTTGACCATTATTGTTCATACCTTAGAACTGATTTAGACGTTTGTCCGCAATGTAATATTGAAACTGCACTTGTGTAATGGGATTTATATTGTTTTTATTATAAATGATAAATCGTTGAACATATTCTTGTCCTATTTATTGTTTAATTTCAATATAAAAACGATTGCGGTGAAGTATCTTACATAATGTCAAGGACCGTTGGTAGCATTTCTAATTATACGACCACCACTATATATATATATATATATATATATATATATATATATATTGTATTACTTGTATTGCATATATATATATGCAATACAAGGGAAACCATTGCATAATTTGAAATTTATACCATCCTAATTTATACCTTGTTTAATTGCAAATAAATTATTATATTATTATTACATAACGTCGTCGAGTGATATCACTTTTGTAATATTACAAGCATTACGTGTCATTTGTATTTGTACGCATGTCTATAGGCCGCGATATCACTTACCATCAGATAATAATGTTTACAACTCTAATTTCATTAAAATTTTATGTTGAGACCACCATATATAAGATGTATATATGAGGATAGATATAGGTATCTAATACTGCAATAATCACTTACACTCAAGTGAGGGAAACTACGAAGTGGACACGGCACTTCCTAAAAACACAATAAGTATAACTCTAACGATGACAGTGAAAATTATACATTATTTAACGAGGCCTTTAGTACCATTATCCTGTGGCGGTCGCGAAGCGGTTATGCTTACGCGACCCCGACCCCTGCGCCCGCGCCTCCCCTGCCACGTCCACGTCCACGCCACCAGTTTCTGTTGACTTTTGAGGCGGCTGCCGACGGCGATTCCTCACGCTGCAACCAAAAAGAAGATTTTATGATAAGCTATTGTCATATTAATATTTTATGCTATGTTAAATTCTTATTTATGTAGAGTTTACTATATATATTTAT
Source organism: Teinopalpus imperialis (assembly GCA_029286865.1). Taxonomy (NCBI): domain Eukaryota; kingdom Metazoa; phylum Arthropoda; class Insecta; order Lepidoptera; family Papilionidae; genus Teinopalpus; species Teinopalpus imperialis. The sequence goes on along the minus strand of JAGSMU010000030.1, from coordinate 7,777,603 downwards.
AGATCATTCGAATCATAACAGTGGAGCGTCATTCCCAGCCAAGGAAAATATTAATAAGGAAAATATGAAAATATATATATATATATATATATATATATATTATTTATTTTATGCTGGTATTCTGTGAGGGCGTGGTCCTACCCCGGCCGTGAACTATTCATTCTGGAGCTAGAAATATACTACAGTGTAGCTCTTGGTAGTATACGATTATGGCGAACTGTTATAATAGAGCTCGTTATAGTCCAAATAGACCTCGGGAACTACCTGTTTACAATCACATGTTATTCCAACGTTAGGTTACGTAGTTTTATTAGTCAGCAAAATTTTATTTTTAATTAAACTTACCACATTGTTATCTTCATCAGATCCTCTATGAACACTAGACAAACGTCGTTCACTGCGCGCAACTGAAACGCCCCGTTCGCTTCTTGCATCTGTAAATGATAAACATTTAAACTAAGAATGTATTAGCATTTCTATTGCTAAAATCGTCGACATAAGAAGGGGACGATAATACGATCCGAGGGCCCCTCATAAGGAGTTACGAAACCTCGACTCGGATCGCTATCTAATGGGATGTCAGAACCAATCATTTTACATAAATTGATCACATATAATTTGTGTTTTTTATTCCATTCATCCAACATTGTTGTATGTACATGACAATATTATTAAAGTATGGGTATTCTACAGGTCCATCAGACCGTGTAGCGAGTGGCCAGGTGCTAAGTTACAAAGGAACCAAGTTCAGTTTTCGGTGCTGGCACACACACATGAAATTGTTAATAATAAATAATGGCAATACTGATTTAGTAGACGATGCGTACGCACTTCTCAGCCGCCCACGCCACCGGTTACCACTCACAGATCTAATAACCACATTACGCGCTCTTCAAAATTTCTATCATTTTTAAATTATGACAACGTAGCCTTAAAACTAGTAGATATGAGTATTTTAAATAAAATATAATTATAAGGGCACTTACAAGGCTTTGACAGTGCCGTGGATATATCAATTGTCACACCAGATGCCGATATTACTTAAAGTTCTCAGGGTGGCAATGCCTAAGAAGTTATATTTTAGTACTATTTGATGATAATATTTAACAACTTCTTTTGACTTTAAATTCGATAATTTGTTAACTCAACTGTAATAGGCAACTCAAACAGACAGCTATTCCATAACAAATAAAGTGTTCTGTGTTCGGTGACACCTAACATGTGACGTCAGCCGCACGCGCAGCATTTTGGCGCAGTGGCTCATCCATCCTGCTGTACCTAAAGAATTTGCAAAGTGTTGCCACGCTACAGCTAATTTCAAGCTCCAATATGAATGACCAATCACGACCACATAGAATTACTGACTGAAATAGCAACATAACGCTGGTCCGTTTATATGATAGAGTAGGGATCTGTCGACTCGAATACAGGTAACAAGACATTGCATTCCAGTATTCAGGGGTGAACATGTGAATCCTGAGACTTTGTTAAGCATGGATGTAGATGTCATGGGCAGCGGACATCACTTACAAATCAAATCAAAAGAAGCTTTATTCAAGTAGGTTTATACAACACTTTCGTCAAGATAGGCTAATAGGACCACCGCTTCGGTAGGCAGCTGCTAGCGAAAAGAAACGGCACGAAACTCGACTAGTTGCTCTTTTTTAAAAAAATAGTAATTAAAAAACATCCAAGCGTAGTCTAGTATTGAACCCAGACGTCAAAAATTTGTTGCCTGCCACCTCTAACACTATTAAAAGCATATGCGTCGTACTATACATGACTAAGGTGGAGTCTCATTTCCAGCAATAAGGTCTCCGATTTCTTTCACAAAACATATTAGTTTTTTTTGTCTATTTGATCAGGTGTTCTATGTATGCGGTTTTCGTTCCCGGTCTAAGTGGATTATTAGACTATAGTACTCTTTACTCCATGATGTAGATAATATGGTGTGCACGAAACGCTAAAATAATCTAAACAATAGTATTCAGGTAACAGTAGTTTATCCCCCTTATCGGGTAAGAATTAATTAAAAAAAAATGGCTTTTTTTATTACCTGCAGTATGATCACTTTCACTACTGGATCGCTTGGCTCGACTGCGTGCACGTTCACCACGCTCTGAACCTCCCGTGGTGACCACCGGTGACGTCACCTCCTGCGCCCCCGCCATGTCGCCCTTCCCAGCTAACTCCTCCATACCAGCATTTCTTACATCTCTTCTCGCTTGCCGGAATATCGGCAGACATTGCTCCCGCATTTTAACACCTGCCCTTTAGTGCGAAACAATTTGTCGTAAAAAAAAATCCTCAATATAACAATATTGTTTTTAGCCAAACAGGATTCTGGAAGGTGATTGGACATTGTGGAGAAACTAGTTTATTTCAAATACCGGATGTAAATTTTCATCCCATTAAATTATTAATTTAATGGGAAGAAAATTTACATCCGGTAATCAGACCTTTTTACTTATACATATCTTTCCATTGCATTACTAGAACTTTAAGATAATAATCAAATGTTATTTATTGGTTACTTAATTTAATAACACGACATAATAATAATACAAAAAAATATCAAATATTCAAACTAATGTAAAAGTTGGTAAAGTTATCTTAGCACTAATAATTAATTAAGGTTATTTCAGAACGCATACGTTTGTGTAAATGTGCACGGATATATTTTACTATGTGAATATAATACAAACTTGTAGAAAACGGTGTCCTTGTTGTTGTAGGTCAAGCAGTTGTCAATCATGAGCTGGAAGTCAGCCTCCACATCATCAATAGATTTGTATGCACCCCGGTCCAGCTTCTTGCCCATAGTACTTAGATCCATAGGATGCTTTACAACCGTACTGTAGTCTGGTACCTATTAGGCGAAAAAAGAAACTAATTACTATTTTCATTATGAAAACAATGACGAACTCCTGATCGATCTTCTGGTTATTGCCAGATGACATCAACTGAGCTGAATATTCCATAGTGCCGTAAGCATATGCGCAAACACAGAGACACTCACCTGTCGTCCCCTTCTCTATTCCGATGTAATGCATGTAATAAGTTCAATGCAATAAGTTCGGGGGAAGGTTCAGATACATTGTCAGGAGCACAGGACATACATACAATACACCTAGACCCGAAAACCTAGTCCGGCCATAAGTTCTGTTACTAATGAAAATGCATTTTTTAAAAATATTATTAAAATTTATACCTACATATTTATTAAGCAGTCAGCATAATTTAAAAAAAAATCTATTCGAAATGGCCACCTTTGGCTTTTATACAGGCCTTTAATCTCTTTGGCCACGAATCTATGGATTTACGTACTGTTTCCAAGGGAAATTTCGCCACTTTTTAAGATACTCAATGTCACCGTGTCGTTAAGAGCAGGCCATGTCCATTTGAAGTCTAAAGGGTTGAGGTCTGGGCCAGATGAGGGCCGGTCTTCAGCTCTTATAAAGTCCGGAACGTTGGTTTCAAGCCAGGCTTGGGTAGTTCGTGCCTTGTGACCAGGTGCAGAGCCCTGCTGGAAAGGCTACGATATATTTTTAAAAAGTGTAAGACTGTATCTTGATACACTTTGGCTGAAGTTTTCACTCCTTTTTCACAAAAATGTAGTTTTGTGACTCCTTGATAAGACACGCCCCACCAAGCCATCACTGACACAAGATGACCACGTTGTACCTTTCCGACCACTTGAACAGCTTCTTTAGATCTGTGAGCGTACACTTTATCATTTTGCTTATTGTAGTGTTCTTCAATCGTGAAATTTTTTTCATCGGTAAAGAGGATATTTCCGTGCCTTTCACCTGCGTATCGCGACAGAAGGCTTTTTGATCGACCCACTCTCTTTAATTGTAAAGATTGATTCAGAGCATGTCTTTTATATCGACGATAAGCACCGAGCTTCAGGTCTTGTTTTATAAAACGCGACAGAGTCCTAGCGGGAATCTTCATTTCTCCGGATAAGATTATTTGCTTCCTAATGTTGTTTCGTAGAATTCTGGCTTTAACAGCATTAACAGCCTTTGTAGTTCTAACAGCACGCGACCGCCCGATCTTTTCTGGTCTTCGACAGAGGAAGTGTTGTTGTATCTGTTGATAGTATGATATACGAACATACGGCTGATACCAAGCTTTTGAAGTGTCTGGAATATGACCGACGGCTCCATACCCACTTTGTGCAAGGCGATCCTCCACTGCAATCCTATTTTCTTTAACACCCCATTCCATATTGTAATTTGATAATGAACACGAAAATATATGTGAAATGGCGCAAAATCGAAAGAAGTTTTAAAATAATATACGTGTTCCAAATTCAAAATAATTAAAAAGTTGAAAAAAAGAAAAGTTTATATGTAACAGTATTTATGGTCAGACTAACCAAAACACCACGCGGTAGTTTCAATTGTCATTATTCATATTTATTGAAGCCTATAAAAAAAGCCTTAAAGAACCAATTACGATCATCATTAATCTATAATTGTAGATTTTTTTCAAAATGTTGTTGGTCCAAACACCTCTACAGGTTTATCGGAAAAGAATCGCGAGCGGAAGGACCGCTGAGTAGGGACCTATTATTGCAAAAACACTATTTATACATACACACATATATATATATATATATATATATATATATATATATATATATATATATATATTTACATATATATATATATATATATAATAATTTGTTTAATTTGTTATAGCAATATTTAAATAATTTGTTTGCATTATGACAGTAAAGTTGAGACCTCCCACATTTTCATTCGGTTTAAATATATTTCAAGCTGTATGAATTAAACAAAGATATGGCCAATTAATTAAAGACACACTAAGTAACGAAGATAAAATATATGTTATAAATATTAAAATTATGTTTATTATAATCAAAAGTTACCAATATTTTATGGGCGTGTCTTTTCGCAGGAATAATAGCCCAACATCGCTTTGGCATTGATGAGATAAATTTGTTACAAGTTGATATTAGATTTTACTCCCTTTTTTAAAAAAATACCATATAAAGTTTATGATCATTAATTGTACGTTTTGTGGCCGACATTATCTTAACATGATACCACAAATTTTCAATAGGGTTGATGTCGGGTCTGTACGGGGGCCAAAGTTTTTAACCACTGTTACTGCGTGTTTTGGATCATAGTCTTGGTTGTAAAGTCCAAACCACGGGCAAATTTTCCTTTGGGGTAATAAGGTAACATAGTTGCCTCTAAAATATTCTTATACTTGCCTAAAATTTTCCCAACAGATCCAACAACATGTCTGACAGAACAGCCCCCAAACTTTAATATATCCTCCTCCATGTTTGATTATTTTGGATCTATTTCTTTCACATATTGTTTTCTGTCTGAATTAATCATATTAATATTTGTTTTGTCCGAAAATAGTATATTATTCCACTTGCATTCGGTCCAATATTCATATCTTTAATATGTGCCTTCTTTAAAAGTGGTACCTTACGAGATGTTCTTCCAAATAAGTACGCCCTACATAAATCACCTTTTAATTGTTCTTGTTGACACACTTCTCGACCCTGCAGCACCAAATACTTGTAAACGAATAAGCTCTGAACCTTTGAATGGTTCTTTTTTAGCTAACAATATCGTCTTCACATGGAGTTGTTTTTCTAGATCTCAGATTCCTAGATACGTTTTCAGTTGTGATAAACTTCTTGAAATGCTTGATAGCATACATTAAATCATACCATTCTTTAGAGGAGAGTCTCCCAGGCTTTTTTTCTCATAGACCATTTTCAAAATGTAGGTGGACCCCCTGCAGCTACATTTCTACCGTATTCCCAAAACTCAACACAAAATATGAAGATTAGATCTAACTATGGAAATTTGCGTTTCGGCTGAGTTACAACCACGAATTAATAAATTTGGAAAAAGAGTGAGAATTGAAAAAATAAGAGGGCTATTTTTTTTTCAATTTTAAATTAAGAACATAAGTGGTATGTAGCTTAATGTGTCTTTAATTATGTGACCACCACTCTCGATAAATATATCTCCATGCTGCACTTTACTCACTTCCTGCAGGTCAACAGGCTCGGTGAACACGTCACTAGCGTCCCGCTGCCGCAACAAACGCAGCAGCTTGTGCAGAGCGGCACGCTCGGGCCGCAAAGAATGCAGCACGCAGCGCTCCCATACGCGAGTGTACTCGGCCTTAAGACGCTCCCGTTTGCGCACAAGCTCGCAGAGCAGTCTGTGGTGAACGTTAAATAAGGAAACACCATGAGATTTATACTTTATATTCTACCTATATATGGCAACATGGGCACTTTTGCTTTCGCTGTATTGTTTATTTATTGTCAATGGAATGTTTGTTTCTAGTTGCAGAATGAATGGTTTAGCTCAAACGGGTATGGACCACGCCCTCACTTAATACCAGCTTGAAATAGCAGAATAACGCTGCTGTTTCGTCTGGTGAGTGCAGGGATCCGGAGACCTTTATGACTGGTGAAGTGGCATTCCATCTCAGTCCTCAAGGGTGACAACGCATCTGCATTCTTTGTCAAGGATGAACGTAGATGTCATGGGCCGCAGGAGTCACTGTGTGCTTGTTTACTATTCTCAATTTAATAAAAAAAAACGTATGAATGTACCGATCATGGTCATCATAATAAATTCTACTTATCATTTAGCATTCATTGAGCCTGATGCGACCATCACTATCCTAACAATACATTTTTTAGGTATATAATATTTATTCAAAAACCTTAATCCCCCGTGTTTATGGATTCTATGAGGTATATATAATATAGGTCGCGGCACATAAGTCTAGCGGTGTACGAAACGTGGAGCAATTGTTCATTTCTACAAATTGATTACGAATAACGTTTGCACTTTTTTATGTCTAAGATAGTTATGTAATAAATCATCAACATCTCTCCAATGTCATAAATGCGAACGTTTGGATGTTTGTATGGATGAAATTTATAGTCTGGAAGGATATTTTTTTTACGCGAACGAAGTTGCGGGCAGAAGTTAGTAGTTTTATTTATTAATTACAAATGTACAGAATGTACATACAATGTACCTCTTAGTATTAAAAAATTTAGTTATAAAAGTTTGACAATTTTTATTTAAAAAGAATTATAATTAAATTTTGAAAGCGACTGTACACCAGGAGCGAGAGGGGTGTCGTATCGGTGCGCGGGGCAGAGTACGACTGGAGAGCCAATACGCTTGGCCGCCCGCTCCCCCTTCACTCTCCAGGGATACCTTATTTTCCTGACTTCTGCGCATTAACGGTCAGCGCTAGACTTATTTGCCGCAACTTACGTACCTGCTAGTAATGACTAAGATTTTTGCTTAGTAGAGAATAAATATTTTGTTTTATTTATTAAAATATGTATTGAAAGCTGACTTTTACCTAGCTCTTTCCAAATCCTGTCGTATCCTTTGCCAGTATTTAAGCTGGTTACACAATTCTCTGACATTGACAGTGCCATCTTGTATACCTCTGCTCCCTGAAACATTTACTTAATTTAAGAACCAATGTCTGTTTTCATATCATGCATATAGTTATTCAAGTAATATATCTTCTCTATAGAGAAAATGTATATAGTTCAAAAATTCAAGGACAGCAATCACAGCATTGTAGGTGTGAGTTGCTCCGTTTCACCTCATCGGGTCCAGATCGTGAATAAATGCTTGGATTGTTGCTAATGCTTAGTTCAGTGTGATGTAGTCTGTGTTGGTATCGTTGCTTTTATATAATACAGTTACCGTGGTGTGTGGCGAGGCTTTGCAGTCTCCTAAGCAGCGGCACTCCGTTGCGCGCATGCCGCTTGAGCGTCCAATAGGCTAGTAGACGCTTCATGAGGTGAGCGCGTGCGGCGGCCGGACCGCGTAGCAGCGCCGCTACGTCCGCTACCCGCTCGGCGCGCAATGTCGGCACTAGCACAACTGGCGCCCAGGTACGCGCACGCGCCAGTACCCGACGAGCCTAGACATTTTTTTTGTTTGTTTATGCATGATCGAAATCGAATGGAAACTGAATCTGTATTATCCACATTTGTTCCAAATTTTTTCATAGTCATATATCAATAACCATATTCAAAATGATCTCCGACTACAGGCTATCCAGCTTAAGGAAAGAGAAGAGGACGAGTGAATGATTTTGTAAATACTAAATATATATCCTGTGCATCTGAGAACTTATAATAATACAAATTGGAACCAGGGTGCATTTAGTCTTACAAACCTGTTTTATCTTTTCTCTCCCTTTTTGCCTTATTGCTGATAAATCTGTTGATTTTGAATCCCCCTCAGACTCCTGTGCTCGACGCTCCTATAAACATTATTTGTTACTATTAATGGTATAAGATACTAAATAATGGTTTTAATTACAGATAAAGGTAATGTTTTATAAACATATTGATTATTCATTAAAAGAAACTTAGACAATAAAGAATGAAATATATTTTGAAACTAAAGTATCTGTAATAGTAATTATACAAGAGATTATTATATAAGAGTGATTATGCAAGACAGACTTGCATGGTACTGACTACCTCTACCTCTTGTAAGTTAGAGGCATGTTTTATATACAAATGTATCTTCAGCAAGGCATTCACTGCAATAACACATGTCAGTTTCCGACATACTGCCTGCATCTTATCAAGTTGAAAGCCTCTAAAATGAAATATGTGTAAAGTAGCAATTTATGAATTTAGTGGAATTGTCACCGGTTGTCGTGTGACTCCTCGTGACATTGCAGATACAGGGACTTCATGCCTTGGATTTTTTTTTATATTAGTAATGCAGACCTCCTCATGATGATTTCCTTTGCTACTGAGCATATGATAAATCAGCAATAATAATGATAAATATAAATATTCATCAAAAATAAAAATGGTAAACTGAATGGTGAACTGTGATAACCTATCACTGAACACTTCACCAGTCATAAACAACACTAGTATTGCTCGTGAATTGCCGACATTTAAGATATTTGTTTATGTGATTTCTATTTCAGCTTAGAAGGCAAATAAGTCTCACCTGCAATATATGCGCGGGCGTATGTGCGTCGCAGTACGCCATCTTAGCCACTTGCACCGGCTGGCTGGGGTCCCGCCCATTGCCTGCCGCCTCCATCTTCATGTACAGGCTGAAGGAAAAAATACGGAATTGAATAGAGAGCGGCGACATAATTGGGGGCAATCCTTTTTTCAATAAGATTTTAATTCCCTGTTAGTGTGGCCTAATAGTTACCGAGTATTTGGCTGTTGGATTTCATTCTCAGCCACTTGCAGTTAGTTGGTGTTTAAAAAATGGGGCATGTTATAAAAATAGAATTTGAGTATCAGCATTTACATCATCTGATATTAATTCCATCATGCTTCAAATCTACATACTTCTAGCATGTTCATATCTTCATCAATGTGACTGATACATACTTAGAGATAATTATTGCTAGTAATATATATAGAGATAATTACACAGAAAATGATAACATTATATTATTAAAAAGTTAATATCATGAAATCGAGAAAAAAATGATATAGGGAAGAATTAAACAAAAAAGAGCATGGCACTCAAATTTATTAATGATGATATTATAAATATGTTTAAACAAATATTTGATAGGGAAGATAGACAGGAAAGCACTTGGCACACAAATTTATAAATGATGTTATGTAAACAAATATTTTATAAATATAATTACCCAGCTTGTTGAGCGCAAGTTACATGGAAAGCGGAATAACAATTGCTCTTGTGGCACTGTATGCAGGCACCAGCGCCTCGCTGCTTGCACACCATACACTGAAGTTTCCACCGCGCCGCAGGAATCATTTCTATAGAATCTGCAGAATATATATATTTGTTTTAATTGCATTTTTTAAAACTACTAAGTATTTCGTATCTGTTCATCAATCAGCCTACACTTCAAGTACCGTTGTGTTTAACAGTGGTAGACCTACACTGCAGTTTGCTTCTAGCTGCAGAATGAATAGGTCAGCTCGACCGGGGTAGGTCATATCAGTTTTCAAGGGTGACAACTCATCTGCATTATGATTCCTTGTCAAGGATGAAATTAGATATCATAGGCCGCAGGAATCACTTGCCATCAGGTGAACTGTGTGCTCGTTTATTACTCTTAATGTAATAAAAATAAAAACGGATATGTCAAATTATTCAAAGTTAGACCAAAATAACTTATATAATTTAGTCTTGTTAGCTCTCAACGTCAAAATAATCATGGGTTTCGAAAAATGGAACTTGCATTAAGCTCTGGATTCATTCCTTTTGTTACTTACATACATACATCAATATTACATCAAAAAATATTTCTTTAAAAATCTATATCATTTCACATTTATCAGTGTCCTAACAAGCTGATGACAATAATTTGCAAGACTAAACATTGCCTGCGGTTTTTATGCGAGTTTTCTTACCAATATTTAATAAATTAACAAGACTTACCTATAGGCTCCAAAAATACTGTATTAGCAAAACGAACTTCAGGTATCCAAAGAGCACACACAACATGTGCCCAAGTGCCTTGATCTGTCTGCTTAAAAGCACCTAGAACAAAAATATGATATATCCAAAAGAGATACATAAAAATACAAAATATTTTAGCCATGCAAAATTCAGTTATAGCCAGATCTCTACTAGATACTTTTATCCCTGTTCTAATAAGTTATAAAAAGTTCCCTTCAATAACCTATCAGCCATCACTCTTCAATGTTTCATATAATCACTGAGAGAATCAAACCAGTTATGGCGTGGCAAACAAGTCTTTAGGGATGACAATGAATCTGCATCTAGATTTTTATGGAAGATCAAATCTAGTCCAGAATGATGACTAACTTATTAAATAATACACTTATCACTTTTAGTTTAACAAATACTGAAGAAGTTGTGAGAAGTTAATTTGAGCTATGAGTCTTAAACACATCTCTATTCTTATGAGTAAAGACATAATTACCTCCTGTATTAGGACATAGCACACAATTCACCAGACGGGATGGTGACTGCAAACACCTTCTACATAGCCACTGCCCTTCAGGAATGTATGGTACCTGTATATAATGTCCACAGACTTTTATTTTAAATATACATATTCTCTTCACTTACTTATAGTATTGACAAATCATTAAGAATGTTTATAAGAAGCATAGATTTTACCATATTTATTATTGCAATACATAGTCATATAAATTTATAATAATATTAATCCATTCTAATTTTATTCGGAACTGTTATTTTACAGAGTTATTTTATATTAAATATTTGAGAATCCTTTTGCAATTTATAAGCTTTGATTGAGAAAAAAACCAAACAGCTTTCTAGTAATTTCAGAATCACAGATTCTGGAGTCATTTGCATAATAATGGCTAAATATAACAATTAAATAAGTAACTCATCCAAATACTAAGTGCATCTGTGTGATGCTTATTGTTAGTTGTCTAATTATGTTGGTAGAGTAACACACATTTTTCACTTCCTTACCCCATAACAATCTTGATGTACTGCCAAGTTGCACATGTCACAGAAGAGAATAACATTTGTGTTTTGACATTCTCCATCCATACAAATACAGCATACAGCATCTTCATCTACTGTAGCAGCAGTTTGTTGTCCGCTTTGTGTTGCCTATAACAATAGTTATATCTGTACAAGTTCTATACAGTTTAATTTATTTGTTGTGTTATTAGAACACATAAGCAGTATTGATTGGGAAAATATTTGGCCAACACAAAAATTGTGATGGTTGTACATCAGATGACATCAATTAAACAGTTCATCTGATGGTAAGTAATGACTGCAGCCCATAACCACTTACCTCCTAAGATACTTATTATGTCCCCCTTTAGAATAAGAAATAATACATCTCTACCAGTAACTGGGTCTGCAGATCCCTACACTCAGCATATGAAATACAGCAGCATTATGCAACTAAAGCAAACTAAAGTTAAACTTTGCCACATCATAATTTCTTAGTTATCAAAGTTTAATCTAAGACATATTTTTAAGACTAAAATGCATCATTATGAATCTTATCAGAGCTGCACTATGATATTTGAAAAAAGGAGGTTACTTTTGATGATAAGATATGTGATTTTGGTAAACAGGATAAAAGTAGGAGAGATACCTGAAAATATGACTCCTTTTCCAACCTATCCATGAGTAGTTCAAGGGTGTCAACAGAAACAGGTGGGAGACCTTGTTTAGCTCTACTCTTATTTATAATGGAGAGCCATGCCGTGTCTTCTTCATCCACATCATACTCAACTTCTCCATCTAGTTCCTCAGCAGACTTTTCTATAAAACGTATATAAGCATTTGGCCGAGGTGGAGCATCACAAACATTGTAATCTGGGATGACCTGTAAGTAAAAACACTAGAAGTAAAAAAAATATACTAAGTTTTTTTCTACACTGGGCATACAATAAAATCTGATGCAGGTATATTACAAACTGACTTTCATCAGATGTACATAAACTGAATGCATGCTCTGAGGAATGCACTAGTGCGGCAACCTATTTAGTCATACTGGTAAATTACTCAACTATACAATTTATATCTTAAATTGAGAAAGTAATTCAATATTACTTGAAATTTTAATAAAGCAAACAAGCATCATAAAGTGAACAAAATTAAAAATCAATAAATAAATCCAAAATCTCTCAAAATCATAATCAGATTCAAAAATTACAGAAATTGCTTCTGCAGCCTGTTCAATCCTTCTTTTCTCTATCTCAAAATCTCTTATACTATAGTGAATACTGCAGGAGTGCAAGGGAGATGTGCAGACAGTGAAGGATGCTTTTCTCTTGGGTTTTAAATTGTTGTTCTTTAAATAATTTTTATTACAAAATTATTTTGAGTATATATATAGATATAAAAAATTAAATAATGGACATATCCAATGCATTTTTCTGTCAATTGTAGTGAATTTAATTGACTAGTTGTATTGTAGAATAACACATAAAATAATAATTACCCTAAAGCTAGCTTCTGGTAGTTTGATTTGAGGTTCTGGAGGTGGTTCCACTACAGCAAGCGGCTTTTCTAGATCTGCATTCTTTTTTTCCCATTCTTCTAAAGAAATAATTGGCAGAGGTTGATCAATTGGTATTCTACTTATCTTACCGTCAATTTCAAATTGTACGACTTTCTGTGCTTCAGCGAAAGTTAACGCTTCTTTCGGAGGACTTTGGAGAGCAATATCTCCAGTTGGCACTGCAGCTCTAGCTCTACCTTTTTTCCGACATATATTGCGAACAACTGTAGGAGTTGCCGGTGTTGGATTATCATGATCGTAATTAACGAGATGATACTGCAATCCGCACAAACTTTTGTAGACTTTATCACACTTTTCCAGAGGACACTGGTAGGGCGGTGGCCTATTTTGTCGCAACTTTTTACAAAATTCTAAAACATCAAAATCAAGTCCCATTTTCAACGTTAACTTAGCATTCTATAGCAAACATTGGTAATAAATCATAAATGAATATTGTTGTTTTATATTCGATACTAAGATGAAACTTTTTTATTATTTAGAAAGAGAAAATTAAGTAGAAAACGCAATTGTTAAAAAAGTGAAAGGTTGGCGAAACATAATACCAGACTGAAGGTGCGTTATAAATTTCGGTAAGTCGGAAAAATTATTGAATCAAAATTATTTGACACATAAATTTTAGGGAGGTATGTAGATCCAATTTATACACATTCAAAATTGGAAAAGTGTATCGATTTAGAATTTTTGTCGAAAAATGATCTGACATAAAGTTAATATCCGGTTTTTTATAACGCGCTGCAATACTAATGCCAGTTGAATTCAATTTTAAATATTAGGTAAAATTATAAATTCTACTGCATCTGAAGATTAAAAGCTCCTTCAATCTTAATGTACAAAAATTCGGACAAGGCAAGAAATGATGAATTAGTGAGATGGAATTGAGGACATCAGTAGGTATTTATACTTTAGCCCAGCTGTTAGCTAACAATTATCTTTATTGTAGAATTTCGTCTGTCTTTGCACAAGACAGACGAAATGTTCAAGTAGGTCCGTGAGAAATTTTAATTTTAATCTTGTCACTTTGGTCGACGAGGTATTTATAACTCTTTTTACTTCTGTAAAGAAGGCGTATTGTGTGAGACCTTAGTTATAAATAATAAAGGTTTATACAATAAACATATACCAAGTTACCAATCAATAAACGTTTTGCGGTATTATTAATATAATTCACGAAAAGTTTAATGTTGAAAAATAAAATTCTTGTGTGTATTTCTGCAATGGATATTACATACACAATAAGGATGGTAATAAAAGCATGAATCCGTAAAATAGATAAGTCAAATGTAGGTAAATATAAGTATTTATTTATTTTGTCTTAGTACTTCTAAATCAACCATTAACAGACGCATGAAAAATAATTCTTATTGATCATCAATTCAAATTAAATTATATTGACTGCTTCGAGTAATATTCTAGTTCCAGAATATTCTCGTTATATCTGTTGGTTATCTGTGTTACATTCGTCGTTCATTTTCTTTGGATTGGGAATGTCAATCTGTCAGTAAATGTTATTGTTTGTGGTGAATATTCTAACGCAATAGAAAGTATTTGGTTATTTAATAATTTTTAGTTATTAAATAATTGTTCTCCAACTGGGTACTAAAATGGATATTTATGGATATCCCTCGGTTCAATACGGACAGTCGGATGAACTGGCTAAACAAATGTTCGCCCAACAGGCTCTGTCTTCCGGGATGCCGTATCCTCCAACAGGTCAAGAGCCTCATACCATGCCGACTCCATCTGGTACTCCATGGAATGTCCAAGGCGTTCCATGGGGTATGTCGTCGCCCCCTCAATTGGTTCAGTTCACTGCACAAACACCAATTTTAGAGCCTAATGCTCCTGGAGTATTACATTGTAAAAGGAAAAGTTTGGATGTTGAGCCAGTCGTGTAAGTATAATTCACACTAGAATTTTTCATATATTTTTTGATACACTGAAAAAATGTAAACAATAAGTATGTAGCTCACATGAAAACAAGTGATGTGTACACCTTTAGCTTTCTATCTTAAGGAATTAAGATTTCACAGATTTATTGTAACACCTAAGGACTAAATTTTACTTTTAGTCCATATGATTAATTGTAACCCTACAATGAATCTTCCTCATTACAATTAATAAATTCTTTGTTTTCCTCACTGTGGGTTGAGGAGGTATATTAGGTTCTTTTATTCATCCCTTTTCTGTTAATTGCACATGTTACTCTCATATCACTTCACATAATCCATCCATGTATTCCATTGTCTTCTACTGGCATTACATTCCCTTACATAAATTCCATATATATATTTCCATAAGTAAATAAAGATATCCTTGTAAATTGTTTTTTTCTCTCCTTGCACATCACACGATCCTTTCACATCAAGACTAAACTGTGATATTCCTTTTATCTTATTATATTTGTCCACAAATACAATTTAACCATTTTTATTGTTGCCATAAAATTAAATAGAAATGTTTGTGGTCCAGGCCAGCAAAACAATTGATAACAGAAGAGAAAATGGCAGCACATTTAAGTGGACTTCACATATCATCAGACTATGTTGCACATTCATCTATGATGGAATCAGAAGAAAATATGGATGTTGGAATGGAGACAACATTATCTATTACTGAAAAATTTAAAGGTCACAAAATAGTTCTATCAGACGAGCTAAAAAAATTACAAGAAGAACCACTCTTACCCCCATCTTTAATAGAAAGGTATATTAATTTTTAGTAATACTATTTCCTCGAAACTAATTTAGTATTTTACAGTTAGATTTTTATCTATATGTCTATTGGAAACTACATGCACCGTGACTTTGTGAGTCAATACCAAGTCATTATGCCTATGCTACACATGCTGCCTTTGTTAATATTTACAGTTTTACAAATTTATTAAATCAGATTTGGGAAGATTTTAAAAATAAGTGGCTTTGTGTTTGTTCAATATTTATGATAATGAGAATAGTAGTCTATCAATCCACATTGTAGTGCATAGATATATAGTATTTGAGCCCTGCATATATACATGTATCAAATACCTTTGCTTAAGAATGTGTCTTTACTTTGCTTGTATGTTTATAAATCGTATAATTATAAATTCATTTGAATTTTTTCATGAAACCATGGTTGTTGCAGATAGTACACTTAGGTATACTTTGTGCTTCTTTGCCACCCCAAGTAAGTGACAATTACAGCCCGTAAACACTCAATCCTGCCAGTAAAGAATCAATATGCACATGCATTGTCCCCTTATGTACTAGATGGATGGCAAGACTGCACTATGAAGTATTAGCATGCAATAGTTTCAGCACAATAATTATTTTCAGTAGTAAATAACACTCAGTACAGCAAAAACACACAATACACTGGTAGTCAGTTGTATTGTCTGTTGTTTCTAGATGTAGCAAGAATGGGGAAGAACGGTGCATTAAATATTATATATCATATAATCATAAAAAACATGAGTGTGAATTAACAGCATTATGCTGCTGTGTTTCATCTGATGAGTGTACTGAGCCCCAGCAGGACACAATTACAGGAAACAGCTTACCTATTCTAGCCCTACAGAGGTGATAGCGCATGTACCCTGCTGGCCAAAAGTTTAAGACTGCACATAAACAACATAATTATCCATCAATTGTAATAAAATCCCATAGGATAAATAAAAGAATTGCATATCTGCATATTGTATTGTTTGTATCGAATATTTAAAGAAGTCATTCTTTTGCTTACTTTCAAGTTATTGGACAATTGTTTGTCGGTGTTTGAAAACATTGCTGCACTAGAGCCAGGTGTATATTTTTATAATGTCCTCATTACTAATTACTTTGCTTTTGTTACATATTGGTTAATAATTAGGATTATTTAGCTCTTGAAAACATGTGTTTCTCACTTATTATTACCCGAGTGTACTTGGGTTTGTTCACAAACAATCACAATTAGTCTAAACTTGTGGTTTCTACAGTGATAAAAAAGATGTCATAAAATGGGAAAAGCTCAATAATTTGGCAGTAAATTGCGTTCTGCCATTGTTGTTTTACATAATGAAAACAAATCCTAATGTCAGATTGCTTAACAACTGAAGATATCAAAGACTTGTTCATGGCACAATAACTAGATACAGGGAGACAGACAGTTTTCAAGATCGTCCACGATCGGGAAGGCCGAGAGCTACCACGTCTAGTACTAATTTAACAGTTAACAGCACTAGAAATCCGTGTTGAAGTAAACAAAACCCGAGTGTCCAACAATCAGGCAATGGTGGCTCAATTATGGTCTGGAGTTGCTTCTCTAGCCAAGGAACTGGCGATTTGATTAATATTGAAGGAATTTTGAAAAAGGAACAGTACAAAAATATTTTAGAACAAAATGCCGTTTCTTCCGGGTTGCGATGAATTGGAGATGGAATCATTTTCCAACAAGATAATTTATATTAAAAAACATGGTTTGGCCTCTTCAGTGCCCGGATCTCAATCCCATTGAACTTTTGTGGGAAGAGCTTCATAGGAACGTCGTAATCGTGGCCCATCGTCGCGAGAAGAAATGTGGAATGCTTTATGCGAAATTTGGAAAAATATATCACAAGACACCATTAACAAATTGATTGTCTGTATGCCGAGACTTGTGAAAAGAAGTCTTAAAATGTAAAGGAGGATTTTTTGATGAAAAATCAGTTCAATTGCTCATCATCAACATGTGAATTCTTCATTTGTCAACTCTTATATTAAAAAAAAATACCAAATAACTTACTATAAAATTCACTACTTTCTTTATATTATTTCTTCCATACACTGATTTTTTTTTGCCACATGTATTTTTAATTCTTTGTTCACCATGGTTTTAAAATAGAAAGTTTCATATAATCAATGGATATGAAACTTTGTGTAAAAATTGAAGAACAGAAGTCTTGGTGTACATATGCTTATGGATCCATAAACAATAATAATATTAATCCATGTATATATAAATTTTGTTATAGAATCGAAAAGCCACACATGTCCCTTGTGGTCTGGAAACCTAGGGAGAATATTTTAGAGAAGATTAAAGAAGTAGAAGAAAAACCACAAGATGAGCAGAAGAGAAGAAATGGAGTGCTTGTCAGTGAGTTTTCTGGGATGGAAATGTAATGGACACTGTCTGTAGGTGAAGGATGTTGAGTAAATGTTATTTTTAAGACATTGTTATTTTTGCAGCCTATTGTTAAAAACAAAATGTAGTATGTGTCTTATCATGATTTGCAATTTGTTATTGTTACAAAGAATCAATCTGAGATGACATTTATGGCATTCCCATCATACTTTGATGTACATACATATCACAATCCATTATCTAAGTATAATAAAGTTTGTATGTTATCTCGGGCTAAGTATAGAAGAGTTTAACTTTTTGTATGATTTTTAGGTATTTTTATACAAAAAGTTACAATAAAACTTTTTCAACATTGTCAATGGCATTAATTGGTTACTAATAATTATACTTTGCAAAAAAACTTGTATTTATGTATAGTGCAAAACATTTTAGTACTTATTTAACACATCTATTTCAAGTATTGTTGGTTTAGAACTTTATGCAAAGATTGTTAAGTACAAATCATCAAATTTCGATTGTTAAGTACAAAAAATCTTGCCAATTTTTAAATATTTTATCTCATTTTCACAAATTCAGTGAGTACTTACAAATAGACACATTATTAACTACAACAAGTACTTATTAGTTCTCAATTGAAGTCAATTTTTGTGGCTGGTATTTCAATGTACATCAAATTTTGGTGAATAATTTGTGGAATATTTGCTGTTAGAGAAAATCTGCCATTTAAAAGTCATAGAAAAATTATCGGAAACAGCGTGCAGATAAGTTTGTTTTCCCTTTTAATGGCGTGTATTTGTAATTGTAAACTTGAGAGAATATTACTTTTAACAATATGTTGCAATATAAGCTAAAACATTAAGGATTTTTATAGGCGTTTTGTTTTTTATGTGTAACTAATCAAAAACAAATTCATAAATGTAGCTAACAATATGAATAAATGAATACATGGTTTCTAATCCACCTAGAATTAAGATACTTGCACCAGTTAAGTATTAATATTTTTGTCCTTATGTGAACTTATTTAATGTTTTAACCTAACCCTACTTGTCCTTCATAAGCTTAATTATTAACTTGATTGTGTTCTATTATTATATAAATCTATTAATTTCTTTAAAATAAACGGTTTTTTGTAATAAAAGTTGTGTTGTGTTGTGTAAAAGTTGTGAGTGTTATACACAATTGAATTAAGTCGCTTAAATTATCAGTTATTGCCAGTAGAGCTCAACTGTGCATACATTTCAGTTAAAATTGTCAACCGATTTACTACTTAAATACGTATGAAATGGTTTACTAATTGAGTATCGTTTGTTCACTCAAGTCAACTCTCAATGTCAACTATAAGAAATGTTTTACAAAGGTTGAATTTGCGATCAAGTCCATCAAATATGTGATGACTAGTTTGATTTGAGATAATGATGATGATATTAGTATTTACTACGTAAAGGGCCCTTGGAGGCTCGTAATGGATAGCCAGTAGTTTTTGGCCTAACCATAGATCAACGAAAAAAGGTCCAGCTAGACTTGTTGATTTGTATGTACTTTGTTAAGTCTCTCCTACCCGGTACTATGAAACTCGATACACGCGTGAACATGTGTAAGCGATAAAGATATGTATATATAGACAGGGAGATTATTTTGTGAGCCATTGTTCGAATTTTAACGTCAACCGTACAAACATAAATTCTGTTGCACTACCTAAAACCGTTTTTATTGTATGAAGATTCTTGTTCCTAATTTTAGACTTATCTCTTCATACGTATTTTTAAATATTCTTCCTACAACTCTTGTTAATAACCAAATCATTATTTTCTATAGCATTTGAAATGACGTAGGCATGTTTTATAGTGAAGATTTTTATTGTGGAAATCATAATCACACTGCAAGGAATAAGTTTATTTGTTAGTGCTGTATGTTAAAATGTTATGGCGTGCACATTATCGCATAATGGCTAGAGTTCAGCATACGGCTTTACATGACGAATCTTTACTTCGATTTCTAGTTAATGTCAATATCTGTGCAACACGAAGTATTGGTTTCAGTCCTCGATGCACATGATAATGTCGTGTATCTGTAATAAGAACTTTGCTACAATTTGATTGGATATGCCATATTACATCCAATTTGATAAGGCGACGTCAAGATGATTGTTATATACGTATTTTGTATCCTGTTAAATTACGTTAAATGTTACAACTAAAATATATGATACTTTTTTTTAAATAATAATAATATCTAAATACTATTCATATTCAAACATTGTATACTTGAAAACTGTATACTAAATTTAAGTACGTGACTTTGTTTCTACGTTAAATATATAGGAATTTTTTGTGTTTTCAATATTTAAGTTCGCCTTATTTTATATAATAGAAGGACGCGCGTAGGTGCGCAAGACAGTCCCACTTCAAATTATCGCGAAGGCGATTGTTATTGGCAAAGCCAAAATGCAATGGTTAAAGATGCATAGGAACTTAACGTTCTTTAGGCATTAGCTCTTGAGTATAACAGCCTAAATTAAACATCAAAATCATCGACGAGGCGCTCACAAATTATTGCATACGTTTTCGTAATCGCAAAGCGTACACAGTGGATGCGTGGAGACTGGAAGAGTGCCCCTTTACTGACTCGTTTGGAAGTGTAGGAAGTTGATACCACAAGAAATTTACAAATTAAGGGGTGTCGCTATGTTGTAACAGAGACAAGCGAGTCATGCCGTTTTTTTCTGTTGTTTAAAAAACACTCTTCAGACAACAAATATTCAACAGAGTTATTATTTATGACAATACATATAATCATCACAGTGAAAGGACAAAATATTGTATTGTTATTTCAGAACTCCTTGTCTCTGTCACACCATAGTTTTTTTTCTTTTGTCATGACTACCTCGTGTGTCTTGTGCTTCACTGTACGCACTTGCTTTCTTTTTAAGTTTTTGTATGACGCGCACTTAATATTTCTTGGTTTTGTACAAACTAAAGCGAAATCGAGGTTTCGCTTTAGTTTGCATAATAATACATTGGACTGTTAATATTTCCCTTGGTTTGACCTCTGTTATGTAACTTGTATTTTGTAAACACTACATTAGACATTGTTTTTGAAACTATTAAATTAGAACAAAAACTACCTTGGATTCAGTTTATTTGTAGTTAAATGAATAATATGTTTTTCATTTCGTTTTCAAAAAAATCATTTTTAAATATTCTTCCTACAACTCTTGTTAATAACCAAATCATTATTTTCTATAGCATTTGAAATGACGTAGGCATGTTTTATAGTGAAGATTTTTATTGTGGAAATCATAATCACACTGCAAGGAATAAGTTTATTTGTTAGTGCTGTATGTTAAAATGTTATGGCGTGCACATTATCGCATGATGGCTAGAGTTCAGCATACGGCTTTACATGACGAATCTTTACTTAGATTTCTAGTTAATGTCAATATCTGTGCAACACGAAGTATTGGTTTCAGTCCTCGATGCACATGATAATGTCGTGTATCTGTAATAAGAACTTTGCTACAATTTGATTGGATATGCCATATTACATCCAATTTGATAAGGCGACGTCAAGATGATTGTTATATACGTATTTTGTATCCTGTTAAATTACGTTAAATGTTACAACTAAAATATATGATACTTTTTTAAATATGTGTTTGTGTTAAATATTAAAGGAACGAATCGTGTTGATTATATGTTGTCCGAAAAAGTAACTAAACCTGCTTTTTATACCGAAAATGAAGATGTATCCGAGCGTGGTAATATTTTATTTTCTTAACTTGGTATAGGTTGGTCTAAATTATCAATAAAGTATAAGTCAATGTTGTCAATGTGTGAATTAATAAAAATAATAATTATTTTTATTATTTCTTTTATAATAACGTTTTTTTATAATTATTAAAAAAAAAATTATAATTATTGGTAACATTTATTAGTAATTGGATAAATATATAACCTATTTTCTAATCATGTGACACTCACAGCTATCCTTTCGTCTATTTTCCTTCCATATAATGTAGCCTTAAGTGCGTAAAACTTTGTATTTAGTATAAGATTTAGTATACTAAGAACGTATGTAGTTATAAACTAATTCATGTAACACTAAAAATGTATGTGTAGGTCTGATAAGTGTATTTTTTTTTCTAAATAATAAATGTCCGAATTGGTAGCACTAATTTTAGTTATTTGATTACATTTCCATCATTATGATATTGTTACACACAGGCAGTCACTATGTTTATGAATCCAGAATTCAAATACCGACAGGACTGCTACATACCGCGTTCGTACGTTGTGAATGATCGTCTCGAATATTTCTACGGGCTCACTGCCACCGTTATGGCGGATTCTGTATGTAAACCCTCGCATCAATATCAGCCATACTGTTAAGAGGTGGTTAGCGAGCAAGAACTGTCCACCTAATATGGTATTCTCATACGCTGGAAGCTGTTGATTTGCAAGAAGTTTTGACATCGTCGGATGCCAATCATCAAGTTTGTATGAATATATAAACTATAAAAAAAACATTTGGCATTACCAACGTATGGATTATATTAATATACATAGGAAGCTCCTGTAGCTGTGCTTGACTTCCCGTTCTGCAGATAAGTTCCCTGTCGCTCTTATTAGGCATCCGAAAGTTCTATTTTAAGGTAAGCGTCAATAGCCTAATGGTTTAGAGTACGATCTGCGAAACTTAAGGTCGTAAGTTCGAATCCGCCATCCGACCATTGTGAACCATCTCCTAGCACAAGCATTTTCAGCTTAGTTGGAGTGGTTAGTAATGTTAATAGCATTGCTAATATTCCTTTAAAATATATAAAAAAAAATACTTTCAAGTGTTAGCAGTCAGTCCTGGTTGTCGTCTTAGGGCAATAGTGGCTGATTTAGGCTATGTTGAATACCTAAAAATGCTGACAGCCGACAACCTCGTGATGACAATTTCCATATATACGATAAGAACTGAAGTTAGCACTTAACGTCAATGTAAACCAAAACCAATAAAGATTCTAATACTCCTGGAACAACGTACGCTTATTTACTACCATAATTTAAAAAAGTATAAATTTAGAAAAATATTTCATATATTGTAAAACAACATTTCTCTTTCATCGATAGGATATACGATATACGAGTACAGACTTAATATGACCGCATTAAGCGTACGCAGATAATCGTTGTTGCTTGGGTTGAAAAAAACACATTTTTTTATCGAAGCTTTAATCAATATCAAACTCTTCAAAAATAAATATAACAACATGAGAATTCAAGTCCGATCATCTTAATTTAAACAATACTGATAGTGTTTTGTCATTGGTCCATGTTTAAAGACTTAAAAATAGCGTACAAGATTATAACAAATTTAGATTGTGACAAAAATATATAAATGGATTGTGCGACGATATTAATTTAAAAACGATTAGTTGAGATAAATAATAAGAATTCATGACTCACACAAATATTTTAGGTATACCATTCAAGTATTACCAAAGCACCCCTTGCTTTTGATTAATTGAACTGAAGCTCTTTTATTAGTAACATCTATACAAGTTATTATTATTATTAATAATTTTTTATATATAATAGTTCAAGCCTCCAAACTATTCATGATTATCGCAGGGATTTTTTACTCTAATGTAACTTCTGTTGAGTTTCCTAATCCTAATAATTTTATACATAAGCCTGCTCGCGTAATACTTGAACCCATGTATAGATTATTGTATACGTCGCCTAAATATATAAAAAAATACTTTCAAGTGTTAGCAGTCAGACCTGGTTGTCCTCTTAGGGCAATAGTGGCTGATTTAGGCTATGTTGAATACCTAAAAATGCTGACAGCCGACAACCTCGTGATGACAATTTCCATATATACGATAAGAACTGAAGTTAGCACTTAACGTCAATGTAAACCAAAACCAATAAAGATTCTAATACTCCTGGAACAACGTACGCTTATTTACTACCATAATTTAAAAAAGTATAAATTTAGAAAAATATTACATATATTGTAAAACAACATTTCTCTTTCATCGATAGGATATACGATATACGAGTACAGACTTAATATGACCGCATTAAGCGTACGCAGATATTCGTTGTTGCTTGGGTTGAAAAAAACACATTTTTTTATCGAAGCTTTAATCAATATCAAACTCTTCAAAAATAAATATAACATGAGAATTCAAGTCCGATCATCTTAATTTAAACAATACTGATAGTGTTTTGTCATTGGTCCATGTTTAAAGACTTAAAAATAGCGTACAAGATTATAACAATTTTAGATTGTGACAAAAATATATAAATGGATTGTGCGACGATATTCATTTAAAAACGATTAGTTGAGATAAATAATAAGAATTCATGACTCACACAAATATTTTAGGTATACCATTCAAGTATTACCAAAGCACCCCATGCTTTTGATTAACTGAACTGAAGCTCTTTTATTAGTAACATCTATACAAGTTATTATTATTATTAATAAATTTTTATATATAATAGTTCAAGCCTCCAAACTATTCATGATTATCGCAGGGATTTTTTACTCTAATGTAACTTCTGTTGAGTTTCCTAATCCTAATAATTTTATACATAAGCCTGCTCGCGTAATACTTGAACCCATGTATAGATTATTGTATACGTCGCCTAAATATATAAAAAAGTTTAATAATAAACATCAGGTGGGTGTACTTTTTCACGGAATATAAGTTTGAAGTAATTCAATAAAATAAAGGATGTAAACTGTACAAGGTTATGAATAAATTACATTAAAATGTAAAGAAAATTTAGTTTCTATTATTATATTATTTACAAAAATCAATCTTAGGTTTTATAGTGACATTATTAATAATATACAAATATCACATGGGTAAATGAATATACAAGAAAAATTGTTTTAAATTTCTTGCGTATACGGGTATCCCTAAAAATCTATAGCCCCAGTAAATATAATCTGTATCTTTATGATGATTTCATGCGATACTGTATAAATATTTAAATTAATATATTTTTAAATGTAATGTTTTAATTTAATATGTTTCATTAAAGTCTCAAGTTAAGACTCATTTACTTTAAATACAATTTATTTATTAAATCAATCTTAAAAATATTAAATATCTAAACTCACACATGGATTTTTCTATTAAACAATGTTTGACACAGGTGTTTTTTTTTCGACATTATTTCCTATGGCATCTCAGGTTATAAAACAAATATGTCACATAGAATCGTATTATCTAAATCGTTGTAATATTATCGTTAAATGCCTTCAAATAAATCCATACAACAACACGCTATATAAAGAACACCGCAATTCAATAGAACTATTAAACATTTTTCTTTCTAAAAATGGTAAGATCTATGTAATGTAGAAAAATGGATGTCCGTTTATTCTTTTCTTTATAAAGCACGTTAGTTATGGTTTGTAAAACTTAAGGTCTTGGTTCTGATCTTTCATTGGGCTATTGTCGACATCTTCTAGCAGATGCAGCTTAGTTGAAAAGGTTAACGAGCATATTAATTGTTGATGATGATATTAATTTATCCCAAATGGGAAAGGCAAAGGACTTTAGTCCATACAGCCAGGTCTTGTTCTTGGTAATAATTGGAGAATTTTGGTAGTTTTAAAGGCCGAAGCCACGTCTTCATTGTTCTTGATCGTAAGGCGGAAGCCATGTCTCGAGCATATTAGTAGCAGTTCATTGCTATATTGTTTTTTAAATGATCCGCTAAATTTATAACATATCGATGTTTTTTATTTATATACACTTAATCATTCAGCACTTCGTAGGGATGTAGTCAATCATTTCTCAAAGGTACATTGTTACGCTAAATATTTATTAGAACAGAACATTTATGTATTGAATATGGCAATATTGTAATATAAATATAATTGATTCCAATGTTATTTAAAAAAATTATCTACTCCATTGCTATCAAAGCGTCATAAGTGAACTCGCCTAGGAAGTGCCCATTAAAACATCACAAATTATTTCATCGTTTCACTATTGATTTTTTTAATGTCAACATAGAGATCCCTCATCAATTATCGTCTTCAAAACATGTTGACCTTAACAGTGGCTGTGTCGAGGTCCCTCTTCATGCTCTCTAGCTGTTCGATGTCTTGGACCGACGTCTCGCACTTTTGTACCACGAGGGAGTGGTAGAAGTGGATCGCGAATGCAACGAATACTATGAGCACTGGTGGGAAAAAAAAATCAAATAATAAGTTATTTTTAAGACACTAAGTGACAAACAACCTCACATTTTGCTGATATGAGTGATTTTTGTGGCCCATGACACTCATAATTATATAATATCTTCGATAATGCAAATTATCATAATAGCCATATAATCGTATTGGAGATGGGCTATCACCCCTAGGGACTAAAATTGAATGCCTTATCACCACTTAAAATGTTTCCGGTTTCTTTCAATCACCATACGAAACACAGAAGCGCTAGGCTACTATTTTACGTTAGTATGAAAGCTTGGTCCTGACTTCGGTCGGGATAGACCTATTCGTGCAGTTTGTTCTCAAGTGCGGCGAGGCGTTACCTCGTTCAAACTATGCGAAGTGTTGTTAGGATAATTTCAACGACTTCTTTCTATTTGTAATATTCAGTAATGTACTATTCGTTAAAGGTGTCCATCAGCCGTATCTGAGTCTTATTTAACAGCAAAGAAGTTTTCCATTTTAATTCTAACCGGTAACAACGCACCTTTAACAAAGCTTGGTAAAGTGGATTCAGGTGTCTATTGACCGAAATAATCGCACACAGGCATACTGTGTTATCCTTTAGCATCCTTTATTCCGCGTGGTGACAGACGAGGACGGTTCACCTGATGACAAGTGATTCCTGCGGCCCAAGATAACTGTATACAACCTCAACCAAGGGCATGTGTTGTCACCCTTGAATACTGAGATGAATGTTATGTGAGAAATTGGGTCTCCGGATTTGTACACCATCATCAAATGAAACAGCATTACACTGCTCTGATAATTTCCCGGCCATTCCGACACTTTCATGTTGAACTAGAGCTAGAAACAAGGTGCACAAGTAAAACATAAATTGTACAAAAAGACAGACTTAAAAAATGCTTTCTCTATCAGCCTAACTTTGGATTGAGAGAGATTATAAATTGTGGGTGCAAGAAAAAAAACTTATTTTAATTTAAAGAATACATAAATGTAACAAATAATTTATTAATAGAAATAATATATATAAAAAATAAAGTTATCTGTACAATATATATATATATATATATATCGTGATTGCAATTTATAAGCTACGAGTTTGGTTGAAAACTATAAAATGACAGCTACTTTCTGTATAAAGTCAACAGAGTTGCGTACACTGCACACAATATATTAAAAAAAATACATAACATGTGCACACCTGGTATTACAATGACAGTGGCTGCGGTGGCCGCGGCGAATGAGTAGTCCCAGAACTTCACCCAGCACAAAATCGCGATTTCCACTAGGAATAGAAACAGACCTGGAAAATGAGACAGTTTGCAATTTAATCACTAATTAAATATGCAGTTAATATATGAGTATAATGAGTAAAGATAGTAAAGTAAAAGTAAGAAAAAGCACACGAACCGCTAACACCTACGTTCATCCTCGTTGGATGTGAATGGGAAGGGAATGGATCACAATGCAGTTCCGTTTAAGATTAAGCTACCTCGCTACAACAACGTTTAACAGTGGTAGAGCTACACTGCAGTTTGTTTCTCGCTGCAGAATTAATGGAACAGCTCGATTGGCTTAGGATCACAGAATACCAGTGTGAAATAGCAGATTATGCTTCTGTGTTTCGTTTGGTGTATGCATCCGGAGACCTTTATTACTGGTGACGAGGCATTCCATCTCAGCCCTAAAGGGTAACAACGCATCTGCATTATGGTTCCTTGTCAAGGATAAATTTAGATGTCATGGGCCGCAGGAATAACTTGCTATCGGGTGAACTACATTGAGAGTTACAAACGAGCACACTCGTTCGTTTTTATGATTAGTTTCCACAAAAGGAGTACTTCGAATAGGTTAGAAAAGCTGAAGGATCCAATGTTTTTTGATTCCTAACCGACAATCAATGGTGTACATACGGGTACATAGAAAGCCGCATTGTATCTTATAACTGCTTGTAGCATGCTTAGATATGTGCAATCGGAAGCAATACGCAACAGGTAAATTACCAATTTCCCTACTGTGTGTCATCGGGTAAGTGAAAGAAACCAGAGCACTCCTCTCTTCATGTTTCGGACCTCCCCAGGTTCACTTTAGTGAACAATCAAGGCTCCCACGTACCGATCATCCGTGAACCCGAAGTCCATTTTCGTATTCAACTCAGGCGCTACAAGGCATTTGCACCATAATTCCTTATTTAGGAAAGATGTCATCATAGGCAATTGTTATTTTACGATAAAAAAAGATTACAGGCGCTTACGATAAGATGCTTTATATCAGGGGTGGCCAACTTTTTTGTATATAAGATCTACTTTATGTCTTAAAAGTGTGTCGCGATCGATTTGTTGTCATAGGCGTAGTCTAAGCGGGAAGAAGGAGGTGTGACATGAATACTATGTTTATACACTGTTTCTGTATAAGGTGCATTACAGCAAGGTCTACTTGTTGGCCACCCCTGGTGTATATATGACAGTTTGTGTTTCGCAACAAAACAATGCAATAATATAAATCTTACCTAAAACAGTGCTGAAAGCCCAAGCCAGCTCGATGAATCCGCGCATTCTTTCATGCGGGGAATCTCTTAAAGCTCTAGTCGGTCCTCCAGGCGTCTCCATTTTGCTGACCGCGTCGATGTTCGGCAGCAGGTAGGTGGAGATCATGAGCGCGAAGATGTGCACGGCGACGAGCACCGTAGTGCACACCGCGAACATTACGAACAGCCATTCGGGTACGTTTGTCGGCTCGTTGATTTGTAACTCTACCATCGCAACCATTGCGAAACCTGGAAAGATATTTGCGCTTTTTGTACGATGGTTTTACGATTTCTTTAGAGTCTGTCTTACACAGGATATGAATAGTACTTCAAACAGCTTTCTTTGTTGAAGAGAATGATAAAAATCGCAATACTTTTAAATATTTATGTTTTTAAATATATATGCATAGTAGCAAGTAGAAGCATATATATCCTACCACTGACTAGTGCAGCAGACTTCACGTGTTTTGAAGTACTCTATTAAAGTTATTAAAAACAATATAAAGATTTCAAGCTTTGTGTGTGCCTTACTTAATTAAATGTTTGTTGTGTTAAAAATTAACAATAAACACAATCACACAAAGAAACCATATAAATTTTTGTCGTCATCTGGTAATAGACTGATAAACTTAGTTTTTTTTATGAAATTAGGAGATGATAAATGATCGCACAGATCTAAATGTAACTTGAGTGGCCCACGACATCAATCCATTATCATTTCATTCATCCTTGATAAGCAATTAAACTTGTGTGTGTAACACCTCCGGTTTCTTATATATCACAAGATGAAGCACAGCAGCGGTGAACTACTATTTATTTACTATACTATGTAAAATGTGTGTCGTGTATTTTATTACGTGAGTATTGTAGTTATTAAATCAGTAATTATCAGAATTATTACGCGGTTTATTACGCATTGTCCTGAGGTCACGATTCTTACAATGTTCTGTCTATATAAAGTTCCGTGTATTTAGGGTTTTGCACTTGATCTCTCCGTTTCTGTATATTTATATATATATATATATATATATATATATATATATATATATATATATATATATATATATTTATTTATATAATGCTAGCAGTGCCACAAACATATTAACCCAGTTAACCATTGAATGGTGGATTCGAACCTCCGACCCTGCTGCCCGAGTTCCGCAAACTGCACCCTAAACCATTAAGGCTATTGAGGCTTTTTATCAGTTCGCGTTGCGTATACGGCACTTGTTATTTAAATAACATATGTCAATTACTTATATATTTCATGTTTGACGACCACGTAGTGCAGTGGTTAGAGTTACTGGGTGCTGCGCAGGTTTTGATTTCCGCCCGAGGAACAATATTTGTATATCGAAAATTATTGGTTTTCGAGTCTAGTTGTACTGTGTATATCCCGTGTCTTTGACGATCAGAACATTCCTGGCATCTTATTGTACATATCGGAATTAGGAAGGAGGCGACGTGTGAGTCAGAAGATATCGCCGTGGTTGAAATCGGTCAGGACAATATCATGACATGTTACAAAAATATAGTATAAAACCTAATAAATAACATATTCGTGCCTACAAAACTACTACAGGTACGCTAGTTATCTTTATCCAGTTGAATATATAATGAAATATTATGTTAATTTTATTGGATGGTATAATAGATTTATTATTTATGTTTACATAATATATTATATGTATTTTAATTTATGTATTTATATGCATGTGTTTGTGAATAAATGTAGTCTCGTAATATTTTGTGGGTACACTTTCTTTTTTCTGATAATATGCCTGCAGGAAGAAATTTTATTGTAAAAATAAGCTGGGCATACAGGTACATACTTTTCTTATCTTAGTTTCTGTGTATAATTGCTTTGCTATGTACTTAAAAATTAAATAAATAAATATTTTTTTATAATATTAGGGGGTGAAACTTGAT
This sequence comes from Teinopalpus imperialis, assembly GCA_029286865.1. Taxonomy (NCBI): domain Eukaryota; kingdom Metazoa; phylum Arthropoda; class Insecta; order Lepidoptera; family Papilionidae; genus Teinopalpus; species Teinopalpus imperialis. The sequence goes on along the minus strand of JAGSMU010000030.1, from coordinate 7,746,816 downwards.
CGTAATAGATGACTGTATGGGGAATACAATCAACATCCAATCCATTCCTCATCAAAAATCTTATCTTAGTTTCTGTGTATAATTGCTTTGCTATGTACTTAAAAATTAAATAAATAAATATTTTTTTATAATATTAGGGGGTGAAACTTGATCGTAATAGATGACTGTATGGGGAATACAATCAACATCCAATCCATTCCTCATCAAAGATTTAAGATACCATGCGTTTTCACCCCAGTGGACTGAGTCGGAATGCGTTATTAGTTATAATTGAGTCCACTGATCCCTTCCCTCTCCATACGAACCACAGCAACAGTAAAATATAATAAATAAGAATAGTTCTGCGATTGGACGAGAATATCTAAAAGAATTTGTTAAAGAACTGGAAAAAGTAGTTCAGGACCCTATAGTATGCATAATATGTTCAAGAAAAGGTTTGGTATGGTTTTATAGATAACTCAAATTATAGATATTTCTAAGAAGACGTTGAACTTGACGTTGACTTTGTGAGTTTGCTAGGAAAGTGTTTTATGTAGAAGGTTACAGGCACTTAAAAGGCATAGCCTCACTGGAGAGATCGACGCTGCATTAACAAGTTAAGGCGTACAGGTCTAAGTGCTTTCGGGAACCAGTACAGTACAGTACCCGACCTCCATTTAAGTATGTTATGTTTCACCTTGTTCTAATAAACAAGGCGATTAGAGCAATTTCCACATATAGAACAACACTGGTTACATTAATTCTTCAAATATTTAGGTATGTTTTGTTATTGCCACCTACAGCGAATGTTTCTCTGGTAGAGAATGCCAAAAGTCATTAAGTCCGCCCCCCATAGTACCAAAAAAAAATTTAAACACCTCCACACCACACAAGGTGTTTTTTTTTTACCTTGAATAATAAACGAGCTCACTGTTCACCTGATGGTAACTAATTCTTGCAGCCCATGACATCTACATTCATCCTTGACAAGGAATCAATGCAGATGGGTTACCCTTGAGGACTGAGATACGATGCCTCATCACTAGTAATGAAGGTCAACACAATACAATTGAAGATTAAATCAATAAACAATTGTGTTAGTTGTCATATGAGTGACAAATCTGAAAACAGTCAAAAGTGCTAACCTGACAGTAGTTCCGAGGTGGTTGCAGTGGCTTTGAGCTTCGCGCGAGACATGTGTAGGCGCCGCCACGACAGGCCGTCGGACGCGAGCCCCGGATTATCCTCACTCCAGCCGGGGGCGGCTGGCATCGTGAGAGCTACTTCACTTACGCTCTGAAAGATATATCCTCACCATCAGAGAATTAATCTTGGAGAAGATAAGCTTGTGCCCATGCAAAGCCTATTTTTTGTTAGTGTTAGTGTACCCGTCTGCTGCGTCAAAGGTTCTGGACTGAATTCCCAAGTCGAGATTTTTTTTGTTACAAACTGTTGAATTTCTGGTCTGAGTATGTTAATGGAATGTTTTAGGAATAGTGTAATAAGTGTTGATATTATCGATAAGCATTCATCAATTAATTAGGCAGTATTTTTTTTTTAAATATAGGCACAAATTTCACGTAAACTATATTTTAAGATGTTTTTCTTTTTTTTTGTAGACAAGTTTGAAATTATATTTAATATCGGTTTAGGTAAAGTTAGATAAGGACATGGTTTTAAGACTAAAGGCACTCTAATAACAAGTTAAAAAGAAAAGAAGAGGAGAGTGGATACACGCACATTCGCCATGTAGTTTCACTGCGGATTGCCGGATTTTAGCCTTTGCAGGTTTCTCCACATGTTTTCTATTTGAGCAGTATCCTCGATACCAGCGCTGGTGATTGAACTCAAGTTAAACATAGTGTATCATGCAAAAAAAACACACACACCCGGACTCTGATCTATATATTTTTTTGTTATTAGTGATGTTTTAGGATTGTTCATAGCCCAACAAACGATATACAAACGCTATGATTCTATTTTTCATTGGTTTTTCCCTTGGTAAATTTATTATCAGATGGTCCTTTACCACGTTTAAGTGTAGCCATACCATATAAAAGTACCAGCTTTATTAAACCTGTATGTAGCCTATTAAGAAACGATTCCATTGTGCACACACGGCGAGATTGTTCATAATAATCTATCTAATATAATAATAAGAAAAGAAAAGAACATGCGATTTATTCAGCTAAAACTTCTTATTATCAAAAGTATATTCTATGAAACAACTTGATTTATAAAATGAGTCCATTTTTTTATTTTCTTTATAATTTAGAACAATGGAAACCTATTGTTAATTTGTTCTAATAAATTTAATTCCTTAAAAATGTACACATGTACATTTTAATAAAATATAGATATATATATATATATATTCAGAATTGCACTTTAAGGCCTAAGAATAGACCAACCTTAATAGACTGACTGCACTGACAATGGCTCTGAAGGTATCCAGGGCTCAGAAGCACAGTGGTTGCAGTAGATTTGCTGGATAGCATCCCGTTAGGCGTGATGCTTCCGTTGGGCTGCCCCCACTTTTCTGGTACACGTAGTCCAGGCTGTGAGGCGGGCTGATTGAGATCGTAGGGCTGTCTGTCACGCTTACCTTGAGCCTAGGAAAAATAGATAATTAAAATTGGATACTACTTATCACAAAAATTATTTAACTATTTATTATATAAGATTATTCCATCACCAATATTAGGCTGTTAGGACCTACATATATTTATTACAGTAGTTCCGCTAAAATACAGTTTGTTTGAATATACCATATATGTTACGTTACCTTGAAGTTAAAATCACAGGGCAAAAACTTATAAAAAAAGAGCGAACACGAAGAAAAAGTGTTTATAAAAAATTCTGACGATGTGAATGTGAGGGTACAGTAACTTGTTGTTTAGAAAACAGACTTATACTACACTCACGTTACAAGTAGTTTGACTTCTTCCACGCACAACTTATACCAAAAATCGACGAACCCGTATTGTTTTATTTATTTTTTGTTGATTGTTAAAAAAATAAAATATTGTCCGCCCATATTCGAATTCCCTTGCAGGGCTGTCTGCCGAACGCAAAGAAATAGTTTATAATTGAAAGATTTACTGAATTCATTGGTAAAACAGTATTATCATTTTTTTCCGGATATTTGCATCTTATACCATTACAAAATACCGTTAATACTATTAATTATATTTTTCGTTACCTTTTTTAATCCATATATTGACGGAAAGTATTGGTATATAGTTACATTCCCCTACATGGCTACCACGTGGCTTCATACTTTGTTACATTTTAATTGTATGTAAGGTGACAAACGAGCACACTTATCACCTGATGGTAAATGATTCCTACAGCCTCATTCATCCCCGATAAGGAATCATAATGAAGATGCGTTGTCACCAACGCTTACCAAACGACCATACCAGCGTTATGCTGGTATTCTGTGAGGCGTGGTTTGTGGTTTTTCTCCCGTCAAGCTCATCATTCTTGCTACAGATAGAAACAAAGTGCAGCGTAGCTCTAACACAGTCATATAATAGATTTTATTCACAGACATTATGACTTCGTCAGACACTACTCTGCGATTGAGCGATTTTATTGATCCTAACGTTTGGAACCGAACTCCAGCTCAATGCCTACTATGAACTTAATAACGAGCGCTTGGCAAATAAGCTATTATTAACGGCTCTGAAATGTTATTACAAAATCTTTTTGTCTAAAAAAGGAAGACGAGAATGGGTAATTTCATATTAGATGATAAATTTATTTATCTCATTATCATCATCTAAAATCAAATGTCGATATTGTTAATATAATTATGGTCATTGACCAATCTTATTTGCGGTTAGATATTCTTGTCCGTAACGTGTCTATTGGAATTACCCACATCTGTTGTAACAGACAACAACAGTACACAATGTTAAGATTTATTTATATCCTAGGCACTCAAGTGGGACCAATTGTTAATATCTCAGCGGTACCCAAACGCTGCGTCGGGATCAGAGATCTTATCACTTCTCAATTAAGAAATTACCTTAATATATGGTAAATTGCTCTCTTTTTTTCAGCCTAATCAAGTTCACAGGAAGATTTGCCCATAGCTACAACGCATGGAATGTGTTTTCATGCAGTACTTTTCGATACATGCAAGCTTGCTATCCATCTATAACTTAGTCTATAGTATTGGTTTCGGTGTCCGGTAATGGATTTTACACTAACAGTCGATTCGGTCGAACGGTCGAACGGTCTAGTCCTTTGGCATTTGAAAAATAATGGTATATTACCCCTTCCATTCAGTTTCGCAATCTAGAAAACAACAAATTCGATTGTAATGAAAAATTTGCGACCAATTTTTATTATATCGCCGCTCTATTACCGATAATGTATTTTTGTGATATATATTTATTGTTTTTCGTTCACCATATCACACGAATCAGTAATGTGCAGTAATTTTACTCTGGTGTTCTGTGAAATAGTGGTCGACTTGGACGAGTTGCTCATTTTCGGTACACATTTTTTTTGGCTACAGTCTGATCAATTATCTCATAAAAACTGAGAGTCTGTTAAAGTACTCGTATATATCAGATGTGAACTGTACTAACAACATAAATTGCTGTGCTAATGATTGTTCAGTTGCTTGTTCGATCTTATTAAATTTTAATTCTACATTTATCGTTCATTCACGTTCGTTATCGTAGTATGTATAATTGCAGATATTGTGATGTTTCTTTTTAAATAGAGGGAGGCAAACGAGGAAGAGAGTCTACAAAGTAATCACCTCCACAATGAACGTTTGCAGTACTAGGGACTGATGAATGAGTTTTAAGGAAGATCAGATTTGTACCTACAAAACAATATCCTAATGTGTAGCTGTAACTGTAACTTAGGTTTCTTAAACAGCCGCGTTGCATAATGGTTAGAATACGTCGTATCTCAGTGACGGGTTCCGATTTAATGAAGATCCAACGGTTAACATTACAATTTGTGTAAAACAATTTATTACATTACAGATGAGGATGGAAGCTAATACTCATATATACTAATGTAATACACAACGGTAGGTTAGGCCGCGCATCCGTCATGGATTCTAAAATGTATTTTTGCAAAAAATTGTAATATAATGTAGGCATGTTATATATATATATATATATATATATATATATATTGGCTGGGAATTCTAAATTCAAGTTAATTTTGTTTGAATTAAGGTTGAAGGTATCGTATATTCAGCGAGAGATGTGGGTCACTAATATGGCCGTTGCGTATGCTTTTAATTTCCTTCTACACCAGCAAAAGAATGTTTGATATCAATTTAGGCCCTATTAATTTATTTCCAAATGTTTGCCGCTGAGTGATAAAAGGAGAGGTGTTGTTAAAGCTTCTGCTTTTTTAAATTTTTTGGTCTAATCCTCTACAGAAACCAATGCACCACATTTGGAATTGTTTAGCGAAAAAATTTGGCGAAAAATTTGATAATAAGCGGCATACAAAACAATTGTTACAAAATAAATACGTTAGCGTTGTAGCGAATTTGTTTACGGAAAACACGTCGTTAAATAAGTGTACCTACTTAACACTGTTCGTCAATAATTCCATAGGTTTGAAGTCGATTGTTATGTAAATCAGCAATGATATGGATTTATTGAGTTTTTCCCTCGTTAATGAGAAAATTTACTCGTGCCGAGTGGGCTTTGTAAAGTATTTAATCAAGGTAAATATGTCGTATACAGTATATAGACTGTTATATGCAATTGTTTGCCTCATTATTCTAGACTGTTTTATTAATTTGTTTATCTTTTCTGATTTCCTCATTTTTATTATTATTATGAATTATTAATATACAAGTCGGATATTGATCCGTGGCGCCATCTTTTCATAAAATAACTTATATTATTAAAGCATTATATCTTCTAAACAATCAAGAGATGTGGTGTGCCAAATCATTAAATTTCAAGTGATTTATATTGATTTGGACCCCTTGTCCATGTCTGAGTAAAAGATGGTATTTATCATACAAAATATGGATTGGTCCACTAAAGTATACATTTGAAATCGAAGTTTATGATAATTCTATATTGGGATGTATTTTTTTTTAAAAAATTAAATATTTTACAAGAAGCAGGGAGTCTACGTAATACAAAAGCATGACCAAGGGGTTAATAGAGGAGCTTGTAAATTTATTTTTATTAGTTGAGGGAACTGTGACATTTAACATCGTAGGTTCTCACTAAATTGGCCTGTCTGAAAATCCGACTTTTCAACGTTACTCATACTTATTATATGTATAATAAAATGCATTGTAAATCTTGGGCATATAATAGCACCTAGTGTTTCTTATAAACTCCTTTTTGCGTCGTTATTCCTAGATATACAAATAAGATACTTGTACATATGTACCTCACAGAGTACCAGCGTAAAATAGCAGCATAACGCTGCTGTGTTTCGTCTGGTGAGTGCAGGGATCCGGAGATCTTTTAAACATGGTGATGAGGCATCTCAGTCATCAAGGGTGACAACGCATCTGCATTATGATTCCTTGTCAAGGATGAATGTTGATGTCATGGGCGGCACAAATCACTTGCCATCAGGTGAACTGTGTGCTCGTTTGTTACTCCCAATGTAATAGAAATGCAATGTTGAATCTACTATGAATGTCATCTTGTGTCCAAATTTTTCACTAAAAAGTAAAAATATAATAAAAAAGTGCTTCTGGTTGAGTTTACATGACGAAGTCCTTATTTGTAATTTTTCCGGACTGATTATTTTTCGCCTAGTGTGAAAACAAATAAAAGTAACGTGACAACTAATAAATTAGTTACTTTAAAGTATGTATCTAATCCTAATCTAGCTGAAACGTACTATTTATATATATACAAACATGGATAAATGCCTGTAAGAAACTACCATCATCAGCCTGTGGATGTTCATTGCTGGGCTGCTTGTCGCAAGAAGTTCTACTTAGCCCGATATTGGGGGGTTCACGCCTAAATTTCTGTACAGCTAAGGTGTGCGATGCTCTTTTTTAAACGCCGTTTAATCTACAAATTCAATGATTGTCATTTCTATGACAAGTATAACCACCAGCAATTTGTCACTTTGGGTTGCAAATTTGGTTGGTAATGTCGAAGACGTAATCGTGTTTGTTCTCCGTTGGATTTCTCAATTAATCAGTCGGTGTTTCCCTTCCGACGAATCATATAATTGCCGTAAAAGTAATTGAACATAATAAATATCACTTTAAAACACGCTGATTTCCGTTTTCATTAGATACGTTCACGTAATAGCGAGACCTTTATGTTTGTTTTTGGTTTGACTTCCTAATCAGAATAGGAAATGGCGTATGCAAACATAAAAACACAAGGTTAATTGTTAGCTGTCTATCTGTCTTGTAACTTCTGACAATTTTCATTAGCTAAGACAAAGATTACATGAAGATTGAAGAACCTTTTTAAAAATAGAATTATACTTAAATGAGTGTGGACTTATTCAAGGGTATTATTATTTAATAGAATTGTGTCACGGCTGGGATAATGCCTCCCATCCCTTCAGTTAACATTTTTTGTTGATGTTGATGTATAGAACACGTTAACTGGATAATGTATACTGGAAACATGCTATCTTGAGCCTGGTATAAGGAGGCAATGGCTTACATGCAGGGGCATTTTTCCGAAACTTAGCTTACCTTCTGTTTCCAAAGCAACATTTTATCAGCTGATTATACGCTTTAACACGCTGTTAGTCACAATATAATCAATAACAGATATCCTTACTTGGCTGTCGTTCCGCTTTCATAGCTCGGCGGCTTTCCAAAGCAAGGGTACGAGTCACTTAGGCCCAGGCTCTTAGGCCTGAGCTCGTGCCTGAGGCGGTGAGCTTTGTGCGATCGCTCGTAGATGTGGTCGGTTGTGTGATACCTTTGGAGAGTACGAGGGCGCGCCTTCCCGCTCGGCGGGGTCTGCGTGCATTGGTCGACGCGACTCGGATCTTCCACGCTCGTTACGTAGCTAGCTTCAGATACCTGGAAAGAAGGAAACTATTTTATAATAAATATGCATTGGGCATTATCGTCATCAATTTTTATGAGCTCTGTGTTGGCAGAAAATAGAAAGTATGTTCTGGTCGGGATCCACAGATGGCTCGGACTGTAGGCGTGAATACCTTTCCCAAACCATAGCCCGTTCTCTATCCCAACGGAGCATATGTTCAAGGAGCTAATGAACGAAGATAAAAATACTATGGATGTGGCAGAATACAGGTCGGAGAAAATATAATGATTTGCTATTAACACGAAAGTAACGTATAACAATATATAAGAAAGTAAAGTACAACTTTCTTTAGCATCCCTTTATGCATTCACATCACCAGGGCTGGCGGAAAATCATAGGAGCGCTTTCGCTTTGTTGATGCTACTCTCTATACTCTATGAGATTTCTGTCTGGGGCTCAGATGAAATTTCCGCCATCAGACGGTAGCAAGATCTTCGTTTGCTAATTACCAAGGTGCACGTATTGCAGAGGTGTACATGAGGTTGGTCTTTGGAGTCAGTTGGTATAAAACCTCAATTTTTGAACTCTTCGCGTTAGTAAGACTTATAGATTTATTTGTCACATATAATTTAAACATAAATATTATAGTATGTAACTGTTCTTTTTTAAACAGGATTTAAAAAAAATCTTAACATAATTGTGAATTTGGCAAAACTTTTGTTATTTTTATTTTTGATTTTTCATTTTTTTCTTGTATATTATTAAGTATTATAAAATAAACAGAAATATATAGTATCATACAACTGACTTTGGTACCGTGACGTAACGTATAAGAGCTTATTCACTACGATCACTACAATTTCAAATTTTTATTCGGTAAGAAAATTTTTTGTACTGTCAACATTACGATGACAACTATATAAGTAATAAGTATTAGTCAATTTTAAGTACATACTTAAAAAGGAACACAAAGTAGTAATATAAATTTATAATAATTACGCGAGGCATCAAATGAGTGAGTAGTATTTTATCCAAGTGTCTTATCAAGGATGTTTTGTTTTATATTATTCTATTTTTTTATTATTTATTTAGTTTGGGGAAAGTAACAATTTCTTTTACTTTACAATTTGTTTACTAATAACTATAATTCAACTTATCAAATAAAAAATTATGCGAGGCATCAAATGAGTGAGTAGTATTTTATTCAAGTGTCTTATCAAGGATGTTTTGTTTTATATTATTCTATTTTTTTTAATTATTTATTTAGTTTTGGGAAAGTAACAATTTCTTTTTACTGTACATTTATTTACTAATCACTATAAATCAACTTATCAAATTTCCATCAAGAGCTGTTAATTCAGGCGTTCGATGTGTAACTGATAAGTAACACGTGATTAGTATTACGGAAGCTATTATTCATTTTAATTTAGTATTAATTATCGCTAATACTAAATATTACTAAAATTTAAACGACTGGTGTGCCATCAATCCTGTCAAGATAACTTTCTTGATGGTCCCGTAGATTTGACTAAATTTAATTAAATAAAGCAAGAAATTTTAATAATTAAAAAATATGCTGTGCTGTAAGGATCAGGGATATTCAAATGACCTTAATTTTGGTGTGAGTTTTTTTTCAACATCAAGTCATAGATATTTTACGAAGTCTCAATTTAGCTGTTGGTTTATAGTTCAAAGTTTTGGAGTGCAGTTTTTGAGATATTTTTTATTTAAGTAGGTATAATCTCGTACTTTAGATGAAAATTTTGAATTGAATAGTCTTAACATTATAAAACTGCACATTTCCGTATTCATTCATTTCTGTTCTGTAAAATCTTGTAATACGTGAAGAAGAAACTTTTAAGCCACGGAAGAGTGTGAGATTTTACATAGATAGAAGTGCAGAATGATAAAATTTATACATAAAATTAAAACGCTCTCAGTTAACGTAATGGAACAAAATTGAATAATATTATAATAAATGATTATACAGATATATACCGTTTGACAAAAGAACCTCAAAAACGTTCGACCTTTAAATTTTAATGAATTGCGGTCGAGTTTCGACCACTAATACATATAGGTAATAATACAAATATAATAAAAAATAAATAATACGTGAAGAATCGAGAATGGGAATTAAAAATTTGTAATAAAAATGGTGTATATTAGTGTAAAATAAAAGTAAAAGTGAGAATGCAATGTAAGTTTTATGTAATGTCTAGAATCTTAAAAAAAATCATTCACTATATTCAAAATTATTTTTAAGGATTTTTAATCTACGCCTCGTCACCGGTCATAAAGATCTCCGGATCCCCGCAGTTATAAGACGAAACACAGCAAACATTATGCTGCTATTTCATGCTGATATTCTGTGAGGGCTTTGGTCCTACCCCGGTCGAGCTAACCCATTTATTCTGCAGCTTATAACAAACTACAGCGTATCTCTACCACGTTCAAGAAACCAAGAATGGTGCACTCGTGGATTTTGTCTTATGTCCCTCCCATGTCCATTTTACACCTACTGGTGATAATCTACAACGCGGCCATATCCAAAGGCACCTTCCCGAACACCTGGCAGGAAGGCGACGTCATAGGGATTCTCAAGCCCTCGAAACATCCAACCGATTCATCTGCCTACCGGCCCATAAGCCTACTCAAAGTCTTGGGTAGGGTATATGAAAGGCTCATCCTCGGCCGCCTAAAGGACTAAACTGTCTCGAGGGCTACCAATTAATGAACAGTTCGGGTTTCGCACCCAACACTCATTCACACATCAAGTGCACCGCATCACGGAGCACATTCTCAGTAAATTTCTTCAGGGCTACCAAAATAAATCCCCTGGGATAAGACAGCCAAATACTTAGGCGTCATATTAGACAAAAGACTCACATTCGGTCTGCATATCAACTGCATACGGAATCGAGCAGCGTTCGTCCTGGGTCGTTTGTATCCGTTACTCAATAAAAATAGCAAAATGTCCCTGCGTAATAAAATTACACTATACAAAGCGTGCATCCGACCCATAATGACATACGCAAGCCCCATCTTTGCGCATGCCTCCCCGCGTCACTATCATCGACTTCAGGTGATACAAAATCGTTTCATGCGCAAGGCCACCGGTGCACCGTGGTTCTTGCGAAACGAAAATCTACACATAGATCTTGAGCTGCCGAACATAGCTCAGTACCTGATGCAGGCTACCCACCGATTTTTCGACTCTGCCGTCACATACTCTAACCCCTTGATTGTAAGTGCCGCCACTTACAATCCCATCGCGAATCACAGATTCACCCGCGTCCGAAGGAGACCGAGGCACGCCCTCGACGACACCGACGAAAAATACAACACGCGTACATTGCACCCTCATATCACTGTCACTGGCCGGTTCTTTCCAGTCCATACGGATAGAAGCGTCGCTGGAGTTTCTTACGCCACTTCTTCTCCAGCGCCCACGCATTCCGAAGTGGTGGTACAGGTAGTTAACAATAATAGTGATATTAATTTAGATAATCCTCTATCAGAAGCAACTGACCGAGCCGAGGTACGGCCTTCTCGGGCACCTTCGAGTCAGGCGCTCTCGCGAAACAGGGTAACGGTCCAAGCTGAGGCTCCCTTTCGGGAGCCCTTGTGCTGTTTACCCATATATAGAGGTCTCGATTGAGTGCCATAAGCGTTCGGTCACCTCTCAACCCGGTGAAACTGTAAAAGCCCTTGGGCTAACAGGGGCCATCAGCCCGAAAAGAAAAGAAAAAAAAATCGTGTATATTCACTCTTCAAAATGAATCCTTTAGAAAATCGAAGGGCTTGCTACTTTACGGTGATAATCGAGGCTGTTAAGTTTGGTTCCAATAACAGTATCATTACCATTAATATTTGTTGTACATCCCTCCACCGAGGTACTTTAATAATATTAGTACTAAACTTTAAGGACCACTCAAGAACAGAATGGCGAATACCGCTTGGTTACAGCACTGTCTGAACACGTAAGAGATGCCATAATGATATAGCAGCAAACAAAAAAAAACGTTAAATCATCGTAAACGATCCATGACATATTACTGAATGTGGGAAAATGCGCGGCGGCCTATCATTTCGCTGATTGTTTGTGAACGATTATCGTGCAGCATTGACATTGACAGGCTTGAGGTAGCGTGAACACGATGACACTTAAACTTCTATTAAATAACGTTTTTATTGCTCTTACATTTTCGTAAAGTCAGTTCGTACTATATTTATGTGGAAATGTGTGAAAAATTTGTATATTCTTTTTTATAACGTAAGAGGGAGCATGATATCTTAAATTGCATGCGATTATTATATCCAGCTAACGAGGGATTTGGTGATCAATTAATGGTGATGGAAATTCTATTCACCACTGCCGAAGCCTAAACTCACTGGCTTTGGGCTATGAGTATTTCTTACAAACATTTTCTTAGAAAGGCATATGAACAGTCTATATGCTGAAAAAAGGAAATAAGGGCTATGCTCTTTTCCCTTTTCTATTCAGTCGTAGATTCTTATCTACCGGACCTATTACCCGTGACGAGGCAATCCATCTCAGTCCTTAAGGGTGACAAAGTATCTGCATTATGATTCCTTGTCAAGGATGAATGTAGATGTCATAGGCTGCAGGAATCAATTGCGATCAGGTGTACTGTGTGATCGTTTGTTACTCTCAATGAAGTAAAAAAAAAACACATTAGGTGTGATGAAAGATGATATCTACCCGAAGAACTGAAGTCAACGATATAGTCTTCGGTGTTTTCAAAGTTAAGTAACAATGCACTGGCCACATCGTTTGCAGAAGTGACAACTATTTGAGTAGATGCATGTTATATTAGATATCGTACTCAGATCGTCAACAGGATGAGGTTACATAACAACGTAAAGTAGCAAGTATTAATACGCTGTACCAAATCCTGAATTTTATGTTATTTTTAACTTAGCGACAGTTATTACTTGTGTCACAGTGGTTGGATATTGTTAAACCTAAATATATATTTTTTTCTCTCCTCAAACGCACCCATATAATATAATATAATATAATATTTGATGTGTGGATGGGTGGTAGAAAATGCTTTGAGCAACCATTCGACATTGATTGACAGTCATTTGGCAGTATACAGTTTGAAACACTCGATTTTTACTATGTAATAAGCTAATGACTTCTAAACAACAAAACATATTCGCGAATGCATAAATTGAAATAAATTTTGTAAATTTAACCGAATACTGTTATGGCAATCACTAAATCATAGCGGGATTCCTAAAAAGTGATCACTTACCTTGGTAAAAATGAAATAAATAAAAAGGTTACATTTAGTGGCTATGTTTAAGGACACCTATTAATGAGATGATTTACATACTCGTAACTACATACATATATGGTTAGTGAGAATGTGTACAAAACCCATGATAACAATGCGTGCAATTAAACAATTATCAAATATTGTTGCTCCGCTGGGATCCATTCCAGGACCCGTGACGCAGCAGCCAGCCACTCTAACCTCTACACCACGCGGTCGACACTTTCGGGTATAGTGTGAGTTGGATGAAATTGTTGGAATGATGTAATAAAAGCAGAACTACTAGTCACTTGAGATTTACTTCATTCATCGAAATCGATTCTAAGTATTATTAGTTTTATGTTTTTGTCTATATATGTTTATTTTTCAATTTCTAAACGTTTATCTGTTGCGTGGCCATAACAAGATTATGATTAAGTCATGTTATGTCCAGTTTTGAGAAATATCGTGAACTGTTTATTAAAACGTACATCGCATAAAGTTAAAGGAGTCTGTAATAATTATAGAATAAACATGACATTTTTTACCTGCGCGAGTAATGAAGTGAAACTGTTATTATAAATTCTACCTATGGAGAAGTATTCATAGCGCGCTCTCGACTTTATTTTATTCATCTCAGGATTTTCATCAAACGTATTCAGTGCGTTTTGTTCATATTTCTATGATATAAAAGTAATTGAGAATCTGAGAACAGTTCCTTTACTTAAGTTTTCTTAGTCCATATTGACCATTTCATATATAAATCTTTTGAACATTTTAAACCGTATAAGATACTAATATAGTGTCGTATTTGTAGGAAGATTCTTATAATTACGAGAATGCTTCTTTCAGTGTGTCTTTGAAATACAATTGGATATATACCACCTCTACCTCTTTTGCCTATGCAAATAACTTCCATACACTCTCTAGGTCAAAATATATATAATCGTATGGTTTAAGAAAATATTACAAATATATATATATATATATATATATATATATATATATATATATATATATATATATATATATATATATATATATATATATATATATATATGTCACTTATAATGACACCCATTTTGATAAGGAATATTAATTGGTGGTAATGCAATATTAACTTAGTGAATGCTGCCAATTCTTCCCTTATTTCTTTCTATTCTACGATTACTGTCTATAGTCCTGTAGATGTGAAGAGTCACTTTATTTAACATTATTAAACGATAACGACTGTGTACTATTAAATATAATGCTCGGTACTTTTTAATTTTTGTTCCTCCATTTAAACGTCCGTGACGGCTTTCAGACTGCGCGTTTAATATACCATACGTATGAAATTCGTCGAAATACAACTAATTTTCCATTACCTTATACACTATATACTCTAAATAATCCGTTATTGGACATAGACCTGTTTGGTTTGATTTGTCGTAATCTTCACACTTGGCTGTAATACGCTATTACATATAGTTTAGCCATAAATATTGTCACAATTTAAAAATGTCTTTTTTATCAGAATTCAATTTTTGAATTTGATTTATATGAAAGAAACTTCAATCGATTAGCCGTCGTATAAAATGAAATATTATTTAAGTGATTTTTACATTGCATAATGGAGGGGGCGTTAGAGAAAACTGATTGGCAGTGATTTTTTTCAGCTAGCTCTAGAGCTGTCAGATTTTTCAAAAGCTTCAAAGGCAGCCTTAATGTTTGTGTATTGTGTATCTATTGATATACTAACAATTCTTCCGCCGAAGGCCATTAGCGATCGGAGTGACCCTGTACTGTTAGGAACAGACGGACTTCGATCGCTATCAAATTTAGAATTCGACGAAACCCTAGATAATCCATGTCCTAAATCAGTCCGTGCAAAGAGTGAATCTGTCAAAACAGATCAAACACGTTCTGTCGCGATACTCTAACGGAAGACATAGAAATGTGCACTTTACCGATGATTTTTTTAACGATTGAAGAGCTCTTCAAAAAACCAAATGACCACATGTATGCCCAAGAATTCACGCAAATTGTTAAAAAAGTTCAATGTGACCATCATCCTGCATCAATTATGGTTTGTTAGAATGTATCTTATCTTTTATTTTATTACCTTCGAGTTATGTTTGTGAAAATGGAGTAAAAACTTCGCAGCCTAAGTTTCTGAGACTGTCTTAGATTGTATAGTAAAGGTTCTCAGTATCTTTTTCAAGCAAGACTGCTCCTGGTCTCACAAGGCACTAACAACTAAAACCTGTCTTGAGAACAAGAACAAAACTTCATAAAAGCTAAAGAGTGGTTCTGTTCAGAACTGAACCTTTTTGACTATAAATTGTGATCAGTACTAGTACTGATCACAATTTATATTTATATTTTTATTAGGACTCTTAAGAAATCTTGAGTGCCAGCCGTAGCTAAATTCCACGTAGAGACAGGGATTAATTTCATAGACTCGGGGGCAGAGACTTTAATGACCTGTGTCACAGTTAAAGCGGCCAATGAAAATTGTATAAAACATTCGGACTTTGATAAATATGTACACATTTTTATTAATGTTAGTTTTATTAATATTACGTTTCTATAAAAAACATTTTACTGCGTTACTGATAACTTCTGGTAATATAACGTAGTTTTAATTAATTTGTTATTATTATCTGCTATGCTAAACGCGCTTTGATGAAATAAAATAGCTGTATGTTATGTATTTTATAGAGCCCCGCGTCAGACGAGCCGTTTCCATTTTATTGTCAAAATCAGAATACAATGTGGCTCAAAAATATATGAAAACTAATTCGTAGAAATCAGTGAACACATTTCTACCAGAGCTATTTTATAGCTGTAGTGTGACTTCACTTTGTATAACTTCATCTTGCATTTAGGTATATATCAGAGAGTATTTAGCATGAGATGTAGGTCGTTTGTAACTCTTGTTTACAAAAAAACAATTATAGGTAATCGGCTGCATTTTAATGATATAGTTATGTTTCTACTATCGTAGACAATAGAATAACACTTATTTCGTAATATCATCTCTTTTGCAGTAATCTTACTTTAAAGGTTTTAAAATATTAATATAACAAGTCTGTTTAAAAAAGATAACAACAGTTAACAATCTTTGCCATTATTAATACACTAAATAAGAGTGTATAAATAATAGTTTTTTGTCCGTCGTGAGACCATTAATTTATCAAAATATCTTAAATAAAATCTTCCTACCTATATTAATACCGACCAATTCTTAAATCGGCTTCGACTCTTCTGAACGAACTTTGACAAAACTTTCAGTGTTTATATTAAGTATTTCTATTTACAATATACTCTCTGTTTCATTTATGTAACTTAAATGAATTGAACGTAGATAATTATAGTCATGAAATTTTAAATGGCATGAGTATTTCAGCATTTTACTTAGTTTTTAAGTTAATATAATTTAAAAAAGTACAGTATGAAAGTTAAATCAAGTATTTATTATAACTCAATATTCCACTTCCAATGTGTTTTAGTTACCGTTTAAATTTATGACACAAATAAAAATACGTTACCTGTGTCATTATAAATAATCACTTGATGCACTAAAGAATATATTTTTGAAATGTTTTCTAACCACTCATAAGACACTATGTATAAATTTTATTTAATCCAACTATGACTGAGAAGTCAAACAATACTGTTGTGATAAATTGACAATAAAATTAGCTTAGAAACATTGATGATATTTTTAAGTGTCCACTCGTTTATTGCCGGGAAAATTGACATTTCGTCCGATCGCACTAGCTCCCGCCATAGGTGAAAAATAACTACTGCCGGTGCTACGGTGCGATCAGCAATTTAAAACAATCGCGATTTGAGATGTTTTACCGCAAATGACGCGTATATTCAAAGTGTGGATAGATTTTCTACTGGATTTTCCATTAGTAATTGTATAGCTGTTATTGTTGCACATTAGTCGCTTATCACCATAAATTGATATACAACATAATAAAAAAATTGTATTTAAAAAAATTTGGTTACATACGTTTTATCTTAAACTCAAACGTAACAAGAAGTGAATGTATGAACATTGGGTACAAATGGTAGAAACACACCACAACAATGTATAGATCATCGTAACATATATTTAGCAAAATATAGATGAATAGTGAAATTCCAGATTAAAGTCAACACAGCGCAAAGACAACTTCGTAATAAAGAAAACGTACAGTCCACAAGAATAAATTGCGCTTAAGTTCGCGTAAACACCTCCTTAATGCATTCTAATAGGTTACTTACTTATAAATTATATTATTCTATTTATATACGAAAGGAAATAAGGGTAGTTTGGCACATTATTAAAAATTCTTATCATAATTATATAAGCGACAATAACTTAATGGTTTACGAAACTTAAAGTCGTACGTTCAAATTTGCAATTCGACTATTGTTGTAAGAAATCTCCTAGAACAAGCAATCAAACTTGGAATAATTAACGGATTAACGGAGACGAAAGTTGAACGGGAAAAAAAATACTAGAAGGACGTATAGTAATTAAATCTTCTCGATATCTTGCTCATCATCATAATCTCAGCTCGTTATTAATTTATTGCTAAATATATGCCGCCTCCTCCTCCTCCGCGATTGACATGTGTTTAACATAAAGTTAATTAAACTACAGATAACATTAATTAATATGTATATTATTTTATTAATATATTATTTATAATATTTCTGTATTGTACTCTCAATATTTTTTCTTACACCCACAATATATTCTCCGCTCAACCCATATGTGGGCTAGAATTTGCATTGCATTAGTTCCCTACTAGTATTCTATCTATGGGTGAAGCCTATGTTTACCATTGAATGAATAAAATATATTTGTTTATTTTTGTATTATCGGCATGGCAACGAGCATTCAAATGATTTATTTGATAAAAATATCACAACAAACTTATATATCATTTGGTTTATTGCTTATTATTGTGAAAAACTTCACAATACCCACCCATTTAATGTTCTTTTGTGCAACATTAAATAGCCGTATATATTATAAAAATAGATATCATAGACAATGAGCAATTACTGGCTATGGGCTCCAGATTGTAAGCGCGTGCTTTTTGCTACGCCACTTAATTGACGAAAAATTTGCGGTATAATGATTTATAGTGCGTTGATCCTATGATTCCCAGCGGCGTTGTCTGCATACTAAGAAACCGGGTAAAGTGTGTAACTGAGGTAACTCACAATCTGAATCAAGCGTAAAAAGGAAATACCGTTTTGTTCTATCTAATATTTATTTTTCCTGTCCCTATTACGTGACAATTTTTGTCGAGTGTCTTTCTGTTATATTTTATTCCTTGATGACATTAAAATTATTCAAAATGTACTCTCACGATTTTTAACTATACACTGGTATAGGTGTTCAGCTGTGTTAAAAAGGTGGCAACAAGTAAATAAAACTGTATTAAATAGCTCATTAAAATTTCATGACTGTAGTCTTTTGTCTCGTAATTCTTAGTGTTGCTTTTGCCGCTTCTTTACTCTTTAGATCGTTTTTTATCATCATTATCATTTCAGGCCATCACTAGTTTACTGCTGAGCATAGGCCTCCCCGACAAACTGCCATAGAGTACGATCCTGTGCCTACCTACTGCGAGAAGTCGATGGATGACTTCCTGCAGACTTGAATAGGTCACTCCACCTAGTGGAAGGTCGTGCTACACTGCGTTGCCTAATACGAGGTTGCCTCTCGAAAATCTTTCTTCGCCATCAGTTATTGGTCCTACGAGGTATATGGCCCATTGCCACTTTTGCTTACTGAGCTGTTGAGCTATATCGGTTACCTTAGTTCGTCTGCGGATATCCACGTTTTTTATTCGATCACAGGAGAACACCGAGCATAGCCTTCTCCATAGCTCGCTCCGTAACTTTGAAGTCATATCAAATCATCATCAAATCTCTTGTCTAGCGGAGATGATGGTTCCGATCTCAGTCTCCAACTTAGTCAGTTGGCTTTATCCGATAGACAGACTTCTTGCAAAGACTTTGGAACGTTGGTTTCGCTCTATCGCTACCTCAATGCGAGCTATATTGAAGTTGTGTAAGCCTTATAGATTTGGAAATCTGCCTATTAAGTTGCCTGTAAACTGACATGTCAGTTGAAGACTGCAGCTTCATCTCACGTCTTGTTTCCATGAGATTTAAAGAGTGATTGAACAGTTTTTGGGGTAATATTTTTGCGGTGGGTCTTGCATTATTTAGCTCCCACCGCATGAACAGTTCCCACGACCTTCATATTCTTATCATCTTCTATATCACAATTTTTTAGGCATTCGATGAGATTACGCTATTCCAACTGGAAGCTCTGGAGGTTTTGGATAACGGCACGAGACGGAAGAAGCATCAATTTTTAAGGATCAATGCCTCTTACCAATCAATGATCACTGCCGGTTTTCACCTTCGTGATCACATTTAACAGTTGCCGTCTTGTCGGCATGATGTTGGTCGAACCATCAGACCTAATCCAGGTCCATATTCTGTGGGATATGTCGCCGTTGTGCGTAGACGTGTGACCTTCAGCGAATATCATTTGGTTTCTTTTAGTATAAGGTACGCAACTTGCGGTGATACACTTCTATTTTAACGGATTTTTATTTTAGAAGACGATAAACCAGACCCCTTCTTGGGACAGTTGGTCGCCCTCACGATGGTAAAAGAAGTTGCCGGATTCCAGAATCCATCCCCTGTCTTCGGATTTCAGATCGTCCTATAATATCTCAACGTACCTTGGACCTATTGTTGCAGCTCATTAATGCACGTGGGTTGAATGTTGCTAGATCGTTAGCATCCCCTGCCCTGCCCCACGGTAGCAGTCATGGTACTGCTACCAGAGTCAGGACTAGCAGGGCCACTAAAATCATAATGGGGGGTTTTTTGACGTAATTGTCAAGTCTAGCGAGCGGGTTGTGCACAGTTTTCCAGACACCTTGCACGTTCAATAATACTGTGTTGTTGGTCATCCTAATTTAAATAACTGCAATAAGAAAAGTGACAAATATATTTGTTCCTTCCTAAGTTCAGTAAACATAATTTCCGCGTTTCGGATTCTCACGTATATACATGTTGTATATGGCCATGCTGGCTAAAAACTCAGAGGAAGTTCTAATTAAAGTTTAATTATATTAGACAAAAACACTGACTGACGTGGCCGGTGATCAACGCAAAAAACAATGACGTATTTTTACATCGTTTCTTAAAATTCTCACTTATCAAATAGGTACTACTTTTAGCATGACTTACTGTATATTAAGTTATATGTTTGTATTTCGCACTCACGCTCTGACTACGACTTTTCTTACTAAGCAGACTACCTTTAACCTCTGTGCTTCTGTGATTTGTGCACACGGGTGGTATACCTATATACATATAATGGTTTCACAATATAATATACACAGCGGCATAACAAGTAGTTGGAATTTTCCCAGTACGAATAAAAATATAGAACACAAATAAAAGTAAATAATATTATATAACAGCTATACACACAAGCTATTACCGTTGTAGTTGAACTTGTAAAACGTAAAAAAAAAATGTCTGTGAAATTATGATGCTTAGTTAAAAAAAATACGAGTTGTCAAGAATAGCGTAGTAAGTATTTGTTGACGGCTTATCCAAAGTTGTGTGACCTTAGCTTGATCTCGTGAGTGTTCTTAACCGATGGAAGATGATGGTTAATTTGCAAAATATAAACAGTTTATGTTAATGGGTGATGCCATGTTTAAAAATACGATGTTTCCAGTACGACAAAATTACGGTGAATTGGACGCCGCGCTTTGCGGGCGAATTAATCACTAGAATTTAACAGCGCATGAAGACAAACAAAATGACTGCTGTCTTAATATCCTTAATAACAACTACGAACCACGGCTTAAAATTCCATTCCGAGCAAGAAAGCTTTGTTGCCAATACCAGTAGTAGGCGGGCATCCAAATAGTTTTCAGAGCGAACATTGCCCAACCTTTGGTAGGTTGATTTCTTTTATGAACGGCTTATCAACCTCCGTTATAAGCGCTTCTGACACCTCATATTAGCTATTGACATTTATTGATACCCTTATTAATATATCTTATTACTGATATCGAAGCGTTCCTAAAGGGGACTGTATTAGGATTCCTTTTCCAGAATGAATATGGGTCACAGGAATCTTTATCATCACGTAAGCGGTGTGATTTTGTTATCACCTAATTTCATCATTATTTATTATAAACTATCCAAAACTTCTTAACTAAGACTATAATTACTATCCGTATTCAAATTAAAAGGCCTTGAAAAGAAAGCAAAAGCAAACCGTTTGGTTGCTTTCTTTTCTAAGGCCTTATACTTCGGGTGGCTGCCGAACTGAACATCGCTCGATACGAACTCGATCGGAACTGTAGCGAAATTTAGAATCTGGGGACCTGGATCGAAGGATGGACAGGATTGCTGTAAATGATCTCCAATAAAAACGGGCGTACCACAAGGATCCATAATATAAAGATCCAGATTTATCAACGGTTTACCATACTATGTAAAGGACTTTTGTGATATTGTACACGTTGCTGGCCACACTAATATTTAAAGTCATAGAAATAAGAAAAAATATGACGTAGTAAACAGTTATCATGAAATTAATGTATTTTATACGTTATACTGGTATTTTACCGGTTATTTGTGAGGGTGTGATCCTTTCCTCGGTTGACAAACTCATAATTGCTGCAGCTAGAAACAAGCTGCAACGTGGCTCTACAATTACCAAAATATTTTGAAATATAAGAATTATTAGTTAGGCCTTTTATTAGTTATTCTTCATTTAATTTTGGATTTTAATTTCTTTAGTATGTACATCTTTCGTTACTCCCGGAATTGATTGTTAGAGATGCATCATAGCATCAAGGCCGCTTTATGTTGGACTTTTTTTATGTAGCTTATGCAAAAAAATATAAATAAATAAATAGGTATAGGTAAGAGCGGGTGACGAGACTATAAACGGGGAATAAAATCCTTCTGGTGTATTCCCACGGAGAATGCTTGGTGTTCGAAGGGGATACACAATTATTGTCAATGTTAGAAATTGCATGAATACATCTTGGTGTTGACCTTTGCACACACCGCATTTTACATTACACTATGATGCGTTGACCCTGACTACTGACTTTGGCATTGACCCAATGTGGAGAACCCAGGATGAAGAGCACAATAGTATAAGGTAGGATTATATCTAAGCAGTGAAAGTAAGATTTAATACTAGATTTAATTTTGATATTAATCATTAGCAATTCCGTTTTAGCCCCCGGCTAGTATCTCTGGGTTATGGTTTTAAGCTTGTTGCTAGTAATTTGGCTGCTCTACGATGATGGTAGCTGCGTTGGTTAACATGGGTCCAGTCGAGGTTTAGCCGAGATTATGCATTAATATATACAATATTTCTGATCTGATATTTTCATCGCCTAAACTATGTGTCACTTAAAATGTTTGGTACAATTTTTTTTTGAATAACTGTTGTTTAAATATATTGTTTTATTTAAACAACAGTTATTTGACAGATGTTAGCTGTCTGTATTCATACGCATAGAAAATATATTATGTTTATGCGGTAAGTTTTCTATAAAAGTGGCAATTTATTTTATAGACTAGACTAAAGACATAAAATTCGAAATTTTTGAGGTGTTAAACAATAGTTATAAACTTTTTAAAACGCTAAGTTTTGAAGGTGAAATCTGAAATATTAACATAACATGATCCCGGTGACAATGATATATTTCTTTCTACATAAACAATAATGTATTAATGTTACGGTTATTTCTTGCATCAGTTTACCAGAAGCGTGAACCAAAAATGTGCACAGTACTTCTGTATACAGGTAGTGTCTTTAAATTACATTATTAGTACAAGTTGAAAGACAAATTGATAAAGATCTGAAACGGATTACAAATAAAAAATAAAATAAATTCATATAATAAAAATTGCATGTAAAAAAAAATTTTGAAGCATGCTGAAATGTTGACCCTAAATAAACATAACTCTATAATCAACTCGTAGGCAGGTATAGAGTAAACATTTACATTACATTATTTTTTCACAATATTAAACTCCGTTCTTGTGACATATGTATTTATCAAGGCACGATTGCACATCAGTCATTTGCAGAACAAATTTAAATAATAACAAAGCAGTCCCATTTGTTTTGTATCTGCTACATTCCATGAATATAGATATAGATAAGAAAGTGTTTTTACTTATGAACACTAATTATTTGCTGTAACTGAATGTATGTTATTAGTCACTATGTGTTATAAAACAAAGATTCATAACAACTTCAATTATTTACTCGAACACATCTTGAGATGTTCATATATTTCTTCTTTTCTTTGTGCGCTTTTCTTTCATTCACAGATACAGTTAGTATATATAAAGCCAGCTTAAAAGAGTTGATTGTTACTTTATGTATAATTGTGAATTTATTATTTACTATAAGGAGACCTAAAATGAAAGATACAAAATTTGTTACAAACATGTTAATAAACTATAAATTAACTTTAAGAGTTTAAAGTTATTAGACTTTATGTACATTGAGTATAAACAAAATAATTATAAACAAATTAAAAGAGAGTTCAGATTTATATAGACCTTGACCATTGCGCAACGGCAAAGAAGCCTTGTGAACAGTAGCTTCGGCTCCATGGGTGCGTTAGGCAACGGTAGCTTTTAGACGCACGTTACAATAAACAAGTCAAAACTATTAAATAAGTCAAATTGTTTAAATATGCCGTATAGAATAGAAAAAAAAAATTATAATTTACAGTCAACGTAGCGTAACGTAACGTGGTGGATAACCCACATCAAATTAAGTTCAGTAATTGTATATCTATTAAAAATCGATAATATAACAGTTGAGATGATTCTTAAAACAAGCAAAAAGTAGTTAGTTTTGCTCAGCAGAGCTACGCTGTAGTACGTTTTAGATGCAATATAAATGGGTGGGCTCGAACTTAGAAGGAGCATGCCCTCAGGGAATACCAGAGTGAAATGGCAGCATGACGTTGCTGTGATTCGTTTGGTGAATGAAGGAATCCGGGGATCCAATTACTTGTAATAAGGCATTAGACGTCAATACTTTGGGTCGACAACGCATGTGTATCTTGACGGATGTTGATGTCATGTTGCGACACGTCACTGTTATAATTTACCATCAGGTTAAACACACTCGTTTATCACTTCTCACTTTATAAAAACTCAGCTGGCTATATTACGGGTGAAAGATCGTCAGCTTAGGTAGGGAAAGTAGATGCGCGGAAGCCAGGTGTGATGTGAATGTCGTGCGCTTTTTTTAACATACCAGATGATGGTTTATCTCCCGTCATACACGTATCTGACTTACTTTATATCAAATATAATGTCAACTATTATATAATCAATTTTCAACCGGTATGGAACCACGTATTTAATGGTATCCGGTATAAAAAATAATATTCGGCATTATTACATGTAATTATTGAATTGTTATTGCAATATTAGGTCCTTACATATGACGCTTTGATCTCATATAATCTGGCGTTAGGTTAGGAATTTCAAATTCAGATGTATTTATAATTATGGTTTGTGTATTTGTATTTCGAATTTAGTGATTCATTTGTTTTCGCGCCATTTGTTTTTTCTATAACATCCTTCTGTTAACAAAATGGAAACCTTGAAACCAGCGCTGTAGAAACAGCAATTAATTGATTATATATTGTACGACAATCGGAAACGCACATCAGAGGAGAACCGGTCAAATCCTATCCCAAGCGAACTCAGAAAAAGATACTGTTGAGTGTTTTGTGGACCAGTGTTGGTGTCATACACTACAGCGTCCTAAGATTTGGCCATACGATTACGGTAGATCATGTCATTAAACAACCGAGACTGGTCAATTGCTCTAGCCTATTGCTGCTTCATGACAAAGCTAGACCCCATACTTCACGACAGACAGTCGCTAAATTAGAGCAGCTGTGACTGGAATGCCGACACCAACCATACTCCCCAGGCCATGCTCCAACAGATTACCACTTTTTTCGGTTGTTAGGCAATTCCTTGCAAGGAAAAAACTTCAATTCCAAGGGCAAATCAAAACCGCTTTCAAATATTGTATTGATTCTCGCTCCCAAAGTTTTATCAGCAAATGCATAGATAATAATGGTACATAATTCAATGGATTAAATATATAAATTCATGAAAAAGTAGTTTTTTACTTTTTCATTTAATACGCTGATTTCAAATGTAAAAACCTAATCTATCGATACTATTACATTTGTGTTCTGTCCACACATTAATTCAGTTTTAGAACCAAACCTTTAAGAAATTTACTCCAGAGATAGCAAATTTTATTCCTATATATCTATTTCTAATATCAATACATGATTATATATAATGGTACTCCTGTTCCTCTTTCTACTTATAATCTTACTGAGTCAATGCTAGTGTGTAATGTAAAATAAGGTGTAAAGGTTTACGGGAATACTACACAGTGAATAAAACTAATTTTAACGTGTGTTTCATGTTGTGAATGTAGGGATCCAAAGACCCAGTTATAGAAAAGGAGGCATTTCATCTCAGTCCTCATGGATGACAATGCATGTGTCTCTTGAATTTGTTTTTATTACATTGAGAGTTACAAACGAGCACACGGCCAATGACATCTATATTCATCCTTGTCATTTGTCACTTGTCCTTGAGGACTGAGATGGAATGCCTCGTCACCAGTAATAAAGGTGGATACCTTCACTCAACAGACGAAACGCAGAAGCGTTATGCTGCTATTTTACGCCGGTATTCTGTGAAGGCGTGGTCCAACCCTGGTCGAGCTGACCCATTCATTCTGCAGTCAGCAACAAACTGCAGTGGTCCTCTACTACTGTTAAATGTTTGTAGAGGACGGATGTAGATGTCACGGGTCAAGGTAAAGACCGGAGAGCTGTGTGTGCGTTTGTATTCTTAATATTATAAAAATAAAAACAAAGTATTTTTCATCAGTTATAGAAAACATCACTCATGAGAATTGAAAGTGAATCGAATAAGTTATATTTTATAAATATATATATAAATATATCTATATTATATACTACTAACATTAATGCTTGCCATGGCCTGGTATCAAATCCTTGATAAATATATTAATTCTAATACACAATTCAATAAATGGAATATTAATTCAGGAAGGGAAATAAAATCCTTAAAAGTTAATTTTTAAATAATAAAATAATAAATTTCCATACATTACTTGAAAATCAGTCTATCCATTTGTAAAAAGCTGAACAAAATTTGATCAAGTATCCTACATTAGGGCGTACAGATGCGGCGGGTTGTCTTTGTTGTATACTTTTTAATGATAATAATTAAGTTAGTATATGAGAGTTTTGAAAAAATAACAGAACAAAAACAAATAACATACATAAATTTCATGACTGCAGATGAACAAAATAAATTATATTTAGTTTTAAATAGCAGTTTTCCACTCACTGTTGTGCACATTGATTATTTTTATGAATTTTGTTGTTAAGTTTATATAACTGGACTAATTCCTCAAACGTCCTATTATTGACACACTTGAATCTTGGTAAACAATTGATTGTCACACGTAATTCGTACCAATTTTTTAAACTTAAAGTTAACCAATTAAAAAATCACAAATATGTTTCATAACGTTTTATTCTAACAGTAAACACTTGGAGTTTACTGCGATTGAGGTTTGATATAACTTTATTTCTTCTAAGAACACAATAAATCACACGCGAAACTTCTCTATGTAAAGTTTTGCTTATATTTATCGCAATAATGATTTGAAGTAGATAAAAATAAATGTAGATAGAACAATTTACTACGGCAAAAGAATGCATGTCGGCTATATCGAGCAACTCTAAAGTAACGAGAGGGAGCCTTGGCTCGGACCGGGACCCTGTTTCGGGAGAGTGTCTGACTTGAGGGTGCTTGAGAGGGCCGATCCCCGGCTTGATCAGTTGCTTCTGGCTAAGGATTATCTAAATTAATATAGCTATTAATGCGTGGAAACTGGAGAAGTGACGCAAGAAACTAACTTGTTAATATTATCATAGATTTTGCTTCTCTAATATATTTAGGTTGCTTGTTATGCAGATGCATAATTTTGTACGATATTTCAGGCTATAGTATAATCGCGGTGCATGTAATTGTATACGATTCTTAGTTAGTAGTGTTGCTTCTTAGTATACACTAAGGAATAAATAGTAATTTGTGTTTGTATATTATTATCTCTATTTAGAATTTATCGTATGCTTAAGTATGCACGTGGCTGATGTGGGGTCGGTCAAAGTATTTGTTTATTGACTTATGGGTCCTTGGTTCAGTTCCCAACTGATGAAAAATATTTGTGCACAAATTGCTTGGTTGGTTTGGCAAATGGTTTTCGGGTCTGTGTCTTACGCTCATCTTGCCCAGACCGTAATACCGACAAAGCATCCGAAATTGCATTCGATCTCTCCGCACGTGCCTAATGGACTCAGGAATTGGACAATGGTTGAGTGCCTATGTTTGCGCGAATGCTAATGCACTATAATATATTCTGCGCAGTTGATATCATATGTTTATAACTAGGCTGGACGGAGGAGGGCTACATTTGGCGAGTTGAGATTGAGTGAGACATTTTGGTCCTGTTGTCAAGTACGATAACGCTCAAGGGATCTGGGATTGTCTTACGTCAACATCACACGACGATTGTTACTAAACGTTAAGATTAAATATAATTTTTTCTCTCACCAAGATGACCACCGTCACCAAGGAATATCCGATGGAACAAAAAATAATAAACAACAATAACAATACACTAGTTTTTGGAGAGATGGTAAAAAAAAACCTCAATTAAATAAATAAGACAATATTTAAAATATTTTTTTTATAATTAAATCGTTTTAATACTTAGTAGACTTAGTAGACAAACTAAGTTGCTTTTAATTTTGGCATAGGTTTGCCCCGCATACCGAATACATTTTAGGAACTATTATCGAAAACAATTCAAAAGATCCGACTACGTTCGTTATTGCACGAAAAACGAATCAAAAATGTAAATAACAAGTACACACTAGTAACTAACACTAACATAGTTAAAGTGTGTAACACAAAAGTCATTTTAATAAAATTTTCCGTCCATAACAAACTAATGTCGATTCTATGCTAATATGTTATATATAATTTCCAGACAACCAATTCAACGTCGCAGCAAGACGTACTTATATAAACACCTTTATTTATATTTCCATAGGTTATGCACAAGTTATGCAATTAGCGAATTAAACATTTTTCTAAAAAAGAGCGCAATTATGCTCTATTAGTGAAACGCAATCAACTCGTTTACAACTTGGCACTTCATTTGTCATCCTTATGCTTCGCCGTTTTTAATGCGGACTATAATATTGTTAGTTAATATTTTCGTCCAAATATAAAGTAAGCGTCTTCGAATGAAGATTTAATAGTTTCACCATCAACCACTATATCACTACCTAACAGCAGGCTGGACTGTAGTCAAGCACTTGCTTATGCTAACCGCCCGTGTCCGCGTGTTCGCTTTTAATTTCACGCTTCGCGACGGAAACGAAGTTCAGACCCCGATGCCGCATCAATGCAATTCTATTTTCAAACGCTGATTTTTCTACGAGCTCGACGGTCTATGAAGAGAAGAGATCATGAGCAAACCTACTTGCCCATATAAAAAAAATTTTTTTGTAGACATGTGAATTTCGTCCATCCGCAGCGGTGCGGCATTGTGAACTATGCTCCATAAATAATGAATAAATATAAAAATACCGAAGTGTATGAACATTACGCTTATTCGATAAAAAAAATATGTGTTTATAGATGATGTCCTCGTCGGATACAAATAATTTTCTATATGATTAACCTTTCATATATAAAACGTGTACAAATACACAAATATGATGTAAAAAAATCATTAAACAGTTTGTGAGGCTCATATCAGGTGTGTGCAAGTTATGGTATGTGTTAAGTATATGAGAACGTTTTATATTCGTACAATCTTAAACTACCCGAATATACACATATTATATTTTTTGTTTACTGTAACACATAAAACAATGTTTTGATGTCATATTCATAAGCACAACAAACATATTTATTATCTTATGATAAAAGTACTAGATGTTATCATCGTTCCGAGAAACAGGAACACGCGAAGTTACGAAATTACCGATCTGCGAATTGCTTCGCACTGTATACAGAACGATTTGATCGTGTACCTATGTCTAGGTTTGCCTTCAATATTTCGTTTACGATGCTTTATATCTTTGCATTTATTGATTAACCGTTTTTACGTTAAGTACAGGATATTGACGTTGTCCCAATAGAAAAAAGGATTGTTTTAACCCTTGTTTTGGTAGATGTGTTGTAATTGTAAATGAATTGTTATGAAAACTTTAGGAATTTCTTTAAATCCGTAATAAAATCAGTGTTGTGGCACAATGTTCAAAATACGACGATTTATATTTTATTTAGATAAGAGTAATGACAGTTATTTTTTTTTATTTTGATTAATTTGCTTAGTTCAGTTTTATATTTGGATTCACGGTATGTGTGTAATATGAGTCATATATCCAATATCAATGGAATCGTTCATGTGGTAGAGTGCCAATTAACCATGGGAAGGACAATATCGTGAGGAAATCTACAGAGCAAAAATTAAGAAAAGTGGTAATTCATAGCGAAGCCACATCGTGGACTATGCTTCAATAACTGTATCTAGAGAGGACGTCTATATCCAGCAGTTCGATAGATTGACTCGTATATTAATGGGCTGTTACTTTAGTCTATTCGAAGTATTTTATTTTTACATGGGTTTTATCATGGATGTATGGGAAAAAATAAAAAATAATAATTGAAACATTGGTTGACGAATACATCGGAAATGCGTTACATATTAAATAATACCTTTATTTCATTTCAATTTTTTTATATATGTTATGTAGTACCATTTACCACACATAAAAATAAAAACATCAAACATCAAAACCAATAAAATTCAGCGTAAAGTATTAACAATGCGCTGCAGGGACGTATATTGAAAAAAGGAGGGAGAATCTTTTACTGTTGACGAGGCTTTCCATCTTAATCCTTAAATTTGGCAAGCATTATGTCAAGGAATTTGAGTATTATGGGCCACAGGATCAGGTAAACTGTGTGGTCGTGATATCTCTTGAATCATAACAATTACATTACACTTGGTAATATGACTGCGCATAAAATCAATACATGTTATTCTCACCTTTTTGTTTTTCCATGAAAGTGTTATTTACTTCCGTCTAATTACGATTCATGGTCAAATATTTCGTAATACACTTTGATCTAGCCATTATTACTTTAACAGTATGACGTCGGAAAGTTTTAATCGTATCAAGACAAACATGAAAGATTTTAAATAAATAACAATTCACACTCGTCTATAAGCAATTGGTTTTCGAGCAAGACTAATGTTTCGCGTACCTTACTAATAAATGCTCATGCCTTAACGCTTAGTTAGTCACAGGGTTGAGATAAATTAACACGATGCCTGTGAAACAATGGAGTAATTATACTTATATAATGGAGAAATACCAAAGTCAAACAATATAAATTTTCGTTTTAAAAGTCGTGAGGTCTATAGGAACTGCTGGGTTTCGCACAAATTTTTACATCTGGTTGGGCATTTCGAGCTGGGCGATAGCTTGTAACGATTTGATATTTTCATAGAGTCCATTTGAAATTAATGCTTTTTAGTGTCGAATTTTATTTATGTGGCGTCAAAATCGCGGCTCGTAGTTGGTTTAGGTTCGTTATGTATGTTCAACAGAGAAATACTGATACAATATATAGATATGAGAACAGTGTTGATGCGAATATTGAGGAGATACATGTTGATACCCAATACTACTGGTATATACATATGCCTCATGCATTGGGGCAGAGCAATACTGAGAGACGAAAGGATTGACTTTTCCGAAGAAGTATCACGCTGTTAAAGAATAACCAATTTTTAATTACGCGAGGAGTTATACATCCACACGGGGACAAGGACGGTCTTGCAGTGACTAAACCGCACGATGTCGCATCTCATCCACATGCGACTGGGATACGGGAAAATTATCGCACACATCCGTAGCACCACCATCGCTGGCTCCCTTGATGGAGGACCATCTCCACCTCTCAAGGTAAAGTACACCCGAACTGAAGGCGCGCGTTAATACACGCCTAGAGACTCCCCTGAGTCCGCCATCCGAAAGCTGTGGGAGCCAGGAAAGAGATGACTCGGAAGTACCAATCTCCCAAGTCTCCTGTGGCCAATGTGGTCTATGGTTCCAGCACCACCCATAATTTTGCCGCAGGAATAAAAGTGGTGCATCATTATTTCAACAACCCCTTGCCAAGCATGTTATGATGAAATGAGCTCTATAATCGAATAGCATAACAATATTATACAGCGTGAAGAATATTAAAATATTAGGTATTCATTTTATATTCTGTCAACCCTTAGCAGTGTTATGTAGGCACAATTAGGAGATGCGATAAATGGTTGAGTTAATGTTTGAACGCGTATGCTCCAAAGATAACACAGGTATCGTACTTTCTGCTTGGCAGTCACCTATTAGTTTGTCTGACCTACATCGTTATTTGAATTGACGCTATGATCTTTTTCAGCGAGAGACACAATATTTATTTAACTAAGATCTGCTTAACATGTTGAGCGTAGTGAATTTTTCGAATACATAAAGGGCTACAGTAAAGTTAAGACGTTTCAAAACAAACAACATCAACGGGCAGCTAGTAACAATATAAATTGCCATAATCTTTATATACATAGTGAATTCGTGCTAGAACTAAGCTAGGGAACAAATCAATCGACTTGACCAGACCGACAGGATTGGTGACTACCGATAAACTCTTCAATTTATGCCGGGGAAGTGCAAAGCAGAGACATTCACTGTTATATCTAATCGTACCCCACCCTATTCCGATGTAATGCAGGTGCATATCGGAGGAAGGTACTACTTATAGATCCTACCCAGATCCAAAAATCAACAATTTTGGCATTTATAATTGGCATAAATATTATTTCTCGACTGGGATTCGAACAAAGGATCCGCAATGCAGCAGTCATCTACTATAACACTAGGCAAAACTACCATCCGTGAGTATATAATACATAGTGATAGTTTTTTATTATGTTACTTACATATTAATTATAAAGTTATTTCATACATTACTATATTAATAAAAATATATCTTACATTATCAGGTACATCTAACATATTGCCGCAAGGTAGCAGTATCATTATTACTACGTGTCAGCTTAATCTGAAAAAAAGAGAAACACTTTATAAAATTTTAGATAAACACATAGCATTAATGTAAGACTTCGATCTTGAATGCGTAATTTTGGATAGCACTAATAGATTTCGTTCCCAACTATTACATTTAAAAAATAATAATAATAATATATTCGGGAAAACAATGTATAAATAACGATACAGGCAGGCTAGAAATAAAATAACGTGATCATCTTAATAGACCAAAAATCTAGATGGTTTATTTATTTATTGAGTTAGAAGAATTGTGAACTTACTATAAGGAACAGAAAAGAGCTGAGATATTTTAAATAACATTGTAATAATTAACAAAAAAAACACCAATAACCGGTATCACCGTATTACTTCACCTAGTTTATAGTATTGTAATAAATCCATAAAAGTTTAATATTATAAACTAAAGAAGCAGTCTTTTTTTATAATATATTAATAATGCGAAAACAAATTTCTCGTTTGTTTAGTTAATGCTTTATTTCATTTAGCTGCTTTTATAAATGCGCCATAAGTAAACGTCAAACCAAATGTTTGTGTACAAATATTCCACTGTCAAGGAATCACAAGAAGTTTGAAAGAAAAAAGTTTTGTGCTTTAAATTTTAATAAATAAGTGCAATTGAGAGAGAGAGAGAGATTGAATTAGAGAATTTTAAAATTACAATAAACAAGTGACAACTTTAGATAAGTTGTTTATTTCAAATAACTTTCACGCACAGATGACGCACGGATTTAAAAACGTAAGTATTGGAAATACTTTGAAGTATTTTTTCTATTATTTGTTATCAACTCATAAATCTAAATATGTTCTCCGGATCGCTTTCTAAACAAACAGTACTTTCATTATATTTAGCAGAAGCTCTATTCTATTAAATCAGATAGTTAATCAAGAATAACTTGAAAAATTTGCATACACTACTTACCATTTCAGGTTTAATTGCAGATTTATAAAATTTAATATATTGGCCTTTACAAAAACATTACGTAAATATTACTTACTTTTGCAATAAAGCCCTTATACATTATTCAGCCAAAAGAACTTGCCAAAAGTATGTTTAACTAATTAAAGATTGGTTCTCTTGTAACATGGTACTACATATTGTTTTATAGTTGTCTTGAATAATTTTATTATCATCATCAGTCTACATTATTTCCATACACTAGTGATGATGTCCACTTGATTGATTTAAACCATGGTAATATCTTTATGGATATTACCAGATAACATCAAATATATTACAGTGCTGTATTGCAACTCACAAACGTATACACTTACTCTGCAAATGTACTGCCCTCCCTTTCCTTAGGCTGACATAATGCATTAGTAATAAGATCAATAAAACAATTCAGAAGCAGTGTGAGGGACACGGGGCAAATATTATTATTGAGCCCGGCTAATGCTAGTTATCAGCTCCAACATGAGTAGGTACTACATGTACTAAATACTAATGTAAAACAACAGCATAATGCTGCTGTGTATCATATGGTGAGGGAATGGGAGACCTAATTTCTGGTTATATGGCATTTCATGTCAGTCTTAAGGGTGCTAATTGCAGTTTGCATCTTGAATATTAGCATCATTTACCATCAGGTGAAATGTGTGCTTGTTTGTCACCCTTAGATTCATAAACTAAAAATAATACCCTGAAAACCAACAATTAGTAAAGTCAAGTTGGGATTAGGGATCACGCCTACCTTAGGCACTTTGATTCCACAAACTATCAAGACCCATTCGACTAAGGTTGAAGTAGGCGAGTCTGAATACATATCAGAGGGTGATGGCTGTCGAGTATACCGCACTATCTCCTACGTAGAAGCGTACGACTAGGGCAGGTAGACTCTCGAGGCGGTACGGGTTACTGACCCTGCGGCTGGTGCATTAGGGGCACATATGCTTTGGTGGCCGAAAACGAAAGGTCGTGGAATCTCTGCAAATAAGTTGTCGCAGAAGGAGGCTTCGGAAAAGGAGAGAGAGAGGTCGACTGATCTCCCAATACGCAGCTAGAGAGTTGGGAGCCGGAGGATCTATGCCTCCCCCCTAAGCAAGGCATAGGCGTCCGTCACGAGGTTCGTCCCGTTCGTGCGACGTTATACGACCCTGAAGAGGCTTGAGGTGGTCAAACTACAGGCACTATAGAACACGTGGCATGCTAAGCAAAATGAGGCGCGATTTACGTATAAACATTTAAGCAGTTTTACCCTCAATGTAACAACAACGTGGACGACTCACTTATACATCACCTTTACACGGTGTGTTTCGGTGGTTACCGGTGAAACATAAGATGAGAAGCAACGGTGACCTTCCATTGCAGTGACAGTGGCCAAGTCTGCGCTTCACATATGCTTGCGATTTACCCAGCACGGGAAGCCGAATGGTGGATCTAGATCAGATGAATCGGATGGAATCTGTCCCTGCTATGTAGATCGTGTGAAACTTCGATGTCTAAAAGGATGCTAATCAACGGAGATGGCGACCATAAATGTGTTTTTCACAAAAATCTGAAGTCCCATGTACCGACCCTGAGGTGTATTGAAGTTCACGCGTGAATAATTCGTGGTAAGCGACGCAGGGGTTATGGTCGTGTCCCGATCGGAGACCTTGCAACGGTAATTTTCCACAAAATTAGATTCATCACATCACACTATAATGATACTCTCCCACTTTTGGTTTCCCTTATATGGACAAGTTGTTTATTTTTCTGGTTAGGCTTTAAAATATTAATAGAAATATATAAAGAATTGATGGATAATATTTACCAGTCTTTCCTTTTCCAAATAGATAATTACTTAGTATATATAATAAGTTATAATAAATATTAAACCTGTGTAGGTGCATGATGGTGTAGGTCAGAGTTGTTTTAGAGTATGTGTGATGCTGCCGATCTTGTGATCTCTACAGCTAGGTAAATCGAAACAGACTCGCGAGCGGGGGGACCGCTAAGTAGGGAGACTACAACAATGCTGACATGAAGACTGCTGCTGAACCACGGCTGCGCTCCGACCCCTGAACTTCGGCTCGGACGCTATCGATAGGGTAGGAGAGGTCGATCGGAGGTGATTGACTACTAAGTTGGTAATGGCTTCGATTCTCGATTTCGATTCGGATCATAATCATCACAGATTTAAGGTTTTCGGGATAAGCTATCATGTATACCGAAGGCAAGGATAAGTGTGATTGTACAAATGCTTACATAGTTAAATATTACACAGTAGTATAATATTATACTACTGTGTAATATTATACTACTTTATGTATATACATATAAAATTAATTGTCCTGACTGACGGACTGAGTTATCACCGCAGAGCCTAAACCGCTGGGGCTACAAGCTTGAATGCCATCCACTAAGGAAATATTTTTAGAAATTTCTTTTTTGGAATTTTTTGGTGTAAAATAGGGGATGAACGGTTGTATAGAAGTCCGTCGTTTTCAACGTAAGAAACACGAAATTTTATATATCTGCTTCTGTTTAGAAATAAATGTATACACTTGTATCGGCGTTTTCCATAGTTTTACCTCTAAGAGGGTGAATTAGGGGTTGAAAGATTGTATTGGAAGTACGCCACTATTACATCTAAGCTCGATAGAAGGCGTGCACCGTTTCTGAATCCCTATGGTATCGTTACGCGTCTTTTAACTTTTTTGTTACTACTCAAACTCCGAGCCTTATCTCAATATCTACGCATGCGAAGCTGCGGGCAACAGCTAGTATATTATACTGCAGTTGACATCATCTCGTAACGACGAGATCAAAAACGATCAGCTGTCTACAGAATCGTCATCAAAAGTTGACTTGAATAAAGCACATAAAAAATTTTATAATAAATAAGACAGAAACTCCGTCTACGGTTTTTTGATAATAAAATTATAGCCAGTGTCATAAATATGCTAATTTAATATAAAAAAAATTGTGAAGCCCGTGTCAGGGCGGTGATATACCTAGCAGCTGCTTGAGGGTCAATAACTTTTGAATCACAACCGGGTCCATTTAAGACTGGTTGAAAAAATTATTTGTTTCCATTTCCCATTGCAGTAAAAACGTGTCTGTCACTCGGAATCGTTACGTAGCTTATTCAGATCGTATTGATTGCGAACAAATTTTGTATCAAGTTATAATTACACTACCTACTTATATATTACTTTATTTAATTTTACAATAGTTAAGTATGAGACAGTTAAACGGTATTTTTTTCAATCAAGGTAGACGGGGCTAATTAAACCTATTAAACTTTCACAGAGAACTTGACTGTTTTGGCGCACGCCCCAGCAAAAGCCAGTGTAACAAATAGGTATAATAAGTTGGCTCGACAAAAGACTACGGGTCCACGGCCACCTCTATAAAAACCGCCTTCTCAACAATAATAAGGTGATAATTATTGTTGACAAAGCAGCTCTTATCGAGTATTAATTTGGATGCATGTTTACGTCGGTTATCCTTATTTTTTATAAAAAAAGGAAAAAAGAGCGTTATTATAATAGTGGCTGGAGGTGAGCCGGTTGACGGACGCAGTTAAGAATTTTTTTGTACGCACAATGTAAAAACATTACTCAACCACACAATCATTAGGTTAAACCTAACCACTAAAATGCACCATTTGATTGAATAGGTTCAGTAAATAGAATTTTAAATATATAGCGCTCAGCGGTGAAAGATAATCCTATAAAGGAAGATGAATAGTCTTAAATATAATTTGAAGGTACGTACTTATAGTTCGCGCATTCTAGAGCAAACGGATTACGCTCCATTCTATCTCCACTTTATAGAACTGGATAGAAAATATAATGAGCATTCATGTCGATAACCTTATTTTTTTTTGTTTTATTTCTTGTTTATAACATTGGAAATACACACATAACGTGAGGCCTAAAAATTAAAATTAAAAACTTATAAATAACTCAGCCATAAATAATGTAGTACATCTGCATTATGATCCCTTATCGAGAAAGTAAATGGGTGTCAAGGCTAAATTATTGTTAGCGCTAGATCCACAGATCAGATCCTCGGCAAGGGACGGGGAATAGCGGTACTTTTGAGTTATCGTATTGGCTCCCATAGCCTACGGGTGGCGGGTGTTTCTCCACTACTCATGTGGAGATATGGGGTCGTGCATATAGGGACACGTCTGTTCCGGTGCGTTTTACCTAGAAAGGAAGAGGGAAGGGATTCTGTAGGGGAACTGATGCTAATAATAGTATCGGTATTAATTTAGGTAATTCTTAGTCAGAAGTGACTGACCGAGCCGAGGTTCGGCCCTCTCGGACACCTAGTAAGACGCTCTCGCGAAACAGGGTAACGGTCCAAGCCAAGGCTTCCTCTCGGGAGCCCTTGCGCTGGTTCCCCACTAATAGAGGTCTCGACTGAGCGCCACAAGCACTCGGTCACCTCCTAACCTAAAACTGTGAAACTAAAAGCCCTGGGCTAACAGCGGCCATCAGCTCGAAAAATAAGGGTACTGATGCAGCCGCTGTTGATGTCGTTGTAGTTAGTTGATGTAATCTGGCAACAACTCTGGTTTTACCGTGATCAAAAGCGACCAGGAGGACGTCATATATTGTACATTTTAAATAAAAAAACAAGTAAATACACAAATTGCGCGGTAAATTAGTGAGATCTAAAGTATTTCAGCATCCGCTTCTAATTCTTTTTTTTATTACATTCAGAGTGACAAACGAGTACATAGTTCACTTGATGGTAAATAATTCCTGCGGCCCATAACATCTACATTCCATAATATAATGTTACCGTTAATGTAATATATGTTACCCTTGAGGACTGAGATGGAATGCCTAGTCACAAGTAATAAAGGTCTCCCGATCCCTACACTCACCAGATGAAACAGCAGCATTATTACTATTCAGCAGCATTATTATTACTATTTCACGTCGGTATTCTGTGAGGGCGTGGTCCTACCCCGGTCGAGCTGACCCATTCATTCTGCAGCTAGAAACAAACTGCAATGTAGATCTACCACGTTAATTCTTCCCTTGATTATTACAAGGACTTTAGGTCGGACCAATTTGCTCATCTGTCATAATACTGGCTCATCTGCTTTATTCTCAGATCAGTAAAAAATCTATATGACGCTATACGACGTCTTAGTTACTGTGCTGTTTTGCCTATTTGCTTCAATAGCTACGTTTATTTGCCCTTTTTGTAATCGTGCCTGGTTTCTGAGTTCCATGCCTAGTCGAGGAACAATATTTGTGTGACAAAAACTTAACCTGATCCAGCGTTCAATAAGGATTTAGATGAACAACCCCAGACTCCAACCAACCAATTCTTTTACCAGAATCAATTACTACCAAATAAGATCTCAAGTTTCTATAACTTAGCATACGAATCATAGCGAGCAATAAGCTTTTCTTTTATTTTTCTATTCTTTGGAAGAATGGTCCTTCCCAGGTCATAGCCGACCCATGTATGTCACACCTAGTTTTCAACCTCAATATGTCTCCACCACGTAAGAAAAGTAAAGGTTGGGGTCATAACAACTAACGTGGTTGGCAATCTGTCTTTTTACTCTCCTCTAATGGAAAACTGTGAAATGCTAATAACTGGCTGTTTTGCAGATATATTTTATAAATCTTTAGAGATACGTAAAAGTTTATCTGCACTCGTAATACCAGTCTAATCCCTTATCGAAGCTCCTTAACGAAGACTATGTCTGAAAATAATTATATTTTTAGCGCTTTGTGTTCCTTTATTTTTTTCAGTACAAATATTATAAAAGATTAAAAAGCAGATAACAGGTATAATGTTGATTTTTAATCCGTAAAATATAACATAATATTTAATAAAACATGGATTCGTGCTCTTACTTGTTACTTTTAATCATTATATTGCCAGTACTTAAATTTGGCGGAAAATAAAAACAAAACTAACAACCATCTACAAACAACTATGGCCACTAAATCGTCCTTCCCGTTCGCTAGTCCAATGTAACGCAAGTGCAGACACTGGTAGAAAACGCGGTATCAAGGTTATTAGTCCCCAATTATCCAGGATGTATGTGGGCGTGAGAGCCGCAAGAACCAATCCGTCGAGGGCAATGTGTGCACGTTTGTCACCTTTATTATAAAAAAGAGCAACACAGTAAAGTCCTAAAAGCAACAATTTGTGTTACGAAATCATTGTTCATCAACTGGGAATGAGCGGAACTAGGACTCATACCCACTAAGAAACGAAGTACTCTGAATACTCAACCAACTCAACCTTTGGCGGATTTAGTCTTAATCTTGGTGGAAATCTAAATTATATACAACACTTTTTATAGACGATATATTTTGATAACTTGGTACTTGGTGACCTTAATATGTCTTCAAAATATGTCTTTTTTGTTTTTGTTGTTATTTATGTTAGCATTATCTAATATTTGTGTCAGCGTATGTCCGCTTTCATTAATTACAATGTAGAGTTGATTAAGACAATTTAAAGCCTACTGTTGCGTTATACAGTTGTATTTCCTTTGGCTCCATTAGTTGCGGAAGGGCAATTGAAAGTGATCCCGTGCCGCTTTCTAGTTAAACTTCGAACTAGAATCTCGTCGTAGTCAGCAGCTTGACGGAACTTCGTTCTTTGTTTATTGTTATAGACTGTAAACGATACTGTGGATTTTGATTATAGGTGTGTTTTATTGCCTAAACGTGTATATATGATATTTAATTCGTTTATTTAGAGAATAAAAAAATAATTATTTGGGCAAAGAGCTATTAAGGTTTGGCTGTAGGAGGAAGTCACGGTGTTGGTATTGAAGCTCTTCTGATGCTATCCGGAAGCTGTAAGATCGTGATTATCGCGGTTGGTCATTGGCCGTTTTCTTTCGCCTCTGTCAATATCACCCAGAGGTTACGCTAGCGCCCACAGGAGAAGAAAAGATCTTGAGTACAGTTGTCATATTTTCTAACTAAATTTAAGGACGTATAATTCATCGGTAGTCTTTTCGATGTCGCTGTATAGATTGATTTATATATCGATAAATGACGCAAATAATTAAATTTAATATCGGAGCTATTGGAGCCCAAAAACCTTATCAAAAGAATAGTAATTCAACGAATCTGTACGTTACAAAGAAACAGGTAAAAATAGTCATAATTAATCGATTTCAGTTACTATCGGATTTTCAAAAACATTGTTTCTATATAGACAGGGGTTAATTAAATCATTATTTTTTTTCATTTTATAAAGGATGAAGGGAATGCGATGCCGTTAACATAGCTAAGATTACCGTTACTAACCTTTAATGCTAGTGCTAGGAGACGCGTCAAGACAATATAGTCTAATTGCAGATTCTAGTACGTTTACGTTTCTAGATAAGTTTGATTTTTAGACTGTGCCCTGAAGCACTGAGTCAACTAAACCATAAAACGATTGACGCTTATAAAAAAGTAGAACATATTACGATGAATTATAATAATATGGAAACTTCTATATCGGGAAAGAATCCTAATAAGCGCAAATAACCAATTAGATGTACATTAATAGACATGCGTTTGAAACATACATGAAGTGCCGCCACATAATATTTTCATAAATTACACGTAACACAGAACGTATATTTGAAGCACTACCGATTATTATGTAATAACAGTTTGCATTGTCGTGACAATGTGCAACGAGAACATATAATTTTACGCTATTATTGCTCTGCGTCAGCATTTGGCTATTCCTAGAAGCACTATGGTTATTTAATAGCCTTATTGGCATTTAATCGTTTTAACTTCGTTTGTGAATCGTTGTTTTTACTATACAAACGTAGAAGAAAAAACATTTATTTACAAGAAGTGGTACATATCTCTCACAAAAAACAGATTTAACATTAAACAAAAATTAACAATGGAATAACATATTAGACTTGGAAACCCAACAAGGAAACTAGGATTTAAACAAATAAATGGAATTTCTGGAATGTAAACTGTGCATTGATTGAATTGAACTTTCTGTCTTCAATGACGGCAATAGGGAATAGCCCTAGAGCAGGTTGTCGTAATATAAAATTAACTAACGTCTGAAGTTAGTTTAAATAAAGGCGCTAAATTGTTTAAAGTAATAAATATATATAGGCGGTGTCATCAATGAAATGGAAACCGCACACATGCTCGTTCAGCCAATGTAGGACATTTCAGCTAGGAACGGGTGGCCTGCTTTTATGACAGGGTTGTAAATCAGCCTGGTAGTCTTTTGATAATAATTTTATTTATTTGAATAGCTAACTAACAAAGGATGTTAATTCATTAATTTGTACGCAACATTTTTTTTTTTTTGGTATTGTTTATTTAGCTAAATGCGATTCCTTTTTCGTACAATATGTGGTTTTAAAACATAAAATTGTGTGAAAAAGTGACTTTTCTAGCTTATTTAGGTTTTGAATTAAGGTCAGGTGGTTTGCCTATCAGAAAATATATATAAATATAAAATATATATAGTATATAAAATAATATACTAATAATAATATACAAAATATCGTATAATTAACTACTAGTTTACTTTTACTTTCACATGTATTTAAAATTCTTAAATCTCGAATAGCTTAGAAATAACCAAGGTTCAGACACTGTATCCTATGACCAAATTTACTGCAAACCCAATATATATATTTCCATATACGATACGATTCAATACGAGAACATGAAAGTGATATTACATATTGGTATCGTATCTATGAATGACAAACACCATTGTTAGTGCGAATCGTACCTTTTGGTGCTCCGATATCGGTGGAGCTGTATCGGGAACGAGGAAATGCGATTTTTTTTTCGGGTTGATTGCCGCTGTTAGCCCTAGGGCTTTTACAGTTTCGCTGGGTTGAGAGGTGACCCAGCGCTTATACCGCTCAGTCGAGACCTCTATTAGTGGGTAACCAGCACAAGGGCTCCCGGTCCAAGCCGAGGTTCCCGGCTTGGACCGTTACCCTGTTCGGCGAGAGCGTCTGACTCGCGGGTGCCCGAGAGGGCCGAACCTCGGCACGGTCAGTTGCTTCTGACTAAGAATTATCTACACTAATATCTCTATTATTATTATTAGCTATATGTACCACCACTTCGGAATGCGTGGGCGCCGGAGAAGAAGTGGCGCAAGAAACTCCAGCGACGCTCCTAATTGTATTGACTGGAGAGAACCGGCATGTGACATGGCGGTATCGCGAATAACCTTGTTTGCGACGCCCTCGCCGATGGCGGGAGCGTTATGAGTTAATGAAGAGCTTGGGCCCTGGTGGTCGCGTCAACGGGGTCGTCGAGGGCGTGCCTCGGTCTCCTTCGGACGCGGGTGAATCTATGATGCGCGATGGGATTGTAAGTGGCGGCACATACAATCCACGGGTTTGGGTGTCTGACGGCAGAGTCGAGAAGCCTGCAGGTACTGACTATGGTCGGCAGCTCAAGATCTATGTTTAGATTTTTATTACGCAAGAACCACGGCGCACCGGTGGCCTTGCGCATGAAACGATTTTGTATAACCTGAAGCCGGTGAATATGACGCGGGGAGGTATGCGCAAAGGCGGGGCTAGCGTATGTCATTGTGGGTCGGATGCACGCTTTGTATAGTGTAATTTTATTACGCAGGGACATTTTTCTATTTTTATTATGTAACGGGTGCAAACGACCTAGGGCGAACGCCGCTCGATTCCGTACGCGGTTGATATGCGGACCGAAGGTGAGTCTTTCATCTAATGTGACGTCTAAGTATTTGACTGTCTTTGCCCCCTGGGCATTGGACGATCAAATAACACTGTAGTTGGGAGATGAGGCGTTTTGTTGCGCCGAGAGAAGTACATGGCTGCACTTTTCGTGGGGTTAACCTCGATCCTCCATTTCCGAAACCATTTCCCTAAGGTGTTGGCTGCAGATTGGAGACGTTTACAAATAGCGTAATATACGTAGTTAAAACGACCACCAACGAATTGAATACTGAATGAATTGAATAATGCTGAAGTTTTCGACAAAATGCGTCATATACTCTCGTCTAATCAAGCATGATAGCTGAAACTTCTGTTGAACTATGCTAACATCTCCTGTGTGCCAGAACAGAAAGGATATGCCTTACTGTCATGAGCTTAGATGAGAATAAATAAATGGCATGCGTTTAAATCGATACTTATTCAGGAAAGCCTGTGAACTGGCAAAATGTTTAATATATTTGGACGAGATGGCAAAGAAGTCCCGCGCTACGTCTGTGTTCGGGTTTTTAGTACAGTCTCTGTTGTTTCTGTCGAACCTGTAAAACCTTTAACATCATATATTATAATACCAATTATGATATAGAAATAATACACAAATAAATGGTATTATAACTTTAATTCAGCATTTTGCACTTAAAA
Source organism: Teinopalpus imperialis (assembly GCA_029286865.1). NCBI lineage: Eukaryota > Metazoa > Arthropoda > Insecta > Lepidoptera > Papilionidae > Teinopalpus > Teinopalpus imperialis. Next base: position 7,702,894 of record JAGSMU010000030.1, on the reverse strand, counting down.
CATGCATTTAGTACTTCTATATTATATTCTTACTCAACCAATTCATTCAAACTTAATACAGTTCTTCTTTTTTCTACCAGTAAATTTTAATCTTAACAAAACTGTGTGAATCATTATCATAGTATATTTACCAGTTCGCTAAATAATCTACTTCTGCTGTTTTGCGTTAGTAATTTAATAATAATATATTATTGATTCATTTTGTATTTTATACATATATCTCATCGCGCAGTCATTACAACAATACTACACCGTATTTTTTGTTTCAACAATGTTATTTCTATGCTATAAATATTTTTAGTTATAAAATTGCCATCCGACACCACATATTGTGTTATTGGCACTTAACTACTACTTTCTTCATATACTTTTTTTCGTTTGTTTCTTCAATTGATAGCCTAAGCTAGTTAGTAAAGGGGTACCACAAGGGTCTATACTCGGTCTTATACCCTTTATTATGCGGGTGTTATACATTGCAAAAAATCTAAATATCACCTTTACGTTGACGATTTGCAGCTATATATTAATTTCATCCTCAAAATGTAGCCGTCGCAGTCAATGAATGCAATGAGGGCTTGAAACGTTTTCGAACCGCATAGAATATAAATTTTTGGTCCTGCATCACAACTTGAACCTTTTAGTGCCTTGGAAATTAATATATCTGGAAATTCAGTGGAATAAGTAACTGAGGATCGTATTATGACCTCCGCAGAAGTTTTAGATATCAGGCTTACAAATGCTGCTTTAAACCTCCCTGCGCCATTTTTTCAAAAAATTGTTGTAAAATTAATTCTGTAGGCGCTTTGTAATAATTCAACGTATTATTTTGTTTACTACAAATGTAGTTTAAAAACTTTGTGGTTGATACTTGAGTTATACGTTGTTATAATATGCATATTTACAGTATAAACACACCCTTTTACTTGTTTTGTTTTTTACCGTTGACGTCTATTTAATGCTCAACACTACGCCCCTCGGCTACATTTCAGTTAAAACTCACGGCATGTACTGAGATTACCCGTTTTATTACGAAGGTACACAGGCATTTTCCTGATTTAATTAAGATCATCTCATTCCATTTACCTAGTGAGGATCACAGTTATCTGGTGGTACGTAATTCCTGCAGCATAAAGATCTACATCAATTCTCGATAAGAAGTCAATAACGAGGTGCCCATTCATCAACAGTAATTGGGTTTCTGGTTTGTTAAATTCACCATATTATCAGTAGTATTAGTCTTCTAATTTGAGCTGGTATTTTGTGTAAGCCTGGTCTACCCCGGACGTATCATCCAAACTACTTTTTATACTTAACATGCAACTTACTTATTTATATCTTAATTGTCCCTTTAACACGCAAGTCTACAGTTTGATATGGCATTGGCCTTCGCCATCATTTGTGCCATCATAGGTCGTGGTAGAGCATAGGGGTCTCCCACAATTTCCCAAGAAACACAGTACAGAGTCTTTTGATTAGGTCTCAGAATCGCTGGGCCACCTGCACCGACTGAACTTCCGCAAACAACAGTATGTTCACTCCACCTAGTAATGGACGTTCTAGGTTGTTCGTCCAAAATCAGCATGCTTATGGTTTTTACATGACATATAAGTTATTATATAAATTATAAGTTTTGAAAATAACGCAACGTTATTATTATTAATTAACATAAATATAAAATTCCATTCAGTATTCTACTTGGAAATCATACCGCTAAGACATTGGTCTTCGGTTTTGTGTGACAGTGAACTGTTCCTTCTGAGAAATATCCAACGAGTGAGGATATGCATAATTAAGCTGTCACGTCTTTTATCCAAATAGGGTTAAACAGAGATAACATATGTATATCATATATGTGTAAACAAAAATATTTAGCTTATTACATCCCTTAGTAATTTAGGGGTGAGTTATGAGTGATTGAGTGATTTCAGGGCATGAATATTAGCAAAAAAAGACCGTAATTCATATGGTTCGAAAGATACAATCTCATTGGTACAATTTAACTAGGATTTAAACCCACGACCTCTAGTTGTTACGTCCACTGTCATACAACCCTTATGCCTATTAGTATTGTATAACACTATATTATTGATTAGATAAAAAATATATATTTAGCCTTATGATAAACATAATAATAAAAAATATTTATTTCTCTCTACAAACAATGTCCATATAAACTTACATGAGTATAGTACTGCTAACAAGGTTTGAGGGAGCTGATGCTTGTTCAAGGCTTTGCACTTGTACTGCAAGGCCCCGCCTCTTGATTATTTAAACAAACAATGTACTTATAACCGCTATGAAGACAAACTATTAGTTATAGTCATTTGATTCTGAGTGTACTTAGTAATACACGTATATCTATGTCTACTTGCTATACTCGTATTGCGGTATTAATTAAATTCAAATGTAGGGATCTACATAATGTAGGATTTGTGTGGCGAACTTATAGGTATCTATATAATGTAGTATCTTAACTTTTTTTCTTTTTTTTTTTTCGGGGTGATGGCTGCTGTAAGCTTTTACAGTTACAGCTTTTACAGTCGAGACTTCTATTAGAGGTCTACCCAGACCTCTATTAGTGGGAGGAACCTATAAGTTCTCCACGCAAATATGAGAGTTTTATGAAACTATAGCTGATTAACTAGCAACTTCACCTGTCGGTAAGTGATGACTGCAGCCCAGAAACACACATCCATCCTCAGTGTGGTGTAACATAGTAATAACAATATGTATAATATAACTATATATAATAAATATATAATATAACTAGGTAAATACATAGTCCCATAATGATGTTTATTTTATATAGAATTAAATATAAATATTTTTTGCCATAACATTGTCCTTCTCATGAATACTTTTAACTTGTTTAAGTGTTCCAACATGTGGTATACCTTATTATAGTATATACCGTACTTAAAAACTTATAACGTCTCATATTCAAGTGTTGATTGAGGTACTCACAAGAATGTGAGAACCTTTGTATAATAGCATTCCTACTCTAACTTTGTTTTTAAACTATAATTGATACATAAGGTGAAAAGGTAACAATAACTCAGTTGTACAAGTTGATCGCGCGTGTGCCTACTTTTTCCGCAACCTTGTACTTTTGTACTTTCTCCGTATCATTCGTATTGAACTCTACAGTCTATCCTTCTATTTCTTAGTGGATGTAATATAATACTTCCTTGCTTGTTTCTCTGTTGCTTGAGTTAACATTCTCATACGTTGTCTAGTCTAAACACTGAGATAATACCTCGCAACTAGTAACCTGGGTCTCTTGATCTCCATTTACAACACTAAACAGCATAATGAAGCTATTGCACGTAGGTATTCTGTGGGGGCGTGTTCTTTACCCTGAGCCAACCCATTCTTACTGTTCTGACATTATTAAAACACATTTGAACATACACATACAGGATACCTAATAAGGTATGTCTAGCCCACACATGGTTAATTAAGCCTTGTATGGGTGCTAGAGGAGGAACCAATTAGAGGATGGCGTAGGTGCAATCAATTCCTCTAATGAACTCAATTTGTAGCACTTTACGTAACTAACGCATATGATGTCTTACAGCAAACGTACGGAATGTGTAGATCATACTGCATTAAGTCGATCATTCTGAAATATATAAAAGTATCTATGTTTTATTATAATGATAAACTAACACACAGTTCGCTCAATAGGTAATAGTTTCTATGACCCTGACATTCGTCCTCGAGAAGGAATCATAATGCGAATGTGATATTACCATTTAATATTAAGGTGGATCACCTCATCACCGAAAAGGCCGGTCTTCGGTTGCACTCACTTGTCACACAAAACACAACAGCGCTAGGATATAAAAATAGTATTATTTTACACTGGTATTGATTGAAAGCGTGGGTCTTCCCTGTAGGACACGACATATTAGTGCCACAGGTAATTTATATAGCTCGTATCACATTAAAGTTAATTGCTAGATTATGTAAAAAAGTTAAGATGTATTATTAAGTTATATTATTGGCTATTAATGGGAGCTGTATCAGTAGCTCGAGGTTGATGAGGATGCTGCAATACGCGTTGTTAGTATATGGACGTCTTATAAAAGCGCCAGTTTTGGTGACAATATTATATGATATTATGGGTAACGATAATGCATATACCTAAATCAATCATCGATAAGAAATCATAGTGCAAATGAGTCACACATGAGGCCTACAGATGTATTGCCTATAGTTATAGTCTTAAATTTGTTTTTCGCCGATGACTTAGTTATTATTTATGCTGGAATAGTGATTTTTTTTATTATCTGTTACACTAAAATCACCAAATGATGTCATTTATGACTTCGACGAACGGTCATAAAGTTCCGTAAATATTGACAGCTTTGTAGGAGGCAACAAATTCCGTATCTCATTGTTCTAGGCGCCATAATAATGACGTACCGCTCCAACTACATTTTATCGAATCAAAACTACAATTATTTTGAGATTACAGAATTAATAAATACTACTAGGTATCTAACATTCGCTTTTCGATTACTGTGTCATTATAAAGAGTTCGCTTTTTCACCTTACTCGACAACTAAAAATAATTATTCTGATAAAAATATTTAAATATTTGTAGGCTATTTTATGTGATTGCTCTGAAAAATAACTGTGTGTACGGTGTGATATTGTTTAGTCCCGGCTTGGCTTCAGATTTCAGACATTGATACTGCTAAAAATTGCTGTGCGTTATTTTGACTCCGATTAAGTTTTTATTAAGTGTGATTAAGTTCTAGTTGGAAAAGGAACGAAACTTAGATCAGTAGGTTTTCCGAAGGATCCTTGATGTATTTTGCATCCAAAAGCACTGGAGGTTATCACGAAGCTATTATCGGAGAAAAGTTAACAAACCGGTTTACTACAACTTGAGCAGCTTTTCAGAATAATTTATTATAAATTATGGACAAAACTCGAAGAATATGAAATTACCCCCTTCTCAGTCCCGAAAAAAATGTGACATTCCTTAGAGAAATAGCATAGAATGAATATGAAAATGTTGATAGTTAATTGGGGAGCAACATTATCCATGAAATCGCATCGAAGTATAGTCCGCGCGTCTTATCACTGAGAAGCGAGCTCAGTGAAAATAGATGATATTTTAGAGGAGGTGATAGACATACAATAAATATAATATCAGATGATGGTTAAGTAATACTTGCAGTGCAAGTATTAGTAAAGATTTCACTCCCGATAGGGAATCGTGATACAATAGAACCTCGTCATCACTGAGGAATATGATGTTGAATGCCCCATAATCAGAAAGTTATCGAGTCACAAGTTTCATTCACTCACATGAATCTCAGTGCAAGTATATGGTTACATTCTGTGAATACGCCGTATGATGAGTTTAATAATAAGCGAGACCTCAAAATGTATCTATGATTTTATCTACGAGTATCAATGACTAATCCTCTTGTAATTATGATTAGTAGGTCGGCGAGTGTAAAACAGTAAAGTCTCAGTCTAGCTGTCATTTTGCCAAACATAAAACAAAGGAGTGTGGTCCTCCCGCTCCGTACCCTAAAAACATAAATCCATTAATCATTATAGTGCTGCTGGTGTTTATTGCATGTAGTATTTATAACTTAAGACAACGCTGAAGTGAAAACTTGATTCTTAATTGACACCTACATACATAATTATGTCTAATAACCTGACGGACATACCAACGTCTTGTCAGTGAAAGGGTCGTTGTAACCTTTCCACTGGGATTCCATGATTCTTTTGCGTTTGTATTATTTATCTGTATCTTAATCACGTTTCGTGTCGCACATTAATCATTCTTTTATTGTCAAGTGCTGAAAAGATTTCTTTCTCCAACAATTGAACATTAAACTGAAATACTTACCATCCGTGTAATGATTCTAGCTTAGAAATATTTAACATGTTTTGGGAGTTTAATAATGATTATTGATAATAAATATTAAATTTTTCTTACGTTCATGTGCATTAAGAAAAGTTAGATATATTAGTATACCTTGATAATATCTTCCTTAATTTTTTTTCCTAAATGGAAAGATCATAGGTAACTTTTACAACAAAACATAGCATTTGTATTGGTATATATATATACCCGGTTCCGTTATAGAAATTTTGATTTGAAAAATGAACCTCGTGGACCGGACACTTTAGTCAACAATGATGAATTAAAGGCGAACTGGAAGCTGATGCTACTCAATCTACAGCCGAGCTAGCAGCAGCTTTTGATGTTAACATCAAAACAATATTGGTCCATTTGCGACATATTGACAAGGTAAAAAAGCTTGATAGCTGGGTGCCCCACGAACTTAACAATCGCCAGCGCAACGTACGCGTTGAGACCTGCCTCGCGCTGCTCAACAGGCACAGAAATTAAAGAATTTTGAACCGAATTGTTACGTGCGACGAAAAGTGGATTCTGTTCGACAATCGACAGCGCTCAGCTAGTTGGTTAGATTCTGGTTCAGCACCAAAATAATGCCCTAAACAAAAATGACCTCTAGAAAGTTAATGGTCACTGTTTGGTGGTCTAGTGCCAGTGTGATTCATCACAGTTTTTTTACCAAAGGGTATGAGCATTACTGCAGATGTGTACTGTGAAGAACTAAAGACAATGATGGAGAAGCTCGCACATCTGCAACCAGCTTTGGTCAATCGGTCTTCCCCGCTGCTCCTTCACGATAACGCGCGACCCCATACTGCACAACAGACAGTCTCCAAGCTGCAAGAGTTGGAGTTGGAAGCTCTCCCTCATCCACCGTACTCACCAGACCTTGCACTCACCGACTTTTTTTTTTTTTTTTGACACCGTTTTTCCAAAATTTGGACAACTTTACAGCGGGAAAAAAATTCAATAACTGAGAGGCAGTACAAAATACCTTCGAAGATTTCCTCCCGTCCAGCTGATTTTTACAAGAATTGGCATCAATAAACTACCACTGCGTTGGCAAAGATGCATCGATTACATGGGTGATTACTTTGAATAACAGAAATAAAAAAGTTTGTAAAATACTTTAACTTATTTCATACAAAACGGTAATTTCATAGGTTATTCACCTATTATTATATTAAATGTCTCGGTTATAATAACAAAGGGCATACTTTATTGTCAATTACGTTTTTAGGGAAGTAAAACAGGGAAACAAATATGTACATACAACCACGATGTTATGTCACTCACTCAATGTTCAATTTAATTTAAATTCATTGATAACATTAGAAAAATTAAAATGGATGACTTTGTGACATTTATGCAAAAACTAAATACGCCGTTTACGTCTGGTGATATGGCGAAGAAAAAGACCAGGTATAACCTGCAACGATACATATTTAAAATATGGATTTATTGGCATTAGATGATACAAGCAAGCCACAATATGTTTATATATAGACAAGCAATAATATAGTTTTCAAGTCAAATTCTCGGAAAGCTTTAATACTTTATTTTTTTTAAATCTATAAATTGCTACCTTGTATACTTCATGCTTCCTACCTAGTAGCAGTGCGATTCGGATGTTAATGTACGCCCCATATTATTGCGAAAAAACTCATTTTACCCGCTGTCATTGATATCCTCAATGTTTATTTATTTATATATTTAAGCTTTATATACAGTATGTATAAAGGCGGACTTAATGCCTTAGGCATTCTCTACCAGTCACCCTTAGGGCAATACAGAGATGAAATGAGGTAGGTGTATGCTTAAAGAACTTGTTGTAAAATACTATTATATAAATAAACAATGTATGCGTAATTATACATACATAATTAGACATATATAACAAATACAAATATACATACATATATGTGTATATAAATACAAAATTATTTAATATTGAGATGATTCTGCCAATCTGTTGAGAAATTGCTCCCGAACCTTTACCTTGACCGCGTAATGATTTGTAGCCGCCCTGACTTCAGAAGAACAGATTGAACAAAGAAGGAGTGGATAAAGTCGGAGATGTTATTATATGTCCTGAAGAAGCTAAAAATTGAAAAACGATGTCCCTTACCAATGATACAATATCGAGACAAGAATGAAATGGCCATTGATGCACAATTAAATAATTGATAAAGTTAAATTAAGTGAATTTCAGTTTGACGAGTCAGCAGACTTATCGAAATTGTCGCAATTTTGAAGATTTGTACGGCAATTTAAGAGGAGTATTTTAAAGAAAATACTCTTTTTTGCAAATCAATTCCTGGTCGAGCAACTGGCGAAGGACTTTTGCACGTATTCATTGAAGCAATACAAAACGAAATCTAAAGCTGATATAAACGCATTGCGATGTGTATAAATCGCGAAAGTGGTTACGGAGAAGAATTGCCTCCATAGTAAAATTATAGGACAGGCAAATTATGCCACTTGTGGAATGAAATTCTTCTCTCATATATATATGCACTTTCCACAAAAAAGATACCAGATAATTTACAAAATAGGTATAGTTTAATCAAAAGCTGTTAAGATTGTTAATTTTATTAAAAGCCGATCGTTGCAAACTTTTGAGAAACGACGCCCAAAATGGGTGTCAAGAACAATATTCTGCTTTTCCATATTAAAGTGAAATGATATGTTGCAAGGTAAAATTACGCTAACATGGCTTTTTGAATTGGGAGATGAATTAAAAATATTTTTTTTCAGATAAAAATAGTTCTTTTTTAGAATTTTACAAGATACACAAGCTTTATTACTGTTGGCTTACTTGAGTGACATATTTGAGCATGTAACAAAAACGTTTTACTTGTGGCGGACTAGGTCAATGACTTTATCAAGAAGCTTAGTATTTGGATTATACGCCTTGAAAAAGGAAATTTGGATGGATTTACTTCAACTTCTAATAATATGAATAAATTTAAAAAAATCTGTTATAACCCCCCTGTTAGAGAGCCTAAAAACTCGTTTCGGCGAATTAAAGATTCACTTACTGGAATATTTTCCAGACAAGAATGATTTCTCGAAAAGATGGGTTCTCAATGCGTTGGATGATAGTATTGTTGCAGTTGCCAAGGTACGTAGGTAAGTTAGGTAGTCTCCTTTCAACTCATTGAGATATCGGCCGATAAAACTCTACACCTGGAATTTTTATCACAAGATATAGATAAAATTCGGCTTGCACGACGACGAGAGTACGGAAGCCTAGTAACGGAAGTTTTAAAACATTCATTCTCTTTGCTATTTCTTACTTATCCGAAAATGATTTCTCGTCTATGGTGGCTTTGAAAACTAAATACACAAATCGTCAGTTATTGCTCGAAATTAATGTGTTTGTAAAGATGATCCACGTATAGAACTACTTCTAAGTGAAAAACAAAGCCAACCGTCGCATTAGTTAATTATTGTTAATGATTAACCATTTTAAATAAAGTTTATTTTGTCATGTTATTGCATGGTAATATTTAATTTTATAAAAACTACTTTAACATTTATTTCTATAAACTAATCTTTTGTATACAGGACTTATATATTGAACACCTTTAATACGCGACCCACAGGTTGAGAAACGACGCCCAAAATTGTGTAACTTTCGAATATACATATGCCAATTAGGCCACTTTTAGATTTATGAACCACCTAAGGCAATAGATAAAAGTCATACGTAAACATTTTTTACGTAAGCCAAACACAATAGTCAGTTTATCTTCGCCATTAGACTGCCATCGTTCTAATGTCGTTTTTTGTTAGTAAAAAATAACTCGTTATTACATCTAACTGTTGCTAAACCCTCAATTGATGAACCGTTATAACTCGCCCACATCTAACCATAGCGAAGTATTTTAAAATAATATTCGATCACCCATCAACCGTAATGTTTTGTGTGGCACCGACACATCCTGCAAAGATGTTTTGATTACAGTAGGCTGTCAAACGGAAAATTCCAGAAGCGCTTCAATACATTGGTCATTGGACTGTTAATACAGAATGAAGAAACAAAAATATTTTGGTTGCGTGTTTTGTTTATAAACTGCGGTTACAAAAAGCTTATGATTATCACAATGATGTGCTAAGAGCAAAAATTGTGTGTTTTGATAGGCAAGTCATTTTTATTACTCGATCTCTGTGTGCTGTATGTTTAAAAAAATCCCACTTAAAATGTAATACATTACCAAATATCTAAATGTATGTAGTAAGAATTACTTTCATTTATGATTTAAAAGAAATATACAGCTGCAATCTTAATTAATTACTCTCGTACTAACCAAATACACTATGTATATATAAGACACTTTTATAGATTGGTAAACACATGCTGCTTCTGGCTGCAGCATGAGTGATTGGCTTATCCGGGGAAAGAATACGTCTTCATAGAATATAAATAACATGAATAAATGAATATGATATAAAAATATAACGCTGTCGTATACTCCCCGTCTAGGGATAGGAGACCCTGTCACCGAAGCATCCTGAACATTCGTTGAGTAAGGATGCTTTGTCACCACTGAAGTCTTAGAAGTAATACCTCGGTACCAATATTTGTATTTGGCCCTTGTATTTTGTAAGGGCGTGGTCCTTCACCGGGCAATCTGATTCATACCACAATTAAAAAGTAGATGCAGATTGCCTTTACCCTCTCGTTATTGACAATTTAATGATTTATGACATTCTCGCCGATGAAATAAAACTGTGTGTAAATATGCATGTCTGAGTAATAGATGAAATAAATACTATGGGGATATGTAATCCGCCCATTCGCAGGAGAGCCGCGTTTTGGATAGACTTCGCTCTAATATTCTCTTTAGAGAAACAGCATGTGACTGACTGCTACTTTTTAAGCATTGGAAAGTGTTCTGCCGTCTGTTAAACATTACACAGACGATAAACGTCTGGCATTATAAATGCGAAAACTTCTCCAGTTATACTAATCCATGGACTATATTCTAACATTCTAAAATCTTCCCAACTTATAGACGTACGCCTTATAGTAGATTTTAAAATAATAAAAATACTACTCTATCCTAATATAACATGCGATAATTGAATTTTACAATCCCAATACATGCTAAGGAATGTAATTGACATTTTTACATGAAATTATTGATTGTATGTAACAACTACTTTCGATTAGATTTGCGTTAGTGCAGTGCATTAATCTATAGGAGAAGAATTTGCTGACGTTGCATGTATAATGAAATGAAGGTGAAACGAGAACGTGCTCGTTTTATTGATGGTAAATTGATGGTAAGTGATCTTTGATATAGACACCATCATCTATCTTCGGTAAGAATAAAGATGAACTAATGATAAGGTGATGTCCATGCTGAAAAAAACCCACGCTGTCGTGGCAAAGTAGCCATTAAAATGTTTTGGTTAATTTTTAAATTACATATAGTGGTTCAGGGGCCGGATACACCCTCTAATTCACGGTACGCGAGCAAACCGAGTTAGATGGATTGTAAAATACTGTTTACCCTACATACTCGGCGATCAGGGAATACATGGTGAGGAAACCTGCATGTTTAAATAATGTATTAAAAAGTATATTTTGAAGACATGACATGCCAATCCACTGAGGATTGACTGGTCATGTCTTCAAACCAAGCCACTTGAGGAGGACTCTAGAGAACAGGCCTATACCCAACAGTGGGATTTAAATATAGACTACGTTACTTTACTTTTTTACTCTAAATGTTAAATAAATTTGATGGGATAAATAGTTGCGTGTCTACTAGGTATTAGCTACACAGTAGACACTGCATAAAAAATAACACAAGCATTAAAGAAAAACATGCAGAAAGCAATTAAGCCTCAAAAATAAAATAAAAAAATCTTTTATTAAATTCGTCCCTTCCAATCGATTCGGTGTACTAGTCCCAGATTAAGATAAAAAGGAAGCTTACTACAGCAGTGGTAATTGATAGGTAAACGCAATGAAGGTTACCACGCTGCATATAAAAACTACTTTCAAAATAACACCTTTTCACAGAATACCTGCGTAGTGTCACTAAGTGTAGTGTTAAACTGTTTTTTACGTTAGCTCAGCGAATTCTATTTGAAATCAAGATATTGTAACGGCGGAAGAAACCTATTTTAAATCTTTGGAGGCAATAACGCATTTGATTCTTGATTTATGACATCAGGAGAATTAAGTGCTTGTTTATCGCTCTTACTTTTATAAAAAAACTACCTCTCCTCTACTGGGCAGAAAGGGTAAATGCAATCATGATTACCATTACTAAGTTTATTATCTGGGGTCACGGATTGACGTTATATTCGATTCGTCTTTTTCTCATCACATGTTTCACATATGTACACTTCCGATGGTCTCATACCATTCTTCGCACAATCCAGCCATCTTTTCCTTGATATTTTCTGTTAGTCTTGCATTCCATGTACATTCATGTGAGTTATGAACACTCAGTAGTACTTTCATTCCTCCTCGAAACCAGCCTGTGACTTCTCAATTTGTCTATTAAAGATGCAACTTTCAACCTTTCTATATATTGATACTTCATCTTATCCACTCTATGAAATATACACATTCATCTCCATATATATAATTTCAGTGCTATTCCTACCAGCCGTACAGTAGGTAGGATAAAAAATCATGACATTTCCAGACCTTTAAACAATTATAGGTGAAAAAATACTTTCACGAATTGTGCTCGTCGAATAAGACAACTTACTGGCAACCAAGAAACAAACCAGAAAGTAAATTCTTATTTACGTTCTGGTTCTTTATTATTAATTGGTTATCTTTCAAAACTATAAAAACTTAATTATTTTTAATTATCTTCGCGAATTCTTATTCTACTATTCAGGTTTTTTAATGCCTCTTACAATACAATCCTTTGGACAAAACTCATTAATATTGTAATGTTATATTAACGTGACTACTCATTTTTTGTGTTCACATTTAGTAAAAAGCAAGGCTTCAAAGTATAACTGATGCCAGTTTATTACTATGTACCATGTAATTTTAATACAATGACGTCATTTTTCCGTTTTTTTGTTCCCTAACATAGTCATCCTTTTTTCTACTCATTGGTGGTAGATCGTGGGTGTTATTTTGCTATCGAACACAACCTAATCTTAAGAAAATATACAATCGTTTTTGTTTTTATAATTGTTTATTTATCAAGGTGTTTATTGAGTGTATATCAGAGTGGAATAACGTGTTGAGAAGGGCTTATATGTTATTCCTATTACTTTTCATTATTATGGTTATATCTTTCTGAATGACTTCGATTGTGACATTTTTGGTTGTTACGAGAAAATATCGAATTTTACTTATTAACGATATTAGAAAGTGACAATTTTTACATTATCTTGTCTGCTCCGTTCTGCTCTAATCCGCCTATGCGTTTTGTTACCTGGATGGTTTGTTTGCGGTACTCGCGATACGGGAAAAAAACCGGAACGGTAAGGGGATACGTATACATTGATTTCAATTGGAATCGAATCAGGCTCTGACTACTAGGTCTGTAAAGTACAGTTGCATATTACATTTACTAAAATAAAAGAAATACCTGTCATGGGCTTGCTGACAATGGTTACTTGTTGATGACGATTAGTTGCAGTGGACTTGTAAAGACAGGTTTTCAGCCTATGAAGGTGACAATAAAAGCTTAGATTTCTTGCAATATGCCCACGAAATGAAGCAGGTGGCACTTTTGAATTTTTTCTTTTTCCAGTCCAGCTGGAAGGAGAAAAATTGGCTTTACGCTGGTATTTCGGAAAGTGTGTTCCTTTCCCATTCGAGTAAACCTATTCGTGCTAAACGTAAGAATTGCGGTGGAACTCTACAACGTAAATATTACTTTAAGCGTAATACATTATTGAAATAGGTAAATGATAGACACCATTCATCCGTGATACGAGGTAAACTTAGGTAGTGTAGGACCAGATGGAGTGACAAACCAAGGCGGCTGGATACCCCCGGAAGTTTAAAGCTTAAGAGTGAAATAAGGGGCGTGTCTGGCGTGTAAATAGGGTACAGCAGTCGATTACTATCCGTGATGATGATGAGAATCTTTTAAATGAAGTCCCATAACCGTCTACGATAATTTTCTTTTTATATTGCGTCTATCCCTGTGACCTGTAAGATCCACGTGCCCTCGATGGTCTGTGATCTTTTGATTCCACTCGTACTAACTAGTTAACAGGATTTTTACGCAACTATTCTGTGAATGCGTTATTTAAAATCATGGTGTCGTCAATTTTGAGATGGAATGTGGCTCAAAAGAAAAAATAAGCTGAACACCATTTGTAACTCTTTAACTCTGTATAAAAAGGTTTCTAGGTACGAGTATTAACAGTGACAACCTAAAATTAATGCATAATAATGCAATAGAAACAGTAGACCTGGTGGCCAGGGGCAATAGACACCATATATACATCTAAAAAACTCTAGTAATGCAAAAGATAATAAACTAAACTATTTTTTTTACATCATAATCCTATCCGGATGGTTATAAAAGGAAGTAACTACGGATATTTGTATGTAAGCAGGGCACACTGAAGCATACCGCCACGAGGCTTCTCTGTGAGTTGTCAGATTTCACACGTCTTCAAATATGTTTTCATAATATTACGTTTTGTTTCTGTATGGTGTGAACGTACTGCTTAAAGCATACTTTCTATGCCTATGCTTATGTCTTACGTTTGCTTACGTTACGTTTATATATATATATATTTTGCTTCGGCCATTAGGCTCTTCAGAGAGACAAAATATATACACAAAAATAATAATGAATTTAATATTACATTACATATGAGATTGGCGTTTAGTCCAAATGGCCATTTAGATCCCAAATTCAAATATATTTCAAATTAAGGCTTGTGAATTTAGTGATTCAATTGTACTCGCGCCATTTGTTTTGCTTTCTTTGAAATCCTTCTGTTAACAAAATAGAAAACTTGATATATCGTGTTATTTACACACAGCGCTGCAGAAACAGCTCGAAGGATTAATGATGTATATGGGGAAGTCACTGTATAAGAAAGGACCTCCAAAGTTAACCCCGCGGACGGCCGGATTTAGTGACAGGCTTCAGTGTGAGCGACAAAACAATTTTAATTCACTTAAAACTACTTGGATAAGCGAAAAAGCTTGAGAAATGGGTACCGCATGAATTGAGTGAAGGGTACCAACAAACACGCATTGAGTGCTGCGTTACGTATGATTGAAAATAGATACTGGACGACAATCGGAAACGCTCATCACAGTGGTTGAACCCAGGAGAACCGAAATCCTGGTCCAAAGCGAAAATTGACTCAGAAAAAGGTACTGGTGAGTGTTTGGTATACCAATGCTGGTGTTATACACTATAGATTTCTTAGATCTGGCCAGACCATTACGACAGATCTTTATTGTCAACATTGCAAACCATGATGGAAAAGCTAATGGTTAAACAACCGAGACTAAATTAGAGGACCTACGATTGGAATGTCTCCGGACCATACTCCCCGGAACTTTCTCCAATTAAACATTATTTATCAATACCACGAACTATGGGCAATATTTTATCCAGAGCCCTATTATGAGACCGGATATCCAGGCTACATGAGAAAATAATAAAATTAATTATCTCATAGATATTGCAGTTCCCAACAACCACAATATTAAAAATGTACTATTCCTAAATCGGGTATATCATTAAGTACGAGCCTGTATGGATTTTGGATACTTATTATTTTAAATATAACAGTTCTTTATGCTTAAACACACGTTAAATACGCACGTTTTTCGTTAATATTATATATGTATACATTAATATAGAGGACGGTTCTGGTTGCCAACCAAATTTTAGATCAAGAAGCGTGTTAAATAGTTCTTTTGCAGGAGGTCTATGTTGAATAGTGTGTAGTTATTTGTGTATTACAAAATTACTAGTGTCATACTTAGCATGCCCTTTAAAAACGCTAAAACTATGTTTTAAAATGTGTAAAACAATTGTATCTTTGCGTTAACTGATCGTAAAACTGCCTCGCCTTAGACTGTCGGAAAGTCGTTAAATTAAAAGTTGGATTCTTAACTCGCTAAATTTAGTTATTTGCGGTCAAAGTGAGATCGTGAATGGTAAAACTATCTACCAGTAGTTGCTAGCAAATGCTTTGTCAATTTATGTGAACTCGTACATTATTCACAAATTGACTCTTCCTAATTAAATTACAATGATCAGGATAGAACAGGCAAATATATTATGAGTTCGGTGTTTAGTCGTGATGACGACGATTTATTTAAAGAAATACAATTAATTAAATTTAGTCTTGGTATCATAGTGTCTTAGACGTTGTGATGCTTATTGCAGTAATTTGACGGAGTAACATATTCTAAGATACAATGGCAGAAGATACGAAATTATTATATATAAATCTGCGCGATATGATATCCCACTCAATTGCCTTCTTAAGTTGTAATCCATTTGAAGGTTCTTGATCATTTTATATATCTAGGTCATAAACATAACCACCTCAGGGATAAGGAGACAAACAAAAGTTCAAACGGATTCGTTGTTTTTTTATAGAATAGGTGGCAAACGAGCATGCAGCCCACCCGATGGTAAGTGCCCACAGGGCCTTTAAGAAAGGTGTAAGCTCTTTTCTTGAAGGTCCCTAAGTCGTATCGTTTCGGAAACACCGCTGGCAACAGCTGACTCCACACATTAGTTGTGAAGTAGTAACTACAGTTGGGTTAAAACATTGGCTTAACAAATGTCTGAACGTATGAATAGTACAAATTTGACGGAATACTACCTTGGGCGTTGAATTCTGACTCAACAAAGACAGAACTTAATGTGCTTAATATAATAGGATTTATACTATGTTTAAAAACATTCCCTTTAACCACTTCATCTGAGGTTTAATACATGTCCTACGAGCTAGTTCAAGATAGTAGTCGAATGACTGATGGGTTACGGCATTAAGTTACTCAAGCAAGCAGTACCCTAAACCTTTAAGGCATTGACGCTTTTTTTATATAATATAAGAAGTATCACACTTTGCCAAATTAATTTACACTCGAAATAGAGATATTTAAAAAGAAATCATTGTGTTTGTGCTACATTGTACGTTATAAATTTCTTTAAACAGATTAGGCATGATGCAATTCCGTCAGTCGTGGGATTCTAAAATCCCTGCTTCCCTATCCCTATCTTCTTGTTTTCTCGTGTAATGTGACAATACTAGTAAGTCGAGTAGAAAATACTAGTTATTTGTTGCTTACAACAAATGCATCCATCGATAACATTACAGTTTTCACGAGCGCACTTCATTATAACAACATCATATAGAATAAATTTGGGGTTACTTTTGAACATTAAAGCTTTTTTTATAATTTTGAGGATACACCAGATGATGAGTGATGACATTATATCTATATCTACCCAAAGATTCAATATTGTATATTGTTATCCGTTTGGACTGAGATGGTAAAACTATAAGTGGGTCTCCGGATCGACGAATGTGAATATTGGTGATGAGGCATCTTAGTGGCTTTATCGTGGAAGAATGTGATTGTGCCCATGATTCGAGCTGTACGAATCACTTACCGTCAGATAAATTAGGTACAAGTAATACCAGTCGCCTCTTATCAATACATAGTATAAAAGGAAGTCTCCTACATGAAATATATGTTTGCATGAGTGCGCTGATCTCGAACGCCTGGAGGCAGTTTTCGCTGTCTCTTTTCTCTATCTCTTTTCGAAGCATTAGGATGTATTAAAATACTCTATCCATTATAGGAACTGGCTTATAGCGATAATTACAACAATACCCTGCTGTTTTATCAGGATGTATTATAACAAAATCATGTGTGGCAGAATCGTGCAGTATCAAATGAGGTACAAATTAATATTACTCTGGCGAAATCGGTCCAACCCACTAGTATAATGTAGAAACCAATCCTATCTCGTGTCTATAATAAATTATAGACGCATAGCGTATCAAATTGTTCGTAGAATACATATTTACGTATTATTTTTTAATAACTTAAGAGGAAAATGTAAAAACTTTGAGTGCAAAATAGACGGATGTAGCGTCCTCTGCGACTGACATTTAACTAAATGAATAGCCTGTGACCGTGCAAAAAATAATGTAAGATAGGAACGTGATTATAATAATCATTTTATGTCTTAATAGACATAGAAATAAAATGCGCATCTTTTTCCCATTAGTTTAGTTTAGTATTTTTTATGATATTAGCGGTGACAAACAAGCACGGTTCATCTAGTTGTAAGTGATTCCTGTGGCCCTTGACACCCATAATCATCTTAATAGGAAATCATAAGGCAGATCATCTCTAAAGATTTAGATGGAATGCCTCGTCACCAGTAATAACCTTTCCGGTTGCGTTCTTTCAAGGATGACAACTCAAGTGCATTTTGAATCTTCATTAAGGACGTAAGTAGAAATGATGGGCCACAGTAAGTTCATTTACATTATATATATATATATATATATATATATTGGTGTTCGTATAAATAGAAACACTACCAACGGTCCTTGACATCATGTAAGATACTTTACCGCAATCGTTTTTATATTAAAATAGAACAATAAATAGGACATATATGTTCAACGACTTATCATTTATTGAAATCATCATTCATATATCATTTATAAGAAAAACAATATAAATCCCATTACACAAGTGCAGTTTCAATATTACATTACGGACAAACATTTAAATCAGTTTTAAAGTATGAACAATAATGGTCAACTACTTAGAAACAACAACAAAAAAGTATAAAAAACAATATTTATTTAAGTATTAGAAATTAGTATTGTTATTTACGAAATAGCTACTATCCACAGCATACCAATAGTTATAATTAATATTTAATGGCGTATCCCTTATTTTCAATAACAGCACTGCAACGACGTGGCATTGATTCAATCAATTTTATACATTTTTCTAGGGGGATTGAATCCATGATTGAACAAATGCTTCATATAGTTCGTTTTGACTGGTGTAACGTTTGTTTGCGACTTTCATTTTAACAATATGGCAGAGATTTTCTATCGTGTTTAAATCCAGACTATTTGCTGGCCAGTCTAAAACGGATATACGCTGTTCGCTAAGGAAACATTTAACGTGTGTTTAGGGTCATTGTCATGCTAAAAGATCCAGGTTACAGGCAAATGATCGTCTGAGTCCGAGAGAGATCGATCGATGATTGTGTGCTCTAAGATATTTTTGTATTGCCATTGATCCATTGTACCTTCAATCTTCCGAACAGGTCCAACTCCGGAAAAACAACTCCAAACTTTAATGTGTCCGCCATCGTGCTTGACTCCTATACTCCTTGTGTATTTATAATTAAAAGCATTGTTTACAGGACGTCTTACATAGCTTAATTCTTAATCTGGTTGGAGCCTTTACTTGGGTCTTTTTTAGCAACACGAACGATTAGCGTATCTTCTCTGGGAGAGGTTTTTCTTGACCGAGCCTTTCTTAACAGAACAATTTAAATGCTCAGCTATTCTTCTGTACGCCCACTTATGATCTATATGTAAATGAACAATTATTTGCCTAGTTGACGCGTCACAACTTCTATTTTTGCCCATTTTGAACAAAATAAAATTCATATTAAATTTTGAATTGCCGCCAAAATAATAGAAAAGCCAAGAAAAAAATATTATTCTCCAATTTCAAAAAAGAAGGAGCTATGGATGCTTTTTTAAAATGTATTATTTATATTATTTATATATATATATATATATATATAAACATCTTGATTATGTAAATTAACAATGTTTATAAATAAGGTAGGATAAAAAAGTTTCAAACTAAGTGAGGCTACATGTAAATTTATGTTAAACTTTATTACAGAGTTCCAAGTTCAAGGTCTTTGTTTTTTATTCCGTTGATTGTCTTTATTATTGGCGACCGAGCTGACGTTCTAGTTAGAGTACAGCTGCTGTGAACAATCTGGGCGGTCCTGGCCTCATTCCCAACCGGAGAACATTGTTCGTGCATTACAGATTATTAGTTTTCGAGTCTAGATGTTGTATGTATATTACATCCTCATGACACTGCATCTGAGAAGGAGCGAAAGTAAATGCCTCTTCGTTTGCGTGGATGGCACTATAATGTATTTTATGCGCATTCGATGACATCTGGTAATAATCAGAAATGTAACGTGCTTGAAGTCGACTAGGAGGACATTTTTGCACAATTGTTACACATATGTAATAACATAAAATGTTATTCATAAACCTATTTTCGTGTATTCTCATAATGAATTATGAACGTCATTAAAATTGAAATGAAACAATAGTTTCGGTAATGTGAATTCAAGATAAGAGATATCAATTTTTCGTATTGAAAGGAAATTATTATTGTTTAGTAAAAGCGCGGAACATATCCCATCCGCATACCAAACACAAGTACTAAGGAAGTGAGAGAGAGACATTGGCAGGACCAAAGCCTATCTATAGGCATACTGCTTAGTTCGCTGCCGTTCAATTTATTTAAATATACTTAACCTTAGCAACTTTAACTCTGATTAACAAGGAGACGTGAGCATTGCCGGTATTAATCAGCCGTTTAGATTCGTCGGTCCGACTTGCAGACCTTGATTCCGTTGTTTATGTTTGTTTTATACATTAATAGCATTTAAGTGCCTTAATCTTAACTGCTTATTGCATACAAAACAAGTGCCATAAATACTTAGTTAAAGGCTTTGTTAAAATAATAGCGTTCTTACCAAGACTGTTGCACAATTGTAAAATCCTGACGTTTCGCGGCATCCATTATAAACTGTGCAGTTCTACTTGCTACCGTTCCGTTTATATCTTCCAGAAAACCCGCACAATTTCCAACTCTACCGCTCGCTATAAAATAATGATTTCCGTTCAATATAAAACCGTAAACTAGACACACGACACGCGGACGACTTACATGCGCGAATCGTTTTGTAAACAAGTACGAAAACTCCGGTGCCGTCGCAAAACAAATCGTGTCCGTAATCGCTTGACTATGTTTAGTTTTATAGCTCTTTTTATTATTATTTCTTTCGGTAAGTCGCGCGCCGCGCACGTGCTCTCGCGGCGATGCAGCCTTTCGTAATAAACGGCGGTCGAATGTTGGCCACTAAGAAAAGGGAACACTGAGTGTTCGCACATAAATTCGCTCAAGTGTGACACCGGCTGACTTAGACGCGGATCCCCCTAGTGGATAACTTTAACAATGAGACAATAGTGTAGGTGGAACATCAATGCATTGTTTGAACCTGCTTAAAAGTCAACCGGCGAAACGAAGGCTGGCTAGTGTTTAAAAATTTGATGCAGTTATGTGACAATTTTTTTTGTAGTATACCTCAAATTCGTAATTTAAAATTTTTGGTTTTTCCTAAAACAACGGAATTTGATATCTCCACTGGTAATTTAATTCTTGACTGCTAGGTATTGTGAAATGTTTCATCCTTTTCGCATTACCGCATGGCTAAGTAAGTCGTAAACACGGGTTCGATTCCTCAGGTATTTACTTGTGTAACGTTTTCGATTTATATAATTTTAAATTCTTTAGGTTGCACTTATTTATTGCCAATAACAATGTATTGGTCCTGGGAACGTGGGCCGGACGGATGTTGATCGTGTTCTGCAATCTTAAGATGAACTTCCTACTACTAAGTTACTGCCGTTTGCTAGTACTATATAATACTATCCTCCTGTCTGCTATCGATTTCAACTACAGGTATTTCTTGTCGATCGAATCTAAATTAATATCATTCTGATCGGAGGAAGATTCAGATGTAGTGCCAGGTCAAGATATATATCCAACAAACACAGACCCGAATTGTTATAATTCGTGATATACACATTATGTTCCTCGTCTGGGAATCGAAATCAAGACCATTACAAATATGATTATCGTGTTACGTTATCATTCTGAAATAACCTACGTTGTCTTAATAGACAGATATCGGTAATAATAAAATAAAATAATCGAACAGTTTATTGCCACATAAAATGGCAAAGAAAAATCAATTTTACTTAAGCAATATAATACTAATAATAATGGGATAATTTCATAGCATGGCGTCTGCAAAAACTTCGGATACGCGTAGATCATGCTTGTTAAGTATCATTTATGTTGTATCTTGGTACGGAATTTCTACGGCATATGACATCTAGGAACATTTTACCTCGGTACATGTTGAAAAAACCGGATCCTGTATAATAGGTAACGAAGGATATTAGCGTATTACTTATTTAACTGTAGTTAACCCACGGAGCAGCTTTCTTGCTAAATAAATGAGTCGGCACGATCGGGCAAGGACCTCACACAGCATATATCAGCATCCTATATCATCATACGAAACACGATTGTAGGTATAGTGGATCCAATTACAGTGATGAGGCATAGAATCTCAGTCTTGAGGTGTGACAACGCATATGCATCTAGAAACTTTATTAACGATGGCTACAGATGTCATGGACCGCAAGCAACATTTCCCATCAGGCGGACTATGTGCTCGTTTGTTAATATTATAAAAAAAATTCTCACGGCTGACGGTTGATTGGAGCGTTGCGTAGTGGGTGGAATATAGTAGTGACATAGTACTCGTTCGAATCCCGATCAAGGAGCAACATTAGTACATCAAAAATTGTTGGTTTACGGATCTAGGTGTGTGTGTTCATTTCGCGATTCTGCTGATACTGCATTCGATGCATCTTTCGATATCTTTTCGCATAAAATACATTGTAATAGGTACTGGTACACCGTTTGTGTGCTTTTGTGTAAAACATATAAACAAGGAATATAAATATATCACATTCTGCGCGGGAGATGATATCTGCTAAGATATCGCTGTGTTCGAAATCTACCAGGACGATATATACATTAATCGTTATTTCTGCTAAGGCTGACAACGCAATAGTATCTTGGTTCTTTGTCGGATAACTCACTTCAGGCGAATTCTGTACTTGTTGGCACCCTATTTTGACCTGACCGAATAAGACGAACTCAACTTGAAATACTAATATAAATCTGCTGTTTCGTGTAATAAGCAATGCGAACGAGACATACGAATATACAGGTTACAAGAAGAAAATAACATTGTATAAATAAAACTAAAATGATAGTAAAGTAAATGAACTAAAGTAACAGAACATATAGAACGTACGGATCATAAGCCTCCTTTCATCTCGCAAGCAAGAGTAATAAACTACTTACAAGCTGAAGTGGCAATTGGGCGAATAGACAACATAGTTCGTAGAATCATTAACTACTGATCGAGTCGATCCGAGGATAGTAAGGAGAAGCAACATGACGAAGGTATTACTGATAATCGATGTTAGGATAACCCCACTAGATAACGACATCCACTATTGAAATATACGCTTAAATTAATTTAACAGAACTGCGTGGTCGTTTACGCATCTTAACTTATAACATATTTTAAACGTAGGAAATTATTTATTATTTATTAATTTAACTTCAAAAACATTATATATTACAAAAGAGATGTTTAAATACAATTTTTTCTGCTAATACGGCTTTGTACGGATTCGGGAATGGTCACACGAGACATTTGGCCGTGGTCATATAGTTTTTACGACTGTTAAAGAATAGTGTTATTTATTAAAACTATTTAAAAGAATATAAACAATTTAAAACTATCTTTTGTTTTCGGGAGTTAGTAAAAAATACCTAGACCGCTTTAGATTCTCAATCCCACAACAGATGAACAGGCGCGCATATGATCAACGTAACCGTATGCAAAGGTCATGACCGTTCGCACAAGTACCCTACCCGACAGGGTTTGCTGCGATCCGAGGTGCGCATGTGTGAAACAGATGATAGTGTTTCCGTGCGATTGTTAAAGGACGAAATAATGTTAGCTTTAACAAATAACGACATACATATTATCGTTGTAAGTGATTATATGCAAAGTTTCACAATGACGCCGCTGTAAACTAGCTGTAGCACACATAGGTCGGCTGGACTAGGAAAGGACCTACTTTCAGAGAATACCAGCGATAAAATGGCGTTTCGGGGATATTCGTCTGGTTAGTTAGTAACTAATCTATCGGTGTCAACACATACTATCTTAGTACTCAGATATTGCAACTGCATCATCAAGTTAACGCTTACCATCAGGTGAGGGTGTGCTTATTTGTCACGTAATATCGTTAAATAAGATAACAAAAAAATCATATTATCATGTTAAACATACGACTTTGGACCTAGACTTGAGACATTGAGAGTAGCAAACGAGTACACCAGGTCACTTGATGGTAAGTGATTCCTGCGGAACATGACATCTACTGCATTCATCCTTGACAAGGAATCATAATGAAGATGCGTTGTCACCCTTGAGTACTGAGATGGAATGCCTCGTCACCAGCTATAAAGGTCTCCGATCCCTACTGTCACTAGAACATCTTTTATGCTGCTATATCACGCTGATATTCTGTGAGGGCGTGGTCCTACAAACTGCACCGTAGCTCTACCACTGTTATATACCTACTACACCTATAACTATATATATATATATATATATATATATATATATATATATATATATATATATATATATATATATATATATATATATATGTAGATAAGTTGTTAGAATATGAAACGAAGACATAACCTTAAATTAAGATACTATTATTACCCGTTAACATAAATTGAACGATTAAAATATACAGTAGTATCATTCTTAATTGCTTTAAAAGATTTGAAGTTAATTAAGGTAAAAACGGTATCGTTTGACAGCAGTACCTAATGATATCGGTATTTCAAGCGGTCGTTTTACCGGTATTTCAAGCTCTAGTTATAAATGACGGTTGGCGAGTAATTCTAGTGGGACATCGAATCTTTCTTCTGCTTCCGGTTGTTACCTAATAATAATATTTGTACAATGAAATGAAAATTTCCTTCATGTCGCCGGAAGTTAATTTTTTTGATGAATAAGGTTGACCGGATAGATCTTTTCCAGCCGTTCTTCGTTTGATGCAATCAATATCAAATGGAATATCTAGGTATTCCTCATATTTTATTGTATAAATATATATACGACTGCGTCAGTTATGTTTTTTACAGTGGTAAGGCCACGCAGCTAGTTTCTCCCTATAGGTGGTCCTCGAGGAATATCCACCAGGACATACCTCGAAATAACGTACTGAGATTAATAAAAGTTAATCAAAAATGAACATTGTGTTAACCTATTAAGGTTTATTATGATACCGAAGAATGATTTCATGTTATTAGCTTTTTTTAATACATTGAAAAATTGAAATCAAGATAAAGATATTCGTTTCCATGGAAAAAAAACAATCTTAATTTGTATTATAAATTAACATTCTATTTTTTATTTATTTATTTATTTTAAACTTCATGCACAAAGTAAATTACATAGTCGGAATTAATGCTAAAAGCATCATTATTATATATTATATACTATATACATATATATATATATACTAACGGTACTTTTTTTATTTTTTTATTACATTGAGAGTAACAAACGCGCACACAATTCACCTGATAGCAAGTGATTCCTGCGTCCCATGACATCTACATTCATCCTTGACAAGGAATCATTATGCAGATGCGTTGTTACCCTTGAGGACTGAGATGGAATACCTCGTCACCAGTAATAAAGGTCTCCGGATACCTGCACTCACCAGACGAAACACAGCAGCGTTATTTTGCCATTTAACGCTGGTATTCTGTGAGGGCGTGGTCGTAACCCGGTCGAGCTGACCCATTAATTCTGCAGCTAGATACAAACTGCGGTGTAGCTCTACCACTGTTAAATTATTGTTTAATTATCATTTTCTATAAAAAAAAACATGTTTTGGATAGAAAACGATAATTACCGTTAATGATAACTATATTATTTTTTATAACGTACTATTTAATATCACTACAACGCTACTTGTCAAGGATGAATGCAGATGTCATGGGCCGCAGGAATCACTTAACATCAGGTGAACTGTGTGTTCTTTTGTTACTCTCAATGTAATTATATATATATATATGTTGCATGTTATAAAGATTGTAATTATTAGCTATATAATAGTGCTGGTAAACGAGTGTTTTATTTAAAATAAATTATCTATATAAAAATAACACATATTTTAACATACTAAACATAAATCGCAATTAATACTGTAATGGCATTTTGATTGAATACCCGTTACAAGCAATTAACTGTAAATGGGACTGTCCGTCCATATAAAGATTATTTCCCCTGGGAAATGTTAATAATCTATAAATGGTTTCGCTTAACGTCCTACTTGAGTTACTATGCGAACTATATTAAATTAAAACCCGATAGGCCGTAGTTGTACACGAATGACCCAGTTGAACTGAGTAAGTTACACGCTTTTATAATATTTCAGCGTAAAATAGCAGAACATCGTCTGATGGGTAAGAGGCTATTTTATATAATTGAATATCCTTCCTTGGGGTCACAATCTACCTTTACCTCTTCTGTTTTTTAAACGATTCGATATAAAATGGTGATTAAAAAATATTTTGTATTACTATTTATTTTTTATTATATTTACAAACAACAAACGAGCAGACAGTTGGCCCGATGCTAAGTGATCGCTCATCATCTCATCACACCGAGGCTCCCTCTCGGAGGAGTCCATGCACTGGTTACCCATTAATAAAGGATGAAAATCGTATGACGCAGCATTCCAGTATTCTTGTCATTACACCACGTGGCTGTACCAAAACTCAAGCGGCTACAGGTTCTACGAATTGTTAATATTCGATATCGATTGTCTACCACCGCGACAATATCTGGTTAGCACAGGTGGTCTTTAAAACAATAAACTGTTTTAATTAACGATGTGGCGTTGCATTCGTAGACGAATTAAGTGTTAATCATCAATGAGTTCAGTGAGAAAATATTATAAATTTCATAAAAGCAGTCCCACGCCACCTTAATCATGGACGAAGAAACCAGATGAAAATATTATCTGGTAATGACACATTTAAATATAGCAAAATATATATATTGAAAGACCGTTATGACCAGTTAATTACGGTAGAACGACAAATAAATAAAAATTAATGAACTGGTTAAAAAAGTACACGACAGAAACGTACGAATAAGTCATGTCAAATGAAGTTACTCAAATATTATAAGTTTACTACTTTTATACTACGTTTTTTATAGTCATGATAAATCATAACGTTAAAATAAAGTCGAATGAGATCCAACAATGGAGCGAGCGAATTCCCGGCAGATTCTCTCGGAAAAAATCATGTGAATTTCATATGTGATCAACGTCAAATTCAGCAGCAAATAACCAACTTTTACGGTGGCGTATAACTTACCGGTGTCGATCAAATGGATTAGAATAACTAATTCTTTTGACATGACCCACGTATATATGAAATGAACTTTTAATTACGCCAGGAACTGAATGTTTAGTTCATCATTCTTCATCTACTTATAACAGTGAGATATAACGACTCACGATCTAAAATATTGACACAACGATGCTTTCTGATACTTACTCCGTTAACATCTGATTCATCCATCTCCGTCAAATCTGTTAACGATTTAATCATTTTTCAATCCGTTAACCATTGATGAATACAATAAAATTACATTAACGTATACACCGTCCATCACACACCTCGACTGTTTAGTACTAAATTGATGTCAACTGCACACGACATATAGTAGTGCCTAATTTATTCTAACAACGGCACTGACTCACTGACGGCTTCTTTTTACAGATTCCGATTCAGTGTCAATGAAGACATTTAAACTCGACTCAATATTCCTGAAATTACACAATGAATTATTAAAATTTAAAAAATATTACAGTCGTGTTTTCGCAGAGCTCAAGAGAAGAATCTGAAAAAAAGTCATGGCCAATTTTCTTGATCACCACGTTGATACCAATTCTGTATTTAATTTTATACAAAAGAATACATTAACATAACATTAACCAGTGGTGGAGCTACGCTGTAGTATGTTTCTATCTGCAGAATGAAAAGGTCAACTCCACCTGGGAAGGGGACCACGCGCTCATAAAATACCGGCGAAACACAGCAGCATAAGGCTGCCGTGTTTCATCTGGTAAGTGCAGGGATCCGGAGACCTTTGTTTTATGTTAAGAGGCATTCCAATGCCTCAGTTCTCAAGGGTGACAACGCATCTGCATTATGATTCCTTGTCAAGGATAAATGTAGATGTCATAGGCTGCAGGAATCACTTACCATCAGGTGGAAGGTGTGGTCGTTTGTTACACTCAATGAAATAAAAAAAATACAAAAGAATAACTAAAACTAATACAATAAACAAATAAAACAGCAGTTATATATATATATATATGTATTTATGTTAATCATTAGCTTTGTAATTATTGAAACTTCTGAACGCTTGCGATGTTATTGTTGGGTTGCTTACATTGGCCTTTAAATTTCTTTTTTTTCGGAGTCGGAAGCTGGAACTACAAGTTTATAGTTTATATTTATTACGTGTAGTGACATTATGTATGTCAACTTTTGTTATTATTTAAGTCAATATACTTATTATAACTAAATTTTAATAAATATATTGATTGGCCAGTGATTATATTAATCGCTTTACATTTCTTCCTTAGTGAACACACGAAGCCTTGTAAGTTATAATTTGCTCGAATAGACCTCTTCAGCAGTACGATGATAGTTTAAATGTCTGCAGCATTCCTCAACAAAAGAATAACATAAGAAAATATATTGTTTGAAGGTCGGATAGTGGACCAATATTTTTAATTGATAACGCAGGTTACAAAATTATATTTGTAAACTTCTATACACAATGCTAATACACATTAATTAATATTTAAACAAATTAGTCTATTTAAATCATTACAGTTATATGATGTACATTAATTATTATTATTAATAACTTAATTTAGTAATAATAATAATAAGCTAATTTCGGTCGGCTGCACTGTAGGAGGACCAAATTGACCACACACAGTACCAACGTAAAATATCACTTATTACACTCTAAAACTAACTCTCGTAAAATATCACTTATACGCAGATGGTGAGTGAAGAAAACCCATCGTCCAATTATTGGTAAACAGATGTCTAAATGATATGATACCTGCAAAACATTGGCATTTCAATCATGCGAATAACCGGCAGTAGGGTCGCAGATCTACAACCGACCGAAATGATTTGCGAATCGTCGCATTGTAGGGGGAATACAAATAAGTTTCGTATACGTTTTTACTAGCGGTCAACCTCAACAGGTCGGTTCTCTCCAGTCAATACAGATAGAAGCGTCGCTGGAGTTGCGCCACTTCTTCTCCAGCGCCCACGCATTCCGAAGTGGTGCTACAGATAGCCAATAATAATGACAGTGATACTAATGTAGATAATTTTTAGTCAGCAGCAACAGACCGAGCCGAGATTCGCACTCCGAGTCAGACGCTCTCGCGGAACAGGGTAACGGTCCAAGCCGAGGCTCCCTCTTGGGAGCCCTTTGCTGGTTACCCCGCACAAAATACGTCTCGACCCGACGAATCTGTAATGGCCCTCAGGCTAACAGCGGCCATCAGCTCAGAAAAAAAAAGGTCAACCGCAATGAGAGAGATCGCATAACGCGTATGTACCCTTAGGGTCAGCGCAGACCGACCGAGTAACGGCCGTACGACGGCGTAATAAAATTTGTAATTCAACATAATTCACTTGTGCATACCAATGAAATTTGTATAGCCAAATCCCACCCTGCCAGTGTGATTGTGTGTGTGATTTATTTCACACTGTGAGGTTATAGATTCACTAAATTAAACGCTTCGCCGCCACTCCGTTGGTGTGCACTGATCCTAAATAATTTCATCTTAGTTTCTTATTGGGGATGGATGTGGACATCTTTGGTCTGAAGAGGTTACAAACTATCAGGTTCAAACTACTAATATATTTGACAGCCAGTCATTGCAATTTCACAAAAAAGTCAAAAGCCAACCAAGCATGACAATTGAACTTCAAATTAGTTTATTTACGCGATAAGTTCAGTAAAAAAGGTTGATGACCTAAAATTATAATATATAAATACTCCACGCAGGTTCAATTATAGCAACTTATCCATTGTAAACGCGAAGTGAATAGTCAACGATGAAAATAAATAACTTATGCCATGTCCGTGTATAATTAAGCAGTCATAATCACAAGGGTGAGCCGACGTATCTCTGTAGTAATAATACAAGAATTATTCTTTTCCATGACGTGTGCGTCTGTTATTACGTTAATGTCAACTTTTCAAAACTTCCTTCTTTATAATTATCGTACTGCTTGTTTTTAAGTTTTGAAAGAATGTAGTGATTTACAATTAAGTTTATCTGAAAATCTAAACTTGGTAGAAAGTAAGCAATTTTAAGAATTTGGTTCGTCTGCAGTGAAGACATCTGTAATCAGATAAGTTCAATGTGGAATTGACAGCTTCCATTATTATATATATATATAGTAAAATATGTGTGTTTAAATATCTATCTATGTATGATTGTTTATTGTATATATGGATGAATGTAGATGTCACTTACCAACAGGTGAACTGTATGCTCGTTTGTTACTCAAAGTAATAACAAAATAAAATATATCACCTTTTGTAACTATTCAAAAACTGTAAATATTTACGATATTTTTTTTTTGTCTCTGCATTTTTTTTAATTGGAGCACCATCAAAATTCACACGAAAGTAAGTCATCCTTGAGGTCCATAAGATGCCTCAGTTCAACCAATAATTAACTCAACAATAAGTTTTTTCTCTCATAAAAAACACGTCACAAGCTCAACTGTTGAGCTATCTTACGATGGTGTCTACTCCTGATGGTTTCTTTGAAGGTATCAGCCTTCAAGGACCCTCGATTGCTGTAGTATTAGTATACAGCTGCAGTGCGCCGCTACCTTATAGACAACAGTTGTTTTATTGTATATTTTACTATATGAGTATCAAACTTGGTCATCTAGCCGTAATATTCTTATATGACAGATAATAAACTAGTTGTTATCCTTCGATTCTTTTACACATTCCCCTTTCCGAGTCCTTTTTTATATACACGCGTGACTGTCTGTGAGGGTATATTATATACTGAATATGGTCCAAATTAGTATCATTAATTGGTGCTTAACATAGGGATTAACAATGGTAGTGGTTTGATATTAGTAGAGACATTTATGGGTATGTTTGATCAAGGTAAGACCACGCCGTAACGAAATACCAGCGTGAAATAGCAGCATAACACTCCTATGTTTTCATTGTGAATGTGGGTACCCAATTGCAACAACAAATCAAGCTGACGTGGCATTCCATCCCAGTTCTGAAAAGTGGACAACGCATGCGAATCGTACGTGAATCTTTGTCGAGGACGTGTGTATATAGCTGTCATTGGCCGCAGTCCTCACTTACCATCAGGTGGAGATTACCATCAAGATGGTCTGTTCGTTTGCACCCAAAAGACATTGGCCACTCTCCATATATTGCAAGGCCCACTAAACGAAGTTCAAGAACAGTAATTAAATTTAGTTTATATAACAGACTATATATCCCTTTTATTATAAACAAATTAAAATCAATATTGTTCATGGTGATACAGAGATATTTAAAAAATAAGATAAGAGTTTTAGGTTATATCATATGATTTTGCTGTCAATACACTGACACTTTAACATCATCATCAGCTTAAATATTATTTATATTACTATACTTTATGACACAGACCTAATTCATTGAACACCAAGACTGATGACAAATTTTATAATAAGTATGTAAATATGAAATGTATTTTTCTATAGATATTTCATTAATGTCCTTGAGAGCACGAGTACCTGGGCCGAAAATGGGCCATGTCCTTTGGCGTTGAAACTATAAATAGGTAACCTTAAACACTTAATAATACAATCAACAAAAATACAATAAAAACCTTAGTAACATACGATTGACCTCACTTTTATAACGAAATGTAACAAGACAAAATGATAGGTGACAGACATCACAAAAAGGTATACGGCGGCAGTAAGAAACCGAACTATCTAAGACAAAAAATAATTTCATCAAGAAATATAATATACATACATCATTATCACGACTCATTAAAATTCAGATTGTATGCATAGACTGACAACATATAAAAAATATATATATAATTCACCTCAAGTCATAGTCTGGTCTTTTGAATAAAAAGAGCATTATCAGTATTATGGGAGGAACTATTTATGGAATATCTGTATAATGATTGCCCTGCACTGATAACATTAACAAAAATAAAAATCTTTTCAAGTAATACTACACCTATAACCTTTCCTAGAAATGTAACTATTCTCGGTAACTTGGATGATCTGTACTGATTTGCAGATTTAGAAAAACAAGAACAAAACAGTCGTCTCGAATGAATGTATGAATAATTACAGCTTAAAATTATTGTTAAAAGATAAGGAATAACTAAACTAATTCAAAATATACTTGTAAACATTTTGTATTAAAGAAATAAATATAGAAAGTAAAAGGTTCTTATATTAAAATACCTATTTAATAATTATTACTTAAAAAAAAAAAAAAAACAAACTAAAAAGATCAAACCTTATACCTACTTATTAATTATGTCGTTACTTGTTATAATAATGACAAAGCCAACATTTAAAGTTGATGGATAGGAATATTGATTTTAGAGACGTTTCCGTTTCCTCATTGCAGCCTATACGCAGTCCACTACTGACAATAGGCACCGCCACAGATTGCCACAACGCACGATCCTGAGCCGCTTCCATCGACTTCCAGCAAACTTACATAGGTCGTTGCTCCAGTTAGTAGGAGGTAGCTGGACACTACGATTCCCAATCCGAGGTTGCCACTCTAATAAAATAACTTTATTTCCCTTAAATATACATAACATCCAAACAAAAGAAAATCATGTTGGATAATATACAATAATGAAATTAAAAAAAAAACTGAATGTAAAAACAGCAAATTTAGAGAGAGCAAATAACGGCAAAAAGGTAATAAGCTCAGCTAACTTTGAGAAAACTTCTCAATGTTGATTTTCAGCTTATCCCTAAATTAACAATTTATGTAAAGCTCAATGTATAAGGAAAAAAAAAATAGCAAACAGCAGGGCGGTAATTGTTGACTTACTTAGTATATTCAGTATATATTCATACTATTAAGAAAAATGAACTTTGTAGGTTTATATAACAAAACAAAAAACACAAATTAACATAACACAAAAATGACAAAATAAATAAACATACACACGCACACACAAATTATTACATAAAATAGAATTTTTTCTTTTATATAATATAGTATAATAGTCGAACACAATTTTTGTTTGGCAAGTATATATATATATATATATATATATCTACATATATGTAGTATATACACATTACAATATACCACAGTTAGACCAAAGACGACTTCTGATGCAAATATGACAGGCCTATGTTGTTTGGAATCTGTATGTAGTTATAAAACTAAATAAATGGGAATATTTAGAATTTACATGAATAGCATTTATAACTACTATAATGATGTTATAAAATTATTTTAATAATAATATATAATTAGACACTAAACATGTATATAAGAATTTTTTAAATAAAGTATTATATTTGCCATATACCAATAATATAAAATCTAAACAAAGGTCAATATGTGTATCGATATTTCTTTTACTCTTCACCTTATTTCAGTATGAATTAATGTAAAGTAAGTGTATAGTTAGAAAATACCTTACAATTAACATAACACACAGCATAACAAATTCGAGGGCACAATTTTTTGTGTTGCTAGAAATAATCGTATATAACATATACAAACAAAGTTATACTATTGGACAGGAACTATTGAAGAAAATATCTCTCTTATATTGTGTTTTAGGTCTTGTACCAACGGCGCAATTATAGCAGTACATAGCCGACTCAGATTCAATGCTGTTATATAATAATTGAAACTGGTACAACCATGCCGCGACCAATGTCCACTTACAACATGAATGGATCGGCTTGGCCGAAAAGGTCTTCGCACTGTCAGTGTGAAATAGCAATATAACGATTCTGTTTCATTTGGTGAGAGTAGGTTCAGGAGTTACTAATAGTCTTAAATAACTAATAATAGTTTAAATATCTTGTTGCATGTACAGACCGCGTTCAATAGGCCACAATTTAGTTTACAATCATTTCATCTATATAAAAAAATGAACAGCAATACTTTTTCTCTATGAACTAAATGATTGCAAAAATGTATAACAATCTGGATTGAGAATCTCAGTAATAATCAGTGTTTTATTCTCTATAACCTTTAATTAAATATATTATCTAAAACCTTGGCCTAAACCTTAAAATAAATTTAATTAAATTACGATATTTCAACACGCAAACACATACACACACGAATACACACAAAACAACACCGAATGAACAAGTGAATTTGCGTTGTAATCAGAAACATCCATGGAATAATGTGTTATCTTTTTTTTATTTTTTTTTTTCCTTAATGTTGTTTTACATGTTTATTTATAACATCGCTCTTCCATAACAATTAATGTTATGGAAGAGCATGACCAGCTACAAGTATTTATTTACTACCGCAAGGTCCCAACCTTGTTCTATAGATATAAGAAAGAAATGAATAAACATATTATTTGTATTATAATAATGGATGGATGTTTTAATGGGCTGCAGTTATCTATTACTATTGGTTGTTCTGCGTGCTCGATTTTTAACCTTTATTTTGTTTAAAATAATATTTTATTAATTGCGTGTGTAAATAAAAAAGGTTTATATTGGCCTTCTATTTTGCTTTGCTACAGTAATTATTATTGATATTTTGATTTAATTTCTAGTAAGAAAAATTAATTATCAGGGTTTTTAATTCAAAAATAATTCTTTACATAATAATTTAATAATCGTAATAATTTAATATATATATAATATAAATAATCCTCATTTACTTTTTTTTTTCAGATCCAAAAATGCCCAGTGATTATAATTGCATCAGCAGATTCTTTAAAGAAGAGATCGCCAGCAAAATTAATGAGACAAGTCCATATAAAATAATATCTTCATCTCCGATACAAGATAACCTCGACACTTCTCCAGGTCTTAGCCAAGGTTCAATAGACTCTGAATCAGAAATATTAAACATCACTCAGTTAACAATAGATGAACCAGAACCATTAAGCATACAGCCATTTTTTAATATTTCGTACCGTCATATGCCTACGTCGCCGCATTATGTAATTGAAGAAGAATTTTCGCATAATCCCTGGGCAATGTTAATAGCAACAATTTTCTTAACAAAAACTTCAGGCAAAACTGCCAGGCGCTATATTAAATTATTTTTCAAAGAATATCAGACCCCCTATGATGTTTTAAACGATAGCCCTACTTCATTGGAAAGGTTTTTCGAAAATCTGGGACTAAAGAAACGGGGGCCTATGATTTGGAAGTTAAGTTACCAGTTTGTCTCCTCAAAATGGCGACGTGCTAGTGACCTGTGTGGTATAGGAAAGTATGGCGAAGATGCTTATAGAATTTTCTGCTTGGGTCATACAGATGTGAACCCCGGTGATAGGTATTTAAAGCTCTATTTGGATTGGCTGAGAAAAAATACAGATTTTTTTGAAAATAATGGAGTTATGGATAGTGAATGTCTTATAGAAGATCCTGCCCTCAAATATTACAGAATATCGCTTAGAGACGTCTAATAATCAAACAAACATAATATGGTTACTGATCAAGCGGTTGATATTTAATTTCTTAAAATTATAATTGTTTTATTTGTTGTTTTTTTCTAGCGGAATGGCCGACAAGGCGTTCAGTCAGATCATTTGTTATGCACTAGATAAAGGAATATTCTATCTATTCATATTACATTGAACTAACAATTGTAAATAACACCAAGATTGACGTAAGCAAAGGTGGTTCTTCAATAACTCATCCTTTCTCAACCATGATTTATTCCGATGAAACTACAGAGGCCATTACACAAATAAATTTAAAAACAAATCGTCGATTAACATTATTTAGGTGTACTGTGTGAATTGGAATAAATTATAAATGAAAGCCTTGTTACTGGTAAGGAGGCGTTCTATGTCCACCCGAGGTGAGCACGCAAGTGCATATTTGTGATACAAGTATCTTTGTTGAGGATACTGCCCGTAAAGAATGTATATTTACTCACCACTTATAAAAAAGAAATCAAATTTTTTAGAAGAATTTATTACGATTTAAAAATAATGTTTTAAAACTAATTAAAAATATAGTATAATTTTAAATAATTATTTTAACGATTATGCAAGATTCAGAATCCTTATATGTAGTTAGAGAACTGTTAAAGTTAAATTAAGTTATTGTCATTTAGTACATTCCCATCCATAATCACATAATCATAAATAATATAAAATATTTTTATCATATTTTTTGCCACTTAATTATCACAAATATTTAAAGGATAATTTACACAGGGAACAAGGGCTAATGTTCACGTTGAAGTATTTCAAATTAAATTATAAAGTGCATGGTTTTCGGCTTGAGATTGCTTCCGTTACCGTAAATTCCGTTCCTTACTTGATATTAAAAATGTTACAATAGGTGTGTACAGTGCATCTAGAAGCTTTGGTGGGAATGAATGGGATAGTATGTATATATGTATCTTTATTACTGGTGACGAGGCATCTTACCTCAGTCTTAGGGGTGACAACGCATCTGCATTATGATTCCTTTTCAAGGGTGAATGTACGAGTAGATGTTATGGGCCGCAGGAATCACTTGCCGTCAGGTAGACTGTGGTAGTCGTTTGTTACGCTCATTGTAATAAAAAAAAATTACTTTGTGCTGGATGTTCACCCTTATTTTCATAATGAAAATATTTTTGCATAATAATGTTGCTCTTAAATCAAATCGATTTTAATTACATACGCCAATATATGCAATTAAATTAAAACGAACTAAATAAAAACATGCCCTTTATTGTGATAATAATAACATTATAACATATACAATATTATCATTATTTAAACATGTATATTCGATTTAGGATACGTACACACCAGTCTATTGCAACTGACATCATTATAATTTTATGAAACATTAAATAAAACTGTACTAATACGATTTAATTTTGACCGTCTTGGTCAAAACTGCCATATACATTTTTGCTAAAAAATAAAAAATAATAATAAAAAAATTTTGTTAAAAATATTTAACCATAATTGAAATAGCATTGCAATCTAAGATGGTAAGAACCTAATCTACCGTAACGGTATCGGTTTTACGAGCGATAGCTTTAGCCTGTTATTGTTACGTTTGCTGTTTCTTATAAAGGAATCAACAGGACATAAAAGTCATACTCCATCCACAGCGCGGTGGATTTTTATTTTCTCACAAAGAGGTTCTCGTTCTCTCTCTCTCGCTCGTTCCATACCCTAGTCCGGCAATAAGAACGGAGCAAGGTGCAGACGCAGTGTGACGGACACCGTGTATACATACATACATACATACAATCGTACACTATACATCACTATACTATTTGTTGCCTTTCCTAGTATTGTTATAATAATGTTCAGTAAGATCGGAGGAAGATTCCGATACATTAGAAAAATCACGTTGTTTAATGCCTCTCGACTCTCGGACTTTAACAGTGAGCATATCCTTGCTGGATTTTAATAAGCTGGGTTAAACGTTAGAAGCGTCCGGGCATAATCCAGTGGATGGTTATATTGTACCACTGTCTATGTACATTCAAAACTACGGGAAGAACCACAGTCAGTATTATATTGTCGTAACGACAATCCAGTAGGTTAAACGAATCACTTCCGAAGGTAGTCTATTTATTTAGTTTAAAAAAAAACTAATGAACGACTATGGCTATGTAAACAGAATTATTTTTGAAATAAATACATTTTATTATTATTACGTGTGTATTTATCATATTTTATTATATTTTCATAGAATAAAAATGGGTGTATGGTGTAAATGAATTTAATTCATCCGTATTTTGCCCGAAATCGATGTATTCCGTGTACATTGTACACCCATGTACAGTGGAGACATGGCATATTATAAATATTGTTAAAGTATCGATCTATAATAAATATTTTTGAGGAAAAATTAATATTTATTATATTATATTATTTAATACGTGAAAATCTAATTTCACCAACAACGCCATCTATAAGTAGACTACGTAACTAATATGTTTATAGATTATTGTCTCGATAACTTAATTGGAAGTAGCGTATAATAGTTATAGATAAATATCACTGAATACCAGTGGTTCGAGTTTTTCTAAAACTGTGTTTTGTAAAAAAGTCAATATACCTTACTTTGCATTATGGACTATGTATTGTCTAAAAATAAATTAATTGGACTGTAAATACAATTTTAAAAAAATCCGAAAACTTATAACATATTTATTGGTTCCATTGTGCATATCTCTCCAACATGAAGTGTATGTGACACAATAAGTACTTTTGTGTTCCAAAAGTCAATTTTAGAATATTGATGGAGTGTGTTTCTCGGATCGCTAATTGCCCACCTCTGTTGGCGTTGTCGTTATTCGTCCACAGGGGTCAGAATGCAGCGGAGGTGCAACCCTCATTGAGCCAGCAAAGTCGTCGTACTATATATTCGCGGGCCCCATGCACGCGAGTGTTTTCGCATTACGCATACTCAAAAAAAAAACTATATATTTAGAAGAAGTTTACTTTGCCTACTGCCTATAATATAAAAAACAAAATTAAGTATATAGTTTTTTATATTAAAAGTTTGCATTCTTCCTTTTTCATTAAAATTATCATGACACATCATCATATACTAAATATGCACGTTCTTAATAAATTGATGAAATTTCAATATTTACTGAAAATAATATAATTAAATAATATACCATTTGTTTTTTAGATTACCAGTACAAAACTAATAATCATAACTAACTAATTATAACTGTCGTGAAAATTTAGTCTTCATATTGTTTCATAAGTGAACAATGTTTAAACATATTTTTTCTAAAATGATTAAAGATGGACCTTGCCATTCCAAGAATGCCCATTCTTGGAATGGCAAGGTCCCTTATCAAGATTAATACTAAATATAAAATTTTCGTACATCAAACATTTATCTGTAATCCGAATCAACTCTGAAAATAAATTCGCATTAATTTTATGGGAATTCTCCATAAAATGTGTATTATAGGAAACAGGCATATTACATGTCAAGTTTGCCATATACATAATAATTGAAATTCATTGTATAATTAATTCGATCATAATCAAACGTTTTCAATTTACAATTCAAAGGGAAAGATAATGATGAAATTAAAGTTTAAAGTATTGGACAAAGTATTATGTTTACAACTAAAAATGATCCACACACATTATCATTTACCATTTTTGATATCACTGCTAATTTGGCCTTTCAGTATTCTAAATCTATACTTTCGAATCTACATTGGCTTGCTGAAAGGAATTTAATATTTAAACAATATTTTCAAATCTTGTTCGTAAAAACATAATTATTTGGCGTTCGTAAAAATAAGTTATTTGATATTGTTACGCGGGTTAAATAAATCAGAGATAAATCGATTTTACTGGTTAAATGATATCGGTATATCGTTAAACCACAAAAGATTAAAAAACTGGCAACAAAACAATGCCGTCATTTATCGAAATGTCAAGATATGACATAGAATTATATTGTCCATTAATGGTAGAAGAACTTTGGAATAAAAGCTCTTTGGAATATCGCTGATATATTAAATAATAATATAACGTCATAAATATTAATAATTAATTAATATTAATAATTAATTAATATTTATTAACAATCAATCAATCATTTCACACTTTTGGTTAAATTAATTTAACACCCGAATTTTTGTCGCGATACTAGAGTATATGGAGCCGTAGCCATTCCTTTTTAAAATTGTGTTTAATTTTTACATGAAACGCCAAACACTTTTATTTTACGTGCAACACTCGGTTTAAAACGTTATCTGTCTAAAGATAGTAACAATGTATTGAATAAATCTAAAATAATCTTATAATCTCACAATAACGAAGTAGCATTCTGCTTTTGATGAGGTTTCATTAATAATATAAGGAATAACAAACGAACACTTAGTTCACCTGATGGTTAGTGATTCCTGAAGCCAATCCAACCTCAACAAAGAATTAAAATGCATATGCGCAGTCGCGACTTAGGACTTAGATGGAATACCTGTATACCTGTAATCGTGTCCCCGGATCTCTACCCTCATCATCTAGCATTATGTTGCTACTTCACGATGGGATTCTGTAAGAGCATGGGCCATGGGCATGAGCCAACCTAATTCTAGCTAAGTTAATTTCGTAAACGTGATCCACTCTTGTGGACTTGAATGTCGCTCTTGTGAGAAACTATTTGATATTTGATAAACATGCTATATTATATGAATAAACTATGTATTTTTTTAAATTTACAAAATTAGGTAAAGAATATTTGTTTAAACAAATAATTCGGTTTTTAACAATTTTTATTATTCTTATCAAAAAATATATAGATACGTTAATATGTAATGGTAATCTGATATTCTATACCTTACAAGTAATAAGCCTCTAGGGGGTTAATAAAGTTGTTAGTGACTCTAAAGATTGTAAACTAACAATGTAAATACAAGACCAGAATGTGGAATAACAAAATCTATAATTGTAGGGTAGATTTAAATTCGTGGTCTATGTTATTCTGCAGTGAAAAAAAGTCTTTTGTTTTATAATGGAGAAGAAATATGGATGGTCTGAGCGAGACTCACCAGAGCGTACTTTGTCTCTTTTGCACATATCAATACTGAAACTCTCCATGATAATATGTATAAAAATAAAAGAATATTTATTGGTATTTTATCAATGTCAGAATGAAAGTAGGTATTTAAAAGATGTAATAATAGTATACTACATATAATATACGAATATTTTATAAAACTATCATAATAAAATAAG
This sequence comes from Teinopalpus imperialis, assembly GCA_029286865.1. Lineage (NCBI taxonomy): Eukaryota > Metazoa > Arthropoda > Insecta > Lepidoptera > Papilionidae > Teinopalpus > Teinopalpus imperialis. Next base: position 7,662,000 of record JAGSMU010000030.1, on the reverse strand, counting down.
AATATTTTTGGTTTCATTACCTTTATCAGATAAAATACTTTGATTGTAAACCAGACTTTTATTATGTACAGTATGTACATTTTTGAAGCCATTATACTAAAATTATAAATGTAAAAGTTTGTATGCTTGGATATTTGTCACTCAATTACGCTAAAACGGCTAAACATATTTAACAAGATACTTTTTATTCTGGTAAATGAAGCGACTTAAGAACTGTTATCAATTAATTTTAAAACTAGCAACTTCCCGCAACTTTGTGGACAATTCTAAAATAGAAGAGCTTTTCATATGGTCATGCTAGTAGAAGATATTAGATAAATTTTTTTATTCAATTATTAGGAAAACAATACCTCAAATCGTACTTAATTTGATATTGAAATGACTTGTGCAGTCAGCAGCAGGTCGGAAGAGTCCAGCCCTTTATCCATTGACTATTAAATGTGCTGTTGAAATGCCTTGAAGTGAATAGTTAAGGTTATCTTAAAATGCTGCCGGTCCCACGTTGAACAATCTTAAACTATAACCAATAAATATTAAAACTTATAAAAACTATATAGTGTTTTTTACTTGCTAGTTTGCTTACTATTCATCTGTATGTTCATTAAATAGCTGCAATTCCTAAGTTAGGTACTTGTTTCTTGTATTTAAGATTCATATTATACATATTATAATATAAAGTTTATTATTACATCACTGACCCTACATTCAAACCGACGAAGTTCTGAAAAACTGTACTGAACAGTATAGTATAATTAGAATTTATTTATGGACGGTGCCATGAATAGTAATGTAATATAAAACTGAAATTTTGACTACTAAATTAAAATATTAAGAAAACGAATTATATGACTTGCAAATATTTATTGTTTTATTAAATTTATAGCTGCGATTTCAATAATAGATATAATCTCAACAAATTACCCAATATAAAATATTTAGAGAATTTTATTTTCATTAATCAATAAGAGAACAAAAAAGAAAAAAATATTAAGGATTTTTCTAATATAAATATGTAATAATAATTATAATGTAGTCACTAATAATAATTATTATGATAAGGAAGTTCATTAATTATTTATTGTATGGAGAGTGGCAATCGAGCACACAATTCCCTTTGTGTTATGTGATTCCTGCGGCCCATGACACACATTCATCCTAGATAAGTAATCTTATTTAAAATGCGTTGATACCACTGAGAATTAAGATGAATGTCCTTATCCTATAACCAATAATAAGGATCACTACACACACCTACTAATTCCTTTAAATTGAATTATTTTATTTGAACAACGTTTTTTAATGTTATGAAAACCAGCTGGAGTACAAGTATTAATGATAAATATTGCTACTGCACAGACTTCACAAGCCTTATTTTTTTGTGTTATTCCTTATAAAATCTAAAGCAAAATATACAAATTTGTTCAACTATATAGATAGCTATTTAATATAGCAATGAGCCTATGGAGTACTCCTGTATAAAGTAATCAATTTACATTTTTCAAACTCACAATAATGTTCTTTGCGATGTTTTAAATTTTCCCGCCATTGTATTTCGTAAATAAACCAATGGACTGCACACAGCATCGCCAACTTCAAGTCAGTAGTCGGAGTGATCGCTCATTGTGATGTTGGCAGCAGTGTCGACTGTTGCAAATGGTGGATTGCGTTACTTTTTCTCGTGCTCCGTGTAAAATATTTACGTAAAATAGTGTTAATTTCGTGGTGCAGTGTTTCTGACTTACAGAAACATGTCGGAAACACTGCCGAACAACAAAAAACAAGTGCCGAGACAACTGGTGAGTGTTTATTGTTACATTTTTACGTATTTAGTCCCGGGTGACGCCATGGTGGCTTTATCTGGGATCACGTAAACATGAAATGGTGCATCACTGCATCGTGTATCGATTCATGAAAGTTACGGGAACATTATAGAAATTATGTCAAAAGCCACAGCATCAAAACGACGACCGCTGGTGAGGGTCATCGGACTTGATTTTTTTTCGATCACGCTACTAGCGAGTTCAAAACGCGGCGGCCGTATGCATTCGCGCATGCGAGGAGGTGTCAAAATCTATAATAGTTTCGGAGATCGCGGCATTGTAATGTTGCGACGATGATAAAGAGCGGCCCGCTTAGCGGTGCGCTTTAAAGACGTCGATGTTGGAGCATACCTAGCGGGCATCTGGTAGGGACGAAGGCGTTTCCCTCCCGCGGGCAGGCGGCCAGGGGCGTGCGCACTGCGACCACACGTCGAGCATCACTCTAATCTACTTTATTACTTAACTAATCTTCTATTGAACAATAACTATTCGAATACGAGCCTATCGTCTAAAATATGTAACATAAACGATGATTCAACCCGTTCTCTACATGATCGACAAACTCTTTGTTTGCAAACGCAGTCAGCAGACTACCTCAGTATTAAAACTTTTATTGTTTCTCCCTTTCAAGTTACTCTACGTTTTAACTCTATTTTGTTGTCTGTGTATCTAAAAAGTTACCCAAATTCAGACGTATATTTTAATGAATAAAAAAACCGCAATAAAACTAACAAATTCATATTTTACATGTTTTTATATATAAATTTTATATGGTAAAGGAACCAATAATTTCCTGTCAGATCACAGATTAAAAATTATGTCTTGCCATTATTATACCCAATCGATCAGAAAAGTAAGTCTTGTTTGATATTTTTGTTCATAAACTATCAAAAAAAAAATTGCTGACTTTTATATAGCTTTAGATTGTTGGTATAACTTATTTTTAAAAATTAGACTTAATCTAACAGCATAATTAAAGCAAGTAATATCTATACAATTACATATTTAAATAAATTCTTGTAGGATAATTATGTATCGGTGGATTTATCTACTTTTAATATTACATTACTTTGATAGTCTTAGTTTAGTTTTATTGACTATTATTGAAAGAAAATTATATGCATTGTAAAGTTTAAATGAAATTATTCTAAAATTATTTCATATATCAGCGGGAACGCAAGCAACGCAAACTCTACTCCGATGAGTGGGCACTTGGGGATGATGAAGCTGAAGGAGGACGTGGTTTTTCTCTTGCTGACAAGCTTGAAAGTGCTAGATTTGAACATACTGGTGCTGTGCTTGAGATGCATGGAACAGATCTTACTGTATCATACCTGCAAAAACATGGTTTCACTACACCGCTGTTATTCAAGGAAAAAACTGGACTTGGGTTAAGGTAAGATCATTTATATTTAATGTTGTGTATGCCAATAACTTATAGCTGTTTTTTATTTTGTAACTTTCAAAAAATTATTTAACTAGTATTGTAAATATAGTGCAAATAGAGAAAGTAAGGAATGCTACTAAAAATATTTCACTTATTTTTTTTGAGTGTCTAATATTTATATATCTATTTGACATGGTTAACTATACTTCTTATTTAATACTCTTTTGCTTTTCACCTATGGTTAATAGGTGGTGTGATCATAAAACTAGTTCCATAGTATGGACCCTGTTGGTAACCAAGAAGATGATACCATTTATGTTTAAGACGTTTACCGATCTCGTAATCGAATCTTTTCACGTAAATTGAATTCATTCACTTAAACTAGTGCACATTTAAATTACATGCAAATAATTAGTTACCTATTTATCGAACTTCTTTGTTTTTGACCCAATACATAATTACCAAGTTACAATAGCGCATACAATTTAGTTTCTTTTTGTTTATATCCGAAAAATAATCGAATCAGTGATTTGTCAGCCAATATAAAAGGGCGATGTTTTCTTTAAAAGCACGTTCTTATTGTCAGCATGGCCGGAAAACAATTGTTGCTACTAATTCCGTTGTTGAAACTGGCGCGATCGTCGACGTATTAAGTTTTTAGGTAGTTGAATTTTAATAATTGATAACTAAAATAGGTTATTTTTTAATTCTTGTTATTAGTATATTTTTCGTTTGATTGGGTTTGTATTGAAAGAAAAGAAAATTCAATATGAAAATTTATATCAGCACTATACATACTTTTATTTCACTAAGTATGAACTTCGCTCATTTTAGTAAGGTGATCACCAATCTTCTCTATTTTTCACGAAACAATATCGACAATTTTGCTTCACCAATGTTGTGATAAATTATTTGTTTTGTCCCATCAAGTGACATTATGCTATATTATTAATAGAAATATATAAATAACGATTAAGGACTGTAAACTTGTACGTAAATATAGGTACATACATAAATATACATACATGTGACCAGTTTCGCAGGTATGTATTTTATCAACATATTTTTTTCAATGTAAATAATTTTCAGGTTTGCCAGATTAGGGCATGTTGAAATTTATTTTTATTTCGCACGTGGTTCATTGATACGGTCAGAAAAGCTACATTTAACGCGTACTTTTTAATTAAATTCAAGATTTATACAATATAGGTACACTTTAGTGTTGGCACTACTTTATTTATAAGTTTGTTGTGCCTACTGCAATGACTATTATATATACTATATAAAGTTAATAATTTACACGTATATAATGAATTATTGCTGATGGCACACTTTTTTGTAATTATCGAGTTTATGCCCAACGTTCAATATATTTCAAATTGTGTTTGAATGGTCCTTTGCTTACATAGCGAACTAATGCGTTCAACTTTATAAGTGGGCTTCTATATCTCTTTAATCGATGTTCGGAATTCTCATAACAACTGGTGTTACATACACACTACTTGGACAATATTCGATGTTGTCACGAGTATATAGATAAGTTAGACAGTTATTTTAATGAACAAAGATGAAAAAGTCCTATTTTCAATATTCAATATTGTTTCAATTTCATTCGATTCAAATTCAAATTATTTTCCTTAAGTGTAATTATTTGAACATTATTTATTAATTAAACTTTTGTTCATGCTCACAATGTCATCAGCGTGGACTAATTACGGATAAAACAAATTGTTCGTTTTCTTTTCCATCTTTCTGTAAAATTATATATCATATATTCATTTGACCTTTACAGATTTGTTAGTACACATCAAACACTGCTACGTGACTCGGCCAAAGTCTTAATGAAATTAAACTTTATATATTTTTATGATAATGGGTAAAACTAAGTTTTAACCTAACAACGTTACACATGTATATGCAGCTATCAAATAGTTGCCATGACGTCGACAAAGAATTTTCTTTTTAGACTTTTGCATTTATTATATAGTTTTGAACTTAAATCTACCAAAGTTACCCATACGGCAGATAGCTTTATTAGCATTAATTAGGTGTTACTTATATTGTAATGCTTTCTCTCAGCATTATAAATCATCTTTTAGAGCATGTAAATAGTCAACATAACCTCTGTAAAAGTTCCACCATTACTCGCAGGCGGAGTTGACGTACCGCAGTTGCTGTCAGGGCTATCGCTTATCGCACCCGCCATTCTAAAAAGCGCCTATTTCATGTCCCATCTTTTCACACCCGTTATTCGTCAAATTCAATCTTGTCCCGCTTCACGTTGCGTGTACTAAATCTTTGGGGTATTTTAATCCTTTCATTTTATGGTTAATGTAAACTTAAAATTAAAATAATAGAAAATTATTATATATAAAAACAAAACTTTGCTTTATTTTTATTGATCGTATATTTAAGAAATTAAACAGAAAAACTGTAATGAACTTTTTTACGTTAATAGAATGTTTTATTTAATTGTAATAATGCTGTAGGATTATTATTATATCATAGGATATTCATTCTTTAGATAAATTAATAAATAGGCTTTAAATACAAAAAGTTCCAGATTTTCATTTCTGTTTATTTTTTTTCTTATTATGTTTGTTACGTTTACTAGTTTTATATTTTAATTTAGCTTTTGAATTATTGCCTATTAAACAAATAATTTTCAGTGTTAAATGTAATGTAAGAATTAATAAAGTGTTATATTTTTGTATAAGCAAAGATTTTGAGCAATAATTGATCCTTTTACCAAATATAAGTTAGGAATATATAACGAAGAAATAAAAAGGTATATATTTTATCTCAATTAGGGTTGGATAGAGATAGCAAGGTATCTTCGTCCCAACGCGCATTTATTAAATCCTAAACTTGACAGCGACGGTTAGGTCAATTGCTGTAAATCGGACTCAAATGATTTTGATTCAGCGTTTTGTACCTTATATTACAAATAAATATGGGTACTGCACGTCATCCTTGGAACACCCACCCGCTAGGTCGCAAATCCTTTCTATTGCTCACTAAGATAACTGCTACCTCGTCCTGTCCTGTATTGTATACTTTCTATAGTTCAATCAGCTATTTTGGTTTAGTACGGCAGCGGAGAACTTGAGATGAGGATGGAATTAGGTTGGATTAGGTTACTTCCCATCAGCTGAACTGCATGCTCCTTTGTCACTCATTAATAATTAACTTAATAATAAACAAACAATTATTACGCGTAGTTAAATATAAGATGCCATGTTAGATATCTAACAGGCGAAACTTATCAGACAGACATGACATCTAAGGGGAAAAATAAAAATTGGCTTTAACCCTTGAAATTGGTTAAATTTACTAACAATTTTTGAGAATGTTATTTTATATGTTACAAAGAATATTTAATTATGGGAAATAATTTTTTTCACGTCAAAATATTAATTATGTCTACCAGAGTATTATGCTCCAGGTTATAAATATAAACATTTTTAATTCTGTCACATCATATCGGTAATTACTAATTTAAAAAAAAATAGAGATAACACCTTTCCAAATTCACAACAGCAAAGTTGCGATATAAACGGCGGTCCATTGTTTGCTGTCCGACACATAAGAGATTGAAATTATTATCCTGACATGAAATTGCTGTTTTGTATGATTGAAAGAAATATTGACTTTTTACACGACTAAACATTGCATTGCATGTTCGTGGTATTTATTTTATAACATACATTTGAGAAATATTTTAGCTATATGATATAAACTAAAACATTACTCTTATCTTATTAAAAAAAAACAATATTTTCTTTGCGCCGTTGTGTTTATGATAAAATAACATCAATATTTATATTTTTATAAATTTTGCCTTTTTTAGTTTATTTTTAATTAAATTTGGTTTTTGTTCTCTAAATGCACATATTTAAATAATGAGGTCATGACAAAATAATATTGTAACAGTAAATATCTTATTAAATGAAACGGGATAACGTTTAAATTTTATGTTTTTTTTCCTTTAAAATATGCTTCTTGATTTATAGAGATTTTCGAGATTTTTAGAGACAAAATCTATTTATTAAAATCGTCATCATTCGCCGCAGTCTTATGAATATTATTATTTAAGTATTTTTGATATCTCAAATTTTGGTTCTATTAATACAATATATAAAATAAAAATAAAACAATAAAAAAAATATCGTATGCTCCTCGTCTTGGTAATTCTGTACTTGGCTTTGGTATTCTGTATATAGGCAAGTGCCTAAGAACCTGACATTATATTTCAAAATACTTTATTTCTTATATTCTTAGACGATTGTCAAATCTATTCAATCAAATGCTTTATACCCTTGCTGCTCTGTTATTTTGGAATAGTTAAAACGATAATACAAAATAATATAAACGTGACATGTTTTGTTTGTTTTAATTTTCTTTTGCAAAGCCATGCCAATATGTTGCAATATAGCTACCGTGGACTTACAATTACTACCTATGACCGGCATATTTAAAATAGGTTTCCGGGCGATGCCGAGCGGAATGGCTGCCTGTTATTTTTTGTGGAACTTGCAGGTCATATGCATTTAATATATGATCATTTTAATAACAATTCTATTGTTTGTAATCATTTCTATTGTATTAATTTGTAATGTTTTTTATTTAAATATTCATAATTGTTATATTATTTTATAATTTATAAAAAAATCATTTACTTTTAATTATTATCACAACATTATTTTACAAATATTATTATTTCTTTATTTATTTATTTACTCTTTCACAAAGGTACACATAATTAAAACAGCAGTATAATACAATATAAAATATATCCTTTGTGAGAGTCGAGGTTGGTCTAGGTTTCCTTGTATGACAGATTACCAGGCTCTCGACTTGATACATGGATATTGTTATGCCTGAAACTCTGCAAGAAATATAAAGAAATAACAGAAAAATACTAAGAAAAGTGAAAAAAAATAATAATGATAAAAAATGGGAAAAACAAAAAATGTCTGCGAGTGATCGTCTAATTGTGTGATGAGTGAATCCATATATTGCGTGTGTGGGTGAGTGTTATTGATGATGTATGATTATTAATGTGTGTTGTCAATATTTTTGTGTATTAAAAATTTTGCATCAAATTCTCGATCAATTTTATTTATATATGCTGCAACGCGTACTGTAATGTCGTGTTGCAGCGAATCGCGATCGGCCTATTACTGTGATATATATATATATATATATATATCACAGTAATAGTAATCTTAACTTCTCTTTTTATAAACTTTTAACGAATTTTATTCATTTTATAAATGTTGTCTTGTTCGTACGTCGACTTCAAAGAATAATTTTTTTTGTTTTATGTAAAATAATTTTTAAATTTAACTACCCAAATTTTTTATAATTATTTTTTCTGTTGAATTGATATTGATTATTTTTATCTGTGTATTCTTAAAAAAATTTAAAGACTCAAATAATTCATGTTAGCTTTAAATATAGGAACGGAAGAATTATCTCGAAAATTTTCTCGTCGAACTCAAATAATTAGTCTCTCTCACTCAATGTCCTCTATCTTGTCTCGTTTTTAATTTCATGGTACGCGACGAAACCGACTGATTCCCCTGTGCCGGCTTCAATGATGTTGCTAAATGCAATTTTGAGTATTGATTTGACCATGTGTTCGGCTGCAAAGGAAAACATGTTGAGGAAACCTGAAGGTCAAAGAAATAAATTTAGGAAAAAAATTGCGGAAGCATGTGAGGTTCGCAGTGGAGCCGTATGAGGGACAATGCCTTAACTCCTCCCGCTAGACCAGGGATTCCCAAACTAATTTAGACCAGAGACCCCTTTTCCAAAAATAAACTGATACCTCAGACCCCCATAGCGAAATTACTTTAAAAATCTCTAGTTTTTTCCTATTGATACAAAATACTTACAGATTTAAAAACTTTGCTTTTGATTAAGTGAGTAAACTTGATATCACTTTCTTATAAAAATTTAACAAAATAAATAGATAAAATTGCCGAGTTCTTCATTTTGTACGAACTTGTACATGCTTATCGACTTATTGAGTTTTTTAAAGTACAACAATGATACTTCCTACTAAAATATTAGTCATTCTTATAACAAGTTGGTACACCTAACACAACTTATACAGTATCTTCAAAGTTTCAAATAAGAACTTGTGTTAATTAATAGGGGTCGATTTTTAGACCTGGTCGACCCCCAAAATTAGTTTATGTTTATGTCGACCCCTGGGGAACCGAGGTCTATATACCTCAATTTAGTACATCCCTGCTCTAGAGAAAAGCCCTAAGCTCTAAGTAGTATCAATTATATAGTACGAAATAATAAGTAGGATCAATTAATTACGCTCCAAATTCCTTCCGTAGCTTACCTTACAGCATACGCTTACTGATTTTAATTGAAGGAAATATAAAAAACATAGTGTATATGAAAGCCACAAAACGATTTTACAAATAATCATACAGATTTAAAATCTGTAGACTACAAGTAAAATTTAGTTTTATATTTAAAAAACAGTAATAAACAGTGCATCTGTGTCTGCCCTGAAGGCTAAGTTGGAATGCCTGCTGTAATTGAATATCCGGGTTCCGACACCCGCTATACGTTTTCCTGAAACACCTGCCGCAATGTTTCATCACAATACCAAATTGCATTAAGTTCGCCCATTGTATTGTCTTTAGGTTAATGCAGTAAATATTAAATAACCATGTCTTCATCAATGTGCAATTAGTATTTAAATAGTTATTTGTTCTCAAGCTTTTGGTATATATCATTTATTGATATATATATATATATATATATATATATATATATATATATATATAATTTGTTTCAACTTAGACTTTAAATAATGCTAACTACATCTATTTTCATAGGTTATTTATATTCATGACACCATCAGGTCATTTCCTTTTTAAAGAATTACACATATTATTATGTCACGAAAGTTTTATATGTATTAATATAGACTAATATTTTTTAACTTCATTACAAGAATTTATATAATGTTATTAAATTAACAAACAGAATAAAAAAATATCCACCATGGTTTTAATAGTATATTTAACCTAATATAACTATTACACACAATGCAATGGCACATACGTTAAATGGAACGTAAGAACTGGAATAGGGCAGCTCTAACTAAGCGTCACCGTGTGTAGTGTATTAAAAAATCAAACTGTCACGTAACGTCTACCGCCATTAACGGCATTGCGGACGGCAGTGATAAAATGCTCCTCAAACATTATTCCGGATAGTCGTTAAGTTTTATTATTTAATTTTATCCGCTTCGCTTTTGAGGTTTGACTTATATATATCTTTAATTCATTTTTTATATGATAATAATAAATATGGAATAACTAAAACAATTTAACTAACTAACTTCTAAAACTGAGGCTCTAAAAAGCGTATCTATTCTTTTTATGTTTGTATACCGAAATTTCTACATGTATTTACGCGATTCTCTTATAGTCAGTAGCCAAAAAAGATTGAATAGTTTACAATCGGCATCAATGATAAGGTACATTTTATTCGAAATAATTAGGATTATATCGTCATTGAACTCTATAAAATTTAACCAATCTCACCCCGTCAAAATACGTACTGATCCCAAAAAAAATTAATAAACAAAGAAATCAATTGTCCGTCTGTTAATGGAAGAGGGATGGAATGCAAAATTTGGCTGCAACACAATTGTAAAAATATATTACATTGTAATGAAAATGATAAAAAAAATTAACGAATATTATTTTAGCCTACTAGATTTTAATTATTTATGCATTTACAAGTTTCGTGAACTAAAAAAATAGTTTAAAAACAATACCATGTTAATATCAGTGTATACCTATATGTAATTCATACTATAATATATAATAAATAAATATGAGTAAATCTCATCGAATTAGTGATGCATAAGCGCTCGGATACACAGACTAAAATAAGAAAACACAAAAGCATTTTAAGTTGAGTAAACGAAAATATAAAAAAAAAATATTAAAAAAGATTTTTTTTGGATCTATTTAAATTAAATTTGTAATATACGATGAGTAATTACTACTGACATTATGGAATAAGGCTTGATAAGAAAATCAATATCCATTAATATATTATTATGTAGTCATCTTCACCTCTTTACGTAATGCTTACTGTGCACTATACACATTGTATTAAATTTGCCGTTGATGTCACAATCAGAAGATATTGTTCCACTCAAAGCCAACCATGACTTAGTTTATTTTTTTTTAAACTAGAGGTGTCAAGCGTCCATACACCTGATGGTGAGTCCAGCGGCCCATGAAATTTACATTAATTCTTGACAAGGAATCACAATGCAGATGCATATAAATTTTATGCAATTATTTTTTAAAACTGGTTCGGATTGGCGTCAAATTCGTTCGTAAAACTCAAAATTTCATTTTTATGTTTTGCCACATACCAATAAATTTTTCGACAAAGCGTTACTAACATAAACTAAAGCCATATAATCATCAATATTTTACTTTGTGTAAATACAATAAAGACAAAACTGTCGTTTTCTGGTTTAAATATTCTGTTAATGTCACTTTGTTTATATGTTTATTGGTCTAAGCTTATCTTTTGTGTGGGTAGGAATAAAACCTAAGTAAACGACTGCGCACGTCAAATTTATGTATATATAAACTGATAGTAGAGGCAACTCACCAAAGAAAAGCTCCGGGTACTTTGTACAGAGTGAAGTTCGTTTGTAGTAGCAACTTAAGTTTCAAGCCACGCCAATGAACCATTTATCTTCATATATATTAACTTCTGCACATCTGTGCCTGTTATCACATATAGTGTTGGTATTTATCTATAGCTGTTTCTTTTCTAACGATGTTAATTTTCATGATTTATACTTTTCCAAGTACCAAAGGTACAACGGAAGTATATCATTAATAGTGTTTGATAGAATGGTATACATGAATCCTTTTTTTTCTTTTTTTAATTTATAGGTAATTATGGCCTTTTTTTCGGACCGTTTGAAAGAGCGACTGACTCGAAGGTGCCCAATAGGGCCGATCCTCGACTCGATCAGTTGCTTTTGACTGGTTACCTAAATTAATATCAATATTATTATTAACTATCTGGTACCACCACTTCGGAATGCGTTGGCGTTGGAGAAAAAGTGGCGCATGAAACTCCAGCGACGCTCCTGTTTGTGATAATAAAGAGATTCCAAAGTCACTCCCAATTAACTGAGTATTGCTGCCAAGAAGGCTTTAGTGGGTACAAATCTGACATATCTATCCAGGAGTATAGTAGTATAGTACGGTATTTTTTGAAGATTTCCTCCCTGATATAAAAACAGGTCTCATAATCTACAAAAGATATAAAGGTGTGTGTAAGTCTCAATCCGTTTAGTTTATATTTATACCTCAGATTAAATTCTTTACACCGCAGTAATAGAACTTAAAATGTTTACTGATCTAAACCAATGGTTAAATAATATTTTACTAAAATATAACTATTTCTATTTTTAACAGTAGTAGAGTTATACTGCAGTTTGTTTCTAGCTGCAGAATGAATGGGTCAGCTCGACCGGTGTAGAACCACGCCCTCAGAGAATACCAACGTGAAATAGCAGCATAATGCTGTGTTTCGTCTGGTGAGTGAAGGGATCCGGAGAAATTTATTATTGGTGACGAGGCATTCCAACTCAATCCTCAAGGGTAACAATGGATCTGCGTTATAATTCCTTGTTAAGGATAGATGCCATGCGCCGCAAGAATCACTTGCCATCAGGTGAACTATGTGCTCGTTTATTACTTTCAATGTAATAAAAGAAAAAAATCTATTTTAACTTTCTAATTTCGTTACGACTCTACTTTGATAGCCTTTGAATTATGGCCCATATTTTTTTTTGTTTTTACCATATGAACACTTATTTATATATCAAACGATAAATTGCTGTGCCTAATTGTTGTTCATTATATTGCTATCATTTTAATTTTACGAAATCACGTGACTTGGATCAATCAATCAATTGACGTTAGTTTGTTAATACGCCCTGGATAGCGTTGTGCACCGTTTTGAAGGACATAACATCATTCGCCTGACTAGATTGAATCTCACACTACGAAATTGTTTTCATCATAACATGTTAATATTTTCATTACATCACACCATTAACCTAAGTAGAGAAGATCAACAAGACTATATTACATTAAACAGTATTAAAAATCTGTCACATCAATGTGAGAAGAGGAAACAAAGCTAATCAATAATCAAGACCAGTGAGGAAACAAAACTATCAAATATTGTAACAACATTAATATCAGTAAAAAAACTATAGCCAAGCACCATATTTGTACACCAAAAGCATATTCGTATGGTGAAAACTCAACTTATAAAAAATATTAGACAAGATCGTTTCAACTCAACCTGAATATATTATTTCGGTATCATTCTTATTAAAAATATATTATATTAAAACAATACACATAAATCGTTCTATTATATTGCATCGTTGTTAGATAATTCATAGAGTTTTACTTCGTAGTTTTTTCCTATAATATAAATGGGTTTTTAACGGCGCAACAGGGGAAAGACTGAACCCTCACAGAATATTAGAGTGAAATAGCAGCATAGTGTTGGTTTTTCATTTGGTGAGTGTAGAGATCCGAGGATCCATTTGCAACTAACGAAGCATTCCATCTTAATTCTCATGTGTTATCTTGAATCCTTCATCATTTACCATCACTTACTATGCTCGTTTGTCATCCCTTATATTTCATTAAAATGGTAAAATTACAATTGACAGCATCATTTGTGCGCGCGTCCCGGGATTGTACTCAGTTTGCTCGTATACAGTGTAATGAATAGAGCCCGGACCCTGAACATTTACGCATAGAGTAGTAAATATGTCGTGTTACCCGCAAATTTAAATTGTGTAATATAAACAAAGGCAGATAAAAGATAAAAACGTAACTATAAATAATAGAATTAATTATGATATGACATATATAGATATTTGTTTGGATAGATATTTTGAAATTAATCTAGAATTGCTGCCCGATATCATCATTATCAGGATTTCCACAGGTACTGGGGTTGGGGTCTGGGCCCATGTACTTTCATTCAAAACACTGCATGCATAGTAAATCTGTATAAAAATAACATATTTTAACAAAATACATACTTTTTAATGTAAGTACGGGTAACCGTCAGAACTGTTTCTACTCCTTAATTTCAATGGTATTTAATTAACTGTTTGTCACACTCCACTGTTCTTCTTTGTTTTTTTAATTTCTGTTAACTTTAAGATACGAACCTAAATAGCAAGCGCTGTAAACATCCTGTCATTGGTATACATATCAGAATTTAATTATGTAAATATTCAACCTCTGAAATGTGCCATATGTACTCTGTTGGTTTTGTGTGTCTTTTCAAATAAATAAATAATGCTAATGAGTTATTAACTAATTAAATAAATAAATTAAAAAAAACGCGTAAGTAATCAATTATTGAAATGATTAGTTTTAGTTATTTTATACAACCTATATAATACCTACAAATGACGCCGATTAAAACATGTTAGATTTATTAGATCATGTTTACTAGTAATGATAAAAGTAAAACAATTGTTTTCTGTATTTTTGAGAAAATAACCTTGGCTAAATTACTGGTCCAAATATGTGTATAAATCATCAGAGAATACCTCATCCAAACATTTTTTACACAAAATGTTCTTTAATTATGGTTTTATCTGTGAAGCTTTGCACTTTGTTTCTAGCTTTAGCATGAAAAGGTCAGCTAGACCGGGGACCGTCTAAGACCACGCCTATATAATATATATATAGCAGCATAATGACGTTGTGTTTCGTCTGGTGAGTGTAGGGATCCGGAGATCTTCATTACTGGTGACGAGGCATTCCGTCTCAATCCTTAAGGATGACAAAGCATCTGCATTATAATTCCTTGTCAACGATGAATGTAAATGTCATGGGTCCCGGGAATCACTTGCCAACTTACAAAACGTTTTCATGAAAAAATCATACATTCTTGTGAAATGTGTAAATTTCAATTATTAATTTCTGTCTCGTTGCAATTAATATTCTTTAAGAGAACTTCATCCTTTATAGTATACGCATGCGTACCATTGTGTATTCGTGCGGATTCAGTTACATAATTAGATTTACTTTTTCCTTGCTTTTATTCGCGTTGTATTATTTATATGAACATTTTGAGTTATAAATAATAGTATTCATTTTACATATTATAATTTAAGACGTACCCAAATTAGTCCTTATGGGTGAATGGGTGTTTCTTCTCGCTTGGAGTTGCCTTCCGAAGCAGTGATCTTATTAGCTATTTTGACGATTTAAGTGTTTTGTATAAACCTACTTGGATAATTGATTGATTTTTTTACCTTCACAAAACTTTAAATATGATGCAACAAAATTTTGTCTCTGGAAGGCTGGAGCTTGGTAATCCACCTAAAAATATAACATTTAATCTTAATCATGGGTAAACATATATATTCTAATTTTAAACGATATGTAATGGAACTTCAATTTCGAAAGTAAATAACCTTCTGAGATAACCTTATTAGTTTTCTCTTACATCCATAGAATATATGCTTTTAGAAATCATAGTACACATTCGTATGTTATTATATAATAACGTAGATCAAATCCTATATACGTATTTATTAAAATACATTGATGAACGGTGCGGTCTGCAAATTTTTAAATGTTAGGGCCGAGTCGACCATAAGGCCAATGCTTTGAATCATCCCCTTGAGAAGCAGTTGAAGTTAGTTGTAAGTGGCTATCAAGAATATTAAGAGAGTTCAAGAGCATTTAAAAAAAAAAGAATTTCATTTCATCAAATTAAATTAGTTCAGAAGTATTAGTTAGATGGACAGGACAACAATAATTTTCAGTCTCATACTATTAGAATATTTGGGGAAACTGCCTGACTTTTTTTTCTTTTTTTTTAAACTTTCTAAACAAGTACTTGACTACGATCCCACCTGATATCAAGTGGAAATGCAGTAGTAGATAGTAAATGCCTATTCACTCCACTCTTGAAACTCTACTGTGATATTACAGTAAGCCCATCGGCTTGTTACAAATTTCTATGTATGCACGGACCTATCGAATAATACATTAATACGATACGAATAATATAATAAATATATCAGTAAATTTCTATTCTAAATAGTCCGGTATAATTTATAATATCATATAACCTTGGGGAAGGGCCTTATCTTTCTCATGTCTATGAAAATGTTATTACAACCATAAATAATTGAAGAATAGATAGAATTTACCAACGGCAACATGTGGGGGGACTTCTATTGATTTTTTTTTAAATTAGTGCTCATAATTTAAAATGAATGAATGGCTACTCAATAGATGAAATGATCAAGAATGGCTACTAATTATAAACTAGGATTAAGTTAATATTTATTCCTTTCGAATAACGCGATGCGGTGTGGGTAACGAGTGTGGGTGCGCCGTTAAAATATAATTTGGGTTATTTAAAAGATATATTAAAGATACAGTAATATTATTATTTCATGATAGCATTAATACTTGTTAATTAAACAATTTACACTTTAAAATAAATTTATTCAATCTTAGGCTCTTATTATATATGGATGGGTCGGGGCATTCATTATTTCTATCAAAACAATCGCCTACTGTTTTAATATAGATGGTGTGTTTGTTTTAAGGATTGCTTGAAGTTTATATATTTGAAAAACAAAGCAAGACAGAAAATGTTCCACTTTCGTCACAATGAATGCGTTAAAGTTTAAAGTATGATTTTACTTGTGTTACGCAAACATATAGGTCCATACGGGGCGTGTTTGTTATTGTAAGTATCTTTTATAATTTGAAGGCCTTCGCAATCGTATGACAATAAATTAGGACAAATATTTAATTCACACCCTATGATGATACACGTGATTGTGACCTGTGACATCTACGTCCTTCCTCAACAGAGTTTACGTGAGCGTGCATATGTTGTCACCTCGAATACCTCGTTTTCCGTAATTGAGTCACCGATTCCCAAACTCGTCATACAAAACACAGCAGTGTTATGCTGTTATTTCACGCTGATATTCCGTGAAGGCGTGGTCTTGTCCTATTCTTAAGTTGATCAGTGTATTTTCTTCTACGCCTTCCTCCTTTCGTAACCGATTTAATTCAAGACCAACAATTTTATTACAACCATCATGTAATGAAAGGAAGAAAAGGAAACTGCGAAAACTAATTAATTTTTGTTTTGAATTATTTTATGGAATATATTTACCAAACAGAAATAAATATGATATCCCCATATTTAATTAATATTGGTTATTGGTTAAATATTCGGCTGAAGATGTTTTACCGTTGTTATATTGTAAAAAGTCGTATTTCTGATAGGTTCATTTAATATGTGATTTAAGATTAAAATTTATTTTTATTAACTTGCTATTATATATGCTATTCATTATTTTAAAATAATGCTTTTAAATAATACTCTACATCGATAACAAAACATCCAGTTCTTGCAAAAAAGCAAGATTTCATAGTTATGTATATAAATATGATCTCTTGCTCTATGTTCCAATATTAATGAATATATATATTATAGAATTAATATATAAATATACCCGTATTTTATGAGCCAGTTTTCTTCTATGATTTCGTATACGTGTTCCAAAATTCAAAATAATTAAAAAGTTGAAAAACAGTATTTATGGCCAGACTAGTTATATATTATTGAAATATGTATATATATATATAAATATGCATATATACATATATATATATATATATATACACATATATATATATACCTGTATATCATAAGCCAGTTTTTTTCTCTTTCTCTTCTTCTATGATTTCGTAAATTTATATGACTGCCTATAACCATCAATTGGTGTTTGGTTTACTAAATCTATATCAACGTTGTACGTTTATATATAACGTAATAAGTATATAATAAAAAGCAAATCTTTTATATTCGACAATTAAAAAGCCTATTCGGCCGCAATACATATATTAATCATCAATGCTTAAAGACATAAGTCTTTGATCATGGCGTATTGCCAGTGATGACCAACGAATATGAAACACAATTCGTAAGCGGGGGTCTACGAAAATTTATTTGCTTTCGATAGTGAAGAACTATCGTATATGTTTTAAGAAGCTCAGCGACTGTTACTTGTAAAAATTTGCATATTCCATATTCAGTACAACGCGTACAACGTTTTTGTCGAGTTTTGGGAATATGGTAGAAATGTAGCTGCAGGGGGTCTACCGGAACCAGCTAAATATTGCAAGGGGTCTGTTAGAAAAAAAGTATGGGAACTCTGCACTAGATAAAGTGACGATCAATGCTGGTAGCTGCAGGGTCGTACCCTATAGCAGTCTATGCAGGAACCTATGTTCAGCAGTGGACTAGCCATAGGTTGAAATTATGATTATTACATATACAGAAAAGTATGAAGTAAAGGGTAAGTAATGCATACCGTTTATTTTCCTCTATTTTGATTTTTGGGAACAGAAATTATATAAAAATCTCTTCTATCTCATCACGATCGGTGAAATGTTTTATTAGATTTAGATTATAATATCATATTAGTATTTAAAGTATATCAACGACTATTTTTTAAGTGCAATTCTGCTTAAATACATCGACGAGGATTCGTGAATTGGATAATATATTTCTATAAGCCATATCCGCTTGTCATGCTACGTATGCATGCATAACAGGGATAGCATAATGTATTGCTAACGAAAATGATCTCTGATAAATTTAATAAAAATGTATTTATTGTTACTTTTTTCTTACAAGCCGTACAAGGTAAACATACATATTTTACCAAATGTTTTATATATTATGTTCAAATGTAATTAGTAGTAATACTTAACTATAGTAAATGTCCGAAACGATTAAAAATTAGTAAATATCAATATTATATTTAAAAATACTTAATTTCTCTTACACTAATTTATCTTTGGTACTTAAACATATCACAATTTGACATGTTATCGGGTATTCCCACCTGTTAAAAAAAACTATATAAATTATGTCAATTAAAAGTTAGTTTTGAGTTTAAAATAAGTACAGTAAGATGCCCATTTATTTTTGTATTATATTAAGGAGGTTATATGGTTTTTTTTAATTGGAACTTTGTTTTTGTTTGTTCCTTATTATTTTTACAAGGTTCCTCGATCGGTATTCACGGGCCCTCTTATCTGTTATAAGCCGCTTACACGTTTAACGAGTATGCAAATTGGTTCGTTTCTATATTTTGTATATCTTGGCTTTCATTCATAAATTTATGTCTGAGATATTATCTATTATAATGGGAGCGGAAAACAATTTTTATACTTTACAGAAAAAACTTTAGAGCTTTTTCTGTAAAGTGTGCTTTCCCTTGCTTAAAAATATTTCTGCAACACGAAAAAGTCGTAGTTCACTGCACGGGGTCGCGCGTTTGAAAGTCAAGCCGGCCCCAGTGAAATGTTAATTTCAATTTTAAATTCGGATTTACACTTTGCTCCGCGAAACGTGTATGTATAAGGAGTAAAATATTTCGAAGATGAGTTCGTTAATCGTGATTTGTGTGGCGAAATATGTTTCAATATACAATCTAAAGACAGTCAAGCATCAGTATATAAATACAAATCTAATCTCAATCAAATATTTAGCCCTAAATGTATAATAAATTAGCGAAATAATGAAGCGAAGTTGTATAAAATTAATGTTGCAAAAAGTTGGAAGAACAAGATTTATACAGTTTTATCGTCAATAAAACAATTATGTTATTTTATTATTTTACAATTATATTCTGTGAAGGTGCTCCTTCTTTGGATGAGTTGACCCACTTTTACAACCAGGTTCTAGCTAGTTGAGTGTCAGATTAAAACTTTGCATTAAATTATGTAAACTTGCGAGAATAAATCAGCACTATTAGTCTCCGGTTAGTGTACGATCTCTGTTTCTTACTATCTTCTTTTGTGTTATATCCTTCCAACACAAGAAATAGCTTATTGTTATTTTTTTGGTTTAGGGAAATGTGGAATCTTTAGTATCATTCTATTTTATAACCAGTAAAACCAATGCTATGTTGATTACATTTTTACTCTTTGCTCATTATTACTTTGTTTTTCTTAAATTAAACTATATTGCATTTTGTTTTTATAATGATGACGCAATAAGCTAAAAGAAAATACGTGAAATTTCTCAAACAATTACTTGCGCAATGTCTTTAATGACGTCATTGTTTACATCAAAGTTGCCAACGGTTTATTATCGAACCTTTATGCGAAATCATGGTATGAATAGGCCGAGTAACTTTTGTTTATATTTGATAATTTTATAAAAAACGAATACAAAAGTTTGGTTGGTTATGCATCATACATGTGTTAGGGTGAATACGCATATATAGAGCTATATAAAACGTTACCTTTTTAGCTGTTCAGGTCTATATTTAATAATATGTCTTTGCCCTGTTTTCTGTTAGTTTATATCCATTAATTCATTCTTTTACTTTATTTAGGATGACAAAGGTGGACACATTACATCTTCAGTTCAGCACTATGCTGCAATCTAAAACGCTAGTGTGCTGTAAGGGCCTGGTCCTCCCCCACTTAGCCGACCCATTCATACGGAACCTAGAAACAAAGCGAGGCTTGTCTCTACCATTTTCTCCGTGAGTGGACAATTTACATCAGTGCCATCGACACGTGTACTACTGAAAATTATTGTTCCCCTATCATGTAACAAGTGGTCTTTTTTGTGTTGTTAACTTTTTTTAAATTGTTTCAGAAGTTATCAATTGTATTACCGTACTTTGTCTTGAATTGACTAGTATCGATAACTAACCTTATGTTTTGAGTCACACTGTATTATTCAGTGCATCCTACTTGAATTTCATCACTAAATTCATAATGTGTTAAGGTTCAATATATTTTCAAGCTATATTGAACCTTAATACTTTGTGATTACACGAGTTATTGTTCGCAGTGTTACGTAATGTATTGTAAGCAACTTCGACCGTTGGAAACGATCGATATTTTCATTCGTTTAGCAATAATTAATGATGACCGATTGTAAAGAAAGGTTCACGAGTGAAATCTTACGAGGGACGTTCAATGTATTCTCGGTATCGGGGTGATATACTTATTATGAGGGTAATTATATTATCTCATTAGTTAAAGAAACTCTTTGAGGGTATAAGTGTAAAATTTAATTTAATTGTCACTGTTAGTATTCAAGTTATCATTACGAGAGTTTCAGACAAAACATCATACGAACAAGACCTGGCTGTATGGACTAAAGTCCTTTGCCTTTCCCGTTAGGGATAAATTATTATCATCATTATCATTACGAAAGGGAACTACGATGACTGATAAGATACAATGTTAACAAAAATCAGTCATCAAGGTGTGATAAAGTTCCTTACAAAACAAGGAAAGTCTCAAAAAGTTATTCACAAAGAATTGGTGGCTGTTTACCAAGATTCTGCTCCTTTAGTATCTACTATTCAGAAGTGGTCTAGTGAATTCAATCGGGTAGAGAGAATGTTGAAGATGACCCCCGTGCCGGTGGGCCGGCTAGTGCCACTACTGAAGAAAACGTCAAAATTCTACATGAAGAGGCCCATGTAACAGTGAAAACATTAGCAGAAAGAACTAAGCTATCTGTGGCTACTATTCACACTATCCTTCATGAGCATCTGAATCTGTCAAAGGTCAGTGCAAGATGGGTGCCGCAAATGTTCATGGCGCTTCAGAAACAAGTTTTTTTTTTTTTCGGGCTGATGGCCGCTGTTAGCCCTAGGGCTTTAACAGTTTTGCCGGGTTGAGAGGTGACCGAGCGCTTATGGCTCTCAGTCGAGACCTCTATAAATGGGTAACCAGCGCAAGGGCTCCCGAGAGGGAGCCTCGGCTTGGACCGTTACCCTGTTTCGCGAGAGCGTCTGACTCAAGGGTGCCCGAGACGGCTCGGTCAGTTGCTTCTGACAGAGGATTATCTTAATTAATATCACTATTATTAGTAACTACCTGAACCACCACTTCAGAATGCGTGGGCGCTGGAGAAGAAACTCCAGCAACGCTTCTATCTGTATGGACTGGAGAGAACTGGCCAGTGACATGGCGGTATCGCGAATAACTTTGTTTGCGACGCCCTCGCCGTCGGCGGGGGCGATATGAGGGTGCAATGTATGTGTGTTGTGTTTTATGAAGGGCTTGGGCCCTGGTGGTTGCATCGTCAGGGTCGTTGAGGGAGTGCCTCGGTCTCCTACGGACGCGGGTAAACCAGAAACAAGTGCGAGTCGAGTGTTGCAAGGAGCTCTGTAGGGTAATTCGTCATAGTATTTTCGGCTGAAACACTACCGGCGATGAAACTTGGGTTCATCACTATGATCCTGAAAGCAAGCAAGAGTCCATGCTGTGGTATAAAAAAGGTACTGACCTACCAAAGAAGTTTAGTCATTCGCCGGTAAACTTATGGCCACAGTGTTTTAGGATTCTGAGGGAATCTTACTGAATACCCAAAAAAAGGTCAAAATGTTACTGCCCCATCTTACGCAAACACCGTACGTAATTTAAAGGAGGCAATAATAGAAAAAAGTCGTGGATAATTTATCGCAGGTGTCTTGCTTCTTCACGACAATGCGCCAGTTCACAAGGGGCGCGTTGCCAAGGCTGCCGTGCATGATTGTGGATTTGTAGCAATCTATTATTCACCCTACAGGCCGACCTAGCTCCTTGTGATTACATTCTGTTCCCCAACCTCAAGAAAGATCATCGAGGTAAGCATTATTTCGACGATGAAGCGTTGAGGGCGACAATTGATGAACATTTTTCAGACAAGGAAGAAAAATATTTTTAAAGGGTTTAAGGATTAGATTTATCTAATTAATCTTTTATTTTTATAAAAAGTTACTTTCCCGCTCAAATGTCATTCAGAATTTTCTGTCATTTCAATTTAATCCTTCATGCCTATACCGATAATACATTACCTCCCTCCCCTTAGAAGTCACTAGTAGTGATGATAATTTTACCAACATTCCCGTCAACCACCTCTAACTCAGCTTAAATGCTCATGCTAATCCATAACGGTAGTCGAATGTTCAACTCAAACCGCCGCCATTAAGTTTAGCAGGTCGTAACCTAAATCATTAAATTATTGTCATTAGATAAAGCTGTAGAGGTCTCTGGACCAACAGCAATATTCATACACAAAAAAAAATAGATTTTTGTCGTTTATAACTAACTGTAACATATCTCTTCCATAAATTTTGCTCTATGCACCATAGGATAAACTAAGGTAACACAGTTGTCCATCTTAGTTTACCCTAAGGTGCATACAGCAAAATTTTTTTTTCTTTTTATGTCTATAGTACTATCCAATATACAGTAAACTAGTTATACAATTTATAATATTATTTTAAATACAATGAACTAGCATAGCATGTCTTTGATACCGAAGTAGTAGTCAGCATACACATTTTATTGATTTTATATGTATGTATGTATAAATGAACAAGCACAAATCTAAAAACATCACTTGTTAGATTTGAGCTTGTTGGGCTGGTGTACGGCGAACATCTCATCACAATTGGTACAATAAAATCCAGGTACTCCTGGGAAACCATTAACCAATGTTTTTTTTTAGTGTAAACCATCATTTTGAGTTCTTTTATGTAATGAGAAGCCCAAAAAAATCTAAAATATTAAATTCTTGTTGATTGTTATAAAACAATTATGAAACCCAGGGAAAATAATTTACTTTAGTAACACTATTGTTGCCAAGAATTTCATATAAGTATAAATTAGTCAACATCTTGTCGAGTTAAAAAATCTAAAAGAATTTGTTTTTTGTTTCTGCTCTGCTCTTTTTGGTTTTACTGTACCTACAAATCCCGCCCGTGTCATTTAACTTTAGGTTATAAAAGGACGTCCAGCTGTCGGGCATTTCTTAACGATTAACGATATAATAATAATAATAATAATAATATAGATAAACACTTCCTCTGTAATTCGTCAGATATACGAATTTTTTTTTGACCACCTGAAGTTTTCTTGAATTGTCACCGCGGTTGGTTGCTGACCTGTTTTTGCCTTACCTACACAGCGTCCCTGTTCTTTTTTTAAATCCAGCAAACCAATTAAAAACTGTTGCTGAAAGTTCAAAACATTCGTGCGGTTTCAAACTTCTTTTATAAATCATAACGCGAAAATCAAGTCGAGTTAGGTAACTGTCGGGAAAGAACCACGCCCTCGCAGAATATCAGTGCGAAAGTTGTGTTTTCAATGGTGAATGAAGGAATCTTGTACCTTAATATCCTCCGCAATAAGGATCCCTCGCATCTTTTAGTCCATGGGGATGACAATGTAACTGGATTTTGATTTCATAACTAGGGCGTATAAACGCGTATAAAAGTTAAACTGAAAAATAATTATCAGGTAGTACGTGGGGCGCATCACACTAACCTAACTATAAAAATAAATGCATTTTTTACGTGGTAGAGGTACACTTTACTTTGTTTCTAGCGGCAGAACGAATAGGTCAGCTCGACCGGGTAGGACCACGCCCTCAAAGAATACCAGCGTAAAATAGCAGCATATTTCTGCTGTGTTTCGTCTGGTGAGTATGTGGGTCCGGAGACCTTTATTACTGGTGACGAGCATTCCATCTCAGTCCTCAAGGCTAACAACGCATCTGCATTATTATTCCTTGTCCAGGATAAATGTAGATGTCATTGGCCGCAGGAATCATTTACCATCAGGTGAACTGTGTGCTCGCTCGTTACTCTGAATGTAATAAAAAAATGCAACATTATTTATGTTCGTAAAGTGTCCCCATCAGGGTTGATACCGCTAACGGCGATATCTTATTTTAAGGATATTTCTAGTCGATAAACTGTGCGCAGGTTACAATCACTCGTTACCCGATCCCTAATTCAAGATTCGAAAACCAAAATTTTGCCTTATACAAATATAGACCTCTGCTGAAATTTGAACCTAGGACGAGGGATTCAGTCGCCAGGTAAAACTTACCATATGCATCCATCGCGTGGTTAAATTATTAAAAGGTTGTATACCTTTCATCAACAATACACCATAAACTTTGTCTACAACGTGCACGTATACCTAAGTTAATAAATATTATACGAAGCACGAACCTAATAATTCAACACAAAGGCTAGTTGGTATGAAGTAACGAATGAACAGTCGAGCTATCTCAGAATTCACTCTGTCTGTACTTTATTCCTAAGCTTCTTTTAAATGTAGAATTAAGCGGTTTCACAGTGTACGCTACGACAGAAGCTTTTGAATGTCACTGCAATTGTAAAGGCTTGCTACACGGGAATTTGTTGTGAATTGTTGCTACAGTTTATATATTATACGAGTATTATTCGTCCATTCGTGCGATTATTTTTTTATTTTTGCTATAAATTTTGTCTACAACATATAAATGTGCAAAATGTATCGAATATGTGTCCGAAGCTCTACATTAACAATTCAACACAAAAGCAGGTGCAGCATGACGGAAGAACAGTCCAGCTTTGTACATTGCTAAAGCTCTGTTCATTATAGAATTAAGTTAGGCAGTATACAATGTGTGAAAAGCTTTTAAATTTCAGTGCAAATGTACGCAGGCTTGCTACACGGTGCTTTTGTTGTGAACAACTACTTAGTGAAGATATATTTATTTGCTATCCACTAATTAGAGAGAAGCTTTTAAATTTCACAGCAATTGTACGGGCTTGTTGCATTGGGTTTTTGTTCTAACTATTAGTTCGCTACCGTTGTTATGTATTTGTCCATCCGTGTGATTATTTTTCTTTTTTTTCGGATTTGAATGACTATTCATGTGATGCACGCGTCTCATGAAACGTGCATGTTGATAAGAAATGAAATAGATGGCGCTGTTTAAGTATTTTCAAAATCCTAGAACGCATCTAAGTTAAAGTCGTTTCGTATGATGCAGAAAAAGACACGCCTGAAAAATAATATTGTAACTTTTGACAAAACTTAAGACCAGATTCTTAGGAAGGACTGAGCATGATAAGATTATGTTGCTCATGTGCTGTCGATGGCTGTTCTTGCTGCGCATCTTGCTCTTGGAGCAAATTATTTGAATTAATTGGCATCCATTGATATATTTAATTTATTATTATTTTTATACATAATTATTATATTTTATTATTATACATAATTATTATAAAACATATTCTCGACTGGTTTAAGGCATTGCTAAGTATTTATAAATTGATATAATACGTCGCAAAAAGAATACCCACCCTTACATAACCAATGTTTTCATTCTGTTATGGTGATAATGGAATAACAATTCACCAGTAATCAATGTGTGTGTGTAGTGTCGACGTATTTGTACTATATATCTATTAAATACGCTTCAGTAACTACATTTATAGCATTTAAGAGTGTGTGGTGTACTGTTGTTTTCATTATTGCTGAGACTATTGACGGGCTTTAATTCTATCATACGAAGTAGCGTCCCTGATGCGCACAATGCGCGGGCAGCTTCAGCACGATTTTTAATACCATTTCATGCAGATCAAACCGTCTAAGGAACGTCTCCGACACACAACATTTCATATAAATATTGGTTTTATAGACTATGGGGTGTATTTAACTTACGATAATTTCAACATATAATTAAAATAGGTTCTACTAACATTATGTTGAAATAAATTATCATCATTATCAGAAAAAAAATCTCTAACTTAGTTATATTCCAACCATATATTATATTATTATTTTAAGTTTTGTTTGCCATACCTTCATTGTTTTGTTTATCATATTTGATTTACTTATTTAAATCCGTAACAACATCTTAAATTTTTGTCCATTAAAGTCTTTTCCTTCCGTTATATCATTTGTGAATCGGAATATTTCTATATGAACTAATTATTATCCACATACCACTCATTTTTGTATCGTCAACATTAATGTATACAAAAGCGATGATAGAAACATAAACAGGAAGGCAAAACTTCAGAATCGCAAATATTGTCCTTGTAGTGTATACAATTACTCGTCAAAAATGTATCTTGTAAATGTATATATCTTATGCAATATCTATGAACAAATTAAAAAAAAAATAACTACAGTGAGACCTACTTTTTGAAGTTTGTCTCATATGCCTGAATTTGCTTTATCTGAATGGGTAATATTAAAATCCCGCAATACCAGTGTTGCAGGTGCAGATGCCCTGCCGGCCTTAAATGTATAAATCTTTAACAATCAATCCTTTTTACAAAATATCACAAATCACTTTATTTTGTCACAATTCCTTTTGCAAATATATTCAACCATTTGAAGTGATCACTATAACAATATTTGCAGGTTAAGAATAAATTATAAAAACAATTTCATCTTAAATTTTTGTTTAGGGTGTCATCATAGCACAGTTGACTTGATGGAAAATCTAAGTAACTATGGGCCCGTTTTCAGTCTTAATATTGTATTTTTTTTAAATGACGTAAAATTACTCTGTAATATATAGCAATATTCTTCTTCGACTCTGATTTGAAACTGAACAGAGGTAAAATCGCTTACGAATGTCTATTTTTACATTAACCATGGAGGAATTATGGAAGGAGGTTGCTGCCACCCTTTGCGGCAAGGGGTGGGAACGTGAGTTTAATCTATGCACACTTCTGAGAAATTCAACGTGCTAAAATTGAATTTCTTCTCGATCATATGGAAAAATAATAAGAAAATCTATTTCAGTGGTAATAATAAGGTTTTATGTAATGAGTTTTACTTCAACGACCGGTGATCGGCGTGAGTGAGACGGTTCCGGGGTGTAGTTTTCAGGGGAGACAAATTATTCCAAGCAAATTGTTGATCATCGGGGCTGCATTTTTTTTGTAAAATAACTTGTGTTTACAATGTATTAAAACATTCTTACCGCATATGCCTGCCTTATATTTAACGGTGATATGTCATGTCGGAGATACTTTGGTACTATATTTCCTGCGAATTGCACAAATCCTGGTAGCAATTATTGCCGTGGGTTAAAATTATCACGAGGAAATTATCTTTTGTGCAAAATATGATTTTGACACTATTTGTTTTTGGTTGGTTGTAAAGATTTAATAAGCATTTCCGTTATATTACATTCAAAAGGGTTAAAAATCTTGCCTGTTCTAAGTAAAATAAGGCATAATATAAAAAGATAAAATATATTTCCTTTCCGGGAAAAAATAAATTTTAGATTTTTTTTCACAGAAGTGATTTTAACAAAAAATATCCTACTGTAGTTAAGATATTTTGATCTTTTAAGTCGCAAATAAAATAAAATGCATTACATAGAAAAAAAAGGGTTGTTCTTATAGCTATATCCATCACTACATGCGTTAGCCTGTGATTTTTTTATGCACAAGCAACTCGTAGTTATGTCACTTATTTGTAGATTTGGAGACCACGACGGCCAAATCGTGACTCGGTGTAGTCTTCTTAGTCTTCTAGGAATGTACCGCTTTAAGGATAGTTATAGAACTATCCTTATCATTAAATAATAATCTTTTTGTTACTATTATTATCACAAATTTATTTATTCACATTGACTGCGCCAGATCTCTTAAGTTGTTAAATTCCTATTATTTTAATCATTAAAGCGTCTTACATTTTATAAATAGCATTTAAATTTGCAACAAAAAACAGTTATTACTACATAAAAATATAATTGTACGAACAAGAATTCAAGCGTAAAGCATTTTCTTTTTATATATTTCGCTGACTTGGACCGCGTTGCACCGAAGCCCTATTCGGCAATGCATCAACTGAATCATATTTATTTCTTATTGATTTAATCAGCGCATTAACAGAATATGCTATGAATGGTATGTGCAATTCCAGGCGATTGAGTGAAACCTACTTACATTTCGCACGGTTAAAATTTTGTATGTTTAAAAGTAAAACCATCAAGTTTATCCGTTAGGAAGGGTATAAATATCCGTATTACGGATAAGACGCGCAACCGCTTGTGTAAAACACTTAGTCAATAAGTCTAGCAGGCTGCTTCCCGTGCAGCGTATTTTATATACGAGAATATAATAACTTTTACCATTGATAAATAGACTTCAGATTTATAAGTTTAATTTTTTTAACTTTAAACTTAAGGTCGCTTAGGTTCGCTATAGTCGTGAACCATCTCCTAGTACAGGCATTTAAGCTTAGTCGGAGTGGTTAACTGGAATGTTATTAATTATAACACTCCTAACTTTTATTTTTAAACAAAAAAAACAAATATATAATCTTTTCATATGGTCAATATGAACTTATTAAACTGGAATCTAGCTGATGCTTGTAACGCGCTAGTTTGATTTAGAATAAAAGAACTAATCGCCGAGTATAACGTATAATTGCTATCAATGTCCATAATTCACAGCAGAAATCGTGGAACTTTTCTCCAAATCGTTGTATCCCAATGTAGCTCTCAAGAACACAGAATGACCCTGTCGCCGTACCGGTCGCGTTTATATATGGTCCGTGATCAATCTTTTTTGAGAGAGAATGCCCTAGATATGATTTAGTCGTTAGCCACAATTCGGCAAACGTCAAAGATCCGACACAATACACGTAGACAAGTAATACAACCTAAGCGTAACCTTATCGCAATGCGCCTATAAGGTACCGAATTGCCTGAGCCTTTGTACTCGAGATTTCTGTGGCGGTGCCTTTGATGTTTTCTGAATATATACCGGAAGTGACGTTTTACAAAAAACATCAGACCGAACCGAAGTTCGGCTCATTCGGGCACCCCTCAATTCAGTTGTTTTCGCGTGCGGGATTACGGTACAATCCGATGTTTCCTCTTGGAAACCCTTGGTCTGATTACCTTTAAATAAAGATAAGCCCTTAGCGCTCGGTCACTTTTCAACCCAAGTCTTCTTCCTTTCTTTCAAGACTTCTGCTAATGGGGCCCACTTTTTAGACCTTAAAAAACTACAAAAAGCATTTTTACATATCAAGCTTGTGGTGTTCATGATGCTATAACGTTATTATAGTCTAGGTGACTCCTAACAAATGCATTAAAAACAATGATTTTAGGAAGTATGGCTTATAAAGAGAGAGAAAATTACTCTTTTATGACTTGACTATGAAGATTATATTCCGAGACATTTATTTCCTGTGTAATAAATAAACATATTTTCTAACTATACCATTTTTACAATTATTAGCACGCACCAGGCACACATTGTATCACAAGTTTCTAGTGTAAAAAGTAATAATTGTTAAAATAAATTATTTAAACTTAGATTTCTTCAATACTGGTAACAGCCGTACAAAACAATCAACAATAAAGCACACACACAGCCAAACAAAACATACACAGTATGTGTATTTGACACGGGCACTTATGTTTTGGATGAAGTAATGATAAAATCTAATTTTTATAATATTTTAAAATTTTAGGGTTTAGTTTGTGTATGTGTTAGCGCTTTGTTTTATTAATATTGAATAGTTGAACTATATACACTTGATCAAAACTTAATTACTCTAATAGAGAAGAGCGATATATATATATATGAGAATAAAATATTGCCATCTACACAAATCAGAGTTATTGCGCTACCCTTATATACTAATCATCAATCAATAGTGTTACACAAATATAACCATCACATATAAAATATAAAAAGAATTAATTAAAAATTATTAATAAAAATAAATAAATTACATAAATACGAACAAGATAAAGAAAATATTCCTACTGCTTAATGTTGCCAACATATGTTAAAATCTTTGACATTGACATTGACATATCAGCAACACTCGAGACATACAAAGCGATTCAAAAACGTTGCAGATTAATTGCGAGAAATTGGGCACATTTAAATAAATTTCTGACAATTTCTTTTTGATTTCGTTCATAAAACATCTTTAAAAACGTACATTAAATATTAGACGATTGGGTCGAAGTGGCGGGAACACTGTAAGCAATAAGTACACACTTAAATTGTAACAAAAAACATACCAACATTTATTCAAACGTTTTTTTAATTTTATTTGACTTTAATTTGCTTGTATTATTTAATATATTACTAGATTCGATGGTAAATGTTGCTTATATTGTTGGTAGAAGAATTGCTTAGTGGGATTCTTGTATATATTAAATTAAATAACTTGGTGGTTATGAATACCTTTCAGCTACGTACCTGTGTTGGACCGGGAGGACGATTCTTTTACAGTATATAGTTTAACAGCTTAGTAATAGTAGCTTAATACTACTGCTGCTGAAAATGTCAAAAAATATCTTTTGTATATACCTATGAGATACTATGGCCCATTGCATCTATTCTTCAATAGATTTTTTATTTCATTAAAAAATGTATCTATAAGCCAGACGGCTTCTGTACATACAATTCTGTAGAAATTATTATATATTTCAAAAATTAAAAAACACGTCGCTTGCAGGGTGCCCACGAGCAACTTCACGGTCAACGACGTGCGCATGTGCGTTGGCTCGCGGCGACTGCTCGACGTGATGGACGTCAACACGCAGAAGAATATCGAGATGACCATGAAGGTGAGTTTGCACTTACATCTGTAGTATTCTTCAAGCAGTCGGGTGAAAGTTATGTCGTCCACGTCGAACACAATCACAGCGATATCTCGATATTTGATAAAATGAATTGACTGGGATATATTACAATGTATCGTAAATATTCGCACAAAACAGACTCTAGAGACACACTTCGGGTATGAAGGGAAGTGTATTTACATCGACTGAGCTGCCAAGAGCGGTCGGTAGTGCCCGCGCTTCAGGCTAGCCTCCTAAAACCCAAACAACTGCATGGATCTAAATCAATGAGGTATATATTCCAAGTGATATAAGATAACCTATATCCACAGTTATACTAGCTAATGCTTAACTAAGCTAGCGTAAAACAGCGGTTTAACTCTACCGTTTTTAGTCTGGTGAAAGAACCTTATGATTGTTGGTGTCACGTTATGTCAAATATTTTATGTACGCATCTATAATTGTGTTTTAATAATATTACATTAATTTTCTTGTTCATTGTTCGCTTAATACACTAGTTATAAGAAAGCTGCGTCAATCAACTTTGGCGTTACTACTAGTAGGGAGCTAGACATTCCAGCTTAGTATTCAGAGATGATAACGCATATGCATTTTGGTTCATATTGCTAGTTAGTATGTGTTTATGGAAGTAACTTATCCCATCGATTGCACGGTGCTCGCCTATATTGATATAAAAAGTATTAATTTCGTAGAGTTTCGTTCGCCGAGTTGACATGGTATCTGCAATCAAGGGCGTAGCCAGGGGGCATACGGCGGCACCCCACAGAGCTTAATAGCCCACGCCGCCAGGGACAAAGAGATCCTTGCCAATATTGCAGCATTTTCTTAAAATTAGGAACAATAAACCATTACTGTCTTTTATTAACCATTTACAATATATTTTTGTAACAAATTTACTGATAAAATAAAAAAGAGTAATTTACTCTACAAAATAACTAATGACACACTTCAAAATAAAGTGATTTAGTTGATATTTTTACGTAGGACAAAATACAAATGTCTGATAGTGTAACTGATCCCCGCTCGTTATTGGCGGTCAACAGGTTGGAAAAGTTGTTTTACATCAGTAGAGCACGCTGCAGACCAAAACCACAACCAGAGTTCCACGACAAGAGAATTACGCCATAATAGTATACTGCATTAAATATGAGCATAATAACACTTACTGCGTTACTATGTGAATGTAAGGGGAACCGGAGACACGATTACCAGAAACGACTCATTCCTCCAACCTCAACCCTCAGGGGATACAATTGGCATGTGTATCTTTATTTTGTGTTGAGTGTTGCCGTCGGCGAATTTTATGTCGGAAAATCGGTCAATTCTTCATTCGCTGTTAATTATCGTCGTTTTCGACTGTCACCCGTATCTACGTAGTATTATCAGTCGTAGGATTGACATTCAAAATAATTTATTTATTTATTTATTAAATGGATTACCAACGCAAGATACAGCATTTATATTTTATACTATACAAGAATAAGGTATTCTATGTAACTGTTCTTACGATTATAGGCAAAACCACGACATGCGTAAAAAGGTGTAAATGAATATAAACTTAAAAACAGGAATTTAACAAGATTTAAAAAAAAATATTATGAAATTGTTAACATTAATAAAAATTACGTTTAAATAAAAGTTAAGTTGCTCTGGAATAAAAAATATTAAATATGTAATAAAATAAAACTATTATCGATTATCAAACAAAATAAACACAAATCTAAGCACTATAATATAAATAAACACAATCTATTATAATTAACATAATCTAAACACATCTAGGCATAATTAAAAATTCATTGCGTTTTATATATATATGTAATCAATTAAATAAATAACATGATAGATGTAGGTGTTTATGGACTGTAGTCTTCACTTCATGATGATGAAATGATCTTTTATCGTCAGGTAAAATACTATGTCTTCATTACTATTTATTAAAAAAGTCACACATAGTATATACAATTAGTAATATATATATATATATATATATATATTATATC
Source organism: Teinopalpus imperialis (assembly GCA_029286865.1). Classification (NCBI taxonomy): domain Eukaryota; kingdom Metazoa; phylum Arthropoda; class Insecta; order Lepidoptera; family Papilionidae; genus Teinopalpus; species Teinopalpus imperialis. The sequence goes on along the minus strand of JAGSMU010000030.1, from coordinate 7,628,245 downwards.
TTATTATTTATTGTTTTAATGTAATCAAACGTGCACAATAATATAATCATGTTTTCATTAATGATAAGTTGGTGTTATGGTTGAAAATGTATTCCCTCCGTTTCCAGCTACGAAATGGTATGTTTCTATGAAGTTGGAGTTGAGGGTGGGTGGGTGTTCGTAACACCCCCAACCGCCATCTAAGATTCAACCTCGTTTTATCGTAGTAAATTCGAATAACTTCAACCTAAATGATTTATAAATATTACCGTTATAGATGAAAAAAAAATGGTCTCTAGCTTATTTTTAAGATATAAAATATACAAAAACAACGAATACGAATTTCATAACATAGTAATGTTAAAGTATATCAATTGCAATTTTATTTTTTATATTTAATAATATGTGATGACAGTGAAACATCATTGAAGAAAACATTGTAAGTTCTGCAATCTAAATATCTTAGAAATAAAGAAAAAAAAATTTTAAGACGTAAAATATGCTAATTCATAGTGGATCCATGTGAGACTTTCTCTAAATAGGAATCCCAGCAATGGGAATTTTATATAAGTATATGGGTATTTAGTCATATAAAGAAAATATAATTTATTTAGTTTCTGGCAATTCCATCGTTAGTCGGGTATGAGGTAAAACTCACTTTTTACTTTAGTTACTTTTGGCATAACATGCCGCATTATTAACAACTATAAGCGTACAAACATCGCGGGAGGTCTGTAACACGTTGCGTAGCTCGTGAAAAGTTTCCCGGCAACTATGAAACGATAACAATAAAATTGAGTTTAACAGGTTTTATTTTTAATTGGAAACATACAAATTTTTCGCTTAAATGACACGGGGTCGTGATGACAGAACTTTTAGTTGTTGAGTCCCTAATTCTAGATTCAAATCAAAGCCGTAAAAAATTTTTGGTTAACCCAAATCGTTGGTCTAGAGGTATGTCCTTACATGCTGACACGGCATTGTAACTCTTTTCATGTTATTCTTTACATCTTACCAGTTATTTATATGTATATTATTGCCGTACTGATAATAATCAGTAAATAACATAATCGACATGAAAACATTATCACCATCATCAACTGTAATAATTAATATATCAGCTTTATTATTTATTCGTCCTAATTTTCTTTGTCTAATCGTAGCAACACGATCAAATTTATCGATTAGGCTAACTTATGTAAAAGTGCGTGTGTGTCAATTTGCTTTGATCCTGCCGACTTGATTGAGCTTCAAGCGTCATGCATCTATCAGTTTTTATAAGTGTGTTAATATGTGACCGAATCGACGACGCCAATAACTTAGAGATGTCCTTTTAATATGTTGAAATGAATCGTATCTATGGCAACTAGAGATTAAATATTAGCATAATGATTATCTAATTAATAACTTCATTCATTAGTTTTTATATAAACGGGAATAGTGTTAAAATAAGTCTGAGAAAATATAAAATCATAGTAAACTTATCATTGCTATATCTCATTAATTGAAAACGCTTTCTAGCGATCACAATGAGACGAAAACTGACGTCGTTTAAAATATAATGAAACTTATGTATAATATGGACTTCCCGCAAATTGGACGATGAAGTCGTACGCGTATAGGAGTCTATCATAACCCGTCTATGGAATCAAAACAACCAAAAGTGCATTTATAGGAAAATATCTAATGAAATAAAGGAATATCGGATTTGCTGATCTAAAGAAAGAAATGTCGTTTTATAATTACACTAAATTCAGCTGGAGTTGCATACTTAAGCATAGCCGGAAATAAACGCTCTATTAAAGTCAGCAAAATAAATACGTAGTCTTTGTCGGATCGATGCGAACGGAGAACGAATTTGCATTAAATTACTTTGAATAAAACCCAGTTGAATTTTATGTTCAAAGTAAGCGGTAAGTCTAAAATGCGTGATAGTTGAAATATTCTTGTGTTCCTACTTATCGAGTTTTATAAAACTGCGTTCTCATTGTGTGCGAAAAACCGGCTATGTAACACCCGGCCTTGCCAACGGGAACGGGGAAACTGCCGTTTGCCGCTTTGCGGTGGAACTTCGCAATATGGCGCTTACTTCGCACGGTTGCGCGAACCCGTGCTGCCGGCGGCCAACATCTGCGCAAACATTCGCCTCGGAAGGTTGCCGCTCCTGTCGTGTTCAGTTGGCGGTCGCCCATACACGGCCACGTAGACTGCTCGTCTGTTCTGTACGCGGGAATTTTTATACACTAGCGTACATTTAGACGTGTGAAGTTAAGGTGTTTACGGATTGCTCGTTATTTGTATTTTATTTTAACAACGACTACATGTTGCCATTTAACTTTTTAATTTTTATGAGTTTGCAAATGCAAATACGTACGTACACATTATTTTATGTATACATACGTTTGATTATTCTAAGTAATATTTTCTACTTATATACTCTAAGTCATATTTGATTTTTTTTTTAAATTTTAATTTAAAATATTCCTTGAACAGCAGATTATCATTTATGTTAACGATTATTAATTTAAGATTATTAAATTTTATCAAACTACTTGAACTCCTTTGCTAGAAACTGTTTGAAAAAAAAAAATGAAGGATGTGCGTGCAATCTGTTTTTTTTAATTACCTTTCTCTCCGTTTAATCTCTGAAGTTTTATTTATGTAACATATACAAATATTTACGAAACGTAACAATTAAACAATAGAAATTCCCATGATGGCTTTTTTTATGGAATAGGTGGTGAATGAGCATGCAGCCCACCCGATGGTAAGTGATCACCGCCGCCCATGAACATCCGCAACACCAGAGGAGTCGAAAATGCGTTGCCAGCCTCTTTTGTTGAAGGTCCCTAAGTCGTATCGGTTCGGAATCACTGCTGGCAGCTACCACAGAGTAGTTATATGTGGCAGGAAGTTTAATTTAGCTGATAGGTAAATTCTATTCGCATGCGTTTATCGTTTCTGAATTAGAGAAGTGGTGGCGCGGGCGCTCGTCGTCGATATCGACCCGTACACCGCTCCCATTTGATGCTTAACCGACTCGGTGCGTATGCGGTGCGGTTGTCGTCTTTATTCACGTGTACGGCTATATCACATTTTGCAATCGTTGCTATTTTATATGGACATTAAAGATATGATTTTTAGTTTTTGTAAATGTACTTGACCGGAGTTAAGGAGCGAATTGTGATGACGCATAATTTATTTTTCTCTGGTCATTGCCAAATAGTGTAGCAGTTTATCAGGGTTATCCATGGTTTGAGACCCAATCTAGATTGTTGATAAAGATCATAATGGTTAACAAGTTTAATTATCATTCGATGCATATTTAAGTTCTAATATATATTTTTTTACAATACAAAACAGACAACGTTGGGAAACAAGCGTTACCACTTCCTCCCCGCGGGACTGCTGCGGCTGATCTGCTATCGGTTATATAGGCTGCGGGACAAAGAGCGATCTTTGTCCCGCAGCCTATATACAAATCCATCTTATTTCCGCAGCAATGAAATCAAGGATTCACTGGTTATACACTGGATCAACTGTTTCCTTAGGAAATACCAACAACCGTCCGTAAATGTCGCATTAATGTCTTTCTATAGTCGCATTAATGGCTTTCTCTAGTTGCACTAATGGTTTTTTCTCGTCGCAAACACGGACTTTTCATTTCCATACGAACGACAGAAAGGGAAGTGAAACATGCCTACAACCTACGGCCCATGTCGTTCCACCTCAACGAAAACATTTAGTTTATTACCTATAAACTAAATGTTTCTTAATCTAATTCGATACAACGCTCATGCAGTAATAATGCAAAACTGAAGGTCGTACGAATCTGCTATTAGACTATTATCATGAACCATCTCCTAGCACAAGCATTTTCAGCTCAGTTGGAGTGGTTAACCGGAATATTAGTGCTGTTAATATTTGTTAGCATTGCTGAAATTCTTTTTAAAAAAAAATGTAGTTATTTCTCACCATCTACTTTGTCATCATCTTACATAAAATTTATGGAGTACAATTTTCACTGCCGCGAGTACAAATTTGTTGTTCTTTTTTAATTTTCACGCTTTATTTATACATTTTTTTTAAAAAAAAATATTAGCAATGTGTTAACATTACTAATATTCCGGTTAACCACTCCCAATTGAGCTGAAATTGCTTGAGCTAGGAGTTGGCTCACGACAATAGTCTAATGGTGGATTTGAACCTGCGACCTTAAGTTACCCTATATCATTAAACGAAACATATAACAAATAAATTGCCAATGCCAGGCTAGAGTAACCCTTGAGAGCTAACTGCGTTTCCATGGCAGAGGGCCAAGCCAAACATGCATTTACTGTGGCTGAAACAAGGTCTCAATGCCAACGTGATTGTAAGAGAGAGTCAAGCTTGTGTCGCCTGAAATATAAGCGAGAAGTCTGATTTTATAACGTTATTAAAATCAGACTGATAACGAACTCACCTGTTTAACAGAACTGCTTTGTTTTATTTTTGATGACCACTATTAGCCCGAGGGCTTGTACAGCTGCACCGGGTCGATAGGTGGCCGAGCGCTTAGGACAGTCAGCCGAAACCTTTATTAATGGGTAACCAGTCCAAGGGTTCCCGAGAGGGAGCCTCGACTTTGACTGTTACCCTGTGTGCGAAAGCGGCTGACTCGAGGGTGCCCGAGATGGCCGAACCTCGGCTCGTACAGTCGCTTCTGTCAGCTTAAAAACAGCACTGCCTCTGCTACGACTATAGACTGGATTTTAATATGATTCTATCTAACCAGACCTTTGTCGATGTTCTTACCAAAATAACTTAACTTCTCTAGTAAAGAAGGTGCATTTGTTAATAGAGAAATCCGCTTATGTAAAATGTTTTTAATACGGAATACTACTAGTACTTACAATGTACATTTAAACATTGTTTTTTACTTCTGGCAACTGTCGTATTTACTTTTTTTTTATATCCAAATCGAATCTACTTGCATTATGTTATTTATAAGTGCGACCCGATATATATTTTTTACAATACAAAACAGACAACGTTGGGAAACAAGCGTTACCACTTCCTCCCCGCGGGACTGCTGCGGCTGATCTGTTATCGAAATAGCTGCGGGACAAAGAGCGATCTTTGTCCCGCAGCCTATATACAAATCCATCTTATTTCCGCAGCAATGAAATCAAGGATTCACTGGTTATACACTGGATCAACTGTTTCCTTAGGAAATACCAACAACCGTCCGTAAATGTCGCATTAATGTCTTTCTATAGTCGCATTAATGGCTTTCTCTAGTTGCACTAATGGTTTTTTTCTCGTCGCAAACACGGACTTTTCATTTCCATACGAACGACAGAAAGGGAAGTGAAACATGCCTACAACCTACGGCCCATGTCGTTCCACCTCAACGAAAACATTTAGTTTATTACCTATAAACTAAATGTTTCTTAATCTAATTCGATACAACGCTCATGCAGTAATAATGCAAAACTGGAGGTCGTATGAATCCGCTATTAGTCTATTGTCATGAACCATCTCCTAGCACAAGCATTTTCAGCTCAGTTGGAGTGGTTAACCGGAATATTAGTGGTGTTAATATTTGTTAGCATTGCTGAAATTCTTTTTCAAAAAAAATGTATTTATTTCTCATCATCTACTTTGTCATCATCTTACATAAAATTCATGGAGTACAATTTTCACTGCCGCGAGTACTAATTTGTTGTTCTTTTTTAATTTTCACGCTTTATTTATACATTTTTTTTAAAAAAAAATATTAGCAATGTGTTAACATTACTAATATTCCGGTTAAACACTCCCAATTGAGCTGAAATTGCTTGTGCTAGGAGTTGGCTCACGACAATAGTCTAATGGTGGATTTGAACCTGCGACCTTAAGTTACCCTATATCATTAGGCTATTCAGTTAAACGAAACATATAACAAATAAATTGCCAATGCCAGGCTAGAGTAACCCTTGAGAGCTAACTGCGTTTCCATGGCAGAGGGCCAAGCCAAACATGCATTTACTGTGGCTGAAACAAGGTCTCAATGCCAACGTGATTGTAAGAGAGGGTCAAGCTTGTGTCGCCTGAAATATAAGCGAGAAGTCTGATTTTATAACGTTATTAAAATCAGACTGATAACGAACTCACCTGTTTAACAGAACTGCTTTGTTTTATTTTTGATGACCACTATTAGCCCGAGGGATTGTACAGCTGCACCGGGTCGATAGGTGGCCGAGCGCTTAGGACAGTCAGCCGAAACCTTTATTAATGGGTAACCAGTGCAAGGGTTCCCGAGAGGGAGCCTCGACTTTGACTGTTACCCTGTGTGCGAAAGCGGCTGACTCGAGGGTGCCCGAGATGGCCGAACCTCGGCTCGTACAGTCGCTTCTGTCAGCTTAAAAACGGCACTGCCTCTGCTATGACTATAGACTGGATTTTAATTTGATTCTATCTAACCAGACCTTTGTCGATGTTCCTACCAAAATAACTTAACTTCTCTAGTAAAGAAGGTGCATTTGTTAATAGAGAAATCCACTTATGTAAAATGTTTTTAATACGGAATACTACTAGTACTTACAATGTACATTTAAACATTGTTTTTTACTTCTGGCAACTGTCGTATTTACTTTTTTCATATCCAAATCGAATCTACTTGCATTATGTTATTTATAAGTGCGACCCGATATATATTTTTTTCTCACACTTTACTCGAACAAATAACAAAAATAACATGCATAATATATGCTGTGAATTGCTGTTTCTCTTCACTAAAAATGTAAAGGTTGCACAACACGAGAGGAATCAATTATAAATATATATCTCCCAACTATATACTTTATTTCCAAGATGTATATATTTCTAAAATTTCTACTTATCGAGATTTGAATTCAAGTAAGATCATTATGGATATCATCAAAAAAAACTTTGCAGTTAACTTTCAAATACAAATCACAATTTTCTACTCATGCAGATAATAATAAAGAATGGGATTAACAATGGCGGATTATCATCGGGCACGTATCATTTGTCTGCCAAATATGATTGGATTTAAGCTTTAAGCTCTGGATTCAATACTGGTCAACTCTTACCTTCCGCTATCAAACAATAGAGCAAACGTTATTTGCTTATACTTATAACTTATAAATATTACCTGTTAATTTTATTTATATCCGTTTCAGTATTAATAATTGTTTTTTGTAATTTTATTGTTCGTTAATTTTTTTATAAAGTATGGTAAATTATTCATTTTCCCATGCAACCTTCCTTACGTTATATTGCTGTGGGGTGTTACGGTTAACATGTTCACATCCTCAAAGCACGTAATTGCGTCCATTATGTAGTAATTTCCCATTTTTGCTCTATAGCAAAACGAAATTGCAGAAAATGTCAATAACAACTAAATAGTGCACAATGTAAAAAAAACCACTAGTTGCTAAGAAAATAACAAAAAACTTGAAACGAAAAACAATAAAAAAAATGCATAATATTATATGTAATGTGTATAACAAGGAAAACTCTCAGAACGCTGTTAGCTCGCAGAATAGCGAAACCGGACTAATTTAAAAATAAATAAAACAAAGAACACTAAGCGCAACGCGTGACTCACGGTTTCTTTTCTGTGGCTCTTTTTCACGGGTATAGGGAGTAAAGAGAGCGATAGTATACGAGCGAGAAGGGACTATATATAATCCTATTCTTTATTTGAGCCGGTTATACAACTTGACTGTCCCGAACCCTACTCTGCATAAACACAATTTGAACTCACTTCAATGTTAAAACCCTGTATTCAAATTTCACAGCCGACCATGTTATCGCAGTTCAAGATATCATCCGGACACCACATGGAATAGAATCACTAAACAAAAAGCTTTAATATGAGATCGGTCAACTGATAAAATTTGTAGCAATGCTGTGTTGTGTGTCATTTCTCCTAACGGACATTATTTAGAAGAAGAGTAATGGGATGAATGATACAAATGTTTGAATGAACTGGGTATCCACCAGTATCCACAAGTCACCAGGCCCCGCCTCATATTTACCAGTATAAGCATATCATGACGGAAGCATGTGTAGTGAAAACGTGGTACTAAAGAAAAATAAAATATATACTTTATATAATAATGGTATGTTTAAAAGAAAGGGTGTTGTATGTGTTTATGTGTTTGTTTGTGGTGTGTGCTAGGGAATTAAGGGGGGTGGGGAGTGGAATTAGGGGGGATAGGTGGCATTAGATCTTTCGTTTCAGTTTCGTCATAATTATTTTTTTGCAACAACGCAGTCATTATTTTGTTTAGATTTATAACAATTTCAATGATGAATGGAAAGTATGTTATTTTGTTATTAATACGTAATCTTTTGCCATACAATTTCATCATTCATTCATTTGGTAGCGAAGTTTCCCGAAAACATCAAAGTTATTACACTGGATGTTTTCGGGAAACCTCGCTACTAAATGTGGACTAGTCCTTCCTGATATGCTTGGCATTAGTCATCTTTATCTTTGCAGTTTAAAATCAACTGGATATCTTCTTATCATACAAGAGAGAGGACTTTGTAATTATATCTTACTTATTACACCTTATGGTGTGTCAACACTTTATTCGCAAATGCATATTAGCTGTATGCGCGTAGACGGCGTGATGTTCTTTGAGTGCTACACTTAATGCAGTAATCGGTGCAATTCTTTGCAATGGATTTTCAAATAGGTACAAATCCACGATGTTGCACTAGCTTACGAGGATCGGAATCGGTATCTTCAGAGTTAAATTCATCAACATTGACAATGTTGGATTCATCATTCAACATCTAACATCATATCAATGTAGTTCGCGACGCTCATAGCATTATCGTCATTTTCATCTCGAGGAAATCCCACTTCTGATGTAGCATAACTCTTTCTACATATTTTTCAGTACAGTAGCTATTATCGCTCGCTTCCCTCCCCTCAATTGATGTCCCTTCGCTTGTATCCAAAGCCCAGCAAAATCCATCCAAATTCCAAACTCTAACTAACGCATCTTTTTCTGTAATCCTATTCTATAGTCGTCGTCCCGAACTACTGAAAAACAGCTTTCGTGCACCTGATCCCTAAAAAAGAAATAATCGATCGCTCCAATCAATCCAACTACTGGCTTAATGCAATTAACCCTTTTTTGTTGTTGAGAATAATGGAATCCATTATAAACTGCTGCCAGCTCATGAGGTACCTAAAGGAGAACCAGCTGGTTAGTGAACCCCAGTACGGATTGCGTCAGGGTTGCTCAGCTGGTGCCTTTCTGGACTACTTGATACTTCGATGGGCGCAGGCAGTCGAGACCAAAGGAACCCCTCCTTTGGTATCGACTGCGTGCAGCTGAGCAACCCTGATGCAAGCCGTACTGGGGGTCACTAACCAGCTGGTTCTCTTTTAGGATGTAGCGAAGACGAGATCGGGTTTGGCACAAAAGTCTTGTTTCGAAGCTTCTTTCCTATGTAGCGTCCCTACAAATTATGCAAGTGGGTTACCAGTTTTCACATGAACCATAGGTCGTCAACGGTGTACGCTCGGATTCCAAACCAGTGAATGCTGGTGTTTCCCAAGACTGTGTGCTAACTCCGACCTTGTTTCTTCTGCATATGAATGATTATTGACATGTTACAAATTGATAATATTTAGTGCTATACGGATGACGGCACCGGGGATACAACGGCCGCGCCAATTTTTCTCTTGAAGACGTCAACGCGTGCCAGAACAAACATGTATGCGGACGGGTCTTTGTTTGACAAACTGGTATGTGGTTGTTGCCGACGAAATCTAGTCCAATTTATTCCTATGAAGACACAAATTTGCGCGTTTACCACTAAAAGAACCCCTTTGTCGCATCTCCTCCTAACTTTGAAAACTCCCCTTGCTACTTCACCTAGAATCCTTAGCGTTGACATGTCGAGCGACGTTTAGTTCTGCAGTAACTGGAAATGCAAGATCAAATTTGCTTCTAATAAACTTGTTAGTTAGGCCTCACATGGAATACTGTTCTCATCTCTGAACCGTGGCACCCAAATACCATTTTCCATTTGACCGCATTAAACTAAGAGTGGCTTATTGACGATCAGGTACTTTTCAATCGGTTCGATTCATTGGCGTTGCGAGGAGATGTTGCATCCTTATGCATTTTTTTTTCCGAATTTAATAGGTTTTTACCTATGAAATTGCCGGTTTGTATAAGTTAAAGTATTTTATTTCTGTTATTTTAAGTAATCGCCCATGTAATCTATGCATCTTTACCAACGCAGTGGTAGTTTATTCATGCCCTTCTTGTAAAAATCAGCTGGACGGGAGGCAACAAACTCTTCAAAGGCATTTTGTACTGCCTCGCGGGAATTGAATTTTTTTCCCGCTAAAAAATTTTGGAAAAAGTAATAGTCGGTGGGTACAAGGTCTGGTGGGTACGGTGGATGAGGGAGAGCTTCCAACCCCAACTCTTGCAGCTTGGAGACTCTGTTACGCAGTATGGGGTCGCGCGTTGTCGTGTAGGAGCAGCGGGGACGACCGAATGACCAAAGATGGTTGCAGATTTGCGAGCTTCTCCATCATTGTCTTCAGTTCTTCACAGTACACATCTGCAGTAATGCTCATGCCGTTTGGTACTACACGTACACTTTGGTAGTAGTACACTGTGATGAATCACACCGGCACTAGACCACCAAACAGTGACCATCAATTCTCGTCATTATTTGTTTAGGGCATTGTTTTGGCGCTGAACTAAAATCTAACCAACTTGCTGAGCGCTTTCGATTGTCGAATAGAATCCACTTTTCGTCGCACTTAACAATTCGGTTAAAAATTCTTTAATTTCTGTGCCTGGTGAGAAGGGCGAGGCCAGTCTCAACGCGTACGTTGCGCTGGCGATCGTTAAGTTCGTGGGACACCCATCTATCATGCTTTTTACCTTGCCAATTTGTCGCAAATGGACCAATATTGTTTTGATGTTAACATCAAAAGCTGCTGCTAGCTCGTAGATTGAGTATCATCAGCTTCCACAATCGCCTTGAATTCATCATTGTTGACCAATGTGTCCTGACGACTACAAGGTTTATTTTTAAATCAAAGTTTCCAGAACGGAACCGGGCAAACCAATTGCGGGTTGTTAGTTCGTTTGTAAAGTTCTCTCCGTAAACGTTGTTGATGTTACGTGCCGTTGATGCCACGACGGAACATTCCAAATTTAACCGATTTTTTAAAGTATCCATGACGAAAAATGTTCAAACGAAAATACAAAGCTAATCAATAAACAAAAGACTAACTTTGTAAAAAGAATGTCATGTTTTTAAAACAAAATTAATTTGAATTTAGAATTCACAGCCAATCAAAACTTGTTTTTAATAGGTCAATATGGTCAATTTCATAGGTCTTTACCTATGAAATTGCCAATACTAAAGATCGGCAATTTCATAGGTAAAGACCTAATACCATGTTCTCAACAATCTGAGTTTAAATATCGTGAATCAAGACAAAATTTAAAATATCATCTCGTTGGTTCTCTCTCGAAGGTTGGTAAACAACCACTATCCGCTTGACACGAATTATTTTGCCACGCACCACTACACTGTGGAATCAGATGTCGCCAGCGGTATTTCCGAACCGATCCGAGTTAGGGAACTTCAAAAGAGCTTACACCTACCTTCCTTAAAGGCTGGTAGCGCATCTGCGACTCCTCTGGTGTTGCGAACGTTCATGGGCAGCGGTGTTCACTTACCATCAGGTGAGCTGCCACCAAAGGAGCAAACAGATCTTTGCCATTACGTATGCCGTATTCTATATATAAAAAAATAATAATCTAGAACACCTTTATACACATTACCACACCATACTACATATTTCTCCAAATAAAGATTATGAATTAAACTATGAATGAAATTCTGAGTTTCTGTTTGTCTGTATAAGTGACCACTATGACACGAAGTCAAAATGTTCGCGGAACGTAGGGAAAAGATGAAATTAAACATGAAATAATTTTTCTTTTTCGAGATATTCTGCGGTGACCCTAATACAAATTGTAGTGTGTGCCAAACACTAACTGGATGGGTGGTATTGTAATGCATTTGAAATTACAATTATTTATATTGCTTTATCGTTTTTCATACCTTAGAATGCTGTGCATAGAAGAATAATTTTGGTTTATAAGAAAAGTAGTAATTGACAAGTCATTACTTTTTTCTTATGATTAAATTTACTATTTACATTATTTTATTAAAATTAAAAAAAAACTATTTACACATACACGTTTTGTTTTACTACTTTTATATTTTATCAAGTATTATACTATTATATTAATAAATAATTTTTTCACTGACAATTAATACGCACCGAACAGAAAGTTGAATTTTAATGAATATACATGTAAACTAGGGTGTGTTTTGAAGAAATGGTATAAAGGATATATTCCCGATATTGATTCCGCAATTCTGTGTTTTACGAGTTAGGTTATCATAACGTCATCGTTAATATAAATTAACGCTATACTAAGTTTCTTAGAACAATTGCGAGCAGATGCATGAGATGCTTGTATGAATGTAGTCTGTAATGTTTGTGTCAGAAAAAGAACCTCATTAATAGTGTAATATGTATGTAGGATTCTATGGTTTTCTTCAATTCTAGCAGAGCAACTAACGTTACAAACATTCCGGCTTACCACTTCAACGAAACTCAAATACCATTGGTAGTCCAATGATGCTACGTAGAGAAAACGCTACGATCCTCTACGTCGTAGAAGCGGACGGAAGTTTGTACGTCTTAAAATTGTTTTTATACTAAATTTGAACCACGAGCGGTAGTTTTAACACTAGGAAAAAGTATTTGTGAAAATATATTAAATTTATAGAATTGGAACGAAGAGTCGTGAAAGAGAGAGAGAGAGAGACACTGATAGTGATATGGTCCCATCAACACTTGCCCAAAATTACTTTACTACTGTATATACCTAGTCCGGCCATAAGTTCTGTTACAAATGAAAATGCATTTTTTTAATGAAGTAATGTAATATTATTAAAATTTATACCTACATATTTATTAGTCTCCGTAAAAAATATTCTATTCGAAAGATCTCCCCTTTAGCTTTTATACAGGCCTTTAATCTGTTTGGCCACGAATCTATGGATTTACACACTGTCTCCAAGGGAAAATTCGCCACTGCTCGCTCCAAAGATTTTTTAAGAGAATCAATATCGCCGTGTCGTTTAGAGAAGGCCATGTCCTCTAAAACTGACCATAATTTGAAGTCTAAAGGTTTGAGGTCTGGGCCAGATGAGGGCCAGTCTTCAGCTCTTATAAAGTCTGGAACGTTGGTTTCAAGCCAGGCTTGGGTAGTTCATGCCTTGTGATCAGGTGCAGAGTCCTGCTAGAAAGTTCACGGTATATTTTTAAAAAGTGTATTGCTGAGAGGTTTCACAACTTGATCCAAGACTGTATCTTGATACAATTTGGCTGAAGTTGAGCAGTTTGGCTGAAGTTGTGAGAGAACTTATGGCACTGTAATATGCAGTGCCTTAAGTAAAAAAAGAGGCCTTCTCTAGTTCCATGTCTTCTTTTGTAATATATGTGGAATGAGTTCGGATGGTGTAAGAGTCATAAGAAATAGGGAAGACGGACGCTTACTGACTTATAATGTAATACTGCTATATTGATTTATAATACAAATATCCGCCTGGTGGAGAAAACACTGAGAGACCGTCAGGAATCCAAAGGGAGGAACCTCCTCAGATGCTGGCAGTATTTAAAACCAAGTTCATAACATGTATCATGTTTTTGGGCTGGGTGTGCAGGTAAAATTCGTGTGTCACTCTTTCCACCCACATCCGAACTGCTGGTAAAATTAGTTCAATTGGCGCGTTTACATCTTTATTTGTAATGGTACATGTGAGGTGGCTGAAAAAGAAATCAACATTTCTGTTCACAACCAAAAATAAAATCATGTATTATGTTGAAATTTTTTTAATACTTAATTAATGAATTGAGTATTAAAAAAAAGTGTTTTTTTTTTGCATCTAACCCATAATCTTATGTAAAGCCGATCTAACTATGCCGGAGCTAACTGCAGCGTGGCTTTAACGCTGTTAATATATTTTCCAAAGCATGTTTAAATTGCGACGTATGTTATGTTTTCTATTTACGATAATTGTCGACAGGACTGGCAGCGGTACTACGACGATGCTAACAAGGAACGTCTCCTCAACGTGATCTCTTTGGAGTTCTCACACACGCGCCTTGAAAACTACGTGCAGGCCCCGCGCATGGTTCGTCTGATAGACTGGGTGGACACCGTGTGGCCGCGCCATCTGAAGGATCAGCAGGTTAGAATATATACACATAAACCATTGAAATAAACCCTGTAGGAATTCTAGAATAGATTTTAGAATCGATCATCCATTTGATTGGCAGATAATTTGTACTGAATACGTTAACTTTTTTATATAGATCGATCGATGTATTAAAAATTTAATGAAATAGTTTTGTGTTGGAAAATTCAAGTGTTTGTGACATGCATCTGTGAATGGCAAACCTCTGTTTCCAACAGAACGTGCAAAAGCAAACTACCATTTGAACCAACAGAACCCCACCACCCACACTAAGTTGAGACACTCTAAAAACTTGCGACACATTGTGTTTCAACTTACAACGAAGCATTATCAAGCGTATCCTTACGAATATAATTACGACGGTGCGGCCGAGTGCTCACATTTTTCAACGGTAAAGCCGTCTTTTCACTATAGAGCATATTATATTTTACAGCCCGGTATATAAATTAATATCGTTCACTGTAATTTGTAATAGAAGCCTTTATCATCGGAGAATCAAAGAAGCTTTTATATCATATTATAATATATATTAAAATATGGCTAATAGTTTGAGTAGTCAAAAAGCTAAAAGCCGCGTGACGAAACCAATGCGCGATTCAAAACACAACGCTATCTATCGAGCTTAGATATAAACTTATTTATTATATTTTGCCAAAACTTTATTTAAGACGTTTTCATATTGATATACATTCTTGTTCCTTCAAGTGTGATGAACTTTCCATATAAACTTTCAACCGTTAATTATTTTTATGGGATACAATTTTGATAAACTGCGGAGCAGGTATAAGAAATATCGTGTTTTTTACTTTGAATATGACGCACTTCCACACAACCGTTCATCCCTAATTTTACTCGCTTAGGAGTGAAAGATCTAAAAATCCTTCCATAGTGGATGCTTAAAACATTAAACGCATCAACTGCCAAAACTTCAAGTTTATAGCCCCAGCAGTTTAGGCTCTGCGTTAACGAATCTTTCAATCAGTCAAGTTAATTATATACGTATATATTGCTATACTTATTTTGTCGGTTCGGTCTTGACTAAAATTATAAATATTTTTTCGATCGATTAAACTCTATCCTACACTTATCTATCAACGACCGCGTGAGTATACTAATGAGTACGCGTGAGTACAGTAATATATATGGGAGTGTTTATCGTTATTTTAATTACACTTTATGGAAAGCATTTAGGATAAGCAAGATATTTCCTATCCTTGTTTAAGGGCGAATTACAGTTAAGAAAACATAAAATCTTCATATTCCTTTCTAAATTTTATATGGTTTGATAGCGCCGATCTTCTATGTAAAAAAAAGGTAAACGTTTTTTTTACATAGAAGCAATGACACATGTATATTGAATTCCGTACTTTCTTCGTCTGACGAACTGTCCAAGCAATCTGGCAACAAAATATAAATTTTTGTTTTTCGACCGATGTGACGTTAAAACTTAACGACAACTGAATTGAGTGATTAGGGTACTACTAGACTGTCAAGTTAATCAATAACTAACATTAAGGTTTGGGGTGATAAGATAATATTCATGCGTCTTCAATTGTAGCCAAGTATAGTTTGTGGTCGTGACCAATGCGCCCTCGTGATTACCTACCCTGCCGGCCAAAAGTTAAAGACCGCACTAACTAAACAAGATAATTATCTGTCAATTGTAATAAAATCCCATAGTATAAATAAAAGAAATACAATTTTGCATATTCTATTGTTAGTATCGAATATTTAAAGAAGTCATTCTTACTTCTAACTTATTTTTAGCCGAGTTTACTTGGGTTTGTTCACAAACAATCTCAATTAGTCTAAACTTGTGGTTTCTACAGTGAAGACGTCATAAAATGTGAAAAGCTCGAGAAATTAGCAGTGAAGTGCGTTCTGCCATCGTTGTTTTACATAATGAAGGCAAATCCGAACGTGAGATTGTTCCACAACAGATGTTATCGATCACTTGTGTTCATGGCACAATAACTCGATACAGGGAGACAGGCAGTTTTCAAGATCGTCCACGCTCGGGAAGGCCGATAGCTACCACGTCTAGTGAAGATATTTTCATTGTTGTTACCAGCATGCGAAATAGAAGCTTAACAGCACCAGAAATCCACGTTGAAGTAAACAAAACCCGAGTTAAACCTTTACCATTGACTACAGTAAAACTGCAACTGAGAGATGCGAAGTTGTACGGTCGCGTTGCCGTTCGAAAACCTATGCTAAGGCCGCAAAACAAGAAAAAACGGATGCAGTGGGCACTTGCCCATCGAGATTGGACTGAAAGAGATTTTAAGAAAGTGCTTTGGACCGATGAATCCAAGTTTGAACTTTTCAGTTCAAAACGTAGAATTTATGTTCGACACAGTGCCCTAGAAAAGATGATGTCAGATTGTGTAGTCCCAACAATCAAGCATGGTCGTGTCTCAATTATGGTCTGGGGTTGCTTCTCTAGCCAAGGAATTGGCGATTTTATTAAAATTGAAGGAATTTTGAAAAAGGAACAGTACAAAAACGTTTTAGAACAAAATGCTGTTTCTTCCGGGTTGTGTTTAATTGAAGATGGATTAATTTTCCAACAAGATAATGATCCAAAGCATAGCTCAAAATTATGTAGAGGATATTTAGAAGAGAAAGAGGCAAAAGGGGTGTTAAAAGTGGTGGTTTGGCCTCCTCAGAGCCTGGATCTCAATCACATTGAACTTTTGTGGGAAGAGCTTGATAGGAACGTCCATAATCGTGGCCCATCCTCGTAAGAAGAAATGTGGAATGCTTTATGCGATTTTGGAACAATATATCACAAGACACCATTAACGAATTGATTGTCCGTATACCGTGACTTGAAAAAAAAGTCATAAAATGTAGAGGAGGATTTTTTGATGAAAAATCTGTTTAGCTAACCATAGCCTTTTTTTTAGCATTGACTGTTAATATTTATTAACGCTTTTAAAGTATATTGTTTGTCAATAAATGTTCTATTAGATGATTAAACAGGTTAATTAAACATTTAATATTTTATTGGAGTTTTACTTTATTTTCCTACTTTAATTAAGGTGGTCTTAAACTTTTGGCCTGCAGTGTATATATAGAAATTACAAACGGCGTGTTTTACAACAATGCCTGAATGTTCCATATGGTTAGGTTAACATTAGTATGCTTATTTTCAATAGCTTCTGTGTGTCGAAAGACTTTGTTGATTATTTGATTTTATTGATTGTCATCGTTGATAAACTTTTTACTATTGTTCTTTAAAATATTTTCAGACGGAGTCTACTAACGCTCTGGACGATATGATGTACCCGAAGGTACAAAAGTATTGCCTCATGTCCGTGAAAGGTTGCTACACAGACTTTCATATTGATTTTGGTGGAACTTCGGTGTGGTACCATATTTTAAGAGGTAAAAATTGTATCTGTTATTATTGCCTTTAAAATTTAACGACCACTTGTTTAAAATATTTATACAATAATTAGGTAAGTTAATATTATTCACTAAAATTTTATGAAGTCATAATTTTTTCAGCGCATAGAAGCTGAAATTTCAGCAGTACCATAAATGCGTGCCGCCCAATATTTTATGAAAGTTCTAATGTGGGTTAATCTTATTAATTTTGAATGCAAATTATATTAAAGTTTTTTTTCTTCAGGTGCTAAAGTTTTCTGGTTGATCCCGCCCACGGAGAAAAACTTGCAGTTGTATGAAAAATGGGTTCTGTCTGGCAAACAATCGGATGTCTTTTTCGGGGACACCGTGGAAAAATGCATTCGAGTGCATGTAAGTGATTTAGTTTATTGATCACATATTATCCAGTTTGCATGATATTCTTTTGTTATACTATTTGTGTAACGAGGAGTCATGTTGAAAATAATATTTGCATGTACTACGGAAATAATTTTAATCATTATAAGGCCATTGCTGAGCTTAGAATTCTTCGAACGACTGATATCCACATATGTATGTCGTCACCGGGGCCTATCTTCGTAAGGACGAAATGGGCGAGGGCCATGTGTGTCCAATGGAATTTATAATGCGTTAAATTTGTGAATACGCCCCTGGTCTTCGCTCAATACATGTGCAGGATCGAATTCAAATGCGATTTGCAGTACAGAGCTGTCATTTGAAAATCTTTCTTGTTCATCTGTTATCGATTCTTCGAGAACCTGAAATGTATAAAATTCCTAGAAAAAAGACGTGTTTATTCTGTGAGATAATGTAATTACTTATGGCCCTCTAATATAACCAATTTAATCTACGTTATCTTCAACTTCTTCTAATGGAATCGTTTAATTTCAGCTGCAATCTGGCAACACATTCTTCATCCCGACGGGCTGGATTCACGCTGTGTACACGCCGAGCGACTCCCTTGTTTTCGGGGGTAATTTCTTACATCAGTTCGGTATAGAAAACCAGCTCAAAATAGCACATGTCGAAGATGTCACTAAGGTGCGAATTAAGTTACATGATTTATTTTAGTTATCTATACATATATAGTTTCTTGTTTTGACCGACTGCCTGATTCTTCAACGTAGAGCCTAAATCGCTGAGGCTAAAGCTTAGCTTAGCTTGAGATATTGGCAGTTGATACCTTATATGTTCTAAGCATCCACTAAGAAAGGATTTTGGTAATTTCACCCCCCAAGAAATAAAAATAGAGTTTAAAAGTTTAGAAAAAAACACGAAATTTCATATATCTGCTTCTGTTGAGAAATAAATATGTACGTATATCGGCTTTTTCAAATAAGAGGGTCAATTAGAGGTAGAAAGTTAATATGGGTTTTGGAATAAATAAGTTTACATCTAAGCTCGATAGATGGCTATGTGCAGCACTGGTTCCGATTTAGCTTTTTGACTACTCAAACTTTAGGTTAATTAAGGAATAAATATTATAGATAAGTTTACATCTCAGCTCGATAGATGGCGTAGTGCACTGTTTCTGATTCGCGTTTTGTTACCCGGCTTTTAGCTATTTTACTACTCAAACTACTAGCCTTATTTTAATATACATATCTACGCATTAGAAGCTGCGGGGAACAGGTAGTCAAATATATACAAGCGTCGATATCGTCAGTAGATAGGACGTCGGTGTAACCATCTAGCAATCGTGCGTTCCTACTAGTGGCGTAAACTACACCTACACCTATGTTCTACAACTTGATATAGGATGAAGATGCTTAAGTTCCACCTGAGGACTAAGATATAATGCGTCATTAGCAGTAATTGGGACCTGCACAATACGTAATAAAAGGTGTCGCTATAAGTTTGTCAAGGTAAAACAATTGTCACACAGCCTGTAAAAAGCGCCACCACTACTATACATAAAACTTTAATAATGTTGTATCATTTCTTTACTTATTGCAGGTGCCGCAAAAATTCCGCTATCCCTTTTTCACGGAGATGCTGTGGTACGTGCTGGACCGCTACGTGAACGCGTTATTAGGGAGGACTCATCTCTCTCCGGAGGGACAAACTTTGACTCTATCCGCACCCAAAGAGCACGTCCATCTCACTCAAAATGAGTTGCACGGACTTAAGGTACATATCTCATGCAATGTCTAACATGTGCAAACATTTTCGGCAATTAGGCAAATACACTTGGTTGGGCAGTAGGTACGATTCCGGCAGGACGAATGACAATGACTTCAAAATTTTGATATGGTTAGTACAAACCTGTGATTCTCTCTCTTACTCAGAAAGAACAAAGCACACAGGAATACATTTTACACTTAACATTATTGTCTTATAAGTGTAAAATGTATTTATATTGTCTTACATATCATTGCAAATATCTTACGATTCTATGAAACAATATATTCCATTGAAATACAAATGATCGTCGATTCGGAAGTCAGTCCTATTATAACCTTTATGCTTATGCTATATCACGCTGGTGATGTAATTTTTTTATTATAAATTTGCAGGCGATCGTTATGTATCTACACCAGCTGCCGGCAGCTCGCAAATCAGTGCCCGAATTGCTGTCGGACCCCATCGCTCTAGTTCGAGACGTACGCACACTAGTAGAACAGCATAGACATGACAAGCAGCACTTGGCCGTTACCGGGGTGCCCGTTCTCAAAGGTTTCCTCATTTTTATACTTATAACATATTCATTTTTTTTTACATGCATGAGTGACATATAGAGAATTAGTAACCCATTAATGATACTCTTCTTTATTTTTCGGAAATAGTATATAGTTTAGAACACCTGGATATGTCGCGAATCCCGAGTGGTGTTCCCGGCTGAAGAACAAAATTTGTGCATGCATAAAGAATTGTTGGTGTTGGTCTGGGTGTGATGATCTAGCAATATAGAAGGATCAATGGAATATAGAAATAACGAGTGCGCGATTTCACAAATACTTACCGACTCTGAAAATAAATAGATGTCACCGTAGTCGAACCTTACCTTTGTCAACCCAAATTTTGTAACCAAAAATAAATATATATATACAGTCTATATATGTACATCCATCCATAAAGGTTGTGTACAAAATACTGGAGGACTAAAAACGGAATGTATCATTAATAAACAACTTTTTAGTAATATCAGTAAAACGCAAATAAAACCGGTTTACTAATTTTCGAAATCATCGCTTAAAGATGGGCCACACGGCGGGAAGACTTTGTTTTCTACTACATATTGATTTTTTTTATTACATTGAGGGTTAGAAACACAGTTCCTTTGATGGCAAGTGATTCCTGCGACCCATGACATCTACATTCATCCTTGACAAGGAATCATAATGCAGATGCGTTGTCACCCTTGAGGCCTGAGAGGGATTGCCTCGTCACTAGTGATAATGGACTCCGGATCCCTACACTCACCAGACGAATCACAGTAGCATATGCTGTTATTTTACGCTGGTATTCTGTGAGGGCGTGGTCCTATTCCGGTCGAATGGGTCACATTCATTCTGCAGTTAGAAACAAACTGCAGTGCAGCTCTACCACTGTTAATTATTATATTAATTTGATGTTGATAATTATATTATCTGTCACATTGAACCATACATGACCAGGTCCAGACGAGTCGGCGTCATCGGAACGGCGACAGTCGAGTGGACGCGGCGCGCGAGGTGGCATGCATCGTGGCACGCCGTCACGTCCTCGCCCGGACCATGCCAATGCACCACGACGTCGCCGAACTAGGTAATGCCAACCTATTTAATAATTACCCAGAACATATATTTTAGTTAATGGTCGATGAGCGTTTCTGAGTAACACATACACACAGACCCGAAAGTCTGCTATTTATGTTTCATAAATATTTAACCCAGAACTATCCTATGAGCAGTGCAAAATGTCTTTTTTTTAATAAGAATTCAAGATGAAGCATATTACGTGATGGATTGTAAAGGCTGCGCTACATAGATATAAAGCTAGGTAGTTATCACAATAAAAAAGGAAGTCCATTCCATGTTAATTTTATTCACTGTTAAATTTTATGTTAATTCGCCGGGATAAGGATATTTATGCCTGAGGGTTAGATAGAATGACTCATTATATTATGATCTGATGAGATGACTATTACATAGTAATCTTCCATTTACCTTATTATTTATATTATATTTATATATTCACAATACAAAACACACCTCTGTTTAACTTATATATATATGCATGTATTTTTAAGTTTGCTCAATTCAACGAACAATTTCATATACCTCTGGTATATATATAGCGTTTAAAAACATATGTCTAATTAATAATTCTATTACTTAAATTGAACTTTTTAAATATTACACATAGTTCAACAACATTTATTAATTGGGTTATTATAAATCGTGATAATTTAATTACAGGTGTAAGAAGTGCGAAGCGTGCCAGCGTACCGATTGCGGCGAGTGTGTGTTTTGCCATGATATGGTCAAATTCGGTGGATTAGGACGCGCCAAACAGACTTGTATTATGCGGCAATGTTTACAGGTAATCGATTTTTTTGTTTGTAACCATAGAAACCTGGTGCGCGATATGAGTGGAAAGTGTATCCTCAATATCATCATTTTAATCCATTTAATTAGTCCATTGCTGAAAAATGTTTCATCCAAAATTTAAATTGACTTCCGGTTAAATGGATAATACAAATGCAATGGTTGGGTCTTCGAGAAAAGAGAATACGTTTTCCTCCGTCATCGCATTGGAAGCGCCCCTGAAGCTGTAGATGTCCATTAGCGAAAAGTGATGGCCTGTGTAACCCTTTGGTCGTTTGCCTTCCTTTTAATATAAAAAAAAAAAACTTGTAGCGTCCTACGCTACTTTTGCATTAATTAAGTTATCTTTTATCTGTCTTCTCAGAGTAAGAACTAGTTTTCTAATTTTAGATTCATACTGAAACTAAAAATCAAACTAACTAAAGTTACATTACCATTGATTCATTTCCTCATGTTATTTTTTTTTATTACCGTTTCAGCCCATGCTACCGGTGACAGCTTCCTGTGCCGTGTGCCATTTGGATGGCTGGATGCAAACGCCCGTCGCACCACAAGCCAAGGGTAACTCGGGTAATTACTTATTGTACTAAGTCGATGCAGGGACTTTCTTTTTTATTACTAACAATAAAATGTAATATGTATTATATTTGACTACTGTATAACAGTTAAAGATATACTTTAAGAAAAAAATTCAGTCTTACATAATTTTTTTCTACTACCAGAAGATGGTATTGTGGTCAAAATCATTCAGACAGACATTTCTTTTTTCTCATAGTAATTATATGTAAAAAAATTAGATTTATCTTAATTGTATAGGTGTGATGAAAGGCAGTCATTTCTATATATGATGTTGATTATAATTGATTTCTAAAAGTATTTATGCAATAAAGCAATAACATCTTTTGGTTGGGCTTGGGTTGAATTATTTTATTTTCTTTGACAATGTTTCTTATAAGTCATTTGGTAACATATTTAGAACATGGTATGAGAATAATTGAGGTGCTTTGTCGTTATATCTATTAATTGGGTAAGGTGATCACATTAATCTTGTTGAGAGGGAATCTTATCATTTGATAACTTTAATTATATTTATTTTGGGTTATAGGTCGCAATGGTCTATCGTCCCTGCGAGAGTGCTCAGTATGCTACAGTATTGTTCACCCGGGCTGTGTTCCTCCTGGTGGCCAGTTGAATGAGGACCTACCCAACTCTTGGGAGTGTCCTACCTGCACTACGATGGGACTCAATCATGATTACAAGGTGCGTTAATTACGTGAACTTATTGAATCGGTCAAGAATTAATAAGAGTAAGTGAATTTTATTTCATAGTGTAGTATAATATAATAGATAGGTGTTTGAGAATTCTTACTAAGCCGCATCCTAGATGTTGCAAGTATGGCATTTCCAGCACCCCTTTCCCCACGTACGTCTGTCGGGGAATGTTTAAGCGATTGCATCGTATGATTTTCTTTATTTATTTTAATTCTTAAATTTATTCTGTATACTAAATGTCATTATATTTCCTTTGTCAGCCGCGTCATTTCCGCGCGCGCCAAAAGTCGTCCGACCTACGGCGCGTAAGTGTCGGATCAGATGTAAGTCAACTTGGTCCACACCATAATAATGTACAGGTTAGTGCACTATAAAATAACTTTCGTTCCGTAATTACAGATCTTATGATTTTGATTTGTAGGACTCATCTCATTGTTTTATACCATTGAATATTGAAATTGCAATATTTTTAGCTTAATAAACTGCTTCTAACGAAGAATTACTCGGTACATAACATCTACAAGTCGCAAGGGCTGCCAGGGTTTCAGGGTATTGGGTTTCAGGGTTGGCTCCTATTACCCCATCCACCATTCAGTCGTTACCCCCCAGGCCATTCACTCAGGGATAACGACTACCCTGGTCCTTGTCTACCTCTAAGATGAGGGTGTGTGTACAATTACATACTTACGTATTTCTAATCTGTAAGGAAGAAGCATACGTCGGGCATGTTACCGCGAAATTAACGCCATTATAGCCAAAAGGGAATAAATTGATTGGAATGAATACAATATGAAATAATGATACGAAGTCAGGATGAACCATTGTTTGAGTTTTTAAGCTTTCTAAGTATACATTTCAAACCCTGAAAAGTTACACACCTGTTGTACTCCCCCCCCCCCCATAAGTAAATACACTCAGCAGGAGAGAGGTTGCAGAAGTTTTCTAGGAATGAGAATAGTGACAAGTTCTGTAGGTTACAATGTGATCCATTGTCTATGCTGTCGAAATATGAATTTAGCAATGGATTTGATCCTGAGGCTAGGCCAGCCTTTTATAAATATATTGTTCAGGAAATAACAGCCAGCATCCACTAAAGTGTGACAGATATAAATTTTATTGGGCTTGTAAACACTTTCGTTTGGAGGCGGAGGCAAGAAGAGTCATTTACATACCGTTGCCACCATTCATACCAGTGTAGCTAGCGTATAACATAATCACATTTGGATTTCTAATCTCAATAATTGTTCTTTTAAGGGATTAAGAACCTGCATTGGCAGTGGTTATTTTTAAAAATAATCAATGTAATATATCTTTCACAGAACAAACTACCACTACCTCCACCTCCCGTCACCATCAAGTCGGAGGCTGGCTCCGATACTGAGAGCAAGAATGATGTCTTACAGCTCAAATCAGAGGATGGTGAGATTTAAAGCTATCATACTCTTCTGGTCCGATTATGACCCCATATCAATCTTTTTTGATAAAAACCAGAATTGTGCAAGAACTTTTTCATATTTGGAGGCACTACCTGGATTTGGCGTTCTATTATCCAATATAACAGTTATGCGAGAAGGTTGAATAAATCAATCTTCGGTACGACAATTTTAATTTTATTTGAGTCGTTAAAATTTCTTTTGATCTTCTTATATTAAATATGCATTTGACAGAGATAAAACGTGAGGAGTGCGTCGCTGAAGGTGATGCTGAGGAGAGTTGGGAACCGGCCATTAAGAAACGACGTTCCAGTCAGGAGGACGAGGCGCCGAAGAAACAAGCGTTGCGAGCGCATTTGGCCCTCCAACTCACACATCACACCGCCAAGGTATAATAATATTATCCACTATTATTATCAGATGCATCTGATACTGTTTACTACATAAGATAATGTATAGTACTCTGTGAATCAATTTAACAAGAACCAATTTTAAATCTATTAAAAATATAATAATACATACGTTTTCTTCGTCGAGTATGAAGCCCTGGAGGATGTTTTGAGTCCAGGGAAGAAGGGTATGTAGTATTTAGAGGTCGAATTTTCATGTTGAAACAAACACCTTAACTGAATTACATAATTTTGTAAAATCGTATGTCTAAAATATATTGTTATCAACCGACAGGTCCTCAAGAAGCCACTATATCCTGTTCGACCAGCCGGCTACTCACCATGCCCGAATACAGCTGGCTCGCCGTGGTTGGACCGCGAGGCCATGCTCTGCGTGTTCGCCAAGCTTACGCCCCACGAGCTAGCCACCTGCGCGCTCGTCTGCAAGGCATGGGCTGAGTATTCTGTAAGTATTGCATTGTAGCTCTTGCTTTCAATAATTTGAATAAAAGGAATGCAATAAGCTAAGAAATAAATAAAAAAGTAAATACTGTCTACGTTTTTTTTATTACATTGAGAGTAACAAACGAGCACACGGTTCACTTGAGGGCAAGTGATTCCTGCGACCCATGACATCTACATTCCTCATCCTTAATAAGGAATCATGATGCAGATGCGTTGTTACCCTTGAGGACTGAGATGGAATGCCTCATTACCAGTAATATAGGTCTCCGGATCCCTACACTCGCCATACGAAACAGCAGCGTTATGCTGTTATTTTACGCTGATCACAGAACGTGAGGGCGAAGTCCTACCCTGGACGAGCAGACATCATTCAGCAGCTAGAAACAAACTGCAGTGTAGCTCTACCGCTGTTTGAATGTTTTTTAACCTTGTCCCCACAATTTGGTATGGGCGGTGGTGACAAGTAACATCACGCGTGCCGCTCTTTTCTATAAAAAATATGCACCTCGAGTTTAAACTCGATTTTTGGCAATCTTATAATTTTTATAATATTTTTCATCATTACAGATGGACCCATCCCTGTGGCGCAACATGTCATTCGTGCAGGTGCGCGTATCGGCGGCTCAGCTGGCCGGTATCGTACGTCGGCAGCCGCTTTCACTCGGCCTCGAGTGGTGCCATTTAGCTAGAAGACAGCTTGCATGGTACTATGAGTATATTAATTACATTAAATTGCAATTATGCTCATGTGATGATTATAATCCTTAAATAACTACTGTAGAATGTAAAGTTCTTAAAATCTGTATAAAAGCGTTAACAGATATATTTTAATAAATAGGTTTTATTCAAAATGCTTAAGCTCTAGCGGCATGTATGTAGTCAGGTTATTAGTGATTTTTTAACGAATATGTTTGCCATATGCGGTAGATCCCCCTTCCATTAGAGGCAGTGGCCTCTCGGGGGGGGGAGCATAACTTCCCCTTTTCTCCAGGCAATATAGTAAAAGAAAGTGAAGAGAAGGGCATCATCAAAAATATTCTCGAGGGTAAAATTTTACCTACTTTCGTTCCAGGCTGTTGGCGCGTCTACCTACACTTCGCTCGCTATCCTTAGCCGGGTCGCCAGCCGAGGCCGCCTTAGCGCTGCGAACACCAGCGTGCCCTCCACTGACGTCCCTTGACTTATCATTTGCGCGGTGCCTGGATGATGCGAAGCTGCGCGGCGTGCTAGCTCCACCGGAAGCTTCGCGGCCGGGCGGTGGTGCACGCACCGGCGCCGAGCCATCGCGCCTCGCCGCCCTCTCCGTCCTGCGCCTGCCTGGTACTGATATTACTGACGTGGCGATGCGTTATGTGGTCCAGGTGAGTTTCCAGTTCTTGGTGAATCCGTTCCAAAAAAGAGGTTCTGATGTGTTGTCCCTTATGTATTATGTTCGCAATTTTCTCACAACTGTAATATTTTTGGTGTAATTCTATATTTTTTTAAAGTTTTTCTTAATTCATAACATATTAGGGTATTATTTATTTAGTTATATATGTATTTATTTATTTATTCACTCTTTATTGCATTAACCGTAACAAAGTTAAAAAATCACAAAGGGCAGACTTAATGCCAAAGGCATTCTCTACCAGTCAATTCAATGTGTGGTGAAATATGTGTATGATAGGTGTAGCAATAAAATAATTAATAAAAAGAAAAAACAACTAAAAATAACTAATACAAGCAAAAGAATGACAATGTATAAATTAATAATATGTATATATATATATGTATATATACACTTTTTATAGTATCATACAAAAATTATATAATACTATAAAATATGTTGAATACTAGAAATTTTTAGATCAAAATGCTTAAATAAAATAAAAACTGTATTTATTGAAGTACCATGATTTGATTTGACATTTACCCAATTTTTGATTTACCATGGATATTATTTTTGGCTGTTTGATGTGGAGGATAAACTGTGGAGGCTACCTTGTGTCATGGCTGGTATAATTTGTTGAAGGCGTTGCCAAAGCTATGCGAACTGGACGCGTCATCGTGCGCTCGACTAACGGACGCTGGCGCTGCACAACTGGCGCACCACTCGCTGCAGCGGCTGTCTCTGGCTGGCTGCCGGCTGCTCACTGAGGCTGCGCTCGATCATCTCGCGAGGTGTCCCAACCTTGTGCGGTAAGTATTTAATAAACCGTAATCGATCAGCGCTTTTGTGACAGGTAATTGAGAAAAAATTGGAGAACTTATTACTGGTGACGAGGCATCGCAATATAGTCATTGAAGCACTGTAATGCTAAAACGCCCACTTAGGTATTCTCAAACTTAAGATATATTTTTTTTATTTAGGCCATTGAAAGCATTTTTTAAATACTCGAATGATTCGTAACGCCGGTCAGCTGTCACAGATAAGTTTTAAGGTCTCATGGTCTTAACGAAAACTAACATTCAGAACGATTTTTTATAAAAAGTAAAACTTTTAGATAAAATTTCCAGCAAATTTATCTTATTATTTTTATTTATTTAAACTTTATTGGTCACACCTTACAAAAAGGGATACAAAGGACGAATTTAATGCCATAAGGCATTCTCTACCAGTCAACCCGTGGCGTGGAGAGACATTGTGGTAGGTGTAGTGCATACATTGTAAATAAAAGAAAATCTAAAAGATATATATATATATGTATATATATGCATATATATGTATATATATATATTTATATATATTTATAATAATCTATTAGAAATAATTTTACTAATAAAAAAATTATTAATAATACATACCATACATATAGAGGGGTCTATATATATATAAAAAATATATTTATACATAAATAGCAATCGCAAGAGTGATTTATCATATTAATTAGCATCAGATGTCATTTAATATTGTCCCCGTACCAGCCTTCTCTCTTATTATATCTTTGGACAAGGAGTTCCAGAGACGTGTAGCCTGAAAGGTGAAGGAGTCGCTAACGAAATCGGTGAGGTAAAATTGATGGGATTGTTAACGCAAAAAAATATATTGCATAACATAACATTAAGATATTGTTCGCAGACTGGATCTCCGACACGTACCCCTCGTTTCTACACAGGCAGTGATCAAGTTTGCGGCTAAATCCAAGCACAACTTGCATGTGCAGGACGTCAAGCTAGTGGAGCTCAGGAAAACTTGATCCGAGATTCCTTCTGAGAAAGAAACCATAGCGTCCGAGTAGACGCACGGACTCCGTGATAAAGCGTAAAGTAGTGACAGTGTGTTGGTGGCATAGGATGTAGTGTGATCTATATTAACCTATATTGAGTTATTTCTTATCCAGTACTACAATAGTTCTAGTCGAGTTTGTACTCAAAACTTTTTAAAAATAGCTTCAAAAATCTTTAAAAGTATAGGTTTTATTTTGCCTATCATCTTAGATGATATCTTCCTTTCCAGTTTTAAAAGCCTCGAAGAATCAGGGTATTAAATTCAAGTGACAAAAATAAATAAAACAATTTTCATGAGAAAGGGTTTTTGGTTTGAAATATAAAATGTAATATGCACATATCAAAATTACTTTCTATGCTATCAACATACCTATGTGAAATATAGATATTAAAAGAAAGACTTGAAACTATCCTGTAATATTATTGAAGTGATAAAATTAAACAAAAATTATATTATTAGATAAAATTGCTCTCTTCGGAGAGTGCAAAACATTTTTTTAGTTATTAATATGTAATTGTATATGGATACAATTTAGCTATGACTATATTAAACCAAATATCAGATCATCTGTATGATGTTCGCTCTAACAAATGACATGTAAAAATAGATTAATTTGGTTAAGAAATTACCTACACTGACAACACTATGGTGTCAACTTACATCGGAAATAACATTAATGTGAGAATTTTAATTTACTATACCTAATACTAAATGTAACAACATGAAACATCTACAATTAATAGTTATAACCAACCATACATGTTTACTTATAGTTTAATTTCTTAAGAAATACCATTAACCTGTAGTTTTAATATATCCTCTGCTAATAGATTTTTTAATCTGCGCTTAAATAGACAAACTTAATAAGCATACAAGAATCATTTAAAAGTCGCACATTAGTCGTACCAATGTCAAATGTCATATGAGTTAAGTCTAAATATTATATATATTATGTCATGCTTTCTTAGTCTTGTCAGCGATATTGATGTTCATACAAAGAGTATTGTCGCCTATGTACAATAGGATGAGACAAACTCCTTAGATGGCATTATATCGTTTGAATATTTTCTAATAGTATGTAGATTTATTACAAATATAAGTAAATGAAAAATGGAACACCTGTAAATGCACATGTCACTGAACAAATAGATTTATAAAATACACTCACCAAACATCACCGAGATAAATCGGACATCTATAAATCTATATATATCATTTTAGTAATAGAAATTTGAAACATCTGACAATCTATTTCATTTGTATTTGTGTTATTATCGAGTGGTTTTATGGGCATCTTCAAGATATTGGATAGAATAGATAAAACAAGCTGTTATTTCACTAGCTTCTTTGTGTTCATGCTTAAACTGCAACTTTGTTTATATACATTTAAATTTCTTAATATGCATGTTTAAACTTATCTATCTAGAGTGAAGATGTAGCTAAAAATTGGCTATATCATGAATATGGGTCTACTCGACTAGCAAATAAACGAAGAGAGATAAACGAAAATAAGGGAACCCCGCTTTTTATAATTTAAAATAGCAGCATTATGCCCCGCTGTGTTTCTTGTAATGAGTAGGAGAAAGCGTACCCCAATTACTGGTACTGAGGCATACCACCTTGGTCCTCATAGTATACAATTTATCGGCATCTTCTATTTGATATTTTATGGATGGCTTCCACATCTATTTTGGATATATGGGTCACAAGAATCACCATCAGGTGAATTATTTCCTTCTTTGTCAAGTTTGCATCCATTTAAAGGTGTATAAACACATGTTTGAATGCTTTTTTAATTTAGAAAAAAAAATACTAATAAGAATGTAAATGTTTTAAGAGTATTCGTAAGCAATGCCGTCTTATAAGTAATTTGTGTGGCCTTTTAAGGGTCATGCCTTGACCACAAGCCCCTAGTGTGTATGAGGCTTTATTCTTTAATATTATTGCAAATAAAAATCAATGGTATTTTAGTTCTGTCGACATGCAGTCAGTACTTTAGTCACGCCAAAAATAATTAGTTCTACTTATAATATTTGGTTTAAGTTTAATCAATTTACAATATCCCAATCTAATGTTGAATTAACAATGTCCATTCATATGTCGATTCATCTTTGTTTTGCACATTATTTTCTTCTGCACAATCAATTCTTATAGAAAGTTATTAATTTTATTGCATGCTGTTGCATAGATATATATTTTATTTGTTATTATTATAAACCAACTTTCTTTCTTTGAGCCATCGTTCAAGTCTGCAAGGCTTTTTATTTTATATTGACTAAAAATTCACAGAATAAATATGTGACATTAACGAACACTAGTATTTTTTTTTTGTAAATCTGTTTTTCATTATATATTAATTATTTATTTTAACATCAAAATTTAAAACAAAAGACAAAAAATATTAATTAGATATTTTTTGTCTTTAAAGAAAGATAACAAAATTTATTTTCTGATTGATGATTGGTTGTAATGGAACTCGTAAAAAAGGGGAAAGTGACATTTTATCTAGTATGAAATATAATAAATCACAATTAAACTCCCCAAATGAGGTTCCTGAAAAGGGATGTATATATATATATATATATATTTATCATTTCTTTAAGCCTTTCTTAAATAAGTAATACAATATCTTTTGCTTGAACAAAATATTTATTTCTTTATGGCAAGTAGTTCTATACTTAGAGAGTTAAGTATTTTTTAACTTTATTGAGGAATAATGTGCGTTATTGAAATTAACACTCCTAGGTGTTGATGATGTTATGTGCGAACTAAACATTAAGTATGTAACAGACGTCGAAGATCTAAAACTTAAATAACTTAACGTATCGAAAGAAGTATAACTTCAATAACACATAACTTACATTCATCTTAATGGTTGTCATGATTACAATTCTATCATTTGCATGCACTAGAACCTTATAAGATATAGTTTACTATTTACATAACCTAATCATTACAAAACATAATGGTTGCCAGCCACTGTTTATGGTGCGGATATTATTTTTCGAACATATTGTAGAAAATTATAAAGTATTATGTTCAAAATGAATAAAACTAGGCATATTGTAAAAAAAAAATGAATCCATATAGAATTGATTTTCCGTGTCGTAGCGAATACAGTTTTGTGAGACAATTTAACCGATTATGCATTTTAATGCTTACTGAATTTCGTTTATAATAATTAGTTATGATAGTATAAATAATTAACACGACGATACATGTCATACTCGAAGAAGACATTCTCATAATTGATTGATCATTTCATGTTTCTTGTTCTTATCATAGTATATTCATCATTGTATGCCCGAAAGGAGAAAATTGTTTGACTGGGCAGTTCTGTGGAACTTTTTGGGGAGGTATGAAGTTGATTAAGTAAGGATATCGACACCAGAGGAGTGAGGTTGGTGGACCGCCTAGTAGTCTTAGTTTAGAGAAATTATAGAATACATATTCATTAAGTATTATTTTATAAATATGCACACACGTGTGAATAATGCTTTTAATAGGTATGTATCAAATTTGGAATTGTATTGCAAAAGTATCTTCATTTAATTTAGTTTCTCTTCATCGGATTTACTATAACTTTTACGGTATTTTATGTTTTACATGAGCATTGTAAGCAAATTTGAGTTCTTTTATAACACCCCTGTATTGCGTTTTTAAGCGTAATGTCATATTGCGAGATTTCTTCATTCAAAGATATTCTATTTCTTTTCAACCATATGAAGTGGCATGTTTGGAAGAAAATCAAAAACAACTGCCTCCGTGTATAAAAAAGTGATTTAAACGCCCTAATGGTGCATAATATTGACTGCATTATTAGAGATTGACGTGCGGATATACGCACTTTTATATAGACGTTAAATAATGAATTATTTTATTAAAGTTCTGAACTAGATAAAAATAAGGTCTATATAATAAGGATTGAAGATTTACCGGTCATTTGCAGTCTTAATACAAGCTGAGGTAATTGACTTTATTTCGTGTGATTTATTTTAGTGGTAATGCTTTATTATATTGTCAACTTGAAGTTTTGGCTTTTAAATTATCTAGGACTAAGCATTGTGTGCCTCTGTGTATAGTCATTTACTTTAAAATCGTTGAAAGGTTAAGAATACAGTCGTTACCCACATCAAAGCCTATATGAAAGGTTAGTGAGTGGTGATTGTATTAAAAAAAAAATATTTTTAGTTTAACATAGATATTATCTAGTTTTCTAAGATGCCTTATGCGAGTGATTTTGGAAAGAGACTTTTGTATTGGCTCGCATTCGCGGCGATTATATGCAACAGATGGTGATATTAATCCGGCAACGTCTAAGAATGATTTAGAAACGAAGTTATGTAAATTGACGCGATGTGAATCGTGACATTGTATCATTGGTTACCATAAGCACTTATAGTATTTGAAATAAATATTTACATTGAAAAAGTCCAATGGTTGTCTTAGTTTTAATACATGCGTCCACTGTCCTTAATAATTGTGCTATTTTATTAGTTGGGGTCATTAAAATTATATTTTCAGCTCATCCTTAGCTCATTGCTAACACGAATAGGCTTTTCCCGTCAAACTTTAACCTCACCTCACTCCTAACGCATCGAGAATATCAGCAAACCCAAAGAATCAGCAAACAGAAGTTCCAGTGCGCCTGCCACAGATGTAGAAGGGTTAATTTGGGCTAATGCATGTAATAACACAGGTATTAAAAGATAGCGGCAACATCATACGTACCTATTACATGTATTGTTACCATGGTGATTGAATTAAAGTCAAGATGTCAGTAACAAAGCTTTTTTTTGAGGCTTTGCCTTATGTGTCTAATATAGTATTACTACCCAGCTCGACAGTTTTCGGTTTTCCATCACGCAAGTAAAGGTCCATGTGTCATTTCATTTCAATATGAATTGCCTTTTGTTATCTGTAGTCGGTAAAATGTCTTGAAATAAATACAAGTGCATAAAAGACCACAGTGTAGATACACAATTTATTAAGGAAATTATTTAAAGAAGACTTACGCGCACGATAAGCTCTACAACGTGATATAAAATAATTACAGCTGTTGTTTAATTGGAAATTTATGACCTTAATTATTTAAATAGCAAATAAACCTATTAACGTAGGTCGTATAGCAATCCTAAAATTTCTAAATCATGAGAAAATATAAAAGAAATATAAGTCAACATTCCAACATTGTCGTATATGCGATTTTTTTATTGTTTTGATGGTGACAAACGGGCATACAGTATACCTAATGGTAAAAGATTCCTACGACTCATGACACCCACAGTCTTCGGATAAAACTGCAGTGTGCTCACTGTTCTAAAAGCTTATTAAATATAAAAAATTTTTGTCATACAAAAAACTCAGTATATCGGAGTGCATTGTAAGTCACAAACACCCTGTCCGACCGCTACGTCCCCCATGGCAAATGCCTATCAGCGTAGAGACCGTCGCTCAACCGGTTAAGCAGCTCCCTCCATCAGCCGGACGGCCGGTTAACGAAAGCGACCTCGACCTAGTGTGTCGCTTCGCCGCCGTCTTCAACGGCGCCGACGACTCACCCCTTGCAAGAACCCTAAGATACTCCAATGGCAATCCCGAAGTCAGGATTGCCACCACAATGTGCTACCAACATGTAGTGTCAGTCATCGTCAACTTTCAAGCATAGAGGGCCTTTACAACGGCAGAGCAAAACCGCGTTCCCTTAACGTCGCTTTTTGTAAGGCGAACGGTTTAAAAAATCAACGCGATGAAATCTTCAATTTAGTTCGTGAATACCAAGTCGACGTGCTCCTAGTGCAAGAAACATTTCTCAAACCACACACTCGCAATCCTAACATTGCGAACTATAATATCATTAGGAATGATAGAACTTCCGCCACTAATGGCGGAATTCTCATCTACTATAAAAAGTCGTATTGCGTGCTCGTTGACACGCCAATCCTCACCTACCTGCCTTGCATACGTGACGCACCAGTATTACGAAGAGACTTCATTAACTCCTTTCTTTGGCAACTCAATTATTTTGGCAGGAGATTACAATAGCAAGCACACTCGCTGAAATGCAGTTAAAATCAACCCCTCGGGGGTTGCCTTTAGACTCGCTAAGCAACGCACTCGACATCGACGTCGTAGCGCCTACTACGCCTACCCATTTTCCATACACATTGGGTCACGCACCGGATGTCCTTGATATTGCCATCTGTCAGAACATCAACCTCGCCTTCCAAGTGATAATCCACGAGCTCGCTTCCGATCATCGCCCCGTTCTTCTTCGGTTAGGGCCCTCCGCTCCATCCTCATCCTCCCAACCAAACAAAACCATACCATACTAGACTGGCACCGACTCAGGAACGACCTAAGCCACACATAATCCTAGAAAGTCGAATGTCTGGCTGACAATCTCGAGCTTCAATGAGCACCGAGCACCCCACCGATCGACGCCGCTCACCTTGCAATGGTTGACAGCGAGGTTGACCGGAGGACTAAGGAACCACCTCGCGATTCCGTTACTCAAGTTACATTCACCGAAGTTGAGTCCATAATTAAAAACCTGCGACCACGCAAGGAGCCGGGAGCCCCGACGGCATCACCAACAAGGTGATAAAAATCCTACCAATGTCCATTTTACGCCTACTGGTGATAACCTACAATGTGGCCATATCCAAAGGCACCTTCCCGAATACCTGGAAGGAAGCCGACGTCATAGGGATTCTCAAGCCCTTGAAACACCCAACCGATCCATCAGCCTATCGGCCCATAAGCCTACTCAAAGTCTTGGGTAAGGTAAGGTATATGAAGGCTCATCCTCGCCCGCATAAAGGACTTCATGCTGTCCCGAGGGCTACCAATCAATGAGCAGTTCGGGTTTCGCACCCAACACTCATGCACACATCAAAAGCACTGCATCACGGAGCACATTCTCAGTAAACTTCTTCGGGGCTACCAAACGGGCACTTTTCCATGACGTGGCGTGGCTTTCGACAAGGTCTGGCACAACGGGCTTATATAGAAACTATATGAGCTCGCTGTGCCAGATCGACTAGTACTTATCATATGAGACTATCTCCGAAATCGAACCTTTTGTTACCGCGTCGAAGGAACGCGTTCCGAGGTTTCGCCGATGACACCGGCCTCTACGTGTTTGGATTCAAACCAGACATTATTTGTAAAGGCCTCATCTGCAGCCAACCCCTTAGGGAAATGGTTTCGGAAATGGAGGATCGAGGTTAACCCCACCAAAAGTGCAGCCATGTACTTCTCTCTACGCAACAAAATGCCGCATCTCCCATCTATAGAGTTATTTGATCGTCCAATCCCCTGAGAAAAGACAGTCAATTACTTAGGCGTCACATTACATGAAAGACTCACCTTCGGTTCGCATGTCAACCGCGTACGGAATCGAGCAGCGTTCTTCCTAGGTCGTTTGCACCCGTTACTCAATAAAAATAGCAAAATGTCCCTGAGTAATAAAATTACACTATACAAAGCGTGCATCCGACTAATAATGACATACGCAAGCCCCGTCTTCACGCATGCCTCCCCGTGTCACATTCCCCAACTTCAGCTAATACAAAATCGTTTCATGCACAAGGCCACCGGTGCGCCACGGTTCTTGCGTAATGAAAATCTACATTTAAATCTTGAGCTGCCGACGATAGCTCAGTACCTGAAGCAGGCTTCCCGGCGATATTTCGACTGTAGTCACACACCTAAACCCTTTGATAGTAAGTGCCGTCACTTACAATCCCATTGCGAATCATAGATTCACAAATCGGGACATTCTATCTTTCTTTCGGTGTTGCATGGACAGATAAATAATATCTAAAATTGACATTTAATTGAGGAAGAAGAGAATTCATAATTTATATATTTAAAGATTATTTTAACATTACACTTATAAAATAATTTACCTAAAGATATAAGATAAGTTATTATTTTATTTTTAAATATACAGGAAAAAACATTAATACCAATCTAGTAATTTATATTTTTTGTTGTCCACTACATTTTGAATGAATTTTGTAAGTTGTCTAAGATATAAAATCGTATCAAACAAAACTGAAAGTTTTTGGGAGTCACACGTCTTTAAAGAAGTATTTCCCCATACTGGTCACGTCAGTGAACTACAATAGTGATGTTACTCAGCGCCCTCGTTCAAAACTTAACGGTGCAAACCGTTTACTTGATTATGACTTGCGGTTTACAGACACCCACGATATCCTCGACAAGGAATCATACTATAGATGCGTTGTTACTCCTAAGGACTAATATGAAATGCCTTGTCACCAATAGTAAGGTTTCCGATTTGTTTTACCAGATGAAATATATTAGCGTTAACCTACTATTTTATTCTGGTATTCTGTGAAAACGTGATCTTTCTTCTTTCGAGATCACCTATTTGTGCTATATAGAACAGTGCTGGCTATTAACGTACGAAGTTCGTATTTTTTCTTATTAATAAATATTTTTATTTGTATTTCTTTTTAACAGTCATATTGATAACTTTCAAATTCGTTACAACTTTGAATATAGTTATTTTTATTTATATATTTTTTTTTAATCTAAAAAAGCTTTAGTTCCCAAAGTGGTCCAGGAGGACTCCCAGGGGTCCACGGGAGATTCAACGGGGGTTTACGTTGGCGTGACAAAAAATGTTGGTTCTCAATTCGTAAGCGGGAGTCCACGACAATGTATTTGCTTTCGATAGTGAAGAACTAAAATGTTGGTTTGACCTTACCTATCATTGAAGGCAGATAATATTTTAAGAAGCACAGCGACTGTTACTTGCAAAGACTTGCATATTCCACATTTTTTGTCGAGTTATGGGAATATGGTAGAAATGTAGCTGCAGGGGGTCCACCGGAACCAGC
Source organism: Teinopalpus imperialis (assembly GCA_029286865.1). NCBI lineage: Eukaryota > Metazoa > Arthropoda > Insecta > Lepidoptera > Papilionidae > Teinopalpus > Teinopalpus imperialis. The sequence continues at coordinate 7,590,382 of JAGSMU010000030.1, read as the reverse complement.
TAAATTTTGAAAGTGGTCTATCAGATAAAACGTCTAGGAACCTCTGATCTAAAGCATAGAAATCGAAGTAGCTACTATGTGAAAGCTATCGTGAGGATGTCAAACTTATAAATAAATAATATTAGAAATAAATTTTAAGTTTATAAATAAATGAAAAAATATATACATTGAAAGTTATCTTTTCGAGAGACACACCGTTTGGGTGTGCTAAGCATGATGCTGTGTTTCGTATGGTGAGTGAAGGGAACTGGAGAACTAACAGAAAACATGACTTGATAAATGCCCATTTACATGGTTTATCCAAAAAACGTTAGTCGACAGCTTGTTATCTACGCCATTGTTTTGTGATATTACTCATTATTTTATATACTTTTTAAAATTTTATTACATTCTCCTTGGGCAATATTAATGACTGGCGACTATTACTTACTTTTTAATTAATTATTGTGGATAAAATATGTCACCGTTTCAATCGGTACGAAGGAGGTAACGCGAGGGTTACGATATAAGAAATCACGGGAAATTTTAATCAGTCTTTTTGTAAAACAGTCTCCATCACTTACCAACATCACCTATTTGTTTCGTGAGCTAAAGGGTGGTCGGCTACCCCGGACCCCCTACGACGGTCCTTTAAGAAAATGTCATTAGAATAGCCAATTAAAATAAAGGAATGTCGCATAATTATCAGGTTGTACTGACGATTGGACACGGCCAGTTTCTACCATTTTACATGACGTCAGTTTAGATACTACTTACTATACTATACTACTTTAGATGAATCGATAGTATTTGATGACAATTTACCCGTAAATAAAATACACTCAAAAGCTACCCAGGGCTTTTGGGAAACTGCGGCGTACCTTCTCGTCGAATAAACCGCAATACTTAAAGACGAAAATCTTCACCCAGTGGGTATTGCGATGACCTATTTGAAATATGATCATTTACTGCTCGCCGTATGAGGAAACTCTAAGTCCCTCGGCAAACTATGGATACGACTATACTCGGTGTTTCCTTGCGTGATAGATAACGAACTAAGGTAATCGACAAAGAGTCTACACCTTCCTTAAAGGCCGGCAACGCATTTTCGACTCCTCAGGTGTTGCGGATGTTCATGGGTGGCGGTAATCACTTACCATCAGGTGGGCTGCATGCTTGTTTGCCGCCTATACTATATAAAAAAAGACCTATGTTTTTTTTATTGTATAAAAAGATAGTAAAAGTAAGCTGAAGTGGCAATGGGCCGGCCATATAGTTCGTAGAACCGATAACCGATAGGGGAAACAGGTTCTCGAGTGGCAACCTCGTATTGGTTATCGCATGTAGGGTGACCCCCACCATGTTGAGTCTATGCAAGTCAACGAGAAGTCGATGGATGCAGGTGGCTCAGGATCGTACTACATGGCAGTCTGTGGAGGAGGCCTATGCTCAGCAGCGGACGAGTCACAGGCTGAAATAATGATGATGAATTCTATAAAAAAAAAAGTTTGCGGTTGAAGCGTCTACAAAAAAATGATTGCCTTTGACTTCCGACTTAGTGGGCCCGTAGCTCTACTAGATATGGGTACCCACTAGAGGACCGATTGTTTTTTGTGGCCATCAGCCGAGACCTTTATTTACGGGTAACCAGCACAAGGACTCCCGAGAGGGAGGTTCGACTTGGACCGTTACCCAGCGATGGAATCTGACTCGAGGGTGCCAGAAAGGGACGTACCTCAACTCGGTTAGTTGCTTCTGACGAATTTACTACATTAATATTTTTTATACTTTTTTAACGACATTTATCACCACTTTGGAATACGTTGAATCTGGAGGAGAAGCGGCGCAAGAAACTCCAGCAACGTGCTTTACGTGACTATATGTACTATATCGCGTTTTTGTTAATTGTGTCGGTATTTTACTAATCCTTAAATTTGATCCTGAAATTGAATTGATAATGGTATCAATCAGTATCAGGTGTTGATACTTTATGGTGGCGGCAGTCCTTTCCTCAGGGTTGCTGTTGACGTCCCTAAGCGCCTGGGCGTTGCGTCGGCAACGTTAAAAACGGTGGCGAAGCGGCATACCAGTCCCCTCTCACGGAACCGTTCCGTTTCGTGAGCTCTGTTCGATGAAGTTGTAAGAGCCGCTTAGACTAACAGTATCAATATCAACAGAATCTAGAAATACTAGCCCCAGGTCGCACAGATAAGTGAAATCAGTTTTTGCCCTGTTTAGAAAGCTGGTTAAGCCAAATGCATAAGTGCATCGATATCGCAGTGGTATACTTTGAAAATTAGTAAGTAAGCATTTGTAATGTTTTCCGTTTGACTAAAAAAATATGGACAATCTCACGTAACTATAATAGTCATCGCAAACTAGGTTGTGCAAGTAAGACTTAAAAATCATCTTTAATATCCAGACTTCCTTGTAATTATGATAATCATCATAACACGCAATCTATTATTATCCTAACCTTGATCCTAACTAAACTACTAAACTGTAACTAGTATAAACGTCCTATTTATACTCTTTCAACATTCATCTTGATGAAATGACTTTGACTTACTTTCTTAAAAAGTTTACCGATTCGTACATTAGACGTCAGAACCAAAGCTTTCTTGTCTCTGAGAAAAAAATAATAAAAAAAGTCGTGCACTGTTCGACTCGTTCGACAAATCCCCACTAGGCGGGCGCCAGAACCTATCAATGGTCGTCACCTTTCACACCTATAATCGTTTTCATATACTCCATCTTACTCGCACTTATTGCTTTTCCATCGCACTCGAATGTCGCTCCAACCGAAGACACGTTTATTTTTCATTTCTTAAGGGGCGAGGAAAATAATTTTCTGTGAGCTTTGAACCCGCGTTGGGGAAAAAATGGGATATTTCTAAAATGTAATTGGATTCCCGACTAATCTCGACGCCTTTTGCGTCTTATGAGGGGCTGCGGTGAAGTATAAATACGTGCCTAGTTATTTAAAAATAATTCAAAAATGAAAGAGACCGCTTTGTGGTAGCTTTGCCTGTCCGTTGCATGCCTAGATGTGCTTTATTTCTATATTTATATCGCGTATTTAAATAAGAATATATAATGATGTTTTGGACAACTTTGGAAAAACGGATAATTTTACGGATAATCAGGATTGTATTAAAAACATAGAATTTGACTGTTTCTATTTGCTCATATTGGAAGGCATTAAAAGGAGGCGAGTTATATACGAGACATGCCTGAGACCGGTGATGTCAAGTGGCCTTAAATCGCCTTAATTCTGTGAAGAGAATACAGGCGTTTGTGAACATTACTTTAGTCAAAGATATAAGTTTCTCAATAAAATTATCAGAGTTTTAGGAAAATTGTAAAAGCACTTGAACATCTACAAGTATTTTTACAGCTTTTTATTGCGCGCTGGTTATATTTTTGCTTATTAATACATTATTAAGTTAGTATAATTAAATGTATTAGTGTCTTATTTAATCGAATAATAGACCATTAATTATAAGATTTTCTTAGATCGTGGCTTGTTTCCTTAGATATAGAACGATCATACGATTCTTAATAGACCAACTCTCAATTGTACAGACAGTTAATAATAGCGATATTAATTTAGATAATCCTTTGTCAGAAGCAACTGACCGAGACGAGGTTCGGGCCTCTCGGGCACCCTCGAGTCAGACGCTCTCGCGAAACAGGGTAACGGTCCAAGCCGAGGCTCCCTCTCGGGGAGCCCTTGTGCTGTTTATCCACTAAAAGAGGTCTCGACTGAGCGCCTTAAGCTCTCGGTCACCTCTCAACCCTGTGAAATTTTAAAAGCTCTCGGGCCATCAGCCGGAAAAAAAATACCAACTCTTAAGAAAATCATATGATGGAATAAAGTTAAGCGAGAAAGACTTCTAGAATGTGACAAAATATACGTATTTATTTGTCAACCAAAAAGTCTAGCATTAGCTAGTATATTAAATAGGTGTATATCGGCATGGTCCGAAGGGTGGATTTAGATGTCCATGGTTCAGAGTGATTACTTACCATCGTGAACGTTTGTTTTATTTTAATGCCTGCAAGGGACTTAAAAGAGCACACAATTTACCTCGCTAATCCATCATCGGCTAGTCGAGAGTATAGTGTAGTGTTATCCTTGAGGGTTCAGATCTATCATCCCAGCAGTGGGATATCAGCTCCATTTGCGTTACAGTCAGTATATATCGGTGTGTGATAGTTTGCTTTTTACTTAGTCTATATCTCTCCCCCAATTCTTTTTTCAAAAGAAAGGGAATTAAATAAAGTTGGACTGTCTTACATACTATATACTGTCAAGTTTTACCGTTTTAATTTTTTATATGGAACCAAGTATGATAATTTCATTAATTTACTTTCGGTTATAGATTTCGAGATCGCAAATAATACTAGACCTTCTCTCTTCTTCTTTCCAGCACCCATCTTCTAGTCCATTATAATGGCTAATTAGGGGTAACATAACCTAATAGGTCTCTATACCTATGAAATTGCCGTTTTGTATGAAATAAGTTAAAGTATTTTTTTTCAAACTTTTTTATTTCTGTTGTTTCACCCATGTAATCGATGCATCTTTGCTAACGAAGTGGTAGTTTATTGATGCCCTTCTTGTAAAAATCAACTGGACGGGAGGCAACAAACTCTTCAAAGGCATTTTGTACTGCTTCTCGGGAATTGAATTTTTTTCCCACTAAAAAGTTGTCCAAATTTTGGGAAAAGTAATAGTCGGCGGGTGCAAGTTCTGGTGAGTACGGTGGATGAGGGAGAGCTTCCAACCCCAAATCTTGCAGCTTGGAGACTGTCGGTTGTGCAGTATGGGGTCGCGCGTTGTTGTGTAGGAGCAGCGGGGAAGACCGATTGACCAAAGCTGGTTGCTGGTGCGAGCTTCTCCATCATTGTCACAGTTCTTCACAGCACATATCTACAGTAATGCTCATGCCGTTTGGTAAAAAACCGTGACGAATCACACCGGCACTAGACCACCAAACAGTGACCATCAACTTTCTAGAGGTCATTTTTCGTTTAGGACATTGCTTTGGTGTTGAACCAGGATTTAACCTGCTGGCTGAGCGTTTTCAATTGTCGAAAAGAATCCACTTTTCGTCGCACGTAACAATTCGTTTCAAAATTCTTTCATTTCTGTGCCAGTTGAGCAGCGCGAGGTGATCGTTAAGTTCGTTGGGCACCCATCTATCAAGCTTTTTTACCTTGCAAATTTTTCGCAAATGGACCAATATTGATTTTGATGTTAACATGCTACTAGCTCCGCTGTAATATAAAAGTATCATCAGCTTCCACAATCGCCTTTAATACATCATTGTTGACCAAAGTGTCCGGACGACCACGAGGTTCATTTTTCAAATCAAGATTTTCTATTACTTAATCAATACATGACATATTAACGAATAAAAGTATATTACATATAAAAATATATAATGAATTACATTTAAGATCCTTATCTCACCACTGTTCTTTCATTTATATTAATTATATACAAGTCAATAGCCTAATGGTTTAGGGTACGATCCGAAACTTAAGGTCGTAGGTTCGAATCCACCATTCGATTATTGTCGTGAAGCAACTCCTAGCACAAGCATTTTCAGCTCAGTTGGGAGTGGTTAACCGGAATATTAGTAATGTTTATAGCATTGCTAATATTCTTTATAAAAAATGTGACAATCTGAAATATCTTCATTTAAAATTCTATATACTTTGAAATATATTTTAGAAGTTTTTTAAAATTTTGTCATTAAATAATTCGATCAGTATAAAAAGTAAAATTTATTTAAACGAAGTGACAATTTGAGTTGCCAAACAGTTACTAATAACAACGTTCATATAACACAACTTTCTGAATAGTTAACGAGAATCGTCCAAAGTGTAATCTAGTTTTCATCCCCAGTAATAACTGGCGACCGACACGGATGGAGCCAATCCAAGCAATTTACGCTTTGAATTCGTAAATCGATATGAAGCGAGGAAACAGAGGGAAATAAATAGGATTCCTCGGCATTTGTAAATGTTGAATTATGTATGTGAAGCAAATAAATGCTTCGATAAATATAAAGTTGTTTTACATTGCACTAAAAAAATAATGATAAAGAAAATTTTAAATAAAATAATAAATTGTGATTTGGTGTAATCGCTAGATTTCCAGGCATCCTAGATCCTGCATTCCATTACGTACAAGATGACTTTGTTATAAAGAATAAATAAATATAAAGTAAAGTAACAGCATATATGGTGGTGCTAGGCTTATGCCGTTTTTATAAAGGAGGTATCGAACATAGGCCACCACGAGGCCTCTGCTGCTTGACGGAATTCACAAATGTCTTCGAGTTAATTTAATTTATCACTTAGAGTTTTTACAGCTTCATCGGGAAATGTGACCGAGCGCTTAGGGCGCAGCCGAGACCTTTATTAGTGGGTACCCAGCACAAAGGCTCCCAAGACGGAGTCCCGGCTTGCACCGATACCTTGTTGCGCTAAAGCAACTGACCCGAGGGTGTCTGAGAGGGATGAACCTCGGCTCGGTCAGTTGCTTCTGACGGATGACGTAAATTAATAGCAATACTATTATTAACAATCTGTACCACCGCTGCGGAATCGTTGGCGTAAGAAACGCCAGCACCTCTCCTATTTGTGATAATTGGTGAAAAGCCGCCCTGAATGAATATGGCGGTATCGCGAATAATATTGTTTTCGACGCGCTCGCTGTTTGTTGGGTCAGTAGGTTTGTGCAGTGTTGGATTGTGAATCTACGAGTCGTATCGAGCGGCCACGAAGGCGTTGCAGGTAGCCATCTGCAATACCAAGTCCTGATAAAATTCCTGGAGGGACTCAACGAGGATCATTGCCGGATGGTACTGGGTATGTTTCGTCCTTGGATGCCCCCGGTGTCGGAGATCCGATCCGGTCCTACTGGGAAGAGTGAAAGCGTTCCCGTGACCCCACCATACGCGATGATGGTGGAACACGTTGGGATTTTTGTCGGTGCGAGTCCGACATTACCCATAATTTCCCCCCACCCCGGGTATGCTGAGGCATTTCCTTATGTAAAAAAAAGAAAGGAAATAGACGTCCGTTTGAAGAAGGCGACAGAGTCATAGATTCTCCCTATGCGTACCGTCCCATATGCCTGTTGGACGAGGCCGGCAAGTCATTCGAGAGAATTCTGTTTCTGTCCGGTTGTGACGTGGCGCGCTAGGTTCGGTGAGGAGCAGTATGCGCGCAAACGCGTCGTCGAAGCGTTCCTGCCGGTCTTCGAAGCCTGGATGCAGCGACAACGAAGAAGACTTACCTACAGACTTACGCAGGTGATCACCGGCTCCACATTCTCCACCGAATAGGAGGTGAATCAGCAATTAAATTTTCAATGAACGATTTATTAGGTGTCAGAAGCTGGGATCGTACTCAGGTAGTTCGCGTACCATCAAGTTAAAGTCCGGGCACTAAGAGCTGCTGTGGTGCGTTTACTACCTCGTTGCAGGCCGGGTTTTAAATCGTGTTTTGCGAAGTGATGTGCACGTCCAGTGCGAGTTATCGATACAAATCCCGGGGGGAGCGTATCGAGTTCACGGGCTTAGGTATCGCGATAGTAAATAACTCATGAAAACAATTAAATAGAGCATGAGTTGCATTTTCTAGTCTGTTATGGTACCGTAAGTTTCATATTATTTAAGTATTATTAATTCTTATGCATTCAGTATTTGAATACTTAACAACATGGAGGCTTCTTTTGCAAGTAATATTAAACATGTTGGTGTGAATATTAATAAACAAACGCCTATTTTTATCGACAATGTTTTGAAAAATTCAAAATTAAAAAAAGCAATTAATTTTAATCAGACGCGAGATCTAACTGCAAAAATATGTGGCGCAAGTTTATGAATAGTAGATACTATAAAAAAAGGATATGCAAATGGTGAATACAGGGATAAAATAAATGTAGTATTTTATTTAAATTTTGTATATATTTGTCGATTACATTACGATACGAGCAGTGGACATCATTATGATTATCATAACACCTGCGAGCGTGAGTGAGAACGTGAAGTGAGTGAGAATATGCGCACAGATTTTATATACGCGCTAAAAAATTACAATTTATTCATAATTTAAATATAATGCATTCGTTACTTTCCCTTACATAAAATTGCTTTTGGTGATTATTATGTTATTTTATTATTTATTTTTCTATTTATTTCTACATTTGTTAATACCTGTATATTACATATGTTTTATTTCTTAAGGTCTATTAACTGAAAAGTTTTATGGGAACCTTGCGCACCCTCCTTAAATAAAACAAAAACTAAACTATTAAAAGATAGTCAAGAACTATGCAGATACTAAAAAGCAACTGACTAAAACAATTTTTTTACTATATTTATCTTAGGAAGTTTACCCATCAAATTGTAAGTGCATCAGAGTATGTGGACAGATGTTAGCGTAATTAATAGCATGAAGGCAATCGACATCCCCAAAAGCAATAGAATATAAATGAGAGCAAATATATTTATTTCACATTATGGCGACGTTTGTGGCGATGACGCCAAGGGGGATCGGCGCTTGGGCGAAGTTAGTCAAATAGAAAATGAGGAAATAACAAGTTGTTACATGGCGTAGGCCAGAGGTTGTCAAATTTGTTTTCTCTGTAGATCACTTTATTTTTGTTTTCCGTAGACGTGCTTTCTGTAAAGATGTTATATTGCAGTCCTCATATTGAATTATCATTAACGTATAAATGTCGAATGTTTTTTGCCCTGCACCAGTATTAGGTGTTAAGAGATATATAAATGATATAATCTCTCTTCCCCTCAACTGTATGTCGGGCCAACCCCAATTGTTTTCTCTCATTGACATGGAACTTTTGTAAGTCGAAATCGATTCTTAGATCAGTCCCCGATCGGTCTATCGCGTTAGCATTCTAAGGATTACAACATCAATTAGAACAGGGAAAAAATTACATCTACAGATGTCGATACCATCTACAGCTTCTACAAATTACACAAATATGACTAACATTATGGGCCTAGTTTCGTCATGAGTTTTGCGATTTGCTTTATCTGCTTTAATGCGCTCAGCGAGCAAATTTTTTTTTATTACATTGAGAGTTACAAACGAGCACACAGTTCACCTGATGTTAAGTGATTCCTGCGACCTATGACATCTACATTCATCCTTGTCAAGGAATCATAATGCAGATGCGTTGTCACCCTTGAGGACCAATATGGAATACCTCGTCACCAGTAATAAAGGTGGTGACACCTTCACTCACCGGACGAAACACAGCAGCGTTATGTTGCTATTTCATGCCGGCATTCTGTGAGGGCGTGGTCCTACCCCTGTCGAGCTGACCAATTCATTCTGCAGTTAGAAACAAACTGCAGTGTAGCTCTACCACTGTTAAATGTGTACAATTGTTGTGTTGTAGCCAATTTACAGCGGCGGTGTGGCGTACCTCTTAAAAACTGGTACAAGCCTTGATGAACCTTGCGAGATAATGAAGTATGAACTTCGTACTCTTAGTTATCACAGCTGACCCAATAACACTAACAAGATTTAAAATGCTGTAAATTTAATTACGCTTACCAACAAACAGTCGAAGTAAATTATATAAATTTGTAACACTGAAGTTTTGTGGCACATTGACAACGCATTAATATGAATAACTTAATAATTATATTATAAAATGTATAGATAGTAATTAAAAATTAGAGCTGAAGCTCCTGAATACTTAGCACCCAGCATAACTGTTCGTTAGTTTTTTTTTTTATTATTTACGTTGTGCAAGATGTGTGTATTATGTATTAAGGTATATACCTTGCTGTAAGTCCAACGTAAACTTTTCTTTGAACAATTGATTTGTTTTCTATTGCTTTCTGAACAACAAATGACTCGATGAAAGTTTAAGGTGGCCTTTAAGATTTCCAATGGTAGTTTAGTGGGGCTCGGAGCTCGTAGGGTAGATATCGATCGGATTCGAATGCTCTGCTCGCCGCACGCGATGCCGCTAACCGCTGATTCTCGCGTCGCCGTTGACAAGTGACGTATGTCTAACAGCTGCTTGCGGTACATGCAAGTGGAAAAGGAGATTTTTTTAGTAGCAATTTTGCTATCAGTACCAGGCCTTTTATTTAAATACAAGTTATTTGTTTTACTTGCGTAGCTTGATTTATTTGACTCTCAGTATAGTTAACCCAACTCCAAAAGCCGCATCAAATTCTGCTCACTAGCTATTAAGCGATGAATGAATTATGAAGAGGACATAATCTTTCTAATCGATTTCAATCACGGCGATATCTTCATGTTATTAACAGATTACATCGACTGCCCATGATATGTATTAGTGCCGTAAGTATTTGCGCAAACACAGAACTTACATATTGTCTTCTCTGCTATTCAAATGTAAAAAAAAAACAAAAAAATTGTAAATAAAAAAATGATAATAATGTAAAAAATAAATAATAATGGAAAAAAATATCGGACGAAGGTTCACAACCACTCAGACTCGAAAACCAACTTTTACTTATTTATTTATTTAATTTGGGTCATCTACAGTGCATACATGAAAGCAAAAAGTCAAATCTGATGCATGCACCAATTATAGATGAACACATCATTTGTTATAAGTAACGGTTATCGTGTTACAAAAATTAATTAATGGAGAAAACTAAACAATAACTGTTTCAAAATAAAACCAAAAACAGAATTATCAAATGAAATAAATTAAATAATATCGTAATAAAATAAAATTAATCATAATAAAATAATTAAATGTCAACAAGAACCATAAACAATATATAGGTTAAACAATTTAATCGCGATAAACGATATAATAAAATTAAAATTTTAAAAATTGAGTTTGAAAAGAAATTAATTAAAAAAGAAGTGAAATGTATAAACAGCAGCCGCTAAGCTGGCGCTTGGAATGTTTTCAGCACTTTACGCTTAAAATTATCGATTGAATCGTGAAAGATATCGATTTCAGGGTTTTTCTTGTTACAGCATTATATATACACAAATATTATTCGCTGTCGGGAATCGAACCCGCGACTCAGCAGCCTGGTGGTGTAGCAAACAAAATTAAAAAAAATACGTAGGCTCAGTGAGGCGTATCTGTAATGGCTAATTTGAAGAGGAATAGATTCTCATTATAAATTCGCATTCTTTGTCCCAGAACCCGTTCGATAACTTGTTTGGCGAAAAGTTAGCGTTACGATATTTGTTTCTAGTCATATAAATAGATAATTTACGGTTCGTTTGATCTTTACCTAATTAAGAAATTAAGATGCAGATGTATTGTCACTTCTGAATAGGTTGTCTTATTCACCAGGTGGAATGGAGTAATGGGGTATCCCATTTATTTGGTTTAATACTTCAATATTTTACGTAGGTATTCTGTGAAAACGTGATCCTCCTAATTCACCCTATTTATACAGGCAGTTTTAACTGAAGCGTTTCTTTATCATAAGCATTTAATAGTTTATTCAAAAAAAAAAATAACAATTCTATTAATATTACTAACATTCTGGTTAACCATTTCAACTAAACTGAAAAAGCTTGGTAAATGGTTCACGACAATAGGGGAATGGCGGTTTACGTTTCGACCTTAAGTTTATGAAACCATTAGGCTAATGGAGCTATAGTAAAAAGAGAAACCTATAGTAAAAGTTATAAGATGTATTATATTAACACTTTTGTGTGCGAGTGTCAGATTAAGCCTGGCTAGATTGAGTGGCATGCACGCGAGCGTGGTCCGCGCTGTGGCCGTCTGCTCGCACGCATGCAACTACTGCCTTACCTTTTCTACCGAACACAATGCGCTTTACTTGTTTTTTTTTTACACAGACATTTATTTTCTCAAAAGATTACTAAAGTCACAGAGAAAATGCTATATTATAGAAGCAAAATAATTAAATAATTAAATTCAAAAACGGGCACACAATTCACAGTAAAAGTAAATGGAATGTCTCGTCGTAATTTAGTTTCGAAACAGCAACACTAAGCCGCTATTTTATGCTGGTATTCAGGCAGAGTCATTTTTCGGCGCACCATTGCTACATATACAGTTCAATTGCAACGTGTCTCTACCACATATAACCTCGATGTTATAGTGGAATAAAACATATGGTAAGGAGATTTCAATAGCAAGCACACTCGGTGGAATGCAATTAAAATCAACCCCCGGGGGTTGGCTTTAGACTCGCTAAGCGACGCACTCGACTTCGACGTCGTAGCGCCTACTACGCCTACCCATTTTCCATATATATTGGGTCACGCACCGGATGTGCTTGATATTGCCATCTGTAAGAACATCAACCTCGCCTTCCAAGGGATAGACGTAATCCATAAGCTCGCTTCCGATCATCGCCCCGTTCTTCTTCGGTTAGGGCCCTCCGCCCCAACCTCACCCTCCACCAAAACCATAGTAGACTGGAACCGACTCAGGATCGACCTGAAGGAAGTCACATCACCACACCTAGATGCTATTCCTAGGAACATATCTTCAGTCCACGACACGAACCTCGCAGTTCATGCCCTCACTAGGCACATCCAGACAGTCGTCGAGGATTGTTCGAGGCGGGTTCCCTCGGTGGAAGACCACCGATGGACCCTGCCAAGCGACATAAAGGACCTAATGAGGCGCAAGAATGCGGCGACTCGTGCCCACGACTTATATGCCACTGAAAGTAACCGGCTGGTGCTACGTACCCTTCAGCGTGAAGTCCGGTCACGCATAGCCCAGTACAGGAACGATCGGTGGGATAATCACCTCTCCAATATCGAACCTTCCCACCTCGCCTTCTGGCGACTTCCCAAATCCCTAAAAGGGGGCAACGCCCAAACAATGCCTCCTTAGCGTCCTAATAAACCACCCGCCTTCTTAGACGAAGAGAAAGCCGAATGTTTGGCTGACAATCTGAGCTCCAATGCTCACCGAGCACACTACCGATCGACGCCGCTCACCTTGCAATGGTTGAGAGCGAGGTCGACCGGAGGAGTAAGGAATCACCTCGCGATTCCGTTACCCAAGTCACATGCACCGAAGTTGAGTCCATAATTAAAAACCTGCGACCACGCAAGGCTCCCGGTCCCGACGGCATCACCAACAAGGTGATGAAACTCCTACCCATGTCCATTTTACACCTACTGGTAATAATCTACAACGCGGCCATATCCAAAGGCACCTTCCCGAACACCTGGAAGGAAGCCGACGTCATAGGGATTCTCAAGCCCTCAAAACATCCAACCGATCCATCAGCCTATCGACCCATAAGCCTACTCAAAGTCTTGGGTAAGGTATATGAAAGGCTCATCCTCGCCCGCCTCAAGGACTTCATGCTGTCCCGAGGGCTACCAAGCAATGAGTAGTTCGGGTTTCGCACCCAACACTCATGCACACATCAAGTGCACCGCATCACGGAGCACATCCTCAGTAAATTTCTTCAGGGCTACCAAACTGGGGCACTTTTCCTCGACGTGGCGAAAGCTGATTAAGGTTCATGACAACGGGCTAATATACAAACTATATGAGCTCGGTGTGCCAGATCGACTCGTACTTATCATACGAGACTTTCTCCGAAATCGAACCTTTCGTTACCGCGTCGAGGGAACGCGCTCCGAGGTTCACCCTATTTGTGCCGGAGTACCACAAGGCTCCGTCCTAGGTCCTATTTTGTACACACTCTACACCAACGACATACCGCGCACTCGCGGTGTAGAGCTAGCCCTTTTCGCCGATGACACCGGCCTCTATGTGTCTGGGTTCAAACCAGACGCTATTTGTAGACGCCTCCAATCTGCAGCCAACACCTTAGGGAAATGGTTTCGGAAATGGAGGATCGAGGTTAACCCCACCAAAAGTGCAGCCATGTACTTCTCTCGGCGCAACAAAACGCCGCATCTCCCAACTATAGAGTTATTTGATCGTCCAATCACCTGGGAGCAGACAGTCAAATACTTAGGCGTTACTTTAGATGAAAGACTCACCTTCGGTCCGCATGTCAACCGCGTACGGAATCGAGCAGCGTTCGTCCTAGGTCGTTTGCACCCGTTACTCAATAAAAATAGCAAAATGTCCCTGCGTTATAAAATTACACTATACAAAGCGTGCATCCGACCCATAATGACATACGCAAGCCCCGTCTTTGCGCATGCTTCCCCGCGTCACATTCACCGACTTCAGGTAATACAAAATCGTTTCATGCGCAAGGCCACCGGTGCACCGTGGTTCTTGCGTAATGAAAATCTACACATAGATCTTGAGCTGCCGACCATAGCTCAGTACCTGAAGCAGGCTTCCGGCCGATATTTCGACTCTGCCGTCATTATCAATTTAACTCCCCTTGATTGTAAGTGCCGCCACTTACAATCCCATCGCGAATCACAGATTCACCCGCGTCCGAAGGAGACCGAGGCACGCCTCGATGACCCTGACGACGTGACTACCAGGGCCCAAGCCCTTCATAAAACACAACACACGTACATTGCACTTCATTATCGCCCCGCCGACGGCGAGGGCGTCACAAACAAGGATATTCGCGATACCGCCATGTCACTGGTCGGTTCTCCAGTCCATACAGATAGAAGCGTCGCTGGAGTTTCTGCGCCACTTCTTCTCCAGCGCCCACGCATTCCGGAAGTGGTGGTACAGATAGCTAATAATCATAGCGAATTTAAAGAATCCTCTGTCAGAAGCAACTGACCGAGCCTAGGTTCAGCCCTCTCGGGCACCCTCGAGTCAGACGCTATCGCGAAACAAGGTAACGGTCCAAGCCGAGGCTCCTCTCGGGAGCCCTTGTGCTGGTTACCTATATATAGAGGTCTCGACTGAGTGCCATTAGCGCTCGGTCACCTCTCAACCCGGTGAAACTGTAAAGCCCTCGGCTAACAGTGGCCTTCAGCCCGAAAAAAAAAAAAAAAAAAAACATATGGTAATAAACCTTTGCTAGCTTTAACAGGGTACAGTTATATAATATCTGCAATCGGAGGAACGTTCGATTGATTATTAAGACCACGTAATATACAGTGTACACAAAATATTGTTTCTCGGCTGGGAACCGCACCAGGACCCATTTTAAGAGTTATATATATATAAATATATATATATATATATATATATATATATATATATAGCGAACCGACTACAGTAGTAAAATAGTATATTATACTATAGTGTAGTAGAGTAGGCGTGTGTAGACAATATTATTTCTATTAATTTGTCGTTTTTATATTTTTAGCCTTTTAAAATCTTATATACCAACCCTACCCTGGGAGAAAATTAAGATTGTTTTTGTTTAGACGGGAGTATGAATAAATTGTAAACGTGTATCGCCATTTCATAGCATCGCGAATAATGTACTTACTATATATATACACACACACACACACATATATATATATATATATATATATATATACACACACACACATATATATATATATATTTATATATATATATATATATATATATATATATATATATATATATATATATATATATATGTGTGTGTATTAAAATGGGTCCTGGTGCGGTTCCCAGCTGAGAAATAATATTTTGTGTACACTGTATGTTCCGTGTTCTTAATATTCCATCTGAACGTTCTTCCGGTTGCAGATATTAAATTATTGTACCCTGTTAAAGCTAGCAAAGTTTTATTGCCATTTTTTAGTACACTATAAAATCCACAGCAAGTTATATGAGGTAGAGACATGTTGCAACTGAAAAGTATCTGTTGCAATGGTGCGCCGAAAAACGACTCTGCCTGAATACCAGCATAAAATAGCGGCTTAGTGTTGCTGTTTCGAGGCTAAATTACGACGAGGCATTCCATTTACTTTTACTGTGAATTATGTGCCCGTTTTTGAATCTTAAACCAATAATAAAAAATACGGTGTAGCAGATTCGGGGACAAAAGGCATCTACGCTTTATGCTTCGTTGTAAATAAAAAAGAGATTCCGTTGGCTAAAATAGGGCACGAGAATATTTTTTTTAGCATCTAACTCGGTGGTTAGTGTAAATGCGTGTTAACATTAATCAAACTAATTTATTTCGACTGTTACATTTGTCCTGGAGTTGCGTGTTTGTAATCCGATCTCTGATCGGTTTTCGTTATTGTTAAAGATGTCCTTGACTTGATATTTATACTTTGAATTCAATATTTTCTAAGAAACATAAAAAGCACATTTATTCGAGTATTTGGAAAGAAAATGTTATATAATGTGAAAAAAATAAAGAGTTTATGAGTTAATTATTGATATTATTGATAGATTGTCCTTTTTTTGTACTAGTTGAATACTTTTGGGATTAAAAACAGTGAGCTTTTGCTGTGTGACTTGTTGGTTTTGTAAATGCACAGTTAAAAGTAGTTTCATTAGGAAATAACATTTTTAAGTTATTTTGAACGTGGACGATTAGTGTTGACCACACACTACGTCTAGTAGTCCAAATATTTAACTATCAATTTATGGGCTTTAGATTTGATTCCCAACCGATACAGGCATATCGGCCAATCCGAGTGTCTTGTAATCACTAGAATCGCTGACGCTATTTCCGATTACTCCCATATTATTGGGTAGGTATAATCTAGTTAGCAAGATCGAGGACAAGCGAGTGGCCTATTTGTTAGTCCGAGCGAATACCCACAGAATTTTTATATATTCTGTGTAAATAATGTCATTTAATATAGTTACTAGTAGATGTAATCATTCAAATCTCCAATTCTTATTATTGGTAAGCGTTTAAATTATCAATTATTAGTTATTTTAACCACGTCTCGACAATCAACTAACTGTAGCACGTAAAAAGTTCGATTCGACCCGAGAGGATTGTGCTTTCACAGAACACCTGCATGACTTATCGCGGATGAATGAAAGTGTCATGAGTCGTAGTGCGTACTAACTCATCGTCACGTGAATTGTCTGCTCGACGAGGAACCATAGTGATGGAATGTCTCGTCGTCGGTTATAAGTTTCCGTTTCCTTTCATTCCTATTTTACGCTGGTTAAAATCTTATATACCAACCCTACCCTGGGAGAAAATTAAGATTGTTTTTGTTTAGATGGGAGTATGAATAAATTGTAAACGTGTATCGCCATTTCATAGCATAGCGAATAATGTACTTACTATATATACATATATATATATATATATATATATATATATACATATATATATATATATATATACATATATATATATATATATATATATATATATATATATATATATATATATGTGTGTATTAAAATGGGTCCTGGTGCGGTTCCCAGCTGAGAAATAATATTTTGTGTACACTGTATGTTCCGTGTTCTTAATATTCCATCTGAACGTTCTTCCGGTTGCAGATATTAAATTATTGTACCCTGTTAAAGCTAGCAAAGTTTTATTGCCATTTTTTAGTACACTATAAAATCCACAGCAAGTTATATGAGGTAGAGACATGTTGCAACTGAAAAGTATCTGTTGCAATGGTGCGCCGAAAAACGACTCTGCCTGAATACCAGCATAAAATAGCGGCTTAGTGTTGCTGTTTCGAGACTAAATTACGACGAGGCATTCCATTTACTTTTACTGTGAATTATGTGCCCGTTTTTGAATCTTAAACCAATAATAAAAAATACGATGTAGCAGATTCGGGGACAAAAGGCATCTACGCTTTATGCTTCGTTGTAAATAAAAAAGAGATTCCGTTGGCTAAAATAGGGCACGTGAATATTTTTTTTAGCATCTAACTCGGTGGTTAGTGTAAATGCGTGATAACATTAATCAAACTAATTTATTTCGACTGTTACATTTGTCCTGGAGTTGCGTGTTTGTAATCCGATCTCTGATCGGTTTTCGTTATTGTTAAAGATGTCCTTGACTTGATATTTATACTTTGAATTCAATATTTTCTAAGAAACATAAAAAGCACATTTATTCGAGTATTTGGAAATAAAATGTTATATAATGTGAAAAAAATAAAGAGTTTATGAGTTAATTATTGATATTATTGATAGATTGTCCTTTTTTTGTACTAGTAGAATACTTTTGGGATTAAAAACACTGAGCTTTTACTGTGTGACTTGTTGGTTTTGTAAATGCACAGTTAAAAGTAGTTTCATTAGGAAATAACATTTTTAAGTTATTTTGAACGTGGACGATTAGTGTTGACCACACACTACGTCTAGTAGTCCAAATATTTAACTATCAATTTATGGGCTTTAGATTTGATTCCCAACCGATACAGACATATCGGCCAATCCGAGTGTCTTGTAATCACTAGAATCGCTGACGCTATTTCCGATTACTCCCATATTATTGGGTAGGTATAATCTAGTTAGCAAGATCGAGGACAAGCGAGTGGCCTATTTGTTAGTCCGAGCGAATACCCACAGAATTTTTATATATTCTGTGTAAATAATGTCATTTAATATAGTTACTAGTAGATGTAATCATTCAAATCTCCAATTCTTATTATTGTTAAGCGTTTAAATTATCAATTATTAGTTATTTTAACCACGTTTCGACAATCAACTAACTGTAGCACGTAAAAAGTTCGATTCGACCCGAGAGGATTGTGCTTTCACAGAACACCTGCATGACTTATCGCGGATGAATGAAAGTGTCATGAGTCGTAGTGCGTACTAACTCATCGTCACGTGAATTGTCTGCTCGACGAGGAACCATAGTGATGGAATGTCTCGTCGTCGGTTATAAGTTTCCGTTTCCTTTCATTCCTATTTTACGCTGGTTACAACCGTACGTTACTTAGGTAATTCGCCGGCGAGGGCGACGTCGTCTTCCACACAGCGGCTTACACGCGATTTACTCGTGTTCTAGGACCCTTTTAAAAATCGACCTGTTCTCCCGTAAGTTGGCGATACGAGTCGAGGTTTCGTACCTCCATATGAGGGCCCTTGGATCGTATTATCACCCCCCCTCTGTTGTCGTCGACGTTCTTCCACAGGGGTCGGAGTGCAGCAGAAGTCTTCGCGCCAGCTTCGCAGCATCATCGTTGTCTCCGTACTCAGCGGGCCTCCCGCTCGCGAGTCTAATTAGATAAAGCTGTAGAGGTCTCTGGAACAACTTAAAAAATCTGGTACACATACACAAAAAAAAACTTCGGCAATTACACAGTGTTACACACATACCTTAATGGGGGGTAATGTGTCATGGACTCCTTAGGTTGTATAAATGGACAGTTGTGATAATTTGCAACTAGATGCGCACTGTACACCATTCCCTTTATTTTACTACTGTTAAAAAATCTGGTCGAAATATACTAAGGTAGACCCCAAAATAAGAGACTAGGAAATTATGTAGGTGACCATATTATTTCCTAATACCTTATATAGGCTTTTTATATCTGAATAAGATTAAAAATACTGAAAATAAAAATAAAATGTTAAAGTTCAATATACGTAGTTAATATCTTAAAAAATATATTGTTTATACGTATTAGAAAATCATTCTTAGATTTCTGAATCGCATTGGCTGTTTAAAGTGTGTATGCGATGTATAATAAAGTGTGCCAAATAGGAGGTGAGCAGAGTTGTAATCGTCGCATGTGTCGTGGAGTCGTGATGGATGTAGCGGCGGACCTATGTCGCGCTAAAGTGCATACGACTAAAGTCAGTGCGTGATAGAACAAATTACACAACACTACACAACAAACATATTCATAAACACTTACAACCAATTATTTTTATTTTTTTATTATATAGTTTATTTTTTTATATTACTGTGTAGTACCATCTTTTTACTACTAATGTTTCCTCATAATATGTTCGTACTGGTAAACAGGGGCCTCGTGACTTGTGATACAAGTGAAAACCTAGTATAAGCTCCAGCTCTAACAAACACTTGTATCAATTTTACTTTATTCCATACCATTACTCGGCATTAATTAATGTTCGTGGTGAGAAATAAAGAATTATTATCATTACATATTTTTGGTGTAAGCTACGTTTACTACATTAGATATGGGCCAGTCACATACTCTTAGTTTATAGAAGCGATAAATGAAGGAATTGTCCTCAAGTGACCCATGAGGCAATTTATGAATGCAGGCAGGTATCATGGACGAGGTAAACACGCACTATCAAATGATCTGTGAATTTTTTTTTATTACATTGAAAGTAACAAACGAGCACACAGTTCACCTGATGGCAAGTGATTCCTGCGGCCCAGGATATCTATATTCATCCTTGACAAGGAATCATGATGCAGATGTGTTGTTACCCTTGATGACTGAGATGGAATGCCTCATCAGTAATAAAGGTCTCCGGATTACTGCACTCACCAGACGAAACACAGCATCGTTATGTTGCTATTTTACGCCAGTATTCTGTGAGCGCGTGGTCCTACCCCGGTCGAGCTGACCCATTCATTCTGCAGCTAGAAACAAATTGCAGTATAGCTCTTCCACTGTTTTACAATTTAACGCTAATATCCTAAAAAAAGTTCATCTAGGTTACGAAAAATATATTTGTGTTTCGTGAGGTTTAAAAACTTAATTAAAGTCGATAAAATTTTGAAATTAATTCACGCAGACGTAAAACGACGTAAAAATTTCTTAAAAACGTGGACGACTAAAAAAATACGACTCGAATAGAGAACACTTACATTCAGTAAACAAAAAAGATGCCCCTGTACAAACCGTATGGATAATTTTCAAGCGGGTGTTAGTAGCGATGTGCCGAGTATTCCCTGAAGTTATTACGGCCCAGTGAACCGGGTAACGAATTCCCGACCCGATGGCCCGCCGCAGTAAATAATACATTACTCTTATCATAAGAACCAGCGAAACAAACGCCTAGCTCATTAAATATAGTAAAGTAGATCTGTCGCCGGTTAATCGTTTAATAATACAAATAATCTTAAAGTATCCGATTAGTTATGAATCATTGATCTTAGTCCTTAATGACAATTAGTGGCTTTGTTTTTCATCAAGGAATATAGGGATAAACATTTTGTTAAGTCCACCAGCATGTTGGCTTGTTATTCCTTTTATATAGCGTTAGTCTGACAAACGAGTACAGAGTTCGTCTGTTATAAATGACTTGTCATTCATTGTTAATTTTTCTCTCTTTATTTAATTAATCAGCACCAGATATAAAAGAGTTATGAAAATTATACGGTTCAGTGGAAACGACACGATTACTTAATAAAGGCTTAAAATTTAATACAAGAACAATAACATCTCAAAGATGTTTTTTTTATACAATAGGTGGTAAACGAGCAAGCTGCCCACCCGATGGTAAGTGACCACCGTCACCCATGAACATCCGCAACACCTCTAGTGTTTGCAACACCGCTGCCGGCCTTTAAGGAACCTGTAGGTTCACAGGTGTCACAGTTTTAATTCTGGTATAGAATAAATAACCCATTACGACTCTATGGGAGTGCGAGCTGTAGTGTAGCAATGAGAACGCAATACAATGTTAAATTAATAGTTAATAGTGAAATAAGGTGTATTCTATTATTCAGAACTCATGACTACAACGGCAAGACGTTTTGTAAGTCACAATACTGGAGCCAACGGTAGCAGCCCACACGGGTCCCCCGTACAAACTGCCCTTGGTGTTTGGCGAGAAATCCCCGGCTGGTGTTTATATTACTTGTGTCATCTTTTCAATTTATCTGGCTCCCGCTTTGCAGTGGAGAGAAGCCGGAAAACCGTTTTTATACTTGTCCTTTTATTGTTTTTTTTTATTATATTCTGTGCCGGTCCCAAGATCTCTATAGAGCTCTGTCGTTTCTACTAAGCGGATTCATTTATATTCAGATAAAATTGTAGAAGCCACTAGACCAGTAGCACCGCACAAACATAAAAAATCGGACTACATTGGATATTTTCATTTTGTGTGCCCATTCTGGTTTACAGGTGATACGGTGTACTGAAGTAAGAGAGGGTCTTCTAAAAACACCTGCTTTCTATCGTTATCATACCTTCGCGCACTATATTTTAATAAGATTAAGATTGGGAAGGGGAAAGGTTAAATAAGTTTTATATTTATTGTTATATACTCGTATATAAAACAACATTACCACAGTCGTTGCACTTACCCGTGCCAATCTTACAATACTAAGGATGTCTCGTCTAGTTTTTAAATTTAGGTCTAGATATTCATATATAATATATAGATATTCGTATAATAGAAATTTCAAATTATTTTGAGCAATGAATGAAGGTTAATGGAAACTTCATTGCCAGGATAATCAGCCGCACTCGGACGATTCCAACCATTCGCGTTGACGCGACAGTATTCTTTTACCAAGTTTGTGGTTGCTTCAAAAACTTTGGTTCGACTTTTTTAATTCAATGGGACAAGACACTATAAGTTAGTATAGCATAGCATAATGCTGCTGTGTTTCGTGTGGTGAGTGTAGGGACACGGAGACTTTTATTACTGGTGACGAGGCATTCCGTCTCAGTCCTCAAGGGTGACAACGCATCTGCATTATGATTCCTTGTCAAGGATGAATGCAGATGTCACTTACCATCAGGTGAACTCTCAGCTCGTTTGTTATTCTCAATGTATTAAAAAAAAAGTTTAGACTTTATAGTTTATTCTGAATAATCAAGTTAGTGACTATATAAAAAAAATATAACCAAGTATACATAAGTATGTATGTTGACACCGTCTTATCAAGTAAATAAATAATTCTGTGTGCTCGTTTGTTGCTCTAAAAGGAAATAAATCAAAGAAAATTGTCTCGTTTCCCCTTTTTATAAAAAAGAGCCTTAGAAGTGTTTATTTTTAATACATATATTATATCCTATTTACATCTATTAAAATATAACCAAGGATACATAGGTATGTATGTTGACACCGTCTTATAAAGTAAATAAATAATGCTCAGACAAGTGTTGGAAAACAATTTCATTTGTATATATAAATAATACCAATAGGAAAATGTCGTCGCGACTCCCTCGGCCCCTAAACTGGTTATGATTAACAGCTCCTGAGGTGTCTGTGGTCCCTAGGCGGGACGGTTCAGTCTCCGAGTAACCGTCATTAATTTTGCCACATTTAATTTAAACAAGCTGTTGCAATATATTGTAACGAGATAATTTAGGACTTTTATTATCAATTTTTCATATGAAAATATCAAATTTCAACGTTTTTTTTTAATGGCCAATAAGAATCTCTGCAGTATTATTTTTTTTAAAATAATTTACGAAGATCTTGGAATCGAGATAGACAGAGGTATATAGAGTTATCCACATTTTATCTTAAGTTTAATAGGTCTCTATCATGGAGTGCTTTATGACCTGAATAGTACACGTATATATATAATAAAAAAGTAGTCTGCTGGAGTATAAGAAACCGTGAAGCTGATTTCACTGCGGATTGTTGGGCTTCACATGTCTCTGAAATCCTTCTTTATTTTTTAGACATGCAGATTTTCTCACGATCTTCTCCTTCACCGTCGAGCACGTGATAAATAAGCACTTAAAATTGTAATTAACCATTTTATTGATGCTGGCACTGAGGATCGAACTCGTTTCGCTCGCGTACCGTGAAATTAAAAGCGAGCGCCGGGACACAGAGCTACCATGGCTCATGACAATGAATTGTAATTAATTTATTTTGGTAATCTAATGGACAGTAAACCGCATGACTGTACATTTTTCGTCTTCGTTTTTCAGCCATTTTTAGTTAACGGGAGAGATTTGGCTTTCCTAAAAACGGAACTATATTTGAGTATATTACTACACAATTGCTCATTGGTATTGCGCATTCTAGATAGAAGGATTGGTAGTTCCAGTGCAGCATGCTATCAGTTAGTGAGTCCCTAGACTATTAATTATGAAATTAATTACAATATTAAATTAATTTACGATAAGCCGCTAGAGCCGGGACCTATATGAAGTTGGCGTTTAGAATTCGTGTGTTGTACCCATGCAGCGTAATGCGAACACTCAAGAGAAGCAGCATTGATGGGGTAATCAAAATTGGAATAAAACTGTATTACCAAGGGTCACCACAATGGAACACAAGCGAGGACATCTGTACACATAGGACGTGTCTCCGTATCGCAGTAATCGTATGTACATAATGAAATGAGTTCAATATGCGTCTCCCGTCCCCGGAGACTGCGTTGGTGTTATACACAACCCCTGGGCGCACAGATCCATAATTATATTATATAATAAATTTGGATCTGGCATAAAACAAAAAATGAATCTTTTTTTAATTTTTTAAGGAATTTAACAAAAAGGAGTGCAGTGTTCACCTTATAGTAAATGATTATAGTGGTTCAAAGACAACTGCATCTCTATTCTCGATGAAACGTAAAGATGAATAGCGTTGTCACCTCTAAGGACTAGATGCGACACATCTTTACTAGAGAATGGAATAAAATTATATAGTTATGTTATGTTACAAGTTAACGTTATGTATGTTTCTAGCTGCAGAATGAATGGGTCAGCTTGTCCGGGGTAGGACCACGCCCTCACAGAATACCAGTGTAAAATAGTAGCAAAATGCTGCTGTGTTTCGTCTGGTGAGTGCAGAAATCTTGAGACCTTTATTACTGGTGAGGAGGCGTTCCATCTCAGTCCTCAGGGGTAAAAACGCATCGGCATTATGATTCCTTGTTAAGGATGAATATCATGGGCCGCAGGAATCACTTGCCATTAGGTGAACTGTGTGCTCGTTTGTTGCTCTAAAAGGAAATAAATCGAAAAAAAAATAATTCTCGTTTCCCCTTTTTATAAAAAGGAACCTTAGAAATGTTTATTTTTAATACATATATTATGTCCTATTTACATCTATTAAAACATTCTATGTTTTAATAGATGTACTTTATTTCGATAATGTCATGTACCATTCATTTACTTGTTTTATTTTTATGATTGTCTCATATTATGATAATCCGAAAGTCGAGATAAGATTTAAAAATATCCCATCAATTACTTCGTATATCGTAGTACCCTAGTCTCAGGAGACAATGTCCCAAGGCGCGATCTAGTCCTGATTTATTTACCCGACCCCCACGCAATGAGTTGACGCCAGCCTGTTTACACGCGCACCGACGCCTCTGTTTACTCTTCATTTATTTTTTAATTTTATGTTTTCCAAGCAAATCGGAATCGAATGTTCACACCTTTTACATGGTATGGGTCTAAATTTGCCACTGATGCGGCTAGCCATTCTAGATGGTGTTTTGTGATTGGTTTCATGGTATTTGTTGGCGCTTCTAGATCAGGGCTATAGACAGGAGACCGTGAATACTGGTGCTTCCAAGTAGTCGCTTTTCTGGCTCTCCTGGCTTCCGGTTGATAAAAATGTCTTTGAGATAGAGGCCGTGAAGGCCGCGATCCGTGTTATTTGGCGCTTTATCTGGACAGGCTTAGGATTGGCAACCGGCGTTAATCTAGCCACGGATGTGTGCTAGACCATTTGTGGCTCTTTCTGTTATGAGGCAAAGATGGCATATCGTGGGGTGTTAGTCGTAGTGAGTCAGATGTACTTACGTATTAGAGTATACTGACGTATTAGAGAATAGTCCTTCATAATCTTCACTACTGTTAGATGGACTGTTACGTGTTTATTAAATTGTAACGCCACGCCAAAGCCGAGCCAAGACAAAGACAAGCCAAAGCCATGTCAAGACAATCAGCGTCGAAATTGTCAACCACGCCGTCCAGTCTATTAGTGACGTCACATTCGACCGTCAAACGAATCGAGATAAATACCCCGGATATTCATCCGAGCAGTGATTGGTTGTGCATTAATATAAGCCAAAATTCTGTCTAATTGTGCCTAGAAGGATATATGAATAGTATTGATCGTTGAAAAGTGTTGTGCTATAATTTCACTATAATATATATTTTTATTTGATTTTTTTAATAATATTTTTTTATTTAATTTTGAATGAATTCACAGAGCATGTATTGAATCAATACTTAAAATAGCAACTAATATTTTTGCCACCGAAGGTAGGATACATCTCGTTCGGCATTAAAACTACGCCATTCCAAGTAAAATTATTATTGTTTTTTCAGACAGTATATTGAGTAAGTAATAATATTTAAATTATATTAATACTTCCAAAAAGAGCAGTTGGAATATTTTTGTATTACTGTTGTTATCTGAGAAATCATTTTGTAAGTTTTAAATAATGAACAAGTTACATAGTTATTAAAGCATTAACCACAAGTTTAATTATGTAAGTACAAAAAAAAGAGCGGAATATGCCCGTGGGATATGCAAATAGAAGTGCTAGTATTTCGCATTTATAATTTAAATCCAACCTAACTTACCGAATTTTCTCCCCCAAGCCGTACACAATTGACGTTTCGCCCGCGAACCCCGCTCCTTTGTGCGAGCGACGTGAATGCGTGGTCTAATCTCGTTCACGTGTCTGCCACGCGTGCGTCTTGCACACGACAACCAGTGAATAGATGGCTTTATAAACGATTCATTTAACCATTCCTACACATGCAAGACACAGCCTTACTCAACCAGTATAAACTTCAAAATCGAACCGTCGTGTTTTGGCGGTTGATTCAATACAAAATAGCGCCAGATAAAAAAGCCTGGCTCTTATCTTAACTGATTGGATAATCTGTGCTCAAACGTTATAGTATATCGTATCGGAAACAGAAATATAAGCCCCAACGTCCTGATTAAGTTCTCTTTGGGGCGTTGATGTTGGGTGCAAAATTATAGTGATTTTTTGATATCGGTGTCGTGTTTCCTTTGTCGAGTTATATTTTTGGTGGAATATGACAAAAACTGCATTTTCAATGATAATTGTTAGCTTTGTTGTGGATATTGGCAGTTCAGGGGTTGTGTAAAGTTAGCTCTTTGTTCTCAAGTCGGTTATAAATTGTAACTAACAATAACGAAGCTTTATATTTTTCTCCTGCAATATCAGACCTACAAAAGCCTTGCTCACGTTTTAAACTACGTACTTAATAACATTTACAGGTGTGGCCATTGAAAAAGACAATTTTATCGTCGTTTTCTTTATTATTTCTAACAGTTAGTAGTCGAAATGGCAATTGCAGTGTCAAAAATTCGTATCCTATGCTTTTCTAGTTATTTACACCTAGGGATATTTGAGATGGATTTATCTCTTAATGATATTTTCTATATTCTATAAACTGACTGAAAGAAATCAACAAGTGATGACTGGAATAATATAAAATATAATATTTTATATTATTTACTACTTCTAATACTTCTTACGGTAGTTAACCATAACTAGTTTATATAAATATATATATATATATGTACATACATCGAGTACATATGCATACATATGCATCATGCAAATGAGCTAATCAGTAATAACAAATACAGAATCGCTGACTGCGTTGTTGAGCTGATGATGTTTACAAATATTGCTGCTCGGAATTAAACGGTCTGACCCTTGCATATAGATGAGGTATTTCCCGGTCCGCTGGTTGGAAGCGGGCAACCTGATCACATATTCATGGGGAGGCTCGCGTTCAGTTGAGAAAATAATTTTGTTATCAACCTGATTATATTATTTTTCGTGGAAAATTGTTGTTGAAAACACGACATAGTTCGCGGCTTGGAGTGCTTGGTTAAAACGAAACGTTTTGTACAGTAAGTAAAGGAAATAAAACATCTCGATTCTGACTTGACTTAAGGCTTAGCTCGATTATGGGCTTTACTTTTATGAAACGATCAGTGAAAAACAAGCACGAACACAGTTCACCTGATAGTTGTTAATGACTGCGGCTTTTAAACATCTATTTTCATCCTCAGCAGAAATTCAAAATACTTGAATGTCTGGTTACCAGTAATTGGGTTCGGTTCCTTACACTGTACTTAAGTAGCATAGCAATGTTATGCTACTATTTCATGATGGTATTCTGCGAGGGCGTGATACGTCCCCGCTTGAACAGACAAGTAGTCGATACAGCGTTAAATTTTTGTTCCAATATTATCACATAAACTTTAAATTGGATTAACGAAAGATTGAAAATTTATTTCAGATTTTCCAACAAAGCCCTTTACAAAAATACACACTGTGGAAGAGGTTGTTTAATAATATTTTTTTTTACATTGAGAGTAACAAACGAGCTCATAGTTCACCTGATGGTAAGTAATTCCTGCGGCCCATGCCATCTAAATTCATCCTTGAGCAGGAATCATAATACAGATGCGTTGTCACCATTGTGGACTGAGATGGAACGCATCGTCACCAGTAACAAAGGTCTCTCTAATATGGAGCTCTAACGACATCTCGACGATCGCAAGTCGACAGTACAAAACAAAGATCCTCGTTACCTGTAATTAGGTCTCTGGATCTCTAGACACTATATGAAATACAGCTGAGTGCAATGTTACGCTCGTATTCTGTGAGGGCGTGGTCCTTCTGCGGTCCAGTCTATTGCATCTTGCTAGCTGGAATTGGACTGTATTATATAAGGAGCAAGCTATTGTGTTTACACGAACGTTTTCGGCACTATAATATATCCAATATATATAATATGTAACAACCAGAAGATATCGCTGTGGTCGTCATCGGCTAGAAGGACATCATGAATCAATATAATGTATTTGATATGTATTACAGAACCGTATATGATTACGATGACAAAGTTAGGGATTGGAAGAACTAGAATAAAATGGATGAGTTCTAGTGTATGACCATTAAATATACATTATTTCATAATAATGTAGTAATATATAAATTAGGTTATTATTAGGTTAGTATTTTAACGATTGTGTTGAGAGTAATCGGGATTTGAATCACAAATTGTGAAATAATAAGATAAATATTTGCCCGGTATGAGATTGATATGTGGCTGTATCATGTTCGCGATACTCCGTTTGTTTGTGTTAGTCCTTGTTTGTTGTTTGATGTGTTTATCATATACTGTTCAACGATTTTGATGAATTATTATTTATTTGAGAAATCGACGAGAGGCTTAGTGATCTGAGCTGTTGGACTTGAATTGCGGGTCCTAAGTTTGTTGTAGCCAGTATTTCTACAATTATACAGCACAAACTGTACGTTTTGTGGATCTGGGTGGTTTTTTAAATGGCCCGAGTATTTTACACTCCATTCAGGTTTACCTTCGAATTTGTCGCTCTGGCTTTTTGGCGGAAATCCTGTACAGCGCTGAATGCTGGATAACGAAGGTGTCGTATGAAAAGCGCCTGCTCTCGTCTGATATGCTGTATTTGTGGAATTACTATAATGGACAAGATGAAGAAATTTGTAAGTCGCACCTGTAACATATAAATTGAGAAGTCACAAGCAGGCATGGTTTGGGCACGTCCATTACGTGATACGAAATACAGAGACGAAAATCTTATATTAAGGGGAGTGCTGAATATGAATGTGTAGAAGTGCTTTTTTTCAGGCTGTTGGCCGATGTTAACCCGAGGGCTTTTACAGTTTAACCAGGTTGAAAGGTCACCTTTGGGTAATCAACACAAGGGCTCCCGAAAGGGGAACCTAAGCTTGTACCATTACCCTGTTACGCGAGGGCGACTGACTCCAGGGTGCAGATAGTTAATAACATCAGTATCATTATTAACTATCTGTACCACCAATTCGGAATACGTAAGCGCAAGAAACTCCAGCGACTCTTCTATCAGTGTTGACTAGTTGAACCGGCCTGTGACATGGCGGTATTGCGAATAATTTTGTATGCGACGCCATGGCCGTCGGTGGGGGCGGTATGATGGTGCAGTGTACGTGCGTAGTGTTTAATGGAGGGCTTGGGCCTTGGTGGTCGCGTCGTCTAGGTCGTCGAGGGCGAGCCTCGGTCTCCTTCAGACGCGGGTGAAGTTATGATTCGTGATGGGATTGTAACTGGGGGTACTTACAATCAGCGGGTTTGGGTGTGTGGCGGCAGAGGCGAAGAATCGGCGAGAAGCCTGCTTCAGATACTGACCATAGGCCGGCAGTTCAAGGTTTATGTGTAGATTTTCATTACGTAAGAACTACGGCGCATCGGTGGCCTTGCGCATGAAACGATTTTGGATTACCTGAAGTCGGTGAATGAGACGCGGAGAGGCATGCGCAAAGACGGAGCTTGCACATGTCTTGGCGTAAGGTGCTGCAAGCATTCCAAGGGCCAGCTTAGCGGCTGCTATTCTTCAACAAAACAAACAAACTCAAAAAATAGTTTTAATAAATCGTGTGGTTGTCTTTCATTTAGATTTTAATCTCTATTAAATTGTTTAATTTCGATGTTGCATAGGGTTGTTATTGACATTTTATTAAATTCCCACTTAATTTTAATTTATGAAATTCATTTAATTCTTCTGACTTCATTTAATTTATTTAAAAATCTTATTTAAATATTTTATTATGATTCATTTTATTTTATTACGGAACATTTAATTTATTTCATTTTTTAATTCTGTGTTTTGTTTGTATTTTGAATAACAAATGATGTGTTCATCTTTAATTAGTGCATGCATCAGATTTGACTTCATGTATTTATGGATTAAGATTGTTTTCATGTATGCACTGTAGATGTGACCCAAATTAAATAAATAAAAAATAAAAATATGCCATTTGACGGATCGAACTCGACACGCCGTCTTTCATCTAATGTGACGCCTTAGAATTTGACTGTCTTTTCCCAGGGGATTGGACAATCAAATATCTCTATGGTTGGGTGATGCAGCGTTTTGTTCCTTTGTTATAGATCCAGACGCGTAGAGGCCGGTGTCATCGGTGAAGAGGGCTAGCTCTACATAGCGAGTGCGGGTTATGATGTTGGTGTAGAGTGTATACAGGATTGGACCTAGGACGGAGCCTTGTGGAACTCGGGCTCGAAGGGGGTGAACCTCTGAACGTGTTCCCTCGACGCAATATCGGAGGGTTTGATTTCAAAGAATGTCTCGTATGATTAGTACGAGTCACCGAGCTCATGCAGTTTGTATAAGAGCCCGTTGTGCTAGACCGTTGTGTCGAACGCTTTCGCTACGTCGAGGAAAAACGCCCTGTTTTAGTAGCCCCTAATGAATTTGCTGTGAATGTACTCCGTGATGCGGTGCACTTGATGTGTGCGTGAGTGTTGGGTGCGAAAACCGAACTGCTAATTAATTGGGGAAGCGCTAAAGAATTCACGCTGAAGGGTACACAGCACCAGCTGGTTACTTTCAGCGGGATTTCAGCAAGTCGCCGCATTATTGCACCTCATTAGGTCCTTTATGTCGTTTGGAAGGGTCCATTGGTGGGTGGGAACCTGTCGCGAGCATTCCTCGACGATAGTCTAGATGTGCCTAGTGAGAGCATGAACTACGAGATTCGTGTCGTTGACTGAAGATATGTTGCTGGGATTGGCATCTAGGTGCGGTGATTTGGCCTCCCTCAGGTTGTTTCTGTGTTTGTGCCAGTTATCGTTTTGGTGTAAGGTGAGGTTGGGGAGGAGGGCCCTAACCTAAGAAGAACGGGGCGATGATCGGAAGCGAGATCATGTTTCTTGAAGATAACAATATCAAGCACAACCGGTGCGTGCCCCAGTGTATATGGGAAATGGGTAGGCGTAGTAGGCGCTGCGACGTCGAAGTCGAGTGCGTCGGCGTTAGTGAATCTGAAGCAAACCCTTGATGCATTCCATCGATGGTGCTTGCTATTGTAGTCTACTGCCAATATGACTGAGTATCCAAGACACAGAAGTGTCTCGAAATCGCTTCGTAATATTTGAGCGGTACGTCTGCAAGGGAGATGGACGGACAGGATTGTGAAGGGGGCGTGGCCGGTCATGGCTGGCTGACAGACCGAGGATTCTGGGAAGGTGAGGGATGACGTTTCGTTTTTGTAAGGACTTTTTGTAGTAAATGAGAGTTCTAAGTTCTGTCGACGTTGAGGGATCGCGGTTTTGCTCTACCGTTGTAGAGGCCGGCTAAGCTTTAAAATTGACGATCGCGGACACTACATGATGGTGGTGCATTGTGACGGCAATCCTAACTTCTGGTTTACTGGTAGAGTCCCTTAGGGCCTTTGCGAGGGCTGAGACGTCAGCGAAGACGGCAGCGAAGCGACACGCTAGGTCGCTTTCGTTAACCGGCCAACCGGCTGGTGTCGGGGGCTGCTCAACAGGTTGAGCGACGTTCGCGACGCTGACCGGCATTTGACACGCGGGGCGTAGCGGTCGGATGGATGTAGAAGTGCAATGCGAAAAAAAACCAAGGAAATGTGTATAAATTATAGTAGTAGGAGTAGATGTACAATTAAAGGGTAAGGATGATGAAGGAAGGAGATGACGTATTGCCCCAACCCTGGTTAGAAATGTGATCTAATAAGGCTAACTATTATGGTGCTTTACATGGATAATGTAAGTCATGTCATATATATACAAATCTATTGAAAGAAAATGTGATTATTTAATTATAACAAAATAAAACAAATATAATTTGTTTGTTATATCATTACAAAGTTTTTATAAAACCTAGATAACGTGTTGTTAAACTAGCGCGATCACTTATTACGAAGATATTTTAACTGTGACACAGCTACACTGAAGTTTATTACTAGCTGTAGCATGAATGAAGGGCCGCGCTCTCGTAGAGTATCAGCGTAAAATAACAGTATTGCTGGTGATAATACATTCCATCTTAGTCCTTAGGGGTCAAACCGCATGGTTATTGCGCTTTCCTATCGAGGATGAATGTGGGTGTCCGTGGGATGAGAATGACTTATCGTCAGGTGAACTGTGTGGTCGTTTCTCACCTGAATTTCAATAAAAAAGACGATTCAAAAATTATGTACATTCCGCATGTTTGCGAAGGCACTATCGAAATTAACCCTGTCAATTTCTATTATCAAAGACAGGCGCATTGTTAAGACCAAACGGGTTGTGAGCTCTATCAATGCCAGAATTCGAAGAAACATTGTAAGGAAACAAAAATTGTTTTCTTGTCAAATGGACATTCCCGCTAGTTGTAGAGCTACACTGCAGTTTGTTTCTAGCTGCAGTATGAATCGGTCAGCTCGAAAGGGGTAGGACCACGCTCTCATAGAATATCAGCGGAAAATAGCAGCATAATGTTGCTGTATTTCTTATAGTGATTGGAGGGATCCGGAGACCTTTATTACTGGTGACGAGGCATTCCATATCAGTCCTCAAGGGGACAACGCATCTGCATTATGATTCCTTATCAAGGATGAATGTAGATGTCATGGGCCGCAGGAATCACTTACTATCAGGTGAAACTGTGTGCTCGTTTGTTACTCTCAATGTAATAAAAAAACCATAGGACTATGTCGCGAATTGTTAAACATAACATGAAGACTAAGGTCTTAGGAAAGTTTAACATGGCCCTCATCTTACATTAAGGGTTGGACAGCCTTACCATGGAGTCACGATTACCTCGTTTTTTTTTGAAAAAGAGTTAATAGTTAAGCCAACGTTTATCAAGAGATTCCCTTGGTTCGTGTAGTGTAACCTCTCAGTAATATACGTTTAAATATGTAAGTAAGACTTTGCTCTTAATTACAAGGCACGAAAACTCAAATTGCTAGAGAACAACGTTTCGGACTTCCTAATAGTTGAAGATTAGCCTCATCCAGTCTAGACCAGAACCCGTTGGATTACAAATTATGATCGCTTAGGCTTCGCTAAATATATACATAAGTTATATTAAATTATTATTAAAATGTTAATGTGCTACAGAACTTATATACAAGGTATTTTAATCTTTTAAATTAAAACGAAATTTTAGTTAATAGTAGTTTCATCCACTGTAACATTGCAGTACTAAATCAATTAATCAATTTTTTTCATCATTTTCGTCGTTGTCGGGTGAACTGTGCATAATACATTATTGTTCCATAATTTATCTCAGAGAGCCTAACTAGTCTAATCTAACATTTCGAAAAGAATAACTACAATAAAGTTAGCTGATACTTGAAATAGGAAATCTTAATGTATCAATAAGTATTTTAATGCCAAAATATTTTACATGAAATAGATACCAGAAACCATACCAGATAATTACAACGTTATAATTTAAAAATCGATTTAAGTAGTGATCTGTTATTCTATGAAATATGTACTCATATGTATTTATAGATGTAGTAATAAGATGAAAGAATATATATAGAAATAAACAATTGACGATCTTCCGGTTTTGCCAATTCTAGAATGTCCAAGAGATTTACTGATCAGTAGATCTCTCTAGAATTGGGCAACTGAATTTTTAATTAAAATATTAAACACTAGCTTCCAAATCGATATAACAGTAATTTCATTTATTTATAAAATTTTCTTTGAAGTTTTATCATAACTTGGTAGAGGCATCTGTAGCTACAGATTGTAATATGAATGGGTCGGCTCAACCACAGAAGTAAAACGTACTAGCTTAGTACCAGCCAGAAATAGCAGCTCCGGTGTAGTGTTTCGTATAGTGATTGTGTAATACCATCTCAGTCCGCATGACGATGACATCGCAAATGGATCTTGTTTCTTTCTAGCGGATGAATGTACTAGGTGTTTATGGGCAGTCATTACTTGATGTTTAATAACATATATAATAGGTATACTTTTTTTTTTTCTGTTAGCCCGAGGGCTTTTACAGTTTCACCGGGTTGAGAGGTGACCGAGCGCTTATGCCGCTCAGTCGAGACCTCTATTAGTGTGTAACCAACACAAGGGCTCCCAAGAGGGAGCCTCCGCTTGGACCGTTACCCTGTTCCGCGAGAGCGTCTTACTCGAGGGTGCCCGCGAGGGCCGAACCACGGCTCGGTCAGTTGCTTCTGACTAAGAATTATCTACATTAATATATCTATTATTATGATTGGCTATCTGTACCACCACTTCGGAATACGTGGGCGCTGGAGAAGAAGAGGCGCAAGAAACTCCAGCGACGCTTCTATCTGTATTAACTGGAGAGAACCGGCCTGTGACATGGCGGTATCGCGAATAACCTTGCTTGAGACGCTGTCGCCGTAAGCGGGGGCGGTATGAGGGTGCTATGTACGTGTGTCATGTTTTATGAAGAGCTTGGGCCCTGGTGGTCGCGTCGCGCGAAAAGCAGATGGCTGCACTTTTGGTGGGGTTAATCTCGATCCTCCATTTCCGAAACCATTTCCCTCAGGTGTTGGCTACAGATTGGAGGCGTTTACAAATAGCGTCTGGTTTGAATTCAGACACGTAGAGGCCGGTGTCATCAGCGAAAAGGTGTTGTGTAAAGTGTGTATAAAATGGGACCTAGGACGGAGCCTTGTGGTACTCTGGCACAAATGGGATGTACCTCGGAACGCGGTACCGAAAGGTGCGATTGTGAAGACAGTCTCGTACGATTAGTACTAGTCGATCTGGCACACCGAGCTCATATAGTTTGTATATGAGCCCGTTGTGCCAGACCAACTCGAAAGCTATCGCCACGTCGAAGAAATGTGCCCCAGTTTGGTAGCCTCTAAGGAATTTACTGAGAATGTGCTCCGTGATGCGGTGCACTTGATCTGTGCATGAGTGTTGGGTGCGAAACCCGAACTGCTCATTGATTGGGAGCCCTCGGGACAGCATGAAGTCCTTGAGGCGAGCGAGGATGAGCCTTTCATATACCTTACCCAAGATTTTGAGTAGGCTTATGGGTCGATAGGCTGATGGATCGGCTGGGAATATGGTATACTGTGTGCTCATTTATCACACCTAGTTTCATATAAAAAACGCATACAGCCGATAGTTTTAAAGAATAAGTAAATATCGTTTTTCTAAACAAGTTTAACGAGCGGCTCTTATTCGCAGCGTGTTAGCATGCACTCGAAACCCCCTCGAGAGTGAAGAGTGTTATAAAAATTATGGGGCACATGTTGCACTGTATGTGTAGGGCTCTCGAAGTTATTTGGGCCGGGAGTGAAGTTTAGTTCCACTCTCACTGTGTACAGTTTGCTGATAAACGCTTTGTGTCCTCCTGTGGTATCCCGTGGTGAGATTATTTTAAGTTGGAAATAAAATAAAAAGTTGCAAAATTATTCTTCGTAAACTTATTCTACGTAGCAGTATCACGCTATAGCTATGAAACGGATGTATACGAAGGTACTGTTGACGGAGAATTAATTACAGCTTTCAAAGAAAATGAGTAAAATATGTTTTTTTTATATTCGTTACGGCTGACATCGATTGTATTGTGAAGACTAATAATAATAACTAATCTAATAGACTAATCTGTATTAAGGTATCCGGTTACTTACTTTTAATAACTATCTAAAATACGCTGGTAATTCGAAATGCTCGGTCATAATGTTTCTCATGTTGAAAACACTGAACGTTCCTTCATCCTGAAACTGATATCACAAAAAATTTCATTGTATCTTTGATAGTTTGTATGCATTTACTATCGGCTCGACTGGAGAAGGACGACGCCCTCAGTGAATATCAGCGTCTATTACCGGCATAAGTGTTTCGTATGGAATTCGGGGACCCTATAACAGACAACCAATGCGTTTCATCCCAGTTTTCAGAGATGCAACGCATGTGCATCTTTAATATTTGTTGAAGGTGGAGGTACATATGACGTGTCATGGGCGGTAGTCGTCTGTTACCATCAAGTGAATTTTATGCTCCTTTATCACTCCTCATATTATAAAAATATTAATATTTACTTGAGGTGGCAAAAAATGTTGACGTCTTTTTAAACGGCTCATTGTATTTACATTAAAATAAATTAGTTTTTTTGGCAAATTTTATGTTTAAATTCAGTGTGTAAAGTGTAACTAGTGTTAAATTACAGTAACAATTCATTGAATGTAATTAAGTTTGTGTATATTTGCACCACCTGCCAGTTTATCATTGCACTGCACTACATCTGTTGACAATATTTATCTCGTGCACTACAATGCCTAATTTATCGGAAGTAATCTCGATTCAGCACAAGCTTGAGGAAAGTATCTCTAAGAGATTCGATGACCTTCAAGCTTAAATAACTAATGCTGAATCATCAAAGGATACCGTGGCAAAAATTGGTGAAGAGCTCCGGACCTTTAGAGAGATAATTTTCGGCATCCTCAGTCTTCTTCGACAGCAAATCAGGGAGTGTGCCAAACAAGTCGATGACCTTGAAACAAGGAATCGCAGAAAGGCCCTTGTTGTGTCTGGCTTGCCTGAGCAGGAGGGCGAGGACTGCACCCAAATAATTTTAAAGGTCTTCCATAACAAGTTGGGGCTTACTGATATCACCCAACAATGTATTAAAATATGTCACAGACTTGGCTCACCCAGCAAACAACGGCAGCGACCCATCCTAGTGCGGTTTATCAGTGTTGACATTAAATCAGTTGTTTGGAAGTGTAAGACCAAGCTGAAGGGTTCATCAGTATCGCTTAAGGAATTTCTGACACGAGCAAGGCAAACTGTTTTTGGGAAATCTCGCCTTCATTTCGGTATGCGGTCTGTTTGGACGCGGGACGGCGTGATAGTCATCCGTACATCTGATGGCACCAACCAAAGGATCACGACGGAGGAGGAGCTTGCTGGGCTAGTTACAAAGTTCCCTAAGACGTCAGGGAAGGCAACTAGTGCTAGTCAAACTTAAAGTTTGTTTTTATACATATTTTTAATGTCACAATAATTTCGCTTATTGACTTCATAGTTAAACAATGTTGTGTATCTTAGCTATATTTCACATTTTTTTATTTTTACAGTTCGGTGTTAAATTATTATTATTTTTTTTTGAGTACAAAATAATTTTACTACTGTATTATTACCTTTTAAGTAGTTTCTTAGCAGTTTCATAATTTCTTAGTTATTCAATATTGTGCATCATTATATATCTTTGTTTTTTTTTACATTTTATAAGGTTCTTTATTGTTTTATATTGCAAAATAATTTTAAACCTACATTATATTTCACATGCATCTATTTTCTTTTTAATTTAAAAATATTCTCACTTTTGTTGTCAATGCAATTTTAACTGTTATTTTAATAGCTTTAAATATTCTAGCAAAGTGGTCAGCAGATTTTTTATTACTTAGTTATACATTATTGTGTATATTAATTCTGTACTATATGTCTTTGTCTTACTTTTTACTGTATAATGTTTTCATTTTCTTTTTTGCAAAATAATTTTTCCTGTTATTGCATTAGTTATGTTATATTCATAAATGCTTGAACTTTCGGTTGTCATAATAATTTTACGTTTTATTAGTTTTAAAATAATCGACAATGGTTTGTTTATTTCGTAGTTATACAATATTACTATTAATGTTTGTATCTTATTCATACAACATTTATCTTTGTTTTATCTTTACTGTCTAAAATTGTTTATAATGTTTTGTTTTTGGATAGGTATTTTGCCTATTATGTTCTTAGTTATGGTACATTGAAATCTGATTTTTTTTTTTTAGTTAATGACTTTTTTAAAATAGTTTATAACTTTTGCTGTCATGATAATTTTAACTACTACTTTATTAGTTTTAAGTATTCTGCCTTAGTTTTTAACAGTTTAAATATTTTGCCTTTTTTCGTTATTTTTGCCCCTGTGCTTAAACTTTATTTTTGATATTGGTGTAAGTGTACTTTTCATTCTGATTTTAATTATTGTTTGTTTGCTGGCGGGTGGTTCAGAGTCTTATTTTGGTATTTTATTATTGCACTAGTATTGCTGTCTTTATCTAATATTATTTTATTAAATATATATTTATAAACATATATTTATATTTATCTTTGCACATATTTATATTATATATGTCTATTGAATCTGATAATGATAACTTCTTTTCTGCCAATGAATCTGCTGCCTCTGATAATGACGATAGTTTTTCCTCAATGAGCGACTCGCTTGGTGACTTCTTAACTAGTAAGTTTAATGCAAATCCTTGCAACCAAATGAACATTTGCCACATAAATGCTCAAAGCATACCAAGTCATTTTGATGATTTTTATGACACGTTTACTAATTGTAATGTTTAAACGAAAAATTCGAAAGCATTTGTTGGAAGTAGTGTCAGCAGATTCACTACATCGATAATAATTATGTATATATTTATATATATATTCACTTTTAGATATGTTTGTATTTATAATATGTATATTTTTTTTTGTTTTATAGTTAATGTAACTGTATATAAATATCTATTATTTTACTTAGTATTATGAATTCCTAAGATAATATATAATGATATGTATATATAATTGTATAAGCATTTAGATGTACTGTATGTCTCTTTTTTCTTTATTATTATTCTTCTGTCCCTACCTTGATTTCTCTGAACCCCCCCAAGGTTGACTGGTAGATAATGCCTTAGGCATTAAGTCCGCCTTTGTGCATATGTTAGTTATACAAAAGTTTATA
Source organism: Teinopalpus imperialis (assembly GCA_029286865.1). NCBI lineage: Eukaryota > Metazoa > Arthropoda > Insecta > Lepidoptera > Papilionidae > Teinopalpus > Teinopalpus imperialis. The sequence goes on along the minus strand of JAGSMU010000030.1, from coordinate 7,551,150 downwards.
AATAAATAAATAAATAAATAAATAAAAATAGTTGCAAATCTCAAGAATTTATTTAAGTCGTTTATAACAATTTAATTCGGTGTAGGCGCAGTGCAAAAAATATATTCCTTAAGTTTCTCTTTGTATTTTTTGAACACCACCATCTCTTCGTTTTCGACACCCGTCGTGGTCCCACCCTAGAAATTTGTTAACATGATTACTCAATGCCTTAATTAATTTAATTATGTCATCTGCAATATATAGTTTGGAGAAAATTTTTAAACAAAAATTTTAAAGAAAAGTTAAAGAAAAAATTCCGTTTGTCCATTCATACGTATATATTCAACGTGACATACTTTATTTCTTTGTTCAACTTAACAATGCAACGTCTATCAACCTAGACAGATTTTAATATAGTTTAATTTTAATAAATATCATTGATATTGAATTATTTTTCACCACTTTTTTGTAATTGTGTGATATAATTTTAAAAGAAGTAAGTTAAAATTATGTTGTTTTATTATCAAATATGTTATTACGTTATTTCCTATTAAATTCCAGGTTTGTATTATTACTAATGCCCCCCTTTTGTAAGAATCTAGATGGGATGCAACAAACTTTTCTAAGACATTTGTTCTGCCTCTCGGGTATTGAATTTTTTCCCGGTCAAGAAATCGTCCAAATTCCAGAAAAACTCTGAAGTTGGCTGCAAGTCTTTTGAGTATATGTCTGAGAGCGTCACAACTAGCTCTTGTAACGTGCAGACAATGTATTGAGCAGTGTGGGAATAAGAAGCGGGGACGAGAGATTAAACCACGGCGATATCTTTTGTTTATAACCAGATGACATCACCTACGCAGAATATTTTATAGTGGCGTTTATACAAACATACAGGTACTCTACTCGTCATCCCCCTTCTCTACTCCAATGTAAGGTATATACAATAAGATTAGAGGGTGGTTCAGATGCCGTGTCAGGGACATACATACAAAAATCCAGACTCGAAAAGCTAAAATTTGTGCTACACAAATATTGTTCCTCTGCTGGGCCCGAAGTGGCTGGAATCGAACAAGACCCGTGACTCAGTAGCTCCGTACTTTTACGTATATGTATACGATCTGCCCTATACATCGTATAAGCGGTAAGGAATCACCAGCACTAGACTATCAAACAGTGACCACCTCTTTTCAAAGGACGAAAGGGTAAGTTTTCCTTTATTAATCCAGTTACGATTGTTGTCTATTTTTAATGGCAAGTAACAATACGATTACGAATGCATGTGTCGAAACGTGCGCCGCGCTGGCAATCGTTTAATTAGTGTGGCAACCATTTTTTAAAGTTTGTGTTAAACCAATTTATTGAAAATGTATTAATATTGTTTTATTGCTAACGTCGAAAGCTGCTGCTAACTCAGCCTCAGATTGATCCTCAAATGAAACTTCGTCTTCCCCAATCGTCGTTAATTCATCTTTGTCCACGCATGCGTTGAAACGAGAAACGTGAAACGTGCTGTGCGTTCATTCTTAGTAGTTCGTTCATATCGTCAGTCCGTGTACCGTATTGATATAGTATGCCATGTTTGAGCTGAGTTTATATATATATATATATATTCCTTCTCTAACGTATATCAAATTGGTCCTTCTTACTATTAAGTATTATAGTACGCCATTTGCGCTGAGTTGCCGGTCACTTCTACAACGCATTCCAAAGTGGTAGTAGAACATATCATTGATACTATTAAGATTATTCCTTTAGAAGTAATTGATCGAGTCGTGGTTTGGCCCTAATCAGTACTTACGCGTACTGGATACGGTCCATATCAGGAACCCTTGTGCAAGGTATCGACTGAGCACCCTAAGCTCTTGGCCACCGTTAAGTCTGGTGTAGTCGTAAAAGCCTTTGGACCAACAGCATCTATTCTACGTAATAATTTTCTGTGTATGCTATGTACGTTGCAGCGTGTATATGTTGGAACTCAATTACTCTTAATTTTAACTTAAAATTTTAAAAATGAAATGAAAAATGCGATAAAAACATAATACTAATCAACAAACAAATGACTGAATTCGAAAATGGAATTCCAAAATTTTAAAATATATTTTTTTTAAATTAGGATTCTCATCGTAAACGTAGATAAATATATTTGAAACAGCCAGTACTACAAAATGGTAACTATTTAAGTGGTACCTATAATAACATTTTGCCAGTTTCTATAAATAACGTACCGCAATTTTTAAAAAGTATGTAATTAATGTAGGTTACATCTTTTACTTCCATGGTTAATTATAAATAATTTTACCTTTCACCTTTAGTCTATGAGGTCTCAAACGAGGGCGTGAGCCTATCAAATCTTATAAATAACCACTACCACGTAGTTAGTGTTTTTACATATGCGTACAGTGGTAGGACCACACTGCAGCTTGTTTCTATCTACAACATAAATAGGTCGGCATGACAAGGAAAGAACCACGGTTTCACAGTATGCGTGTGTTTTGTTTGGGGAGTGTAAGGGTCCCGATACGCAGTTACTTGTAGCAAGTCATTCATTAATCTTAGTCCGCAGTAGTTACAATGCATGTGCATACTTGAATCTTTTTTGGGGATAAATATAAGTGTTTATGGGTTGCAATCATCATTTACCAGTTGGATGACAATATATTAGTTTGTTACCATTTCTTTTATTTAAAAAACGGTAAAAGTTCTCTCCTGGAACTTCTTTCCAATTCGGGTACTCAATGATCGCCTTCACTACCCAGGTAGGAAATATCGTAATACCAGACGTACTACCTTGATATCTTAGACATACAAGTAGTCTTGAATATATATTACTAATCCAAAACTCGAAATCTACAAGAAAAACGAATAGATAGTTTCATTTTGGTCAAGCGTATAAATTTAAAGTTAATATAATTAATAATAAATATATACTTAATGCTAAAAGCATCCTTTTGATATGAAAATTGATGAGAAAAAGAAATGGTTTCTAAAAATAACTAAAACAACATTATGAATGTAAATATCTGATTTAATTAATTAATACTTCTTTAACCTTTTAGTGACGTCTGTTTGCGACCGCATAGTCATTACTATGATTAAGGATTACAGTTTGTCCTACAATTACGGTAAAGAGCCCTAATTATTGGCACAAAACAGTCCTCCAGGACCCTTCCAGCGGTGTGCATTCTACGCCTTGTTACATTAATGTTTTCAAAGATTATGAAAAAGCAGACTGTATTGAATTTTAAATAATGTATTTAAGGTTTTTAAAGTAAAAATGTTTGATTAGTGCATTAGATTTATTTGTTTTTGGATTATTGTCTACGTTACTATAATCGAAATGAAAATTTTATAAAAATAATATGAACTGTAGCATCGATCCAGGAGTAACTATAATTACAACAAACTCACAATCTTTCCTTCCCGTCGTCATCTTTACCCAATCAGGTGGTTACTACTTATATATTCATACCACTTATAATTATATTATATGATCCATAATTGGGGTTTGCATTCATGAAAGTCTTTGTCCAACAGTTAGTTCCCGCAACCAATCAACAACCAATATTGACATTAGGATACTATGGTCTAATCTAATGAAATAATACTTTTTTTTAGTACAATACTATTACATATTTACATCTATATTATATTTTTTTCAAGTTACAATTATTATTTTAAAATAATTGTTATAAATTTATTTAAATTATCAGATAAGTCTCTTAGAGACACGATATTCATAGGCATAATTTAATATACATGTGCACCTGTGAATTATTCTATAAATGAATCGTGTACAAAACAAATCGGCAAGAGGGGGAGGCGTGGCGGCGCCCCGCAGCGCGCGTCTGTCGCAGTGTTGCCAACAACAGAAAAATTATAATTCGAAACTATTGTGGCGCATTGTACTGGTAACCCCGATGACAGGTCGCCGTTGGACACATGTTTGAGGCATTTTAGGGCCATTCCGTCGTCTAATGGGCGGTGTTTTAATGTTCGATTTGGATTTATGACGGAGGGCTCGAGCCCTCGGCCGTGCTTAATGTTGTTAACTAGGAAATTACCTACGATGTATATTACAATGTATTGTTAATGGCTATTTTTAGTATATGATGCTAAAACTATAAGTCCCGTTATCGCGCAGGAAAAGGTGCGGATAGAGTAAAGATTTTTTCAGTGTTTTTATTAAAAAGAAAAATAATGATAAACTAAAAAAAATAGCTATGACATGACTTAAGCTTCAACTTGTTCAACAGATACCACTGATATCGGTTGGACTTGTAACTTCCCAACCTTTTCCGTTCATCCGTAGTAAAAGAATGGGATTAGATAAGCAAGTCGGACAGCTTTGTGAATGTAGCATCATCAGATAATCATTAATCAATCATCCGATAGTTATTTTAAGTTCGAGTTGCATTTGATTGACGTGTAGACAGAGGCATGCAAATGAGTTAGGAGCAGGCCCGGACTCCTTCAAATTATTTTATTTATACTTTGTATTAAAAACATAAAGCATTTTATTCAATTTTAATGAAAGTAAGGATGGCAAACGAGCACACAGTTCACCTGATGATAAGTGACGTCGACATCTCATAAACACCTACATCCACAACCAAGATGTAAAATAGAAATGCATTTTCACATTGTGACTGAAATGGAATACCTCGTAACCCTTAATCATTAAAAACATTTAGACAGTGGTAGACCTACACTGCAGTTTATTCTAGCTCCTGAATGGGTCAGCTCGACCGGGGTAGCACCATAATGCTGCTGTGTTTCGTCTGGTTTCTGGGACTTGGAGACCTTTGTTACTGGTAACGAGACATCATCTCAGTCCTCAAAGGCGATAATGCATCTGCATTATGATGCCTTGTCAAGGATGAATGTAGATTTCGTGGGCAGGAATCACTTACCATCATGTACTGTGTGCTCGTTTGTTACTCTTAAAGCAATAAAAGAAAAAAAAACATAGCAATGTTATGACCCTATGCTAGACCAGGGATAACGCTAATTCATGAACTATACAGAAGCTTGGCATGGCTGGTGGATGGATCGCTTAGAGTATCACGTAGAGCACAAATGTCAGAGTGAACATTACATAAGAATTCAGAAAGTTCGAAAACACAAGCTTGTTATTACAAGTTAGATGGCACCCGAATCCACGTGCACTTAATACGACACACTCGTGAGTCTGACATAGGTACCAGGCGAATTATTTATAGATTATTGAATTGAAAATTCTTTCAATTATTAAAAATGTTATTATGGGGGGTCTTATTTCATAAAGTAGCCGGTAGAAGTATTCGGCTTTGCGGGCTTAGTCCGGCCCTGGTTGGGTAGTTAACACACCAGATATAAGTCAAAAGCGGTTGTTGTTCGCAGTTACGCGAGCCTCCAGCCTTGCATCCATTATGTACTGTTCAATGTTCTAATCCACCATGATATGGGCGGTGAAAAAAATAATAAGAAATTACAACTAAAAATTATAAGACATGGATAAATAAATCATAAAGTGCGTTGAGAATAATGGAATCATGTTATTCTCATATCATGTATTACTCATGCCAGATATTCCAATAAGTGTTGCTAGTATTTAATTCTTTTATTTTCCAGTCATGAAGGTTTTCCTTGATCGTTCAAATCAAGTAGAGCCAAAGCCTAACTTTTCACTTGGTTGGGAAAATAATAGTTTCTCGTTTCAAAACAGAGAGCTTTAAAGTTTGACTAAGACCATTTATCAAATTTAAAAACCCATTTGGACTATTTATGCGCGATAAAGTCGATTCCGCTCTAAAAGTCTCCCTAGTTTGAATAGCGTCGCTTTACAGCTTATCTGTAAATGTTGACGTGCACACCCTTCGGCCGGTATCTTGATACTGGCAGATCTTTAACAATTCCATCCCTACTATCCACCACCTTATCTGCCTCCCAATCGGAAGGGCGAACGGTGAGTGTGTTTAAATTTTGAACATTATTCTTTTAATGTTAACGGTTTGAAAAGTTTGATTTAAACTGAAAGTTCAATTGTAAAATTTTCTTTATCATATTCAGAGAGATGAACCTTAAGAAAATAGTCGAAGTAATTAAATGTAGAGTGGTTATTTTCAATACATTGCTAATGAAATTGTTAATTTTATAAACCAAATTAGAAGCGACCACATTGAAATTGTTAATTGTCATTCTCAACATTATAAAAAAATCGTGTGTGTATAAGCCTGTATACACACAAGAAGTTAGGCAAACGTGCGTTACTAGTAAACGTACACTCATGAAATTCTCTTATACCTCTTTGTATTTGTCATGTATTATTTTGCTTATAATAAGTTTTTTATTCCATGCAACTTTATTGTTACTTATGTATGTACTCATGTAATTGGCATATATGTTTATCCAGATTTTATGCTTAACTTGCTTTATATTTCTATATGTAAATGCTGTTTGTGTACTAATAAATAAATAAATACTATATAGACTATTATATTTATGGATTGAAATCAGAACGTTTTGCCGATATTTTTAGCTTAATTTTTTTTTGTTTGATTTCCAAATATTTTTTGGTTTTCTCATTTTATTGTATTAGAATTAATACTGTTCTATTTAAGTGCGAGCAATTGTAACTGATGTGTACTCCCGTAATACAATCTATACACAATCTTTATAAATATATATTCTATCTGTGTACTGTTGGAGAATCTTTTATAAATAAATAAATAAAATAAATATTTTTCCTAGCGTGCCCAAAGTAGTTTCATTTCAAAAGTGCTAGTGCCAAGCATGTTGTAAACTCAGAGGTGTTAGTAGTACTTTTACTTGAGCTACGTACAAAACTAGACATGTATGGTTGACATTTAGTTACATTAGTGAGTGACGGTTAGTCGTCTCCAAAAAAATAACATTCACAACAATAAATTAGATCTGGCATTAAAATATAAAACGGAAAATTTATGTTCTAATTTTTTTTAAACCATTTTTTTAAATCCACTTACAACACAATTGTTTAACATTAAGCACCCTTGTACGATCTCCAAAAAATTAATAGCAGATAGCCACAATAGAATCAGCGCATCCAAACGCCATACGGCGCACGGGAGTCTTCCGTCTGAGCACACCCCTGAGGGCGGTTAGCGAGTGCCGACATCCAACACAACTGTCCAGATATCGATACGTTTTGTACAACAGAATTAGTGTTGCAAACAACTGGTATTACAATTGAATTCGGTTCTGCGGATAATCAATTGTTTGAAGTAATAGTGATCGAATGTTTTTTTTCATCGTCGTATTTTACATAAGTTATTTCAGTGGTTATCATATTTTAACTACAGCGTAGTTCAATAAATAGATTAAATTCTTACAGTTATACGATAAGAATATGAAGATTTAGCTTAAAATTAGTTTATGATATTTGTAATATTATGCTACAGGCATTACAATATATCTAGAACGGTAAAAGTCCCCTTTTCAAAGAATACCAGCATATAATATATATCACCGTTGTCTTAAAACCGGAAACCCAACTAATGGTGATTCATATTAAGTCCCAGTCACAAATTATGTTATGCTCATCACATGAACTATTTATCAAGGAGATACCAAAAAAAAGTATATATATATTTCAGAATATGTCTGTTTTAACAAACTGCTGTAAGACTGACGTTTTTTATTAGAGTTTCTTATTTATTTCCATATGTAGCCTGGGTTGGTAAGTATCTTCGTGTTAGTGATGTTATGCTTTTTTCATGAAACTAAGGGTGACACGAGCACATACCTGATGGTAAATGATGATCGTGACCCAGAAATACCTTCAAGCTCAACAACAATTCAAGATGCGTTGTCACTTTTGACCACTATCATGATTTTTTTTAATATTATTAGTTTGCGAGTAACAAACGAGCGAGAATCAAAATGCAGATGCGTTGTCACCCTTGAGGAATGAGCTGGAATGCCTCGTCACCAGTAACCAGATGATACACAGCAGCATTATGCTGCTATTTTACGCTGGTATCCTGTGTGGCGTAGTCCTAGAAGCCTCGAAAAATCAAACTGCAGAACTACACTACTAAAAACTGCTGTAAAAATGCCTTGAACGCCTCGCCTCCAGTAACAACTCGATATGAACACTCAGCAAATGAAACACAGCAGTGTTAGTTTGCTTCATGTTCATGTTAGTATTTTCTGAGGACGTTGTAACTTCTTGCTTATTTGTTTGACATTGGCAAATTATACAACATCGTAGATGCTGATTATTTGCTGATAATTTTGAAAATAGAACACTTCATTTAAATTACTAACTTTTTATTGAAATGTATTTTTTCTGAGTGAATCTGGCGGGAATTTCTTAGCAACAATGGGACTTACTCACTCAGGTGATTTAATTTCACTATGAAAATGATTTAAAGGCGCAAGTATGTTATGAAGTTCTAGCCAATATTAGTGAACCTGCTTGCGTTCATGAGTAATGTATACGATAGTGTAGAACAGACTATGTAGAATGTTAGTGTATGACAGCTCCAAAAGTATATTCAACCTGGTGTGATAAGCGGCCAAAGATTGTTCTCTGTCATCACGTTCCACTTTTGCCAGAACATTCAATTATTTTAATTCAATTAACTAGCAACTTAAGATTTTACTTCTTTCCAAAAATTTAAGGGCAAGAATTTTGAAAGCAAAAAGTTGCACTATCTGCTTATCAGGTTTATGATATTTTCCAAGTGTTTTACACGAATATAAAAGTGTATTACGTGTAAAAGGAATATTTTGAGAAGATCGATACCTGTTATATATAAGAATAAATTTCACAATTTGTGAATATTAATTTCTTTTGACATGACCCTCGTACTTAGCTAGATTTGAGTTTAGCGTATTTGAATGGATTTTAGCCATCAGTCAATCCTCAGGGCCACGTATGTTAGTAAGCGTATGTCGCACCGCGAGCATTTGAGATTGGCATTTTGAGAAACGGTATTTTCTCATTACTTCGCATCTATATCAAAAACGTAGCAAACATATTATAATAAAGGTTTTCCTTTTATAAAATTTCAATTATCTGTTTGAAATTGGTCGTGAAAGTATTGAACGAAATGTGAAGAAAAAAAAACCAATACAAATATAATTTTGGCATCCAAATTGTATCCATTTAGTCGAGGGTTAAGAAGCCGTACAATGGGGTGTCTTTTTAACTCCATCTATTGTAATAGGACGGGTCTTTTTGCTGCAATGTGAAGGGTTGGTCCTGTGGAGTCCCATTACAAAAGGACTTTTATCGTTTTGACAAGTTACATTTTTGTAAATTTTATTAGGGTTTCGTGATTCAAATTGAATTGAAATAGTTTTATTATAGGTGTTTATTTTTAGGACGATTTTTACGAAATGAAGATTCGTGATAAAAGAAGTTTAAACATCGTACACATACGAAAGAATTCAAAATTACATCCTCATCATCTCGATGGTTGGCAATCCACCACTGTGCGCTTCACAGAAAATTTCCCGCCACGCACAACTACTCTGCGGAAACAGCTGTCGCCATCGGTGTTTCCGAACCGATACGACTTAGGAACCTTCAAGAAAAGAGCCTCCAACTTCCTTAAAGGCTGGCAGCGCATTTGCGACTCCTCTGGTATTGCGGATGTACATGGGCGGCGATGATCACTTACCATCGGGTGGGCTGCATGCTCGTTTGCCGCTTATACTATAAAAAAAGAGAAAAAGAAGGTGTGACTCATCCTCGCCCCTTCATGGAATGCCTTTCATGCTGTAACAACAATAAAGCTGCACCGCGTCTTTTCTCAACTCGTAATGCAGATACAATGTCACATGCCACATGTCACTTGTCATGGAAGGCCTCGTTACGAGTCATAGTATACTATTACTCGTAACGTATACTAGTATAAGTATAAGGTCCCGGTTTCCTTCTTTCACTAGACGAAATACAGTTGAGCGAAATACAATTAGTTACTTTCATCTAGTCGTTATTTATTTACGAGATTGATTCATAATTGAAACGTCAATAGCCTTATGGTTTAGGATACGGTCTGCAAAACTTGAGGTGCTAGGTTCGAATGTATCATTCGATTATTGTCGTGACCTAGAACAAGCACTTTCAGCTCAGTTGGGGTGGTCAACTGGAATATTAGTAATGTTAGTAGCATTGCGAATATTCTTTATAAAATAATAATTGCGATAAGGCGTAATTTTAGACAAACCTGAGTTCCGTGAATTAATTAAAGAAAATAATCTTAATTAAAACTGACGATGCGATTGACAGTATACTTAAGTAAGTGTTTAACATAAATTTAATTTTTATTTAGCAATGCATATAATAGAATTACTGAGATCACTTTATAGGTGAATTCTGTCCTCCATTGTCACGCTTGCTAATATGGATAAAATAATGTATAGAAAATATTAGGCTTTCTCATTCGACCATGCCACAATAAGAAACATTTGGGTAGTAGCGATATTTGTTTTCCTTGAAAACAGTTACAAGTTGAAATTGTCATTTAATTCCCAAATCCCTGGGCGTTGAGTGCTTGTGGAAACGTACGGGCCGCTGGAAGTTGAGAACGCGCTGCGGGAAATGTACTGTCATTAATAATAACATGCAATGTATCTTTTCTATGCTTTACTTTTTAAAATATAATTTAAAAGGACTAACAATATTAGCAGTATTTTAGTTATATTAAAATTAAATTAACATCAGTATGCAAATATTGAATTGTCTTCGAAAACAGTATAAACCATAATTGTCAGTAATTATTATTTCTACATCATTTACAAATTCATAAAAATTAAAAAAAAATCACGAGTCATATTAAAATGAATTTAAGCTACATACCGAAATATTATATGGATATAACGTGGAAAAGTGACAGATTAGTTAATTATCTAGAAACAAGAATTTAGTAATAAACGGTATTTATAATTGAACACAGAAAAACGAGGCGTTCTGATACCAAGCAAGCGAACGTACGTTCTTCAAAACAGGGGTCGCAAACTGGATGGCACCAACTGCTCTGTTGGTCGACATCAGCGACTTTATAAACGTTCGTTTGATAGCGACACAGATGCGGCGCGGATGATGTATGATTAGATTTGCCGAGATTACCCCCGGCTGTCTGCTCACCCATTGTTCGTAAGAATCGTCGCGATGAATAATGTTCAGACACTATTTACATTTTCATAGGTGATGCCGAATTGTAATATACTAAAATATACATATTATATAATACTAATTAAATATTCTTTTTTGCTGCAGAACTGATGGCATTTAACCTTGCTAATTAATAAAGATCGTTTTCAAACTGTCCCAGTTTATTTGCCACATTAAGGAACCTTTATTAATGAATTAATTTAAGTTAGTTAGATAAATTTAGTCATTAATAAAGGTTCGTTAAATCGTTAGTCTAAGTTGGTTAAATACGAGTTGTTAGATGCTATACTGTCTTGTAGATTTGAATGTAAATCCATAAATCTTATCGTTTATTGATTACTTTGAATTTGTTCTTTGTTTGATTTTATTTTGAAATTAGGTATTAAAAAAACTGATAACACCCACATTTAAAGGGCTTGCTGAGCAAACAGAATAGAGGGGGACCTTTTGTAACCAGTGGTTTAAAATGGCCGCGGAACATTTTTTGTCGATGATACAATTTGTCACCGCCCGGCACCGGGGCTTTGAATTAAATACCTCTTTTGTAAAGTGACACTTGTAAGGGCTCGTTCGCACAACAGACATGTTTAATTGCTTGTTTGCATTGACAAATGTTCGCGAGTCGCGGGCTAGTCGACCTTCTTTAAATTAATGATAAATTGTACATAAATCATAACTAAATTGACTCATTGAATGGTTGACTTTGAAAAGTTTTTAGAAAGAGCGTTAAATGAGAATTTTATTTTTTGATAGTGATTCATAAAGAAATATATAAATGCCGAATTTTATACGATACTTTTTTCTTTCTCGAATGAGCACACAGTTCATCTTATCGTAAGTGATTACTTCTGCCAGTGACATCTACATCTATCCTCAACGAAGATTCAAGATGCACATGTCACTCCTGCGATCTTGGCATCCCTATGTTCATCATGTGAAAAAGCGGGGTTCAACACCGGTACACTGATACCTTTTTAGTCCCATTTTATAAATACTAGAAATGAACAAACTTACAGTACCAAATTTACTTCTTAAATTATGTTTTATTAATGCAATACAATATAAAAATACAAAAAAAGTACTCTTCGCATATCAACATTGCAACATGAGTGAATAAAACAAAGTTATTTACTTTATTTTACTTTTTATTTTTTACGTTACATTAATTAAAGATATTATTATAATGTTAAGTTAGTAGTGTGATACAATTGACATCTATACAAAATGACAAGATTGAATAACTTTCTAACAAGATCTAAGGTCGCTTTAACTTGGGAAAGTCTGTGCTTTTAAAGAATATCAGCGTAATATGTACCGGATGAGACAGAGATAAAGTCAAATAATCTTAAGAGTAACTGTGCCGCTGGTTTGATCTTGATACCAGTGAAGCTCCTTAAGTTGTCCAGATATATAATGTTATAATAACCTTGTTAATTATACTTTTTGAAATGTGCAAGTGATCTCGATGGTCTCTAATTCATCCTGTTGTCAGAGTCAGGTCGACTCGAGATGCAGTTATAAATTATAATGCCCATCTCAATCTTATACTTAACATGTAAATTTTTGACAAAATTTAATAATACTAGAAAAGTCACATAACAATTGGCTTATAAAATTTTGGGCACAACATAACTTGCTGTCACGTTAGGTCGGGGAAAAGTACTGACGACGCAATTAGCGAATTGACGAATTATTTAACTTCTCAAGTTGACCCCAATAAAGTCTGGACCTAGTGTAGATATTTAATTCCTGTTTCGACTCCTATACTTGTAAACAAATTAGAATGCACAGGCATTCGCGTACAGGCTCTTATGTTTTTGAGAACTTTCAGCGTGATCGCATGCAATAAGTTAGGATTGGCCAGCAACATGCTCTCTGCACTTCTAATATTTTGGTTCATCTTTTCTTCGTGTTCATAAATGACCTATGTCTACATTCTTTCACTAGGGTAGAGTAAAATATGATATACAACGAGGCCTTCATATGGCTTCAATGGCTTCATAAATCTCCTTACCTAATTAATCCTTACATAATTAATTAGGTAAAACCCAAGTATTCAATATAATTCATAAATAAAACTCATTTTAGCTAAAACGACTGATACGAATGTTGATCTTAGAGTTTATTAATATAATTCTCCACAAAATAAAAACTATGTGTCTTGTGATTACTAAATCTACAAACACATTGTCAAGTACTAACGATTAAGAAACAATATATATATCAACTATTAATCAAACAGCTCATGGTAAAAGTAAAATAAAAAGCATATTGTAATGAACGTTTGCTTACCTGTTAAATGTAAAACAGCCTTTGCTCGGCGGCAACAAAGTCTCAGAGCTATTTACTTTTACAATAAAATAATAAATATTCATCCCTTATTTTCCCGGGACTATCCCGATACATAAAAATATTAGAACGTGGTCAATAAAGTTTGATTGTGAAAAAACTGAAATGCTATTAGAGAAATGGTCTGTATAGTATATCTTATAATCTTGCAATTATACACACACACGCATCCACTCATACATTTTTGAGACGGAGGTCACGTCTCAAAAATTCGCCGGACAATAGGAGGAGACATGACCTTCATCCTAAACTAATATGGTCAGGGCAAAACTACAGAGTTCTGCACTGTCATTAAAAATGCACTCGGCGAAGAAGCATCTTTTAAGAGTTGAATACCGGTGAAAACGATCACGGTAAAAGACCTTGAGGAAGTAGCTTCTAGAGAGTAATATTATTGGAGAAAGCGGTATCCTTGATACAAACGTGATAAAGTCGCTGAAGAAGAGCTATGATGGCACACAGGCAGCGGTGATTGTACTGCTGATAGAACTAGCGAACAAAATCGTCGAAATAGGGAAAGTTCGTGTTGGGTGCGTAATATGCCGTATTCGCGAAATACTACCACCAAACCATTGAAGTGCTGGAACTATGGCCACATGGCGAAAACCTTTAAAAGTGCCATTAACAGGTCCTCATGTTGTCTAAAGTGTGGTAAAGGAGGACAAAGGGTGGATAAAAGCAACCAAGTGTCCCACTGCGTATTCTGCAATGGGCTTCTTGGGCGTGTCTTCAGGAAAAAAAGTGACCCGCAAGCATATAGCAGATAGCAGCCATTGTGCTGCATTCAAGAAGGCCAGCCAAGAAATACGTAATATAAGAAAATTAAGATCCCTCAGGTGAACTTAAACCACTTCAAAATTGCCCAAGACCTCCTTACAGAAATCATACGTGAGGAGCATATTGAACTAGCAATCTTATCGAGTCCTCACTGCAACTTAGAACAATACGATTATATATAATAACAGACGCAGCAGGCAAAAATATCTGGTTCTGTGGAAGAATTCCGATCAAGGGTACAATTAAAAATAGAGAAGAAGGGTTTATCAGGGCCAAGGTGAACGACATACACTTCTATATTTGCTATGCCGCATCAAACTTGAACCAGCACATGTTTGAGACCTTGACTGACCGCCTAATCTACGACGCCAGGAACCTCAACCCAGTAATCGCAGGTGACTTCAATGCGTGGGCCATGGAATAGGGCAGCGATAAAACCGAAAAGCGATCAAACATTATTAGAAACACTAGGTGAATTGGATCTGGACCTGCTCAATGACGCCAAGTTACCAACCAATGTCAAAGGTAAAGAGAGCCTGAGAGCGGCCACGACGGTATGATGGAAACTGAAACATTCGACGTATACACGTTCCGCATTACTTTAACATGGAAGGAGGAATAAACGATGTGAAGGCAGGAAGAACTGGCAGAGACGACTATGAAGAGGGAAACCAAAGCATGTGATGCCACAATGGTTAGAAATGGTAAGGGAAACCACGGACGTGACCCAGTATTGGTGGTATGAAAATATTAGAAAAATACGCGAACAATGCACAAAGGTTAGAAGACTTGTGAAACGTGCCTGGAATAAGCAATCATACCCTGACGGACTGCTGAGACTGAAATTATCGGACGTATCCGAACTAAGTGCTTTTGCGGACGATGCAATGGTTACGATAGTTGCAAAGCACATCGAAGAAATACGCAAAACAATTGAAGAAACTTACCGTCTTATACAGCAATGAATGGAATCAGCCGGCTTAAAACTAGCCAAATATAAGACAGAGGCACTACTGATTACAAATCGCAAGAAAGCCGAAAGGATCACTCTCGCCGTGGGGCAAATTACGTCACCTCGCAAACACATATCAGGTACCTACGGGTAATTCTAGAATCCAGGCTGACGGCCCCGCTCGCAAGACTCATGCCCAACGTTGGAGGCCCTCACCAAAATAAGAGGAAGGTTCTCACTTATGGTATAGGTGTATGGGCAGATGCATTGAACGTCAAGATGCATCAAAGAAAGGTGAGTAAGTGTATCGGATCAACGCACTCAGAACTTCTAATGCTTTTCGCACGGTATCCCTGGATGCTACGAGTGTGATAGACGGAGCGATACCCATAAATTCACTTGCAGAAGAGAGGAGTCTTGTTCGGCCATAGGAAATAAACTAAAACAACCCGGACCTAAGCTCAAGAACCATCCAGAATACTATCTATCAATAACTGGCAAAATGAATGGGAGAAATCCACTAAAGGACGATGGACACATAGACTGATTGGCGAAGTGGGTAACCGTAGACATGGGGAGGTTAACTTCTATCTGACAGGGAACGGATGCTATGGAGCATATCTTCATAGCGTCGTGAGGACTCCCCGGACTGTCCTCACGGACGTGGGTTGCTAGAAGACGTGGAGCACGCTTGCTCGCATGCCCGCGATAACAAGCATTGCGGACCATAACGGTGGACAACCTAGTTCAGACCATGCTAGATTTTGACGATGCATAGAACCAAGTAAGCAATTATGCTGCTACCGTGCTAATAACACTAAGGCGCACGAAGTATTACCTAACGGTGGTCCGTCGGGAGGGTTTTTTTAGTCGGTATTACCCCTAATAACACGGAAGCAAATCACTCCGCGTGCGGCGCTTTTACTCTCTATAAATATAAATAAAAAACACACACTTACGCACATACATACACTCACACTCATCCAAATATACACACACTCAATCACACTGATTAGTTTCTGATTATATTTAATTTAATTTAGATAAATCATGATCTGTAGCCGGGAGAAGACACTAACTTCTGTAACACAGGTTTAGAACCTAGCTCAGAAGTTAGGGACTTCACAATGATTGTGTAAAAAGGTTATGTCAATATTTTTCTTTATTTCAATATAGTTTACTTTTAGTGTGTGAAAGACAATGGAGACCTATTGGTGATGAGGCATTCTATATTAATCCTTAAGGACAAAAACGCATTTGCTTTATGAATTATGATCCCTCTATCACATTATGATATTTATTGTTGTTGACAGTCGATGTGATGGGTCACATGAATTTCTTATCATTCGGTGGACTGTGTCCATTCGTCGCATCTTAATTAAAAAAGAAAATCTTGCCTGCCGAACATAGTGCTTATTAATAACATCCTTAAATTAAAGTAACGTAAGATTCGCTGTATTCTGAAAAGCTGTAAAGAAGGACTGTATTGATAATAAGTGATATGCAATACACAAGTATATCTATATTAATTTACACACATTAATGCAATACCTCACAGTCACACGGTTCGATGCCTCAAAACTAAAAGGATTTATTTAATTCGACGTGACGGGCTTGACGAGAAAATAATATAAAAAAGAAAAAAAAATACATGAGAAGACTGCTCCTTATGACATCGTTAAATCCGTCCGCTTGATAAAGATCTGTGACACCTTTACTCTAAAAAAAACTGTTGGAGCACTTCGGCTACTGTATTCAAATGTTCATTTTTTCAAGAACCCCGTGGTTTTCGGGAAACTGCCCGGGACGTGTGAGGTCGAAGTGTCTAAGCCGATTCCTATGGTTCTATGTTATTTTACCGGGTTTTTTCGGATGGGGTGAATGACATTTATTATTATCGTTTGCGAGTGGTTGTTTGTGTTTAGATAACATCTTTTATAGGTTTTTCATGCAAGCTTTAAATGATTTTATACAAAAAGATTAAAATTAATACACAAAAAATTTACATTAGGAATAATACATGGTAGAGCCCTAAAATTAACAGCTATAAAAGAGTTGTATCACGAAGACAATGGCTAGGCCGTAGTAGCACACCTCGCTACTATAGAAGTGAAACTACTAGACTAAACTACTTTCTTTTTTTTTTAACTTTCAAGGCGAATGCTTGACCACGATCCCACCTGATGTTAAGCGGAAATGCTGTCCTGGATGGTAAGGCGCACTAACTCACTAAATGCCTATTCACTCTACTCTTGAAAACACCCACATTGTAGACGGACGGAAAGACAGACGAGGGCAAACTAATCCAGTCCTTTGCTGTACGAATAATGAAAGACGAAGCAAAGCGCTCCGTTCGGGTTTGAGGGATGTTCACAACAAAAGGATGAAATCCAGCAGTGCGTCGTAAGGTCCGATAGTGGAAAGGGGATGAGGGAATTAGATCATGTATTGTACTACTGTGAACTACTAGAGTGAAATAGTAACTTAGAGTTACTGTATTTAGTTCGTGTGGTGACGAAGCATTACATTTTCGTGCTTTGAGGTCGCAAAGCATCTGCATATTACTTTTTATCGACCTTTCACAGTGGAAGAGCTTCGCTATAGCCTTTGTCTAGATACAGCTCGATCGGCTCGATAGGAAAAGTACCACGCCCTTACATAATACCAACATAACGCTGCTGAGTTAAGAATGTTGAGTTCATAAAACCTGGGACCCCCAATTTCCAGAAATGAAGCATTATATCTCAGTACTTACAGGTATCAATGCTATTTACATACATGGTAAATTTGCTGAGGAGGAATGCGGAACCATCACAGAGAATAAAATTAAGATGAGGGCCGTGGTCTTCACAGGTGAACTGTCTGCTGGATTGTCACTCCTAATATTAAAAAAAAATGCCAACTCTGCCCATGACCTGAACCGCACATCAGAATTACGAATCTCAAGATACACATAAAAGAAGCGACAAGCGTTTTACCCCAAATCGACGGCCGTAGTTTACTGTACGACATACTATTTCTTCAATTTACGGGCAATTTAGCATAATACATAATTTTATTTATTTTTAACAATAGTTAAACTATCATTTTTTGTCAATAAACGGTTTTTTTATACAATTAATATTTAAGACTTTCGATTGATTTAAAGCGAACAATCAATGTCTTCAGCGGTGTGAAAAGTTCTTACAAATACTTTCAAAATTAGATTTAGTTGTAAGTACAAAGTGACCTGTGTGTTATTTGTTATGTTCTTGCTGAAGAAATAAAGAATATTTCAGCTTGACAGAGTTTTGAATGGGTTGGCTCGCCCATCCCATGTAGTTGCGTGTACGACCACGGTAGCGACATTGTATTCAAATCGCCAGAATTTAAATACAAAAACGCGATTATGTGATGAAGGAGCCCGTAACATAAGCTGTTTCGTCCGTTTGAGATTTAAATCTTTACAACGCACTGCATTGGAAAATCGCAGCGGTTATATTCTTTGTTTAAGTTTTACAAACTGAATTTACTTTTAATATAGCGTAGTAGATCAGATCACTTCCATATTTATTTCTAAATGTAACTTCGGCATTATTATTTTTATGTAAACAATTCACTGCAATGAAATGGTCATAAAAAATTTGTTACTTTTCATTAATTTTAATGAGAACATAATATATAGAGATGATCCATGACAATGATTTACAATATCGATATATTGAGATAAATTTGCATCTTTACAAGTAGATGAAGTTGCTTCTCTAAAGCTGTAAGTGACCTGTGGGTCTTTTATAGCTGGCATTTATGAAAAGGTTACTTTGACAGTCAAAAGCGTGACGCTTTTAAAGGAGTTTTGCCATAGATGCTGTTACGAAAAACATGGAGTATTATTTCCGTGCTAAAGAAGCGTCGCTGTAAATGTTAAAGTTTGACCATCGTTTATTATATCCTGAACAAACCTTACATTTTGCGTTATAAGCCATTACTGTATAGCATTGTGGGAGTCCTGCAAACGTTGGCGTTTATAAAGCATGTGCGTGATATGTTTTATGTTAAGCCTTGGGAACCTCCGTAATCTGCTGTTTCGACGTTGAATCTGGAAACTAATGTCACCTGATGTGCCATTGTCCACGCTTCCGGTCTTATTGCTGTCGCTTTATTTATCTGATGAAACATCATTGTATCAATCACTCAACTCAACTGAGTCAATTTAAAAGGATTGTAATATTCAAATACATAACATATCCTTTGTGTATTCCCAATGCTGGGCAACTCATTATACCGTACCTAATGCAATATTTACATCCAAATCAAATATTTATTTGCAGACTAATTGTATACAAATGTTCAAAAAAAAAATTATTGTACATTATATCTTACGACTTAGTCTCCTACGAACAATACGGTAAAACACAATTTACAAGAATTATAGAAAAATATTTATTAAAATATAAGACAATCTTTATACTAAATAAATAAAATCGTAATTATTATAAATTTATTTTTAAAGTGACTGTCATTTATCTTTTTAATAATCTTGTTTAATAGTAATACATACCTGTCATTGTTTACATGTATAATCATTTAAAAGAACAGAATATAATCATATAAAGATTCAACCTTCTAAATGTGTAAAATTGTTGGTAGATGCTGTTGGTGTGTCTTTTTTAAATAAAAAGATAAATACACTGATATTGATAATTACACATATTTATAAAGTCTCTTTGTTTGGAGCGGTTAGATATGCCTTCTAATAAGAATATTCGAGTCTTTTTACTCTCTAATTGTGTAGTACGAATAGGTCGGGTCGATCGATATAAGATCACGCTCTAACAGTAACTTAAGACAGTAGCTCAGTTTTGCTCTGTTTCGTCTGGTGAGTATGAGTAAGGTTTTCATTCACCTGAGATACCTTATTCCTGGTGAAGAAATATTCTATACCTTAGGAGTGTGATAACGCAATTGCAATATGCTTCCGTATTAAAAATTAATGTTGAATAAATCATTTACAATCAGATGAACTGTTTAATTTAACATCCTCATTGTATAAAAATACTTGTGCAATGTAGATTCATCACAAATTAAGGTAATGATCGAAAATGTACAGTGTGAGAAATACCATAACTCAAATATGGAATTTGAAGTGAAACGTCTCTTAAATTTATAGAGTGAGGATTTATGAAATAAATCCATTGAAGATCAATACATACCAATAAATGTTTCGAGCTGTCATGCGATCCGATACGCGACAAAGAATAAATATCTATATATTTAAACAGACATGCCAAAATACTATTAATAATTCAAGAACAAAAAAGTGAAAGGTTAGTAACCAAATTATTTTGAGGTGTTATTAAAATTATCTTTTGACACTTGTAATTTTTACTATTACTAAAAAGTCGATACTACAGTAAAAAGACAGAGACAGCACCCTTTTCAATTGATGCTTTAGTCCTAAAAGTAAAAGAGATGAGAGTAGGTGAGGGAGAATATTTTGATATACACCTGGTACAAATGTTAGGCAATGATTCTTAAAGGAATCGGAAAAAGAGAATCTCATTGATACAATTTATGTACTGCACGCGCTCACGTTCACGTTCCACTTTAGAGTCACGTTAGTTAATTAGGAACTGTAAAGCCCTTTTACTCTGGTCTTTTGAATTATCTTAAGTATAGACCTCTTGGAAGTGTCAATTAATGTTATAATATTAACGGAGAAAGCACTCGCACAGTGTGTGTATTACCTGAATTACGATGAGCTCCATATGCCCGTGGTAATGTAACAACGAAAGGATGTAATAGTTATAGAGAAATGTCCTGTCTTATGGTTAGTCTATGGTCAGTCTCGTGTGTCATTCGGATTAGGCGCGCGCGCAGGTAGTCTGAATGAATTGTCACTGTCGAGAGATACTGACATTCTGGTCAGGGTTGTCAAATGTTTGTTGAAGTATAAATTAACTTGTGGATTTCATATATTCCTGCGGCTGACGTTTGGTGGTATATAAAAGTTTAAAGTGACTTTTTGACACTCCTCGTGACCGGTTCGTTCACATGAAGATTTTATAAGACCAATATATATTGTTCTAAAATTAATAAAACATTGAGTTTTAATTGATGACGAACTTCTTTATAATATAAAATCTATAAACAATTATATATATTCATCATTTTTATTATTTAAGAAATTATAGTTTAATCTATGGATTATTCTTGAAATAGTTTCTTCTTAAGGTTTTAATTCAATGCGTTTTACATTGTAAACATGGTAATAAAGTTCATTTACAGTATACTTATACGAAGCATAAACAAAATTACCATTTGGTTTATTAAATTTAAAAACTAATTTCTAGTCTTAATAATAATCGTTTATTATCCTATCATTTAACAATGTTCATCTGGCCGTTCAAAGCAACTATGGTATCATCGTAAAACGCATTTTACGAGTACCTAAAATTAATTAAATTAAAAACGAGAATCCATATGATATTAGTTGTAGTAAATGTAAATAATGAAGTGTGTCCTTTTTAATCAATCTTTTCATAGTTTATTGTTAAACATAAACCTATCCCCCTTTGAGGGTTTCTTGTAACCAAATTGTAGTGGACTACAAAAAAAAAAACAGTATAACTCTGCTCGCTCTCTAGACGCTTTTAATTGATCTGAGGTTTTAGGACAATTCTTTCTTATTCGTAATCTTTAGTTTTCTGGTATTGTCCTTCGACATATATTATATAATACTAGTGAAACTTACTAGCGATGATGGTATTTTTTATAAATATTAAACAATTGCCTGTGTAATATAAAAAATATGATAAAAAGTAAGAATCTAAACATATAATAAAAACATAACAGATCGTTTGTATGTGTGTTTGTGCACGCTACACGCTTTACAAGAGGAGAACCAATGTGGTTTTCAGTGATGTAATGAGATAAGCTAGATTTGAAGTTATTTGTATTTAATTATTATTTGTCGTTAATATAAAAAGTTAATTAAAAAATATTTAAAGACTTTTATTTTTATATATTATAAGGGTACATAGATAATGCATGTTTGTGCGTACAAATAAGACTATTATAAATTTATATTTTTGAAATTAAACCAAAATGTACAAAGTTAATGAATAAAACAGAATCAACGTACGTAGCCCTGATGGTTTGATATCGTAATCCTCATCAGAACCATGTCAGCAACACGGGTAGCCGTGAGAACGTCCAGGTAACACCCGTCGAAGGTCGTCCGACGCTCAGGACATATGGCATTAACGTTACAAGGATATTAAATGCCTTTATTTCGCGGGAGGATCCAAAAGAGTATTGCAAAAGTAAATTTAGTTAATATCACAAATTTTTTAATTAGGTAATAAATAAAGATTTTTAGTCATCATGGTGAGCAACAATTGAATGATATTCATATGACATCGATATTGTAATGCTTGATAAAATATTTTCGTCATATTGATAAAACTTTGTCATTTATCTTGTTGGATATTTGATGTAAATAGTTTATAAACCTTTCACTACTCTCGAGCATTATGGAGGCGATCAGAAAATTGACTTTTGTCATTTTAGAAAGTATAATTTTTCAAGATATTATCTTTATTAAAAATACACGCTTGGTAATTCTTTGTGACCCTTGTCGACTCTTTTGTCAGAAAGAAAGTTTTATTAAGTATTATACATTTTTATATAACATTTTCTAATAACTTAACCTTGTAGTTTTTCTTTTATTATTAGTTTTCTTATTCTCATTAGAATTTCTTTTATTTTATGTCCATATTTGCGCTCCTTTTCTGCTGTTGAACAGTTCTGGTGTAAAGAAATCTGATCGGTGCTAGGATGGAAATCATTTTTACACAGAGAAAAACAAGAGTTATCGGAAGTAATCAATAGATGATATGACGCCTATTAACGTGCTTTTTACGTTTAATCATGATTGCATTTTCTTGCATAAAAAAGGTATAATATTTAGATATAGCCAATGACTGTATAGCCTAACATAGAACATGACGCATTTTTAAAAATATTACATACATACTAGAAAACCTCTTTTTTAAGCTGGTCAAAACGTATTATAATCCGTCAGTCTCAAAACTATATTTTAAGGACTTAGAACAAAAGCAGTAAATTTTCAAGATAAAAAATAACTAAATCGGCGAAACACAAAGCTATTTCAGAAACGCGGAAAGTTTAAAAAGAATTTATTAAAAGACTAAAACTTAACATACACGTTGCTAAAATCCAAGCAGGACGTAGCGTTGCACATCTAAAATCTCACCAGACATGCGGTTGACGTCGGCTGCCAATCAAAAGGGCTTTAACCTAATCCTAACCAGGATTAAGAAAAAAATAAACCGACGGACCCTCGTGTCCCGCGCAAGCGTTCACGCTTCGCCGCTTGCACGCCCATGTACAAATACAAAACTATCCCTGAACTAAATGTTACGCTATTTTAGACTCTATGCTTATTAAAGTTAAAACTTGTAATTCTGCTTCTTCGATGAAAACCTAAAGTTAGCATAAAGTATAAAATTCTAAGTTCCTACTAAAAAAGAATGTTACGCTATTTTCTTTTTTATGTCTGAAGCAATAAGAGCAAAATGGAATTGGTTTTAAGCCAAGTTAAGTTAGTCTTGGGTTAGGCGTTTGACGCTTGAGGTTTTGCATTGTAACGTAATTGTGGAAAAAGAATCTTGTAGATATATTGTTTATTTTTGGTTTGCAACGCAGTTGCTATAGTTGTTAAGCCTCTCGCCTTAAGCTTTTTAGTAATAGTGATATTTATTTCTCTCTTAATTTTAATTTTAAAATTATGAGCGTTGAGGAAGTGTAGTGGATTCTATGAATTCTAACGTGAATTGGGAGAAAACTAAGCTAAACAGGTCCCTCCTGTTAAGTTCTATTTTTTTAAAGCAATTAGTAGCAATTTACATTGTGTAACTTAAATTGACCTATTACTACTGTTAAATGTTACACTGAGCTTTAGATTATTTACAGTTTCACTTCTTATTTTGGTCGAAGAACACTTTCCTTTTCTTTTACGGAGAGACGCCGCTGTTAGCCCGAAGGTTAATAATTTATCTGTGCGACGTGTTGATTCAAGGGTTATATCGAAGGCGTCTTTAGCAGTCCGTAACAAGTATTATTCATATATAGCAGTATTTATATTAGAACATACTAGAGTAAGGCGATTGATATAGCTTAAAGGTAATATAATTATATATAATTAAAGTAAATGAAAGTGATAATTGGCCTACCATATAGCTCATAAAACAGACTGAGGAGTAAATTCTCTAGTGGGTATCTCCTATTAGTCAGCGCAGTGTATGATGATTCACCACTAGACGGAGTCAAATGAAAATTATAAAAGTATTGCCTTTGTGTAACTATGTTTATGCAGATTACTTATTTACATTAAATTTGACTAATATCTATATAATACTTGATTCTTGTATTATATTATATAGTGAAATGAAATGAATGATAGCATATTGTAAAGACAAAGTATTTAGTCTTGCATTCACTTTCATTGAAAAGAAGATAAGGTTTAGATAAATATTCGAAGAAAAGCTCAATTAAAAGTAAAACTTCACAACGGATTTTAAAACCCTCAAAACTGTCACTTGTCAATTTATAAAAGGACCACACAAACTTGCGAATTATTCGCAGATAATCTTATGTACGGTTTACCTTACCTTTCCTTGGAAACACCTTTTATTCAATACACAGAGATAAGCCAACAATGAGGCGTTGAAATCCATACCTTTCTCAAAGCCGATAAAAAAAACAATAAGACCGAAGTTGCTCGACAGAAAATAGAAAAGGCGCGTTCGAAAACAGATTATGACAAGCCGTTATTTTGTTTGTAAACACAACTAGGTGTTCACAAAGCGAGCCGTAATATGACACCTATGCCGATCTTAAAAATAGTATAATATAGATCTGACATCCACGTATACTTGTAAGTGACACGATAAATCACATAACAGCACATAAGGTTGCCAAATTAAAAGTCATAGTACAAAATGGTCGGTTATGCTGATAATTTTAAGATCGGATACAATTTGATTATTGTAAGTTGATTTGATGATTATTAACCCAACGAAAAATCGCATATCAGTTAAAGATTGTACCTGTGTCTCTCTTGCTCCTGTCATGTTATGCATTTAAACATTTCACTTTCCACTTTTCACTCTCAGTATTATTTCTACCTAGTCAAGTCTAAATTAAATACTTTGTTTATGACGCCGGTTGAATTATTTGTAAGTAGCGTTATTGATTGTGAATTTTTTCTAATTTTTTCAACTCAGAATAGGCAAATTGTTGATAGGTCTTTTCTGTACATCTGCGTGAGAGTAAAAGGTTCTTATTATTATTTCAAGTCTTTTGTAAATTGTGCAGCGATGGCAGACTTCAATTGGGATGTATGGATGACTTAACTGGATTGTATAGTTATTGGATTAATTTTGATCCATTTTTACATTTGTAAAATATACGGCTTTCACAATTTACTTTAGCAAATGAAAAAATGACTTACGAGTAGTACTCATACAGTGGTAGAGCTACACTGATATACTACTGTATAATGCTGCTGTGTTTCATCTGGGGAGTACTGGGATCTGGAGACCTTTATTACAGGTGACGAGGCATTCTATCTCAGTACCTCAAGGGTGACAACGCATCTTCATTATGATTCCTTGTCAAAGATGAATGTAAATGTCATGGGCATCAGGCGAACTGTGTGCTCGTTTGTTACTTTCAACGTAATAAAAAAAACCCATAACACTAACTTCACAGTCACGAGTTCTGGGTTCGATTTGATAGTCCTGGCGACGAACAGGGCAACAACAATTGTTGCTGTTGTTTTCGTGTAATACGTGTCCTTGGTATCGGAACATTCCTCTACGGAATGGGAAATAGAAATAAATGGTTAAGTTTTAATGAAACTTAGAAGAATGTAGTGGTCAAATTGAAGAATATAGGAATAAGAAATTTGAAAGTTTCACCCGTGTCTGATTAGTTGAGAAGTCACAGAGTTGTGAAGGACGTAGTTTGTAATGTGGAGGGATAAACTCTAAACTTTTCGACACGAGAAATTGTATAGTAAATTGAGTAATCGTAAATCGATTAATAACATAAAGGCGATAGGATCTTTATGCATTTATAATGCCGATTTAAACTGTAAATTGTTGACATCGGCTAAATTCGTTAGATAAGTTACTTAGCAAGCGGAATACAGTGCTACCGGCATGCAAAATGTTGTGTCTGGCCACTCCCGAGACTAATGATCGGCGTGCAGATAGGAGTGCGGGCGCCCTCTCATCCAATACAGGGTTGCCACTCAACAGAAGGGAATAATTAAAATGTAACAAATTTATATTTATGGGTGTCAAATACAATCGTTAACCCCAACCTATCGTGTGTTTTTTTTACATTGAAAATAACAAACGAGCAGACAGTTCACCTGATGGTAAGTGATTCCTGCATCCCATGAAATCTACATTCAATTCAAGGAATCATAATGCAGATGCGTTGTCGCCCTTGAAGACTGAGATATAATGCCTAGTCACCAGTAATAAGGGTCTCCGGAACCCTAAACTTACCAGACGAAACACAGCAGCATTATGCTGCAATTTCATGCTGGTCAAGCTGACCCATTCACCCTGCTGTTAGAAACAATCTGCAGTGTTGCTCTACCACGATAAAAGGTGTGGAGTGTGAATGGAATTTCCGATACAATTTGTATTCTACAAAATTGGTAATAATCGAATACGCCATACCTATAGGTATATCAAACTGATATTGGGAGATGTGTCTGATCGAATATGATCACAGCGATGTCTTATGGTTATTACCAAATGACATCAACTGCATAGGATATATCATAGTGCTGTAAGATATATCATAGTGCTGTAAGTCCTTGTGCAAATACAGACGCACTCGTGGCCCCCTTTCCCTAATCCGATAAATGGCATGTATTAAATGTATGTATTAGATCCGATGAAGGCTCAAATGTTGTGTCAGAAAAACGGTATATACAGTTACAGACTTGAAAACAATTTGTGATGCACAAATATTGGCCCTTGGCTAGTATTCAAACTCAGTCGCAATCAGGTAAACTCACTACATCACGTGGCTGTCAAATAATGTTTATTGTAGTACGCATCGAGCATTTCGTTTACCAATTCGCCTAATAAGCGTGGTGTATCACCAGCGAGTCTTTTGAATTTGAAGTTTTTTCGACAAGAACTAACTTAGAAGTGTTTAATGTAATTTTAAAATGTAATACATTCGTAACCGTAATTGCAATGCATGAATGAGAGCTTTGATTACTTATTATTTTGGTAGATTCGTCTGATTATGATTACCCTAGACCTAGATCGATGTGATGCATATAGTACCATTTTGGATTAGAGAAGGCGAGTCGGTCTATATTTATGTAAATGCAGAAGAAAATATTATATTTGTGGGGATCGGCTGAAGATTACCATCAACCATATCAAAAGATTTCTGCTGACTTCTTTAACTCAACTGTGTAAAATGTTTAATATAAAAATGCTTTTTGTCTGATTTGAATAACAAAAGCTTTTATTCTTAAGCTAAAGTTAGGTCCTCGTGCTGGTACGAGGACCTAACTTTAGCTTAAGAACTTACTCACTAATCTCGCCTGAGCGCCATAAGCGCTCGGTCACCTCTCTACCCGGTGAAACTAAAAGCCCGCGGGCTAACAACGGCCATCAGCCCGAAAAAAAAGCTAAAGTTATAGTTATAAGCTAAGTTTAGGTAATGCAGATTTGCGGAATAATATCAAAATTTAAACAAAGAACCTTTGTTTGTCATTGGAAATTTAGGCAAAAGTTCCACGTCGATCTCAAATCACGCAGTTTTCCCAGTAGACAACCCTGTGCGTCGTCGTCTAGTTCTGTAATGAAGCAATTTAAATGCATGAGGCAGGGCGCGAGAGACGCTTGGTGGGGAGATGAGTACTCCGAACATAAATGTCATGAAAGTCCTATCCATTTTATAACAATTGCAGCTTAAACTTCCTATCTTTACGGTTGAGTTTTGAGTGATGCCTAAATGCAAAAAAGAACGTTTTGAGGTAGACAGTGATTGGTAGGTATGGATGATAGTGGTAGCGGAGGGTAAGTACGGTATATCTCAGCAGGTAGAGGATTATAGGAGGGTACGGAACTACGTAGGCGAAAATGTTTTCCTAACTTATACGGAGTAGTGAGAGTAAAAGTCGAAGAGAAAGTGGTATCACTCCAACGCAAGGTCTGATATTACGGATTAAATGATGATTGTTTTACGCTAGATAGTAGAACTTTTCATATAAAGGTTTATACCTTGGGTAGATTTAGCAAGCGTGGCAACATTGATAATGTAAATTATTATGGCTTTTGGTACATTGTAGATTACGAAAGCCAAATGTTTGTCCAAACGTGATTATTGTAACCGTATTGACAGGTTGTGTTCAAAATAAATAAAAAAACGAGTGCCCCCGGTGATAGAAGGAGAGAAAAATGGGGTAATAAGATAGATAAACAAAATATATTTTAATTTATTGAATGTAAGTTTAATCTTGATATTATGGTTTATAAATGAAATCCCCATTACGAGAAGAAGACATTCTTCTTGTAAATGGGTCTCCTACACTCACCATTAGAAAAAACTGCTTAAGCTGCTGTTTAACGTATTTATTCCTACGTATTTATTAAAACATCTTAGTTCTCACAGAAAGGATGTAGATGTCCTGAATCGCAGTTACTATTTACCGTCAAGTGAGAGAGCGCTCGTTTGTGCTCATATTTAAAAACATGTAGATGTGGAAGAAACGGGAAAGATTTTGGACAAAGTAATATCAACCACCATGAATGATTGGTTGGTTGGTTGGTTTTTGTGATTGATTTTTATGTATGTATAATATGTATCATGTCCATATGTGAATCAAAACTATTATCGTCACAATGTGGGTATATCCAAGAGTAGAGTAGAATAGGCATTTACTGAGCTAGTGCGCCTTACCATCCAGGACTGCATTTCCACTTAACATCAGGATGTTGCCATTGCTCAAAAGTTTAAAAAAAATGTGATAATCAAAAATAAATCTGTAATGGACTAAGCGTTAAGTGCAATTTGTTTCTAGCTGCAGAATGAATGGGTCAACTCGACTGGCTAGGACCAGGTCCTCACAGAATACTAGCATAAAATAGCATAATTATGCTGTCGTCTGGTGAGTGTAGGGATCCGGAGACCTTTATTACTGGTGACGAGGCATTCCATCTCAGTCGTCAAGGGTAACAACGCATCTGCATTATGTCTCCTTGTGAAGGATGAGTATAGATTTCATGGGCTGCAAAAAAAAATCACTTACCGTCAGGTGAACTGTGTGTTCATTTGTTACTCTCGATGTGAAAAATTAAAATATATTTAAAGCCAAGCGTGTTAAACCTGAACAAAACTGGAACCTGAAAAATAAATTCTCCCAATTAAAGTTGTATGCCTGTGGACCATAACAAAAACGAGCCGAGTCACGTCACATGTACTCGGCTAACTTATTCAATTTCGCACATGCCAACTGGTTTCGTGAAGTCTTTGTTACAACGGATTCACTATAGGGAAAATTTGTTTGGAAAAATACCATTATTTATTTTCTCTTTATATGTAATTTAATGCTTGTTGTTCAAAATGATGAAAGATGTAAATTAAAGTGAGGCTATTTTTTGTGCACTTAAAACGTTGTCCACCTGATGGTAAGTGATTTTGTAATTGCATAATCGTATATGTAATTACCTCTGTGCATATGTAGGTGTTTATTGGCCGCAACCTCAACAATAATTCAAGATACACCCATAGATTTGCATAAACTGGCTTGTTTCTAGTGTTTGGGAATAAAAAAAAATATATTTTGATTTAGCCCCGGGTCCGGGACTTAGGAAAGAGGTTATGAGTGAAAAGAGAAGTGTTTAAAATTTCAGACGTTATAGAGCTATACTGTAGCTAGATATACATATATTTTGACTGCAGAACATGTTGGCTTAATTGTGAAATCTCCAACTGTCTTAGTATATCAGCGTAAAGAATGCTTTTATCACAGCTGTATTTGTTGCTCGTATTACTGGGATACTAGTCATTCATTCTTTTAAAAATCATTTAAACCTTTCTTCTACCTTGCGATGTAATGCAATTGCAATATACGTACTTGCAATACGCCGGTAGGGGATTATGACTAAGTGCCATCAATATAATACAGATAATATCAACTGCATAGGATATATCACTATAATGTCCTATGCAGTTGATTTTATCTGGTTTATTACCAGATGGTAATATGTCTCCGTGGTCGCCATTAACCCTTTTCTTGTTAGTGTATCTGTAGAGATACACCAGAATTAAAAAAAATCTAGTGTTATTATTTTTAAGCGAAACCATGATATTTTTTTAAGAATATGTAGACCATTTCTTAGTTTCGGAACGCAACTTAAGTTTTTTGTGTTGGTAAGACTGATGAGCTGTCAAACTTCACTTTAGTTCAAGTTCCGACATGTTGCCTCGCAAAAAGGTAAGAAAAGTTATGATTTTTTCTTGTTTTTATGTATTGAATGAGTGGATGTGTTAAGTTATTAATTATAGATATATTTAGCACTAAAATAATTACTTTGGACATTCTTTAATTGTCTGGTTGATGCTTCATGTGACTTTTTTAATGAATGTATCTCCTCGTGCACATTGCCAAGAAACTAACAATTCTATATATATTTGATATGTATCTCAAGGTACACACTGCTAGCTTTACTAACAACTTTTACAAAATCGTCATGAATCTGTATGTGCACACTGCCAAGCTGAATAACTGTTCATATGGCTATGCATGGCTTATTTTATATATTAATTGTAGGTCCATATGCTTTCAAGAGCTAGCAAAATACTCACATTGGTGCCAAAACACAGTCAGTCATCAAATGATGAAGAAAGTTCGGATTCTACTAGTGAAGTCGAGAATTTTAATCTTCAAAAACGTGATAGTACTGAATCTTCATCTGCTCCTTCGCTTCCTTCTTCTCTTGAAAATCTTCACATACTTTCTGACGATGAAAACAACCTCACTTCCTACCCTACAGTATCAATGAAACCAGCGTCTGAAAGTATTTCTTTGGATTCTTCAACTCAAGATTCTCTTCACTCGGTCATACCTCCTTCACCAACTGCCATTGTAAATGTTATTCGAAATAAAAAGCCTAGATTTAACCGAATAGTGCCTGAAACACCAGAGTCATCGCCAGCAATAGTAGCAGCTTCAACATCGCCGTCAAATATAAATACACGCTCAAAACAGCCACGGCTAGCTGTAAGGCGCCTTGCACCTATACAAAGAAAGCAACTGAAATTCCATTGGAATAACAAGAAATTTGAACATAACGCCGAAATATACGATAAACAGTTACCTTCAGATACCATAAAAACACCACTAGAATATTTTCAATACTTCTTTGATGATGGCATCCTTAACATGATTACAGAGCAAAGCAATTTATACTCAACTCAAACAATTGGTCGTTCTCTTAATTTTTCAACACAAGACATCAAAGATTTTATTGCAATAAATTTGATAATGGGAATCGTGAATATGCCGGCCTACACTGACTATTGGTGTCAGGAATTCAGATTTTCACAAATAGCTGATGTAATGACACTCAAAAAATTTCAACAGATACGACGGTACATCCACTTCAACGACAATCTGCTTGATGACGGTGATCGGTATTTTAAAGTTAGGCCACTCATTGAAAAGTACGTGTCAACTTTTGAGAGTTCCTCATGAAACCAGGTTCAGCATTGATGAAATGATGGTGCCGTATAAGGGCAAAAAAGCCGGTAATCGAAAACAATACATAAAGAGCAAGCCTCGCAAATGGGGGTACAAAATATTTGTTAGAGCTGGCGTTTCGGGCTTCATTTATGATTTTCTCGTATATGGAGGTGAAGACACTTTCAGATACCACCTATTTTCACCAGAAGAAATGAGTTTGGGCTTTGGGGCAAAAGTCGTCTTCTCACTATGTAAAACTATTCCTGATCCAGCATGTTCAGTTGTGTACTTTGACAATTTTTTCACCAGTCTAGAGCTAATACATATGCTCCGATATAATATGGGTATATTCTCCTTAGGCACCATAAGGTCAAATAGACTACGTGGTGCAGAACAAAAGCTTATACCTGATAAAGCCCTCAAAAAAAAAGGCCGCGGATCTTATTCACGAGTAGTATGCAATACAAACAAAGTCTGTATTGTCAAATGGCATGACAACAAAGTGGTTACTGTGGCAAGCAGTTATGTTTCTGAAGCTCCTGTTGGAGTTATACAACGTTACAATAAGGATTTAAAACAGAGAGCAGCTGTCCCCTGTCCCAATATAATAAAGCACTACAACGCACATATGGGAGGAGTCGACCTTGCAGATATGTTAGTGGCTTTGTACAGAACGGAGATGAAAAGCCACCGATGGTACTTACCGATATTTTCTCAAATGTTAGATATATGCGTGAACAATAGCTGGATTTTGTATCGCAGACATATTGGCGTGAATAACATAAAACGACTGAGTTTAAAGAAGTTTCGACATCATATTATACAAGGGCTCTTACATTCTGGGAGACAGCAGCCATTCAAAACTATGATTCTGTACCACCAGCACCAAAAAAGATTATAAAAACACCCTGTACCGTAAGGCCAACTGCGGACGTTAAATATGATGGATACAATCATTTCCCTACTTTTGGGTCCAAAGGACGATGCAAACTATGTATCAAAGGTCAGACTACTGTTATGTGCATCAAATGTGGTATGAGGCTGTGTCTTTTACCGGATAGGAACTGTTTTTTCAATTTCCATAATATGAATGTCTAAAATTAATATGATTTTGTATTTTTTCATTGAAGTTCCATTTTTGTTATTAAATAAATAGTACAAATTACTGATTATTAACGTGTTTTTTATATTTATTTTCATATAAATTATTATATAATCAAGTCATAGATAATTTGGCAATGTATCTGTAGAGATACATTGATAGCGTAATATATTTATCAATGCCCTTGGCAATGTATCCCACAAGATACGGGTGGTTTCTTTAAAGGGGTAGTTTGAATATTTTTTTTTATTTTTTTTCTAGACCCCTTGGGTCATTAAAGTTAAGTGCTGTGAATATTATTTTTATATTCGAAAAAATAAAATTCTGCCAAGTTAAGGGTTAACCACAACTTTATTGTTAATGAATTAGGTTTATATGATGTGTGCTGTGTTTATTTTTATTTATTTTGCGAAATTTAAAACAGCTATCAGGTAGAAGGAAGCGAAAAATAGCTGTATTTCGCTGTTGTGTTTTGCATATAAAGTGAGCGATTACAATTGATTAATTACTGGACTACTAAATAGGTCTATCTCAGCGCTCAAGGCACGTACATATCTTGCCTTACTATTAAGGATGTTGATATCTTTGGGGCATAGTGACCATTCCAGAGGGATTTGGTTTATACGATCGGGAACTTAGACTTGAGCGAGGCTAAGATTTAATTATGGGACATATTTACTTAGTATGTTATTTAACTTAACCACCGATATCGCCAATACCTTCGCCGCTTCGTTTAGTTCTGTCCGATTTAAGGCTGTCTGTCACAGATTTAAATTTTTGATCTTAGACCATGATTCAGTATATTATAGCTTACAGAGATGAGATCAAGTCGAATATTTGAAAAAAAATCATGTCCTATGCACGTTATGAAGCATAATATGCCACCTACGTCTCTGAAATATATTAATTATTTTCATGTAATAATATTTACTATTAAGCAAAGAGAATAAATATTGTAGCATAAAAATATATATAATAACTTAACATTTTAAAATTACCTAAACTAAACCCGTACCAAACGTCTGTGTATCAACCCTGGCTGTTCAATTTATTGTATGTTCAAAATTCAATTATTATTGTATGTAAATCGCTTCCCAGTCTCACACCTAGGAGTGCAGTTTTTGCCCTCCCCGATGGTTATATTAAGAGATAAAAATAAAAATTTCAACAGAGAAGGGACGCTATCCAACTGCTATTTGCTATAGATGCCACTCATCTAGCAGTTGGGTAGTGTTTTCATGCTAATAGTATCATCTCGATGGTTGGCAATCCACCACTGTTCGCTTTACGCGAAATTTCTTACCACGCACAACTACTATGTCGAATCAGCTGTCACCAGCGGTGCGCAAGAAAGAATCCTAGCTAGATGTTGATGATATTCATCTCTTACGATCGGGTGAGCTGCTTGCTCTGAACTATGCTACTGCTATGAACGTTATGAACTTGAGCCGTGCATCGATATTTATGTAAATTTAGAAATGGAAATCAAAATTTACTATACAGTAAGTAGATCCACGCCGCATTTTATTTCTAGCGGAAGGCAGCATGAACGGGTCGGTTTGACCGTGGAAAGACCATGCCCACACCAAATAGCAGTTTTAAACTATTCTTTATAAAATAGGTGGTACACGAGCAAGTCCGCCTGATGGTAAGTGATCACTGCTGCCGATGAACATTCGCAACACCAGAGCAGTCGGAGATGCGCTGCCAGCCTTCAAGAAAGGTGTAGGCTCTAGCGACAGCTGATTCCATAGAGTAGTTGTGTGTGGCAGAAGATTTAGCGTTAAGCGCGCAATGGTGAATCGCCAACCACAGAGGTGATGAGGATGTAATTTGGAATTCTGTATGTGTTGTCGTACGATGTTTAAACTCAGCGGGTGGAATTAATCCAAACATCTCATAACATAAGCTGTATTTCGTATAGTGAGTGTAGAGATCTCGTGACCCTTATGAATGATAACACTTCTGCATTAGGACACCTTATCGAGCATGAGTCCATACTCATACATATCCATACATAGGCCGCATGAATCACTAACTCAGGTGAACTTTGTGCTCGTTTATCACCCTAAATAAATAAATTAGATGTGATTAACTTAAATCTAGTTACTTATTACTAAGCTTAGGTCGTAGGTCGAAATATACAGGTAAAATGTGAAGACCATTATCCTTTAAGACTTAATAAACGTACTAGATACAAACATCTTTCTTTTTGTCGATATTAATCTAAATGATTCCCGAATAAAGGTAAAAAATAATAGAATCTTACTCCAATTATTTATTAAAGAACTGATATGTATGTAGATTTCCATATATTATTATAATGATGATATTAATTTATCCCTAATGGGAAAGGCAAAGGACTTTAGTCCATACAGCCAGGTCTTGTTCGTATGATGGTTGGTCTGAAACTCTTTATATATATTATTATGATTATAATCTTAAAATTACGCGTAAACATGAACGTGAAACCAAACAAATAAAATCAATTTTAATATGACGTGAACATACTTCGCACTTAGTCACGAAAAAATAGTTTGTCTGTCTTATAACAATCGACATATACATAAAAATATTATAAAACTATATAAATTGTTATATATTTTTTGTAGAATATAATATATTAACTATTATTGCGGTTCGCCTTTTTATTTTTTAGGCAGTTTAATTGTTTTTTTCGCTCCACAATGCGTTTACAAAATGATATTAGGAAGTCTAGAATAATCCGTAGACATGAGTGCAGTTAATTTATCACATTGTGTATAAAATTCTGAGGTCCGCCACCTGCCACCCCAGGCTCAATGTTCAGTCCGGTCAATAAGATGTTCCAGTGTTTGTGTTGTGGTTTGGTCGCATGGACATTTATAGTCTTTTGTTATTTTAAAGCGGTGTAAATAGGCTTTATGAAAACAGTGCTCGTTAAGTATTCGTTTCAAGTGGAAGGTAGTGTTTATTTTGTTATAAAGTTTGTCAACATGTGGGGGAGTAATTTTCTAGTGCGGCTACCCTGTTCAGCGCTTTAATAACGGATTGTGTTATGTCGCTGCCATTTGTTTTTGTTAAGTGCTTAATAAATATAATAAGGAACATGGTGTAGTCTGCTGTTTATATAGCTTAGCGTTAGCAATACTGTTAGCTGTCTCGTGGCGCAGTATGCCCATGTGACTTTTGACCCAAATTATTTGAAAGACTGTTATGTTTTCGTAAATAAAATTAGTATATTTGGAGATTAGAAGAGGGAGAGAGCGGATGCGTATTGTTTTTGTTCTGATAGTGAATTAGTGTAAATTATAATTGGAGGATATTGGTTTAAGAAGGTTACATGGTTAACGTGGCTATGAATTTCTCTTGAAATACTGAGTAGCTGCTCTGAAGGTTGAATTTTGTTGTGGTTACCCACCCGCGTGGGTAACGAAAGCGGCTCCAACAGCACCATCTTGCCAAGATGCACGGACGGTAATTCCAGTAGTAGTGCTTCAACTTCTTCCTAATTGTGTATGAAACGCGTCTATGGGTATCGGTACCAATCCCTTTTTGCGTGCTGTGACTAAAAATTCCGAAGTTGGAAAGGACTTGCTCATCTAGTATGACTCCCAGTAATTTGATTTCTAACGCCAATCTGACAACAATGTTTATCTTCAGGTAATAGATGTACTAAGTTTGGTTGAAATCACTCCAGCGGTTTAGGGGAAGATGTAATATTTACACATGTACATACATATAGTAATTTTTATTATATATATGACACGTGTGTTAAATGTACATTCATAAAGACTACTGTTTTCGGTCTTGTAAAGTAAATTGTTAACAAGCTGTTTGCTAAAAGAGAAGACGGCATAAATTGAAATGGGCTCCGTCTCGTAAATGTCAAGATAATGGCGCTTAAAAGATTTTTTATCGTTTGTACGAGTAAACTACACTTAATACTTATTAGTATTCGGCCCTGGTGCACTGCAGAACTAGTGACTAGTAGGAGGCGTTGATTTAAGATTTATGAGTCATCAGTCACTGAACAGAAAGTGTTTTTTTTATTGAAAAGATTTTATTTGTATATTATATAGGTAGTAGAAATTTATTTATTATTAATAATGTGATAATTAAATAATGTGACGGTAGGAATATATAAATACATTATATTATTTTTAACAGACGTCAAAAACGTAGGAGGTTCTCTATTAGGCTGTATTTTTCTCTGTATTTTACCTCATATTTGTAAACTGATTGGGATATGTATTATTTGCAATTTCAGCAGGTATTATTTCTAATGTCATCAATGTTTAAGGCAGAAGGTAAATAGAGAACGGAATTCTTCAACGGGTGATAAGTTACTCAGGTTTGGCGCAATATTTTCGAAATATCTTAATCTGGCCAATCCTCTCAAATATGTAACATAATGAGAATATGAAAAATAATAACTTAATAATATTATGCAATTATATATATTATTTTTGTTGGTGTATTTGTAAGTTACTAATACTGGAAAGCCGTTTTAAAAATACAACTTTAAATTGAGAGACTTGTATTTCTTGGTAGCGATTGCTTAAAACTAACTTATTGTTGAAACAAATATAATGAGACATGTAATTCGAGGACGTTGACCTCAGCTTCTTGGCGTCCTGCTTTTGCTATTCAGTATTGTGTATGTACTTTCACATTCCTTTCCGTATCAATATCCGTAACTTGTAGCGATAGATGCTTTGTAAAGACAAGAGCATTTGTTTGGAATTTTTATATATCAGAAACGGAGAAATGTTTTTATTATCCTAAGCTTAACACTGGTTAGGTTCTCCTTCTAGTATGTTGGAAAAACAATACTTCAAAAACTTTTTTTATTTTTAACAACTTCTTTTTATTCTAGCCTCTAGTTCTGGGCGGTGCAGTCATTACGATCAGCCTTGCGCTCTGTCAGTGGACATAACTACTAGTAATAATATTCCACCCACCAATTCCACCTATTCCAAAGATACGCATCGGTGGCCCGCAAGAGAATACGCCCACCTCACGATTAGTGGCGTTTTATGAATGCTCTGTTATAACGTTACTAATAGTGAGATAGCATGCTAAAGCTCCGCCGTTATTTAACTAGTTATTTCTCATAAGTGGGTGAAAAAGCTATTTATATAGAGATTGATATTATATTAAGAATGTTTTAAACAATTCAGCGTGAAAGTTTCTGTTTCAGAATAAATGTGATCTTTAAAGTAACTCATATCAATATAAACTGCTTAGAAGTTTCATTTCATTAATTGATTTAGCAATACTTGATCTAATTTCCAAGACTAACAATTTCACAACTATTATTGTACAATAATATAATATGATAACATATTAT
This sequence comes from Teinopalpus imperialis, assembly GCA_029286865.1. NCBI lineage: Eukaryota > Metazoa > Arthropoda > Insecta > Lepidoptera > Papilionidae > Teinopalpus > Teinopalpus imperialis. The sequence continues at coordinate 7,512,724 of JAGSMU010000030.1, read as the reverse complement.
AAGCACGCCTTTGGTTTTCTACTATGATTGCGTATTAAAAAAAATGATGGAATTCTCCGAGGCCGATTCCATAAATTCTACTTATCATACGTTTCTCTGAATGGCCTTTTAACACCTCATAGTATTTTTTGAACACCGACATCTGTTAGCGGACACTGGAAACTCGAGTGTAAAATTCGGAACTATGAATTTTGGTATGACAATAAACGTTTGATTGATAGTAT